>CM050454.1:18597500-23397500 GCA_027563935.2 Costus lasius | reverse complement strand
AAAGGACATGTGCCACTTGCTGCTTACAAGGATCATTCACATTGTGACAAGCAATGGAATATCCCAGTAGGGTCTGTCCAGTACATCCAATGTACCCATGAGTCTACATCTTATTCCATGCTCGAAGCATCCTATAAGATTAGCACACATATTAGTCTCAATCATATCAAGGCTGTCTCATGTTCACCAAGATATCTCGACTAAGGACATATAGCCTGTCAGCCTAGCTGAACAGCTTTGAGACATTATTCAGAAGTACACTTATTACAGCAGACAAGGTAACAACCTGAATAATAACCATGCCTTTATAAACACAAGAGTTTATTACATGATACTTATTACAATCCCAAAGGCCTCAAACATTAGCCTTAAGGGCATACCCCAACAAAGTTAGGTTTTACTAGGTCTATAAAAAGGGGGGGGAGAGAAATTTTGGGATGATAAGAGAGAAGAAGGAGATACATATTTGCAGCAGAGTCGAAGGATTTGGGTAGCGGTTCTTCACAATAGTTTGTCTTCCTCTTTCTTTTGATTTCTTTCTAGTTCCTTCTTTCTCTAAGAGATATTTTGTGCTGAATTCATGGTATGGCAACGTAATTTTCTTTATTGGGACTAGGGTGTAGTCAAGTTGTATGAATCTTCTCTTTGAACTCGTTGTATCTTAGCTGAATGCAATTTTATCATGTTTTTATTCGATTTATGTTGTTTTATTGCTAATAATTGTCTTGATCACATAATTGCTTTTCTTGGGTGTTGCAAGAAGGACCGAAAGGAGAATTGCGACGCTAGATCTGTTGGATCATTCATGCTTTGATATATCAAGAATTTGGGTAGGATTTACATGAGGAATTTTATGATATCTTTGAACCCATTGGATCAATCTAAATTTGGTTTGTCATGAAAGTAGGATGCCGATTTGGATTGATACTAAATTACGTCATCGAAAGAGGGTAATCTATACTCTTGGATATCTCCTTGAATGCTTTAAGATTGCATGCCATGATATTGTCTTGTTCGAGTTTTGATCCATCGACGAGATGAACCCGAAGTCCCGATTTCTCTAAGCCTTGTCTTCTATACATAACTATCCCTTGGTTGATTCAAGTTGGCATTAACATTTAGTTGCAATTTAAACCTTTTTCCTGAAACTAAATCATTCACTTAATTGTCTAACTATAATAATTGAGATAAAGCTATGTTATGATTTTCTTTCAATCTTTTTGTAACTTTATGATTTTCTTTCAATTTCGATAAAAGAGAATGAAGATAACTATAATAATTTAGATAAATCTATGTTATGAAGAAGAACTACACTTATAAGATTTAGTTAACAACTATTGTCACTAATTTATAAGGATGAAATTCAAAGCAACACAAATGAGCAATGCAAACAAGTGATTTATAGTGGTTTGGCCCCAATGCCTACATCCACTACCTAGGATTTCAAACACCCACTAGGTTTATTTTCTTATTTAATTGAGGTTTACACTAAGTGGCTTCACCCTTCTCCCAAGGGAACCACTTCTCTAAACCCTAAATACAAGAAGTAAAATAAACTAACTAACTATGATGTCTCTTATAAGAGCACCTCGAACACTTAGTAAAATACGACAACTTGAATGTAAGAACTAAAACACAAATCAAGAAGGGAAAGAAATGCACATTCAAAGCCAAGACTCCTCTTGATGAATTTCTCCTAGAGTGTTTGAACTCCTCTTTTGAAAAAGCTCTTTTGAATGATGAGAGCTTCAAAAGATTTATAAGCTTCAAGATCTTCAAGAGAGTTTATCATTGAGATTTTAAGAGAAAATGAAGCTCTTTATGGTACAAATGATTAAGAAGATCATCTGAAAAGGCTCTAGAGCTCTTGAGAATATTTTTATATAGTTTTTTGAGGTTACAAACGGTTATATTTGAAGAAATAGCCGTCGGAGGATGAAAATGCTCGAATTGAGCCTATTTGGGCCAATTCAGCCCGGTTCGGTTTGGTCTGGTTTGGACTGCATATTTGGTTGAAATTGATTTGGCTCGTTTAAGCTCATTTGAAGTCTGAATTGAGTGCCGTTTGAATCGTTGGAAAGCATAGAAAGTCAACTTTCTAAATTCATAAAATTTTGGCAAGGAAAAATATAGTTTTGGGGTTAAATACTATAGTAAGTTCCAAAATATAAAAGCTTTGGTTCAATGATATGGGTAAATTTTGGGAAATAAGATGATCAAAGGTGTATTCAAGAAATTTTGGTGGAAAGAACTATCAATTAAAAAGCAACTTAAGCACTTTACATTTATCTAAGAAATAAAAAATAAAACTATGAGAAATAAGTCTTGTTCACCATAAGAGTTCGATCTCCACTTACATAAAGATTCATTAGTAGCACCAAAAATGATATCATCTACATAAATTTGAACTAGTAATATGTCATCATTTTCATATTTAGTAAAAAGAGAAATATCAACTTTTCCAACTTTAAAACCATGAACAAATAAAAACAAAGAAAGCCTTTCATACCATGCTCTAGGAGCTTGCTTTAAACCATATAAAGCCTTCTTCAATTTGAAAACATGATTTGAAATTCAAAATTCTCAAAGCCAGGTGGTTGCTCAACATAAACTTATTCATTAATGAAACCATTTTAAAAATGCACTTTTCACATCTATTTGATAAAGTTTAAAACCTTTGAAACTAGCAAAAGCCAAAAGTATTCTAATAGCCTCTAATCTTGCTATAGGAGCATATGTTTCATTATGATCAATTCCTTCCTCTTGGTTGAAACCTTGGGCCACTAAGAATGTCTTGTTTCAAACCACTAGGCCGGACTCATCTAGTTTATTTCTAAAAACCCATTTAGTTCCAATCACAGTTTGATTATAAGGTATAGAAACTAATGTCCATACATCATTTCTTATAAATTGATTTAATTCCTCATGCGCGGCTAAAATCCAAAATTCATCTTTTAAAGCATCATCAATACATTTAGGTTCCACATGAGAAATAAAAGCAACATGTTCACATAAATTTTGAAATAAAGAATGAGTTACCACACCCTTTGAATGTTCTCCAAGTATTTGCTCCATAGGATGATCTTTTAAAAACTTATAATCCTTTGGAAAAGGTTGATGTTTGTCAACTTTTTTCACTTGATCTTGAGATGGATTATGTTGTATGCCTTGAAGTTTTTGATTATCATTAGATACTTTAATAGTGTCATGATTGTTCTCAAGTTTAAGCTCATCTATTCTTTCATTGATGTCAACTCCTTTAACAACTCTTGAAACATTGTTAGATTCATCAAATGTCACACGCATAGATTCTTCAACTATTAAAGTTCGGTAATTATAAATTCTATATGCTTTACTAGTAGAAGAATAACCAAAAAATATTCCTTCATCGGATTTAGAATCAAACTTACCTAATGGATCTTTAGTATTTAAAATAAAGCATTTACAGCCAAAAACTCAAAAATATGCAATATTTGGAAATCTATTAAACCAAAGTTCAAAAGGTGTTCTTTTTAAGATAGGTCTAATTAAAACACGATTGAGAATATAATAAGATGTATTTACCGCTTTGGCCCAAAAGTATTTAGTTAAATTATTTTCACTAAGCATAGATCTAGCCATTTCTTGCAAAGTTCTATTTTTTCTTTCAACTATACCATTTTGTTGTGGAGTTCTAGGGAAAGAAAAGGTATGTAAAATACCTAAATCGTCACAAAAATTAAAAAATAAATCATTTTCAAATTCTCCTCCATGATCACTATGAATTTTTGAAATCATATAACCTTTTTCATTAGAGATTCTCTTAGTGAATTTTTTGAAAAACTCAAAAGCCTTATTTTTCTTAGCAAGAAAGTAAACCTAAGTAAATCTAGAAAAATCATCAACAAGAACATAAGAATAAAGTTTACCACCAAGACTAGAAACATTACATGGTCCAATTAAATCCATATGAACTAACTCAAGTGGTTTAGATATAGTTACTTTGTTAATACAAGAAAAAGAAGTTTTCACTTGCTTACCCTTTTTGTATGCATCACACAACTTGTCTTTTTTAAATTTGATTTTTGGAATTCCTTTCACAAGTTCCTTTCTTGAAAGCTTTTGAATTAAATCCATGTTAACATGCCCAAGTCTACAGTGCCATAGCCATGATAAATCTTCTACACATGCTAAGCACTTCATATTAGGGTTAGGCAAAATATGCAAACTAAGTATATAGATATTATCTATTCTATTTCCAATAAAAGAGGCATCATTTGAATATGAATTTTTAATCAAGCATTTTGTTGTTTCAAAAGTAACATTGTAACTTATATCACAAAGTTGAGATACCGTAAGTAAATTATGCTTTAAACCATCTACTAAAAGAACATTGTCAATAATAGGGTAAGGATTTATACCAATAGTACCAATGCCAATTATCTTACCCTTGGCATTATCACCAAATGTTACCATACCACCTTCTTTACTTGATAGCGTTGCAAATAGATTTATGTCACCCATCATATGCTTCGAGCAACCACTATCAAGAATCCAATCACTTCTATTTCGTTGTAGTTGGTTCTCCACCTACAAGAGATGAAGATAAAACTTTAGGTACTCAAATTTCTTTGGGTCCTTGATGGTTAGAGACTTTAGGAATCCATAATACATGTTTAGATCCTTTCTTGCTAGGGAAATTATGAATTATATGTCCATATCTACCGCAAAAGAAGCAATGCCCATTAAAGTATGTAGAAGCATGTGAGCTAGAATGTACTCAATTTTTATGAACATGTTTAAGATGTGTGTTATGTGTTTTTACATGAGAGGTAACACCATTATGAATATTCTTTTTAGATTTTAGATACAATAAAGACAATTCATTTTGATAACTCATAACCATGGTAATGCAGGATGATCTATAATAATTATGGGTTAATTCATGAAGGCTATAAGTAGAATTGGCAAAAACTAACCTTGTTGGGAAACCCCGAGGATATTTTACAATTTTCAGAGATAGAGATTACACAAAACATTGCACAGCGGAAGCAATATCCCCGAAACGAGCCGGTCCCAAAAACCCAGTGAAAATCGCATGCGAGGGAGTCGACACGATGAGATAGAATATACCATACAGCAAGATGAAGCCGATGTCGAGGTAGGCGCCCAAGCGTGCGCCCTCTGCAGTCTCACACACACAGATTCCTTGAGTCCTCGTCTTCCACGCTCGGTGCTAGCTTCGGGAAGAAGATCCAAGTCTTTTGTTCACTTCCTTCACAACTTGCGCCACCTCCAAGGTATATGCGCCAAGGATGAAGAAGGATGAAGAAGAGGGAAGCAGCCAAACACCAAATTCCTTGTGCCATGAGGAAAGGGAGATCAAGGCTTGCGGCTAGGGTTTGATAGAAGAGATCACTTGTGCCAAGACCCTTGCTCTCGCCTCTCTCTGTGTTCTCACGCCTCCAAGGAGTAGAATACCTGAGAGGGGGTGCCTAGGGCCACTTATATAGAGCAAGGGGCGGCCAGGGTTAGGGCTAGACGCAATTTGCTTCCATAATGAAGCAAATTTGCCACTTCACCCCATTATACCCCTTAGGCGCCAATGGGGTTGGTTCTCTCCCCATTATACCCTTTAGGCGATTTCCTCTTTATGACAACTTATTAGTGAGCCCAACTACGCAATGGGCCTAGCCCAAAGATCATTACCCATGTTAACCAAGCTATTGGATCCAATCCAATGTGACCCAAGGTCAAATAAGGCTAACCATGGTTAATTCGGCCAGTTTGCCAAAATTGGAAGTTGGCTCCAATAAGTTGGTTCCAACTCATCAGGCCCATTAGCACTGATGAAATCTCTAGAATAGATTTGAGTTATCCAATAACTCGATCATAAGGCTTCCCGATCAATACGAGAACTCAAGTATCAAGGTGTGTGACCCTGTAGGTTCCTCTGACGCTGGCAGTGCTGACCAAAGGTCACCACAAGCAGTGAGTAGCACCTAGCAGTGCATCGCTGCTACCTAGGTTATTGGAATGGATATCGACATCGACATCCCTATCATCGCAATTAGGTATAGATGCATTCTAGTCTCTTTGCCATACTGATATCCGATTGGACAAGTGTGTCACCAGTTGTTTTCATCCAATCTCATGTCTATGACTAAATCAGGTCTCACTTGGGTATGGCCATACACTTTCAGTCATAGAACCATAGAGGAGCTCCATAGATATCAAACTTCCCTTAGGAAGGGGCAAATCCTTTGTCTGCCTATTGACCTTCTCCTATGGGTAGTGACATGCTCAATGCATCTCCTATAACTTGTGAGGATAACTTGTGACACCAAGTCATTGCCTCACAGTGGGTCATTCCAGTATATCCACCACTGATATACCCATATGTTTGCGTTAGCACCTCGTGCCTAACCAGCCCATATACCAGTCTCACAAGTACCAGAGCTGTCCCATATCCACTCAGGTACATCGACTGGGGACTATCATTTGAGCACAGATCCAATCTATCTCCAGGGATATTATCATATAAGTACACAATCGCAGATGTAAGCAAATATAGATAATGACAATGCCAGAATGATATAAAATATCAACGTCAAGTAGTACAATAATGGACCAAAATTAGGTCCTAGGACATATACACCAACAATCTCCCACTTGCACTAAGACCTAGAGGTTGAGGAATCTCAGCCCCATATCTCTAGCGTGACAGTCATGCTTCTGCTGCCCCAAAGCCTTGGTCAATGGGTCTGCTAAATTGTTCTCTGTGTCAACTCTGCTAATCTTGACATCACCTATGTCTATGATCTCTCTGATCAGGTGAAATCTTCTGAGTATGTGTTTGGATCTTTGATGAGACCATGGTTCTTTGGCTTGTGCAATTGCTCCATTGTTATCACAGTAGATTTCAATGGGATCCACTGCACTGGGAACCACCTGAAGTTCAGAAATGAACTTCCTTATCCAAACAGTTTCTTTGGCTGCCTCAGAAGCGGCCACATACTCAGCTTCGGTTGTAGAATCGGCAATTGTGGATTGCTTGAAGCTCTTCCAGCAAACAACACCTCCATCTATCTTAAACACATAGCCAGCCTACAATCTAAAGTCATCAGGGTCAGACTAGAATGACGCATCAGTGTAGCCCTGCATACTGAGCTCTTCCTGTCCCCCATAGACTAGAAACAAATCCTTAGTTCTTCTCAGATACTTCAGGATGTTCTTTACAGCCACCCAGTACTGCACTTCAGGATTGGATTGGTATCGACTGGTTATGCTCACAGCATAAGCCACATCTGGTCTAGTACACAACATTGCATACATGATCGATCCCACTACCGAAGCATAAGGCACTCGACTCATGTCATCCCTCTCAGCCTGTGTGGTGGGACACTAGCTCTTTGAGAGAGTAAGGCCATGTCTCACTGGAAGGTACCCTTTCTTGGATTGCTCCAAGTTGAACCTTTCTAGGACCTTATCAATGTAAGTACTTTGACTAAGGGCTAGGAGCCTCTTGGATCTATCCCTATAGATCCTCACGCCTAGAATATAGGTGGCCTCCCCTAAGTCCTTCATCTCGAAACACTTCCCTAACCATGTCTTCACAGCTTGAAGACTAGGGATGTCGTTCCCAATGAGCAGTATGTCATCGACATACAAGACCAGAAAAGTCACCAAGCTCCCACTGAATTTTCTGTATACACAGGCGTCATCTTCGCTTTTGATAAAGCCATAATCTCTCACAGCTACATCAAATCGAAGATTCCAACTTCAAGATGCTTGCTTTAATCCATAAATGGATCTCTTTAGCCTGCAGACCTTATTGGCCTCTGCAGGATGGATGAAGCCATTAGGTTGTGTCATATACATATCCTCAGTTAGCTTCCCATTAAGGAACATTGTCTTTACATCCATCTGCCATATCTCATAGTCATGATATGCAGCTATAGCAAGCAAAATCCTAATGGATTTGAACATAGCAACTGGCAAAAAGGTTTCATCATAGTCCACCCCGTGAACTTGTTTGAATCCCTTAGCCACTAGTATACCTTTATAGGTAACTACGTTGCCATCCATGTCTGTCTTCCTTTTGAAGACCCATTTACACCCTATGGGTTTTACCCCATCAGGTAACTCAACCAAATCCTAAACTTGGTTAGCTGACATGGAATCCATTTTGGATCTCATGGTGTCAAGCCATCTCTCGGAGTCCGGTCCACTGACCACCTCTTCATAAGTCTTGGGTTCATCCTCAATGATGAATATCCCGTCGTGTTGGGTCGGCAGCGACCCATACCTCTCAGGTACAAGACGAATCCTCCCATACCTACGCGGGGCTTGTGCCTGAGCCTCAGGTTGCCCATCAACCGGTGCAGGTGGCTTAGGTTCCATCTCTGTGTCTTGTGGTTGCACTTGGACCTCGTCTAAGTCAAACTTCCCCCCACTAACTTCTTTCATGAGAAACTCTTTCTCTAGAAAGACAGCACCCCGAGCAACAAAAAACTTTGTTCTTGGTGGGAATATAGAAGTAGTAACCCTTAGTTTCCTTAGGGTACCCCACAAATACACATTTATGCGACCTAGGTTCTAGCTTGCTAGAATCCTGACGTTTGATATAAGCTTTGATGAGTCCCCTTCAAGGGGGAGCATAACCCTAAAGTGATGGCGCATATAAAACTTTGTCTTGCGGAAATTAGGGTTATAGGATCAACTTGCATGTTAAATGATCAACTCGATAAAAGGCTAATAAAGATTAATGAAAACGATCATACCATCGCCATAGCCTAGATGTTGCCTTGGAAGCAAAGAGTCAATTGCTTCTTCTCCAAAGGGATTCGCACACAAGAGGATGATGGCAAACTCTTTGTCGCTCCTTGTGCTAGCAAGGCTCCAAAGTGTCCTTGATCGAATGGAAAGGGATGAAAACTTCTTGGCAAATTTTTCTTTACCTTCTTCGTCCACCTTCTTCACGACACAAGAGAAAACTTGTTTCGACTAGTGGAGAGGCGAGGCGAGAAGAGGCGTCAAGAAGAGAAGCGTGGAGCGTGGTCACGTTTAGAGAGTTGCTATCTAAAAATAGCATACCACCTCTCAACGTTCACATGCGCACACCAAGTCGCAAATCTCTCTTCACCCTTTTGAACCATGCGCTCATTCGAGCTGGTTCACTTTGGTTCGGTTCACAAACCAAATAAGCCAAGCAACTAGTCCAAATCATAATTAAACCACAAGGTTCTTGATCTGACCGTTGATCTCTTAATGCTTCTGATCTGACCGATCTAGCATCCAATCTCTCAATCGAAGCTTACCGATCTGAAGCCCTAATCAATCAAACATGATCAGACCAGATCTCACTTACAATTAGAGATTAAATCCCTTCAAACTGAACTCAAACAATTCAGTCCACACGATCTGACTTAAGTAAGCCATATCATCAAATTGTGCGACCCTGAGGGTTTCCTTTAAATGTCGGTAACGATAACTCACATTATCACGATCAGTGAGGGGTATCTAGCAACACATCACTGTCTCCCGATATAAAGGAAAGAGTCTTCCAAGACTACACCCATACCACAGCACAAGTGTGAATCAAATCACAAGGCATGCATATTTCCTTTACCACTGGACGTTCTTATTGGACAAGCGTGTCAAGCTTGTAACTCCAATATGATGAGCATGATTAGATCAGATGAACATAGTCACCTGGGTATGGCCATACTCTTTTCTCAATCATCTCATCCAGGGGGCCCCTTTAGAACATCACACTCCTTAAACAAGGAGACGGCAATCCTATGTCTATCACTAGTGCCCTAACCTGACTCAAGCTCATCATCCAAGATAGTCTATAATCATTATGTTTCAAATGATATTGAACTACCTCAAAACAATGACAATCATCATTTAGAAAACACAAGTGATCTCAAGTCAGAGGAAATGTGCCACTTGTCTCATTCAAGGAATATTCACATTGTGACAAACAATTGAACATCCTAGTAGGGTCTGTCCAGTACATCCAATGTACCCATGAGTCTACATCTTATTCCATGCTCGAAGCATCCTATAAGATTAGAACACATATTAGTCTCAATCATATCAAGGCTGTCTCATGTTCACCAAGATATATCGACTAAGGACTTTATAGCCTGTCAGCCTAGCTGAACAGCTTTGAGACATTATTCAAAAGAACATATATTGCAGCAGACAATGTAGCTAACTGAATAACAACCATGCCTTTATAAACATAATAGTTTATTACATGATACTGATACAATCCCAAAGGCCTCAAACATTAGGCTTAAGGGCATACCCCAACAAGCTTCACATCCCCAGATCCTGATAAAAGTGAGATTAGGGCATCTCCCACTCCATACCTCATATGGTATTTTGGGGACACTTTTAGATGGAACATTATTCAGTATTAGAGAAGCTGTTTCAAGTGCATGTCCCCAAAATGAGGGAGGTAGAGTTGCATGACTCATCATACATCGAACCATGTCTAACAAAGTTTGATTTCTCCTTTCAGACACACCATTCCATTGGGGTGTTCCAGGAGGAGTGAGTTGGGACAAAATCCCACACTCGTTTAGATACTCAAGGAACTCACCGCTCAGGTACTCTCCACCACGATCTGATCGAAGAGCCTTAATGGATCTACCAAGCTGGTTCTCTACTTCATTCTTGAACTCTTTGAATTTCTCAAAGGATTCAGATTTATGTCTCATCAGGTAGACATAACCATATCTACTGAAATCATCAGTAAATGTAATGAAGTAGTTGTGTCCTCCTCTGGCTTGCTTATTGAATTGCCCACACACATCGCTATGTATGAGATCCAACAAACCTCCTGCCCTCTCACTAATTTTGGTGAAGGGCGCCTTTGTCATTTTCCCTAACAAACAAGGCTCACATGTATCAAATTCCTCCAAGGAACTTGAATCTAACAACCCATTTGCATGGAGTTGTTGAATGCGATTCTTATTTATATGGGCTAATCGACAATACTATAGGAAAGCACCAACTGAACCACTCAGTTTGGTCCTTTTATTATTTATGTTACAAATAGAGTTATCCATGTCTAACACATATAGACCATTGCACAAAGTACTCTTCCCATAGAATATATTTGCAAATGAAAAAGAACAAGAGTTCTTATTTATTTCAAACTTAAATCCCTTCTTTGCCAAGCAAGGAATGGATACAATATTCTTAGTAAGCGAAGGTACATAATAGCAATTAACTGACTCCAATAGAAGACCAAAAGGCAGGGAGAGAGTCAAAACTCCTACAGCAATAGCAGCAACCTGTGCCCCATTTCCAACCCGTAGGTCAATCTCTCCAGGTTGGACCGATCTACTTTTCTTGAGCCCCTATATATTTGTACAAATATGAGCTCCACATGCGGTATCCAATACCCATGACATAGAAGTAGAAAGGTTGACTTCTATAACATAAATACCTGAGCTTGAAGACGAAGCCTTGCCTCTCTTCTTCTCACTCTGAAATCGCACCATGTCCTTCAACATGTGAGGTGGCCCTCCACATGAATAGCACTTATTGTTCTTGATCCATTCCATCTTTAATTTCAGTTCCTTGGTCAAGCCTTTCGGCTCAACACACTGAATGTTTACTTTAGGAGGATTGAGCCTAACCAATTCATTAAAGAGCTGTCTTAGATTAGTAATAATCTCAGAGGCACTCTTCAATTCATATTGCCCTTGAAGCTCGGGCGACATGTTGGTTAGCATCAATTGTGAAACCTCCAAAGTATCAGCCTGATGCTTATCATAAGCATCCTTCTCAGCCGCTGAGGCCGAGCATTGAAGTGGTTCAGGAATGGGCTACTTAAGGACATAGAGCTTTCTCTCGAGCTTGAGCACAATTCTCAAGTTCATATACCAATCCATCAAGTTGGATCCAACCAACTTGTCCTTCTCAAGGATAGACCGCAGTGACCAACTGCTATTGTTTGTTGCCATTGTTCTACAACAACCAAGAAACAGTAGATTAGTACTACTTCAGATCATTTAAACTGGACTTATTTTAAATGATTATGTCTCTCACTATTTTAATCGAATTGACAACCCACAAAGTGAATCGGGAAGTTTAAGATTTCCTAGTGAGATGAGATCCTTATTCTACATGAGGCTTCGCGTCCCACGAGGGTGGGATGAGATGCACAAAATAACCCATACTTCCTAAGGTGGGCACGCCGGCCGATTGCTCCAAGCAATTCTCCTTATTGAGACAGTCTAGGCATTTCATGTCCAGCGAGGGTTGGATACAGCATGAAACCCTAACCTCTCAACAATGCCTCTAGAGTTCCACCATATGCCCAGCACATGAGGAAATCTAGTCAAGTCCATTCCTAACTGTTATGCCCAGGGCCAACGAGTTTCCTTGCGAAGGCGCGCCCGATTAAAACGGACTGGGGAAACCATTGCCACCACACACTTTCTAAAGATAAGTGGGTGTGTCCCACGAGGGTGGGAAACAGTTCACAACACCACTGATCAATAGCTTAGTGAGAGCTACGCGTTAGAAGGTGAAGGTCCCCTACACAAGGGGGGCGAAAACCCTAATAGGAGGCGCAATAACATTCTAGCGGAATCTAGGGCTTTCAAAATCGCATAGCATGTATTATGATCAACTTTAAAGCATGAAATGAACTCATACCGAAGCCATATAATGGAAGGCGCCTTGGAAGCAAGAGAACAAGAGAGCTCTCCTCCAAATCGTCACACACAAGATGATGTTGCTTCCTCCCTTGGTGCTCCTTGTGCTAGCAAGGTTCCAAGAGGTCCTTGTCGAGTGAAAGGGAAAGATGAGATGTCCTTCTCTTGGCCGAATCCTCCTCTACCTTCAAGGTGTCGCCACACACGAAAGCGTCAAGAGGAATATGGGCGAGAGGCGAGAATAGAGAGCACTCTATTCGGTCGTGAACAACATCTCCAAGTGGAGATCGTGGTTACTAAAAATAGCCACCACACTTCGCTCCAACGTTCACGCCAAGTGAACATGTCGCCAACTCCTCTCCCCTTGAACCATGCGCTCATTAAACGAGCCGGTTCAAATTGGTTTGGTCCAGAGACCAATTAAGCCAAGCAATCAAGTCCAGATCTCAAATAAACCCTAAGGCTCAGATCTGACCGTTGATCTCCTGATGCTCCTGATCTCATCGATCTAGCATCCAATCTCTCAATCGAAGCTTACCGATCTCAAGCCCTAATCAATCAAACATGATCAGACCAGATCTCACTCACAATCAGAGATTAAATCCCTTTAAACTGAACCCGAACAATTCAGTCCACTCGATCTGACTTAAGTAAGCCATATCATCAAATTGTGCGACCCTGAGGGTTTCCTTTAAATGTCGGTAACGATAACTCACATTATCACGATCAGTGAGGGGTATCTAGCAACACATCACTGTCTCCCGATATAAAGGAAAGAGTCTTCCAAGACTACACCCAAAACACAGCACAAGTGTGAATCCACATCACTAGGCATACATGTTTCCTTTGCCACTGGATGTTCTTATTGGACAAGCGTGTCAAGCTTGTAGCTCCAATATGATGAGCATGATTAGATCAGATGAACACAGTCACCTGGGTATGGCCATACACTTTTCTCAATCATCTCATCCAGGGGGCCCCTTTAGAACATCACACTCCTTAAACAAGGAGACGGCAATCCTATGTCTATCACTAGTGCCCTAACATGACTCAAGCTCATTATCCAAGATAGTCTATAACCATTGTGTTTCAAATGATATTGAACTACCTCAAAACAATGACAATCATCATTTAGAAAACACAAGTGATCTCAAGTCAGAGGAAATGTGCCACTTGTCATATTCAAAGATTATTCACATTGCGACAAACAATTGAACATCCTAGTAGGGTCTGTCCAGTACATCCAATGTACCCATGAGTCTACATCTTATTCCATGCTCGAAGCATCCTATAAGACTAGAACACATATTAGTCTTAACCATATCAAGGCTGTCTCATGTTCACCAAGATACATCGACTAAGGACATTATAGCCTGTCAGCCTAGCTGAACAGCTTTGAGACATTATTCAGAAGAACATATATTGCAGCAGACAATGTAGCTAACTGAATAATAACCATGCCTTTATAAACATAACAGTTTATTACATGATACTGATACATTCCCAAGGCCTCAAACATTAGGCTTAAGGGCATACCCCAACAATCTCCCACTTGCACTTAATCTAATGGTTGAGAAATCTCAAACCCATATTAATACAGTGCTTCTCATGCTTCTGCTGCGCCAGAGGCTTGGTAAGCGGGTCTGCTAGATTGTCATCTGTATGAACCTTGCAGATTTTGATCTCGCCACGATCTATGATCTCCCTGATCAAATGAAACCGTCTCTGTATGTGCTTGGACTTCTGGTGCGACCGTGGTTCCTTTGCTTGTGCGATTGCTCCAGTGTTATCACAGAAGATAACCAAAGGATCTGCACTTGAAGGAACAACACCAAGTTCTCTCACGAACTTACGAATCCACACTGCCTCCTTGGATGCTTCCGAGGCTGCAACATACTCGGCTTCTGTTGTGGAATCAGCAATAGTTGACTGTTTGAAACTTTTCCACACCACTGCTCCTCCATTCAAGCTAAAAACATAGCCTGATTGCGATCGGAAATCATCCTGGTCAGACTGGAACGAAGCGTCAGTATATCCTTCAATACTGAGTTCTTCCTGACCACCATATATCAAGAACATATCTTTGGCCCTCCGCAGATATTTTAAAATGTTCTTGACTGCAATCCAGTGTGCCTGACCTGGATTACTTTGGAAACGACTGGTCACGCTTAACCCGTAAGCAACGTCTGGGCGAGTACACAACATCGCATACATAATGGATCCAATAGCCGAAGCATAAGGCGTATTGTCCATTTCATCTTTCTCAGTCTGTGTTTGTGGACACTGACTCTTCGAAAGACTCAGACCATGTCTGACTGGAAGATATCCTCGTTTAGAATTCTCTAAATGAAATCTTTCCAGGACTTTATCGATGTAAGTACTCTGGCACAGCCCGAGAAGCCTCTTAGATCTATCTCTGTAGATCTTCACACCTAATACATAGGCTGCTTCTCCTAAATCTTTCATCTGGAAACATTTCCTTAACCATGCCTTCACAGCATGCATTTCAGGAATGTCATTTCCAATGATCAAGATATCATCGACGTAGAGGACTAGGAAAGTAATTACGCTCCCACTAAACCTCTTATATACACACGGGTCATCCTCGTTCTTGATGAAACCAAATTCCGTGACTGATTCATCAAAACGAATATTCCAGCTTCTTGATGCTTGCTTAAGTCCATAAATGGACTTCTTTAACTTGCATATCTTATGACGATCTGATGGATTAGTGAAACCCTCAGGTTGTGTCATATACACATCCTCATCCAGATTTCCATTAAGGAAAGCTGTTTTCACATCCATCTGCCAGATCTCATAATCATAATATGCAGCTATCGCGAAAAGAATCCGAATAGACTTGAACATAGCTACAGGTGAGAAAGTTTCATCATAATCTATCCCGTAGATTTGTTTGAAACCTTTCGCAACTAGCCTGCCTTTATAGGTAACCACGTTACCATCCATGTCAATCTTCTTCTTGAAGATCCACTTACAGCCTATAGGGATAACTCCCGGAGGCGGATCAACCAAATCCCAAACTTGGTTATCTGACATGGAGTCCATCTCGGCTCGCATAGCTTCAAGCCATCTAGCTGATTCCGGTCCACTGACCGCATCCGCATAAGTGAGGGGTTCATCATGATCAATGATGTAGACTCCGTCATAGCGCTCAGGCTGTCGACGAATCCTTCCCGATCTTCGCGGTTCCCGTGATATCTGAGCCTCAGGTTGTTCAATAACCTGATCTTCTGGCTCAGGCTCATCCAATTCTGCTTGAGTACTTTGTCCTTCCTCTGGATTCTCATCCAGTTTTATTTCTCTCCCACTGGCCTCTTGCAGAAGAAACTCCTTCTCAAGAAATATGGCCGTCCGAGCAACAAAAACCTTGTTCTCTTTGGGATCGTAGAAATAATAACCCTTAGTTTCCTAAGGGTAACCGACAAAGATGCATTTGTCAGATCTGCTCTCTAGTTTCCCAGAGGCGAGCTTTTTGACATAAGCCTCGCAGCCCCAGATCCTGATAAATGTCAAGCTTGGCTATTTCCCATACCATAACTCATATGGAGTTTTTGAAACGGCCTTGGATGGCACTCGATTTAGTACCTTTGCAGCTGTTTCCAGTGCAAAACCCCAAAAGGAGTATGGAAGAGTAGCCTGACTCATCATAGAACGAACCATATCAAGTAACGTTCTATTTCTCCTCTCGGACACACCATTCCATTGCGGTATTCCTGGCGGAGTGAGCTGTGAGATAATCCCACACTCCTTCAGATAGTCAGTAAACGTATGACTTAGGTATTCTCCACCTCGATCTGAGCAAAGTGCCTTGATATTTCGGCCTAGCTGATTTTGTACTTCATTCTTGAACTCTTTGAACTTGTCAAAAGATTCACTTTTATGTCTCATTAAAAAGACATACCCATATCTACTGAAATCATCAGTAAAGGTAATGAAGTACTGATAGCCACCTCTGGCATGTTTACTAAATGGCCCACACACATCAGTGTGTATAAGGTCAAGTAAACCTGAAGCCCTTTGTCCTTTGTTAAGAAAAGGTGACTTCGTCATTTTGCCCATAAAACAAGCTTTGCATGTATCAATCTCCTTGTAGGAGAATGATCCCAGCAGTCCATGATCATGCAACCGCTTAATGCGTTTCTCGTTAATATGGCCTAAACGACTATGCCATAGCAAGGTGCTGTCATCAGCATTCTTGGCTTTCTTAATATCAATTTTCTGTATAGAACATTCCATGTCCAACATGTATAACCCATTGCTAATTGAACCAGTTGCATAAACAATATTATCATAAGATAAAACACACTTTGAAATATTGCATTCAAAGGAAAAACCCTTCCTGACAAGAGCAGGAATGGAGATAATATTTTTAGTAATACTGGGAACAAAATAACAACTGTTTAGTTCCAATACAAGTCCAGATGGTAAAGAAATGAAATAGTCTCCTACAGCAACAGCAGCAACCCGTGCCCCGTTTCCAACTCGTAGGTCCACTTCATGCTGTCCCACCTGCCTTCTTCTCTTGAGTTCCTGCACATTTGAACAAATGTGAACTCCACATGCAGTGTCCAACACCCATGATATAGAAGAAGAAAACATGACCTCAGTCACGAATATACCTGAGCCAGAAGCGATGCTTCCCCTCTTATCTCCTTGGAGCGCTTTACAGTCCTTTTTCCAGTGACCCAGCTGGCCACAGTGGAAACACCTGTATTCCTTAGACCGCTTCACCTTCTGCTTCAGAGCTTTGCTGTAGCTCTTGACAGGGGTCTTGCCCTTCTTCCCCTTCTTCTTGTTCCTGGAAGGAACCATTAAGACAGAGGTCGAAGGCTTTCCCTTCAGAGTTTCCTCAGTAGTCAAGAGCATATTCAGCAGCTCTGCCGGAGTACAATCGATTTTGTTCATATTAAAGTTAATAATGAACGCGTCGAATGAAGGCGGGAGAGACTGCAGAATAATATCCACAGCAAGCTCCTGGTTGATGGTATGCCCCAGTTTCTCTAGAGCCTCCTTGTGCCCAATCATCTTGAGCACGTGAGCTCCCACTGGGCTCCCTTCAGCCAGTTTGCTCTGAAAGAAAAGCTTTGTCAGATTATAGCGCTCTGTCCTCGCCTGTGCAGCATACAGCATCTTGAGGTTCGCTATCATGTCTATAGCAGACATATCCTCATGCTGACGCTGCAGCGGTGGCGTCATAGACGCTAGCATCAGGCAAGCGACATCAATGCTATCATTGACGTGCTTTTCATAGGCTTCCCGAACCGCCCTTGCGGCGTTCGGAGCGGGCTGAGGCGGTATCGCCGTCTCGAGGACATACAGTTTCCTCTCTGCCTTAAGAACGATCTTAAGGTGTCCGAACCAGTCAGAGAAGTTCGGCCCAGCAAACTTCTCCCTTTCCAGTAGGGATCGCACATTGAAGTTCATGGTGTTCGTTGCTGCAGGTATCTACAACAATGCAAGAACAACAAGGTCAGTATCAATGTTAAGAATCAATCAGGACTTAAGAAAGATTCTTTTTCTCACTATTTTATCTGACTGAAAAATCCATTAAACAGTCCGAAAGAGTAGACACTCTTTTAGTGAGATGGGATCCGGATTTCATACTTGGTCTCCGCGTCCCGCTCAGGCGAGATAAGATGCACAGAGAGTACAAGCACTAATCTCCGGTAGGCAGTCCCTGCCGATCGCCAACCCGTGCGATTCCCCTTCATCTGGGCAATCCAGCAGACTGTGCCAACTGAGTTGGTACAACACAGTCTCTGATCCCACAGATGGCTGCCTCCATGTGCTACCATATGCGCCACATATGTAGCCTACATGGTCAAGCTGACCCGACCTACTTCCTGGACCACCATGTGCTATGCTGAGCAACGAGAAGGGATAAATCCCTACTCTGTAACACACAGGTGTAATCCCACACCGTCTGAAGATAGATGGACGTGCCCACTGAGTGGGTACAACACGGCTCCAACGATAATCAGAACAGTGAGGTTTCGCGTCAGAAGGCTTACGAGCTTGATATTTTAGCGTTGGATTTTAACGGTCTTTTTATCTTCTTCACTATCATGCAATTCCTATGGTGATAGCAGAAGATAAACTAATCATGCAATTCTAATATTTAAACAATAATAAAAGAGAGCATGAATCTTATGTTGTAAAAGCCCATAGCCCTAGTAAGACCTTAATTTAACTTAAGTCTTGACTTGCTTTTCTTCATAGGGCTTTTGCTGCTCATCTGGCCCAAACCTGGGCCCAAGCGCCATCTGCAGCTCTGGTGCGCCCACCAGGAATTTGCGCCAGGTCCTAGGGTCGAATCCTAGACCTCCTACCTGGTCCAGCCACTGCTGCAAGCGCCTCTGCCAAGTGTGCTTTGTGCTCTTGTCTAATTAAATTACAAATTTAACTATCTAGACAAGATTGACACGCAGGTCAATTACACATTATAAATTAATTAAACTGTGATTCGCAGATCACAAAAATAAAAATTAATTTACAATTAATTCCCAGGCACGCAGGCCCCAGCACAGCACACATTAAAAACGGGCAGCCCACATAAGAGTAAATAGACAAACATATGGCATCAATCAACATGTGATCCACTCAAGAAAATTTAAATTTCGAAAACCCATAGGCATCAATTTTAATTTCCTTATTTGCCCTACAACCTTACAACGGTCCATTACTAGGGATCCACTCATCCATCCTAGTCAGATCCACTGCCCTTGCATGCACCAAGTCCTAACTGACTTGAGTCGACCATAAGGTCAACAATGCATGCGCCAGGGCTGAACAACCACAATGAGGTCTGGCAAGCGGGTGTGACCCCGGGCCTAACTCATGTGTGTTCACTAGTTGTCTCAATCAGACATCGCTACACGCCTGTCTGCAGTCGACCTGTAGCCACCACGTGCTTGCGCACAGGTGCTACCTGGTCAACCCGTCAAGGCTGTCAGATGGTCTGATCAGACTTTTGGATCTAACCTAGGGGGTGACTTCAACCCTAATAACCCATCTAAGGATTTAATGTAAGGCCTTAGATCTAGTGGTATACGCGCAAGTGTTTAAGTTTTAAGAAAAACTACAACATAATATATGCGCCAAGGAGAAAATCATATCCATTACTAGCATGCATTTTCGCCAACATAAAGCATGTAACTATAGATCTATGAATTTGCGCAAAACATGGATCACAATCATTTTCAAGCAATCATAAAACATGCATGAAAACCTGCTCTGATACCAATTGAAGGTCCCCTACACAAGGGGGGCGAAAACCCTAATAGGAGGCGCAATAACATTCTAGCGGAATCTAGGGCTTTCAAAATCGCATAGCATGTATTATGATCAACTTTAAAGCATGAAATGAACTCATACCGAAGCCATATAATGGAAGGCGCCTTGGAAGCAAGAGAACAAGAGAGCTCTCCTCCAAATCGTCACACACAAGATGATGTTGCTTCCTCCCTTGGTGCTCCTTGTGCTAGCAAGGTTCCAAGAGGTCCTTGTCGAGTGAAAGGGAAAGATGAGATGTCCTTCTCTTGGCCGAATCCTCCTCTACCTTCAAGGTGTCGCCACACACGAAAGCGTCAAGAGGAATATGGGCGAGAGGCGAGAATAGAGAGCACTCTATTCGGTCGTGAACAACATCTCCAAGTGGAGATCGTGGTTACTAAAAATAGCCACCACACTTCGCTCCAACGTTCACGCCAAGTGAACATGTCGCCAACTCCTCTCCCCTTGAACCATGCGCTCATTAAACGAGCCGGTTCAAATTGGTTTGGTCCAGAGACCAATTAAGCCAAGCAATCAAGTCCAGATCTCAAATAAACCCTAAGGCTCAGATCTGACCGTTGATCTCCTGATGCTCCTGATCTCATCGATCTAGCATCCAATCTCTCAATCGAAGCTTACCGATCTCAAGCCCTAATCAATCAAACATGATCAGACCAAATCTCACTCACAATCAGAGATTAAATCCCTTTAAACTGAACCCGAACAATTCAGTCCACTCGATCTGACTTAAGTAAGCCATATCATCAAATTGTGTGACCCTGAGGGTTTCCTTTAAATGTCGGTAACGATAACTCACGTTATCACGATCAGTGAGGGGTATCTAGCAACACATCACTGTCTCCCGATATAAAGGAAAGAGTCTTCCAAGACTACACCCAAAACACAGCACAAGTGTGAATCCACATCACTAGGCATACATGTTTCCTTTGCCACTGGATGTTCTTATTGGACAAGCGTGTCAAGCTTGTAGCTCCAATATGATGAGCATGATTAGATCAGATGAACACAGTCACCTGGGTATGGCCATACACTTTTCTCAATCATCTCATCCAGGGGGCCCCTTTAGAACATCACACTCCTTAAACAAGGAGACGGCAATCCTATGTCTATCACTAGTGCCCTAACATGACTCAAGCTCATTATCCAAGATAGTCTATAACCATTGTGTTTCAAATGATATTGAACTACCTCAAAACAATGACAATCATCATTTAGAAAACACAAGTGATCTCAAGTCAGAGGAAATGTGCCACTTGTCATATTCAAAGATTATTCACATTGCGACAAACAATTGAACATCCTAGTAGGGTCTGTCCAGTACATCCAATGTACCCATGAGTCTACATCTTATTCCATGCTCGAAGCATCCTATAAGACTAGAACACATATTAGTCTTAACCATATCAAGGCTGTCTCATGTTCACCAAGATACATCGACTAAGGACATTATAGCCTGTCAGCCTAGCTGAACAGCTTTGAGACATTATTCAGAAGAACATATATTGCAGCAGACAATGTAGCTAACTGAATAATAACCATGCCTTTATAAACATAACAATTTATTACATGATACTGATACATTCCCAAGGCCTCAAACATTAGGCTTAAGGGCATACCCCAACAGAAGGCTACTAGACTTGATATTTATTTGTGAGGGTATTTGAGGTCTCATCAGTTTTATCTTATGTCTAGCATTATAGACATGCAATCTTATAGTGATAACATAACGATAAAACAACTCAGGCATGCTTTAGCAGATATGTATGAAAACAGTAAAAGAATGATGTGATCATAGTCTATTCAAGACATTGAACCAACCCATGCCAAAAGGAGGTTCAACTCTTGACCTAGGATTCAAGCCCCAAAGACAAGACCTAACCTAGCCGACCTCTAACTAGAGCTTCAAGGTTGGCTCCAAGGTCCTTCTCACCATGGTTTAGCTCTCAAACCCTAGAGGTGTCCCTCATGGGTTCGGCCAATGCCATGGGTCTTTCTCCATAGATGATGCGCCACCATGCAAGGAGCCAAGATTGCTGGCTCTCAAACCCTAGGGTTCAACCATGCCATCTTGCACTTCTATGCATGCGCCATCAAGCAATAGTGCTCCAAGCGCCAATGCTTCAAGTGATGTGCGTCACCCTAATCTTCTTCTTATTTAAATGAAAGAACCCCATACAAGGGGGGCGAAAACCCTAACAGGAGGCGCAACAAAATCTAGCGGAATCTAGGGCTTTCAAATCACTTAGCATGTATTATGATCAACTTATAAACTCTGCATGAATAAAAATGATTCATACCATAGCCATTTCTAGATGGCGCCTTGGAAGCAAAAGTTGCAAGCGCCTCTTCTCCAAAGTGTCGCACACAAGATGAAGATGTGCTCCTTCCTTGATGCTCCTTGTGCTAGCAAGGATCGTCCAAGGTGTCTTGATCGTTTGAAGGGAAGAGAGAGTTCTTGCTTCCTTGATCCTCGAGTCTCTAAGGCGTGAACGAAAGTTCCACACACGAGGGCGACGAGAATAGAGGGGTTTTTTACGACAAGAGATGCGCTCCACTCAAGACATGGAGGCGTGGTTACTAAAAATAGCCAACCTCTCTTTCATGCGATCATGTGTTCATGCGCTCATGAACCAATCGCATTTTTCTCTCTACTTTGAACCAAGCGCTCATATCTAGAGCCGGTTCAATTAGGTCTGGTTCATAGACCAATTAACCCAAGCAATTAGTCCAGATCACATTAAACCCTAAGGTACTTGATCTGACCGTTGATCTCTCGATGCTCCTGATCTCACCGATCCAGCATCCATTCTCTCGATCGAAGCTTACCGATCTCAAGCCCCAATCAATCAAACATGATCAGACCAGATCTCACTTACAATCAGAGATTAAATCCCTTTAAACTGAACCCAAACAATTCAGTCCACACGATCTGACTTAAGTAAGCCATATCATCAAATTGTGCGACCCTGAGGGTTTCCTTTAAATGTCGGTAACGATAACTCACGTTATCACGATCAGTGAGGGGTATCTAGCAACACATCACTGTCTCCCGATATAAAGGAAAGAGTCTTCCAAGACTACACCCATAAACAGCACAAGTGTGAATCAACTCACAAAGCATACATATTTCCTTTGCCACTGGATGTTCTTATTGGACAAGCGTGTCAAGCTTGTAACTCCAATATGATGAGCATGATTAGATCAGATGAACATAGTCACCTGGGTATGGCCATACACTTTCTCAATCATCTCATCCAGGGGGCCCCTTAAGAACATCACACTCCTTAAACAAGGAGACGGCAATCCTATGTCTATCACTAGTGCCCTAACATGACTCAAGCTCACCATCCAAGATAGTTTATAATCATTATGTTTCAAATGATATTGTACTACCTCAAAACAATGACAATCATCATTTAGAAACATAAGTGATCTCAAGTCAGAGGAAATGTGCCACTTGTCATATTCAAGGATTACTCACATTGTGACAAACAATTGAATATCCTAGTAGGGTCTGTCTAGTACATCCAATGTACCCATGAGTCTACATCTTATTCCATGCTCGAAGCATCCCATAAGACTAGAACACATATTAGTCTTAACCATATCAAGGCTGTCTCATGTTCACCAAGATATATCGACTAAGGACTTTATTGCCTGTCAGCCTAGCTGAACAGCTTTGAGACATTATTCAGAAGAACATATATATTGCAGCAGACAATGTAGCTAACTGAATAATAACCATGCCTTTATAAACATAACAGTTTATTACATGATACCGATACAAACCCAAGGCCTCAAACATTAGCCTTAAGGGCATACCCCAACAATCTCCCACTTGCACTTAATCTAATGGTTGAGAAATCTCAAACCCATGTTATTACAGTGCTTCTCATGCTTCTGCTGCGCCAGAGGCTTGGTAAGCGGGTCTACCAGATTGTCATCTGTATGAACCTTGCAGATTTTGATCTCGCCGCGATCTATGATCTCCCTGATCAAGTGAAACCGTCTCTGTATGTGCTTGGACTTCTGGTGCGACCGTGGTTCCTTTGCTTGTGCGATTGCCCCAGTGTTATCACAGAAGATAACCAAAGGATCTGCACTCGAAGGAACAACACCAAGTTCTCTCACGAACTTACGAATCCTCACTGCCTCCTTGGATGCTTCCGAGGCTGCAACATACTCGGCTTCTGTTGTGGAATCAGCAACAGTTGACTGTTTGAAACTCTTCCACACCACTGCTCCTCCATTCAAGCTAAAAACATAGCCTGATTGCCATCGGAAATCATCCTGGTCAGACTGGAACGAAGCATCAGTATATCCTTCAATACTGAGTTCTTCCTGACCACCATATATCAAGAACATATCTTTGGTCCTCCGCAGATATTTTAAGATGTTCTTGACTGCAATCCAGTGTGCCTGACCTGGATTACTTTGGAACCGACTGGTCACGCTTAACCCGTAAGCAACGTCTGGGCGAGTACACAACATCGCATACATAATGGAACCAATAGCCGAAGCATAAGGCGTATTGTCCATTTCATCTTTCTCAGTCTGTGTTTGTGGACACTGACTCTTCGAAAGATTCAGACCATGTCTGACTGGAAGATATCCTCGTTTAGAATTCTCTAAATGAAATCTCTCCAGGACTTTATCGATGTAAGTACTCTGGCACAACCCGAGAAGCCTCTTAGATCTATCCCTGTAGATCTTCACACCTAATACATAGGCTGCTTCTCCTAAATCTTTCATCTGGAAACATTTCCTTAACCATGCCTTAACCGCATGCATTTCAGGAATATCATTTCCAATGATCAAGATATCATCGACGTAGAGGACTAGGAAAGTAATCACGCTCCCACTAAACCTCTTATATACACACGGGTCATCCTCGTTCTTGATGAAACCAAATTCAGTGACTGATTCATCAAAACGAATGTTCCAGCTTCTTGATGCCTGCTTAAGTCCATAAATAGACTTCTTTAACTTGCATATCTTATGACGATCTGATGGATCAGTGAAACCCTCAGGTTGTGTCATGTACACATCCTCATCCAGGTTTCCATTAAGGAAAGCTGTTTTCACATCCATTTGCCAAATCTCATAATCATAATATGCAGCTATCGCGAAAAGAATCCGAATAGACTTAAACATGGCTACAGGTGAGAAAGTTTCATCATAATCTATCCCGTAGATTTGTTTGAAACCTTTCGCAACTAGCCTGCCTTTATAGGTAACTACGTTACCATCCATGTCAATCTTCTTCTTGAAGATCCATTTACAGCCTATAGGGATAACCCCCGGAGGCGGATCAACCAAATCCCAAACTTGGTTATCTGACATGGAGTCCATCTCGGCGCGCATAGCTTCAAGCCATCTCGCTGACTCCGGTCCACTGACCGCATCCGCATAAGTGAGGGGTTCATCATTATCAATGATGTAGACTCCGTCATAGCGCTCAGGCTGTCGACGAATCCTTCCCGATCTTCGCGGTTCCCGTGATATCTGAGCCTCAGGTTGTTCAATAACCTGTTCCACCGGCTCAGGCTCATCCAACTCTGCTTGATCACTTTGTCCTTCCTCTGGATTCTCATCCAGCTTTATTTCTCTCCCACTGGCCTCTTGCAGAAGAAACTCCTTCTCAAGAAATATGGCCGTCCGAGCAACAAATACCTTGTTCTCTTTGGGATCGTAGAAATAATAACCCTTAGTTTCCTTAGGGTAACCGACAAAGATGCATTTGTCAGATCTGCTCTCTAGTTTCCCAGAGGTGAGCTTTTTGACATAAGCCTCGCAGCCCCAGATCCTGATAAATGTCAAGCTCGGCTGTTTCCCATACCATAATTCATATGGGGTCTTAGAAACGGCCTTGGATGGCACTCGGTTTAGTACTTTTGCAGCTGTTTCTAGTGCAAAACCCCAAAAGGAATATGGAAGAGTAGCCTGACTCATCATAGAACGAACCATATCAAGTAACGTTCTATTTCTCCTCTCGGACACACCATTCCATTGCGGTGTTCCTGGCGGAGTGAGCTGTGAGATAATCCCACACTCCTTTAAATAGTCAGTAAACGCATGACTTAGGTATTCTCCACCTCGATCTGAGCGAAGTGCCTTGATATTTTGGCCTAGCTGATTTTGTACTTCATTCTTGAACTCTTTGAACTTGTCAAAAGATTCACTTTTATGTCTCATTAAATAGACATACCCATATCTACTGAAATCATCAGTAAAGGTAATGAAGTACTGATAGCCACCTCTGGCATGTTTACTAAATGGCCCACACACATCACTGTGTATAAGGTCAAGTAAACCTGAAGCCCTTTGACCTTTGTGAGGAAAAGGTGACTTCGTCATTTTACCCATCAAACAAGCTTTGCATGTATCAATCTCCTTATAGGAGAATGATCCCAGCAGTCCATGATCATGCAACCGCTTAATGCGTTTCTCGTTAATATGGCCTAAACGACTATGCCATAGCAAGGTGCTGTCATCAGCATTCTTGGCTTTCTTAATATCAATTTTCTGTATAGAACATTCCATGTCCAACATGTATAACCCATTGTTAATTGAACCAGTTGCATAAACAATATTATCATAAGATAAGACACACTTTGAAATATTGCATTCAAAGGAAAATCCCTTCCTGACAAGAGCAGGAATGGAGATAATATTTTTAGTAATACTGGGAACAAAATAACAATTGTCTAGTTCCAATACAATTCCAGATGGTAAAGAAATGAAATAGTCTCCTACAGCAACAGCAGCAACCCGTGCCCCGTTTCCAACGCGTAGGTCCACCTCATGCTGTCCCACCTGTCTTCTTCTCTTGAGTTCCTGCACATTTGAACAAATGTGAACTCCACATGCAGTGTCCAACACCCATGATATAGAAGAAGAAAACATGACCTCAGTCACATAAATACCTGAGCCAGAAGCGAAGCTTCCCCTCTTATCTCCTTGGAGCGCTTTACAGTCCTTTTTCCAGTGACCTAGCTGGCCACAATGGAAACACCTGTATTCCTTGGACCGCTTCACCTTCTGCTTCAGAGCCTTGCTGTAGCTCTTGACAGGGGCTTTGCCCTTCTTCCCCTTCTTCTTGTTCCTGGAAGGAACCATTAAGACAGAGGTCGAAGGCTTTCCCTTCAGAGTCTCCTCAGTAGTGAGGAGCATATTCAGCAGCTCTGCCGGAGTACAATCGATTTTGTTCATATTAAAATTAATAATGAACGCGTCGAATGAAGGCGGGAGAGACTGCAGAATAATATCCACAGCAAGCTCCTGGTTGATGGTATGCCCCAGTTTCTCTAGAGCTTCCTTGTGCCCAATCATCTTGAGCACGTGAGCTCCTACTGGGCTCCCTTCAGCCAGTTTGCTCTGAAAGAAGAGCTTCGTCAAATTATAGCGTTCAGTCCTCGCCTGTGCAGCATATAGCATCTTGAGGTTTGCTATCATGTCTATAGCAGACATATCCTCATGCTGACGCTGCAGCGGTGGCGTCATAGACGCTAACATCAGGCAAGCGACATCAATGCTATCATTGACGTGCTTTTCATAGGCTTCCCGAACCGCCCTTGCGGCGTTCGGAGCGGGCTGAGGCGGTATCGCCGTCTCGAGGACATACAGTTTCCTCTCTGCCTTAAGAATAATCTTAAGGTGTCCAAACCAGTCAGAGAAGTTCGGCCCAGCAAACTTCTCCCTTTCCAGTAGGGATCGCAGATTGAAGTTCATGGTGTTCGTTGCTGCAGGTATCTACAACAATGCAAGAACAGCAAGGTCAGTATCAATGTTAAGAATCAATCAGGACTTAAGAAAGATTCTTTTTCTCACTATTTTATCTGACTGAAAAATCCATTAAACAGTCCGAAAGAGTAAACACTCTTTTAGTGAGATGGGATCCAGATTTCATACTTGGTCTCCGCGTCCCGCTCAGGCGAGATAAGATGCACAGAGAGTACAAGCACTAATCTCTGGTAGGCTGTCCAAGCCAATCGCCAACCCGTGCGATTCCCCTTCATCTGGGCAGTCCAGCAGACTGTGCCAACTGAGTTGGTACAACACAATCTCTGACCCCACAGATGGCTGCCCCCATGTGCTACCATATGCGCCACATATGTAGCCTACATGGTCAAGCTGACCCGACCTACTCCCTGGACCACCACGTGCTATGCTGAGCAACGAGAAGGGATAAATCCCTACTCTGTAACACGCAGGTGTAATCCCGCACCGTCTGAAGATAGATGGACGTGCCCACTGAGTGGGTACAACACGGCTCCAACGATAGTCAGAACAGTGAGGTTTCGCGTCTGAAGGCTTACGAGCTTGATATTTCAGCGTTGGATTTTAACGGTCTTTTATCTTCCTCACTATCATGCAATTCCTATGGTGATAGCAGAAGATAAACTAACCATGCAATTCTAATATTTAAACAATAAAAGAAAGCATGTATCTTATGTGGTAAAAGCCCATAGCCTTAGTAAGACCTTAATTAACTTAAGTCTTCACTTGCTTTTCTTCATGGGGCTTTTGCTGCTCATCTGGCCCAAACCAGAGCCCAAGCGTCATCTGCAGATCTGGTGCGCCCACCAGGAATATGCGCCAGGTCCCAGGGTCGAACCCTAGACCTCCCACCTAGTCAAGCCACTGCTGCATGCGCCTCTGCCAAGTGTGCTTTGTGCTCTTGTCTAATTAAATTACAAATTTAACTATCTAGACAAGATTGACACGCAGGTCAATTACAATTTATAAATTAAAGCAATGTGATACGCAGATCACAATAATTAATTTACATTTAATACAGGCACGCAGGCCCCAGCACAGCACAGATTTAACATGGGCAGCCCACATAAGAATAAATAGACAAACACATGGCATCAATTAACATGTGATCCAATCATTAAAATAAAATTTTCGAAAAACCCCATGGGCATCAATTTTATTTTGCTTATGTGCCCTACAACCTTACAACGGTCCATTACTAGGGATCCACTCATCCAACCTAGTCAGATCCACTGCCCTTGCATGCACCAAGTCCTAACTGACTTGAGTCGACCATAAGGTCAACCATGCATGCGCCAGGGCTGAACGACCACAATGAGGTCTGGCAAGCGGGTGTGACCCCGGGCCTAACTCATGTGCGTTCATCGGTTGTCTCAATCAGACATCGCTACACGCCTGTCTGCAGTCGACCTGTAGCCACCACGTGCTTGCGCACAGGTGCTACCTGGTCAACCCATCAAGGCTGTCAGATGGTCTGATCAGACTTTTGGATCCAACCTAGGGGGTGACTTCAACCCTAATAACCCGTCTAAGGGTTTACTGCAAGGCCTTAGATCTAATGAGGTCGCGCAAGTAATATAGATTTTGAAAACCTAAGATGCGCCAACACATCAAACATGCGCAAAAGATAGAAACATACATAATAGATGTATTTTCGCAAGATGATAAACACTATCATAAAACTTTCGCATGTCATGTAGATCTAAGCATATGCGCAAACATGGATCAAACATGGAGACCAAGCATTAAGCAATCATAATAACATGCGTTAACCTAGGCTCTGATACCAATTGAAAGAACCCCATACAAGGGGGGCGAAAACCCTAACAGGAGGGGCAACAAAATCTAGCGGAATCTAGGGCTTTCAAATCGCTTAGCATGTATTATGATCAACTTATAAACTCTGCATGAATAAAAATGATTCATACCATAGCCATTTCTAGATGGCGCCTTGGAAGCAAAAGTTGCAAGCGCCTCTTCTCCAAAGTGTCGCACACAAGATGAAGATGTGCTCCTTCCTTGATGCTCCTTGTGCTAGCAAGGATCGTCCAAGGTGTCTTGATCGTTTGAAGGGAAGAGAGAGTTCTTGCTTCCTTGATCCTCGAGTCTCTAAGGCGTGAACGAAAGTTCCACACACGAGGGCGACGAGAATAGAGGGGTTTTTTACGACAAGAGATGCGCTCCACTCAAGACATGGAGGCGTGGTTACTAAAAATAGCCAACCTCTCTTTCATGCGATCATGTGTTCATGCGCTCATGAACCAATCGCATTTTTCTCTCTACTTTGAACCAAGCGCTCATATCTAGAGCCGGTTCAATTAGGTCTGGTTCATAGACCAATTAACCCAAGCAATTAGTCCAGATCACATTAAACCCTAAGGTACTTGATCTGACCGTTGATCTCTCGATGCTCCTGATCTCACCGATCCAGCATCCATTCTCTCGATCGAAGCTTACCGATCTCAAGCCCCAATCAATCAAACATGATCAGACCAGATCTCACTTACAATCAGAGATTAAATCCCTTTAAACTGAACCCAAACAATTCAGTCCACACGATCTGACTTAAGTAAGCCATATCATCAAATTGTGCGACCCTGAGGGTTTCCTTTAAATGTCGGTAACGATAACTCACGTTATCACGATCAGTGAGGGGTATCTAGCAACACATCACTGTCTCCCGATATAAAGGAAAGAGTCTTCCAAGACTACACCCATAAACAGCACAAGTGTGAATCAACTCACAAAGCATACATATTTCCTTTGCCACTGGATGTTCTTATTGGACAAGCGTGTCAAGCTTGTAACTCCAATATGATGAGCATGATTAGATCAGATGAACATAGTCACCTGGGTATGGCCATACACTTTCTCAATCATCTCATCCAGGGGGCCCCTTAAGAACATCACACTCCTTAAACAAGGAGACGGCAATCCTATGTCTATCACTAGTGCCCTAACATGACTCAAGCTCACCATCCAAGATAGTTTATAATCATTATGTTTCAAATGATATTGTACTACCTCAAAACAATGACAATCATCATTTAGAAACATAAGTGATCTCAAGTCAGAGGAAATGTGCCACTTGTCATATTCAAGGATTACTCACATTGTGACAAACAATTGAATATCCTAGTAGGGTCTGTCCAGTACATCCAATGTACCCATGAGTCTACATCTTATTCCATGCTCGAAGCATCCCATAAGACTAGAACACATATTAGTCTTAACCATATCAAGGCTGTCTCATGTTCACCAAGATATATCGACTAAGGACTTTATTGCCTGTCAGCCTAGCTGAATAGCTTTGAGACATTATTCAGAAGAACATATATATTGCAGCAGACAATGTAGCTAACTGAATAATAACCATGCCTTTATAAACATAACAGTTTATTACATGATACCGATACAAACCCAAGGCCTCAAACATTAGCCTTAAGGGCATACCCCAATGCTTCAAGTGATGTGCGTCACCCTAATCTTCTTCTTATTTAAAAGCAAAAGAAAAGCGGCACGCAGACCTCACAAGAGTACATCACAGGCATGCATAGGGGCTTGACTCATGATCACAACATTATGCACAAGTAAGGTATCTACACATGCAATTCTATATGCTCATGAAAAATATAAAATCTGAAATTTTACTTTTTCATAAAACCAGTCTCTTTTCCTCATTTTCTTATCACAAATCTTTTGGTTATTTGCGATTAAACTTTCATGATGATTTCAAAAATCCTTTCGACTGGCAATTTTGTCAGATCAAGAGACCCAGCCAGTCCAAATACACAATGCCCTGTTGGGGTATGCCCTTAAGGCTAATGTTTGAGGCCTTGGGATTGTATCAGTATCATGTAATAAACTCTTGTGTTTATAAAGGCATGGTTATTATTCAGGTTGTTATCTTCTCTGCTGCAATTAGTGTACTTCTGAATAATGTCTCAAAGCTGTTCAGCTGGGCTGACATGCTATAAAGTCCTTAGTCGAGATATCTTGGTGAACATGAGACAGCCTTGATATGATTGAGACTAATATGTATTCTAATCTTATAGGATGCTTCGAGCATGGAATAAGATGTAGACTCATGGGTACATTGGATGTACTGGACAGACCCTAGTAGGATATTCAATTGCTTGTCACAATGTGAATAATCCTTGTTTGCATCAAGTGGCACATGTCCTCTGACTTGAGATCACTTGTGTTTCTAAATGATGATTGTCATTGTTTTGAGGTAGTTCGATATCATTTGAAACATAATGATTATTGACTATCTTGGATGGTGAGCTTGAGTCAGGTTAGGGCACTCGTGATAGATACAGGATTGCCGTCTCCTTGTTCAAGGAGTGAGATGTTCTAATGGGCCCCCCCCCCTAAGATGATTGAGAAAGTGTATGGCCATACCCAGGTGACTATGTTCATCTGATCTAATCATGCTCATCATATTGGAGCTACAGGCTTGACACGCTTGTCCAATAAGAACATCCAGTGGCAAAGGAAACATGTATGCCTAGTGAAGTGCATTCACCCTTGTGCTGTGGTTTGGGTGTAGTCTTGGAAGACTCTTTCCTTTATATCGGGAGACAGTGATGTGTTGCTAGATACCCCTCACTGATCGTGATAACGTTAGTTATCGTTACCGACATCTAAAGGAAACCCTTAGGGTCGCACAATTTGATGATATGGCTTACTTAAGTCTGATCGTGTGGACTGAATTGTTTCGGTTCAGTTTAAAGGGATTTAAACTCTGATTGTAAGTGAGATCTGGTCTGATCATGTGTGATTGATTAGGGCTTGAGATCGGTAAGCTTCGATCGAGAGTAGTGATGCTAGATCGGTGAGATCAGAAGCGTCAAGAGATCAACGGTTAGATCTTGAACCATTTTGGTTCAGAGAGATCTAGACCATGGCTTGGGCTGGTTTCATGTGGTCTTTGAACCAAATTGGTTTGGACCAATTTGGATTGAACCGGTTCACATGGGTGAACGCATGGTTCAATCCATAAGGCGTTTTGGGCAGTTTGCTTGGAGTGGGAGCGCATGGCTTCATGACTTTCCATAATTGGAAGTCATGTAACGCCATCTCCTAAGAGAAACGCCTAACGCTTCTCCTCTTGGTCTAATCGCATCTCCACTTTGGTAGAGGAGAAGGGGTTGACGCCAAGGAAGAGGAGGGAGGCTCGGCCAAGCTTTTTCTCATCACCTTCATGCGACAAGCACACCTTGGAGGTCTTTGCTAGCACAAAGAACACCAAGAAGTAGCCATCTTCATCCTCTTGTGTGCGTCCTCTTTGGAGAAGGAGCACTTGCGCCTTTGCTTCCAAGGCGCCATCGAAACTATGGCATTGGTATGATCCTTTGTAGATTTTATCAAGCTTTATGCTAGTTGATCATATATCATGCAGCCGATCCCTTGAAACCCTTGCTTCCGCTTAAAAATCAAAGATGCGCCATCCATAGGGTTTCACCCCCTTGCGCTCCCCCTTGAAGGGGACTCAACAATTGGTATCAGAGGCATTTATGCATGCTAATATGATTGCTATGTTTGCTCTTGTGATCCATGCTTGCGCAAGTGATTAGATCTAGTTGTTTCATCATGCGAAAAATAGGATATAATACACTTATGTTGGCGCATGTTGTTTGTTCATGCTTGCGGCATGACTTGATGGTGGCGCTAGGTTTATGTTATTGTTTTATCAAACCTTCACTTGCGCGCCTATGATTAGATCTAAGTTGCGCCTACTGTAAACCCTTAGACGGGTTGATGGGGTTGAAGTCATCCCCTAGATTAGATCAAACTAGTCTGATCAGACCATCTGACAGCCTAGATGGGTCGACCAGATGGCACCTGTGCGCAAGCACGAGGTGGCTATAGGTCGACTGCATCACAGGCGTGTAGCGAGGTCTGGTTGAGACAACCAGTGAACACTCTTGAGTTAGGCCCGGGGTCACACCCGCTTGCCAGAACTCTTGAAGGTTGTTCAGCCCTTGGCGCATGCATGGTTGACCATTAGGTCAACTCGAGTCAGTTAGGACTTGGTGCATGCAAGGGCATGGATCTAACTAGATGGATGAGTGGATCCCTATCAATGGACCGTTGTAAGGTTGTAGGGCACATAAGAAAATTAAAATTGATGCCAATGGGGTTTTCAAAATTTTATTTTCTTTTAATTGGATCACATGTTGATTGATGCCTATGCTTGTTTATTTATTCTTATGTGGGTGCCCAATTTAATGTGTGCTGTGCTGGGGCCTGCGTGCCTGGAATTAAACCTGTAAATTAATATTATTGTGATCTGCGAATCACTTTTTAATTAATTTATTGTATAATTGACCTGCGAGTCAAACTTGTCTAGATAGATCAAAATGTATTTTGATTAGACAAGAGCACAAAGGCACACATCCCAGAGGGGCATTCAGCTAGTGGCACACCTGAGGTGCTCTTGGCGCAAGGGCCCTGGGTTGGACCAGATGAGATGCTAAAGACCCAAGAAGAGCAAGTGAAGACTTAAGTATCTTAAGGTCTTACTTAGGCTATGGGCTTTTACCACATAAGATCCATGCTTTCTGTTATTGTTTATATAAGTAGAACAGCATGATTTATTTATCTTCTGCTATAGCCATAGGATTTGCCTGATAGTAAGAAGATAAAAGACCGTTAAAATCCAAACGCTAAAATATCAAGCACGTAATGCCTTCTGACGCGAAACCTCACTGTTCTGACTATCATTGGAGCCGTGTTGTACCCACTCAGTGGGCACGTCCATCTATCTTCAGACGGTGCTGGATTACATCTGCGTGTTACAGAGAAGGGATTTATCACTTCTCGTTGCTCAGCATAGCACGTGGTGGTCCAGGGAGTAGGTCGGGTCAGCTTGACCATGTAGGCTACATATGTGGCGCATATGGTAGCACATGGAGGCAGCCATCTGTGGGGTCAGAGATTGTGTTGTACCAACTCAGTTGGCACAGTCTGCTGGATTGCCCAGATGAAGGGGAATCGCACGGGTTGGCGATTGGCAGGGACTGCCTACCAGAAATTAGTGCTTGTACTCTCTGTGCATCTTATCTCGCCTGAGCGGGACGCGGAGACCAAGTATGAAATCTGGATCCCATCTCACTAAAAGAGTTCTACTCTTTCGGGCTGTTTTGCTGGATTTTTCAGCCAGATAAAATAGTGAGAAAAAGAATCTTTCTTAAGTCCTAGATTGATTCTATACATTGATACTGACCTTGCTGTTCTTGCATTGTTGTAGATTCCTACAGCAACGAACACCATGAGCTTCAATGTGCGATCCCTACTGGAAAGGGAGAAGTTTGCTGGGCCAAACTTCTTAGACTGGTTTGGACACCTTAAGATCGTTCTTAAGGCAGAGAGGAAACTGTATGTCCTCGAGACGGCTGTGCCGCCTCAACCCGCTGCGAACGCCGCAAGGGCGGTTCGTGATGCCTATGAAAAGCACGTCAATGATAGCATTGATGTCGCTTGCCTGATGCTAGCGTCTATGACGCCACCGCTGCAGCGTCAGCATGAGGATATGTCGGCTATAGAGATTATAGCGAACCTCAAGATGCTGTATGCTGCACAGGCGAGGACAGAACGCTATAATCTGACAAAGCTTTTCTTTCAGAGCAAACTGGCTGAAGGGAGCCTAGTGGGAGCTCACGTGCTCAAGATGATTGGGCACAAGGAGGCTCTGGAGAAACTGGGGCATACCATCAACCAGGAGCTTGCTGTAGATATTATTCTGCAGTCTCTTCCGCCTTCTTTCGATGCGTTCATCATTAACTTTAATATGAACAAAATCGATTGTACTCCGGCAGAGCTGCTGAATATGCTCTTGACTACTGAGGAAACTCTGAAGGGAAAGCCTTCAACCTCTGTCTTAATGGTTCCTTCCAGGAACAAGAAGAAGGGGAAGAAGGGCAAAGTCCCTGTCAAGAACTACAGTAAGGCTCTGAAACAGAAGGTAAAGCGGTCAAAGGACAACAGATGTTTCCACTGTGGCCAGCTGGGTCACTGGAAAAAGGACTGTAAAGCGCTCCAAGGAGACAAGAGGGGAAGCATCGCTTCTGGCTCAGGTATTTACGTGACGGAAGTCATGGTTTCATCTTCTTCTATTTCATGGGTGTTGGACACTGCATGTGGAGTTCACATTTGTTCAAATGTACAGGAACTCAAGAGAAGAAGGCAGGTGGGACAGCATGAGGTAGACCTACGCGTTGGAAACGGGGCACGGGTTGCTGCTGTTGCTGTAGGAGACTATTTCATTTCTTTACCATCTGGCATTGTATTGGAATTAAACAATTGTTATTTTGTACCTAGTATCACCAAAAATATTATCTCTATTCCTGCTCTTGTCAGGAAAGGGTTTTCCTTTGAATGCAAGATTTCAAAGTGTTATCTTACTCTTGATAATATTGTCTACGCTACTGGTTCAATTAACAATGGGTTATTCATGTTGGACATGGAATATTCTATACAAAACATTGATAATAAGAAAGCCAAGTATGCTGATGACAGCACCTTGTTATGGCATAGTCGTTTAGGCCATATTAACAAGAAGCGCATTAAGCGGTTGCATGATCATGGACTGCTGGGATCATTCTCCTATGAGGAGATTGATACATGCAAAGCTTGTTTGATGGGTAAAATGACGAAGTCACCTTTTCCTCACAAAGGTCAAAGGGCTTCAGGTCTACTTGACCTTATACACAGTGACGTGTGTGGGCCATTTAGTAAACATGCCAGAGGTGGCTATCAGTTCTTCATTACATTTACTGATGATTTCAGTAGATATGGTTATGTCTATCTAATGAGACATAAGAGTGAATCTTTTGACAAGTTCAAAGAGTTCAAGAATGAAGTACAGAATCAGCTAGGCCGAAATATCAAGGCACTTCGTTCTGATCGAGGTGGAGAATACTTAAGTCATACGTTTACTGACTATCTGAAGGAGTGTGGGATTATCTCACAGCTCACTCCGCCAGGAACACCGCAATGGAATGGTGTGTCCGAGAGGAGAAATAGAACGTTACTTGATATGGTTCGTTCTATGATGAGTCAGGCTACTCTTCCATACTCCTTTTGGGGATTTGCACTGGAAACAGCTGCAAAGGTACTAAACCGAGTGCCATCCAAGGCAGTTTCTAAGACTCCATACGAGTTATGGTATGGGAAACAGCCGAGCTTGACATTTATCAGGATCTGGGGTTGCGAGGCTTATGTCAAAAAGCTCGCCTCTGGGAAACTGGAGAGCAGATCTGACAAATGTATCTTTGTCGGTTACCCTAAGGAAACTAAGGGTTATTATTTCTACGATCCCAAAGAGAACAAAGTATTTGTTGCTCGGACGGCAATATTTCTTGAGAAGGAATTTCTTCTGCAAGAGGCCAGTGGGAGAGAAATAAAACTGGATGAGAATCCAGAGGAAGGACAAAGTAGTCAAGCACAGTTGGATGTGCCTGAGCCGGTAGAACAGGTTACTGAACAACCTGAGGCTCAGATATCACGGGAACCGCGTAGATCGGGAAGGATCCGTCGACAGCCTGAGCGCTATGACGGAGTCTACATCATTGATAATGATGAACCCCTCACATATGCGGATGCGGTCAGTGGACCGGAGTCAGCTAGATGGCTTGAAGCTATGCGAGCCGAGATGGACTCCATGTCAGATAACCAAGTCTGGGATTTGGTTGATCCGCCTCCGGGAGTAATCCCTATAGGCTGTAAATGGATCTTCAAGAAGAAGATTGACATGGATGGTAACATAGTTACCTATAAAGGCAGGCTAGTTGCGAAAGGTTTCAAACAAATCTACGGGATAGATTATGATGAAACTTTCTCTCCTGTAGCCATGTTTAAGTCTATTCGGATTCTTTTCGCGATAGCTGCATATTACGATTATGAGATCTGGCAGATGGATGTGAAGACAGCTTTCCTTAATGGAAATCTTAATGAGGATGTGTATATGACACAACCTGAAGGTTTCACTAATCCATCAGATCGTCAAAAAATATGCAAGTTAAAGAAGTCCATTAATGGACTTAAGCAAGCATCTAGGAGCTGGAATATTCGTTTTGATGAATCAATCTCTGAGTTTGGTTTCATCAAGAACGAGGACGACCCGTGTGTATATAAGAGGTTTAGTGGGAGCGTGATTACATTCCTAGTCCTCTACGTCGATGACATCTTGATCATTGGAAATGATATTCCTGAAATGCATGCGGTTAAGGCATGGCTAAGGAAATGTTTCCAGATGAAAGATTTAGGAGAAGCAGCCTATGTATTAGGTGTGAAGATCTACAGGGATAGATCTAAGAGGCTTCTCGGGCTGTGCTAGAGTACTTACATCGATAAAGTCCTGGAGAGATTTCATTTAGAGAATTCTAAAAGAGGATATCTTCCAGTCAGACATGGTCTGAATCTTTCGAAGAGTCAGTGTCCACAAACACAGACTGAAAAAGATGAAATGGACAATACGCCTTATGCTTCGGCTATTGGGTCCATTATGTATGCGATGTTGTGTACTCGCCCAGACGTCGCTTACGGGTTAAGCGTAACCAGTCGTTTCCAAAGTAATCCAGGACAGGCACACTGGATTGCAGTCAAGAACATCTTAAAATATCTGCGGAGGACCAAAGATATGTTCTTGATATATGGTGGTCAGGAAGAACTCAGTATAGAAGGATATACTGACGCTTCGTTCCAGTCGGACCAGGATGATTTCCGATCGCAATCAGGCTATGTTTTTAGCTTGAATGGTGGAGCAGTGGTGTGGAAGAGTTTCAAACAGTCAACTGTTGCTGATTCCACAACAGAAGCCGAGTATGTTGCAGCCTCGGAAGCATCCAAGGAGGCAGTGTGGATTCGTAAGTTCGTGAGAGAACTTGGTGTCATTCCTTCGAGTGCAGATCCTTTGGTTATCTTCTGTGATAACACTGGAGCAATCGCACAAGCAAAGGAACCACGGTCGCACCAGAATTCCAAGCACATACAGAGACGGTTTCACTTGATCCGGGAGATCATTGATCGTGGCGAGATCAAAATATGCAAGGTTCATACAGATGACAATCTAGCTGACCCGCTTACCAAGCCTCTGGCGCAGCAGAAGCATGAGAAGCACTGTAATAACATGGGTTTGAGATTTCTCAACCATTAGATTAAGTGCAAGTGGGAGATTGTTGGGGTATGCCCTTAAGGCTAATGTTTGAGGCCTTGGGATTGTATCAGTATCATGTAATAAACTCTTGTGTTTATAAAGGCATGGTTATTATTCAGGTTGTTACCTTCTCTGATGCAATTAGTGTACTTCTGAATAATGTCTCAAAGCTGTTCAGCTGGGCTGACATGCTATAAAGTCCTTAGTCGAGATATCTTGGTGAACATGAGACAGCCTTGATATGATTGAGACTAATATGTATTCTAATCTTATAGGATGCTTCGAGCATGGAATAAGATGTAGACTCATGGGTACATTGGATGTACTGGACAGACCCTAGTAGGATATTCAATTGCTTGTCACAATGTGAATAATCCTTGTTTGCATCAAGTGGCACATGTCCTCTGACTTGAGATCACTTGTGTTTCTAAATGATGATTGTCATTGTTTTGAGGTAGTTCGATATCATTTGAAACATAATGATTATTGAATATCTTGGATGGTGAGCTTGAGTCAGGTTAGGGCACTCGTGATAGATACAGGATTGCCGTCTCCTTGTTCAAGGAGTGAGATGTTCTAATGGGCCCCCCCTGAGATGATTGAGAAAGTGTATGGCCATACCCAGGTGACTATGTTCATCTGATCTAATCATGCTCATCATATTGGAGCTACAGGCTTGACACGCTTGTCCAATAAGAACATCCAGTGGCAAAGGAAACATGTATGCCTAGTGAAGTGCATTCACCCTTGTGCTGTGGTTTGGGTGTAGTCTTGGAAGACTCTTTCCTTTATATCGGGAGACAGTGATGTGTTGCTAGATACCCCTCACTGATCGTGATAACGTTAGTTATCGTTACCGACATCTAAAGGAAACCCTTAGGGTCGCACAATTTGATGATATGGCTTACTTAAGTCTGATCGTGTGGACTGAATTGTTTCGGTTCAGTTTAAAGGGATTTAAACTCTGATTGTAAGTGAGATCTGGTCTGATCATGTGTGATTGATTAGGGCTTGAGATCGGTAAGCTTCGATCGAGAGTAGTGATGCTAGATCGGTGAGATCAGAAGCGTCAAGAGATCAACGGTTAGATCTTGAACCATTTTGGTTCAGAGAGATCTAGACCATGGCTTGGGCTGGTTTCATGTGGTCTTTGAACCAAATTGGTTTGGACCAATTTGGATTGAACCGGTTCACATGGGTGAACGCATGGTTCAATCCATAAGGCGTTTTGGGCGGTTTGCTTGGAGTGGGAGCGCATGGCTTCATGACTTTCCATAATTGGAAGTCATGTAACGCCATCTCCTAAGAGAAACGCCTAACGCTTCTCCTCTTGGTCTAATCGCATCTCCACTTTGGTAGAGGAGAAGGGGTTGACGCCAAGGAAGAGGAGGGAGGCTCGGCCAAGCTTTTTCTCATCACCTTCATGCGACAAGCACACCTTGGAGGTCTTTGCTAGCACAAAGAACACCAAGAAGTAGCCATCTTCATCCTCTTGTGTGCGTCCTCTTTGGAGAAGGAGCACTTGCGCCTTTGCTTCCAAGGCGCCATCGAAACTATGGCATTGGTATGATCCTTTGTAGATTTTATCAAGCTTTATGCTAGTTGATCATATATCATGCAGCCGATCCCTTGAAACCCTTGCTTCCGCTTAAAAATCAAAGATGCGCCATCCATAGGGTTTCACCCCCTTGCGCTCCCCCTTGAAGGGGACTCAACATGCCCGTCCTACTTGACAAAACCACGTGCGCCTTTGAACCTTAAATCATACAAGAAAAATAACCCAAAACTCCAAAAGAGATTGAAAAGATGATAGAAATAAGAAAACCTAATTTTTCCTACTTAGAAAAATCGTTTTCCATGTGATCATGCAATTTGCGAAAATTGAGATATGACATGTGAGCATGGAAAAGCATGAAATTACATCGTTCGAGTCTTGCAAGTCGCTTTGATACCACTGTTGGGAAACCCCGGGGATATTTTACAATTTTCAGAGATAGAGATTACACAAACATTGCACAGCGGAAGCAATATCCCCGAAACGAGCCGGTCCCAAAAACCCAGTGAAGATCGCATGCGAGGGAGTCGACACGATGAGATAGAATATTCAATACAGAAAGATGAGGCCGATGTCGAGGTATGCGCCCAAGCGTGCGCCCTCTGTAGTCTCACACACACAAATTGCTTGAGTCATCTTCTTCCATGCCCGGTGCTAGCCTCGAGAAGAAGATCCAAGCCTTTTGTTCACTTCCTTCACAACTTGCACCACCTCCAAGGTATATGTGCCAAGGATGAAGAAGGATGAAGAAGAGGGAAGCCGCCAAGCACCAAATTCCTTGCGCCGAGGAAAGGAAGATCAAGGCTTGCGGCTAGGGTTTGATGGAAGAGATCACTTGCGCCAAGACCCTTGCTCTCGCCTCTCTCTGTGTTCTCATGCGTCCAAGGAGTAGAATACCTAAGAGGGGGCCCTAGGGCCACTTATATAGAGCAAGGGGCGGCCAGGGTTAGGGCTTGGCACAATTTGCTTCCATAATAAAGCAAATTCGCCCACTTCACCCCATTATACCCTTTAGGCGCCAATGGGGTTGGTTCTCTCCCCATTATACCCTTTAGGCGATTTCCTCTTTATGACAACTTATTAGTGAGCCCAACTAAGCAATGGGCCTAGCCCAAAGATCATTACCCATGTTAACCAAGCTATTGGATCCAATCCAATGTGACCCAAGGTCAAATGAGGCTAACCATGGTTAATTCGGAAAGTTTGCCAAAATTGGAAGTTGGCTCCAATAAGTTGCTTCTAACTCATCAGGCCCATTGGCACTAATGAAATCTCCAAAATAGATTCGAGTTATCCAATAACTCGATCATAAGGCTTCCCGATCAATACTAGAACTCAAGTATCAAGGTGTGTGACCCTGTAGGTTCCTCTGACGCTGGCAGTGCTGACCAAAGGTCACCACAAGCAGTGAGTGGCACCTAGCAGTGCATCGCTGCTACCCAGGTCATTGGAATGGATATCGACATCGACATCCCCATCATCGCAATTAGGTACAGATGCATTCCAGTCTCTTTGCCGTACTGATATCCGATTGGACAAGTGTGTCACCACTTATTTTCATCCAATCTCATGTCTATGACTAAATCAGGTCTCACCTAAGTATGGCCATACACTTTCAGTCATAGAATCATAGAGGAGCTCCATGGATATCAAACTTCCCTTAGGAAGGGGCAAATCCTTTGTCTGTCTATTGCCCTTCTCCTATGGGTCGTGACATGCTCAATGACAACCGTTATTACCCCCCAACTACAACGAGGTGTTAGGTTATATCAAAGCATATCCCTAACCATATAGAATGGCCAATGACCTCAAGTCAAGAGATCAATGCATCTCCTATCACTTGTGAGGATAACTTGTGACACCAAGTCATTGCCTCACAGCGTGTCGTTCCAGTATATCAACCACTGATATACTCATATGTCTGCGTTGGCATCTCGTGCCTAACCAGCACATATACCAGTCTCACAAGTACCAGAGCTGTCCCATATCCACTCAGGTAGATCGACTGGGGATCCAATCTGTCTCCAGGGACATTATCATATAAGTACACAATCGCAGATGTAAGCAAATATAGATAATGACAATGCCAGAATGATATAAAATATCAACGTCAAGTAGTACAATAATGGACCAAAACTTGGTCCTAGGGCATATACACCAACAGACCTAACCCAACCCGACCCGACCCGACACAAAGTTAGGCGGGTTTGAGTCAGCCATAATCGAGTCACAAATAGGTCAACCCATTTATGACCTAAAAATAATCGGGTCGTGTCGGGGTTTTAAATGGGTTGACTTGCTTAACTCGATTAAATCATAAATTAATTTCCAAAGCCTACCCACTTAGCCACTCTAACTCTAAGCCTACCCAAATTTTTATTTAAGCCCATTAACTATTTACTATTTACTAACCCTAAAATCTAAATCCCTAAACCCTAAATTTCTTTCAACCGATTCAAATTTCTCCCTTCTTTCCCACCACCTCCGCCTCTCCACGCGTTGACCCGTTCTTCCCTTCTTCCCCGTCGCCTCCATGCAGTCGAGACTACTAGGATGTTTGCCCTTTTGGTAAAAGAAATTTCCTTATGCAAATGATTGTGAACAACTTTTTTTTTCAATATTCTGCAATGTGTGCAATATTTGACCTATAGGTCATAATTTCTTAATATTACAAACTAATTACCAATAATTGTTGAATTAAAAACTTGACGTTTGAATTTCATCTTTTTTTTACTTGTCTTGAACTTGAATAAAGATACAATGCAGTGCAATTTTGTATGAGTTATTTAACTTGGATGATTTTTTGCCAATAAGTTAGACAAACTGGTTAATCATGGCTACTTTGCAGCATGAAATACTTTTGAAGGGCAAGTGGAGTGTTTTAGAAAACCTTCGCTTTGCTTGCCGTTACCTCCTTCTACATGCCATAAACAGGATCGAGTAGGTGCAACTCAACCTCCATCTCTCAATCTTGCCTCCCTTCGCTCAACAAAACCAACGCAGCAACTCCACTTGACAAAATCAACATAGCACAAGCACATCTCACAGGCTTGATTAAAGTATCAAATTAAATTTTATTTTTTGCACATAAATTAGTCTTTCAAAGTCTTAACTCAAATTTAATTTTATTTCAGTTTAGATTGAATAACTCAAATTTAATTTTATTTCAGTTTAGATTAAATTTAGATAATATGGAAAACTCTTGTAACAACGAACCAATGTTATATTGGCTATAGCTGTCATATTAGATCTGCGATATAAAATTCAGTTTGTTGATTGGGCTTATAAAAAACTTTATGGATGCAATTCAATTGAGTTTGGTGAAGTTCGAGATATAAAAAACTTTATGGATGCAATTCAATTGAGTTTGGTGAAGTTCGAGATAGTTTATTCAAGCTTCACAATGAATATTATGAGAACAATTTAGCCACTTCAGTCATGTCCAGTTGCATCGCACCTACATCCATTAATGTGGAAGGAGAATCATCAAATAAAGATAATAATTTACTACAGGTAATAGATAAGTGTTATTTCATAATGAGTATTTATAGTTTACTTTTTTTATATAATTTAACTAATTTTGATATGTTGTAGGAATTTAACTTATTTGAAAGGGAAGAATTTAGTAATGCTTCACACAAATCTCAATTAGAGCTACTTGGATGAATCAATACTCGATAGAAAGTTGGAAGAAGATGTGCTTAGCTATTGGAAATTAAATGAACATCGTTTTCCAATTCTTTCAGTGATAACTCAAGATATATTAGCTATTCCTATTTCCACTGTAGCATCAAGATTAGCTTTTAGTTGTGGAGGACTGATCCTTGATCAATATCGGAGTTTATTAAAACCAGAAACTGCTGAAGCACTTATTTGCACCAAAGATTGGTTATTTGGAGAATCAAGTAATGTGCTTATTTTTATGTTTTTATTTAAGCTAGTATACTTTAACTTTTTCATTGTTTATAATTTTGAATTAGAAATCAAGGAAAAGTCATCATTGGATGAGCTTGTTGATGGTATTATTCATTTGGATTCTAATATTGAAGAGAAGATAGATGGAACATAAGTTGTAGCTTCACATATAGTAACTCAAGTAGTAAATTTTTAATGTTATAATATATTTCTTTATAAATAAACTAATATATGTTAAATTATTTTGTTCTTTAGGTTTGAAGATAGATGCTAACTCTTTTTTTTTTTTTGGCTTTTAACACTTTTTGTAAAGTCGAATAGAAGAGAAGGATGTCAATTTTGCTCTTTTAACATGTGTATATTTACTCGTGACACTATGAATAGCGAAGAAGTTAAAAGTCTATAAGGCTCTCCTCATTTTGGTTGAGAGTCCGTGGATAGGGAGTCCATGGACAATGTACATTTTGAAGAAAGATCTGAAGCAAGTAGTTGATATATTAATAGTTTGATATTTGTGATATGATGATATATTGATACATTGATAGTTTGATACTTGTGATATTTTAAAATTTAAATGGAAAATGATGTATGTAGAATGAGTTTTTTTTTTTTTTGTGATGATATTTGTGATTTGGTTATATTTATGATTTTTGTTATATTTATGATATTAGTATACTTGTGATTTATAATTTGGTTATAATAGGGTAGTGTGGGTCAAACAGATCGGGTTAATAAGTGACCCAATTACTAAATATGTTATTTAGGTCTGTGTTGGTATTCGGGTTAAGGTATTATGACTCATTTAATAAACGAGTTATTCAGATCGTATCAAGTTAACCTGGTTAATCTTGGGTCATGTTTGGGTTACACATTTTAACCCAATTAATTAAACAGATCATATTTGAGTTGGTTTAATTGGGTCATGGGTCACAATTGACACGATCTATTTATGACTCTCGACCCGATTTGCCAGATCTAGCAATAAGTATATTAATACGTGAAATTAATGGGAAAAAAACAGGCCATTTTAAACTTATTTGTGCGCTAATTTAATCTATTAATGCCCTTTTAACTAAGTAAACAACGTACAAATAGCAACACGTGGCAGCGTCACTCCGAGGCAGTGAGCATCCTACACGTAACACTCCTGAGCGTATAAAAAGTCAACGGGAGATCTTTTCTTAATTTACCATGCGAACCTGTCCCAAACTGTTACCACAACCTCGCTCGCTCGCTCGCTGTTATAAATCATCTCCACTTGTCCCCCAAACAATGCATCTCTCTCTCACACACAGTAGATGGGGAACTGCTTTGCTCATGAGTCCAGGAGACAGGCCAAGAGAAGCTTTCATGTGGAAAGGACAACAAGGATGAGGGTGAAAGGAGGGGTGGCTCGCGCGAACAAAAGCGAAGCTGAGGGCGAGGAAGAGGAGCGCAACAAGGATTCTGTCAGAGTATCGGTGGTGATGACCAAGAAAGAGGCGGCTCAACTGCTTTCCATGCTTGGGAACAGCAAGGTCGACACGCTGATCTGCAAGGTAGGAGGAATCCAATTGGGGTCCGGTGCCAGCCCCAACGGAGGCAGGGACTGCTGGATACCGGTTCTTCAAAGCATTCCAGAGAACGGGAGCTACTGAGATCAATGATATCTAAATTTAAGCATGCATGGTTCACGTGTATCCAATCCATGGCATTTCCCATTTTCTTCTCACTCTTTTGCCTGCATGTCTTCTGTGTAAAGTACAATTTTCACGATGGATGAAGTATTATATACCCAGCAGTAGATCGATATATGAAGGCGCTTTAGTAGTAAAACGTAACTTATGGGATGCCTAGCAAAGATTCATTTGATCTCTAGCCTTGTTTCAACAAAGAGGAAACCTAAGAGACAAGGGAAATAAGCTGAACTTGGTTTTCAACAATGAATGACTAGAAATGAGAGACAGGGTTTCTCTGCACGAGTCACAGTTTGTGTGGCTGAGCAAACGCTTAATTATCAAATATACACGCTGGAGAAATGCTTGATTACCAAAATTCAATATAACAGCCACTTATAACTTGTTGTCCAGCCTGAAAAAGACGGCAAGTAATTAATTGTGCCAGGCAAGAAATCCACGGGTGCTGATAACCTAGGCAACGTGGAACGCTGGTTCCCACCCGTCTCTTCTGCGACACCTACCAAGGATTACGTGTATGTGCTAGTTAATACGTGGACGACCAATTGGGAATGCATTAACTTTGCGGAAATCTTGGCCATTAATATTATACCTACATATTATTTATATTTTGTGACGATTATTTTTCAAAATCAATAATACCCAAACTATACAGGTTACCGGTTGGGTTTTAATTTTCTGAACCATTCCATGCATGCTGTTATTATTAGTAATATAACAGCATTGAATACTATGATATTGAACAGTCATATAGATAAATTAAAAGGAAAATCAATTTTGAGACTTGGAAGCATGACAAACTAGTGTTGAAAAAAGAATATACTTGTTAATTAGGTTTGCCCACAAACTAGTGTTGAAAAAAGAATATAATGGTGTAACTAAAACAGATATAAATCTTTCACGATCAGCTTTGTCCAATTCACCGGCGACTTCCTCACTCACCCATTTTTTGCTTCAGCCACCTTAAAGCTCGTAACCGTGACCAACACTCTCCTCATTGACGGTTGTTAAAGCTTTACTGCTCACGTCGTAAAATAGGTCTTAGTATAAACATAGACTTATTTACGCCTGTTATTTAAATTTTGATGTTGTAAAATAAGAAATTTGTACACAAAGAATTCATAGTTTAGGCCAACATTGTTACAGCCATAAAAATTTTGATGGTTATGATTGTTTTACACATTACAGTTGTAAGGTTTTTTTCTACTATTTTTTTATAAATTCTAACAAGTATAGCTTTTATGACCTTAACCGTAAAAGAATAACATCTGTTGTGCTAATTACAACCTTGATTGTGAAGCTTTCAATGAACAAATACTTATTTTACGATGAAAAACCTAAACCTATATGTGTAGAACATTATATTTTATAACTTGAGTCATAAACCTCAAAACTTACATAGCTTCAAAACTTTGATAGACATCAACAAGGAAAGTGTTGATGGCCGTCAATGATTGTATTGCCGAGGTCACGAGTTATATGACTGTTGGCACTAAAAGCAAGTGCGTGAGGAAGGAGTTCAATAGAGTTGAATGCGAGTGCATGAGGTGGCTAGTGAAAACAATTAGAAGGAGCCAAGTGCAAGTTTGTCAAAGGCAAAAAAAAAAAAAAAAAAATAGCCAAAGACAAATGTGACTTTACGTAGACACTAGTGAACATAAATGGAGCTATGATGATTTTACGAGAGTAGAGTGTTAGTGTTATGCCCTAGGACCAGTTGTTAGTTTAGACATTTGTACTATATTTACTTATGATATTTATACAAATACTAGCATTGTCATTGTCATGTTTTTCTATACGTCTACGCATATATATGTTTACATGATAAGTCCCCAGAAATAGATCATATCTCAAGTGTTATGTATCTAGTCGAGTACCATAGTAGATAAGGGATAATTAAGATGCAAGTGAGACTAGTTTATGCGCTGGTTAAGCACAAGGGGCTAAACACAGACATATGAGTATATCAAGGTAGATCTACTCGATTGACTCGCCATGAGATTTTAACTTAGTGTCTTAAGTTAAAATCGACAATGACATAGGTGCATTTGTCTTTTGACTTAAGGGAGGTCATATCTCTATATGGTAAGGGGTATGCTTTGATACAACCTAACTCCTCACTATAGTAGGGAGGTCATAATGGTTGTATTGGGTGGAACCGCACTATGATGCGAGTTCTTCAAAATTAGAGAATTGATCCCACTTAGGGTGGAGAAGATCGGATGGAGATCACTCCTCCTACATCACCACCACCACCGTAGAGCATACCGCATCTCAATCCATCTTTTGCCACTACACCATCTTCCTCAGTTTCGATCGAGACCATACTGAATCAAATGAATGTCGAGCAGGGAGGATGTGGCTTGATATATCACGCCTGGAGTAGAACCAAAAGAAGACACTTGATACCCTCAACGCGATAGAGGATTATCTGCAGCAGCACCTTTCAATACCTACGTCTCGCAACGACGGCCACGGAGGAGCTAATGGGAGTGAGGACGAGGAGGAGGATGACTATGAGAGCACCTGAGTCTAATTGATTTTGTGAGTTTCTTTTTCCCTTGGACTTGTTCCATTTTCTGCATCGAGGACAATACATACTATTCTTGGTGGGATGGCATGTACTTCGACATGTATTTGGCTTCTTGCATTCTGACATGTATTCAACAATGTTACCTTGACGAATATGTTTTGACATGTATTTTATGATGTTGATTGATGATGTTTGCATGATGATGGTATTTGATATGTGATGCTAGTATTGTCTCAGTATGATGGTTTTTGATATGTGATGCTAGCATTTTGTTGGTGTGATGGTAATTAAAATGCGATGCTTGATTTTGCTGTAATGAATAAGACTCAGTATGGTATGCAACAATATGATGTTATGCTGTGATCTTACAATGCCTGTGGAATATCATTTTTCGATGAATGTTGCATGTTTGGTTTTCATTTGTAATTTAGGAATAAATGATGTATAGTATGCAATGATCCAAGTCTAAGTTGCTTACAAATATATTGCTTATGTTCAGGTTATATCAAACTATAATATTGAATGTCTATAATTTTAGTGGCATGAGTTGGTTTTATCCTTGATAATGTATTTATGAAGTATTTTTGAGTAATTGATTTGATAGCTTAAAGATTTTTGGAATTGCATGCGGGATAAGATTATTGAGTAAACACAATTCTAGTATGGATAAAATGTGAATATGAAATATTGCGCGTCCTTGTGATATGAGCTAAATAAATAGCTACTTAAGTTTATTTTTTTTATTTTTACTTAAAGAGAGAATTTTCATGTAAAGAAAATTGGTGATACTGGTATAAAGAGACTTGCTTTAACTACTCTGGTCTAAAGATCTTATTATACCATGAGCTGGTATACTTTAAATCTGTTTCGATCAAGTAATAGGGGGAAATTAATACCAAATTTATTTTAACCCTTATGTAGAAAGATTGAGAACAATTTAAGTACCATGCCCATGATTGGCTCCCACAAAATAAAGAAAGAGCGAGAGAGCTAGAGGTCAAGTGAACAACTCCATTGACATTTCATGATTATGGCCATGAGTTCTATTATACTACTATATTGTATACATTAAACAATGTTGTAGTGCTAATAGGAAAGGGTGTATAACTGTTTAAAGATTAGTTTGCTCAAAAAGTCTCTCCACTCAGGAATATTGTTGGGAAACCCCGGGGATTTTAAAAATTTTAAAACAAGCACAGCGGAAGCAATCCCCGAAACAGGCGAGTCCCAAAAACCCAGAAGATCGAGTTATGCGAAGGAATCGACATAGTGAGTAGGAGATGATACCTTGAAGCAATGTGAAGGATGCGATGCAGGCGCCCAAATGTTCGCCCTCTGTAGTCTCGCAGACAGCCGACACTCGAGTTCTCTTCTTCCACGCCCGGTGCTAGCCTCTGGAAGAAGATCCATGCCACTGGGAGCTTGAAGCTATGGAAAAATGCTGCCAAGGTCCAACCTTGCTACCTCCTAGAGAAGAGGGAAGAAGAGAGAAAGATGGCGCCAAGGAGAAGGAAGCAAGCATCAAAAGCCTTAGGCGCAAACTCTCAACCCTCCCTCTCTCTTTTATAGAAATCGTGGTGACCTTTTGCGTTTTGAATTAAATTCATAATTAATGTCTGAATTAATTCGTCATTAATTATAGAATTAAATTCAGAATTAAATATATAATTAAACTCTGAATTAAAGTCTCATAATGGCCCATTAAAATCTTGAATTAAAGTTTCATAATGGTTATTAATGAAATGACTCTTCAAATTCAGAATTAAATTCAGATTTAAATTCAGAATTAAATTCAGAATTAAATTCATCATTAATCTCAGAATTAATTACAGAATTAAATACAAAATTAAATACAGAATTTAATTCCTATAATTAAATACATTATTTATTTCACTATGATGTCTATTGGGCTAGACAACTTATTGTCATGGCCCATTAGGCCTGACGGCCCATTGTGCCTCAAGGCCCATTAGGCCACACGCCCTAACTGGGCTTTCACGCCCATTGGGCTTGGAGGCCCATTGGTCCATGCTCCATGTTAGGCTTCATTTGGCCCCATTTGACCCAATTGGCCTACTTGGCCTATTTGGCCCATTTGGTCCATTTGACCTATTGGGCGCATTTCTGGCCCAAAAAAGAAGTTAGCTCCAATAAATCACTTCCATCTCATCAGGCACAATGGTGCTGATGGATTCTCCCAAATAGATCCGAGTTATCCAATAACTCGATTATTAGGCTACCCGATCAATACGAGAACCCGAGTTTCAAGTTGTGCGACCATGTAGGTTCCTCTAACATTGGCACTGATGAACTTAGGTAATCACAAGCAGTGAGTGGCACCTAGCAGTGCATCGCTGCTACCCAAGTCTTCGGAATGGATATCAGCATCGACATCCCCATCATCGCAACAAGATACCGGTGCATTACAGTCTCTTTGCCAAACTGATATCCGATTGGACAAAGTGTGTCACCACTTTGTTTTCACCTAATCTCATGGTCATGACTAAATCAAGCTTTCACCTAGGTATAGCCATACACTTTTAGTCATGCAACCCTAGGGGGGCCCCATGGATATCAAGCTTCCCGCAGGAATGGGCAAATCCTATGTCTATCCATTGATCTTCTCATCTGGGTTGTGACATACCCAATGACAATCGTTATGACCTCCCTACTACGGCGAGGTGTTAGGTTGTATCAAAGTATGTCCTTAACCATATAGAATAGTCAATGACCTCAAGTCAAGGGATCAATGGATCTCCTGTCACTTGTGAGCTTAACTCATGACACCAAGTTACAGCCTTACTGCGGGTCAGTCTAGTATATCCACCAAGTTACACCTCTTCCTGCGGCTCCTCCGCCTAATGCCCGAACGGCAGACAGAGATGCTTATAGAAAGCATCAGGATGACTCTTTGGAGGTTGCATGTCTTATGCTAGCCAGTATGGCACCTGAACTGCAGGTGCAATATGAGGAGCAGAACGCTTTTCAGATGATTACTCGTCTGAAACAGATGTTCGAGGCTCAGGCTAGAACTGAGAGATTTGACACCGCCAAAGCAGTCTTTCGGTGCAAGTTGTCTGAAGGTGCACCAGTGAGACCCCATGTTCTCAAACTCATTGGGAACGTGGATCATCTCAGGAGACTGGGACACACCATAGACAACGAGCTAGTTGTGGATCTTATTCTGCATTCCCTGCCCCCTAGCTTCAGTCTGTTTATCATTAACTTCAACATGAACCGGATTGAGTGCACACGGGAGGAATTGATGAATATGCTCCAAACAGCCGAGCGAGAGATGGGTAAGACCAAACCCAATTCTGTTCTTTTGGTCCCTGCGACCAAGAAGATAAAGAAGAAGGGTAAGGCACGTGCTAAGAGCAGTGCCAGAGGTCCTACCAAAGCACTGAAGAAAAAGGCGAAGAAGTCAAAGGACCAGAGGTGTTTTCATTGTGGCGAGCAGGGTCACTGGAGAAGGGACTGCAAGCAGCTTCAGAATGAGGAGAAGAAAGGCTTGGCCTTAACTTCTAGCTCAGGTATCTATGTTACAGAAGTCAATCTTTCTACTTCTATGTCATGGGTATTGGATACCGCATGTGGAGCTCATATTTGTACAAATATGCAGGGGCTCAAGAAAAGTAGATCGGTGCGGCTTGGAGAGATTGACCTACGCGTTGGAAACGGGGCACAGGTTGCTGCTGTTGCTGTAGGCGTTTTGACTCTCTCCTTGCCTTCTGGACTTCAATTAGAACTAGATAATTGCTTTTGTGTACCTTCACTTACAAAGAACATTGTATCCATTCCTTGCTTAGCAAGGAAAGGATTTAAATTTGAAATAAATAAGAACTCCTGTTCTTTTTCATTTGCAAATATGTTCTATGGGAAGGGTACTTTGTGCAATGGTCTATATATCTTGGATATGGAAAGTTCTATTTGTAACATAAGCAATAAGAGGACCAAACTGAGTGGTTCAGTTGGTGCTTTCCTATGGCACTGTCGATTAGCTCATATAAACAAGAATCGCATCCAACAACTCCATGCAAATGGATTGTTAGATTCAAGTTCCTTGGAGGAATTTGATACTTGTGAACCTTGTTTATTAGGGAAAATGACAAAGGCGCCCTTCACCAAGATTGGTGAGAGGGCAGAAGGTTTATTAGATCTCATACATACTGATGTGTGTGGGCCTTTCAATAAACAAGCTAGAGGAGGGTACAACTACTTCATTACCTTCACTGATGACTTCAGTATGTATGGCTATGTCTACTTAATGAGACATAAATCTGAATCCTTTGAGAAATTCGAGGAGTTCAAGAATGAAGTAGAGAACCAGCTTGGAAGATCCATTAAAGCTCTTCGATCAGATCGAGGTGGAGAATACCTGAGCGGTGAGTTCTTTGACTATCTGAGAGAGTGTGGGATCATATCCCAACTCACTCCTCCTGGAACACCTCAATGGAATGGTGTGTTTGAAAGGAGAAATCAAACTTTATTGGATATGGTTCGATCCATGATGAGTCATGCAACTCTACCTTCATCATTCTGGGGGCATGCACTAGAAACAGCTTCTCTGATACTGAATATTGTTCCATCTAAGAGTGTCTCCAAAATACCATACGAGATGTGGAGTGGGAGACGCCCTAATCTCGCGTTTATCAGGATCTGGGGATGTGAGGCTTATGTCAAACGTCAGGATTCTAGCAAGCTAGAACCTAGATCTGATAAGTGTGTGTTTGTGGGGTATCCTAAGGAAACTAAAGGATACTACTTCCATGTCCCAACCGAGAACAAAGTTTTTATTGCTCGAGGTGCTGTCTTTCTAGAGAAAGAATTTCTTATGAAAGAAGTTAGTGGGAGGAAGTTTGACTTGGATGAGATCCAAGTGCAAGCACAAGACAAAGAGATGGAATCTGAGCCACCTGCACCGGTTGCTAGGCAACCTGAGGCTCAGACACAGGTCCCGCGTAGGTCTGGGAGAATTCGTCGTGCACCTGAAAGGTATGGGTCGCTACCGACCCAACATGATGGGATCTTCATCATTGAGGATGAACCTAGAACCTATGATGAGGCGGTCAGTGGACCGGACTCCGAGAAATGGCTTGACGCCATGCGATCCGAGATGGATTCCATGTCGGCTAACCAAGTCTGGGATTTGGTTGAGCTGCCTGATGGGGTAAAACCCATAGGGTGTAAATGGGTCTTCAAGAGGAAGACAGACATGGATGGCAAAATAGTTACCTATAAGGGTAGACTAGTGGCTAAAGGATTTAAACAAGTCCACGGGGTGGACTATGATGAAACCTTCTCGCCGGTTGCCATGATTAAATCCATTCGGATTCTGCTTGCTGTAGCTGCATATCATAACTATGAGATATGGCAGATGGATGTGAAGACAGCGTTCCTTAACGGGAAGCTGACTGAGGATGTGTATATGTCACAACCTGATGGCTTCATCCATCCTGCAGAGGCTAATAAGGTCTGCAGGCTAAAGAGGTCCATTTATGGATTAAAACAAGCATCTCGAAGTTGGAATCTTCGATTTGATGAGGCCGTGAGAGATTATGGCTTTATCAAAAGTGAAGATGACGCCTGTGTATACAGAAAATTCAGTGGGAGCTTGGTGATTTTTTTGGTCTTGTATGTTGATGACATACTGCTCATCGGAAACGACATCCCTAGTCTTCAAGCTGTGAAGACATGGTTGGGGAAGTGTTTCGAGATGAAAGACTTAGGGGAGGCCGCCTACATTCTAGGCGTGAGGATCTACCGGGATAGATCCAAGAGACTCTTGGCCCTTAGTCAGAGTACTTACATTGATAAGGTACTGGAGAGGTTCTACATGGAGCAGTCCAAGAAAGGATACCTTCCAGTGAGACATGGCCTTACTCTCTCAAAGAGCCAGTGTCCTACAACACAGGCTGAGAGGGATGACATGAGTCGAATTCCTTATGCTTCGGCAGTAGGATCGATCATGTATGCAATGTTGTGTACTAGACCAGATGTGGCATATGCTGTGAGCATAACCAGCCGATACCAATCCAATCCAGGTCTGCAGCACTGGGTGGCTGTAAAGAACATCCTAAAGTATCTGAGAAGAACTAAGGATCTGTTATTGGTCTATGGGGGACAGGAAGAGCTCAGTATGCAGGGCTATACTGACGCATCGTTCCAGTCTGACCCTGACGACTTTAGATCGCAGGCCGGCTATGTGTTCAAGATAAATGGAGGCGCTTTATGTTGGAAGAGCTTCAAGCAATCCACCATAGCAGATTCTACAACTGAAGTTGAGTATGTGGCTGCTTCTGAGGCAGCCAAGGAAGCTGTTTGGATAAGGAAGTTCTTATGTGATCTTCAGGTGGTACCTAGTGCAATGGATCCCTTTGAACTCTACTGTGACAACAATGGAGCAATTGCACAAGCCAAGGAACCACGGTCTCATCAAAGATCCAAACACATACTCAGAAGATTTCACCTGATCAGAGAGATCATTGACAGAGGTGATGTCAAGATTAGCAGAGTAGACACAGAGAACAATCTGGCAGACCCATTGACCAAGGCTTTGGCGCAGTAGAAGCATGATGGTCACGCTAGAGATATGGGGTTGAGATTCCTCAACTTCTAGGTCTTAGTGCAAGTGGGAGATTGTTGGTGTATATGCCCTAGGACCTAGTTTTGGTCAACTTATGTACTACTTGACATTGATATTTATATATCATTCTGGCATTGTCGTTATCATTGTTTGTCTACACCTGCGATTGTGTACTTACATGATAATGTCCCTAGAGACAGATTGGATCTGTGCTCAAATAATTGTCCCTAGTCGATGTACTTGAGTGGATATGGGACAGCTCTGGTACTTGAGAGACTGGTATGTGGGCTGGTTAGGCACGTGGTGCTAACGCAGAGACATGGGTATATCATTGGAGGATATACTGGATAGACCCGCTATGAGGCTATGACTTGGTGTCATGAGTTATCCTCATAAGTGACAGGAGATGCATTGATCCCTTGACTTGAGGTCATTGATCATTCTATATGGTTAGGGACTTGCTTTGATATAACCTAACACCTTGCCGTAGCTGGGAGGTCATAACGGTTGTTATTTAGCATGTCACGACCCATATGAGAAGATCAATGGACAGACATAGGATTTGCCCCTTCCCTAGGGAAGTATGATATCCATGGAGCTCCTTTATGGTTCTATGACTGAGAGTGTATGGCCATACCCAGGTGAGAACCTGTTTTAGTCATAGCCATGTGATTGGATGAAAACAAGTGGTGACACACTTGTCCAATCGGATATCAGTTCGGCAAAGAGACTGTAATGCATCTATACCTAGTTGCGATGATGGGGATGTCGATGTCGATATCCATTCCAATGACCTGGGTAGCAGCGATGCACTACTAGGTGCCACTCACTGCTTGTGATGACCTCTGGTCAGCACTGCCAGCGTCAGAGGAACCTATAGGGTCGCACACCTTGATACTTAAGTTCTCGTATTGATTGGGAAGCCTTATGATCGAGTTATTGGATAACTCGAATCTAATTGGGAGATTTCATCAGCGCCAATGGGCCTGATGAGATGGAAGAATGTTATTGGAGCCAAACTTTATTTTTGGCAGGTTGACCCGTATTTGACCATGGTTGGTCACATTTGGATTAGGGATGCATTGGATTGGATCCAAGTGCTTAATCAACCCATGTAATGAAGTTTGGGCTAGCTCATTATCCAATGAGGCCCAATAACAAGTTCTCATGAAGAGATGAGAGGCTAAAAGTGATGGAACCCTTTCAAGAGGGGAGCGCAAACCCTATTGTGAGAAGAACCCCTTTCATGAGGGGGGCGCAAGTCATATCTTTCTTTCTCATAGCAGCGGAATTAGGGTTTCCACATAAGATCGCATTCTATACTTTCATATAATCAACTTGAATAACAAGTGAGAGATTCGTTACCATGGCCATGGGAAGGAGTCGGCTTGGAAGCTAGAGAACGATAGGGTTCTCCTCCAAAGTGTGCCACACACAAGAAGAAAAATGGCCTACACCTTGTCGTCCTTGTGCTAGCAAGGCTTCAAGGTTCTTTGCCGTATGGAAGGGAGAGAATAGCTTGCTTGGCGAGACTCCTTTTCCTTGTCTTCGTCCTTGTCGTGCTTCACCGAAAATTGGAGAAGCCTTCACAAGCGCATTCAACAAGTGAGTAACCTCCCACACTTATGTGGAGGCGTTACACACATCCCATTTGAAAACCGAATTCCAAATATGGAATGTGTTGAAGGCTTAAGCGTTCACGCTAAGTGAACCAAGCCCTTAACTCACCTTACATGAACCATGCGCTCATCCATGAGCCGGTTCAATGTCGGTTTGGTCCAAGACCAATTAACCCAAGCCAAGCCAATAAATGGTCTAGACCATCTATGAACCTAATGGTTCAAGATCTAACCGTTCATCTCCTGATGCTCTTGATCTCACCGATCTAGCATCATCTCTCTCGATCGAAGCTTACCGATCTCAAGCCCTAATCAATCAAACATGATCAGACCAGATCTCACTTACAATCAGAGATTAAATCCCTTTAAACTGAACCCAAACAATTCAGTCCACACGATCTTACTCAAGTAAGCCATATCTCCAATTTGTGCGACCCTGAGGGTTTCCTTTAAATGTCGGTAACGATAACTCACGTTATCACGATCAGTGAGGGGTATCTAGCAACACATCACTGTCTCCCGATATAAAGGAAAGAGTCTTCCAAGACTACTCCCAAACCATAGCACAAGTGTGAATCAAACTCACGAGGCATGCATGTTTCCTTTGCCACTGGATGTTCTTATTGGACAAGCATGTCAAGCCTGTAACTCCAATACTATGAGCATGATTAGATCAGATGAACACTGTCATCTGGGTATGGCCATACACTTTCTCAATCATCTCTTATAGAGGGGGGGCCCCATTAGAACATCACACTCCCTGAACAAGGAGACGGCAATCCTTTATCTATCACAAGTGCCCTAACCTGACTCAAGCTCACCATCCAAGATAGTCTATAATCATTATGTTTCAAATGATATTGAACTACCTCAAAACAATGACAATCATCATTTAGAAACACAAGTGATCTCAAGTCAAAGGACATGTGCCACTTGCTGCTTACAAGGATCATTCACATTGTGACAAGCAATGGAATATCCCAGTAGGGTCTGTCCAGTACATCCAATGTACCCATGAGTCTACATCTTATTCCATGCTCGAAGCATCCTATAGGAGTAGCACTCATATCAGTCTCAATCATATCAAGGCTGTCTCATGTTCACCAAGATATCTCGACTGAGGACTTATAGCCTGTCAGCCTAGCTGAACAGCTTTGAGACATTATTCAGAAGTACACTTATTACAGCAGACAAGGTAACAACCTGAATAATAACCATGCCTTTTATAAACATAAAAGTTTATTACATGATACTTTTACAATCCCAAGGCCTCAAACATTAGCCTTAAGGGCATACCCCAACAATCTCCCGCTTGCACTTAATCTAATGGTTGAGAAATCTCAAACCCATATTATTACAGTGCTTCTCATGCTTCTGCTGCGCCAGAGGCTTGGTAAGCGGGTCTGCCAGATTGTCATCTGTATGAACCTTGCATATTTTGATCTCGCCACGATCAATGATCTCCCGGATCAAGTGAAACCGTCTCTGTATGTGCTTGGACTTCTGGTGCGACCGCGGTTCCTTTGCTTGTGCGATGGCTCCAGTGTTATCACAGAAGATAACCAAAGGATCAGCACTCGAAGGAACGACACCAAGTTCTCTCACGAACTTACGAATCCACACTGCCTCCTTGGATGCTTCCGAGGCTGCAACATACTCGGCTTCTGTTGTGGAATCAGCAACAGTTGACTGTTTGAAACTCTTCCACACCACTGCTCCACCATTCAAGCTAAAAATATAGCCTGACTGCGATCGGAAATCATCCTGGTCCGACTGGAACGAAGCGTCAGTATATCCCTCTATACTGAGTTCTTCCTGACCACCATATATCAAGAACATATCTTTGGTCCTCCGCAGATATTTTAAAATGTTCTTGACTGCAATCCAGTGCGCCAAACCTGGATTACTTTGGAATCGACTGGTCACGCTTAACCCGTAAGCGACGTCTGGGCGAGTACATAACATCGCATACATAATGGATCCAATAGCCGAAGCATAAGGCGTATTGTCCATTTCATCTTTCTCAGTTTGTGTTTGTGGACACTGACTCTTTGAAAGATTCAGACCATGTCTGACTGGAAGATATCCACGTTTAGAATTCTCTAAATGGAATCTCTCCAGGACCTTATCGATGTAAGTGCTCTGGCACAGCCCGAGAAGCCTTTTAGATCTATCCCGGTAGATCTTCACACCTAATACATAGGCTGCTTCTCCTAAATCTTTCATCTGGAAACATTTTCCTAACCATGCCTTAACAGCATGCAGTTCAGGAATATCATTTCCAATGATTAAGATATCATCGACGTAGAGGATTAGGAATGTAATTACGCTCCCACTAAACCTTTTATATACACACGGGTCATCTTCGTTCTTGATGAAACCAAACTCAGAGATTGATTCATCAAAACGAATATTCCAGCTTCTTGATGCTTGTTTAAGTCCATAAATGGACTTCTTTAACTTGCATATTTTATGACGATCTGCTGGATTAGTGAAACCTTCCGGTTGTGTCATATACACATCCTCATCCAGATTTCCATTAAGGAAAGCTGTTTTCACATCCATCTGCCAGATCTCATAATCGTAATATGCTGCTATCGCGAAAAGAATCCGAATAGACTTAAACATGGCTATAGGTGAGAAAGTTTCATCATAATCTAACCCGTAGATTTGTTTGAAACCTTTCGCAACTAGCCTGCCTTTATAGGTAACCACGTTACCATCCATGTCAATCTTCTTCTTGAAGATCCATTTACAGCCTATAGGGATTACTCCCGGAGGCGGATCAACCAAATCCCAGACTTGGTTATCTGACATGGAGTCCATCTCGGCTCGCATAGCTTCAAGCCATCTAGCTGACTCCGGTCCACTGACCGCATCCGCATAAGTGAGGGGTTCATCATTATCAATGATGTAGACTCCGTCATAGCGCTCAGGCTGTCGACGGATCCTACCCGATCTTCGCGGTTCCCGTGATATTTGAGCCTCAGGTTGCTCAATAACCTGATTTACCGGCTCAGGCTCATCCAACTGTGCTTGACTACTTTGTCCTTCCTCTGGAATCTCATCCAGCTTTATTTCTCTCCCACTGGCCTCTTGCAGAAGAAACTCCTTCTCAAGAAATATGGCCGTCCGAGCAACAAAAACCTTGTTCTCCTTGGGATCGAAGAAATAATAACCCTTAGTTTCCTTAGGGTAACCGACAAAGATACATTTCTCAGATCTGCTCTCTAGTTTCCCAGAGGCGAGCTTTTTGACATAAGCCTCGCAACCCCAGATCCTGATAAATGTCAAGCTTGGCTGTTTCCCATACCATAGTTCATATGGCGTCTTTGAAACTGCCTTGGATGGCACTCGGTTTAGTACCTTTGCAGCTGTTTCCAGTGCAAAACCCCAAAAGGAGTATGGAAGAGTAGCCTGACTCATCATAGAACGAACCATGTCTAGTAACGTTCTATTTCTCCTCTCGGACACACCATTCCATTGCGGTGTTCCTGGCGGAGTGAGCTGTGAGATAATCCCACACTCCTTCAGATAGCCAGTAAACGTATGACTCAGGTATTCTCCACCTCGATCAGAACGAAGTGCCTTGATATTTCGGCCTAACTGATTTTGTACTTCATTTTTGAACTCTTTGAACTTGTCAAAAGATTCACTTTTATGTCTCATTAAATAGACATACCCATACCTACTGAAATCATCAGTAAAGGTAATGAAGTACTGATAGCCACCTCTGGCATGTTTACTAAATGGCCCACACACATCACTGTGTATAAGGTCAAGTAAACCTGAAGTCCTTTGACCTTTGTTAGAAAAAGGTGACTTCGTCATTTTACCCATCAAACAAGCTTTGCATGTATCAATCTCCTCATAGGAGAATGATCCCAGCAGTCCATGATCATGCAACCGCTTAATGCGCTTCTCGTTTATATGGCCTAAACGACTATGCCATAGCAAGGTGCTGTCATCAGCATACTTGGCTTTCTTATTATCAATGTTTTGTATAGAATTTTCCATGTCCAACATGTATAACCCATTGTTAATTGAACCAGTTGCATACACAATATTATCATGAGATAAAACACACTTTGAAATATTGCATTCAAAGGCAAATCCTTTCCTGACAAGAGCAGGAATAGAGATAATATTCTTGGTAATACTCGGTACAAAATAACAATTGTTTAATTCTAATACAACGCCAGATGGTAAAGAAATGAAATAGTCTCCTACAGCAACAGCAGCAACCCGTGCCCCGTTTCCAACTCGTAGGTCTACCTCATGCTGTCCCACCTGCCTTCTTCTCTTGAGTTCCTGTACATTTGAACAAATGTGAACTCCACATGCAGTGTCCAACACCCATGAAATGGTAGAAGAAGATAACATGACCTCAGTCACATATATACCTGAGCCAGAAGCGATGCTTCCCCTCTTATCTCCTTGGAGCGCTTTACAGTCCTTTTTCCAGTGACCCAGCTGGCCACAGTGGAAACACCTGTTATCCTTCGACCGCTTCACCTTCTGTTTCAGGGCCTTGCTGTAATTCTTGACAGGGGCCTTGCCCTTCTTCCCCTTCTTCTTGTTCCTAGAAGGAACCATCAAGACAGAGGTTGAAGGCTTACCCTTCAGAGTTTCCTCAGTGGTCAAGAGCATATTCAGCAGCTCTGCCGGCGTACAATCGATCTTGTTCATATTAAAGTTAATAATGAACGCATCGAAAGAGGGTGGAAGAGACTGCAGAATAATGTCCACAGCAAGCTCCTGGTTGATGGTATGCCCCAGTTTCTCCAGAGCCTCCTTGTGCCCAATCATCTTGAGCACGTGAGCTCCCACTGGGCTCCCTTCAGCCAGTTTGCTCTGAAAGAAGAGCTTCGTCAGATTATAGCGTTCTGTCCTCGCCTGTGCAGCATACAGCATCTTGAGGTTCGCTATAATCTCTATAGCCGACATATCCTCATGCTGACGCTGCAGCGGTGGCGTCATAGACGCTAGCATCAGGCAAGCGACATCAATGCTATCATTGACGTGCTTTTCGTAGGCATCCCGAACCGCCCTTGCGGCGTTCGGAGCGGGCTGCGGCGGTATCGCCGTCTCGAGGACATACAGTTTCCTCTCTGCCTTAAGAACAATCTTAAGGTGTCCGAACCAGTCAGAGAAGTTCGGCCCAGCAAACTTCTCCCTTTCCAGTAGGGATCGCACATTGAAGCTCATGGTGTTCGTTGCTGCAGGAATCTACAACAAGCAAGAACAGCAAGGTCAGTATCAATGTTTCAGAATCAATCCAGGACTTAAGAAAGATTCTTTTCTCACTATTTTGTCTGACTGAAAAATCCAGTAAACAGTCCGAAAGAGTAAACACTCTTTTAGTGAGATGGGATCCAGATTTCATACTTGGTCTCCGCGTCCCGCTCAGGCGAGATAAGATGCACAGAGATGACAAGCACTAGTTTCTGGTAGGCTGTCCCAGCCAATCGCCAACCCGTGCGATTCCCCTTCATCTTGGCAATCCAGCAGACTGTGCCAACTGAGTTGGTACAACACAGTCTCTGATCCCAGAGATGGCTGCCTCCATGTGCTACCATATGCGCCACATATGTAGTCTACATGGTCAAGCTGACCTGACCTACTCCCTGGACCACCACGTGCTATGCTGAGCAACGAGAGGGGATAAATCCCAACTCTGTAACACGCAGGTGAAATCCAGCACCGTCTGAAGATAGATGGACGTGCCCACTGAGTGGGTTCAACACGGCTCCAACGATAGTCAGAAAGGTGAGGTTTTGCGTCAGAAGGCTTACGAGCTTGATATGTTAGCGTTGGATTTTAACGGTCTTTTATCTTCTTACTATCAGGCATGTCCTATGGCTATAGCAGAAGATAAACATAGATATGCAATTCTAATTATTAGCAATAAGTAGAAAGCATGATCTTATGTGGTAAAAGCCCATGAACCCTAGTAAGACCTTAATATTACTTAAGTCTTCACTTGAGCTTCATTGCATCTCATCTGGTCCAACCCAGTGCCCTAGCGCCAAGAGCACCTCAGGTGCACCACCAGGTGAATGCCCCACTTGGATGTGTGCCTTTGTTCTTGTCTAATCAAAGTACATTTGATCTATCTAGACAAGGTTGACTCGCAGGTCAACAACATATTATAAATTAAGTACAATGTGATTCGCAGATCACAAATTAATTTACAATTTTTAAGTCCAGGCACGCAGGCCCCAGCACAGCACACAATTGGGCAACCCACATAAGACTAAATAAACAAGCAAATGGTTCAATCAACATGTGATCCAATCATCTTGAAATTAAAAGTTTTGAAAACCCCATGGCATCAATTTTAATTTCCTTATGAGCCCTACAACCTTACAATGGTCCATTGATAGGGATCCACTCATCCATCTAGTTAGATCCTGTGCCCTTGCATGCACCGAGTCCTAACTGACCCGAGTTGACCTAATGGTCAACCATGCATGCCCCAAGGGCTGAACCACCTTCAAGAGGTTTGGCAAGCGGGTGTGACCCCGGGCCTAACTCAAGAGTGTTCACTGGTTGTCTCAACCAGACCTCGCTACACGCCTAAGATGCAATCGACCTATGGCCACCTAGTGCTTGCGCACAGGTGCCATCTGGTCGATCCATCTAGACTGTCAGATGGTCTGATCAGACTAATGGATCTAACCTAGAGGTGACTTCAGCCCCATCAACCCATCTAAGGGTTTATAGTAGATGCATATAGATCTAAATGTTTGCGCGCAAGTAGGTATAAGATTTGATGAAATATCATTCAACCATTCAACATACTTATCATGCGCCAACACAACAACATGCGCAACTCATGAAGAAACATACATCTTGCGCAACTCATGAAGAAACATACATCTAAGTTCTAAACTAGCATGTAGGTTTCGGCATGTAAGCAATCACCTTTAGATCTATTCACAAACATATTCATGGATCAAACATGATGATCTACTCATTAGAACCGCAAGCAATCATATGAAAAAGTATAGATTCGCTCTGATACCAATTGATGGAACCCTTTCAAGAGGGGAGCGCAAACCCTATTGTGAGAAGAACCCCTTTCATGAGGGGGGCGCAAGTCATATCTTTCTTTCTCATAGCAGCGGAATTAGGGTTTCCACATAAGATCGCATTCTATACTTTCATATAATCAACTTGAATAACAAGTGAGAGATTCGTTACCATGGCCATGGGAAGGAGTCGGCTTGGAAGCTAGAGAACGATAGGGTTCTCCTCCAAAGTGTGCCACACACAAGAAGAAAAATGGCCTACACCTTGTCGTCCTTGTGCTAGCAAGGCTTCAAGGTTCTTTGCCGTATGGAAGGGAGAGAATAGCTTGCTTGGCGAGACTCCTTTTCCTTGTCTTCGTCCTTGTCGTGCTTCACCGAAAATTGGAGAAGCCTTCACAAGCGCATTCAACAAGTGAGTAACCTCCCACACTTATGTGGAGGCGTTACACACATCCCATTTGAAAACCGAATTCCAAATATGGAATGTGTTGAAGGCTTAAGCGTTCACGCTAAGTGAACCAAGCCCTTAACTCACCTTACATGAACCATGCGCTCATCCATGAGCCGGTTCAATGTCGGTTTGGTCCAAGACCAATTAACCCAAGCCAAGCCAATAAATGGTCTAGACCATCTATGAACCTAATGGTTCAAGATCTAACCGTTCATCTCCTGATGCTCTTGATCTCACCGATCTAGCATCATCTCTCTCGATCGAAGCTTACCGATCTCAAGCCCTAATCAATCAAACATGATCAGACCAGATCTCACTTACAATCAGAGATTAAATCCCTTTAAACTGAACCCAAACAATTCAGTCCACACGATCTTACTCAAGTAAGCCATATCTCCAATTTGTGCGACCCTGAGGGTTTCCTTTAAATGTCGGTAACGATAACTCACGTTATCACGATCAGTGAGGGGTATCTAGCAACACATCACTGTCTCCCGATATAAAGGAAAGAGTCTTCCAAGACTACTCCCAAACCATAGCACAAGTGTGAATCAAACTCACGAGGCATGCATGTTTCCTTTGCCACTGGATGTTCTTATTGGACAAGCATGTCAAGCCTGTAACTCCAATACTATGAGCATGATTAGATCAGATGAACACTGTCATCTGGGTATGGCCATACACTTTCTCAATCATCTCTTATAGAGGGGGGGGCCCCATTAGAACATCACACTCCCTGAACAAGGAGACGGCAATCCTTTATCTATCACAAGTGCCCTAACCTGACTCAAGCTCACCATCCAAGATAGTCTATAATCATTATGTTTCAAATGATATTGAACTACCTCAAAACAATGACAATCATCATTTAGAAACACAAGTGATCTCAAGTCAAAGGACATGTGCCACTTGCTGCTTACAAGGATCATTCACATTGTGACAAGCAATGGAATATCCCAGTAGGGTCTGTCCAGTACATCCAATGTACCCATGAGTCTACATCTTATTCCATGCTCGAAGCATCCTATAGGAGTAGCACTCATATCAGTCTCAATCATATCAAGGCTGTCTCATGTTCACCAAGATATCTCGACTGAGGACTTATAGCCTGTCAGCCTAGCTGAACAGCTTTGAGACATTATTCAGAAGTACACTTATTACAGCAGACAAGGTAACAACCTGAATAATAACCATGCCTTTTATAAACATAAAAGTTTATTACATGATACTTTTACAATCCCAAGGCCTCAAACATTAGCCTTAAGGGCATACCCCAACAAAAAGGGTATAATGGGGAGAAACATGAACCATTAAGCGCCTAGGGGCATAATGGGGTCATGTTGGCGCCTTTGCTTCATTATGGAAGTAAAGGGCGCCTCCCCTCTCTTCCTTGGATGGAATGCATGCCTCTATGGCATTGCTTGGGGCGCAAGGCAAGGCCTTGGCGCACAAGGAAAGGCGTGGGGCACAAAAAGGAATGGTTGAATGAGAATTATGGAAATGTCTTGGAGACTTTCCTTGTCTCAAAGCTTCTCATCCTAGCCGCCCACTTGTCATGATCCTAGCCCTTACCCTAACCGCCTCTTACCCTATAAATGTGACCCTAGTCGCCCCCTCTAAAAGATGATCAATCCTTGAAGGCGTGAACACATCAAGAGGGCAAGAATAAGGGGCATTGGCACAACCATCTTCTTCCATCAAACCCTAGCCGCAAGCTTCTTCCCTTCTTCCTCCCTTAGGCGCAAGAGAAGTAAAGGCTTGGCGGCATTCTCCCTTCTCCTCTCTTCTTCATCAATTGGCACTTTTACCTTGGAGGTGGCGCAAGCATTCAAGAAGAGAACTAAGGCTTGGATCTTCTTCCCGAGGCTAGCACCGGGCGTGGAAGAAGAAAACTCAAGAGATCCGTGTGTGTGAGACTGCAGAGGGCGCACACTTGGGCGCCTGCATTGGCATCGCTCTACATTGCTCTTAAGGTATTTCCTAACTCATCGTATTGACTCCCTTGCTTGCGATCTTCACTGGGTTTTTGGGACCGGCCTGTTTCGGGGACATTCTTCCGCTGCGAAAAATGTATGTCTATAACTCTGAAAATTGTAAAATGTCCCCGGGGTTTCCCAACATATTCATCAGTTCCTCCCTTGTGCATTCAATCCGGTTCATGTTAAAATTTATGATAAACGGACTGAAGCTAGGGGGTAGGGACTACAGAATAAGGTCTACAACCAGCTCATTATCTATGGTGTGTCCCAGCCTCTTGACATGGTCCATGTTCCCAATCATCTTGAGAACATGGGGTCTCACTAGGGTACCTTCAGATAACTTACACCGAAAGAGTGCTTTGGCGGTGTCATATCTCTCCGTTCTAGCCTGAGCCTCGAACATCTGTTTCAAATGAGTAATCATTTGAAAAGCGTTCTGCTCCTCATATTGCACCTGAAGTTCAGGTGCCATAGTGGCCAGCATGAGACATGCTACCTCCATAGAATCATCCTGATGCTTTCTAAAAGCATCCCTATCTGCCGCTCGGGCATTAAGCGGAGGAGGCGCAGGAAGAGCCTGCTCTAGGACATACAGCTTCTTCTCGAGCTTGAGGGCTATCCTTGTTGGGGTATGCCCTTAAGGCTAATGTTTGAGGCCTTGGGAATGTATCAGTATCATGTAATAAACTCTTATGTTTATAAAGGCATGGTTGTTATTCAGTTTGTTACGTTATCTGCTGCAATAAGTGTACTTCTGAATAATGTCTCAATGCTGTTCAGCTAGGCTGACATGCAGTAAAGTCCTTAGTCGATATATCTTGGTGAACATGAGACAGCCTTGATATGGTTAAGGCTAATATGTGTTCTAATCTTATAGGATGCTTCGAGCATGGAATAAGGTGTAGACTCATGGGTGCATTGGATGTACTGGACAGACCCTACTAGGATATTCAATTGCTTGTCACAATGTGAATAATCCTTGAATGTAACAAGTGGCACATTTCCTCTGACTTGAGATCACTTGTGTTTTCTAAATGATGATTGTCATTGTTTTCAGGTAGTTCAATATCATTTGAAACATAATGATTATAGACTATCTTGGATAATGAGCTTGAGTCAGGTTAGGGCACTAGTGATAGATAAAGGATTGCCGTCTCCTTGTTTAAGGAGTGTGATGTTCTAAAGGGGCCCCCTGGATGAGATGATTGAGAGAGTGTATGGCCATACCCAGGTGACTATGTTCATCTGATCTAATCATGCTCATCATAATGGAGTTACAGGCTTGACACGCTTGTCCAATAAGAACATCCAGTGGCAAAGGAAAGATGCATGCCTTGTGAGTTAGATTCACACTTGTGCTGTGGTTTGGGTGTAGTCTTGGAAGACACTTTCCTTTCTATCGGGAGACAGTGATGTGTTGCTAGATACCTCTCACTGATCGTGATGACGTAAGTTATCGTTACCGACATTGAAGGAAACCCTCAGGGTCACACAATTTGATGATATGGCTTACTTAAGTCAGATCGTGTGGACTGAATTGTTTGGGTTCAGTTTAAAGGGATTTAATCTCTGATTGTAAGTGAGATCTAGTCTGATCATGTTTGATTGATTAGGGCTTCAGATCGGTAAGCTTCAATTGAGAGAATAGATGCTAGATCGGTGAGATCAGAAGCATCAAGAGATCAACGGTCAGATCAAGAACCTTAGGGTTCAATTGTGATCTAGGCTAAGTCGCTTGGTTTATTTGGTCATTGAGCCAAATGAAATTGAACCGGCTCATGGGTTGAGCGCATGGTTCAAAGAGAAGAGGTAAATGCGGTTTGTTCATGATCGCATGAACGCATGAACTTATGTTTTTGCTATTTTTGGAAGATGCGTTTCCAAGATAGAAAAACGCCTCCACGTTCATGAGTTGCGTTACACTCTTGCTCGCATCTTGCTCTCTCGTCGCCTCAAGCATTCATCTTGGGTAGTGAAGGTGGACGAAAGAAGGAGCAAGAAATTGCCAAGCAAAGAAGGTCTCCTTCCCTTCCATTCGACAAGCACTTCTTGGAGCCTTGCTAGCACAAGGAGCACCAAGGAAAAATAGGCGACATCAATTGTGTGCGTCACCTTTGGAGGAGATCTCTCTTGCTCTCTCCTTCCAAGACACCATCCAAGAGATGGCGATGGTATGGATCCTTCTCATGTTATTTCTAATGTGTGAAAGTTGATCATATGCGATATTAAGATCTCTTGAAACCCTAGCTTCCATGCGAAATTTATACATGCGCCACCAATAGGGTTTCGCCCCCCTCTTGAAAGGGGTCCTACAAATTGGTATCAGAGGATAGGTTTCTCTATATGCATATGATTGCTTGATGATATTTTTGTGATCCATGTTTGTGCAAAATGCTTAGATCTTTTGGTTACATGCGAAAATGATTACATATGTTTTTCATGTTTGCGCATGTATGATGTTAGCGCATCTTTGTTGTTGATGTTTTATCCAAACGTATATCACTTGCGCGCCTATCATTAGACTAAGCGCCTACTATAAACCCTTAGACGGGTTAGTAGGGTTTAAGTCATCCTAGAGATTAGATCCAACTAGTCTGATCAGACCATCTGACAGCCTAGATGGGTCGACCAGATAGCACCATTGCGCAAGCAAGTGGTGGCTATAGGTCGACTGCATCACAGGCGTGTAGCGATGTCTGGTTGAGACGAATGTTGAACGCACATGAGTTAGGCCCGGGCTCACACCCGTTTGCCAGACCTCATAGTGGTCGTTCAGCCCTAAACGCATGCATAGTTGACCACTGGGTCGACACAAGTCAGTTAAGACTTGGTGCATGCAAGGGCACTGGATCTGACTAGATTGGATGAGTGGATCCCTATTGATGGACCGTTGTAAGGTTGTAGGGCATATAAGAAAATTAAAATTGAGGCCAATGGGGTTTTTCAAAAATTTATTTTCTTATTGGATCACATGCTGATTGGATGCCATATGTTTGTTTATTTATTCTTATGTGGGCTGCCCATGTTAAATGTGTGCTGTGCTGGGGCCTGCGTGCCTGGAAATTAAAATTGTAAATTATTTATTGTGATCTACGAGTCACAGTTTAATTAATTTATAATGTGAAATTGACCTGCGTGTCAATCTTGTCTAGATAGTTAAATTGTAATTTAATTAGACAAGAGCACAAAAGCACACATGGCAGAGGCGCATGCAGCACTGGCTTGACCAGGTGGGAGGTCTAGGGTTCGACCCTAGGACAGGCGCATTTACCTGGTGGGCGCACCTGAGCTGCAGTTGGCGCTTGGGCCCTGATTTGGGCCAGATGAGCAGCAAAAGACCCATGAAGAAAAGCAAGTGAAGACTTAAGTTAATTAAGGTCTTACTTAGGCTATGGGCTTTTACCACATAAGATCCATGCTTTCTTTTATTGTTTAAATAAGTAGAACAGCATGTTTTATTTATCTTCTGCTATCACCATAAGAATTGCATGATAGTGAAGAAGATAAAAGACCGTTAAAATCCAACGCTAAAATATCAAGCTCGTATGCCTTCTGACGCGAAACCTCACTGTTCTGATTATCGTTGGAGCCGTGTTGTACCCACTCAGTGGGCACGTCCATCTATCTTTAGACGGTGCGGGATTACACCTGCGTGTTACAGAGAAGGGATTTATCGCTTCTCGTTGCTCAGCATAACACGTGGTGGTCTAGGGAGTAGGTCGGGTCAGCTTGACCATGTAGGCTACATATGTGGCGCATATGGTAGCGCATGGAGGCAGCCATCTGTGGGGTCAGAGATTGTGTTGTACCAACTCAGTTGGCACAGTCTGCTGGATTGCCCAGATGAAGGGGAATCGCACGGGTTGGCGATTGGCTGGGACAACCTACCAGAAATTAGTGCTTGTACTCTCTGTGCATCTTATCTCGCCTGAGCGGGACGCGGAGACCAAGTATGAAATCTGGATCCCATCTCACTAAAAGAGTTCTACTCTTTCGGGCTGTTTTGCTGGATTTTTCAGCCAGATAAAATAGTGAGAAAAAGAATCATTCTTAAGTCCTGAATTGATTCTTTACATTGATACTGACCTTGCTGTTCTTGCATTGTTGTAGATTCCTGCAGCAACGAACACCATGAGCTTCAATGTGCGATCCCTACTGGAAAGGGAGAAGTTTGCTGGGCCAAACTTCTCAGACTGGTTCGGACACCTTAAGATCGTTCTTAAGGCAGAGAGGAAACTGTATGTCCTCGAGACGGCTGTGCCGCCTCAACCCGCTGCGAATGCCGCAAGGGCGGTTCGTGAAGCCTATGAAAAGCACGTCAATGATAGCATTGATGTCGCTTGCCTGATGTTAGCGTCTATGACGCCACCGCTGCAGCGTCAGCATGAGGATATGTCGGCTATAGAGATTATAGCGAACCTCAAGATGCTGTATGCTGCACAGGCGAGGACAGAACGCTATAATCTGACAAAGCTTTTCTTTCAGAGCAAACTGGCTGAAGGGAGCCCAGTGGGAGCTCACGTGCTCAAGATGATTGGGCATAAAGAGGCTCTGGAGAAACTGGGGCATACCATCAACCAGGAGCTTGCTGTAGACATTATTCTGCAGTCTCTCCCGCCCTCTTTCGATGCGTTCATTATTAACTTTAATATGAACAAAATCGATTGTACGCCGGCAGAGCTGCTGAATATGCTCTTGACTACTGAGGAGACTCTGAAGGGAAAGCCTTCAACCTCTGTCTTAATGGTTCCTTCAAGGAACAAGAAGAAGGGGAAGAAGGGCAAGGCCCCTGTCAAGAATTACAGCAAGGCTCTGAAGCAAAAGGTCAAGCGGTCCAAGGAATACAGATGTTTCCACTGTGGCCAGCTGGGTCACTGGAAAAAGGACTGTAAAGCGCTCCAAGGAGATAAGAGGGGAAGCATCTGTTAGGGACATGCTCAATGACAACCGTTATTACCCCCCAACCACGGCGAGGTGTTAGGTTGTATCAAAGCATGTCCCTAACCATATAGAATGGCCAATGACCTCAAGCCAAGGGATCAATGCATCTCCTATCACTTGTGAGGATAACTCGTGACACCAAGTCATTGCCTCACAGCGGGTCGGTCTAGTATATCCACCACTGATATACCCATATGTCTGTATTAGCACCTCGTGCCTAACCAGCCCATATACCAGTCTCACAAGTACTAGAGTTGTCTCATATCCACTCTGGTACATCGACTAGGGATGATCATTTGAGCACAGATCTAATCTGTCTCTAGGGACATTGTCATGTAAGTACATAGATGTAGACAAACATTGATAATGACAATGCCAGAATGATATATATAAATATCAAAGTCAAGTAGTACAATAATGGACCAAAACTAGGTCCTAGGGCATATACACCAACAAAGAATGCATGCGGCTTCACAGAGATGAACAGAAGTGACCCTTCGTCTTAAGACTGATATTTGCAAAAATATGTAGGTGCTCAATAGAAATAGGACATGAATGACAATAAGAAGACTTTGCTGGAGCACTGATGCTGCCAGGCCACTCTTTTATTTGTCATAGATAGGATTGATTTATTCTTTGCATTAAATGTAGTTCACATTATATCTATTCCTTGGGAATAGAAAATTTTGGAATAAAAGGAATTTATTATTCTTTTCATTTGCAAATCTCTTATCATTACATTATGCAAAAAATAATAAGGTAACAAAATAACTAAAGTGAGTTTAATAAGTGGTTCACATTGAATACCAATCTTTTAACCTAGTTAATTTTTATCATAAACAAGAGATGCATCCAATGACTTCAGGAAAATGAACTCTTGGAGTCAAACTCCTTTTAGGGGATTGTCTTAACCTCTTTTGAGATATCAAAGATAGACAGATACTTGTTTATTGATGGAAAATAAATGTCCTTCACCAAGTAAGGAGAAGTGGACTAAAAGGTCAAAAGGGAGGAATTCATAATTTACTAAAAATATATATAGTACCGGCTTATTGAAATTCATAAGTAATCTTCAGTCCAGGATGGGTGAAGAATACTTGAGCCACAGATGACTATCATAATGAGTATGAGGTTTGCTCATAGCTCATACCTCCTAAAGAATACCTTGGTAGGTGATTCTAGTGGGAGAATTGAAAGTCATATGTATCTCTTATGAGGTGATACTAAAAGCTTCTTCCACACTGAACTTTATTCCATATAGAAATCATAGATGTAAGTGGAATACAATTTCCATAACCCATATGAGAACAAGTGATTATTGCTCATAGTGCTGTTTGTTTAGAAAAATCTTTCTTTAAAAAAGCTAGTGGGAGGAAATTGTGACTTGGATTCAGTCCAAGGACAACCACCTTACACAGATATTCAAAGATGGAATCTGAACCATGTACACATGTTGTGGATAACCTAGGGTTCTAAAAATGTGGGAATAAGAGTTGAATCGATTTATGTGTGCTTGTGTTATGGGTAACTCCTAACAAGGACAAAGTATCTTCACCATAGAGTAATCAAGTTCAGTGGGAGCTTGAAGACTTTGTAAGGAAACCTAGTTCACAAGCATTATTCAAAAAACTTGTCGCAGCGAAAATACTAGGATCGCATGACATGAGTACATGATCAACCTTGTTTAACTTGTATAAGACAAGTTAGAGTATTACCTGTGCCATGATGTGAGAGGCGACTTGGAAGATGAAAGGGGCGAGTGCCTCTTCTCCAAAGATGTCACACACAAGATGAGAAAGACTTTCTTCCTTGTGTTCCCTGTGCTAGCAAAGACACCAAGGAGTCTTGATCGTCTCTAGGAAAGGATGATGTGTGTCCCCTTGGCCGGTCGAGCTTCTCTTCCTTGCGTGAAGATGATCCACATGAGAGCGAAGAGAGGAGGAGGCGAGAGGGCTTTCGAAAAACCGTGGATGCACAAAAAGGAAAATTCGGCCACCACTTATGGTAAGAACCGAATTAGTAACTCCCTGTAACTCCCCTAAACAAGGGGAGGGCGAAACCCTAATAGGCGCATATGAAGGTTTTGATGCAGCGGAAGGGGTTTCTAGGATCTATGCATGTAATATGATCAACATAAATCGATTTCAAAGATCAGAGAAGAAATCATACCGATGCCATTGTATGGATGGCGACTTGGAAGCAGAGAGTGAAGTCGCTCTCCTCCAGAGAAGACGCACACAAGATGTGATCGCCTACTCCCTTAGTGCTCCTTGTGCTAGCAAGGTTCTAAGGAGTCCTTGTCGTATGGAAGGGAAGAGAGAACCTTTTCTTTGCTTGGCGATTTGCTTCTTGTCGTCAACCCCAAAAACACTCGAAATGAGAGAGCCACGCGATGAAGGAGCGACAATAGGCATGAAGAGAAGCTATCGTGAGGCGTGGTCACGATTTGGAAACATGGTTTCCAAAAATAGTAAACCACTCTCTTCATGCGACCATGGGATTACCCCAAGCGCATACTCCTCTCCACTTGAACCATGCGCTCACTTGATGAGCTGGTTCAATTTTAGTTTGGTCCAAGACCAATTAACCCAAGCGATTTGGTCTAGATCACAATTAAACCCTAAGGCTCCAGATCCAACTGTTCATCTCTTGATGCTCCTGATCTCACCGATCTAGCATCCATTCTCTCGATCGAAGCTTACCGATCTCAAGCCCTAATCAATCAAACATGATCAGACCAGATCTCACTTACAATCAGAGACTAAATCCCTTTAAACTGAACCCAAACAATTCAGTCCACACGATCTGACTTAAGTAAGCCATATCATCAAATTGTGCGACCCTAAGGGTTTCCTTTAAATGTCGGTAACGATAACTCACGTTATCACGATCAATGAGGGGTATCTAGCAACACATCACTGTCTCCCGATATAAAGGAAAGAGTCTTCCAAGACTACACCCAAACAACAGCACAAGTGTGAATCAACTCACTAGGCATACATGATTCCTTTGCCACTGGATGTTCTTATTGGACAAGCGTGTCAAGCCTGTAGCTCCAATATGATGAGCATGATTAGAACAGATGAACATAGTCACCTGGGTATGGCCATACACTTTCTCAATCATCTCATCCAGGGGGGCCCCTTTAGAACATCACACTCCAATTAAGGAGACGGCAATCCTTTGTCTATCACTAGTGCCCTAACCTGACTCAAGCTCACCATCCAAGATAGTCTATAACCATTATGTTTCAAATGATATTGAACTACCTCAAAACAATGACAATCATCATTTAGAAACACAAGTGATCTCAAGTCAGAGGACATGTGCCACTTGTTGCAAACAAGGATTATTCACATTGTGACAAGCAATTGAATATCCTAGTAGGGTCTGTCCAGTACATCCAATGTACCCATGAGTGTAAGATCCAAGGATCTTAAGTCCTAGTAAGTATTATTTTGATTTAAATAAAATCATTGACTGTGGATTTTACGTTAAGCAGTATTGGATGTTAATTAACTAGCTTATTGGATATTAATTAACTGGTTTATTGATTGTTAATTTGTAATTAATTAAATAGACCTTATTGGATGTTAATTAAATGCTTATTGGATTTTCGTTTAAGTGAATGGTTAAATGGTTAGTTAATGGTTAAATTAATTAGTTAACTATGGGTTATTGGGTTTACACTTAAATTAGATGGATTCGAATTAATTAGTTAGTGGATTAAGTCTTCTCACCTAATTGGATCATCACTTGGCGACATGGACTTGGATCCTCTACTTGGCGGTTAGGATGCTTGGCGACTTGAAGATCCAATCCGTTAATTCAAATATGGCGTGAAGAGGACTTTTGGCGGCTGATCGTTCATGCAACCCTAGAGCTTGACGCCACCTTGGAGGAAGAAGGCGATCTTGGTGTTCTTGGAGTTATTGAGGCGAATTCTCCATCTTCTTCCCCTTGGCGAATTTCCTTGAGGTGAAGAAACTTTCTTGGCGAGTTCTTGGAGATTCTTTGGGCGGCTTAAAGGCTTTAGACGAGTTTTGTGGGGGAAGATTTCACCTTAGTGTTCACGGTTAAGAGGTGAGTGGAGTGTCTATTCGATCCTATCTATTTGGTTGTGTTAGATGATACATGTAATTGTTTGAAAACTTTACCATGTTAAAAACCAAAACTCAAGACCTCACCATGTTGAAAACCGAATTTTGCAAAGGTGAATATATCATGAAAAACCGAAATTTTGCATGGGTGTATATATCATGAAAAACCGAAATTTAAGGTATTCTTATATGGAATTTAGGAAGCTTTAAATCAATGATTTTTAGCATGGAATTCTTGTTAACTAGGGCTTTAAATTTTAAGTATATAATATGCTTGAAACCGTGGGCTACATGTGATGTTTTGTGAATTAGATTGTAAGAAGATGAATTTTAATCTTATGTTGATGTTATGGATGCCCTAATAGCCCTAATAAATGCTAATAATATTCATGTTTATTTATCTATGACCATGAATCTTTGTTTGAGAAACTTGGGTGATAACTTAGCAAGGTTAGACTGAACTAATCAGCATGAAACCTAAGGACTACACTACTATGTGAATTATGTGATTTTTTGGAATATTATGTGGTTATGTGATTTTTGAATATTATGTGATTATGTGATTTTTTTGAATATTATGTGGTTATGTGATTTTCGAATATTATGTGGTTATGTGAACTCAAATATTATGTGTTGTGGTCATGGAATGGATAGGACTAAGGCTAAGTGTAACTGTGTACTCAAGGGGATAGTCTATATGTGATATGTTAAGGGTTAGAGATTTCAGCCCTGTATTGTGATATGTGAGGGGGTTGTTGTTCAGCCTGCCTGATGTGATTATTGTGATAAGGGGGTTGTTGTTCAGCCTGCCTGATGTGATTATTGTGATAAAAATGACTATCCTAGAGTCTAGTTGACACTTAGGAGTCCACTTTTGTGAAATAAGATATAAGATGTGTCTGGTGTTGTCCAGTTAAGGAACCCTTTGGGAGAACGAGTGATATAAGACGCAAAGTGCCATGTCTTGGTCGGACAGGGGCCACCTCTTGATGTCGTCACTCTTAAACGCTTAGATTTTTGTGATTATGGGGTGGTGTAGATCAATGTATCACATCTTGACCAGGTGGTGATTACCTCTTGAGTCTACTCACTGTCCATCTATATGTTGCATGTGATTTGCAGGCTTCTCCCAGTGCTTAGGCCAAAGCCGGGTTGGACCATAATGGTCACTACTGAATATGCTGGACAACTAGGTTAACTAAGTGGTTGGTATGTTTAGTTGGTTTAGAGTATAGCTCTAGAACCTTGGGTAGACACTGGTGTGATGTCTTAGCAGTGTCCATCTGACTGTTTTATATGAGTTCTGTGCTTTAATTTTGTTATATGTTGACATGATATTCTGTTCAATGTTTTTAAAATAATCTGCATGTATTTTGAGTGTATGTTATGGATGGTCGTTTGAGACTATCCACTCACTGGGCTGTGTAGCTCACCCCTCATTATTTTCAGGTGTAGAGCAGGGGCGCATTTCCAGTTAACATTTTATATGAACATCGTGATATGCCAGTTGAATGAATAAGACTTTTGTGTTTAATTACTGGGGCCGGTTGTGGCCGAATTATGTGAACTTGTGTTGCCAGTTGTGGCCGAATTATGTGAACTTGTGTTGCCGGTTGTGGCAGTTTGATATTCTGATTTTTGTGTCACCGCGGGCTTTGGCCTGGTTTCGGTGTGGTATCATTGAATGAATTTATAGAATCGATATTATGACTTTGTTTCGAATTTCGAGTTGACTTGTGTTTTTGCAATCGGTTTTAATATAAATGTAACTTGCATATGTCTAGTGCAAGTATTGCATGGTGGCAGGTACATTTATGAAATTGTGTTTTGAGATTCTATGTATGAATTTTCGAAAATTTTCAGATCGTGTTTTCTTGAACTTGGTTTTACCTAGCATGTGAATCGATCTTGTATGATAACATCCTATTTCTCTATGATTTGTGTTGCTTGTTTGGGGTTAAGATAACGGGATGTGACAATGAGTCTACATCTTATTCCATGCTCGAAGCATCCTATAAGATTAGAACACATATTAGTCTCAATCATATCAAGGCTGTCTCATGTTCACCAAGATATATCGACTAAGCACTTTACTGCATGTCAGCCCAGCTGAACAGCATTGAGACATTATTCAGAAGTATATGTATTGTAGCAGATAATATAACAAACTGAATAACAACCATTGCCTTTATAAACATAAGAGTTTACACATGATACTGATACAATCCCAAGGCCTCAAACATTAGCCTTAAGGGCATACCCCAACAATCTCCCACTTGCACTTAATCTAATGGTTGAGAAATCTCAAACCCATATTATGTTGGGGTATGCCCTTAAGGCTAATGTTTGAGGCCTTGGGATTGTATCAGTATCATGTAATAAACTCTTGTGTTTATAAAGGCATGGTTATTATTCAGGTTGTTACCTTCTCTGCTGCAATTAGTGTACTTCTGAATAATGTCTCAAAGCTGTTCAGCTGGGCTGACATGCTATAAAGTCCTTAGTCGAGATATCTTGGTGAACATGAGACAGCCATGATATGATTGAGACTAATATGTATTCTAATCTTATAGGATGCTTCGAGCATGGAATAAGATGTAGACTCATGGGTACATTGGATGTACTGGACAGACCCTAGTAGGATATTCAATTGCTTGTCACAATGTGAATAATCCTTGTTTGCATCAAGTGGCACATGTCCTCTGACTTGAGATCACTTGTGTTTCTAAATGATGATTGTCATTGTTTTGAGGTAGTTCGATATCATTTGAAACATAATGATTATTGACTATCTTGGATGGTGAGCTTGAGTCAGGTTAGGGCACTCGTGATAGATACAGGATTGCCGTCTCCTTGTTCAAGGAGTGAGATGTTCTAATGGGCCCCCCCCTATGAGATGATTGAGAAAGTGTATGGCCATACCCAGGTGACTATGTTCATCTGATCTAATCATGCTCATCATATTGGAGCTACAGGCTTGACACGCTTGTCCAATAAGAACATCCAGTGGCAAAGGAAACATGTATGCCTAGTGAAGTGCATTCACCCTTGTGCTGTGGTTTGGGTGTAGTCTTGGAAGACTCTTTCCTTTATATCGGGAGACAGTGATGTGTTGCTAGATACCCCTCACTGATCGTGATAACGTTAGTTATCGTTACCGACATCTAAAGGAAACCCTTAGGGTCGCACAATTTGATGATATGGCTTACTTAAGTCTGATCGTGTGGACTGAATTGTTTCGGTTCAGTTTAAAGGGATTTAAACTCTGATTGTAAGTGAGATCTGGTCTGATCATGTGTGATTGATTAGGGCTTGAGATCGGTAAGCTTCGATCGAGAGTAGTGATGCTAGATCGGTGAGATCAGAAGCATCAAGAGATCAACGGTTAGATCTTGAACCATTTTAGTTCAGAGAGATCTAGACCATGGCTTGGGCTGGTTTCATGTGGTCTTTGAACCAAATTGGTTTGGACCAATTTGGATTGAACCGGTTCACATGGGTGAACACATGGTTCGATCCATAAGGCATTTTGGGCGGTTTGCTTGGAGTGGGAGCGCATGGCTTCATGACTTTCCATAATTGGAAGTCATGTAACGCCATCTCCTAAGAGAAACGCCTAACGCTTCTCCTCTTGGTCTAATCGCATCTCCACTTTGTTAGCAGAAGGGGTTGACGCCAAGGAAGAGGAGGGAGGCTCGGCCAAGCTTTTTCTCATCACCTTCATGCGACAAGCACACCTTGGAGGTCTTTGCTAGCACAAAGAACACCAAGAAGTAGCCATCTTCATCCTCTTGTGTGCGTCCTCTTTGGAGAAGGAGCACTTGCGCCTTTGCTTCCAAGGCGCCATCGAAACTATGGCATTGGTATGATCCTTTGTAGATTTTATCAAGCTTTATGTTAGTTGATCATATATCATGCAGCCGATCCCTTGAAACCCTTGCTTCCGCTTAAAAATCAAAGATGCGCCATCCATAGGGTTTCACCCCCTTGCGCTCCCCCTTGAAGGGGACTCTACAATTGGTATCAGAGGCATTGATGCATGCTAATATGATTGCTATGTTTGCTCTTGTGATCCATGCTTGCGCAAGTGATTAGATCTAGTTGTTTCATCATGCGAAAAATAGGATATAATACACTTATGTTGGCGCATGTTGTTTGTTCATGCTTGCGGCATGACTTGATGGTGGCGCTAGGTTTATGTTATTGTTTTATCAAACCTTCACTTGCGCGCCTATGATTAGATCTAAGTTGCGCCTACTGTAAACCCTTAGACGGGTTGATGGGGTTGAAGTCATCCCCTAGATTAGATCAAACTAGTCTGATCAGACCATCTGACAGCCTAGATGGGTCGACCAGATGGCACCTGTGCGCAAGCACGAGGTGGCTATAGGTCGACTGCATCACAGGCGTGTAGCGAGGTCTGGTTGAGACAACCAGTGAACACTCTTGAGTTAGGCCCGGGGTCACACCCGCTTGCCAGAACTCTTGAAGGTTGTTCAGCCCTTGGCGCATGCATGGTTGACCATTAGGTCAACTCGAGTCAGTTAGGACTTGGTGCATGCAAGGGCATGGATCTAACTAGATGGATGAGTGGATCCCTATCAATGGACCGTTGTAAGGTTGTAGGGCACATAAGAAAATTAAAATTGATGCCAATGGGGTTTTTAAAATTTTATTTTCTTTTAATTGGATCACATGTTGATTGATGCCTATGCTTGTTTATTTATTCTTATGTGGGTGCCCAATTTAATGTGTGCTGTGCTGGGGCCTGCGTGCCTGGAATTAAACCTGTAAATTAATATTATTGTGATCTGCGAATCACTTTTTAATTAATTTATTGTATAATTGACCTGCGAGTCAAACTTGTCTAGATAGATCAAAATGTATTTTGATTAGACAAGAGCACAAAGGCACACATCCCAGAGGGGCATTCAGCTGGTGGCACACCTGAAGTGCTCTTGGCGCAAGGGCCCTGGGTTGGACCAGATGAGATGCTAAAGACCCAAGAAGAGCAAGTGAAGACTTAAGTATCTTAAGGTCTTACTTAGGCCATGGGCTTTTACCACATAAGATCCATGCTTTCTGTTATTGTTTATATAAGTAGAACAGCATGATTTATTTATCTTCTGCTATAGCCATAGGATTTGCCTGATAGTAAGAAGATAAAAGACCGTTAAAATCCAAACGCTAAAATATCAAGCACGTAATGCCTTCTGACGCGAAACCTCACTGTTCTGACTATCGTTGGAGCCGTGTTGTACCCACTCAGTGGGCACGTCCATCTATCTTCAGACGGTGCTGGATTACACTTGCGTGTTACAGAGAAGGGATTTATCGCTTCTCGTTGCTCAGCATAGCACGTGGTGGTCCAGGGAGTAGGTCGGGTCAGCTTGACCATGTAGGCTACATATGTGGCGCATATGGTAGCACATGGAGGCAGCCATCTGTGGGGTCAGAGATTGTGTTGTACCAACTCAGTTGGCACAGTCTGCTGGATTGCCCAGATGAAGGGGAATCGCACGGGTTGGCGATTGGCAGGGACTGCCTACCAGAAATTAGTGCTTGTACTCTCTGTGCATCTTATCTCGCCTTAGCGGGACGCGGAGACCAAGTATGAAATCTGGATCCCATCTCACTAAAAGAGTTCTACTCTTTCGGGCTGTTTTGCTGGATTTTTAAGCCAGATAAAATAGTGAGAAAAAGGATCTTTCTTAAGTCCTGGATTGATTCTATACATTGATACTGACCTTGCTGTTCTTGCATTGTTGTCGATTCCTGCAGCAACGAACACCATGAGCTTCAATGTGCGATCCCTACTGGAAAGGGAGAAGTTTGCTGGGCCAAACTTCTCAGACTGGTTCGGACACCTTAAGATCGTTCTTAAGGCAGAGAGGAAACTGTATGTCCTCGAGACGGCTGAGCCGCCTCAACCCGCTGCGAACGCCGTAAGGGCGGTTCGTGATGCCTATGAAAAGCACGTCAATGATAGCATTGATGTCGCTTGCCTGATGCTAGCGTCTATGACGCCACCGCTGCAGCGTCAGCATGAGGATATGTCGGCTATAGAGATTATAGCGAACCTCAAGATGCTGTATGCTGCACAGGCGAGGACAGAACGCTATAATCTGACAAAGCTTTTCTTTCAGAGCAAACTGGCTGAAGGGAGCCCAGTGGGAGCTCACGTGCTCAAGATGATTGGGCACAAGGAGGCTCTGGAGAAACTGGGGCATACCATCAACCAGGAGCTTGCTGTAGATATTATTCTGCAGTCTCTTCCGCCTTCTTTCGATGCGTTCATCATTAACTTTAATATGAACAAAATCGATTGTACTCCGGCAGAGCTGCTGAATATGCTCTTGACTACTGAGGAAACTCTGAAGGGAAAGCCTTCAACCTCTGTCTTAATGGTTCCTTCCAGGAACAAGAAGAAGGGGAAGAAGGGCAAAGCCCCTGTCAAGAACTACAGTAAGGCTCTGAAACAGAAGGTAAAGCGGTCAAAGGACAACAGGTGTTTCCACTGTGGCCAGCTGGGTCACTGGAAAAAGGACTGTAAAGCGCTCCAAGGAGACAAGAGGGGAAGCATTGCTTCTGGCTCAGGTATTTACGTGACGGAAGTCATGGTTTCATCTTCTTCTATTTCATGGGTGTTGGACACTGCATGTGGAGTTCACATTTGTTCAAATGTACAGGAACTCAAGAGAAGAAGGCAGGTGGGACAGCATGAGGTAGACCTACGCGTTGGAAACGGGGCACGGGTTGCTGCTGTTGCTGTAGGAGACTATTTCATTTCTTTACCATCTGGCATTGTATTGGAATTAAACAATTGTTATTTTGTACCTAGTATCACCAAAAATATTATCTCTATTCCTGCTCTTGTCAGGAAAGGGTTTTCCTTTGAATGCAAGATTTCAAAGTGTTATCTTACTCTTGATAATATTGTCTATGCTACTGGTTCAATTAACAATGGGTTATTCATGTTGGACATGGAATATTCTATACAAAACATTGATAATAAGAAAGCCAAGTATGCTGATGACAGCACCTTGTTATGGCATAGTCGTTTAGGCCATATTAACAAGAAGCGCATTAAGCGGTTGCATGATCATGGACTGCTGGGATCATTCTCCTATGAGGAGATTGATACATGCAAAGCTTGTTTGATGGGTAAAATGACGAAGTCACCTTTTCCTCACAAAGGTCAAAGGGCTTCAGGTCTACTTGACCTTATACACAGTGACGTGTGTGGGCCATTTAGTAAACATGCCAGAGGTGGCTATCAGTTCTTCATTACATTTACTGATGATTTCAGTAGATATGGTTATGTCTATCTAATGAGACATAAGAGTGAATCTTTTGACAAGTTCAAAGAGTTCAAGAATGAAGTACAGAATCAGCTAGGCCGAAATATCAAGGCACTTCGTTCTGATCGAGGTGGAGAATACTTGAGTCATACGTTTACTGACTATCTGAAGGAGTGTGGGATTATCTCACAGCTCACTCCGCCAGGAACACCACAATGGAATGGTGTGTCCGAGAGGAGAAATAGAACGTTACTTGATATGGTTCGTTCTATGATGAGTCAGGCTACTCTTCCATACTCCTTTTGGGGATTTGCACTGGAAACAGCTGCAAAGGTACTAAACCGAGTGCCATCCAAGGCAGTTTCTAAGACTCCATACGAGTTATGGTATGGGAAACAGCCGAGCTTGACATTTATCAGGATCTGGGGTTGCGAGGCTTATGTCAAAAAGCTCGCCTCTGGGAAACTGGAGAGCAGATCTGACAAATGTATCTTTGTCGGTTACCCTAAGGAAACTAAGGGTTATTATTTCTACGATCCCAAAGAGAACAAAGTATTTGTTGCTCGGACGGCAATATTTCTTGAGAAGGAATTTCTTCTGCAAGAGGCCAGTGGGAGAGAAATAAAACTGGATGAGAATCCAGAGGAAGGACAAAGTAGTCAAGCACAGTTGGATGTGCCTGAGCCGGTAGAACAGGTTACTGAACAACCTGAGGCTCAGATATCACGGGAACCGCGTAGATCGGGAAGGATCCGTCGACAGCCTGAGCGCTATGACGGAGTCTACATCATTGATAATGATGAACCCCTCACATATGCGGATGCGGTCAGTGGACCGGAGTCAGCTAGATGGCTTGAAGCTATGCGAGCCGAGATGGACTCCATGTCAGATAACCAAGTCTGGGATTTGGTTGATCCGCCTCCGGGAGTAATCCCTATAGGCTGTAAATGGATCTTCAAGAAGAAGATTGACATGGATGGTAACATAGTTACCTATAAAGGCAGGCTAGTTGCGAAAGGTTTCAAACAAATCTACGGGATAGATTATGATGAAACTTTCTCTCCTGTAGCCATGTTTAAGTCTATTCGGATTCTTTTCGCGATAGCTGCATATTACGATTATGAGATCTGGTAGATGGATGTGAAGACAGCTTTCCTTAATGGAAATCTTAATGAGGATGTGTATATGACACAACCTGAAGGTTTCACTAATCCATCAGATCGTCATAAAATATGCAAGTTAAAGAAGTCCATTTATGGACTTAAGCAAGCATCTAGGAGCTGGAATATTCGTTTTGATGAATCAATCTCTGAGTTTGGTTTCATCAAGAACGAGGACGACCCGTGTGTATATAAGAGGTTTAGTGGGAGCGTGATTACATTCCTAGTCCTCTACGTCGATGACATCTTGATCATTGGAAATGATATTCCTGAAATGCATGCGGTTAAGGCATGGCTAAGGAAATGTTTCCAGATGAAAGATTTAGGAGAAGCAGCCTATGTATTAGGTGTGAAGATCTACAGGGATAGATCTAAGAGGCTTCTCGGGCTGTGCCAGAGTACTTACATCGATAAAGTCCTGGAGAGATTTCATTTAGAGAATTCTAAAAGAGGATATCTTCCAGTCAGACATGGTCTGAATCTTTCGAAGAGTCAGTGTCCACAAACACAGACTGAAAAAGATGAAATGGACAATACGCCTTATGCTTCGGCTATTGGGTCCATTATGTATGCGATGTTGTGTACTCGCCCAGACGTCGCTTACGGGTTAAGCGTAACCAGTCGTTTCCAAAGTAATCCAGGACAGGCACACTGGATTGCAGTCAAGAACATCTTAAAATATCTGCGGAGGACCAAAGATATGTTCTTGATATATGGTGGTCAGGAAGAACTCAGTATAGAAGGATATACTGACGCTTCATTCCAGTCGGACCAGGATGATTTCCGATCGCAATCAGGCTATGTTTTTAGCTTGAATGGTGGAGCAGTGGTGTGGAAGAGTTTCAAACAGTCAACTGTTGCTGATTCCACAACAGAAGCCGAGTATGTTGCAGCCTCGGAAGCATCCAAGGAGGCAGTGTGGATTCGTAAGTTCGTGAGAGAACTTGGTGTCGTTCCTTCGAGTGCAGATCCTTTGGTTATCTTCTTTGATAACACTGGAGCAATCGCACAAGCAAAGGAACCACGGTCGCACCAGAAGTCCAAGCACATACAGAGACGGTTTCACTTGATCCGGGAGATCATTGATCGTGGCGAGATCAAAATATGCAAGGTTCATACAGATGACAATCTAGCTGACCCGCTTACCAAGCCTCTGGCGCAGCAGAAGCATGAGAAGCACTGTAATAACATGGGTTTGAGATTTCTCAACCATTAGATTAAGTGCAAGTGGGAGATTGTTGGGGTATGCCCTTAAGGCTAATGTTTGAGGCCTTGGGATTGTATCAGTATCATGTAATAAACTCTTGTGTTTATAAAGGCATGGTTATTATTCAGGTTGTTACCTTCTCTGCTGCAATTAGTGTACTTCTGAATAATGTCTCAAAGCTGTTCAGCTGGGCTGACATGCTATAAAGTCCTTAGTCGAGATATCTTGGTGAACATGAGACAGCCATGATATGATTGAGACTAATATGTATTCTAATCTTATAGGATGCTTCGAGCATGGAATAAGATGTAGACTCATGGGTACATTGGATGTACTGGACAGACCCTAGTAGGATATTCAATTGCTTGTCACAATGTGAATAATCCTTGTTTGCATCAAGTGGCACATGTCCTCTGACTTGAGATCACTTGTGTTTCTAAATGATGATTGTCATTGTTTTGAGGTAGTTCGATATCATTTGAAACATAATGATTATTGACTATCTTGGATGGTGAGCTTGAGTCAGGTTAGGGCACTCGTGATAGATACAGGATTGCCGTCTCCTTGTTCAAGGAGTGAGATGTTCTAATGGGCCCCCCCCTATGAGATGATTGAGAAAGTGTATGGCCATACCCAGGTGACTATGTTCATCTAATCTAATCATGCTCATCATATTGGAGCTACAGGCTTGATACGCTTGTCCAATAAGAACATCCAGTGGCAAAGGAAACATGTATGCCTAGTGAAGTGCATTCACCCTTGTGCTGTGGTTTGGGTGTAGTCTTCGAAGACTCTTTCCTTTATATCGGGAGACAGTGATGTGTTGCTAGATACCCCTCACTGATCGTGATAACGTTAGTTATCGTTACCGACATCTAAAGGAAACCCTTAGGGTCGCACAATTTGATGATATGGCTTACTTAAGTCTGATCGTGTGGACTGAATTGTTTCGGTTCAGTTTAAAGGGATTTAAACTCTGATTGTAAGTGAGATCTGGTCTGATCATGTGTGATTGATTAGGGCTTGAGATCGGTAAGCTTCGATCGAGAGTAGTGATGCTAGATCGGTGAGATCAGAAGCGTCAAGAGATCAACGGTTAGATCTTGAACCATTTTGGTTCAGAGAGATCTAGACCATGGCTTGGGCTGGTTTCATGTGGTCTTTGAACCAAATTGGTTTGGACCAATTTGGATTGAACCGGTTCACATGGGTGAACGCATGGTTCGATCCATAAGGCGTTTTGGGCGGTTTGCTTGGAGTGGGAGCGCATGGCTTCATGACTTTCCATAATTGGAAGTCATGTAACGCCATCTCCTAAGAGAAACGCCTAACGCTTCTCCTCTTGGTCTAATCGCATCTCCACTTTGGTAGCAGAAGGGGTTGACGCCAAGGAAGAGGAGGGAGGCTCGGCCAAGCTTTTTCTCATCACCTTCATGCGACAAGCACACCTTGGAGGTCTTTGCTAGCACAAAGAACACCAAGAAGTAGCCATCTTCATCCTCTTGTGTGCGTCCTCTTTGGAGAAGGAGCACTTGCGCCTTTGCTTCCAAGGCGCCATCGAAACTATGGCATTGGTATGATCCTTTGTAGATTTTATCAAGCTTTATGTTAGTTGATCATATATCATGCAGCCGATCCCTTGAAACCCTTGCTTCCGCTTAAAAATCAAAGATGCGCCATCCATAGGGTTTCACCCCCTTGCGCTCCCCCTTGAAGGGGACTCTACATATTATTACAGTGCTTCTCATGCTTCTGCTGCACCAGAGGCTTGGTAAGCGGGTCAGCCAGATTGTCATCTGTATGAACCTTGCAGACTTTGATCTCGCCACGATCAATGATCTCCCGGATCAAGTGAAACCGTCTCTGTATGTGCTTGGACTTCTGGTGAGACCATGGTTCCTTTGCCTGTGCGATTGCTCCAGTGTTATCACAGAAGATAACCAAAGGATCTGCACTCGAAGGAACAACACCAAGTTCTCTCACGAACTTACGAATCCACACTGCCTCCTTGGATGCTTCCGAGGCTGCAACATACTCGGCTTCTGTTGTGGAATCAGCAACGATTGACTGTTTGAAACTTTTCCACACCACTGCTCCTCCATTCAAGCTAAAAACATAGCCTGATTGCGATCGGAAATCATCCTGGTCCGACTGGAACGAAGCGTCAGTATATCCTTCAATACTGAGTTCTTCCTGACCACCATATATCAAGAACATATCTTTGGTCCTCCGAAGATATTTTAAAATGTTCTTGACCGCAATCCAGTGGGCCAAACCTGGATTACTTTGGAATCGACTGGTCACGCTTAACCCGTAAGCGACGTCTGGGCGAGTACACAACATCGCATACATAATGGACCCAATAGCCGAAGCATAAGGCGTATTGTCCATTTCATCTTTCTCAGTCTGTGTTTGTGGACACTGACTCTTCGAAAGATTCAGACCATGTCTGACTGGAAGATATCCTCTTTTAGAATTCTCTAAATGAAATCTCTCCAGGACTTTATCGATGTAAGTACTCTGGCACAGCCCGAGAAGCCTATTAGATCTATCCCTGTAGATCTTTACACCTAATACATAGGCTGCTTCTCCTAAATCTTTCATCTGGAAACATTTCCTTAACCATGCTTTAACAGCATGCATTTCAGGAATAGGAAAGTAATCACGCTCCCACTAAACCTCTTATATACACACGGGTCATCCTCGTTCTTGATGAAACCAAATTCACTGATTGATTCATCAAAACGAATATTCCAGCTTCTAGATGCTTGTTTAAGTCCATAAATAGACTTCTTTAACTTGCATATTTTATGACGATCAGATGGATTAGTGAAACCTTCAGGTTGTGTCATATACACATCCTCCTGCAAATTTCCATTAAGGAAAGCAGTCTTCACATCCATTTGCCAGATCTCATAATCATAATATGCTGCTATCGCGAAAAGAATCCGAATAGACTTAAACATAGCTACAGGTGAGAAAGTTTCATCATAATCTATCCCGTATATTTGTTTGAAACCTTTCGCAACTAGCCTGCCTTTATAGGTAACCACGTTACCATCCATGTCAATCTTCTTCTTGAAGATCCATTTACAGCCTATAGGGATAACTCCCGGAGGCGGATCAACCAAATCCCAGACTTGGTTATCTGACATGGAGTCCATCTCGGCGCGCATAGCTTCAAGCCATCTTGCTGAATCCGGTCCACTGACCGCATCCGCATAAGTGAGGGGTTCATCATTATCAATGATGTAGACTCCGTCATAGCGCTCAGGCTGTCGACGGATCCTTCCCGATCTTCGCGGTTCCCGTGATATCTGAGCCTCAGGTTGTTCAGTAACCTGTTCTACCGGCTCAGGCTCATCCAACTGTGCTTGACTACTTTGTCCTTCCTCTGGATTCTTATCCAGCTTTATTTCTCTCCCACTGGCCTCTTGCAGAAGAAACTCCTTCTCAAGAAATATGGCCGTCCGAGCAACAAACACCTTGTTCTCTTTGGGATCGTAGAAATAATAACCCTTAGTTTCCTTAGGGTAACTGACAAAGATACATTTCTCAGATCTGCTCTCTAGTTTCCCAGAGGCGAGCTTTTTGACATAAGCCTCGCAGCCCCAGATCCTGATAAATGTCAAGCTAGGCTGTTTCCCATACCATAATTCATATGGGGTCTTTGAAACTGCCTTGGATGGCACTCGGTTTAGTACCTTTGCAGCTGTCTCCAGTGCAAATCCCCAAAAGGAGTAAGGTAGAGTAGCCTGACTCATCATAGAACGAACCATATCAAGTAACGTTCTATTTCTCCTCTCGGACACACCATTCCATTGCGGTGTTCCTGGCGGAGTGAGCTGTGAGATAATCCCACACTCCTTCAGATAGTCAGTAAACGCATGACTCAAGTATTCTCCACCTCGATCAGAACGAAGTGCCTTGATATTTCGGCCAAGCTGATTCTGTACTTCATTCTTGAACTCTTTGAACTTATCAAAAGATTCACTTTTATGTCTCATAAGATAGACATAACCATATCTACTGAAATCATCAGTAAAGGTAATGAAGTACTGATAGCCACCTCTGGCATGTTTACTAAAAGGCCCACACACATCACTGTGTATAAGGTCAAGTAAACCTGAAGCCCTTTGACCTTTGTTAAGAAAAGGAGCCTTCGTCATTTTACCCATTAAACAAGCTTTGCATGTATCAATCTCCTCATAGGAGAATGATCCCAGCAGTCCATGATCATGCAACCGCTTAATGCGCTTCTTGTTAATATGGCCTAAACGACTATGCCATAGCAAGGTGCTATCATCAGCATATTTGGCTTTCTTATTATCAATATTGTGTATAGAACATTCCATGTCCAACATGAATAACCCATTGTTAATTGAACCAGTAGCATAAACAATATTATCTAAAGAAAGAACACACTTTGAAATATTGCATTCAAAGGAAAAACCCTTCCTGACAAGAGAAGGAATGGAGATAATATTTTTAGTAATGCTGGGAACAAAGTAACAATTGTTTAATTCTAATACAATGCCAGATGGTAATGAGATGTAATAATCCCCTACAGCAACAGCAGCAACCCATGCCCCGTTTCCAACTCGTAGGTCCACCTCATCCTGTCCCACCTGTCTTCTTCTCTTGAGTTCCTGTACATTTGAACAAATGTGAACTCCACATGCAGTGTCCAACACCCATGAAATAGAAGAAGATGAAACCATGACTTCCGTCATGTATATACCTGAGCCAGAAGCGATGCTTCCCCTCTTGTCTCCTTGGAGCGCTTTACAGTCCTTTTTCCAGTGACCCAGCTGGCCACAGTGGAAACATCTGTATTCCTTCGACCGCTTGACCTTTTGCTTCAGAGCCTTGCTGTAGCTCTTGACAGGGGTCTTGCCCTTCTTCCCCTTCTTCTTGTTCCTAGAAGGAAACATCAAGACAGAGGTTGAAGGCTTTCCCTTCAGAGTCTCCTCAGTAGTCAAGAGCATATTCAGCAGCTCTGCCGGAGTACAATCGATTTTGTTCATATTAAAGTTAATGATGAACGCATCGAAAGAGGGCGGGAGAGACTGCAGAATAATGTCTACAGCAAGCTCCTGATTGATGGTATGCCCCAGTTTCTCTAGAGCCTCCTTGTGCCCAATCATCTTGAGCACGTGAGCTCCCACTGGGCTCGCTTCAGCCAGTTTGCTCTGAAAGAACAGCTTAGTCAAATTATAGCGCTCAGTCCTCGCCTGCGCAGCATACAGCATCTTGAGGTTTGCTATAATTTGTATAGCAGACATATCCTCATGCTGACGCTGCAGCGGTGGCGTCATAGACGCTAGCATCAGGCAAGCGACATCAATGCTATCATTGACATGCTTTTCATAGGCATCCCGAACTGCCCTTGCGGCGTTCGGAGCGGGCTGAGGCGGTATAGCCGTCTCGAGGACATACAGTTTCCTGTCTGCCTTAAGAACAATCTTAAGGTGTCCGTACCAGTCTGAGAAGTTTGGCCCGGCAAACTTCTCCCTTTCCAGTAGGGATCGCACATTGAAGCTCATGGTGTTCGTTGCTGCAGGAATCTACAACAATGCAAGAACAGCAAGGTCAGTATCAATGTTCAGAATCAATCCTGGACTTAAGAAAGATTCTTTTCTAACTATTTTATCTGGCTGAAAAATCCAGCAAAAACAGCCCGAAAGAGTAGAACTCTTTTAGTGAGATGGGATCCAGATTTCATACTTGGTCTCCGCGTCCCGCTCAGGCGAGATAAGATGCACAGAGAGTACAAGCACTAGTCTCTGGTAGGCTGTCCCAGCCAATCGCCAACCCGTGCGATTCCCCTTCATCTGGGAAATCCAGCTGACTGTGCCAACTGAGTTGGTACAACACAGTCTCTGATCCCACAGATGGCTGCCTCCATGTGCTACCATATGCGCCACATATGTAGCCTACATGGTCAAGCTGACCCGACCTACTCCCTGGACCACCACGTGCTATGCTGAGCAACGAGAAGCGATAAATCCCTTCTCTGTAACACGCAGGTGTAATCCCGCACCGTCTGAAGATAGATGGACGTGCCCACTGAGTGGGTACAACATGGCTCCAACGATAATCAGAACAGTGAGGTTTCGCGTCAGAAGGCTTAACGTGCTTGATATTTAACGTTGGATTTTAACGGTCTTTTATCTTCTCAACTATCATGCAATTCCTATGGTGATAGCAGAAGATAAACTCATGCAATTCTAATTATAAAAGCAATAAATAGAAAGCATGCTGATCTTATGTGGTAAAAGCCCATTAAGCCTAAGTTAGACCTTAAATCAAACTTAAGTCTTCACTTGCTTTTCTTCATGGGGCTTTTGCTCCTCATCTGGCCCAAACCAGGGCCCAAGCGCCCACTGCAGCTCAGGTGCGCCCACTAGGTAAATGCGCCTGTCATAGGGTCGAACCCTAGACCTCCCACCTGGTCAAGCCTCTGCTGCATGCGCCTCTGCCAAGTGTGCTCTGTGCTCTTGTCTGATTAATTTACAAATTAATCTATCTAGACAAGATTGACTCGTAGGTCAATTACACTTTAATAAATTAAATAACATGTGATGCGCAGATCACATTAATTAATTAACATCTTTAAATTCCAGGCACGCAGGCCCCAGCACAGCACACATTAATTAGGCGTCCCACATAAGATGAAATAAATAAGCAGATGGCATCAATCAACATGTGATCCATAGATAAAATAAAAATTTTCAAAACCCCATTGAAATCCATTTTATTTTTCTTATGTGCCCTACTACCTTACAACGGTCCATTAATAGGGATCCACTCATCATATCTAGTCAGATCCACTGCCCTTGCATGCACCAAGTCCTAACTGACTTGAGTTGACCCAACGGTCAACCATGCATGCGCAAAGGGCTGAACCACCTTCATGAGTTTTGGCAAGCGGGTGTGACCCCGGGCCTAACTCATGCGTGTTCACTGGTTGTCTCAACCAGACCTCGCTACACGCCTTTGATGCAGTCGACCTATAGCCACCTTATGCTTGCGCATAGGTGCCATCTGGTCGACCCATCTAGGCTGTCAGATGGTCTGATCAGACTAGTTGGATCTTACCTAGACTGTGACTTCAACCCTATCAACCCGTCTAAGGGTTTATAGTAGGTGCTCTTAGATCTAATGAAGGTCGCGCAAGGCATGAAGTGTTTGAGAAAAACAACTATGCGCCCACAAACATGCGCCAAGTAAACAAGAATCAAGTTTTCGCATATGCAACAACTTAACATGTAATTTTCGCATGTTATAGATCTAAGCATTCATTCACAAACAAGGATCACAAAGCCTTTAAGCAATCATAAAAACATGCAAAAACCTGGCTCTGATACCAATTGTAGGTCCCCTAAACAAGGGGAGGGCGAAACCCTAATAGGCGCATATGAAGGTTTTGATGCAGCGGAAGGGGTTTCTAGGATCTATGCATGTAATATGATCAACATAAATCGATTTCAAAGATCAGAGAAGAAATCATACCGATGCCATTGTATGGATGGCGACTTGGAAGCAGAGAGTGAAGTCGCTCTCCTCCAGAGAAGACGCACACAAGATGTGATCGCCTACTCCCTTAGTGCTCCTTGTGCTAGCAAGGTTCTAAGGAGTCCTTGTCGTATGGAAGGGAAGAGAGAACCTTTTCTTTGCTTGGCGATTTGCTTCTTGTCGTCAACCCCAAAAACACTCGAAATGAGAGAGCCACGCGATGAAGGAGCGACAATAGGCGTGAAGAGAAGCTATCGTGAGGCGTGGTCACGATTTGGAAACATGGTTTCCAAAAATAGTAAACCACTCTCTTCATGCGACCATGGGATTACCCCAAGCGCATACTCCTCTCCACTTGAACCATGCACTCACTTGATGAGCTGGTTCAATTTCAGTTTGGTCCAAGACCAATTAACCCAAGCGATTTGGTCTAGATCACAATTAAACCCTAAGGCTCCAGATCCAACCGTTCATCTCTTGATGCTCCTGATCTCACCGATCTAGCATCCATTCTCTCGATCGAAACTTACCGATCTCAAGCCCTAATCAATCAAACATGATCAGACCAGATCTCACTTACAATCAGAGACTAAATCCCTTTAAACTGAACCCAAACAATTCAGTCCACACGATCTGACTTAAGTATACCATATCATCAAATTGTGCGACCCTAAGGGTTTCCTTTAAATGTCGGTAACGATAACTCACGTTATCACGATCAGTGAGGGGTATCTAGCAACACATCACTGTCTCCCGATATAAAGGAAAGAGTCTTCCAAGACTACACCCAAACAACAGCACAAGTGTGAATCCACTCACTAGGCATACATGATTCCTTTGCCACTGGATGTTCTTATTGGACAAGCGTGTCAAGCCTGTAGCTCCAATATGATGAGCATGATTAGAACAGATGAACATAGTCACCTGGGTATGGCCATACACTTTCTCAATCATCTCATCCAGGGGGGCCCCTTTAGAACATCACACTCCAATTAAGGAGACGGCAATCCTTTGTCTATCACTAGTGCCCTAACCTGACTCAAGCTCACCATCCAAGATAGTCTATAACCATTATGTTTCAAATGATATTGAACTACCTCAAAACAATGACAATCATCATTTAGAAACACAAGTGATCTCAAGTCAGAGGACATGTGCCACTTGTTGCAAACAAGGATTATTCACATTGTGACAAGCAATTGAATATCCTAGTAGGGTCTGTCCAGTACATCCAATGTACCCATGAGTCTACATCTTATTCCATGCTCGAAGCATCCTATAAGATTAGAACACATATTAGTCTCAATCATATCAAGGCTGTCTCATGTTCACCAAGATATCTCGACTAAGGACTTTACTGCATGTCAGCCCAGCTGAACAGCATTGAGACATTATTCAGAAGTATATGTATTGTAGCAGATAATATAACAAACTGAATAACAACCATTGCCTTTATAAACATAAGAGTTTATACATGATACTGATACAATCCCAAGGCCTCAAACATTAGCCTTAAGGGCATACCCCAACACTCCCTCCATAACTACCCTTTAAGCGATCGAAAACTCCTCTTTGAATTGAACCGTGCGTTCACAAGTGAACCGGTTCAATCTCAATTTGGTTCAAGCAGCAAATCAAACCAGCCCTGGTTATAATCTTCTTTGAACTAAATGGCTCAAGATCTAACCACACATCACATTGAACCCCTGATCTTTACGATCAAGCTTCAATCCTCCGATCAAAGCTTACCGATCACATGTCCTAATCAATCATACATGATTAGACTAGATCTCACTTTTAATCAGAGCTTAAAATCCTTTAAACTGAACTAGAATAATTCCAGTCCACACGATCTGACATAAGTAAGCCATATCATCAAATTGTGCGACCCTAAGGGTTTCCTTCAATGTCGGTAACGATAACCTACATTATCACGACCAGAGAGAGGTATCTAGCAACACATCACTGTCTTCCAATATGAAGGAAAGAGTCTTCCAAGACTACTCCCAAACCACAGCACAAGTGTGAATCTCATTCACTTGGCATACATGTTTCCCTTTGCCACTGGATGTTCTTGTCGGACAAGCGTGTCAAGCCTGTGATTCCAACATGATGAAAATGGTTAGATCAGATGAACATAGTCGTCTGGGTATGGCCATACACATTCTCAACCATTTCATCCATAGGGCCCCCTTAGAACATCACACTCCAACCAGGAGAGGCAATCCTATATCTATCACAAGTACCCTAACATGACTCATGCCCACTATCCAAGATAATCCTTAATCATTATCTTTCAAATGATATGGAACTACCTCAAGATAATGCCAATCATCACTTAGAAACACAAGTGATCTCAACTCAGAGGGAATATGCCACTTGCTTGCATACAAGGATTATTCACATTGTGACAAACAATTGAATATCCTGAGAAGGGTCAGTCCAGTACATCCAATGCACCTATGTGTCTAAATCTTATTCCATGCTCGAAGCATCCTATAAGATTAGAACACATATTAGTCTCAATCATACCAAGGCTGTCTCATGTTCACCAAGATATCTCGACTAAGGACAATACTGAATGTCAGCTAAACTGAACATCATTGAGACATTACCCAGAAGTATACATATAACAGCAGATAATGTAACAATCTGAATAACAACAATTACCTTTTTAAACAAATATATTTAGTTTATACATGATACTGACAATAACCCAAGGCCTCAAACATTAGCCTAAGGGCATACCCTAACAATCTCCCACTTGCACTTAAACTAATGGTTGAGAAATCTCAAGCCCATATTTTACAGTGCTTCTCATGCTTCTGCTGCGTCAGAGGCTTTGTAAGCGGGTCAGCTAGATTGTCATCTGTATGAATCTTGCAGATCTTGATGTCTCCTCGATCAATGATTTCACGGATCAAGTGAAACCTTCTCTGTATGTGCTTGGACTTCTGGTGTGACCGTGGTTCCTTCGCTTGTGCAATCGCTCCGGTGTTATCACAGAAGATAACCAATGGATCTGCACTTGAAGGAACAACACCAAGTTCCTGAATGAACTTACGAATCCATACTGCCTCCTTTGATGCTTCTGAGGCTGCAACATACTCGGCTTCTGTTGTGGAATCAGCAACAATTGATTGTTTGAAACTCTTCCACACCACTGCTCCTCCATTCAAGCTAAAAACATAGCCTGATTGCGATCGGAAATCGTCTTGGTCAGATTGGAACGAGGCATCAGTATATCCTTCAATACTGAGTTCTCCCTGACCTTCATAAATCAAGAACATATCTTTGGTTCTGCGAAGATATTTCAAAACGTTCTTGACTGCAATCCAGTGTGCCTTCCCTGGTTTACCTTGGAACCGACTGGTTACGCTTAACCCGTAAGCGACGTCTGGGCGAGTACACAACATCGCATACATGATGGACCCAATAGCCGAAGCATAAGGCGTATTGTCCATCTCATCTTTCTCAGACTGTGTTTGAGGACACTGGCCTTTTGAAAGATTCAGACCATGTCTGACTGGAAGATATCCTCTTTTAGAATTTTCTAAATGGAATCTCTCCAGGACCTTATCGATGTAAGTACTTTGGCATAGCCCGAGAAGCCTATTAGATCTATCTCTAAAGATCTTCACACCTAGTATATAGGTCGCTTCTCCTAAATCTTTCATCTGGAAACATTTTCCTAACCACACTTTGACTGCATGCAGTTCAGGAATATCGTTTCCAATGATTAAAATATCATCGACGTAGAGAACTAGGAAAGTAATCACGCTCCCACTAAACCTTTTATATACACATGGGTCATCTTCATTTTTGATGAAACCAAATTCAGAAACTGATTCATCAAAACGAATATTCCAGCTTCTCGATGCTTGTTTTAGTCCATAAATGGACTTTTTTAATTTGCATATTCTATGACGTTCTGATGGATTAATGAAACCTTCAGGTTGTGTCATGTACACATCCTCTTCTAATTTTTCGTTAAGGAAAGCGGTTTTCACATCCATTTGCCAGATCTCATAATCATAATATGCTGCTATCGCGAGAATAATTCGAATGGACTTGAACATGGCTACAGGAGAGAAAGTTTCATCATAATCTATCCCGTAGATTTGTTTGAAACCTTTCGCAACCAGCCTGCCCTTATAGGTAACTACGTTACCATCCATGTCTTTCTTCTTTCTGAAGATCCACTTACAGCCTATAGGGATTATCCCCGAAGGCGGATCAACCAAATCCCAGACTTGGTTATCTGACATGGAGTCCATCTCGGCTCGCATAGCTTCAAGCCATCTTGCTGACTCCGGTCCACTGACCGCATCCGCATAAGTGAGGGGTTCATCATTAATGATGTAGACTCCGTCATAGCGCTCAGGCTGACGACGAATCCTTCCCGATCTACGCGGTTCCCGTGATGCCTGAGCCTCAGGTTGAACATTAACCTGATCTATTGGCTCAGGCTCATCCAACTTTGCTTGACTACTTTGTCCCTCTTCTGGAATTTCATCCAGCATTATTTCTCTCCCACTGGCCTCTTGCAGAAGAAACTCCTTCTCAAGAAAAATAGCCGTTCGAGCAACAAACACTTTATTCTCCTTGGGATTGTAGAAATAATAACCCTTAGTTTCTTTAGGGTATCCGACAAATATGCATTTATCAGATCTTCTTTTCAGTTTCCCAGAGGCGAGCTTTTTGACATAAGCCTCGCAACCCCAGATCTTGATAAATGTCAAGCTCGGCTGTTTCTTATACCATAACTCATATGGCATCTTTGAAACGGCCTTGGATGGCATTCGGTTTAGCACCTTTGCAGCTGTTTCCAGTGCAAATCCCCAAAAGGAGTAAGGTAGAGTAGCTTGACTCATCATAGAACGAACCATATCCAATAAGGTTCGATTCCTCCTCTCGGACACACCATTCCATTGCGGTGTCCCCGGCGGAGTGAGCTGTGAGATGATCCCACACTCCTTCAGATAGTCATTAAACTCATGACTCAAGTATTCTCCACCTCGATCTGATCGAAGTGCCTTGATATTTCGGCCTAACTGATTCTGTACTTCATTTTTGAATTCTTTGAACTTGTCAAAAGATTCACTCTTATGTCTCATTAAGTAGACATAACCATACCTACTGAAATCATCAGTAAAAGTAATGAAGTATGAATAGCCACCTTTGGCATGTATACTAAATGGCCCACACACATCACTGTGAATAAGGTCAAGTAAACCTGAAGCCCTTTTACCATTATTAGTAAAAGGAGTCTTCGTCATCTTACCCATTAAACAAGCCTTGCATGTATCAAGCTCCTCATAGGAGAATGATCCCAGCAGTCCATAGTCATGCAACCGCTTAATGCGTTTCTTGTTAATATGGCCTAGACGACTATGCCATAACAAGGTGCTATCATCAGCATGCTTGGCTTTCTTATTATCAATTTGTTGTACAGAACATTCCATGTCCAACATGTATAACCCATTGTTAATCGACCCAGTTGCATAAACAATACCATCAAATGAAATACAGCACTGTGAAGTTTTGCATTCAAATGAAAAACCTTTCCTGACAAGAGCAGGAATAGAGATAATATTCTTTGTTATGCTTGGTACAAAGTAACAATTGTCAAGTTCTAATACAAGTCCAGATGGTAAAGAGATGTGATATTCTCCTACAGCAACAGCAGCAACTCGTGCCCCGTTTCCAACTCGTAGGTCCACCTCATGCTGTCCCACTTGTCTTCTTCTCTTGAGTTCCTGCACATTTGAACAAATGTGAACTCCACATGCAGTGTCCAACACCCATGAAATAGAAGAAGCAACCATGACTTCAGTCACGAAAATACCTGAGCCAGAAGTGGAAGGCTTGCTTCCCTTCTTCTCTCCTCGGAGCGCTCTACAGTCCTTCTTCCAGTGACCCAGCTGGCCACAATGGAAGCATCTGTTGTCCTTTGACCGCTTTATCTTTTGTTTCAAAGCCTTGTTGTAGCTCTTGATAGGGGTTTTTCCCTTCTTTCCCTTCTTTTTATTCCCAGAAGGGACCATCAAAACAGAGGACGAAGGCTTTCCCTTCTCAAGAGTCTGCTCTGTAGTGCAGAGCATATTCAGTAATTCTGCCGGAGTATAGTCGATTTTGTTCATATTAAAATTAATAATGAACGCATCGAAAGAAGCCGGAAGAGACTGCAAGATAATGTCTACAATAAGTTCTTGATTGATGGTATGACCCAGTTTCTCTAGAGCTTCTTTGTACCCAATCATCTTGAGTACGTGAGCTCCCACTGGACTCCCTTCAGTCAGTTTGCTATGAAAGAAAAGTTTCGTCAAGTTATAGCGTTCTGTCCTTGCCTGTGCAGCATACAACAATTTCAGATTTGCTATAATATCAATAGCAGACAAATCCTCATGCTGACGCTGGAGCTCGGGCGTCATTGACGCAAGCAAGGCAAGCGACATCAGTACTATCACTGACGTGCTTCTCATAAGCATCTCGAACCGCCTTTGCGGCGTTCGCAGCGGGTTGAGCTGGCATTGCCGACTCAAGGACGTACAGCTTTCTCTCAGCTTTGAGGACAATCTTCAGCTGTCTGTACCAGTCTGAGAAGTTTGGCCCAGCAAACTTCTCCTTTTCCAATATGGATCGCAAGTTGAGCCCTGTGGTGTTCGTTGCTGCAGGAATCTACAACATAGCAAGAACAACAAGGTCAATATCCATGTTAGAATCATTCCAGGACTTAAGAGTGATTCTTTTTCTCACTATTTTATCTGACTGAAAATCCAATAAAACAGCCCGAAAGAGTAAAACTCTTTTAGTGAGATGGGATCCAGATTTCATATTTGATCTCCGCGTCCGGCTCAGGCGAGATAAGATGCACAGAGAGTTCAAGCACTAATCACTGGTGGGCAATCCATGCCAATCGCCAACCCGTGCGATTCCCCTTCATCTAGGCAATCCATGAGACTGTGCCAACTGAGTTGGTACAACACAGTTTCTGATTCCTCAGATGGCTGCCTCCATATAGCTATCATATGCTCAATTTGTAGCCTATATGGTCAAGCTGACCTGACCTACTTCCTGGACCACCACGTGCTGCAACGAGAAGCGATAAATCCCTTCTCTGTAGCATGTAGGTGTAATCGCGCACCGTTTGAAGATAGCTGGGCGTGCCCACTGAGTGGGTACAACACGGCCCCAACGATAGTCAGAACAGTGAGGTTTCGCGTCAGAAGGCAATCGATAGCTTGATATTTCCGTTGGATTTTAACGGTCTTTTTATCTTCTTACTATCATACAAATTCTATAGTGATAGCTGAAGAATAAAACATGCATGTGCTGTATACTTAAAATAGTAAATGAAAGCACCATTATCTTATGTGGTAAACGCCCATAAAACTTAAGTAAAACCCTAGTTTAACAAAAGTCTTTACTTGAGCTCTTTATGGGACTCTTGTACCTCATCCGGCCCAGCCCGGGCCCAAACGCCATCTGCAGCCCAAATGCGCCCACCAGATAGAATGCGCCTGTTCTAGAGTCGAACTCTAGACCACCCACCTAGTGAAGCCAACTGCTGCAAATGCCTCTGCCATATGTGCTGTGTGCTCATGTCTGATCAAATTACATTTTAAAAACTATCTAGACATGGTTTGACACGCAGGTCAATTATACATTTTAATAATTTCAAATGACTTGTGTCGACCCAATGGTCGACAATCCATGCCTTAAGGGCTGAACGTCCCACATGATTTCCGGCAAGCGGGTGTGAACCCGGGCCATAATCATGATCGTTCACTAGTCGCCTCAAACAGACATCGCTACACGCCCTTCTGCAGTCGGCTTATAGCCACCTGTACAGCTTGCGCACAGGTGCTATCCAGCCGCCCATCCAGGCTGTCTGTAACATCCCGTTATCTTAACCCCAAACAAGCAACACAAATCACAGAAGAAACAGGATGTGTCATACAAGATCGATTCACATGCTAGGTAAAACCGAGTTCAAGAAACATGATCTGAAAATTTCCAAAAATCCATACATACAATCTCCAAGAAACACAATCCATAAAGGTACCTGCCACCACGCAATACTTGCACTAGACATATGCAAGTTACATGTATATCAAAACCGATTGCAAAAATACACATCAAACTGATCAAATACAAATAAGGTACCTTCCACGACGGATCGGGAAGCTCGTGTGTCCTTCTCAGCCACAGCATAAACTCGTGTCTGGACTGTAGGCTTCTCTGCGCCTCTATTCTGTATCTCAGGCTCTTTGCAGTCTTTGACCATGTGCCCTGGTTTCTTACATCTGAAGCATACACCATTCTTCTTATAACAATCCTTCACCAGATGTCCCTTGATCCCACAATAATTACAAGTCCTATCCTCTGTGATACTGTTCTTTACATCTCTGACATCCCTGAACTGCTGCGGTGCCTTGTAAGAGTAAGGCTTATACCTGCTCTTCTTGTAATCCTTATGCTTGGGGTACTTCTTACCCTTGCCGCCAATGCCATACTGAGGAGCTGCCGTCTCAGCTGCAGGAACCACGGTCACGGCAACATGAGAACTCCTCTCAGATATGTATCTCTCAATGGTGCGTGCTCGCCCAACAGTCTCAACATAAGTCTCCAAATGCTGAGCACTAACCTGCTCCCGAATGTCCCATCTGAGACCTCTAAGAAACTTAGTAGCCCTTCTCTTTTCAGTGTTTATCAGGTGAGGGGCATACTTTCCCAACTTAGTGAACTGCAATTCATACTGGTCTACTGTCATATCACCCTGCTCCAGGTGAATAAATGCCACCTCTCGGTCCTCCACCAAGCTATCAGGGAAGTACTTCTCATTAAATTGAGACAAGAAATAGGGCCAATCTACTGTCTCATGTTTTTCCTCAGCAAGTCTCACCACTCATCTGCGTCACCACGCATCATATAGGTGGTCAGACATAACTTGTCTTCGTCCGAGCACCGCATGACTTGGAAAATCTTTTCCAAGCACAACTGCCAGTTCTCGGCAGTACTGGATTCTGAGCCCCCATAAAAAGAGCTGGGACCCAGTTTCTGGAATTCACTCACAAGTGAGGCATAGCGCCTGTGAGCGCCCTCCTGAGAGTCATCCCCCACTGCTCGAGTAGTAGTCTGGGGTCTCTCTTGAGTCAGCTGCTGCAAAAGCTGCTGTTGTGCCTCTTGATGCTGAGTCTGTTGTTGCTGCAGCATCTGAGCTTGCCTCTCTATCATGGCACCTTGTTGCTGTACCATGCCAGTCAGAGCCTCAATAGCCCTTGAGAAATTCGGGGTCTGCTCATCCTCGCCGCTAGCATTTCCTCTAGTTCGCACCATCTTAAGTTCCTACACACACATACCATAGTAAGGAAAACAAACATAAACCTATCAGGTGTCTAGCAATACACAAACATGTTTTCCCCCGAACTAAGTTTTAGCTAGTCAACTGCTCTGATACCATTCTGTAACATCCCGTTATCTTAACCCCAAACAAGCAACACAAATCACAGAAGAAACAGGATGTGTCATACAAGATCGATTCACATGCTAGGTAAAACCGAGTTCAAGAAACATGATCTGAAAATTTCCAAAAATCCATACATACAATCTCCAAGAAACACAATCCATAAAGGTACCTGCCACCACGCAATACTTGCACTAGACATATGCAAGTTACATGTATATCAAAACCGATTGTAAAAATACACATCAAACTGAAATTCAAAACAAAATCACAACGTCGATTCCATAAAGTTTCACAGTGATACCAAACACCGAAACCAGGCCAAAGCCCGCGGTGACACAAAAAAAATCATAATATCAAAACCGCCACAACCGGCAACACAAGTTCACACATAGTTTGGCCACAACTGGCAACTCAAGTTCATATAATTCGGCCACATCCGGCCTCAGTTAATTAAGCACAAAAGTTATACATCCAACCAGCATGGAGAATCACAATATCCGTATAACATGCTAACTCATGCAGTGCGCCCCTGTTCTACACCTGAAAACATTGAGGGGTGAGCTACATAGCCCAGTGAGTGGATAGTCTCAAACGACCATCCATAGCATACATTCAAAAATACAGGCAGATTATTTTAAAAATCTTTAACAGATTATCATATCAACATATAACAAAATTAAAGAACAAAACACATATGAACAATCAAGTATACACTGCCAAGACATCACACAACTGTCCCCATAGAGTAACTAAGGTTCTAGAGCTACACTCTAAACCACTGTACACATTAACCACTTAGTTAACCTAGTTGTCCAGCATATTCAGTAGTGACCATCATGGTCTAACCCGGCTTTGGCCTAAGCACTGGGAGAAGCCTGCATGCAACATATAGATGGACAGTGTATAGAATCAAGAGGTGGCCCCCGCCAGGTCACGACGTGGCACTTTGCTCTACTACACCCCATAACACAAAAAGATGTGTAGATTCAAGAGGTGGCCCCCGCCAGGTCATGACGTGGCACTTTGCTCTACGACACCCCATAACACAAAAGAGTGATGACATCAAGAGGTGGCCCCCTGTCCGACCAAGACATGGCACTTTGCGTCAAAACTCATTCTCCCAAAGGGTTCCTACTGGACAACAGACACATCTTATATCTTATATCACAAAGGTGGACTCCTAAGTGTCAACTAGACTCTAGGATAGTCATCACAATAATCATATCGGGCAGGCTGAACATCAACCCCCATCACAATAATCATAACAGGCAGGCTGAACATCAACCCCCTTCACATATCACAATACAGGGCTGAAATATCCAACCCTTAACATTTCACATATCAACTATCCCATTGAGCACACAGTTACACTTAGCCTTAGTCCTAACCATTCCATGATCACAACATATAATATTTGAAATCACATAACCACATAATATTCAAAATCACATAACCGCATAATATTCAAAATCACATAATCACATAACATTCAAAAAATCACATAATGTAGGGTAGTCCTTAGGTTTCATGCTGATCAATTCAGTGCAGCCTTGCTAAGTTATCACCCAAATTTCTCAAACAAAGATTCATGGTCATAAATAAACAAACATGACTCTTATAATATTATTAGCATTTATTAGGGCATCCATAAAAATCAACATAAGATTAAAATCCATGCTCTTACAATCTGGTTCACAAAACATCACATCTAGCCCACGGTTTCAAACATAATATCTATTTCAAACAAGATTCTCATGCTACCAAAAATCAACGATTTAATATTACCAAAATTCCCTATAAAATACCTAGTTAACAAGAATTTCATACTCCCAATTCAATGGTTTAATGCTACCAAAATTCCCTATAAAAATACCTTAAATTTCAAGCTACAAGTTTCGGTTTTCATGAGATATACACCTATACAAATTTTCGGTTTTCATGAAGATACATCATAATTTGGTTTTTAGCATGATAAAATTTCCAACTTAAATAAAACCTTAGTTAACAAGGAGTCTTGAGTTTTCATGATAATTATACCATTGTAACTTTCGGTTTATAACAAAGAGAAGTCTTGAGTTTTCGGTTTTTAACATGGTAAAATTTCTAATCAATTTAATGCATCAATTAACACAACCAAATTGCTAGAAATCAATTAAGACACCCCACTCACCTCTTAAACCGAAAATCCTCCACACAAAAAATCGTCTAAAGCCTTGATGTCGCCCAAAGGATCTCCAAGAACTCGCCAAGGAAGCTTCTTCACCTCAAGGAAATTCGCCAAGGGAAGAAGATGAAGAAAATCACCTCAATAATTCCAAGAACACCAAGATCGCCTTCTTCCTCCTAGCCGTCGCCCAAGGTTTCTTCCAAGCCAACAATTTCGCCAAAAACTCTACCCTAGCCGAAAATTCCCACTTAACATTTCGGTTTTTAATTTTTAACCCATTAACCAATTAATTCAAATAGGGTTTAATCCATTTAACTAACTAATTCAAATTTTAAATCTAATATCCATCTAACCCAATAACCCATAGTTTAAGTGAAAGTCCAATAAGAATTTAAATTAACATCCATTTAATGAATTCACTTAAACGCAAATCCAATAAGGATTTAATTAATATCCAATAAGCTAGTTAATTAACCAATAAGGTCTAATTAATTAACCAATAAACTCTAATTAATTAACTGAAAATTAACATCCAATAAGTTAGTTAATTAATTAACATTAACATCCAAAAATCTCTAGTTAATTAACTATTAACAACCAATACATAGAAAAATATCACAGTCAATAATTCTATTTAAATCAAAAATAATGCTTACCAGGACTTAAGATCCTTGGATCTTACATCCCTCCCTCCTTATAAAGCTTTAGTCCTCTAAAGCTCAGTATCCATATCATCAAAAAGATAAGCATAAAACTTCCTCATATCAGCTTCAGTCTCCCAAGTTGCCTCCTCAACCGACTGATTTCCCCAGATAACCTTTACCAAAGGTATAGTCTTGTTTCTCAGAACTTTATCCTTTCTATCCACAATCCGGAGAGGTCTTTCCTCAAAAGTCAAATCACTCTGAATCTGAAGAGGTTCCAATTCCAATACATGAGATGGATCAGGATGATATTTCCTCAAAACAGAAACATGGAACACATTATGCACATGATCCATAGCAGGAGGCAAAGCTAACCGGTAAGCCACTAGACCAATTCTCTCAATAATGTCAAAAGGGCCTACAAACCTAGGGCTCAATTTGCCCTTTTTGCCAAACCTCATAACACCCTTAGTAGGTGATACCTTTAAGAAAACATGATCCCCCACCATAAACTCCAGGGAACGACGACGGTCATCAGCATAACTCTTCTGTCTGTCCCGAGCAATCTTCAATTTATCCTGAATCTCTCTGACCTTATCAGTAGTCTCCTGTACTGCATCAGATCTCAAAATCATTCTGTCACCAGTTTCCTCCCAACACAAGGGAGTCCTACACCTTCTTCCATACAAAGCCTCATATGGAGCCATCTGAATACTGGAGTGGAAGCTATTATTATAAGTGAACTCTATCAAAGATAGATCCCGATTCCACTCAGAACTCCAATCAACCACATAAGCTCTCAACAAGTCTTCTAGAGTCTGTATAGTACGCTCCGTCTGGCCATCAGACTGAGGATGGTATGCTGTACTAAAACTCAACTTAGTACCCAAACCCTCCTGTAAGCTCTTCCAAAATCTGGACAAAAACCGAGAGTCCCTATCAGACACAATATCGACAGGCACTCCATGCAGTCTGACTATCTCATCAATGTATAATCTAGCCAGCCTCTCTAAAGAATAAGTCATCTTAATCGGGAGAAAATGGGCTGATTTAGTGAGTCTATCAACGATCACCCAAATAGCATCATGACCCAATCTGGTTCTAGGCAAACCACACACAAAATCCATACTGATGCATTCCCACTTCCACTCAGGAATAGGAAGGGGCTGCAACAAACCACCAGGCTTCTGGTGTTCAGCCTTTACAGTCTGACAAGTTAAACACCTAGAGACAAAATCGATTACCTCTTTCTTCATACCCGGCCACCAAAAATTTTTCTTGAGGTCCTGATACATTTTAGTCACGCCAGGATGTAGAGAATATTTGGAGTTATGGCTGTCCTCCAATATTTCTTTCCTCAAGCTCGGTTCCTCAGGGACACATACCCTTCCACGAAACCGAAGAATACCATCATCAGACAAGCTAAAATCCTGAACTGCTCCATCAACCAAACTATCCCTGATCTGAACTAATTTCGGATCCACAGACTGCTGATCTCTGATCTTCTGCAACAAAGCAGACTGTACTCTGAGAAAGGCCACATAACCCGACTGAACTCTAGGAGAAACACTGATCCTGAGATCGCTGAACTCCTGCAGTAACCGCCACTCACTGACTCGTAAAGCAGCTACTGAAGTAACTGGATGTCTGCTCAGTGCATCCGCCACTACATTGGCCTTTCCAGCCTGATACTGAATAGAGAAGTCATAGTCTTTGATCAACTCCATCCATCTTCTCTGTCTCATGTTCAACTCCTTCTGAGTGAAGATATACTTGAGACTCTGGTGATCAGTGAACAGATCGAACTCCTGACCCAGTAAATAGTGGCGCCATATCTTCAAAGCAAAGACTACGGCCGCCAACTCTAAATCATGAGTAGGGTAGTTCAATTCATACTCCTTCAGTTGTCTCGAAGCATAGGCTACCACAGAACCCTTCTGCATCAAGACACAGCCCAACCCTTTGCCTGAAGCATCCGTATAAACAGTAAACCTTTCCCCATCACTAGGAATAATGAGGATCGGTGTACTAGTCAACCTCCTCTTCAGCTCTTGAAAGCTCTCTTCACACTTGTCATCCCAAATAAACTTGGCCTCCTTTCTGGTCAATTTAGTTAAAGGACCCGCCAGCTTGGAAAATCCCTCAACAAACCTCCGGTAGTAACCTGCTAAACCCAAGAAACTTCTGATCTCAGTAGCGCTAGTCGGTCTTCCCCAATTGAGGATGGCTTGCACTTTAACTGGATCCACAGACACCCCCTGACCAGAAATCACATGCCCGAGGAAACTAATCTTCTCTAGCCAGAACTCACACTTACTAGCCTTGGCATATAATCGGTTCTTCCTCAGAACCTCTAGCACTCTGTGCAAGTCACTGACATGATCTGAAGTAGTCCGTGAGTATACCAAAATATCGTCTATAAAGACTACCACACAAGAGTCAAGCAATTCATGGAATACCCTGTTCATCAAATCCATGAAGACAGCAGGTGCATTCGTCAGTCCAAAAGGCATAACTAAAAATTCAAAATGCCCATACCTGGTCCTGAAAGCAGTCTTAAATATATCCTCATCCTTGACTCTAAGCTGATAATACCCTGATCTCAGATCAATCTTAGAGAACACTGTAGCTCCCTGTAATTGATCAAATAGATCATCAATTCTGGGAAGAGGATACTTATTCTTGATAGTCACTTGGTTCAGTTGCCTGTAGTCTATACACATCCTCAGGGTTCCATCTTTCTTCTTTACAAACAGCACTGGCGCTCCCCAGGGAGAAGCACTAGGCCGGATGTAACCTTTTTCCAGCAATTCCTCCAGTTGCTTCTTAAGTTCAGCCAACTCTGAGGTAGCCATGCGATAAGGAGCTCTGGAGATAGGTGCCGTACCTGGCGCCAACTCAATGCCAAACTCCACTTCTCTAATTGGTGGCAAGCCTGAAAATTCCTCAGAGAACACATCAGGAAACTCTTTCACCACCGCCATCTGAGTCAAATCAGAAGTAGAATCATCCTGCACCTTAACATGCGCAAGGTAACCCTTACACCCACTAGCAAGTAACTTTCTGGCCTGCAGAAAAGATATTACATGTGGTCCTTGGTCTGACACTAGACCTCTCACAAAAATCCGATTCCCATCTAGCAGATTTAAAGTGATTACTTTCTCAAAGCAATCCACAGTGGCATGATGTGAAGACAACCAATCCATTCCTAAGATGACATCATAATCTTGCATGTCTAAGAGGATTAGATCTACCAGAAACTCATAACCCTCTACATGCACTACACAATTAGCACAAACAGTATCTGTAGATAATGACTTTCCTAAGGGAGTACTGACAGACACAACATAATCTAGCATCTTAGGTACAACAGGTAAACATGCAGCAAATCTAACAGATACAAAAGACAGATTTGCACCAGGGTCAAATAAGATACGAGCTAACTGATCAAATACAAATAAGGTACCTTCCACGACGGATCGGGAAGCTCGTGTGTCCTTCTCAGCCACAGCATAAACTCGTGTCTGGACTGTAGGCTTCTCTGCGCCTCTATTCTGTATCTCAGGCTCTTTGCAGTCTTTGACCATGTGCCCTGGTTTCTTACATCTGAAGCATACACCATTCTTCTTATAACAATCCTTCACCAGATGTCCCTTGATCCCACAATAATTACAAGTCCTATCCTCTGTGATACTGTTCTTTACATCTCTGACATCCCTGAACTGCTGCGGTGCCTTGTAAGAGTAAGGCTTATACCTGCTCTTCTTGTAATCCTTATGCTTGGGGTACTTCTTACCCTTGCCGCCAATGCCATACTGAGGAGCTGCCGTCTCAGCTGCAGGAACCACGGTCACGGCAACATGAGAACTCCTCTCAGATATGTATCTCTCAATGGTGCGTGCTCGCCCAACAGTCTCAACATAAGTCTCCAAATGCTGAGCACCAACCTGCTCCCGAATATCCCATCTGAGACCTCTAAGAAACTTAGTAGCCCTTCTCTTTTCAGTGTTTATCAGGTGAGGGGCATACTTTCCCAACTTAGTGAACTGCAATTCATACTGGTCTACTGTCATATCACCCTGCTCCAGGTGAATAAATGCCACCTCTCGGTCCTCCACCAAGCTATCAGGGAAGTACTTCTCATTAAATTGAGACAAGAAATAGGGCCAATCTACTGTCTCATGTTTTTCCTCAGCAAGTCTCACCACGCCCTTCCACCACTCATCTGCGTCACCACGCATCATATAGGTGGTCAGACATAACTTGTCTTCGTCCGAGCACCGCATGACTTGGAAAATCTTTTCCAAGCACAACTGCCAGTTCTCGGCAGTACTGGATTCTGAGCCCCCATAAAAAGAGCTGGGACCCAGTTTCTGGAATTCACTCACAAGTGAGGCATAGCGCCTGTGAGCGCCCTCCTGAGAGTCATCCCCCACCGCTCGAGTAGTAGTCTGGGGTCTCTCTTGAGTCAGCTGCTGCAAAAGCTGCTGTTGTGCCTCTTGATGCTGAGTCTGTTGTTGCTGCAGCATCTGAGCTTGCCTCTCTATCATGGCACCTTGTTGCTGTACCATGCCAGTCAGAGCCTCAATAGCCCTTGAGAAATTCGGGGTCTGCTCATCCTCGCCGCTAGCATTTCCTCTAGTTCGCACCATCTTAAGTTCCTACACACACATACCATAGTAAGGAAAACAAACATAAACCTATCAGGTGTCTAGCAATACACAAACATGTTTTCCCCCGAACTAAGTTTTAGCTAGTCAACTGCTCTGATACCATTCTGTAACATCCCGTTATCTTAACCCCAAACAAGCAACACAAATCACAGAAGAAACAGGATGTGTCATACAAGATCGATTCACATGCTAGGTAAAACCGAGTTCAAGAAACATGATCTGAAAATTTCCAAAAATCCATACATACAATCTCCAAGAAACACAATCCATAAAGGTACCTGCCACCACGCAATACTTGCACTAGACATATGCAAGTTACATGTATATCAAAACCGATTGCAAAAATACACATCAAACTGAAATTCAAAACAAAATCACAACGTCGATTCCATAAAGTTTCACAGTGATACCAAACACCGAAACCAGGCCAAAGCCCGCGGTGACACAAAAAAAATCATAATATCAAAACCGCCACAACCGGCAACACAAGTTCACACATAGTTTGGCCACAACTGGCAACTCAAGTTCATATAATTCGGCCACATCCGGCCTCAGTTAATTAAGCACAAAAGTTATACATCCAACCAGCATGGAGAATCACAATATCCGTATAACATGCTAACTCATGCAGTGCGCCCCTGTTCTACACCTGAAAACATTGAGGGGTGAGCTACATAGCCCAGTGAGTAGATAGTCTCAAACGACCATCCATAGCATACATTCAAAAATACAGGCAGATTATTTTAAAAATCTTTAACAGATTATCATATCAACATATAACAAAATTAAAGAACAAAACAGATATGAACAATCAAGTATACACTGCCAAGACATCACACAACTGTCCCCATAGAGTAACTAAGGTTCTAGAGCTACACTCTAAACCACTGTACACATTAACCACTTAGTTAACCTAGTTGTCCAGCATATTCAGTAGTGACCATCATGGTCTAACCCGGCTTTGGCCTAAGCACTGGGAGAAGCCTGCATGCAACATATAGATGGACAGTGTATAGAATCAAGAGGTGGCCCCCGCCAGGTCACGACGTGGCACTTTGCTCTACTACACCCCATAACACAAAAAGATGTGTAGATTCAAGAGGTGGCCCCCGCCAGGTCATGACGTGGCACTTTGCTCTACGACACCCCATAACACAAAAGAGTGATGACATCAAGAGGTGGCCCCCTGTCCGACCAAGACATGGCACTTTGCGTCAAAACTCATTCTCCCAAAGGGTTCCTACTGGACAACAGACACATCTTATATCTTATATCACAAAGGTGGACTCCTAAGTGTCAACTAGACTCTAGGATAGTCATCACAATAATCATATCGGGCAGGCTGAACATCAACCCCCATCACAATAATCATAACAGGCAGGCTGAACATCAACCCCCTTCACATATCACAATACAGGGCTGAAATATCCAACCCTTAACATTTCACATATCAACTATCCCATTGAGCACACAGTTACACTTAGCCTTAGTCCTAACCATTCCATGATCACAACATATAATATTTGAAATCACATAACCACATAATATTCAAAATCACATAACCGCATAATATTCAAAATCACATAATCACATAACATTCAAAAAATCACATAATGTAGGGTAGTCCTTAGGTTTCATGCTGATCAATTCAGTGCAGCCTTGCTAAGTTATCACCCAAATTTCTCAAACAAAGATTCATGGTCATAAATAAACAAACATGACTCTTATAATATTATTAGCATTTATTAGGGCATCCATAAAAATCAACATAAGATTAAAATCCATGCTCTTACAATCTGGTTCACAAAACATCACATCTAGCCCACGGTTTCAAACATAATATCTATTTCAAACAAGATTCTCATGCTACCAAAAATCAACGATTTAATATTACCAAAATTCCCTATAAAATACCTAGTTAACAAGAATTTCATACTCCCAATTCAATGGTTTAATGCTACCAAAATTCCCTATAAAAATACCTTAAATTTCAAGCTACAAGTTTCGGTTTTCATGAGATATACACCTATACAAATTTTCGGTTTTCATGAAGATACATCATAATTTGGTTTTTAGCATGATAAAATTTCCAACTTAAATAAAACCTTAGTTAACAAGGAGTCTTGAGTTTTCATGATAATTATACCATTGTAACTTTCGGTTTATAACAAAGAGAAGTCTTGAGTTTTCGGTTTTTAACATGGTAAAATTTCTAATCAATTTAATGCATCAATTAACACAACCAAATTGCTAGAAATCAATTAAGACACCCCACTCACCTCTTAAACCGAAAATCCTCCACACAAAAAATCGTCTAAAGCCTTGATGTCGCCCAAAGGATCTCCAAGAACTCGCCAAGGAAGCTTCTTCACCTCAAGGAAATTCGCCAAGGGAAGAAGATGAAGAAAATCACCTCAATAATTCCAAGAACACCAAGATCGCCTTCTTCCTCCTAGCCGTCGCCCAAGGTTTCTTCCAAGCCAACAATTTCCCCAAAAACTCTACCCTAGCCGAAAATTCCCACTTAACATTTCGGTTTTTAATTTTTAACCCATTAACCAATTAATTCAAATAGGGTTTAATCCATTTAACTAACTAATTCAAATTTTAAATCTAATATCCATCTAACCCAATAACCCATAGTTTAAGTGAAAGTCCAATAAGAATTTAAATTAACATCCATTTAATGAATTCACTTAAACGCAAATCCAATAAGGATTTAATTAATATCCAATAAGCTAGTTAATTAACCAATAAGGTCTAATTAATTAACCAATAAACTCTAATTAATTAACTGAAAATTAACATCCAATATGTTAGTTAATTAATTAACATTAACATCCAAAAATCTCTAGTTAATTAACTATTAACAACCAATACATAGAAAAATATCACAGTCAATAATTCTATTTAAATCAAAAATAATGCTTACCAGGACTTAAGATCCTTGGATCTTACACTGTCAGATAGTTTGATTAGGCTGTTGGGTCCATACTTGACTAACAACTTCAAAACTTTTAACCCGTCTAAGTGTTTGAAGTAGGCGCACAGATAGATCTAGTGGAGTCGCGCATGAAGATAATTTTTGTTTGAAAAACAACTATGATACATGCGCAAACTATGTATGTAAACTTTGCATCATGTAGTCGCATGTGAACATAAAGAAGATCTACCCAATAACTCAAACATGGATCACAACAAGGCAACCATATGCATCAAGTCAGAAAAACCTGCTCTGATACCACTGTAAGGAAACCTAGTTCACAAGCATTATTCAAAAAACTTGTCGCAGCGGAAATACTAGGATCGCATGACATGAGTACATGATCAACCTTGTTTAACTTGTATAAGACAAGTTAGAGTATTACCTGTGCCATGATGTGAGAGGCGACTTGGAAGATGAAAGGGGCGAGTGCCTCTTCTCCAAAGATGTCACACACAAGATGAGAAAGACTTTCTTCCTTGTGTTCCCTGTGCTAGCAAAGACACCAAGGAGTCTTGATCGTCTCTAGGAAAGGATGATGTGTGTCCCCTTGGCCGGTCGAGCTTCTCTTCCTTGCGTGAAGATGATCCACACGAGAGCGAAGAGAGGAGGAGGCGAGAGGGCTTTCGAAAAACCGTGGATGCACAAAAAGGAAAATTCGGCCACCACTTATGGTAAGAACCGAATTAGTAACTCCCTCCATAACTACCCTTTAAGCGATCGAAAACTCCTCTTTGAATTGAACCATGCGTTCACAAGTGAACCGGTTCAATCTCAATTTGGTTCAAGCACCAAATCAAACCAGCCCTGGTTATAATCTTCTTTGAACCAAATGGCTCAAGATCTAACCACACATCACATTGAACCCCTGATCTTTACGATCAAGCTTCAATCCTCCGATCAAAGCTTACCGATCACATGTCCTAATCAATCATACATGATTAGACTAGATCTCACTTTTAATCAGAGCTTAAAATCCTTTAAACTGAACTAGAATAATTCCAGTCCACACGATCTGACATAAGTAAGCCATATCATCAAATTGTGCGACCCTAAGGGTTTCCTTCAATGTCGGTAATGATAACCTACGTTATCACGACCAGAGAGAGGTATCTAGCAACACATCACTGTCTTCCAATATGAAGGAAAGAGTCTTCCAAGACTACTCCCAAACCACAGCACAAGTGTGAATCTCATTCACCTGGCATACATGTTTCCCTTTGCCACTGAATGTTCTTGTCGGACAAGCGTGTCAAGCCTGTGATTCCAACATGATGAAAATGGTTAGATCAGATGAACATAGTCGTCTGGGTATGGCCATACACATTCTCAACCATTTCATCCATAGGGCCCCCTTAGAAAATCACACTCCAACCAGGAGAGGCAATCCTATATCTATCACAAGTACCCTAACATGACTCATGCCCACTATCCAAGATAATCCTTAATCATTATCTTTCAAACGATATGGAACTTGTAACATCCCTCAGAATCACACCCCACACGCATACAAGTAAAATACGGGGTTTCAAAAATTTTTACTCTTCCATTAAAACACAAGAAGAAAGCGGCATCGAAGGACATTACTACGGAACTGAAAACCGCACAGAACTGAGTAAGATCCATTTACTAGGAAATAGAAATCCGAAAATCCAGAAAAAAATCCGGCAGCAAGTATACTAAATTACTGCTGCACAGACCCACATATCCTGGAACAAAACAAATGTCCACACTACACATATGTGGAGAACACAATTGTCAGAAATATTGCAGAAACGGATTATTCAGATACCAAATACAACAAAAATTCGGTCACACAGCTCAAAGTATTCCGACTACAATAAATCTCAAATCGGACATTTCAGAATAATAACAATTTCAATTCTCATGAATCCAAAACTCGTATCCAACAATTAAAACGAGACAACTATAACATAATATAATATCCTGAAAACAGGCATAAGCCCTCAGGAGAAAAACGTGTCATATAATTAAGTTAGGCACGCAGGCCTGATAAATCTTTAGAAGACAACTCTTAGAAACTATATAACACATTAGCAAGCATTATAACAAATTTAGTAGCTGTAGCAATCACTGTCCTGATGTCTCACCTGAAAATATTTAAACAACGGGGGTGAGCTAAAAAGCTCAGTGAGTAAAAGACACTAAAAGCCATCCATAGTACACATCAAAAATATCATGCTTAACAGATAAGATAATTAACATGAACACTCATATCAGAAACAAAACATAATCAAATACAGACACTTATAACAATAGGCATCAAGCATGAAGTAGGATATAAGTCTACCAACTCATTCCAACTAATCACACTGCCCAACACATCTATAATACAGATCGAAATAGAACTACAGAAAATCAGAGCTGACAGACAGAACAGATCGGAACAGAACTACAGAAATCAGAACTGACAGACAGAAAATCAGAATTTTCAGAATCCAAACGGATAGTCTACATCGGAAACAGAAAGGCCACAGAAGGCCTGAAGACCACAGAAGGTCTGATGACCACAGAAGGTCTGACCCCACCTCTGCCGAGGATGAGACATGCATGCATATCAGAAACAGAATAGTAGAGGAGGTATCAGTGGGTGGCCCCCGTCTTGTCAGGACGTGGCACTCTGGCCTCCAATACTAGTAGAGGAGGTATCAGTGGGTGGCCCCCGTCTTGTCAGGACGTGGCACTCTGGCCTCCAATACCTAGAACAGAACAAAAATAGTGGAGGGAGAACGGAAGGTGAGACCAGCTCACATCTACCCTTCACTAGTGTCTCATGGGTCGTAGTAGACTATCAGCACCATTACAGCGCCATAGAAGGAGGGTAAGGACATGGAAGAGTGCTACACTAGGGCATAATTTTTACAGAACAGATCATGCTGAAACGGAGGAGTAGGACTAACCACCACTCAATTCTCACATCATGCCCAAAGTGTCTCACAAACCAGAAAATGACACACCCTAATATCCAGTCCTTAACAAAATTACAATTTGCAGAAAATCAAAGCTGAACACACTTCATAATTTTTGCCATCAACCAGAAGTAATATATGAGTGAATTCCTTGAATTCCTTAGATTTCATGCAACTATCCTTAATTCATGTCAAACCATTCTATGTTCTCACAAAGGTTATAACACATTCAAAGTTTCAGAAAATTCACAACATATATATACAGAATAGAAATTTTTCACATAACAAATAATTAAACAGATGTTTCAGAAAAATAGATTAATATATCATACTTGCAACAGATGTTTCAGACCGAGTAAGTAACCTAAAATAGGCAATATGATATTCACAATAAATCTGTTTGAATCTACTTTCCAATAGAACTGAATCCGTCGGATTTGGAGTTATAACCGGGGAGATATGGGTGTTCGAACATAGAAAGGTCGGGATTTCAGAATTCCAGAAAACAGATTCGTATATCAGAATTGCGACACAAATTTCAGATCCAATAACTAACAAAAAATAGGCGACATGGTAGTCAAATTGAACCCCTTCGAGTCTACTTTCTAATAAAACTGATTTGACAAGATTTCGAGCTATACCTAGGGAGATATGATGGTTCGAACACATAAAGGTCGAAATCCAGATTTCCAGAAAACTGATTTTGTATAGCTAGATTGCAATATAGATTGAAATACGAATACAGTTCGGATATGGTCGATATCATATTCAAATTAAAGCCGAATGTATCTAGTTTCATACAAAATTTATTTCGTGCAATTTGGATCTATAGGCCATGAGATATTGGGGTTATAGTACACAAAGGTCAGATTAGAGAATGCAGATTTCAGCAGAACAGGATTTTAAAACCCTATAAATATTTGAATTCGACCCCATACGGATAATCATTGCAAATAACGAATTTTAATTGAAATAATCTACAATTTAGCGGATTAGACTTCTTAGGATCGAATTACTCACCGAAAAACGTTCACAGAAGAAAAACGCCAAGACAGAGGATCACCAGGAAGTTCGTCCACCACCAGTCTGCCACCACCAGCGTCAGAAATCTCAGGAGGCGCCAAGCACAGTGAGGGGCGACAACCAAAGGCGGCTAGGGCAAGAAAACACAAAAGTCGTGAGGGAGAGGAGCCCTCACGCAATTCCTCTTTTTCTCCCACCCCAAACGGATCCAAGATCCAATAACCCAGTTAACTTAAGTGAAAAATCGGTTTTATGGGCTTACCTGGGCTTAACCACCCTGCGCCACTCCAATAATATCAGAAATATGCGCCACCATGGTGGAAAGAATTCCAGGAGCGAAGAATCAAGGTTGAGGGTTCAAATCCCCAACCAAAATAATTATTTTTGCCCTGTAGGAAAAAATTCCTACACTTAGGCAAAAATCCCAAAATTTTAACAGATAAAAATACAGAAACAGAATTTCTAACCTTAAATCATAATTCAGAAAAATCGAGGGCGTTACATCCTCCCCCCCCCCTTATAGAGCTTTAGTCCTCTAAAGCTGACCAAGCCCGTCACTGAACAGGTGAGGATGCTCCTTTCTCATATCTGCTTCAACCTCCTAAGAGGCTTCTTCAACAGACTGATTTCTCCAGATGACTTTCACAAGTGGAATAACCTTATTTCTCAGCACTTTCTCTTTTCTATCTTCAATTCTGAGAGGTTTCACCACAAAAGTCATATTCTCTTCAAGCTGAAGAGGTTCCAACTCTAGAACATGAGAAGGATCAGAACAATATTTTCTGAGTGCAGAAACATGGAACACATTATGGAGGTGTTCCAGTGATGGGGGCAGAGCAAGTCGGTATGCCACAGGTCCAACCCTCTCGATGATATCAAAGGGACCAATGTACCTGGGACTCAATTTTCCCCTCTTCCCAAATCTCATCACCCCTTTCATAGGTGAGACCTTTAGGAAAACATGCTCTCCCACCAAAAACTCAAGAGGACGCCGCCTCACATCAGCATAACTCTTCTGCCTATCCTGAGCAATCTTCATCTTTCTCTGAATTTCTCTGATCTTCTCAGTGGCTTCCTGAACAGCATCAGACCTTAGCACTGTTCTGTCCCCAGTTTCCTCCCAGCATATAGGTGTTCTGCATTTCCTCCCATATAGGGCCTCATACGGAGCCATCTGTATGCTAGAGTGAAAGCTATTGTTGTAGGTGAACTCTATCAGTGATAAGTCCAGATCCCACTCAATAGACCAGTCAAGCACATAAGATCTCAGAAGATCCTCAAGTGTCTGAATAGTTCTCTCTGTCTGACCATCAGATTGAGGATGATATGCAGTGCTGAAACTCAGATTAGTTCCCAAATCTTCCTGTAATTTCTTCCAAAACCTGGACAGAAATCGAGGATCACGGTCAGAGACAATGTCCAAGGGAACTCCATGCAATCTGACAATCTCATCGATGTACAGTTTTGCTAATCGATCCAAACTGTAAGTCATTTTGATCGGTAAGAAGTGAGCTGACTTCGTGAGTCTGTCCACAATCACCCATACGGCATCATGATTCCTTCTGGTATTGGGCAGTCCACACACAAAGTCCATACTGATATGCTCCCACTTCCACTGAGGAATAGGGAGAGACTGCATCAAACCGCCCGGCCTCTGATGCTCAGCCTTCACGGTTTGGCAAGTCAAACATCTGGACACAAACAAATGCACATCCTTCTTCATACCATGCCACCAGAAAGTCTTTTTCAAATCCTGATACATCTTGGTACTACCAGGATGAACGGTATACTTAGTGCAATGGCTTTCCTTAAGAATTTCATTTCTCAACTCAGGGTCCTCAGGGACACAAACCCTTCCACGGAATCTGAGGAGACCATCATCCGACATACTGAAATTCTCAACCCAGCCTTGCTCAGACCTCTCTTTCCATCGTAAAATATCCGGATCTGACTGCTGCCCTGATCTCAGTCTCTGCAGTAAATCTGACTGAACCCTGAGAGAAGCTAGAAGACCGCCTCTCTCACCCGAAGTCACACTCAGATGCATGTCACTGAACTCCCGCAATAGTCGCCACTCCTGGACTCGCAGTGCAGCTATCTGAGTCACAGGATACCGACTAAGAGCATCAGCCACCACATTGGCTTTACCAGACTGATATTGGATGGTGAAGTCATAATCCTTTATCAATTCAAGCCATCGCCTCTGTCTCATATTCAGCTCTTTCTGAGTGAAGATATACTTCAAGCTCTGGTGATCTGTAAACAATTCAAATGTCTATCCAAACAGATAGTGCCTCCAGATCTTCAAGGCAAAAACTACAGCTGCCAACTCCAGATCATGAGTGGGGTAGTTTACCTCATAGTCTTTGAGTTGCCTTGAAGCATAAGCAACTACCTTTCCTTGCTGCATCAGTACAGCACCCAGACCCTTACCAGAGGCATCAGTGTACACAGTGAACTTCTCTCCATCACAGGGAATGATGAGGATAGGAGCACTGGTCAGTCTCCTTTTCAGTTCTTGAAAACTAAACTCACAATCATCAGACCACTCAAACTTCAAATTCTTTCTAGTTAGCTTAGTCAGAGGACCAGCTAGCTTGGAAAAACCCTCCACAAAGCGGCAGTAGTATCCAGCTAAGCCCAGAAAACTTCTGACCTCAGTCGCTGTAGTTGGTCTTCCCCAGTGAAGAATGGCCTCCACCTTCACTGGATCCACAGACACACCCTGGCCAGAAATAATGTGCCCCAGAAAGCCAATCTGATATAGCCAGAACTCACATTTGCTGGCCTTAGCATACAGCTGCTTCAGCCGCAGAATCTCCAGCACCTTGCGCAAATCCTGAGAGTGATCTTGCGCATTCTTGGAGTAGATCAGAATATCATCAATGAAGACGACCACACATTTGTCCAGAAGCTCATGAAATATCCTGTTCATCAGATCCATAAACACCGCAGGGGCATTTGTCAGTCCAAAGGGCATAACAAGAAACTCATAGTGCCCATACCTGGTCCTGAATGCAGTTTTAGGTACATCCTCCTCCTGAACTCTCAACTGATGATAGCCAGACCTCAGGTCAATTTTAGAGAATACAGTAGCACCCTGCAACTGATCAAAGAGATCATCAATACGGGGTAATGGGTACTTATTCCTAACAGTCACTTGATTGAGTTGACGGTAATCGATGCACATGCGCAAAGTACCATCCTTCTTCTTCACAAATAACACAGGTGCTCCCCATGGAGAAACACTGGGTCGAATATACCCCTTCTCTAATAGTTCTTCCAGTTGCTTCTTCAGCTCTGTCAGTTCTGAAGTTGCCATCCTGTAAGGAGCTTTAGATACCGGTGCCGTGCCTGGCAACAACTCGATACCAAACTCAACTTCTCTGCTGGGTGGTAACCCAGATAAATCATCAGAGAAGACGTCAGTAAACTCTCTTACCACAGGAATTCTAGCCAGATCCAAATCAGGCTCAGTCTGCACCTTGACATGCGCCAGATACCCCTTGCAGCCCTGGGCTAAAAGCTTCCTGGCCTGCAGATGAGATATCACTAAAGGCTCCTGTTCTGATATCTGGCCTTGGATAACCAGTTGCTGTCCATCACTTAGATGCAGAGTAATTAACTTTTCAAAACAATCTAAAGTAGCATGATAGGCAGACAGCCAATCCATGCCCAGAATGATGTCATAGTCTTTCATAGGAAGACTAATCAAATTAATAGGTAAATCATATCCTTCAACCTTAATCAAACAGTCAGGATATGTTATATCTGTAGATACGGCCTCACCCATAGGTGTATGAACAGAAATACAGAAATCAAGTATCCTAGGCAACACAGGCAAACATGGTGCAAAACATGCAGACACAAAGGATAAATTGGCACCAGGATCAAAAAGAATGCGTGCCAAATTACTAAACACATAAAGTGTACCTTCCACCACGGACTTCGAAGCCGAAGCATCCCTCTCCGCGATGGCATACACGCGAGTCTGCACGGTAGGCTTCTCACCCTGTCCTCTAGCATCCGGCATAGGACAGTCCTTAATCATATGCCCAACCTTACCACATCTGAAGCATGCGCCAGTCTTCCTGTAGCACTCATTATCCTGATGTTTAGTGCTCCCACAGTGGAGACACTTCTTGTCATTCTGAGAAACTGTGCTGGCTGGCTTCTGATAAGGTTTGTATCTGCCCTTATTGTCTTTCTTCTCTTTCTTGAAATTCTTCTTATCCTTACCACCCAGAGTGGGTGCGTAAGTCACAGAAGTAGGGGCGGATGCAGGGATAGTATCAACAGCCATCTCAGCAATGCACCTCTCAGCAGTGTGAGCCCTGTCTACCACTTCAGCATAAGCCTCCAAGTGTAGCATAGCTACCCTTGTCCTGATGTCTTTCCTCAAACCCCGCTGAAACTTCTTGGCTCTTCTTTCCTCGGTGTTGACTAAGTGAGGAGCATACCCCGACAACCGAGCGAATGTGGCCTCATACTGATCCACCGTCAGGTCACCCTGCTTAAGATGAATAAACTCCACCTCGCGCTCCTCAGATAAGCTAGAGGGGAAAAACTTGGCATTGAACTTCATCATGAAGTACTGCCAATCAACAACTCCGGATTCAGTTGCCGCCAGTCTGACGACTCCCTTCCACCAGTCTTCGGCATCTCCACGCAACATGAAGACAGACAAACATAGCTTGTCTGCATCATCACAGCGCAAAACCTGAAAAATCTTTTCCAGTGCCAAAAGCCAATCCTCAGCCGCTCTGGGCCCTGGACTACCATAAAATGTAGTCGGGTTCAGGTGCTGAAACTCTCGAACCAACCGAGCATATCGTTGATGTGCGCCATCACCCAGAGGAGAACCAGCGCCACCCACACCGTGTCCAGCCGGTTGTGACTGTGACTGAGGCTGTGTCTGCGACAGCCGCTGCAATAACTGTTGCTGAACCTCCATGTGCTGCGCCTGTTGCTACTGCATCATCTGAGTTTGCTGCTGGATGAACGCGTTCTGTTGTTGCATCATAGCAGTCATAGCCTCCATGGCCTGCCTCAGATCAGACTGTTGATCACCGTTGCTACTGCTAGATCTTGGTCGCACCATTTTTTTTTGTACCTGCATTACATAACACGGTAGAATAACAACCAATATTCAATCACGGATCAGATCCTATCTTGGTTTCTAGCAATACACAAACAGAGTTTTCCAATATTCAGATCCTATCTTGGTTTCTAGCAATACACAAACAGAGTTTTCCTTTCCCGGAGTTTCTAATTGCTAGTAATATTGCTCTGATACCATCTGTAACATCCCTCAGAATCACACCCCACACGCATACAAGTAAAATACGGGGTTTCAAAAATTTTTACTCTTCCATTAAAACACAAGAAGAAAGCGGCATCGAAGGACATTACTACGGAACTGAAAACCGCACAGAACTGAGTAAGATCCATTTACTAGGAAATAGAAATCCGGAAATCCAGAAAAAAATCCGGCAGCAAGTATACTAAATTACTGCTGCACAGACCCACATATCCTGGAACAAAACAAATGTCCACACTACACATATGTGGAGAACACAATTGTCAGAAATATTGCAGAAACGGATTATTCAGATACCAAATACAACAAAAATTCGGTCACATAGCTCAAAGTATTCCGACTACAATAAATCTCAAATCGGACATTTCAGAATAATAACAATTTCAATTCTCATGAATCCAAAACTCGTATCCAACAATTAAAACGAGACAACTATAACATAATATAATATCCTGAAAACAGGCATAAGCCCTCAGGAGATAAAACGTGTCATATAATTAAGTTAGGCACGCAGGCCTGATAAATCTTTAGAAGACAACTCTTAGAAACTATATAACACATTAGCAAGCATTATAACAAATTTAGTAGCTGTAGCAATCACTGTCCTGATGTCTCACCTGAAAATATTTAAACAACGGGGGTGAGCTAAAAAGCTCAGTGAGTAAAAGACACTAAAAGCCATCCATAGTACACATCAAAAATATCATGCTTAACAGATAAGATAATTAACATGAACACTCATATCAGAAACAAAACATAATCAAATACAGACACTTATAACAATAGGCATCAAGCATGAAGTAGGATATAAGTCTACCAACCCATTCCAACTAATCACACTGCCCAACACATCTATAATACAGATCGAAATAGAACTACAGAAAATCAGAGCTGACAGACAGAACAGATCGGAACAGAACTACAGAAATCAGAACTGACAGACAGAAAATCAGAATTTTCAGAATCCAAACGGATAGTCTACATCGGAAACAGAAAGGCCACAGAAGGCCTGAAGACCACAGAAGGTCTGATGACCACAGAAGGTCTGACCCCACCTCTGCCGAGGACGAGACATGCATGCATATCAGAAACAGAATAGTAGAGGAGGTATCAGTGGGTGGCCCCCGTCTTGTCAGGACGTGGCACTCTGGCCTCCAATACTGGTAGAGGAGGTATCAGTGGGTGGCCCCCGTCTTGTCAGGACGTGGCACTCTGGCCTCCAATACCCAGAACAGAACAGAAATAGTGGAGGGAGAACGGAAGGTGAGACCAGCTCACATCTACCCTTCACTAGTGTCTCATGGGTCGTAGTAGACTATCAGCACCATTACAGCGCCACAGAAGGAGGGTAAGGACACGGAAGAGTGCTACACTAGGGCATAATTTTTACAGAACAGATCATGCTGAAACGGAGGAGTAGGACTAACCACCACTCAATTCTCACATCATGCCCAAAGTGTCTCACAAACCAGAAAATGACACACCCTAATATCCAGTCCTTAACAAAATTACAATTTGCAGAAAATCAAAGCTGAACACACTTCATAATTTTTGCCATCAACCAGAAGTAATATATGAGTGAATTCCTTGAATTCCTTAGATTTCATGCAACTATCCTTAATTCATGTCAAACCATTCTATGTTCTCACAAAGGTTATAACACATTCAAAGTTTCAGAAAATTCACAACATATATATACAGAATAGAAATTTTTCACATAACAAACAATTAAACAGATGTTTCAGAAAAACAGATTAATATATCATACTTGCAACAGATGTTTCAGACCGAGTAAGTAACCTAAAATAGGCAATATGATATTCACAATAAAGCTGTTTGAATCTACTTTCCAATAGAACTGAATCCGTCGGATTTGGAGTTATAACCGGGGAGATATGGGTGTTCGAACATAGAAAGGTCGGGATTTCAGAATTCCAGAAAACAGATTCGTATATCAGAATTGCGACACAAATTTCAGATCCAATAACTAATAGAAAATAGGCTACATGGTAATCAAATTGAACCCCTTCGAGTCTACTTTCTAATAAAACTGATTTGACAAGATTTCGAGCTATACCTAGGGAGATATGATGGTTCGAACACATAAAGGTCGAAATCCAGATTTCCAGAAAACTGATTTTGTACAGCTAGATTGCAATACAGATTGAAATACGAATACAGTTCGGATATGGTCGATATCATATTCAAATTAAAGCCGAATGTATCTAGTTTCATACAAAATTTATTTCGTGCAATTTGGATCTATAGGCCATGAGATATTGGGGTTATAGTACACAAAGGTCAGATTAGAGAATGCAGATTTCAGCAGAACAGGATTTTAAAACCCTATAAATATTTGAATTCGACCCCATACGGATAATCATTGCAAATAACGAATTTTAATTGAAATAATCTACAATTTAGCGGATTAGACTTCTTAGGATTGAATTACTCACCGAAAAACGTTCACAGAAGAAAAACGCCAAGACAGAGGATCACCAGGAAGTTCGTCCACCACCAGTCTGCCACCACCAGCGTCAGAAATCTCAGGAGGCGCCAAGCACAGTGAGGGGCGACAACCAAAGGCGGCTAGGGCAAGAAAACACAAAAGTCGTGAGGGAGAGGAGCCCTCACGCAATTCCTCTTTTTCTCCCACCCCAAACGGATCCAAGATCCAATAACCCAGTTAACTTAAGTGAAAAATCGGTTTTATGGGCTTACCTGGGCTTAACCACCCTGCGCCACTCCAATAATATCAGAAATATGCGCCACCATGGTGGAAAGAATTCCAGGAGTGAAGAATCAAGGTTGAGGGTTCAAATCCCCAACCAAAATAATTATTTTTGCCCTGTAGGAAAAAAATTCCTACACTTAGGCAAAAATCCCAAAATTTTAACAGATAAAAATACAGAAACAGAATTTCTAACCTTAAATCATAATTCAGAAAAATCGAGGGCGTTACAGAACTACCTCAAGATAATGCCAATCATCACTTAGAAACACAAGTGATCTCAAGTCAGAGGGAATATACCACTTGCTTGCATACAAGGATTATTCACATTGTGACAAACAATTGAATATCCTGAGAAGGGTCAGTCCAGTACATCCAATGCACCTATGTGTCTAAATCTTATTCCATGCTCGAAGCATCCTATAAGATTAGAACACATATTAGTCTCAATCATACCAAGGCTGTCTCATGTTCACCAAGATATCTCGACTAAGGACAATACTGAATGTCAGCTAAACTGAACATCATTGAGACATTACCCAGAAGTATACATATAACAGTAGATAATGTAACAATCTGAATAACAACAATTGCCTTTTTAAACAAATATATTTAGTTTATACATGATACTGACAATAACCCAAGGCCTCAAACATTAGCCTAAGGGCATACCCTAACAGACTTGTTAGTACCAAGTCCAGTCCAGGTGCTAGGCACTGGATAAGGAACATAGAACACACTTAGGTTCTGAAAAGAACTAAGGGGTGGTTCTTGGTCATGAAATGATAGAAAAAGCACAGTGTTCGCACTTGGCAGCTTGTTCCAGCTAGACCAGAGTGACATTCTAGATATTAAGGTAGTGGTGCTTGAAGCTGTGGTAGCTTCACAACAAACTAGATAAAAGCGAGTATGTTTATGCTTTTGGGAAGTAGTTTGAATAAGTGGGAGTTTTTTTACTGAACTTCATGAGATTCAAAACAACATACTCAAGTACTAATACCATGTCTTGGGGACAGAGGTAATAAAGACATAGCGGATGTTGACATTAACATAGGACGCCCATTGACCAGTGCTCTGGCGTAGTAGGAGCATGGCAAGTCGAACTTGGGAGATGGCATTGAGGTCATGGTCCTAGTGCAAGGGGGAGATTGTTAGTGTTTATGCCCTAGGACCTTTGGGATGGTCCAACGGGATATGAGTATCACATCTGTTTGATATATGAGATATCCTAGCATGGTCATTGTTATGCAAATATGTACTTCTGTGCACATGGACGTTTGCATGTACGATGTACCTAAAAAGATTGATATTTTATCTAGTCTTAGTTTTGTCTCCGGTCAAGAATCATAGTAGATATGAGACATCTATGATTCACTTGAGACTGGTATATGTGCTGGTTGAAAATGGGTTGCTAACGTAGGCATATAGGTATATCAAGGGAGATATACTGGACCGACCCGCCGTGAGGATTTATCTTGGTGTCACAAGATGAAGATCACAGTGACAGAGTTACGATTGTCCTAGACTTGAAGGCATTGGCATCTCTATATGGTGAATGAGGTACTTTGATACAACCTAACACTTTGCTATAAAAGGGAAGTCATAACGGTTGTCATTGGTTGCATCATAAGCCATATGAGAGATTCAATGTGCCAAGAGAGGATTTGCCCCCTTCCTTGTGGGGAAGCTTGATGTCCATGGCACCCAATGAGGATGACTGAAAGTGTATGACCATACCCAGGTGAGAACCTAATTTAGTCATGTCATAATATTGGGATCAACAAGTGTGACACGCTTGCCTAATCTGGACATCAGTCTGGTGATAGGATAATTCTGTACCTACACTTTGTCGTAGTTCTAGAGGTTGTCGATGATGATATTTATTTTGATGACTTGGTAGCAGTGATGTACTGCTAAGTGTCACTCATTGCTTGTGATGATATAGTCATTACTACCAACGTCTGAAGAACCTACAGGGTCACACACCTAGATGCTAGAGACTCCATATTGATCGGATAGCCTAAGATCGAATCTATGGACAATTCGGATCGGTTTGGGAGTATTGTTGAGTTTGGAGATGGCCCATATAGAGATTCTGTTATGTTATAACCTCAGTTGACTCATTGCGTAACCTCGGGTGACAAATTTATTCGGAGCACTTTTGCGATGGAATTTAGCATAATAGTGGGGCCCGTAACTTAAACGCAAAAGTAATATTTTGAATATTTATATTGCAGTTGAAGTGGATGGGGCCCACAACTAAAATCTATATATATGTGAGGGATAGGGCACATAACACTGAGCGTTGTTGCCTATAGCTTTAAACCCTAGCCATCCATCTCCTTTCCTCCACACATATTTGCCGCTCCTCTTCCTTCTTGGTGCTTACATCAAGTTGTTGCCACCTGGAATCAAGGTGTGTAGCAACTTCCACTTAGCGCAAGGAGAACCTTGAGGGCCTCTCTTTTCTTCCTTGAAACTTTGGTGGCGCATCTAGAAGAAGAGGACAACACACTTGTTGGCATAATCTCCTTCTAATTGGCGCAACTTGAAGTGGGCAGCAGCTTGGCGCAATTTTCAGTATTGGCACAAGCAAGCAAGGTGATATACTCCATAGGCATGGATCTCCTCTCCTGAAGCTAGCACGTGCATGGAGCGGAGGAGTTTCGAGGCCGTTTGTGTGTGCGTGACTACAAAGGATGGGCACTTGATCATCTTCATCACTGGCAACACTCAAGAAATTGCTCAAGTGAGGTAAAACTCTATAACATCCTACAGTTTTCTCACGTAAGTAGATCCTAGAATTTTGGTGGGAATTATTTTTTGGACCGTCTTCCACTGCATTGTAAATTTTATATATGGTATGGGGATTCCCAATGGGTTAGACGAGCTCGGAGCCATGATAAAGTAGCAAAACTTTGAGATTATGGACTGGTTCATGATGGTGGATGCTTGCTCTTAGGCCATGTTATTTAGATAGTTATGATTTTTGTCTTGGGCTAGGCCTTCGGTGGGTCGAGTTGAGAGGCCCATGGGCTGGAGGATCTCGGTGTGGACTGAGAGCAGCCTAATCACTCCCATAGAATGGTCTGGTTGTTGACTTGAGCATTGGGAGCACTGGATTGTTACCTAGTTGGGCTCCTTTAGGTCCTCTTGTGATGGGGAAATATGATACAGAGGGCGATGTACGTCGAAATGGGGTCTCCGAGGCAATTCTACATCTTCAAGGTTGTTCACAACCTGGCCATGATGGCATTCACAGCCATGATCAGGTGGTTCTGGAGTTGCCGAGGCGTTCACGGCTGGGCCGTGATTATGTTCACGCCCGTGCATTTGTCCGTGTCTGGGATCCACGGTTTTTTGTTTTTCACTGAGGAGTTCACAGCCTAGGCATGATAGTGTTCACGGCTGTGATCGCATTCGCGTTTGAAATCACCAGTTTTCCAGATTTCTGCCGAGGAGATCACGCCCTGCCCATGATCATGTTCACGCCTGTGCATTTGTGCAAAAGATTTTGCCGAGGCATTCAGCCTACCCGTTCTACTTGTGCGTTGGCGAACGGTCGTGCCTCTGTTCGTCAGGATCTGTCGTGGCACTCCCGGCTTGCTCGTGCTTGGGCGCATGGCCGTCACTATGTTCACACATGTCGCTCGCATTTTTGGTTGAGGAGATCACACCCGTGTCTGCATTCACGGCTTGCCCGTGACTACCTCACAGAAAATTTTGGGTGGTGTTTCTTAGTCCATATCTTCCCCCTCTTCGGTGCTGGCTTCTCTTGCATCACTCTCTCCAAGCCCTCCTCCTTGGTGCCTCCATGAAGCAGAAGTGGCGGCCACACCATGATGGTGACGTCTTTCCTCTCCTAGGTGCAAGTAATGGTACGATCTCATCCTTCCTTTCTTCTCAGCGCATCCTTTAGGGGGATTGGTGCATGTGAAATCTATTTTCCACCATGGGCGCAACTTCCATGAAGTTGGTGCCACACATGAAGAAGAGAAGGAAAGGGCAATTCTACCTTAGAGATGGGCTTGTAGATTCATCATGGCGCAAGTGGTAGTGCTACCCACTCCTTGCGGCCAAGGATTGTTTTTCTCCTTGGCCCAATCTCCATGACATTGTCACATGTTTGAGAGAAGCAGAGACTCCCCCTCTTGGCCCATCTTGGTGATGGCGCATGCAAGAGGAAACTCTCGTAGGCGCACCTTGGAGGTGGCACAACAAGAGAGGACAACAGCATAGGTGACATGATTTTCCTCCCGAAGGCTAGCACCAGGCATGGACAGTAGAGGTCTCGAGAGCCCGTGTGTGCACGATTGTAGAGGGCGCTCCCTTGTGCGTCTCATCATCGTCATCAACAGCCCCTAGGATTTAGTGATTCAGATATACTACTCTATCACATTTGATGGATCACTCGTAAGGATGATCCTACATAGCGCAGGAAACTATTTCTGGGTATTACATCCGATGATAATTAATTTTAAAAAATTGCTCAAGTTTTTCCAACAGTGGTGTCAGAGTGACCTTATGAGACCCACACGGTGTTTATTGCTCTTCTAAAAACATTTACTACATGCATGCCATGAAAATTTTTTAATAATTTTTATGTCATGATTTTCTACTTAGAAAAAGGTAGGTTCATCATACTGAAATTTTATCCAAATTTTTCTGCTTGTCGATTCTCCTTGTGTGTCAAGGATAGACCTTACGCATGAGCTATGTTAAAATTTATATGGATTTATCCCTTAAATTTTACATGGTAAGGTGGACTGAAAGGGGGCGGCAAACATGCTTAGGGCATGCCTACGCCACTTTTCACAGGTAGCCTGAGAGAATTAATTAGAGAAAATTTTGTGATGTTTATTTTGGGTGATGAACAGATTTATAAAAAACTAAATTTAATTTTAATTGTTGGTTTTTCATTGCACGTAGAAAGAGCATAAGTAGGTACTTTTGTTCTTGCATTGTGATATGGTTATAGACAAGCCCCCTGCCATGCCTATGATGTATTTCTGTGAGGCGTACATGCTGCCTTATTTAAAATTCATGTATTGTACATCTAGTTTAGGTTTAGCAATTGAATTAAAGATTAGGGAAGATCACATCAGAGCATCCTACTATGTGGCACATCCTTGTTGAAGGTGTAATTCCTTTTTGGCTGAAACCTCATGGTTTAGGGCTGATCAAAGGAGTTGGAGCCACCTTCATGGAGATTGCCCTACCTTGATGGCGCACCTAGTGGATGGCAACAACATGAGTTGGCTGAACCCTAGGAGGAGCCTAGGGTTTGCTAGCTGACACAGGAGGAGCATAGGGCTGGCAGAACCTAAGAGGGCATCTAGGGTTTCCTAGATGGTGTCTCTAAGGTTTGTGAGATGACCCTTGGAGCTGAAGATCTAGGCGGCACACCTAGCGTTTGGAGTAGAGCCCTTAGAGCACTCAGGGCAGAGCCAAGGACTTAGTGGCATGGGCCCATGGCTAGTGTCTTAGAGAAGCTAGGTGATTAGTCTAGGCCTAGGGGCTTGTTACCCATGTTTAGGCTATAACCATATCATGTTTATTTCTGCTCATTATTTGCCAAAGCATGCTAGTGATGTTTTATTTTTTATGCTACTCACTATAAGATTGCATGCCTGCATTGTTAGATGAAAGATAAAACTAAATGGTGAGACCTCAAAAACCCTCGCTTAGAATATCAAGTCTGATCATATCATGATCATAGCCTTCTGACGCGTAGCCCTTGTCAAACTAGTGATCGATGGTGTTGTGCTTTATTTCCACCCTAGTGGACATACCCATATATCTTTAAGAAGAGTGTGGTGACAATGATTTCCCCAGTCTGGTTAGAACCCTAGACGTGCCTTTGCAAGGAAATCGTTGGCCCTCGGCATAATGGTCAGGTTAGGCTTGACTAGATATTTCATATGTGGATGGACCACATGATGGAAAGTCTAGAGGCAGTCTCAAGAGGTTAGGGCTCTATGTTGTTCCAGCCCTAGCTGGGCACAGAGTCCCTGAACTGTCTTTGAAAGTCCCCTATCATGGGGCGAAACCCTAATAGGCGCATGTAGAGGATTTAACGCAGCGGAATAGGTTTCTAAATCGATGCATGCAGTATGATCAACTTTAAATTTTCATATACATGAGGATCGATTCTTACCAATGCCATTTCTTGGATGGCGTCTAGGAAGAAGAGAGTCGAATGCTTCTCCTCCAAATGGTGCGCACACAAGGTGATGTCGCCTACTCCTTTTTGATCCTTGTGCTAGCAAGGTTCTCCATAGGTCCTTGTCGTATGGAAGGGAAGAGAAGACAACTTTGCTTGGTGAAACCTCTCCCTTGTCGTCTCAACTTCTCCTCTCGAGAATGTGTGTAGAGACCAAGCCAAAGAGGCGACAAGAGGCGTGAAAAAAGAGAACGTGAGGCGTGCCCACGTTTAGAGACATGTTTTTCTAAAAATAGAAAAATCTCAACTTGTGATGCGACCATGGGTTTACCCCAATCGCAAATTCCTCTCCTCTTGAACCAAGCGCTCACTTGATGAGCCGGTTCAATATGGTCTGGTTCAAAGACCAATTAACCCAAGCAATTTGGTCTAGATCACAATAAACCCTAAGGCTCCAGATCTAACCATTCATCTCTTGATGCTCCTGATCTCACTGATCTAGCATCCATTCTCTCGATCAAAGCTTACCGATCTCAAGCCCTAATCAATCAAACATGATCAGACCAGATCTCACTTACAATCAGAGTTTAAATCCCTTTAAACTGAACCCAAACAATTCAGTCCACACGATCTGACTTAAGTAAGCCATATCATCAAATTGTGCGACCCTAAGGGTTTCCTTTAAATGTCGGTAACGACAACTCACGTTATCACGATCAGTGAGGGGTATCTAGCAACACATCACTGTCTCCCGATATAAAGGAAAGAGTCTTCCAAGACTACACCCAAACCACAGCACAAGTGTGAATCCACTTCACTAGGCATACATGTTTCCTTTGCCACTGGATGTTCTTATTGGACAAGCGTGTTAAGCCTGTAGCTCCAATATGATGAGAATGATTAGATCAGATGAACATAGTCACCTGGGTATGGCCATACACTTTCTCAATCATCTCATCCAGGGGGCCCCTATAGAACATCACACTCCAAACTAGGAGACGGCAATCCTTTATCTATCACTAGCACCCTAACATGATTCATGCTCATCATCCAAGATAGTCTATAACCATTATGTTTCAAATGATATTGAACTACCTCAAAACAATGCCAATCATCATTTAGAAACACAAGTGATCTCAAGTCAGAGGAAGTATGCCACTTGTTTGCATACAAGGATTATTCACATTGTGACAAGCAATTGAATATCCTAGTAGGGTCTGTCCAGTACATCCAATGTACCCATGAGTCTACATCTTATTCCATGCTCGAAGCATCCTATAAGATTAGAACACATATTAGTCTCAATCATATCAAGGCTGTCTCATGTTCACCAAGATATCTCGACTAAGGACAAAAGTGCATGTCAGCCAAGCTGAACAGCATTGAGACATTATTCAGAAGTATATGTATTGCAGCAGATAATATAACAACCTGAATAACAACCATTGCCTTTATAAACATAGAGTTTATACATGATACTGATATAATCCCAAGGCCTCAAACATTAGCCTTAAGGGCATACCCCAACAATCTCCCACTTGCACTTAATCTAATGGTTGAGAAATCTCAAACCCATATTATTACAGTGCTTCTCATGCTTCTGCTGCGCCAGAGGCTTTGTAAGCGGGTCAGCCAGATTGTCGTCTGTATGAACCTTGCAGACTTTGATCTCGCCACGATCAATGATCTCCCGGATCAAATGAAACCGTCTCTGTATGTGCTTGGACTTCTAGTGCGACCGTGGTTCCTTTGCTTGTGCTATTGCTCCAGTGTTATCACAGAAGATAACCAATGGATCAGCACTCGAAGGAACAACACCAAGTTCCTGAACGAACTTACGAATCCACACTGCCTCCTTGGATGCTTCTGAGGCTGCAACATACTCGGCTTCTGTTGTGGAATCAGCAACAATAGACTGTTTGAAACTTTTCCACACCACTGCTCCTCCATTCAAGCTAAAAACATAGCCTGATTGCGATCGGAAATCATCCTGGTCAGATTGGAACGAAGCGTCAGTATATCCTTCAATACTGAGTTCTTCCTGACCACCATACACCAAGAACATATCTTTGGTCCTCCGCAGATATTTTAAAATATTCTTGACTGCAATCTAGTGTGCCTTACCTGGACTACTTTGGAATCGACTGGTCACTCTTAACCCATAAGCAACGTCTGGGCGAGTACACAACATCGCATACATAATGGACCCAATAGCCGAAGCATAAGGCGTATTGTCCATTTCATCTTTCTCAGTCTGTGTTTGTGGACACTGACTCTTTGAAAGATTCAGACCATGTCTGACTGGAAGATATCCTCTTTTAGAATTCTCTAAATGGAATCTCTCCAGGACTTTATCGATGTAAGTACTCTGGCACAGCCCGAGAAGCCTCTTAGATCTATCCCTATAGATCTTCACACCTAATACATAGGCTGCTTCTCCTAAATCTTTCATCTGGAAACATTTTCTTAACCATGCCTTGACAGCATACAGTTCAGGAATGTCGTTTCCAATGATCAAGATGTCATCGACGTAGAGGACTAGGAAAGTAATTACGCTCCCACTAAACCTCTTATATACACACGGGTCATCTTCATTCTTGATGAAACCAAATTCACTGATTGATTCATCAAAACGAATATTCCAGCTTCATGATGCTTGTTTCAGTCCATAAATGGACTTCTTTAATTTGCATATTTTATGACGATCTGATGGATTTGTGAAACCTTCAGGTTGTGTCATATACACATCCTCATCCAGTTTTCCATTAAGGAAAGCGGTCTTCACATCCATCTGCCAGATCTCATAATCATAATATGCTGCTATCGCAAGAATAATCCGAATAGACTTGAACATAACTACAGGAGAGAAAGTTTCATCATAATCTATCCCGTAGATTTGTTTGAAACCTTTCGCAACTAGCCTGCCTTTATAGGTAACCACGTTACCATCCATGTCAATCTTCTTCTTGAAGATCCACTTACACCCTATAGGGATTACTCCCGGAGGCGGATCAACCAAATCCCAAACTTGGTTATCTGACATGGAGTCCATCTCGGCGCGCATAGCTTCAAGCCATCTCGCTGATTCCGGTCCACTGACCGCATCCGCATAAGTGAGGGGTTCATCATCAATGATGTAGACTCCGTCATAGCGCTCAGGCTGTCGACGGATCCTTCCCGATCTACGCGGTTCCCATGATATCTGAGCCTCAGGTTGTTCAGTAACCTGATCTACTGGCTCAGGCTCATCCAACTGTGCTTGACTACTTTGTCCTTCTTCTGGATTCTCATCCAGCTTTATTTCTCTCCCACTGGCCTCTTGCAGAAGAAATTCCTTCTCAAGAAAAATAGCCGTCCGAGCAACAAACACTTTGTTCTCTTTGGGATCGTAGAAATAATAACCCTTAGTTTCCTTAGGGTAACCAACAAAGATACATTTCTCAGATCTGCTCTCTAGTTTCCCAGAGGCGAGCTTTTTGACATAAGCCTCGCAACCCCAGATCTTAATAAATGTCAAGCTCGGCTATTTCCCATACCATAACTCTTATGGAGTCTTTGAAACTGCCTTGGATGGCACTCGGTTTAGTACTTTTGCAGCTGTTTCCAGTGCAAATCCCCAAAAGGAGTAAGGTAAAGTAGCCTGACTCATCATAGAACGTACCATATCCAGTAAGGTTCTATTTCTCCTTTCGGACACACCATTCCATTGCGGTGTTCCTGGCGGAGTGAGCTGTGAGACAATCCCACACTCCTTCAGATAGTCAGTAAACTCATGACTCAAGTATTCTCCACCTCGATCTGATCGAAGTGCCTTGATATTCGGCCTAACTGATTCTGTACTTCATTCTTGAACTCTTTGAACTTGTCAAAAGATTCACTTTTATGTCTCATTAAATAGACATACCCGTATCTACTGAAATCATCAGTAAAGGTAATGAAGTATAGATAGCCACCTCTGGCATGTTTACTAAATGGCCCACACACATCACTGTGTATAAGGTCAAGTAAATCTAAAGCCCTTTGACCTTTATTAGAAAAAGGAGCTTTTGTCATTTTGCCCATTAAACAAGCTTTGCATGTATCAAGCTCCTCACAGGAGAATGATCCCAGCAGTCCATGATCATGCAACCGCTTAATGCGCTTCTTGTTTATATGGCCTAAACGACTATGCCATAACAAGGTGCTGTTATCAGCATACTTGGCTTTCTTATTATCAATTTGCTGTATAGAACATTCCATGTCCAACATGAATAACCCATTGTTAATTGACCCAGTAGCATAAACAATATTATCAAAAGAAATAACACACTTTGAAATATTGCATTCAAAGGAAAATCCTTTCCTGACAAGAGCAGGAATAGAGATAATATTTTTCGTAATACTCGGAACAAAATAACAATTGTCCAGTTCTAATACAAGTCCAGATGGTAAAGAGATGTAATAAACTCCTACAGCAACAGCAGCAACCCGTGCTCCGTTTCCAACTCATAGGTCCACCTCATGCTGTCCCACCTGTCTTCTTCTCTTGAGTTCCTGTATATTTGAACAAATGTGAACTCCACATGCAGTGTCCAACACCCATGATATAGAAGAAGAAAACATGACCTCAGTCACAAAAATACCTGAGCCAGAAGCGGAAGAATTGCTTCCCTTCTTATCTCCTTGGAGCGCTTTACAGTCCTTTTTCCAGTGACCCAGCTGGCCACAGTGGAAACATCTGTATTCCTTCGACCGCTTAACCTTTTGCTTCAGAGCCTTGTTGTAGTTCTTGACAGGGGCTTTGCCCTTCTTCCCCTTCCTTTTGTTCCTTGCAGGAATCATCAAGACAGAGGATGAAGGCTTTCCCTTTAGAGTCTCCTCTGTAGTCAAGAGCATATTCAGCAACTCTGCCGGCGTACAGTCGATCTTGTTCATATTAAAATTAATGATGAACGGATCGAAAGAAGCCGGGAGAGACTGCAAAATAATATCTACAGCAAGCTCCTGATTGATGGTGTGTCCCAGTTTCTCTAGAGCCTCTTTGTGCCCAATCATCTTGAGCACATGAGCTCCCACTGGACTCCCTTCAGCCAGTTTGCTCTGAAAGAAAAGTTTAGTCAAATTGTAGCGTTCAGTCCTCGCCTGTGCAGCATACAGCAACTTGAGGTTTGCTATAATTTCTATAGAAGAGGATCCTCATGCTAACGCTGCAGCTGTGGCGTCATAGACGCAAGCATTAGGCAAGCAACATCAATGCTATCATTGACATGCTTCTCATAAGCTTCGCGAACCGCCCTTGCGGCGTTCGGAGCGGGCTGAGGTGGTATAGCCGTCTCGAGGACATACAGTTTCCTCTCAGCCTTAAGAACAATCTTAAGGTGTCCGTACCAGTCTGAGAAGTTTGGCCCAGCAAACTTCTCCCTTTCCAGTAGGGATCGCACATTGAAATTCGTGGTGTTCGTTGCTGCAGGTATCTACAACAATGCAAGAACAGCAAGGTCAGTATCAATGTTAGAATCAATCCAGGACTTAAGGAAGATTCTTTTCTCACTATTTTATCTGGCTGAAAAATCCAGCAAAACAGCCCGAAAGAGTAAATCTCTTTTAGTGAGATGGGATCCAGATTTCATACTTGGTCTCCGCGTCCCGCTCAGGCGAGATAAGTTGCACAGAGAGTACAAGCACTAATTTCTGGTAGGTAATTCCAGCCAATCGTCAACCCGTGCGATTCCCCTTCATCTGGGCGATCCAGCCGACTGTGCCAACTGAGTTGGTACAACACAATCTCTGACCCCACAGATGGCTGCCTCCATATAGCTAACATATGCGCCATATGTAGCCTACATGGTCAAGCTGACCCAACCTACTCCCTGGACCACCACGTGCTATGCTGAGCAATGAGAAGCGATAAATCCCTTCCCTGTAACACGCAGGTGTAATCACGCACCGTCTGAAGATAGATGGGCGTGCCCACTGAGTGGGTACAACACGACCCCAACGATGGTCAGAACAGTGAGGTTTCGCGTCAGAAGGCTTACAAGCTTGATATTTTAGCGTTGGATTTTAACGGTCCTTTTATCTTCTCAACTATCATACAAATCCTATGGTGATAGCAGAAGATTAAATCATGCAGTTCTAATTATTTAAACAATAAATAGAAAGCATGCTGATCTTATGTGGTAAAAGCCCAACAAGCCTAGGTAAGACCTTAATTTAACTTAAGTCTTCACATGAGCTGTTCATGGGTCTTTTGCATTCTTCCGGCCCAAATCAGGGCCCAAGCACTCACGGCAGCTCAGGTGCGCCCACCAGGTAAATGCGCCTGTCCTAGAGTCGAACCCTAGACCTCCCACCCGGTCAAGCCTCTGCTGCATGCGCCTCTGCCAAGTGTGCTCTGTGCTCATGTCTGATTAAAATTACACTTTAATCTATCTAGACATGATTGACACGCAGGTCAATTACACTGTATAAATTAAATAAAATGTGATGCGCAGATCACAGTAAATAATTTACATTTATTAACCAGGCACGCAGGCCCCAGCACAGCATACATTAAAACAGGCAGCCCACATAAGATTAAATAAACATTCATCATGTATACAATCAACATGTGATCCAAACATGAAAATAAAAGTTTTGAAAACCCCATTGGCATCAATTTTATTTTCCTTATGTGCCCTACTACCTTACAACGGTCCATTACTAGGGATCCACTCATCAGTCCTAGTTAGATCCACTGCCCTTACATGCACCAAGTCCTAATTGACTTGAGTCGACCAAATGGTCAACCATGCATGGGCCAAGGGCTGAACGACCTCATGAGTTCTGGCAAGCGGGTGTGACCCCGGGCCTAACTCATGCGCGTTCACAGGTTGTCTCAACCAGACATCGCTACACGCCTGTCTGCAGTCGACCTATAGCCACCTCGTGCTTGCGCACAGGTGCCATCTGGTCGACCCATCTAGGCTGTCAGATAGTCTGATCAGACTGTTTGGATCTTAACTAGATGATGACTTCAACCCTAATAACCCATCTAAGGTTTTATAGCAGGCGCTGCTTAGATCTAATGGTAAGCGCGCAGATGATTTTGTTTTAACGAAAAACAGTCAACCACAATATGAAACATGCGCCACCTTCATACATGCGCCAACATGAATATACAACATGTAATTTTTCGCATGTAACATATAGATCTATCTATGTTGCGCAAACATGGATCAAAAAAGCATCAAGCAATCATAAAAACATGCATAAAACTTGGCTCTGATACCAATTGAAAGTCCCCTATCATGGGGCGAAACCCTAATAGGCGCATGTAGAGGATTTAACGCAGCGGAATAGGTTTCTAAATCGATGCATGCAGTATGATCAACTTTAAATTTTCATATACATGAGGATCGATTCTTACCAATGCCATTTCTTGGATGGCGTCTAGGAAGAAGAGAGTCGAATGCTTCTCCTCCAAATGGTGCGCACACAAGGTGATGTCGCCTACTCCTTTTTGATCCTTGTGCTAGCAAGGTTCTCCAAAGGTCCTTGTCGTATGGAAGGGAAGAGAAGACAACTTTGCTTGGCGAAACCTCTCCTTTGTCGTCTCAACTTCTCCTCTCGAGAATGTGTGTAGAGACCAAGCCAAAGAGGCGTGAAAAAAGAGAACGTGAGGCGTGCCCACGTTTAGAGACATGTTTTTCTAAAAATAGAAAAATCTCAACTTGTGATGCGACCATGGGTTTACCCCAATCGCAAATTCCTCTCCTCTTGAACCATGCGCTCACTTGATGAGCCGGTTCAATATGGTCTGGTTCAAAGACCAATTAACCCAAGCAATTTGGTCTAGATCACAATAAACCCTAAGGCTCCAGATCTAACCGTTCATCTCTTGATGCTCATGATCTCACTGATTTAGCATCCATTCTCTCGATCAAAGCTTACCGATCTCAAGCCCTAATCAATCAAACATGATCAGACCAGATCTCACTTACAATCAGAGTTTAAATCCCTTTAAACTGAACCCAAACAATTCAGTCCACACGATCTGACTTAAGTAAGCCATATCATCAAATTGTGCGACCCTAAGGGTTTCCTTTAAATGTCGGTAATGACAACTCACATTATCACGATCAGTGAGGGGTATCTAGCAACACATCACTGTCTCCCGATATAAAGGAAAGAGTCTTCCAAGACTACACCCAAACCACAGCACAAGTGTGAATCCACTTCACTAGGCATACATGTTTCCTTTGCCACTGGATGTTCTTATTGGACAAGCGTGTCAAGCCTGTAGCTCCAATATGATGAGAATGATTAGATCAGATGAACATAGTCACCTGGGTATGGCCATACACTTTCTCAATCATCTCATCCAGGGGGCCCCTATAGAACATCACACTCCAAACTAGGAGACGGCAATCCTTTATCTATCACTAGCACCCTAACATGATTCATGCTCATCATCCAAGATAGTCTATAACCATTATGTTTCAAATGATATTGAACTACCTCAAAACAATGCCAATCATCATTTAGAAACACAAGTGATCTCAAGTCAGAGGAAGTATGCCACTTGTTTGCATACAAGGATTATTCACATTGTGACAAGCAATTGAATATCCTAGTAGGGTCTGTCCAGTACATCCAATGTACCCATGAGTCTACATCTTATTCCATGCTCGAAGCATCCTATAAGATTAGAACACATATTAGTCTCAATCATATCAAGGCTGTCTCATGTTCACCAAGATATCTCGACTAAGGACAAAAGTGCATGTCAGCCAAGCTGAACAGCATTGAGACATTATTCAGAAGTATATGTATTGCAGCAGATAATATAACAACCTGAATAACAACCATTGCCTTTATAAACATAGAGTTTATACATGATACTGATATAATCCCAAGGCCTCAAACATTAGCCTTAAGGGCATACCCCAACAGTCTTAAGAAGGGGAGTTGCCAAGTTGCAATTGGCTAGCGTGCCTACCTCATGAACCATGCATCATGTTGTGTAGTTCATCCTGCCGTAGCAGACGCAAGGCCATATATGGAATGAGGATCCCATCTCACTAAGGAAATCTAGTGATTTCCTGATCGACTTTTGAGGGTTGTCAATTCGAGCAAAATAGTGGGAGCCCAATCATTTATAAAAAGGCTAGATTAAATGATTGGTAAGGACGATCCTGTAGAGCGCGGAAAATTGTTTCCGGGCAATACTTCCACTGATAATTAATTATTAAAAATTGCCTGGGGTTTCCCAACAAGTCCTTCATGGGCCATGAGTATCGCACTGCACAAAAGAATAGTTATGCGCCAAAGTCCAGTTTTGCACAGAAACATTCACAGCCATATCGTGAGTCATTCATGGGTTGTAACTCTGCGCACACAAGCCAGAAGATGATTTTCAACATAGAGACTTTCACGGCTACACCCGTGAACCATTCCTGGCCCGTGAAGACTTTCACCCAACTCAGTTTTCTCTCTGATTCTTCCTCAAATTGAGTCAAAACTTAACCAAACTTTAGAAAAACCTTCCTAGATGGGTCCTACACTAATTACACAATAAAAGAAAGAATTTTAGATCGAATTAAGAGAGCTTATTTGGACAAAATTAGAAAGAGGCGGCAGCTAGGGCAGAAACGGTAGTTGGGTGAAATTTTGACGAGGAGATCACACAAAGGAGGGATTTTGCAGCTCGATCTTCATCTCCTAATCAAAGAGAAGGGTTCCATTAATTTTCCTAGTGTTTCCTTGTAATTTTATTGAGTTTTCATGTTGAATTCATCATACTATATTCTGTATTCTAAGAACATAATCGCTTAACCCTCGTTTTGAGGATTCGAGGCATAGCCCATTGACATTTTATGAATTAAACTTTTTATATTAATCTTTATTAAGAATTTTATTGAGTTTATTTGATTAGAATTATACTTATTCCGTTTAATTTTCTGGCCAAGTTTTGTTGCGTTTGAGACGTCGCGAGAAGGACTGAAACGTGAATCATGACGTCGGATCTAATCTTTTCAACCCTATGAATTCAATCATAAGTGTAGTTTAGATTCACTTGATGGATTTACATGATTTGTCACATAGCTCAAGGGGCATAATTACGATAATTATCATAAGGGTAGGGACTTATCGTGATTAGATACCGGATTATGCTTCAAGAGATGGTAATCTATACACGAGGATAATTCCCTTTCAACGTTTCAATTTTCTATTCAAAAATTTATTTTACAAAATTCTAATATGTCAACGTGGTGAAGCCCCACTCCCAATTCTCTCTGCATAGTTTTCTACCCGAAACGCTCACCTTTGCTCTCTCACCCATCGAAGTTTTTGAAGAAAAACACTTTTCGAATTGTGTAGCTATAGATCGACCATATAATCGGTAATTGACCCCTAGATCCTCATTGACAATAATCTTTTATTTATTACTTCGATAAAGTCATACACTTGCGGTCGCATCAAGCGCCTCTCATTTGGCATGGTCAACTAGTCCATGCATTAATCATGTGCTTAAACATGGTGCTAAAAGGAAGAGAGGGGAAGAATTTTCATTAGAGACCAAATCACTTCCTAATCACCTCGCATCAAGGCACTCATGCCTTGCTTGGCCGGCCACCTAAGCGCCCTAATATGAAAGTGGCGCCTCCTTGGTGGTCCCTTCATTAGTTGCCTGAGATAGTCGCTTGGGCCTAGGCTAGGGCTTAAGACCCTCTTTCTTCTTCTCTTATAGAGTGTAGTCACCCAGCCAATGCTCATTGTGCCCTTGGCCCAATAATGTGATCCATCCTTTCTTATGCACCCTACTTGCTAAAGGCAAGTGCCAATGGCGCCTATTGCTTCAACCCTTATTGGGCATTAAGCCTAATGAGCTCCATCTATAGCTTATCCATGCTCTAACCCTCTTGTACAAGACTCATAAGCGCCCTAGGCCCTATAGCTCGCCCCTTATAGGACCCAATACTCAATTAGCTTTTCCTAACTATGGGAATGGGCATCTAACCCCATTCTTCATGGAGATCGAATCATATAAACCATTCATTTGATCCAGCTCAGATTTGGCATGTCCAATCATCAAAATAAACTCAAATTAAACCATAATTTGATCTAAGGCTCTTATATATGTATTATTTCGTAGTGTTTGCATGTGTGATCCTATAAGTCCCATATAACCTTGGTAGTGATGAGCTAGATAGATCATCACAAACAATGAATGGCATCTTATGATGCATCACTGCTACCCAAGCCATATGAATCTGTTTGTCAACTGACAATGCCTAAGTAGCAACAAAGTTTTCATATATGTGCAATACAATCATTTTGCCTTCTAACAATCCTAGTTTGCACAAGTGTGCCACACTTGCTATTCTAAACATGTGCACACTTGCTAATCTAAGCATGTAGGGTAACTCAAGCATGAAATCAAATCTCTTAGATATGATCATATACTCTCAATTAATCACCCACAGAGGGGTCGTTGGATTATCAAACTTCCTATTCAAGAAAGGGGTAAATCCTCTATTGGTCACTTGTACTTCACATAAAACTTATACTTACCAATGATAGACATTATGATTTCCCAATTAGGTAATAGTGTTATATTCTATCAAAGTACATCACTTATCTTGTGTATGTGCCGATGACCTCAAGTCTAAGGACTAGAACACTTTTTGTCACTTGTGAAACTTGACCTATGACACCCAAGTCATAGTTTCACAATGGCTTGATCTAGTACATCTTACTTCATATACCTATATATCTATGTTGATGCCCAACATCAAATAGGTCACATACTAGTCTCACATGTACCAAAGTCATCTCATATCCACTAAGGTACTTCCATTAGGGACTTATTTATAAGATTTAATAATATCAATCTCTATGTACATTATCATGTCTACTAATATTTCAACGCAGACATAGCAATCAACATGATAACAACAATTATCTGTATTCAATGTTTGAATTTATATAGTATAATTGGTCTTTATGGCATACACACTAACAGATTATTTATCAATTTTTCACTAGCTCTTGAAAGGTCAAATAAAAAATCTACAACTAGCCATTTATCAACGAATGATTATTATTCTCATGACTTGTTACATCCAGTGGTGGATCCAAGATCCAAAGATATATGAGGGCAATAGACATATGAAGATAATATTAGTAAGATTAAAAAAAATTAGATATATTTATGTAATTTGAATAATTGAGTGGGGGCATTTGCCCATACTCAGCTCCTATGTGGCTCCGCCACTAGTTACAACCATAGCCTTGTGACTTGTTATATCCATGGCCATGTTATGATCGAATATTTATAAATTATATATTTTTTCTTTTAATTACTTATCTTCTTTTAATTATATATATATATATATATATATATATATATATATTCGTGGTCTTAGGAGTACGTATTTTCTCCTTTAGTTTTTCTTTTCTTTTTAGATATTTACTCAATTTGTACCGAGGCACCCTGAGCTATGTGGTAGTTGAACTTGTCTTGTGGAGTTGTTTCTCCATTAGTCGCATATAATTCTTGAGTTTCGTGGCAAGTTGCCTACGATCTTGCCAAATCCATTCATTTCTCTTGATTTGCATTAGTTGAACTTGTCTTGTGGAGTTGTTTCTCCATTAGTCGCATATAATTCTTGAGTTTCGTGGCAAGTTGCCTACGATCTTGCCAAATCCATTCATTTCTCTTGATTTGCATTGTTGAGACTATATGATTGTAAGTATCTCTTGCAACCAAATATAATGGATATGATCTCTTAATTGTCCTTGGAATATCAAGTGCTTGCTTGTCGTATTTTCTATGAGCTTAGTTTCAAAAAACTGTCTCTCAAGAGCTTGTCTCTCGAATGCCCGTGTCTGAATTGCATCTCTTATTCATTAGTTTGTGTTAGCACGTTAGTAATTCTAAGCTATCAATACTGATCCTTGAATAATGGATAACACATACATAACAAAAATATTTAGTCTTGGATTACTTCAAACCTGGATACTCGTTCAGCACAAATGCCATGTACTAGTTTCTTACATTGGCCGAACGATAGATGACGATCGTAATTATCTAGTGCAGCTACATGACAATAAAGGACGGACCAACATCTCTCTTTCATCTTTTGATAACCGATATAGATGGAATTGGATTGTATAACTATGTCATCCAGGTCCTATATCTCCGGTATCGTCTCAAGCATTGGCGTCCAACTGTTCATCTCCCTGCCACCAGCAGATGAACCAGCGGCGATCGAACTGCTATGCTGCTGTTTGCTTTGCTGATTGAGTTGGCACAACATGTCCTCCACTCTCATCCCTTTACCGTCGGCAAGCATGGACAGCAGCAGAGCCGCCGCCTCCTTCGTCATCACCACCTTCACTCTTTTTGACTCCTCCATCACCTTCTTCTCCTTCTCCAGCGATCCGCCCTCGCCATTACTGTCATCTGCAAAGCGGACGGTTTTCTTCAAGCGAGGAGGAGAAGGTGATGGTACTGGTGGCGCTTCCAGCTCCCTTTTGCTGAGTGCAATGTTCTTGGAGCCATGGGACAAGCAAATCCCCATGCGAGCAGTAGTGTGCTGGCCTGGCCACCTGGAGACGATTAATTTGAGATGGAGGAGGTGACGACGCCTTGGAAGGGATGCATGTGAGACTTAGTAGCTTTATGCTGTGGGTATTGATCAAGAGACGACTGATTCAAACAGGAAAAAAGTGGATGTATGCCAAGAAGAAGGGAGGGATGCGTAGACTCACAAGTAGATGATTGCACCGTCAAGCACGACCAATTGATTAAACCATCCTTCGCTAATGGCTAAAATTATGGTCTGCATCCACAGCCTTACCCTTCATTTGACCTTTTAGACTTGGTCTAACATATCGCCACCTAGGCATTTCTAATTCATCCAGAGTAATTGACAAAACGTGTTAGCGACATGAATAAAAATAAACTAGGGCAAAAGGTGTCCTTATCTTACAGAGGACAGATGGCATTTACCATTGTCCTTTTTAGACCAATGGTTCAATGTGTGCGAGGGCTGATTGAAGACTGAATCTGGAAGTCAAGGCACATGCCGACACTTGATTATGTTGTCAATTTCTGCCAAAACGACTATAACATTTACGTGAGATAAGGTTTAAAATGAGTATATAATTTAATCGACTAATGCATGGAAAAGTAAAGGATGGTCGCCTGACTCGCCTTTGGATGTTCTACACACGTTAATGCATGGCAGTAGGATTTTTGACAGGATGTTCTAGATGACCACCTGACTGTTGTTCAGGATGAGCTTCATTGTGATTGTCTAGCAAGAATGACGTTGACTTGACTTTTTTATATACACCAACTCGGTTGATGTTTACTAAAATTTACTCTATGTGATGTTCTACAATTATTAAATAATACACACGATCATGGAAATAATACACTGCGATTAATACAGTAAATTTCACAGCAAAAAAGTAATTGTGACTTGAATGTGCATATCCATAGCTCAAAACTTTTGAGTGCTTCCGTTTCAACTAGCTCAAACTTGGGACTTGACCGATTGAAATCTCGAATCTGCCGATATAGCCTTCAACATGGACGGACCAGATACGGTAGAAAGTTGTGTTCAAAGTTGTCGCACTTGACACAATCTTCTGCATTTCTTGTAAATGTGAAATGCAAGTGATAAATTGGTTGCTCAAGGAAATTAACGGGACATCTGCTCATTCGTATTGACTGTGTAAATTAATATCTAAACTGTCGTCGATCAAATTCGGTACTTTCAAGCCCCACTTAATTATTAACCAATTTTATGCTCGATATTTGAAAGAGAATTTAGCAGTAGTTCACTGCACTCATGAAGAAAAATTCACTTCCATGATCTCACAATTAATATCACACTACCCTGTCGCTTTATGTAATGTGAAATGTGTTGCCGGGGCAGCATGCGCAGGTCATGTTTCATGGGAAGTAAATGATGATTGGGGTAGTCATGACTTGAAATGGCAAGTTCAGTGAACTAGCTGCTCTCAGAGTATTCTTTCAGAGTATTCTCGGAAAGCATCTCCTCGTCAGCAGCTAGCACAACCAAAACTTAATGCTGGCATGGAAGTATTTTTTTAATAGGACGGATTTTAGGATGAAAGGGATGAGCTGAAAAAAATCTCTTATATACAATAATTGATGGATATAAAGTAGAGAAAATGAGATGAATGAGAGAGGTAAAAATCCCCCGACCCATAGCGGATACCGTTGGTCGCTGCTCGCCACCCTATCAGGCATCACAGACAGCTCGCTACCGTTCCACCACTCGCCAACAACTTCGCCAGGCCCGCTGGAACTCGCCGCTCGTTTCCCATCCTCGTCCAGCTCGATCTCATGTGGACGGAAGCTCGCACACGCAGATGCCACTCGCCGCCCAACTAGACGTCACGGAAGGCTCACTGCTTGCGAACGGCTTTGACAACCCCGCTGGACCTCAGTGTCGACGCACAAATCACGCTGCCGAAACAAATCCTTTCAATGATGCTATTACCTAATACCGCAGCAATCATGTTGGCAACAATTCAAGCAAATCAAATCGTGATCAAATCGTGACAATGTTTCCTATATAGTAAACTTCATATTTTTATATTTCAATTCATTCTTTGCCTTCGTGTGTATAAAATCAGAGGCATCTAACAATATCAAATCATTGAATACAATCATACCTTTCACCTTCTTCCTCCTGGCTGCGTTTCTTACATGGTATCAGAGGATTCAAGATTTTCTAAGTTGATCCACTTTGCTCTGTCGACACGGACGCCAAGGAAGAAGTCTTTGGGTGCGTTCCTAGGACATCGATCCGGCGCCTGACGTGAAGAAGAATCTGCCATCTGTCGAAGTCGAGACGCTTCGACAACTAAAGCAAGCGACAACTTTGCCGCTCTGCAAGCTTCACTCATCCGTCGAAGTCGAGAAGCTTCACTCATCGGTCGCCGCCTGCTGATCAACCGGCGATTGCCGAAGCTTTGTCACCGACCCACACCGCGAGCCGCTGCGATTCCCTCTTACGATGTTCGTAGCCCTCTAATCCATCCTCTCTCTTTATGGATTCATCAATCAGCTCTTCTTCACGGCAACCTGCTGGGTCGTCCACCACTTTAACCCCACCTAGTAGTGTGCCCTTTCTTCCTCTCAAATTAATGAAGGACAATTTTCTATTATGGCGGACTCAATTCGTTCCTCTCCTACGCGTTTATGGCATGCTTGGCATCGTCGATGGCACTGATCCTGCTCCTTCCTCAACGGACTCTTGTTACGCTGATTGGATACTCAAAGACCAATTAATCCTCACTTGGATTAATTCCACTCTGACGGAAGAGGTTTTCCCTTTGGTGGTTGGCCTTACCTCTTCCAAACTCGTCTAGGACACTCTTGCTATAGCCTTCCAGTCCAACTCTCACGCCAGGGTGCTCCAACTTAAATCTCAATTGCAGGTGACTCGCCGTGGCACGGATTCTATCCACGATTATATGCAAAAAATCAAGACTATTACTAATAACTTGGCCCTTCCTATGATACTTTTATTCCCAGCGTCACTGCACGCAGTGATTCCTTGACTCTGGAGGAGGTTCATGGGATGTTATCCTCCCATGAACATCTAATGCAACTTTAATCCATGCGCGACCTCGACATTACAAGTCCTACCATCAACAAGACTATTCATCCTGGCTCAAGCTCTCGTGGCGGAGGACGCCATCCTCGCGGAGGACGCTCTCATAACGGTGGTCGCTTTCAGGGACGTGGCCGTGGCAGAGGAAGGTGCCAAATCTGCTTTATTCCTAGGCACTATGCTCATGAATGTCACAGACGCTTTGATACAGATTTTATTAGCGGTTTTTCTAGCCAAACCCCTGCTCAACATCAGGTCCGACCCAGAGTCTACCACACCACCACCCCTCATGACATATCATCTCCATCTACCTCCACGACTTGGTATCCGGACTCCGGTGCAACTCACCATGTCACCTCTGATCTCAACTCTCTCCAACAGGTGGCGCCCTACAATGGATATGACACGGTTCAAAAAGGCAACGGTAAAGGTTTGCATATTACTCACCTTGGGAACACATCTTTTTCCGCCTCTAATCGTCTACTACACATGCGCAATATTCTTTGTGTTCCGTCAATTACTAAACCCTTGCTTTCAGTTCGTCAATTCGCTCACGATGATGACGTCTTCTTTGAATTTCATTCTAATACCTGCTTTGTTAAGGATCGGCACACAGGGACCACTCTGCTCCAAGGGGGAATTAAAAACGGCCTTTACCACATTCCACCACCATCCACAACTGCTCTACTCTCTAGGCGTGTGACCTCCAACACATAGCATGCTAGACTCAGTCATCCCTCCATCCGTCTCGTCCAGCAAATAATCAACCACTATGGTTTACCTGCTCGAAATATTTTATCTTCTATTTGTGATGCTTGTATGCACTCAAAAAGTCACAAAACTCCGTTTTCTCCATCAATAAATAAAGCGTCTTATCCTTTACAACTTATTCATTCTGATGTTTGGGGCCCTGCTCCCGTTCTTTCCGCCGGTGGTTACTCATATTATGTCTCCTTTATTGATCATTACAGTAAATTTACTTGACTTTTTCTCATGAAATGTAAATATGATCTTCTAGATATATTTTGCCATTTCTAACAGCACATTGAGCGCTTCTTCAATCACAAAATTTTATGCGTTCAGTCTGATTGGGGTGGCGAATATCAGGCACTTCATCACCATCTTGTGCGCTCCGGCATTGCCCATCGTATGTCATGTCCACTCACTCCGGAACAAAATGGGTCTACTGAACGTAAACACCGCCATATAGTTGAAACCGCCCTTTCCCTCTTGCATCATGCATCTGTCCCTACCCATCATTGGGATGCTGCTGTTTCCACTGCCGTCTATCTTATCAATCGCACGCCAACACCATTACTTCAACATGCCACTCCCTTGGAAGTCCTCTACAAACGCACCCCTACATACAACACTCTTCGAGTCTTTGGCTACGCGTGTTACCCTTGGTTGCGACATTTCAGGCGGCGTACCTGCCTCCGGTGCAGTTCTTCATCCCTTCACTCCGAGGCTTCTAGTCTGCCAACGCCCTACTGCTCGCTTGACGTCCGGCTCTTCTCCTGCTCTTCCGGTGGCTTTATCTGATGTACGCGCCTCCTCGCCCGAGCCTTCTCCCGTTGCTCCACCTACTCCCTACCACTCCGGCGGCTTTTTCTGATGCGAGCATCTCTTCGCCCAGCTCTTCTCCCGCTTCTCCATCAACTCCAGCAGCTTTCCCTGATGCGAGCTCCTCAACAACCGTCTCTACACCTCCAAGGCGCACTCGCACTCTTGTTGATATCTATGGAGCCATTGAACCACTCGTTCTTCACTCTACATCAGCCAGCAAACATGCACTACCAGCCGCTCTCCTCCACTCCCTTTCATCCGCTGCGCCAACATGTTTTACTCAAGTCTCCAAGGCTCCTGAATGGCGGGCGGCTATGGCTTCCGAGTTCGACGCCTTACTTTGCAATGGGACATGGAACCTTGTTCCCAGACGCTCTTCCATGAATGTTATTGGGTGCAAATGGATCTTCCGTCTCAAGCATCATGCCGACGGCTCTATTGATCGACACAAGGCATGTCTGGTTGCTAAGGGATTTCGCCAACTGCCCGGTATTGATTTCACCGAAACTTTTAGTCCTGTTATTAAGATAACAACTGTTCATCTTCTCCTCACAATTGCCGTCAACTCCAACTGGCCCATTCGACAATTGGATGTCTCCAATGCCTTTTTGCATGGCCATTTACAAGAAACTGTATACATGGAGCAACCACCTGGCTTTACTCATCCTCAGTTCCCAACTCATGTATGTCATCTTCAAAAGTCCTTGTACGGACTTAGGCAAGCTCCACGTGCATGGTTCCATCGCCTCGGGGGATGGCTTCACCAACAGGGTTTTGTGGGCTCCAAAACAGACACATCATTATTCTATCACTGCGACTCCTCCTCTAAGACCTTTGTTCTCATATATGTAGATGACATTCTCGTCACTGGCGACAATGCGGTGCACATCACCACCTTAATCTCTACACTGGGTACCGAATTAGCTATTCGAGATCTCGGCATTGCACACTATTTCCTTGGTATTGAGTTGACGTCTCATCCCACTGGCTGTCTTCTCAATCAAAGCAAATATGTCTTGGAACTCCTTCAACGTACCAAGATGGATGTCGCGCGACCCATCTCTACACCAGTCGCACCTGACATCAAAATGGATGTGTCCTCTCCCATGCTTGATCCCACGCTTTACAGAAGCACTGTTGGCGCCCTATAGTACGTCACCATTACTAGACCCGAGATCACATACGCTGTCAATCGTGCCTGCCAACATATGCACTCTCCAACTATGCTACATTGGGAGCATGTCAAATGCATACTCCACTACCTTAAAGGTTCTCTCTTACATGGTCTTCTTATTCATCGGGATTCTTCTCGTGAAATCCACGCTTACAATGATGCTGACTGGGCCAGTTCTCCTATTGATCGTCACTCAACAAGCGGGTTCGTAATTTTTCTTGGCAAAAATCTCATCTCCCGGGCCTCTAAGAAGCAATCTACTATCTCACGCTCTAGCACTGAAGCCGAGTACAAAGCCCTTGCCAACGCCACGGCTGAAGTGATTTGGTTGCAATCCTTACTCTCAGAACTTAGCCTCTCGCCTTCTTCACCTCCGACGCTATGGTGCGACAACATAGGGGCCACGTATCTTGTTGCCAATCCAGTCTTTCACGCAAGAACCAAGCATGTGGAAATCGACTTCCACTTTGTCCGAGAACGCGTCGCGAACAAGTAGCTTCTTGTTTCCTTCATCTCCACAAAGGATCAACTTGCAGACATTCTTACCAAATCTCTCCCCAAGCTCCGGTTCAGGCACCTCATAGACAAACTCAACGTTGTACAATCCCACAATGAGTTTGCGGGGGAGTGTCGACGCACAAATCACGCTGCCGAAACAAATCCTACCAATGATGCTATTACCTAATACTGCAGCAATCATATTGGCAACAATTCAAGCAAATCAAATCGTGACAATGTTTCCTATATAGTAAACTTCCTATTTGTATATTTCCATTCATTCTTTGCCTTCGTGTGTATAAAATCAGAGGCATGTAACAATATCAAATCATCGAATACAATCATACCTTTCACCTTCTTCCTCCCGGCTGCGTTTCTTACAATTAGCGCCCTGCTGGACATTGCCGCTCATCACCCCGCTAGACCTTGCCGCCCCACTAGATGTCGCCACTCATGATTCGTGAACGCCATATGCTGGACATCATGGATGGAAGCTCACACACCCCCATCATCACGCGAACGCCACTCGCCGCCCTACAATACGTCACGAACGGCTTGTTGCTCGCAAATGTCTTCGCCAACCTCATTAGACCTCGCCGCCCTACTGGACATCGCCGCTTGCCGCCCCACTGGACGTCATTGCTCACCACCCCGCTAGACCTTGCCGCTCGCGATTCGCGAACGCGTGATGCTGGACGTCACAGACGGAAGCTCACGCACCCCATCCTCATGCAGACGTTGCTCGCCACCCCACTAGATGTCACCAACGGCCCGCCACTCACGAACATCTTCGCCAGTCCTGCTGGACCTCGTTGCTCATGATTCGCGAACGCGTGACACTGGATGTCGTGGATGGATCAAACACGTGATTTTCACGTGATGAAATTTCAACCACTGATTCATCCCCTCCTTCCTATTTTCCCCTCTCTATTTTTCTGTCTGTCCACCTTATTTTCCCATCCTTTCTAGTATACACACCTTAAGGGAAACCAAGTGAGCAAAAGGGGGCGACGGTAAGCTCTAGTTTTTGAAGTTGATTGAAGAAGCTACCGAGTCGCTACAGTTGGTTCTGAATTTGACAGATTTGATTCCAAATTCTACCCTTCTATATTTTGTTTCCAATTCCAAAAGGTGTTTTGTTAATTTAATGGTTCTGTGGTTTTTTTTGTGCTTTCTCTTAGTTCTGAAATTTTTGGCTTCTGTTGTTGTATCTTTTCGATTTCCTGTTGAATCTAATCTTCGGATCTGCTTCTAGGTGCTCTATGAAAATTGATTAGTTCCATGTGGAAATTAGTTCGAATTCCACTCTTGCATTGTTTGGCTTGCTACCTGTAGCTTTTCCAAATTTTGCACCCAGATTACTTGAGCAAGAATCTATCAAGTGGTATGCAGGGAGACATCATAAGGGGCCAAACATACAAATACACAACGCGAGAAGGAAATGTACGACACTAAAATTGCTAAGATGAGGAGGCAGGTTCAGCGATTATAAACCCAGCTAACACATTAGCAACATTCCAAGAAAGAATCTTGTGGATAAGGGATAATCTTGTATATGTGATGGACTAGTTGGATGCTGAGCATAACACAAACATATAAATGCATCGAGCAAGATGTATTGGACTAACCCACTGTGAAATAAGATTTAGTGCAACAAGTGAAGTTCACAAGCAACAGAAGGTGTTTAGGCCTTAGACTTGAGGTCATCAATACTTACATAAGATAAGTGATGTAATTTGATATAGCGTAACACTTCTATATAATTAGAGAGTCATAGCGACCGTCATTGAGTATGTCATAAGTTATATATGAAGTACGAGTGATCAACAAAGGGTTTTCCCCTTCTTTCCTATAGGGAGTTTGACAATTTAGGATCCCCTCCGTGGTTGTTTGACTAAAAATATATGGTGATACCTAGGAGTTTAAATTTATAGGTAGAGTCATCCCACATGATTGAAATAGCAAGCATAACATACTTGTCCAGTCTAGGATTATTAGAAGGCAAAGGAATTGTATTGCATATATAGAAACTTTGTCACTACTTTAGCGTTGTTATCTAACAACATATTCCTATGGTTTGGGGTAGCAGTGATGTTTTGCTAGAGGCTACTCACTACTTGTGATGATCTATCTAGTTTATCGCTACCAATGTCATATGGGACCTATAGGGTCTTGCACATAGACCCCTGGAGATCACTATAGATCTAGGAGCCCTGGATTGAATTATGATTTAAGATTTAAATCCATTTTGATGATTGGACATACTAGATTAAAGCAGGATCAAATGAAATGTTTATTTAGTTTGATCTGCAAATGAATGGGGATAGGCACATTCTAATGATCTGAATAAGCTAATTAGGCTTCCGGTCCAATAACAAGCAAGCTATAGGGTATGGGATGCCTATGAGTCTTGTACAGGAGGCTTAGGGCATAGGGATAAGCTCAGATGAAGCTCATTGGCCTTGGAGCCCAATCAGGGCTAAAACATTAGGCACCATTGGCACATGGCTTCAGCAAGTGGGTGCATAAGAAAGGATGGATCACCTCATTGGGCTCCTTGGGCTAGGAGCCCAATGAAGATAGGGATGGATAGCTACACTCTATAAGAGAGGAAGCAAGTGGTTTTAGTCCCAGCCCAGTCCCAGGTGCCTATTCTAAGTGCCAAATGGAGGTGCCACCAAGAGGAGTCACTTCCATAATGGGGTGCCTAGGTGGTCGGCCAAGCAAGGCATGAAAGCCTTGACGTGATGTGATTGGACGAAATGATTTGGCCTTTAACTAAAACTCTTTCCCTTTAGCACCATGTCTTGGCACATGATTAATGCATGGACCGGTCGACCAAGCTAAAGGAGGAGGCATCTGGCTTTGTATAAATAAGCAAGTAGGGGTCAGGCCACAAAACATACAAATTATTCTCCTCTCATTCTATGTGGCTGATGCCCTCTCCTACTCTCCTTGTGCTGCCACTCTCCTCCTTGTTGTGAGCACCTAGGCACCATCCCTTCTTCCGAGATTATCACCAAGCACAAAGTGGGGTGATCTTCGAGGGGTTGTTGTGTGGATGTCACAATTGGGCGAACACTTAAGCACCTATAGTCATTGGCATCAAGCATGCTTCAAAGGTAAAATTACTATCATATCCCTTAGCTCATCTCGCATGGATCCTCTTATAGGGGGAAAATTAGGTTTCTAGTAATTTTTTTCATTGTGTATTTTTTTATCTACCTTCAATTTTTTGTCGAACCACTTGCCAGAACCTAAGGGCATTTTTAGTATTTCACATATTATGATATTAAAAAATTTTTAGAATATTGCTAAAAATTCCTAAATAATTTTTGAGATGTATGAATTTTTTAGAATAGAGTAATTACCAATTTTGGAATTTTTTGCATCCTTGTGTGAAGACATATGGGTGATTAAAAATTTCCTAAAATAGTGTGGGTATTTTTAAATATTTATCGTGTAAAATTTTTAAATTTTGCATAACAAATTTATGGGATTTTTTGGATCGATACGAAACATACCATATTTGGCAAGTTATCATGTGTAACACTTAAAATTGCCAATATAGCCCAAAATTTATATTATATGTTGTCAATAATTCATTTTTTGGGACATTTATGAACTAAAATTGAATTTTCATGCAAAATAATAATTTTACCCTTGTGATGAGCATTAGATAATGCTCAATTGATATGGTCATCTAGCAAGCCCTCATTATGTGTATGTGGATTGTGGATGCATGTATCCACTCTTTGATGAATACTTGTAAACTAATTTTTAAGCGACCTATGTGTCGTACTCCGTTCTTTATATATCTTGATGTAAAAATTTTCATGTATTCTCCAAAATTTAAAAGATATAATTTTTAGAATAGGTTTTATTTTATTTTTACATCATGACCAGAGAAGCTCTGGAGCATAATGGTGGTCTTGGCTTGATTGGAGCATGGTGGCCGAAATATACAAAGAAGAACAACAAGCATTGGATCAAGATTTTCAGATAGAGCTTGACACAACTTGATGACAAGGAAGCTTGTTGGTGTTGGGCCTTGTGGCATGCGGCCAACGGCCAACTCTTTTGCCTTGTGTGTAGGGCTTGCCACGGTAAGTCTTGACTTGTCTTATCTATAACTTAAGATGAGACAAGGGAAAGAAAGAAAAACTACCATATTTAGTTTTCTAATCATGCCTGTGATGTTGTTTTTATGAGTCGTGCTATATCCATAGGGTCTTGCACGCAAGATTAAAAGATAAAACAACATATAGAGTTTTGGTGAGACCATGAGAAAAACTTCTATGATTTAATAACAAGTTTGTATTAGCCTTCTAACTTGTAGCCCTTGTCAAACTACTGATCAGTGGTGTTGTAAACTATTTTTCACTCTCGTGCGATACACCCACTTATCATTAGAAGGTGTGTGGTGACAATATATTTACATTAGGACATGGCCTCGTAAGGTACATGTTGGACCTAGACATAACAGTCAAGTTGGACTTGACTAAATGAACATGTGTTGGATGCTTGATGGAAATCTAGAGGCAGCTGTTGAGAGGTTATGGTCTTGTGAATTGTTTCCAACCCTCGTTGGACACATGATGCCTAGAAAGTCTAGACTAAGAGGAGTTGCGCAAGGTGTAATTGGTCGCGTGCCTACCTAAGGAAGCATGAGCTACTTTGTGCAGTTCATCCCACCCTCGTGGGACGCAAAACCTCATGTGGATGTAGAATCATATTCTCACTATAAAATCTAAGATTTTTTGAATTGACATTTTGGGGTTGTCAATTTGATAAAAATAGTGGGAGCATAATTATTTAATGAATGTCCTTATTAAATGATTTTTTACCTGGTACTTACTTTACATGTTTATTATTGTAGAATCATGACAACTAGCACAAGTAATTTGACAATGCGATTAGTGCTTGAAAATGACAAATTAGTTGGAACCATTTTCATAGACTGGTATAAAAACTTAAGGTTAGTCCTCAAGCAAGATAGGAAACTCTATGTTCTTGAAGAGCCTCTTCCTCCACCTCCTTCAGTGTCAGCACCTAGGGCTGACAGGGATGCATGGAAAAAAACATCAGGATGAAGCCTTGGATATCTTGTGTCTTATGCTGGAGACTATGTTGTTAGTGTTTATGCCCTAGGAGCTCAAGATGGTCAATTGGGATATGTGTATCACATCTAGTTGATAGATGAGTTACCAAGCATTGTCGTTGTTATGCAAGTTTGTACATCTGCACAAATGTACATTTGCATATACAATGTCCCTAAGAGATAGATTTTATCTAGTCTTTGTGTTTATCCCTGGTCGAGAATCATAGTGGATATGGGACAGCTATGATTAACTTGAGACTGGTATATGCGCTGGTTGAGCACGGGTTGCTAACGCAGGCATATGGGTATATCAAGGGAGATATACTGGATTGACCCGCCGTGAGGATTCATCTCGGTGTCACGAGATGAATATTATAGTGACAGAGTTGCGCTTGTCCTAGACTTCAGGGCATTGGTATCTCTATATAGTGATTGATGTACTTTGATGCAACCTAACGCTTCGCCATGAAAGGGGAGTCATAACGGTTGTCATTGGGTATGTCGCAAGCCGTATGAGGGATTCAATGTGCTAATAGAGGATTTGCCCCTTCCTTGCAGGGAAGCTTGATTGTCCATGGCGCCCCTATATGGATGACTGAAAGTGTATGGCCATACCCATGTGAGAACCTAATTTAGTCATGCCATATTATTGGGATTAACAAGTGTGACACACTTGCCCAATTCGGACATCAGTTGGAAAAAGGACAAAGCTGCACTTGTACTTTGTCGTAGTTTTAGGGAATGTCGATGATGACACTATTCTGATGACTTGGGTAGCAATGATGTACTGCTAGGTGGCACTCATTGCTTGTGATGATTTAGTCAGCACTGCCAATGTCTGAAGAACCTACAGGGTCGCACACCTAGACGTCAGAGATTCCATACTGATCATTTAGCCTCTGATCGAATCATTATGTGATTCAGATCATTTGGGGACTGATGCATTGAGACTTTTACAGAGGAGATGATATTTTATTTTAGTTCATGTTTGACCACTGGTTGACTCTAGTGGACCGTGTTTGACCTCTGTTGACCTATGTTGTCAAAATGAGTCAAACAAGGGTCTTGGTGCAAGTTTAGGCTTGGCACTTTAGTTACATGAATAAAATAAAATTATTAATTGGCAAGAGAATTTTTCTCTTGGCTAATTAATAGGCTTGGGCGCAATTTACAATTAATAGTGTCTGCGGGGATTCGAACCCGTGACACTGATCTAGTTAATTGTGAATTGGAGCCTATATGCATTATCCCACATGGGAAAAATCTCCATAGTGTGTGTGGCTCTGCTATTATAAATAGAGAGGCCCGCCTAGGAGATTTTTGCACCAGACTCTTCTCTTGTCTCTTGTTGTCGCCTCCCTCCTACTGCTTGGCGTGAGGGTCTTAGAGGTGACGACAATAAAAGGTTTTTTGAATCAAAGGTTGGGACAAGTGGTAGTGCTACCCACTCCTTGTCGCCAACGGTCCCTACTCTCCTTGGCATTGGTGCAAGTCGAGAAGGTCAAGAGGTGTGGATCTCATCTCCCGAGGCTAGCACCACGCGTGGAGGTTGGAGAGATCTCGAGGAGTCCGTGTATGTGCAATTGCAGAGGACAGGCCCTTGCGCGTCTTCATCATCGGTCGCTCCCAGAATTATTTGATAAGGTACTACTCTTCACATCCTTCGGTTTTCTCTTGTAAGTGATCCTGGTGTTTCTGGAATTCTGTTTCGGACCTCCGCTTCCACTGTGTTTAAAGTTTTTCTGAGTCCGGGGATTCCCAATAGTGGTATCAGAGGGATCTTACGAGGCCCGAAGGTGTCTTTTCTACATGCGCCTACCCCATGTCATGAAAATTGTTTTCGAAAATTTTATGCCATGGTTTTTCTGTTGAAAAATAAGTTTCTTTTAATTTTCACCTCTTAATCATCTTCTAGTTTCATTTTCTTCACATCTGGGATAGACCCTATGTGGAAGAATTAACTCCTCCTTGCGCTCGTGGGATAGACCCATGGCGCAAGACCCATAGGAGATTATGAGGCATGGACTGGGTGATTGTCCTAATCTCTATGGGGTAAGGATTGCAAGGGGCGGCTACCCTTTGTAGACTCTTGAGAGGGGGCGAGACAATGTAGAAGGATGATATAGAGTCGCTGAAAATTAATTGAAAGGGTTTTATGAAAAATTAAAAGTGAGTACTTGTTGATTTTTCATTGCATGTAGAATCGCATGAGTAGTTCTATTTGTGCATTTATGTTGTGATCAAAGTCAAGCCCTATTGCCATGCCTGTGATGTATCAATGTGAGGCTTGTGTGCTGACTTTCAATTTTGTATTTCAATTCTATATTGTAAATCGAGTTGAAGGCTTTGATGACATATCGTGGCGTTCTCTTCTCTCTCCTTTGCGCATCTCTCAGGGTGGCGCAACCCATGACCTAATCAAACCCTAGGGTGGTTTTCATGGTTACCTGGAGATGCATCCAATGGGGGTTGGCAGCTAGGGTTAGGGTTGGCGCACCTCACCCCAAAGGTGGTGCATCCCTTCAATTGGTCTGACCTAAAGTGGCTTCTAGGGCAACCTAGTTTGTGCACTTAATGGAAGAGGGCTGATCAAAGGTGATGGTGCAAGCCAACCAAGTTAGGGGGCAGACCTTTGTCCTTAGCTAAACCATGAGGCCTTCTAGGGTTTCCTTGTTGTGCATCTAGGGTTCAAGGGCTAAAGATGAAGGTAGCTCAACCTAAGGGGCTGACCTACATCAATAGCCGAGCGATGTTGTCTTCTAGGGTTACCTAGTAGTCCAACATAGGTTCATGGGCTGATGATGAAGGTTGAGCATCCTAAGGAGTTGATCAACTTGACTAGCCAAACCATGATGCTTACTAGGGCTGCCTAATGGTGCATCTAAGGGTTCATGGGCTGATCAAGATGGTTAGCACACCTAACCTTTGTAAGGGGCTGTTTTCTGTCTTAGTTGTGAATGAGAAGGCTCTTAGGGGCACTTCTTGCATTCGAGGGCTGAGATTGAGAAGAACAGCACCTACACTTGCATGATGACACATCCAAGCAAAGGGGCGCACCTTATAGGTGGCACACCTTGCAAGGGATGTGGTGTATTAAGCAAAAAGGTGAGATACCTAGAGGAGGTGGTGCATGGATGTTTGGCCGAACTCTAGGAGAAGCCTAGGGTTTGCGAGCTATATTCCAGAAGGAGATATGAGTTGGCCGAATCCTAGGAGGAGCCTAGGGTTTGCGAGCTAGCTCATGGAGAAGACTCAGGCTGGCCGAACCTAAAGGGGATCTAGGGTTTTCCTAGATGGTGTCTTTCGGGTTCGCGAGCTAACCCATGGAGCTGAAGACCTAGGTGGCGCACCTCGGGTGTTGGGAAACCCCGGGGATATTTTATAAATTTTTCAGAAACAAATATAATGCACAACGGAATAATATCCCCGAAACAGGCCAGTCCAAAAAACCCAATGAAGATCGTATGCGAGAGAGTCGACACGATGAGAAAGAAAATACCATAAAGCAAGATGAGGCCGATGTCGAGTTAGGCGCCCAAGCGTGCACCCTCTGCAGTCTCACACACATGGATGCCTCGAGTCCTCTTCTTCCACGCCCGGTGCTAGCCTCGGGAAGAAGATCCAAGCCTTAGGGAGACCTCCACTTCACTTGCGCCACCTTCTAGAGAAGTTGCGCCAAGGAGGAGGAGGGAAGAAGACAAGCCGCCAAGCTCCAATGCTCCAAACGCCAAGAGGAAAGGAGGAAGGTTGCTTGCGGCTAGGGTATAGAAGATGTTCACCCAAGTTCTCCTTGCTCTCGCCCCTTCTATTGTTCACGCCTTCAAGTAATTCATTCATGCAAGAGGGGCGACTAGGGGTTATATTTATAGCAAGGAGAGGCGATTAGGGATGGCTATGATCAAGCCAATTGGGCGGCTTGGAGAAGAAGTAGGAAATAGAATTATTTAAATAATCAAGTCATAATCCAATTAGGACTCCAATTAATTAATTAATTAATTAATTAATTAGCCCACAAATGATTAAATCAACTTAGATTAACCATATGTGTCATAGGCGCCAACCCTAGTCTAACCAAGGTTAAACATGTGTCTACACATTCTTCTCCTTAAGCCCATTAAACTTTTTAATAAGCCCAACTATAGAATGGGCCTAGCCCAAGGTCCATTATGCATGTCAATCAACCCATTGGATCTAATCCAATTTAACTTAAGGTCAAACTAGGTTAACCATGGTTACTTTGGTCAATATGCCAAAAATGGAAGTTGGCCCTAATAAGTTTCTTCCATCTCATCAGGCCCATCGGCGCTGATGAAATCTCCCAAATAGATCCGTGTCATCCAATAACTCGATCATAAGGCTGTTTGATCAATACGAGAACTCGAGTATCAAGATGTGCGACCCTATAGGTTCCTCTGACGTTGGCAGTGCTAACCTAAGGTCACCACAAGCAGTGAATGGCACCTAGCAGTGCATCGCTGCTACCCAAGTCATCGGAATGGATATCGACATCGACATCCCCATCATTGCAATCAGGTACAGATGCATTACAGTCTCTTTGCCGAACTGATATCCGATTGGACAAGTGTGTCACCACTTGTTTTTATCCAATCTCATGGTTATGACTAAATCAGGTCTCACCTGGGTATGGCCATACACTTTTAGTCATAGAACCATAGAGGAGCTCCATGGATATCATGCTTCCCTTACGAAGGGGCAAATCCTATGTCTGTCTATTGACCTTCTCCTATGGGTTGTGACATGCTCAATGACAACCGTTATTACGCCTCAACTACGGCGAGGTGTTAGGTTGTATCAAAGCATGTCCCTAACCTTATAGAATGGCCAATAACCTCAAGTCCAGGGATCAATACATCTCCTATCACTTCTGAGGATAACTCGTGACACCAAGTCATTGCCTCACAGCGGGTCGGTTCAGTATGTCCACTATTGATATACCCATATGTCTGCGTTAGCTCCTCGTGCCTAACCAGCCCATATACCAGTTTCACAAGTACTAGAGTTGCCCCATATCCACTCTGGTACATCGACTGGGGACGATCGTTTGAGCACAGATCTAATCTATCTCTAGGGACATTATCATGTAAGTACATAATTGCAGATGTAGGCAAACTTTGATAATGACAATGCCCGAATGATATATATAAATATCAAAGTCAAGTAGTACAATAATGGACCAAAACTAGGTCCTAGGGCATATACACCAACAATCTCCCACTTGCACTAAGACCTAGAGGTTGAGGAATCTCAACCCCATATCTCTAGTATGACAGTCATGCTTCTGCTACGCCAAAGCCTTGGTCAATGGGTCTACCAGATTGTTCTCTGTGTCAACTCTGCTAATCTTGACATCACCTTTGTCTATGATCTCTCTGATCAGGTGAAATCTTCTGAGTATATGTTTGGATCTTTGATGAGACCATGGTTCTTTGGCTTGTGTAATTGATCCATTGTTATCACAGTAGATTTCAATGGGATCCAATGCATTGGGAACCACCTGAAGTTCAGAAATGAATTTCCTTATCCAAACAGCTTCTTTGGCTGCCTCAGAAGCGGCCACATACTCAGCTTTAGTTGTAGAATCGGCAATAGTGGATTGCTTGAAGCTCTTCCAGCAAACAGCGCCTCCATTCATCTTAAACACATAGCCGGCCTGCGATCTAAAGTCGTCAGGGTCAGTGTAGCCCTGCATACTGAGCTCTTCTTGTCCCCCATAGACTAGGAACAAATCCTTAGTTCTTCTCAGATACTTCAGGATGTTCTTTACAGCCACCCAATGCTGTAAACCAAGATTGGATTGGTATCGGCTGGTTATGCTCACAGCATAAGCCACATTTGGTCTTTGTACACAACATTGCATACATGATCGATCCCACTGCCGAAGCATAAGGCACTCGACTCATGTCATCCCTCTCAGCCTGTGTGGTGGGACACTGGCCCTTTGAGAGAGTAAGGCCATGTCTCACTGGAAGGTACCTTTTCTTGGATTGCTCCAAGCTAAACCTCTCCAGGACCTTATTAATGTAAGTACTTTAACTAAGGACTAGGAGCCTCTTGGATCTATCCCTGTAGATCCTCACGCCAAGGATATAAGCGGCTTCCCCTAAGTCCTTCATCTCAAAACACTTCCCTAACCATGTCTTCACAACTTGAAGACTAGGGATGTCGTTCCCGATGAGTAGTATGTCATCGACATACAAGACCAGAAAAGTCACCAAGCTCCCACTGAATTTTCTATATACACAGGCGTCATCTTCGCTTTTGATAAAGCCATAATCTCTCATAGCTTCATCAAATCGAAGATTCCAACTTTGAGATGCTTGCTTTAATCCATAGATGGATCTCTTTAGCCTGCAGACCTTATTGGCCTCTACAGGATGGATGAAGCCATTAGGTTGTGTCATATACACATCCTCGGTTAGTTTCCCATTAAGGAAAGCTGTCTTTACATCCAGCTATCATATCTCATAATCATGATATGCAGCTATAGAAAGCAGAATCCTAATGGATTTGAACATAGCAACTGGCGAAAAGCTTTCATCATAGTCCACCCCGTTGACTTGTTTGAATCCCTTAGCCACTAGTCTACCTTTATAGGTAACCACGTTGCCATCCATGTCTGTCTTCTTCTTAAAGACCCATTTACACCCTATGGGTTTTACCCCATCAGGTAACTTAACTAAATCCCTTACTTGGTTAGCTGACATGGAATCCATTTTGGATCTCATGGCGTCAAGCCATCTCTCGGAGTCCGGTCCACTGACCGCCTCATCATAAGTCTTGGGTTCATCCACAATGATGAATAACCCATCGTGTTTGGTCGGCAGTGACCCATACCTCTCAGGTGCATGACGAATCCTGCCAGACCTACGTGGGGCCTGTGTCTGAGCCTCAGGTTGCCCATCAACCGGTGTAGGTGGCTCAGGTTCCATCTCTACATTTTGTGGTTGCTCTTAGACCTCGTCCAAGTCAAACTTCCTCCCACTAACTTCTTTCATGAGAAACTCTTTCTCTAGAAAGGCAACATTTTGAGCAACAAATACTTTGTTCTCAGTGGGATTATAGAATTAGTAACCCTTAGTGTCCTTAGGGTACCCCACAAATATACATTTATCAGATCTAGGTTCTAGCTTGCTAGAATCCTGACGCTTGACATAAGCCTCACATCCCCAGATCTTGATAAAAGATAAATTAGGGGGTCTCCCATTCCATACCTCATACGGTATTTTGGAGACACTTTTAGATGGAACGTTATTCAGTATTAGAGAAGCTATATTAAGCGCATGTCCCCAGAATGAGGGGGGTAGAGTTGCATGACTCATCATACATCAAACCATGTCCAACAAAGTTTGATTTCTCCTTTCATACACACCATTCCATTGGGGTGTTCCAGGAGGAGTGAGTTGGGATAAAATCCCACACTCTCTCAGATAGTCAAGAAACTCACCAGTTAGGTACTCTCCACCATGATCTGATCGAAGAACCTTAATGGATCTACCAAGTTGGTTCTCTACTTCATGTCTGAACTCTTTGAATTTCTCAAACGATTCAGACTTATGTCTCATTAGGTAGACATAACCATATCTACTAAAATCATCAGTAAATGTGATGAACTAGTTGTGGCCTCCTCTGACTTGCTTATTGAATGGCCCACACACATCGCTATGTATGAGATTCAACAAACCTCCTACCCTTTCACTAGTCTTGGTGAAAGGCGCCTTTGTCATTTTCCCTAACAAACAAGGCTCACATATATCAAATTCCTCCAAGGAACTTGAACCTAGCAACCCATTTGCATGGAGTCGTTGAATGTGATTCTTGCTTATATGGGCTAATCGACAATGCCATAGGAAAGCACCAACTGAACTACTCAGTTTGGTCCTTTTATTATTTTTGTTATAAATAGAGCTATCCATGTCCAAGACATATAAACCCATCTATGGTGTTGTGCATTGTTTCCCACCCTCGTGGTGCATTGTTTCCCACCCTCGTGGGACACACCCATCTATCATCAGGAGGCATGTGGTGACAATAATTTTCCTAGATCGGTTAAAACTCTAGACGTGCCTTTCACAAGGAAATTGTTGGCCCTGGGTATAACGGTCAGGTCGGACTTGACTAGGATTTTTCATATGTGGTGGTTCACATGATGAAATTTCTAGAGGTTGGCTCAAGAGGTTAGGACTTTGTGTTGTATCCAGCCTTCCCTGGACACAAAGTGCTTGAACGGTCTTGGGAAGGGGAATTATCGAGTAGCAATTGGCCGGCGAGCCTACCTCAGGAAGCATGCGTCACCTTCTGCAGTACATCCCACCCTCGTGGGACGCAAGGCCGTGTACGAAATGAGGATCCCATCTCACTAAGGAAGTCGGGTGACTTCTTGATCAATTTTTGAGGATTATCGATTCGAATAAAATAGTAAGAAACGATCATTTATAAAAGGCCAGAATAAATGATTGAATTATGATATTTATCTGCTTTTGTCTTTGTTGTAGATGGCTTCTACAAGTGATAGCCCGAAAGGGAACACTACAAGTCTGGCACGCGTGCACCTTGGACTAATCCCCGGCAATAGCGCCAAAAACTTGATAGGCTTCCTCAAGTGCACGTAACTATCGAAGTAATAAAGAAAAGTATCGAATCCACAGCGACTTTATTGTTAAGTACCAAATAATCGTATTCTTACTAGCTAAGTAAACCAAATATGATGCAAATAGGTAATAGAAATAACAAGAAAGATAATCAGAGAGATAAACATGGGACTAGGGTTTCATCCACCTTAATTTCAATGATAAGATATAAATAAAAAGGCTCGTCAATCAAATCTTGCTACGATAAAGACCTAATTTACTTTATAAAGGGATTATCTCACTTTCGTGCAGACAATCACGCAGAGATAAATCCTCACTTTCGTGCAAGATTTATCCCCGGCTAAAGATAAGTAAATCATCAATCAGAGAATTCAAAGATCACTTTCGTGCATCCGAATTCTAGGTTGATAATCTCTAGTGGATTCTCAAGGATCACTTTCGTGCATCCGAGCCTCAACACTAGTTTTACTCATGGATCTCCAACGTTCCGATCCTCACTTTCCTGCAAGATCTCCACGTTTGACAAATAGACTCGATCTATAGATTCATGTTATAATTATGACAATTAATTTACTAGAACAGATCAAATTAGATCTAACCTAGGGAAGGGATCCTAATATGCAATTCTAGGGGTCCAAGCTCTCAAGCAAATCACCTTTCAGTCTCATTGTGAAAACTCTAAGAACATAATTAATAACATGCAATTATAGAGAATCTAAACACAATTTATCACAAGAGTAAAATTATCACAACGAAGATAATCATGACGAAAGAAAGAGTTATATAATCATTAAAAATCAAGGGGATTAAACCCTATGTCCCAAAATATGTTTAAGCTTGCATGGAGGAAGGATTACAATAAGGCATAGTTTAGAACAATTAGAAATCAAAGAAGAAAAAGAAAACAACGTTACAACACGACACCGCTGTTTCATCGATTTCTCCTCCGATCGGACTCCAAACGGTCTGAAACTTCAGTGGTGTCTTTCTCTCCTCTAGCGAAGCTTCTGAGTGAAAATCACGGCCTGAGGTGCCTTCTACACCTCTCGGCGTGAGGCCAAACCCTAGCCGACTCTCTGCTGATTTCTCTCTGGATACGTGATAAACGTTGGTCCTTTCACTTTGTGCGTCTTCACCTCTTAAAGACGAGTCCGGAACATCTTTCAGATCTCAATTTGGAGCTCTGGATCAAAAGATATGGTCCGCGCAAGAATCGGCCCGAAAAACTCGCGTGTCCACATTACAATTATGGTACCGTATTTAAAAAACGGCTATGCCGTATTTGCAACTGAACTTTCTGATCGGAAATTGCTCTAAATTACGGCCCGTGTTATTGCTTACGGCAGTGCCATATTTTGGGCAGAAAATTACACCCGTAATATCCATTACACCCGGGGTGTATTTTTCAAACTTGCTCCGATTTGCATGAAAATTGCCGGGCGGTTCGTTTCGACGTCTGGAATCCATTGGTGCGCTCAGATATTCCAAAATCCATCAAAATATAGCACTTTAACCTGAAATTTATGAAAAATAAGAAATTGTGTAGATTCCATAATATTTAACAAATAATGCTTAAAAACAAACAAAAGTTCATAAATATGACATGAAAAGATATATAAAACGGCATGAAATTTACTATAAATTTCGGTGTCATCAAATACATAAGGCTCAAACTTTGCTTGTCCTCAAGCAAAAATCAAAAATTGATTAAAAGAATAACGTTTTCATACTCAATAAATTTCTAAAATACAATCATCAATGAAAAATTCCATCAATTGTTTTACAAAACTTCAAATAAACATATCATCCTTAGAACTCTACCCTCTAGATCCACAATTCAATCAAATAAAACTTTGCAACTTGTATAATAAATAGAAATCTCATGATTTCACCCAGTTTTCAGTTCAAATCTATCATGCTTTTGTTTACAGGAATTAGGTTTCCAAGATCTTTTTCCACACATGATTTTTTTTCCCCCTTTTTTTTATGTATTTTGTTTGTTTTTGTGAAGATGGCATGTACCCACTTAGATACACACTTTTTATTTTTGACTTCAACTCTTGTCTTCGGTACCACTGTCAATTTTACACAGTGCCAAGTAGAGGAGTCTTATTATTTTTCACTCTCATTATTTTTCATGCATAGACTTCAACCCATGTCTTCGGTACCACTATCAATTTTACATAGTGCCAAGTAGGGGAGTCTCTCACTATTTTTATGGATCTTGGACTCTTATTTCCCAACAAATAGCAAAAATAGACTAAACATCTACTAGGTTGATCAATTGATCTCAATTCTCAAATCATACTCATATGCTCATTTTATTTAAAGGAGTAGTTTCACCTTTAGATCTTATTCATCAAATAACACATCTACCCAAAATTTCATGCATCAACCAATGTCAAATTTCAAAAATAGATATGCATTGAAGAAATAAATCTAACATGATAGGGTTTTTCTCTAATCACAAGTATAAATACTCACATCATCAAGGAAGACATTTTATCAATAGAAATTTTATCAATAAATCATGCCATCATATAGTAGAAAGTGGATCATATGCTTTCATCAATTTTAACAACACATTTGAATAATATCATCATCAAAACAATGAGTTCCATATATCCATAAAATCATTTTTCAAGAGAAAAACAATAAGTAGTATAAATATGATAAAGTCAGAGATGCACTATATGAAATAGTCATTAATAAGAGAGTGCAAGTGATACTCACAAAACTAAATAGATCATGCTCAATCATTGTCAGGCCAATGCAGCTGGGTCCAAAGATATGCCTTTTGAAAATTTTCTGCAAAATTTAAGGTACATAAGGCTCACATAAGGCTCAGATCAAAAATAGTATTGAAAATAATAATAAAAATAATTTTCAAGGTTGAATCAGAGATGTAGCCAGAGGTCTGAAGAGGATGCCGGTGGAAAGAGTTGAGCAGGCAAGAAGTAGAGGGTGAACAGAGGTTAGCTGAAAAGCTGCTATCAATGATGATGCCGACCGTAGAGTGAGTAATCTCTAGTGGTCTGCTAGAGAATACAGTCCTGGAAGTGAGATCGCCGGGCTATGGAAGATAATACTGCACCTAAAAAATCAGAGTCAGTAATGAAGAGTCTACTGCATAAATAAATAATATCATGGAATAAGAGACAGTAGAATAAGTAAGAATCTGCTGATGGAATAATCCAGTGTCGACGGCTGGAAACAGTGATGTCAGAGGCAAACGTAGTGGTAGCTAGTGCTGGATGCAAATCTGGAGAAGAAGCTATAACAGGTAGAAAGCAGTTTTTGAATTTTTTTATGAAAAGTAGCCATACTCAAGAATAAGATTTAATGATCCAAACAGAAAACAGACAAAACCATGAAGTAAAATAAAACTTGATCTTTCCAGGTATGTGAAAAATAAAGGATCAAAATCTTTCAGGAATTTAGGGTATTAGCAGAAAGAAGGCTACTCAGATTACAAAATGAAAAACTGCACAAAATCTAATCAGAATCAAAAAGTTGCTATGTGTTTCAGAAAGATCCATGGATTCTAAAATTTAGCAAAAATATCCAAATAATAGACAAAGATCAGAACTTCCATGTCGTGCCGAAAATAAAAAATTTTCATAACCCAGTTTCTTAAAATCAATGCGAGAAGACACCTACTCAATAATTGGAAGCAGTTTACAAATACGGTACCGTAATATGCTTTACGGCAGTGCCGTAATTTGCAAAGAACTCTCGGGTAAGAAATAATCAGGAAATATGGTACCGTGAAATTCCTTACGGTACTGCTGTATTTTTCAAAAAATTTTTGAAAAGAAAACACTCAAGATTACGGCACGTAAAGTAAAAAACGGTCAGAAAATACGGTACCGTAAAAGAAATACGGTACCGCTGTAATATACAAAAAACTCTCGGAAAAGAAATCAGAGCAGATTACGGGCGTAAACTAGATTACAGCAGTGCCGTATTTTGCGCAAAATTTGGTTTTCCTGCAAAAATAAAAGCAAAATTAATTCTAAAAATAAATTAAAATAAAAGAAACTAAACTAAGATAAAAGTGCTTGGGTTGCCACCCAAGAAGCGCTAATTTTAGGCCCATAGCTTGACCAAAAATCAATATCATGGTGAAGCAGGTGAATCGGTTCCAAAATATAAAGCATATAATTTTCTGCATTTCTTTTTCCAAACAGTTTAGCCACAAATCCAGATATCCAGAATTTCACATAAATCATGATTAATGTGGCTTTCTCAAATTTGCAGAAATTAAAATTCTCAGATCCACTCAAAGTAATCTTTATGATCTTCCTATGCTTATCAAAAAGTAAAATCATAAGTCCTTTCTTCAAATTAATATTTTCAATGGCAATAACAAAAGGACCTAGATTAAAAGATTCAAGTATTGGATCATCAAAATAATGTCTATGTCTTTCATTAGATTCCTTGATAAAGCACAAATTTTCAAATAGATCAAAATTTTTAACAATAGCTTTGGGCAACACATCAAGGTGAGATTCATTCAAATCCTTTTCAAGTTCCTCATGTTTGTCATCAAATAATCTATCAATATCAAAATTATCAACAAAATCAAGATGAGACTCTACAAAATCAATTTTCTCATGCTTCCCCACAAATAATTCATTATCAGAAGAGTCAAAATCAGAATCATATGAAAAAGAATTAATAGAATCAGAGTTGACCACAAGAGATTTATCATTAATATCAAAAATATCACCAAAATCAAAGTGGGGCTTATCAATGTCTATAATTTTTGAACCTTCATCATGCTCATCAGATTTAACCATAAACAAGATATTATCAAAATCAAAATTATCATCAAAAGAAGGTTCTTCACTTTCAATATTCTCAATCTTTTCCTCAAATAAATTAGCAAATGAATCAGTTCTATAATCATCAAAATCAGAGTGAGATTCAATAATATTCACATAAGGCTCAATCTCAAAACAATCATGATCACAGGGGGAATTTTCTAATTCAAGTTTTTCAGTATCAAATTCAAATTGTGGTTCAGAAACATGATCAGAGCAATCATCATATAAAGAAGTTCGGTTTTCCCATCTAGAATACAATCAATCTTGTTCTTGCCATGATAAATTTGGTTTTAAAAATGGGCAATCAGAGGAACAATGATCAGGATATCCACAAATAACACAGTAATCAGAAGAACAAGATTGCATATAAGAGTTAAATTGATCTACAAGAGATTTACCTTGTGGCATGTATACCTCACCTATTTCAGTTGCCTAGGAGTTGTGATTAAAAGACATGTTTTCAAATCTATCAAGAACAGAAAGATAATCCAACACCAATCAATCAAATTTTTTTTTTCAGAATATAAAAAAAAAATAGAAAATCTAAAACACAAGCAAATTCACAAATCTTCAGATATCATAGTTCTGTCACAACTGTGAAAATCCAAAACCTGCAAAAAGAAAAAACAAAGTTAACTCTAAAACAAAAATACTTAGTCTAGCAATACTAACAACTATTTTGATATTAACAAAACTAATGTCCTCGGCAACGGCGCCAAAAACTTGATAGCTCGAAAGGGAACACTACAAGTCTGACACGCGTGTACCTTGGACTAATCCCCGACAACGGCGCCAAAAACTTGATAGGCTTCTGCAAGTGCACGGAACTATCGAAGTAATAAAGAAAAGTATCGAATCCACAGGGACCTTATTGTTAAGTACCAAATAATCGTATTCTTACTAGCTAAGTAAACCAAATATGATGCAAATAGGTAATAGAAATAACACGAAAGATAATCAGAGAGATAAACATGGGACTAGGGTTTGATCCACCTTAATTTCAATAATAAGATACAAATAAAAAGGCTCGTCAATCAAATCTTGCTACGATAAAGACCTAATTTACTTTATAAAGGGATTATCTCACTTTCGTGCAGACAATCACGCAGAGATAAATCCTCACTTTCGCGCAAGATTTATCCCAGGCTAAAGATAAGTAAATCATCAATCAGAGAATTCAAAGATCACTTTCGTGCATCCAAATTCTAGGTTGATAATCTCTAGTGGAATCTCAAGGATCACTTTCGTGCATCCGAGCCTCAACACTAGTTTTACTCATGGATCTCCAATGTTCCGATCCTCACTTTCATGCAAGATCTCCACGTTTGACAAATAGACTCGATCTATAGATTCATGTTATAATTATGGCAATTAATTTACTAGAACAGATCAAATTAGATCTAACCTAGGGAAGGGATCCTAATATGCAATTCTAGGGGTCCAAGCTCTCAAGCAAATCACCTTTCAGTCTCATTGCGAAAACTCTAAGAACATAATTAATAACATTCAATTATAGAGAATCTAAGCACAATTTATCACAAGAGTAAAATTATCACAACGAAGATTATCATGACGAAAGAAAGAGTTATCTAATCATTAAAAATCAAGGGGATTAAACCCTATGTCCCAAAATATGTTTAAGCTTGCATGGAGGAAGGATTACAATAAGGCATAGTTTAGAACAATCAGAAATCAGATAAGAAAAAGAAAAAAATGTTACAACACGGGTGTAATGTATATTACACCGGTAATTTCGTGATCAACAGCGCTGTCACCGCTGTTTTATCGATTTCTCCTCCGATCAGACTCAAAACGCTCTGAAACTTTTGTTGTGTCTTTCTCTCCTCCAAGTAAAGCTTTTGAGTGAAAATTATAGCCTGAGGTGCCCTCTATGCCTCTCAGCGCGAGGCCAAACCCTAGCCGCCTCTCCGCTGATTTATCTCTGGATACGTGATAAACGTTGGTCCTTTCACTTTTTGCGTCTTCGCCTCTTAAAGGCGACTCCAGAACATCTTTCAGATCTCAATTTGGAGCTCTGGATCAAAAGATATGGTCCGCACAAGAATCGGCCCGAAAAACTCGCGTGTCCATATTACAATTATGGTACCGTATTTAAAAAACGGCAGTGCCGTATTTGCAACTGAACTTTCTGGTCGAAAATTGCTCTAAATTATGGCCCATGTTATTGCTTATGGCAGTGCCATATTTTGGGCAGAAAATTACACCCGTAATATCCATTACACCCGGGGTGTATTTTTCAAACTTGCTCCGATTTGCATGAAAATTGGCGGGCGGCATTGTTTCGACGTCTGGAATCCATTGGTGCACTCAGATCTTCCAAAATCCATCAAAATGTGGCACTTTTAACCTGAAATTCATGAAAAACAAGTAATTGTTTAGATTCCATAATATTTAACAAATAATGCTTAAAAACAAACAAAAGTTCATAAATATGACACAAAAAGATATATAAAATGACATAAAATTTACTATAAATTTCGGTGTCATCAACAAGCAATAATGATAGCAGACTATCATTCCATTCCTTCTTGATGAGAGAGAAGTTGGTTGGAACCAACTTCGAGGACTGGTACCATACTTGAGGATTGTCCTCATGCTCGAGGAAAAGCTGTGTCTCCTTGGGCAGCCTTTTCCTGAACCCATCTCATCTACAGCCTTGTTGGCTAAAGAGGATGCTTATGGGGTAGCTTGTCTAAAGCTAGCATGTCACCTGTGTTGTCAAATCAACGTGTTGAGCTGATCATATTTTAGATATTCTAAAATCGCTCTTTAAGGGACAAGCTAGAATAGAAAGATATACCTCTAAAGTAGTCCTATAATGCAAAGGAAAGCCTTAGGGCTTGTCCAACGCATTGAAGATGAAAAAGGGTGCAGGAGATAAGGTGCTCGAGAATGATTACTAGCAACCTCAAAACAAGGAGAAGAGAAGTAACCCTTCATCTTCTAGCTTAGGTAATTATGTTACCAAAGTCTAGTTGTCTATTTCTGACACATGGGTATGTCGTACCGCATGATGAGACTAATACTTGCAAAAGTATCTTGATGCTCAACGGAAATAGGGCAACGCTGACGCAGAGAGGCTGACCTACTAGTTGGACCATCTATTGCTGCCATAGCAGTAGGAGACCTCACTCTCTCTGGGGTTAAGACTTTGTTGGAACTTCAATATCTTCATGTTCTATCTCTATGTGAAGTTCTATGAGTAACATAATATATGGATTAAATTAAGTGGTTCTGTACCTATCTCTGGCACTGTTGTTTGGGCCTTGTAAAACAAGAACCTCATTCACTATCTCCAAGCAAATGGATTTATGGATTCAATCTCTTTTCAGGAGAATTAGTCGGATCTACCTCTTTCGAAAGCTAGACTCGCATGAGCCTTGTTTGCTAAGGACAACAACAGCGATACTCTTCACTTTTTTAGAAGTGGAAGATTAGGAGACTTGTTGGACCTCATACACTTTAGTGTGTGTGGACAGGTCTAATAAGTAAGCCAAAGATAGGGTACTAGTCCTTTACAGACATATCTAATAGATATGAATAAAGTAAGCTAGCTTAATAGATCCATAAAGAGCTTTCTGACTTGTTGGAAAGCACTTGAGCTATAGTTTATGATTATCCTGATGAGTATGAGATTCCTCATAGCTCACTCCTTCTAGAACTCCTTTTTTAAAGGGTGAGTGTCTAAACGGAGGAATCAAGTTGTGCTTGGCATGATTCGATACAGGATAAGTCATGTAACTCCTTGTTAAAGGTTGTGCAAAAATGAACAGTTTTTCCTGAACACTGATAGATGCTCCATATCTGATGCATATGTGTATGGAGTATCCTTTGGGAATACTACTTCCATGATCCCACAGGAGAGCAACTTGGTTGCTACTTAGAGTGCTAATTTTCTTGGGAAAGTTTTTCTCTTGAAAAAGGCTAGTGGGAGGAAGTCTGACTTGGATGTAGTCCAAGGTCAGTCATTTGACACACTTGGTCAAAGATGGAATTTAAGCCAGTTATATAGGTTGTGGGTAACCTGAGGCTCAGAACACTCAGGCTGTACAGGTCGAATAGATTCGTCTGGTTTTGACTAATGGGTAACTCCTAACTCAATGAAGATAATCTTCATTCGATGGTGCCTGAGTGTAGTGGCAGCTTGATGACATCTCTGGTCTTGTATGTTGGGGTCATACAGATCATCAAAGGTGACATCCCGATCCTTCACTTGGTGAATAGATGATTCGGAAATGTCTTGTGATGAATGACTTAGTGGACATCACCTATGGGGTAGGTGTGAGAGTTTTTGAAACTCCAAGTGCTAAGTTAGATAACATACATCGATGATGGTATGTTATAGACCAGATGTGGTTTGTGCCGAGAGCATAACCAATGGATACTAGGTCTAATCCAGGTGCATGGCACTGGATAAAGGGAAAGGAACTTCCTTAGGCTCTGCAAAGAACTAAGGGGTGGTTCTTCGTCATTAATAATAGGAAAAGCTCAGTGTATTCACTTGGCAGCTTGTTCCAGTTGGACCAGTGATAGTCTAGCTGTTCTTGTAGTGGTGCTAGAAGCTTTCGGAGCTTCAGAGTAGACTACTTGAAAGCAGAGTATGCAAATGCTTTTGGGAAGCAGTGGGAGTTCTTTATTGAACCTCGCAGGCGTACTCAGATGCTTATACCTTATCTTGGGGACAGAGGTACTTAAGATATAGCAGATATGAACAATGATACAATCGTGATAGGCCCATAGACTGATGCTCTGGCGTAGCAGGAGTATGGCAGGTCATGCTTAGGACATGGTGTTGAGGTTGCTCAATGCAAGGTCCTAGTGCAAGTGGGAGATTGTTAGTGTTTATGCCCTAGGAGCTCAGGATGGTCCATTGGGATATGTGTATCACATCTAGTTGATAGATGAGTTATCCTGGCATTGTCGTTGTTATGCAAGTTTGTACATCTGCGCATATGTACATTTGCATATACAATGTCCCTAAGAGATAGATTTTATCTAGTCTCTGTGTTTATCCCTGGTCGAGAATCATAGTGGATATGGGATAGCTATGATTCACTTGAGACTGGTATATGCGCTGGTTGAGCACGGGTTGCTAACGCAGGCATATGGGTATATCAAGAGAGATATACTGGATCGACCCGCCGTGAGGATTCATCTCGGTGTCACAAGATGAATATCACAGTGATAGAGTTGCGATTGTCCTAGACTTGAGGGCATTGGTATCTCTATATAGCAATTGATGTACTTTGATGCAACCTAATGCTTTGCTGTAAAAGGGCAGTCATAACGGTTTTCATTGGGTATGTCGCAAGCCGTATGAGGGATTCAATGTGCTAATAGAGGATTTGCCCCTTCCTTGCAAGGAAGCTTGATTGTCCATGGCGCCCCTATATGGATGACTGAAAGTGTATGGCCATACCCACGTGAGAACCTGATTTAGTCATGCCATATTATTGGGATTAACAAGTGTGACACACTTGCCCAATTCGGACATCAGTTGGCAAAAGGACAAAGCTGCACTTGTACTTTGTCACAGTTTTAGGGAATGTCAATGATGACACCATTCTGATGACTTAGGTAGCAATGATGTACTGCTAGGTGCCAGTCATTCCTTGTGATGATTTAGTCATCACTGCCAATGTCTGAAGAACCTACAGGGTTGCACACCTAGACGTCAGAGATTCCATACTGATCGTTTAGCCTCTAATCGAATCATTATGTGATTTAGATCATTTGGGAAATTGATGCATTGAGACTTTTACCGAGGAGATGATATTTTATTTTAGTTCATGTTTGACCACTGGTTGACTCCAGTGGACCACGTTTGACCTCTGTTGACCTATGTTGTCAAAATGAGTCAAACAAGGGTCTTGGTGCAAGTTTAGGCTTGGCACTTTAGTCACATGAATAAAATAAAATTATTAATTGGCAAGAGAATTTTTCTCTTGGCTAATTAATAGGCTTGGGTGCAATTTACAATTAATAGCGTCTGCGGGGATTCGAACCCGTGACGCTGATCTAGTTAATTGTGAATTGGCGCCTATATGCATTATCCCACTTGGGAAAAATCTCCATAGTGTGTCTGGCTCTGCTATTATAAATAGAGAGGCCCACCTGGGAGATTTTTGCACCAGACTCTTCTCTTTCTCTTGTTGTCGCCTCCCTTCTGCTGCTTGGCATGAGGGTCTTGGAGGTGATGACAATAAAAGGTTTTTTGCATCAAAGGTTGGGACAAGTGGTAGTGCTACCCACTCCTTGTTGCCAACGGTCCCTGCTCTCTTTGGCATTGGTGCAAGTTGAGAAGGTCAAGAGGCGTGGATCTCATCTCCCGAGGCTAGCACCACGCGTGGAGGTTGGAGAGATCTCGAGGAGTCCGTGTGTGCGCGATTGCAGAGGATGGGCCCTTGTGCATCTTCATCATCGGCCGCTCCCAGAATTGTTTGATAAGGTACTGCTTTTCACATCCTTCGGTTTTCTCTCGTAAGTGATCCTAGTGTTTCTAGAATTTTGTTTTGGACCTCCGCTTCCGCTGTGTTTGAAGTTTTTCTGAGGTCCGGGGATTCCCAACATATGTTACCAGAACTGCAGAACTAGCATGAGGAACTCAATGCATTTGTAATGATTTCATAGTTGAAACAACTCTATGCACCACAGGCTAGAATTGATAGGTTTGAGATATCCAAGACACTTTTTCAGATGAAGTTATCTAAGGGGGTGCTTGTAGGACCTCATGTATTCCAAATGTTTGGATATGTGGAGAACCTATAAAGGTTGGGCCACCCCATGGGTTAGGAGCTTGTGATTGACCTTATTCTTCAGTGTCTACCATCATCATTGAATCAATTCATAGTTAATTTTAACATGAGCAAGACTATTTGTGCTATAGTAGAACTATTGAATATGTTGTAGAGAACTGAGAAAACCTTGTGAAAGATAAGCCAAAGTCTATACTTATGGTCTAGGTTAAAGGCAAAGAGTTAGGGCATGGTGAATTATTTTCACAAGAATATCACCAAAGCTCCAAAGAATAAGAAAATGAAGAAGGTAAAGAATAACAAGTGCTTCCACTATGTCGTGGTGGGCCACTAAGGCGAGACTATGAAAGTCTACGGAATGACCTGATGGGAGGCAAGGCTTCCGCTTCTACACTAAGTATATGTGTTACACAATGCTACTATTGTTATTGGCGCATATGCAATCCCTCTACCATTTGGACTTCAGCTGAAACTATTCCCTTGCTATTATGCATATAGTTTGACTAAAAACATTGTCTCCATCTCAGCATTGGCTAGGATGGGATTTAGCTTTGAAATAAAGTACAATATTTGTTTATTTTCAAAGGCTGAAATATTGGTTGCTTGAGAAGTAAGTTGAATGGTGATGCTAGTGTGGTTGAATAAGAAGATTAGGTGAGTATTATTGGTTTTGACGCCATAAGACCTGTTATTGGTCTATCTTTTGTACTATTTGACATTGATATTACTTATATATATCATTATGGCATTATCGTTATTATGCTTTGTTTACATCTGCGATTGTGTACTTGCATGATAATGTCCATGAAGTCATATTGTATCTATGCTCAAATTCTTGTCCCCAGTCAAGTTCCTGAGTGGATATAGGACAATTCTGGTACATGTGAGACTGGTATATGGGCTGGCTAGGCACGAGGTGCTAACACAGACATATGAGTATATTAGTGGTAGATATACTGGACCGACCCACTGTGAGGCTATAACTTGGTGTCATGAGTTATCCTCACAAGTGATAGGAGATGCATTGATCTCTTAACTTGAGGTTATTAACTCTATTGGGAAACCCTGGGGATTATAAAATTTGACAGGCATAAACAGCAGAAGCAATCCCCGAAACAGGCCGGTCCCAAAAACCCAGAAGATCATGTCATGTGAGGAAATTGACACGGTGAGTAAGAGATGATACCTTGAAGCGAAGCAAAGGGATGCGATGTAGGCACCCAAGTGAACACCCTCTGCAATCTCGCACATAGCCGATGCTCAAGTTCTCTTCTTCCACGCCTAGTGCTAGCCTCAAGAAGAAGATCCACGCCTTTGGGAGTTCTCCTTAGGAACTTGCACCACCCATGATGCGGGGAGGCGACATGACCCACGGAAATACAAATGGAGTTTAAGGTTACCCTAGCTAGGGCACCTAAATTTCCATCTCTTGCATTTCATGCATCTTTAAGTTAGATTTTCATTCCTTGCATTGCATGCATCCTTAAGTTAGATCTCCTAGCATAACTTGCATCATGTGGTAGGTTAGATCCACCCTCAAATTACACCAAGTAGTTACATTCGCTAGGATCCGCCACGTATGTATGGTAGGTTAGTTCATGCTAATGATGTAATAGATTAGGTTGATCCAATTTTGAGCTCAAGTCAAGCCCAAGACAAGTATGGAGGCGCCTATGACCATTCAGCCCCTTTGGTGAAGCACCCTCTACAAAGTTACTCAAAGATCCACCATCCTAGTTGGCTACCAAGTGCAACCTCTCCCTTTGTTCCAAGCGCCACTTTCCCCTTGAGGAGATGGAGACAAGACCAGCAATTCGCCAGCCATTCCAGCAACTATATGGGGAAGAATTTCAGCCAACATTACAAGAGGATAGTCTTCAAGCACCTTCTCCATGTACAAGACCCTGCAGCTTCAAACTTGGTAAGTTTCCTTCATTCGGTTCCCAAGAAGACATCAGCACTTAATGGAAGATGTCAGCCCCTTTCAGCACTCAATCATCCATAGTTGGCGACCCTTCCATTTGGGAAAGACTTCAAATCAAGACTCAAAGCAAATCAGCCATTTGGGGAAAGGGAATCACTCCTCATCAATGCACCTGCATCATCCAGTTTTCTTTATGTAACGACTAGTATGAGCGCCGAAACTTGTTTCCTTGCTTTGCTTTGGCTTTATAACCTTGTAACCTCTTGGGTGAAATCAGAGTTGAATATTTTGAAAAAAATCATGAAGTGTGTATTCTAATGGTGTGTGTCGCCTCAACTCTCCTCCTCTACCCTTCCATGGATTTGGAAGTTCTGTCCTGATGAATTAAATCCTCACGCCCTTCTCGTCGCTGCCATTTCATCAACTTCGTGCTGCCAATCCAGGAGGCGGATCGAGCTGAAACTTCAGCCACGTCTCCTCCTCTTCCGGTCGAACACACAGCTGGGACGATCTCCCCATCCGACGGCTGGATCGCCGGGATCGTGGGATTTCTAGTGACGCCCCAGCTTTGCACCCCTGTTTCCACCTCCTCCAACTGTTCGACGTCGATCGCCTCCGACCGGCCACCGCTTGCTCCCAAACTTCGGCCACGAGTTCGCCCTGACCTTAGGAGCCTTCAGTTGTAGCAGATCGGGCATTCGTGCAGCGTACGATGAACGCCGGCCACCCCTGTTCCTAGCCGCATTTCCCCTGCTTCCGCCAGAAGTAGTGCAGCGCTATTGCCGCCTGTCTTCCAACGCCCAGGCGCAGCCTCTGACCATCAAAACTCGTCAGAAAGCGTCGATGACGAAGCTCCTCGCACCCTACAAAGACCGCCAGACGATGGTGCCTTTGGAGAGTGTTTTCCGTTCCCGGTGACCCCGCGCCTGCTCCCCTTTGTTCGTTGTCAGCTCGTAACCACCTTCCTGAAACCTCGAGATCGTCTGGTCACTCTTCCCCTCGCCTCTACAACCACCAACGACGCGAGAGCTGCAGCTGGAATTACTATTCCGGTGATCTCCTCCCAGCCGACGGGAGCCGAGGATTCACGCCAACTCTCAGCCTGCTTGCTTGCCAACTCAGCTAAGTCCTTCCTTCCCTATTTTGTTCCTATGCATAATGAAGAACACGTCCCTCCACTCTTGCTTGATTATTGTAGGATTATGGCGTGTGGAATGGAGGTTCATCTTGGCACAAGTTGTCCCTCTCTCTAAATAGTTTAGTCTATTCTTTGTTAGGCAAGAGAACTAGGAGGCCTAACCTCCCTCTTGAAGTTTTGCTTGTAAAGACATTTAACCTTTTATCACTCACTCACCTACACATCTGTGGGATGCTGTAATGCCATGGATGTAAGCTCATAGGGCCCTACTTCGTGTTGTTCCACCATTGGACCGGTGAAGAACGGGAAGGTTGGCCCTTCCATTCTCAAGGGCCGCAAGGTGAGCATTCTTTACAATTTCGTCATTTATCGCATTCCTAGAATTGCATGTATAGATTTACCGCTTTCCTAGAACAACATGTTTAATTTTGATTTTCTTATTATAAAATTACAAAAAAACTATGGTGTAAAAGCATTAGTTTAAATGGGTTTTCATAGCTATATCCTAAATAGCAAATGTTTTCAAAATACGTTGTTTGAATGCTTGCATGATTCCCACCCCCATCAACCCACAAGAAGGATGCGCCAAGAGGAGAGGGATGATGGAAGGTGCTACCAAGGTCCAACCTTGCTTGCGCCAAGAAGAGAGGAAGGAGAAATCGCCAAGTGCCAAGCTTGCGAATTTCTAAGAGAAGAGATTTCGAAAATCCAACCAAAATCTCCTCCTCTCTTCTCCCTTTTATAGAAATCATGGTGACTCTTCACATTCAGCATTAAATTCATAATTAAATATAGAGTTAAACTCTGAATTAAAGTCTCATTATGGCCCTTAATGACGTGACTCTTCAAATTCAGAATTTAATTCATAATTAATTACAGAATTAAATACCAAATTTAATTCCCAGAATTAATTGCAGAATTTAATTCTCATGATGACTATTGTGCCCAGGTGACTTATGCTTATGTCCCATTAGGCCTCACGACCCATTGGGCTTCATGGCCCATTAGTCTATGCTAGACTTCATTAAGCCCATTTGGCCCATTAAGCATGTTGGGCCTATTTGGCTCATTTGGCCCATAAATGAAGTTTAGCTCCGTAAATCCCTTCCATCTCATCAGGCACAATGGAACTGATGAATTCTCCCAAATAGATTCGAGTTATCCAATAACTCGATCATTAGGCTACTCGATCAATACGAGAACCCGAGAATCAAGTTGTGCGACCCTGTAGGTTCCTCTGACATTGGTAGTGATGAACTTAGGTCATCACAAGTAGTGAGTGGCACCTAGCTATGCATCGCTACTACCCAAGTCTTCGGAATGGATATCAACATCGACATCCCTATCATCGCAACAAGATACCGATGCATTACAGTCTCTTTGCCAGACTAATATCCAATGGACAAAGTGTGTCACCACTTTGTTTTCACCCAATCTCATGGTCATGACTAAATCAGGCTTTCACCTGGGTATGGCCATATACTTTCAGTCATGCAACCATAGGGGGGCCCCGTGTATATCAAGCTTCCCACAGGAACGAGCAAATCCTATGTCTGTCTATTGATCTTCTCATATGGGTCGTGACATACCCAATGACAACCATTATGACCGCCCAACTACGGTGAGGTGTTAGGTTGTATCAAAGCATGTCCTCAATCATATAGAAGAGTCAATGACCTCAAGTCAAGGGATCAATGCATCTCCTATAACTTGTAAGGCTAACTCATGACACCAAGTTAGAGCTTCATAGCAGGTCAGTCCAGTATATCCATCACTGATATACCCATATGACTACATAGCATCTCATGCCTTACTAGCCCATATACCAGTCTCACATGTACCAGAGCCGTCCCTTATCTACTCAGGTGCTTGACAGGGGACACACCGATTGAGCAAAGAAACAATCTGTCTCTACGGACATTATCATGCATGTACATAGTCGCAGATGTAAACATAGCATAATAACGATATTGGCATAATGATATATAAAATATCAATGTCAAGTAGTACAAGATGGACCAACAATGGGTCTAAGTGCATGACCCCAGAACGAGGGTGGTAGAGTTGCATGACTCATCATAGATCGAACCATGTCCAACAAAGTTATGTTGGTGTATATGCCCTGAGACCTTGTTTTGGTCAATATTTGTACTACTTGACTCTGATATTTTTATATATCATTCTGGCATTGTCGTTATAACTATTTGCTTACATATACGATCATGTACTTATATGATAATGTCCCTGGAGAAAGATTGGATCTATGCTCAAACTCTTGTCCCCAGTCAATGTAACTTAGTAGATATGGGACAGCTATGGTACTTGTTGTTGGGGTATGCCCTTAAGGCTAATGTTTGAGGCCTTGGGATTGTATCAGTATCATGTATAAACTTTATGTTTATAAAGGCAATGGTTGTTATTCAGGTTGTTACATCATCTGCTGCAATATGTATACTTCTGAATAATGTCTCAATGCTGTTCAGCTTGGCTAACATGCAGTTAAGTCCTTAGTCGAGATATCTTGGTGAACATGAGACAACCTTGATATGATTGAGACTAATATGTGTTCTAATCTTATAGGATGCTTCGAGCATGGAATAAGATGTAGACTCATGGGTACATTGGATGTACTGGACAGACCCTACTTGGTTATTCAATTGCTTGTCACAATGTGAATAATCCTTGTATGCAAACAAGTGGCATATTTCCTTTGACTTGAGATCACTTGTGTTTCTAAATGATGATTGGCATTGTTTTGAGGTAGTTCAATATCATTTGAAATATAATGGTTATAGATTATCTTGGATAATGAGCATGAGTCATGTTAGGGCACTAGTGATAGATATAGGATTGCCGTCTCCTAGTTTGGAGTGTGATGTTCTAATGGGGCCCCCCCTTGGATGAGATGATTGAGAAAGTGTATGGCCATACCCAGATGACTATGTTCATCTGATCTAATCATTCTCATTGTATTGGAGTTACAGGCTTGACACGCTTGTCCAATAAGAACATCCAGTGGCAAAGGAAACATGTATGCCTAGTGAGTTGAATTCACACTTGTGCTATGGTTTGGGTGTAGTCTTGGAAGACTCTTTCCTTTATATCGGGAGACAGTGATGTGTTGCTAGATACCCCTCACTGATCATGATAACGTGAGTTATCGTTACCGACATTTGAAGGAAACCCTTAGGGTCGCACAATTTGATGATATGGCTTACTTATGTCAGATCGTGTGGACTGAATTGTTTTGGTTCAGTTTAAAGGAATTTAAACTCTGATTGTAAGTGAGATCTGGTCTGATCATGTTTGATTGATTAGGGCTTTAGATCGGTAAACTTCGATCGAGAGATCTGATGCTAGATCGATGAGATCAAGAGCATCAAGAGATGAATGGTTAGATCTTGAACCATCTGGTTCATAGGTGATCTAGACCATGTCTTGGTTTGGGCTTGGTTTGATTTGGTCTTTGAACCAAATGCAATTAAACCAAATTAAAATGAACCAGTTCACTTATGTGAACGTATGGTTCATTTTGAGAGAAGTTCGATGGGGCATGGTAACGTGGGCATTGAAGGAGGACTTAGTGCTTTCTATTTTTGGAAAGCCGTTTTTCTTTGTTGATCTCTTCAACGTTTTCGAACGTAAGGTGCATCCGCTCTTGCTCACGCGGACTTGGATCCTCTCTTGCTCTCGTCTTGGGTGGTCTTCACGCCAAGGAAGAAAATTTGGTTGCCAAGGAAATCCATCTCTTCTCCTCCACACAAAAGGATTACTTGGAGATCCTTGCTAGCACAAGGAGATTCAAGAAGGAGCTATCTCTCATCTTGTGTGCGGTGCCTTTGGAGAAGAAGCACTCACATCTTTGCTTCCAAGTCGCCATCCTTGCAATGGCTATGGTATGTTTTCGTTTTGATCCATACAATTTATAGAAGTTGATCATATATCATACATGCGATTCTAGAAACCCTAGTTTCTGCTATGCCAAAATTCTAGATGCGCATATTAGGGTTTTTCGCCCCCCTCATGAAAGGGTTCCTTCAATTGGTATCAGAGCTGGGTTTTATGTATGTTCATATGTTTGCTTTTGTGATCCATGTTTGCGCTTTTGCATAGATCTAAAGCTTATCAACATGCAAAAAAAATTAACATGCTAGTTATTGATGTTGGCGCATGTTACATGTTTATGCATGATCATTTGTTGGCGCTTGTTATAGATGTTTTTGTCAAAACTTGTTAACTTGCGCGCCTAACCTAGATCTATATCTGCGCCTACTTTAAACCCTTAGACGGGTTGATAGGGTTGAAATCATCAGTCTTGTCTAGACCCAACAGTCTGATCAGACCATCTGATAGCCTAGATGGGTCGACCAGATAGCACCTGTGCGTAAGCACGAGGTGGCTATAGGTCGACTGCAGACAGGCGTGTAGCGATGTCTGGTTGAGACAACAAGTGAACGCTCTTGAGTTAGGCCCGGGGTTACACCCGCTTGCCAGAACTCATGAAGGTTGTTCAGCCCTTTGCGCATGCATGGTTGACCATTAGGTCAACTCAAGTCAGTTAGGACTTGGTGCATGCAAAGGCAGTGGACCGGAATAGACATGATGAGTGGATCCCTATTAATGTACCGTTGTAAGGTAGTAGGGCACATAAGGAAAATAAAATTGATGCCAATGGGTTTTCAAAAATTTTATTTTCTTATTGGTGGATCACATGTTGATTGTATACCATGATGATTGTCTATTTAATCTTATGTGGGCTGCCTATTTTAATGTGTGCTGTGCTGGGGCCTGCGTGCCTGGATTAAACTGTAAATTATTATAATTGTGATCTGCGCATCACATTTTAATTAATTTATTGTGTAATTGACCTGCATGTCAATCTTGTCTAGATAGATTAAATTGTAATTTAATCAGACAAGAGCACAGAGCACACTTGGCAGAGGCGCATGCAGCAGTGGCTTGACCAGGTGGGAGGTCCAGGGTTCGACTCTGGGACAGGCGCATTTACCTGGTGGGCGCACCTGAGCTGCAGTGGGCGCTTGGGCTCTGGGTTGGGCCAGATGAGATGCAAAAGACCCATCAACAGACCATCAACAGCTCAAGTGAAGACTTAAATTAAATTAAGGTCTTACCTAGGCTTAATGGGCTTTTACCACATAAGATCAACATGCTTTCTATTTATTGTTTATATAATTAGAATTGCATGATTTAATCTTCTGCTATCACCATAGGGTATGCATGATAGTTAAGAAGATAAAAGACCGTTAAAATCCAACGCTAAAATATCAAGCTCGTAAGCCTTCTGGAGCGAAACCTCACTGTTCTGACTATCGTTGGGGCCGTGTTGTACCCACTCAGTGGGCACGCCCATCTATCTTCAGACAGTGTGTGATTACACCTACGTGTTACAGGGAAGGGATTGGCCGTGTTGTACCCACTCAGTGGGCACGCCCATCTATCTTCAGACAGTGTGTGATTACACCTGCGTGTTACAGGGAAGGGATTTATCGCTTCTCGTTGCTCAGCATAGCACGTGGTGGTCCAGGGAGTAGGTCGGGTCAGCTTGACCATGTAGGCTACATATGTGGCGCATATGGTAGCTATATGGAGGCAGCCATCTGTGGGATCAGAGACTGTGTTGTACCAACTCAGTTGGCACAGTCTGCTGGATTGCCCGGATGAAGGGGAATCGCACAGGTTGGCGATTGGCAGGGATTGCCTACCAGAGACTAGTGCTTGTACTCTCTGTGCATCTTATCTCGCCTGAGCGGGACGCGGAGACCAAGTATGAAATCTGGATCCCATCTCACTAAAAGAGTTTTACTCTTTCGGGCTGTTTTGCTGGATTTTTCAGCCAGATAAAATAGTGAGAAAAGAATCATTCTTAAGTCCTGAATTGATTCTCACATTGATACTGACCTTGCTGTTCTTGCATTGTTGTAGATTACTGCAGCAATGAACACCACGAATTTTAATGTGCGATCCCTACTGGAAAGGGAGAAGTTTGCGGGGCCAAACTTCTCAGACTGGTACGGACACCTTAAGATTGTTCTTAAGGCTGAGAGGAAACTGTATGTCCTCGAGACGGCAATACCGCCTCAACCCGCTCCGAACGCCGCAAGGGCAGTTCGGGATGCTTATGAGAAGCATGTCAATGATAGCATTGATGTCGCTTGCCTGATGCTTGCGTCTATGACACCAGAGCTGCAGCGTCAGCATGAGGATCTATCTGCTATACAAATTATAGCAAACCTCAAGTTGCTGTATGCTGCACAGGCTAGGACTGAACGCTACAATTTGACTAAGCTTTTCTTTCAGAGCAAACTGGCTGAAGGAAGTCCAGTGGGAGCTCACGTACTCAAGATGATTGGGTAAAAGGAGGCTCTAGAGAAACTGGGACATACCATCAATCAGGAGCTTGCTGTAGACATCATATTGCAGTCTCTTCCGGCTACTTTTGATCCGTTCATCATTAATTTTAATATGAACAAGATCGACTGTACCCCGGCAGAGTTGCTGAATATGCTCTTGACTACAGAGTTGACTCTAAAGGGAAAGCCTTCATCCTCTGTCTTACTAGTTCCTTCATGGAATAAGAAGAAGGGGTGTAAGTACCCCTTAAGATAAGGGGGGTCCCCTTCTAGGGGGAGCATAACCCTAAAGCATATGGCGCATAAAATTTTCTTCTTGCGGAACTAGGGTTATAGGATCGATATGCATGCTAAAAGATCAACTTGATAATAAGAAAACAATCATACCATCGCCATGGGAAGATGTTTCCTTGGAAGCAAAGATCAAAGTAGATCTTCTCCTTGTCGTCACACACAAGATGATGTCGCTATCTCTCTTGGTGCCCCTTGTGCTAGCAAGGTTCCAAGAGGTCCTTGTCGAGTGAAGGGAAAATGAGATCTCTTTCTTCTTGGCCGAATCCTCCTCAACCTTCAAAGCGTCGCCCCACTCACGAGAGAGACGAGAGGAATATGGGCGAGAGGAATATGGGCGAGAGGAATATGGGCGAGAGGAATATCACCGAGCGAAAATAGAGTATATTCTATTTTGATGAGCGCACTCTCCAAATGGAGATCATGGTTACTAAAAATAGTAACCACTCCTCACCACAACGTTCACGCCAAGTGAACTTGTCGCCTACTCCTCTCCCTATGAACCAAGCGCTCATTTAGTGAGCCGGTTCACTTTGGTTCGGTTTAAGAACCAATCAAGCCAATGATCTAGTCTAGATCTTAAATAAACCCTAAGGTTCACGATCTAACCGTCGATCTCAACGATGCCCCTGATCTGACCGATCTGGCATACATTCTCTCGATCGAAGCTTACCGATCTCAAGCCCTAATCAATCAAACATGATCAGACCAGATCTCACTCACAATCAGAGATTAAATCCCTTTAAACTGAACCCAAACAATTCAGTCCACACGATCTGACTTAAGTAAGCCATATCATCAAATTGTGCGACCCTAAGGGTTTCCTTTAAATGTCGGTAACGATAACTCACGTTATCACGATCAGTGAGGGGTATCTAGCAACACATCACTGTCTCCCGATAGAAAGGAAAGAGTCTTCCAAGACTACACCCAAACCATAGCACAAGTGTGACTCAAATCACTAGGCATGCATATTTCCTTTGCCACTGGATGTTCTTATTGGACAAACCTGTCAAGCTCGTAATTCCAATATGATGAGCATGATTAGAACAGATGAACACAGTCACCTGGGTATGGCCATACACTTTCTCAATCATCTCATCCAGGGGGCCCCTTTAGAACATCACACTCCTTAAACAAGGAGACGGCAATCCTATGTCTATCACTAGTGCTCTAACCTGACTCAAGCTCACCATCCAAGATAGTCTATAATCATTATGTTTCAAATGATATTGAACTATCTCAAAACAATGACAATCATCATTTAGAAAACACAAGTGATCTCAAGTCAGAGGAAATGTGCCACTTGTCATATCCAAGGAATATTCACATTGTGACAAACAATTGAACATCCTAGTAGGGTCTGTCCAGTACATCCCATGTACCCATGAGTCTACATCTTATTCCATGCTCGAAGCATCCTATAAGATTAGAACACATATTAGTCTTAACCATATCAAGGCTGTCTCATGTTCACCAAGATATATCGACTAAGGACATAATAGCTTGTCAGCCCAGCTGAACAGCTTTGAGACATTATTCAGAAGAACATATATTGCAGCAGACAATGTAGCTAACTGAATAACAACCATGCCTTTATAAACAAAACAGTTTATTACATGATACAGATACATTCCCACAGGCCTCAAACATTAGCCTTAAGGGCATACCCCAACAATCTCCCACTTGCACTTAATCTAATGGTTGAGAAATCTCAAACCCATATTATTACAGTGCTTCTCATGCTTCTGCTGCGCCAGAGGCTTGGTAAGCGGGTCTGCCAGATTGTCATCTGTATGAACCTTGCAGATTTTGATCTCGCCACGATCTATGATCTCCCTGATCAAATGAAACCGTCTCTGTATGTGCTTGGACTTCTGGTGCGACCGTGGTTCCTTTGCTTGTGCGATTGCTCCAGTGTTATCACAAAAGATAACCAAAGGATCTGCACTCGAAGGAACAACACCAAGTTCTCTCACGAACTTACGAATCCACACTGCCTCCTTGGATGCTTCCGAGGCTGCAACATACTCGGCTTCTGTTGTGGAATCAGCAACAGTTGACTGTTTGAAACTTTTCCACACCACTGCACCTCCATTCAAGCTAAAAACATAGCCTGATTGCGATCGGAAATCATCCTGGTCAGACTGGAACGAAGCGTCAGTATATCCTTCAATACTGAGTTCTTCCTGACCACCATATATCAAGAACATATCTTTGGTCCTCCGCAGATATTTTAAAATGTTCTTGACTGCAATCCAGTGCGCCATACCTGGATTACTCTGGTAACGACTGGTCACGCTTAACCCGTAAGCGACGTCTGGGCGAGTACACAACATCGCATACATAATGGATCCAATAGCCGAAGCATAAGGCGTATTGTCCATTTCATCTTTCTCAGTCTGTGTTTGTGGACACTGACTCTTCGAAAGATTCAGACCATGTCTGACTGGAAGATATCCTCGTTTAGAATTCTCTAAATGAAATCTCTCCAGGACCTTTTCGATGTAAGTACTCTGGCACAGCCCGAGAAGCCTCTTAGATCTATCCCTGTAGATCTTCACACCTAACACATAGGCTGCTTCTCCTAGATCTTTCATCTGGAAACATTTCCTCAGCCATGCTTTTACAGCATGCATTTCAGGAATATCGTTTCCAATGATCAAGATGTCATCGACGTAGAGGACTAGGAAAGTAATCACGCTCCCACTAAACCTCTTATATACACACGGGTCATCCTCGTTCTTGATGAAACCAAATTCGGTAACTGAGTCATCAAAACGAATATTCCAGCTTCTAGATGCTTGTTTAAGTCCATAAATAGACTTCTTTAACTTGCATATCTTATGACGATCTGCTGGATTAGTGAAACCTTCTGGTTGTGTCATGTACACATCCTCATCCAGATTTCCATTAAGGAAAGCTGTTTTCACATCCATCTGCCAAATCTCATAATCATAATATGCAGCTATCGCGAAAAGAATCCGAATAGACTTAAACATGGCTACAGGAGAGAAAGTTTCATCATAATCTATCCCGTAGATTTGTTTGAAACCTTTCGCAACTAGCCTGCCTTTATAGGTAACCACGTTACCATCCATGTCAATCTTCTTCTTGAAGATCCACTTACAGCCTATAGGGATAACTCCCGGAGGCGGATCAACCAAATCCCAAACTTGGTTATCTGACATGGAGTCCATCTCGGCGCGCATAGCTTCAAGCCATCTCGCTGACTCCGGTCCACTGACCGCATCCGCATAAGTGAGGGGTTCATCATTGTCAATGATGTAGACTCCATCATAGCGCTCAGGCTGTCGACGGATCCTACCCGATCTTCGCGGTTCCCGTGATATCTGAGCCTCAGGTTGTTCAATAACCTGTTCTACCAGCTCAGGCACATCCAACTCTGCTTGAGCACTTTGTCCTTCCTCTGGATTCTCATCCAGTTTTATTTCTCTCCCACTGGCCTCTTGCAGAAGAAACTCCTTCTCAAGAAATATGGCCGTCCGAGCAACAAAAACCTTGTTCTCCTTGGGATCGAAGAAATAATAACCCTTAGTTTCCTTAGGGTAACCGACAAAGATACATTTGTCAGATCTACTCTCTAGTTTCCCAGAGGCGAGCTTTTTGACATAAGCCTCGCAACCCCAGATCCTGATAAATGTCAAGCTTGGCTGTTTCCCATACCATAATTCATATGGCGTCTTTGAAACTGCCTTGGATGGCACTCGGTTTAGTACCTTTGCAGCTGTTTCCAGTGCAAAACCCCAAAAGGAGTAAGGAAGAGTAGCCTGACTCATCATAGAACGAACCATATCAAGTAGCGTTCTATTTCTCCTCTCGGACACACCATTCCATTGCGGTGTTCCTGGTGGAGTGAGCTGTGAGATAATCCCACACTCCTTTAGATAGTCAGTAAATGCATGACTTAGGTATTCACCACCTCGATCTGAGCGAAGTGCCTTGATATTACGGCCTAGCTGATTCTGTACTTCATTTTTGAACTCTTTGAACTTGTCAAAAGATTCACTTTTATGTCTCATCAGATAGACATAACCATATCTACTGAAATCATCAGTAAAGGTAATGAAGTACTGATAGCCACCTCTGGCATGTTTACTAAATGGCCCACACACATCACTGTGTATAAGGTCAAGTAAACCTGAAGCCCTTTGACCTTTGTGAGGAAAAGGTGACTTCGTCATTTTACCCATCAAACAAGCTTTGCATGTATCAATCTCCTTATAGGAGAATGATCCCAGCAGTCCATTTTCATGCAACCGCTTAATGCGTTTCTCGTTAATATGGCCTAAACGACTATGCCATAGCAAGGTGTTGTCATCAGCATACTTGGCTTTCTTAATATCAATTTGCTGTATTGAACATTCCATGTCCAACATGAATAACCCATTGTTAATTGAACCAGTTGCATAAACAATATTATCATAAGACAAAATACACTTTGAAATATTGCATTCAAAGGAAAACCCCTTCCTGACAAGAGCAGGAATGGAGATAATATTTTTAGTTATACTGGGAACAAAGTAACAACTGTTTAGTTCCAATACAAGTCCAGATGGTAAAGAAATAAAGTAGTCTCCTACAGCAACAGCAGCAACCCGTGCCCCGTTTCCAACTCGTAGGTCCACCTCATGCTGTCCCACCTGCCTTCTTCTCTTGAGTTCCTGTACATTTGAACAAATGTGAACTCCACATGCAGTGTCCAACACCCATGATACAGAAGAAGAAAACATGACCTCAGTCACGAATATACCTGAGCCAGAAGCAAAGCTTCCCCTCTTATCTCCTTGGAGCGCTTTACAGTCCTTTTTCCAGTGACCCAGCTGGCCACAGTGGAAACACCTGTATTCCTTAGACCGCTTGACCTTCTGCTTCAGAGCCTTGCTGTAACTCTTGACAGGGGCCTTGCCCTTCTTCCCCTTCTTTTTGTTCCTAGAAGGAACCATCAAGACAGAGGTTGAAGGCTTACCCTTCAGAGTCTCCTCAGTGGTCAAGAGCATATTCAGCAGCTCTGCCGGAGTACAATCGATTTTGTTCATATTAAAATTAATAATGAACGCGTCGAATGACGGCGGGAGAGACTGCAGAATAATATCCACAGCAAGCTCCTGGTTGATGGTATGCCCCAGTTTCTCTAGAGCCTCCTTGTGCCCAATCATCTTGAGCACGTGAGCTCCCACTGGGCTCCCTTCAGCCAGTTTGCTCTGAAAGAAGAGCTTTGTCAAATTATAGCGTTCAGTCCTCGCCTGTGCAGCATACAGCATCTTGAGGTTTGCTATAATCTGTATAGCCGACATATCCTCATGCTGACGCTGCAGCGGTGGCGTCATAGACGCTAGCATCAGGCAAGCGACATCAATGCTATCATTGACGTGCTTTTCATAGGCTTCCCGAACCGCCCTTGCGGCGTTCGGAGCGGGCTGCGGCGGTATCGCCGTCTCGAGGACATACAGTTTCCTCTCTGCCTTAAGAACGATCTTAAGGTGTCCAAACCAGTCAGAGAAGTTCGGCCCAGCAAACTTCTCCCTTTCCAGTAGGGATCGCACATTGAAGTTCATGGTGTTCGTTGCTGCAGGTATCTACAACAATGCAAGAACAGCAAGGTCAGTATCAATGTATAAGAATCAATCAGGACTTAAGAAAGATTCTTTTTCTCACTATTTTATCAGGCGTGAAAAATCCAGCAAAACAGCCCGAAAGAGTAGAACTCTTTTAGTGAGATGGGATCCAGATTTCATACTTGGTCTCCGCGTCCCGCTCAGGCGAGATAAGATGCACAGAGAGTACAAGCACTAGTTTCTGGTAGGCAGTCCCTGCCGATCGCCAACCCGTGCGATTCCCCTTCATCCGGGCAGTCCAGCAGACTGTGCCAACTGAGTTGGTACAACACAATCTCTGACCCCACAGATGGCTGCCTCCATGTGCTACCATATGCGCCACATATGTAGCCTACATGGTCAAGCTGACCCGACCTACTCCCTGGACCACCACGTGCTATGCTGAGCAACGAGAAGGGATAAATCCCTACTCTGTAACACGCAGGTGTAATCCCGCACCATCTGAAGATAGATGGACGTGCCCACTGAGTGGGTACAACACGGCTCCAACGATAATCAGAACAGTGAGGTTTCGCGTCAGAAGGCTTACGAGCTTGATATTTAAGCGTTGGATTTTAACGGTCTTTTATCTTCTTGCCTATCATGCAATTCCTATGGTGATAGCAGAAGATAATTTAATCATGCAATTCTAATATTAAGCAATAAAAGAAAGCATGTATCTTATGTGGTAAAAGCCCATAGCCCTAGAAGACCTTAACCTAACTTAAGTCTTCATTTGCTCTTCATGGGTCTTTAGCTGCTTATCTGGCCCAAACCTGGGCCCAAGCGCCAATTACAGCACAGGTGCGCCCACCAGGGAAAATGCGCCTGGTCCTAGGGTCGAACCCTAGACCTCCCACCTGGTCCAGCCACTTGCTGTATGCGCCTCTGCCAAGTGTGCTCTGTGCTCTTGTCTAATTAAATTACAAATTTAACTATCTAGACAAGAGTGACACGCAGGTCACTTACATTTATAAATTAAAACACAGTGATGCGCAGATCACAATAATTAATTTACAATTGTTTAATACAGGCTCGCAGGCCCCAGCACAGCACACAATTAATATGGGCAGCCCACATAAGACTAAATAACCAAGCATATGCATCAATCAATAACCATGTGATCCAATCATAAAAATTAAAATTTTTGAAAACCCCATGGGATCAATTTTAATTTTTCCTTATTTGCCCTACAACCTTACAACGGTCCATCACTAGGGATCCACTCATCCAACCTAGTCAGATCCACTGCCCTTGCATGCACCAAGTCCTAACTGACTTGAGTCGACCATAGGGTCAACCATGCATGCGCAAGGGCTGAACGACCACACAGAGTTCTGGCAAACGGGCGTGACCCCGGGCCTAACTCAGGTGCGTTCATAAGTCGTCTCAAGCAGACATCGCTACACACCTGTCTGCAGTCGACCTATAGCCACCATAGGCTTGCGCCAAGGTGCTATTTGATCGACCCATTCAGGCTGTCAGATGATCTGATCAGACATTCTGGATCTAACCTAGGGGTTGACTTCAACCCTAATAACCCGTCTAAGGGTTTATAGTAAAGCCTTAGATCTATAATGAGTCGCGCAAGTATTCAAGTTTTGTAAAACAAAAACAAGATGCGCCAACTTACAACATACATGCGCCAATAGATGGAAACATATTTCATACATGAAGTTTCGCAAGATGATAAAACCTATCATGCAACTTTCGCATGTTATATAGATCTAAGCATATGGAATCACAAGGCCAAAGCAATCATAACGAACATGCATTCAACCTCGCTCTGATACCAATTGTAAGTACCCCTTAAGATAAGGGGGGTCCCCTTCTAGGGGGAGCATAACCCTAAAGCATATGGCGCATAAAATTTTCTTCTTGCGGAACTAGGGTTATAGGATCGATATGCATGCTAAAAGATCAACTTGATAATAAGAAAACAATCATACCATCGCCATGGGAAGATGTTTCCTTGGAAGCAAAGATCAAAGTAGATCTTCTCCTTGTCGTCACACACAAGATGATGTCGCTATCTCTCTTGGTGCCCCTTGTGCTAGCAAGGTTCCAAGAGGTCCTTGTCGAGTGAAGGGAAAATGAGATCTCTTTCTTCTTGGCCGAATCCTCCTCAACCTTCAAAGCGTCGCCCCACTCACGAGAGAGACGAGAGGAATATGGGCGAGAGGAATATGGGCGAGAGGAATATCACCGAGCGAAAATAGAGTATATTCTATTTTGATGAGCGCACTCTCCAAATGGAGATCATGGTTACTAAAAATAGTAACCACTCCTCACCACAACGTTCACGCCAAGTGAACTTGTCGCCTACTCCTCTCCCTATGAACCAAGCGCTCATTTAGTGAGCCGGTTCACTTTGGTTCGGTTTAAGAACCAATCAAGCCAATGATCTAGTCTAGATCTTAAATAAACCCTAAGGTTCACGATCTAACCGTCGATCTCAACGATGCCCCTGATCTGACCGATCTGGCATACATTCTCTCGATCGAAGCTTACCGATCTCAAGCCCTAATCAATCAAACATGATCAGACCAGATCTCACTCACAATCAGAGATTAAATCCCTTTAAACTGAACCCAAACAATTCAGTCCACACGATCTGACTTAAGTAAGCCATATCATCAAATTGTGCGACCCTAAGGGTTTCCTTTAAATGTCGGTAACGATAACTCACGTTATCACGATCAGTGAGGGGTATCTAGCAACACATCACTGTCTCCCGATAGAAAGGAAAGAGTCTTCCAAGACTACACCCAAACCATAGCACAAGTGTGACTCAAATCACTAGGCATGCATATTTCCTTTGCCACTGGATGTTCTTATTGGACAAACCTGTCAAGCTCGTAATTCCAATATGATGAGCATGATTAGAACAGATGAACACAGTCACCTGGGTATGGCCATACACTTTCTCAATCATCTCATCCAGGGGGCCCCTTTAGAACATCACACTCCTTAAACAAGGAGACGGCAATCCTATGTCTATCACTAGTGCTCTAACCTGACTCAAGCTCACCATCCAAGATAGTCTATAATCATTATGTTTCAAATGATATTGAACTATCTCAAAACAATGACAATCATCATTTAGAAAACACAAGTGATCTCAAGTCAGAGGAAATGTGCCACTTGTCATATCCAAGGAATATTCACATTGTGACAAACAATTGAACATCCTAGTAGGGTCTGTCCAGTACATCCCATGTACCCATGAGTCTACATCTTATTCCATGCTCGAAGCATCCTATAAGATTAGAACACATATTAGTCTTAACCATATCAAGGCTGTCTCATGTTCACCAAGATATATCGACTAAGGACATAATAGCTTGTCAGCCCAGCTGAACAGCTTTGAGACATTATTCAGAAGAACATATATTGCAGCAGACAATGTAGCTAACTGAATAACAACCATGCCTTTATAAACATAACAGTTTATTACATGATACAGATACATTCCCACAGGCCTCAAACATTAGCCTTAAGGGCATACCCCAACAAGGGGAAGAAGGGCAAAGCCCCTGTTAAGAGCTACAGCAAGGCTCTGAAACAAAAGGTTAAGCGGTCGAAGGAATACAGATGTTTCCACTATGGCCAGCTGGGTCACTGGAAAAAGGACTGTAAAGCGCTCCAAGGAGACAAGAAGGGAAGCTTTGCTTCTGGCTCAGGTATTTTTGTGACTGAGGTCATGGTTTCTTCTTCCATATCATGGGTGTTGGACACTGCATGTGGAGTTCACATTTGTTCAAATGTACAGGAACTCAAGAGAAGAAGACAGGTGGGACAGCATGAGGTGGACCTACGAGTTGGAAACGGGGCACGGGTTGCTGCTGTTGCTGTAGGCGTTTATTACATCTCATTACCATCTGGACTTGTATTGGAACTGGACAATTGTTATTTTGTACCAAGCATAACGAAAAATATTATCTCTATTCCTGCTCTTGTCAGGAAAGGGTTTTCCTTTGAATGCAATATTTCAAAGTGTATTATTTCTTTTGATAATATTGTTTATGCTACTGGATCGATTAACAATGGGTTATTCATGTTGGACATGGAATGTTCTATACAACAAATTGATAACAAGAAAGCCAAGTATCCTGATAACAGCACCTTGCTATGGCATAGTCGTTTAGGCCATATTAACAAGAAGCGCATTAAGTGGTTGCATGATAATGGACTGCTGGGATCATTCTCCTATGAGGAGCTTGATACATGCAAAGCTTGTTTAATGGGTAAAATGACGAAAGCTCCTTTTTCTAATAAAGGTCACAGGGTTTCAGGTTTACTTGACCTCATTCACAGTGATGTGTGTGGGCCATTTAGTAAACATGCCAGAGGTGGCTATTCGTACTTCATTACCTTTACTGATGATTTCAGTAGGTATGGTTATGTCTATCTAATGAGACATAAAAGTGAATCTTTTGACAAGTTCAAAGAGTTCAAAAATGAAGTACAGAATCAGCTAGGCCGAAATATCAAGGCACTTCGTTCAGATCGAGGTGGAGAATACTTGAGTCGAGAGTTTACTGACTATCTGAAGGAGTGTGGGATTATCTCATAGCTCACTCCACCAGGAACACCGCAATGGAATGGTGTGTCCGAGAGGAGAAATAGAACCTTACTTGATATGGTTCGTTCTATGATGAGTCAGGCTACTCTGCCTTACTCCTTTTGGGGATTTGCACTGGAAACAGCTGCAAAGGTACTAAACCGAGTGCCATCCAAGGCCGTTTCAAAGACTCCATATGAGTTATGGTATGGGAAACAGCCGAGCTTGACATTTATTAAGATCTGGGGTTGCGAGGCTTATGTCAAAAAGCTCGCCTCTGGGAAACTGGAGAGCAGATCTGACAAATGTGTCTTTGTCGGTTACCCTAAGGAAACTAAGGGTTATTATTTCTACGATCCCAAAGAGAACAAAGTATTTGTTGCTCGGACGGCTATTTTTCTTGAGAAGGAATTACTTCTGCAAGAGGCCAGTGGGAGAGAAATAAAGCTGGATGAGAATCCAGAAGTAGGACAAAGTAGTCAAGCACAGTTGGATGAGCCTGAGCCATTAGATCAGGTTACTGAACAACCTGAGGCTCAGATATCACGGGAACCGCGTAGATCGGGAAGGATCCGTCGACAGCCTGAGCGCTATGACGGAGTCTACATCATTGATGATGAACCCCTCACTTATGCGGATGCGGTCAGTGGACCGGAATCAGCGAGATGGCTTGAAGCTATGCGAGCCGAGATGGACTCCATGTCAGATAACCAAGTCTGGGATTTGGTTGATCCGCCTCCGGGAGTAATCCCTATAGGCTGTAAATGGATCTTCAAGAAGAAGATTGACATGGATGGTAACGTGGTTACCTATAAAGGCAGGCTAGTTGCGAAAGGTTTCAAACAAATCTACGGGATAGATTATGATGAAACTTTCTCGCCTGTAGCCATGTTCAAGTCTATTCGAATTATTCTTGCGATAGCAGCATATTATGATTATGAGATTTGGCAAATGGATGTGAAGACCGCTTTCCTTAATGGAAAACTAGAAGAGGATGTGTATATGACACAACCTGAAGGTTTCACTAATCCATCAGATCGTCATAAAATATGCAAATTAAAGAAGTCCATTTATGGACTTAAGCAAGCATCAAGAAGCTGGAATATTCGTTTTGATGAATCAATCTGTGAATTTGGTTTCATCAAGAATGAAGATGACCCATGTGTATATAAGAGGTTTAGTGGGAGCATAATTACTTTCCTAGTCCTCTACGTCGATGATATCTTAATCATTGGAAACGATATTCCTGAACTACATGCAGTCAAAGCATGGTTAAGAAAATGTTTCCAGATGAAAGATTTGGGAGAAGCAGCCTATGTATTCGGTGTGAAGATCTACAGAGATAGATCTAAGAGGCTTCTCGGGCTGTGCCAGAGTACTTACATCGATAAAGTCCTGGAGAGATTTCATTTAGAAAATTCTAAAAGAGGATATCTTCCAGTCAGACATGGTCTGAATCTTTCAAAGAGTCAGTGCCCACAAACACAGACTGAGAAAGATGAAATGGACAATACGCCTTATGCTTCGGCTATTGGGTCCATTATGTATGCGATGTTGTGTACTCGCCCAGACGTCGCTTACGGGTTAAGCGTGACCAGTCGATTCCAAAGTAATCCAGGTAAGGCACACTGGATTGCAGTCAAGAACATTTTGAAATATCTGCGGAGGACCAAAGATATGTTCTTGGTGTATGGTGGTCAGGAAGAACTCAGTATTGAAGGATATACTGACGCTTCGTTCCAATCTGACCAGGATGATTTCCGATCGCAATGAGGCTATGTTTTTAGCTTGAATGGAGGTGCAGTGGTGTGGAAAAGTTTCAAACAATCTATTGTTGCTGATTCCACAACAGAAGCCGAGTATGTTGCAGCCTCAGAAGCATCTAAGGAGGCAGTGTGGATTCGTAAGTTCGTTTAGGAACTTGGTGTTGTTCCTTCGAGTGCAGATCCATTGGTTATCTTCTGTGATAACACTGGAGCAATAGCACAAGCAAAGGAACCACGGTCGCACCAGAAGTCCAAGCACATACAGAGACGGTTTCATTTGATCCGGGAGATCATTGATCGTGGAGAGATCAAAGTCTGCAAGGTTCATACAGATGACAATCTGGCTGACCCGCTTACAAAGCCTCTGGCGCAGCAGAAGCATGAGAAGCACTGTAATAATATGGGTTTGAGATTTCTCAACCATTAGATTAAGTGCAAGTGGGAGATTGTTGGGGTATGCCCTTAAGGCTAATGTTTGAGGCCTTGGGATTGTATCAGTATCATGTATAAACTTTATGTTTATAAAGGCAATGGTTGTTATTCAGGTTGTTACATCATCTGCTGCAATATGTATACTTCTGAATAATGTCTCAATGCTGTTCAGCTTGGCTAACATGCAGTTAAGTCCTTAGTCGAGATATCTTGGTGAACATGAGACAACCTTGATATGATTGAGACTAATATGTGTTCTAATCTTATAGGATGCTTCGAGCATGGAATAAGATGTAGACTCATGGGTACATTGGATGTACTGGACAGACCCTACTTGGTTATTCAATTGCTTGTCACAATGTGAATAATCCTTGTATGCAAACAAGTGGCATATTTCCTTTGACTTGAGATCACTTGTGTTTCTAAATGATGATTGGCATTGTTTTGAGGTAGTTCGATATCATTTGAAATATAATGGTTATAGATTATCTTGGATAATGAGCATGAGTCATGTTAGGGCACTAGTGATAGATATAGGATTGCCGTCTCCTAGTTTGGAGTGTGATGTTCTAATGGGGCCCCCCCTTGGATGAGATGATTGAGAAAGTGTATGGCCATACCCAGATGACTATGTTCATCTGATCTAATCATTCTCATTGTATTGGAGTTACAGGCTTGACACGCTTGTCCAATAAGAACATCCAGTGGCAAAGGAAACATGTATGCCTAGTGAGTTGAATTCACACTTGTGCTATGGTTTGGGTGTAGTCTTGGAAGACTCTTTCCTTTATATCGGGAGACAGTGATGTGTTGCTAGATACCCCTCACTGATCATGATAACGTGAGTTATCGTTACCGACATTTGAAGGAAACCCTTAGGGTCGCACAATTTGATGATATGGCTTACTTATGTCAGATCGTGTGGACTGAATTATTTTGGTTCAGTTTAAAGTAATTTAAACTCTGATTGTAAGTGAGATCTGGTCTGATCATGTTTGATTGATTAGGGCTTTAGATCAGTAAACTTCGATCGAGAGATCTGATGCTAGATCGATGAGATCAAGAGCATCAAGAGATGAATAGTTAGATCTTGAACCATCTGGTTCATAGGTGATCTAGACCATGTCTTGGTTTGGGCTTGGTTTGATTTGGTCTTTGAACCAAATGCAATTAAACCAAATTAAAATGAACCGGTTCACTTATGTGAACGTATGGTTCATTTTGAGAGAAGTTCGATGGGGCATGGTAACGTGGGCATTGAAGGAGGACTTAGTGCTTTCTATTTTTGGAAAGCCGTTTTTCTTTGTTGATCTCTTCAACGTTTTCGAACGTAAGGTGCATCCGCTCTTGCTCATGTGGACTTGGATCCTCTCTTGCTCTCGTCTTGGGTGGTCTTCACGCCAAGGAAGAAAATTTGGTTGCCAAGGAAATCCATCTCTTCTCCTCCACACAAAAGGATTACTTGGAGATCCTTGCTAGCACAAGGAGATTCAAGAAGGAGCTATCTCTCATCTTGTGTGCGGTGCCTTTGGAGAAGAAGCACTAGCATCTTTGCTTCCAAGTCGCCATCCTTGCAATGGCTATGGTATGTTTTCGTTTTGATCCATACAATTTATAGAAGTTGATCATATATCATACATGCGATTCTAGAAACCCTAGTTTCCGCTATGCCAAAATTCTAGATGCGCATATTAGGGTTTTTCGCCCCCCTCATGAAAGGGTTCCTTCACTTGTGAGACTAGTATATGGGCTGGTTAGGCACGAGGTGCTAACGCAGACATATGGGTGATGACATCAAAATATATAGTAATTTTTGTGCTATTTCATGAGTGTTTTTTTGTCATATTCATAGACTTTGCTTATTTTTATGCCTTTTTTATCAGTATTTGCGAAATCTAAACTCTTTTCTGTTTTTAATGATTTTCAGGCAAAAAGGCATGTTTTCAATCGATTTGGAGCAAACCAGATGCATAATTGAATTCACAACGTCAAGAGGGGATCACACGTTAAATTTCAGAAGAATCAGAGCTTCAGAGCAAATTACGGCACCCCCAATATGACTTTTACGGTACCGTAATTTGACTACAGACTCAGATCAAAATTACGGTACCCCCATAACACTCTTTACGGTGCCGTATTTTGAGATTTTTCTAACCAGAGATTTCATGAAGATTACGGCACTGCCGTAAACATTTTTACGGGCCGTAATATGGGCGTAATTCTGGGCAGAGATTTGATGAAGTTTACGGTACCACCATAACGGAATTTACGGTACTGTAATGCAGAATGGTTTTGATACTGACCGCAAGCGTAATGGCTTTATCGCTGTAGTATATAGTATCGTTCCCACGAGGACGGTTGAGTCAAGTACCAATAATTCTTAATTTCAATAGCTAAACGACTTCGTAACTGAGGGTGTTATCGGTTTAACGTTCAAAATAAAGTAAACAACTAAAACAACTCCAATTGACAGCAAAAACGAAAGAAAGACAGTTGTTATGAGAAAAATCAGATCTAAGGGGTTCACCATACCAACAATCAGGAACTAAATGAAAAGCGTTGCAAGAGATAATCTGAAACCACGGAAATTCTCGAGTTTACAAATTACCCCCTTTCGGCGGTGTAACTTGGTATCAAACCCAACCGTCCTTCTACTTTCGTGATAGAACGAACCAGGTTGATCCAATGAGTGCAGGAGAATATAAATTCCGCAGGCATGTTTTACCTACTTTCGTGGCAAAATCCACTAGCCCAATCAAAACAGATCAGTCATCACAATTTTCCCTTTCTGTACTTCTCGTGATGACTAGAGTAAAATTTGATTGATCAAGTCAAAGATTACGGAATAAACACAGTGAAGATCGAGTAGAGTCAAGAAAATCTCTTAAAAACAACAGAAATCAGTTCATAGATTGAAAAGTGGGCTACGCCCAAAAATCCGATTGAGTGTTTACGCTACAACTTGCATAGTTTCGGTTAAAATCTCTTTCATATGAAGGAATACACAAGACAGAAGAGGTACAAGATGAAAATAGAGGAGAAAAATGCAAACTTTTCCCCCAAGATCTGGTTCCAAGCGCTGTCTTCTTCCTTGTTCTCCTTCTCCTCGCTATCCTCCCGGAGTCGATCAATTTTTCCCCCAAAATGTTTCCTTTTATATGTCTGGTTGACTTCCTCTTGTTTCTGACGTGTAGCCCTTCTAATTCCCATCGTTTTGACACAAAGATCCCCCAAATCTGACTTGAAATGAGGGAGAAATGCCAATAGTCGCGATCTGCGTATAAAAATACGGGCGTGAAGCGTTTCTTGGGCTGGCCCGTGAAGCTCTCGGATGAATTCGGCGTTGCGCCTTCAGTTGACTTCATGGGCGTATTCTGTTTCACGGGATAGATGTATTCTTCTCGGCGAACATAATTCCAAAATTTCATTCCCGTGTTTCACGGTCGTATCTTCGATCACGGCTCGAAAATGATGTGAAATATTCGTCCTCAGAAATACGGCCGTGAACACTTTCATGGGCAGACCGTATTTTCGGTAACAATTCCCGTTTGAGCTGAAAATTGCTGGGAAGTTTCGTCTTTTCATCCTTAACCATCATATAACTTTAATTTCCAGTTTTAGGCTCCATAGATAAGTGAATTAACCTGAAACACATGAAAGGCGAAGAAATGTGTAGATTCCGAAAATAACAAGGAAATAAGTGCTGAAAGAGATACAAAAGTAACAAAATAGGCCTTGATTCGTGAAATAAATATATCAGGAATTACAACATATGACAAGGTATCAAATCTCCTAGACTAAAATCCCTACTTGCCCTCAAGCAATGAAAATCAGAAAACAGACAAACCAGATATGATAGAAAATGATCTTAGCTTATAACTTGTCTCCAAGGAAATATTCATCAAGAATAAACCATGCTAATCTTCAAAATTCAAAGTAATTAGCAAATTGTCAAAAGTCAAATCAATAAGGTCCCACAATCCAAGATCAAAAAGGACTTGCAACCTATGCAAGACAATGAACTCCCATCATATAAATAAACTTCATTCACCCATTGAAGATTACCAAGATTACTAATGGGGATGAAAAACTCAATGCTGGCGTAGAAAGCTGGTTGTAATGGAAAACTGAATGAAAGAAACCCCCTTTTATTTTTGTGTCCGTTTTTTTTTTGTCTCTAAACTTTTGTTAGAGAATTTTTTCCAAAATTTTTTTTTCTTTTTTTTTTGAAATGATTGCCCTAAATTGTAGTGTGGAGGGCAAATGATTTGAATATGATAGGAAGTGGCGAGGGTTATGCATTGAGTTTCCATACCAACAAGCAACCAGGTAAACCACATAGATAAATAAAGCAATCCACTTAACCAGAAGAACAAAAACATCACATAAGTTTTGAAAACCTTAATAAAATTGAACATGTTCCCCATCAATTGTCATCCATCGAATAAACTAATTACAAGAACCTATCTATCTTAATCACAGTTGGCATACAAGGAGACAAGGTTAAACAAAGAACAATGTCATACATACCATGGCATCCTAAATATTCATCATGTGAAATCACAATTCACAAACAAAAAATTTCAAGAACATTCCATCATCAGGTACAACAAAATAGTATCAGAATAGTTACACAAAATAGCATCTTAGCATCAGAGTACCATCACATCATCACAAAAAAGCATACAAAATATCGTCATGGAGACAACAAAATAGCATCACAAAACGATTTCACAAAACATAAAACAGCATCAGAATACCCTACATATCTCCCAGACTAAATGCAGCACAGTCCTTTGTGCTATGAATAAGTACACAAAATTTGGAAAATGTAGGGTATGATACTCACAAAAACTAAGAGGTGCCATCACCACCATCATCCTCGTCTGTGCTCATCTCCATGCCTGGTTCTTGAGCCTCATCTTCATCATCATCGCCGTCTCCCCGGATGTCATCAGAATCACCATCACCAAGGTCAGACTGCAATTTTGTCTTGAGATCATTGAATGATGCCCAGAAAGAACTCAGAAATTTGGCTTGGCATTTTAGTTCATCACTAAGCCCGCGATGTTCGTCATGGAGGCTAGACATATCAAAGCGCATCTGTGCCAATGTGTCTTCAATACCGTCTGTGATGGTAAGTAGGCGGTCCAACTTTTCTTCAATACGACTCCATCGTCCCTCCACGTCTGGAGCAGAGGAGGGAGTGAAGGCTCCATAACCAAATGAACTTCCTGTTGGTGGTATCGGTGCAGCTGTAGAAACTGGGGTAGGGATCTCCTCAAGTACCTCAGGCCCTAAGGTCCAATTTTGTTTATCACGTATAGTGGTGCGCCTTTGATTAGGTAGTGGAATAGTAGTATCGTTGCCCTTGAAAATCAGACAATAGTCATCACCCTCTTTCACTATCAGCTTCATAGAAATGCAAGAGTCCAAATCAATGCGGTTACGCCCTTTGGCTTTAGGCATAACAGTAGGGTCAACTCCTAAAGTTAAGGCAACGTGTGTAACGAGTCCACCCATGACGACCATTCCTTTCTGGGCTCGTGCTACCTTATATAGTTGCTTGACCTGAAAGTAAGCAGAGTTCAATTTAAATCCATGCAGCATTGCCCAGATGAAGAGGACCTCGGTGGAGCGTACCATGCTGTCACTTTCACCTCTACCAAAGATAGAGTGTGTCAACACCCTATGTACGTATTGGAGTACGGGGTTACTTATGGAACTGGCACGAGCTGTCTTGGAGGCATAGTAGAGGTCATGACTAATGATCTTCCAAAATTCACACTCGTTATAATCCCGAGGTGCCCGTCGCGTGCCGTCCTCTAGAAAACCAAAAATTTGGTTTAAACGTTGGAGAGTCAGTGAGAATTCCTTGCCTTGTAACCAGAATGAAATCCGGCCTTTATCTGCATCGTCATATGTACTCACTTGGACATTTAAGGAACTAAAGAATTCCAAAGTCAGTGGTATATATGTGGCATGATGTAATCCAAAGAACTGCTGCCATCCGATATTTGCATACATCCACTGAACATCTTCATAAAGTCCCAACATACGCATTGCTTCTGTATCAAGATAGCGCGTGTTGATGATCTGGCGTTGTAGAATAAGAGCGCAAGCAGATTCTTGGGCAGCATTACAAAGTGGAAAACCATATGGCGCGGCAGCTGGTTGAGCTTCGGCAGGGGGTTGCTGTTGTTTGCCTGAACGAGATGAAGAAGGACCCTTTGATGAGGAAGTACCAGCACGGGAGGTGCGCTTCTTTGCCATAACTTTTCGTTTGGGTGCCATTGATATCCCAGAAACAGAGAAACCCAAAAAACAGAGAAAAGCAGAGAAATCTCGGTACGAAACAGAAGATAGAATGAACGCCTTCAATGTCGATCAAGCTAGAACCGATTTCACCGCGTTGGAGATAAAGAATAGATCAGAGAGTTGCCTGATGTGAGAAGCGTCGCAGAGCGGATAGGATGGCACAGGACACAAATCCCTTCAATGTCGCATGCCGGAAGCTGTTTGTGCATAGAGGGAGAACAATAATGGCAACGGCAGCAGTAGGAACTCCGGTGAACTCGCTGGAAGGCTGGAGACGCCGATCGGCGACGGAGAAGAATGGGAAGAGGGGCCGCGGCAGTCGCTGGTGTGCTCTAGGGCATAGGGGAAGTCGTGAAAACCCTTAGGCGGTGCATTTAAATGAAAGGGTGTTGACCAGCTTTGACCAGCAAGAGTGATGAAGTTATAGGCGTATATCATAATACACCTATGCCCGTATTTCTCTCGGCGAAAATATGGTTGAAGAAGAATGCCCAAGAAAGAAAATACAGCTGCAGGTGTTATGCTCGAACTTTGAAGATACGGGTGTAACTTTGATACAGCACCAGCCATATTGTTCTCGGCGAAAAATGGGTTCAGAAGAATACGCCCATGTTATGAAGCACATGTGCGGTTGTGTAATCCTCGGGAGAAAATAGTCACTCAAATTACACCCGTGTAGTGTAACACTGCCTGGCCGTATTTCTCTCGGCGAAAAACAAGTTTGCAAAGAATGGCCAGAAATCATTTCACGGGCGCGGCTGTGCTCTTCTCGGCGAAAAACTTCCATATGCTGAAATTCCAAAATCCGGCCGTATCACATTTCACGGCCAGCCCGTATTTTCATAAAAATCCTTGAAATTGACTTTTTTCAGCTCCCAGCTTCCTGCATATCATTCCTACATTCACTATGAGATAAAGTTCATCAGAATGAAGCAAAGAAATGAACAAAAAATGCTCACTAAGCATAGTAAACTAAATTACAAAGAAACACAAGGAGATAGATAAAAGCTATAAACAACAAACTACACTAAGCATTAGATACTTGGGCTGCCTCCCAAGGAGCGCTACTTTTAGGTCGGTATCTCAGCCAGTAAGTTTATCAGGTAGAAGATGGAGGTACGAGGAGAGCTTGAGTACTCCCCTTTTCAACCGATTCAGATTCATAGTAAATCTTCAGCCTTTGCCCATTGACAGTGAAACTCCCTGAATGTTCACTCCATATCATTATAGCTCCATGAGGATAAACCTTTTGAATCACAAAGGGTCCTGACCAACGTGTCCTAAGCTTTCCAGGGAAGAGCCTGAGACGTGAATTGAATAGTAGAACCTGGTCTCCTTCTTTAAATTCTTTCTTCCTAATGCGCCGGTCATGCCAAAATTTTGTTCTTTCCTTGTACAATTTGTAGTTCTCATAAGCAAACATTCTCACTTCATCTAACTCATTCAACTGGAATTTCCTCCTCTCTTCTACAGATTTCAAATCATAGTTCAGCAATTTAACAGCCCAATACGCTCTATGCTCTATCTCCACTGGTAGATGGCAAGATTTGCCATAGATAAGCTAAAATGGTGACATTCCCAATGGAGTCTTAAATGCCATCCTATAGGCCCATAAAGCATCATCCAATTTAAGGGCCCAATCCTTTCTCGATGTAGAAACTGTCCTCTCAAGTATACATTTAATCTCACGGTTCGAGACTTCGACCTGTCCGCTAGTTTGGGGGTGATAAGGTGTTGCAACTTTATGCTTCACCCTTTACTTTCTCAATACCCTCGGGACCCAAAATCGTGGAAATATTGTCTTCTTTAGCATCTGTGATACCACTCGAGAATCACAAGTTGCAGCAGCAGCAGCTTCAACCCATTTCGAGACGTAATCCACTGCTACTAGGATATACTTGTTGCCGCACGACGATGGAAATGGCCCCATAAAGTCTATACCCCAGACATCGAATATTTCAACTTCCAAAATGTAGTTGAGGGGGAGTTCATCTCGTTTAGAAATGTTGCCACTCCTTTGGCAACTATCACATCTCTGAATAAACTTTCGAGCATCTCTGAAAATGGTGGGCCAATATTGTCATGATTGTAGAACTTTGAATGTTGTCTTTTCAGCGCTAGCATGTCCACCATAAGGTGAAGAATGACATTAAAAAAGTACATTGGAAATTTCTGAATCTGGTATACATCTTCTAAAAAGCCCGTCAACACATCGTCGGTAGAGGTATGGATCGTCCCAATAGTAGTGTCGTACATCAGATAAGAATTTCTTTTTCATTTGAAATGTCAAATAATGTGGAAAAATATCAGTAGCCAAAAAATTTACAAAGTCCGCGTACCATGGCGTAGCTTGTGCCATAATGGCGAGCAGTTGCTCTTCAGGAAAATTATCATTGATCTCAAGACCATCTCGGGTCTGTCCTTCTTTCTCATGAATCAGTCGGGATAGGTGATCTACCACCGAGTTTTCTGCTCCTTTCTTATCCCGAATCTCCAGGTCGAACTCTTGTATGAGAAGGATCCATCTAATAAGTCTCGGCTTCGCATCTTTCTTGCTCATCAGATATCTAATCGCTGCATGGTCAGTGAAAATGATTATTTTAGAATTAATCAAATAGGATCGAAACTTATCAAAAGCGAAGACGATGGCAAGCAGCTCCTTCTCCGTCATAGCATAATTAATCTGCGCCTCGTCTAAAGTGCGGCTCGCGTAATATATGGCATGGAGCTTGTTGTCCTTTTGCTGCCCCAGTACAGCTCCCACAGCGAAGTCGCTTGCATCGCACATTAATTCAAAAGGAAGATTCCAGTCTGTAGGCTGCATAGCAGTGTTGGTGTATATGCCCTAGGACCTAGTTTTAGTCCATCTTTGTACTACTTGAGTCTGATATTCATATATCTTTCTGGCATTGTCGTTATCTATGTTTGTTTACATCTGCGCATATGTACTAATATGATAATGTCCCTGGAGACAGATTAGATCTGTGCTCGAACTATTGTCCCCAAGTCGATGTACCTTAGTGGATATGGGATACCTATGGTACTTGTGAGACTGGTATGTGAGCTGGTTAGGCACGTGGTGCTAACGCAGAGACATGGGTATATCATTGGAGGATATACTGGATAGACCCGCTATGAGGCTATGACTTGGTATCATAAGTTATCCTCACAAGTGACAGGAGATGCATTGATCCCTTGACTTGAGGTCATTGACCATTCTATATGGTTAGGGACTTGCTTTGATACAACCTAACACCTCGCCGTAGTTGGGAGGTCATAACGGTTGTCATTGAGCATGTCACGACCCATATGAGAAGGTCAATGGACAGACATAGGATTTGCCCCTTCCTAAGGGAAGTATGATATCCATGGAGCTCCTCTATGGTTCTATGACTGAAAGTGTATGGCCATACCCAGGTGAGAACCTGATTTAGTCATAACCATGTGATTGGGTAAAAACAAGTGGTGACACACTTGTCCAATCGGATATCAGTTCGGTAAAGAGACTGTAATGCATCTGTACCTTGTTGCAATGATGGGGATGTCGATGTCGATATCCATTTCGATGACTTGGGTAGCAGCGATGCACTGCTAGGTGCCACTCACTGCTTGTGGTGACATTTGGTCAGCACTGCCAACATCAGAGGGACCTATAGGGTCGCACACCTTGATACTCGAGTTCTCGTATTGATCGGGAAGCCTTATGATCGAGTTATTGAATAACTCGGATCTATTTTAGAGATTTCATCAGCGCCAATGGGCCTGATGAGATGGAAGAAACTTATTGAAGCCAACTTCTATTTTTGGCATATTGGCCGAATTAACCATGGTTAGCCACATTTGACCATGGGTTAAGTTGAATTGGATCCAATCGCTTGGTTAACATGACTAATGGTCTTTGGGCTAGGCCCATTGCTAAGTTGGGCTCACTAATAAGTTGTCATGAAGAGAAGAAGGGCTAGAAGGGTATAATGGGGACAAATCTTCTCCCCTAGGCTCCTATGGGCATAATGGGGAGAAGTGGCACAATTTGCTTCATAAGGAAGCAATTGGCGCCTCCCCCCTTTATCCCTTATGGTATGAATGCCTCTATGGCATTACTTGGGGCGCAAGGCAAGGCCTTGGCGCACAAGGAAAGGCGTGGGCACAAAAGGAATGGTTGAATGAGAATTATGGAAATGTCTTGGAGACTTTCCTTGCCTCAAACCTTCTCATCCTAGCCGCCCACTTGTCTTGATCCTAGCCTTTCACAAATCGCCTCTTGCCCTATAAAAGAGCACCTAGCCACCCCCTCTCATAAGTGACAATTCCTTGGAGGCGTAATCAATAGAGAGGGGCGAAAGCTTGGAGGCTCTTGGCGCAACTTCTCTTCCTCCATCATCTAGCCGCAAGCACAAGTCTTCTTCTCCTCCTCTTGGCTCAAGAAGGACTTGGACTTGGCGACTACTTCTCCTCTCCTTCTTCTTGGCGCATACACCTTGGAGGTAGTGCAGAATTGAAGAGGGCGAGCACAAGGCTTGGATCTTCTTCCCGAGTCTAGCACCGGGTGTGGAAGAAGAGAACTCGAGGCATCCGTGTGTGTGAAACTACAGAGGGCGCACGCTTGGGTGCCTATCACGACATCGACCTCATCTTGCTCTAAGGTATTTCCTAACTCATCGTGTCGACTCTCTTGGTTGCAATCTTCACTGGGTTTTTGGAACCGGCCTGTTTCGGGGATATTGCTTCCGCTGTGCAATGTATGTTGTAATCTCTATTTCTGAAAAATTGTAAAATATCCCCGGGGTTTCCCAACAGTGGTATCAGAGCGACTTGCAAGACTCGAACGATGTTTTATGCTTTTCTTTCATGCTCACATGCCATATCTCTATTTTCGTAAATAGCATGATGCATGGCAAACGATTTTTCTAAAAGTAGAAAAATTAGGGTTTCTTGTTTCTATCATCCTCTCAATCTCTTTTGGATTTTTGGACTATTTTTCTTGTCTAATTTAAAGATCAAAGGCGCACATAATTTTGTCAAGTAGGACGGGCATTGTGTCTTCGGACTGGCCAAGTCTCTTGATCTGACAAAATTGCCAGCCGAAAGGATCTCTGAAATCATCATGAAAAATAAATCGCAATTAACCAAAAGATTTGTGAGAAGAAGATGAGAAAAAGAGACTAGTTTTATGAAAAAGTAAAATTTCAGATTTTATGTTTTTCATGAGCATGTAGAATTGCATGAGTAAATACCTTGATTGTGCATAATGTTATGATCATGAGTCAAGCCCCTTTTGCATGCCTGTGATGTATCTTTGTGCGGCCTGCGTGCCATCTTTTTCATTATTTTTGTAAAAAATTAACATGAAGATTAAGGGCTAGGCGCATCCTTCTTGGACCTTAATGCTCGCATCTTGCTTGATGGCGCAAGCATGCAAGGTGGCGCATGCAAGTTGGTGCTTGGTTGCTTGGTGGCGCAAGAAAGCTTGGCCAAACCTCTTTTGGTTTAAGAGCTAGCCATCTTGGCCCCTTGCATAGTGGCGCACCTTCCTTGGAGGAAGACCATGGCATTGGCCGAACCTATGGGGAACTTTTAAAGTGTACCTCTAGGGTTTGAGAGCTAAACCATGAGAGAAGGACCTTGGAGCCAACCTTGAAGTTCAAGCTAGAGGTCGGCTAGGCTAGGTCTAGTTTTTTGGGGCTTGAGTTCTAGGACAAGAGTTGAACCTCTTTCATGGCATGGATTGGTTCAATGTCTTGAATAGGATATGATCACATCATTCTTTACTGCTTTTATTATTATCTGCAGAAGCATCCCTGTAATATTTTATCATTATGTTATCACCGTAGGATTGCATGCCTGTAATGATAGACATAAGATAAAACTGAGATGATGAGACCTTAAACAAAAACCCTCAATTAAAATATCAAGTCTGGTAGCCTTCTAACGCGTAGCCCTCACTAAGCTATCGATCAGTGGAGTTGTGAATTGTTTCCCACCCTCGTGGGACACACCCACTTATCTTTAGAAAATGCATGGTGACAATGGTTTCCCCAGTCCAGTTTTAACCTGGGCGTGCCTTCGCAAGGAAACTTGTTGGCCCTGGGCATAACGGTTAGGAATGGACTTGACTAGATTTTCATGTGTGCTAGGCACATGGTGAAACTCAAGAGGCATCGTTGAGAGGTTAGGGTTTCATGCTGTATCCAGCCCTCGCTGGACATGAAATGCCTGGACTGTCTCAATAAGGGGAATTGCTTGGAGCAATCGGCCGGCGCGCCCACCTTAGGAAACATGGGTCACTTTGTGCATCTCATCCCACCCTCGTGGGACGCGAAGCCCTGTGTGGAATGAGGATCTCATCTCACTAGGAAATGTTGGATTTCTCGATTGACTTTGTGGGTTGTCAATTCGATTAAAAATAGTGGGAGCCATGATCATTTAAAACAAGTCCAGTTTAAATGACTCAAAGTAGTACTAATCTGCTGTTTCTTGGTTGTTGTAGAACAATGGCTATGAACAATGGCATTTGTTCATTGCGATCTACCCTGGAAAGGGATAAGTTGGTTGGATCCAACTTACTGGTTTGGTATATGAGCTTGAGAATCATGCTCAAGCTCGAAAGGAAGCTTTATGTCCTTGAGCGTCCTTTTCCTGAGCCACTTCCATGCTCGGCCTCAGCGGCTGAGAGGGATGCTTATGATAAGCATCAGGTTGATACTTTGGAGGTTGCTAACCAACATGTCACCTGAATTTAGAGGGTGATATGAATCGAAGAGTGCCTCTGAGATTATTTTAATCTAAGGCAGCTCTTTGATGAATTGGTTGAGCTCAATCCTCCTAAAGTTGATATTCAGTGTGTTGAGCCGAAAGTCTTGACCAAGGAACTGAAATTAAAGATGGATATGATCAGGAATAATAGGTGCTATTCATGTGGAGGGCCACCTCACATGTTGAAGGACATGTTGCAACTTCAGAATGAGGAGAAGAAAGGCAAGGCCTTGTCTTCATGCTCAGGTATTTATGTTACCGAAGTCAACCTTTCTACTCCTATGACATGGGTATTGGATACCGCATGTGGAGCTCATATTTGTACAAATATGCAAACGCTCAGAAAGGGTAGATCGGTAAGGCCTAGAGAGATTGACCTACGGATAGATAACATGGCGCAAATTGCTGCTGTTGCTTTAGGAGTTTCTCTCCCTGCTTTCTGGACTTCAGTTAAAGCTAGACAATTGCTATTATGTACCTTCCCTTACCAAAACATTGTATCCACTCCTTGCTGCGCAAAGAAAGGATTTAGGTTTGAAATAAAAGAGAACTTATGTTCTTTTTCTTTTGCAAACATGTTTTATGGGAAGGGTACTTTGTGCAATGGTCCGCATGTCTTGGACATGGATAGCTCTATTTGTAACATAAATAATAAAAGGACCAAACTGAGTGGTTCAGTTGGTGCTTTCCTACGGCATTGTCGATTAGCCCATATAAACAAGAATCGCATTCGACAACTCCATGCAAATGGGTTGTTAGATTCGAGTTCCTTGGAGGAACTTGATATATGTGAGACTTGTTTATTAGGGAAAATGACAAAGGCAACCTTCACCAAGACTGGTGAGAGGGCAGGAGGTTTATTAGATCTCATACATACTGATGTGTGTGGGCCTTTCAATAAACAAGCTAGAGGAGGGTACAACTACTTCATCGCGTTTACTGATGACTTCAGTAGATATGGTTATGTCCATCTGATGAGACATAAGTCTGAATCCTTTGAGAAATTTAAGGAGTTTAGACATGAAGTAGAGAACCAGCTTGGTAGATCCATTAAGGCTCTTCGATCAGATCGTGGTGGAGAGTACCTGAGCGGTGAGTTCTTTGACTATCTGAGAGAGTGTGGGATCATATCCCAACTCGCTCCTCCTGAAACACCTCAATGGAATGGTGTGTCTGAAAGGAGAAATCGAACCTTGTTGGACATAGTTCGATCTATGATGAGTCATGCAAACTCTACCTCCCTCATTCTGGGGACATCCACTTAAGACAGCTTCTCTAATGCTGAATAATGTTCCATCTAAGAGTGTCTCAAAGATTCCATACGAGGTATGGAGTGGGGAACGCCCTAATCTCACTTTTATCAGGATCTGGGGATGTAAGGCTTATGTCAAACGTCATGATTCTAGCAAGCTAGAACCTAGATCTGATAAGTGTATGTTTGTGGGGTACCCTAAGGAGACTAAGGGTTACTACTTCTATGTTCCCACCGAGAACAAAGTTTTTGTTGCTCGGGGTGCTGTCTTTCTAGAGAAAGAATTTCTCATGAAAGAAGTTAGTGGGAGGAAGTTTGACTTGGATGAGAACCAAGTGCAACCACAAGATAAAGAGATGGAATCTGAGCCACCTGCACCGGTTGCTGTCCAACCTGAGGCTCAAACACAGGTCCCCATGTAGATCTGGGAGGATTCGTCATGCACCTGAGAGGTATGGGTCGCTGCCGACCCAACACGATGGGATCTTCATCATTGAGAATGAACCCAGGACTTATGATGAGGCGGTCAGTGGACCGGACTCCGAGAGATGGCTTGATGCCATGCGATCTGAGATAGATTCCATGTCGGCTAACCAAGTCTGGGATTTGGTTGAGCTGTCTGATGGGGTAAAACCCATAGGGTGTAAATGGGTCTTCAAGAGGAAGACAGACATGGATGGCAATATAGTTACCTATAAGGGTAGACTAGTGGCTAAAGGATTTAAACAAGTCCACGTGGTGGACTATGATGAAACCTTCTCGCCAGTTGCCATGATCAAATCCATTCGGATTCTGCTTGCTATAGCTTCATATCATGACTATGAGATATGGCAGATGGATGTGAAGACAGCGTTCCTTAATGGGAAGCTGACTGAGGATGTGTATATGTCACAACCTGATGGCTTCATCCATCCTGCAGAGGCTAGTAAGGTCTGCAGGCTAAAGAAATCCATTTATGGATTAAAGCAAGCATCTCGAAGTTGGAATCTTCGATTTGATGAAGCCGTGAGAGATTATGGCTTTATCAAAAGTGAAGATGATGCCTGTGTATACAGAAAATTCAGTGGGAGCTTGGTAACTTTTCTGGTCATGTATGTTGATGACATACTGCTCATCGGAAACAACATCCCTAGTCTTCAAGCTGTGAAGACATGGTTAGGGAAGTGTTTCGAGATGAAGGACTTAGGGGAGGCCGCCTACATTCTAGGCGTGAGGATCTACCGGGATAGATCCAAGAGGCTCTTGGCCCTTAGTCAGAGTACCCACATTGATAAGGTCCTGGAGAGGTTCAACTTGGAGCAATCCAAGAAAGGATACCTTCCAGTGAGAGATGGCCTTACTCTCTCAAAGAGCCAGTGTCCTACAACACAGGCTGAGAGGGATAACATGAGTCGAATTCCCTATGCTTCGGCAGTGGGATCAATCATATATGCAATGCTGTGTACTAGACCAGATGTGGCTTGTGCTGTAAGCATAACCAGCCGATACCAATCCAATCCAGGTTTGCAGCACTAGGTGGCTGTAAAGAATATCCTTGAATGTCCTGAAAAGGACTAAGGATTTATTCTATATGGTCTACGGGGGACAGGAAGAGCTCAGTGTGCAGGGCTTCACGGATGAGTCGTTCCAGTCTGATCCTGACGACTTCAGATCGCAGACCAGCTATTAGTTTAAGATGGTTGGAGGTGCTGTATGCTGGAAGAGCTTCAAGCAATCCACCATAGCTAATTCTACAACCGAAGCTGAGTATGTGGTTGCTTCTGAGGCAGCCAATGAAGCCGTTTGGATCAGGAAGTTCTTTTTGAACTTCAGGTGGTTCCAAGTGCAATGGATCCCATTGAGCTCTACTATGACAACAATGGGAACTGCACATGCAAAGGAACCACGGTCTCATCAAAGATCCAAACACATACTCAGGAGATTTCACCTGATCAGAGAGATCATTGATAGAGGTGATGTCAAGATTAGCAGAATTGACACAGAGAGCAATCTAGCAGACCCACTGACCAAGGCTTTGGCGCAGAAGAAGCATGATGGTCATACTAGAGATATGGGGTTGAGGTTGCTCAACCTCTAGGTCTTAGTGCAAGTGGGAGATTGTTGGTGTATATGCCCTAGGACCTAGTTTTAGTCCATCTTTGTACTACTTGACTCTGATATTCATATATCTTTCTGGCATTGTCGTTATCTATGTTTGTTTACATCTGCGCATATGTACTAACATGATAATGTCCCTGGAGACAGATTGGATCTGTGCTGAAACTATTGTCCCCAGTCGATGTACCTTAGTGGATATGGGACAGCTATGGTACTAGTGAGACTGGTATGTGAGCTGGTTAGGCACGTGGTGCTAACGCAGACACATGGGTATATCATTGGAGGATATACTGGATAGACCCGCTGTGAGGCTATGACTTGGTGTCATAAGTTATCCTCACAAGTGACAGGAGATGCATTGATCCCTTGACTTGAGGTCATTGACCATTCTATATGGTTAGGGACTTGCTTTGATACAACCTAACACCTCGCCGTAGTTGGGAGGTCATAACGGTTGTCATTGAGCATGTCACGACCCATATGAGAAGGTCAATGGACAGACATAGGATTTGCCCCTTCATAAGGGAAGTATGATATCCATGGAGCTCCTCTATGGTTCTATGACTGAAAGTGTATGGCCATACCCAGGTGAGAACCTGATTTAGAACCTGATTTAGTCATAACCATGTGATTGGGTAAAAACAAGTGGTGACACACTTATCCAATCGGATATCAGTTCGGCAAAGAGACTGTAATGCATCTGTACCTTGTTGCAATGATGGGGATGTCGATGTCGATATCCATTCCGATGACTTGGGTAGCAGTGATGCACTGCTAGGTGCCACTCACTACTTGTGGTGACATTTGGTCAGCACTGCCAACGTCAGAGGGACCTACAGGGTCGCACACCTTGATACTCGAGTTCTCGTATTGATCGGGAAGCCTTATGATCGAGTTATTGAATAACTCGGATCTATTTTGGAGATTTCATCAGCGCCAATGGGCCTGATGAGATGAAAGAAACTTATTGAAGCCAACTTCTGTTTTGGCATATTGGCCGAATTAACCATGGTTAGCCTCATTTGACCATGGGTTAAGTTGAATTGGATCCAATCGCTTGGTTAACATGACTAATGGTCTTTGGGCTAGGCCCATTGCTAAGTTGGGCTCACTAATAAGTTGTCATGAAGAGAAGAAGGGCTAGAAGGGTATAATGGGGACAAATCTTCTCCCCTAGGCGCCTATGGGCATAATGGGGAGAAGTGGCACAATTTGCTTCATAAGGAAGCAATTGGCGCCTCCCCCCTTTATCCCTTATGGTATGAATGCCTCTATGGCATTGCTTGGGGCGCAAGGCAAGGCCTTGGCGCACAAGGAAAGGCGTGGGCACAAAAGGAATGGTTGAATGAGAATTATGGAAATGTCTTGGAGACTTTCCTTGCCTCAAACCTTCTCATCCTAGCCGCCCACTTGTCTTGATTCTAGCCTTTCACAAACCGCCTCTTGCCCTATAAAAGAGCACCTAGCCGCCCCCTCTCATAAGTGACAATTCCTTGGAGGCCTAATCAATAGAGTGGGGCGAAAGCTTGGAGGCTCTTGGCGCAACTTCTCTTCCTCCATCATCTAGCCGCAAGCACAAGTCTTCTTCTCCTCCTCTTGGCTCAAGAAGGACTTGGACTTGGTGACTACTTCTCCTCTCCTTCTTCTTGGCGCATACACCTTGGAGGTAGTGCAGAATTGAAGAGGGCGAGCACAAGGCTTGGATCTTCTTCCCGAGGCTAGCACCGGGCGTGGAAGAAGAGAACTCGAGGCATCCGTGTGTGTGAAACTGCAGAGGGCGCACGCTTGGGCGCCTATCACGACATCGACCTCATCTTGCTCTAAGGTATTTCCTAACTCATCGTGTTGACTCTCTTGCTTGCGATCTTCACTTGGTTTTTGGGACCGGCCTATTTCGGGGATATTGCTTCCGCTGTGCAATGTATGTTGTAATCTCTATTTCTGAAAAATTATAAAATATCCCAGGGTTTCCCAACAAACAGGGGCATAAATTAAAGCCAACTTTAGTTTTTTAAATGCTAATAAACAATCATTATCGAAGTAGAATTCAGAATCTTTTGAAAGCAAGTTCGTGCGTGGTCGGGCTACCTTTGAGAAGTCTTTGATAAATCTTCTGTAGAAACCCGCGTGCCCTAGGAAGCTACGGATTCCGTTTACGGAGTTGGGTGGCTTCATCTTCTCAATAACTTGGACCTTCGCTTGATCGACTTCAATCCCGCGTTCAGAAATCAGGTGTCCTAGTACAATGCCCTCTTGTGCTATAAATTGGCAGTTTTCCCAATTGAGGACGAGGTTCACTTCCTCACACTGCTGTAAAACCTTCACCAAGTTAGATAAACATTTTTCAAAAGAACGACCATAAACAGAAAAATCGTCCATAAAAATGTCCATAAAGTCCTCGTTATAGTCAGAGAAAATTGCCATCATGCAACGCTGGATGTAGCTGGAGCGTTGCATAATCCGAATGGCATCCGTCGGTATGCAAAAGTGCCGTATGGACAGGTAAATGTGGTCTTCTCTTGATCTTTCGGGTGGATAGGTATCTTCTCCAAATGAAATGTTCCAGTCATATCCATCAATTGTGCATATCTTATGGCTTCCTCATTGTCTTCGGTATGTGGACTTTCCAAAAGAGTGACCTCTAGCGGGTTAGTGCTGGAGGTCATGTGCGCAACTTCTTCTACCACATTATCTATGATGTCCACATTGCAACAAGATCCTGCAACGAAAGGCTTTTTCAGACTCGAAGATAAATCAAACTCTATAGCGTCATTACTGATATTCAATGCTAGTTTTCCCTTTTTCACATCAATGACCGCTCCGGCTGTGGCAAGGAACGGTCGTCCCACAATTATCGGCAACTTAACATCCTCTTCCATTTCAAGAACAACAAAGTCCACTGCGATGAAGAAGTCACCGACTTTGATCGGGACATCTTCTAGAATTCCCATAGGTTTCCGCACCAAGCGGTCAGCTAGCTGCAAGGAAATCAGCATCGCTTTCACGTCACCAATGTCAAGTTGCTTGAAATGGGAAGAAGGCATAAGACTGACGCTTGCTCCCAAGTTGCATAGTGCGTGATCAAAAGAGAGATCCCTGATTTGGCAAGGGATCGAGAAGCTGTCCGGATCTTTCATCGTTTGCGAAAGCTTGTTCTGGATTATGGCGTTGCACTCCTCAGTGAGTGCAACGGTCCCCGGTTCTTCCAGCTTCCGCCTATTCGAAAGGATGTCCTTTAGAAACTTAACATATGTGGGCATCTACAAAATTGCTTCAGTAAACGGAATATTAATATACAGTTTATTCAAAATATCCAAAAACTTTCCAAACTGTTTATCTAACTTTGCCTTAGCCAATCTTTGGGGAAATGGTATAGGTGGCTTGTAGGCAGGGGGAGGGATAAAAGGTTGGTTCTTTCACTTCAGGTTCTTTTTCTTCTCCCTTTTTGAGAGATTCAGATTGGGAGGGCAGCTCAACTTCGACTTCAGAATTAGGCACCCTAGGCTCCTCTAGTTATGGAAGTGGCTAAGTTTGCTAACTGGGTGTCTATTTGTTTGTTATGGCTTTCTATGGCTTCAAGTCTTGTAGTGACGTGTCTCATCATATCATTGACTGTTTCATTTGTCTTCGTCTGAGAAGAAATGAAAGTCTCCATGATTGCTTCCTGTTGAGATTTTTGTGGCTGTTGTTGTTGCTGTTGTGCATAAGGTCGAGGTTGGGGTTGAAATCCGGGGGGTTGTCTATACGTCTGTTGAGGAACTGGGTTTGGATTGTTTCTGTATGAAAAATTTGGATGGTTCCTCCACCCCGGATTATAGGTACTTGAGTATGGGTCCAGTTGGGGTCTAGGATTAGGGTTAAGGTTCCCTATGGCATTGATATTCTCTCGATTGGGTTCAGAGGTTTGGGCAATCCCCAGCTAGCATTCAGCAAAACTATGGCCGGTAACCCCATAAAGTTCACAAAGAGTAGAGTTAGTATCAACTGAGTGAACATGAAAAGAATCAAGTTTACGTGCTATAGAATCAACTTTTGCTTCTAGTGAGTGTAAGGTCCCCTAAAGCCAAAGGGGGCGAAACCCTAATAGGTGGCGCATATAAAAACTTTTGCAACGGAAGCTAGGGTTTCAAGATCAACTTGCATGTTATATGATCAACTAGATAAAAAGCTTGCAAAGATCAACAAAAACGATCATACCATTGCCATAGCTTAGATGGCGCCTTGGAAGCAAAGAGTCGATTGCTTCTTCTCCAAAGGGAATCGCACACAAGAGGAAGATGGCCTACTCCTTTGTCACTCCTTGTGCTAGCAAGGCTCCAAAGTATCCTTGATCGCTTGAAGGGATGAAGAGACAATTACTAGGCTTGCCCCACTCTTCCTTGGCGTGAGTTCTATCTCCACACACGAGAGTCGTCGTGAGGAAGAGGCGAGAGGATGTCACAAAAACGAAGTGGAGTCGTTTCACTCAAAACGTGGAGACGTTTTTTCAAATTGAAAACCGACTTTCCAAATATAGAAAGTCCCTAACTCCAAGCGTTCATGCGTTCATGAACCTTCCGAAACTCATCCTCCAATTGAACCAAGCGCTCACTTGATGAGCCGGTTCAAATTGGTTTGGTTCAAAGACCAATTAAGCCAAGCCTTTGGTCCAGATCAAATTAAACCCTAAGGTTCTAGATCTGACCGTTCATCTCTTGATGTTCATGATCTCACCGATCTAACATCCATTCTCTCGATCGAAGCTTACCGATCTCAAGCCCTAATCAATCAAACATGATCAGACTAGATCTCACTTACAATCAGAGATTAAATCCCTTTAAACTGAACTCAAACAATTCAGTCCACACGATCTGACTTAAGTAAGCCATATCATCAAATTGTGCGACCCTAAGGGTTTCCTTTAAATGTCGGTAACGATAACTTACGTTATCACGATCAGTGAGGGGTATCTAGCAACACATCACTGTCTCCCAATATAAAGAAAAGAGTCTTCCAAGACTACACCCAAACCACAGCACAAGTGTGAATCCACTTCACTAGGCATACATGCTTCCTTTGCCACTGGATGTTCTTTATTGGACAAGCGTGTCAAGCCTGTAACTCCAATTTGATGAGCATGATTAGATCAGATGAACATAGTCACCTGGGTATGGCCATACACTTTCTCAATCATCTCATTCAGGGGGGCCCCTTTAGAACATCACACTCCAAACAAGGAGACGGCAATCCTATATCTATCACTAGTGCCCTAACATGACTCATGCTCATTATCCAAGATAGTCTATAACCATTATGTTTCAAATGATATACTACCTCAAAACAATGACAATCATCATTTAGAAACACAAGTGATCTCAAGTCAGAGGAAATGTGCCACTTGTTGCAAACAAGGATTATTCACATTGTGACAAGCAATTGAATATCCTAGTAGGGTCTGTCCAGTACATCCAATGTACCCATGAGTCTACATTTTATTCCATGCTCGAAGCATCCTATAAGATTAGAACACATATTAGTCTCAATCATATCAAGGCTGTCTCATGTTCACCAAGATATCTCGACTAAGGACATTACAGCATGTCAGCCAAGCTGAACAGCATTGAGAGATTATTCAGAAGTATACATATTGCAGCAGATAATGTAACAAACTGAATAACAACCATTGCCTTTATAAACATAAAAGTTTATACATGATACTGAAAGAATCCCAAGGCCTCAAACATTAGCCTTAAGGGCATACCCCAACAATCTCCCACTTGCACTTAATCTAATGGTTGAGAAATCTCAAACCCATATTATTACAGTGCTTCTCATGCTTCTGCTGCGCCAGAGGCTTGGTAAGCGGGTCAGCCAGATTGTCATTGTTGGGGTATGCCCTTAAGGCTAATGTTTGAGGCCTTGGGATTGTAAAAGTATCATGTAATAAACTTTTATGTTTATAAAAGGCATGGTTATTATTCAGGTTGTTACCTTGTCTGCTGTAATAAGTGTACTTCTGAATAATGTCTCAAAGCTGTTCAGCTAGGCTGACAGGCTATAAGTCCTCAGTCGAGATATCTTGGTGAACATGAGACAGCCTTGATATGATTGAGACTGATATGAGTGCTACTCCTATAGGATGCTTCGAGCATGGAATAAGATGTAGACTCATGGGTACATTGGATGTACTGGACAGACCCTACTGGGATATTCCATTGCTTGTCACAATGTGAATGATCCTTGTAAGCAGCAAGTGGCACATGTCCTTTGACTTGAGATCACTTGTGTTTCTAAATGATGATTGTCATTGTTTTGAGGTAGTTCAATATCATTTGAAACATAATGATTATAGACTATCTTGGATGGTGAGCTTGAGTCAGGTTAGGGCACTTGTGATAGATAAAGGATTGCCGTCTCCTTGTTCAGGGAGTGTGATGTTCTAATGGGGCCCCCCCTCTATAAGAGATGATTGAGAAAGTGTATGGCCATACCCAGATGACAGTGTTCATCTGATCTAATCATGCTCATAGTATTGGAGTTACAGGCTTGACATGCTTGTCCAATAAGAACATCCAGTGGCAAAGGAAACATGCATGCCTCGTGAGTTTGATTCACACTTGTGCTATGGTTTGGGAGTAGTCTTGGAAGACTCTTTCCTTTATATCGGGAGACAGTGATGTGTTGCTAGATACCCCTCACTGATCGTGATAACGTGAGTTATCGTTACCGACATTTAAAGGAAACCCTCAGGGTCGCACAAATTGGAGATATGGCTTACTTGAGTAAGATCGTGTGGACTGAATTGTTTGGGTTCAGTTTAAAGGGATTTAATCTCTGATTGTAAGTGAGATCTGGTCTGATCATGTTTGATTGATTAGGGCTTGAGATCGGTAAGCTTCGATCGAGAGAGATGATGCTAGATCGGTGAGATCAAGAGCATCAGGAGATGAACGGTTAGATCTTGAACCATTAGGTTCATAGATGGTCTAGACCATTTATTGGCTTGGCTTGGGTTAATTGGTCTTGGACCAAACCGACATTGAACCGGCTCATGGATGAGCGCATGGTTCATGTAAGGTGAGTTAAGGGCTTGGTTCACTTAGCGTGAACGCTTAAGCCTTCAACACATTCCATATTTGGAATTCGGTTTTCAAATGGGATGTGTGTAACGCCTCCACATAAGTGTGGGAGGTTACTCACTTGTTGAATGCGCTTGTGAAGGCTTCTCCAATTTTGGGTGAAGCACGACAAGGACGAAGACAAGGAAAAGGAGTCTCGCCAAGCAAGCTATTCTCTCCCTTCCATACGGCAAAGAACCTTGAAGCCTTGCTAGCACAAGGACGACAAGGTGTAGGCCATTTTTCTTCTTGTGTGTGGCACACTTTGGAGGAGAACCCTATCGTTCTCTAGCTTCCAAGCCGACTCCTTCCCATGGCCATGGTAACGAATCTCTCACTTGTTATTCAAGTTGATTATATGAAAGTATAGAATGCGATCTTATGTGGAAACCCTAATTCCGCTGCTATGAGAAAGAAAGATATGACTTGCGCCCCCCTCATGAAAGGGGTTCTTCTCACAATAGGGTTTGCGCTCCCCTCTTGAAAGGGTTCCATCAATTGGTATCAGAGGGAATCTATACTTTTTCATATGATTGCTTGCGGTTCTAATGAGTAGATCATCATGTTTGATCCATGAATATGTTTGTGAATAGATCTAAAGGTGATTGCTTACATGCCGAAACCTACATGCTAGTTTAGAACTTAGATGTATGTTTCTTCATGAGTTGCGCAAGATGTATGTTTCTTCATGAGTTGCGCATGTTGTTGTGTTGGCGCATGATAAGTATGTTGAATGGTTGAATGATATTTCATCAAATCTTATACCTACTTGCGCGCAAACATTTAGATCTATATGCATCTACTATAAACCCTTAGATGGGTTGATGGGGCTGAAGTCACCTCTAGGTTAGATCCATTAGTCTGATCAGACCATCTGACAGTCTAGATGGATCGACCAGATGGCACCTGTGCGCAAGCACTAGGTGGCCATAGGTCGATTGCATCTTAGGCGTGTAGCGAGGTCTGGTTGAGACAACCAGTGAACACTCTTGAGTTAGGCCCGGGGTCACACCCGCTTGCCAAACCTCTTGAAGGTGGTTCAGCCCTTGGGGCATGCATGGTTGACCATTAGGTCAACTCGGGTCAGTTAGGACTCGGTGCATGCAAGGGCACAGGATCTAACTAGATGGATGAGTGGATCCCTATCAATGGACCATTGTAAGGTTGTAGGGCTCATAAGGAAATTAAAATTGATGCCATGGGGTTTTCAAAACTTTTAATTTCAAGATGATTGGATCACATGTTGATTGAACCATTTGCTTGTTTATTTAGTCTTATGTGGGTTGCCCAATTGTGTGCTGTGCTGGGGCCTGCGTGCCTGGACTTAAAAATTGTAAATTAATTTGTGATCTGCGAATCACATTGTACTTAATTTATAATATGTTGTTGACCTGCGAGTCAACCTTGTCTAGATAGATCAAATGTACTTTGATTAGACAAGAACAAAGGCACACATCCAAGTGGGGCATTCACCTGGTGGTGCACCTGAGGTGCTCTTGGCGCTAGGGCACTGGGTTGGACCAGATGAGATGCAATGAAGCTCAAGTGAAGACTTAAGTAATATTAAGGTCTTACTAGGGTTCATGGGCTTTTACCACATAAGATCATGCTTTCTACTTATTGCTAATAATTAGAATTGCATATCTATGTTTATCTTCTGTTATAGCCATAGGACATGCCTGATAGTAAGAAGATAAAAGACCGTTAAAATCCAACGCTAACATATCAAGCTCGTAAGCCTTCTGACGCAAAACCTCACCTTTCTGACTATCGTTGGAGCCGTGTTGAACCCACTCAGTGGGCACGTCCATCTATCTTCAGACGGTGCTGGATTTCACCTGCGTGTTACAGAGTTGGGATTTATCCCCTCTCGTTGCTCAGCATAGCACGTGGTGGTCCAGGGAGTAGGTCAGGTCAGCTTGACCATGTAGACTACATATGTGGCGCATATGGTAGCACATGGAGGCAGCCATCTTTGGGATCAGAGACTGTGTTGTACCAACTCAGTTGGCACAGTCTGCTGGATTGCCAAGATGAAGGGGAATCGCACGGGTTGGCGATTGGCTGGGACAGCCTACCAGAAACTAGTGCTTGTCATCTCTGTGCATCTTATCTCGCCTGAGCGGGACGCGGAGACCAAGTATGAAATCTGGATCCCATCTCACTAAAAGAGTGTTTACTCTTTCGGACTGTTTACTGGATTTTTCAGTCAGACAAAATAGTGAGAAAAGAATCTTTCTTAAGTCCTGGATTGATTCTGAAACATTGATACTGACCTTGCTGTTCTTGCTTGTTGTAGATTCCTGCAGCAACGAACACCATGAGCTTCAATGTGCGATCCCTACTGGAAAGGGAGAAGTTTGCTGGGCCGAACTTCTCTGACTGGTTCGGACACCTTAAGATTGTTCTTAAGGCAGAGAGGAAACTGTATGTCCTCGAGACGGCGATACCGCCGCAGCCCGCTCCGAACGCCGCAAGGGCGGTTCGGGATGCCTACGAAAAGCACGTCAATGATAGCATTGATGTCGCTTGCCTGATGCTAGCGTCTATGACGCCACCGCTGCAGCGTCAGCATGAGGATATGTCGGCTATAGAGATTATAGCGAACCTCAAGATGCTGTATGCTGCACAGGCGAGGACAGAACGCTATAATCTGACGAAGCTCTTCTTTCAGAGCAAACTGGCTGAAGGGAGCCCAGTGGGAGCTCACGTGCTCAAGATGATTGGGCACAAGGAGGCTCTGGAGAAACTGGGGCATACCATCAACCAGGAGCTTGCTGTGGACATTATTCTGCAGTCTCTTCCGCCCTCTTTCGATGCGTTCATTATTAACTTTAATATGAACAAGATCGATTGTACGCCGGCAGAGCTGCTGAATATGCTCTTGACCACTGAGGAAACTCTGAAGGGTAAGCCTTCAACCTCTGTCTTGATGGTTCCTTCTAGGAACAAGAAGAAGGGGAAGAAGGGCAAGGCCCCTGTCAAGAATTACAGCAAGGCCCTGAAACAGAAGGTGAAGCGGTCGAAGGATAACAGGTGTTTCCACTGTGGCCAGCTGGGTCACTGGAAAAAGGACTGTAAAGCGCTCCAAGGAGATAAGAGGGGAAGCATCGCTTCTGGCTCAGGTATATATGTGACTGAGGTCATGTTATCTTCTTCTACCATTTCATGGGTGTTGGACACTGCATGTGGAGTTCACATTTGTTCAAATGTACAGGAACTCAAGAGAAGAAGGCAGGTGGGACAGCATGAGGTAGACCTACGAGTTGGAAACGGGGCACGGGTTGCTGCTGTTGCTGTAGGAGACTATTTCATTTCTTTACCATCTGGCGTTGTATTAGAATTAAACAATTGTTATTTTGTACCGAGTATTACCAAGAATATTATCTCTATTCCTGCTCTTGTCAGGAAAGGATTTGCCTTTGAATGCAATATTTCAAAGTGTGTTTTATCTCATGATAATATTGTGTATGCAACTGGTTCAATTAACAATGGGTTATACATGTTGGACATGGAAAATTCTATACAAAACATTGATAATAAGAAAGCCAAGTATGCTGATGACAGCACCTTGCTATGGCATAGTCGTTTAGGCCATATAAACGAGAAGCGCATTAAGCGGTTGCATGATCATGGACTGCTGGGATCATTCTCCTATGAGGAGATTGATACATGCAAAGCTTGTTTGATGGGTAAAATGACGAAGTCACCTTTTTCTAACAAAGGTCAAAGGACTTCAGGTTTACTTGACCTTATACACAGTGATGTGTGTGGGCCATTTAGTAAACATGCCAGAGGTGGCTATCAGTACTTCATTACCTTTACTGATGATTTCAGTAGGTATGGGTATGTCTATTTAATGAGACATAAAAGTGAATCTTTTGACAAGTTCAAAGAGTTCAAAAATGAAGTACAAAATCAGTTAGGCCGAAATATCAAGGCACTTCGTTCTGATCGAGGTGGAGAATACCTGAGTCATACGTTTACTGGCTATCTGAAGGAGTGTGGGATTATCTCACAGCTCACTCCGCCAGGAACACCGCAATGGAATGGTGTGTCCGAGAGGAGAAATAGAACGTTACTAGACATGGTTCGTTCTATGATGAGTCAGGCTACTCTTCCATACTCCTTTTGGGGTTTTGCACTGGAAACAGCTGCAAAGGTACTAAACCGAGTGCCATCCAAGGCAGTTTCAAAGACGCCATATGAACTATGGTATGGGAAACAGCCAAGCTTGACATTTATCAGGATCTGGGGTTGCGAGGCTTATGTCAAAAAGCTCGCCTCTGGGAAACTAGAGAGCAGATCTGAGAAATGTATCTTTGTCGGTTACCCTAAGGAAACTAAGGGTTATTATTTCTTCGATCCCAAGGAGAACAAGGTTTTTGTTGCTCGGACGGCCATATTTCTTGAGAAGGAGTTTCTTCTGCAAGAGGCCAGTGGGAGAGAAATAAAGCTGGATGAGATTCCAGAGGAAGGACAAAGTAGTCAAGCACAGTTGGATGAGCCTGAGCCGGTAAATCAGGTTATTGAGCAACCTGAGGCTCAAATATCACGGGAACCGCGAAGATCGGGTAGGATCCGTCGACAGCCTGAGCGCTATGACGGAGTCTACATCATTGATAATGATGAACCCCTCACTTATGCGGATGCGGTCAGTGGACCGGAGTCAGCTAGATGGCTTGAAGCTATGCGAGCCGAGATGGACTCCATGTCAGATAACCAAGTCTGGGATTTGGTTGATCCGCCTCCGGGAGTAATCCCTATAGGCTGTAAATGGATCTTCAAGAAGAAGATTGACATGGATGGTAACGTGGTTACCTATAAAGGCAGGCTAGTTGCGAAAGGTTTCAAACAAATCTACGGGTTAGATTATGATGAAACTTTCTCACCTGTAGCCATGTTTAAGTCTATTCGGATTCTTTTCGCGATAGCAGCATATTACGATTATGAGATCTGGCAGATGGATGTGAAAACAGCTTTCCTTAATGGAAATCTGGATGAGGATGTGTATATGACACAACCGGAAGGTTTCACTAATCCAGCAGATCGTCATAAAACATGCAAGTTAAAGAAGTCCATTTATGGACTTAAACAAGCATCAAGAAGCTGGAATATTCGTTTTGATGAATCAATCTCTGAGTTTGGTTTCATCAAGAACGAAGATGACCCGTGTGTATATAAAAGGTTTAGTGGGAGCGTAATTACATTCCTAATCCTCTACGTCGATGATATCTTAATCATTGGAAATGATATTCCTGAACTGCATGCTGTTAAGGCATGGTTAGGAAAATGTTTCCAGATGAAAGATTTAGGAGAAGCAGCCTATGTATTAGGTGTGAAGATCTACCGGGATAGATCTAAAAGGCTTCTCGGGCTGTGCCAGAGCACTTACATCGATAAGGTCCCGGAGAGATTCCATTTAGAGAATTCTAAACGTGGATATCTTCCAGTCAGACATGGTCTGAATCTTTCAAAGAGTCAGTGTCCACAAACACAGACTGAGAAAGATGAAATGGACAATACGCCTTATGCTTCGGCTATTGGATCCATTATGTATGCGATGTTATGTACTCGCCCAGACGTCGCTTACGGGTTAAGCGTGACCAGTCGATTCCAAAGTAATCCAGGTTTGGCGCACTGGATTGCAGTCAAGAACATTTTAAAATATCTGCGGAGGACCAAAGATATGTTCTTGATATATGGTGGTCAGGAAGAACTCAGTATAGAGGGATATACTGACGCTTCGTTCCAGTCGGACCAGGATGATTTCCGATCGCAGTCAGGCTATATTTTTAGCTTGAATGGTGGAGCAGTGGTGTGGAAGAGTTTCAAACAGTCAACTGTTGCTGATTCCACAACAGAAGCCGAGTATGTTGCAGCCTCGGAAGCATCCAAGGAGGCAGTGTGGATTCGTAAGTTCATGAGAGAACTTGGTGTCGTTCCTTCGAGTGCTGATCCTTTGGTTATCTTCTGTGATAACACTGGAGCCATCGCACAAGCAAAGGAACCGCGGTCGCACCAGAAGTCCAAGCACATACAGAGACGGTTTCACTTGATCCGGGAGATCATTGATCGTGGCGAGATCAAAATATGCAAGGTTCATACAGATGACAATCTGGCAGACCCGCTTACCAAGCCTCTGGCGCAGCAGAAGCATGAGAAGCACTGTAATAATATGGGTTTGAGATTTCTCAACCATTAGATTAAGTGCAAGTGGGAGATTGTTGGGGTATGCCCTTAAGGCTAATGTTTGAGGCCTTGGGATTGTAAAAGTATCATGTAATAAACTTTTATGTTTATAAAAGGCATGGTTATTATTCAGGTTGTTACCTTGTCTGCTGTAATAAGTGTACTTCTGAATAATGTCTCAAAGCTGTTCAGCTAGGCTGACAGGCTATAAGTCCTCAGTCGAGATATCTTGGTGAACATGAGACAGCCTTGATATGATTGAGACTGATATGAGTGCTACTCCTATAGGATGCTTCGAGCATGGAATAAGATGTAGACTCATGGGTACATTGGATGTACTGGACAGACCCTACTGGGATATTCCATTGCTTGTCACAATGTGAATGATCCTTGTAAGCAGCAAGTGGCACATGTCCTTTGACTTGAGATCACTTGTGTTTCTAAATGATGATTGTCATTGTTTTGAGGTAGTTCAATATCATTTGAAACATAATGATTATAGACTATCTTGGATGGTGAGCTTGAGTCAGGTTAGGGCACTTGTGATAGATAAAGGATTGCCGTCTCCTTGTTCAGGGAGTGTGATGTTCTAATGGGGCCCCCCCTCTATAAGAGATGATTGAGAAAGTGTATGGCCATACCCAGATGACAGTGTTCATCTGATCTAATCATGCTCATAGTATTGGAGTTACAGGCTTGACATGCTTGTCCAATAAGAACATCCAGTGGCAAAGGAAACATGCATGCCTCGTGAGTTTGATTCACACTTGTGCTATGGTTTGGGAGTAGTCTTGGAAGACTCTTTCCTTTATATCGGGAGACAGTGATGTGTTGCTAGATACCCCTCACTGATCGTGATAACGTGAGTTATCGTTACCGACATTTAAAGGAAACCCTCAGGGTCGCACAAATTGGAGATATGGCTTACTTGAGTAAGATCGTGTGGACTGAATTGTTTGGGTTCAGTTTAAAGGGATTTAATCTCTGATTGTAAGTGAGATCTGGTCTGATCATGTTTGATTGATTAGGGCTTGAGATCGGTAAGCTTCGATCGAGAGAGATGATGCTAGATCGGTGAGATCAAGAGCATCAGGAGATGAACGGTTAGATCTTGAACCATTAGGTTCATAGATGGTCTAGACCATTTATTGGCTTGGCTTGGGTTAATTGGTCTTGGACCAAACCGACATTGAACCGGCTCATGGATGAGCGCATGGTTCATGTAAGGTGAGTTAAGGGCTTGGTTCACTTAGCGTGAACGCTTAAGCCTTCAACACATTCCATATTTGGAATTCGGTTTTCAAATGGGATGTGTGTAACGCCTCCACATAAGTGTGGGAGGTTACTCACTTGTTGAATGCGCTTGTGAAGGCTTCTCCAATTTTGGGTGAAGCACGACAAGGACGAAGACAAGGAAAAGGAGTCTCGCCAAGCAAGCTATTCTCTCCCTTCCATACGGCAAAGAACCTTGAAGCCTTGCTAGCACAAGGACGACAAGGTGTAGGCCATTTTTCTTCTTGTGTGTGGCACACTTTGGAGGAGAACCCTATCGTTCTCTAGCTTCCAAGCCGACTCCTTCCCATGGCCATGGTAACGAATCTCTCACTTGTTATTCAAGTTGATTATATGAAAGTATAGAATGCGATCTTATGTGGAAACCCTAATTCCGCTGCTATGAGAAAGAAAGATATGACTTGCGCCCCCCTCATGAAAGGGGTTCTTCTCACAATAGGGTTTGCGCTCCCCTCTTGAAAGGGTTCCATCAGTCATCTGTATGAACCTTGCAGATTTTGATCTCACCACGATCAATGATCTCCCGGATCAAGTGAAACCGTCTCTGTATGTGCTTGGACTTCTGGTGCGACCGTGGTTCCTTTGCTTGTGCTATTGCTCCAGTGTTATCACAGAAGATAACCAAAGGATCTGCACTCGAAGGAACAACACCAAGTTCCTGAACAAACTTGCGAATCCACACTGCCTCCTTGGATGCTTCCGAGGCTGCAACATACTCGGCTTCTGTTGTAGAATCAGCAACGATAGACTGTTTGAAACTTTTCCATACCACAGCTCCTCCATTCAAGCTAAAAACATAGCCTGATTGCGATCAGAAATCATCCTGGTCAGATTGGAACGAAGCGTCAGTATATCCTTCAATACTGAGTTCTTCCTGACCACCATACACCAAGAACATATCTTTGGTCCTCCGCATATATTTTAAAATGTTCTTGACCGCAATCCAGTGCGCCTGACCTGGATTACTTTGGAATCGACTGGTCACGCTTAACCCGTAAGCGACGTCTGGGCGAGTACACAACATCGCATACATAATGGACCCAATAGCCGAAGCATAAGGCGTATTGTCCATTTCATCTTTCTCAGTCTGTGTTTGTGGACACTGACTCTTTGAAAGATTCAGACCATGTCTGACTGGAAGATATCCTCTTTTAGAATTCTCTAAATGAAATCTCTCCAGGACTTTTTCGATGTAAGTACTCTGGCACAGCCCGAGAAGCCTCTTAGATCTATCTCTGTAGATCTTCACACCTAATACATAGGCTGCTTCTCCTAGATCTTTCATCTGGAAATATTTTCTTAACCATGCTTTAACAGCATGCAGTTCAGGAATATCGTTTCCAATGATTAAGATATCATCGACGTAGAGGACTAGGAAAGTAATCACGCTCCCACTAAACCTCTTATATACACACGGGTCATCTTCATTCTTGATGAAACCAAATTCACAGATTGATTCATCAAAACGAATATTCCAGCTTCTAGATGCTTGCTTAAGTCCATAAATGGACTTCTTTAACTTGCATATTTTATGACGATCTGATGGATTAGTGAAACCTTCAGGTTGTGTCATATACACATCCTCATCCAGTTTTCCACTAAGGAAAGCGGTCTTCACATCCATCTGCCAGATCTCATAATCGTAATATGCTGCTATCGCAAGAATAATCCGAATAGACTTGAACATGGCTACAGGAGAGAAAGTTTCATCATAATCTATCCTGTAGATTTGTTTGAAACCTTTCGCAACTAGCCTGCCTTTATAGGTAACTACGTTACCATCCATGTCAATCTTCTTCTTGAAGATCCATTTACAGCCTATAGGGATTACTCCCGGAGGCGGATCAACCAAATCCCAGACTTGATTATCTGACATGGAGTCCATCTCGGCGCGCATAGCTTCAAGCCATCTCGCTGATTCCGGTCCACTGACCACATCCGCATAAGTGAGGGGTTCATCATGATCAATGATGTAGACTCCGTCATAGCGCTCAGGCTGTCGACGGATCCTTCCCGATCTTCGCGGTTCCCGTGATATCGGAGCCTCAGGTTGTTCAATAACCTGCTCAACTGGCTCATGCTCATCCAACTGTGCTTGACTACTTTGTCCTTCTCCTGGATTCTCATCCAGCTTTATTTCTCTCCCACTGGCCTCTTGTAGAAGAAATTCCTTCTCAAGAAAAATGGCCGTCCGAGCAACAAATACTTTGTTCTCTTTGGGATCGTAGAAATAATAACCCTTAGTTTCCTTAGGGTAACCGACAAAGATGCATTTCTCAGATCTGCTCTCTAGTTTCCCAGAGGCGAGCTTTTTGACATAAGCCTCGCAACCCCAGATCTTAATAAATGTCAAGCTCGGCTGTTTCCCATACCATAACTCATATGGAGTCTTTGAAACTGCCTTGGATGGCACTCGGTTTAGTTCCTTTGCAGCTGTTTCCAGTGCAAATCCCCAAAAGGAGTAAGGTAGAGTAGCCAGACTCATCATAGAACGAACCATATCCAGTAAGGTTCTGTTCCTCCTCTCGGACACACCATTCCATTGCGGTGTTCCTGGTGGAGTGAGCTGTGAGATAATCCCACACTCCTTCAGATAGTCAGTAAACTCTCGACTTAGGTATTCTCCACCTCGATCTGAGCGAAGTGCCTTGATATTTCGGCCTAGCTGATTCTGTACTTCATTTTTGAACTCTTTGAACTTGTCAAAAGATTCATTCTTATGTCTCATTAGATAGACATACCCATATCTACTGAGATCATCAGTAAAGGTAATGAAGTATGAATAGCCACCTCTGGCATGTTTACTAAATGGCCCACACACATCACTGTGTATAAGGTCAAGTAAACCTGAAGCCCTTTGACCTTTGTTAGGAAAAGGAGACTTCGTCATTTTGCCCAATAAACAAGCTTTGCATGTATCAATCTCCTCACAGGAGAATGATCCCAGCAGTCCATGGTCATGCAACCGCTTAATGCGTTTCTTGTTAATATGGCCTAAACGACTATGCCATAGCAAGGTGCTGTCATCAGCATACTTGGCTTTCTTATTATCAATATTTTGTATAGAACATTCCATGTCCAACATGAATAACCCATTGTTAATTGACCCAGTAGCATAAACAATATTATCTAAAGAAAGAACACACTTTGAAGTCTTGCATTCAAAGGAAAACCCTTTCCTGACAAGAGCAGGAATGGAGATAATATTTTTGGTAATGCTTGGTACAAAATAACAATTGTTCAGTTCTAATACAAGTCCAGATGGTAATGAGATGTGATATTCTCCTACAGCAACAGCAGCAACCCGTGCCCCGTTTCCAACTCGTAGGTCCACCTCATGCTGTCCCACCTGTCTTCTTCTCTTGAGTTCCTGTACATTTGAACAAATGTGAACTCCACATGCAGTGTCCAACACCCATGAAATAGAAGAAGAGGATATCATGACTTCAGTCACAAAAATACCTGAGCCAGAAGCGATGCTTCCCTTCTTGTCTCCTTGGAGCGCTTTACAGTCCTTTTTCCAGTGACCTAGCTGGCCACAATGGAAACATCTGTATTCCTTCGACCGCTTAACCTTTTGTTTCAGAGCCTTGTTGTAGTTCTTGATAGGGGCTTTGCCCTTCTTCCCCTTCTTCTTGTTCCTGGAAGGAAACATCAAGACAGAGGTTGAAGGCTTTCCCTTTAGAGTCTCCTCTGTAGTCAAGAGCATATTCAGCAACTCTGCCGTAGTACAGTCGATCTTGTTCATATTAAAATTAATAATGAACGGATCGAAAGAGGCCGGGAGAGACTGCAGAATAATGTCTACAGCAAGCTCCTGATTGATGGTATGCCCCAGTTTCTCTAGAGCCTCTTTGTGCCCAATCATCTTGAGCACGTGAGCTCCCACAGGACTCCCTTCAGCCAGTTTGCTCTGAAAGAAAAGCTTGGTCAAATTATAGCGTTCAGTCCTTGCCTGTGCAGCATACAGCATCTTAAGGTTTGCTATAATTTCTATAGCAGACATATCCTCATGCTGACGCTGCAGCTGTGGCGTCATAGACGCTAGCATCAGGCAAGCGACATCAATGCTATCATTGACATGCTTTTCATAGGCTTCCCGAACCGCCCTTGCGGCGTTCGGAGCGGGTTGAGGCGGTATAGCCGTCTCGAGGACATACAGTTTCCTCTCTGCCTTAAGAACAATCTTAAGGTGTCCGTACCAGTCCGAGAAGTTTGGCCCAGCAAACTTCTCCCTTTCCAGTAGGGATCGCACATTGAAGCTCATGGTGTTCGTTGCTGCAGGAATCTACTGTTGGGGTATGCCCTTAAGGCTAATGTTTGAGGCCTTGGGATTGTATCAGTATCATGTATAAACTCTTATGTTTATAAAGGCAATAGTTGTTATTCAGTTTGTTACATTGTCTGCTGCAATACATGTGCTTCTAAATAATGTCTCAAAGCTGTTCAGCTTGGCTGACATGCTATGTGTCCTTAGTCGAGATATCTTGGTGAACATGAGACAGCCTTGATATGCTTGAGACTAATATGTGTTCTAATCTTATAGGATGCTTCGAGCATGAAATAAGATGTAGACTCATGGGTACATTGGATGTACTGGACAGACCCTACTAGGATATTCAATTGCTTGTCACAATGTGAATAATCCTTGTTTGCAACAAGTGGCACATGTCCTCTGACTTGAGATCACTTGTGTTTCTAAATGATGATTGTCATTGTTTTGAGGTAGTTCAATATCATTTGAAACATAATGGTTATAGACTATCTTGGATGGTGAGCTTGAGTCATGTTAGGGCACTAGTGATAGATATAGGATTGCCGTCTCCTTGTTTAAGGAGTGTGATGTTCTAAAGGGGCCCCCCCTGGATGAGATGATTGAGAAAGTGTATGGCCATACCCAGGTGACTATGTTCATCTGATCTAATCATGCTCATCATATTGGAGCTACAGGCTTGACACGCTTGTCCAATAAGAACATCCAGTGGCAAAGGAATCATGTATGCCTGGTGAAGTGGATTCACACTTGTGCTGTGGTTTGGGTGTAGTCTTGGAAGACTCTTTTCTCTATATCGGGAGACAGTGATGTGTTGCTAGATACCCCTCACTGATCGTGATGACGTAAGTTATCGTTACCGACATTTAAAGGAAACCCTCAGGGTCGCACAATTTGATGATATGGCTTACTTAAGTCAGATCGTGTGGACTGAATTGTTTAGGTTCAGTTTAAAGGGATTTAATCTCTGATTGTGAGTGAGATCTGGTCTGATCATGTTTGATTGATTAGGGCTTGAGATCGGTAAGCTTCGATTGAGAGAATGGATGCTAGATCGGTGAGATCAGGAGCATCAAGAGATCAACGGTCAGATCAAGAACCTTAGGGTTTAATGTGATCTGGACTAATGGCTTGGGTTAATTGGTCTTTGAACCAAACCAAAATTGAACCAGCTCATCATGTGAGCGCACGGTTCAAGTTAAGAGAAATATGCGATTGGGAAAAACCCTTGATCGCATGTTGAGGAGTGGCTTTCTATTTTTAGAAAGCATGATCACATACGTGACCACGCCTCACCTCTTCACGCCTATTGTTGTCGCCCCTCTCTTCTCGTGTGTTTGCTTGGGGGCATTCTCGTGGAAGAGGTTTTGACGACAAGGAAGAATCGCCAAGCAGTGGATCTCATCTTCTTCATCCCTTCTCACACGACAAGGTCACTTGGAGAACCTTGGTAGCACAAGGAGCGTCCAAGGAGCAAGCCATCGATCATCTTGTGTGTGGCGCTTTGGAGGAGAACCCCATCGTTCTCTCTTCTTCCTAGACACCATCTAAGCGATGGCCATGGTATGAGTCGCTACCATTCTATTGCGGTTGATTTTAAAGTTGATCATATATCATGCATTCGATCCCTAGAAACCCCTTCCGCTGCATGTAAACCTCCATATGCGCCTATTAGGGTTTCGCTCTCCCCTTGTTAGGGGACTTTCTGTTGGGGTATGCCCTTAAGGCTAATGTTTGAGGCCTTGGGATTGTAACAGTATCATGTAATAAACTCTTATGTTTATAAAGGCATGGTTATTATTCAGTTAGCTACATTGTCTGCTGCAATATATGTTCTTCTGAATAATGTCTCAAAGCTGTTCAGCTAGGCTGACAGGCAATAAAGTCCTTAGTCGATATATCTTGGTGAACATGAGACAGCCTTGATATGGTTAAGACTAATATGTGTTCTAATCTTATAGGATGCTTCGAGCATGAAATAAGATGTAGACTCATGGGTACATTGGATGTACTGGACAGACCCTACTGGGATATTCAATTGTTTGTCACAATGTGAATAATCCTTGAATGTAACAAGTGGCACATTTCCTCTGACTTGAGATCACTTGTGTTTTCTAAATGATGATTGTCATTGTTTTGAGGTAGTTCAATATCATTTGAAACATAATGATTATAGACTATCTTGGATGATGAGCTTGAGTCAGGTTAGGGCACTAGTGATAGACATAGGATTGCCGTCTCCTTGTTTAAGGAGTGTGATGTTCTAAAGGGGCCCCCTGGATGAGATGATTGAGAAAGTGTATGGCCATACCCAGGTGACTATGTTCATCTGATCTAATCATGTTCATCATATTGGAGTTACAAGCTAGACACGCTTGTCCAATAAGAACATCCAGTGGCGAAGGAAATATGTATGCTTTGTGAGTTGATTCACACTTGTGTTGTTTTTGGGTGTAGTCTTGGAAGACTCTTTCCTTTATATTGGGAGACAGTGATGTGTTGCTAGATACCCCTCACTGATCGTGATGACGTGAGTTATCGTTACCGACATTTAAAGGAAACCCTCAGGGTCGCACAATTTGATGATATGGCTTACTTAAGTCAGATCGTGTGGACTGAATTGTTTGAGTTCAGTTTAAAGGGATTTAATCTCTGATTGTGAGTGAGATCTGGTCTGATCATGTTTGATTGATTAGGGCTTCAGATCGGTAAGCTTCGATCGAGAGATTGGATGCTAGATTGGTCAGATCAGGAGCATCAAGAGATTGACGGTCAGATCAAGAACCTGAGTGTTTATTATGGTCTGGACTGAATGCTTGGCTTATTTGGTTATTGAACCGAACCAAAGTGAACCGGCTCATGAATGAGCGCATGGTTCAAGGGTGAAGAGAAGTTTGCGCTTGGGGTAAACCCATGGTCGCATGAGTGCATGAACGTGGGAGTGTTTCTATTTTTAGAAACCATGACTCCTAAACGTGACATCGCCTCACGTTACTCCTCTCTCACGCCTATTGTCGCTCCTTCCTCTCGTCGCTTGCTCATTCGAGAGTGCATGTGGTGTTGACGAAAGGAGAAGGAAGTTTTTTGCCAAGCCAAGAAGATCTCATCCCTTCCATACGAGAAGGATACTTGGACGATCCTTGCTAGCACAAGGGACGACAAGAAGAAGCTATACCTCATCTTGTGTGCGACAATTTGGAGGAGACCTCTCTTGTTCTCTAGCTTCCAAGACGCCATCTAGAAATGGCTATGGTATGGTTCTATCACTACTATACAATCGGTTTTGTTAATCATAATACCATGCAAGATCTAGAAACCCCCTTTCCGTTGCTTTCATTCTTCATATGCGCCTATGATTTAGGGTTTCGCCCCCTTGTGGGAACCTTTCAAATGGTATCAGAGCCATGGTTAACGCATGTTTTATGATTGCCTAAGCCCTTTTGTGATCCTTGTTTGTGAATAATGCTTAGATCTTGATTACATGCGCAAATACATGTTAAGTTGTCATAATCGAAACTTGTATGTTTGTCTTGGCGCATGTATGTTGGCGCATTTTAATTGTTGTTGTTTTATCAAAACTATTATAACATGCGCGACTCACTAGATCTAAGGCCTTGCATTAAACCCTTAGACGGGTTATTAGGGTTGAAGTCACCCCCTAGGTTAGATCCAAAAGTCTAATCAGACCATCTGACAGCCTTGATGGGTTGACCAGGTAGCACCTGTGCGCAAGCACGTGGTGGCTACAGGTCGGCTGCAGACAGGCGTGTAGCGATGTCTGATTGAGACAACCTATGAACGCACATGAGTTAGGCCCGGGCTCACACCCGCTTGCCAGACCTCATTGTGGTTGTTCAGCCCTGGCGCATGCATGGTTGACCTTATGGTCGACTCAAGTTAGTTAGGACTTGGTGCATGTAAGGGCAGTGGATCTGACTAGGTTGGATGAGTGGATCCCTAGTAATGGACCGTTGTAAGGTTGTAGGGCATATAAGCAAAATAAAATTGATGCCCATGGGGTTTTTTCAAAAATTTTATTTTAATGACTGGATCACATGATGATTGATGCCATGTGTTTGTCTATTTATTCTTATGTGGGCTGCCCATGTTAATTCTGTGCTGTGCTGGGCCTACGTGCCTGTATTAATTTTGTAAATTAATTTTAGATTGTGATCTGCAAATCACATTGCTTTTAATTTATAAAATGTAATTGACCTGCGTGTCAATCTTGTCTAGATAGTTAAATTTGTAATTTAATTAGACAAGAGCACAGAGCACACTTGGCAGAGGCGCATGCAGCAGTGGCTAGACCAGGTGGGAGGTCCAGGGTTCGAATCTGGGACCAGGCGCGTTTACCTGGTGGGCGCACCTCAGCTGCAAATGGCGCTTGGGCCCTGGTTTGGGCCAGATGAGCAGCAAAAGCCCCATGAAGCAAAAGCAAGTGAAGACTTAAGTTAGGTTAAGGTCTTACTTAGGCTATGGGCTTTTACCACATAAGATCCATGCTTTCTTTTATTGCTTATATAAGTAGAACAGCATGTTTTAATTTATCTTCTGCTATCACCATAGGAATTGCATGATAGTGAGGAAGATAAAAGACCGTTAAAATCCAACGCTAAAATATCAAGCTCGTAAGCCTTCTGACGCGAAACCTCACTGTTCTGACTATCGTTGGAGCCGTGTTGTACCCACTCAGTGGGCACGTCCATCTATCTTCAGACGGTGCGGGATTACACCTGCGTGTTACAGAGTAGGGATTTATCCCTTCTCGTTGCTCAGCATAGCACGTGGTGGTCCAGGGAGTAGGTCGGGTCAGCTTGACCATGTAGGCTACATATGTGGCGCATATGGTAGCACATGGGGGCAGCCATTTGTGGGGTCAGAGATTGTGTTGTACCAACTCAGTTGGCACAGTCTGCTGGACTGCCCAGATGAAGGGGAATCGCATGGGTTGGCGATTGGCTGGGACAGCCTACCAGAGATTAGTGCTTGTACTCTCTGTGCATCTTATCTCGCCTGAGCGGGACGCAGAGACCAAGTATGAAATCTGGATCCCATCTCACTAAAAGAGTGTTTACTCTTTCGGACTGTTTAATGGATTTTTCAGTCAGATAAAATAGTGAGAAAAAGAATCTTTCTTAAGTCCTGATTGATTCTTAACATTGATACTGACCTTGCTGTTCTTGCATTGTTGTAGATACCTGCAGCAACGAACACCATGAACTTCAATGTGCGATCCCTACTGGAAAGGGAGAAGTTTGCTGGGCCGAACTTCTCTGACTGGTTTGGACACCTTAAGATTGTTCTTAAGGCAGAGAGGAAACTGTATGTCCTCGAGACGGCTATACCGCCTCAGCCCGCTCCGAACGCCGCAAGGGCGGTTCGGGAAGCCTATGAAAAGCACGTCAATGATAGCATTGATGTCGCTTGCCTGATGTTAGCGTCTATGACGCCACCGCTGCAGCGTCAGCATGAGGATATGTCGGCTATAGAGATTATAGCGAACCTCAAGATGCTGTATGCTGCACAGGCGAGGACAGAAAGCTATAATTTGACAAAGCTGTTCTTTCAGAGCAAACTGGCTGAAGGGAGCCCAGTGGGAGCTCACGTGCTCAAGATGATTGGGCACAAGGAGGCTCTAGAGAAACTGGGGCATACCATCAATCAGGAGCTTGCTGTAGATATTATTCTGCAGTCTCTCCCGCCCTCTTTCGATGCGTTCATTATTAATTTTAATATGAACAAAATCGATTGTACTCCGGCAGAGCTGCTGAATATGCTCCTCACTACTGAGGAGACTCTGAAGGGAAAGCCTTCGACCTCTGTCTTAATGGTTCCTTCCAGGAACAAGAAGAAGGGGAAGAAGGGCAAAGCCCCTGTCAAGAGCTACAGCAAGGCTCTGAAGCAGAAGGTGAAGCGGTCCAAGGAATACAGGTGTTTCCACTGTGGCCAGCTGGGTCACTGGAAAAAGGACTGTAAAGCGCTCCAAGGAGATAAGAGGGGAAGCTTCGCTTCTGGCTCAGGTATTTATGTGACTGAGGTCATGTTTTCTTCTTCTATATCATGGGTGTTGGACACTGCATGTGGAGTTCACATTTGTTCAAATGTGCAGGAACTCAAGAGAAGAAGACAGGTGGGACAGCATGAGGTGGACCTACGCGTTGGAAACGGGGCACGGGTTGCTGCTGTTGCTGTAGGAGACTATTTCATTTCTTTACCATCTGGAATTGTATTGGAACTAGACAATTGTTATTTTGTTCCCAGTATTACTAAAAATATTATCTCCATTCCTGCTCTTGTCAGGAAGGGATTTTCCTTTGAATGCAACATTTCAAAGTGTGTTTTATCTTTTGATAATATTGTTTATGCAACTGGTTCAATTAACAATGGGTTATACATGTTGGACATGGAATGTTCTATACAAAATATTGATAATAAGAAAGCCAAGTATGCCGATGACAGCACCTTGCTATGGCATAGTCGTTTAGGCCATATTAACGAGAAACGCATTAAGCGGTTGCATGATCATGGACTACTGGGATCATTCTCCTATAAGGAGATTGATACATGCAAAGCTTGTTTGATGGGTAAAATGACGAAGTCACCTTTTCCTCACAAAGGTCAAAGGGCTTCAGGTTTACTTGACCTTATACACAGTGATGTGTGTGGGCCATTTAGTAAACATGCCAGAGGTGGCTATCAGTACTTCATTACCTTTACTGATGATTTCAGTAGATATGGGTATGTCTATTTAATGAGACATAAAAGTGAATCTTTTGACAAGTTCAAAGAGTTCAAAAATGAAGTACAAAATCAGCTAGGCCGAAATATCAAGGCACTTCGCTCAGATCGAGGTGGAGAATACCTAAGTCATGCGTTTACTGACTATTTAAAGGAGTGTGGGATTATCTCACAGCTCACTCCGCCAGGAACACCGCAATGGAATGGTGTGTCCGAGAGGAGAAATAGAACGTTACTTGATATGGTTCGTTCTATGATGAGTCAGGCTACTCTTCCATACTCCTTTTGGGGTTTTGCACTGGAAACAGCTGCAAAAGTACTAAACCGAGTGCCATCCAAGGCCGTTTCAAAAATGCCATATGAATTATGGTATGGGAAACAGCCAAGCTTGACGTTTATAAGGATCTGGGGCTGCGAGGCTTATGTCAAAAAGCTCGCCTCTGGGAAACTAGAGAGCAAATCTGACAAGTGCATCTTTGTCGGTTACCCTAAGGAAACTAAGGGTTATTATTTCTACGATCCCAAAGAGAACAAGGTTTTTGTTGCTCGGACGGCCATATTTCTTGAGAAGGAGTTTCTTCTGCAAGAGGCCAGTGGGAGAGAAATAAAGCTGGATGAGAATCCAGAGGAAGGACAAAGTGATCAAGCAGAGTTGGATGAGCCTGAGCCGGTAGAACAGGTTATTGAACAACCTGAGGCTCAGATATCATGGGAACCGCGAAGATCGGGAAGGATCCGTCGACAGCCTGAGCGCTATGACGGAGTCTACATCATTGATAATGATGAACCCCTCACTTATGCGGATGCGGTCAGTGGACCGGAGTCAGCGAGATGGTTTGAAGCTATGCGCGCCGAGATGGACTCCATGTCAGATAACCAAGTTTGGGATTTGGTTGATCCGCCTCCGGGAGTAATCCCTATAGGCTGTAAATGGATCTTCAAAAAGAAGATTGACATGGATGGTAACGTAGTTACTTATAAAGGCAGGCTTGTTGCGAAAGGTTTCAAACAAATCTTATGGTTGATCCGCCTCCGGGAGTAATCCCTTAAGGCTAATGTTTGAGGCCTTGGGATTGTAACAGTATCATGTAATAAACTCTTATGTTTATAAAGGCATGGTTATTATTCAGTTAGCTACATTGTCTGCTGCAATATATGTTCTTCTGAATAATGTCTCAAAGCTGTTCAGCTAGGCTGACAGGCAATAAAGTCCTTAGTCGATATATCTTGGTGAACATGAGACAGCCTTGATATGGTTAAGACTAATATGTGTTCTAATCTTATAGGATGCTTCGAGCATGAAATAAGATGTAGACTCATGGGTACATTGGATGTACTGGACAGACCCTACTGGGATATTCAATTGTTTGTCACAATGTGAATAATCCTTGAATGTAACAAGTGGCACATTTCCTCTGACTTGAGATCACTTGTGTTTTCTAAATGATGATTGTCATTGTTTTGAGGTAGTTCAATATCATTTGAAACATAATGATTATAGACTATCTTGGATGATGAGCTTGAGTCAGGTTAGGGCACTAGTGATAGACATAGGATTGCCGTCTCCTTGTTTAAGGAGTGTGATGTTCTAAAGGGGCCCCCTGGATGAGATGATTGAGAAAGTGTATGGCCATACCCAGGTGACTATGTTCATCTGATCTAATCATGTTCATCATATTGGAGTTACAAGCTTGACACGCTTGTCCAATAAGAACATCCAGTGGCGAAGGAAATATGTATGCTTTGTGAGTTGATTCACACTTGTGTTGTTTTTGGGTGTAGTCTTGGAAGACTCTTTCCTTTATATTGGGAGACAGTGATGTGTTGCTAGATACCCCTCACTGATCGTGATGACGTGAGTTATCGTTACCGACATTTAAAGGAAACCCTCAGGGTCGCACAATTTGATGATATGGCTTACTTAAGTCAGATCGTGTGGACTGAATTGTTTGAGTTCAGTTTAAAGGGATTTAATCTCTGATTGTGAGTGAGATCTGGTCTGATCATGTTTGATTGATTAGGGCTTCAGATCGGTAAGCTTCGATCGAGAGATTGGATGCTAGATTGGTCAGATCAGGAGCATCAAGAGATTGACGGTCAGATCAAGAACCTGAGTGTTTATTATGGTCTGGACTGAATGCTTGGCTTATTTGGTTATTGAACCGAACCAAAGTGAACCGGCTCATGAATGAGCGCATGGTTCAAGGGTGAAGAGAAGTTTGCGCTTGGGGTAAACCCATGGTCGCATGAGTGCATGAACGTGGGAGTGTTTCTATTGTTAGAAACCATGACTCCTAAACGTGACATCGCCTCACGTTACTCCTCTCTCACGCCTATTGTCGCTCCTTCCTCTCGTCGCTTGCTCATTCGAGAGTGCATGTGGTGTTGACGAAAGGAGAAGGAAGTTTTTTGCCAAGCCAAGAAGATCTCATCCCTTCCATACGAGAAGGATACTTGGACGATCCTTGCTAGCACAAGGGACGACAAGAAGAAGCTATACCTCATCTTGTGTGCGACAATTTGGAGGAGACCTCTCTTGTTCTCTAGATTCCAAGACGCCATCTAGAAATGGCTATGGTATGGTTCTATCACTACTATACAATCGGTTTTGTTAATCATAATACCATGCAAGATCTAGAAACCCCCTTTCCGTTGCTTTCATTCTTCATATGCGCCTATGATTTAGGGTTTCGCCCCCTTGTGGGAACCTTTCACTTTCAATTGGTATCAGAGCAAGTTTATATGCATGTTTGTATGATTGCTTAACTTTAGTGATCCATGTTTGCGCAACACCTTAGATCTAAACTTCATGCGAAAACTACATGATGTATGATTTTTATCATTAGCGCATGTATCTAGTTGGCGCATCCATTTAGTTTTTCTCCAAAACTTCTTTACTTGCGCGACTCACCTTAGATCTAAGTGGCGCCTGCTATAAGTCCTTAGACGGGTTAGTAGGGTTGAAGTCATCTCTAGTTAAGATCCAACTAGTCTGATCAGACCATCTGACAGCCTAGTGTTGGGGTATGCCCTTAAGGCTAATGTTTGAGGCCTTGGGATTGTATCAGTATCATGTAATAAACTCTTGTGTTTATAAAGGCATGGTTATTATTCAGGTTGTTACCTTCTCTGCTGCAATTAGTGTACTTCTGAATAATGTCTCAAAGCTGTTCAGCTGGGCTGACATGCTATAAAGTCCTTAGTCGAGATATCTTGGTGAACATGAGATAGCCTTGATATAATTGAGACTAATATGTATTCTAATCTTATAGGATGCTTCGAGCATGGAATAAGATGTAGACTCATGGGTACATTGGATGTACTGGACAGACCCTACTAGGATATTCAATTACTTGTCACAATGTGAATAATCCTTGTTTGCACTAAGTGGCACATGTCCTCTGACTTGAGATCACTTGTGTTTCTAAATGATGATTGTCATTGTTTTGAGGTAGTTCAATATCATTTGAAACATAATGATTATAGACTATCTTGGATAATGATCTTGAGTCAGGTTAGGGCACTAGTGATAGATAAAGGATTGCCATCTCCTTAATTGGAGTGTGATGTTCTATAGGGGCCCCCTAGATGGGATGATTGAGATAGTGTATGGCCATACCCAGGTGACTATGATCATCTGATCTAATCATGCTCATCATATTGGAATAACAAGCTTGACATGCTTGTCCAATAAGAACATCCAGTGGCAAAGGAAAAATGTATGCCTAGTGAAGTGGATTCACACTTGTGCTGTGGTTTGGGAGTAGTCTTGGAAGACTCTTTCCTTTATATCGGGAGACAGTGATGTGTTGCTAGATACCCCTCACTGATCGTGATAATGTAAGTTATCGTTACCGACATTTAGAGGAAACCCTTAGGGTCGCACAACTTGATGATATGGCTTACTTAAGTCTGATCGTGTGGACTGAATTCTTTGGGTTCAGTTTAAAGGAGTTTAAACTCTGATTGTAAGTGAGATCTGGTCTGATCATGTTTGATTGATTGGGGCTTGAGATCGGTAAGCTTCGATCAAGAGAGATGATTCTAGATCGGTGAGATCAGGAACATCATGAGATGAACGGTTAGATCTTGAGCCATTTTGGTTCAGAGAGATCTAGACCATGGGCCGGTTTGGTTTGGTCTTTGGACCGAATTGAATTGAATTGAATTAGCTTGAACCGGTTCACATATGTGAACGCATGGTTCAAGGCTCAATCATATTTGGGCGGTTTTCTTATGGGTGAGCGCATGGCTTCATGACTTGCCATATTTGGAAGTCATGAAACGCCATCACTTGAAAAACGCCTAAATGATGATGGTGAATTGAATTCAATTGAAAGCATCATCTAGTGTAGATCCAATAGTCTGATCAGACCGTCTGACAGCCTAGATGGATCGACCAGATGGCACCTGTGCGCAAGCACAAGGTGGCTATAGGTCGATTGCATCACAGGCGTGTAGCGAGGTCTGGTTGAGACAACCAGTGAACACACATGAGTTAGGCCCGGGGTCACACCCGCTTGCCAGAACTCATGTTGGTTGTTCAGCCCTTGGCGCATGCATGGTTGACCATTAGGTCAACTCGAGTCAGTTAGGACTTGGTGCATGCAAGGGCATGGATCTAACTAGATTGTTGAGTGGATCCCTATCAATGGACCGTTGTAAGGTTGTAGGGCACATAAGGAAATTAAAATTGATGCCAATGGGGTTTTCAAAATTTTATTTTCTTTGTAATGGATCACATGTTGATTGAATGATGCCATGGTGCTTGTTTATTTAATCTTATGTGGGTTGCCCTTAATGTGTGCTGTGCTGGGGCCTGCGAGCCTGGTAAATTATTATTATTGTGATCTGCGAATCACATTTTTAATTAATTGTATAATTGACCTGCGAGTCAAGCTTGTCTAGATAGATCAAAATGTATTTTGATTAGACAAGAGCACAAAGGCACACATCCCAGAGGGGCATTCAGCTGGTGGCGCACCTGAGGTGCTCTTGGCGCACCTGAGGTGCTCTTGGCGCAAGGGCCCTGGGTTGGACCAGATGAGATGCTAAAGACCCAAGAAGAGCAAGTGAAGACTTAAGTATCTTAAGGTCTTACTTAGGCTATGGGCTTTTACCACATAAGATCCATGCTTTCTTTTTATTGATTATATAATTAGAATTGCATGAGTTTATCTTCTGCTATCACCATAGAAATTGCATGATAGTTAAGAAGATAAAAGACCGTTAAAATCCAAACGCTAAAATATCAAGCACGTAATGCCTTCTGACGCGAAACCTCACTGTTCTGACTATCGTTGGAGCCGTGTTGTACCCACTCAGTGGGCACGTCCATCTATCTTCAGACGGTGCGGGATTTCACCTGCGTGTTACAGAGAAGGGATTTATCGCTTCTCGTTGCTCAGCATAGCACGTGGTGGTCCAGGGAGTAGGTCGGGTCAGCTTGACCATGTAGGCTACATATGTGGCGCATATGGTAGCACATGGAGGCAGCCATCTGTGGGGTCAGAGATTGTGTTGTACCAACTCAGTTGGCACAGTCTGCTGGACTGCCCAGATGAAGGGGAATCGCACGGGTTGGCGATTGGCAGGGACTGCCTACCAGAAATTAGTACTTGTACTCTCTGTGCATCTTATCTCGCCTGAGCGGGACGCGGAGACCAAGTATGAAATCTGGATCCCATCTCACTAAAAGAGTGTTACTCTTTTGGACTGTTTAATGGATTTTTCAGTCAGATAAAATAGTGAGAAAAGAATCTTTCTTAAGTCCTGGATTGATTCTAAACATTGATACTAACCTTGCTGTTCTTGCATTGTTGTAGATTCCTGCAGCAACGAACACCATGAGCTTCAATGTGCGATCCCTACTAGAAAGGGAGAAGTTTGCTGGGCCAAACTTCTCAGACTGGTTCGGACACCTTAAGATCGTTCTTAAGGCAGAGAGGAAACTGTATGTCCTCGAGACGGCTGTGCCGCCTCAACCCGCTGCGAACGCCGCAAGGGCGGTTCGTGATGCCTATGAAAAGCACGTCAATGATAGCATTGATGTCGCTTGCCTGATGCTAGCGTCTATGACGCCACCGCTGCAGCGTCAGCATGAGGATATGTCGGCTATAGAGATTATAGCGAACCTCAAGATGCTGTATGCTGCACAGGCGAGGACAGAACGCTATAATCTGACAAAGCTTTTCTTTCAGAGCAAACTGGCTGAAGGGAGCCCAGTGGGAGCTCACGTGCTCAAGATGATTGGGCACAAGGAGGCTCTGGAGAAACTGGGGCATACCATCAACCAGGAGCTTGCTGTAGATATTATTCTGCAGTCTCTTCCGCCTTCTTTCGATGCGTTCATTATTAACTTTAATATGAACAAAATCGATTGTACTCCGGCAGAGCTGCTGAATATGCTCTTGACTACTGAGGAAACTCTGAAGGGAAAGCCTTCAACCTCTGTCTTAATGGTTCCTTCCAGGAACAAGAAGAAGGGGAAGAAGGGCAAAGCCCCTGTCAAGAACTACAGTAAGGCTCTGAAACAGAAGGTAAAGCGGTCAAAGGACAACAGGTGTTTCCACTGTGGCCAGCTGGGTCACTGGAAAAAGGACTGTAAAGCGCTCCAAGGAGATAAGAGGGGAAGCATTGCTTCTGGCTCAGGTATATATGTGACTGAGGTCATGTTATCTTCTTCTTCCATTTCATGGGTGTTGGACACTGCATGTGGAGTTCACATTTGTTCAAATGTACAGGAACTCAAGAGAAGAAGGCAGGTGGGACAGCATGAGGTGGACCTACGCGTTGGAAACGGGGCACGGGTTGCTGCTGTTGCTGTAGGAGACTATTTCATTTCTTTACCATCTGGCATTGTATTTGAATTAAACAATTGTTATTTTGTACCTAGTATCACCAAAAATATTATCTCTATTCCTGCTCTTGTCAGGAAAGGGTTTTCCTTTGAATGCAAGATTTCAAAGTGTTATCTTACTCTTGATAATATTGTCTATGCTACTGGTTCAATTAACAATGGGTTATTCATGTTGGACATGGAATATTCTATACAAAATATTGATAATAAGAAAGCCAAGTATGCTGATGACAGCACCTTGTTATGGCATAGTTGTTTAGGCCATATTAACAAGAAGCGCATTAAGCGGTTGCATGATCATGGACTGCTGGGATCATTCTCCTATGAGGAGATTGATACATGCAAAGCTTGTTTATTGGGTAAAATGACGAAGTCTCCTTTTCTTAACAAAGGTCAAAGGGCTTCAGGTTCACTTGACCTTATACACAGTGATGTGTGTGGGCCATTTAGTAAACATGCCAGAGGTAGCTATCAGTACTTCATTACCTTTACTGATGATTTCAGTAGGTATGGTTATGTCTATTTGATGAGACATAAGAGTGAATCTTTTGACAAGTTCAAAGAGTTCAAAAATGAAGTACAGAATCAGCTAGGCCGAAATATCAAGGCACTTCGTTCTGATCGAGGTGGAGAATACTTGAGTCATGCGTTTACTGACTATCTGAAAGAGTGTGGGATTATCTCACAGCTCACTCCGCCAGGAACACCGCAATGGAATGGTGTGTCCGAGAGGAGAAATAGAACGTTGCTTAACATGGTTCGTTCTATGATGAGTCAGGCTACTCATCCTTACTCCTTTTGGGGATTTGCACTGGAGACAGCTGCAAAGGTACTAAACCGAGTGCCATCCAAGGCAGTTTCAAAGACTCCATATGAGTTATTGTATGGGAAACAGCCTAGCTTGACATTTATTAAGATCTGGGGTTGCGAGGCTTATGTCAAAAAGCTCGCCTCTAGGAAACTGGAGAGCAGATCTGAGAAATGCTTCTTTGTCGGTTACCCTAAGGAAACTAAGGGTTATTATTTCTACGATCCCAAAGAGAACAAGGTATTTGTTGCTCGGACGGCCATTTTTCTTGAGAAGGAGTTTCTTCTGCAAGAGGCCAGTGGGAGAGAAATAAAGCTGGATGAGAATCCAGATGAAGGACAAAGTAGTCAAGCACAGATGGATGAGCCTGAGCCGGTAGAACAGGTTATTGAACAACCTGAGGCTTAGATATCACGGGAACCGCGAAGATCGGGAAGGATCCGTCGACAGCCTGAGCGCTATGACGGAGTCTACATCATTGATAATGATGAACCCCTCACTTATGCGGATGCGGTCAGTGGACCGGAGTCAGCTAGATGGCTTGAAGCTATGCGAGCCGAAATGGACTCCATGTCAGATAACCAAGTCTGGGATTTGGTTGATCCGCCTCTGGGAGTAATCCCTATAGGCTGTAAATGGATCTTCAAGAAGAAGATTGACATGGATGGTAACGTGGTTACCTATAAAGGCAGGCTAGTTGTGAAAGGTTTCAAACAAATCTACGGGATAGATTATGATGAAATTTTCTCTCCTGTAGCCATGTTCAAGTCTATTCGGATTCTTTTCGCGATAGCTGCATATTACGATTATGAGATCTGGCAGATGGATGTGAAGACAGCTTTCCTTAATGGAAATCTTAATGAGGATGTGTATATGACACACCCTGAAGGTTTCACTAATCCATCAGATCGTCATAAAATATGCAAGTTAAAGAAGTCCATTTATGGACTTAAACAAGCATCAAGAAGCTGGAATATTCGTTTTGATGAATCAATCTCTGAGTTTGGCTTCATCAAGAACGAGGATGACCCGTGTGTATATAAGAGGTTTAGTGGGAGCGTAATTACATTCCTAGTCCTCTACGTCGATGATATCTTAATCATTGGAAACGATGTTCCTGAACTGCATGCTGTTAAAGCATGGTTAGGAAAATGTTTTCAGATGAAAGATTTAGGAGAAGCAGCCTATGTGTTAGGTGTAAAGATCTACAGGGATAGATCTAAGAGGCTTCTCGGGCTGTGCCAGAGTACTTACATCGATAAAGTCCTGGAGAGATTCCATTTAGAGAATTCTAAAAGAGGATATCTTCCAGTCAGACATGGTCTGAATCTTTCGAAGAGTCAGTGTCCACAAACACAGACTGAGAAAGATGAAATGGACAATACGCCTTATGCTTCGGCTATTGGGTCCATTATGTATGCGATGTTGTGTACTCGCCCAGACGTCGCTTACGGGTTAAGCGTAACCAGTCGTTTCCAAAGTAATCCAGGACAGGCACACTGGATTGCAGTCAAGAACATCTTAAAATATCTGCGGAGGACCAAAGATATGTTCTTGATATATGGTGGTCAGGAAGAACTCAGTATAGAAGGATATACTGACGCTTCGTTCCAGTCGGACCAGGATGATTTCCGATCGCAATCAGGCTATGTTTTTAGCTTGAATGGTGGAGCACTGGTGTGGAAGAGTTTCAAACAGTCAACTGTTGCTGATTCCACAACAGAAGCCGAGTATGTTGCAGCCTCGGAAGCATCCAAGGAGGCAGTGTGGATTCGTAAGTTCGTGAGAGAACTTGGTGTCGTTCCTTCGAGTGCAGATCCTTTGGTTATCTTCTGTGATAACACTGGAGCAATCGCACAAGCAAAGGAACCACGGTCGCACCAGAAGTCCAAGCACATACAGAGACGGTTTCACTTGATCCGGGAGATCATTGATCATGGCGAGATCAAAATATGCAAGGTTCATACAGATGACAATCTAGCTGACCCGCTTACCAAGCCTCTGGCGCAGCAGAAGCATGAGAAGCACTGTAATAATATGGGTTTGAGATTTCTCAACCATTAGATTAAGTGCAAGTGGGAGATTGTTGGGGTATGCCCTTAAGGCTAATGTTTGAGGCCTTGGGATTGTATCAGTATCATGTAATAAACTCTTGTGTTTATAAAGGCATGGTTATTATTCAGGTTGTTACCTTCTCTGCTGCAATTAGTGTACTTCTGAATAATGTCTCAAAGCTGTTCAGCTGGGCTGACATGCTATAAAGTCCTTAGTCGAGATATCTTGGTGAACATGAGACAGCCTTGATATAATTGAGACTAATATGTATTCTAATCTTATAGGATGCTTCGAGCATGGAATAAGATGTAGACTCATGGGTACATTGGATGTACTGGACAGACCCTACTAGGATATTCAATTACTTGTCACAATGTGAATAATCCTTGTTTGCACTAAGTGGCACATGTCCTCTGACTTGAGATCACTTGTGTTTCTAAATGATGATTGTCATTGTTTTGAGGTAGTTCAATATCATTTGAAACATAATGATTATAGACTATCTTGGATAATGATCTTGAGTCAGGTTAGGGCACTAGTGATAGATAAAGGATTGCCATCTCCTTAATTGGAGTGTGATGTTCTATAGGGGCCCCCTAGATGGGATGATTGAGATAGTGTATGGCCATACCCAGGTGACTATGATCATCTGATCTAATCATGCTCATCATATTGGAATAACAAGCTTGACATGCTTGTCCAATAAGAACATCCAGTGGCAAAGGAAAAATGTATGCCTAGTGAAGTGGATTCACACTTGTGCTGTGGTTTGGGAGTAGTCTTGGAAGACTCTTTCCTTTATATCGGGAGACAGTGATGTGTTGCTAGATACCCCTCACTGATCGTGATAATGTAAGTTATCGTTACCGACATTTAGAGGAAACCCTTAGGGTCGCACAACTTGATGATATGGCTTACTTAAGTCTGATCGTGTGGACTGAATTCTTTGGGTTCAGTTTAAAGGAGTTTAAACTCTGATTGTAAGTGAGATCTGGTCTGATCATGTTTGATTGATTGGGGCTTGAGATCGGTAAGCTTCGATCAAGAGAGATGATTCTAGATCGGTGAGATCAGGAACATCATGAGATGAACGGTTAGATCTTGAGCCATTTTGGTTCAGAGAGATCTAGACCATGGGCCGGTTTGGTTTGGTCTTTGGACCGAATTGAATTGAATTGAATTAGCTTGAACCGGTTCACATATGTGAACGCATGGTTCAAGGCTCAATCATATTTGGGCGGTTTTCTTATGGGTGAGCGCATGGCTTCATGACTTGCCATATTTGGAAGTCATGAAACGCCATCACTTGAAAAACGCCTAAATGATGATGGTGAATTGAATTCGATTGTCGCCTTGGCTTGAGAGGAGAAAGAGCTTCTTCCTTGACGAGAAGAGAGTTCGGCCAAGCATCTCTTGACTTCGACACACGCAAGGAGAACTTGGTGATTTTTGCTAGCACAAGAATTGCGCAAGGAGGAAGCCTTCATCATCCTTGTGTGCGTCTTCTTTGGAGGAGAGCTCATTTGCCCTCTTGCTTCCAAGCCGCCTCCTTCCTCATGGCTATGGTAATAGATCTCAACTTGATCTTTGCAATATAACCAAGTTAATCATATGATCTACATGCGGTCTTGAGGGTGACACCCCTATAATATTTCATGCGCCCCCCTTATTAGGGTTTCACCCCCTTTTGCGCTCCCCCTTGAAGGGGACTTTCACCTAGATGGGTCGACCAGATGGCACCTATGCGCAAGCATAAGGTGGCTATAGGTCGACTGCATCAAAGGCGTGTAGCGAGGTTTGGTTGAGACAACCAGTGAACACGCATGAGTTAGGACCGGGGTCACACCCGCTTGCCAAAACTCATGTAGGTTGTTCAGCCCTAGCGCATGCATAGTTGATCACTGGGTCGACTCAAGTCAGTTAGGACTTGGTGCATGCAAGGGCAGTGGATCTGACTAGGTCTGATGAGTGGATCCCTATTAATGGACCGTTGTAAGGTAGTAGGGCACATAAGGAAAATAAAATTGAAGCCAATGGGTTTTTCGAAAATTTTATTTTCATGAATGGATCACATGTTGATTGTAAGCATATGCTTGTTTATTTAATCTTATGTGGGACGCCTAATTAATGTGTGCTGTGCTGGGGCCTGCGAGCCTGGTTAAAATTTATAAATTAATTTTCATTGTGATCTGCGCATCACATTTTTATTTAATTTATAAACTGTAATTGACCTGCGAGTCAATCTTGTCTAGATAGATTAAATTGTATTTTAATCAGACAAGAGCACAAAGCACACTTGGCAGAGGCGCATGCAGCAGTGGCTTGACCAGGTGGGAGGTCCAGGGTTCGACTCTGGGACAGGCGCATTTTCCCTGGTGGGCGCACCTGAGCTGCAGTTGGCGCTTGGGCCCTAGGTTGGGCCAGATGAGAAGCAAAAGCCCCATGAAGAAAAGCAAGTGAAGACTTAAGTTAGTTTAAGGTCTTACTTAGGCTTAATGGGCTTTTACCACATAAGATCAGCATGCTTTCTATTTATTGTTTATATAATTAGAATTGCATGATTTATTTATCTTCTGCTATCACCATAGGAATTGCATGATAGTTGAGAAGATAAAAGACCGTTAAAATCCAACGTTAAATATCAAGCACGTAAAGCCTTCTGACGCGAAACCTCACTGTTCTGACTATCGTTGGGGCCGTGTTGTACCCACTCAGTGGGCACGCCCATCTATCTTCAGACGGTGTGTGATTACACCTGCGTGTTACAGAGAAGGGATTTATCGCTTCTCGTTGCTCAGCATAGCACGTGGTGGTCCAGGGAGTAGGTCAGGTCAGCTTGACCATGTAGGCTACATATGTGGCGCATATGGTAGCATATGGAGGCAGCCATCTGTGGGATCAGAGACTATGTTGTACCAACTCAGTTGGCACAGTCTGCTGGATTGTCCAGATGAAGGGGAATCGCACGGGTTGGCGATTGGCTGGGACAGCCTACCAGAAATTAGTGCTTGTACTCTCTGTGCATCTTATCTCGCCTGAGCGGGACGCGGAGACCAAGTATGAAATCTGGATCCCATCTCACTAAAAGAGTGTTACTCTTTCGGACTGTTTTCATGGATTTTTCAGTCAGATAAAATAGTGAGAAAAAAAGAATCATTCTTAAGTCCTGATTGATTCTTAACATTGATACTGACCTTGCTGTTCTTGCATTGTTGTAGATTCCTGCAGCAACGAACACCATGAACTTCAATGTGCGATCCCTACTGGAAAGGGAGAAGTTTGCTGGGCCAAACTTCTCAGACTGGTACGGACACCTTAAGATTGTTCTTAAGGCAGAGAGGAAACTGTATGTCCTCGAGACGGCGATACCGCCTCAACCCGCTCCGAACGCCGCAAGGGCGGTTCGGGAAGCCTATTAAAAGCATGTCAATGATAGCATTGATGTCGCTTGCCTGATGCTAGCGTCTATGACGCCACCGCTGCAGCGTCAGCATGAGGATATGTCTGCTATAGAAATTATAGCAAACCTCAAGATGTTGTATGCTGCATAGGCGAGGACTGAGCGCTATAACTTGACCAAGCTTTTCTTTCAGAGCAAACTGGCTGAAGGGAGCCCAGTGGGAGCTCACGTGCTCAAGATGATTGGGCACAAGGAGGCTCTGGAGAAACTGGGGCATACCATCAATCAGGAGCTTGCTGTAGACATTATTCTGCAGTCTCTCCCGCCTTCTTTCGATGCGTTCATTATTAACTTTAATATGAACAAAATCGATTGTACTCCGGCAGAGTTGCTGAATATGCTCTTGACTACTGAGGAAACTCTGAAGGGAAAGCCTTCAACCTCTGTCTTAATGGTTCCTTCCAGGAACAAGAAGAAGGGGAAGAAGGGCAAAGCCCCAGTCAAGAACTACAACAAGGCGCTGAAACAGAAGGTTAAGCGGTCAAAGGAATACAGATGTTTCCACTGTGGCCAGCTGGGTCACTGGAAAAAGGACTGTAAAGCGCTCCAAGGAGACAAGAAGGGAAGCATCGCTTCTGGCTCAGGTATATTTGTGACTGAAGTCATGATATCCTCTTCTTCTATTTCATGGGTGTTGGACACTGCATGTGGAGTTCACATTTGTTCAAATGTACAGGAACTCAAGAGAAGAAGACAGGTGGGACACCATGAGGTGGACCTACGAGTTGGAAACGGGGCACGGGTTGCTGCTCGTTGCTGTAGGGGATTATTACATCTCATTACCATCTGAACTTGTATTAGAATTAAACAATTGTTACTTTGTACCCAGTATTACCAAAAATATTATCTCTATTCCTGCTCTTGTCAGGAAAGGGTTTTTCCTTTGAATGCAAGATTTCAAAGTGTTATCTTACTCTTGATAATATTGTTTATGCTACTGGTTCAATTAACAATGGGTTATTCATGTTGGACATGGAATATTCTATACAAAACATTGATAATAAGAAAGCCAAGTATGCTGATGACAGCACCTTGCTATGGCATAGTCGTTTAGGCCATATTAACAAGAAGCGCATTAAGCGGTTTGCATGATCATGGACTGCTGGGATCATTCTCCTATGAGGAGATTGATACATGCAAAGCTTGTTTAATGGGCAAAATGACGAAGTCACCTTTTCTTAACAAAGGTCAAAGGGCTTCAGGTTTACTTGACCTTATACACAGTGATGTGTGTGGGCCATTTAGTAAACATGCCAGAGGTGGCTATCAGTACTTCATTACCTTTACTGATGATTTCAGTAGATATGGTTATGTCTATCTTATGAGACATAAGAGTGAATCTTTTGACAAGTTCAAAGAGTTCAAAAATGAAGTACAAAATCAGCTAGGCCGAAATATCAAGGCACTTCGTTCTGATCGAGGTGGAGAATACTTGAGTCATGCGTTTACTGACTATCTGAAGGAGTGTGGGATTATCTCACAGCTCACTCCGCCAGGAACACCGCAATGGAATGGTGTGTCCGAGAGGAGAAATAGAACGTTACTTGATATGGTTCGTTCTATGATGAGTCAGGCTACTCTACCTTACTCCTTTTGGGGATTTGCACTGGAAACAGCTGCAAAGGTACTAAACCGAGTGCCATCCAAGGCAGTTTCAAAGACCCCATATGAGTTATGGTATGGGAAACAGCCGAGCTTGACATTTATTAGGATCTGGGGCTGCGAGGCTTATGTCAAAAAGCTCGCCTCTGGGAAACTAGAGAGCAGATCTGAGAAATGCATCTTTGTCGGTTACCCTAAGGAAACTAAGGGTTATTATTTCTACGATCCCAAGGAGAACAAAGTATTTGTTGCTCGGACGGCCATTTTTCTTGAGAAGGAGTTTCTTCTGCAAGAGGCCAGTGGGAGAGAAATAAAGCTGGATGAGAATCCAGAGGAAGGACAAAGTAGTCAAGCACAGTTGGATGAGCCTGAGCCAGTGGATCAGGTTATTGAACAACCTGAGGCTCAAATATCACGGGAACCGCGAAGATCGGGAAGGATCCGTCGTCAGCCTGAGCGCTATGACGGAGTCTACATCATTGATAATGATGAACCCCTCACTTATGCGGATGCGGTCAGTGGACCGGACTCAGCTAGATGGCTTGAAGCTATGCGAGCCGAGATGGACTCCATGTCAGATAACCAAGTTTGGGATTTGGTTGATCCGCCTCCGGGAGTTATCCCTATAGGCTGTAAGTGGATCTTCAAGAAGAAGATTGACATGGATGGTAATGTGGTTACCTATAAAGGCAGGCTAGTTGCGAAAGGTTTCAAACAAATCTACGGGATAGATTATGATGAAACTTTCTCACCTGTAGCTATGTTTAAGTCTATTCGGATTCTTCTCGCGATAGCTGCATATTATGATTATGAGATCTGGCAGATGGATGTGAAGACTGCTTTCCTTAATGGAAATTTGCAGGAGGATGTGTATATGACACAACCTGAAGGTTTCACAAATCCATCAGATCGTCATAAAATATGCAAGTTAAAGAAGTTCATTTATGGACTTAAACAAGCATCAAGAAGCTGGAATATTCGTTTTGATGAATCAATCAGTGAATTTGGTTTCATCAAGAATGAGGATGACCCGTGTGTATATAAGAGGTTTAGCGGGAGCGTGATTACTTTCCTAGTCCTCTACGTCGACGATATCTTAATCATTGGAAACGATATTCCTGAAATGCATGCTGTTAAAGCATGGCTAAGGAAATGTTTCCAGATGAAAGATTTAGGAGAAGCAGCCTATGTATTAGGTGTGAAGATCTACAGGGATAGATCTAAGAGGCTTCTCGGGCTGTGCCAGAGTACTTACGTCGATAAAGTCCTGGAAAGATTTCATGTAGAGAATTCTAAAAGAGGATATCTTCCAGTCAGACATGGTCTGAATCTTTCAAAGAGTCAGTGTCCACAAACACAGACTGAGAAAGATGAAATGGACAATACGCCTTATGCTTCGGCTATTGGGTCCATTATGTATGCGATGTTGTGTACTCGCCCAGACATCGTTTACGGGTTAAGCGTGACCAGTCGATTCCAAAGTAATCCAGGTCAGGCGCACTGGATTGCAGTCAAGAACATCTTGAAATATCTTCGGAGGACCAAAGATATGTTCTTGATATATGGTGGTCAGGAAGAACTCAGTATTGATGGATATACTGACGCTTCATTCCAATCTGACCAGGATGATTTTCGATCGCAATCAGGCTATGTTTTTAGCTTGAATGGAGGAGCAGTGGTGTGGAAAAGTTTCAAACAGTCTATCGTTGCTGATTCCACAACAGAAGCCGAGTATGTTGCAGCCTCAGAAGCATCTAAGGAGGCAGTTTGGATTCGTAAGTTCATTCAGGAACTTGGTGTTGTTCCTTCGAGTGCAGATCCTTTGGTTATCTTCTGTGATAACACTGGAGCAATCGCACAAGCAAAGGAACCGCGGTCGCACCAGAAGTCCAAGCACATACAGAGACGGTTTCACTTGATCCGGGAGATCATTGATCGTGGCAAGATCAAAATCTGCAAGGTTCATACAGATGACAATCTGGCTGACCCGCTTACAAAGCCTCTGGCGCAGCAGAAGCATGAGAAGCACTGTAATAATATGGGTTTGAGATTTCTCAACCATTAGATTAAGTGCAAGTGGGAGATTGTTGGGGTATGCCCTTAAGGCTAATGTTTGAGGCCTTGGGATTGTATCAGTATCATGTATAAACTCTTATGTTTATAAAGGCAATAGTTGTTATTCAGTTTGTTACATTGTCTGCTGCAATACATGTGCTTCTGAATAATGTCTCAAAGCTGTTCAGCTTGGCTGACATGCTATGTGTCCTTAGTCGAGATATTTTGGTGAACATGAGACAGCCTTGATATGCTTGAGACTAATATGTGTTCTAATCTTATAGGATGCTTCGAGCATGAAATAAGATGTAGACTCGTGGGTACATTGGATGTACTGGACAGACCCTACTAGGATATTCAATTGCTTGTCACAATGTGAATAATCCTTGTTTGCAACAAGTGGCACATGTCCTCTGACTTGAGATCACTTGTGTTTCTAAATGATGATTGTCATTGTTTTGAGGTAGTTCAATATCATTTGAAACATAATGGTTATAGACTATCTTGGATGGTGAGCTTGAGTCATGTTAGGGCACTAGTGATAGATACAAGATTGCCGTCTCCTTGTTTAAGGAGTGTGATGTTCTAAAGGGGCCCCCCTGGATGAGATGATTGAGAAAGTGTATGGCCATACCCAGGTGACTATGTTCATCTGATCTAATCATGCTCATCATATTGGAGCTACAGGCTTGACACGCTTGTCCAATAAGAACATCCAGTGGCAAAGGAATCATGTATGCCTGGTGAAGTGGATTCACACTTGTGCTGTGGTTTGGGTGTAGTCTTGGAAGACTCTTTCCTCTATATCGGGAGACAGTGATGTGTTGCTAGATACCCCTCACTGATCGTGATGACGTAAGTTATCGTTACCGACATTTAAAGGAAACCCTCAGGGTCGCACAATTTGATGATATGGCTTACTTAAGTCAAATCGTGTGGACTGAATTGTTTAGGTTCAGTTTAAAGGGATTTAATCTCTGATTATGAGTGAGATCTGGTCTGATCATGTTTGATTGATTAGGGCTTGAGATCGGTAAGCTTCGATTGAGAGAATGGATGCTAGATCGGTGAGATCAGGAGCATCAAGAGATCAACGGTCAGATCAAGAACCTTAGGGTTTAATGTGATCTGGACTAATGGCTTGGGTTAATTGGTCTTTGAACCAAACCAAAATTGAACCAGCTCATCATGTGAGCACACGGTTCAAGTTAAGAGAAATATGCGATTGGGAAAAACCCTTGATCGCATGTTGAGGAGTGGCTTTCTATTTTTAGAAAGCATGATCACATACGTGACCACGCCTCACCTCTGCACGCCTATTGTTGTCGCCCCTCTCTTCTCGTGTGTTTGCTTGGGGGCATTCTCGTGGAAGAGGTTTTGACGACAAGGAAGAATCGCCAAGCAGTGGATCTCATCTTCTTCATCCCTTCTCACACGACAAGGTCACTTGGAGAACCTTGCTAGCACAAGGAGCGTCCAAGGAGCAAGCCATCGATCATCTTGTGTGTGGCGCTTTGGAGGAGAACCCCATCGTTCTCTCTTCTTCCTAGACACCATCTAAGCGATGGCCATGGTATGAGTCGCTACCATTCTATTGCGGTTGATTTTAAAGTTGATCATATATCATGCATTCGATCCCTAGAAACCCCTTCCGCTGCATGTAAACCTCCATATGCGCCTATTAGGGTTTCGCTCTCCCCTTGTTAGGGGACTTTCATCTACAACAATGCAAGAACAGCAAGGTCAGTATCAATGTTTAGAATCAATCCAGGACTTAAGAAAGATTCTTTTCTCACTATTTTATCTGACTGAAAAATCCAGTAAACAGTCCGAAAGAGTAACACTCTTTTAGTGAGATGGGATCCAGATTTCATACTTGGTCTCCGCGTCCCGCTCAGGCGAGATAAGATGCACAGAGAGTACAAGCACTAATTTCTGGTAGGCAGTCCCTGCCAATCGCCAACCCGTGCGATTCCCCTTCATCTGGGCAATCCAGCAGACTGTGCCAACTGAGTTGGTACAACACAGTCTCTGATCCCACAGATGGCTGCCTCCATATAGCTAACATATGCCCCATATGTAGCCTACATGGTCAAGCTGACCTGACCTACTCCCTGGACCACCACGTGCTATGTTGAGCAACGAGAAGCGATAAATCCCTTCTCTGTAACACGCAGGTGAAATCACACACCGTCTGAAGATAGATGGGCGTGCCCACTGAGTGGGTACAACACGGCCCCAACGATAGTCAGAACAGTGAGGTTTCGCGTCAGAAGGCTTACGTGCTTGATATTTAACGTTGGATTTTAACGGTCTTTTATCTTCTTAACTATCATGCAAACCGTATGGCGATAGTAGAAGATAAATAAATCATGCAATTCTACTTATTTAAACAATAAAAGAAAGCATGATGATCTTATGTGGTAAACGCCCATAAAGCCTAGGTAAGACCTTAAGATAACTTAAGTCTTCACTTGAGCTCTTCATGAGTCATTTGCATCTCAACTGGCCCAGACCAGGGCCCAAGTGCCCATTGCAGCTCAGGTGCGCCCACCAGGTAAATGCGCCTGTCATAGGGTCGAACCCTAGACCTCCCACCTGGTCAAGCCTCTGTTGCATGCGCCTCTGCCAAGTGTGCTCTGTGCTCTTGTCTGATTAAAATTACAATTTAATCTATCTAGACAAGATTGACACGCAGGTCAATTACACAATAAATTAATTAAAATGTGATGCGCAGATCACAAATATAATAATTTACATTTTTAATCCAGGCACGTAGGCCCCAGCACAGCACACATTAATTGGGCAACCCACATAAGATGAAATAAACAAGCATCATGGCATCCAATCAATATGTGATCCATCAACAAAATAAAATTTTTCAAAATCCCATCGGAATCAATTTTATTTGTCTTATGTGCCCTACTACCTTACAACGGTCCATTAATAGGGATCCACTCATCATGTCTAGTCAAATCCACTGCCCTTGCATGCACCAAGTCCTAACTGACTTGAGTCGACCTAATGGTCAACCATGCATGCGCCAAGTGCTGAACAACCTTCATGAGTTCTGGCAAGCGGGTGTGACCCCGGGCCTAACTCATGTGCGTTCACTGGTTGTCTCAACTAGACCTCGCTACACGCCTGTCTGCAGTCGACCTATAGCCACCTCGTGCTTGCGCACAGGTGCCATCTGGTCGACCCATCTAGGCTGTCAGATGGTCTGATCAGACTGGTTGGATCTTACCTAGAGGATGACTTCAACCCCATCAACCCGTCTTGTAACATCCCGTTATCTTAACCCCAAACAAGCAACACAAATCATGAAAGAAACAGGATGTTATCATACAAGATCGATACATATGCTAGGTAAAACCCCGTTCAGAAAACACGATCTGAAAATTTCGAAAATCCATCCATATAAATCTCCACAAAACACAATTTCATAAAGGTACCTGCCACCACGCATTCCTTGCAGATGTAAGATCCAAGGATCTTAAGTCCTGGTAAACATTATTTTTGATTTAAATAAACTCATTGGCTGTGATATTTTGTTCATGATTTAAATAAAATTATTGACTGTGATATTTTGCTATGTATTGGTTGTTAATTTATAGTTAATTAACTAGAGATTTTTGGTTGTTAATTTATAGTTAATTAACTAGAGATTTTTGGTTATTAATTTATAGTTAATTAAATTAGAGATTATTGGTTGTTAATTTTGTTGGGCGTTAATTAGCTTAATGGATGTTAAATTTAATTAGTTAACTAGCTTATTGGATGTTAGTTTAAACCTTATTGGATTTTCACTTAAACTTTGGATTATTGGGTTGCAATGAAATAAAATGATATTGGGTTTAAAAATTCGAAATCATTAGTTAAATGGGTTAAACCCTATTTGAATTAATTGGTTAATGGGTTTAAAATTTAAAAACCCAAAGTTTAAGTGGTAATTTTCGGCTAGGGTAGAGATTTTGGCGTTTTGTTTGGCTTGGAGGAAAACTTTGGGCGACGGCTTGAAGAGTTGGCGATTCTTGAAGCCTTGGGCGATCTTCTTCTTCATCTTCCTTCTCTCTTGGCCGGAGTCTTTGGTGTTGGAGGTGTTTCCTTCCATTGGCGGCGATTCTTGGTGGAACTTCAAGCCTTAGACGAAATTTTTGGAGAGTTTTTCACCTTAGTGTTCACGGTTAAGAGGTGAGTGGAGTGTCTATTCGATTTCTATCTATTTGTTAGTGTTAGATGATGTGTTAGATGATACATTTGCTTGTTGGAATTTTTACCATGCTAAAACCGAAAACTCAAGACTTCATCTTGTTATAAACCGAAAGTTGTAAAGGTATATTTATCTTGAAAACCGAATTTAAGATATTCCTTGTTCTTCATGAAAACCGAATTTAGGGTATTTACCATGAAAACCTAAAAACCGAAATATTGATCATATGCATGAAAACCGAAATTTTAATAATTGTTTATGAAAACCGAATTCTTGATATTTGTAGTTAACATGTTTACATGTGGTAATTTGTAATGTAGTTTATAAGAATATATGTTTTACATTTTATGTTGATTTTATGGATGCTTGTTTTAATTTTATGTTTCTTTATGAGTGTAGCATGTTTTATGGTTATATATTTATGGCTATGTAACTTTGTTTGAGAAATTGGGTGATAACTTAGCAAGGCTACGCTGAACTATCAGCATGAAACCTAAGGACTACACTACATTATGTGATTTTGAATATTTTGTGGCTATATGAATTTTTGAATATTATGTGATCATGTGATTTTTGAGTATTATGTAATTATGTGGTTTTTGAAGAGTATGTGGTTATGTGATTTTCGGTTATTATGTGTTATGTGATGGTTAGGACTAAGGCTAAGCGTGACTGTGTACTCAAGGGGATAGTATGTGTAATATGTTAAGGGTTTGAGATTTCAGCCCTGTATTGTGATATGTGAGGGGGTTGATGTTCAGCCTACCTGTTATGATTATTGTGATGGGGGTTGATGTTCAGCCTGCCCGATATGATTATTGTGATGACTATCCTAGAGTCTAGTTGACACTTAGAAGTCCACCGTTGTGAAATAAGATATAAGATGTGTCTGTTGTCCAGTAGGAACCTTTTGGGAGAACGGGTTTTGACGCAAAGTGCCATGTCTTGGTCGGACAGGGGCCACCTCTTGATGTCATCACTCTTTTTGTGATATGGGGTGTCGTAGAGCAAAGTGCCACGTCATGACCCGGCGGGGGCCACCTCTTGAATCTACACACAATCCATCGATGTGTTATGGGGTGTTTTAGAGCAAAGTGCCACGTCGTGACCTGGCGGGGGCCACCTCTTGATTCTACTCACTGTCCATGTTTATATGTTGCATGAAATTTTGCAGTCTCCCAGTGCTTAGGCCAAAGCCGGGTTAGACCATAATGGTCACTACTGAATATGCTGGACAACTAGGTTAATTAAGTGTTGGTGTGTACATCTGAGTTGGTTCAGAGTATAACTCTAGAACCTGAGTTTGTTATATGTTGGTGTGTACATCTGACTGAGTTTGTTATATGCTGGACAACTAGGTTAATTAAGTGTTGGTGTGTACATCTGAGTTGGTTTAGAGTATAACTCTAGAACCTGAGTTTGTTATATGTTGGTGTGTACATCTGACTGTTTATATGACTTCTGTTTTCTTTATGTTGTTATATGTTGACATAATGTTCCTGTTAAAGATTTTTAAAATAATCTGTCTATATTTTTGAGTGTATGTTATGGATGGTCGATTTAGACTATCCACTCACTGGGCTATGTAGCTCACCCCTCACTATTTTCAGGCATAGAGCAGGGGCGCATTTCTTGAGTTAGCATTGGCATGGATATCGCTAGTTTGCTGTTTAAGAACTTTTGTGCTTAATTATTTGGGGCCGGTTGTGGCCGAACTATATGAATGATATGAGCTATGTGAACCATGTGAACTATGTGAACTTGTGATGTCAGATTGTGGCTGTTAAATGAGTTTGATTTTTGTGTCACCGCGGGCTTCAGCCTGGTTTCGGTGTTTGGTATGAGATTTTGTGATTTTGTTTTGAAATTCGGTTTGTGGTGTATTCTTTGTAATCGGTTTTGATATACCTGTAACTTGCATATGTCTAGTGCAAGTATTGCCTGGTGGCAGGTACCTTTATGGATTTTATGGATTTGATACGGATTTGATATAACTGTTGCCTTGCATATGTCTAGTGCAAGGAATGCGTGGTGGCAGGTACCTTTATGAAATTGTGTTTTGTGGAGATTTATATGTATGGATTTTCGAAATTTTCAGATCGTGTTTCCTGAACGGGGTTTTACCTAGCATATGTATCGATCTTGTATGATAACATCCTGTTTCTTTCATGATTTGTGTTGCTTGTTTGGGGTTAAGATAACGGGATGTTACACGTCTAAGGGTTTATAGTAGGTGCATTAGATCTAAAGTAGAGGCGCGCAAGTGATTTCGATTTAACAAAAATAACAAGCGCCAACATACATGCGCCATATGAAAAATATACATCAAGTTTCATCATGTAAATTCGCATGTTCTCTAGATCTAAGCTTACAAGCGCAAACATGGATCACGAAATGCATCAAGCAATCATAATAACATACATTAACCGCATGCTCTGATACCAATTGTTAGGTCCCCTAAAGCCAAAGGGGGCGAAACCCTAATAGGTGGCGCATATAAAAACTTTTGCAACGGAAGCTAGGGTTTCAAGATCAACTTGCATGTTATATGATCAACTAGATAAAAAGCTTGCAAAGATCAACAAAAACGATCATACCATTGCCATAGCTTAGATGGCGCCTTGGAAGCAAAGAGTCGATTGCTTCTTCTCCAAAGGGAATCGCACACAAGAGGAAGATGGCCTACTCCTTTGTCACTCCTTGTGCTAGCAAGGCTCCAAAGTATCCTTGATCGCTTGAAGGGATGAAGAGACGATTACTAGGCTTGCCCCACTCTTCCTTGGCGTGAGTTCTATCTCCACACACGAGAGTCGTCGTGAGGAAGAGGCGAGAGGATGTCACAAAAACGAAGTGGAGTCGTTTCACTCAAAACGTGGAGACGTTTTTTCAAATTGAAAACCGACTTTCCAAATATAGAAAGTCCCTAACTCCAAGCGTTCATGCGTTCATGAACCTTCCGAAACTCATCCTCCAATTGAACCAAGTGCTCACTTGATGAGCCGGTTCAAATTGGTTTGGTTCAAAGACCAATTAAGCCAAGCCTTTGGTCCAGATCAAATTAAACCCTAAGGTTCTAGATCTGACCGTTCATCTCTTGATGTTCATGATCTCACCGATCTAACATCCATTCTCTCGATCGAAGCTTACCGATCTCAAGCCCTAATCAATCAAACATGATCAGACTAGATCTCACTTACAATCAGAGATTAAATCCCTTTAAACTGAACCCAAACAATTCAGTCCACACGATCTGACTTAAGTAAGCCATATCATCAAATTGTGCGACCCTAAGGGTTTCCTTTAAATGTCGGTAACGATAACTTACGTTATCACGATCAGTGAGGGGTATCTAGCAACACATCACTGTCTCCCGATATAAAGAAAAGAGTCTTCCAAGACTACACCCAAACCACAGCACAAGTGTGAATCCACTTCACTAGGCATACATGCTTCCTTTGCCACTGGATGTTCTTTATTGGACAAGCGTGTCAAGCCTGTAACTCCAATATGATGAGCATGATTAGATCAGATGAACATAGTCACCTGGGTATGGCCATACACTTTCTCAATCATCTCATTCAGGGGGGCCCCTTTAGAACATCACACTCCAAACAAGGAGACGGCAATCCTATATCTATCACTAGTGCCCTAACATGACTCATGCTCATTATCCAAGATAGTCTATAACCATTATGTTTCAAATGATATTGAACTACCTCAAAACAATGACAATCATCATTTAGAAACACAAGTGATCTCAAGTCAGAGGAAATGTGCCACTTGTTGCAAACAAGGATTATTCACATTGTGACAAGCAATTGAATATCCTAGTAAGGTCTGTCCAGTACATCCAATGTACCCATGAGTCTACATCTTATTCCATGCTCGAAGCATCCTATAAGATTAGAACACATATTAGTCTCAATCATATCAAGGCTGTCTCATGTTCACCAAGATATCTCGACTAAGGACATTACAGCATGTCAGCCAAGCTGAACAGCATTGAGACATTATTCAGAAGTATACATATCTCGACTAACGGGCTCTATGGCCTTAGAAGTTGTAGTGCCTCGTTCTCCTGCCGACCACTGATTGTGGTTTAGCGCCATGTCCTCTAGAAGATTTATTGCCTCTCCTAAACGCTTGTTCATTAGCACGCCTCCCGTAGCTGCATCGACAGCAAGACGCGTGTTATAAAAAAGACCATGGTAAAAGATATGTATGATTACCCATGGTTCTAAGCCATGATGTGGGCAGAGACACTGAAGATCCTTGTATCTCTCCCATGCTTCATAAAAAGATTCTCCGTCTCTTTGAGTTAAACTAGTGATCTGGTTTCGCAGTTGAACAGTTTTAGACAGTGGAAAGTATTTAGACAGAAAGGCCTGGGATAACTGATCCCATGTGATAATTGATCCTGGGTTCAAAGACTGTAGGTAGCTGCGCGCTCTATCGCGCAAAGAAAACGGGAAAAGCCTCAATCGTATAGCATATGAGGAAACTCCGTTGATCTTCAACGTGTCGCAGAACTCTAGAAATAAGGACAGATGTTGGTGAGGATCCTCAATGTGTGTGCCTCCAAATTGATGTTGCTAGATCATGCCTAGTAAGGCCGGCTTGATCTCAAAGTTGTTAGCATTCACTGGAGGTCGTACAATTCCAGATTGCAGTCCTTGCATATTTGGGGAAGAAAAATCCTTTAAGGTTCGGTTATCATCTGTGATGGAGGCAGTAGCCCTGCTCTGAGGAGATCTGCTCGGACTCGCAGGGTACCTAATCGATATGGGTTCCCTTAGAGTCCCCCTCTTGCATTGCATTTTAGGGTAATTTGCTCTTTTTAATAAAACCATGCATCATGTAGTCATTTATGGCAAGTCCACTTGTAGTAGGTAGTGCATTGTAATTCTTGAAACCTTATGTACTTTTGCATCATAGTAGAGTAGTGCATGCATACAGTAGGCTCCATTTGGCAGGTCATCCAAGTAAGAAGCAGCTCAAGTTCCAGCTCAATGTCACTCAAGGACCACTCACCAAGTTCAGCTCTAGAAAAGGAAGGAAAGACTTCAAAGCCATGCTATAACTGACTTGCCATACTTGTTGGGCGCCTCTCCAATAGAGCAATCAGCCACCTCATCATCCATTCAAGAAGATATGCGTCAACCTCTAGTCCAAGCAAGGAAGGAATTCAAAACCCTCATCCATCAAGATCCAAAATCAAAGGAATTATCCATCAAGATCCACAATCAAAGGAGGGCATTTATGAAGACATTTATGAGAAATTACCATCTCTTGTTACCGCAAGCTCTCATGGAAAGGATTCAAATTTTGAATCTCTTATCCATGCGCCAACAAACATCTCACCAACGGATAAGAAGACACCTTTCTCACCCATCCAAACATTTAAAGCGTTGCCAAGAGAAGATCACCAAAGAAGGAAGATCCCAAAGAAGATTTGCGCCCACATCATCTTTATTTCGAAATTCAAATTCCATCCATCTTTGTAATAGGCGCATGGAAGCTAATGACTATCCTGCCCTAGCTCCATCTCACCTATAAAAGCATCGTCGCCCCCTTGTATTTCGACTACCTCTTGATGAAATAATATTGTCTATTAGTTGCCTAGGTTAATTGCTAGTGTTATAGATAAAATTCTTCTTAGCCGAGTTCTTCCCCCTTCTTCTAAGTCTTCCACCGAAACCCTAAGAAGCTCTCCTCTTATTTATGTGCGCATCCACAAGGAGAACTTCTTTCACCCTCGGTTTGGAGCAAGAAGGAGAACACCCTCGGCCTCAAGGAGTCTTCATCCTATTCGGCTAAGTCTCCTCTCTTCATCTCTTCAATTGATCTTGAGAATTCTTCTCTACACTAATTCTTGGATACATAATTTGTAGCTTGCGCTTGGAGTGGATCTAGGAGGGGCGTCCCCCCCTTCTTTCTCTTCTCCCTCTCTCTAGTCAACTTAGGATTAGCAAGGGAATTTGTGAGGCTTAACCTCACCCCTTGGTTTGCTCCTGTATTAAAATCTGTGACTTGTACGGATCTTCTGTGATTGTTTGTAAGCTCCACCCTACACCTTCCATCAGAGTAGGACCGGTGAAGATCGGGAAGCACAGCCCTTCAATTCTCAAGGGCTGCACTGTAAGTTTATTTCCTGCTTTTACTGCTTTCTAGTGTAATTTTTATTTACTGTTCTTAGTCTAAACTCGGGTTTTTTCCTATATATTCTAAAATACAAAAAAATTAGTTTCCCAACCTCGTTAGTATAACTTCAGTTTTCTCTTACTATTAAGCTATTTATCAAAATCATTTTCAAAGGCGTCGTTTGAGTGTTTTAGTTCCCCGTCCTACATCAGCTTGGTATCAGAGCTTAGGCTCCTAGTTTAGACTTTTAAAGCCTCAAAACTTTATTATCTAACTCCTAGGCGATCTTTGGAATTAGGTTGTTTGAAAGAACTTGACTACGTATCTACCATTTGCTCCATTTTTCAAAACCTATATTTTTCAAAACACCCATGCAAACTCGGTCTAAGACCCAACAACAAGAACAAAATCCCACCATACTGCCATGAATGAGAAGTTTGAGTTCTTAACTGAGCAAATAGGGACCCTTACCCGAAGCCTTAATCAACTTACCACTGAGTTCCATGATTTTAGGGAAAGGTCTTCTAATCATGCTAGTGAACCACCTAGCCCTCATCATGTAGACACTCAACAACCACCTGCGTGGAACGGGCATCAAACCCCAACCCGTGCAGGCACCCAACCTATGTGGAATGGATACCCTAATCCACACCATGTAGGGACCCATTCTCAACCAACATGGAATGGATACCCCAATCCAAACCATGCGGGAACCCATCAACCCACTATGTGGAATGGACCTCCCATTCAAACCCCACCTCAACCTAGATTTAGGGAGGATGAAGTGCACCGCGCCATCAAACTCAATCCCCCAACCTTCAATGGCTCTTTAGAACCCCGAGACTTCTTGGATTGGACAACCAAGCTCGAACAATATTTCGAGTGGAGCATGATCCCTGAGCACAGCAAAGTCCGACTTGCAAAGTGCCTTCTTGAGGGAAATGCTAGGTTGTATTGGACCAATGTAGAGAACAACCAAGAGAGACTCAACCTACCCCCCATAGAAACTTGGCTAGAAATGCGCCAACAACTTAAACTGAAATATGTCCCCTCATATTTTCAGAGTAAGTTGTTTGACCAAGCCTCTAGTTTAACCCAAGGATCTATGACCGTTGATCAATACACTGCTAGCTTTGAGGAATTCCTCCTTAGGGGAAACCCAGGAGAAAACCCTCTATTTACCCTTAGCAGGTATAAAAATGGTCTCCGATCTGAGATTAGAAAGGGCCTTACCTACTACCAGATAGACTCCATAGAGGTTGCCCATCTTAGAGCCAAGGAGATTGAGCAAGAACTTAAGGTTGCCTTTAGGAAAGAGTTTAGTGCCTCTAGACCAAGTCCTAGACCAACCCAATCTCAAAGCTCTAGTACTCCTAAACCCAAGCCCTCTAGTTATCCAGAGCCATCTAGGGTCAAATGCCATGGGTGCCAACAATATGGACACTATATGAAAGACTGTCCTAAACGGGTCTTATACCTAGGTGAGGAAAACCAAACCCCTAGACTTGAAGACATTAATGACCCAGATTCTGACTGCCAAATCCTAGAAGACAATGAATATGATAGTAGTGAGGAACCTGCCCAAAACACCTTAGGAGTTGTTAGGTGTACCCTGATTAAACCCTCACCCACGGATGATTGGCGAAGAACTAGTATCTTCCATACTTACACGAAATGCAATGGAAACATGTGCAAAGTAGTGATAGATGGGGGTAGTAGTCTCAACGCTGTCTCCCACTCTGCTGTCACCAAGTTTAAGCTTAAGATGGCAGCTCACCCAACCCCTTATAACATCTCTTGGGTCAACCAGTCTAGTGTGCCAGTAACCCATAGGAGTCTAGTGCCTTTACAGTTTGGTACCTATGATGGACAAATTTGGTGTGACGTCATCACCATGGACGTCGCTCAAGTCCTTCTGGGCAGACCATGGCTATATGACATGGATGTAGTCCACTACGGTCGGACTAATACCTATGTCTTTAGTCACTCAGGTCAAAAGATCAAACTGAAACCGTCTATGCCAAGAGAGCTTAAAGCCTCAACCAATAAGGGTAAAATAGAAGAAACCAAAACCATACAATCAACCCTTCAGCTCATGAGACCTAAGGATTATAGGCCTGATCAACCTTTATTTACCTTAGTCCTCAAGGAAGTCAACCAAGAAGAAAGTAGTAAGCCACCCCATGAAGTAGAAGCCCTCTTAGAACAATATAGCGAGCTTACCTTCCCCCACAGGACTTCCACCTCTTAGGGACATCCAACACGCAATAGACCTTTTCCCCGGTTCAACCCTACCCAATCTGCCCCACTATAGGATGAACCCCACCGAGCATCAAGAACTTAAGAGACAAGTAGACGACCTATTAGAAAAGGGACATATCAGAGAAAGTCTTAGCCCTTGCGCCGTGCCTGCTCTGCTCACCCCTAAAAAGGATGGCAGTTGGCGCATGTGTATAGACTGCAGAGCCATAAACAAAATCACAGTCAAGTATAGGTTTCCTATTCCTAGACTTGATGACATATTAGACATGTTAGTTGGCTCTAGGTGGTTTAGCAAGCTCGACTTAAGAAGTGGATATCACCAGGTCAGGATAAGGCTAGGTGATGAATGGAAGACCGCTTTCAAGACCAAGGATGGTCTCTATGAATGGTTAGTCATGCCTTTTGGCTTGACTAATGCTCCTTCCACATTCATGAGACTCATGACCCAAGTCTTAAAGCCTTTCATTGGAAAATTCCTGGTAGTCTACTTTGATGATATCCTCATCTATAGTAAGACTAAAGAGGAACACCTAGAGCACCTTAGGAAGACCCTTGACCTTCTTAAGGAAGAGCAACTCTATATCAATCTCAAGAAATGCTCCTTTTTGTCACATAGTGTGATCTTCTTAGGATTCATAGTGTCTGAGCATGGCCTTCAAGCCGACCCATCCAAGATCCAAGCCATCATAGACTGGCCTAAACCCAAGACCATCACTGAGGTCAGAAGCTTCCATGGCCTATCTACCTTTTATAGGAGATTCATAAGGAACTTCAGCTCTATAGTGGCACCTATCACTAGTTGCCTAAAACAAGGTGAATTTTCTTGGACTAAATCTGCTAGCAAAGCCTTCCAAGAACTTAAGGATAAGATGACCACTGCCCCGGTCCTTAGACTGCCTGACTTCAATAAAGTCTTTGAGGTAGATTGTGACGCCTCTGGAGTTGGCATAGGGGGAACCCTAAGCCAAGAAGGTCATCCCATAGCCTTCTTTAGTGAAAAGCTCAACGAGGCAAAACAAAAATACTCTACCTATGACAAAGAGTTTTATGCTGTAGTCCAAGCCCTAAGGTATTGGAGACATTATCTCATTCATAGGGAGTTCACTCTTAATAGTGACCACCAGGCCCTCTCCTATCTAAGTGCTCAAAAGAAGTTAAACTCAAGGCATGCTAAATGGGTCGAATACCTACAACAATACACTTTTGTGCTTAGACATAAATCAGGATCTGAGAATAAAGTAGCAGATGCCCTCAGTAGAGTAACTTTATTATTGAACAAAATGCATGTTGAAGTTACTTGCTTTGACTCCATGAAAAATTCTTATCTTGAATGTCCTGATTTTTCTACTTTATATGCTGACCTTAGTCAAGACCCATTAAGTCACCCCCTCTACACCCTTAGGGATGGGTATCTCTTTCTTGGACCAACCCTTTGTGTGCCCAAGACATCCATCCGAGAATTCCTTGTTTGGGAATTACACGGAGGCGGGTCTGCCGAGCACCATGGTCGAGATAAGACCCAAGCCCTTGTAAAGGAATGGTTCTACTGGCCGAACCTTTACCAGGATGTAGCTAAGGTTGTGAGGCATTGTAGGACTTGTCAGCTCACTAAAGTCCACAAGCACAGTCCCGGCCTGTACACTCCCTTACCTATTCCCCAAGCCCCTTGGCAAGACCTTAGTATGGATTTCATTTTAGGACTACCCCGAACCTCAGCTAAACATGATTCTATATTTGTGGTAGTTGATGGATTTACTAAGATGGCCCATTTCATAGCTTGCACCAAAACCACTGATGCCTCCCATGTTGCTAAACTCTTCTTCAGAGAAGTTGTCAGGCTTCGTGGGACACCCTTAACTATAGTGTCTGATAGAGACCCTAGGTTTGTAAGCCATTTTTGGAGGACCCTATGGACCCTTCTAGGAACAAAACTCAGTTCTCCACAGCCTACCATCCCCAGACGGATGGGCAGACTGAAGTGGTCAACCGATCACTTGGGAGTATTCTTAGGAGTTTGGTAAGTGAACATCCTGGCAACTGGGATAAACTCTTACCCACTGCCGAGTTTTCCTACAATAGTACAGTCAACAAAACCACAGGTCTCTCCCCTTTCCAAGCCAACCTAGGATATCAACCTAACAAACCTATAGATCTCTTCCCTCTACCCCGACACTTTAGGACTTCTTTACCTGCTCGTGACTTTGCTTTACATACTTCGCAAATGCATGCTGAAATATTTTCTAAGATGCTAGAATCTGTTAATCATTATCGCGAAGCTGCTAACAAACATCGCCGAGAAAGGTTATTTTCCACAGGTGATAAGGTAATTCTACGGGCGCGTGAAGAGCGCATCCACGGGACAGGGCACAAATTAGAAGCAAAAGGACTAGGCCCCTTCACCATTATAGACAAAGTCAACGACAATGCCTATGTCCTTGACCTGCCACCTGAATTGGGGATCCCCACCACTGTCAATGTAGAGGATCTCACCCTCTATCATGAGCCCATCTCCATACCAGATCCAGATGACACCAACAAAATGGAGATTGAGGCTATTCTCGAAGACCAAACCAAATTCACCACTGATGAGGTACAAATGTTTTATCGAGTTAGACTCATTAATGGTGAAGAGGTATGGCTTCCTGAGTCAGAGCTAGCTATAGCCGCCCCTAAGTTACTCCAAGGGTACAAGGATAATTCTCCATAGGAGAATCCTTTCAACCCGGGGAGAGCTGATGGAGGCAGTAGCCCTGCTCTGAGGAGATCTGCTCGGACTCGCAGGGTACCTAATCGATATGGGTTCCCTTAGAGTCCCCCTCTTGCATTGCATTTTAGGGTAATTTGCTCTTTTCAATAAAACCATGCATCATGTAGTCATTTATGGCAAGTCCACTTGTAGTAGGTAGTGCATTGTAATTCATGAAACCTTATGTACTCTTGCATCATAGTAGAGTAGTGCATGCATATAGTAGGCTCCATTTGGCAGGTCATCCAAGTAAGAAGTAGCTCAAGTTCCAGCTCAATGTCACTCAAGGACCACTCACCAAGTTCAGCTCTAGAAAAGGAAGGAAAGACTTCAAAGTCCAAGTTCACTTCAAAGCCATGCTATAACTCACTTGCCATACTTGTTGGGCGCCTCTCCAATAGAGCAATCAGCCACCTCATCATCCATTCAAGAAGATATGCGCCAACCTCTAGTCCAAGCAAGGAAGGAATTCAAAACCCTCATCCATCAAGATCCAAAATCAAAGGAATTATCCATCAAGATCCACAATCAAAGGAGGGCATTTATGAAGACATTTATGAGAAATTACCATCTCTTGTTACCGCCCAAGCTCTCATGGAAAGGATTCAAATTTCGAATCTCTTATCCATGCGCCAACAAACATCTCACCAACGGATAAGAAGACACCTTTCTCACCCATCCAAACATTTAAAGAGTTGCCAAGAGAAGATCACCAAAGAAGGAAGATCCCAAAAAAGATTTGCGCCCACATCATCTTGATTTCGAAATTCAAATTCCATCCATCTTTATAATAGGCGCATGGAAGCTAATGACTATCCTGCCCTAGCTCCATCTCGCCGATAAAAGCATCGTCGCCCCCTTGTATTTCGACTACCTCTTGATGAAATAATATTGTCTATTAGTTGCCTAGGTTAATTGCTAGTGTTAGAGATAAAATTCTTCTTAGCCGAGTTCTTCCCCCTTCTTCTAAGTCTTCCACCGAAACCCTAAGAAGCTCTCCTCTTATTTATGTGCGCATCCACAAGGAGAACTTCTTTCACCCTCGGTTTGGAGCAAGAAGGAGAACACCCTCGGCCTCAAGGAGTCTTCATCCTATTCGGCTAAGTCTCCTCTCTTCATCTCTTCAATTGATCTTGAGAACTCTTCTCTACACTAATTCTTGGATACATAATTTGTAGCTTGCGCTTGGAGTGGATCTAGGAGGGGCGTCCCCCCCTTCTTTCTCTTCTCCCTCTCTCTAGTCAACTTAGGATTAGCAAGGGAATTTGTGAGGCTTAACCTCACCCCTTGGTTTGCTCCTGTATTAAAATCTGTGACTTGTACGGATCTTCTGTGATTGTTTGTAAGCTCCACCCTACACCTTCCATCAGAGTAGGACAGGTGAAGATTGGGAAGCACAGCCCTTTAATTCTCAAGGGCTGCACTGTAAGTTTATTTCCTGCTTTTACTGCTTTCTAGTGTAATTTTTATTTACTGTTCTTAGCCTAAACTCGGGTTTTTTCCTATATATTCTAAAATACAAAAAAATTAGTTTCCCATCCTCGTTAGTATAACTTCGGTTTTCTCTTACTATTAAGCTATTTATCAAAATCATTTTCAAAGCCGTCGTTTTAGTGTTTTAGTTCCCCGTCCTACATCAATCTGGAGCTTGTATCTTCAAGGGTTTTGCCTCTGGTTCTGGCTCCATTAGAAGATCTAAAGGAATCGCCTCTGTCCTACTGGATTGCTCTTTGTTTCTTTGCTCTATTAACCTCCTTCGTCGGTGGAGCGTCCGTTCGATTTCGTCGATTTGGTCGTATAGGTCGTCGATTCCACCTGATCTAAGACCTTGACGCATAAAAGAAGGGTAAGCAACAAAAGTTCCACAGTAATTCAGAAGCAACAATTTATTATCAGTAACTTAGTCTATCAATCTTAAGAAGACAATCGATATTGACTATCGCCGTCCCCGGCAACGGCGCCAAAACTTGATACTGACTGCAAGCATAACGGCTTTATAGCGGTAGTATATAGTATCGTTCCCACGAGGACGGTTGAGTCAAGTACCAATAATTCTTAATTTCAATAGCTAAATGACTTCGTAACTGAGGGTGTTATCGGTTTAACGTTCAAAATAAAGTAAACAACTAAAACAACTCCAATTGATAGCAAAAACCGAAGAAAGACCGTTGTTATGAGAAAAATCAGATTTAAGGGGTTCACCACACCAACAATCAGGAACTAAATGAAAAACATTGCAAGAGATAATCTGAAACCACGGAAATTCTTGAGTTTACAAATTACCCCCTTTCGGCGGTGTAACTTGGTATCAAACCCGACCGTCCTTCTACTTTCATGATAGAACGAACCGGGTCAATCCAATGAGTGCAGGAGAATATAAATTCTGCACGCATGTTTTACCTACTTTCGTGGCAAAACCCACCAGCCCAATAAAAACAGATCTGTCGTCACAATTTTCCATTTCAGTACTTCTCGTGACGACTAGAGTAAAATTCGATTGATCAAGTCGAAGATTACGGAATAAACACAGTGAAGATCGAGCAGAGTCAAAAAAATCTCTTAAAAGCAACACAAATCAGTTCATAGATTGAAAAGTGGGCTACGCCCAAAAATCCGATTGAGTGTTTACGCTACAACTTGCATAGTTTCGGTTAAAATCTCTTTCATGTGAAGGAATACACAAGGCAAAAGAGGTACAAGATGAAAATAGAGGAGAAAAATGCAAACTTCCCCCCCCCCACAAGATTTGGTTCCAAGCGCTGTCTTCTTCCTTGTTCTCCTTCTCCTCGCTATCCTCACGGAGGCGATCTATTTTCCCCCAAAATGTTTCCTTTTATATGTCTGGTCGACTTCCTCTTGTTTCTGACGTGTAGCCCTTCTAATTCCCATCGTTTTGACACCAAGATCCCCCAAATCTGACTTGAAACGAGGGAGAAATGCCAAGAGTCACGATCTGCGTATAAAAATATGAGCGTGAAGCGTTTCTTGGGCTGTCCCATGAAGCTCTCGGCTGAATTCGGCGATGTGCCTTCAGTTGACTTCATGGGCGTATTCTGTTTCACGGGCTAGATGTATTCTTCTCGGCGAACATAATTCCAAAATTTCATTCCCGCGTTTCACGGTCGTGTCTTCGATCATGGCTCGAAAATGATGTGAAATATTTGTCCTCAGAAATACGGCCGTGAACACTTTCATGGGCAGGGCGTATTTTCGATAACAATTCCCGTTTGAGCTGAAAATTGCTGGGAAGCTTCGTCTTTTCATCCTTAACCATCATATAACTTTAATTTCCAATTTTAAGCTCCATAGATAAGGGATTTAACCTAAAACACATGAAAGGTGAAGAAATGTGTAGATTCCGAAAATAACAAGGAAATAAGTGCTGAAAGAGATACAAAAGTAACAAAATAGGCCTTGATTCGATAAATAAATATATTAGGAAATACAACATGCGACAAGGTATCAGGTTTTCCATCCGACAGATTACTGACATTACGGCATAGCCGTAAGGTATTTTACGGTGCCGTAATCCCGAAAGATTTTCATCCAAAAGCTCGCTGTTCAAATTACGGCACTGCCGTAATATCGATTATGGCCGTAATTCCAAGTCAAAAACGCGATTTTTACGGGTACGAATCTTGCACGGACCATAACTTTTGATCTAGACCTCCAAATTGAGATCCGATAGTTGCTGCAGACTCGTCTTAAAGAGGAGAAGATGTCAAAGTGGAAGAACCAATTTTTATCTACTATTGAGGGAGCAATCAACAGAGAGGTGTCTAGGGTTTGGCCTCATGCTAAGGGGTGTAGAGGGCACCTCAGGCCGTTATTTTCATGCAGAAGCTTTGCCTGGAGGAGAGAAGGACACACCAAAAGTTTTAGAGCAAAAGGAGTTCAATCGAAGGAGAAATCAACAGAACACCGTGCGTCGCTGCTGTTCGTCGCAGATTACGGCCGTAAAAACCTTTACGGTCGTACCGTAATTTGTTCTCTACCCCTGTTTTGATTTCCTACACCAAGGATTATTGTACCTCTTTTTCCATGCACGCTTAAATATACTTTGGGACATGGGGGTGTAATCCCCTTGATTTTTAATGATTAGATAAACTATTATTTTTGTCATGATAATCCTTGTTGCGATAATTCTACTTATGTGATGAATTCTCTATAATTCTCCTTAGATTTTACTGTCATGCATGTTTTAGAGTTTTCGCAATGAGACTGAAAGGTGATTTGCTTGAGAACATGGAACTCTAGAATCTTATTTCTTGATTTTAGTAGTCTTATTGCCATGCTTGATAATATGAATCTAGGGTTGAGTTATTGTGTTAAATATTGATAGATCTTGCATGAAAGTGAAGATCGGTCTGTTGGAAAACCGTAGGTAGAACCTGTGTTGAGACTCGGATGCACGAAAGTGATCCTTGAGATTCCACTTGTGATGATCAACAAAGAACTCGGATGCACGAAAGTGATCCTGAGTTCTTTGATTGATGGTTTACTTATTTACAGCGATGGGATAAATCTTGCGCGAAAGCGAGGATTGGTCCCTGCATGATTGTCTGCACGAAAGTGAGATAATCCTTTTATGAAGTAAATTAAGTCTTTATCATGATAGGATTTGATTGATGACCTTTTATTATATCTAATCATTGAAATTAAGGTGGATGAAACTCTAGTCCCTGTTTATCTCTCTGATTATTTTCCCGTGTGTTTATTGATTATTCGCATCATACTCGATTAGCTTAGCTAGTAAGAATACAACTATTTGGTACTTAACACGTATGTCTCTGTGGGATCGATATTTTCTTTATTACTTCGAGTATCCGTGCACTTGCGGACACTACAAGTTTAGGAACAACAACTTTTTGGAGCCATATCAGGGGGTGATAGATCCCTGTGCGCCAAACAAGTTTTGGCTGCGACTCCTTAAATTAGTCTACCTACTTGTATTTAAAAGTGTGTCCTCTCGGATCACATCAAGTTTTTGGCGCCGTTGCCGGGGACCTTAGTTTTGTTAATATCAAAATAGTTGTTAGTATTGCTAGACTAAGTTTTAATTGTTTTAGATTTAACTTTATTTTTTTTCTTTTTGCAGGTTTTGGATTTTCACAGTTGTGACAGAACTGAGAATTTCTGAAATTTGTGAATTTACTTGTGTTTTAGATTTTCTATTTTTGTCAGATATTCTGAAAAAAAAAAGAGTTTTATTTGATTGGTATTGGATTATCTTTCTGTCCTTGATAGATTTGAAGATGTCTTTTAATTACATCTCTTGGGCAACTGAAATGAGAGAGGAATACATGCCGTACAAAGATGATTCATCATGCATTATTCAAGATAAGTTAAATCAACTTTTAGACTCTTATAAGCAACCGGCTATAGCATCTTATTCTTCTATTAGATGTGATATTTGTGGATATTTTGATCATTATTCCTCTGATTGCCAATTTTTAAATCCCAATTTATCATGGAACGAATCTGATCAATTGTATTCTAGATGGGAAAACCAAACTTCTTTTTATGAAAATTGCTCTAATCATGTTTCTGAACCTTATTTTGAGGACACTGAAGAATCTAGGTTAGAGTCCATGCTTGAAAAATTCATGACAAATCAAAACCAAATCATGACAAATAGAAGTAAAGAAATTGAAGATCTTAAGGGGATAATTGGTCAGCTTGCTTCTTAAGTAGAATCTTTAACTGCTGATTTTAAAATTTTGGAAACCCAGTTAGCACAACAAGCATGTTTATTTGAGTTTGAAACTGAATAAATTAATTTAGAAAAATCCCCCTCTGATCATGATTGTTTTGAGATTGAGCCTTATGTGGATATTAGTGCATCTCACTCTAATTTTGATGACTATAAATCTGATTTATCTGATAATTTATTTGTTGAAAAGTTTGAAAATTTTGATTCTGAAAAATCTACTCTTGATTCTAGTGATAGTTTTGAAATTGATTCTTTTGATGAAAACTTATTTATTGTTAAATATGATGAGATTGATAAAGGTTTAAAATCTACAGACATTGATGAACCCCACTTTGATTTTGGTGATATTGTTGAAATTAATGCTAAGTCTTGTGTGGTTAACTCTCATTCTATTAATTCTGTTGTGAACATTGACAAATCTCATTATGATTTTTTTTATGATTCTGATTTTCACTCTTCCGATGATGAATTAATTGTGGAAAGGTATGAGGGGAGTGATTTTGAAAAATCTCACTCTGATCTTGATGATGATTTTGGAATTGATAAATTATTTGATGAAGTGCATAAAGAACTTGAATATGATTTGAATTTTAAAAACACTAATGGATCTCATTCTGATGTTTTGCCCATATCCACTGTTCAATCTTCTGATTTTATTGAAAATTTATGTTTTATTGAGGAATGTTTTATTGAGGAAGTGAAAGAGAAAAATTATTTTGATGATCCAATGCTTATATATTTTGATCAAAGTCCTACTCTTATGTCAATTGAAAATATAAACTTGAAGAAATGACTTATGATTTTGCTCACTGACAAACATAGGAAGATCATTGAAAATTTTGATTTTGATTTCTGCATATTTAAGAAAGCCACTTTGATTGTGATTTATAAGCAATTCTGGATTTTTGGATTAGTGGCTAAAATTTTTGGACAAAGGAAAAGGAGAAAATTGTTTGCTCTTTACTTTGGTACTGATTCACCTGCTTCACCATGAGATTTGATTTTTGGTCAAGCTATGGACCTAAAATTAGCGCTTCTTGGGAGGCAACCCAAGCACTTTTGCTTAGTTTAGTTGCTTTTATTTTAGTTTATTTTTTGAATTAATTTTTCTTTTGCTTTTGTAGGGAGAAACAAAATTTTGCGCAAAATACAGCACTGCCGTAATCTTCTTTACGGTGCCGTAATCTTGATCTGATTTCATCAGAGAGTTTTAGTCTGTTATGGCAGTACTGTATTGGTTTTTATAGTACCGTATTTTTGGATATTTTTGACCCGAGATTTTGTGTCCATTACGGCACTGTCGTAAAGAACATTACGCCCGTAATTTTTGAACTGCAGTTTGCTTATCTAACTAGGTGTTTTCTCACATTAATTTTAAGAAACTGGGTTGGGAAAATTTTTGATCTTTGGCACAACATTAAAGTACTCCTCTTTGTCTATCATCTGGATATTTTTTCTGAATTTTAAAGTCCATGGATCATTCTAAAACCCATAGCATCTTTTCGATTCTGATAAATTTCTGCAGCAGTTTTTTCTGACTAATCTGATTAGCAATTTTGCTGCCACTTTTTAAGATGCTTCGGTGACTTGAAACCCTGATTTTTTTCTTGGAATATGAAGTTCGTGTATCATTTTATCTTCTGGATTAATTGTTTTCATGATTTTTTTTTCTGATCATTTTAGGACATATAGCAACTTTTCGAATCTCATTAACTTTTGTACAGTTTTTTCAGTTTTGTACTCTGAGTAGCCTTCTTTCTGCTGATGCCCTAAATTCCTGACAGATTTTGATCTTTTGATTTTCATACATCTGAAAAGAACATATCTTATTATACAACCTGGTTTTGTCCATTTTCTATTTGGATCATTAAATTTTATTCTAGGGTATGGCTACTTTTCATAAAAAATTCAAAAACTGCACTGTTTGCTTTCTACCTGTTATTGCTTCTTCTGCCTCCAGATCTAGAAATCTTCTAAAGCAACTGTCTTCCACCTCTAGCCACCACTGCATCTGCCTCTAACATCATTGTATCCAGCCGTCGACACTGGATTATACCATCTACAGATTCTTACTTCTTCCACTGCCTCTTATTCTATTGATTTTACTTATTTATGCAGCAGACTCTTCATTAGTGACTGATTTTTTCTCTACAGTGCTATCTCTCACACCCACCAGCCGACGATCTCACCTCCAGGACTGTATTCTCAGGCAGGCCACTAGAGATTACTCACCCTTATGTCGGCACCATCAACATCATTGCTAGCAGCTTTTCAGCTAGCCTCTGTTCACCCTCTACTTCTTAGCTGCATCAGCTTTTTCCACCGGCATCCTCTTCAGACCGCCGGCGACATCTCTGATTCTCCCTTGAGAGAATTATTTTTTATCATTATTATTTTTTGAGACTATTTTCAGACTGAGCCTTATGTACCTTAAATTTGCAGGTAAAATTTTCAAAAGGTACATCTTTGGACCTAGCAGCATCTGCCTCGACACTATTTTTGGACTGAGCCTTATGTATTTTCAATCAGAGCTTGTTATATAATTTTGTGAGTATTGCTTACACTCTCTTGTGATTATTCGATTTGATATGATTATCTACACTTTTCTTCTCTTAGATCCATCACTTTACATCCATTGCATTGTTTGAGCCTTATGTGATTATACGGACCTATCACTTACATCTTTTGACTATATGAGTTTGATACTTCACACCTTTTGTAGTGATTTTGACATATTTTGATGTTTGAAAATTTTTATAGAAGTGTAGAATTTTCTTGATGATAAATGAATTCATGCATGAGATTAGGACAAGACCTATTATGTTGAATTTATTTCTCTAATACATATCTACTTTTGAAATTTTTCATTGATTGATGAATGAGATTTTGGGTAGATGTATTATTTGATGAATTTGGTTTAAAAGTGAAGCTATTTCTTTGAATAAAACTAGCATATCAGTATGATTTTTGAATGGATGTTGATAGATTAATTTAGTTGATATTCATGCTATTTGCTATTTGTTGGGAATAAAGATTCCTTGATTCATAAAAATAGTGAGAGACTCTCCTACTTGGCACTATGTAAAATTGATAGTGGTACCTAAGACATGGGTTGAAGTCTATGTCTAAAAGATAATGAGAGAGAAAAAGAATAAGACTCCTCTACATGACACTGTGCAAAATTGATATTGGTACCGAAGATAAGACTTGAAGTCTAAAATAAAAAGTATGTATCTATGTGGGTATATGCTATCTATTCAAAAATAAAAGAAGAAAAAGAGAGAGGAAAGAAAAGAGAGATTCTGTGAGGAAAAAGATCTAGGAGACTCTATTCCTGTAAACAAAAGTTGATAGTTATGAATTGAAACTAAATGAAGTCTTGAGATTGATATTCTAATTATTGTATAAGTTGCAAAATTTTATTTGATTAAGTTGTGGATCTTGAAAATTGAATTCAAAGGGTGATGTGTTTATTTAAAATTTTTGTGAAGCAATTGGTGTGATTTTTCAATAGTGATTGTATTTTAGAAATTTATTCTTCAGGAGAAAGTTTATGCCTAGGATCAATTTTTGATTTTTGCTTGAGGACAAGCAAAGTTTGAGCCTTATGTGTTTGATGACACCAAAATATATAGTAATTTTTGTGCCATTTCATGAGTGTTTTTGTGTCATATTCATAGACTTTGCTTATTTTTATGCCTTTTTTATCAATATTTGCGGAATCTACACTGTTTTCTGTTTTTGATGATTTTCAGGAAAAAAGGCATGTTTTTCAATCGATTTCGAGCAAACCAGATGCATAATTGAATTCACAACGTCAAGAGGGGATCACACGTTAAATTTCAGAAGAATCAGAGCTTTACAGCAAATTATGGCACCCCCAATATGACTTTTACAGTACCGTAATTTGACTGCAGACTCAGATAAAAATTATGGTACCCCCGTAACACTCTTTACGGTGCCATATTTTGAGATTTTTCTGACCAGAGATTTCATGAAGATTACGGCACTGCTGTAAACATTTTTACAGGCCGTAATATGGGCGTAATTCTGGGCAGAGATTTGATGAAGTTTACGGTACCACCGAAATGGAATTTATGGTACCGTAATGCGGGATGGTTTTCCATCCGAGAGATTTATGACATTACGGCATAGCTGTAAGGTATTTTACGGTGCCATAATCCCGGAATATTTTCATCCGAAAGCTCGCTGTTCAAATTACGGCATTACAGCCGTAATTCCAAGTCAAAAACGCGATTTTTATAGGTCTGAATCTTGCGCGGACCATAACTTTTGATCCAGACCTCCAAATTGAGATCCGAAAGTTGCTGCGGACACATCTTAAAGAGGCAAAGACGCGAAGTGGAAGAACCAATATTTATCCACTATCAAGGGAGGGGGTTTGGCCTCGTGCCGAGAGGCATAGAGGGCACCTCAGGCCGTGATTTTCACGCAGAAGCTTTGCCTGGAGGAGAGGAGGATACACCAGAAGTTTCAGAGCAAAAGGAGTTCAATCAGAGGAGAAATCAACAAAACACCGTGCGCCGCCGCTGTTCGTCGCAGATTACGGCCGTAAAAACCTTTACGGCCGTACCGTAATTTGTTCTCTACCTCTGTTTTGATTTCCTACACTATGGATTATTGTACCTCTTTTTCCATGCATGCTTAAACATACTTTGGGACATGGGGGTGTAATCCCCTTGATTTTTAATGATTAGATAAACTATTATTTTCGTCATGATAATCCTTGTTGTGATCATTCTACTTATGTGATGAATTATCTTTAATTCCCCTTAGATTTTACTGTCATGCATGTTTTAGAGTTTTCGCAATGAGACTGAAAGGTGATTTGCTTGAGAACTTGGAACCCTAGAATCTTATTTCTTGATTTTAGTAGTCTTATTGCCATGCTTGATAATATGAATCTAGGGTTGAGTTATTGTGTTAAACATTGATAGATCTTGCCCGAAAGTGAAGATCAGTCTGTTGGAAAACCCTAGGTAGAACCTGTGTTGAGACTCGAATGAACGAAAGTGATCCTTGAGATTCCACTTGTGATGACCAACAGAGAACACGGATGCACGAAAGGGATCCTGAGTTCTTTGATTGATGGTTTACTTATTTACAGCGTTGGGATAAATCTTGCGCGAAAGCGAGGATTGGTCCCTGCATGATTGTCTGCACGAAAGTGAGATAATCCTTTTATAAAGTAAATTAAGTCTTTATCATGATAGGATTTGATTGATGACCTTTTATTATATCTAATCATTGAAATTAAGGTAGATGAAACCCTAGTCCGAGTTTATCTCTCTGATTATTTTCCCGTGTGTTTATTGTTTATTCACATCATACTCGGTTTGCTTAGCTAGTAAGAATACAACTATTTGGTACTTAACACGTAGGTCTCTGTGGGATCGATATTTTCTTTATTACTTCGAGTATCCGTGCACTTGCGGGCACTACAAGTTTAGAGACAACAAGTTTTTGGAGCCATATCAGGGGGTGACAAATCCCTATGCGCCAAACAAGTTTTGGCTGTGACTCCTTAAATTAGTCTACCTACTTGTATTTAAAAGTGTGTCCTTTCGGATCACATCAATGGGTATATCAATGGTGGATATACTGGACAGACCCGCTGTGAGGCTATGACTTGGTGTCATGAGTAATCCTCACAAGTGATAGAAAATGCATTGATCCCTTGACTTTTGGTCGTTGACCATTCTATATGGTTAGGGACATGCTTTGATACAACATAATACCTCACCGTAGTTGGGAGATAATAACGGTTGTTATTGAGCATAACATGACCCATATGAGAAGGTCAATGGACAGACAGAGGATTTGCCCCTTCCTAAGGGAAGCTTGATATCCATGGAGCTCCTCTATGGTTCTATGTCTGAAAGTTTATGGCCATACCCAGGTGAGAACCTGATTTAGTCATGACCATGTGATTGCAAGAAAACAAGTGATGAAACACTTGTCCAATCGGATATCAGTTCGGCAAATAGACTGTAATGCATCTGTACCTAGTTGTGATGATGGGGATGTCAATGTCGATATCCATTCCGATGACTTGGGTAGTAGCGATGCACTACTAGGTGTCACTCACTGCTTGTGGTGAACTTAGGTCAGCACTGCCAACGTCAGAGGAACCTATAGGGTCGCACACCTTGATACTCGAGTGTTCATATTGATCGGGTAGCGTTTAGATCGTGTTATTGGATAACTCGGATCTATTTGGGAGATTTTATCAGCGCCAATGGGCCTGATGAGATGGAAGAAACTTATTGGGGCCAACTTTCATTTTTGGCATATTGACCAAATTAACCATGGTTAGCCTCATTTGACGATGGGTTAAATTAGATTGGATCCAACAGCTTGGTTAACATGCATAATGGAAGAATCCTAGTTGGACTAAGATTGGTGCCTAGTGCATAATTGGAATCTTCTAGTGATTGATTTGAATTAGGATTTGATCTAATCACTAAAGATATTAATTGAGATTTGATTGAGCGCATGTGGGGCTGATTATTTACATAATTAGAGTCCTAATTGGATGAGCACTTGTGCCCATACCCCATTAGGAAACTTCTATCTTGTCTTGACTTGCTCTTGGCGCATAGATGAGAGGTTTGCTTCTTTTGGAAAGTGTTGGGCGCATGTTTCATTGGCTGATTAAGGCAATGTCTTGGCGCATATTGAATTGAGGATTTGATCAATTTGATTGATTAAATAATATCCTTAATTCAAGTTAAGTCATCAACACTTACCATAAAGCCCTAACCGCCTCTCACTCCTATTTAAAAGAACCACCTAGCCGCCCCCCCCCCCCCCCCCCCTCTTGATGATGAACTCCTTGGAGGACTTCTCTTCCTCTTCTACCATCAAAGCCGAAGCTCTCTTCTTCACTTTCCTTCCTTGGCGCAAAGAATGAAAGAAAGAAGCTTGCGGCATCTTCCTCCTTCTATCTCCTTGGCGCATCACATCTTGGTGGTGGCGCAAGTTGCTTGGAGGACTCTCCTAAGGCATGGATCTTCTTCCCGAGGCTAGCATCGGGCGAGGAAGAAGAAAGCTCGAGGAATCCGTGTGTGCGAGACTGCAGAGGGCGAACACTTGGGCGCCTTCCTCGACATCGGCTTCTCATTGCTTAAAGGTACTTACTATCACATCGTGTCGACCCCCTCGCAAGAGATCTTCACTGGGTTTTTGGGACTGGCCTGTTCCAGGGATATTCTTCCGCTGTGCAAATGTAATCTCTGTGAAAAATTGTAAAATATCCCCAGGGTTTCCCAACAGTGGTATCAGAGGGACTTGTGAGCCTCGAACGATGTTTCTTTCATGCTTTTCTATGTTCACATGCCATATCTATATTTTCGAATATTGCATAGATGTTGGCGCTTGTTTTTCTTCAAGTAGAAAAATTGTAGGTCTCTTGCTTCTTACTTCTAATCAACTTCTTGTGGTTCTTTGCTCTCTTCATGTGATGGGATAGACCCGCATGTGGAAGAGAAAATTTCTCCTCTTATAATAGGATAGACCTATCTTGAGAGACTTGTTGGGATAGGGCATGGACTGGGTGATTGCCCTTATCCTAGCAAGTTAGGGATTGCAAGGAGGGCAACCGGTATGCCTCTTGTAGACTCCTGAGAGAAACTTAGAATCAAAGATTTGTGATATGAAGGGAAGGAAGAGAGACATGTTTTATGAGAAAGTAAAATTTAAGATTTTATGTTTTTTATGAGCATGTAGAATTGTATGAGTAAGTACTTGATTGTGCATGATGTTCTGGTCATATGTCAAGCCCCTTAGCATGCCTGTGATGTATCCTTGTGAGGCTTGCGTGCCGCTTTTCTTTTTGCTTTTAACTAAGAAGAAGATTAGGGTGGCGCATCTACTTGGAGCATGGTGCATGCTTGCTTGGTTGCGCATCCTTGCCTGATGGTGCAACAAGCATCAATGGTGGCACTAGGTTGCTTGGTGGCGCAAGAGGGCATGGCCGAACCTCCTTTGGTTTGTGAGCTAGCCATCTTGGCCCCTTGAATGGTGGCGCACCTTCCTTGGAGGAAGACCATGGCATTGGCCGAACCTGTGAGGGTGCTTCTAAAGTGTACCTCTAGGGTTTGAGAACTAAACCATGGAAAGGAGGACGTTGGAGCCAACCTTGAAGAGCAAGCTAGAGGTCGGCTAAGCTAGGTCTATTTTTGGGGGCTTGAATCCTAAGTCAAGAGTTGAACCCCTTTTTGGCATGGATTGGTTCAATGTCTTGAATGGGCTATGATCACATCATCCTTTTATTGCTTTCCTTACAAAAGCTAAAGCATGTCTGTGATGTTTTATCGTTATGTTATCACCATAGGATTGCATGCCTATAATGATAGACATAAGTTAAAATTGAGATGATGAGACCTCAAAAACCCTCACTCAAAATATCAAGTCTACTAGCCTTCTAACGCATAGCCCTCATCAAACTATCGATCAGTGGTGTTGTGAACGGTTTCCCACCCTCGTGGGATACACCCACTTATCTTTAGAAGGTGTGTGGTGACAATTGTTTCCCCAGTCCAGTTTTAACTAGGGCGTGCCTTCGCAAGGAAATTCGTTGGCCCTGGGCATAACGGTTAGGAATGGACTTGACTAGATTTTCATATATGCTAGGCACATGATGAAACTCTCGAGGCATCGTTGAGAGGTTAGGGTTTCATGCTATATCCAGCCCTCGCTGGACATGAAATGCCTAGACTGTCTCAATAAGCGGAATTGCTTAGAGCAATCGGTCGGAGTGCCTACCTTAGGAAGCATGGGTCACTTTGTGCATCTCATCCCACCCTCGTGGGATGCGAAGCCCTATGTGGAATAAGGATCTCATCTCACTAGGAAATATGAGATTTCCCGATTGACTTTGTGGGTTGTCAATTCGATTAAAATAGTGGGAGCCATGATCATTTAATACAAGTCCAGATTAAATGATTTGAAAGTTGTACTAATATGCTGTTTCTTGGTTGCTGTAAAACAATGACTGTGAACAATGGCAGATGGTCACTGCGATGTACCCTAGAAAGGGATAAGTTGGTTGGATCCAACTTACTGGATTGGTATATGAACTTGAGAATTGTGCTCAAGCTCGAGAGGAAGCTCTATGTCCTTGAGCAGCCAATTCCTGAGCTACTGATGTAGGACAGAGGGGTCTAAAGAATTCAAACAACGAGTTTCGAAATCGGTTTTGATAATATGTAGGTAATAAGAAAAAAACCCGATTTTGACTAACGAGATTTGAAAACTAATATTTTTGTAGTTTATATAATAAAGGGAAAATCCGGGAATTAAACTAAAGAAAGCTGTAAATGCTTAAAGTAAATTGCTGGAAATAAACTTACAGAGTAGTCCTTGAGAATAGAAGGACTGTACTTCCCGATCTTCACCGGTCCAACACTGATGGAAGGTGTAGGGTGGAGCTTACAAGCAATCACAGAAGATCCGTACAAGTCACGAACTTTAATATAGAAGCAAATCAAGGGGTGAGGTTAAGCCTCACAAGTTCCCTTGCTAATCCTAAGTTAACTAAAGAGAGAGGGGAAGAGAAGGAAGGGGGGGGGGACGCTCCTCCTAGACCCACTCCAAGCGCAAGCTACAAGTTATATAATCAAGAATTAGTGTAGAGAAGAGTTCTCAAAATCAAATGAAGAGATTAAGAGAAGAGACTTAGCCGGATAGGATGAAGACTCCTTGAGGCCGAGGGGTGATCTCCTTCTTGCTCCAAACCGAGGGTGAGAGAAGTTCTCCTTGTGGTTGCGCACATGAACAAAGAGGAGAGCTTCTTAGGGTTTCGGTGGAAGAGCTAGAAGAAGGGGGAAGAACTCGGCTAAAGAAGAATTCTACCACTAACACAAGTAATTAACCTTGGCAACTAATAGACAATATTATTTCATCAAAAGGTAATCGAAATACAAGGTGGAGGCTATGTTTTTATAGGCGAGATGGGGCTAGGGCAGGATAGTCATTATCTTCCATGCGCCTATTACAAAGATGGATAGGATTTGAATTGCAAAATCAAGAGGATGTTGGCGCAAATCCTCTTTGGGAGCTTCCTTCTTTGGTGATCTTCTTTTGGCAACTCTTTAAATGCTTGGGCTGGTGAGAGTGGTGTCTTCTTCATCCTTTGGCGATATGCTTGTTGGCGCATGGATAAGGGGTTCAAAATTTGAATCCTTTCCATGAGAGCATGGGCGGCAACAAGAGATGGTAACTTCTCATAAATGTCTTCATAAATGCCCTCCTTTAATTGTGGATCTTGATGGATAATTCCTTTGATTTTGGATCTTAATGGATGAGGGATTTGAATTCATTCCTTGCTTGGACTAGTGGTTGGCGCATATCTCTTGGATGGATGATGAGGTGGCTGATTGCTCTATTGGAGAGGCGCCCAACAAATATAGCAAGTGAGTTATTGCATGGCTTGAAGTGAGCTTGGGATTTGAAGTCTTCATTTCCTTTTCTGGAGCTGAACTTGATGAGTAGACCTTGAGTGACACTGAGCTGGAACTTGAGCTACTCCTTACTTGACTGACCTGCCAAAATGATCCTAATGCATGCATGCACAACTCTACTATGATGCAAGAGTACATAAAGTTTCATGAATTACAATGCACTACCTACTACAAGTGGACTTGCCATAAATGACTACATGATGCATGGTTTTATTGAAAAGCAAATTACCCTAAATGCCATGCAAGAAATGGAACCCTAAGGGAACCCATATTGAATAGGTACCCTATGAGTCCGAGCATATCTCCTCAGAGCAGGGCTACTGCCTCCATCAGCTCTCCCCGGGTTGAAAGGATTCTCCTCTGGAGAATTATCCTTGTACCCTTGGAGTAACTCAGGGACGACTATAGCTAGCTCAGACTCAGGAAGCCATACCTCTTCACCATTAATGAGTCTAACTCGATAAAACATTTGTACCTCATCAGTGGTGAATTTGGTTTGGTCTTCGAGAATAGCCTCAATCTCCATCTTGTAGGTGTCATCTTGATCTGGTATGGAGAGGGGCTCATGATAGAGGGTGAGATCCTCCACGTTGACGGTGGTGGGGATCCCCAATTCAGGTGGCAGGTCGAGGACATAGGCATTGTTGTTGATTTTGTTTACAATGGTGAAGGGGCCTAGTCCTTTTGCTTCCAGTTTGTGCCTTGCCCCGTGGATGCGCTCTTCACGTGCCCGTAGAATCACTTTATCACCTGTGGAAAATAACCTTTCTCGGCGATGTTTGTTAGCAGCTTCGCGATAATGATTAACAGATTCTAGCATTTTAGAAAATATTTCAGCATGCATTTGCGAAGTATGTAAAGCAAAGTCACGAGCAGGTCAAGAAGTCCTAAAGTGTCTGGGTAGAGGGAAGAGATCTATAGGTTTGTTAGGTTGATATCCTAGGTTGGCTGGAAAGGGGAGAGACCTGTGGTCTTGTTGACTATGCTGTTGTAGGAGAACTCGGCAGTGGGTAAGAGTTTATCCCAGTTGCCAGGATGTTCACTTACCAAACTCCTAAGGATACTCCCAAGTGATCGGTTGACCACTTCAGTCTGCCCATCCGTCTGGGGATGGTAGGCTGTGGAGAACTTGAGTTTTGTTCCTATAAGGGTCCATAGGGTTCTCCAAAAATGGCATACAAACCTAGGGTCTCTATCAGACACTATAGTTAAGGGTGTCCCACGAAGCCTGACAACTTCTCTGAAGAAGAGTTTAGCTACATGGGAGGCATCAGTGGTTTTGGTGCAAGCTATGAAATGGGCCATCTTAGTAAATCTATCAACTACCACAAATATAGAATCATGTTTAGCTGAGGTTCGGGGTAGTCCTAAAATGAAATCCATACTAAGGTCTTGCCAAGGGGCTTGGGGAATAGGTAAGGGAGTGTACAGGCCGGGACTGTGCTTGTGGACTTTGGTGAGCTGACAAGTCCTACAATGCCTCACAACCTTAGGTACATCCTGGTAAAGGTTCGGCCAGTAGAACCGTTCCTTTACAAGGGCTTGGGTCTTATCTCGACCGTGGTGCCCGGCAGACCCGCCTCCGTGCAATTCCCAAACAAGGAATTCTCGGATGGATGTCTTGGGCACACAAAGGGTTGGTCCAAGAAAGAGATATCCATCCCTAAGGGTGTAGAGGGGGTGACTTAATGGGTCTTGACTAAGGTCAGCATATAAGGTAGAAAAATTAGGACATTCAAGATAAGCATCTTTCATGGAATCAAAGCAAGTAACTTCAACATGCATTTTGTTCAAAAGTAAAGTTACTCTACTGAGGGCATCTGCTACTTTATTCTCAGATCCTGATTTATGTATAAGCACAAAAGTGTATTGTTGTAGGTATTCGACCCACTTAGCATGCCTTGAGTTTAACTTCTTTTGAGCACTTAGATAGGAGAGGGCCTGGTGGTCACTATTAAGAGTAAACTCCCTATGGATGAGATAATGTCTCCAATACCTTAGAGCCTGAACTACAGCATAAAACTCTTTGTCATAGGTAGAGTATTTTTGTTTTGCCTCGTTGAGTTTTTGCCTAAAGAAGGCTATGGGATGACCTTCTTGGCTTAGGGTTCCCCCTATGCCAACTCCAGAGGCGTCACAATCTACCTCAAAGACTTTATTGAAGTCAGGAAGTCTAAGGACCGGGGCAGTGGTCATCTTATCCTTAAGTTCTTGGAAGGCTTTGCTAGCAGATTTAGTCCAGGAGAATTCGCCTTGTTTTAGGCAACTAGTGATAGGTGCCACTATAGAGCTGAAGTTCCTTATGAATCTCCTATAGAAGGTAGCTAGGCCATGGAAGCTTCTGACTTCAGTGATGGTCTTAGGTTCTGGCCAGTCTATGATGGCTTGGATCTTGGATGGGTCGGCTTGAAGGCCATGCTCAGATACTATGAATCCTAAGAAGATCACACTATGGGACAAAAAGGAGCACTTCTTGAGATTGACATAGAGTTGCTCTTCCTTAAGAAGGTCAAGGGTCTTCCTAAGGTGCTCTAGGTGTTCCTCTTTAGTCTTACTATAGATGAGGATATCATCAAAGTAGACTACCAGGAATCTTCCAATGAAAGGCTTTAAGACCTGGGTCATGAGTCTCATGAATGTGGAAGGAGCATTAGTCAAGCCAAAAGGCATGACTAACCATTCATAGAGACCATCCTTGGTCTTGAAAGCTGTCTTCCATTCATCACCTAGCCTTATCCTGACCTGGTGGTATCCACTTCTTAAGTCAAGCTTGCTAAACCACTTAGAGCCAACTAACATGTCTAGCATGTCATCAAGTCTACGAATAGGAAACCTATACTTGACTGTGATTTTGTTTATGGCTCTGCAGTCTATACACATGCGCCAACTGCCATCCTTTTTAGGGGGGAGCAGAGCAGGCACGGCGCAAGGGCTAAAACTTTCTCTGATATGTCCTTTCTCTAATAGGTCATCTACTTGTCTCTTAAGTTCTTGATGCTCGGTGGGGTTCATCCTATAGTGGGGGAAATTGGGTAGGGTTGAACCTGGGACAAGATCTATTACATGTTGGATGTCCCTAAGAGGTGGAAGTCCTGTGGGTAGTTCTTCAGGGGTAAGCTCACTATATTGTTCTAAGAGGGCTTCTACTTCAAGGGGTGGCTTACTTTCTTCTTCTTGGTTGACTTCCTTGAGGACTAAGGTAAATAAAGGTTGATCAGGCCTATAATCCTTAGGTCTAATGAGCTGAAGGGTTGGTTGTATGGTTTTGGTCTCTTCTATTTTTCCCTTATTGGTTGAGGCTTTAAGCTCTCTTGGCATAGACGGTTTCAGTTTGATCTTTTGACCTGAATGACTAAAGACATAGGTGTTAGTCCGACCGTAGTGGACTACATCCATGTCATATAGCCATGGTCTGCCTAGAAGGACTTGAGCGACGTCCATAGTGATGACGTCACACCAAATTTGTCCTTCATAGGTACCAAACTATAAGGGCACTAGACTCCTATGGGTTACTGGCACACTAGACTGGTTGACCCAGGAGATGTTATAAGGGGTTGGGTGAGCTTCTATCTTAAGTTTAAACTTGGTAACAGCAGAGTGGGAGACAGCGTTGAGACTACTACCCCCATCTATCACTACTTTGCACATGTTTCCATTGCATTTCGTGTAAGTATAGAAGATACTAGTTCTTCGCCAATCATCCGTGGGTGAGGGTTTGATCAGGGTACACCTAACAACTCCTAAGGTGTTTTGGGCAGGCTCCTCACTACTATTATATTCATTGTCTTCTAGGATTTGGCAGTCAGAATCTGGGTCATTAATGTCTTCAAGTCTAGGGGTTTGGTTTTCCTCACCTAGGTATAAGACCCGTTTAGGACAGTCTTTCATATAGTGTCCATATTGTTGGCAACCATGGCATTTGACCCTAGATGGTTCTGGATAACTAGAGGGCTTGGGTTTAGGAGTACTAGAGCTTTGAGGTTGGGTTGGTCTAGGACTTGGTCTAGAGGCACTAAACTCTTTCCTAAAGGCAACCTTAAGTTCTTGCTCAATCTCCTTGGCGCAAATCCTCTTTGGGAGCTTCCTTCTTTGGTGATCTTCTTTTGGCAACTCTTTAAATGCTTGGGCTGGTGAGAGAGGTGTCTTCTTCATCCTTTGGCGATATGCTTGTTGGCGCATGGATAAGGGGTTCAAAATTTGAATCCTTTCCATGAGAGCATGGGCGGCAACAAGAGATGGTAACTTCTCATAAATGTCTTCATAAATGCCCTCCTTTAATTGTGGATCTTGATGGATAATTCCTTTGATTTTGGATCTTAATGGATGAGGGATTTGAATTCATTCCTTGCTTGGACTAGTGGTTGGCGCATATCTCCAGGATGGATGATGAGGTGGCTGATTGCTCTATTGGAGAGGCGCCCAACAAATATAGCAAGTGAGTTATTGCATGGCTTGAAGTGAGCTTGGGCTTTGAAGTCTTCCTTTCCTTTTCTGGAGCTGAACTTGATGAGTGGACCTTGAGTGACACTGAGCTGGAACTTGAGCTGCTCCTTACTTGACTGACCTGCCAAAATGATCCTAATGCATGCATGCACTACTCTACTATGATGCAAGAGTACATAAAGTTTCATGAATTACAATGCACTACCTACTACAAGTGGACTTGCCATAAATGACTACATGATGCATGGTTTTATTGAAAAGCAAATTACCCTAAATGCCATGCAAGAAATGGAACCATAAGGGAACCCATATCGAATAGGTACCCTACGAGTCTGAGCAGATCTCCTCAGAGCAGGGCTACTGCCTCCATCAGCTACTTCCATGCTCAGCCTCAGCGGCTGAGAAGGATGCTTATGACAAGCATCAGGCTTTGGAGGTTGCTAATTTGATGCTAACCAACATATCTCCTGAATGAAAAAGGCAATATGAATCTAAGAGTGCCTCTGAGATTATTTCTAATATAAGGCAGCTCTTTGATGAATTGGTTGAGCTCAACCCTCCTAAAGTAGACATTCAATGTGTTGAGCCCAAAGGCTTAACTAAGACATTGAATATAAAGATGGAAAGAGTCAGGAATAGCTAGTGCTACTCATATGGAGGACCACCTCACGTAATAAAGGACATGGTGCGACTTCAGAATGAGAAGAAGATAAGTAGGGTTTTGTGTTCATGCTCAGATATTTATGTTATTGAAGTCAACCTTTCTACTTCTATGACATGGGTATTGGATACCGCATGTGGAGCTCATATTTGTACAAATATGCAGGGGCTCAAGAAGAGTAGATCGGTGCGGCTTGGAGAGATTGACCTACAAGTTGGAAACGGGGCACAGATTGCTGCTATTGCTGTAGGAGTTTTGACTCTCTCCCTGCCTTCTGAACTTCAATTAGAGTTAGATAATTGCTACTATGTACCTTCGCTTACTAAGAACATTGTATCCATTCCTTGCTTGGCAAAGAAGGGATTTAAGTTTGAAATAAATAAGAACTCTTGTTCTTTTTCATTTGCAAATATGTTCTATGGGAAGGGTACTTTGTGCAATGGTCTATATGTGTTGGACATGGATAACTCTATTTTTAACATAAATAATAAAAGGAACGAACTGAGTGGTTCAGTTGGTGCTTTCCTATGGTATTGTCAATTAGCCCATATAAACAAGAATTGCATCCAACAACTCCATGCAAATGGGTTGTTATATTCAAGTTCCTTGGAGGAATTTGATACTTCTGAACCTTGTTTGTTAGGGAAAATGACAAAAGCGCCCTTCACCAAGAATGGTGAGAGGGCAGGAGGTTTATTGGATCTCATACATACTAATGTGTGTGGGTCATTCAATAAATAAGCCAGAGGAGAGTACAACTACTTCATCACATTTACTGATGACTTCAGTAGATATGGTTATGTCTACTTGATGAGACACAAGTCTGAATCCTTTGAGAAATTTAAGGAGTTCAAACATGAAGTAGAGAACCATCTTGGTATATCCATTAAGGCTCTTCGATCAGATCATGGTGGAGAGTACCTGAGCGGTGAGTTCTTTGACTATCTGAGAGAGTGTGGGATCCTATCCCAACTCACTCCTCCTGGAACACCTCAATGGAATGGTGTGTTTGAAAGGAGAAATCGAACCTTGTTGGACATGGTTCTGTCTATGATGAGTCATGCAACTCTACCTCCCTCATTCTGGGGGCATGCACTTGAGACAGCTTCTCTAATACTGAATAATATTCCATCTAAGAGTGTCTCAAAGAATGCATACGAGGTATGAAGTGGGAGACACCCTAATCTATTTTTTATGAGGATCTAGGGATGTGAGGCTTACGTCAAATGTTAAGATTCTAGCAAGCTAGAACCTATATCTGATAAATGCGTATTTGTGAGATACCCTAAGGAAACTAAGGGTTACTACTTCTATGTTCCCACCGAGAACAAAGTTTTTGTTGCTTGGGGTGTTGTCTTTCTAGAAAAAGAATTTCTCACGAAAGAAGTCAGTGGGAGGAATTTCGACTTAGACGAGGTCCAAGTGCAACCACAAGACACAGAGATGGAACCTGAGCCACCTGCACCGGTTGCTGGGCAACCTAAGACTTAGACACAGGCCCCACGTAGGTCTGGGAGGATTTGTCGTGCGCGTGAGAGGTATGAGTCGCTGCTGACTCAACACGATGGGATCTTCATCATTGAGGATGAACCCAGGACTTATGATGAGGCAGTCAGTGGATCGGACTCCGAGAGATGGCTTGAGGCCATGCGATCCGAGATAGATTCCATGTCAGCTAACCAAGTCTGGGATTTGGTTGAGCTGCCTGATGGGGTAAACCCATAGGGTGTAAATGGGTCTTCAAGAGGAAGACAGACATGGATGGCAACATAGTTACCTATAAAGGTAGACTAGTGGCTAAGGTACTCAAACAAGTCCACAGGGTGGACTATGATGAAACCTTCTCGCCGGTTGCCATGATCAAATCCATTCGGATTCTACTTGCTATAGTTGCATATCATGATTATGAGATATGGTAGATGGATGTGAAGACATCATTCCTTAATGAGAAGCTGACAGAGGATGTGTATATGACACAACCTGATGGCTTCATCCATCATGCAGAAACCAGTAAGGTCTGCAGGCTAAAGAAATCTATTTATGGATTAAAGCAAGTATCTCAAAGTTGGAATCTTCGGTTTGATGAAGCTGTAGGAGATTATAGCTTTATCAAAAGCGAAGATGATGCCTGTGTATACAGAAAATTTAGTGGGAGTTTGGTGACTTTTCTGGTCTTGTATGTCGGTGACATACTGCTCATCGGAAACGACATCCCTAGTCTTCAAGCTGTGAAGACATAGTTAGGGAAGTGTTTCGAGATGAAGGACTTAGGGGAGGCCGCCTATATCCTAGGCGTGAGTATCTACTGGGATAGATCCAAGAGGCTCCTAGTCAAAGTACCTACATTAATAAGGTCCTAGAGAGGTTCAACTTGGAGCAATCCAAGAAAGGGTACCTTCCAGTGAGACATGGCCTTACTCTCTCAAAGAGCTAGTGTCCCACCACACAGGCTGAGAGGGATGACATGAGTCGAGTGCCATATGTTTCGGCAGAAGGCTCGATCATGTATGCGATGTTGTGTACTGTTGGGGTATGCCCTTAAGGCTAATGTTTGAGGCCTTGGGATTATATCAGTATCATGTATAAACTCAATGTTTATAAAGGCAATGGTTGTTATTCAGGTTGTTGCATTATCTGCTGCCATATGTATACTTCTGAATAATGTCTCAATGCTGTTCAGCTTGGCTGACATGCAGTATTGTCCTTAGTCGAGATATCTTGGTGAACATGAGACAGCCTTGATATGATTGAGACTAATATGTGTTCTAATCTTATAGGATGCTTCGAGCATGGAATAAGATGTAGACTCATGGGTACATTGGATGTACTGGACAGACCCTACTTAGGATATTCAATTGCTTGTCACAATGTGAATAATCCTTATATGCAAGCAAGTGGCATATTTCCTCTGACTTGAGATCACTTGTGTTTCTAAATGATGATTGGCATTGTCTTGAGGTAGTTCAATATCATTTGAAACATAATGGTTATAGATTATCTTGGATAATGAACATGAGTAATGTTAGGGCGCTAGTGATAGATATAGGATTGCCTTCTCCTTGATTGGAGTGTGATGTTCTATAGGGGCCCTCTGGATGAGATGGTTGAGAAAGTGTATGGCCATACCCAGATGACTATGTTCATCTGATCTAACCACTCTCATCATATTGGAGTTACAGGCTTGACATGCTTATCCAATAAGAACATCTAGTGGCAAAGGAAACAAGTATGCCTAGAGAATTGAATTCACACTTATGCTATGGTTTGGGTGTAGTCTTGGAAGACTCTTTCCTTTATATCGGGAGACAGTGATGTGTTGCTAGATACCCCTCTCTGTTCGTGATGACGTAAGTTATCATTACCGACATTTAAAGGAAACCCTTAGGGTCGCACAATTTGATGATATGGCTTACTTAAGTCAGATCGTGTGGACTGAATTGTTTTGGTTCAGTTTAAAGGGATTTAAACTCTGATTGTAAGTGAGATCTGGTCTGATCATGTTTGATTGATTAGGGCTTGAGATCGGTAAGCTTCGATCGAGAGAAATGATGTTAGATCGGTGAGATCAAGAGCATCAAGAGATGGATGGTTAGATCTTGAACCTTTTGGTTCAATATTGTTGGGGTATGCCCTTAAAGGCTAATGTTTGAGGCCTTGGGATTGTATCAGTATCATGTATAAACTCTTATGTTTATAAAGGCAATGGTTGTTATTCAGTATGTTACATTGTCTGCTGCAATAAGTGTGCCTCTGAATAATGTCTCAATGCTGTTCAGCTAGGCTGACATGCTCTAATGTCCTTAGTCGAGATATCTTGGTGAACATGAGACAGCCTTGATATGATTGAGACTAATATGTGTTCTAATCTTATAGGATGCTTCGAGCATGGAATAAGATGTAGACTCATGGGTGCATTGGATGTACTGGACAGACCCTACTAGGATATTCAATTGCTTGTCACAATGTGAATAATCCTTGTATGCAACAAGTGGCACATGTCCTCTGACTTGAGATCACTTGTGTTTCTAAATGATGATTGTCATTGTTTTGAGGTAGTTCAATGTCATTTGAAACATAATGGTTATAGACTATCTTGGATAATGATCATGAGTCAGGTTAGGACACTAGTGATAGATATAGGATTGCCGTCTCCTTGATTGGAGTGTGATGTTCTAAAGGGGCCCCCTTAAATGAGATGATTGAGAAAGTGTATGGCCATACCCAGGTGACTATGTTCATCTGATCTAATCATGCTCATCATATTGGAGTTACAAGCTTGACCCGCTTGTCCAATAAGAACATCCAGTAGGCAAAGGATACATGCATGCCTTGTGAAGTTGATTCACACTTGTGCTGTGGTTTGGGTGTAGTCTTGGAAGACTTTTTCCTTTATATCGGGAGACAGTGATGTGTTGCTAGATACCCCTCACTGGTCGTGATAACGTAAGTTATCGTTACCGACATTTAAAGGAAACCCTCAGGGTCACACAATTTGGTGATATGGCTTTCTTGAGTCAGATCGTGTGGACTGAATTGTTTTGATTCAGTTTAAAGGAGTTTGAACTCTGATTGTAAGTGAGATCGGGTCTGGTCATGTTTGATTGATTAGGGCTTGAGATCGGTAAGCTTCGATCGAGAGTAGTGATGCTAGATCGGTGAGATCAAAGGCATCAAGAGATGAACGGTTAGATCTTGAACCATTTGGTTCAGAGAGATCTAGACCATGGCTTGGGCTGGTTTGGTTTGGTCTTTGTACCAAACGCATTGAACCGTTGGATTGAACCGGTTCACACATGTGTGAACGCATGGTTCATGATGAAAGCGTTTTTGGGCGGTTTGCATGGATTTAGGCGCATGGCTTCATGACTTTCCATAATTGGAAGTCATGTAACGCCACTTAACTTGTAAACGCCAAAACGCATTTCGGTTCTGATTTTGTGTGGCCGATCCACTCTCGTGTAGATTGGAGTTCACGCAAGCAAGTGGGAGAGCTTCATCGCCCTAGCAAAGATCTCATCTTCTCCACACAAGGACAACTTGGCACTTTTGCTAGCACAAGAGGTGCGCAAGAAGGAAGTCTTCATCACTTTGGTGTGTGTCTTCTTTGGAGAAGATCCCCTTCGATCTTTACTTCCAAGTTGCCATCCACTCATGGCTATGGTATGAATTACTTCTTATCTATACAAGTTATGATGTTGATCATATGGCATGCAAAAGATCCCAACAAACCCTATGCTTCCTTGCGCAATTCATGATATGCGCCTACTTAGGGTTTCGCCCCCCTCTTGAAAGGGGTTTCTTCAATTGGTATCAGAGCAGGCTTTATGCATGCTAATATGATTGCTATGTTTGCTCTTGTGATCCATGCTTGCGCAAGTGTTTAGATCTAATAGTTTCTTCATGCGAAAATAAGATGTATACCTTGTTGGTGGCGCATGTTGTTTGTTTATGCTTTCGCATGACTTGTTGTTGGCGCTTGGTTCATGTTGTTTATCAAAACTTAACTTGCGCGCCTATGATTAGATCTAAGATGCGCCTATTGTAAACCCTTAGACGGGTTGATGGGGTTGAAAGCATCATCTAGTATAGATCAAATTAGTCTGATCAGACCATCTGACAGCCTAGATGGGTTGACCAGATAGCACCTTTGCGCAAGCACGAGGTGACTATAGGTTGACTGCATCAAAGGCGTGTAGCGAGGTCTGGTTGAGACGACTAGTGAACACACATGAGTTAGGCCCGGGGTCACACCCGCTTGCCAGAACTCATGAGGGTTGTTCAGCCCTTGGCGCATGCATGGTTGACCATTAGGTCAACTCGAGTCAGTTAGGACTTGGTGCATGCAAGGGCAGTGGATCTGACTAGATTGATGAGTGGATCCCTATCAATGGACCGTTGTAAGGTTGTAGGGCACATAAGAAAATTAAATTGATGCCAATGGGTTTTCAAAATTTTATTTTCTTTGTAATGGATCACATGTTGATTGAATGATGCCATGATGCTTGTTTATTTAATCTTATGTGGGTTGCCCTTTTAATGTGTGCTGTGCTGGGGCCTGCGAGCCTGGTAAATTATTATTTTTGTGATCTGCGAATCACATTTTTAATTAATTTATTGTATAATTGACCTGCGAGTCAAGCTTGTCTAGATAGATTAAAATGTATTTTAATTAGACAAGAGCACAAAAGCACACATCGTAGAGGAGCATTCAGCTGGTGGGCGCACCTGAGCTGCATTGAGCGCTAGGGCCCTGAGTTGGACCAGATGAGATGCAAAAGACCCAAGAAGAGCAAGTGAAGACTTAAGTTGATTTAAGGTCTTACTTAGGCTCTATGGGCTTTTACCACATAAGATCCATGCTTTCTTTTATTTTCTAAATAATTAGAAATGCATGATTTATTTATCTTCTGCTATCACCATAGGATTTGCATGATAGTTAAGAAGATAAAAGACCGTTAAAATCCAACGCTAAAATATCAAGCACGTAATGCCTTCTGACGCGAAACCTCACTGTTCTGACTATCGTTGGAGCCGTGTTGTACCCACTCAGTGGGCACGTCCATCTATCTTCAAACGGTGTGTGATTTCACCTGCGTGTTACAGAGAAGGGATTTATCGCTTCTCGTTGCTCAGCATAGCACGTGGTGGTCCAGGGAGTAGGTCGGGTCAGCTTGACCATGTAGGCTACATATGTGGCGCATATGGTAGCACATGGAGGCAGCCATCTGTGGGGTCAGAGATTGTGTTGTACCAACTCAGTTGGCACAGTCTGCTGGACTGCCCAGATGAAGGGGAATCGCACGGGTTGGCGATTGGCAGGGACTGCCTACCAGAAATTAGTGCTTGTACTCTCTGTGCATCTTATCTCGCCTGAGGGGGACGCGGAGACCAAGTGTGAAATTTGGATCCCATCTCACTAAAAGAGTGTTACTCTTTCGGACTGTTTAATGGATTTTTCAGTCAGATAAAATAGTGAGAAAAGAATCTTTCTTAAGTCCTGGATTGATTCTAAACATTGATACTGACCTTGCTGTTCTTGCATTGTTGTAGATTCCTGCAGCAACGAACACCATGAGCTTCAATGTGCGATCCCTACTGGAAAGGGAGAAGTTTGCTGGGCCAAACTTCTCAGACTGGTACGGACACCTTAAGATTGTTCTTAAGGCATAGAGGAAACTGTATGTCCTCGAGACGGCTATACCGCCTCAACCCGCTGCGAACGCCGCAAGGGCGGTTCGTGAAGCCTATGAAAAGCACGTCAATGATAGCATTGATGTCGCTTGCCTGATGCTAGCGTCTATGACGCCACCGCTGCAGCGTCAGCATGAGGATATGTCTGCTATAGAAATTATAGCAAACCTCAAGATGCTATATGCTGCACAGGCGAGGACTGAACGCTATAATTTGACCAAGGTTTTCTTTCAGAGCAAACTGGCTGAAGGGAGCCCAGTAGGAGCTCACGTGCTCAAGATGATTGGGCACAAAGAGGCTCTGGAGAAACTGGGGCATACCGTCAATCAGGAGCTTGCTGTAGACATTATTCTGCAGTCTCTCCCGCCTTCTTTCGATGCGTTCATTATTAACTTTAATATGAACAAAATCGATTGTACTCCGGCAGAGCTGCTGAATATGCTCTTGACTACGGAGGAGACTCTGAAGGGAAAGCCTTCAACCTCTGTCTTGATGTTTCCTTCTAGGAACAAGAAGAAGGGGAAGAAGGGCAAAGCCCCTATCAAGAACTACAGTAAGGTTCTGAAACAAAAGGTGAAGCGGTCGAAGGACAACAGGTGTTTCCACTGTGGCCAGCTGGGTCACTGGAAAAAGGACTGTAAAGCGCTCCAAGGAGACAAGAAGGGAAGCATCGCTTTTGGCTCAGGTATATTTGTGACTGAAGTCATGATATCCTCTTCTTCTATTTCATGGGTGTTGGACACTGCATGTGGAGTTCACATTTGTTCAAATGTACAGGAACTCAAGAGAAGAAGACAGGTGGGACAGCATGAGGTGGACCTACGAGTTGGAAACGGGGCACGGGTTGCTGCTGTTGCTGTAGGGGTTTATTACATCTCATTACCATCTGGACTTGTATTAGAATTAAACAATTGTTACTTTGTACCCAGTATTACCAAAAATATTATCTCTATTCCTGCTCTTGTCAGGAAAGGGTTTTCCTTTGAATGCAAGATTTCAAAGTGTTATCTTACTCTTGATAATATTGTTTATGCTACTGGTTCAATTAACAATGGGTTATTCATGTTGGACATGGAATATTCTATACAAAATATTGATATTAAGAAAGCCAAGTATGCTGATGATAGCACCTTGCTATGGCATAGTCGTTTAGGCCATATCAACAAGAAGCGCATTAAGCGGTTGCATGATCATGGACTGCTGGGATCATTCTCCTATGAGGAGATTGATACATGCAAAGCTTGTTTAATGGGTAAAATGACGAAGTCTCCTTTTCCTAACAAAGGTCAAAGGGCTTCAGGTTTACTTGACCTTATACACAGTGATGTGTGTGGGCCGTTTAGTAAACATGCCAGAGGTGGCTATTCATACTTCATTACCTTTACTGATGATTTCAGTAGATATGGGTATGTCTATTTAATGAGACATAAGAGTGAATCTTTTGACAAGTTCAAAGAGTTCAAGAATGAAGTACAGAATCAGCTAGGCCGAAATATCAAGGCACTTCGTTCTGATCGAGGTGGAGAATACCTAAGTCGAGAGTTTACTGACTATCTGAAGGAGTGTGGGATTATCTCACAGCTCACTCCGCCAGGAACACCGCAATGGAATGGTGTGTCCGAGAGGAGGAACAGAACCTTACTAGATATGGTTCGTTCTATGATGAGTCAGGCTACTCTACCTTACTCCTTTTGGGGATTTGCACTGGAAACAGCTGCAAAGGTACTAAACCGAGTGCCATCCAAGGCAGTTTCTAAGACTCCATATGAGCTATGGTATGGGAAACAGCCGAGCTTGACATTTGTTAAGATCTGGGGTTGCGAGGCTTATGTCAAAAAGCTCGCCTCTGGGAAACTAGAGAGCAGATCTGAGAAATGTGTCTTTGTCGGATACCCTAAGGAAACTAAGGGTTATTATTTCTACGATCCCAAAGAGAACAAAGTATTTGTTGCTCGGACGGCAGTTTTTCTTGAGAAGGAATTTCTTCTGCAAGAAGCCAGTGGGAGAGAAATAAAGCTGGATGAGAATCCAGAGGAAGGACAAAGTAGTCAAGCACAGTTGGATGAGCCTGAGCCGGTAGATCAGGTTATTGAATAACCTGAGGCTCAGATATCACGGGAACCGCGTAGATCGGGAGGGATCCGTCGACAGCCTGAGTGCTATGACGGAGTCTACATCATTGAAAATGATGAACCCCTCACTTATGCGGATGCGGTCAGTGGACCGGACTCAGCTAGATGGCTTGAAGCTATGCGAGCCGAGATGGACTCCATGTCAGATAACCAAGTCTGGGATTTGGTTGATCCGCCTCCGGGAGTAATCCCTATAGGCTGTAAATGGATCTTCAAGAAGAAGATTGACATGGATGGTAACGTGGTTACCTATAAAGGCAGGCTAGTTGCGAAAGGTTTGAAACAAATCTACGGGATAGATTATGATGAAACTTTCTCTCCTGTAGCCATGTTTAAGTCTATTCGGATTCTTTTCGCGATAGCAGCATATTATGATTATGAGATCTGGCAGATGGATGTGAAGACCGCTTTCCTTAATGGAAAACTGGATGAGGATGTGTATATGACACAACCTGAAGGTTTCACTAGTCCATCAGATTGTCATAAAATATGCAAGTTAAAGAAGTCCATTTATGGACTTAAACAAGCATCTAGAAGCTGGAATATTCGTTTTGATGAATCAATCTGTGAGTTTGGTTTCATCAAGAACGAAGATGACCCGTGTGTATATAAGAGGTTTAGTGGGAGCGTGATTACTTTCCTAGTCATCTACGTCGATGATATCTTAATCATTGGAAACGATATTCCTGAACTGCATGCTGTTAAAGCATGGTTAGGAAAATGTTTTCAGATGAAAGATCTAGGAGAAGCAGCCTATGTATTAGGTGTGAAGATCTACAGGGATAGATCTAAGAGGCTTCTCGGGCTGTGCCAGAGTACTTACATCGATAAAGTCCTGGAGAGATTCCATTTAGAGAATTCTAAAAGAGGATATCTTCCAGTCAGACATGGTCTGAATCTTTCAAAGAGTCAGTGTCCACAAACACAGACTGAGAAAGATGAAATGGACAATACGCCTTATGCTTCGGCTATTGTATCCATTATGTATGCGATGTTGTGTACTCGCCCAGACGTCGCTTACGGGTTAAGCGTGACCAGTCGGTTCCAAAGTAATCCAGGTCAGGCACACTGGATTGCAGTCAAGAACATTTTGAAATATCTGCGGAGGACCAAAGATATGTTCTTGATATATGGTGGTCAGGAAGAACTCAGTATTGAAGGATATACTGATGCTTCGTTCCAGTCGGACCAGGATGATTTCCGATCGCAATCAGGCTATGTTTTTAGCTTGAATGGTGGAGCAGTGGTGTGGAAAAGTTTCAAACAGTCTATTGTTGCTGATTCCACAACAGAAGCCGAGTATGTTGCAGCCTCGGAAGCATCCAAGGAGGCAGTGTGGATTCGTAAGTTCATTCAGGAACTTGGTGTCGTTCCTTCGAGTGCAGATCCTTTGGTTATCTTCTGTGATAACACTGGAGCAATAGCACAAGCAAAGGAACCACGGTCGCACCAGAAGTCCAAGCACATACAGAGACGGTTTCACTTGATCCGGGAGATCATTGATCATGGCGAGATCAAAATCTGCAAGGTTCATACAGATGACAATCTGGCTGACCCGCTTACCAAGCCTCTGGCGCAGCAGAAGCATGAGAAGCACTGTAATAATATGGGTTTGAGATTTCTCAACCATTAGATTAAGTGCAAGTGGGAGATTGTTGGGGTATGCCCTTAAAGGCTAATGTTTGAGGCCTTGGGATTGTATCAGTATCATGTATAAACTCTTATGTTTATAAAGGCAATGGTTGTTATTCAGTATGTTACATTGTCTGCTGCAATAAGTGTGCCTCTGAATAATGTCTCAATGCTGTTCAGCTAGGCTGACATGCTCTAATGTCCTTAGTCGAGATATCTTGGTGAACATGAGACAGCCTTGATATGATTGAGACTAATATGTGTTCTAATCTTATAGGATGCTTCGAGCATGGAATAAGATGTAGACTCATGGGTGCATTGGATGTACTGGACAGACCCTACTAGGATATTCAATTGCTTGTCACAATGTGAATAATCCTTGTATGCAACAAGTGGCACATGTCCTCTGACTTGAGATCACTTGTGTTTCTAAATGATGATTGTCATTGTTTTGAGGTAGTTCAATGTCATTTGAAACATAATGGTTATAGACTATCTTGGATAATGATCATGAGTCAGGTTAGGACACTAGTGATAGATATAGGATTGCCGTCTCCTTGATTGGAGTGTGATGTTCTAAAGGGGCCCCCTTAAATGAGATGATTGAGAAAGTGTATGGCCATACCCAGGTGACTATGTTCATCTGATCTAATCATGCTCATCATATTGGAGTTACAAGCTTGACCCGCTTGTCCAATAAGAACATCCAATAGGCAAAGGATACATGCATGCCTTGTGAAGTTGATTCACACTTGTGCTGTGGTTTGGGTGTAGTCTTGGAAGACTTTTTTCTTTATATCGGGAGACAGTGATGTGTTGCTAGATACCCCTCACTGGTCGTGATAACGTAAGTTATCGTTACCGACATTTAAAGGAAACCCTCAGGGTCACACAATTTGGTGATATGGCTTTCTTGAGTCAGATCGTGTGGACTGAATTGTTTTGATTCAGTTTAAAGGAGTTTGAACTCTGATTGTAAGTGAGATCGGGTCTGGTCATGTTTGATTGATTAGGGCTTGAGATCGGTAAGCTTCGATCGAGAGTAGTGATGCTAGATCGGTGAGATCAAAGGCATCAAGAGATGAACGGTTAGATCTTGAACCATTTGGTTCAGAGAGATCTAGACCATGGCTTGGGCTGGTTTGGTTTGGTCTTTGTACCAAACGCATTGAACCGTTGGATTGAACCGGTTCACACATGTGTGAACGCATGGTTCATGATGAAAGCGTTTTTGGGTGGTTTGCATGGATTTAGGCGCATGGCTTCATGACTTTCCATAATTGGAAGTCATGTAACGCCACTTAACTTGTAAACGCCAAAACGCATTTCGGTTCTGATTTTGTGTGGCCGATCCACTCTCGTGTAGATTGGAGTTCACGCAAGCAAGTGGGAGAGCTTCATCGCCCTAGCAAAGATCTCATCTTCTCCACACAAGGACAACTTGGCACTTTTGCTAGCACAAGAGGTGCGCAAGAAGGAAGTCTTCATCACTTTGGTGTGTGTCTTCTTTGGAGAAGATCCCCTTCGATCTTTACTTCCAAGTCGCCATCCACTCATGGCTATGGTATGAATTACTTCTTATCTATACAAGTTATGATGTTGATCATATGGCATGCAAAAGATCCCAACAAACCCTATGCTTCCTTGCGCAATTCATGATATGCGCCTACTTAGGGTTTCGCCCCCCTCTTGAAAGGGGTTTCTTCAAATATGATCTAGGACAAGGCTTGGTTTAATTTGGTCTTTGAACCAAATTCAATGAACCGGTTCACTTAATGTGAGCGCATGGTTCAAGGGGAGAAGAGAAGCGATTGGTTCACTTGGGGTGAACGCATGGGTGATCGCATGATCGCATGAACGTTGAGGGTTTACTATTTTTGGAAGTCATGCTTTCCAAAATAGTCTTCACGCCTCCACGTTCGAGAGCATTGCTCTATACTCGCCTCTCCTCTCTCGTGTTGTGAATCGCTTCTTCACGCCAAGAAGAATTCGACAAGCTAAGAGATCTCATCCCTTCACTCGATCAGGAGACTTGGAAATCCTTGCTAGCACAAGGAACGACAAGGAGAAGCCTCTCTCATCTTGTGTGCGCACGCTTTGGAGGAGAGCCGCATCGTTCTCTGCTTCCAAGTAGCCATCCAAGCAATGGCATCGGTATGATCTTGTGGTGATCTTTACAAAGTTTTAAGTTGATCATATATTAGCATACCAATCGATCTTGTAGAAACCCTAGCTTCCGCTTGTGAAAACTCTGATATGCGCCTATTAGGGTTTTCGCCCCCCCTTTAGGGACTTACAATTGGTATCAGAGCAGGTTCTGGTATGTTATATGATTGCTTAATGTGTGATCCTTGTTTGCGTTTGTTTAGATCTAGAGTTTACATGCGAGATTACATGCTAGTTATTAGATGTTGGCGCATGTATGATGTTTACTTGTTGCCGCATGCTAAAGATTTTTGTCAAAAACTTATCTTGCGCGCATCCACTAGATCTATAAGCGCCTGCTTTAAAAACTTAGACGGGTTAATTAGGGTTGAAGTCGTCGTCCTGTCTAGACCCAACAGTTTGATCAGACTATCTGACAGCCTAGATGGGTCGACCAGATGGCACCTATGCGCAAGCATCAGGTGGCTATAGGTCGACTGCAGAAGGGCGTGTAGCGATGTCTGATTGAGACAACCAGTGAACGCTCATGATTAAGGCCCGGGGTCACACCCGCTTGCCAGAACTCATGAGGGACGTTCAGCCCTTAAGGCATGCATTGTTGACCATGAGGTCGACTCAAGTCGGTTATGACTTGGTGCATGCAAGGGCAGTGGGTCTGACTAGGTCTGATGAGTGGATCCCTATTAATGGACCGTTGTAAGGTAGTAGGGCTCATAAGGAAATAAAATTGATGCCAATGGGATTTTCGAAAATTTTATTTTCCTGTTTGGATCACATGTTGTTTGTATAACATGAATGAATGTCTATTTCATCTTATGTGGGCTGCCCAATTAATGTGTGCTGTGCTGGGGCCTGCGTGCCTTGATTAAATTGTAAATTTTATTGTGATCTGCGCATCACATTTTAATTAATTTATAAAGTGTAATTGACCTGCGTGTCAATCATGTCTAGATAGATTAAATTGTAATTTAATCAGACATGAGCACAGAGCACACATGGCAGAAGCACTTGCAGCAAGTGGCTTCACTCGTGGGTGGTCTAGAGTTCGACTCTAAGACAGGCGCATGCTACCTGGTGGGTGCATCTGAGCTGCAAAGGGCGCTTGGGCCTGGGCTGGTCCAGATGGATTTGCAAAAAGACCCATGAAGAGCTCAAGTGAAGACTTAAGTTAAATTAAGGTCTTACTTAGGCTTAATGGGCTTTTACCACATAAGATCATCATGCTTTCAATGTACTGTTTAAGTAATTTAGTAACTGCATGATTTATTCTTCTGCTATCACCATAGGATTTGTATGATAGTAAGAAGATAAAAGGACCGTTAAAATCCAACGATGAATATCAAGCACGTAAGCCTTCTGACGCGAAACCTCACTGTTCTGACTATCGTTGGGGCCGTGTTGTACCCACTCAGTGGGCACGCCCATCTATCTTCAGACGGTGTGCGATTACACCTGCGTGTTACAGAGAAGGGATTTATCGCTTCTCGTTGCTCAGCATAGCACGTGGTGGTCCAGGGAGTAGGTCAGGTCAGCTTGACCATGTAGGCTACATATTGAGCATATGGTAGCCATATGGAGGCAGCCATCTGTGGGATCAGAGACTGTGTTGTACCAACTCAGTTGGCACAGTCTGCTGGATTGCCCAGATGAAGGGGAATCGCACGGGTTGGCGATTGGCAGGGATTGCCTACCAGAGACTAGTGCTTGTACTCTCTGTGCATCTTATCTCGCCTGAGCGGGACGCGGAGACCAAGTATGAAATCTGGATCCCATCTCATTAAAAGAGTTTTACTCTTTCGGACTGTTTTACTGGATTTTTCAGTCAGATAAAATAGTGAGAAAAGAATCATTCTTAAGTCCTGGATTGATTCTAACATTGATACTGACCTTGTTGTTCTTGCAATGTTGTAGATTACTGCAGCAACGAACACCACAGCGTTCAATGTGCGATCTTTACTGGAAAGGGAGAAGTTTGCTGGGCCAAACTTCTCAGACTGGTACGGACACCTTAAGATTGTTCTTAAGGCTAAGAGGAAGCTGTATGTCCTCAAGACGGCAATACCGCCTCAACCCGCTGCGAACGCCGCAAGGGCGGTTCGAGAAGCTTATGATAAGCATGTCAATGATAGCATTGATGTCGCTTGCCTTATGCTTGCGTCTATGATGCCAGAGCTTCAGCGTCAGCATGAAGATTTATCTGCTATTGAAATTATAGCAAATCTCAAGATGCTGTATGCTGCACAGGCAAGGACTGAATGCTATAACTTGACTAAACTTTTCTTTCAGAGCAAACTGACTGAAGGGAGTCCAGTGGGAGCTCACGTACATAAGATGATTGGGTACAAGGAGGCTCTAGAGAAACTGGGACACACCATCAATCAGGAGCTTGTTGTAGACATTATCCTGCAGTCTCTCCCGGCCTCTTTCGATCCGTTCATCATTAATTTTAATATGAACAAGATCGACTGTACCCCGGTAGAGTTACTGAACATGCTCTATACTACAGAGCAGACTCTTGAGAAGGGAAAGCCTTCATCCTCTGTCCTAATGGTTCCTTCCAGGAACAAGAAGAAGGGGAAGAAGGGCAAAGCCCCTATCAAGAGCTACAACAAGGCTCTGAAACAAAAGATAAAGCGGTCGAAGGAATACAGATGTTTCCATTGTGGCCAGCTGGGTCACTGGAAGAAGGACTGTAAAGCGCTCCAAGGAGATAAGAAGGGAAGCAAGGCTTTCGCTTCTGGCTCAGGTATTTTCGTGACTGAAGTCATGGTATCTTCTTCTTCTATTTCATGGGTGTTGGACACTGCATGTGGAGTTCACATTTGTTCAAATGTGCAGGAACTCAAGAGAAGAAGACAGGTGGGACAGCATGAGGTGGACCTACGAGTAGGAAACGGGGCACGGGTTGCTGCTATTGCTGTGGGAGAATATCACATCTCTTTACCATCTGGTCTTGTATTAGAACTGGACAATTGTTATTTTGTACCGAGCATAACTAAGAATATTATCTCTATTCCTGCTCTTGTCAGGAAAGGGTTTTCCTTTGAATGCAAAACTTCAAAGTGTTATATTTCTTTTGATAATATTGTTTATGCTACTGGGTCGATTAACAATGGGTTATTCATGTTGGACATGGAATGTTCTGTACAACAAATTGATAATAAGAAAGCCAAATATGCTGATGACAGCACCTTGCTATGGCATAGTCGTTTAGGCCACATTAACAAGAAGCGCATTAAGCGGTTGCATGAACATGGACTGCTGGGATCATTCTCCTATGAGGAGCTTGGTACATGCAAAGCTTGTTTAATGGGTAAAATGACGAAGTCTCCTTTTTCTAATAAAGGTCAAAGGGCTTCAGGTTTACTTGACCTCATTCACAGTGATGTGTGTGGGCCATTTAGTAAACATGCCAGAGGTGGCTATTCATACTTCATTACCTTTACTGATGATTTCAGTAGGTATGGTTATGTCTATCTTATGAGACATAAAAGTGAATCTTTTGACAAGTTCAAAGAGTTCAAAAATGAAGTACAAAATCAGCTAGGCCAAAATATCAAGGCACTTCGCTCAGATCGAGGTGGAGAATACTTGAGTCGAGAGTTTACTGACTATCTGAAGGAGTGTGGGATTATCTCACAGCTCACTCCGCCAGGAACACCGCAATGGAATGGTGTGTCCGAGAGGAGAAATAGAACCTTACTGGATATGGTTCGTTCAATGATGAGTCAGGCTACTCTACCTTACTCCTTTTGGGGATTTGCACTGGAAACAGCTGCAAAGGTACTAAACCGAGTGCTATCCAAGGCTGTTTCAAAGACTCCATATGCTTTATGGTATGGGAAACAGCCGAGCTTGACATTTATTAAAATCTGGGGTTGCGAGGCTTATGTCAAAAAGCTCGCCTCTGGGAAACTGGAGAGCAGATCTAATAAATGTATCTTTGTCGGTTACCCTAAAGAAACAAAGGGTTATTATTTCTACGATCCCAAGGAGAACAAAGTATTTGTTGCTCGAACGGCTATTTTTCTTGAGAAGGAATTTCTTCTGCAAGAGGCCAGTGGGAGAGAAATAAGGCTGGATGAGAATCTAGAAGAAGGACAAAGTAGTCAAACTCAGTTGGATGAGCCTGAGCCAATAGAACAGGTTATTGAACAACCTGAGGCTCAGATATCACGGGAACCGCGAAGATCGGGAAGGATCCGTCGACAGCCTGAGCGCTATGACGGAGTCTACATCATTGATGATGAACCCCTCACTTATGCGGATGCGGTTAGCGGACCGGAATCAGCGAGATGGCTTGAAGCTATGCGAGCCGAGATGGACTCCATGTCAGATAACCAAGTCTGGGATTTGGTTGATCCGCCTCCGGGAGTAATCCCTATAGGCTGTAAGTGGACCTTCAAAAGGAAGATTGACATGGATGGTAACGTGGTTACCTATAAAGGCAGGCTAGTTGCGAAAGGTTTCAAACAAATCTACGGGATAGATTATGATGAAACTTTCTCTCCTGTAGCCATGTTCAAGTCTATTCGGATTATTCTCGCGATAGCAGCATATTATGATTATGAGATCTGGCAGATGGATGTGAAGACCGCTTTCCTTAATGGAAAACTAGAAGAGGATGTGTATATGACACAACCTGAAGGTTTCACCAATCCATCAGATCATCATAAAATATGCAAATTAAAGAAGTCCATTTATGGACTTAAACAAGCATCAAGAAGCTGGAATATTCGTTTTGATGAATCAATCTGTGAGTTTGGTTTTATCAAAAATGAAGATGACCCGTGTGTATATAAGAGGTTTAGTGGGAGCGTGATTACTTTCCTAGTCCTCTACGTCGATGATATCTTGATCATTGGAAACGATATTCCTGAACTACATGCGGTTAAGGCATGGTTAAGAAAATGTTTCCAGATGAAAGATTTAGGAGAAGCAGCCTATGTATTAGGTGTGAAGATCTACAGAGATAGATCTAAGAGGCTTCTCGGGTTGTGCCAGAGTACTTACATCGATAAAGTCCTGGAGAGATTCCATTTAGAAAATTATAAAAGAGGATATCTACCAGTCAGACATGGTCTGAATCTTTCAAAGAGTCAGTGTCCACAAACACAGACTGAGAAAGATGAAATGGACAATACGCCTTATGCTTCGGCTATTGGGTCCATTATGTATGCGATGTTGCGTACTCGCCCAGACGTCGCTTACGGGTTAAGCGTGACCAGTCGGTTCCAAAGTAATCCAGGGAAGGCACACTGGATTGCAGTCAAGAACATTTTGAAATATCTTCGGAGGACCAAAGATATGTTCTTGATATATGGAGGTCAGGAAGAACTCAGTATTGAAGGATATACTAACGCTTCGTTCCAATCTGACCAGGATGATTTCCTATCGCAATCAGGCTATGTTTTTAGCTTGAATGGAGGAGCAGTGGTGTGGAAGAGTTTCAAACAATCAATTGTTGCTGATTCCACAACAGAAGCCGAGTATGTTGCAGCCTCGGAAGCATCCAAGGAGGCAGTGTGGATTCGTAAGTTCGTTCAGGAACTTGGTGTTGTTCCTTCGAGTGCAGATCCATTGGTTATCTTCTATGATAACACTGGAGCAATAGCACAAGCAAAGGAACCACGGTCGCACCAGAAGTCCAAGCACATACAGAGAAGGTTTCACTTGATCCGGGAGATCGTAGATCGAGGAGAGATCAAGATCTGTAAGGTTCATACAGATGACAATCTAGCTGACCCGCTTACAAAGCCTCTGGCGCAGCAGAAGCATGAGAAGCACTGTAATAATATGGGTTTGAGATTTCTCAACCATTAGATTAAGTGCAAGTGGGAGATTGTTGGGGTATGCCCTTAAGGCTAATGTTTGAGGCCTTGGGATTATATCAGTATCATGCATAAACTCAATGTTTATAAAGGCAATGGTTGTTATTCAGGTTGTTGCATTATCTGCTGCCATATGTATACTTCTGAATAATGTCTCAATGCTGTTCAGCTTGGCTGACATGCAGTATTGTCCTTAGTCGAGATATCTTGGTGAACATGAGACAGCCTTGATATGATTGAGACTAATATGTGTTCTAATCTTATAGGATGCTTCGAGCATGGAATAAGATATAGACTCATGGGTACATTGGATGTACTGGACAGACCCTACTTAGGATATTCAATTGCTTGTCATAATGTGAATAATCCTTATATGCAAGCAAGTGGCATATTTCCTCTGACTTGAGATCACTTGTGTTTCTAAATGATGATTGGCATTGTCTTGAGGTAGTTCAATATCATTTGAAACATAATGTGATGTAGGACGGGGGGGTCTAAAGCATTCAAACAACGCCTTTTGAAAATAGTTTTAATAACTAGCTTAATAATAAGAAAACCGAAGTTACACTAACGAGGTTTGAAACTAATTTTTTTGTATTTTAGAATATATAGGAAAACCGAGAACAAGTAGAATAGTAAAACCCTAGAAAGCAGTAAATGCAGGAATTAAACTTACAGTGCAGCCCTTGAGAATTGAAGGACTGTGCTTCCCGATCTTCACCGGTCCAACTCTGATGGAAGGTGTAGGGTGGAGCTTACAAGCAAACACAGAAGATCCGTACAAGCCACGGATTTTAATACAAGGACAAATCAAGGGGTGAGGTTAGGCCTTACAAATTCCCTTGCTAATATGAACCCTAACTAGAAGAGGGGGGAAAAGAGAAGAGGAGATGCGCCACCAATTTGCTTGTCTTCCTTGCGCCAACTACAAAATTAAGAATAGTGTAGATGCTATTCGGATGACAAGAGGAAACAAAGCAAAGGAAAAAGGGAGAAACTTAGCTTGCTTGGTTTGAAGATCCCTCCTTCTTGTTCCTTGCGCATCATGTCCTTTTGGAGAGTTCTTGGCCTCAAGATGGGGGTTATGAGATGAAGAGCTTTCGGCTAGAAGATGCAAGGGAGGAGTCCTCTTAGAATTTTGGTGGAGAAGATGGAAGAAGAAGGGTTCGGCCCTTAGAAGAACACTACTACTACTATGGCGACACTAATGTTTACCTAGGAAACTAGTAGACAATTCTCATTTCATCCAAAGCTACGAAAATACATGAGGAAGGCCACATTTATAGGCAAGGTAGAGGGTGGGCAAGGTGGTCATTTGCCCCTTAGGCGCCACTTACAAAAATTGGAGAGAAAATTCAGCATTTAATTCAAGGTGTAAATGCAATTAAGAGTGTGGATTCTTTCCTTCTTTGGTGAAGCTTCTTTGGAAGTTATTTGAAATTTGAATGGCTCATTGTGTTGGCGAGATGACATCTTTCCTTGCTTGTTGTGGGCGCATAATTGAGGAATTCGAAATTTGAATTCCTTCCTTGAGAAAGTTAGGCGGCAAGACATTGATAGAATCTTTCATTAAAGGCTCCCCTTTGATTGTGGATCTAGATTGGGGCTGATTTCGAATTCTTCCTTTGATTGGCTGATGTGTTGGCGCATATCCATGGTTGGGTGGTTGAGGTGGCTGATTGGGAGAGGCGTCCAACTAATGTGGAAGTTGAGTTGGCAAGTGAGTTCATCTTTGAACTTGGAGTTGAAGGAGTTGAAGCATTCTTTCCTTCCTTGAGCTGAACTTGTTGAGTGGAGTTTGAGCTGCCCTTGGAGTGGAGATTGAGCTGACCTTTAGCTTGAATGACCTGCCAAAAATATAACCAATGCAAGGATGCACTATCCTACCATGATGCAAAGTACATAAGAACTACATGCATTACAATGCACAACCTACTACAATTGAACTTGCCATAATTGACTATATGATGCATGGCTTTATTTGAAAGCTTAAACTAACCTAAATGCCATGAAATGCAATGCAAAACAATAGAAAGCAAGTGAGCTCTAGGTGAGCCCATGTTGAGGAGGTTTCCTCCGAGCCCAAGCGTGTCTCTTTAAAGCAGGGCTGCTGCCTCCATCAGCTCTCCCCGGGTTGAAAAAATTCTCCTCTGGAGAATTGTCCTTGTACCCTTGGAGTAACATAGGGGCGGCCTTATCAAGTTCTTCCTCAAAGAGCCAGTCCTCATCACCATTGAGGAATCTAACTCTGTAAGTCACTTGTATCTCTTCAGTGGTCAGTCGGGTTTGATCCCCAATGATAGCCTCAATCTCTAGCTCATGTTTGACATTTGAATCAGGCATAAAGAGGGGCTCTTGGTAGAGAGGGGGATCCTCCTCATGGATAGGGGTGGGGATCTTGGGTTCAGGGTCTCCTACATTAGAGTACCTTTTCCGGCCATGCTTATTAGTACACTTAGGATAAAGCTTCATAGTGCTACTAAATTGGCTAGGCATAACAAAGTCTATGTGTTCAACAACATGTAGGGGAAGTAAAGCAGTATCAATGTTATTTAACCCTGAAGTCTTGGGGCCAAGTTCTATAAGACAGGATCTATAGTTCAGAGGATGAGGAGCTAAAAGTCCTAATTCAAGAGATGGTTTAGAGGACTTAGGGTCTAGGTCAACTCCTAGCTTTGGAAACTCATAAGGGTCTTGGTAGGGTATGAGTGTTTCAGTAGGAGGCTCTATCTGCAGGGTCGGCTTTGGTTTGGGTTGTTCACCTAGGTCGGTTTCCTTAAGGACTATGGGGAATAAGGGTTGATCAGGTTGGGTGTCCCTAAGTAATTCTTGAGGTATCATCAGTTGGAGGGTTGTTTGGGTTGGTTTAGACTCAGCTATGACTCCCTTGTTGGTTGAAGCTCTAAGTTCTCTAGGCATGGATGGTTTTAGTTTGATCTTCTGACCTGAGTGGCTGAAGACATAAGTGTTAGTCCGGGCATAGTGGACTACATTCATGTCATATAGCCAGGGTCTGCCTAGTAGGACTTGTGCAACATCCATAGTGATGATGTCACACCAGACTCGTCCTTCTTAGCTACCAAACTGTAATGGCACAAGACTCCTATGGGTTACAGGCACATTTGTTTGATTGACCCAGGAGATATTGTAAGGTATAGGGTGAACCTCTACCTTAAGTTTGAACTTGGCGGCAGCAGAGTGGGAGACTGCGTTGAGGCTACTACCCCCATCTATCACTACTTTGCACATGTTTCCATTGCATTTCGTGTAAGTATGGAAGATACTAGTTCTTCGCCAGTCATCAGTGGGTGAGGGTTGGATCAAGTTACACCTAATGACTCCTAAGGTGTTTTGGGCTGATTCTTCATTACTATCATACTCTAGTTCTTCAAAGACTTGACATTCAGAATCAGGGTCATTAAGGTCTTCAAGGCTAGGGGTTTGGGTTTCTTCTCCTAGGTACAAAACCTTTTTAGGGCAGTCTTTCATAAAATGTCCAGGTTGCCTACAAGCATGACATGTGACCCTTGATAGTTCTTGATAGCTAGAGGGCTTGGGTTTGGGAATGCTAGAGCTAGAGGGATTGGTGGGTTTAGGACTTGGGTTAGGGGTACTAACTTCTTTCCTAAAGGCATTCTTAATTTCTTGTTCTATTTCCTTAGCTCTAAGGTGGGCAACCTCTATGGAGTCTATTTGGTAGTAGGTAAGGCCTTTCCTAATTTCAGATCTGAGGCCATTCTTATACCTACTAAGGGAGAATTGGGGTTCTTCCCTTATGTTACATCTAAGGAGCAACTCCTCAAAACTGGCAGTGTATTGGTCTACAGTCATGGCTCCTTGGGTTAGGCTGCTAGCTTGGTCATACAACTTGTTTTGAAAGTATGAGGGAACATACTTCATTTTGAGCTGCTGACGCATCTCTATCCAGTTGTCTATGGGAGGTCGGTTGGATCTCTCTAGGTTGTTTTCTATGTTGGTCCAGTACAACCTAGCATTCCCTTCTAGGAGACATTTGGCAAACCGAACTTTGCTATGGTCGGGTATCATGCTCCATTCAAAGTACTGTTCAAGCTTGGTTGACCAATCTAGGAAGTCACGGGGATCTAAGGACCCATTGAAGGTTGGGGGATTGAGTTTGATGGCGCGGTGCACATCATCCTCCCTAAATCTGGGTTGAGGTGGAGTTGGAGCTGGGTGTCCATTCCACATAGGTGGTTGATGGGTTCCTACATGGTTTGGATTGGGATATCCAGTCCACATAGGGGGTGGTTGGGTTCCTACATGGTTTGGATTGGGATATCCATTCCACATAGGGGGTGGTTGGGTTCCTACATGGTTTGGGGTTTGATGCCCATTCCACATAGGTGGGGGTTGAGTTCCTACATGGGTTGGAACTTGTTGTCCATTCCACATAGGGGGTGGTTGAGTCCCAGTATGGTTTGGATTTTGAGGCCCATTCCATACAGGTGGTTGTTGAGTTTCCACATGAATTGGACTAGGAGGTGGTTCACTAGGAACATGGTTAGAAGACCTTTCTCTAAAGTCATGGAACTCAGTGGTAAGTTGGGTAAGACCTCGGGTAAGGGCTCCTATTTGCTCAGTCAAGAAGTCAAATTTATCATTCAAAGAAGTATTATCCATTGTGAGTTCTTGTTCTTGTTGTTGAGTTTTAGACCGAGTTTGCATGGGTGTTTTTGAAAGAATATAAGTTTTTGAAAATAGGGCAAAGTGATAGATAGATACGTAGTCTATTATGGATCCAAATTGAAGAGTCCCCTTCGAGGGGGAGCGCAAGCAGATGAAAAACCCTAATTCAGGGGGCGCATGCATTTTGCTAGGGTTTCATCAAGACAATCGCTTATATGCTCATATAATCAACTTAGATCTATTGATTGGATCAAGAAGGAGATTCATACCAACGCCATTGCCTTGGAGGTCGGCTTGGAAGAAGAGAGCAACTTAGATCTCCTCCAAAAGTTCACACACAAGATGAAGAGCGCTTACTTCCTTGGCGTCCCTTGTGCTAGCAAGGCACCCAAGCTTTCTTGTCGAATGGAAGGGGATGATGAGAGATCAAGCTTGGCCGAGAGCTCCACACCTTCGTCCACCACTTCTTTCACACGCAAAAATTGCAAGAAGCAAAGTGAAGTTCGATCCGCCCCCATTTACCACATGGAGGCGTTTTGGTTTTCAACATAGAAAACCGCCATCCACAAATGGTAAGTGTTTATGGCTCATGCGTTCACTCCAAGTGAATGCTCGAAACTTCTTACTAATTGAACCACACGTTCACATAGTGAACCGGTTCTATTAGATTTGGTTCAAGATCTCAATTAAGCCAAGCCACTTGGTCTAGACCACATTGAACCCAAAGGCTCAAGATCTAACCGTTCATCTCCTGATGCCCCTGATCTCACCGATCTAGCATCATCTCTCTCGATCGAAGCTTACCGATCTCAAGCCCTAATCAATCAAACATGATCAGACCAGATCTCACTTACAATCAGAGATTAAATCCCCTTTAAACTGAACCCAAAGAATTCAGTCCACACGATCTGACTGAAGTAAGCCATATCATCAAATTGTGCGACCCTGAGGGTTTCCTTTAAATGTCGGTAACGATAACTCACGTTATCACGATCAGTGAGGGGTATCTAGCAACACATCACTGTCTCCCGATATAAAGGAAAGAGTCTTCCAAGACTACACCCAAACCACAGCACAAGTGTGAATCTATTCACAAGGCATACATATTTCCTTTGCCACTAGATGTTCTTATTGGACAAGCGTGTCAAGCCTGTAACTCCAATACGATGAGCATGATTAGATCAGATGAACATAGTCATCTGGGTATGGCCATACACTTTCTCAATCATCTCATATAGGGGGGCCTTAGAACATCACACTCCTTAAACAAGGAGACGGCAATCCTTTATCTATCACTAGTGTCCTAACCTGACTCATGATCATTATCCAAGATAGTCTATAACCATTATATTTCAAATGATATTGAACTACCTCAAAACAATGACATTAATCATTTAGAAACACAAGTGATCTCAAGTCAAAGGACATGTGCCACTTGTAGCATACAAGGATTATTCACATTGTGACAAGCAATTGAATATCTTAGTAGGGTCTGTCCAGTACGTCCAATGTACCCATGAGTCTACATCTTATTCCATGCTGGAAGCATCCTATAAGATTAGAACACATATTAGTCTTAACCATATCAAGGCTGTCTCATGTTCACCAAGATATATCGACTAAGGACATTACTGCATGTCAGCCTAGCTGAACAGCTTTGAGACATTATTCAGTAGTACACTTATTACAGCAGACAAGGTAACAACCTGAATAACAACCATTGCCTTTATAAACTTAAGAGTTTATACAATGATACTATTACAATCCCAAGGCCTCAAACATTAGCCTTAAGGGCATACCCCAACACAAATTCTTTCAAACAACCTAATTCCAAAGATCGCCTAGGAGTTAGAAAATAAAGTTTTGAGGCTTTAAAAATCTAAACTAGGAGCCTAGGCTCTGATACCAAGCTGATGTAGGACGGGGGGGTCTAAAGCATTCAAACAACGCCTTTTGAAAATAGTTTTAATAACTAGCTTAATAATAAGAAAACCGAAGTTACACTAACGAGGTTTGAAACTAATTTTTTTGTATTTTAGAATATATAGGAAAACCGAGAACAAGTAGAATAGTAAAACCCTAGAAAGCAGTAAATGCAGGAATTAAACTTACAGTGCAGCCCTTGAGAATTGAAGGACTGTGCTTCCCGATCTTCACCGGTCCAACTCTGATGGAAGGTGTAGGGTGGAGCTTACAAGCAAACACAGAAGATCCGTACAAGCCACGGATTTTAATACAAGGACAAATCAAGGGGTGAGGTTAGGCCTTACAAATTCCCTTGCTAATATGAACCCTAACTAGAAGAGGGGGGAAAAGAGAAGAGGAGATGCGCCACCAATTTGCTTGTCTTCCTTGCGCCAACTACAAAATTAAGAATAGTGTAGATGCTATTCGGATGACAAGAGGAAACAAAGCAAAGGAAAAAGGGAGAAACTTAGCTTGCTTGGTTTGAAGATCCCTCCTTCTTGTTCCTTGCGCATCATGTCCTTTTGGAGAGTTCTTGGCCTCAAGATGGGGGTTATGAGATGAAGAGCTTTCGGCTAGAAGATGCAAGGGAGGAGTCCTCTTAGAATTTTGGTGGAGAAGATGGAAGAAGAAGGGTTCGGCCCTTAGAAGAACACTACTACTACTATGGCGACACTAATGTTTACCTAGGAAACTAGTAGACAATTCTCATTTCATCCAAAGCTACGAAAATACATGAGGAAGGCCACATTTATAGGCAAGGTAGAGGGTGGGCAAGGTGGTCATTTGCCCCTTAGGCGCCACTTACAAAAATTGGAGAGAAAATTCAGCATTTAATTCAAGGTGTAAATGCAATTAAGAGTGTGGATTCTTTCCTTCTTTGGTGAAGCTTCTTTGGAAGTTATTTGAAATTTGAATGGCTCATTGTGTTGGCGAGATGACATCTTTCCTTGCTTGTTGTGGGCGCATAATTGAGGAATTCGAAATTTGAATTCCTTCCTTGAGAAAGTTAGGCGGCAAGACATTGATAGAATCTTTCATTAAAGGCTCCCCTTTGATTGTGGATCTAGATTGGGGCTGATTTCGAATTCTTCCTTTGATTGGCTGATGTGTTGGCGCATATCCATGGTTGGGTGGTTGAGGTGGCTGATTGGGAGAGGCGTCCAACTAATGTGGAAGTTGAGTTGGCAAGTGAGTTCATCTTTGAACTTGGAGTTGAAGGAGTTGAAGCATTCTTTCCTTCCTTGAGCTGAACTTGTTGAGTGGAGTTTGAGCTGCCCTTGGAGTGGAGATTGAGCTGACCTTTAGCTTGAATGACCTGCCAAAAATATAACCAATGCAAGGATGCACTATCCTACCATGATGCAAAGTACATAAGAACTACATGCATTACAATGCACAACCTACTACAATTGAACTTGCCATAATTGACTATATGATGCATGGCTTTATTTGAAAGCTTAAACTAACCTAAATGCCATGAAATGCAATGCAAAACAATAGAAAGCAAGTGAGCTCTAGGTGAGCCCATGTTGAGGAGGTTTCCTCCGAGCCCAAGCGTGTCTCTTTAAAGCAGGGCTACTGCCTCCATCAGCTCTCCCCGGGTTGAAAAAATTCTCCTCTGGAGAATTGTCCTTGTACCCTTGGAGTAACATAGGGGCGGCCTTATCAAGTTCTTCCGCAAAGAGCCAGTCCTCATCACCATTGAGGAATCTAACTCTGTAAGTCACTTGTATCTCTTCAGTGGTCAGTCGGGTTTGATCCCCAATGATAGCCTCAATCTCTAGCTCATGTTTGACATTTGAATCAGGCATAAAGAGGGGCTCTTGGTAGAGAGGGGGATCCTCCTCATGGATAGGGGTGGGGATCTTGGGTTCAGGGTCTCCTACATTAGAGTACCTTTTCCGGCCATGCTTGTTAGTACACTTAGGATAAAGCTTCATAGTGCTACTAAATTGGCTAGGCATAACAAAGTCTATGTGTTCAACAACATGTAGGGGAAGTAAAGCAGTATCAATGTTATTTAACCCTGAAGTTTTGGGGCCAAGTTCTATAAGACAGGATCTATAGTTCAGAGGATGAGGAGCTAAAAGTCCTAATTCAAGAGATGGTTTAGAGGACTTAGGGTCTAGGTCAACTCCTAGCTTTGGAAACTCATAAGGGTCTTGGTAGGGTATGAGAGTTTCAGTAGGAGGCTCTATCTGCAGGGTCGGCTTTGGTTTGGGTTGTTCACCTAGGTCAGTTTCCTTAAGGACTATGGGGAATAAGGGTTGATCAGGTTGGGTGTCCCTAAGTAATTCTTGAGGTATCATCAGTTGGAGGGTTGTTTGGGTTGGTTTAGACTCAGCTATGACTCCCTTGTTGGTTGAAGCTCTAAGTTCTCTAGGCATGGATGGTTTTAGTTTGATCTTCTGACCTGAGTGGCTGAAGACATAAGTGTTAGTCCGGGCATAGTGGACTACATTCATGTCATATAGCCAGGGTCTGCCTAGTAGGACTTGTGCAACATCCATAGTGATGATGTCACACCAGACTCGTCCTTCATAGCTACCAAACTGTAATGGCACAAGACTCCTATGGGTTACAGGCACATTTGTTTGATTGACCCAGGAGATATTGTAAGGTATAGGGTGAACCTCTACCTTAAGTTTGAACTTGGCGGCAGCAGAGTGGGAGGCACTTCCTTGAGAAAGTTAGGCGGCAAGACATTGATAGAATCTTTCATTAAAGGCTCCCCTTTGATTGTGGATCTAGATTGGGGCTGATTTCGAATTCTTCCTTTGATTGGCTGATGTGTTGGCGCATATCCATGGTTGGGTGGTTGAGGTGGCTGATTGGGAGAGGCGTCCAACTAATGTGGAAGTTGAGTTGGCAAGTGAGTTCATCTTTGAACTTGGAGTTGAAGGAGTTGAAGCATTCTTTCCTTCCTTGAGCTGAACTTGTTGAGTGGAGTTTGAGCTGCCCTTGGAGTGGAGATTGAGCTGACCTTTAGCTTGAATGACCTGCCAAAAATATAACCAATGCAAGGATGCACTATCCTACCATGATGCAAAGTACATAAGAACTACATGCATTACAATGCACAACCTACTACAATTGAACTTGCCATAATTGACTATATGATGCATGGCTTTATTTGAAAGCTTAAACTAACCTAAATGCCATGAAATGCAATGCAAAACAATAGAAAGCAAGTGAGCTCTAGGTGAGCCCATGTTGAGGAGGTTTCCTCCGAGCCCAAGCGTGTCTCTTTAAAGCAGGGCTGCTGCCTCCATCATAATGGTTATAGACTATCTTGGATAATGAACATGAGTCATGTTAGGGCGCTAGTGATAGATATAGGATTGCCTTCTCCTTGATTGGAGTGTGATGTTCTATAGGGGCCCTCTGGATGAGATGGTTGAGAAAGTGTATGGCCATACCCAGATGACTATGTTCATCTGATCTAACCACTCTCATCATATTGGAGTTACAGGCTTGACATGCATATCCAATAAGAACATCCAGTGGCAAAGGAAACAAGTATGCCTAGTGAATTGAATTCACACTTATGATATGGTTTGGGTGTAGTCTTGGAAGACTCTTTCCTTTATATCGGGAGACAGTGATGTGTTGCTAGATACCCCTCTCTGTTCGTGATGACGTAAGTTATCGTTATCGACATTTAAAGGAAACCCTTAGGGTCGCACAATTTGATGATATGGCTTACTTAAGTCAGATCGTGTGGACTGAATTGTTTTGGTTCAGTTTAAAGGGATTTAAACTCTGATTGTAAGTGAGATCTGGTCTGATCATGTTTGATTGATTAGGGCTTGAGATCGGTAAGCTTCGATCGAGAGAAATGATGTTAGATCGGTGAGATCAAGAGCATTAAGAGATGGATGGTTAGATCTTGAACCTTTTGGTTCAATATGATCTAGGACAAGGCTTGGTTTAATTTGGTCTTTGAACCAAATTCAATGAACCGGTTCACTTAATGTGAGCGCATGGTTCAAGGGGAGAAGAGAAGCGATTGGTTCACTTGGGGTGAACGCATGGGTGATCGCATGATCGCATGAACGTTGAGGGTTTACTATTTTTGGAAGTCATGCTTTCCAAAATAGTCTTCACGCCTCCACGTTCGAGAGCATTGCTCTATACTCGCCTCTCCTCTCTCGTGTTGTGAAGCGCTTCTTCACGCCAAGAAGAATTCGACAAGCTAAGAGATCTCATCCCTTCACTCGATCAGGAGACTTGGAAATCCTTGCTAGCACAAGGAACGACAAGGAGAAGCCTCTCTCATCTTGTGTGCGCACGCTTTGGAGGAGAGCCGCATCGTTCTCTGCTTCCAAGTAGCCATCCAAGCAATGGCATCGGTATGATCTTGTGGTGATCTTTACAAAGTTTTAAGTTGATCATATATTAGCATACCAATCGATCTTGTAGAAACCCTAGCTTCCGCTTGTGAAAACTCTGATATGCGCCTATTAGGGTTTTCGCCCCCCCTTTAGGGACTTACATGTACTAGACCAGATGTGGCTCATGCTGTGAGCATAACCAGTCGATACCAATCCAATCCGGGTCTACAGCACTGAGTGGCTGTAAAGAACATCCTTAAGTATCTGAGAAGAACTAAGGATTTATTCTTGGTCTATGGGGGACAGGAAGACCTTAGTATGCCGGGCTACACTGATGCATCATTCCAGTCTGACCCTGACGACTTCAGATCGCAGGCTGGCTATGTGTTCAAAATGGTTGGAGGTGCTGTATGCTGGAAGAAGCCGAGGCTGAGTATGTTGACGCTTCTGAGGCAGCCAAAGAAGCCGTTTGGATCAGGAAGTTCATTTCTGAACTTCAGGTGGTTACAAGTGCAGTGGATCCCATTGAGCTCTACTGTGACTTCAATGGTGCAATTGCACAAGCTAAGGAACCACGTCTCATCAAAGGTCCAAACACATACTCAGGAGATTTTGCCTCATCAGAGAGATCATTGAACGAGGTGATGTCAAGATTAGCAGAGTTGACACAGAGAACAATCTAGCAGACCCACTGACCAAGGCTTTGGCGTAGCAGAAGCATGATGGTCGTACTAGAGATATGGGGTTGAGGTTGCTCAACTTCTAGGTCTTAGTGCAAGTGGGAGATTGTTGGTGTATATGCCATGAGACCTAGTTTTGGCCCATATTTGTACTACTTGACTCTAATATTTTTATATATCATTCTAGCATTGTCGTTATAATTATTTGCTTACATCTGTGATCATGTACTTATATGATAATGTCCCTGAAGACAAATTGGATCTATGCTCAAACACTTGTCCCCAGTCAATGTACCTTAGTAGATATGAGACAACTATGGTACTTGTGAGACTGGTATATGGGCTGGTTAGGCACGTGGTGCTAACGTAGACATATGGGTATATCAGTGGTGGATATACTGGACAGACCCGCTATGAGGCTATGACTTGGTGTCATGAGTTATCCTCATAAGTGACAGGAGATGCATTGATCCCTTGACTTGAGGTCATTGACCATTCTATATGGTTAGGGACATGCTTTGAAACAACCTAACACCTCACAGTAGTTGGGAGGTAATAATGGTTGTTATTGAGTATGTCACGACCCATATGAGAAGGTCAATGGACAGATAGGAGATTTGCCCCTTCCTGAGGGAAGCTTGATATCCATGGAGCTCCTCTATGGTTCTATGACTGAAAGTGTATGGCCATACCCAGGTGAGAACCTGATTTAGTCATGACCATGTGATTGGAAGAAAACAAGTGATGACACACTTGTCCAATCGGATATTAGTTCGGCAAAGAGACTGTAATGCATCTGTACCTAGTTGCGATGATGGGGATGTTAATGTTGATATCCATTCCGATGACTTGGGTAGCAGCGATGCACTGCTAGGTGCCACTCACTGCTTGTGGTGACCTTAGGTCAGCACTGCCAACGTCAGAGGAACCTACATGGTCGCACACCTTGATACTCGAGTTTTCATATTGATCGGGTAGCCTTTAGATCGAGTTATTGGATAACTCGGATCTATTTGGGAGATTTCGTCAACGCCAATGGGCCTGATGAGATGGAAGAAACTTATTGGGGCCAACTTTCATTTTTGGCATATTGACCAAATTAACAATGGTTAGGCTCATTTGACTATGAGTTAAATTGGATTGGATCCAACAGCTTGGTTAGCATGCATAATGGACCTTGGGCTTGGTCCATTGCTTGGTTGGGCTTGCTAATAAGTTGTAATGAAGAGATTAGAGGCTAAAAGGGTATAATGGGGAGGAATTTATGGCATAGGCGCATGGAAGAACACTAGTTGGACTAGGATTGGCGCCTAGTGGATAATTGGTATCTTCTAGTGATTGATTTGGATTAGGATTTGATCTAATCACTAAAGATATTAATTGAGGTTTGATTGGGCGCAAGTGGGGCTGATTATTTACATAATTAGAGTCCTAATTGGATTAGGACTTGCGCCCATACCCCATTAGGAAACTTCTATCTTGCCTTGACTTGCTCTAAGCGCATAGATGAGAAGTTTGATGAGTCCCCTTCAAGGGGGAGCATAACCCTAAAGTGATGGCGCATATAAAACTTTGTCTTGCGGAAATTAGGGTTATAGGATCAACTTGCATGTTAAATGATCAACTCGATAAAAGGCTAATAAAGATTAATGAAAACGATCATACCATCGCCATAGCCTAGATGTTGCCTTGGAAGCAAAGAGTCAATTGCTTCTTCTCCAAAGGGATTCGCACACAAGAGGATGATGGCAAACTCTTTGTCGCTCCTTGTGCTAGCAAGGCTCCAAAGTGTCCTTGATCGAATGGAAAGGGATGAAAACTTCTTGGCAAATTTTTCTTTACCTTCTTCGTCCACCTTCTTCACGACACAAGAGAAAACTTGTTTCGACTAGTGGAGAGGCGAGGCGAGAAGAGGCGTCAAGAAGAGAAGCGTGGAGCGTGGTCACGTTTAGAGAGTTGCTATCTAAAAATAGCATACCACCTCTCAACGTTCACATGCGCACACCAAGTCGCAAATCTCTCTTCACCCTTTTGAACCATGCGCTCATTCGAGCTGGTTCACTTTGGTTCGGTTCACAAACCAAATAAGCCAAGCAACTAGTCCAAATCATAATTAAACCACAAGGTTCTTGATCTGACCGTTGATCTCTTAATGCTTCTGATCTGACCGATCTAGCATCCAATCTCTCAATCGAAGCTTACCGATCTGAAGCCCTAATCAATCAAACATGATCAGACCAGATCTCACTTACAATTAGAGATTAAATCCCTTCAAACTGAACTCAAACAATTCAGTCCACACGATCTGACTTAAGTAAGCCATATCATCAAATTGTGCGACCCTGAGGGTTTCCTTTAAATGTCGGTAACGATAACTCACATTATCACGATCAGTGAGGGGTATCTAGCAACACATCACTGTCTCCCGATATAAAGGAAAGAGTCTTCCAAGACTACACCCATACCACAGCACAAGTGTGAATCAAATCACAAGGCATGCATATTTCCTTTACCACTGGACGTTCTTATTGGACAAGCGTGTCAAGCTTGTAACTCCAATATGATGAGCATGATTAGATCAGATGAACATAGTCACCTGGGTATGGCCATACTCTTTTCTCAATCATCTCATCCAGGGGGCCCCTTTAGAACATCACACTCCTTAAACAAGGAGACGGCAATCCTATGTCTATCACTAGTGCCCTAACCTGACTCAAGCTCATCATCCAAGATAGTCTATAATCATTATGTTTCAAATGATATTGAACTACCTCAAAACAATGACAATCATCATTTAGAAAACACAAGTGATCTCAAGTCAGAGGAAATGTGCCACTTGTCTCATTCAAGGAATATTCACATTGTGACAAACAATTGAACATCCTAGTAGGGTCTGTCCAGTACATCCAATGTACCCATGAGTCTACATCTTATTCCATGCTCGAAGCATCCTATAAGATTAGAACACATATTAGTCTCAATCATATCAAGGCTGTCTCATGTTCACCAAGATATATCGACTAAGGACTTTATAGCCTGTCAGCCTAGCTGAACAGCTTTGAGACATTATTCAAAAGAACATATATTGCAGCAGACAATGTAGCTAACTGAATAACAACCATGCCTTTATAAACATAATAGTTTATTACATGATACTGATACAATCCCAAAGGCCTCAAACATTAGGCTTAAGGGCATACCCCAACAAAGTTTGCTTCTTTTGGAAAGTATTGGGTGCATGTTTCATTGGCTGATTAAGGCAATGTCTTGGTGCATATTGAATTGAGGATTTGATCAATTTGATTGATTAAATAATATCCTTAATTCAAGTTAACTCATCAACACTTACCGTAAAGCCCTAACTGCCTCTCACTCCTATTTAAAAGAACCACCTAGCCGCCCCCTTCTTGATGATGAACTCCTTGGAGGCATGAAGCAAGTGAAGGGGTGAAAGCTTGGAGTTCTTGGAGGACTTCTCTTCCTCTTCTACCATCAAAGCCGATGCTCTCTTCTTCCCTTTCCTTCCTTGTCGCAATGAAAGAAAGAAAGAAGCTTGCGGCATCTTCCTCCTTCCATCTCCTTGGCGCATCACATCTTGGTGGTGGCGTAAGTTGCTTGGAGGACTCTCCTAAGGTGTGGATCTTCTTCCCGAGGCTAGCACCGGGCGAGGAAGAAGAAAGCTCGAGGAATCCATGTGTGCGAGACTGCAGAGGGCAAACACTTGGGCGCCTGCCTCGACATTGGCTTCTCATTGCTTAAAGGTATTTACTATCACATCGTGTCGACCCCCTCGCAAGAGATCTTCACTGATTTTTTGGGACTGGCCTATTTCAGGGATATTCTTCCACTGTGCAAATGTAATCTCTGTGAAAAATTATAAAATATCCCTGGGGTTTCCCAACAAGTTTGATTTCTCCTCTTAGACACACCATTATAGTGAGGTGTTCCGGGAGGAGTGAGTTGGGATAAGATCTCACACTCTCTCAAATAGTTAAAGAACTCTCTGCCCAAATACTCTCCACCACAATCCGATCAAAGAGTCTTAATAGATCTACCAAGCTAGTTCTCTACTTCATGTCTGAACTCTTTAAATTTCTCAAAGGATTCGGACTTATGTCTCATCAAATAGACATAACCATATCTACTAAAGTCATCAGTAAATGTGATGAAGTAGTTGTACTCTCGTCTGGCTTGTTTAGTGAATAGCCCACACACATCGCTATGTATGAGATCCAATAAACCTCCCTGCCCTCTCACCTATCTTGGTGAAGGGCACTTTTGTCATCTTCCCAAATAAACAAGACTCACAAGTATCAAACTCCTCCAAGGAGGTTGAATCTAACAATCCATTTGCATGGAATTATTGAATGCGATTCTTGTTTATATGGGCTAATCGACAATGCCAAAGGTACGCACCAACTAAACCATTCAGTTTGATCTTTTTATGATTTATGTTACATATAGAGTTATCCATGTCCAAAACATATAATCCATTGCATAAAGCACCCTTCCCATAAAACACATTTGCAAATGAAAAAGAACAAGAGTCCTCTTTTATTTCAAATTTAAATCCTATCCTTGCCAAACAAGGAATAGATACAATGTTTTTGGTAAGGGAAGGTACATAATAGCAATGATCTAACTCTAACTAAAGTCCAAAAGGCAAGGAGACCATCAAAAGTCCTACAGAAATAGTAGCAACATGTGCCCCGTTACCAACTCGTAGGTCAATCTCTCCAAGCCGCATCGATCTACTTCTCTTGAGCCCCTGCATATTTGTACAAATATGAGCTCCACACACAGTATCCAATACCCATGCCATAGAAGTAGAAAGGTTAACTTTGGTAACATAAATACTTGAGTCAGAAGATGAAGCCTTGCTTCTCTTGTCCTCGTTCTGAAGTTGTATGCAATCCTCTTTCAAGTAGCCCTGCTTGCCACAATATAAGCACCTATCTTTCCTTGTCCTATTCACTTTTATTTTCAATGCTTCGGTCAAGCCCTTGGGCTTACCTTTGCATTGAAGGACTGCTTTAGAGGTGTCATAACTTTCTGTTCTAGCCTGTCCCTAAAAAAGTTGCTATAGATTATGAATAATCTTATATGCATTCTGCTCTTCATGTTGCCGAGCAACTCAGGCGACATGCTGGCTAGCATCAAACAAGTTACCTCTGAAGCATCCTTTCGATTCTTATGAAAAGCATCCCTCTCAAGCGCTAAGGCTAAGCATGAATGGGTTTCAGGAATAGGCTGCTCAAGGACATACAACTTCCTCTCGAGCTTGAGGACTATCCTCAAGTTGAGATACCTGTCCAATAAGTTGGTCCAACCAACTTATCCTTTTCTAGGACAGATCGTAGTGACCATCTGCTATTGTTTGTAGCCATTGATCTACAACAACCAAGAAAGTAGACTAGTACTACTTCAAATCATTTAATCTGGACTTGTATTAAATGATTATGGCTCTCATTATCTTAGTCAAATTGACAACCCACAAAGTCAATCAGGAAATTCGAGATTTCCTAGTGAGATGGGATCCTTGTTCCTCACAGGACCCTACGTCCCACTAGGGCAAGATGTACTAACGAGGTGATGTATGTATCCCAAGGTAGGTGCGCCGGCCAATTGCAACTAGGCAATTCCCCTTCTCAAAACAGTTTTTGTGCCTAGCTAGGGCTGGAACAACACAAAACCCTAACTTCTCGAGGCTGCCTCTTGTTCTGTCCGCAAGTGCACGGATACTCGAAGTAATAATTATGATATCGAAACACAGAGACCTCGTCTGTCAAGTACCGAATAATTAATTTCTCACTAGCTAGGCAGTCAAAAATATGAAGCAAACTATCGAAAGCTACACGAAAATATCAGAGAGAGAGACTGGGACTAGGGTTTCATCCACCTTAATTTCCATGACTTAATATAAATAGATGTTCGTCAATCTAATTTTATTATGATAAAGATATAATTTATTTCAGAAAGAAATTATCTCACTCTCGCATGATGACACCAAAATATGTATTATATTTTGCTTCATTTTAGACACCTTTTCATGCTAAATTGAGGATCTTTTACTTGTTTTTATATTGAATCCATCAAATATTGCAAAGTCTACTTCTATTTTGGTTTTTCATGTTTTTTAGGCAAAAAGGCACTATTTTAGGCATTTTCAAGCAAAATCAAATACATGCAAGAGTTCTCATCATCAAGGAGAAGTCACCCAAGAAATTTCACGCAAATCGAGGCAGAAGACCAAAATACGGTAGTACCGTATTTATAATATAGTACCGTATTTTTCGCGGCTACCGTATTATCTAGAGCACGGCCGTATTTTAGTGATTTTCCAAACGGAGACTTTTACCGAAATTACGGCACTACCGTAACCCATTTTACGGGCCGTATTTTGGAACGTCTTCAGAACAGAAAGTTTCCCTAAAATTACGGCACTGCCGTAAATAATTACACAGGCCGTATTTTCCAGACGTATTCGACCAGAGAGTTCAGCCGATTTTACGGCACTGCCGTAAACCATATTACGGTGTCGTATTTTCTAGCACTTTCAGAACAGAACATGCGAGGGATTTTACGGCAGTATCGTAAGATATTACACTGCCGTATTTCTGTTTTTGAACGCGCCTCCCAGGTCAATTTCGATGCCCGAATTTTGCGGAGATTATTGCGGTCGACCCAAAGCTTAAAACAAAAGACTGAAAAAAGGAAAAGGAGGGCGGGGAACGAGAGGATTACAGAGAGACCAAAAGCCCCAATTTGCATCCATTGTCGAGAAATTATGATTCACGCCGCCGCCTAGGGTTTCGCCACCGCGACCGATCCAAAGCACCTCCGGCGGTGATTTTCATACTGAAGCTTCGTCTGAAGATGGAGACCACACACCAAAAGTTTTAGATCGAAAGGAGATCGATTGGAAGAGAAATCGAAGAAAGAGGAGGCGCCGACACTATTCATCGCTTTCAATTGCCAATTACGGCTGTGAAATACTTCACAGTCGTGCTGTATTTTCTAAACTTCTCTTTTCCTTCGATTTTCGATCTTCTGAAATCATGACTTATTGTAATTTCTTCATGATGCTAGCTTAAACTATTTTTGGGACATAGGGGAGTAATTCACCCGATTTTTAATGACTAGATGACTACTTCTTCACTATTTCGTTGTGTTTAATCTTAACATGATGATTTTGCCCATGTGAGAATTGTGCTTCGACTCTCTATAGTTCCATGTTACTAATTATGTTCTTATAATTTTCGCTATTGACTGAAAGGTAATTGCTTGAGAATTTGGAACCCTAGAATTGCATGTTAGGAACCCTTCCTTCGGTTAGATCCTATTTGATCTGTTCTAGTAGAATAATTGTCATGATTATAATATGAATCTATAGATCGAGCCTATTTGTCAAACGTGGAGATCTTGTGCGAAAGCAAGGATCGAAACTTTGGAGATCCATGGGTAAAACTAGTGTCGAAACTCGGATGCACGAAAGTGATCCTTGAGTTCCACTATAGATTATCAACCAAGAATTCCGATGCACGAAAGTGATCCTTGAGTTCATTGTTTGATGATTTACTTATCTTCAGCGTTGGGACGAATCTTGCGTGAAAGCGAGGATTAATCCCTGCTCAGTTGTTTGCACGAAAGTGAAACAATTGTTTTATTAAGTAAACTACATCTTCATCATGATAAAATAGAACTGACGAAATCCTTATCATGTGTAGTCATAAAAGTTGAAGTGAACACGAAACCCTAGTCCCAACTTTTCTCTCTAATAATTCCGTTTTTAGTTTCCAATTGCTATTTTTCACCAATTCGATTAGCCTAGATAGTAAGAAATCAATTATTCAGTACTTGATAATGAAGGTCTCTGTGGGATCGATATTTTCTTTATTACTATGAGTATTCGTGCACTTGTAGACACTACAAGTTTAGGGACAACAAGTTTTTGGAGCCGTATCAGGGGGTGACAGTTCCCTGTGCGCCAGATAAGTTTTGGCTGCGACACCTTAAATTAGTCTACCTACTTATATCTATAAGTGTGTCCTTTTGGATCACATCAAGTTTTTGGTGCCGTTGCCAGGGAGACTTTAGTTTTGTCAATATTGAAGACATTGAGAGTATTGCTAGACTAGGTTTCATTTATGTTTTATCTTTTTATTCTTTTCTGTTTACTTATATCATTTGATCAGTTTGCTCTAGTGTCCGCTGGAAATTCATTTCTAATGGCTGAGCAAAGATCATTGAGGGACTATGCAGCCCCTAATCCTCAAGGGACATACTTTAGCATTGCTAAACCTGCAATTGAGGCCACTAACTTTGAAATTAATCCTGCCTTCTTGACTATGATCCAGCAGAATCAGTTTGGAGGATCATCAATCGAAGATCCTTATTCACACTTATATTTTTTTCTTGAATATTGCGATACCATAAAAATCCATGGAGTTTCTAATGATGCACTAAAACTGATATTATTCCTTTTTTCTCTCAAGGATCAAGCATGAACGTGGTTGCATTCTCGTCAACCCAATACTTTCACAACATGGGAACAATTGTCAAAAGCTTTTCTGACGAAATATTTTCCACCAAGCAAGACTATCCAATTGAGGAATCAAATCACAAACTTTCAACATAAAGGTGGAGAATCATTCAGCGAGGCATGGGAGAGATTCAATGATTTACAATGGAAGTGTCCTAACCATGGCTTTGAAAATTGGTTTTTAATTTAGATATTTTATTATGGTTTAGTTTATAATATCCGTCTAATTATTGATGCTGTTGCAGGGGGAGCCTTGATGAGTAGAACAATTGATGATGCTTTCAAGTTGCTTGAGGAGATGTCCTTGAATCATAGCCAATGGACTCCGGATGAAGGAATGCTATATTATCATCAACATGGTAAGAGTGAGAATGAGGATCAGCAAACCCTGACTGTAGAGGTTAGTGAGCCCATGTTAGAAAAATTTTCAGCTAGCCAAATCCTATCGTTGCAAATTCAAAACACGAAAAGATTTGAGGATCTTGAAGAAACTGTTAGTCATATTGCTTCTCAAGTAGAATCCTTAGTTACTTGCAATAAAATTCTAGAAGAACAAATATCTAGGTTAAACTCTGGGGAACATTGCAATGCCATTATCACTAGAAGTGGGAAACAATTAGGAGAACTTAAAGAGAAAGAGTCTATTAATGAACATGAGAAGAATTAGAATTAGAAAAATTTTCTGAACATGAACAACCCCTACCTAGTTCAACACCTAAAAAGGGAAGTATACCAAAAGGGGATGTACCACGTAAAGGAGATGATTCTAAGACTAATCTACCTCCACCCTATAGACCACCAGTACCTTTTCCCCAAAGATTAGTACAAGAAAAGTTAGATAACCAATTTGGGAATGTTCTTGATGTTTTGAAAATGCTTTACATTAACATACCATTTACTGAAGCTTTATCTCAAATGCCCATATATGCTAAATTTTTTAAAGAAATCTTGTCTAACAAAAGAAAGATAGAGAACTATGGTACAGTGGCTTTAACTGAAGAATGTAGTGCTGTTATTCAAAATAGGTTGCCACCAAAATTGAATGATCCAGGTAGTTTTTCTATCCCATGTTTTATTAGAAGTATGGCTTTTGACCGAGCCTTATGCGATCTAAGGGCTAGTGTAAGTCTCATGCCTTTGTCTGTGTGCAAGAAATGGGACATGCGAGCTCCTAAGCCGACCACAATTTCTTTGCAGCTCGCCGATCGATCAGTAAAATATCTAGTAGGTATTCTAGAGGATGGTCCTATACAAGTTGGTAAGTACTTCAAACCTGCTGATTTTGTGGTACTTGAATGGAAGAGGATACCAAGATTCCTATTATTTTGGGTAGGCCGTTCTTAGCCACTGCTGGAGCCCTTATTGATGTAAGGAATGGTAAACTTGCTTTAAGAATTGGCAATGATAAGATTGAGTTTGATTTGAATAATTCATTGAAAAAACCTGCATATGCTAGTTCCTGTTGCACCATTCATGCCATTGATGACACAGTTTATGATGTTAGTTGTTTGTTTGATGATTCTTCTGCTGATGTTCCTTTTTCTGATTCCCTAAAAAATTCTTGTGAAAAAATTGATAGTTCTGGTTTTGAGAATGATTTTGATAATTTTGATGATGAAAAACATTCGACTCTAGATTGTGCTACTTTTGATAATGAAAGTGAAAAGATCCCTAAAGTTGAGTTGAAAGTTTTACCTAATAACCTTTGATATGAATTTCTTGGTCCTAACTCTACCTACCCTGTGATTGTGGATGCTAAATTAGATGTCAGGGAAACTGATCTACTCTTGAAGGAGCTAAGAATTCATAGAAAGGTAATTAGGTATTCCATTGATGACTTAAAAGGAATAAATCCTTCTTTTTGTATGCACAGGATTCACATGGAGGATGAGCACAAGCCGCATGTAGATTTTCAGAGAAGGCTCAACCCGTCTATGAAGGAAGTGGTGAAGAAGGAAGTACTAAAATTACTAGATGCAAGTATTATCTACCCTATCTCAGATAGGAAGTGGGTGAGTCCTGTACACTGTGTTCCAAAGAACGGGGGTGTCACTGTAATGAAAAATAAGGATAATGAATTGATACCTATTAGAAATGTCACTAGTTGGAGTATATGTATTGATTATAGAAAATTAAATGCTGCCACCAGAAAGGATCATTTTCCCTTTCCTTTCATTGATCAAATGGTGGAAAGACTTGCCAAACACTCTCACTTTTGTTTTCTTGATGGGTATTTCGGATTTTTTCAGATTCCTATTCATCCTGATGATCAGGATAAAACCACTTTTACATGTCCTCATGGTACTTTTGCTTATAGAAGAATGCCCTTTGGTTTATGCAATGCACCTGCAACTTTTCAAAGGTGTATGATGGCAATTTTTTCTGAATTTATTGAAGACTTCATGGATATTTTTATGGATGATTTCTCTGTCTATGGTTTCTCTTTTGATGACTGCTTAGCTAATCTCTCTAGAGTTTTACAGAGATGCGAAGAGACTAACCTTGTCTTGAATTGGGAAAAGTGTCACTTTATGGTTAGACAGGGGATAGTTTTACGCCATCTTGTTTCAGAGAGAGGGATTGAAGTGGATAAGGCCATGGTAGATGTGATTGAGAAGTTAGCACCACCCACCACTATCAAGGAGATCAGAAGCTTTTTGGGACATGCATGGTTTTATAGGAGATTCATCAGGGACTTCTCTAAACTTGCTAAACCTTTAACTAATTTACTTTGTAAAGACACCAAATTCTGCTTTGATGAGAAATGTCTGTTTGCTTGTCAGGGGTTAAAGAAAGCCTTGGTTTCAGCACCCATCATTCAACCCCCAGATTGGGACTTGCCCTTTGAACTCATGTGTGATGCCAGTGATTATGCAGTGGGAGCAGTCTTGGGACAGAGAAAAGATAAGAAACCTCATGTTATTCACTATGCCAACAAGACTTTGGATGAGACACAGAAAAATTACACCACCACTGAGAAGGAACTATTGGACATAGTATTTGCTTTTGATAAATTTAGGTCATACTTGATTAACTCCAAAGTGGTAGTGTACACTGACCATGCAGCTGTGAAATACATAATGCAGAAAAAAGACAACAAACCACGATTACTCAGATGGATTTTACTCCTGCAAGAATTTGATTTGGAGATTAAAGACAAAAAGGGATCAGAAAACCTTGTTGCAGATCATCTCTCAAGAATAATGGTAGACACTAAAAAGAATGATGACATCAATGATTCCTTCTGTTGGTGTATATGCCCTGAAGACCAATATATGGACATGGTCAGGCATTGTTTGAATGTACTTTGATAGAATTATTATTCTATATATAGAGGCATGGTCGTTATTATGCAGACTTCTCTACCTGCGTTGATGTATTGAGTTGCATATATAATGTCCCAGGAGTTTGGATTGGATCCATTCTCATAAGAAATCCCCAGACAAGGTACCTTAGCAGATATGGGATAGCTTTGGTACATGTGAGACTGGTGTATGGGCTGGTTAAGTGCGGGGCACAGTAACGCAGACATACAGGTGCATTGGATGCACTGGAGTGATCCATCGTGAGGATTGACTTGTCTAGTCAACTAGTCAATCTCACATGCAAGAGGTTTGCATTGATCCTTAGACTTGAGGTATTCATGTCTAGATTTGATGATGGGCATGCTTTGATACAGTCTTACGTCTCTCCGTAATTGGGAGATCAAAGCGACTGTCATTGGGCATGTCATAAGTCACGTAGAGACATGGATGACCAATAGTAGGATTTGCCCCTTCCTTTAGAGGAAGCATGATATCTACCTCGGGGCGCCCCACCTTATTGGTGCATGACAGGAATGTGTGGCCACACTTGTTGATTCATGACCAATGCATTGGATTGATAAACTTGAGACTAGTCCAATGGCAGGATATCAGCTTAGGCAAAGGGATCTATAATGCAATGGGAATCCTCGTTGCTTGTTAGGAGTTGTTGCCATAATGACTTAAGTCCTATGACATGGGTAGTAGTGATGTGTTGCTAGATACCCCTCACTACTTATGATGTTTACATCATTGCCATCGTCATATGGATCCTACGGGGTCACACGCAATAGACTCTTGACGTTGCTTTAATCAGAAGCCTTAGGATCAAGTTATTGGATAACTTGGATCAATTTGGAAGATTTCATAAGCGCCAATGGGCCTGATGAGTTGGAAGAAAGTTATTGGAGCCAAACTTCATTTTTGGCAGGTTGACCCGAAATTGACCTAGATTCATCACATTTGGATTAGGGTTGCATTGGATTGGATCCAATGGCTTAATCAACCTATGCCATGAAGTTTGGGCTAGCTCATTGTCCAATGAGGCCCAATAATTAGTTGTCCTGAAGAGAGAATTAGCTTAAAAGGGTATAATGGGGAGAAGTCTTCACCCATTAGCGCCTAGGGGCATAATGGGGTGAAGTGGGCGGTTTTGCTTCATTAAGGAAGTAAAAGGCACCTTGCCCTTTCTCCTTTGATGGAAACCTTGCCTCTAAGGCATGTATTGGGGCTAATATGGCTTGAGAACTTTTATGGGAAGTTCCTAGGCGCATATGGATGTTGGGAAGAAGTATATGGTAAAGTCTTGGAGACTTACCTTACCTCAAACCCTAATTTCTCCCAAGACACCACCCTAGCCGAATTCATCTTGCTTGTTGCGCCTAGCCCTTCTCCTTGGATGGAAAGAATGCCTCTAAGGCATGTCTTGGGTTGATATGGCTATTGGGCAAATAAGAATAGGTTGAATGAGGTTTATGGCAAAGTCTTGGAGACTTTCCTTACCACAAACCCCTATCATCCTAGCCGCCCACTTGGCATGATCTTGGCCTTCCCTAAACCGCCTCTTGGCTTATAAAAGGGACCCTAGCTGCCCCCTCTCATAGGTTCGAATTCTTGGAGGCGTGAACACACATAGAGGGGTGAGAGCAAGGGCAAAGGGCGACAACATCAAGGTGGCGCAACCCTTCTTCCTACTAGTGGCCGCAAGTCTTCTCCTTCCTCTCCTCTTGGCGTGACTTGGAGAAGGACTTGGTGGCGCCACTTCCTCTTACTTTTCCTAAGGGCCAAAACTCTTCTTCTCCTTCTTCTCTTGGAGTGAAGAAGATAAGGAGTTGGCGGTATCTTCCTTGCACTTGGCGCATGATCCTTGGAGGTGGCGCAAGAGTAGTGAAGGAACCCTAAGGCTTGATTCTCTTCCCGAGGCTAGCACCAAGCGTGGAAGGGAGCAACGATCAAGGAGTCGATGCGTGGATACTTGTGGAGGGCGAACACTTGGGCGCCTTCAACATGGCTTCGGCAACTAGACAAGAAAAAGAGGTACATCTCTAACACATCCTTGTGTCTTCTCTCTCGCATGGATCCTTAGGACTGGAATATGTTTCGGGTGTAATGATTCTTCCGCTGCATCCTGGGACTGCAAAATTTTAAATTACACCCGGTATTCCCTAACACCTTGCCTGAAGAATAGCTCTTGACCATTGAACAACTCAGAGCCCCCCTGGTATGCTGAAATAGTGAATTATCTTGTAGCCAATATTTTTCCTCCTGATCTGAGCTACCAAAAAAGGAAAAGATTTTTGGCTGAGGTGAAACACTATTTTTGGGATGAGCCTTATGTGTTTAGAAGATGTGCAGATGGCATTTTTAGAAGATATGTACCTGAAGAAGAAGTTGCAGATATATTGCTCCAATGCCATGGATCCTCATATGGTGGTCATGCCGATACTAAGAAAACTGCTTTTAAGGTGTTACAATCAGGTTTTTATTGGCCCACAATTTTCAAAGATGCTAGAAACTTTGTGTCATCTTGTGATAGATGTCAAAAGACTGGGAACATTAACAGAAGACATGAGATGCCACTGTCCAATATTTTTAAAGTTGAGATATTTGATGTTTGGGGGATTGACTTCATGGGACCTTTCCCATCTTCTGGAGGTAACAAGTACATTCTTTTAGCAGTTGATTATGTCTCAAAATGGGTTGAAGCTCTCGCTTCACCAAGCAATGATTCGAGAGTTGTTATTAAACCGTTCAAGAAGATTATCTTTCCACGATATGGGACACCCCGAGTAGTGATCAGTGATGGAGGCTCGCATTTCATAGAACATAAGTTTTCAGCCTTACTCAGGAAGTATGGAGTTAATCATAGAGTTGCAACACCCTATCACCCCCAAACAAGTGGACAGGTTGAAATATCAAACAGAGAGATCAAAGGAAATCTGGAGAAAACAGTGTCACGCACTAGGAAAGACTAGACATTCAAACTTGATGATGCATTGTGGGCTTACAGGACTACTTTCAAGACACCCATAGGTATGTCCCCCTTTCAATTGATTTATGAAAAATCATGTCACCTTCCTGTAGAGCTCGAGCATAAGGCATTATGGGAAATCAAGAAGCTGAATTTTGACTTGAAAAACGCGGGTGAAAAACGGAGGTTACAATTAAATGAGCTAGATGAGATCAGACTCTCTGCATATGAGAATGCAAGAATTTATAAAAAAAGGACTAAAAGATGGCATGATCGACAGATTTTTAGAAAAGACTTCCAACCATGTGACTTTGTTCTTTTGTTCAATTCTAGATTGAGACTTTTTCCTGGAAAGCTTAAATCTCGATGGTCTAGTCCTTTTCAGGTAAAGAAAGCCTACCCCTATGGAGCTGTAGACATATGGAGTGAGGAAACGGGACAATTCAAAGTTAATGGTCAATGATTGAAGCATTGTTATCAAGAAGAGCAGATTGGAGAAAATGAAAGTTTTTACCTTGATGAGCCACGATCAAATCCGAATATCGAACGGTCAAGCTAATGACCTTTAAACTAGCGCTCCTTGGGAGGCAACCCAAGCACTCTTGCTTAGTTTAGTCACTTTCTTTTTAGTCTATTTTTAGAATTAAAATTTCCTCTCTTTTTGTAGGAGAATAGAATAATGAGGGAGATATAAAGAAAGCTGAATCCAATGATGGCTAAAAATTAAATTTTGTGAGCATCACTTCCTCGACTACTTTGCATTCTATTTTCCTTGATCTTTTGAGAAATAATTGAATGAATATGATCCACTTTCTGCTTTCTTGTGGTGTAATTCTATTTTTGAAGAAGACTTTCATTGATAAATGTCCTCCTCGATGCATATCTATGACTATAGAGAAACCTATCATGTTAGATTTATTTCTTCAAAGTACATCTATTTTTGAAATTTGACATTAGTTGTTGCATGAGATTTTGGGTAGATGTGTAATTTGAGGAATGAGATCTGAAAGTGAACTATTCTTTTGAATAAAATGAGTATGATTTGTGAATTGATATCAATTGATCAACCAAGTTGAAGTTTAGTATATTTTTGCTATTTGTTGGGAAGAGGGAATCCAAGATCCATAAAAATAGTGAGAAACTCCCCTACTTGGCACTATGTAAAATTGATAGTGGTATCTAAGACATGGGTTGAAGTCTATACATGAAAAATAATGAGAGAGAAAAAAGAATAAGACTCCTCTACTTGGCACTGTGTAAAATTGACAGTGGTACCGAAGAAAGAGTTGAAGTCAAAAATAAAAAGTACGTGTCTATGTGGATACGTACCATCAATGCAAAAAAAAAGAAAAAGAAAAAGGGAGAGTAAGAAATTTTGTGTGGAAAAAGATCTTGGAAACCCAATTCTTGTAAACAAAAGCATGATAGATTTAAATTGATACTAGGTGAAATCATGAGTTTGAAAATTCTATTTATTATACAAGTTGCAAAGTTTTATTTGATTGAGTAGTAGAGCTAGAGGATTGAGTTCTGAGAATGATAGGTTTATTTAAAGTTTTGTGAATCAATTGATAGAATTTTTCATTGATAGGTTGTATTTTAAAACTTTATTGAGCATGAAAAGGTTATTCTTTTAATCAAATTTTGATTTCAAATTTTGATTTTTGCTTGAGGACAAGCAAAGTTTGAGCCTTATGTGTTTGATGACACCAAAATATGTAGTATATTTTGCTTCATTTTAGACACATTTTCATGCTAAATTGAGGATCTTTTACTTGTTTTTATGTTGAATCCATCAAATATTGTAAAGTCAACTTCTATTTTGGTTTTTCATGTTTTTCAAGCAAAAAGACACTATTTAAGGCGTTTTCAAGGAAAATCAAATACATGGAAGAGTTCTCATCATCAAGGAGAAGTCACCCAAGAAATTTCACACAAATCGAGGTAGAAGACCAAAATACGGTAGTGCCGTATTTATAATACGATACCGTATTTTTTGCGGCTACCGTATTATCGAGAGCACGGCCGTATTTTAGTGATTTTCCAAATAGAGACCTTTGCCGAAATTACGGCACTGCCGTAACCCATTTTGCGGGCCGTATTTTGGAACGTCTTCAGAACAGAAAGTTTCCCTGAAATTACGGCACTGCCGTAAATAATTACACGGGCCGTATTTTCCAGACGTATCCGACCAGAGAGTTCAGCCGATTTTATGGCACTGCCGTAAACCATATTACGGTGCCGTATTTTCTAGCACTTTCTGTTGGGGTATGCCCTTAAGGCTAATGTTTGAGGCCTTGGGATTGTATCAGTATCATGTAATAAACTCTTATGTTTATAAAGGCATGGTTGTTATTCAGGTTGTTACCTTGTCTGCTGTAATAAGTGTACTTCTGAATAATGTCTCAAAGCTGTTCAGCTAGGCTGACATGCAGTAAAGTCCTTAGTCGAGATATCTTGGTGAACATGAGACAGCCTTGATATGATTGAGACTAATATGTGTTCTAATCTTATAGGATGCTTCGAGCATGGAATAAGATGTAGACTCATGGGTACATTGGATGTACTGGACAGACCCTACTAGGATATTCAATTGCTTGTCACAATGTGAATATTCCTTGATTGCGACAAGTGGCACATTTCCTCTGACTTGAGATCACTTGTGTTTTCTAAATGATGATTGTCATTGTTTTGAGGTAGTTCAATATCATTTGAAACATAATGATTATAGACTATCTTGGATGGTGAGCTTGAGTCAGGTTAGGGCACTAGTGATAGACATAGGATTGCCGTCTCCTTGTTTAAGGAGTGTGATGTTCTAAAGGGGCCCCCTGGATGAGATGATTGAGAAAAGAGTATGGCCATACCCAGGTGACAGTGTTCATCTGTTCTAATCATGCTCGTCATATTGGAGTTACAAGCTTGACACGCTTGTCCAATAAGAACATCCAGTGGCAAAGGAAATATGCATGCCTAGTGAGTTGATTCACACTTGTGCTGTTTTTGGGTGTAGTCTTGGAAGACTCTTTTCTTTATATCGGGAGACAGTGATGTGTTGCTAGATACCCCTCACTGATCGTGATGACGTGAGTTATCGTTACCGACATTTAAAGGAAACCCTCAGGGTCGCACAATTTGATGATATGGCTTACTTGAGTCAGATCGTGTGGACTGAATTGTTTAGGTTCAGTTTAAAGGGATTTAATCTCTGATTGTAAGTGAGATCTGGTCTGATCATGTTTGATTGATTAGGGCTTAAGATCGGTAAGCTTCGATTGAGAGAATGGATGCTGGATCGGTGAGATCAGGAGCATCAGGAGATGAACGGTCAGATCAAATACCTTAGGGTTTTAATGTGATCTGGACTTATGGCTTGGTTTATTTGGTTATTGAACCAAATTCAAGTGAACCGGCTCATGAATGAGCGCATGGTTCAAGGGTGAAGTGGAGTTTGCGATTGGGGTAAACCCAAGATCGCATGTGGAGAAGTTATATGCTATTTTTGGATAGCACTTCTCAACGTGACCACGTTTTCACGTCCTCCCTCTTCACGCCTTCACGCTTGGTCGCCAACTTGTCTTTGGCTCTTGGGGGCATTCTCGCGTGGAGGAGAGGAAGAGACGAGAAGAAAAAATCGCCAAGCCAAGAAGTTCTTTCTTTTCCCTTTCACTCGACAAAGACATCTTTGGACCTTGCTAGCACAAGGATCGCAAGGAGGAGTAGGCGACATCAATTGTGTGCGTCACCTCTGGAGAAGATCCAGTTTGATCTTTGCTTCCAAGGCGCCATCTAGAAATGGCTATGGTATGATCCTTCTCTATATTCAATCGGGTTCCTTTTGTTAATCATATAGCATGCAAGATCTAGAAACCCCCTTTCCGCTGCTTGCATCTTCCATATGCGCCAATGCTTTAGGGTTTCACCCCCCTTGTGGGGATTTTTCAATTGGTATCAGAGCCTAGGTTTCATGCATGTTTTATGATTGCAAGCCATTTTGTGATCCTTGTTTGCGAACAATGCTTAGATCTGTATTACATGCGAAAATACATGTTAAGTTATCATAGGCGAAACTTGTATTTTGTTTATGGCGCATGTATGAGGTTACCTTCAGTTGGCGCTTGTATGTTGTTGGTTTTCTTAAAAACTTAAATACTTGCGCGACTGACACTAGATCTAAGGCCTTACTGTAAACCCTTAGATGGGTTACTAGGGTTGAAGTCATCCCCTAGGTTAGATCCAGACAGTCTGATCAGACCATCTGACAGCCTTGATGGGTTGACCAGATAGCACCTGTGCGCAAGCACCTGGTGGCTATAGGTCGACTGCAGACAGGCGTGTAGCGATGTCTGATTGAGACAACCTATGAACGCACATGAGTTAGGCCCGGGGTCACACCCGTTTGCCAGACCTCATTGTGGTTGTTCAGCCCTGGCGCATGCATGGTTGACCTTTTGGTCGACTCAAGTCAGTTAGGACTTGGTGCATGCAAGGGCAGAGGATCTGACTAGGTTGGATGAGTGGATCCCTAGTAATGGACCGTTGTAAGGATGTAGGGCAAATAAGGAAATTAAAATTGATGCCTATGGGGTTTTTCAAAAAAAATTTAATTTTCTTGATTGGATCACATGTTGATTGATGCCTATGTTTGTTTATTTATTCTTATGTGGGCTGCCCATGTTAATTGTGTGCTGTGCTGGGGCCTGCGTGCCTGGACTTTAATTTTGTAAATTAATTTTTAATTGTGATCTGCGCATCACATTTATTTAATTTATAAAAATGTAATTGACCTGCGTGTCAATCTTGTCTAGATAGATTAATTTGTAAATTAATCAGACAAGAGCACAGAGCACACATGGCAGAGGCGCATGCAGCAGTGGCTAGACCAGGTGGGAGGTCCAGGGTTCGACTCTGGGACCAGGCGTATTTACCTGGTGGGCGCACCTGAGCTGCAGATGGCGCTTGGGCCCTGGGTTGGGCCAGATGAGCAGCAAAAGACCCATGAAGAAAAGCAAGTGAAGACTTAAGTTAATTAAGGTCTTACTAGGGCTATGGGCTTTTACCACATAAGATCCATGCTTTCTTTTATTGTTTAAATAAGTAGAACAGCATGATTTATTTATCTTCTGCTATCACCATAGGAATTGCATGATAGTGAAGAAGATAAAAGACCGTTAAAATCCAACGCTAAAATATCAAGCTCGTAAGCCTTCTGACGCGAAACCTCACTGTTCTGATTATCGTTGGAGCCGTGTTGTACCCACTCAGTGGGCACGTCCATCTATCTTCAGACGGTGCGGGATTACACCTGCGTGTTACAGAGAAGGGATTTATCGCTTCTCGTTGCTCAGCATAGCACGTGGTGGTCCAGGGAGTAGGTCGGGTCAGCTTGACCGTGTAGCCTACATATGTGGCGCATATGGTAGCGCATGGAGGTAGCCATCTGTGGGGTCAGAGATTGTGTTGTACCAACTCAGTTGGCACAGTCTGCTGGATTGCCCAGATGAAGGGGAATCGCACGGGTTGGCGATTGGCAGGGACTGCCTACCAGAGATTAGTGCTTGTACTCTCTGTGCATCTTATCTCGCCTGAGCGGGACGCGGAGACCAAGTATGAAATCTGGATCCCATCTCACTAAAAGAGTTCTACTCTTTCGGGCTGTTTTGCTGGATTTTTCAGCCAGATAAAATAGTGAGAAAAAGAATCTTTCTTAAGTCCTGATTGATTCTTCACATTGATACTGACCTTGCTGTTCTTGCATTGTTGTAGATACCTGCAGCAACGAACACCATGAACTTCAATGTGCGATCCCTACTGGAAAGGGAGAAGTTTGCTAGGCCAAACTTCTCAGACTGGTTTGGACACCTTAAGATTGTTCTTAAGGCAGAGAGGAAACTGTATGTCCTCGAGACGGCGATACCGCCTCAGCCCGCTCCGAACGCCGCAAGGGTGGTTCGGGATGCCTATGAAAAGCACGTCAATGATAGCATTGATGTCGCTTGCCTGATGCTAGCGTCTATGACGCCACCGCTGCAGCGTCAGCATGAGGATATGTCTGCTATAGACATGATAGCGAACCTCAAGATGCTGTATGCTGCACAGGCGAGGACAGAATGCTATAATCTGACAAAGCTGTTCTTTCAGAGCAAACTGGCTGAAGGGAGCCCAGTGGGAGCTCACGTGCTCAAGATGATTGGGCACAAGGAGGCTCTAGAGAAACTGGGGCATACCATCAACCAGGAGCTTGCTGTAGACATCATTCTGCAGTCTCTCCCGCCCTCTTTCGATGCGTTCATTATTAACTTTAATATGAACAAAATCGACTGTACTCCGGCAGAGCTGCTGAATATGCTCTTGACTACTGAGGAAACTCTGAAGGGAAAGCCTTCGACCTCTGTCTTGATGGTTCCTTCGAGGAACAAGAAGAAGGGGAAGAAGGGCAAGGCCCCTGTCAAGAATTACAGCAAGGCTCTGAAGCAGAAGGTTAAGCGGTCCAAGGAATACAGATGTTTCCACTGTGGCCAGCTGGGTCACTGGAAAAAGGACTGTAAAGCGCTCCAAGGAGACAAGAGGGGAAGCTTCGCTTCTAGCTCAGGTATATACGTGACGGAAGTCATGGTTTCATCTTCTTCTATATCATGGGTGTTGGACACTGCATGTGGAGTTAACATTTGTTCAAATGTACAGGAACTCAAGAGAAGAAGACAGGTGGCACAGCATGAGGTGGACCTACGAGTTGGAAACGGGGCACGGGTTGCTGCTGTTGCTGTAGGAGACTATTTCATCTCTTTGCCATCTGGGCTTGTATTAGAACTAAACAGTTGTTATTTTGTTCCCAGCATTACTAAGAATATTATCTCCATTCCTGCTCTTGTCAGGAAGCGATTTTCCTTTGAATGCAATATTTCAAAGTGTGTTTTATCTTTTGATAATATTGTTTATGCCACTGGTTCAATTAACAATGGGTTATTCATGTTGGACATGGAAAGTTCTATACAGCAGATTGATATTAAGAAAGCCAAGTATGCTGATGACAGCACCTTGCTATGGCATAGTCGTTTAGGCCATATTAACGAGAAACGCATTAAGTGGTTGCATGATCATGGACTGCTGGGATCATTCTCCTATGAGGAGATTGATACATGCAAGGCTTGTTTAATGGGTAAAATGACGAAGTCACCTTTTCCTCACAAAGGTCAAAGGGCTTCAGGTTTACTTGACCTTATACACAGTGATGTGTGTGGGCCATTTAGTAAACATGCCAGAGGTGGCTATCAGTACTTCATTACCTTTACTGATGATTTCAGTAGGTATGGGTATGTCTATCTGATGAGACATAAAAGTGAATCTTTTGACAAGTTCAAAGAGTTCAAGAATGAAGTACAGTTGGATGAGCCTGAGCCGGTAGATCAGGTTATTGAACAACCTGAGGCTCAGATATCACGGGAACCGCGAAGATCGGGAAGGATCCGTCGACAGCCTGAGCGCTATGACGGAGTCTACATCATTGATAATGATGAACCCCTCACTTATGCGGATGCGGTCAGTGGACCGGAGTCAGCGAGATGGCTTGAAGCTATGCGCGCCGAGATGGACTCCATGTCAGATAACCAAGTCTGGGATTTGGTTGATCCGCCTCCGGGAGTAATCCCTATAGGCTGTAAATGGATCTTCAAGAAGAAGATTGACATGGATGGTAACGTGGTTACCTATAAAGGCAGGCTAGTTGCGAAAGGTTTCAAACAAATCTACGGGATAGATTATGATGAAACTTTCTCACCTGTAGCTATGTTTAAGTCTATTCGGATTCTTTTCGCGATAGCTGCATATTATGATTATGAAATTTGGCAAATGGATGTGAAGACAGCTTTCCTGAATGGAAATCTGGATGAGGATGTGTATATGACACAACCAGAAGGTTTCACTAATCCATCAGATCGTCATAAGATATGCAAGTTAAAGAAGTCCATTTATGGACTTAAACAAGCATCAAGAAGCTGGAATATTCATTTTGATGAATCAATCTCTGAGTTTGGTTTCATCAAGAACGAGGATGACCCGTGTGTATATAAGAGGTTTAGTGGGAGCGTGATTACTTTCTTAGTCCTCTACGTCGATGATATCTTGATCATTGGAAATGACATTCCTGAAATGCATGCGGTTAAGGCATGGCTAAGGAAATGTTTCCAGATGAAAGATCTAGGAGAAGCAGCCTATGTATTAGGTGTGAAGATCTACAGGGATAGATCTAAGAGGCTTCTCGGGCTGTGCCAGAGTACTTACATCGATAAAGTCCTGGAGAGATTTCATTTAGAGAATTCTAAAAGAGGATATCTTCCAGTCAGACATGGTCTGAATCTTTCGAAGAGTCAGTGTCCACAAACACAGACTGAGAAAGATGAAATGGACAATACGCCTTATGCTTCGGCTATTGGGTCCATTATGTATGCGATGTTGTGTACTCGCCCAGACGTCGCTTACGGGTTAAGCGTGACCAGTCGGTTCCAAAGTAATCCAGGTGTGGCGCACTGGATTGCGGTCAAGAACATTTTAAAATATCTGCGGAGGACCAAAGATATGTTCTTGATATATGGTGGTCAGGAAGAACTCAGTATTGAAGGATATACTGACGCTTCGTTCCAGTCGGACCAGGATGATTTTCGATCGCAATCAGGCTATGTATTTAGCTTGAATGGAGGAGCAGTGGTGTGGAAAAGTTTCAAACAGTCAACTGTTGCTGATTCCACAACAGAAGCCGAGTATGTTGCAGCCTCGGAAGCATCCAAGGAGGCAGTGTGGATTCGTAAGTTCGTGAGAGAACTTGGTGTTGTTCCTTCGAGTGCAGATCCTTTGGTTATCTTCTGTGATAACACTGGAGCAATCGCACAGGCAAAGGAACCACGGTCGCACCAGAAGTCCAAGCACATACAGAGACGGTTTCATTTGATCAGGGAGATCATAGATCGTGGCGAGATCAAAGTCTGCAAGGTTCATACAGACGACAATCTGGCAGACCCGCTTACTAAGCCTCTGGCGCAGCAGAAGCATGAGAAGCACTGTAATAATATGGGTTTGAGATTTCTCAACCATTAGATTAAGTGCAAGTGGGAGATTGTTGGGGTATGCCCTTAAGGCTAATGTTTGAGGCCTTGGGATTGTATCAGTATCATGTAATAAACTCTTATGTTTATAAAGGCATGGTTGTTATTCAGGTTGTTACCTTGTCTGCTGTAATAAGTGTACTTCTGAATAATGTCTCAAAGCTGTTCAGCTAGGCTGACATGCAGTAAAGTCCTTAGTCGAGATATCTTGGTGAACATGAGACAGCCTTGATATGATTGAGACTAATATGTGTTCTAATCTTATAGGATGCTTCGAGCATGGAATAAGATGTAGACTCATGGGTACATTGGATGTACTGGACAGACCCTACTAGGATATTCAATTGCTTGTCACAATGTGAATATTCCTTGATTGCGACAAGTGGCACATTTCCTCTGACTTGAGATCACTTGTGTTTTCTAAATGATGATTGTCATTGTTTTGAGGTAGTTCAATATCATTTGAAACATAATGATTATAGACTATCTTGGATGGTGAGCTTGAGTCAGGTTAGGGCACTAGTGATAGACATAGGATTGCCGTCTCCTTGTTTAAGGAGTGTGATGTTCTAAAGGGGCCCCCTGGATGAGATGATTGAGAAAAGAGTATGGCCATACCCAGGTGACAGTGTTCATCTGTTCTAATCATGCTCGTCATATTGGAGTTACAAGCTTGACACGCTTGTCCAATAAGAACATCCAGTGGCAAAGGAAATATGCATGCCTAGTGAGTTGATTCACACTTGTGCTGTTTTTGGGTGTAGTCTTGGAAGACTCTTTTCTTTATATCGGGAGACAGTGATGTGTTGCTAGATACCCCTCACTGATCGTGATGACGTGAGTTATCGTTACCGACATTTAAAGGAAACCCTCAGGGTCGCACAATTTGATGATATGGCTTACTTGAGTCAGATCGTGTGGACTGAATTGTTCAGGTTCAGTTTAAAGGGATTTAATCTCTGATTGTAAGTGAGATCTGGTCTGATCATGTTTGATTCATTAGGGCTTAAGATCGGTAAGCTTCGATTGAGAGAATGGATGCTGGATCAGTGAGATCAGGAGCATCAGGAGATGAACGGTCAGATCAAATACCTTAGGGTTTTAATGTGATCTGGACTTATGGCTTGGTTTATTTGGTTATTGAACCAAATTCAAGTGAACCGGCTCATGAATGAGCGCATGGTTCAAGGGTGAAGTGGAGTTTGCGATTGGGGTAAACCCAAGATCGCATGTGGAGAAGTTATATGCTATTTTTGGATAGCACTTCTCAACGTGACCACGTTTTCACGTCCTCCCTCTTCACGCCTTCACGCTTGGTCACCAACTTGTCTTTGGCTCTTTGTAAGATCCAAGGATCTTAAGTCCTGGTAAGCATTATTTTTTGATTTAAATAAACTCGTTGGCTGTGATATTGTGTTCATGATTTAAATAAAATTACTGACTGTGATATTTTTCTATGTATTGGTTGTTAATTTATAGTTAATTAACTAGAGATTTTGGTTGTTAATTAATAGTTAATTAACTAGAGATTTTTGGTTGATAAATTATAGTTAATTAACTAGAGATTTTTGGATGTTAATGTTAATTAATTAACTAACTTATTGGATGTTAATTTCAGTTAATTAATTAGAGTTTATTGCTTGTTAATTTAAGTTAATTAATTATTAATTAATTGGAGTTATTGGACGTTAATCCTTATTGGATGTCAATTAAACCCTTATTGGATTTTCATTAAGAGAATGGTTAGTTAATGGTTAAATTAATTAGTATTATGGGTTATTGGGTTTGCGCTAATTGGGTTTAAAATTCAAATTATTGGTTAAATGGATTAAACCCGATTTGAATTAATGGGTTAATGGGTTAAGAATTAAAAACCGAAAATTCAAATTGGTATTTCGGTTAGGGTAGAGTTTTTGGGCGAGATTTTTGGCTTGAAAGAAATTTTGGGCGACGACTAGGAAGAAGAAGGCGATTTTGGTGTTCTTGGAATTTTGAGGTGATTTTTCTTCATCTTCTTCCCTTGGCAAATTTCCTTGAAGTGAAGAAACTTTCTTGGCGAGTTCTTGGAGATCCCTTGGGCGGCATCAAAGCTTTAGGCGAGTTTGTGGGGAGATTTTAACCCAAGTGTTCACGGTTAAGAGGTGAGTGGTGTGTCTTTTCGATTTCTAGCAATTTGGTTGTATTAATTGATGCGTTAGATTGATTGGAAAGTTTTACCATGCTATTTTTAAATATTCTTGGTCGGACAGGGGCCACCTCTTGATGTCATCACTCTCTTTTTGTGATATGGGGTGTCGTAGAGCAAAGTGCCACGTCGTGACCCGGCGGGGGCCACCTCTTGAATCTACACACAATCCATCGATGTGTTATGGGGTGTTTTAGAGCAAAGTGCCACGTCGTGACCTGGCGGGGGCCACCTCTTGATTCTACTCACTGTCCATGTTAATATGTTGCATGAAATTTTGCAGTCTCCCAGTGCTTAGGCTAAAGCCGGGTTAGACCATAATGGTCACTACTGAATATGCTGGACAACTAGGTTAATTAAGTGTTGGTGTGTTTAGTTGGTTTAGAGTATAACTCTAGAACCTGAGTGTGTTATATGTTGGTGTGTACATCTGACTGTTTATATGACTTCTGTTTTCTTTATGTTGTTATATGTTGACATAATGTTCCTGTTAACGATTTTTAAATTAATCTGTCTATATTTTTGAGTGTATGTTATGGATGGTCGATTTAGACTATCCACTCACTGGGCTGTGTAGCTCACCCCTCATTATTTTCAGGTGTAGAGCAGGGGCGCAGTTAGCATTATATGGATATCGTGATTTATGCTTAATGAACTTATGATGCCGGTTGTGGCCTTAATATCTGAATTATGTGAACATGTGCTGCCGACTATGGCTAAACTATATGAATTTGTGTTGCCGGATTGTGGCAGTTAAATGATTTTGATTTTTGTGTCACCGCGGGCTTTGGCCTGGTTTCGGTGTTTGGTATGAGTTTATAAAATCGATTTTGTGATTTTGTTTTGAATTTCGGTTTGTGGTGTATTCTTTGTAATCGGTTTTGATATACCTGTAACTTGCATATGTCTAGTGCAAGTATTGCCTGGTGGCAGGTACCTTTATGGATTTTATGGATTTGATACGGATTTGATATAACTGTTGCCTTGCATATGTCTAGCGCAAGGAATGCGTGGTGGCAGGTACCTTTATGAAATTGTGTTTTGTGGAGATTTATATGTATGGATTTTCGAAATTTTCAGATCGTGTTTCCTGAACGGGGTTTTACCTAGCATATGTATCGATCTTGTATGATAACATCCTGTTTCTTTCATGATTTGTGTTGCTTGTTTGGGGTTAAGATAACGGGATGTTACACTCTTGGGGGCATTCTCGCGTGGAGGAGAGGAAGAGACGAGAAGAAAAAATCGCCAAGCCAAGAAGTTCTTTCTTTTCCCTTTCACTCGACAAAGACATCTTTGGACCTTGCTAGCACAAGGATCGCAAGGAGGAGTAGGCGACATCAATTGTGTGCGTCACCTCTGGAGAAGATCCAGTTTGATCTTTGCTTCCAAGGCGCCATCTAGAAATGGCTATGGTATGATCCTTCTCTATATTCAATCGGGTTCCTTTTGTTAATCATATAGCATGCAAGATCTAGAAACCCCCTTTCCGCTGCTTGCATCTTCCATATGCGCCAATGCTTTAGGGTTTCACCCCCTTGTGGGGATTTTTCACTTTCAGAACAGAACATGCGAGGGATTTTACGGTAGTATCGTAAGATATTACACTACCGTATTTCTATTTTTTAATGCGACTCCTAGGTCAATATCGATGCCCGAATTTTGCGGAGATTATTGCGGTTGATCCAAAGCTTAAAACAAATGACTAAAAAAAAGGAAAAGGAGGGCGGGGAACGAGAGGATTACAGAGAGACCAAAAGCCCCAATTTGCATCCATTGTTGAGGGAGAAATTGTGATTCACGCTGCCGCCTAGGGTTTCGCCGCCGCCACCGAATTAAAGCACCTCCGGCCTTGATTTTCATACTGAAGCTTCGTCTGAAGAAGGAGACCACACACCAGAAGTTTCAGATCGAAAGGAGATCGATTGGAAGAGAAATCGAAGAAAGAGGAGGCACCGACATTGTTCATTGCTTTCAATTGCAATTTACGGCTGTGAAATACTTCACAGCCGTGTTGTATTTTCTAAACTTCTCTTTTCCTTCGATTTTCGATCTTCTGAAATCATGACTTATTGTAATTTCTTCATGATGCTAGCTTAAACTATTTTTGGGACATAGGGGAGTAATTCACCCGATTTTTATTGACTAGATGACTACTTCTTCACTATTTCGTTGTGTTTAATCTTAACATGATGATTTTGCTCATGTGACAATTGTGCTTAGACTCTCTATAGTTCCATGTTACAAATTATGTTCTTAGAATTTTCGCTATTGACTGAAAGGTAATTGCTTGAGAATTTGGAACCCTATAATTGCATGTTAGGAACCCTTCCTTAGGTTAGATCCTATTTGATCTGTTCTAGTAGAATAATTGCCATGATTATAATATGAATCAATAGATCAAGTCTATTTGTCAAACGTGGAGATCTTGTGCGAAAGCAAGGATCGGAACATTGGAGATCCATGAGTAAAACTAGTGTCGAAACTCGGATGCACGAAAGTGATCATTGAGTTCCACTAGAGATTATCAACCAAGAATTCGGATGCACGAAGTGATCCTTGAGTTCATTGTTTGATGATTTATTTATCTTCAGCGTTGGGATGAATCTTGCGCGAAAGCGATGATTAATCCCTGCTCAGTTGTTTGCATGAAAGTGAAACAATTCTTTTATTAAGTAAATTACATCTTCATCATGATAAAATTGAACTCACGAAATCCTTATCATGTCTGGTCATAAAAGTTGAAGTGAACGAAACCCTAGTCCTAGCTTTTCTCTCTAATAATTCCGTTTTTAGTTTTCAATTGCTATTTTTCACCAATTCGATTAGCCTAGATAGTAAGAAATCAATTATTTAGTACTTGATAATGAAGGTCTCTGTGGAATCGATATTTTCTTTATTACTTCGAGTATCCATGCACTTGCGGACACTACAAGTTTAGGGACAACAAGTTTTTGGAGCAGTATCAGGGGGTGACAATTCCCTGTGAGCCAAATAAGTTTTTGCTGCGACACCTTAAATTAGTCTACCTACTTGTATATATAAGTGTGTCCTTTCGGATCATATCATTGCTCAGACAATTTACAAAGAACCAATCCTCATTCTCATGCAGGATTTATTCATGTAAATATAAGTAAATCAATGGCAAAGAACTCAAAGATTACTTTCGTGCATCCAAATCCTAAGTCAATTATTTGAAGTGAAAACTAAATACTTTCATACTTTAATTTTCACAGGTTCTACTTAAGGTTCTCCAACGATTTGATACTTGATTTCTCACAGTATCATAATATTTATTTCAATAACTCAATCATAAATTCAAATTATCAACATGGCAATATACTTCCAAAGTTCATAAAACCCTGTTTTGATCAGCTTAGATATCAAGAATTGAATTTTCTGGTACTCAGCCTTATTCCCTGTGAGATTCGACATTTTTGTGTTATTTCGACATTTCTGTGCATTTGCATATCGTGTCAGTGGGAATTCATCTATGCACTGATTTTGCTTGAAAACGCCTAAAAATCCTGCCTTTTTACCTGAAAATGATCAAAAACTAGAAAAGGTGTAGTTTCCGCAATATTTGATAAATAAGGCATAAAAATGAGCAAAAGAGCATGAATATGACACAGAAATACCCATCAATTGGCACAAAATTTACTATAAATTTTGGTGTCATCATTGTGTAGCCCAAGCTAGGAGACGAGGAAATCTCCTAGATCGACTCTAGGAGGACATGCAAACGATTGGATAACACGCGGACTCAAAGACATCGGATACGTATAAGAGCAACGGATGGCAAAATAGATAAACCAAGGCATTCGACTATGAAATAGCAATCAAATGAAACTACTAACCAATACAATCGAACAAGTCGAGGTATCGAGGCCAAGGATCGTACACCTTGCCACCACCAACCTCACTCTACTTCCACACACTACGCGGAGTTGAGGCACCGACCACTACTCCGGAGTTACAAGACCCCTCGCAGCCCCTTGCGGACTTGTAAGCTTGTGAACTAACTAAAACACTAGGCCCTATCTCCCTTTTATAAGCTAAGGTAGGGCAAACCCACACCACTCACAAGAGGGGTGGTTACAACAAATGTTCTAACAACTATTCTGAAAAAGCTGAAAAACAAGGTACATTTGACTGGAAATATTCCAGCAACCAAGTGTGTTTGAGAAGCTTCAGGTCATATTGAATGTGAGCCATCCGTTTAAGTATTGATGATATCTTCTGATCTGGACATCCGATCGGAGATTTGATGGCATGGATGGATAGATCTAGTTCTGATAAGTGGGGATCGACACCTGGATCACCCAAAAACTCGTCCGAATGAAGCATATCTCGTTGAAACTATATCAGCCATTAGTTGCCTCTGAACTGATCTGGCCGTTGGATAAAGGCCGATCAATCTGGGCCGTTGATGCATTTCCCTCATCTCCTCGTTCTCACGCAGACGCGGGCGGCCTGCACGCCGCCGGTTGCTATTCTGGCCTCGATTGCCAGTGATACGCCGGCTGGAGCGTCGTGTGGAGGTCGTTGGCGGCTAGGAAACTTCTGGCGTGCGATCGCGGCATGACAGGCCGGGAATAGGATGGAATCCGGCGAGCTCTAGGAATCGGGGGATCTCCCGATTCTAGCGATCCACCGGCCGGATGGGAAATTCCTTCTGGCTATGAGTTCGTGACAACAAGGCGAACCTGTGGCTGGAGTTTGGCAATGATCAGTGCCGCGGATGGGGCGGAATAGGGAACAACATCTCCAGCCATAGTGGCATTCGTTTCCGGCGATCCGGCTGTCCGATGGCCGGATCCTTTGGACCACGAGTTCGCACCGTTGATGGGCTTTTGCTGTCAAAGTTCGGTGATGATCGGAGCTGTGGATGTGCGGATCGTGGTGGGCAGATGGTGCATCAGCCACCTGAGCTTCCCAGATTGGCAGAGAAGATCACGGCTTTGCCGTGCTTCCTGTCACGGCTGTGCTTAGCGTGGCCGAGATAAGCATGGGCTGGCCGTGATCGCTGTCACGACCGTGATTGCTACGTAGATTGTTGAAATGCTGGGTTTGCTGGATTTGCGCTGCATCACATCACCTCTAGAGTTCCAACATGTCGCCACCACATATGAAAAATTAGTCAAATCTATCCTGACCATTATGCCTAGGGCCAACAAATTTCTTGCTAAGGCGCGTCTAGGATTTTAACTGGACGGGGGAAAATATTGTCACCGCATGCCTCCTAAGCCTCCTAAAGATAGATGGGTGTATCCACTAGGGTGGAAACAATGCACAGCGCCATCGATCGGTAGTTTGACGAGCGCTACGCGTCAAAAGGCCATTTCAGACTTGATATTGTTTTTGAGAGTTTTTGAGGTCTCATCCTCTTAGTTTTTTCTTTTGTCTAACATTACAGGCATGCAATCCTATAGTGATAACAAAACGATAAAACACATCCCGGCATGCTTTAGCAAATATGGAAAGCAGTAAACAATCGATGTGGTCATAGCCTAATCAACACATTGAACCATCACATGCCAAAGGATGTTCAATGCTTGACCTAAGTGACAAGCCCCAACAAGACCTATCCTAGCCACCACTAAGCTTTGTCTTCAAGTGAGGCTCCAAGGTCCTCCACACCAAGGCATAGCACACAAACTCTAAGGTTCGGCCAAGACCTTGGTGGCTCCACCATGCATGATGCGCTATCATGCTTATGCCAAGAGGGATAGCTCACAAACCCTAGGGTTCAGCCAAGCCCTTACTTGCACCACCAAGCAAGATGCTCCATCATGGTTGATGCGCCAAGATGCAAGCTCCATGAGGGATGCGCCTCTAACCTTTTTTATGCGTTTACAAAACAAAAAGAAAAAGCGGCACACAGGCCTCACACACAATACATCATAGGCATACAAGGGGCTTGACTATGACCACAACACGATGCATAATCAGGATATCTATCTCATGCTTTTCTATATGCTCATGAAAAAATAAAACTTTAGTTTTAGTTTCTTAGAAAACATGTCTTTCAACTTCAACGTCTCATCATAAATCTAGGATTTTCTTTGTTTCTTAGAAAACATGCAAGCTCCAAACATGCTTGCCGCCTACTCTTGCAATCCTTAACCTTCCAAGATTAGGACAATCACTATGCCCCATAATCATGACAAGTCCCACACAGTAGGTCTATCCTACATGCGTGGGGACAAATTAATTCTCTCACATACGGGTTTATCCCACGATGCGAAGAAAGTGAAAAAATTAAAGAAATCGAATAGATGTTAGGAAAAAAAAACTTACAGTTTTTCCTACTTAGAAAAACCCATGAGCATATGCAAATTTTTCAAAAATTTCAAATGGCATGTGAGAATACAATCAAAGCATAAAACACCGTTCGAGTCTCGCAAGTTGCTCTGATACCACTGTTGGGAAACCCTGGGGATTATAAAATTTTACAGACATAAATAGTGGAAGCAATCCCCAAAACAGGCCGGTTCCAAAAACCCAGAAGATCATGTCATGTAAGGGAATCGACATGCTGAGTAAGAGATGTTAGGCACCCAAGTGAACGCCCTTTGTAGTCTTGCACACAGCCGATGCTCAAGTTCTCTTCTTCCACGCCCGGTGCTAGCCTCGGGAAGAAGATCCACGCCTTTGGGAGTTCTCCTTAGGAACTTACCCCGCCCACAAGAAGGATGCACCAAGAGGAGAGGTATGATGGAAGACACTGCGAAGGTCCAACCTTGCAGGCGCCAAGAAGAGAGGAAGGAGAAATTGCCATGCTCCAAGCTTGCGAATTTCCAAGAGAGGAGATTTCGAAAATCCATCCCAAATCTCCTCCTCTCTTCTCCCTTTTATGGAAATCACGGTGACTCTTCACATTAAGCATTAAATTAAAAATTAATCTCAGAATTAAATTCAGAATTAAATATAGAATTAAACTCTGAATTAAAGTCTCATTATGGCCCTTAATGGCGTGACTCTTCAAATTCAGAATTAAATTCAAAATTAAATTCATAATTAATTATAGAATTAAATACCGAATTTAATTCCCAGAATTAAATGTAGAATTTAATTCTCATGATGACTATTGGGCCTAGGTGACTTATGTTCATGGCTCATTAGGCCTCACAGTGAATTGTGCCTCATGGCCCATTAGTCTATGCTAGACTTCATTAAGCCCATTTGGCCCATTAAGCCCATTGGGCCTATTTGGCTTATTTGGCCCATAAATGAAGTTTAGCTCCATAAATCCCTTCCATCTCATCAGGCACAATGGCACCGATGAATTGTCCCAAATAGATTCGGGTTATCCAATAACTCGATCATTAGGCTACTCGATCAATATGAGAACCCAAAAATCAAGTTGTGCGACCCTGTAGGTTCATCTGACGTTGGCAGTAATGAACTCAGGTCATCACAAGGAGTGAGTGGCACCTAGCTATGCATCGTTGCTACCCAAGTCTTCGGAATGGATATCAACATCGACATCCCCATCATCGCAACAAGATACCGATGCATTACAGTCTCTTTGCCATACTGATATCCAATTGGACAAAGTGTGTCACCACTTTGTTTTCACCCAATCTCATGGTCATGACTAAACCAGGCTTTCACCTGGGTATGGACATACACTTTCAGTCTTGCAACCATAGGGGGGCCCCGTGGATATCAAGCTTCCCATAAGAAGGGGCAAATCCTATATCTATCTAATGATCTTCTCATATGGGTTATGACATACCCAATGACAATCGTTATGACCGCCCAACTACGGCGAGGTGTTAGGTTTATCAAAGCATGTCCTTAATCATATAGAAGAGTCAATGATCTCAAGTCAAGGGATCAATGCATCTCTTGTAACTTGTAAGGTTAACTCATGACACCAATTTAGAGCCTTATAGCGGGTCAGTCCAATATATCCATCACTGATATAACCATATGACTGTATTAGTACCTTGTGCCTAACCAGCCCATATACCAGTCTCACATGTACCAGGATTGTCCCTTATTTACTCAAGTACTTGACAGGGGACGCACCGATTGAGCACGGAAACAATCTGTCTCTAGGGACATTATCATGCATGTACATAGTCGCAGATGTAAACATAGCATAATAACGACAATGCCATAATGATATATAAAATATCAATGTCAAGTAGAACAAGATAGACCAATAACGGGTCTAAGGGCATAAACACGAACAGACTTTTCTATATAATTATGGACATGCTTTAATACAACCTAACACCTCGCCGTAGTTGGAAAGTCATAACGGTTGTCATTGAGCATGTCACGACCTATATGAGTGTTAATGTTTATGTCCTAGGACCTTTGGGATGGTTCAATGGGATATGAGTATCACATCCAGTTGATAGATGAGATATCCAGGCATGGTCGTTATTATGCAAATATGTATCTCTGCGCACATGTACAATTGAATATACGATGTCCCTAAGAGATAGAGGTTTATCTTATCTCAGTTTTGTCCCCGGTCAAGAATCATGGTGGATATGGGATAGCTATGATTCACTTGAGACTAGTATATGCACTGGTTGAGCACGAGTTGCTAACGCAGGCATATAGGTATATCATGGGTGATATACTTAACCGACCCACCATGACGACTCATCTTGGTGTCACAAGATGAAGATCACAGTGACAGAGTTACGATTGTCCTAGACTTGAGGGCATTGGCATCTCTATATGGTGAATGAGGCACTTTGTTACAACCTAACGCTTCCCCATAAAAGGGAAGTCATAACGGTTGTCATTTGGTGCATCATGAGCCATATGAGAGATTCAATGTGCCAAGAGAGGATTTGCCTCTTCCTTGCCCGGAAGCTTGATGTCCATGGTGCCCCTATGTGGATGAATGAAAGTGTATGGCCAAACCCAGGTGCGAACCTGATTTATTCGTGCCATAATATTGAGATTAGCAAGTGTGATACACTTGCCCAATCTGGACATTAGTCTCACGAAAGGACAATTATGTACTTACACTTTGTCGTAGTTTTAGAGGTTGTCAATGGTGACATTTATTTTGATGACTTGGGTAGCAATGATGTACTGCCAGGTGCCACTCATCACTTGTGATGATTTTTATATTATCACTACCAATGTCTGAAGAACCTTTAGGGTCACACAACTAGACACTCGAGTTCTCATACTGATCGTTTAGCCTCTAATCGAATCTTTGTGTGATTCGGATCGTTTTGGGAGACTAATGCTTTGAGATTTCTTCCGAGGAGATGATATTTTATTTAGTTTATGTTTGACCACTAGTTGACCTCTAGTGGACTATGTTTGACCTTTGTTGACCTATGTTGTCAAAATAAGTCAAACAAGGGTCTTAGTGTAAGTTTGGACTTGGCACTTTAGTCACATGAATAAAATATAATTATTAATTGGCATGAGAATTTTTCCCTGTTGGTGTATATGCCCTGAAGACCAATGTATGGACATGGATAGACATTGTTTGAATGTACTTTGATAGATCTATTACTCTTTATATAGGCATGGTCGTTATTATGCAGACTTCTCTACCTGCGTTGATGTATTGAGTTGCATGTATAATGTCCCAGGAGTTTGGATTGGATCCATTCTCATAAGAAATCCCCAGACAAGGTACCTTAGCAGATATGGGACAGCTTTGGTACATGTGAGACTGGTGTATGGGGTGGTTAAGTGCGAGGCACAGTAACGCAGACATACAAGTGCATTGGATGCACTGGAGTGATCCACCGTGAGGATTGACTTGTCTAGTCAACAAGTCAATCTCACATGCAAGAGGTTTGCATTGATCCTTAGACTTGAGGTATTCATGTCTAGATTTGATGATGGGTATGCTTTGATACAGTCTTACGTCTCTCCGTAATTGGGGGACAAAAATGACTGTCATTGGGCATGTCATAAATCACGTAGAGACATGGATGACCAATAGTAGGATTTGCCCCTTCCTTATTGGAAGCATGATATCCTCTCGGGGCGCCCCACCTTATTGGTGCATGACAGGAATGTGTGGCCACACTTGTTGAGTCATGACCAATGCATTAGATTGATAAAACTTAAGACTAATCCAATGGCAGGATATCAGTTTAGGCAAAGGGATCTGTAATGCAATGGGAATCCTCGTTGCTTGTTAGGAGTTGTTGCCATAATGACTTAAGTCCTATGACATGGGTAGTAGTGATGTGTTGCTAGATACCCCTCACTACTTATGATGTTTACATCATTGCCATCGTCATATAGATCCTACGGGGTCACACGCAATAGACTCTTGACGTTGCTTTAATCAGAAGCCTTATGATCAAGTTATTGGATAACTTGGATCAATTTGGAAGATTTCATCAGCGCCAATGGGCCTGATGAGTTGGAAGAAAGTTATTGGAGCCAAACTTCATTTTTGGCAGGTTGACCCGAAATTGACCTAGATTAGTTACATTTGAATTAGGGTTACATTGGGTTGGATCCAAAGGCTTAATCAACCCATGCCATGAAGTTTGGGCTAGCTCATTATCCAATGAGGCCCAATAACTAATTGTCAAGAAGAGGTATAAGCAAATAAGGGTATAATGGGGAAGAATTTCACCCCATTGGCGCCAAGGGCATAATGGGGTGAAGTGGGCGCATGTTACTTCATAAGGAAGCATTAGGCGCCTCCCCCTTTGTTCCTTGGAAGGAAACCTTGCCTCTATGGTAAGGGTTGGGGCTGATATGGCTTGAAAACTCTTTTGGAAAGAGCTTGGGCGCATATGACAAGTAGGGTGAGATTTATGGTAAAGTCTTGGAGACTTTCCTTACCTCATAAACCCTACATGCACCCAAACCCTTACCCTAGCCGAATACCTCTTGCTTGTTGCGCCTAGCCCTTCCTCCTTAGATGGAATGCATGCCTCTAAGGCATGTCTTGGGCGGATATGGCCATTGGGCAAATTAGGATAGGTTGAATGAGATTTATGGTAAAGTCTTAGAGACTTTCCTTACCTCAAGTCTCCTTTATCCTAGCTGCCCACTTGGCATGATCCTATCCATTCCCCTAGCCGCCCCTTGTCCTATTAATAGGACCCTTGCCGCCCGATCTAAAAGGTTGATTCGTGTGAACAACATCTTTAGAGGAGTAACATATCTCTTGGAGAGACTTGGAGTGCAAGGGGCGAGAGCAACATAGAATTGGCGCAATCTTCTTCCTTGGAGCCGCAAGTTCTTCCTCTCCCTCTCTTCTTAGCGCAAGGACTCTTAGTGCTTGGTGGCATCTCCTTGCCACAAGCTCTCTCCCTTCCTTGGCCATAGGCGCACCTTGCTTGAAGGTGGCGCAAGCAAAGAAGAAGAAGGAAGTAACTTGGCGGCATCATCTTCCTCCTCATCTCTTCTTGGCGTTTTCATCTTGGAGGTGGCACAAGAAAAAGTGAAGGAACCCTAAGGCTTGATTCTCTTCCCGAGGCTAGCACCAAGCGTGGAAGGGAGCAACGATCAAGGAGTCGACGTGTGGATACTTGTAGAGGGCGAACACTTGGGCGCCTTCAACATAGCTTCGGCAACTAGACAAGCAAAAGAGGTACATCTCTAACACATCCTTGTGTCTTCTCTCTCGCATGGATCCTTGGGACCGGAATATGTTTCGGGTGTAATGGTTCTTTCGCTGCGTCCTGGGACTGCAATAATTTTAAATTACACCCGGTATTCCCTAACATTCTCTTGGCTAATTAATATGCATAGGCACATTTTTCAATTAAATATTTAAATGTGAAATTTAAATAGGTGCCTAAACAAAGTCCCACAAGGGAAAAAAATCTCCAAGAATAACTGGTTCATCTATTATTAATAGAGAGGCTCTCTTGGGAGATTTTTGCACCAATTCTTTCTCTCATCTCTTGTTGTCGCCTCCCCTCTCCTCCTTGGAGTGAGGGTCTTGAAGGTGATAACAATAGAAGAATTTTTTGCTTCAAGGTTGGGACAAATGGTAGTGCTGCCCACTCCTTGTTGCCAACACTCCCATTTCTCCTTGGTGCTAGATCTCGGTGATTGGCGCAAGTTGAGAAAATCCTAGAGGCATGGATCTAATCTCTCGGGGCTACCACCTAGTGTGGAGTTTGGAGAGGACTTGAGGAGACCATGTGTGCGCGATTGCAGAGGATGTACACTTGTGCGTCTATATCATCAACTGCTCCTAAAATTGCTTGACAAGGTACTAATCTTCACATCCATCGGTTTTCTCTTGCAACGGATCCTGGTGTTTCAAGGAATTCTTTTTTAGACCTTCGCTTTCGCTGTATTTAAAGATTTTATAAGGTCCAGGGATTCCCAACTGTGGTATCAGAGCGATCTTACGAGGCCCGTAGTTGTCTTTTCTACATGCGCATACCCCATGACATGAAAATGATTTTTGAAAATTTTTATACCATGATTTTTCTATTGAAAAATAATTTCTATTAATTTTTGCCTCTTAATCATCTTCTAGTTTTCGTTTTCTTCACATCTAGGATAGACCCTATGTGCAAGAATTTACTCCTCCTTGCACACATGGGATAGACCCATGACACAAGACCCATAGGAGATTATTGGGGCAGGGTGATTGTCCTAATCCCTATGGGGTAAGGATTGAAAGGGGTAGCTACCCTTTGTAGTCTCCTGAGAGGGGTGAAACAATATAGAAGGATGATATAGAGTCGCTGAATATTAATTGAAAGGGTTTTAGGAACAATTAAAAGTGATTACTTGTTGATTTTTCATAGCATGTAGAATCACATGACTAGTTGATTTATGCATCGTCCTGTGATCTTAGACAAGCCCTGTAATTTCCATGCTTGTGATGTATCATTGTAACGCCTGCGTGCCGACTTTCAATTTTGAATTTCAATTCTGTATTGTAAATTAAATTGAAGATTTTAAAGACATCGTGGTGTTTCTCTCTCTCTGCCTTGCGCATCTCTCATGGTGCGCAACCCATGACCTAGCCGAACCCTAGGGTGGCTTCTGGGGTTACCTAGATGCACATCCAAAGGGCTTGGTGGCTAGGGTTAGGGTTGGTGCACCTCACCCTATAGGTGGTACATCCCTTCTTTGACCTAACCTTGAGTGGCTCCTAGGGTTACTAGATGGTATACTTAAGGGATGATGGTTGGATAAGGTGATGGTGCAACCTAACCAAGTTAGGGGGCTAACCTTTGTCCTTAGCCGAACCATGAGGCCTTTTAGTGTTTCCTAGCTATGCATCAAGGGTTCAAGGGCTAATGATGAAGATGTCTCACCCTAAGGGGCTGACTTACATCAATAGCCGAACCATGTTGACTTCTAGGGTCACCTTGTAGTCTAACAATGGGTTCATGGGCTGTTGGTGAAGGTTGAGCATCCTAAGGGGCTGATCAACTTGACTAGCCAACCCATGATGCTTACTAGGGTTGCCTTGTGAAGTATCTAAGAGTTCATGGGTTGATCAAGATGGTTAGCACACCTAACCATAGTAATGGGCTATTTTCTCTATTGGTCATGAATGAGAAGGCTCTTAGGGGTGCTTCATACATTCAAGGGCTGAGATAGAGAAGAGCAACACCTATATTTGCATGATGACACATCCAAGCAAATTGGTGCACCTTAAGGGTGGCAAACCTAGCAAGGGAAGTGGTGCATCTAGCTAGGATTGTGAGACACATGGAGAGGATAGCACAAGGATGTTTGGCCGAACCCTAGGAGGAGCCTAGGGTTTGTGCGCTATCTAACAGAAGGAGATATGAGTTGGCCAAATCCTAGGAGGAGCCCAGGATTTGCGAGCTGGCTTATGGAGGAGTCTCGGGCTGGCCGAACCTAAAGGGGATCAAGGGTTTGCCAGGATGGTGCCTTTATGGCCTATTTATTAGAAGGGATGGAAGGGTGGAAAGGATGGATAAACTCAAAATCCCTCGTTTACCCAAAAGGATGGATGTGATTCTAAGGATTTTCGGGTGGACGGATGAGGGAAAAATCCATTGTTTCACATCTGCCCGAATCGGGTAGATTCACACCACGGATGCGCTCGCTGCTAGCCACGTTCACTACACGCCGCTCGTCCTCCTAGGGCCGATGCTCTCCACATCTTCTTACCCCTTTCTAACGCGCCACTCGTCCACCCAACTAAACAAGCAACAGGGTGAGCTTTTGTCGAACTGAGACGATGCCGCTCGTCCCCCTTTCTGGCACGCCGCTCATCCCCCTTTCGCCCCTCCCCTTCCTCGACACTAGCCACAGCCACCGCTCACAGACGCCGCAAAGACAATGCTGCTCACAGATGCCGGAGTTGACGGTAGTCACAAATGCTCGCAGCAGCCACATGATCTCCTCTCCCCTTCCTCGATGCTAGCCCCAGCTGCCGCTCGCAGACGCCAGAGACAACGCCAGAGACAACACAGCTCATAGACGCAGGAGACGACACGGCTTGTAGATGCCGGAGATGACACTGCTCGCAGATGCCAGAGACGCCACCACAGCTCGCAGTGGTTAGTCGCAGGGACATTGGTTCGCATCGTTGGACATGTGACTTTCACGTGTCCAACAATCCTCTGCCTCCCAAAATCGCTACCACCTAAAATCCCTTCCACCCTAAAATCCCATTCCCTCTAGTATACACAACCTTAGGGTTCGTGAGTTTGACCCATGGAGCTGAAGACCTAGGTGGCGCACCACAAAGCCTAGGAGCAGGGCCCTTAGTGCACTCAGGGATGAGCTAAGGACTTGTTCGCATGAGCCCATGGCTCATCGCCCTTGGTAGTGTTAGGTGGCTAGGACTAGGTTTAGGGGCTTGTTACTCGAGTTATGGCCTTCGATCACATCATGTTTTATTGTTTTCTATTTTAGCATGCCTTTATTGCTTTTGCCTTAATTCTACCATAGGATTGCATGCCTATATTGGTAGAATAAGATAAAAGCTCATGGTGCCAAGACCATAAAAACCATCATTAAATCATATCAAGTCCCTTTCCCTTTCCTTAGCCTTCTGACGAATAACCCTCGTCAAACTATCGATAAATGGTGTTGTGCATTGTTTCCTACCCTCGTGGGACATACCCATCTATCTTCAGGAGGTGTGTTGTGACAATAATTTCCTCAGTTCGATTAAAACTCTAGACGCTCCTTTCACAAGAAAATTGTTGGCCAAGGGTATAACAGTTAGGTCGAACTTGACTAGATTTTCATATGTGTTGGTTCACATGATGAAATTTCTGGAGACACCCTCAAGAGGTTAGGGTTTTGTGCTTTATCCTGCCCTCACTAGACACAAAATGGCTGAATGGTCTTGATAAGGGGAATTGCTTAGTTGCAATTGGCGCGGGGGGGGGGGGGGGGGGGGGGCTACCTTAGGAAGCATGTGTCACCTTGTGTAGTACATCCCACCCTCGTGGGATGTAAGACCATGTATGAAATGAGGATCCCATCTCAATAAGGAAGTCAGGTGACTTCTCGATCGATTTTGAGGATTATTTATTTGAATAAAAAAGTGAGAAATAATCATTTATAAAAGGCAAGAATAAATGGTTGAATTTGTGATACTGATCTGCTCTTGTCCTTGATGTAGATGGCTTCTAACAACAACAGCGGATTGTCACTCCGTTCCGTCATAGATAGGGAGAAGTTGACCGGAATCAACTTCATGGACTGGTACCACCATTAGAGGATAGTCCTCAAGCAGGAGAAAAAGTTGTATGTCTTAGAACAAGCACTTACTCTTCAACCGCCATCCTTAGCCCAAACGGCTAAAAGGGAAGCTTTTTGTAAGCACCAGGATGATGCCCTAGATGTTGGCTACCTTATGTTAGCCATGATGTCGTCCAAGTTGCAGATGAATTTTCGATCATCACGCATCTTAAGCAACTATTCGAATCATAGGCAAGAACGGAAAGGTTTGAAGCATCTAAGGCTATCTATCAGTGTAAGATGCCTGAAGGTTCTCCATGTTGGGGTATGCCCTTAAGGCTAATGTTTGAGGCCTTGGGCTATTATCAGTATCATGTATAAACTATGTATATGTTTATAAAGGCAATTGTTGTTATTCAGATTGTTGCATTATCTGCTGCTGTATGTATACTTCTGAATAATGTCTCATTGGTGTTTCAGCTTGGCTGACATGCAGTATTGTCCTTAGTCGAGATATCTTGGTGAACATGAGACAGCCTTGATATGATTGAGACTAATATGTGTTCTAATCTTATAGGATGCTTCGAGCATGGAATAAGATTTAGACGCATAGGTGCATTGGATGTACTGGACTGACCCTACTTAGGATATTCAATTGTTTGTCACAATGTGAATAAATCCTTATAAGCAAGCAAGTGGTATATTCCCTTTGACTTGAGATCACTTATGTTTCTAAGTGATGATTGACATTGTCTTGAGGTAGTTCAATATCATTTGAAAGATAATGGTTAAGGATTATCTTGGATAGTGGACATGAGTCATGTTAGGACACTAGTGATAGATATAGGATTGCCTCTCCTAGCTGGAGTGTGATGTTCTAAAGGGGCCCCCATGGATGAGATGGTTGAGAAAGTGTATGGCCATACCCAGATGACTATGATCATCTGATCTAACCATTCTCATCATCTTGGAATTACAGGCTTGACAGGCTTGTCCAATGAGAACGTCCAGAGGCAAAGGGGACATGTATGCTGAGTGAATTGGATTCACACTTGTGCTATGGTTTGGGTGTAGTCTTGGAAGACTCTTTCCTTCATATCGGGAGACAGTGATGTGTTGCTAGATACCCCTCTCTGATCGTGATAATGTAAGTTATCATTACCGACATTGAAGGAAACCCTTAGGGTCGCACAATTTGATGATATGGCTTACTTGTGTCAGATCATGTGGACTGAATTGTTCTGGTTCAGTTTAAAGGGAATTTAAACTCTGATTGGAAGTGAGATCTGGTCTGATCATGTTTGATTGATTAGGGCTTGAGATCGGTAAGCTTCGATCGAGAGAATTGATGCTTGATCATAGAGATCAAGAGGGTCAAGAGATGTGTGGTTAGATCTTGAACCATTTGGTTTAAAGAGATCAAGACCATGGTGGGTTCGATTTGGTCTTTGAACCAAATAGAATTGAACCGGTTCACTTGGTGAACGTATGGTTCAATTGAGAGAGGAGTTATCGATGGCTTCAAGTGGAGTTAAACATGGGGTTATGGACTTACTATTTTTGGAAGCCGTTTTCTTTGAGAAAACGCCCCCATGTTCGAACGCCTATCTCTCTCTCGCCCCCTCTCCTCTCGTGTGGATGATCTTCACGACAAGAGGAAGTTCGGCCAGCAAAAGGGAGAAAGACATCTCCTCATACACGATCTAGGACTCCTTGGATCTTTGCTAGCACAAGGAATACAAGGAAGAAGTCATCATCTTCTTGTGTGCGATTTCCTTTGGAGAAGAGCCGCTCGCCCTTTCTTCTTCCAAGTCGCCACTCGATCAATGGCAATGGTAACGCATTTTTATGGTTGCTCATATTATCTTGCCTCTCGATCCTATCAAACCTAGTTTTTCGCCTATGCAAGATCTCCTAGATGCGCATGTGAACTAGGGTTTGAGCTTTCAATTGGTATCAGAGCGAGGGTTTTTGGCTTGATATATATGATCACCATCTTGTTGTGATCCATGTTTGTTTTATGCGTTGGATAGATCTTCATGATGTCATGCGAAAATACATGCTATATGTTAGATGTATTTTGTTTACATTTAAGCTTGCGCATGTAATGTTTGTTTGCGCTCTTCATGATAGTTTTTCAACTAAAATATTATCATGCGCACCCCCTCATTTAGATCTATCTAAGCGCCTGCTTTAAAATCTTAGACGGGTTAACAGGGTTGAAGTCGTTAGTCAAGTCTGGACCCAACAGCCTAATCAGACCATCTGACAGCCTAGATGGGTCGACCAGATAGCACCTGTGCGCAAGCATGACAGGTGGCTATAGGTTGACTGCAGAAGGGCGTGTAGCGATGTCTGATTGAGGCGCCTAGTGAACGATCATGATTAAGGCCCGGGGTCACACCCGCTTGCCAGAAATCATGTGGGACGTTCAGCCCTTAAGGCATGCATAGTTGACCACTAGGTCGACACAAGTCAGTTATGACTGAGTGCATGCAAGGGCAGTGGGTCTGACTTGGTCTGATGAGTGGATACCTGCTAATGGACCGTTGTAAGGTAGTAGGGGCACATAAGGAAATAAAATTGATGCCATGGGTATTTCAAAAAATTTTATTTTCTGTTTGGATCACATGTATGCATGTTTAACATGATTGGGTGTTTATTTAATCTTATGTGGGTTGCCCTTATTTTTGTGTGCAGTGCTGGGGCCTGCGTGCCTGGAATTAATTTATAAATTTTACTGTGATATGCGAATCACACTTTAATTTATAAAAATGTATATTTGACCTGCGAGTCAAACCATGTCTAGATAGATTAAAATGTAATTTGATCAGACATGAGCTCATGAGCACACATGGCAGAGGCGCTTGCAGTCAGTGGCTTCACCAGGTGGAGGCCTAGAGTTCGACTCTAGAACAGGCGCATACTGCCTGCAGGGCGCTTTGGCCCGAGCTGGGTCAGATGAAATGTAAAAGACCCATAAAGAGCTCACGTGAAGACTTTTGTAAAACTAGGGTTTTACTTAGGCTTTTATGGCCATTTACCACATAAGATAATTGTGCTTTCTACTTATTGTTTTAAGTAATATTAGCACATGAATGTTTATATTCTTCTGCTATCACTATAGAATTTGCATGATAGTAAGAAGATAAAAGGACCGTTAAAATCCAACGACCATATCAAGCTTGATTGCCTTCTGACGCGAAACCTCACTGTTCTGACTATCGTTGGGGCCGTGTTGTACCCACTCAGTGGGCACGCCCAGCTATCTTCAGACGGTGTGCGATTACATCTACATGCTATAGAGAAGGGATTTATCTCTTCTCGTTGCTCAGCATAGCATGTGATGGTCCAGGGAGTAGGTCAGGTCAGCTTGACCATATAGCCTACATATTAAGTATATGATAGCTGTATGGAGGTAGCCATCTAAGGAATCAGAAACTGTGTTGTACCAACTCAGTTGGCACGGTCTTCTGGATTGCCTAGATGAAGGGGAGTCGCACGGGTTGGCGATTGGCATGGATAGCCTACCAGTGACTAGTGCTTGAACTCTCTGTGCATCTTATCTCGCCTGAGCGGGACGTGGAGATCAAGTATGAAATCTGGATCCCATCTCACTAAAAGAGTTTCACTCTTTCGGGCTGTTTTATTGGATTTTTCAGTCAGACAAAATAGTGAGAAAAGAATCACTCTTAAGTCCTGGAATGATTCTAACATGGATACTGACCTTGTTGTTCTGGCCATGTTGTAGATTCCTGCAGCAACGAACACCACAGGGCTCAATTTGCGATCCATATTGGAAAAGGAGAAGTTTGCTGGGCCAAACTTCTCAGACTGGTACAGACAGCTTAAGATTGTGCTTAAAGCTGAGAGGAAGCTGTATGTCCTTGAGTCGGCAATACCGGCTCAACCCGCTGCGAACGCCGCAAGGGCGGTTTGGGATGCTTATGAGAAGCACGTCAGTGATAGTACTGATGTCGCTTGCCTTATGCTTGCGTCAATGACGCCCGAGCTACAGCGTCAGCATGAGGATTTGTCTGCTATTGATATTATAGCAAATCTCAAGATGCTGTATGCTGCACAGGCAAGGACTGAACGCTATAACTTGACAAAACTTTTCTTTCATAGCAAACTGACTGAAGGGAGTCTAGTGGGAGCTCACGTACTCAAGATGATTGGGTACAAGGAGGCTCTAGAGAAACTGGGACACACCATCAATCAGGAACTTGTTGTGGACATTATCCTGCAGTCTCTCCCGGCTTCTTTCGATTCGTTCATCATTAATTTTAATATGAACAAGATCGACTGTACTCCGGCAGAGTTACTGAACATGCTCTGCACCACAGAGCAGACTCTTGAGAAGGGAAAGCCTTCATCCTCTGTCTTGATGGTTCCTTCACGGAACAAGAGGAAGGGGAAGAAGGGAAAAACCCCTATCAAGAGCTACAACAAGGCTTTGAAACAAAAGTTGAAGCGGTCAAAGGACAACAGATGCTTCCATTGTGGCCAGCTGGGTCACTGGAAGAAGGACTATAAAGCGCTCCAAGGAGAGAAGAAGGGAAGCAAGACTTTCACTTCTGGCTCAGGTATTTACGTGACTGAAGTCATGGTAGCTTCTTCGATTTCATGGGTGTTGGACACTGCATGTGGAGTTCACATTTGTTCAAATGTACAGGAACTCAAGAGAAGAAGACAGGTGGGACAGCATGAGGTGGACCTACGAGTTGGAAACGGAGCACGGGTTGCTGCTGTTGCTGTAGGACAATATAACATCTCTTTACCATCTAGTTTTGTATTAGAACTTGACAATTGTTATTTTGTGCCAAGCATAACTAAGAATATTATCTCTATTCCTGCTCTTGTCAGGAAAGGTTTCTCTTTTGAATGCAAAACTTCACAGTGTTGTATTTCATATGATAATATTGTTTATGCAACTGGGTCGATTAACAATGGGTTATACATGTTGGACATGGAATGTTCTGTACAACAAATTGATAACAAGAAAGCCAAGTATGCTGATGACAGCACCTTGTTATGGCATAGTCGTTTAGGCCATATTAACAAGAAGCGCATTAAGCGGTTGCATGATCATGGACTGCTGGGATCATTCTCCTATGAGGAACTTGATACATGCAAAGCTTGTTTAATGGGTAAAATGACGAAGACTCCTTTTTCTAATAAAGGTAAAAGGGCTTCAGGTTTACTTGACCTTATTCACAGTGATGTGTGTGGGCCTTTTAGTAAACATGCCAGAGGTGGCTATTTATACTTCATTACTTTTACTGATGATTTCAGTAGGTATGGTTATGTCTATCTAATGAGACATAAGAGTGAATCTTTTGACAAGTTCAAAGAATTCAAAAATGAAGTACAAAATCAGTTAGGCCGAAATATCAAGGCACTTCATTCAGATCGAGGTGGCGAATACTTGAGTCATGAGTTTACTGACTATCTGAAGGAGTGTGGGATCATCTCACAGCTCACTCCGCCAGGAACACCACAATGGAATGGTGTGTCCGAAAGGAGAAATAGAACCTTATTGGATATGGTTCGTTCTATGATGAGTCAGGCTACTCTACCTTACTCCTTTTGGGGATTTGCACTGGAAACAGCTGCAAAGGTGCTAAACCGAGTGCCATCCAAGGCAGTTTCAAAGACACCATTTGAGTTATGGTATGGGAAACAGCCGAGCTTAACATTTATTAAAATCTGGGGTTGCGAGGCTTATGTCAAAAAGCTCGCCTCTGGGAAACTGGAGAGCAGATCTAATAAATGTATCTTTGTCGGTTACCCTAAAGAAACTAAGGGTTATTATTTCTATGATCCCAAAGAAAACAAAGTATTTGTTGCTCGAACGGCTATTTTTCTTGAGAAGGAATTTCTTCTGCAAGAGGCCAGTGGGAGAGAAATAAAGCTGGATGAAAATCCAGAAGAGGGACAAAGTAGTCAAGCTCAGTTGGATGAGCCTGAGCAAATAGAACAGGTTAATGTTCAACCTGAGGCTCATATATCACGGGAACCGCGTAGATCGGGAAGGATTCATCGTCAGCCTGAGCGCTATGACGGAATCTACATCATTAATGATGAACCCCTCACTTATGCGGATGCGGTCAGTGGACCAGAATCAGCAAGTTGGCTTGAAGCTATTCGAGCCGAGATGGACTCCATGTCAGATAACCAAGTCTGGGATTTGGTTGATCCGCCTCCGGGAGTAATCCCTATAGGCTGTAAGTGGATCTTCAAAAGGAAGACAGACATGGATGGTAACGTAGTTACCTATAAGGGCAGGCTAGTTGCGAAAGGTTTCAAACAAATCTATGGGATAGATTATGATGAAACTTTCTCTCCTGTAGCCATGTTCAAGTCCATTCGGATTATTCTCGCGATAGCAGCATATTATGATTATGAGATCTGGCAAATGGATGTGAAGACCGCTTTCCTTAATGGAAAACTAGAAGAGGATGTGTATATGACACAGCCTGAAGGTTTCATCAATCCATCAGAACGTCATAAAATATGCAAATTAAAGAAGTCCATTTATGGACTTAAACAAGCATCAAGAAGCTGGAATATTCGTTTTGATGAATCAGTTTGTGAATTTGGTTTCATCAAAAATGAAGATGACCCGTGTGTATATAAAAGGTTTAGTGGGAGCGTGATTACTTTCCTAGTCCTCTACGTCGATGATATCTTAATCATTGGAAACGATATTCCTGAACTGCATGCAGTCAAAGCATGGTTAAGAAAATGTTTCCAGATGAAAGATTTGGGAGAAGCAGCCTATGTATTAGGTGTGAAGATCTATAGAGATAGATCTAATAGGCTTCTCGGGCTATGCCAGAGTACTTACATCGATAAGGTCCTGGAAAGATTCCATTTAGAAGATTCTAAAAGAGGATATCTTCCAGTCAGACATGGTCTGAATCTTTCAAAGAGCCAGTGTCCTCAAACACAGTCTGAGAAAGATGAGATGGACAATACGCCTTATGCTTCGGCTATTGGGTCTATCATGTATGAGATGTTATGTACTCGCCCAGACGTCGCTTACGGGTTAAGCGTGACCAGTCGGTTCCAAAGTAATCCAAGGAAGGCACACTGGATTGCAGTCAAGAACATTTTGAAATATCTTCGAAGAACCAAAGATATGTTCTTGATTTATGGAGGTTAGGAAGAACTGAGTATTGAAGGATATACTGACGCTTCGTTCCAATCTGACCAATATGATTTCCGATCGCAATCAGGCTACATTTTTAGCTTGAATGGAGGAGCAGTGGTGTGGAAGAGTTTCAAACAATCAATTGTTGCTGATTCCACAACAGAAGCCGAGTATGTTGCGGCCTCAGAAGCATCAAAGGAGGCAGTATGGATTCGTAAGTTCATTCAAGAACTTGGTGTTGTTCCTTCGAGTGCAGATCCATTGGTTATCTTCTATGATAACACTGGAGCGATTGCACAAGCAAAGGAACCGCGGTTACACCAGAAGTCCAAGCACATACAGAGAAGGTTTCATTTGATCCGTGAGATCATAGATCGAGGAGAGATCAAGATCTGCAAGGTACATACAGATGACAATCTAGCTGACCCGCTTACAAAGCCTCTGGCGCAGCAGAAGCATGAAAAGCACTGTAATAATATGGGTTTGAGATTTCTCAACCATTAGTTTAAGTGCAAGTGGGAGATTGTTGGGGTATGCCCTTAAGGCTAATGTTTGAGGCCTTGGGCTATTATCAGTATCATGTATAAACTATGTATATGTTTATAAAGGCAATTGTTGTTATTCAGATTGTTGCATTATCTGCTGCTGTATGTATACTTCTGAATAATGTCTCATTGGTGTTTCAGCTTGGCTGACATGCAGTATTGTCCTTAGTCGAGATATCTTGGTGAACATGAGACAGCCTTGATATGATTGAGACTAATATGTGTTCTAATCTTATAGGATGCTTCGAGCATGGAATAAGATTTAGACGCATAGGTGCATTGGATGTACTGGACTGACCCTACTTAGGATATTCAATTGTTTGTCACAATGTGAATAAATCCTTATAAGCAAGCAAGTGGTATATTCCCTTTGACTTGAGATCACTTATGTTTCTAAGTGATGATTGACATTGTCTTGAGGTAGTTCAATATCATTTGAAAGATAATGGTTAAGGATTATCTTGGATAGTGGACATGAGTCATGTTAGGACACTAGTGATGGATATAGGATTGCCTCTCTGTTGGGGTATGCCCTTAAGGCTAATGTTTGAGGCCTGTGGGAATGTAACAAGTATCATGTAATAAACTATTATGTTTATAAAGGCATGGTTGTTATTCAGTTAGTTACATTGTCTGCTGCAATATATGTTCTTCTGAATAATGTCTCAAAGCTGTTCAGCTGGGCTGACATGCTGTTATGTCCTTAGTCGATGTATCTTGGTGAACATGAGACAGCCTTGATATGGTTAAGACTAATATGTGTTCTGATCTTATAGGATGCTTCGAGCATGGAATAAGATGTAGACTCATGGGTACATGGGATGTACTGGACAGACCCTACTAGGATGTTCAGTTGTTTGTCACAACGTGAATATTCCTTGTATAAGACAAGTGGCACATTTCCTCTGACTTGAGATCACTTGTGTTTTCTAAATGATGATTGTCATTATTTTGAGTTAGTTCAATATCATTTGAAACATAATGATTATAGACTATCTTGGATGGTGAGCTTGAGTCAGGTTAGGGCACTAGTGATAGACATAGGATTGCCGTCTCCTTGTTTAAGGAGTGTGATGTTCTAAAGGGGCCCCCTGGATGAGATGATTGAGAGAGTGTATGGCCATACCCAGGTGACAGTGTTCATCTGATCTAATCATGCTCATCATATTGGAGTTACAAGTTTGACAGACTTGTCCAATAAGAACATCCAGTGGCAAAGGAAATATGTATGCTTTGTGAAATGATTCACACTTGTACTATGGTTTGGGTGTAGTCTTGGAAGACTCTTTCCTTTATATCGGGAGACAGTGATGTGTTGCTAGATACCCCTCACTGATCGTGATAATGTGAATTATCGTTACCGACATTTAAAGGAAACCCTTAGGGTCGCACAATTTGATGATATGGCTTACTTAAGTCAGATCGTGTGGACTGAATTGTTTGGGTTCAGTTTTAAGGGATTTAATCTCTGATTGTAAGTGAGATCTGGTCTGATCATGTTTGATTGATTAGGGCTTGAGATCGGTAAGCTTCGATTGAGAGAATGGATGCCAGATCGGTCAGATCAGGGGCATTAAAGAGATCGACGGTTAGATCTAAAGCCTTAGGGTTTATTTGATCTAGGCCTTGTCGCTTGGCTTGGTTGGTTCTTAAACCGAACCAATTGAACCAGCTCACTAAAAGAGCGCTTGGTTCATAGGGAGAGGAGTGGGCGACGAGTTCACATAGCGTGAACGTTGGGATGAGGAGAGGTTACTATTTTTAGTAACCATGATCTCCATGTCGAGTGGGCACTCATCCGAAATAGAGTATTCTCTATTTTCGCCAATTCAATTATTCCTCTCGCAAGTTTTCCTCTCGACTTGGTGTGCGGCGACGCTTGAAGGTTGAGGAGGATTCGGCCAAGGAGAAAGACATCTCTTTTCCTTTCACTCGACAAGGACCTCTTGGAACCTTGCTAGCACAAGGAGCACCAAGAGAGATAGCAACATCATCTTGTGTGTGACGACAAGGAGAAGATCTACTTTGATCTTTGCTTCCAAGGAAACATCTTTCCATGGCGATGGTATGAATGTTTTCTTATTGTTATCAAGTTGATCTTTTGCATGCGTATCGATCTTATAACCCTAATTCCGCAAGAGAATAATTTTTATGCGCCATATGCTCTAAGGGTTATGCTCCCCCATGAAGGGGACCCCCCTTATTTAAGGGGTTCTTTCAATTGGTATCAGAGCAGGTTGAATGCATGTTATCTTGATTGCTTGATGATTTGCGTGATCCATATATGCGAATGTATGCTTAGATCTTCAACATGCGAAAGTTACATGATGAAAATCTTGTCTATATGTTTATCTTGCGCATGTTAGTTGGCGCTTCTAAGTTGTAGTTTTCTTTTCAAAACTTATACACTTGCGCGACTAATGCTAGATCTAAAGACCTTACTGTAAACCCTTAGACGGGTTACTGGGGTTGATGTCACCCCCTAGGTTAGATCCAATCATGTCTGATCAGATCATCTGACAGCCTGAAAGGGTCGACCAGATAGCACCTTGGCGCAAGCCTATGGTGGCTATAGGTCGACTGCAGACAGGTGTGTAGCGATGTCTGATTGTGACGATTAATGAACGCACCTGAGTTAGGCCCGGGGTCACTCCCGTTTGCCAGACCTCAGTGTGGTCGTTCAGCCCTAGCGCATGCATAGTTGACCTTTTGGTCGACTCGAGTCAGTTAGGACTTGGTGCATGCAAGGGCAGTGGATCTGACTAGGTTGGATGAGTGGATCCCTAGTAATGGACCGTTGTAAGGTTGTAGGGCAAATAAGGAAAAATTAAAATTGATCCCATGGGGTTTTCGAAAATTTTAATTTTTATCATGGATCACATGTTTGCTGATTTGATACATATGTTTGTCTATTTAAGTCATATGTGGGCTGCCCATATTAATTGTGTGCTGTGCTGGGGCCTGCGTGCCTGTATTAAAATTGTAAATTAATTATTGTGATCTGCGAATCACTGGGTTTTAATTTATAAATGTAAGTGACCTGCGTGTCACTCTTGTCTAGATAGTTAAATTTGTAATTTAATTAGACAAGAGCACTGAGCACACTTGGCACAGGCGCATGCAGCAATGGGTGGACCAGGTGGGAGGTCTAGGGTTCGACCCTAGGACCTGGCGCATTTCCTGGTGGGCGCACCAGAGCTGCAGATGGCGCTTGGGTCCAGGTTTGGGCCAAATGAGCAGCAAAAGACCCATGAAAAGCAAGTGCAGTCTTAAGTTAGGTTAAGGTCTCACTAGGGCTATGGGCTTTTACCACATATGACACATGCTTTCTTTTATTGCATAAATATTAGAAATGCATGATAGATTTATCTTTTGCTATCACCATAGGGATTGAATGATAGTAATAAAGATAAAAGACCGTTAAAATCCAACGCTAAAATATCAAGCTCGTAAGCCTTCTGACGCGAAACCTCACTGTTCTGATTATCGTTGGAGCCGTGTTGTACCCACTCAGTGGGCACGTCCATCTATCTTCAGACGGTGCGGGATTACACCTGTGTGTTACAGAGCAGGGATTTATCCCTTCTCGTTGCTCAGCATAGCACATGGTGGTCCAGGGAGTAGGTCGGGTCAGCTTGACCGTGTAGTCTACATATGTGGCGCATATGGTAGCACATGGAGGCAGCCGTCTGTTGGGGTCAGAGATTGTGTTGTACCAACTCAGTTGGCACAGTCTGCTGGACTGCCCAGATGAAGGGGAATCGCACGGGTTGGCGATCGGCAGGGACTGCCTACCAGAAACTAGTGCTTGTACTCTCTGTGCATCTTATCTCGCCTGAGCGGGACGCGGAGACCAAGTATGAAATCTGGATCCCATCTCACTAAAAGAGTTCTACTCTTTCGGGCTGTTTTGCTGGATTTTTCACGCCTGATAAAATAGTGAGAAAAAGAATCTTTCTTAAGTCCTGATTGATTCTTATACATTGATACTGACCTTGCTGTTCTTGCATTGTTGTAGATACCTGCAGCAACGAACACCATGAACTTCAATGTGCGATCCCTACTGGAAAGGGAGAAGTTTGCTGGGCCAAACTTCTCTGACTGGTTTGGACACCTTAAGATCGTTCTTAAGGCAGAGAGGAAACTGTATGTCCTCGAGACGGCGATTCCGCCGCAGCCCGCTCCGAACGCCGCAAGGGCGGTTCGGGAAGCCTATGAAAAGCACGTCAATGATAGCATTGATGTCGCTTGCCTGATGCTAGCGTCTATGACGCCACCGCTGCAGCGTCAGCATGAGGATATGTCTGCTATAGACATGATAGCGAACCTCAAGATGCTGTATGCTGCACAGGCGAGGACTGAGCGCTATAATTTGACAAAGCTCTTCTTTCAGAGCAAACTGGCTGAAGGGAGCCCAGTGGGAGCTCACGTGCTCAAGATGATTGGGCACAAGGAGGCTCTAGAGAAACTGGGGCATACCATCAACCAGGAGCTTGCTGTGGACATTATTCTGCAGTCTCTCCCGCCTTCATTCGACGCGTTCATTATTAATTTTAATATGAACAAAATCGATTGTACTCCGGCAGAGCTGCTGAATATGCTCTTGACCACTGAGGAGACTCTGAAGGGTAAGCCTTCAACCTCTGTCTTGATGGTTCCTTCAAGGAACAAGAAGAAGGGGAAGAAGGGCAAGGCCCCGGTCAAGAACTACAGCAAGGCTCTGAAGCAAAAGGTGAAGCGGTCCAAGGAATACAGGTGTTTCCACTGTGGCCAGCTAGGTCACTGGAAAAAGGACTGTAAAGCGCTCCAAGGAGATAAGAGGGGAAGCTTTGCTTCTGGCTCAGGTATATTCGTGACTGAGGTCATGTTTTCTTCTTCTGTATCATGGGTGTTGGACACTGCATGTGGAGTTCACATTTGTTCAAATGTACAGGAACTCAAGAGAAGAAGGCAGGTGGGACAGCATGAGGTGGACCTACGCGTTGGAAACGGGGCACGGGTTGCTGCTGTTGCTGTAGGAGACTACTTTATTTCTTTACCATCTGGACTTGTATTGGAACTGAACAGTTGTTACTTTGTTCCCAGTATAACTAAAAATATTATCTCCATTCCTGCTCTTGTCAGGAAGGGATTTTCCTTTGAATGCAATATTTCAAAGTGTGTTTTATCATTTGATAATATTGTTTATGCAACTGGTTCAATTAATAATGGGTTATTCATGTTGGACATGGAAAGTTCCATACATAATGTTGATATTAAGAAAGCCAAGTATGCTGATGACAGCACCTTGCTATGGCATAGTCGTTTAGGCCATATAAACGAGAAACGCATTAAGCGGTTGCATGATCATGGACTGCTGGGATCATTCTCCTATAAGGAGATTGATACATGCAAAGCTTGTTTGATGGGTAAAATGACGAAGTCTCCTTTTCCTCACAAAGGTCAAAGGGCTTCAGGTTTACTTGACCTTATACACAGCGATGTGTGTGGGCCTTTTAGTAAACATGCCAGAGGTGGCTATCAGTACTTCATTACCTTTACTGATGATTTCAGTAGATATGGGTATGTCTATCTGATGAGACATAAGAGTGAATCTTTTGACAAGTTCATAGAGTTCAAGAATGAAGTACAAAATCAGCTAGGCCGTAATATCAAAACACTTCGCTCAGATCGAGGTGGTGAATACCTAAGTCATGCATTTACTGACTATCTAAAAGAGTGTGGGATTATCTCACAGCTCACTCCGCCTGGAACACCGCAATGGAATGGTGTGTCCGAAAGGAGAAATAGAACATTACTAGATATGGTTCGTTCTATGATGAGTCAGGCTACTCTTCCATACTCCTTTTGGGGTTTTGCACTGGAAACAGCTGCAAAGGTACTAAACCGAGTGCCATCCAAGGCAGTTTCAAAGACGCCATATGAGTTATGGTATGGGAAACAGCCAAGCTTGACATTTATCAGGATCTGGGGTTGCGAAGCTTATGTAAAGAAGCTCGCCTCTGGGAAACTAGAGAGTAGATCTGACAAATGTATCTTTGTCGGTTACCCTAAGGAAACTAAGGGTTATTATTTCTTCGATCCCAAGGAGAACAAGGTTTTTGTTGCTCGAACGGCCATATTTCTTGAGAAGGAATTTCTTCTGCAAGAGGCCAGTGGGAGAGAAATAAAGCTGGATGAGAATCCAGACGAAGGACAAAGTAGTCAAGCACAGTTGGATGAGCCTGAGCCGGTAGAACAGGTTATTGAACAACCTGAGGCTCAGATATCACGGGAACCGCGAAGATCGGGTAGGATCCGTCGACAGCCTGAGCGCTATGACGGAGTCTACATCATTGACAATGATGAACCCCTCACTTATGCGGATGCGGTCAGTGGACCGGAGTCAGCGAGATGGCTTGAAGCTATGCGCGCCGAGATGGACTCCATGTCAGATAACCAAGTTTGGGATTTGGTTGATCCGCCTCCGGGAGTTATCCCTATAGGCTGTAAATGGATCTTCAAGAAGAAGATTGACATGGATGGTAACGTGGTTACCTATAAAGGCAGGCTAGTTGCGAAAGGTTTCAAACAAATCTACGGGATAGATTATGATGAAACTTTCTCACCTGTAGCCATGTTTAAGTCTATTCGGATTCTTTTCGCGATAGCTGCATATTATGATTATGAGATTTGGCAGATGGATGTGAAAACAGCTTTCCTTAATGGAAATCTGGATGAGGATGTGTATATGACACAGCCTGAAGGTTTCACTAATCCAGCAGATCGTCATAAAATATGCAAGTTAAAGAAGTCTATTTATGGACTTAAACAAGCATCGAGAAGCTGGAACATTCGTTTTGATGAATCAGTCACTGAATTTGGTTTCATCAAGAACGAGGATGACCCGTGTGTATATAAGAGGTTTAGTGGGAGCGTGATTACTTTTCTAGTCCTCTACGTTGATGACATCTTGATCATTGGAAACGATATTCCTGAAATGCATGCTGTAAAGGCATGGCTGAGGAAATGTTTCCAGATGAAAGATCTAGGAGAAGCAGCCTATGTGTTAGGTGTGAAGATCTACAGGGATAGATCTAAGAGGCTTCTCGGGCTGTGCCAGAGTACTTACATCGATAAGGTCCTGGAGAGATTTCGCTTAGAGAATTCTAAGAAAGGATATCTTCCAGTCAGACATGGTCTGAATCTTTCGAAGAGTCAGTGTCCACAAACACAGACTGAGAAAGATGAAATGAACAATACGCCTTATGCTTCGGCTATTGGTTCTATAATGTATGCGATGTTGTGTACTCGCCCAGACGTCGCTTACGGGTTAAGCGTGACCAGTCGTTACCAGAGTAATCCAGGTTTGGCGCACTGGATTGCAGTCAAGAACATCCTAAAATATCTGCGGAGGACCAAAGATATGTTCTTGATATATGGTGGTCAGGAAGAACTCAGTATTGAAGGATATACTGACGCTTCGTTCCAGTCTGACCAGGATGATTTCCGATCGCAATCAGGCTATGTTTTTAGCTTGAATGGAGGTGCAGTGGTGTGGAAGAGTTTCAAACAGTCAACTGTTGCTGATTCCACAACAGAAGCCGAGTATGTCGCAGCCTCGGAAGCATCCAAGGAGGCAGTGTGGATTCGTAAGTTCGTGAGAGAACTTGGTGTTGTTCCTTCGTGTGCAGATCCTTTGGTTATCTTTTGTGATAACACTGGAGCAATCGCACAAGCAAAGGAACCACGGTCGCACCAGAAGTCCAAGCACATACAGAGACGGTTTCATTTGATCAGGGAGATCATTGATCGTGGCGAGATCAAAGTATGCAAGGTTCATACAGACGACAATCTGGCAGACCCGCTTACCAAGCCTCTGGCGCAGCAGAAGCATGAGAAGCACTGTAATAATATGGGTTTGAGATTTCTCAACCATTAGATTAAGTGCAAGTGGGAGATTGTTGGGGTATGCCCTTAAGGCTAATGTTTGAGGCCTGTGGGAATGTAACAAGTATCATGTAATAAACTATTATGTTTATAAAGGCATGGTTGTTATTCAGTTAGTTACATTGTCTGCTGCAATATATGTTCTTCTGAATAATGTCTCAAAGCTGTTCAGCTGGGCTGACATGCTGTTATGTCCTTAGTCGATGTATCTTGGTGAACATGAGACAGCCTTGATATGGTTAAGACTAATATGTGTTCTGATCTTATAGGATGCTTCGAGCATGGAATAAGATGTAGACTCATGGGTACATGGGATGTACTGGACAGACCCTACTAGGATGTTCAGTTGTTTGTCACAACGTGAATATTCCTTGTATAAGACAAGTGGCACATTTCCTCTGACTTGAGATCACTTGTGTTTTCTAAATGATGATTGTCATTATTTTGAGTTAGTTCAATATCATTTGAAACATAATGATTATAGACTATCTTGGATGGTGAGCTTGAGTCAGGTTAGGGCACTAGTGATAGACATAGGATTGCCGTCTCCTTGTTTAAGGAGTGTGATGTTCTAAAGGGGCCCCCTGGATGAGATGATTGAGAGAGTGTATGGCCATACCCAGGTGACAGTGTTCATCTGATCTAATCATGCTCATCATATTGGAGTTACAAGTTTGACAGACTTGTCCAATAAGAACATCCAGTGGCAAAGGAAATATGTATGCTTTGTGAAATGATTCACACTTGTACTATGGTTTGGGTGTAGTCTTGGAAGACTCTTTCCTTTATATCGGGAGACAGTGATGTGTTGCTAGATACCCCTCACTGATCGTGATAATGTGAATTATCGTTACCGACATTTAAAGGAAACCCTTAGGGTCGCACAATTTGATGATATGGCTTACTTAAGTCAGATCGTGTGGACTGAATTGTTTGGGTTCAGTTTTAAGGGATTTAATCTCTGATTGTAAGTGAGATCTGGTCTGATCATGTTTGATTGATTAGGGCTTGAGATCGGTAAGCTTCGATTGAGAGAATGGATGCCAGATCGGTCAGATCAGGGGCATTAAAGAGATCGACGGTTAGATCTAAAGCCTTAGGGTTTATTTGATCTAGGCCTTGTCGCTTGGCTTGGTTGGTTCTTAAACCGAACCAATTGAACCAGCTCACTAAAAGAGCGCTTGGTTCATAGGGAGAGGAGTGGGCGACGAGTTCACATAGCGTGAACGTTGGGATGAGGAGAGGTTACTATTTTTAGTAACCATGATCTCCATGTCGAGTGGGCACTCATCCGAAATAGAGTATTCTCTATTTTCGCCAATTCAATTATTCCTCTCGCAAGTTTTCCTCTCGACTTGGTGTGCGGCGACGCTTGAAGGTTGAGGAGGATTCGGCCAAGGAGAAAGACATCTCTTTTCCTTTCACTCGACAAGGACCTCTTGGAACCTTGCTAGCACAAGGAGCACCAAGAGAGATAGCAACATCATCTTGTGTGTGACGACAAGGAGAAGATCTACTTTGATCTTTGCTTCCAAGGAAACATCTTTCCATGGCGATGGTATGAATGTTTTCTTATTGTTATCAAGTTGATCTTTTGCATGCGTATCGATCTTATAACCCTAATTCCGCAAGAGAATAATTTTTATGCGCCATATGCTCTAAGGGTTATGCTCCCCCATGAAGGGGACCCCCCCTTATTTAAGGGGTTCTTTCACTCTCCTAGTTGGAGTGTGATGTTCTAAAGGGGCCCCCCCTGGATGAGATGGTTGAGAAAGTGTATGGCCATACCCAGATGACTATGATCATCTGATCTAACCATTCTCATCATGTTGGAATTACAGGCTTGACAGGCTTGTCCAATGAGAACGTCCAGTGGCAAAGGGAACATGTATGCCAAGTGAATTGGATTCACACTTGTGCTATGGTTTGGGTGTAGTCTTGGAAGACTCTTTCCTTCATATCGGGAGACAGTGATGTGTTGCTAGATACCCCTCTCTGATCGTGATAATGTAAGTTATCGTTACCGACATTGAAGGAAACCCTTAGGGTCGCACAATTTGATGATATGGCTTACTTGTGTCAGATCGTGTGGACTGAATTGTTCTGGTTCAGTTTAAAGGAATTTAAACTCTGATTGGAAGTGAGATCTGGTCTGATCATGTTTGATTGATTAGGGCTTGAGATCGGTAAGCTTCGATCGAGAGAATTGATGCTTGATCATAGAGATCAAGAGGATCGAGAGATGTGTGGTTAGATCTTGAACCATTTGGTTTAAAGAGATCAAGACCATGGTGGGTTCGATTTGGTCTTTGAACCAAATAGAATTGAACCGGTTCACTTGGTGAACGTATGGTTCAATTGAGAGAGGAGTTATCGATGGCTTCAAGTGGAGTTAAACATGGGGTTATGGACTTACTATTTTTGGAAGCCGTTTTCTTTGAGAAAACGCCCCCATGTTCGAACGCCTATCTCTCTCTCGCCCCCTCTCCTCTCGTGTGGATGATCTTCACGACAAGAGGAAGTTCGGCCAGCAAAAGGGAGAAAGACATCTCCTCATACACGATCTAGGACTCCTTGGATCTTTGCTAGCACAGGAATACAAGGAAGAAGTCATCATCTTCTTGTGTGCAATTTCCTTTGGAGAAGAGCCGCTCGCCCTTCCTTCTTCCAAGTCGCCACTCGATCAATGGCAATGATAACGCATTTTTATGGTTGCTCATATTATCTTGCCTCTCGATCCTATCAAACCTAGTTTTTCGCCTATGCAAGATCTCCTAGATGCGCATGTGAACTAGGGTTTGAGCTTTCACTCCAGTGGTACCGCATGTGCTCAAGTTGTTTGGGTACTTTTCACATCTCACTAGACTGGGACACCTGATGGATCAAGAATTGGCCACGGATCTAATCCTGTAATCGCTGCATCCAAGTTATAGTGCATTCATCATTAATAACAAATTGAATGTACTCATGAGGAGCTACTAAAACTACTAGAAATGACCAAGAAGGAAATGGACAAGTCCGTTCTTATGGTATCTAGGGACAGTAAGAAGCAGAAAAGGGGTAAGGGCAAGTCCAAGGCCAACTGTGGCCAGGAGGGCCATTGGCGTAAAGACTATAAGCATCCTCAAAGAGAGATGAAGAGAAGTGACCCTTGAGCCTTCATACTCGGGCTCAGGTAAAGTGAATTTAATAAATGGTTCATATTGAATGCCAATCTTTTGATCTGATTATCTTTTATCATAAACCAGAAATGCATCCAATGACTTCTTGCAAATGAACTCTTGTAATCAAACTCCTTCTAGGGGTTTAGCTATCTTAACCTCTTTTGAGACGTCAAAGATAGGCAGATACTTGTTTATTCATAGAAAATGGATGTCCTTCACCAAGGAAGGAGAAGTGGACTAAAAGGTCAAAAGAAAGGAATTCATAGAACCAGCTTATAAAAATTCACGAGTAATCTTCAATCTAGAAAGGATGAAGAATACTTGAGCCGCACATGACTATCATAACAAGTATGAGGTTAGCTCATAGTTCATACCCCCTCATGACACCAAAATATGTAGTATATTTTGCTTCATTTTGGATACCTTTTCATACTAAATTGAGGATCTTTTACTTGTTTTTATGTTAAATCCATCAAATATTGCAAAGTCTACTTCTATTTTGGTTTTTCATGTTTTTCAGGCAAAAATGCACTATTTAAAGCGTTTTCAAGTGAAATCAAATACATGGAAGAGTTATCCTCATCAAGAGGAAATCATCCAAGAAATTTCACGCAAAACAGAGCAATTCAGCAAATTACGGCGGTGCCATAACCCATTTTATGGTACCGTAATTCCAGACAGTATCGTAAAATCCGAGCCCTGCCGTATTTTGATAAGTTTCCGAACAAAAAGATTTTTAGATTTTACGGCACCTGCCATAAGCAACATTACGGTACCGTATTTCGGAGAGCTTTAGAACAGAAACGTCACCCGAAATTACGGCACTACCGTAAGAAACTACATGGGTAGTAATTTCCAGATGTTCGCGAACAGAGAGTTCAGCCGATTTTACAGCACTACCGTAAACCAGATTACGGTGCCATAATTCCCGACGACATCAGAATAGAAGACTTGAGTGATTTTACGGCAGTGCCGTAATACATTACACTGCCGTAATTGCTATTCTGAACGCGACGCCTGATTCTTGCGGAGAAGATCACAAGCGATCCAGAGCCTGAAATCGAATGTCGTAAGAAGCAGGGAGAGAGCTTTTTACGGGAGGATTACGGAGAGACCAAAAGCCCCAAATTTCATGTACTGTCGAGGGAGAAATCGCGATCCACGCCGCCGCCTAGGGTTTCGTCGCCGTGCTCGATCCAGACATCCTCCGGCTGTAATTTTCATACTGAAGCTTCGTCTGAAGGAGGAGACAACATGCCAGAAGTTTCAGACTGAAAGGAGAATGATTGGAAGTGAAATCGAAGAAAAAGGAGTCGCCGGCACTGTTCATCGGCGGTTCTTGCAAAATTACGGCTGTGAAATACTTCACAGCCGTGCTGTATTTTCTAAACTTCTCTTTTACTTAGATTTTCTATCCTCTGAAACCATGATCTATTGTAATTCCCTCATGATGATAGCTTAAACTACTTTTGGGACATGGGGGAGTAATTCACTTGATTTCCAATGACTAGATGACTATTTTTACTATTTCGTTGAGTTTAATACTACCATGATGATTTTGCTGATGTGATAATTGTACTTAGACTCTCTATAAGTTCATGTTACTAATTATGTTCTTAGAATTTTCCCTTGAGACCGAAAGGTAATTGCTTGAGAATTTGGAACCCTAGAATTGCATGTTAGGATCCCTTCCTTAGGTTAGATCTAATTTGATCTGTTCTAGTAGATTAATTGCCATAATTATAACATGAACCTATAGATCGAGTCTATTTGTCAAACGTGGAGATCTTGTGTGAAAGAAAAGATCGGAACGTTCGAGATCCGTGAGTAAAACTAGTGTTGAGACTCGGATGCACGAAAGTGATCCTTGAGTCTCCACTAGAGATTATCAGCATTGAATTCGGATGCACGAAAGTGATCCTTGAATTCATTGTCTGCTGAGTTACTTATCTTCAGCGTTGGGAAGAATCTTGCACGAAAGCGAGGATAAATCCCTGTGCGGTTGTTTGCACGAAAGTGAAACAACCCATTTATTTAGTAAATTACATCTTCATCATGATAAATTTAAACTGACGAAATCCTTATTCATATCTAGCTCATAAAAGTTAAAGTGAACGAAACCCTAGTCTCAGCTTTTCTCTCTAATAATTTCGTTTTTAGCTTTCAATTTCTATTCTCACTACTTCGATTAGCCTAGATAGTAAGAAATCAGCTATTTAGTATTCGACAACGTAGGTCCCTGTGGATTCGATACTTTCTTTATTATTTCGAGTATCCGTGCACTTGCGGATCACGACAAGTTTTTGGCGCCGTTGCTAGGGACCTTAGTTTTCGTCGATATTAGAGACGTTGAGATTATTGCTAGACTAGGTTTCACTTATGTTTTATCTTTTTATTCTTTTCTGCTTACTTACATCATTTGATCAGTTTGCTCTAGTGTGCGCAGGAAATTCATTTCTAATGGCTGATCAAAGATCACTGAGGGACTATGCTGCCACTAATCCTCAAAGGATACAATTTAGCATTGCTAGACCTGCAATTGAGGCCTCCAACTTTGAAATTAACCCTTCCTTCTTATCTATGATCCAGCAGAACCAGTTTGGAGGATCACCAATCGAAGATCCTTATTCACATTTATATGTCTTTCTTGAATATTGTGATACCATAAAAATTCATGGAGTTTCTGATGACACATTAAAACTGATATTGTTCCCTTTTTCTCTCAGGGATCAAGCATGATCTTGGTTGCATTCTCGTCGACCCAATACCTTCACAACATGGGAACAATTATCAAAAGCTTTTCTGATGAAATATTTTCCACCGAGCAAGACTATCCTGTTGGGGTATGCCCTTAAGGCTAATGTTTGAGGCCTAAGGATTGTATCAGTATCATGTAATAAACTCTTATGTTTATAAAGGCATGGTTATTATTCAGTTTGTTATATTATCTGCTGCAATAAATATACTTCTGAATAATGTCTCAATGCTGTTCAGCTAGGCTGACATGCTATATGTCCTTAGTCGATGTATCTTGGTGAACATGAGACAGCCTTGATATGGTTAAGACTAGTATGTGTTCTAATCTTATAGGATGCTTCGAGCATGGAATAAGATGTAGACTCATGGGTACATTGGATGTACTGGACAGACCCTACTAGGATATTCAATTGCTTGTCACAATGTGAATATTCCTTGATTGTATCAAGTGGCACATTTCCTCTGACTTGAGATCACTTGTGTTTCTAAATGATGATTGTCATTGTTTTGAGGTAGTTCAATATCATTTGAAACATAATGATTATAGACTATCTTGGATGGTGAGCTTGAGTCAGGTTAGGGCACTAGTGATAGATAAAGGATTGTCGTCTCCTTGTTTAAGGAGTGTGATGTTCTAAAGGGCCCCCCTTGATGAGATGATTGAGAAAGTGTATGGCCATACCCAGATGACTGTGTTCATCTGATCTAATCATGCTCATCGTATTGGAGTTACAGGCTTGACATGCTTATCCAATAAGAACATCCAGTGGCAAAGGAAACATGTATGCCTTGTGAAGTGGATTCACACTTGTGCTGTGGTTTGGGTGTAGTCTTGGAAGACTCTTTCCTTTATATCGGGAGACAGTGATGTGTTGCTAGATACCCCTCACTGATCGTGATAACGTGAGTTATCGTTACCGACATTTAAAGGAAACCCTTAGGGTCGCACAATTTGATGATATGGCTTACTTAAGTCAGATCGTGTGGACTGAATTGTTTGAGTTCAGTTTAAAGGGATTTAAACTCTGATTGTAAGTGAGATCTGGTCTGATCATGTTTGATTGATTAGGGCTTGAGATCGGTAAGCTTCGATCGAGAGTATTGATGCTAGATCGGTGAGATCGGGAGCATCCAGAGATGAACGGTTAGATTTTGAACCATTTGGTTTAGAGAAATCTAGACCATGGCTTGGGCTGTTTTGATTTGGTCTTTGAACCAAATTGAGTTGGGTCAATTAGATTGAACCGGTTCAAGACAATGAACGCATGGTTCAATCTTGAAGCGTTATTGTCGGTTATGAAGATGTGGGCGCATGCTCTTCATGGCTTGCTATTTTTGGTAAGTCTTCATGCGCCACCTCTTGAGAACGCCAATACGTTTTTGACGCTTACTCTCGACGCTCTTGCTTGGTGAAAAAACTTCCTTCACGTCTTGGAGAGGTCTCGGCCAAGTGGGAGAAGACATCTCATCCCTTTGATTCGATCAAAGACCCTTGAAGCACCTTGCTAGCACAAGGATCTCAAGGAGTAGGCGGCATCACCTTGTGTGCGCACCTTTTGGAGGAGTTTCATTCGAATCTCTTCTTCCTTGACGCCATCCAATACATGGCTTCGGTATGATCTTCTTTCGATCTTCATGCTTCTTAAAAGTTGATCATATGAATGTATAGCATCCGATCCTCATGAAACCCTACTTCCGCTGCTAAAACATAAGAATAAGGTTGCTTGCGCCACCTTAGGGTTTCGCTCCCCCTTGAAGGGGACCCAACAATTGGTATCAGAGGGGTTCTATGCATTGTTATTATGATTGCTTTAGCCTTGTGTGATCCATTGCTTACGCATATCTCTAGATCTAGGGTTACATGCGAAATCTCTAGTATGTGTTAGTTGGCGAAAATGCATATTTTCTTTTTGCGCATGTATGTTGGCGCATGATGTAGTTTTGCTCAAAATATATCACTTGCGCGACCTCACTAGATCTAAGAGGCGCCTGCTGTAAACCCTTAGACGGGTTATTAGGGTTGAAGTCATCCCCTAGGTTAGATCCAGACAGTCTGATCAGACCATCTGACAGCCTTGATGGGTTGACCAGATAGCACCTGTGCGCAAGCACTTGGTGGCTATAGGTCGACTGCAGACAGGCATGTAGCGATGTCTGGTTGAGACGACTAGTGAACACACATGAGTTAGGCCCGGGGTCACACCCGCTTGCCAGAACTCATGAGGGTTGTTCAGCCCTGGCGCATGCATGGTTGACCATTTGGTCGACTCAAGTCAGTTAGGACTTGGTGCATGTAAGGGCAGTGGATCTGACTAGGTCTGATGAGTGGATCCCTAGTAATGGACCGTTGTAAGGTAGTAGGGCACATAAGGAAAATTAAAATTGATGCCAATGGGGTTTTCGAAATTTTATTTTCCTATGTTGGATCACATGTTTGATTGTTGCATATGCCTGTTTATTTATTCTTATGTGGGCTGCCCATGTTAAATGTGTGCTGTGCTGGGGCCTGCGTGCCTGTATTAAAGTTGTAAATTAATTATTGTGATCTGCGTATCACATTGTATTTAATTTATAAAGTGTAATTGACCTGCGTGTCAATCTTGTCTAGATAGATTAATTTGTAAGTTAATCAGACAAGAGCACAAAGCACACTTGGCAGAGGCGCATGCAGCAGTGGCTTGACCAGGTGGGAGGTCCAGGGTTCGACTCTGGGACCAGGCGCATTTTCCCTGGTGGGCGCACCTCAGCTGCAAATGGCGCTTGGGCCCTGGTTTGGGCCAGATGAGCAGCTAAAGTCCCATGAAGAAAAGTAAGTGAAGACTTAAGTATCTTAAGATCTTACTTAGGCTATGGGCTTTTACCACATAAGATCCATGCTTTCTTTTATTGTTTAAATAAGTAGAACAGCATGATTTATTTATCTTCTGCTATCACCATAGGAATTGCATGATAGTGAAGAAGATAAAAGACCATTAAAATCCAACGTTAAAATATCAAGCTCGTTAGCCTTCTGACGCGAAACCTCACTGTTCTGATTATCGTTGGAGCCGTGTTGTACCCACTCAGTGGGCACGTCCATCTATCTTCAGACGGTGCGGGATTACACCTGCGTGTTACAGAGAAGGGATTTATCGCTTCTCGTTGCTCAGCATAGCACGTGGTGGTCCAGGGAGTAGGTCGGGTCAACTTGACCATGTAGCCTACATATGTGGCGCATATGGTAGCACATGGAGGCAGCCATCTGTGGGGTCAGAGATTGTGTTGTACCAACTCAGTTGGCACAGTCTGCTGGATTGCACAGATGAAGGGGAATCGCACGGGTTGGCGATTGGCTAGGGCAGCCTACCAGAGATTAGTGCTTGTACTCTCTGTGCATCTTATCTCGCCTGAGCAGGACGCGGAGACCAAGTATGAAATCTGGATCCCATCTCACTAAAAGAGTTCTACTCTTTCGGGCTGTTTTGCTGGATTTTTCAGCCAGATAAAATAGTGAGAAAAAGAATCTTTCTTAAGTCCTGATTGATTCTTAACATTGATACTGACCTTGTTATTCTTGCATTGTTGTAGATACCTGCAGCAACGAACACCATGAGCTTCAATGTGCGATCCCTACTGGAAAGGGAGAAGTTTGCTGGGCCGAACTTCTCAGACTGGTACGGACACCTTAAGATCGTTCTTAAGGCAGAGAGGAAACTGTATGTCCTCGAGACGGCGATACCGCCTCAGCCCGCCCCGAACGCCGCAAGGGCGGTTCAGGAAGCCTATGAAAAGCACGTCAATGATAGCATTGATGTCGCTTGCCTGATGCTAGCGTCTATGACGCCACCGCTGCAGCGTCAGCATGAGGATATGTCTGCTATAGACATGATAGCGAACCTCAAGATGCTGTATGCTGCACAGTTGAGGACAGAACGCTATAATCTGACAAAGCTGTTCTTTCAGAGCAAACTGGCTGAAGGGAGCCCAGTGGGAGCTCATGTGCTCAAGATGATTGGGCACAAGGAAGCTCTAGAGAAACTGGGGCATACCATCAATCAGGAGCTTGCTGTAGACATTATTCTGCAGTCTCTCCCGCCTTCATTCGACGCGTTCATCATTAACTTTAATATGAACAAAATCGATTGTACTCCGGCAGAGCTGCTGAATATGCTCTTGACTACTGAGGGAACTCTGAAGGGAAAGCCTTCGACCTCTGTCTTAATGGTTCCTTCTAGGAACAAGAAGAAGGGGAAGAAGGGCAAGACCCCAGTCAAGAATTACAGCAAGGCTCTGAAGCAAAAGGTGAAGCGGTCCAAGGAATACAGATGTTTCCACTGTGGCCAGCTGGGTCACTGGAAAAAGGACTGTAAAGCGCTCCAAGGAGATAAGAGGGGAAGCTTTGCTTCTGGCTCAGGTATTTACGTGACGGAAGTCATGGTTTCATCTTCTTCTATTTCATGGGTGTTGGACACTGCATGTGGAGTTCACATTTGTTCAAATGTACAGGAACTCAAGAGAAGAAGGCAGGTGGGACAGCATGAGGTGGACCTACACGTTGGAAACGGGGCACGGGTTGCTGCTGTTGCTGTAGGAGACTATTTCATTTCTTTACCATCTGGACTTGTATTGGAACTAGACAATTGTTACTTTGTTCCCAGTATTACTAAAAATATTATCTCTATTCCTGCTCTTGTCAGGAAGGGATTTTCCTTTGAATGCAATATTTCAAAGTGTGTTTTATCTTTAGATAATATTGTTTATGCAACTGGTTCAATTAACAATGGGTTATTCATGTTGGACATGGAATGTTCTATACAAAATATTGATATTAAGAAAGCCAAGTATGCTGATGACAGCACCTTGCTATGGCATAGTCGTTTAGGCCATATTAACAAGAAACGCATTAAGCGGTTGCATGATCATGGACTGCTGGGATCATTCTCCTATGAGGAGATTGATACATGCAAGGCTTGTTTAATGGGTAAAATGACGAAGTCACCTTTTCCTCACAAAGGTCAAAGGGCTTCAGGTTTACTTGACCTTATACACAGTGATGTGTGTGGGCCATTTAGTAAACATGCCAGAGGTGGCTATTCGTACTTCATTACCTTTTACTGATGATTTCAGTAGGTATGGTTATGTCTATCTTATGAGACATAAGAGTGAATCTTTTGACAAGTTCAAAGAGTTCAAGAATGAAGTACAGAATCAGCTAGGCCGAAATATCAAGGCACTTCGCTCTGATCGAGGTGGAGAATACCTAAGTCATGCGTTTACTGACTATCTGAAGGAGTGTGGGATTATCTCACAGCTCACTCCGCCAAAAACACCCCAATGGAATGGTGTGTCCGAGAGGAGAAATAGAACGTTACTTGATATGGTTCGTTCTATGATGAGTCAGGCTACTCTTCAATACTCCTTTTGGGGATTTGCATTGGAAACAGCTGCAAAGGTACTAAACCGAGTGCCATCCAAGGCCGTTTCAAAGACGCCATATGAGTTATGGTATGGGAAACAGCCAAGCTTGACATTTATCAGGATCTGGGGCTGCGAGGCTTATGTCAAAAAGCTCGCCTCTGGGAAACTAGAGAGCAGATCTGACAAATGTATCTTTGTCGGTTACCCTAAGGAAACTAAGGGTTATTATTTCTTCGATCCCAAAGAGAACAAGGTGTTTGTTGCTCGGACGGCCATATTTCTTGAGAAGGAGTTTCTTCTACAAGAGGCCAGTGGGAGAGAAATAAAGTTGGATGAGAATCCAGAAGAAGGACAAAGTGCTCAAGCACAGTTGGATGAGCCTGAGCCGGTAGAACAGGTTATTGAACAACCTGAGGCTCAGATATCACGGGAACCGCGAAGATCGGGAAGGATCCGTCGACAGCCTGAGCGCTATGACGGAGTCTACATCATTGATCATGATGAACCCCTCACTTATGCGGATGCGGTCAGTGGACCGGAGTCAGCGAGATGGCTTGAAGCTATGCGAGCCGAGATGGACTCCATGTCAGATAACCAAGTCTGGGATTTGGTTGATCCGCCTCCGGGAGTTATCCCTATAGGCTGTAAATGGATCTTCAAGAAGAAGATTGACATGGATGGTAACGTGGTTACCTATAAAGGCAGGCTAGTTGCGAAAGGTTTCAAACAAATCTACGGGATAGATTATGATGAAACTTTCTCACCAGTAGCTATGTTTAAGTCTATTCGGATTCTTTTCGCGATAGCTGCATATTACGATTATGAGATCTGGCAGATGGATGTGAAGACAGCTTTCCTTAATGGAAATCTGGATGAGGATGTGTATATGACACAACCTGAAGGTTTCACTAATCCATCAGATCGTCATAAAATATGCAAGTTAAAGAAGTCTATTTATGGACTTAAACAAGCATCAAGAAGCTGGAATATTCGTTTTGATGAATCAATCTCTGAGTTTGGTTTCATCAAGAACGAGGATGACCCGTGTGTATATAAGAGGTTTAGTGGGAGCGTAATTACTTTCCTAGTCCTCTACGTCGATGATATCTTGATCATTGGAAATGACATTCCTGAAATGCATGCGGTTAAGGCATGGTTAAGGAAATGTTTCCAGATGAAATATCTAGGAGAAGCAGCCTATGTGTTAGGTGTGAAGATCTACAGGGATAGATCTAAGAGGCTTCTCGGGCTGTGCCAGAGTACTTACATCGATAAAGTCCTGGAGAGATTTCATTTAGAGAATTCTAAAAGAGGATATCTTCCAGTCAGACATGGTCTGAATCTTTCGAAGAGTCAGTGTCCACAAACACAGACTGAGAAAGATGAAATGGACAATACGCCTTATGCTTCGGCTATTGGGTCCATAATGTATGCGATGTTGTGTACTCGCCCAGACGTCGCTTACGGGTTAAGCGTGACCAGTCGGTTCCAAAGTAATCCAGGTCAGGCACACTGGATTGCGGTCAAGAACATCTTAAAATATCTGCGGAGAACCAAAGATATGTTCTTGATATATGGTGGTCAGGAAGAACTCAGTATTGAAGGATATACTGACGCTTCGTTCCAGTCTGACCAGGATGATTTCCGATCGCAATCAGGCTATGTTTTTAGCTTGAATGGTGGAGCAGTGGTGTGGAAGAGTTTCAAACAGTCAACTGTTGCTGATTCCACAACAGAAGCCGAGTATGTTGCAGCCTCGGAAGCATCCAAGGAGGCAGTGTGGATTCGTAAGTTCGTGAGAGAACTTGGTGTTGTTCCTTCGAGTGCAGATCCTTTGGTTATCTTCTGTGATAACACTGGAGCAATCGCACAGGCAAAGGAACCACGGTCGCACCAGAAGTCCAAGCACATACAGAGACGGTTTCACTTGATCAGGGAGATCATAGATCGTGGCGAGATCAAAATCTGCAAGGTTCATATAGATGACAATCTGGCAGACCCGCTTACCAAGCCTCTGGCGCAGCAGAAGCATGAGAAGCACTGTAATAATATGGGTTTGAGATTTCTCAACCATTAGATTAAGTGCAAGTGGGAGATTGTTGGGGTATGCCCTTAAGGCTAATGTTTGAGTCCTAAGGATTGTATCAGTATCATGTAATAAACTCTTATGTTTATAAAGGCATGGTTATTATTTAGTTTGTTATATTATCTACTGCAATAAATATACTTCTGAATAATGTCTCAATGCTGTTCAGCTAGGCTGACATGCTATATGTCCTTAGTCGATGTATCTTGGTGAACATGAGACAGCCTTGATATGGTTAAGACTAGTATGTGTTCTAATCTTATAGGATGCTTCGAGCATGGAATAAGATGTAGACTCATGGGTACATTGGATGTACTGGACAGACCCTACTAGGATATTCAATCGCTTGTCACAATGTGAATATTCCTTGATTGTATCAAGTGGCACATTTCCTCTGACTTGAGATCACTTGTGTTTCTAAATGATGATTGTCATTGTTTTGAGGTAGTTCAATATCATTTGAAACATAATGATTATAGACTATCTTGGATGGTGAGCTTGAGTCAGGTTAGGGCACTAGTGATAGATAAAGGATTGTCGTCTCCTTGTTTAAGGAGTGTGATGTTCTAAAGGGCCCCCCTTGATGAGATGATTGAGAAAGTGTATGGCCATACCCAGATGACTGTGTTCATCTGATCTAATCATGCTCATCGTATTGGAGTTACAGGCTTGACATGCTTATCCAATAAGAACATCCAGTGGCAAAGGAAACATGTATGCCTTGTGAAGTGGATTCACACTTGTGCTGTGGTTTGGGTGTAGTCTTGGAAGACTCTTTCCTTTATATCGGGAGACAGTGATGTGTTGCTAGATACCCCTCACTGATCGTGATAACGTGAGTTATCGTTACCGACATTTAAAGGAAACCCTTAGGGTCGCACAATTTGATGATATGGCTTACTTAAGTCAGATCGTGTGGACTGAATTGTTTGAGTTCAGTTTAAAGGGATTTAAACTCTGATTGTAAGTGAGATCTGGTCTGATCATGTTTGATTGATTAGGGCTTGAGATCGGTAAGCTTCGATCGAGAGTATTGATGCTAGATCGGTGAGATCGGGAGCATCCAGAGATGAACGGTTAGATTTTGAACCATTTGGTTCAGAGAAATCTAGACCATGGCTTGGGCTGTTTTGATTTGGTCTTTGAACCAAATTGAGTTGGGTCAATTAGATTGAACCGGTTCAAGACAATGAACGCATGGTTCAATCTTGAAGCGTTATTGTCAGTTATGAAGATGTGGGCGCATGCTCTTCATGGCTTGCTATTTTTGGTAAGTCTTCATGCGCCACCTCTTGAGAACGCCAATACGTTTTTGACGCTTACTCTCGACGCTCTTGCTTGGTGAAAAAACTTCCTTCACGTCTTGGAGAGGTCTCGGCCAAGTGGGAGAAGACATCTCATCCCTTTGATTCGATCAAAGACCCTTGAAGCACCTTGCTAGCACAAGGATCTCAAGGAGTAGGCGGCATCACCTTGTGTGCGCACCTTTTTGGAGGAGTTTCATTCGAATCTCTTCTTCCTTGACGCCATCCAATACATGGCTTCGGTATGATCTTCTTTCGATCTTCATGCTTCTTAAAAGTTGATCATATGAATGTATAGCATCCGATCCTCATGAAACCCTACTTCCGCTGCTAAAACATAAGAATAAGGTTGCTTGCGCCACCTTAGGGTTTCGCTCCCCCTTGAAGGGGACCGAACATATCCAATTGAGGAATCATATCACGAACTTTCGACAGAAGAGCGGAGAATCACTCAGCGAGGCATGAGAGAGATTTAATGATCTACAACGGAAGTGTCCTAACCATGGCTTCGAAAATGAGTTTTTAATTCAAACATTTTATTATGGCTTAGTTTATAATATCCGTCTAATTATTGATGCTGCCGCAGGGGGATCCTTGATGAGTAGAACATTTGACGATGCTTTCAAGTTGCTCGAGGAGATGTCCTTGAATCATAGCCAATGGGCTCCAGATGAAGGAATGTTATGTTGTCATCAACATGGTAAGAATGAGAATGAGGATCAACAACCCTTGACTGAAGAGGTTAGTGAACCCATGCTAGAGAAACTTTCAGCTAGCCAAATTCAATCATTGCAAATTCAAAACACAAAAAAATTTGAGGATCTTGAAGAAACTGTTAGTCACCTTGCTTCTCAATTAGAATCTTTAGTGGCGTACAATAAAGTTATAGAAGAACAAATATCTAGATTAAGCTCTGGGAACATTGCAATGCCATTATCACTAGAAGTGGGAGACAATTAGGAGAACTTAAGGAGAAAGAGTCTATTAATGATCGTTATGAGGAATTAGAATTAGAAAAATCTTCTGAACATAAACAAACACTACCTAGTTTAACACCTAAAAAGGGAAGTAAACAAAAAGGGGGTGTGCCATGTATGTCAAGTGAATTGGATTCACACTTGTGCTATGGTTTGGGTGTAGTCTTGGAAGACTCTTTCCTTCATATCGGGAGATAGTGATGTGTTGCTAGATACCCCTCTCTGATCGTGATAACGTAAGTTATCGTTACCGACATTGAAGGAAACCCTTAGGGTCCCACAATTTGATGATATGGCTTACTTATGTCAGATCGTGTGGACTGAATGGTTTTGGTTCAGTTTAAAGGAGTTTAAACTCTGATTGGAAGTGAGATCTGGTCTGATTATGTTTGATTGATTAGGGCTTGAGATCGGTAAGCTTCGATCGGGAGAATTGATGCTTGATCGATGAGATCAAGAGCATCAAGAGATGTGTGGTTAGATCTTGAGCCATCTGGTTCATATGAGATCTAGACCATGGCTTGGTTTGATTTGGTCTTTGAACCAAATGCAATAGAACCGGTTCACATAAGTGAACGCATGGTTCAAAGTGAGAAGACGTTTTGGTTGGTTCGAAAACATGGGCGCATGGCTTGATGACTTTCTATTTTTGGAAGCCATAAGCGTTCCCACGTTGGATAACGCCTCAACGCTTCCCTCTCTCTCGAATGAATGCTTCTCCTCTCGTGTGTGTGTCGAGGCTCCACGAAAGAGAAGAGGTAGAGAGTTTTCGCTTAGCCAAGAAGAAGAACATCTCATCTTCTCCTACACGTTGAAGGACACCTTGGAACTTTGCTAGCACAAAGAAGAAAAGGGAGTAGCCATCGTCACCTTGTGTGCGACTGCTTTGGAGGAGAGCCGCTCGCCCTCTATATTCTTCCAAGTCGCCATCCAAATAATGGCCATGGTAACATCCTATCTTCTCATTGCAAGAACTAATAGTTGATCATATGTTCATGCCATGCGATCTTCATGAAACCCTTGTTTTCGCCCATGAAAAATTTTATATGCGCCTGAATTAGGGTTTCGCCCCCCTTTCAATTGGTATCAGAGGGAGGTTTTGGCTTGATCCATATGATTGCTTATTTTGTGATCCATGCGGTTTAAAAGTAGATCTAAACATGACTTGCGCATGTTATAAATCATCATGCCAACATACATGCTAGACATTAGATGTGTTTTGGTTTTTACTTATGTTGCGCATGATATTTGTTTTGCGCATGTTGAAGAGTTTTTATCAAACACTTATGATCTTGCGCGCCCCTCACCTAGATCTCTAAAGCGCCTACTTGATATACTTAGACGGGTTACTAGGGTTGAAGTCGTCAGTCTAGTCTGGACCCAACAGCTTGATCAGACCATCTGACAGCCTAGATGGGTCGGCCAGATAGCACCTATGCGCACGCATACAGGTGGCTATAGGCCGACTGCAGAAGGGCGTGTAGCGATGTCTGATTGAGGCGCCTAGTGAACGATCATGATTAAGGCCCGGGGTCACACCCGCCTGCCAGAAATCATGTGGGACGTTCAGCCCTTAAGGCATGCATAGTTGACCACTAGGTCAACACAAGTCAGTTATGACTGGGTGCATGCAAGGGCAGTGGGTCTGACTTGGTCTGATGAGTGGATCCCTATTAATGGACTGTTGTAAGGTAGTAGGGCACACAAGGAAATAAAATTGATGCCATGGGGTTTTTTCAAAAATTTTATTTTCTGATTGGATCACATGTATGCTTATTTAACCTGATTGGGTGTCTATTTAATCTTATGTGGGCTGCCCTAATTTGTGTGCTGTGCTGGAGCCTGCGTGCCTGGAATTAATTGTAAATTTTTATTGTGATATGTGTATCACATTTTAATTTATAATAATGTACAATTGACCTGCGTGTCAATTCATGTCTAGATAGATTAAAATGTAATTTGATCAGACATGAGCACAGAGCACACATGACAGAAGCACTTGCAGTCAGTGGCTTCACCAGGTGGGAGGTCTAGAGTTCGACTCTAGCACAGGCGCATGCTACCTGATGGGCGCATTTGAGCTGCAGAGAGGGCACTTGGGCCCGGGCTGGGCCAGATAAAGTGCAAGAGACCCATAAAGAGCTCAAGTGAAGACTTATGTAAAACTAGGGTTTTTACTTAGGCTTTTATGGGCATTTACCACATAAGATCATTGTGCTTTCTATTTACTGTTTAAGAAATATTAGCACATGCTTGATTTATTCTTTTGCTATCACCATAGATATTGCATGATAGTAAGAAGATAAAATGGACCGTTAAAATCCAACGTCAAATATCAAGCACGAAAGCCTTCTGACGCGAAACCTCACTGTTCTGACTATCGTTGGGGCCGTGTTGTACCCACTCAGTGGGCACGCCCATCTATCTTCAGACGGTGTGTGATTACACCTGCGTGTTACAGAGAAGGGATTTATCGCTTCTCGTTGCTCAGCATAGCACGTGGTGGTCCAGGGAGTAGGTCGGGTCAGCTTGACCATGTAGGCTACATATTGAGCATATGTTAGCTATATGGAGGCAGCCATCTGTGGAATCAGAGACTGTGTTGTACCAACTCAGTTGCCACAGTCTGCTGGATTGCCCAGATGAAGGAGAATCGCACGGGTTGGCGATTGGCATGGATAGCCTACCAGTGATTAGTGCTTGAACTCTCTGTGCATCTTATCTCGCCTGAGCGGGACGAGGAGACCAAGTATGAAATCTGGATCCCATCTCACTAAAAAGAGTTTTACTCTTTCGGACTGTTTTATTGGATTTTTCAGTCAGATAAAATAGTGAGAAAAGAATCATTCTTAAGTCCTGGATTGATTCTAACATGGATACTGACCTTGTTGTTCTTGCAATGTTGTAGATTCCTGCAGCAACGAACACCACAGGGCTCAATCTGCGATCCATACTGGAAAAGGAGAAGTTTGCTGGGCCAAACTTCTCAGACTGGTACAGACAGCTTAAGATTGTTCTTAAGGTTGAGAGGAAACTGTATGTCCTTGAGACGGCAATACCGGCTCAACCCGCAGCGAACGCCGCAAGGGCGGTTCGGGATGCTTATGAGAAGCACGTCAGTGATAGTACTGATGTCGCTTGCCTTATGCTTGCGTCAATGACGCCAGAGCTCCAGCGTCAGCATGAGGATTTATCTGCTATTGATATTATAGCAAATCTCAAGATGCTGTATGCTGCACAGGCAAGGACTGAACGCTATAACTTGACGAAACTTTTCTTTCAGAGCAAACTGATTGAAGGGAGTCCAATGGGAGCTCACGTACTCAAGATGATTGGGTACAAGGAGGCTCTAGAGAAACTGGGACATACCATCAATCAGGAACTTGTTGTAGACAATATCCTGCAGTCTCTCCCGGCCTCTTTTGATCCGTTCATTATTAATTTTAATATGAACAAGATCGATTGTACTCCGGCAGAGTTACTGAACATGCTCTGTACCACAGAGCAGACTCTTGAGAAGGGAAAGCCTTACTCCTCTGTCTTGCTGGTTCCTTCAAGGAACAAGAAGAAGGGGAAGAAGGGCAAAGCCCCTATCAAGAGCTACAACAAGGCTCTGAAACAAAAGATAAAGCGGTCAAAGGACAACAGATGTTTCCATTGTGGCCAGCTCGGTCACTGGAAGAAGGACTGTAAAGCGCTCCAAGGAGAGAAGAAGGGAAGCAAGCCTTTCACTTCTGGCTCAGGTATTTACGTGACTGAAGTCATGGTAGCTTCTTCTATTTCATGGGTGTTGGACACTGCATGTGGAGTTCACATTTGTTCAAATGTACAGGAACTCAAGAGAAGAAGACAGGTGGGACAGCATGAGGTGGACCTACGAGTTGGAAACGGGGCACGGGTTGCTGCTGTTGCTGTAGGACAATATAACACCTCTTTACCATCTGGTTTTGTATTAGAACTTGACAATTGTTATTTTGTACCGAGCATAACTAAGAATATTATCTCTATTCCTGCTCTTGTCAGGAAAGGATTTTCTTTTGAATGCAAAACTTTAAAGTGTTGTATTTCATTTGATAATATTGTTTATGCTACTGGCTCAATTAACAATGGGTTATACATGTTGGACATGGAATGTTCTGTACAACAAATTGATAATAAGAAAGCCAAGTATGCTGATGACAGCACCTTGCTATGGCATAGTCGTTTAGGCCATATTAACAAGAAGCGCATTAAGCGGTTGCATGACCATGGACTGCTGGGATCATTCTCCTATGAGGAGCTTGATACATGCAGAGCTTGTTTAATGGGCAAAATGACGAAGACTCCTTTTTCTAATAAAGGTCAAAGGGCTTCAGGTTTACTTGACCTTATTCACAGTGATGTGTGTGGGCCATTTCGTAAACATGCCAGAGGTGGCTATTCATACTTCATTACTTTTACTGATGATTTCAGTAGATATGGTTATGTCTATCTAATGAGACATAAGAGTGAATCTTTTGACAAGTTCAAAGAGTTCAAAAATGAAGTACAGAATCAGCTAGGCCGGAATATCAAGGCACTTCGATCCGATCGAGGTGGAGAATACTTGAGTCGAGAGTTTACTGACTATCTGAAGGAGTGTGGGATTATCTCACAGCTCACTCCGCCAGGAACACCGCAATGGAATGGTGTGTCCGAGAGGAGAAATAGAACCTTATTGGATATGGTTCGTTCGATAATGAGTCAGGCTACTCTACCTTACTCCTTTTGGGGATTTGCACTGGAAACAGCTGCAAAGGTACTAAACCGAGTGCCATCCAAGGCCGTTTCAAAGACTCCATATGAGTTATGGTATGGGAAACAGCCAAGCTTGACATTTATCAAACTCTGGGGTTGCGAGGCTTATGTCAAAAAGCTCGCCTATGGGAAACTAGAGAGCAGATCTTATAAATGTATCTTTGTCGGTTACCCTAAAGAAACTAAGGGTTATTATTTCTACGATCCCAAAGAGAACAAAATATTTGTTGCTCGAACGGCTATTTTTCTTGAGAAGGAATTTCTTCTGCAAGAAGCCAGTGGGAGAGAAATAAAACTGGATGAAAGTCCAGAAGAGGGACAAAGTAGTCAAGCTCAGTTGGATGAGCCTGAGCAAATAGAACAGGTTGATGTTCAACCTGAGGCTCAGATATCACGGGAACCGCGTAGATCGGGATGGATTCGTCGACAGCCTGAGCGCTATGACGGAGTCTACATCATTAATGATGAACCCCTCACCTATGCGGATGCGGTCAGTGGACCGGAATCAGCAAGATGGCTTGAAGCTATGCGAGCCGAGATGGACTCCATGTCAGATAACCATGTCTGGGATTTGGTTGATCCGCCTCCGGGAGTAATCCCTATAGGCTGTAAATGGATCTTCAAGAAGAAGATTGATATGGATGGTAACGTAGTTACCTATAAGGGCAAGCTAGTTGCGAAAGGTTTCAAACAAATCTACGGGATAGATTATGATGAAACATTCTCTCCTGTAGCCATGTTTAAGTCCATTCGGATTATTCTCGCGATAGCTGCATATTATGATTATGAGATCTGTCAAATGGATGTGAAGACCGCTTTCCTTAATGGAAAACTGGAAGAGGATGTGTATATGGCACAACCTGAAGGTTTCATCAATCCATCAGATCATCATAAAATATGCAAATTAAAGAAGTCTATTTATGGACTAAAACAAGCATCGAGAAGTTGGAATATTCGTTTTGATGAATCAGTTTGTGAATTTGGTTTCATCAAAAATGAAGATGACCCGTGTGTATATTGTTGGGGTATGCCCTTAAGGCTAATGTTTGAGGCCTTGGGATTGTATCAGTATCATGTAATAAACTTTTATGTTTATAAAGGCATGGTTATTATTCAGTTTCTTACATTGTCTGCTGCAATAAATGTACTTCTGAATAATGTCTCAAAGCTGTTCAGCTAGGCTGACATGCAGTTATGTCCTTAGTTAAGATATCTTGGTGAACATGAGACAGCCTTGATATGGTTAAGACTAATATGTGTTCTAATCTTATAGGATGCTTCGAGCATGGAATAAGATGTAGACTCATGGGTACATTGGATGTACTGGACAGACCCTACTAGGTTATTCAATTGCTTGTCACAATGTGAATAATCCTTGATTGTAACAAGTGGCACATTTCCTCTGACTTGAGATCACTTGTGTTTTCTAAATGATGATTGTCATTGTTTTGAGGTAGTTCAATATCATTTGAAACATAATGGTTATAGACTATCTTGGATGGTGAGCTTGAGTCAGGTTAGGGCACTAGTGATAGACATAGGATTGCCGTCTCCTTGTTTAAGGAGTGTGATGTTCTAAAGGGGCCCCCTGGATGAGATGATTGAGAAAGTGTATGGCCATACCCAGATGACTATGTTCATCTGATCTAATCATGCTCATCATATTGGAGTTACAGGCTTGACATGCTTGTCCAATAAGAACATCCAGTGGCAAAGGAATTATGCATGCCTGGTGAATTGGATTCACACTTGTGCTGTATTTTGGGTGTAGTCTTGGAAGACTCTTTCCTTTCTATCGGGAGACAGTGATGTGTTGCTAGATACCCCTCACTGATCGTGATGACGTGAGTTATCGTTACCGACATTTAAAGGAAACCCTCAGGGTCGCACAATTTGATGATATGGCTTACTTAAGTCAGATCGTGTGGACTGAATTGTTTGGGTTCAGTTTAAAGGGATCTTAATCTCTGATTGTAAGTGAGATCTGGTCTGATCATGTTTGATTGATTAGGGCTTGAGATCGGTAAGCTTCGATTGAGAGAATGGATGCTAGATCGGTGAGATCAGGAGCATCAAGAGATTAACGGTCAGATCTTAAGCCTTAGGGGTTTATTATGATCTGGACTGATTGCTTGGTTTATTTGGTTATTGAACCAAAGTCAAGTGAACCGGCTCAATGGATGAGCGCATGGTTCAAGGGTGAATTGGATTTGCGATTGGGTAAACCCATGATCGCAACTTGAGAAGTGACTTGCTATTTTTAGATAGCACTTCTTCTAATCGTGGCCATGCCTCACGATAGCCTCCATTCACGCCTCTCCTCTTGGTTCGTCGCTAGCTCTAGTTCTTGACGAGAGTTCACATTTTCGTGTGTGGTGGACGACAAGGAGAAAAGACGCCAAGCAAGAAAGAACTCTCTCTTCCCTTCAAGCGATCAAGACACCTTGGACGATCCTTGCTAGCACAAGGAGCATCAAGGAAGGAGCGCATCTTCATCTTGTGTGCGAGACTTTGGAGAAGAGGCGCTTGCATCTTTTGCTTCCAAGACGCCATCTAGAAATGGCTATGGTATGAATCGTTTTCATTCAATCAGAGTTTTATAAGTTGATCATAACGCATGCAAAGATCGTAGAAACCCCTTTCCGTTGCATCTTAACCTCCATATGCGCCTATAGGGTTTCGCCCCCCTTAGATTAGGGGACCCTTCATATATAAGAGGTTTAGTGGGAGCGTGATTACTTTCCTAGTCCTCTACGTCGATGATATCTTGATCATTGGAAACGATATTCCTGAACTGCATGCGGTCAAAGCATGGTTAAGAAAATGTTTCCAGATGAAAGATTTAGGAGAAGCAGCCTATGTATTAGGTGTGCAGATCTATAGAGATAGATCTAATAGGCTTCTCGGGCTATGCCAGAGTACTTACATCGATAAAGTCCTGGAGAGATTCCATTTAGAAAATTCTAAAAGAGGATATCTTCCAGTCAGACATGGTCTGAATCTTTCTAAGAGCCAGTGTCCTCAAACACAGTCTGAGAAAGATGAAATGGACAATACGCCTTATGCTTCGGCTATTGGATCCATTATGTATGCGATGTTGTGTACTCGCCCAGATGCCGCTTACGGGTTAAGTGTGACCAGTCGATTCCAAAGTAATCCAGGGAAGGCACACTGGATTGCAGTCAAGAACATTTTGAAATATCTTCGGAGGACCAAAGATATGTTCTTGATTTATGGAGGTCAGGAAGAACTCAGTATTGAAGGATATACTGACGCTTCGTTCCAATCTGACCAAGATGATTTCCGATCGCAATCAGGCTATGTTTTTAGCTTGAATGGAGGAGCAGTGGTGTGGAAGAGTTTCAAACAATCAATTGTTGCTGATTCCACAACAGAAGCCGAGTATGTTGCAGCCTCGGAAGCATCCAAGGAGGCAGTGTGGATTCGTAAGTTCATTCAGGAACTTGGTGTTGTTCCTTCGAGTGCTGATCCATTGGTTATCTTCTGTGATAACACTGGAGCAATAGCACAAGCAAAGGAACCACTGTCACACCAGAAGTCCAAGCACATACAGAGAAGGTTTCATTTGATCCGTGAGATCATAGATCGTGGAGAGATCAAGATCTGCAAGGTTCATACAGATGACAATCTAGCTGACCCGCTTACTAAGCCTCTGGCGCAGCAGAAGCATGAGAAGCACTGTAATAATATGGGTTTGAGATTTCTCAACCATTAGATTAAGTGCAAGTGGGAGATTGTTGGGGTATGCCCTTAAGGCTAATGTTTGAGGCCTTTGGGATGATTTCAGTATCATGTATAAACTATCCTCATGCCTAGGATGTAGGCATCATTCCCTAGATCATTCTTCTCGAAATACATCTCAAGCCTTTTCTTCACCATGTGAAGAGCTGAGATGTCATTCCATGTGAGGAGAATATCATCAATCATCTAGAACAATAAATACTATTAAGGTGCTCCCACTGATCTTCTTGTAAACACAGGCTATTTCAAACATGCTTGCATAACACCATGCATATCTTCATGTCCTTGATATGAAAACCTTCTGGCTATTTCCTTATAGATATCTTTTCAGACGTCCATGCAAGAAAGGCAGTTTTCATAACAACATGCCATAATTGATCATGCAATTATAACAAGCAGATCCCTAATGGACTTAATACTCAGCTATTGGTGAAAATTTTCATCATTATCCACCCAGTGGATTTGCCTGAAATTTCTGTTCACTAGCTTGCCTTTTAAGGTAACAATGTTACCTTCCATGTCTATCTTCCTAGAAGATTTATTTATAGCCTTTGGGAATTACCCCTTTGGCAGCTCATCCAAGTCCCAGACTTGATTAGCAGACATGGAGTCCATTACGGTTCTCATGGCCTTTAGCCATTTCTTGGAATCTAGTCCACCGACTGCTTCCATTTCCTCATAAGTCTTAGGTTCATCCTTGATGAAAAATTCATCATGCCCAGCATATGAATCGATCCAGACTTATGTGGTTCCTGTGTTACTTGAACCTCAGGTTGACTTTCAACTTGTATGTGAGATTTTGCTCTCCATCTGTGTCTAATTGTATTGTGGTTGATTCTGGACCTTGTCCAAATCAAATCTACTCCCACTAGCTTCTTTCAAAAGAAATACTTTCTCAAGAGAGACAGCAGTTTGAGCAACAAATATTTTGTTCTTTTTGGGATAGAATTAGCACTCTACAGTGCACCACAAACACATACTTTTGAATCACTGCACATTACATTCCAATTCCATTGAAGAAATGGGATATTTGCAGTTCGCAACTCAAAAGCTAACTTAGACATTTTCTTATGGAGTGGCAGTACACCTGTTTGCATGGCATCATAGTAGTATATTTGCATGACTATTCAAAGATGGAACGGCATCCAATGTGTTCCTTTTCTTTCTTTGAAATTCACCACACAGTGGTGTACTAAGTAAGCTGTGAGATAACTCCACACTTCTTAGGACAGTCATCAAATTCTACACTAATCACCTTGATCTAATCAAAGTGCTTTAATAGATCCTTCAATTTGACTCAATACTTCATTTGTGAACTTCTTGGATTTTTTAAAGTTCTTAGGTTGGATAAGGCATACCCACACCTGATAAAGCACGTAACACCTCTTAGTGCTTGTTTATATGGGTCCACATACATTGTTGTGTAATAGATCCAACAAGCCAATAGTCCTTCCACCCTTTATGGTGAAGGCAGCATCTGTCATATTGTTCCTTTGAACTAGGCTCACATGTATCATAATCCTGAAAGGACAATGATGCCAATAGTCCATGGACTTTTGGATGTGACCATTGTTCTATGGTTCAAGAGACAATGCTATAAGAGGATGTTTATCGAATCATTAGATCTGATCTTGTGTTACATATAGAACCACAAACTATTGTCAACTGTATCACTTCAATAGAACATCTCAGAAAATATCATATATTATTTCAAACTGAAATCCTTTCTAAAAGGAATGATGTTCTAATACATAAGCTGATACATAATAGCAAAGTTCTATATAAAGTCTTCAAGGCAGTGAGATGATATCAACAGCAGCATCCAATGCTCCGTCCATGACCCGAGAGTCGATCCCATCAAGCCTCTTCGTCCTACTTCCTTTGAGCTCCTGCACATGTAAAACATATGTGAGCCTCACATACGGTACCCAGTACCCATGAATAAGAAGTAGACAAAAGACCTCGATAACACAATACCTGAAGCGGATGGATTACATCCCTTCTTCTTTGCCATGCACTTCTTGGCCATTAATCCTCTTCGAAATACCCATGCATTCCCAGTCTTCCGAAGTATTAGCTTCGAAGATACAGAACCATGGTCATTCTCAGATTCAGGCATACACTCTAAAGATCCAACAGAACTCTCCTGATCATTGTCTATAGAGCATGGTGTGAAGAGACCTTTGAGATGTATGATAAGATCATAAATCCCCATCTCATCACATTCAACCTTGACCTCTGCGGTCATGCACTCTAAGACAAGAGCAGTGTACTGTTCGTTATCTTCACAATGTTCAAGATAGACATTCCACTCCCACTCATTAGTGAAATACACACTAGGCTGGGATGGAGGTCCTTCAAGAAGATGCACCTTATTTTCTTGTTCGAGTATCTTGGACAAAATCTTGAACCACTTTGTCCAATTTGTCCCATCCAATTTGTTTTTATAGAGTTTCAATCTTAGATCAGGAGATGCCATCTACAATAAGCAAATAAGTAAAATAAGTACAATGATAAAGCATTTAATAAGGACTTTAAATTAAATGCTATGCTCCCACTACTTCCAAAACAAGTTGAGAACTCTCAAACTCAACATGGAAATAAGTGAGTAGGATCCTAATTTCACATAAGGTTTCCGCGACTCACGAGGGTGAGTTGGGATGCACAGAGAGTCTCATGCTTCCTTAGGTAGGCATACCAGCCAATTGTGCCATGCACAATTCCTCTTAGTCAAGACAGACTAGGCGCCCTGTGTCCAGCGAGGGTTGGATACAACACAGAACCCTATCCTCTCAACAGCTGCCTCTAGTGATTCATCATGTCAGTGTCATATGAAAAACTAGTCAAGTCTGGTCCTAACCGTTATGCCTAGGGTCGACGAATTTCCTTGCGAAGGCACGCCCAGGTTAAAACTGGACTGGGGAAATCATTGTCACCACACACCTTCTAAAGATAAGTGGGTGTGTCCCACGAGGGTGGGAAACAGTTCACAACACCACCGATCGATAGTTTGATGAGGGCTACGCGTTAGAAGGCTATTGACTTGATATTGTATTGAGAGTTTTTGCATGTTTGTTTTATTCTTTTCTAGCATGCAGTTTTCCTATGATTATGGCAGCAAAGGAAAAACATCACAGGCATGCTATGGACAAAATAATAAACCATCACAGGCATGCTAGTTTGGTCGATATGGTCATAGCCCTTTTCATACACATAACTTGTCACGAGCCATGTGACATGTTATCGTGCATCCAAGGGTTGCGAGTCCCTAAAGCAGATCAGCCCATGCCAGAAGCCGAAAGCATGTGTCCTTCCTTCAGCCGCAAGTCCATCACCACGCTTCCAAAGCTGGCGCCACTTCTGACTCCGATTGAAGAAGACTCCTTGTTGTGAAGATGAAGCCTTAACCTATCACATAATTCTACATCTATTCTAAACAAGATGAAAAATTCTTTACAACAAGATAGGGAGAGAACCACACGCAGGTGGAAAGAGATTTTACAAGCATTCATCACAAGTGGAAACATGCTTCCACATCACAACACAGGAGGGCACTCGCTATGACCATATCAACCCAATCAAGTGGCGCATGTAAAATTTGAAAATCCGGAAAAATCAAATTTTAACACCTTATGCGCCAACATCATCCAAAGCACTCTCTTAACTAAATTTATGCCAAAATTTAGATCAAGTTTCATGATGATTTAATAGACCCTATGGGCTGGCAGTTTTGTTAGATCAAGAGACCCAGCCAGTCCGAAGACACAATGCCCGTCCTACTTGACAAAACCACATGCGCCTTTGGTCTTAAATCAATCATAAACAAAATCCAAGTTTCGGCCACAAAGATAAGAAGAGAGGTCTGGATGAAAACGCTTTCTACGTGAAACGCGCATGGATAGAAGAAAAATTTTAAAGAATTTTTCACACAAGCAAACGTACACCTTGTGTTTCTCGCAAGTAGCTCTGATACCACTATTAGGGAATACCGGGTGTAATTTAAAATTTTGCAGTCCCAGGACGCAGCGGAAGAATCATTACACCCGAAACATATTCCGGTCCCAAGGATCCATGCGAGAGAGAAGACACAAGGATGTGTTAGAGATGTACCTCTTTTGCTTGTCTAGTTGCCGAACCCATGTTGAAGGTGCCCAAGTGTTCGTCCTCCACAAGTATCCACGCTTCGACTCCTTGATCGTTGCTCCCTTCCATGCTTGGTGCTAGCCTCGGGAAGAGAATCAAGCCTTAGGGTTCATTCACTACTCTTGCGCCACCTCCAAGGATCATGCGCCAAGTGCAAGGAAGATGCCGCCAACTCCTTATCCTCTTCACTCCAAGAGAAGAGGGAGGAAAAGAGTTTCGGCCCTTAGGAAGAATAAGAGGAAGTGGCACCACCATGTCCTTCTCCAAGTCACGCCAAGAGGAGAGGAAGGAGAAGACTTGCAGCCACTAGTAGGAAGAAGGGTTGCGCCACCTTGATGTTGTCGCCCTTTGCCTTTGCTCTCGCCCCTCTATGTGTGTTCACGCCTCCAAGTATTCGAACCCATGAGAGGGGGCAGCTAGGGTCCCTTTTATAAGCCAAGAGGCGGTTTAGGGAGGGCCAAGATCATGCCAAGTGGGCGGCTAGGATGATAGGGGTTTGTGGTAAGGAAAGTCTCCAAGACTTTGCCATAAACCTCATTCAACCTATCCTTATTTGCCCAATAGCCATATCAACCCAAGACATGCCTTAGAGGCATTCTTTCCATCCAAGGAGAAGGGCTAGGCGCAACAAGCAAGAGGAATTCGGCTAGGGTGGTGTCTTGGGAGAAATTAGGGTTTGAGGTAAGGTAAGTCTCCAAGACTTTACCATATACTTCTTCCCAACATCCATATGCACCTAGGAACTTCCCATAAAAGTTCTCAAGCCATATTAGCCCCAAGACTTGCCTTAGAGGCAAGGTTTCCATCAAGGGAGAAAGGGCAAGGTGCCTTTTACTTCCTTAATGAAGCAAAACCGCCCACTTCACCCCATTATGCCCCTAGGCGCTAATGGGTGAAGACTTCTCCCCATTATACCCTTTTATGCCAATTCTCTCTTCATGACAACTAATTATTGGGCCTCATTGGACAATGAGCTAGCCCAAACTTCATGGCATAGGTTGATTAAGCCATTGGATCCAATCCAATGCAACCCTAATCCAAATGTGATGAATCTAGGTCAATTTCGAGTCAACCTGCCAAAAATGAAGTTTGGCTCCAATAACTTTCTTCCAACTCATTAGGCCCATTGGCGCTGATGAAATCTTCCAAATTGATCCAAGTTATCCAATAACTTGATCATAAGGCTTCTGATTAAAGCAACGTCAAGAGTCTATTGTGTGTGACCCCGTAGGATCCATATGACGATGGCAATGATGTAAACATCATAAGTAGTGAGGGGTATCTAGCAACACATCACTACTACCCATATCATAGGACTTAAGTCATTATGGCAACAACTCCTAACAAGCAACGAGGATTCCCATTGCATTATAGATCCCTTTGCCTAAGCTGATATCCTACCATTGGATTAGTCTCAAGTTTATCAATCCAATGCATTGGTCATGACTCAACAAGTGTGGCCACACATTCCTGTCATGCACCAATAAGGTGGGGCGCCCCGAGTGGATATCATGCTTCCAATAAGGAAGGGGCAAATCCTACTATTGGTCACCCATGTCTCTACGTGACTTATGACATGCCTAATGACAGTCGTTTTGATCTCCCAATTACGGAGAGACGTAAGACTGTATCAAAGCATACCCATCATCAAATCTAGACATGAATACCTCAAGTCTAAGGATCAATGCAAACCTCTTGCATGTGAGATTGACTTGTTGACTAGACAAGTCAATCCTCACGGTGGATCACTCCAGTGCATCCAATGCACCTGTATGTCTGCGTTACTGTGCCCCGCACTTAACCAGCCCATACACCAGTCTCACATGTACCAAAGCTGTCCCATATCTGCTAAGGTACCTTGTCTGGGGATTTCTTATGAGAATGGATCCAATCCAAACTCCTGGGACATTATATATGCAACTCAATACATCAACGCAGGTAGAGAAGTCTGCATAATAACGACCATGCCTCTATATATAGAATAATAATTATATCAAAGTACATTCAAACAATGCCTGACCATGTCCATATATTGCTCTTCAGGGTATATACACCAACACTTGAGAATTATGCTCAAGCTCGAGAGGAAGCTCTATGTCCTTGAGCAGCCTATTCCTAACCCACTTCCATGCTCGGCCCTAGTAGCTGAGAAGGATGCTTATGATAAGCATCAGGCTGACACTTTGGAGGTTGCACAATTGATACTAACCAACATGTCGCCCGAGATTCAAGGGCAATATGAATTGAAGAGTGCCTCTGAGATTATTACTAATCTAAGACAGCTCTTTAATGAATTGGTTAGGCTCAATCCTCCTAAAGTTGACATTCAGTGTGTTGAGCCGAAAGGCTTGACCAAGGAACTGAAATTAAAGATGGAATAGATCAGGAACAATAAGTGCTATTCATGTGGAGGGCCACCTCACATATTGAAGGACATAGTGCGACTTCAGAGTGAGAAGAAGAGAGGCAAGGCTTCGTCTTCAAGCTCAGGTATTTATGTTACAGAAGTCAACATTTCTACTTATATGTCATGGGTATTGGATACCGCATGTGGAGCTCATATTTGTACAAATATGCAGGGGCTCAAGAAAAGTAGATCGGTCCGGCCTGGAGAGATTGACCTACAGGTTGGAAACGGAGCACAGGTTGCTGCTGTTGCTGTAGGAGTTTTGACTCTCTCTCCCTGCCTTCTGGACTTCTGTTAGAGCTAGATAGTTGCTATTATGTACCTTCTCTTACTAAGAACATTGTATTGATTCCTTGCTTAGCAAAGAAGGGATTTAAATTTGAAATAAATAAGAACTCTTGTTCTTTTTCATTTGCAAATGTGTTTTATGGGAAGGGTACTTTATGCAATGGTTTATATGTCTTGGACATGGATAGCTCTATTTGTAACATAAACAATAAAAGGACCAAACTGAGTAGTTCAGTTGGTGAATTCCTATGGCATTGTCGATTAGCCCATATAAACAAGAATCACATTCAACAACTCCATGCAAATGGGTTGTTAGGTTCAAGTTCCCTGGAGGAATTTGATACATGTGAGCCTTGTTTATTAGGGAAAATGACAAAGGCGCTTTTCACCAAGATTGGTGAAAGGGCAGGAGGTTTATTAGATCTCATACATAGCAATGTGTGTGGGCCATTCAATAAGCAAGTCAGAGGAGGCCACAACTATTTCATCACATTTACTAATGATTTCAGCATATATGGTTATGTCTACCTAATGGGACATAAGTCTGAATCATTTGAGAAATTCAAAGAGTTTAGACATGAAGTAGAGAACCAACTTGGTAGATCCATTATGGCTCTTCGATCAGATCGTGGTGGAGAGTACCTGAGTGGTGAGTTTCTTGACTATCTGAGAGAGTGTTGGATTTTATCCCAACTCACTCCTCCTGGAACACCCCAATGGAATGGTGTGTCTGAAAGGATAAATCGAACTTTGTTGGACATGGTTTGATGTATGATGAGTCATGCAACTCTACCTCCCTCATTCTGGGGACATGCACTTCATACAGCTTCTCTAATACTGAATAAGGTTCCATCTAAAAGTTTCTCCAAAATACCATATGAGGTATGGAGTGGGAGACGACCTAATTTATCTTTTTATCAAGATCTGGGGATGTGAGGCTTATGTCTGAAGGTCCCCTAATACAAGGGGAGGGGGCGAAACCCTAATAGAAGGCGCATATAAGGAATTTCGAGCGGAAGCAAGGGTTTCTTTTAACATCTTTTGCATGCCATATGATCAACATATAAATGCTTGTATAGATCGATAGAGATCATACCATAGCCATGAGGAAGATGGCGACTTGGAAGAGAAAGATGCAAGCGCTTCTTCTCCAAAGGTGCCGCACACAAGAAGAGAGGTGGCTCCTTCTTGGTGATCTTTGTGCTAGCAAAGATCTTCAAGTGCCCTTGTCGTGTGAAGAAGATTGAGATCTCTCTTGCTTGGCCGAATAACCTCCTTGGCGTGAAGACTCTTTTTCTCTCGGAGAGAGGAGACGTCGAGAGGAGGAGATAGGCGACGTGAGAAACGTTCCATGTGAACATTAAGACATGGCTTCTAAAAATAGTAAGCCTTAATGTCTCAAGCGGTTATGCGTTCACTTCAAAGTGAACCAAGCGCTTATCTCACTCCCTTTTGAACCATGCGCTCATACATGAGCCGGTTCAATTGTATTTTGGTCCAAGACCAAATTAAATCAGCCCAAGCGATTTGGTCTAGACCATAGTAAACCCTAAGGTTCCAGATCTAACCGTTCATCTCTTGATGCTCTTGATCTCACCGATCTAGCATCAAATCTCTCAATCGAAGCTTACCGATCTCAAGCCCTAATCAATCAAACATGATCAGACCAGATCTCACTTACAATCAGAGTCTAGATCCCTTTAAACTGAACCCAAACAATTCAGTCCACACGATCTGACTTAAGTAAGCCATATCATCAAATTGTGCGACCCTAAGGGTTTCCTTTAGATGTCGGTAACGATAACTTACGTTATCACGATCAGTGAGGGGTATCTAGCAACACATCACTATCTCCTGATATAAAGAAAAGAGTCTTCCAAGACTACACCCAAACCATAGCACAAGTGTGAATCCACTTCACTAGGCATACATGTTTCCTTTGCCACTAGATGTTCTTATTGGACAAGCGTGTCAAGCCTGTAACTCCAATATGATGAGCATGATTAGATCAGATGAACATAGTCACCTGGGTATGGCCATACACTTTCTCAATCATCTCATCCAGGGGGGCCCCTTTAGAACATCACACTCCAATCAAGGAGACGGCAATCCTATATCTATCACTAGTGTCCTAACCTGACTCATGATCATTATCCAAGATAGTCTATAACCATTATGTTTCAAATGATATTGAACTACCTCAAAACAATGACAATCATCATTTAGAAATACAAGTGATCTCAAGTCAGAGGACATGTGCCACTTGTTGCAAACAAGGATTATTCACATTGTGACAAGCAATTGAATATCCTAGTAGGGTCTGTCCAGTACATCCAATGTACCCATGAGTCTACATCTTATTCCATGCTCGAAGCATCCTATAAGATTAGAACACATATTAGTCTCAATCATATCAAGGCTGTCTCATGTTCACCAAGATATCTTGACTAAGGACATTACAGCATGTCAGCCAAGCTGAACAGCATTGAGACATTATTCAGAAGCACACTTATTGCAGCAGACAATGTAACAAACTAAATAACAACCATTGCCTTTATAAACATAAGAGTTTATACATGATACTGAAAGAATCCCAAGGCCTCAAACATTAGCCTTAAGGGCATACCCCAACAATCTCCCACTTGCACTTAATCTAATGGTTGAGAAATCTCAAACCCATATTATTACAGTGCTTCTCATGCTTCTGCTGCGCCAGAGGCTTGGTAAGCGGGTCAGCCAGATTGCATATGTATGAACCTTGCAGATTTTGATCTCGCCTCGATCAATGATCTCCCGGATCAAATGAAACCGTCTCTGTATGTGCTTGGACTTCTGGTGCGACCGTGGTTCCTTTGCTTGTGCGATTGCTCCAGTGTTATCACAGAAGATAACCAAAGGATCAGCACTCGAAGGAACAACACCAAGTTCCTGAACGAACTTGCGAATCCACACTGCCTCCTTGGATGCTTCCGAGGCTGCAACATACTCGGCTTCTGTTGTGGAATCAGCAACAATAGATTGTTTGAAACTTTTCCACACCACTACTCCTCCATTCAAGCTAAAAACATAGCCTGATTGCGATCGGAAATCATCCTGGTCAGATTGGAATGAAGCGTCAGTATATCCTTCAATACTGAGTTCTTCCTGACCTCCATATATCAAGAACATATCTTTGGTCCTCCGAAGATATTTCAAAATGTTCTTGACCGCAATCCAGTGCGCCTGACCTGGATTACTTTGGAATCGACTGGTCACGCTTACCCGTAAGCGACGTCTGGGCGAGTACATAACATCGCATACATAATGGACCCAATAGCCGAAGCATAAGGCGTATTGTCCATTTCATCTTTCTCAGTCTGTGTTTGTGGACACTGACTCTTTGAAAGATTCAGACCATGTCTGACTGGAAGATATCCTCTTTTAGAATTCTCTAAATGGAATCTCTCCAGGACTTTATCGATGTAAGTACTCTGGCACAGCCCGAGAAGCCTCTTAGATCTATCCCTGTAGATCTTCACACCTAACACATAGGCTGCTTCTCCTAAATCTTTCATCTGGAAACATTTTCTTAACCATGCTTTAACAGCATGCAGTTCAGGAATATCGTTTCCAATGATTAAGATATCATCGACGTAGAGGACTAGGAAAGTAATCACGCTCCCACTAAACCTCTTATATACACACGGGTCATCTTCATTCTTGATGAAACCAAATTCACATATTGATTCATCAAAACGAATATTCCAGCTTCTAGATGCTTGCTTAAGTCCATAAATGGACTTCTTTAACTTGCATATTTTATGACGATCTGATGGATTAGTGAAACCTTCAGGTTGTGTCATATACACATCCTCATCCAGTTTTCCATTAAGGAAAGCGGTTTTCTCATCCATTTGCCAGATCTCATAATCGTAATATGCTGCTATCGCAAGAATAATCCGAATAGACTTGAACATGGCTACAGGAGAGAAAGTTTCATCATAATCTATCCCGTAGATTTGTTTGAAACCTTTCGCAACTAGCCTGCCTTTATAGGTAACCACGTTACCATCTATGTCAATCTTCTTCTTGAAGATCCATTTACAGCCTATAGGGATTACTCCCGGAGGCGGATCAACCAAATCCCAGACTTGGTTATCTGACATGGAGTCCATCTCGGCTCGCATAGCTTCAAGCCATCTTGCTGACTCCGGTCCACTGACCGCATCCGCATAAGTGAGGGGTTCATCATGATCAATGATGTAGACTCCGTCATAGCGCTCAGGCTGTCGACGGATCCTTCCCGATCTACGCGGTTCCCATGATATCTGAGCCTCAGGTTGTTCAATAACCTGTTCTACTAGCTCAGGCTCATCCAACTGTGCTTGACTACTTTGTCCTTCCTCTGGATTCTCATCCAGTTTTATTTCTCTCCCACTGGCTTCTTGCAGAAGAAACTCCTTCTCAAGAAAAATAGCCGTCCGAGCAACAAATACTTTGTTCTCTTTGGGATCGTAGAAATAATAACCCTTAGTTTCCTTAGGGTAACCGACAAAGATGCATTTCTCAGATCTGCTCTCTAGTTTCCCAGAGGCGAGCTTTTTGACATAAGCCTCGCAACCCCATATCTTAATAAATGTCAAGCTCGGCTGTTTCCCATACCATAACTCATATGGAGTCTTTGAAACTGCCTTGGATGGCACTCGGTTTAGTACCTTTGTAGCTGTTTCCAGCGCAAATCCCCAAAAGGAGTAAGGTAGAGTAGCCTGACTCATCATAGAACGAACCATATCCAGTAAGGTTCTGTTCCTCCTCTCGGACACACCATTCCATTGCGGTGTTCCTGGTGGAGTGAGCTGTGAGATAATCCCACACTCCTTCAGATAGTCAGTAAACTCTCGACTTAGGTATTCTCCACCTCGATCTGAGCGAAGTGCCTTGATATTTCGGCCTAGCTGATTTTGTACTTCATTTTTGAACTCTTTGAACTTGTCAAAAGATTCACTCTTATGTCTCATTAGATAGACATACCCATATCTACTGAAATCATCAGTAAAGGTAATGAAGTATGAATAGCCACCTCTGGCATGTTTACTAAATGGCCCACACACATCACTGTGTATAAGGTCAAGTAAACCTGAAGCCCTTTGACCTTTATGAGGAAAAGGAGCCTTCGTCATTTTACCCATTAAACAAGCTTTGCATGTATCAATCTCCTCATAGGAGAATGATCCCAGCAGTCCATGATCATGCAACCGCTTAATGCGCTTCTTGTTAATATGGCCTAAACGACTATGCCATAGCAAGGTGCTGTCATCAGCATACTTGGCTTTCTTATTATCAATGTTTTGTATAGAACATTCCATGTCCAACATGAATAACCCATTGTTAATTGACCCAGTAGCATAAACAATATTATCAAGAGAAAGATAACACTTTGAAGTCTTGCATTCAAAGGAAAACCCTTTCCTGACAAGAGCAGGAATAGAGATAATATTCTTGGTAATGCTAGGTACAAAATAACAATTGTTCAATTCTAATACAAGTCCAGATGGCAATGAGATGTAATATTCTCCTACAGCAACAGCAGCAACCCGTGCCCCGTTTCCAACTCGTAGGTCCACCTCATGCTGTCCCACCTGTCTTCTTCTCTTGAGTTCCTGAGCCAGAAGCAATGCTTCCCATCTTGTCTCCTTGGAGCGCTTTACAGTCCTTTTTCCAGTGACCCAGCTGGCCACAATGGAAACATCTGTATTCCTTCGACCGCTTGACCTTTTGTTTCAGAGCCTTGTTGTAGTTCTTGACAGGGGCTTTGCCCTTCTTCCCCTTCTTCTTGTTCCTGGAAGGGAACATTAAGACAGAGGTTGAAGGCTTTCCCTTTAGAGTTTCCTCTGTAGTCAAGAGCATATTCAGCAACTCTGCCGGAGTACAATCGATCTTGTTCATATTAAAATTAATAATGAACGGATCGAAAGAGGCCGGGAGGGATTGCAGAATAATGTCTATAGCAAGCTCCTGATTGATGGTATGCCCCAGTTTCTCTAGAGCCTCTTTGTGCCCAATCATCTTGAGCACGTGAGCTCCCACTGGACTCCCTTCAGCCAGTTTGCTCTGAAAGAAAAGCTTGGTCAAATTATAGCGTTCAGTCCTCGCCTGTGCAGCATATAGCATCTTGAGGTTTGCTATAATTTTTATAGCAGACATATCCTCATGCTGACGCTGCAGCTGTGGCGTCATAGACGCTAGCATCAGGCAAGCGACATCAATGCTATCATTGACATGCTTTTCATAGGCATCCCGAACCGCCCTTGCGGCGTTCGGAGCGGGTTGAGGCGGTATAGCCGTCTCGAGGACATACAGTTTCCTCTCAGCCTTAAGAACAATCTTAAGGTGTCCGTACCAGTCTGAGAAGTTTGGCCCAGCAAACTTCTCCCTTTCCAGTAGGGATCGCACATTGAAGCTCATGGTGTTCGTTGCTGCAGGAATCTACAACAATGCAAGAACAGCAAGGTCAGTATCAATGTTGAGAATCAATCCAGGACTTAAGAAAGATTCTTTTCTCACTATTTTATCTGACTGAAAAATCCATTAAAACAGTCCGAAAGAGTAAGACTCTTTTAGTGAGATGGGATCCAGATTTCATACTTGGTCTCCGCGTCCCGCTCAGGCGAGATAAGATGCACAGAGAGTACAAGCACTAATTTCTGGTAGGCAGTCCCTGCCAATCGCCAACCCGTGCGATTCCCCTTCATCTGGGCAATCCAGCCGACTGTGCCAACTGAGTTGGTACAACACAGTCTCTGATCCCACAGATGGCTGCCTCCATATAGCTAACATATGCCCCATATGTAGCCTACATGGTCAAGCTGACCTGACCTACTCCCTGGACCACCACGTGCTATGCTGAGCAACGAGAAGCGATAAATCCCTTCTCTGTAACACGCAGGTGAAATCACACACCGTCTGAAGATAGATGGGCGTGCCCACTGAGTGGGTACAACACTGCCCCAACGATAGTCAGAACAGTGAGGTTTCGCGTCAGAAGGCTTACGTGCTTGATATTTAGCATTGGATTTTAACGGTCCTTTTATCTTCTTAACTATCATGCAAACCCTATGGTGATAGCAGAAGATAAATCATGCAGTTCTAATTATATAAACAATAAATAGAAAGCATGCTTATCTTATGTGGTAAAAGCCCATTAACCCTAAGTAAGACCTTAATTTAACTTAAGTCTTCACTTGAGCTCTCCATGGGTCTTTTGCATCTCATCTGGCCCAACCCAGGACCCAAGCGCCCACTGCAGCTCAGGTGCGCCCACCAGGTGAATGCGCTTGTCCCAGAGTCGAACCCTGGACCTCCCACCTGGTCAAGCCTCAAGCTGCATGCGCCTCTGCCGAGTGTGCTCTGTGCTCTTGTCTGATTAAAAGTACATTTTAATCTATCTAGACAAGATTGACACGCAGGTCAATTACACAATAAATTAATTAAAATGTGATGCGCAGATCACAAATATAATAATTTACATTTTTAATCCAGGCACGCAAGCCCCAGCACAGCACACATTAACACGGGCAGCCCACGTAAGATTAAATAAACAAGCATATGCTTACAATCAACATGTGATCCAATAAGAAAATAAAATTTTGAAAAACCCCATTGGCATCAATTTTATTTGTCTTATGTGCCCTACTACCTTACAACGGTCCATTAATAGGGATCCACTCATCATGTCTAGTCAGATCCACTGCCCTTGCATGCACCAAGTCCTAACTGACTTGAATCGACCAAATGGTCAACCATGCATGCGCCAAGGGCTGAACGACCTCATGAGTTCTGGCAAGCGGGTGTGACCCCGGGCCTAACTCATGTGCGTTCACTTGTTGTCTCAACCAGACATCGTTACACGCCTGTCTGCAGTTGACCTATAGCCACCTCGTGCTTGCGCACAGGTGCCATCTGGTCGACCCATCTAGGCTGTCAGATGGTCTGATCAGACAGGTTGGATCTTACCTAGAGGATGACTTCAACCCTATCAACCCGTCTAAGGGTTTAAAGTAGGCGCAAATGTAGATCTAGGTTAGGCGCGCAAGTTAAGTGTTTAACAAACCGAAAACAATAACAAGTGCCATCATCATTATACATGCGCAACTATAAGATAAACATACATGTAATCTTGTCGCATGATGAAACTATTAGATCTAAGCATTTGCGCAAGCATGGATCAAACATGAAGATCAAACATAGCAATCATATTAACATGCAAATAACCTGCTCTGATACCAATTGAAGGTCCCCTAATACAAGGGGAGGGGGCGAAACCCTAATAGAAGGCGCATATAAGGAATTTCGAGCAGAAGCAAGGGTTTCTTTTAACATCTTTTGCATGCCATATGATCAACATATAAATGCTTGTATAGATCGATAGAGATCATACCATAGCCATGAGGAAGATGGCGACTTGGAAGAGAAAGATGCAAGCGCTTCTTCTCCAAAGGTGCCGCACACAAGAAGAGAGGTGGCTCCTTCTTGGTGATCTTTGTGCTAGCAAAGATCTTCAAGTGCCCTTGTCGTGTGAAGAAGATTGAGATCTCTCTTGCTTGGCCGAATAACCTCCTTGGCGTGAAGACTCTTTTTCTCTCGGAGAGAGGAGACGTCGAGAGGAGGAGATAGGCGATGTGAGAAACGTTCCATGTGAACATTAAGACATGGCTTCTAAAAATAGTAAGCCTTAATGTCTCAAGCGGTTATGCGTTCACTTCAAAGTGAACCAAGCGCTTATCTCACTCCCTTTTGAACCATGCGCTCATACATGAGCCGGTTCAATTGTATTTTGGTCCAAGACCAAATTAAATCAGCCCAAGCGATTTGGTCTAGACCATAGTAAACCCTAAGGTTCCAGATCTAACCGTTCATCTCTTGATGCTCTTGATCTCACCGATCTAGCATCAAATCTCTCGATCGAAGCTTACCGATCTCAAGCCCTAATCAATCAAACATGATCAGACCAGATCTCACTTACAATCAGAGTCTAAATCCCTTTAAACTGAACCCAAACAATTCAGTCCACACGATCTGACTTAAGTAAGCCATATCATCAAATTGTGCGACCCTAAGGGTTTCCTTTAGATGTCGGTAACGATAACTTATGTTATCACGATCAGTGAGGGGTATCTAGCAACACATCACTGTCTCCCGATATAAAGAAAAGAGTCTTCCAAGACTACACCCAAACCACAGCACAAGTGTGAATCCACTTCACTAGGCATACATGTTTCCTTTGCCACTAGATGTTCTTATTGGACAAGCGTGTCAAGCCTGTAACTCCAATATGATGAGCATGATTAGATCAGATGAACATAGTCACCTGGGTATGGCCATACACTTTCTCAATCATCTCATCCAGGGGGGCCCCTTTAGAACATCACACTCCAATCAAGGAGACGGCAATCCTATATCTATCACTAGTGTCCTAACCTGACTCATGATCATTATCCAAGATAGTCTATAACCATTATGTTTCAAATGATATTGAACTACCTCAAAACAATGACAATCATCATTTAGAAATACAAGTGATCTCAAGTCAGAGGACATGTGCCACTTGTTGCAAACAAGGATTATTCACATTGTGACAAGCAATTGAATATCCTAGTAGGGTCTGTCCAGTACATCCAATGTACCCATGAGTCTACATCTTATTCCATGCTCGAAGCATCCTATAAGATTAGAACACATATTAGTCTCAATCATATCAAGGCTGTCTCATGTTCACCAAGATATCTTGACTAAGGACATTACAGCATGTCAGCCAAGCTGAACAGCATTGAGACATTATTCAGAAGCACACTTATTGCAGCAGACAATGTAACAAACTGAATAACAACCATTGCCTTTATAAACATAAGAGTTTATACATGATACTGAAAGAATCCCAAGGCCTCAAACATTAGCCTTAAGGGCATACCCCAACAATGTCAAGCGTCAGGATTCTAGCAAACTAGAACCTAGATCTAATAAATATATATTTGTGGGGTACCCTAAGGAAACTAAGGGATACTACTTCTATAATCCCACTGAGAACAAAGTATTTGTTGCTCAAAATGCTGTCTTCCTAGAGAAAGAGTTTCTCATGAAAGAAGTTAGTGGGAGGAAGTTTTGACTTGGACGAGGTCCAAGAGCAACCATACAATGTAGAGATGGAACCTGAGCCACCTGCACCGGGTGATGGGCAACCTGAGGCTCAGACACTGGCCCCACATAGGTCTGGGAGGATTCGTCATGTACCTGAGATGTATGGGTTGCTGCCGACCCAACACGACGGGATATTCATCATTGAGGATGAACCCAAGACTTATGATGAGGCGGTCAGTGGACCGGACTCCGAGAGATGGCTTGACGCCATGAGATCCGAAATGGATTCCATGTCAGCTAACCAAGTCTGGGATTTGGTTGAGTTACCTGATGGGGTAAAACCCATAGGGTGTGAATGGGTCGTCAAGAAGAAGACAAACATGGATGGCAACATGGTTACCTATAAAGGTAGACTAGTGGCTAAGGGATTCAAACAAGTCCACGGGGTGGACTATGATGAAACCTTTTCGCCAGTTGCTATGTTCAAATCCATTAGGATTCTGCTTTCTATAGCTGCATATCATGATTATCAGATATGACAGATGGATGTAAAGATAGCTTTCCTTAATGGGAAACTAACCGAGGATGTGTATATGACACAACCTGATGGCTTCATCCATCCTGCAGAGGCCAATAAGGTCTGCAGGCTAAAGAGATCCATTTATGGATTAAAGCAAGCATCTCGAAGTTGGAATCTTTGATTTGATGAAGCTATAAGAGATTATGGCTTTATCAAAAGCGAAGATGACGCCTGTGTATACAGAAAATTCAGTGGGAGCTTGGTGACTTTTCTGGTCTTTTATGTCAATGACATACTACTCATCGGGAACGACATCCCTAGTCTTCAAGTTGTGAAGACATGGTTAGGGAAGTGTTTTGAGATGAAGGGCTTAGGGGAGGCTGCCTATATCCTAGGCGTGAGGATCTACAGGGATAGATCCAAGAGGCTCCTAGCCCTTAGTCAAAGTACTTACATTTATAAAGTCCTAGAGAGGTTTAGCTTGGAGCAATCTAAGAAAGGGTACCTTCCAGTGAGACATGGCCTTACTCTCTCAAAGAGCCAGTGTCCCACCACACAGACTGAGAGTGATGACATGAGTCAAGTGCCTTATGCTTCGGCAGTGGGATCGATCATGTATGCAATGTTGTGTACTAGACCGGATGTGGCTTATGCTGTGAGCATAACAAGCCGATACCAATCCAATCCTGGTTTACAACACTATGTGGCTGTAAAGAACATCCTGAAGTATCTGAGAAGAACTAAGGATTTGTTCCTAGTCTATGGGGGACAGGAAGAGCTCAGTATGCAGGGCTACACAGATGCGTCTTTCCAGTCTGACCCTGACTACTTTAGATCGCAGGCTAGCTATGTGTTTAAGATGAATGGAGGCGCTATTTGCTAGAAGAGCTTCAAGCAATCCACTATTGCCGATTCTACAACAGAAGCTGAGTATGTGGCTGCTTCTGAGGCAGCCAAAGAAGCTGTTTGGATAAGGAAGTTCATTTCTGAACTTCAGGTGGTTCCTAGTGCAGTGGATCCCATTGAAATCTACTGTGATAACAATGGAGCAATCGCACAAGCCAAAGAGCCATGGTCTTGTCAAAGATCCAAACATATACTCAGAAGATTTCACCTGATCAGAGAGATCATAGACAGAGGTGATGTCAAGATTAGTAGAGTTGACACAGAGAACAATCTGGCAGACCCATTGATCAAGGCTTTGGCACAGCAGAAGCATGACTATCACGCTAGAGATATGGGGTTGAGATTCCTCAACCTCTAGGTCTTAGTGCAAGTGAGAGATTGTTGGTGTATATGCCCTAGGACATAGTTTTGGTCCATTATTGTACTACCTGAATTTGATATTTATATCATTCTGGCATTGTCATTATCAATGTTTCTCTACATCTGCGATTATGTACTTATATGATAATGTCCCTGGAGATAGATTGGATCTGTGCTCAAATGATCATCCCCAGTCGATGTACTAGAGTGGATATGGGACAACTCTAGTACTTGTGAGACTGGTATATGGGCTGGTTAGGCACGAAGTGCTAACGCAGACATATGGGTATATCAGTGGTGGATATACTAGACCGAACCGCTGTGAGGCAATGACTTGGTGTCACGAGTTATCCTCACAAGTGATAGTAGATGCATTGATCCCTTGACTTGAGGTCATTGGCCATTCTATATGGTTAGGGACATGCTTTGATACAACCTAACACCTCGCCGTAGTTGGGGGTAATAACGGTTGTCATTGAGCATGTCACGACCCATAGGAGAAGGTCAATAGACAGACATAGGATTTGCCCCTTCCTAAGGGAAGCATGATATCCATGGAGCTCCTCTATGGTTCTATACTGAAAGTGTATGGCCATACCCAGGTGAGACCTGATTTAGTCATAACCCTGAGATTGGATAAAAACAAGTGGTGACACACTTGTCCAATCGGAAATCAGTTCGGCAAAGAGACTATAATGCATCTGTACCTGATTGAGATGATGGGGATGTCGATGTAGATATCCATTCCGATGACTTGGGCAGCAGTGATGCACTGCTAGGTGCCACTCACTGCTTGTGGTGACCTTAGGTCAGCACTGCCAACGTCAGAGGAACCTACAGGGTCACACACCTGGATACTCGAGTTCTCGTATTGATCGGGAAGCCTTATGATCGAGTTATTGGATTACTCGAATCTATTTGGGAGATGTCAACAGCGCCGATAGGCCTGATGAGATGGAAGAATGTTATTGGAGCCAAACTTCATTTTTGGCAGGTTGACCCGAATTTGACCATGGTTAGGTCACATTTGGATTTGGGTTGTATTGGAGTGGATCCAATTGCTTAATCAACCCATTCAATGAGGTTTGGGCTAGCTCATTACCCAATGAGGCCCAATAACAACCCCATTGGCGCCTAAGGGGTATAATGGGGAGAGATCCAACCCCATTAGCGCCTAAGGGGTATAATGGGCTTAGGATGGCCAAAGTTGCTTCATTATGCGCCTAGCCCTAACCCTAGCCGCCCCTTGCTCTATATAAGAGGCCCTAGACGCCCCCTCTCTGGCATTCTACTCCTTGGAGGCGTGAGAACACATAGAGAGGTGAGAGCAAAGGAAAGAGGTGCATCTTCCATCAATCCCTAGTCGCAAGTGTTCTTCTTCCTCTCCTTCTTTTCTTGGCGCAAGAAGGGCTTGAGAGAGTGGAGGCTTTCCTCTTCCCATCCTTCTTCATCCTTGGCGCATACTCTTGGAGGCTGGCGCAACTTGAAGAAGGTGATACAAGACTTGGATCTTCTTCCTGAGGCTAGCACCGGGTGTGGAAGAAGAGGACTCGAGGCATCTATGTGTGTGAGACTGCAGAGGGCGCACGCTTGGGTGCCTACCTCGACATCGGCCTCATCTTGCTGTAAGGTATATTCTATCTCATCGTGTCGACTCCCTTGCATGCGATCTTCATTGGGTTTTTGGGACTGGCTCATTTTGGGGATATTGCTTCCGTTGTGCAATGTATTTGTGTAATTTCTATCTCTGAAAATTGTAAAATATCCCTGGGGTTTCCCAACAGGTGGGATGTACTACTACACAAGGTCACGCATGCTTCATGAGGTAGGCACGCTAGCCAATTGCAATTTGGCAATTCCCCTCCTCAAGACAGTTCAGGCACTTTATGTCGAATTGAGGCTAGATACAACACAAAGCCCTAACCTCTTGAAGTTGCCTCTAGAGTTTCCATCATGTGGTCCATCCACATATGAAAAATCCAATCAAGTCTAACCTAACCATTATGCCCAGGGCCAATGAATTTCTTGTGGAAGGCATGCCCAAAGTTTTAACCGAACTGTGGAATACATTGTCACCACACGCCTCCTAAAGATAGATGGGTGTGTCCAACAGGGGTGCAAAACAGTGCACTGCACCATTGATCGATAGTTTGACGAGGGCTACGCATCAAAAGGCGATTAACAGACTTGATATTTGGATCGAGGGTTTTTGTGGTCTCACCGTTTAGTTTTATCTTTCATCTAACAATATAGGCATACAATCCTATAGTGAGTAGCATGAAAAATAAAACATCACAGGCATGCTTGAAACAAAGCAGAAAACAAAACATGATATGGTTATAGCCCGAACAAGGGTAACAAGCCCCTAGACCTAGACTAATCACCTAGCTACTCTAAGGCACAAGCCATGGGCCCATGCCACTAAGTCCTCGGCTCAACCCATAGTGCACTAAGGGTTTTTCTCCAACCCTAGGGGCGCCGCCTAGGTCTTCAGCTCCAAGGGTTAGCTCACAAACCTTAGAGGCACCATCTAGGAAAACCTAGATGCTCCCTTAGGTTCGACCAGCCCTATGCTCCACCTGTGTCAGCTCACAAACCCTAGGCTCCTCCTAGGGCTTGGCCAACACCCTGTGCACCACCATCACACTAAGTATGTTGCCTCCCTTGTAAATTGTGCCACCATGAGGTGCCAATATGCTAGGGTGCACTACTAAACAAAATTGTGTCGCCAACATGCTAGATGCACCAAGTCACTCTACTTAGCCCTCAAACCAACATGTGCGCCACCTAGGTTGCCCAAGGCGCCACCATGGTTTGGCCAAGGAGAACTTGCGCCATTTAGCATGGTCTTCATGCCATGCGCCAAGGAAGTCTTCTATTGCCCTAATCCTTAATTCTAGCTATTTTACAATGCGTGAATTAAAAATGACAAGGGCTGCATGCAGGCCTCACAAATAATACATCACTGGCATGGCATGGGGCTTGTCTATAACCATATCAGAATGCAATTATAAAAGCACCTACTCATGCTCTTCTACATGCAATGAATAACTAACAAATAAAATTAATTTTAGTTTCTCATAAAACAGTTCATCACCTAAAATAATCGTCACAAAAGTTCTCCTAATTAATTCTCTCGGGCTACCTATGAAATGTGGCACATGCATGCCCAAGGCATGCAAGCCGCCCCCTTTCAGTCCACCTTACCATGTAAAAATTAAAGGGGAAAATTTCCTAAAATATTTACACAGCTTGTGCGCAAGGTCTATCCTTGACACACAAGGAGAATCTATCAGTAGAAAATTTTTTAGCGTGATAAACCTACCTTTTTCTAAGCAGAAAAATCATGGCACAAAAATTTAAAAAAATATTTTATGACATGGCAGGAAGTAAATGCATATAGAAAAATAGTAAACACTACGTGGGTCTCATAAGTTCGCTCTGATACCACTGCTGGGAATCCTTGGGCCAATTTTAAAATTTAATAACAGTGGAAGCAATGTACTGAAATAGAATTCCCACCATAGGCCAGGATCCCTTACGAGTGATCCACTGGATGTGTTAGAGTTGTATACCATTATTCGCATAATCATAGGGGCTATTGATGACGAAGGAGAGGCGCACAAGTGGTCCGTCCTCTACAATCGTGCACACACGGACTCTCTGAGATCCTCTTCCATCCACGCCTGGTGCTAGCCTTCAGGAGGAAGATCCTGTCACCTATGCTATCACCTCTTGCTTGCGCTACCTCCATGGTGCGCCAAGAAAGATGATGGGAGGAGATTAGCGACAAGGAGAGAATAACTCTACCAATTGCGCCAACCCTCAAACCTAGCTTCTTCTTCAAGGCTTCCGCCACCACCAAGGTGAGCCCATGAAGATGATCCACCCCCATGAACAAGATCCCCTTCTCAGCCATATCAGGCAGCAATCTTCCAAGAAGATGCACCAACATGAAGAGTGGAGATCCCATCACTTTCTTCATCTTCTCCTCCCTTCACCACATGCCCCAACCAATAGAAGTTGCGCCTATGACATGAAAGTGACCTTCTTCATGCGCCAATCCTTGAATGAGATGCATCATCCAAGAAGGAAGAAGGCTCCATGCCTTCTCACGCATCCATGGAGGAAGAAGATGACCCACATCCATGTGGGCACATGTTCTCCTCTTGGAGGTGCCATGGAGAGGAAGAGGGAGATGAGCGGCAAGGTTAGAGAGGATTATATATGAGTATGTGCCTAGGGCTTTATTTATTACGAATTAATCATGTAAATTCGTAATTAACTTAAGCCCATGTGCCTAGGCCCATATAAAGCATGCCCCGCAACTTAAGTTACATATAAATTGAATATAGATATTCACTTAAGTTGCGGGCGGCCCGATGACTTATGTTATGCAATAAACTGAATATAAATATTCATTTTAGTGCTTAAGTCGCGGGATATTCATGTTATGTTTAAATCAGTTGCAAAAAGCCTCTGAATAAATCCGAAGCTTAAACCCAACATTTGACCCATTTGACTCACTGGCCAGCAGAGGCGAATGCACGGCGCTCACTGCTGGCGAAGCAATGGATGCGCCGACGTACGTGTTCTAGGCGAGCGGGCGGACAAGCGGCATCTGCTTCCCTGCGCTCTCCTGGCCTTTCCTCTTGCTTCCGGTGTTGGCCAGCAGTGTTCGTCGATGTCCGGCGAGGGCCGGCGATGTCCGACAAGACTAGGGAGGTCCGGTGACCTTCCTCTCTTTCTTGCTTCTGGCGATTAGCGGTGATCGTCTGGCAACCTCCTCTCTCGGGTAATAACGATCAGCGGCGATCATTCAGGGACTTATGGTGGACTTCGTGCGACGGAGTTCGACAAGCTTTAAGGGTTTAGAGCATCGGGAGGTCTATCCCTCCGCTCCAACGATCGGTAGCGATTGCGTGGACTCCGATGACCGGTGGTGTGGTGTGGGTGGTTCGGCGTCGTTGAGTCCTCCCCATTTTTGTCTACAGCTCGGCATAGCCATATCGACTACTCAGACGGACTCCGGTGATTGGCGGTGATCCCCTGCGAACTTGTGCAACGACAGGTGGTGTGTGGCGGGCAGTTCGGCGTCGAGGAGTTCAAATCAGTTTGCTAGATGGTCCGTTGTGCAGTGGTGGAGCCGGTGGGTTCGAGTCCTGCCGAGAGGTGTTCTTCTTATGCCGGCTCTTTACTTTCAGTCATTTACAGTTTCCGCTATTTATTCTACTTTCCGGCGTCGCCATGCATTTCGGCAACGCCGTTGTTCTATTGCTGTGATGTGAATGCATTCCGCGTTTGACCCCGCGTTTAGGCTCGTGTGGTCCCTCGCTTCTCCGGCGTTCTCCCCTGCTCATCCGAGCGAGGTGGTTTCTCCCCTCTTCTCGGCGCATGCGACCCCGTCGCTTCTATGCTTGTGTGTTGCTTTGTTGTGATTGGTGTTTTGTCGCCTGCGTGCGATTAGCCCTGTTCTAACACCCTACATGGTGTCTTTTGTTTGTGCTTGTGCGCCACCGTCTGCATACGGTGTTGGTTGTTTTTTAGGTTAGGCTGAGACGTGAGTGGTCACGCCTACCGGTCGCACCCGTGTGCTATTTTTGTCCCTTACATGGGACGGTTTTTCGTTCAGCGTCCTGCGTGGCTCTGTTTATTTTAAAGAAAAAAATTTTAGCACTAATTCTGGGCCTGACAATAATGTTGTAGAGATGAATAATAAGTAACATAAGGAATAGTATAGAAAGAAACTCGTCTCTTAATCATCCAACTCTCTTTCTAATTGACAATCATAATATTATTTCTAATTGACTATCAAAATATTATCAAAATTACTCATTGCTATAAAACCTGTTCACTAATCATAAGTAGTTAAATATATAATTTTGATAGAAATAATTAATATATAAATATAGTAAAATATTTGTTAAATACAAATAATTATTTATTAAATTAAAATATTAGATTTTTAAAATAAACAAGTTTACATCTTACCCATATAAAATCAAAGTCATGATACAACCTAAAAATAGTGAAATAGATAATTTTTTCATATACATATAAATAGTCACTTCCCTTTTGAATTATAAATATAATGATATATAATACTTATAAATTTTAAGTTTTGATTTGGTAAAATTTTGATTTTATGAAGTTTTACTTTATAAAGTTTATATTCTAAAGATTTTATTTCATAAATTTTTTATTTATAATAATTTTAGTTTATAAAGATTGTATTTTTACAATGATTTTATTTATAAATATATTATTTTATAAAGCTTTTATTTGTAAATGAATTTTTTTGAAAAACATCATTTTATAAAAAATTATTTTTATAAATTTTTTAAAATTTTGTATGATTTTATTTTGTAAAGAATTTATTTTTTATATAAGATGTTATCGCATGAGAATTAAAAAAGATGGGGGGGGGGTGTGGGGATTTGAACCCAACATCTACTCCCGTTATTTGGGGGTATAAAAGAGGCTCTACAGGTAGGGGTGGTAGTTGAGTTGAATTCTAACATGTACTTGATCTTGATTATAACTAATTAGGCACCTATTAATCTGGTTCAGTTTAGGTATGGGTAATAAGTATACTACTTGCATTGAATTCACGTAGTATAGATCAAATAACTATTATCCGAACCAAATTAAATATATTTATATATATACACCCATAACCCACAATCAACAAACCTATTGTCCTATAACATTTTACCCACTTCAAACCCTAAAATCACAATTCCTAACTCTTAATCCTTTCTCCATTTATTCTCTCGTTGTTGCCCTCTCACCATCTCGTTGTTGCAGCAAGTTCACCATCTCATTGTCACTGTCACTACCTTCCAGTTGCCCCCATGCTTCCATCTCTCCATTGTCAAATTTTTATTTTACAAAGAATTTTTTTGAAAAAAATTATTTTGTAAAAAATATTTTTATAAAATTTTAAAAATTTTCTTTGATTTTATTTTGTAAAGAATTTATTTTTAAAAAATCATATGTAAAAGATGCTATCGCATGAGAATAAAAAAAGAAAGGGGGAGGGATTTGAACCCCGCATCTACTCCTGTTCTTTGGGGTAGCAACTAAAAGAGGCTGTGCAAGTAGGGATGGCAGTTGAGTAGAAGTCTAACAAGTACTTGGCATACCTGATCTTGATTATAACTAATCGGGCACCTATTAATAAGGTTCAGTTCAGGCATGAGAAATAAGTATACTACCTGCATTGGGTTCGGGTAGTATAGATTGGATAACCATTATCTAAACCCGATTATATATATTTATATATATACACCCATAGCCCACAATCTACAAACCCATTGTCCTCTAACCTTTTACCAACTTCAAACCCTAAAATCCCAATTCCTAACTCTCAATTCTTTCTCCATTTATTCTCTCGTTGTTGCCCTCTCACCATCTCGTTGTTGCAACAAGTTCACTATCTCGTCATTGTTGTCATTGCTTCTAGTTGCCCCTACCACTTCTAGATCTTTGCTGTCATCTCCTTGTCATTGCCGCTATCATCTCACTTGTATCATCTCGCCACTGCCATCTCATTGTCGCCACCATCATTATTGTCGTCACTGTTACCATCTCATTATTGTCGTCACTGCCGTTGTCATCATCTTATTGCTGCCATTGATTCCATCTCTTCACTGTTGCTATCCCATCATATCACCGCTATTTCCCCATCTCTTTGCTACTACAACTCATGCTCTCCTTCCCTGCCATTAGGGTTTCATTATTGGGTATCTATTAAACCCAACTTTATATTTAGTTATTAATAACATTTTGATAAATGTTCGGGTCACCTAGTGTTAGACAGAAAATCAACCCTGATTTTGACCAATTAACCGAGCTGTTGATTGAGTCAAAATCGAGGTAAATTTCAGCCCAAATCTCACTAGGGCTCACGTGAGATAGGGCGGCAGCAACATTTATATGCCAGGCGGCTGGTGGTGCTGGGAGTAGCCAACGTCGGCGACTACACTACGGCTGGCTCTTTAGGTGGCATGTGTCTCATCCAGCATCATCTCCCGTCAGTGGCACGACTCCATGTGGCATCTTCAGGTTGGTGAATGGAGTAGGCAGATGTAGCATTTGGGCCGTGTGGGAGCTCCGCCCCAAGTGACGGTGCCACGTGGTGCAGCTGCAGCGAGCGAATTCGGCGGCAAGCTTCATCTCGCACTAGTGGCCACTTGGCGTGAGCTGGGTGGAGACGAGGGCCGGTGGCTTCGTAGGCTAATGGAATGGGAGAGCACAATGAGGGAGTCAAGGACACGAGTTCAGGAGCCGAACACGTGAGGTGGACGGCACTCGGCGACTCCTGCGATGTAGATCTAGTGAGGCAACGACCATGTGGCACAAACTGGCCCAGCAGACTAGGAGAAAGGCTTCATCCATTCAGGAGGCTATGCATGTGACTTTGAGCGTTGAGGTGCACTGCTGGCATATCTCTAGCATCGCGTGGACACTCGGGAGAGAGGAGCTGATCGACGTGCACTCTACACACATGCGTGATGAGCCAGTGACATAGCTTTGGGGTGAACCGGCGGACACATAGGTATACATGGCTACCAAGTCTAGGTGGTGCGAAACGTAGGCACGGGGAAGAAGGAGGTAGGCGAAGCTTCCTTTTCTGGCTACTGACCCGACCAGTGAAGGATGAGTATGCACTCTCTCATTACTATGTGCCTCTTCTCTTCTACCCTCCTGCTCTCATTTTCCAATGATCGGCAACCTCTAGCGATGTCTGGTGGATTTCAGCGGAAAAGACTGGTCAGCTCTAGTGGTGTGTAGTGGGTGGTTCAGAGCGCCGAGAGGTCTCCCACTCCGCTCCACTGATTGATGATGATCGCCAGTGGACTCTAACGATCGGTGGTGTGATGTGGGCAGTTCAGCATCGATTAGTTCACCTCATTTCTCTTCTTCGGCGCGACGTAGCCATATCAACTGCTCTAATGGACTACAGTGATTGGTAGTGATCCCCGGCAAACTTCATGCGACAACCGGTGGTGTGTGGTGGGTGGTTCGGCATCGAGGAGATTAACTCAGTTTTTCATCAGTTCATTGTGCAGTGGTGGAACCGGCGGGTTCGAGTCCTACCGAGGTATATGCGTTTTGTTCTACCACTTGTGTGTGTATGCGTTTTGTGTTTGATCCCGCATTTAGGCACGTGTTGTCCCTTGCTTCTCTGGCATTCTCCCCGGCTAGTACGAGTGAGGTGGCTTCTCCCCTCTTCTCGGCGTGTATGACCCTGTCACCATTTGTGTGTGTTGTGTTGTTGTTTTGCTGTTCTATCAAGTGCGTGCGACTATCTGTTGTGATCTAAAAGGACACACTTATGAATACAAGTAGGTAGACTTATTTGAGGTGTCGCGGCCAAAACCTAAGTGTTGGCGTATAGGGACTTTTGTCACTCCCTAACACGGCTCCAAAAACTTGTTATCGCTAAACTTGTAGTGTCCGCAAGTGCACGGATACTCGAAGTACTAAAGAAAGTATCGAATCCACAGTGGCCTATGTTGTCAAGTACCAAATAATTGATTTCTTCCTCTCCAGGCAATCGAAAAAAAGCAAAGTAAAGATCAAAAACACACGGGAAAATACTATGCGAGAGAAATTGGGACTAGGGTTTCATTCACTTTAATTTTCATGACTAGATATATAAGGATATTCATCAATCAAATTCTATTATGATAAAGGCATAATTTACTTTGTAAAGAGATTAACTCACTTTCGTGCAGATAACCATGCAGAGACCAATCCTCACTTTCGTGCAAAATTTATCCCAAGCTAATGATACGTAAATCATCAAACAAAGAACTCGAGGATCACTTTTGTGCATCCGAGTTCTAAGTTGATCGCCTCGAGTGGAAAGTTAAGGATCACTTTCGTGCATCCGAGTTTCAACACAAGTTATAGCTATGGTTCTCCAACATTCCGATCCTCACTTTCGTGCAAGATCTCCACGCTTGACACAATAACTCAATCCTAGGTTCATAATTATCATCATGGCAATTTAAACTACTAAAATAAAAAAATAAGAACTTAACCTAATTTTTTACGGTGAGTTCCTATTAATCAATTTTAGGGTTCCAAGTTCTCAAGCAAATCACCTTTCGGTCCTTATTGCGAAAACTCTAAATTATGATGACAAAAAGTAAACTAAGGAGAATCTTAGAGCAATAATCGCATAGGTAAAATTATCAAAGTAGAATAATCATGATGAAAGCAAAAAGTATCTAGTCATTAAGAAAATCAAAGGGAATTACTCCCTCATGTCCCAAAGAGTGTTTAAGCTAGCATGGTGAAGAAAATACAATATTCCATTGTTTCGGAAGATCAAAAATCAAAGGAAAAGAAGTTTTCGGAAAATACACCACGGCTGTGAAATTAAACATAACCGTAATTTGCAAAGGAGGGCGATGAACAGTAGCGGCGCCTCCTTCTTCTTTGATTTCTCCTCCAATTGATCTCCTTTCGTTCTAAAACTTCTCGTACGTTGTCTCCTCCTCCAGGCGAAGCTTCAGTATGAATTTCACTGCAGGAGATGCTCTGGATTTGTCGCGGCGGCGGCGTGTAACTCGATTTCTCCCTGTACAGTTGATGAAAATTAGGGCTTTTCGTGTCTTTGTGATCCTCTCGTCGAAAGCTCCATTCTTCTTCTTACGGCATCAAATTTAAAGGTCTAGATCGTCCGCAATCTTCTTCGCAAAAATCGGGCTTCAAAATTGACTGTGGAGTCGCGTTCAAAAATGAAAATACGGCAGTGTAATATTTCACAGCAGTGCCGTAAAATCGCTCGCGTTCTCTGATCTGAATTGTTTGGCAAATATGACACCGTATAATGGTTCACGGCATTACCATAAAATCGGCTGAACTCTCTAGTCGAAATCGTCTAAAAAATATGGCCTGTGTCAAAGTTTATAGTAGTGCCGTAAAATCAGGAATTATTTCTATTCTGAATGCGCTTCAAGATACGACAGTGTTAAGTTTTACGGCAGTGCCGTATTTTTCATTAAACCTCTTAGTTGGAAATTCCACCAATTTACGGCAGTGCTCTAATATTACAGTATCGTACGGAAATACGGTATCGTAATATAGAATACGACACTACCGTATTTTGGTTGGTTGCTCCGATTTGCGTGAAATTTGTCAAGTGATCTCCTCTTGATGATGGTAACTTTTTCATGTCTTTGATTTTTCTCAAAAACCAAAATAGAAGTAGATTTTACAATATTTGATAAATTTAGCATAAAAATAAGCAAAGTTTATTAATATGACACAAAAAATACCAATGAAATGACACAAAATTTACTATAAATTTCGGTGTCATCACTAGCCTTCCTCAATGCTCTGCATTGTGTTTGTTGTTCGGACATGTGCGCCACCGTCTACGTACGGTATTGGCTGTTTGTTGGGTTAGGCTGAAATGTGAGAAGTCACGTCTACTAGTTGTGCCTTGTGCGATTTTGTCCCCTGTGTGGGATGGTTTTGCTGTTGGAGTCTTGTGTGGCTCTACTTATTTTTGAGAAAAATTTTAACACTAATTCTATGTGTGACAGACTAGTATCAGGGCCCAGGTTCTATACATTCCAAGTTGTACTTGTAGTTGAAAGTTCCCTAAATAGGGGGCGAAACCCTAAAGCATGCGCATATAAAAACTTGCATGGGCGGAATCTAGGGTTTCCTAGGATCGCATGTATGAACATAGATCAACTTAAAGATTTGTATAGATCAAGAAGGGGATCATACCATTGCCATTGCTTGGATGGCGACTTGGAAGCAAGAGGGCGAGCGGCTCTCCTCCAAAGGTGACGCACTCAAGATGAAGATGACTACTCCCTTGGCGTCTTTGTGCTAGCAAAGCTTCAAGGTTTCCCTTCGTGAAGGAGATGAGAGATGTCTCTTAGCTTTCTTCTCTTCTCCTTTGCGTGAAAACTCACCACACGAGAGAGAGGCGTCGAGAGGAAGAGGCGAGCGAGAATAGAGCAATGCTCTCGAACGTGAGGCGTGCTCCCTATTTTGGAAAGCATGACTTCCAAAAATAGTAAACCCTCACATGTTCAAGTGTTCACGCTTAGTGAACAAATCGCAATGTTCTCCTCTTTGAACCATGCGCTCACTTGATGAGCCAGTTCAATTGGATTTGGTTCAAAGACCAAATTAAGCCAAGCATTGGTCTAGATCAAATTAAACCATAAGGCTCAAGATCTAACCATTCATCTCTTGATGCTCTTGATCTCACCGATCTAGCATCATTTCTCTCGATCGAAGCTTACCGATCTCAAGCCCTAATCAATCAAACATGATCAGACCAGATCTCACTTACAATCAGAGTTTAAACTCCTTTAAACTGAACCAAAATAATTCAGTCCACACGATCTGACTTAAGTAAGCCATATCATCAAATTGTGCGACCCTAAGGGTTTCCTTTAAATGTCGGTAACGATAACTTACGTTATCACGATCAGTGAGGGGTATCTAGCAACACATCACTGTCTCCCGATATAAAGGAAAGAGTCTTCCAAGACTACACCCAAACCACAGCACAAGTGTGAACCCAAGTCACTTGACATATGTGTTTCCTTTGCCACTGGATGTTCTTATTGGACAAGCGTGTCAAGCCTGTAATTCCAATATGATGAGAATGATTAGATCAGATGAACATAGTCATCTGGGTATGGCCATACACTTTCTCAATCATCTCATCCAGGGGGCCCCTATAGAACATCACACTCCAAACAAGGAGACGGCAATCCTATATCTATCACTAGTGCCCTAACATGACTCATGCTCATTATCCAAGATAGTCTATAACTATTATGTTTCAAATGATATTGAACTACCTCAAAACAATGCCAATCATCATTTAGAAACAGAAGTAATCTCAAGTCAGAGGAAATATGCCACTTGTTTGAATATAAGGATTATTCACATTGTGACAAGCAATTGAATATCCTAAGTAGGGTCTATCTAGTACATCCAATGTACCCATGAGTCTACATCTTATTCCATGCTCAAAGCATCCTATAAGATAAGAACACATATTAGTCTCAATCATATCAAGGCTGTCTCATGTTCACCAAGATATCTCGACTAAGGACAAAACTGCATGTCAGCCAAGCTGAACAGCATTGAGACATTATTCAGAAGTATACATATTGCAGCAGATGATGTAACAACCTGAATAACAACCATTGCCTTTATAAACATAGAGTTTATACATGATACTGAAATAATCCCAAGGCCTCAAACATTAGCCTTAAGGGCATACCCCAATAATCTCCCACTTGCACTTAATCTAATGGTTGAGAAATCTCAAACCCATATTATTACAGTGCTTCTCATGCTTCTGCTGCGCCAGAGGCTTTGTAAGCGGGTCAGCCAGATTGTCATCTGTATGAACCTTGCAGACTTTGATCTCGCCACGATCAATGATCTCCCGGATCAAGTGAAACGTTCTCTGTATGTGCTTGGACTTCTGGTGCGACCGTGGTTCCTTTGCTTGTGCTATTGCTCCAGTGTTATCACAAAAGATAACCAAAGGATCTGCACTCGAAGGAACAACACCAAGTTCCTGAACGAACTTACGAATCCACACTGCCTCCTTGGATGCTTCTGAGGCTGCAACATACTCGGCTTCTGTTGTGGAATCAGCAACAATTGACTGTTTGAAACTTTTCCACACCACTGCTCCTCCATTCAAGCTAAAAACATAGCCTGATTGCGATCGGAAATCATCCTGGTCAGATTGGAACGAAGCGTCAGTATATCCTTCAATACTGAGTTCTTCCTGACCTCCATATATCAAGAACATATCTTTGGTCCTCCGAAGATATTTCAAAATGTTCTTGACCGCAATCCAGTGTGCCTTCCCTGGATTACTTTGGAATCGACTGGTCACGCTTAACCCGTAAGCGACGTCTGGGCGAGTACACAACATCGCATACATAATGGACCCAATAGCCGAAGCATAAGGCGTATTGTCCATTTCATCTTTCTCAGTCTGTGTTTGTGGACACTGACTCTTTGAAAGATTCAGACCATGTCTGACTGGAAGATATCCTCTTTTAGAATTTTTTAAATGGAATCTCTCTAGGACTTTATCGATGTAAGTACTCTGGCACAGCCCGAGAAGCCTCTTTGATCTATCTCTGTAGATCTTCACACCTAATACATAGGCTGCTTCTCCTAAATCTTTCATCTGGAAACATTTTCTTAACCATGCCTTAACCGCATGTAGTTCAGGAATATCGTTTCCAATGATTAAGATATCATCGACGTAGAGGACTAGGAAAGTAATCACGCTCCCACTAAACCTCTTATATACACACGGGTCATCTTCATTCTTGATGAAACCAAATTTACAGATTGATTCATCAAAACAAATATTCCAGCTTCTTCATGCTTGTTTAAGTCCATAAATGGACTTCTTTAATTTGCATATTTTATGACGATCCGATGGATTAGTGAAACCTTCAGGTTGTGTCATATACACATCCTCTTCTAGTTTTCCATTAAGGAAAGCGGTTTTCACGTCCATTTGCCAGATCTCATAATCATAATATGCCGCTATCGCGAGAATCATCCGAATAGACTTGAACATGGCTACAGGAGAGAAAGTTTCATCATAATCTATCCCGTAGATTTGTTTGAAACCTTTCGCAACTAGCCTGCCTTTATAGGTAACCACGTTACCATCCATGTCAATCTTCTTCTTGAAGATCCATTTACAGCCTATAGGGATTACTCCCGGAGGCAGATCAACCAAATCCCAAACTTGGTTATCTGACATGGAGTCCATCTCGGCTCGCATAGCTTCAAGCCATCTCGCTGATTCCGGTCCACTGACCGCATCCGCATAAGTGAGGGGTTCATCATCAATGATGTAGACTCCGTCATAGCGCTCAGGCTGTCGACGGATCCTTCCCGATCTTCGCGGTTCCCGTGATATCTGAGCCTCAGGTTGTTCAGTAACCTGATCTACTGGCTCAGGCTCATCCAACTGTGCTTGACTACTTTGTCCTTCTTCTGGATTCTCATCCAGCTTTATTTCTCTCCCACTGGCCTCTTGCAGAAGAAATTCCTTCTCAAGAAAAATAGCCGTCCGAGCAACAAATACTTTGTTCTCTTTGGGATCGTAGAAATAATAACCCTTAGTTTCCTTAGGGTAACCGACAAAGATACATTTATCAGATCTGCTCTCCAGTTTCCCAGAGGCGAGCTTTTTGACATAAGCCTCGCAACCCCAGATCTTAATAAATGTCAAGCTCGGCTGTTTCCCATACCATAACTCATATGGAGTCTTTGAAACTGCCTTGGATGGCACTCGGTTTAGCACCTTTGCAGCTGTTTCCAGTGCAAATCCCCAAAAGGAGTAAGGTAGAGTAGCCTGACTCATCATAGAACGAACCATATCCAGTAAGGTTCTATTTCTCCTCTCGGACACACCATTCCATTGCGGTGTTCCTGGCGGAGTGAGCTGTGAGATAATCCCACACTCCTTCAGATAGTCAGTAAACTCTCGACTCAAGTATTCTCCACCTCGATCTGAGCGAAGTGCCTTGATATTTCGGCCTAGCTGATTTTGTACTTCACTTTTGAACTCTTTGAACTTGTCAAAAGATTCACTCTTATGTCTCATTAGATAGACATAACCATACCTACTGAAATCATCAGTAAAGGTAATGAAGTATGAATAGCCACCTCTGGCATGTTTACTAAATGGCCCACACACATCACTGTGAATGAGATCAAGTAAACCTGAAGCCCTTAGACCTTTATTAGAAAAAGGAGACTTCGTCATTTTACCCATTAAACAAGCTTTGCATGTATCAAGCTCCTCATAGGAGAATGATCCCAGCAGTCCATGGTCATGCAACCGCTTAATGCGCTTCTTGTTAATATGGCCTAAACGACTATGCCATAACAAGGTGCTGTCATCAGCATACTTGGCTTTCTTAATATCAATTTGTTGTATTGAAAATTCCATGTCCAACATGAATAACCCATTGTTAATTGACCCAGTAGCATAAACAATATTATCAAAAGAAATATAACACTTTGAAATCTTGCATTCAAAGGAAAACCCTTTCCTGACAAGAGCAGGAATAGAGATAATATTCTTAGTTATGCTTGGTACAAAATAACAATTGTCCAGTTCTAATACAAGACCAGATGGTAAAGAGATGTGATATTCTCCTACAGCAACAGCAGCAACCCGTGCCCCGTTTCCTACTCGTAGGTCCACCTCATGCTGTCCCACCTGTCTTCTTCTCTTGAGTTCCTGTACATTTGAACAAATGTGAACTCCACATGCAGTGTCTAACACCCATGAAATAGAAGAAGAAACCATGACTTCAGTCACGTAAATACCTGAGCCAGAAGCGAAAGGGTTGCTTCCCTTCTTATCTCCTTGGAGCGCTTTACAGTCCTTTTTCCAGTGACCTAGCTGGCCACAATGGAAACATCTGTATTCCTTTGACCGCTTTACCTTTTGTTTCAGAGCCTTGTTGTAGCTCTTGATAGGGGCTTTGCCCTTCTTCCCCTTCTTCTTGTTCCTAGAAGGAACCATTAGGACAGAGGATGAAGGCGTTCCCTTCTCACGAGACTGAGTCTGCTCTGTAGTCAAGAGCATGTTCAGTAACTCTGCCGGCGTACAGTCGATCTTGTTCATATTAAAATTAATAATGAATGGATCGAAAGAGGCCGGGAGAGACTGCAGGATGATGTCTACAACAAGCTCCTGATTGATGGTGTGTCCCAGTTTCTCTAGAGCCTCCTTGTACCCAATCATCTTGAGTACGTGAGCTCCCACTGGACTCCCTTCAGTCAGTTTGCTCTGAAAGAAAAGTTTAGTCAAGTTATAACGTTCAGTCCTTGCCTGTGCAGCATACAGCATCTTGAGATTTGCTATAATTTCAATAGCAGATAAATCTTCATGCTGACGCTGAAGCTGTGGCGTCATAGACGCTAGCATAAGGCAAGCGACATCAATGCTATCATTGACATGCTTTTCATAAGCTTCCCGAACCGCCCTTGCGGCGTTCGCAGCAGGTTGAGGCGGTATAGCCGTCTCGAGGACATACAGTTTCCTCTCAGCCTTAAGAACAATCTTAAGGTGTCCGTACCAGTCTGAGAAGTTTGTGAAGGACCCCTTTCAAGAGGGGGGCGAAACCCTATTGGTGGCGCATGTATAAATTTCGCATGGAAGCTAGGGTTTCAAGAGATCTTAATATCGCATATGATCAACTTTCACACATTAGAAATAACATGAGAAGGATCCATACCATCGCCATCTCTTGGATGGTGTCTTGGAAGGAGAGAGCAAGAGAGATCTCCTCCAAAGGTGACGCACACAATTGATGTCGCCTATTTTTCCTTGGTGCTCCTTGTTCTAGCAAGGCTCCAAGAAGTGCTTGTCGAATGGAAGGGAAGGAGACCTTCTTTGCTTGGCAATTTCTTGCTCCTTCTTTCGTCCACCTTCACTACGCAAGATGAATGCTTGAGGCGACGAGAGAGCAAGATGCGAGCAAGAGTGTAACGCAACTCATGAACGTGGAGGCGTTTTTCTATCTTGGAAACGCATCTTCCAAAAATAGCAAAAACATAAGTTCATGCGTTCATGCGATCATGAACAAACCGCATTTACCTCTTCTCTTTGAACCATGCGCTCAACCCATGAGCCGGTTCAATTTCATTTGGCTCAATGACCAAATAAACCAAGCGACTTAGCCTAGATCACAATTGAACCCTAAGGTTCTTGATCTGACCGTTGATCTCTTGATGCTTCTGATCTCACCGATCTAGCATCTATTCTCTCAATCGAAGCTTACCGATCTGAAGCCCTAATCAATCAAACATGATCAGACTAGATCTCACTTACAATCAGAGATTAAATCCCTTTAAACTGAACCCAAACAATTCAGTCCACACGATCTGACTTAAGTAAGCCATATCATCAAATTGTGCGACCCTGAGGGTTTCCTTCAATGTCGGTAACGATAACTTACATCATCACGATCAGTGAGACGTATCTAGCAACACATCACTGTCTCCCGATAGAAAGGAAAGAGTCTTCCAAGACTACACCCAAACCACAGCACAAGTGTGAATCAACTCACAAGGCATGCATTTTTCCTTTGCCACTGGATGTTCTTATTGGACAAGCGTGTCAAGCTTGTAACTCCAATATGATGAGCATGATTAGATCAGATGAACATAGTCACCTGGGTATGGCCATACACTCTCTCAATCATCTCATCCAGGGGGCCCCTTTAGAACATCACACTCCTTAAACAAGGAGACGGCAATCCTTTATCTATCACTAGTGCCCTAACCTGACTCAAGCTCATTATCCAAGATAGTCTATAATCATTATGTTTCAAATGATATTGAACTACCTCAAAACAATGACAATCATCATTTAGAAAACACAAGTGATCTCAAGTCAGAGGAAATGTGCCACTTGTTACATTCAAGGATTATTCACATTGTGACAAGCAATTGAATATCCTAGTAGGGTCTGTCCAGTACATCCAATGCACCCATGAGTCTACACCTTATTCCATGCTCGAAGCATCCTATAAGATTAGAACACATATTAGTCTTAACCATATCAAGGCTGTCTCATGTTCACCAAGATATATCGACTAAGGACTTTACTGCATGTCAGCCTAGCTGAACAGCATTGAGACATTATTCAGAAGTACACTTATTGCAGCAGATAACGTAACAAACTGAATAACAACCATGCCTTTATAAACATAAGAGTTTATTACATGATACTGATACATTCCCAAGGCCTCAAACATTAGCCTTAAGGGCATACCCCAACAATCTCCCACTTGCACTTAATCTAATGGTTGAGAAATCTCAAACCCATATTATTACAGTGCTTCTCATGCTTCTGCTGCGCCAGAGGCTTGGTAAGCGGGTCTGCCAGATTGTCATCTGTATGAACCTTGCACACTTTGATCTCGCCACGATCAATGATCTCCCTGATCAAATGAAACCGTCTCTGTATGTGCTTGGACTTCTGGTGCGACCGTGGTTCCTTTGCTTGTGCGATTGCTCCAGTGTTATCACAGAAGATAACCAAAGGATTTGCACTCGAAGGAACGACACCAAGTTCTCTCACGAACTTACGAATCCACACTGCCTCCTTGGATGCTTCCGAGGCTGCAACATACTCGGCTTCTGTTGTGGAATCAGCAACAGTTGACTGTTTGAAACTCTTCCACACCACTGCTCCACCATTCAAGCTAAAGACATAGCCTGATTGCGATCGGAAATCATCCTGGTCTGACTGGAACGAAGCGTCAGTATATCCTTCAATACTGAGTTCTTCCTGACCACCATATATCAAGAACATATCTTTGGTCCTCCGCAGATATTTTAAAATGTTCTTGACTGCAATCCAGTGCGCCATACCTGGATTACTTTGGAACCGACTGGTCACGCTTAACCCGTAAGCGACGTCAGGGCGAGTACACAACATCGCATACATTATGGACCCAATAGCCGAAGCATAAGGCGTATTGTCCATTTCATCTTTCTCAGTCTGTGTTTGCGGACACTGACTCTTCGAAAGATTCAGACCATGTCTGACTGGAAGATATCCTCTTTTAGAATTCTCTAAATGAAATCTCTCCAGGACTTTATCGATGTAAGTACTCTGGCACAGCCCGAGAAGCCTCTTAGATCTATCCCTGTAGATCTTCACACCTAATACATAGGCTGCTTCTCCTAGATCTTTCATCTGGAAATATTTCCTTAACCATGCCTTAACCGCATGCATTTCAGGAATGTCATTTCCAATGATCAAGATATCATCGACGTAGAGGACTAGGAAAGTAATCACGCTCCCACTAAACCTCTTATATACACACGGGTCATCCTCGTTCTTGATGAAACCAAATTCACTGATTGATTCATCAAAACGAATATTCCAGCTTCTTGATGCTTGTTTAAGTCCATAAATAGACCTCTTTAACTTGCATATTTTATGACGATCTAATGGATTAGTGAAACCTTCAGGTTGTGTCATATACACATCCTCATCCAGATTTCCATTAAGAAAAGCTGTCTTCACATCCATTTGCCAAATCTCATAATCGTAATATGCTGCTATCGCGAAAAGAATCCGAATAGACTTAAACATGGCTACAGGTGAGAAAGTTTCATCATAATCTATCCCGTAGATCTGTTTGAAACCTTTCGCAACTAGCCTGCCTTTATAGGTAACCACGTTACCATCCATGTCAATCTTCTTCTTGAAGATCCATTTACAGCCTATAGGGATTACTCCCGGAGGCGGATCAACCAAATCCCAGACTTGGTTATCTGACATGGAGTCCATCTCGGCTCGCACAGCTTCAAGCCATCTCGCTGACTCCGGTCCACTGACCACATCCGCATAAGTGAGGGGTTCATCATTATCAATGATGTAGACTCCATCATAGCGCTCAGGCTGTCGACGGATCCTTCCCGATCTTCGCGGTTCCCGTGATATCTGAGCCTCAGGTTGTTCAATAACCTGCTCAACTGGCTCAGGCTCATCCAACTGTGCTTGACTACTTTGTCCTTCTTCTGGATTCTCATCCAGCTTTATTTCTCTCCCACTGGCTTCTTGCAGAAGAAACTCCTTCTCAAGAAAAATGGCCGTCCGAGCAACAAATACCTTGTTCTCTTTGGGATCGTAGAAATAATAACCCTTAGTTTCCTTAGGGTAACCGACAAAGATGCATTTGTCAGATCTGCTCTCTAGTTTCCCAGAGGCGAGCTTTTTAACATAAGCCTCGCAGCCCCAGATCCTGATAAATGTCAAGCTCGGCTGTTTCCCATACCATAACTCATATGGCGTCTTTGAAACTGCCTTGGATGGCACTCGGTTTAGTACCTTTGCAGCTGTTTCCAGTGCAAATCCCCAAAAGGAGTAAGGTAGAGTAGCCTGACTCATCATAGAACGAACCATGTCTAGTAACGTTCTATTTCTCCTCTCGGACACACCATTCCATTGCGGTGTTCCTGGCGGAGTGAGCTGTGAGATAATCCCACACTCCTTCAGATAGTCAGTAAACGCATGACTCAAGTATTCTCCACCTCGATCAGAATGAAGTGCCTTGATATTTCGGCCTAGCTGATTCTGTACTTCATTTTTGAACTCTTTGAACTTGTCAAAAGATTCACTCTTATGTCTCATTAGATAGACATACCCATATCTACTGAAATCATCAGTAAAGGTAATGAAGTATGAATAGCCACCTCTGGCATGTTTACTAAACGGCCCACACACATCACTGTGTATAAGGTCAAGTAAACCTGAAGCCCTTTGACCTTTGTGAGGAAAAGGAGACTTCGTCATTTTACCCATTAAACAAGCTTTGCATGTATCAATCTCCTCATAGGAGAATGATCCCAGCAGTCCATTATCATGCAACCGCTTAATGCGTTTCTCGTTAATATGGCCTAAACGACTATGCCATAGCAAGGTGCTGTCATCAGCATACTTGGCTTTCTTATTATCAATGTTCTGTATAGAATATTCCATGTCCAACATGAATAACCCATTGTTAATTGAACCAGTAGCATAAATAATATTATCAAGAGTAAGATAACACTTTGAAATCTTGCATTCAAAGGAAAACCCTTTCCTGACAAGAGTAGGAATAGAGATAATATTTTTGGTAATACTGGGAACAAAGTAACAACTGTTTAGTTCTAATACAATGCCAGATTGTAATGAGATGTAATAATCCCCTACAGCAACAGCAGCAACCCGTGCCCCGTTTCCAACTCGTTGGTCCACCTCATGCTGTCCCACCTGCCTTCTTCTCTTGAGTTCCTGTACATTTGAACAAATGTGAACTCCACATGCAGTGTCCAACACCAATGATATAGAAGAAGATGAAACCATGACTTCCGTCACGTATATACCTGAGCCAGAAGCGATGCTTCCCCTCTTATCTCCTTGGAGCGCTTTACAGTCCTTTTTCCAGTGACCCAGCTGGCCACAGTGGAAACATCTGTATTCCTTGGACCGCTTGACCTTTTGCTTCAGAGCCTTGCTGTAGTTCTTGACAGGGGCCTTGCCCTTCTTCCCCTTCTTCTTGTTCCTTGAAGGAACCATTAAGACAGAGGTTGAAGGCTTTCCCTTCAGAGTCTCCTCAGTAGTCAAGAGCATATTCAGCAGCTCTGCCGGCGTACAGTCGATTTTGTTCATATTAAAGTTAATAATGAACGCATCGAAAGAGGGCGGGAGAGACTGCAGAATAATATCTACAGCAAGCTCCTGATTGATGGTATGCCCCAGTTTCTCTAAAGCTTCTTTGTGCCCAATCATCTTGAGCACGTGAGCTCCCACTGGGCTCCCTTCAGCCAGTTTGCTCTGAAAGAAAAGCTTTGTCAGATTATAGCGTTCTGTCCTCGCCTGTGCAGCATACAGCATCTTGAGGTTCGCTATAATCTCTATAGCAGACATATCCTCATGCTGACGCAGCAGCGGTGGCGTCATAGACGCTAGCATCAGGCAAGCGACATCAATGCTATCATTGACGTGCTTTTCATAGGCTTCACGAACCGCCCTTGCGGCGTTCGCAGCGGGTTGAGGCGGCACAGCCGTCTCGAGGACATACAGTTTCCTCTCTGCCTTAAGAACGATCTTAAGGTGTCCGAACCAGTCTTAGAAGTTTGGCCCAGCAAACTTCTCCCTTTCCAGTAGGGATCGCACATTGAAGCTCATGGTGTTCGTTGCTGCAGGAATCTACAACAATGCAAGAACAGCAAGGTCAGTATCAATGTAAAGAATCAATTCAGGACTTAAGAATGATTCTTTTTCTCGCTATTTTATCTGGCTGAAAAATCCAGCAAAACAGCCCGAAAGAGTAGAACTCTTTTAGTGAGATGGGATCCAGATTTCATACTTGGTCTCCGCGTCCCGCTCAGGCGAGATAAGATGCACAGAGAGTACAAGCACTAATTTCTGGTAGGCTGTCCCAGCCAATCGCCAACCCGTGCGATTCCCCTTCATCTGGGCAATCCAGCAGACTGTGCCAACTGAGTTGGTACAACACAGTCTCTGATCCCACAGATGGCTACCTCCATGTGCTACCATATGCGCCATATATGTAGCCTACATGGTCAAGCTGACCCGACCTACTCCCTGGACCACCACGTGTTATACTGAGCAACGAGAAGCGATAAATCCCTTCTCTGTAACACGCAGGTGTAATCCCGCACCGTCTGAAGATAGATGGACGTGCCCACTGAGTGGGTACAACACGGCTCCAACGATAATCAGAACAGTGAGGTTTCGCGTCAGAAGGCATACGAGCTTGATATTTTAGCGTTGGATTTTAACGGTCTTTTATCTTCTTCACTATCATGCAATTCCTATGGTGATAGCAGAAGATAAATAAAACATGCTGTTCTACTTATTTAAACAATAAAAGAAAGCATGGATCTTATGTGGTAAAAGCCCATAGCCTAAGTAAGACCTTAATTAACTTAAGTCTTCACTTGCTTTTCTTCATGGGTCTTTTGTAGCTCATCTGGCCCAAATCAGGGCCCAAGCGCCAACTGCAGCTCAGGTGCGCCCACCAGGTAAATGCGCCTGTCCTAGGGTCGAACCCTAGACCTCCCACCTGGTCAAGCCAGTGCTGCATGCGCCTCTGCCATGTGTGCTTTTGTGCTCTTGTCTAATTAAATTACAATTTAACTATCTAGACAAGATTGACACGCAGGTCAATTTCACATTATAAATTAATTAAACTGTGACTCGCAGATCACAATAAATAATTTACAATTTTAATTTCCAGGCACGCAGGCCCCAGCACAGCACACATTTAACATGGGCAGCCCACATAAGAATAAATAAACAAACATATGGCATCCAATCAGCATGTGATCCAATAAGAAAATAAATTTTTGAAAAACCCCATTGGCCTCAATTTTAATTTTCTTATATGCCCTACAACCTTACAACGGTCCATCAATAGGGATCCACTCATCCAATCTAGTCAGATCCAGTGCCCTTGCATGCACCAAGTCTTAACTGACTTGTGTCGACCCAGTGGTCAACTATGCATGCATTTAGGGCTGAACGACCACTATGAGGTCTGGCAAACGGGTGTGAGCCCGGGCCTAACTCATGTGCGTTCAACATTCGTCTCAACCAGACATCGCTACACGCCTGTGATGCAGTCGACCTATAGCCACCACTTGCTTGTGCAATGGTGCTATCTGGTCGACCCATCTAGGCTGTCAGATGGTCTGATCAGACTAGTTGGATCTAATCTCTAGGATGACTTCAACCCTACTAACCCGTCTAAGGGTTTATAGTAGGCGCTTAGTCTAATGATAGGCGCGCAAGTGATATACGTTTGGATAAAACATCAACAACAAAGATGCGCTAACATCATACATGCGCAAACATGAAAAACATATGTAATCATTTTCGCATGTAACCAAAAGATCTAAGCATTTTGCGCAAACATGGATCACAAAAATATCATCAAGCAATCATATGCATATAGAGAAACCTATCCTCTGATACCAATTTGAAGGACCCCTTTCAAGAGGGGGGCGAAACCCTATTGGTGGCGCATGTATAAATTTCGCATGGAAGCTAGGGTTTCAAGAGATCTTAATATCGCATATGATCAACTTTCACACATTAGAAATAACATGAGAAGGATCCATACCATCGCCATCTCTTGGATGGTGTCTTGGAAGGAGAGAGCAAGAGAGATCTCCTCCAAAGGTGACGCACACAATTGATGTCGCCTATTTTTCCTTGGTGCTCCTTGTGCTAGCAAGGCTCCAAGAAGAGCTTGTCGAATGGAAGGGAAGGAGACCTTCTTTGCTTGGCAATTTCTTGCTCCTTCTTTCGTCCACCTTCACTACGCAAGATGAATGCTTGAGGCGACGAGAGAGCAAGATGCGAGCAAGAGTGTAACGCAACTCATGAACGTGGAGGCGTTTTTCTATCTTGGAAACGCATCTTCCAAAAATAGCAAAAACATAAGTTCATGCGTTCATGCGATCATGAACAAACCGCATTTACCTCTTCTCTTTGAACCATCTGCTCAACCCATGAGCCGGTTCAATTTCATTTGGCTCAATGACCAAATAAACCAAGCGACTTAGCCTAGATCACAATTGAACCCTAAGGTTCTTGATCTGACCGTTGATCTCTTGATGCTTCTGATCTCACCGATCTAGCATCTATTCTCTCAATCGAAGCTTACCGATCTGAAGCCCTAATCAATCAAACATGATCAGACTAGATCTCACTTACAATCAGAGATTAAATCCCTTTAAACTGAACCCAAACAATTCAGTCCACACGATCTGACTTAAGTAAGCCATATCATCAAATTGTGCGACCCTGAGGGTTTCCTTCAATGTCGGTAACGATAACTTACGTCATCACGATCAGTGAGACGTATCTAGCAACACATCACTGTCTCCCGATAGAAAGGAAAGAGTCTTCCAAGACTACACCCAAACCACAGCACAAGTGTGAATCAACTCACAAGGCATGCATTTTTCCTTTGCCACTGGATGTTCTTATTGGACAAGCGTGTCAAGCTTGTAACTCCAATATGATGAGCATGATTAGATCAGATGAACATAGTCACCTGGGTATGGCCATACACTCTCTCAATCATCTCATCCAGGGGGCCCCTTTAGAACATCACACTCCTTAAACAAGGAGACGGCAATCCTTTATCTATCACTAGTGCCCTAACCTGACTCAAGCTCATTATCCAAGATAGTCTATAATCATTATGTTTCAAATGATATTGAACTACCTCAAAACAATGACAATCATCATTTAGAAAACACAAGTGATCTCAAGTCAGAGGAAATGTGCCACTTGTTACATTCAAGGATTATTCACATTGTGACAAGCAATTGAATATCCTAGTAGGGTCTGTCCAGTACATCCAATGCACCCATGAGTCTACACCTTATTCCATGCTCGAAGCATCCTATAAGATTAGAACACATATTAGTCTTAACCATATCAAGGCTGTCTCATGTTCACCAAGATATATCGACTAAGGACTTTACTGCATGTCAGCCTAGCTGAACAGCATTGAGACATTATTCAGAAGTACACTTATTGCAGCAGATAACGTAACAAACTGAATAACAACCATGCCTTTATAAACATAAGAGTTTATTACATGATACTGATACATTCCCAAGGCCTCAAACATTAGCCTTAAGGGCATACCCCAACAGTTTGGCCCAGCAAACTTCTCCCTTTCCAGTAGGGATCGCACATTGAACGCTGTGGTGTTCGTTGCTGCAGAAATCTACAACAATGCAAGAACAGCAAGGTCAGTATCAATGTTAGAATCAATTCAGGACTTAAGAATGATTCTTTTCTCACTATTTTATCTGACTGAAAAATCCAGTAAAACAGTCCGAAAGAGTAAAACTCTTTTAGTGAAATGGGATCCAGATTTCATACTTGGTCTCTGCGTCCCGCTTAGGCGAGATAAGATGCACAGAGAGTACAAGCACTAATTTCTGGTAGGCAATCCCTGCCAATCGCCAACCCGTGCGATTCCCCTTCATCTGGGCAATCCAGCAGACTGTGCCAACTGAGTTGGTACAACACAGTCTCTAATCCCATAGATGGCTGCCTCCATATAGCTACCATATGCTCAATATGTAGCATACATGGTCAAGCTGACCCGACCTACTCCCTAGACCACCACGTGCTATGCTAAGCAACGAGAAGCGATAAATCCCTTCTCTGTAACACGCAGGTGTAATCACACACCGTCTGAAGATAGATGGGCGTGCCCACTGAGTAGGTACAACACGGCCCCAACGATAGTTAGAACAGTGAGGTTTCGCGTCAGAAGGCTATCGTGCTTGATATTTAACGTTGAATTTTAACGGTCCTTTTATCTTCTTACTATCATTCAAATCCTATGGTGATAGCAGAAGAATAAATCATGCAGTTACTAAATTACTTAAACAGTAAGTTAAAAGCATGATGATCATCCAGGGGGCCCCTTTAGAACATCACACTCCTTAAACAAGGAGACGGCAATCCTTTATCTATCACTAGTGCCCTAACCTGACTCAAGCTCATTATCCAAGATAGTCTATAATCATTATGTTTCAAATGATATTGAACTACCTCAAAACAATGACAATCATCATTTAGAAAACACAAGTGATCTCAAGTCAGAGGAAATGTGCCACTTGTTACATTCAAGGATTATTCACATTGTGACAAGCAATTGAATATCCTAGTAGGGTCTGTCCAGTACATCCAATGCACCCATGAGTCTACACCTTATTCCATGCTCGAAGCATCCTATAAGATTAGAACACATATTAGTCTTAACCATATCAAGGCTGTCTCATGTTCACCAAGATATATCGACTAAGGACTTTACTGCATGTCAGCCTAGCTGAACAGCATTGAGACATTATTCAGAAGTACACTTATTGCAGCAGATAACGTAACAAACTGAATAACAACCATGCCTTTATAAACATAAGAGTTTATTACATGATACTGATACATTCCCAAGGCCTCAAACATTAGCCTTAAGGGCATACCCCAACAGTTTGGCCCAGCAAACTTCTCCCTTTCCAGTAGGGATCGCACATTGAACGCTGTGGTGTTCGTTGCTGCAGAAATCTACAACAATGCAAGAACAGCAAGGTCAGTATCAATGTTAGAATCAATTCAGGACTTAAGAATGATTCTTTTCTCACTATTTTATCTGACTGAAAAATCCAGTAAAACAGTCCGAAAGAGTAAAACTCTTTTAGTGAGATGGGATCCAGATTTCATACTTGGTCTCCGCGTCCCGCTCAGGCGAGATAAGATGCACAGAGAGTACAAGCACTAATTTCTGGTAGGCAATCCCTGCCAATCGCCAACCCGTGCGATTCCCCTTCATCTGGGCAATCCAGCAGACTGTGCCAACTGAGTTGGTACAACACAGTCTCTAATCCCATAGATGGCTGCCTCCATATAGCTACCATATGCTCAATATGTAGCATACATGGTCAAGCTGACCCGACCTACTCCCTGGACCACCACGTGCTATGCTGAGCAACGAGAAGCGATAAATCCCTTCTCTGTAACACGCAGGTGTAATCACACACCGTCTGAAGATAGATGGGCGTGCCCACTGAGTAGGTACAACACGGCCCCAACGATAGTCAGAACAGTGAGGTTTCGCGTCAGAAGGCTATCGTGCTTGATATTTAACGTTGGATTTTAACGGTCCTTTTATCTTCTTACTATCATTCAAATCCTATGGTGATAGCAGAAGAATAAATCATGCAGTTACTAAATTACTTAAACAGTAAGTTAAAAGCATGATGATCTTATGTGGTAAAAGCCCATTAAGCCTAAGTAAGACCTTAATTAATTTAAGTCTTCACTTGAGCTCTTCATGGGTCTTTAGCATTTCCTCTGGCCCAACCCGGGCCCAAGCGCCCACTGCAGCTCAGGTGCGCCCACCAGGTAAAATGCGTCTGTCCTAGAGTCGAACCCTAGACCTCCCACTGGTGAAGCCACTTGCTGCATGCGCCTCTACCATGTGTGCTCTGTGCTCATGTCTGATTAAATTACAATTTAATCTATCTAGACATGATTGACACGCAGGTCAATTACACTTTAAAAATTAATTAAAAATGTGATGTGCAGATCACAATAATAATTTACAAATAATACATCCAGGCACGCAGGCCCCAGCACAGCACACATTAAATTTAGGCAGCCCACATAAGATTAAATAGACAATCATTCATGTTATACAAACATCATGTGATCCAATCAAGAAAATAAAATTTTTTGAAAAACCCATTGGCTTCATTTTATTTCCTTATGTGCCCTACTACCTTACAACGGTCCATTAATAGGGATCCACTCATCAGACCTAGTCAGACCCACTGCCCTTGCATGCACCAAGTCATAACCGACTTGAGTCGACCTCATGGTCAACAATGCATGCGTTAAGGGCTGAACGTCCCTCATGAGTTCTGGCAAGTGGGTGTGACCCCGGGCCTTAATCATGAGCGTTCATCGGTTGTCTCAATCAGACATCGCTACACGCCTTTCAGCAGTCGACCAATAGCCACCTCATGCTTGCGCATAGGTGCCATCTGGTCGACCCATCTAGGCTGTCAGATAGTCTGATCAGACTGTTGGGTCTAGACTGGACGATGACTTCAACCCTAATAACCCGTCTAAGCTTTTGAAGTAGGCGCTTAGATCTAATGAGGGGCGCACAAGTAATGTTTTGAGAAAAAACTACAACAAGCGCCAACTACATACATGCGCCAATGTAAAACATACATCATATTTTCGCATGCTCTTTTAGATCTACTAATAAGCGCAAACAAGGATCACAATAAGCAATCATATGAATCATACAAGGAACTTGGCTCTGATACCAATTGAAAGTTCCCTAAATAGGGGGCGAAACCCTAAAGCATGCGCATATAAAAACTTGCATGGGCGGAATCTAGGGTTTCCTAGGATCGCATGTATGAACATAGATCAACTTAAAGATTTGTATAGATCAAGAAGGGGATCATACCATTGTCATTGCTTGGATGGCGACTTGGAAGCAAGAGGGCGAGCGGCTCTCCTCCAAAGGTGACGCACACAAGATGAAGATGACTACTCCCTTGGCGTCTTTGTGCTAGCAAAGCTTCAAGGTTTCCCTTCGTGAAGGAGATGAGAGATGTCTCTTGGCTTTCTTCTCTTCTCCTTTGCGTGAAAACTCACCACACGAGAGAGAGGCGTCGAGAGGAAGAGGCGAGCGAGAATAGCGCAATGCTCTCGAATGTGAGGCGTGCTCCCTATTTTGGAAAGCATGACTTCCAAAAATAGTAAACCCTCACACGTTCAAGTGTTCACGCTTAGTGAACAAATCGCAATGTTCTCCTCTTTGAACCATGCGCTCACTTGATGAGCCGGTTCAATTGGATTTGGTTCAAAGACCAAATTAAGCCAAGCATTGGTCTAGATCAAATTAAACCATAAGGCTCAAGATCTAACCATTCATCTCTTGATGCTCTTGATCTCACCGATCTAGCATCATTTCTCTCGATCGAAGCTTACCGATCTCAAGCCCTAATCAATCAAACATGATCAGACTAGATCTCACTTACAATCAGAGTTTAAACTCCTTTAAACTGAACCAAAACAATTCAGTCCACACGATCTGACTTAAGTAAGCCATATCATCAAATTGTGCGACCCTAAGGGTTTCCTTTAAATGTCGGTAACGATAACTTACGTTATCACGATCAGTGAGGGGTATCTAGCAACACATCACTGTCTCCCGATATAAAGGAAAGAGTCTTCCAAGACTACACCCAAACCACAGCACAAGTGTGAACCCAAGTCACTTGACATATGTGTTTCCTTTGCCACTGGATGTTCTTATTGGACAAGCGTGTCAAGCCTGTAATTCCAATATGATGAGAATGATTAGATCAGATGAACATAGTCATCTGGGTATGGCCATACACTTTCTCAATCATCTCATCCAGGGGGCCCCTATAGAACATCACACTCCAAACATGGAGACGGCAATCCTATATCTATCACTAGTGCCCTAACATGACTCATGCTCATTATCCAAGATAGTCTATAACCATTATGTTTCAAATGATATTGAACTACCTCAAAACAATGCCAATCATCATTTAGAAACAGAAGTGATCTCAAGTCAGAGGAAATATGCCACTTGTTTGCATATAAGGATTATTCACATTGTGACAAGCAATTGAATATCCTAAGTAGGGTCTGTCCAGTACATCCAATGTACCCATGAGTCTACATCTTATTCCATGCTCGAAGCATCCTATAAGATTAGAACACATATTAGTCTCAATCATATCAAGGCTGTCTCATGTTCACCAAGATATCTCGACTAAGGACAAAACTGCATGTCAGCCAAGCTGAACAGCATTGAGACATTATTCAGAAGTATACATATTGCAGCAGATGATGTAACAACCTGAATAACAACCATTGCCTTTATAAACATAGAGTTTATACATGATACTGAAATAATCCCAAGGCCTCAAACATTAGCCTTAAGGGCATACCCCAACAGTAGTTGTAGTGGTACTCTACAAGTCAACCGAACACTTCGGCATACCGGAGCGCACACCAACAACAAGCACTACCCTAGAGGATGCAATTGGAGATTCTAGTAGCGCGCCAGATAGCAAAACTGTAGGGATGCACAATGGAGGTGCTCCTCCTGATGTGTGCCGTGGTTATGTGATGCCACGTATTTTGGTCGAATTTTTCAGAATTATTTTATCTCAAAATAAGGCATATTCTAGTACTTTTATGTAATATTCAGACTTACTTACTTGCTTTGTTTGAAATCTTCACTTTTCCTTATATTTTTATAATTTCTGGTAAAATCACTCATTTCTATAGCTTATTTGATTATTTTGAGGCCACTTAGAGATTCAAGATAAAAAGACAAGTCAGCACAACAAATTTGGAGTCAAACGGAGCTTTCCCAGAGAATCACGGCCAGGCCATGATTGTAATCACAGGCCTTTAATAACTTAGCAAAACCAAAATAAAGTGCATTTCACAGCCAGGCCCTGATCATTTTCACATGCCATGATTGAAGTCTACCAGAACCTACAATACAAATCACAATCGGCCAAACATGTCGTCCATGATTATAATCACGAGCTGTGATCGCGATGTTGCCTCCTAACCTCCTACTCATTTTTCACTTGATTGAGAGCTCTAAAAAATTCAAACAAATAAGGAAAAATATGATTTCGAAAGCTAAGAGGAAGGCGAAGTGTTTGGGCATAAAATCCCTCTATTTTGTCATGTTTTGGGGGAGCAATCAATGGATGAACATGCTAGTTTTCTTTATCGATTTGAGAGATCTGTACCAAATTTTATGGTTGTACTAGCTTAAACCTTTATTCAGGACTCAGATGGAGCCCGTTGACTTGATCTATTATATGAAATGAGTTTGTTTTGATGTTATGAGTTATTTCTGAGCTTATTTTATATAGTTGTGTTATTTGCATAATCTTACCCTGATCAAGTAATTTTGTGTTTTCGATGCCATGATTCTGACCGCAAGGAGAATCGTGATGTCAGATCTACTTGATAAAACTTTTGAACCTCTATCAGGAAAGAAGTTAGGATTCAATCGAGGGTAACATTGTTTATCATAGAACTTAATAGATCTATTTAAATCAATAAGCTACGAAAGTAGGAGATATATTTAAATAGGTACCAGGTTGTGCTACTGAAAGGGGGCAACCTGTACCCTAGGATGAACTCCTAGTCATTACAAATAACTCCTGCATCAGTTTTTTCAGTTCAGTTAGATCAGTCAACGTGGTGAATTCCATAATCAAGATATCTCTCAAATAGACACCCTTTATGTTTCTATCGTGGTTTTTCCTATTTTGTTTGTACTTGAGTTCAACAACCTTATTTCCAAAACGCAAAAATTGGATTGCTTAGCTTCTAAATATCAAAGTAGTTGGTACTTGACCCAGTTCCCTGTGCGACCAATATCTTTTGTATTACGTCGATAATGCCATGCACTTGCAGTGCGTACCAAGTTTTTGGTGCTGTTTCCAGGGAACTTCGGTCAGTATTAACAAATTTCTGAAGTTTAGTAGATTGAGCATTTTATTTTTTTTCTTATATTCTATTTTTATTTTAGCTATTTTCTTTCTTAAGCTTTATCATTGTGTCTGATCAATTTTATTCAAAGAATCTTAAGAATAAGTGTTTTGTACCACTTCCTTGAAATAGAGAGAACATTCATGCAAAGAACAAAGTTCACGGAATTTTGGGACAAAAAAGGGGCAGAGCGAAATGTTAGCTGCAACTCCAAGTAAGTATGAGTTAGACAACTTGAGCTTGTTAGCTATGAAGGTAGACTCTTTTTCACGAAAGTTCGATTCCTTCAATGCCAATTTGGTTGAAGCAACTAATACTTCATGTGAATTTCGTGGAACTTTATGACACAGCTTTGTCGAATGCCATATAGGAATCTCACAACCTGAACCTTCTAGAGAGCAAGCCAATACCTTTAAGAATTTGAACCCTAGACCACAGTTGGAACCATTTTTTAATACATACAATTCAGGTTGGAGGAACTATCAAAATTTTTCCTATGAGAACAATCCTAACCCAGTTCCCTAACCTAGCTATAGGCAACCTCCTGGATTTCAACTAAGGCAGTTTGTGCCACCTCAAAAGTCTAACCTAGAGTCCTTACTAGAGACTTTTGTGTCCACACAAACAAAGAAAAACTGAGAGTGTTTGTGAAGGCATTAGACAACTAACATCTAAAGTGGACGCTCTCATGACTCACAACAAGATGTTGGAAAGCCAATTGACTAATCAAGCTAGCACCTCTACAAGAGCTACTAGTAAACTCCCATCTCAACCTGAGATAAACCCGAGAGAATACTGTAATGCAATTATAACTTGCAATGGGAAATAACTTGAGGAGCCTAGGATACCTGAACATGACATTGAGATTAGATCTCCTAAGATACTTCAACCTGAAAAAACAAATGAGAAGATAGACCAGGAGAAGCCACCTGAAGATATACCTTCTTTTCCAAGTTCTTGCCATAATATTGATGTTGTTGAGTATGTGGTTAACTATTATGTGATTAGTGGATCCTATAAAAATCTATTTTACAGGTGAAGAGCAGGTAAAGGACAATGAAGAAACTCGAGCTTTTGCTATAACTGAACAGGGTTTCGCCAACAAATACAAAGGGAACTCTTCCAAAAAAATTTTATGAAATTCTTCATTGATTTAATATTTCCACACATGCAACAATTTAAGTCTAGGGTGCTTATTTTTATATTTTGCTCGGTCTTTACAACTTTACAAATATAAACTTTGAATGTTTATGATTGTTAAGGAATTATCAAATTTGTTTAATCCTTAATTTTAGACTTAGGAAACATCTTGAGTGATTGATTTGATGACTTAGGGAATTTTTGAAATTTCATGTAGACTTAAATTGTTAAGAAAACTCAATTCTGGTATTGATAAGATACATTTATGAATTGTTATATGTTCATATGACACATGCATAGTATCTTTATACTTGAAGTTTAATTTATCTATTTTTGCTTGATGAGAATTTTTATGAATAGAATCTAGTGATATATCTTTAACTGAGATTTGCTCCAACTCCTCTGGTTGAGTAATCTAAAGTCATGAGTTATATTATACCACAAGTTGGTATACTTTAAATTTGTTGCGATCAACTGTCAATGACGATTTAAATACCATGCCACTGACCGGCTTTCTCCAGAAAAAAAAAAGAGATAAAAAAAAGGGAGAAAAAGAATAAAAATGAAGAAAAAGAGAAAGCTGTAGGTCAAGGGGACAACTCCGCTGACTTTATAATTGAGACTATGAGTTAAATTATACTACTTTGTGGTATACTTTAAACAATGTTATGATGCCAACAGGAAAGCACATATAACCGTTTAAAGACCAAATTGCTCTAAAAATCTCTTATCTTCAGCATCACCGAGATTCTTGAAATAAATTTTTGTCTATTGAGTAAGATGGATTTATTAAGTTGAAAGTATCTAATATTTAGTATGTGAAGAATGGATATTATGATATGAAATGTGAATTTTATCTTTCTTGGATTGTAACCTCTTGGGAATTTATTTCTATTATGATTTTTCTTGAATTACTTGAGTTAGAAATATTGATTATTTAATTTGTGGACTAAGGATGTTATTAGGGGTAAATGCAAATGAGAGTTCCTTATCTATACATTCTCCATACATATTGGTGTATTGCTTGAGGACAAGTAAAATTCTAAGTCTAGGGTTTTTGATGCGTTGCATTTACACCATGTTATCACCTATATTTTAGATCATATTTTGGGCTAAATTGCATGATTTTGTGCTATTTTTAGTGCTTTTGCATTACTTTGCACGAAATATTCATTTTTCTTGCTTTTTATGAAAATGTAGGTAAAATGACGTAAAAATAAAGGATTTCAAAAGTTTTGAAGCCAAAGCATGATTCCCAAGGAGATCACGAGCCTTTATGTCAAATTTGGGGCAAAAACGGTGAAGAACGAGACTTTTACGGCCTTGGCCGTAAATATGCATTCAGCCGTGAACGCGACAACGAACGGAAGTTGAAAACGGCTAAGTGTCGGAATGAACAGAAACTTTCACGGGTGAAGCTGTAATTCTATCACGGGCCGTGAAACTTTCTGTGACCGAAAGCATTATACACAGAAACATTTACGGCCTCAGCTGTAAACGTATAACAGGCCATAAAAACTTTCGCCCGATGAGTTTTTCACTTGTCTCTTCACCAATTCAAACCGGAATTGAACCAGACTTTGCAGAACCGTTCCCTGATGAGTTGATGGGGGCAGAGATCACAGGCCAAGAAGGTACAAATGGAGTTTACGATTGCCATAGACAAAGGCTCAGAGTCTTGCGAATAAGCTAGCAAACTCACTTATAAAGCTAGCTCAATAATTAGTAGAGGACTACTTCAACCACTCAATAAACTCAAGACATTCAAGCTCAATAAGATGCGCGAATCAATTCCAAAACGTGACCTGCATCAACGGCAAACCAAACAAATCATGCGTCAGCCAGCTAAAGCTCTCGTGACACGCCAGCCAGTGTCAACTTCAGTCAACACTCAACGCTGCAAATATGGAAGCTGCAGCGAAGGAAATCTTCAACGTTTCCCCCCTTGCTGCTCAAGATGGAAGCTGCAACGTTCACATCTCTCCAAGCAATAACGTTCCCTTGGCACCTCACAAAGGAAGGTGTAATAACGTCTCTCAAGCAATCGAAGGAAGAAAAGCTTCAATGCCAATCTCACGTAAGAACCTTGCCACGCTTGCAGCCAACAAAGGAAATACCAATCTCTTTGCACAACACTCATCTTCTTCAACGCTGGAACCTTGCGATGCTCACTCACAGCCAACAATGGAAACTTCTCCAACGTCTCTTTCCTGCTGAAGATGGAAACTTCAACGTCTCTGTCGCCTACAACATCTCAGCAACATCGCTCCTTCTCCTATATGTATAAAAGCTTCAACCTTGTAAAGGCAGATTGTTTTTGAATGAATGGGAATGGTTTTTCTTCCGATGAATCGGATGTGTTGGGGTATGCCCTTAAGCCTAATGTTTGAGGCCTTGGGATTGTAACAGTGTCATGTAATAAACTCTTATGTTTATAAAGGCATGGTTATTATTCAGGTTGTTACCTTGTCTGCTGTAATAAGTGTACTTCTGAATAATGTCTCAAAGCTGTTCAGCTAGGCTGACATGCAGTTAAGTCCTTAGTCGATATATCTTGGTGAACATGAGACAGCCTTGATATGATTGAGACTAATATGTGTTCTAATCTTATAGGATGCTTCGAGCATGGAATAAGATGTAGACTCATGGGTACATTGGATGTACTGGACAGACCCTACTAGGATATTCAGTTGCTTGTCACAATGTGAATATTCCTTGATTGTAACAAGTGGCACATTTCCTCTGACTTGAGATCACTTGTGTTTTCTAAATGATGATTGTCATTGTTTTGAGGTAGTTCAATATCATTTGAAACATAATGATTATAGACTATCTTGGATGGTGAGCTTGAGTCATGTTAGGGCACTAGTGATAGACATAGGATTGCCGTCTCCTTGTTTAAGGAGTGCGATGTTCTAAAGGGCCCCCTGGATGAGATGATTGAGAAAAGAGTATGGCCATACCCAGGTGACAGTGTTCATCTGTTCTAATCATGCTCGTCATATTGGAGTTACAAGCTTGACACGCTTGTCCAATAAGAACATCCAGTGGCAAAGGAAATATGCATGCCTAGTGAGTTGATTCACACTTGTGCTGTTTTTGGGTGTAGTCTTGGAAGACTCTTTTCTTTATATCGGGAGACAGTGATGTGTTGCTAGATACCCCTCACTGATCGTGATGACGTAAGTTATCGTTACCGACATTTAAAGGTGAAGGGTCCCCTTCAAGGGGGAGCGCAAGCATGAAAAACCCCTTTCAAGAGGGGGGCAAACCCTAGAACATGCGGAAATGTATTCTTCTAGAGTTTCAATAAAATCGTTTGCATGAACTCATGTAAATGATCAACTTTATAATTAACCAAAGATCAAGTTTGAGATCTTTTACCATAGCCATGTAAGGGTGGCGGCTTGGAAGCTAGAGGCCGAAGAGGGCTCTCCTCCAAAGAAGACACACACAAAGGATGATGGCTTACTTCTTGCGCAACTTGATGTGCTAGCAACAATTGCCAAGGTGCCCTTTGGGGTTGAGGAGATGAGATGTTCTTCCTTGTCGCCGAGAGCTCTTCTCCAAGATCGTCCACACACCACCCACGAGAGAGAGCTTCGAAAGACACAAGGAACATTAAGCTTTTGCGTTATTTGGCGTTAGGCGTTTTCAAGACTTCCCTTTAAGGAAAGTCATCAAGACATGCGTTCATGTCTTGTGAACTTATCCCCAACGCCAATTCAATTGAACCAATCGAACACAAATGTGAACCGGATCAATTGAATTCGGTTCAATTCCAATTGGTCCAAAGACCAAAAGAACCAACCCAAGCCATGGTCTAAATCTCTATGAACCATGAAGATTCAAGATCTAACCGTACATCTCATGATGCTCTTGATCTCACCGATCTAGCATCCACACTCTCGATCGAAGCTTACCGATCTCAAGCCCTAATCAATCAAACATGATCAGACTGGATCTCACTTACAATCAGAGTTTAAACTCCTTTAAACTGAATCAAAACAATCCAGTCCACACGATCTGACTCAAGTAAGCCATATCACCAAATTGTGCGACCCTAAGGGTTTCCTTTAAATGTCGGTAACGATAACTCTCGTTATCACAATCAGTGAGGGGTATCTAGCAACACATCACTGTCTCCCGATATAAAGGAAAGAGTCTTCCAAGACTACACCCAAATCACAGCACAAGGTGAATCAACATCACAAGGCATACAAGCATCCTTTGCCACTGGATGTTCTTATTGGACAAGCGAGTCAACCTTGTTACTCCAATACAATGAGCATGATTAGATCAGATCAACATAGTCATCTGGGTATGGCCATACACTTTCTCAATCATCTCATATAAGGGGGGCCCTTTAGAACATCACACTCCTTAAACAAGGAGACGGCAATCCTATGTCTATCACTAGTGCCCTAACATGATTCAAGCTCACCATCCAAGATAGTCTATAATCATTATGTTTCAAATGATATTGAACTACCTCAAGACAATGACAATCATCATTTAGAAACACAAATGATCTCAAGTCAGAGGACATGTGCCACTTAGTGCTTACAAGGAATATTCACATTGTGACAAGCAATGGAATATCCTAGTAGGGTCTGTCCAGTACATCCAATGTACCCATGAGTCTACATCTTATTCCATGCTCGAAGCATCCTATAAGATTAGCACTCATATTAGTCTCAATCATATCAAGGCTGTCTCATGTTCACCAAGATATCTCGACTAAGGACATAGAGCATGTCAGCCAAGCTGAACAGCTTTGAGACATTATTCAGTAGTACACTTATTACAGCAGACAAGGTAACAACCTGAATAATAACCATGCCTTTATAAACACAAAAGTTTATTACATGATACTTATACAATCCCAAAGGCCTCAAACATTAGCCTTAAGGGCATACTCCAACAATCTCCCACTTGCACTTAATCTAATGGTTGAGAAATCTCAAACCCATATTATTACAGTGCTTCTCATGCTTCTGCTGCGCCAGAGGCTTGGTAAGCGGGTCTGCCAGATTGTCATCTGTATGAACCTTGCAAATTTTGATCTCGCCTCGATCAATGATCTCCCGGATCAAGTGAAACCGTCTCTGTATGTGCTTGGACTTCTGGTGCGACCGTGGTTCCTTTGCTTGTGCGATGGCTCCAGTGTTATCACAGAAGATAACCAAAGGATCAGCACTCGAAGGAACAACACCAAGTTCTCTCACGAACTTACGAATCCACACTGCCTCCTTGGATGCTTCCGAGGCTGCAACATACTCGGCTTCTGTTGTGGAATCAGCAACAGTTGACTGTTTGAAACTCTTCCACACCACTGCTCCACCATTCAAGCTAAAAATATAGCCTGATTGCGATGGGAAATCATCCTGGTCCGACTGGAACGAAGCGTCAGTATATCCCTCTATACTGAGTTCTTCCTGACCACCATATAACAAGAACATATCTTTGGTCCTCCGCAGATATTTTAAGATGTTCTTGACCGCAATCCAGTGCGCCACACCTGGATTACTTTGGAACCGACTGGTCACGCTTAACCCGTAAGCGACGTCTGGGCGAGTACACAACATCGCATACATAATGGACCCAATAGCCGAAGCATAAGGCCTATTGTCCATTTCATCTTTCTCAGTCTGTGTTTGTGGACACTGACTCTTTGAAAGACTCAGACCATGTCTGACTGGAAGATATCCACGTTTAGAATTTTCTAAATGGAATCTCTCCAGGACTTTATCGATGTAAGTACTCTGGCATAGCCCGAGAAGCCTCTTAGATCTATCCCGGTAGATCTTCACACCTAATACATAGGCTGCTTCTCCTAGATCTTTCATCTGGAAACATTTTCCTAACCATGCTTTAACCGCATGCAGTTCAGGAATATCATTTCCAATGATCAAGATATCATCGACGTAGAGGATTAGGAATGTAATCACGCTCCCACTAAACCTCTTATATACACACGGGTCATCCTCGTTCTTGATGAAACCAAACTCAGAGATTGATTCATCAAAACGAATATTCCAGCTTCTTGATGCTTGCTTAAGTCCATAAATGGACTTCTTTAACTTGCATATCTTATGACGATCTGATGGATTAGTGAAACCCTCAGGTTGTGTCATATACACATCCTCATCCAGATTTCCATTAAGGAAAGCTGTCTTCACATCCATCTGCCAGATCTCATAGTCGTAATATGCAGCTATCGCGAAAAGAATCCGAATAGACTTAAACATGGCTACAGGAGAGAAAGTTTCATCATAATCTATCCCGTAGATTTGTTTGAAACCTTTCGCAACTAGCCTGCCTTTATAGGTAACCACGTTACCATCCATGTCAATCTTCTTCTTGAAGATCCATTTACAGCCTATAGGGATTACTCCCGGAGGCGGATCAACCAAATCCCAGACTTGGTTATCTGACATGGAGTCCATTTCGGCTCGCATAGCTTCAAGCCATCTAGCTGACTCCGGTCCACTGACCGCATCCGCATAAGTAAGGGGTTCATCATTGTTAATGATGTAGACTCCGTCATAGCGCTCAGGCTGTCGACGGATCCTTCCCGATCTTCGCGGTTCCCATGATATCTGAGCCTCAGGTTGTTCAATAACCGGCTCAGGCTCATCCAACTGCGCTTGACTACTTTGTCCTTCCTCTGGATTCTCATCCAGCTTTATTTCTCTCCCACTGGCCTCTTGCAGAAGAAACTCCTTCTCAAGAAATATGGCCGTCCGAGCAACAAATACCTTGTTCTCTTTGGGATCGTAGAAATAATAACCCTTAGTTTCCTTAGGGTAACCGACAAAGATACATTTCTCAGATCTGCTCTCCAGTTTCCCAGAGGCGAGCTTTTTGACATAAGCCTCGCAACCCCAGATCCTGATAAATGTCAAGCTAGGCTGTTTCCCATACCATAACTCATATGGCGTCTTTGAAACTGCCTTGGATGGCACTCGGTTTAGTACCTTTGCAGCTGTTTCCAGTGCAAAACCCCAAAAGGAATATGGAAGAGTAGCCTGACTTATCATAGAACGAACCATATCAAGTAACGTTCTATTTCTCCTCTCGGACACACCATTCCATTGCGGTGTTCCTGGCGGAGTGAGCTGTGAGATAATCCCATACTCCTTTAGATAGTCAGTAAATTCTCGACTTAGGTATTCACCACCTCGATCAGAACGAAGTGCCTTGATATTTCGGCCTAGCTGATTTTGTACTTCATTTTTGAATTCTTTGAACTTGTCAAAAGATTCACTTTTATGTCTCATTAGATAGACATACCCATACCTACTGAAATCATCAGTAAAGGTAATGAAGTACAGATAGCCACCTCTGGCATGTTTACTAAATGGCCCACACACATCACTGTGTATAAGGTCCAGTAAACCTGAAGCCCTTTGACCTTTGTGAGGAAAAGGTGACTTCGTCATTTTACCCATCAAACAAGCTTTGCATGTATCAATCTCCTCGTAGGAGAATGATCCCAGCAGTCCATGATCATGCAACCGCTTAATGCGCTTCTCGTTTATATGGCCTAAACGACTATGCCAAAGCAAGGTGCTGTCATCAGCATACTTGGCTTTCTTATTATCAATGTTTTGTACAGAATTTTCCATGTCCAACATGAATAACCCATTGTTAATTGAACCAGTTGCATACACAATATTATCATAAGATAAAACACACTTTGAAATCTTGCATTCAAAGGCAAATCCTTTCCTGACAAGAGCAGGAATAGAGATAATATTCTTGGTAATACTGGGTACAAAATAACAATTGTTTAATTCTAATACAATGCCAGATGGTAAAGAAATGAAATAGTCTCCTACAGCAACAGCAGCAACCCGTGCCCCGTTTCCAACGCGTAGGTCTACCTCATGCTGTCCCACCTGCCTTCTTCTCTTGAGTTCCTGCACATTTGAACAAATGTGAACTCCACATGCGGTGTCCAACACCCATGAAATGGTAGAAGAAGATAACATGACCTCAGTCACATATATACCTGAGCCAGAAGCGATGCTTCCCCTCTTATCTCCTTGGAGCGCTTTACAGTCCTTTTTCCAGTGACCTAGCTGGCCACAGTGGAAACACCTGTTGTCCTTCGACCGCTTCACCTTCTGTTTCAGCGCCTTACTGTAGTTCTTGACAGGGGCCTTGCCCTTCTTCCCCTTCTTCTTGTTCCTGGAAGGAACCATTAAGACAGAGGTTGAAGGCTTTCCCTTCAGAGTTTCCTCAGTAGTCAAGAGCATATTCAGCAGCTCTGCCGGCGTACAATCGATTTTGTTCATATTAAAATTAATAATGAACGCATCGAAAGAAGGCGGAAGAGACTGTAGAATAATATCTACAGCAAGCTCCTGGTTGACGGTATGCCCCAGTTTCTCTAGAGCCTCCTTGTGCCCAATCATCTTGAGCACGTGAGCTCCCACTGGGCTCCCCTCAGCCAGTTTGCTCTGAAAGAAGAGCTTCGTCAGATTATAGCGTTCTGTCCTCGCCTGTGCAGCATACAGCATCTTGAGGTTCGCTATAATTTCTATAGCCGACATATCCTCATGCTGACGCTGCAGCGGTGGCGTCATAGACGCTAGCATCAGGCAAGCGACATCAATGCTATCATTGACGTGCTTTTCGTAGGCATCCCGAACCGCCCTTGCGGCGTTCGGAGCGGGCTGCGGCGGTATCGCCCTCTCGAGGACATACAGTTTCCTCTCTGCCTTAAGAACGATCTTAAGGTGTCCGAACCAGTCAGAGAAGTTCGGCCCAGCAAACTTCTCCCTTTCCAGTAGGGATCGCACATTGAAGTTCATGGTGTTCGTTGCTGCAGGAATCTACAACATGCAAGAACAGCAAGGTCAGTATCAATGTTCAGAATCAATCCAGGACTTAAGAAAGATTCTTTTCTCACTATTTTGTCTGACTGAAAAATCCAGTAAACAGTCCGAAAGAGTAACACTCTTTTAGTGAGATGGGATCCAGATTTCATACTTGGTCTTCGCGTCCCGCTCAGGCGAGATAAGATGCACAAAGATGACAAGCACTAATTTCTGGTAGGCTGTCCCAGCCAATCGCCAACCCGTGCGATTCCCCTTCATCTGGGCAATCCAGCAGACTGTGCCAACTGAGTTGGTACAACACAGTCTCTGATCCCTCAGATGGCTGCCTCCATGTGCTACCATATGCGCCACATATGTAGCCTACATGGTCAAGCTGACCCGACCTACTCCCTGGACCACCACGTGCTATGCTGAGCAACGAGCAGGGATAAATCCCTACTCTGTAACACGCAGGTGAAATCCAGCACCGTCTGAAGATAGATGGACGTGCCCACTGAGTGGGTACAACACGGCTCCAACGATAGTCAGAACGGTGAGGTTTCGCGTCAGAAGGCTTACGAGCTTGATATGTTAGCGTTGGATTTTAACGGTCTTTTATCTTCTTGACTATCATGCAAGTCCTATGGTGATAGCAGAAGATAAACACATGCAATTCTACTTATATAAGCAATAAGCAATAAAAGAAAGCATGCTGATCTTATGTGGTAAATGCCCATGAACCCTAAGTAAGACCTTAATTTTACTTAAGTCTTCACTTGAGCTCCATTTGCATCTCATCTGGTCCAACCCAGGGCCCTAGCGCCAAGAGCACCTCAGGTGCGCCACCAGCTGAATGCCCCTTTGGGATGTGTGCATTTGTGCTCTTGTCTAATCAAATACAATTTGATCTATCTAGACAAGCTTTGACTCGCAGGTCAATTATACAATAGATTAAAAAATGTGATTCGCAGATCACAATAATATTATCTTACAAGTATAATCCCAGGCTCGCAGGCCCCAGCACAGCACACAATTAACATGGGCGGCCCACATAAGAATAAATAAACAAGCACATGGCATCAAACATTCCACATGTGATCCAACTAAAAGAAAATAAAATTTTGAAAAACCCCATTGGCATAATTTGAATTTTCTTATCAGTCCTACAACCTTACAATGGTCCATTGATAGGGATCCACTCATACATCTAGTCAGATCCACTGCCCTTGCATGCACCGAGTCCTAACTGACCCGAGTTGACCTAATGGTCAACCATGCATCCGCCAAGGGCTGAACCACCTTCAAGAGTTTTGGCAAGCGGGTGTGACCCCGGGCCTAACTCAAGAGTGTTCATTGGTTGTCTCAACCAGACCTCGTTACACGCCCTTGATGCAGTCAACCTATAGCCACCCAGTGCATGCGCATAGGTGCTATCAGGTCAACCCATCTGAGCTGTCAGATGGTCTGATCAGACTTGGATCTATTTAGATTATGCTTTCAACCCTACCAACCCATCTAAGGGATTATAGTAGACGCTTTAGATCTAATGGGTGCGCAAGATAAGGCTTTTCCTTTTCAAAACATGAACAAGCGCTTACCATAACATTATACATGCGCAATTCAAAGATAAACCTACATCTAAGAGTTTTAAACTAGCATGTAGTTTATTCGGCATGTACATAGATCTAAACATTGCAAGCGCAAACAAGGATCACTTAAAGCAACCACATGATTCATGCATAACCTGCTCTGATACCAATTGAAGGGTCCCCTTCAAGGGGGAGCGCAAGCATGAAAAACCCCTTTCAAGAGGGGGGCAAACCCTAGAACATGCGGAAATGTATTCTTCTAGAGTTTCAATAAAATCGTTTGCATGAACTCATGTAAATGATCAACTTTATAATTAACCAAAGATCAAGTTTGAGATCTTTTACCATAGCCATGTAAGGGTGGCGGCTTGGAAGCTAGAGGCCGAAGAGGGCTCTCCTCCAAAGAAGACACACACAAAGGATGATGGCTTACTTCTTGCGCAACTTGATGTGCTAGCAACAATTGCCAAGGTGCCCTTTGGTGTTGAGGAGATGAGATGTTCTTCCTTGTCGCCGAGAGCTCTTCTCCAAGATCGTCCACACACCACCCATGAGAGAGAGCTTCGAAAGACACAAGGAACATTAAGCTTTTGCGTTATTTGGCGTTAGGCGTTTTCAAGACTTCCCTTTAAGGAAAGTCATCAAGACATGCGTTCATGTCTTGTGAACTTATCCCCAACGCCAATTCAATTGAACCAATCGAACACAAATGTGAACCGGATCAATTGAATTCGGTTCAATTCCAATTGGTCCAAAGACCAAAAGAACCAACCCAAGCCATGGTCTAAATCTCTATGAACCATGAAGATTCAAGATCTAACCGTACATCTCATGATGCTCTTGATCTCACCGATCTAGCATCCACACTCTCGATCGAAGCTTACCGATCTCAAGCCCTAATCAATCAAACATGATCAGACTGGATCTCACTTACAATCAGAGTTTAAACTCCTTTAAACTGAATCAAAACAATCCAGTCCACACGATCTGACTCAAGTAAGCCATATCACCAAATTGTGCGACCCTAAGGGTTTCCTTTAAATGTCGGTAACGATAACTCTCGTTATCACAATCAGTGAGGGGTATCTAGCAACACATCACTGTCTCCCGATATAAAGGAAAGAGTCTTCCAAGACTACACCCAAATCACAGCACAAGGTGAATCAACATCACAAGGCATACAAGCATCCTTTGCCACTGGATGTTCTTATTGGACAAGCGAGTCAAGCTTGTTACTCCAATACAATGAGCATGATTAGATCAGATCAACATAGTCATCTGGGTATGGCCATACACTTTCTCAATCATCTCATATAAGGGGGGCCCTTTAGAACATCACACTCCTTAAACAAGGAGACGGCAATCCTATGTCTATCACTAGTGCCCTAACATGATTCAAGCTCACCATCCAAGATAGTCTATAATCATTATGTTTCAAATGATATTGAACTACCTCAAGACAATGACAATCATCATTTAGAAACACAAATGATCTCAAGTCAGAGGACATGTGCCACTTAGTGCTTACAAGGAATATTCACATTGTGACAAGCAATGGAATATCCTAGTAGGGTCTGTCCAGTACATCCAATGTACCCATGAGTCTACATCTTATTCCATGCTCGAAGCATCCTATAAGATTAGCACTCATATTAGTCTCAATCATATCAAGGCTGTCTCATGTTCACCAAGATATCTCGACTAAGGACATAGAGCATGTCAGCCAAGCTGAACAGCTTTGAGACATTATTCAGTAGTACACTTATTACAGCAGACAAGGTAACAACCTGAATAATAACCATGCCTTTATAAACACAAAAGTTTATTACATGATACTTATACAATCCCAAAGGCCTCAAACATTAGCCTTAAGGGCATACTCCAACAAAAGGAAACCCTCAGGGTCGCACAATTTGATGATATGGCTTACTTAAGTCAGATCGTGTGGACTGAATTGTTTAAGTTCAGTTTAAAGGGATTTGATCTCTGATTGTAAGTGAGATCTGGTCTGATCATGTTTGATTGATTAGGGCTTGAGATCGGTAAGCTTCGATCTAGAGAATAGATGCTAGATCGGTGAGATCAGAAGCATCAAGAGATCAACGGTTAGATCTGGAGCCTTAGGGTTTATTTGAGATCTAGACTTGATTGCTTGGCTTGATTGGTTCTTAAACCGAACCAAATTGAACCAGCTCATGAAATGAGCGCATGGTTCAAGGCGTGGCGACATGTTCACTTGGTGTGAACATTGGAGCGATGAGTGGTTGCTATTTTTAGTAACCATGATCTCCACTTGGAGATGGCTCACGTTCGAATATAGGGTTCTCTATTCTCGTCACTCAAACTCATTCCTCTTGACACCTTTTGGTGTGCGGCGACAACTTGAAGCATAGAGGAAGATTCGGCCAAGAGAGATCGATATCTCCATCCCTTTCCTTTCGATCAGAGACATCTTGGATGATCCTTGCTAGCACAAGGGACGACAAGAAGCAAGCCGTCGCTCATCTTGTGTGTGACGATTTGGAGGAGACCTTCGTTGTTCTCTTGCTTCCAAGGCGCCATCTTGAAATGGCTATGGTATGAATCGCATCTTCTCTATTCATGTTTTCGAAAGTTGATCATATAATGCATGCTCTTTGACCCTTGAATCCGCTGCCTATCATGTTGCGCCACTTTAGGGTTTCGCACCCCTCATGAAAGGGGTTCCCTGCAATTGGTATCAGAGCAGGTTACATGCGCAATTATATGATTGCTTTGATTTTGTGTTCCATGAATGTTTAGATCTATATCATGCGTAATTTTATCATGTTAATATGTTTCATGTAGAAACCTATTTTATGTTTCATTTGCGCATGCATGTTGGCGCATGTTTGTTTTCTCAAAAATGGATCACATGCGCGACTAACATTAGATCTAAGGCCCTGCTGTAAACCCTTAGACGGGTTATTAGGGTTGAAATCATTCCCCAGGTTAGATCCAACAGTCTGATCAGACTATCTGACAGCCTTGATGGGTCGACCAGATAGCATCTGTGCGCAAGCATCAGATGGCTATAGGTCGACTGCAGACAGGCGTGTAGCGATGTCTGATTGAGACAACCTATGAACGCACATGAGTTAGGCCCGGGGTCACACCCGCTTGCCAGACCTCATTGTGGTCGTTCAGCCCTTGGCGCATGCATTGTTGACCTTTTGGTCGACTCAAGTCAGTTAGGACTTGGTGCATGTAAGGGCACAGGATCTGACTAGGTTCGATGAGTGGATCCCTAGTAATGGACCGTTGTAAGGTAGTAAGGCTAATAAGGAAAAATAAAATTAATCTCAATGGGGTTTTTCAAAAATTTTATTTTTCATGATTGGATCACATGATGTATGATGCCATATGTATGTTTATTTAGTCTTATGTGGGCTGCCCATGTTTAATGTGTGCTGTGCTGGGGCCTGCGTGCCTGGAATCTTTTTGTAAATTATTTTTAATTGTGATCTGCGTATCACCTTCTATTTAATTTATAAAATGTAATTGACCTGCGAGTCAATCTTGTCTAGATAGATTAATTTGTAAATTAATCAGACAAGAGCACAGAGCACACTTGGCAGAGGCGCTTGCAGCAGAGGCTTGACCAGGTGGGAGGTCCAGGGTTCGACTCTGGGACCAGGCGCATTTTCCCTGGTAGGCGCACCTGAGCTACAGATGGCACTTGGGCCCTGGTTTGGGCCAAATGAGCAGCAAAAGACCCATGAAGAAAAGCAAGTGAAGACTTAAGTTTTAAGGTCTTACTTAGGCTATGGGCTTTTACCACATAAGATTCATGCTTTCTTTTATTTGTTTAAATAAGTAGAACAGCATGATTTATTTATCTTCTGCTATCACCATAGGAATTGCATGATAGTGAAGAAGATAAAAGACCGTTAAAATCCAACGCTAAAATATCAAGCTCGTTAGCCTTCTGACGCGAAACCTCACTGTTCTGATTATCGTTGGAGCCGTGTTGTACCCACTCAGTGGGCACGTCCATCTATCTTCAGACGGTGCGGGATTACACCTGCGTGTTACAGAGAAGGGATTTATCGCTTCTCGTTGCTCAGCATAGCACATGGTGGTCCAGGGAGTAGGTCGGGTCAGCTTGACCATGTAGGCTACATATGTGGCGCATATGGTAGCGCATGGAGGCAGCCATCTGTGGGGTCAGAGATTGTGTTGTACCAACTCAGTTGGCACAGTCTGCTGGATTGCCCAGATGAAGGGGAATCGCACGGGTTGGCGATTGGCAGGCAGCCTACCAGAGATTAGTGCTTGTACTCTCTGTGCATCTTATCTCGCCTGAGCGGGACGCGGAGACCAAGTATGAAATCTGGATCCCATCTCACTAAAAGAGTGTTTACTCTTTCGGGCTGTTTTGCTGGATTTTTCAGCCAGATAAAATAGTGAGAAAAAGAATCTTTCTTAAGTCCTGATTGATTCTTAACATTGATACTGACCTTGCTGTTCTTGCATTGTTGTAGATACCTGCAGCAACGAACACCATGAACTTCAATGTGCGATCCCTACTGGAAAGGGAGAAGTTTGCTGGGCCAAACTTCTCAGACTGGTTTGGACACCTTAAGATTGTTCTTAAGGCAGAGAGGAAACTGTATGTCCTCAAGACGGCGATACCGCCTCAGCCCGCTCTGAACGCCGCAAGGGCGGTTCGGGAAGCCTATGAAAAGCACGTCAATGATAGCATTGATGTCGCTTGCCTGATGCTAGCGTCTATGACGCCACCGCTGCAGCGTCAGCATGAGGATATGTCTGCTATAGACATGATAGCGAACCTCAAGATGCTGTATGCTGCACAGGCGAGGACAGAACGCTATAATTTGACAAAGCTGTTCTTTCAGAGCAAACTGGCTGAAGGGAGCCCAGTGGGAGCTCATGTGCTCAAGATGATTGGGCACAAGGAAGCTCTAGAGAAACTGGGGCATACCATCAATCAGGAGCTTGCTGTAGACATTATTCTGCAGTCTCTCCCGCCCTCATTCGACGCGTTCATCATTAACTTTAATATGAACAAAATCGATTGTACTCCGGCAGAGCTGCTGAATATGCTCTTGACTACTGAGGAAACTCTGAAGGGAAAGCCTTCGACCTCTGTCTTAATGGTTCCTTCAAGGAACAAGAAGAAGGGGAAGAAGGGCAAGACCCCTGTCAAGAATTACAGCAAGGCTCTGAAGCAAAAGGTGAAGCGGTCCAAGGAATACAGATGTTTCCACTGTGGCCAGCTGGGTCACTGGAAAAAGGACTGTAAAGCGCTCCAAGGAGATAAGAGGGGAAGCATCGCTTCTGGCTCAGGTATTTACATGACTGAAGTCATGTTTTCATCTTCTTCTATATCATGGGTGTTGGACACTGCATGTGGAGTTCACATTTGTTCAAATGTACAGGAACTCAAGAGAAGAAGGCAGGTGGGACAGCATGAGGTGGACCTACGAGTAGGAAATGGGGCACGGGTTGCTGCTGTTGCTGTAGGAGACTATTTCATTTCTTTACCATCTGGACTTGTATTGGAACTAGACAATTGTTACTTTGTTCCTAGCATTACTAAGAATATTATCTCCATTCCTGCTCTTGTCAGGAAGGGGTTTTCCTTTGAATGCAATATTTCAAAGTATGTTTTATCTTTAGATAATATTGTTTATGCAACTGGTTCAATTAACAATGGGTTATTCATGTTGGACATGGAGAGTTCTATACAAAATATTGATAATAAGAAAGCCAAGTATGCTGATGACAGCACCTTGCTATGGCATAGTCGTTTAGGCCATATTAACAAGAAACGCATTAAGCGGTTGCATGATCATGGACTGCTGGGATCATTCTCCTATGAGGAGATTGATACATGCAAGGCTTGTTTAATGGACAAAATGACGAAGTCACCTTTTCCTAACAAAGGTCAAAGGGCTTCAGGTTTACTTGACCTTATACACAGTGATGTGTGTGGGCCATTTAGTAAACATGCCAGAGGTGGCTATCAGTACTTCATTACCTTTACTGATGATTTCAGAAGATATGGGTATGTCTATTTAATGAGACATAAAAGTGAATCTTTTGACAAGTTCAAAGAGTTCAAGAATGAAGTACAGAATCAGCTAGGCCGAAATATCAAGGCACTTCGTTCTGATCGAGGTGGAGAATACCTAAGTCATGAGTTTACTGACTATCTGAAGGAGTGTGGGATTATCTCACAGCTCACTCCACCAGGAACACCGCAATGGAATGGTGTGTCCGAGAGGAGAAATAGAACGTTACTTGATATGGTTCGTTCTATGATGAGTCAGGTTACTCTTCCATATTCCTTTTGGGGTTTTGCACTGGAAACAGCTGCAAAGGTACTAAACCGAGTGCCATCCAAGGCCGTTTCTAAGACTCCATATGAGTTATGGTATGGGAAACAGCCGAGCTTGACATTTATCAGGATCTGGGGTTGCGAGGCTTATGTCAAAAAGCTCGCCTCTGGGAAACTAGAGAGCAGATCTGACAAATGCATCTTTGTCGGTTACCCTAAGGAAACTAAGGGTTATTATTTCTACGATCCCAAAGAGAACAAGGTTTTTGTTGCTCGGACGGCCATATTTCTTGAGAAGGAGTCTCTTCTGCAAGAGGCCAGTGGGAGAGAAATAAAGCTGGATGAGAATCCAGAAGAAGGACAAAGTGCTCAAGTACAGTTGGATGAGCCTGAGCCGGTTGAACAGGTTATTGAACAACCTGAGGCTCAGATATCATGGGAACCGCGAAGATCGGGAAGGATTCGTCGACAGCCTGAGTGCTATGACGGAGTCTACATCATTGATCATGATGAACCCCTCACTTATGCGGATGCGGTCAGTGGACCGGAGTCAGCAAGATGGCTTGAAGCTATGCGCGCCGAGATGGACTCCATGTCAGATAACCAAGTCTGGGATTTGGTTGATCCGCCTCCGGGAGTTATCCCTATAGGCTGTAAATGGATCTTCAAGAAGAAGATTGACATGGATGGTAACGTGGTTACCTATAAAGGCAGGCTAGTTGCGAAAGGTTTCAAACAAATCTACGGGATAGATTATGATGAAACTTTCTCACCAGTAGCTATGTTTAAGTCTATTCGGATTCTTTTCGCGATAGCTGCATATTACGATTATGAGATCTGGCAGATGGATGTGAAGACAGCTTTCCTGAATGGAAATCTGGATGAGGATGTGTATATGACACAACCAGAAGGTTTCACTAATCCATCAGATCGTCATAAAATATGCAAATTAAAGAAGTCTATTTATGGACTTAAACAAGCATCAAGAAGCTGGAATATTCGTTTTGATGAATCAATCTTTGAATTTGGTTTCATCAAGAACGAAGATGACCCGTGTGTATATAAGAGGTTTAGTGGGAGCGTGATTACTTTCCTAGTCCTCTACGTCAATGACATCTTGATCATTGGAAATGACATTCCTGAAATGCATGCGGTTAAGGCATGGTTAAGGAAATGTTTCCAGATGAAAGATCTTGGAGAAGCAGCCTATGTGTTAGGTGTGAAGATCTACAGGGATAGATCTAAGAGGCTTCTCGGACTGTGCCAGAGTACTTACATCGATAAAGTCCTGGAGAGATTTCATTTAGAGAATTCTAAAAGAGGATATCTTCCAGTCAGACATGGTCTGAATCTTTCGAAGAGTCAGTGTCCACAAACACAGACTGAGAAAGATGAAATGGACAATACGCCTTATGCTTCGGCTATTGGGTCCATTATGTATGCGATGTTGTGTATTCGCCCAGACGTCGCTTACGGGTTAAGCGTGACCAGTCGGTTCCAAAGTAATCCGGGAGTGGCACACTGGATTGCAGTCAAGAACATCTTAAAATATCTGCGGAGGACCAAAGATATGTTCTTGATATATGGTGGTCAGGAAGAACTCAGTATTGAAGGATATACTGACGCTTCATTCCAGTCGGACCAGGATGATTTTCGATCGCAATCAGGCTATGTTTTTAGCTTGAATGGTGGAGCAGTGGTGTGGAAGAGTTTCAAACAGTCAACTGTTGCTGATTCCACAACAGAAGCCGAGTATGTTGCAGCCTCGGAAGCATCCAAGGAGGCAGTGTGGATTTGTAAGTTCGTGAGAGAACTTGGTGTTGTTCCTTCGAGTGCAGATCCTTTGGTTATCTTCTGTGATAACACTGGAGCAATCGCACAGGCAAAGGAACCACGGTCGCACCAGAAGTCCAAGCACATACAGAGACGGTTTCATTTGATCAGGGAGATCATAGATCGTGGCGAGATCAAAGTTTGCAAGGTTCATACAGATGACAATCTGGCAGACCCGCTTACTAAGCCTCTGGCGCAGCAGAAGCATGAGAAGCACTGTAATAATATGGGTTTGAGATTTCTCAACCATTAGATTAAGTGCAAGTGGGAGATTGTTGGGGTATGCCCTTAAGCCTAATGTTTGAGGCCTTGGGATTGTAACAGTGTCATGTAATAAACTCTTATGTTTATAAAGGCATGGTTATTATTCAGGTTGTTACCTTGTCTGCTGTAATAAGTGTACTTCTGAATAATGTCTCAAAGCTGTTCAGCTAGGCTGACATGCAGTTAAGTCCTTAGTCGATATATCTTGGTGAACATGAGACAGCCTTGATATGATTGAGACTAATATGTGTTCTAATCTTATAGGATGCTTCGAGCATGGAATAAGATGTAGACTCATGGGTACATTGGATGTACTGGACAGACCCTACTAGGATATTCAGTTGCTTGTCACAATGTGAATATTCCTTGATTGTAACAAGTGGCACATTTCCTCTGACTTGAGATCACTTGTGTTTTCTAAATGATGATTGTCATTGTTTTGAGGTAGTTCAATATCATTTGAAACATAATGATTATAGACTATCTTGGATGGTGAGCTTGAGTCATGTTAGGGCACTAGTGATAGACATAGGATTGCCGTCTCCTTGTTTAAGGAGTGCGATGTTCTAAAGGGCCCCCTGGATGAGATGATTGAGAAAAGAGTATGGCCATACCCAGGTGACAGTGTTCATCTGTTCTAATCATGCTCGTCATATTGGAGTTACAAGCTTGACACGCTTGTCCAATAAGAACATCCAGTGGCAAAGGAAATATGCATGCCTAGTGAGTTGATTCACACTTGTGCTGTTTTTGGGTGTAGTCTTGGAAGACTCTTTTCTTTATATCGGGAGACAGTGATGTGTTGCTAGATACCCCTCACTGATCGTGATGACGTAAGTTATCGTTACCGACATTTAAAGGAAACCCTCAGGGTCGCACAATTTGATGATATGGCTTACTTAAGTCAGATCGTGTGGACTGAATTGTTTAAGTTCAGTTTAAAGGGATTTGATCTCTGATTGTAAGTGAGATCTGGTCTGATCATGTTTGATTGATTAGGGCTTGAGATCGGTAAGCTTCGATCGAGAGAATAGATGCTAGATCGGTGAGATTAGAAGCATCAAGAGATCAACGGTTAGATCTGGAGCGTTAGGGTTTATTTGAGATCTAGACTTGATTGCTTGGCTTGATTGGTTCTTAAACCGAACCAAATTGAACCAGCTCATGAAATGAGCGCATGGTTCAAGGCGTGGCGACATGTTCACTTGGCGTGAACATTGGAGCGATGAGTGGTTGCTATTTTTAGTAACCATGATCTCCACTTGGAGATGGCTCACGTTCGAATAGAGGGTTCTCTATTCTCGTCACTCAAACTCATTCCTCTTGACACCTTTTGGTGTGCGGCGACAACTTGAAGCATAGAGGAAGATTCGGCCAAGAGAGATCAATATCTCCATCCCTTTCCTTTCGATCAGAGACATCTTGGATGATCCTTGCTAGCACAAGGGACGACAAGAAGCAAGCCGTCGCTCATCTTGTGTGTGACGATTTGGAGGAGACCTTCGTTGTTCTCTTGCTTCCAAGGCGCCATCTTGAAATGGCTATGGTATGAATCGCATCTTCTCTATTCATGTTTTCGAAAGTTGATCATATAATGCATGCTCTTCGACCCTTGAATCCGCTGCCTATCATGTTGCGCCACTTTAGGGTTTCGCACCCCTCATGAAAGGGGTTCCCTGCAGGATGTCTCCTTCTTCCTTCTCTGAGGTGCTTGTCACCTAGTTTTCTCTTCTCCTCCTTCTAGGGCTGAGTCCCTCCCTCTTCCCTTCTTCTCTACAAGCTTCTTCCTCACGAAACCAAATCAAACAACCACATATTCCGAGTTTCCAGAATTTCCAGAAACTCGTCACCTCACCGCCGACCATCCACCGGCCGGATCTCTACAAGATTTCGGCCACCATCGTCCCTACCCCTGAGCAACCTCCAGCCGCCGGCATCCGTCCATCTGCCTCTCCGATCGCCGGAATCGAACGGTCGAATCCAAACCCCCTGTTTCCGCCCGGCTTCCGCCTCAGATCCGCCTTTCATCGTCGATCTACTCCGTCCGGCCATCTTTCACCCCCAAATTCTGGCCACGTCCTCTCATCTATGATAACAACTTCCACTTGTAGCAGGTTTAGATTTTGTCCACCATCCGGCGAACGGCGACCGCCCCTTCCACTCACGCACATCCCCTGTTTCCGCCGAGCTCCCGCCCAGCACGACTCTTCCGCACGATTCTCCTCTGATCAGCCACCATCCACCTGCCAAACTCCGGCCACCACTTCGCCATAGTCAGAGGGACCTCCCATCATAACAGGTCCGGCGATCGTCGGCCACCGGACGAACGCCGACCAACTCCGCTCGGCGCTCGTGTTTCCCCCTGTTTCTCCAGATTCCGGCCTCGATCTGCTCCTCATCATGGTTCTCCTCCGGCCAGCCACCGCTTGTCTCCAAACTCCAGCCAACTCTTCGCCATGAACATACGGACCCCCAGTCGTAACAGGTTCGGCGGTCGTACACTACCGGACGAACGCCGACGACTTCCGCCCCTTACGCCATTTCCCCTGTTTCCCAGAATTTCCCGTGTCTACTGTTTCGTGTTATGCTACTTCTAATCTGAATAAGCTTCTTCTTGCAGGTATCTTAAGCAATCAGCGCAACAAAAATTCTGATCCTTGGAACTAATAGAAAGACCAGAACATCTTCTATCATTCCAATCAGTTGCGACGAATCCAGATGGACCAGAACATGCTACAAGACATAGCAACCTTTGGTGAATGATTTAACTCCTGCATTCGTTTTCACAACTAATCTGAATAGTGTTATTTGTGCAGGTGCTCTAAGCAATTGGTGCAACAAGTATCCTGAACTTTGGTTAGATAATGAAGCACACACCTTGTACTTTCATTTAGACTAGTTGATGCAAGCCCAGGTTCAACAGTTCAATCTAGCAGGCATTGTAAAATTTGCAAATCTGAAACATTTCTGTGCTATGTTAATTTACCAATCTAAATAGCTATATTGGTTGCACTAAATCTATATGCTCGAGTAGGAGTCTACTCTCCATTTTGATACGCATGCAAAGAACTAATTTAGTTCTACAATGCAGTTCATTTAGTTTGAATATTGAATGATTGGAACCCCTCTATGACATTGCCACATTTGCTAAATAATAATTTTCTGAACTCCTAGAATTCTAGCTGCTTTCATGAATATGCTGCTTTCTGAAAATTCAAAAAAAATAAATAACTGAATTTTACATCAGTAGTTTTACTCCACGCTTCCCCCCTACATCATGAGTTCTAAACCGGTCCAACTATAAAAGATGAGATTTTTGGAGGGTTAAGGAGCTTCGAAGTAGACGAACATGAGCGGCAACGGCGACAAGGGCGACGACTTGATTTCGAAGCATATTCCGGTGAGATTTCACATAATTTCGACGATTGATCCATCAATCCTCATCTCCAAACTGAGGAGAAGGCGGTTTCATCATCCTTTTTGTGATTTCTTTGCGATTCTTATGAGATCTTTCTTGTTCATCAAAAACATGTATTCTTTTGACAATGTGAACGAGTAGATACCTTTTCGGGATTGATTGGACGCAACCCACTGATTTTCATGGATTGATTTATACTTTTGCTCTTTTAATATAATTTTATCTTCCTGAATTGATTGAAATTGCACATATCCTATAAATTACCCTGACCAAGTAACTTTATGTCTTAGACATTGTGAGAAGGACCAGGAGGTGAATCGCTAACGTCCGATCTATTTCGATTAAACCTACGAATCCGATCACGAGAGTAGTTCAGATTCGTTTGAAGGAATTAACCTACTTTTCACATAACTCAAGGGATCTAGTTAGGTTAACTGTCACGAGAGTAGGGAGTTAATCTAATTAGATACTGTATCATGCTCCGGGAGGAAGTGATATGTACCTTAGGAAAAGTACCTTTCAGGATATATAAGTTTATTGACTGAGCTATTTTTACATGATTCATGTTTATCAGTGTGGCGAACCAATGAATTCCCGATGCTTTAGAATTCAAGCCCTTTAAAAAGCTGTTCTGAGTTTGTGTCGTGCTTGGAAGTTAGAACAACCAAATATTGATTCCGCCTAAATTCAAACATATCAAGAAGTCAGTACTTAGCTACGTAGTCCTCGTCGGGAATGATATCTTTTTATTACTTCGATAAATCCGTGCACTTGCGGATCGCTATCAAACCGCGTTCAGTTTTTCTCTAAAGAAGGCCACAGGATGGCCTTCCTGACTAAGGGAACCTCCGATGCCGGAACCGGATGCATCACACGCAACCTCGAAGACCATCGAAAAGTCAGGGAGGCGCAGGACAGGGGCGGGTGGTCAAGGCATCCTTAAGTGCGTCGAAAGCTCATTGAGTGGCAGGGGTCCACTCAAACTCGTCCTTAGAGAGATGCTGGGTTAAGGGGGTGGCAATCATGCTGAACCCACGGATGAACCGGTGGTAAAAGCCCGCAAGACCCAAGAAACTATGGACCTCAGTCACAGTGCGAGGCTCAGGCCAATGCCGGATGGCCTCCACCTTCACAGGGTCAACGGACAACCCATGGTCGGACACGATATACTCGAGAAAATACACGCTATTGGTCAGGAAGGCACACTTCTTCGTGTTAAGGAAGAGGTGCTCCTTGCGCAGGAGCTCAAAAGTGGAGCGAAGATGCTCCAAGTGTTCATCGCGGGTCCGACCAAACATCAGAATGTCATCGAAGTAGACGACCAAAAACATGCCCATGTATGGCCTGAGGACTTGACTCATCAAGCGCATAAACGTAGACGGGGCATTGGACAACCCGAATGGCATGATAAGCCATTCGTAAAGACCGTCCTTGGTCTTGAACGCGGTCTTCCACTCATCGCCCTCGCATATGCGGACCTGGTGGTATCCACTCCGGAGGTCGAGCTTGGAAAACCAAGACGTGCCGGAGATCAAATCCAGCATGTCGTCAAGCCGTGGAATGGGAAAACCTATACTTGACGGTGATCCTATTGATGGCGCGGCTATCGACACACATGCGCCACGACCCATCCTTTTTGGGCATGAGAAGCCTGGGAACGGCGCACGGATTGAGACTTTCGCAGATGTACCCCTTAGTGAGGAGATCATCCACTTGACGCTGCAACTCAGCGTGCTCTGAGGGGTTAAGGTGATGATGAGGCAAGTTAGGGAGGGGTGCTACTGGGATGAGGTCAATTGCGTGCTGAATTTCCCTTTCCGGGGGAAGGCCATGAGGCAAATCCTCGGGGCTGATATCACCAAACTCAACAAGGAGGGCGGACACCTCAACAGGAGCCACTAGATCACGACAAGGGATAGGATCCTGCACTTCGCGCACCATGAGCGCGTAGACAGTCTTGGCCGCATGAGCCTCGCGAACCAATGTGGGGGTGCGCATGAGGGAGACCATGGGGGAATGTGGAGGGGCAGGTGCCGAGGGTGTAATCAGGCCCTTAGAGGTGGACGCACGAAGCTCCTTGGGCAGACCTGGGATCAGACGGATCTTCTGCTCATCGTGGTCGAACACATAAGTGTTCGACTGGCCATAGTGGACTACGTCTCTATCGTACAACCATGGGCGGCCAAGGAAGACATGGGCGACGTCCATAGTCGCAACATTGCACAATACCTTCTCAGGATAGTTCCCAAATGTGATGGGTACCTAGCATTGATGTGTGACCGGAAGGCTCGTGGTATCAACCCATGCGATAGAGTAAGGTCTCGGGTGGAGCTCAAGGGGAAGGCCGAAACGTGTGACCACGGTCCGAGAGACCACATTCAAGCTACTACCACCATCAATGATGATCTTACACGACTACCCATTGCACTTAATGTAAGTCGTAAAAATGCCCGAGCGTCTCCAATCCTCGGTAGGCGTGGGCTGCACAAGGTTGTAGCGGACGACAAGTGTGGACGGACCCGATTGTTCGCCACTTGTGTAGCACTCAGCCTAGACGTTGTGCTCAGTGGGGGTTATGGTAGCGATGCGGGCTGGACCGGCGTCGGCTCGAGCGATTTTCTTGGGACACTCACGCGACATATGACCCGGCTCCAAACAATTGTAGAAGGTGATATGGCCAGGGGTTCTGACTGCTGGGGCCTTGCCCTTCTCCTCCCAAGTGGGCCGAGAAGGCAAAGCCTCAAGTGTGTGCACTGCCTAGGGGGCTGATGGGTCGGGGGCGCGGGTCGCGGGTCTGGACGAAGCTCCGGACGCTCAAGTCGCGGGTGGGGCTGTGGGGGACTGCCCATATGGGGGCCAAAATCGCTGTGCCTTGCAGCGGCGCCAAGGTCTTGCTCAATGTCACGAGCACACTGCAAGGTTTGGTCAAAGGTCTCTGAGCCATACGTAGGCAAGGCTCAGCGGATGTCGGCACGGAGCCCATTCCTAAACATGGACAATGACAACTCAGGGTCCTCTTGTAGGTTGCAACGGAGTTGAAGCGTCTCGAAGGTGAGACGATACTCCTCTACGGTGCTCGAGCCTTGGTGTAGGCTACTATACTGGTCAAGGAGACGCTACCTATATGCAACGGGGACGTAGCGCTCACGGAGGCGATATCGCATCTCCACCCACTCGGTGATCGAGGGAAGAGCTGGCTGCGCGTTTAGGCGCTCCACGTTTTCCCAATGTAAACGTGTAGGCCCTTCAAGCAAGGTGCGCACATACCTAACACGGGAAAGGTCGAAGTGTGCATTAACGGAAGCTACCCAGTCAAGAAACTCGGTGGGGTCAAGACCACCCTTGAAAGGGGCGGGGGTATGTCGAATATAACGATGGAAGTTGTCATCCGTCCGAGGACGCTCGACACGGGCTTGGGCAGCGGGGTACGGGGCGCGGCCCAAGCATGGCCGAAATGCCCATCGGGCTGAGGACCTTGTGCGGCCCAAACATCATCATCATCAAGCGGGTCATCACTGGGGATAGGATCCCTAAGGGCTTCGTACGGCCGTGTGCGGCCCCATTCCTCCTCCTGGACACGTCGCCGGGTGGGCGCGTCCAACGGAGGCAACTCTCTAGTGGGGGCTGGGTTTATGGACACCGGAGGGTTCACCGAAGTCAGGCGCTCATGCTCCGTGGGCCCGGGGCGACTAACAAGGTGTTGGATTCGAGCCAAAATCTGTTGGACCCTAGCATGGGTGCTTGCTTGTTGGGCGTCCACTCGTGCGGACAACGCCTCAAGCTTTGCGTCGATTCGCGCCTCAAGCGCAGCCATAGATCCTAGATGGGAATTAGCCCCTTCCGAAGGCTGGATTGACTCTTCGGATTCAGGGATGGTTTCCGGGGATTGGGACGACATAATTTGTGACCGCGTAGTCACCATGCACAAATAAGGGGGACACGACTAAGGTAAAATGCTGAAAACACCGAAAGGATGGAGAATTATGCAATGCAATGGTTAGGGATCATGCGAACGATAAGAATCGAATGCGCAACTTCCTCTAATACCAGAATTGATGCAGCAACTAATAGGTGAGGGGGTCCTTAAGCCGTACTCTAGGGTTTTACACAATGCGCAATAAAAACGGGAGAGGGTCGTGAGACGAGGGAAGAGAAAACGCATCGGAAAAGTGCAGGGAATCCGGTAGCAAGCACGACGAAACAGCGACGAGTTCGATTAGGGCAACACGAATGCGAATGAAGAGAACGACACCCAACTAAAATAATGCAGCGCACTAACCTCATAGCAATTTTAGCAATTTTCTGCAACTCACTTAGCACATTTAAGCGTAGCTCGCATTGGGGATTGCGGTGCCTCACGGTTTAGCTCGCGCGTCTATGAAGGTGAAACAAACCAAGAACAAGATATCTGACCACGCCTCCAATGGCGGATGGCTAGAGGTGAAGGATCGAAGAAAACCACATCGAAGGAATGCAATGAAAACACAAAGAAACAGGCGAATCTGACCCACCGGAAAGGTGGGTTTTGCTTCTTATAACGCAGGGAACACAAGCTGGAAACACGTCGAGTTGAGACACCGGTTGCCGACTGTTGTGATCCGAAAGGACACACTTTTAAATACAAGCAGGTAGACTCATTTCAGGGGTCGCGTCCCAAGTTATTGGCGTACAGGGCTATTGTCACTCCCTGGCACGGCTCCAAAAACTTGTTGTCCCTAACTTGTAGTGTCCACAAGTGCACGGATACTCAAAGTAATAAAGAAAATATCGATCCCACAGAGACCTTGTTGTTAAGTACCAAATAGTTGTATTCTCGCTAGCTAAGTAAACCGAATATGATGCAATAATCAACGGAAAGAGTGTAAAGTAAATCAGAGAGATAAATATGGTACTAGGGTTTCATCCACCTTGATTTTCATGACTAGATATATAAGGATGTTCATCAATCAAATTCTAATTTGATAAATACTTAATTTACTTCATAAGGGGATTATCTCACTTTCGTGCAGACAACCATGCAGAGATAAATCCTCGCTTTCGCGCAAGATTTATCCCAAGCTGATGATGTTGGGGTATGCCTTAAGGCTAATGTTTGAGGCCTTGGGATTCTTTCAGTATCATGTATAAACTCTATGTTTATAAAGGCAATGGTTGTTATTCAGGTTGTTACATCATCTGCTGCAATATGTATACTTCTGAATAATGTCTCAATGCTGTTCAGCTTGGCTGACATGCAGTATTGTCCTTAGTCGAGATATCTTGGTGAACATGAGACAGCCTTGATATGATTGAGACTAATATGTGTTCTAATCTTATAGGATGCTTCGAGCATGGAATAAGATGTAGACTCATGGGTACATTGGATGTACTGGACAGACCCTACTTAGGATATTCAATTGCTTCTCACAATGTGAATAATCCTTATATGCAAACAAGTGGCATATTTCCTCTGACTTGAGATCACTTCTGTTTCTAAATGATGATTGGCATTGTTTTGAGGTAGTTCAATATCAAGAGATGAACGGTTAGATCTTGAGCCTTATGGTTTAATATGATCTAGACCAATGCTTGGTTTAATTTGGTCTGTGAACCAAATGTAATTGAACCGGTTCACTTAGTGTGAGCGCATGGTTCAAGTCAAGGGAGGAAGTTGCGATTGGGGTAAACGCATCTTGCGTTGAAGTAGTGGCTTGCTATTTTTGGAAGTTGGTTTTCCAAAATGGGGAGCACGCCTCACGTTCGAGGGATCGCCCCTATTCTCGCCTCTTCACCTCTCGACGCCTCTCTCTCGTGTGGGAGTCTTCACGCAAAGGAGAAGAGAAGAAAGCCAAGAGATCTCTTCCCTTCACTCGATCAGGAGACTTGGAGATCCTTGCTAGCACAAGGAACGACAAGGAGAAGCTTCTCTCATCTTGTGTGCGCACACTTTGGAGGAGAGCCGCATCGTTCTCTGCTTCCAAGACGCCATCCAAGAAATGGCATTGGTATGATCTTAACTTGATCTATACTTGTTCTTTAAGTTGATTATATGACATACATGCGATCCTAGAAATCCTATGATTCCGCCCATGCAAGTTTTATATGCGCATGTTTAGGGTTTCGCCCCCTTTAGGGAACTTTCAATTAGTATCAGAGGATAGTTCCTTGTATGATCATATGATTGCTTATTGTGATCCTTGTTTGCGCTTTTTAGTAGATCTAAAAGAGCATGCGAAAATTTAATGTATGTTTTACATTGGCGCATGCATGATAGTTGACGCTTGTTGTAGTTTTCTCAAAACATTACTTGCGCGCCCCTCATTAGATCTAAGCGCCTACTTCAAAACCTTAGACGGGTTATTAGGGTTGAAGTCATCGTCCAGTCTAGACCCGACAGTCTGATCAGACCATCTGACAGCCTAGATGGGTCGACCAGATGGCACCTATGCGCAAGCATGAGGTGGCTATTGGTCGACTGCTGAAAGGCGTGTAGCGATGTCTGATTGAGACAACCAGTGAACACTCATGATTAAGGCCCGGGGTCACACCCGCTTGCCTAAACTCATGAGGGACGTTCAGCCCTTCACGCATGCATTGTTGACCATGAGGTCGACTCAAGTCGGTTATGACTTGGTGCATGCAAGGGCAGTGGGTCTGACTAGGTCTGATGAGTGGATCCCTATTAATGGACCGTTGTAAGGTAGTAGGGCACATAAGGAAATAAAATGAAGCCAATGGGTTTTTCAAAAAAATTTATTTTCTTGATTGGATCACATGATGTTTGTATAACATAATGATTGTCTATTTAATCTTATGTGGGCTGCCTAAATTTAATGTGTGCTGTGCTGGGGCCTGCGTGCCTGGATGTATATTGTAAATTATTATTGTGATCTGCGCATCACATTTTAATTAATTTATAAAGTGTAATTGACCTGCGAGTCAATCATGTCTAGATAGATTAATTTGTAATTTAATCAGACATGAGCACAGAGCACACATGGCAGAGGCGCATGCAGCAAGTGGCTTCACCAGTGGGAAGTCTAGGGGTTCGACTCTAGGATAGGCGCATTTTACCTGGTGGGCGCATCTGAGCTGCAGTGGGCGCTTGGGCCCGGGTTGGGCCAGAGAAAATGCTAAAGACCCATGAAGAGCTCAAGTGAAGACTTAAGTTAATTAAGGTCTTACTTAGGCTATGGGCTTTAACCACATAAGATCATCATGCTTTTAATTTACTGTTTCAGTAATTTAGTAACTGCATGATTTATTCTTCTGCTATCACCATAGGATTTGAATGATAGTAAGAAGATAAAAGGACCGTTAAAATCCAACGTTAAATATCAAGCACGATAGCCTTCTGACGCGAAACCTCACTGTTCTGACTATCGTGGGGCCGTGTTGTACCCACTCAGTGGGCACGCCCATCTATCTTCAGACGGTGTGTGATTACACCTGCGTGTTACAGAGAAGAGATTTATCGCTTCTCGTTGCTCAGCATAGCACGTGGTGGTCCAGGGAGTAGGTCAGGTCAGCTTGACCATGTAGGCTACATATTGAGCATATGGTAGCCATATGGAGGCAGCCATCTGTGGGATCAGAGACTGTGTTGTACCAACTCAGTTGGCACAGTCTGCTGGATTGCGCAGATGAAGGGGAATCGCACGGGTTGGCGATTGGCAGGGATTGCCTACCAGAAATTAGTGCTAGTACTCTCTGTGCATCTTATCTCGCCTGAGCGGGACGCGGAGACCAAGTATGAAATCTGGATCCCATCTCACTAAAAGAGTTTCACTCTTTCGGACTGTTTTACTGGATTTTTCAGTCAGATAAAATAGTGAGAAAAGAATCATTCTTAAGTCCTGAATTGATTCTAACATTGATACTGACCTTGCTATTCTTGCATTGTTGTAGATTACTGCAGCAACGAACACCACAGCCTTCAATGTGCGATCCCTACTGGAAAGGGAGAAGTTTGCTGGGCCAAACTTCTCAGACTGGTACGGACACCTTAAGATTGTTCTTAATGCTGAGAGGAAACTGTATGTCCTCGAGACGGCTATACCGCCTCAACCCGCTGCGAACGCCGCAAGGGCGGTTCGGGAAGCTTATGAAAAGCATGTCAATGATAGCATTGATGTCGCTTGCCTTATGCTAGCGTCTATGACGCCACAGCTGCAACGTCAGCATGAGGATTTATCTGCTATAGAAATTATAGCGAACCTCAAGATGCTGTATGCAGCACAGGCAAGGACTGAACGCTATAACTTGACTAAACTTTTCTTTCAGAGCAAACTGACTGAAGGGAGTCCAGTGGGAGCTCACGTACTCAAGATGATTGGGTACAAGGAGGCTCTAGAGAAACTGGGACACACCATCAATCAGGAGCTTGTTGTGGACATCATCTTGCAGTCTCTCCCGGCCTCTTTCAATCCATTCATTATTAATTTTAATATGAACAAGATCGACTGTACGCCGGCAGAGTTACTGAATATGCTCTTGACAATTGAGCAGACTCAGTCTCGTGAGAAGGGAACGCCTTCATCCTCTGTCCTCATGGTTCCTTCTAGGAACAAGAAGAAGGGGAAGAAGGGCAAAGCCCCTGTCAAGAGCTACAACAAGGCTCTGAAGCAAAAAGTAAAGCGGTCGAAGGAATACAGATGTTTCCATTGTGGCCAGCTAGGTCACTGGAAAAAGGACTGTAAAGCGCTCCAAGGAGAGAAGAAGGGAAGCAACTCTTTTGCTTCTGGCTCAGGTATTTTCGTGACTGAAGTCATGGTTTCTTCTTCTATTACATGGGTGTTGGACACTGCATGTGGAGTTCACATTTGTTCAAATGTACAGGAACTCAAGAGAAGAAGACAGGTGGGACAGCATGAGGTGGACCTACGAGTAGGAAACGGGGCACGGGTTGCTGCTGTTGCTGTAGGAGTTTATCACATCTCTTTACCATCTGGTCTTGTATTAGAACTGGACAATTGTTATTTTGTGCCGAGCATAACTAAGAATATTATCTCTATTCCTGCTCTTGTCAGGAAAGGGTTTTCCTTTGAATGCAAGATTTCAAAGTGTTATATTTCTTTTGATAATATTATTTATGCTACTGGGTCAATTAACAATGGGTTATTCATGTTAGACATGGAATGTTCTATACAGCAGATTGATATTAAGAAAGCCAAGTATGCTGATGACAGCACCTTGTTATGGCATAGTCGTTTAGGCCATATTAACAAGAAGCGCATTAAGCGGTTGCATGATCATGGACTGCTGGGATCATTCTCCTATGAGGAGCTTGATACATGCAAAGCTTGTTTATTGGGTAAAATGACGAAGTCTCCTTTTTCCAACAAAGGTCAAAGGGCTTCAGGTTTACTTGACCTCATTAACAGTGATGTGTGTGGGCCATTTAGTAAACATGCCAGAGGTGGCTATTCATACTTCATTACCTTTACTGATGATTTCAGTAGGTATGGTTATGTCTATCTAATGAGACATAAGAGTGAATCTTTTGACAAGTTCAAAGAGTTCAAGAATGAAGTACAGAATCAGCTAGGCCGAAATATCAAGGCACTTCGTTCAGATCGAGGTGGAGAATACTTGAGTCATGAGTTTACTGACTATCTGAAGGAGTGTGGGATTATCTCACAGCTCACTCCGCCAGGAACACCGCAATGGAATGGTGTGTCCGAGAGGAGAAATAGAACCTTACTGGATATGGTTCGTTCTATGATGAGTCAGGCTACTCTACCTTACTCCTTTTGGTGATTTGCACTGGAAACAGCTGCAAAGGTACTAAACCGAGTGCCATCCAAGGCCGTTTCAAAGACTCCATATGAGTTATGGTATGGGAAACAGCCGAGCTTGACATTTATTAAGATCTGGGGTTGCGAGGCTTATGTCAAAAAGCTCGCCTCTGGGAAACTAGAGAGCAGATCTGAGAAATATATCTTTGTCGGTTACCCTAAAGAAACAAAGGGTTATTATTTCTACGATCCCAAAGAGAACAAAGTATTTGTTGCTCGTACGACTATTTTTCTTGAGAAAGACTTTCTTCTGCAAGAAGCCAGTGGGAGAGAAATAAAGCTGGATGAGAATCCAGAAGAAGGACAAAGTAGTCAAGCACAGTTGGATGAGCCTGAGCCAGTAGATCAGGTTACTGAACAACCTGAGGCTCAGATATCACGGGAACCGCGTAGATCGGGAAGGATCTGTCGACAGCCTGAGCGCTATGACGGAGTCTACATCATTGATGATGAACCCCTCACTTATGCGGATGCGGTCAGTGGACCGGAATCAGCGAGATGGCTTGAAGCTATGCGAGCCGAGATGGACTCCATGTCAGATAACCAAGTTTGGGATTTGGTTGATCGGCCTCCGGGAGTAATCCCTATAGGCTGTAAATGGATCTTCAAGAAGAAGATAGACATGGATGGTAACGTGGTTACCTATAAAGGCAGACTAGTTGCGAAAGGTTTCAAACAAATCTACGGGATAGATTATGATGAAACTTTCTCTCCTGTAGCCATGTTCAAGTCTATTCGGATAATTCTCGCGATAGCGGCATATTATGATTATGAGATCTGGCAAATGGATGTGAAGACCGCTTTCCTTAATGGAAAATTAGAAGAGGATGTGTATATGACACAACCTGAAGGTTTCACTAATCCATCGGATCGTCATAAATATGCAAATTAAAGAAGTCCATTTATGGACTTAAACAAGCATCAAGAAGCTGGAATATTCGTTTTGATGAATCAATATGTGAATTTGGTTTCATCAAGAATGAAGATGACCCGTGTGTATATAAGAGGTTTAGTGGGAGCGTGATTACTTTCCTAGTCCTCTACGTCGATGATATCTTGATCATTGGAAACGATATTCCTGAACTACATGCGGTTAAGGCATGGTTAAGAAAATGTTTCCAGATGAAAGATTTAGGAGAAGCAGCCTATGTATTAGGTGTGAAGATCTACAGAGATAGATCAAAGAGGCTTCTCGGGCTGTGCCAGAGTACTTACATCGATAAAGTCCTGGAGAGATTCCATTTAGAAAATTCTAAAAGAGGATATCTTCCAGTCAGACATGGTCTGAATCTTTCAAAGAGTCAGTGTCCACAAACACAGACTGAGAAAGATGAAATGGACAATACGCCTTATGCTTCGGCTATTGGGTCCATTATGTATGCGATGTTGTGTACTCGCCCAGACGTTGCTTACGGGTTAAGCGTGACCAGTCGATTCCAAAGTAATCCAGGTCAGGCACACTGGATTGCGGTCAAGAACATTTTGAAATATCTTCGGAGGACCAAAGATATGTTCTTAATATATAGAGGTCAGGAAGAACTCAGTATTAAAGGATATACTGACGCTTCGTTCCAATCTGACCAGGATGATTTCCGATCGCAATCAGGCTATGTTTTTAGCTTGAATGGGGGAGCAGTGGTGTGGAAAAGTTTCAAACAGTCAATTGTTGCTGATTCCACAACAGAAGCCGAGTATGTTGCAGCCTCAGAAGCATCCAAGGAGGCAGTGTGGATTCGTAAGTTCGTTCAGGAACTTGGTGTTGTTCCTTCGAGTGCAGATCCTTTGGTTATCTTCTGTGATAACACTGGAGCAATAGCACAAGCAAAGGAACCACGGTCGCACTAGAAGTCCAAGCACATACAGAGAAGGTTTCACTTGATCCGGGAGATCATTGATCGTGGCGAGATCAAAGTCTGCAAGGTTCATACAGATGACAATCTGGCTGACCCGCTTACAAAGCCTCTGGCGCAGCAGAAGCATGAGAAGCACTGTAATAATATGGGTTTGAGATTTCTCAACCATTAGATTAAGTGCAAGTGGGAGATTGTTGGGGTATGCCCTTAAGGCTAATGTTTGAGGCCTTGGGATTCTTTCAGTATCATGTATAAACTCTATGTTTATAAAGGCAATGGTTGTTATTCAGGTTGTTACATCATCTACTGCAATATGTATACTTCTGAATAATGTCTCAATGCTGTTCAGCTTGGCTGACATGCAGTATTGTCCTTAGTCGAGATATCTTGGTGAACATGAGACAGCCTTGATATGATTGAGACTAATATGTGTTCTAATCTTATAGGATGCTTCGAGCATGGAATAAGATGTAGACTCATGGGTACATTGGATGTACTGGACAGACCCTACTTAGGATATTCAATTGCTTCTCACAATGTGAATAATCCTTATATGCAAACAAGTGGCATATTTCCTCTGACTTGAGATCACTTCTGTTTCTAAATGATGATTGGCATTGTTTTGAGGTAGTTCAATATCATTTGAAACATAATGGTTATAGACTATCTTGGATAATGAGCATGAGTCATGTTAGGGCACTAGTGATAGATATAGGATTGCCGTCTCCTTGATTGGAGTGTGATGTTCTATAGGGGCCCCCTGGATGAGATGATTGAGAAAGTGTATGGCCATACCCAGATGACTATGTTTCATCTGATCTAATCATTCTCATCATATTGGAATTACAGGCTTGACACGCTTGTCCAATAAGAACATCCAGTGGCAAAGGAAACACATATGTCAAGTGACTTGGGTTCACACTTGTGCTGTGGTTTGGGTGTAGTCTTGGAAGACTCTTTCCTTTATATCGGGAGACAGTGATGTGTTGCTAGATACCCCTCACTGATCATGATAACGTGAGTTATCGTTACCGACATTTAAAGGAAACCCTTAGGGTCGCACAATTTGATGATATGGCTTACTTAAGTCAGATCGTGTGGACTGAATTGTTTTGGTTCAGTTTAATGGGATTTAAACTCTAATTGTAAGTGAGATCTGGTCTGATCATGTTTGATTGATTAGGGCTTGAGATCGGTAAGCTTCGATCGAGAGAATTGATGCTGGATCGGTGAGATCAAGAGCATCAAGAGATGAACGGTTAGATCTTGAGCCTTATGGTTTAATATGATCTAGACCAATGCTTGGTTTAATTTGGTCTGTGAACCAAATGTAATTGAACCGGTTCACTTAGTGTGAGCGCATGGTTCAAGTCAAGGGAGGAAGTTGCGATTGGGGTAAACGCATCTTGCGTTGAAGTAGTGGCTTGCTATTTTTGGAAGTTGGTTTTCCAAAATGGGGAGCACGCCTCACGTTCGAGGGATCGCCCCTATTCTCGCCTCTTCACCTCTCGACGCCTCTCTCTCGTGTGGGAGTCTTCACGCAAAGGAGAAGAGAAGAAAGCCAAGAGATCTCTTCCCTTCACTCGATCAGGAGACTTGGAGATCCTTGCTAGCACAAGGAACGACAAGGAGAAGCTTCTCTCATCTTTTGTGTGCACGCTTTGGAGGAGAGCCGCATCGTTCTCTGCTTCCAAGACGCCATCCAAGAAATGGCATTGGTATGATCTTAACTTGATCTATACTTGTTCTTTAAGTTGATTATATGACATACATGCGATCCTAGAAATCCTATGATTCCGCCCATGCAAGTTTTATATGCGCATGTTTAGGGTTTCGCCCCCTTTAGGGAACTTTCAGATGATAAATAAATCATCAATCAAAGAACTCAAGATCACTTTCGTGCATCCGAATTCTAGGTTGATTGTCTCAAGCGGAATCTTGAGGATCACTTTCGTGCATCCGAGACTCAACACAAGTTCTACCTATGGTTCTCCAACGTTTTGATCCTCACTTTCGTGCAAGATCTCCACGTTTGACACACTAACTTAATCCTAGGTTCATAATCATCATCAAGGCAATTAGTCATCTAAAATAAAGAAATAAGGATTTAACCAAATTTCTTACGGTGAGTTCCTATTAATCAATTTTAGGGTTCCAGTTCTCAAGCATGTCACCTTTCGGTCCTTAATGCAAGAACTCTATTCATGATGACAAAAAGTAAACTAAGGAGAAACTTAGAACAATAATCGCATAGGTATAATTATCAAAGTAGAATTATCATTACGAAAGAAAAGATTATCTAATCATTAAAAATCAAGGGGATTACAACCCATGTCCCACAATATGTCTAAGCAAGCATGGAGAGAGAAATACAATCAACCATAGTTTCAAAGTATCAGAAAGTGAAGAGAAGGACGAAATAAACTTTACAACACGGCTGTGAAATTTAACACAGCCGTAATTTGCAAGGAACTAGCTGTGAATAGTGCCGACAACACTTCTTTCGTTGATTCCTCTTCCGATCGGACTCCTGTTGCTCTGAAACTTCTAGTGTGTCTTCCTTGTCCCCAAGCGAAGCTTTTGTGTGAAAATCGCGGCCTAAGGTGCACTATATGCCTCTCAGCGCGAGGCCAAACCCTAGACGCCTCTCTGACGATTGCTCTCTCAATACGTGATAAAAGTTGGGGCTTTTGGTGTCTTCCCAATCCTCTCCTTCCGAGCTCTCTTTTTTCTTCTTACGGCATCCAATTTAAAGCTCTGGATCGCCTGCAATAATCTCCGCAAAAATCAGGTGTTGAAATTGACCTGGGAGTCACGTTCAAAAACCGAAATATGATAGTGTAATATCTTACGACACTGCCGTAAAATCCCTCGACTATTCTGTTCTGAAAGTGCTGGAAAATATGGCACCGTAATATGGTTTACGGCCATGACGTAAAATCGGCTGAACTCTCTGGTCGGATACGTCAAAAAAATACGGCCCGTGTAATTATTTACGGTAGTGCCGTAATTTCAGGGAAACTTTCTGTTTTGAAGACGCTCCAAAATATGGCCCATAAAATGGGTTACGACAGTACCGTAATTTTGGCATAGGTTTCTGTTCTGAAAGTGCTGAAAAATACGGCAGTGTAATTCTTTACGACAGTGCCGTAAAATCACAAAAACTTTCTATTCAGAAAATCCTCCAAATTACGGCAGTGTTTTGATTTTACGGTATTGTCTGAAATTACGGTACCGTAAAGTGGATTACGGCACTGCCGTATTTTGCTGAGTTGCTCCGTTTTGTGTGAAATTTCTTGGGTGACCTCCGCTTGATGATGTAACTCTTTTATGTGTTTGATTTTGCTTGAAAACGCCTTGAAATAGTGCCTTTTTACCTGAAAACTATGAAAAACTAAAATAGAAGTAGACTTTGCAATATTTGATGAATTCAGCATAAAAATAAGTAAAAAGATTCTCAATTTAGCATGAAAAGATACATAGAATGATACAAAATATACTATATATTTTGGTGTCATCACCGACTCTTACAAACTCCGAAGGAGAAGCGACTTCACCTTCCACACAAGCTGGAAGCTCTCTTGCTCACCAGTAGATCTCTACCTCTAAGAGAACTACTTTAACACACTAGCCCTATCTCCTCTTTTATAGAATAAGAGGGGTGGGAACAAACAAAAATGCATAAGAGACAAGGAACTTTAATCACCTAACAACTATTGCAGGCCACTAAAGTTGTCAAGCTGCAACTACAAGACAGAAATTAACAAACTACTAGCTAATATTCTTCGAAGCTGGTAGCACAATCCTGCGTCTTCGTACGGGGCAGCTTAGATGCGTTCAGAGCACATGGCGACAAAACAATAGAATTTGGATGTCGCGGGCTGAGTTACCACCGTGGCGGCTCGATCTTGGGCCGAGTTGCTGATGAGATTGAGCAGCCCACTTGGGATTGGGTCCTCACGAGGCTGGCTTGTAGCGTCCTTAGGCCGGATTACTTCGGTGTGAGTGGAGAGGGGGCTAAGGACACCCAAGAAACGTTCCGGAGGCTTGCTTTGGCATTGGGATCGCCGGATTGTTACCTTGTTGGGCTCCTCTGGATCATCATGAGGTGGAGCAACATGGGAGGGAGGGTGATGCACATCGAAATAGGGTCGTCGGGGCTTGATTTGATCTTCATAGGCAAACACGGCCTGGCCGTGATGGTGAACACGGTCGTGTTCGGAGTTGCCGAAATCGACAGAACCGGACACGGCTTGCCCGTGACCAGGAGCACGCCCGTGACTGGAGTCGCCGAAATCCACAGAACTGGACACAGCTTGCCCGTGACTGGAGTTGCCGAAATCCACTGAACCAGACACGGCTTGCCCGTGACCGGGAGCACAACCGTGCTTATTTCCAGGCACTTCAGCCGAAGCGGGCACGGTGTGCGGTACGGGCGTGGCGGCAGGCATGTCGGCGTTCGCGTCTGCAGGCGACCGTGTCACGGCGGTGACGGGGCGCACGGCCTGGCCGTGCCAGGTCCTGGGGGGCTCCGATTGCGCTGAAAGTTATGCCGTGTCTTCGCCACGTCCAGGGGGGTCTTCCCAAGTGTCTTTTGGGGAGTTTGGGCGACCCTCATGTGTGCCCATGAGCCTATCTGTGTTGGTTGCTCCGGTTGTTCCTACATTACTTTACCTCTTCCTTGCTAGACTCACATGACTGAGCGAGACAGAAATAATTGAAGATTATATCCTACATATGGCGAGAAGGATCCCCCTATTTCTACGATAACACCATCATCATTCAGGTATTTTCATATTGACAATTTTACTTCCTCTATAGAACAACTGTTACATCAAATGTAGGAAGAATAAAGGTCCAAAGGTAAACTTCATGAAGAGATGATGAGATTTGGGGAGATGGTGATAATGATGAGGACGACCCCCAGGAGGAAGGTACTAAAATGAACTCTATTGATAAGGACTTTAAGCCTAAGAGGAAGAAGTGGATATTAATTTTTCTTATCCCCCCCCCATGACACATCGATTGCATAGATGACTATGCAAATTTTTATGTGGGGAGGGAATGAATATGATGCTTGTTCCTTCTACGGCTTAGTCTTCTAACTATTCATTTGGTATTATATTATTGACTTACTCTAACTTTTGCTATGTCTGTGATACATGACTATGACATTTTGACTATGTTATGATGATGGCTATGCTCTTATTTGACTCTGATTCTGTGATGATGATGATGATGGTGCGGCAATATTGTACTATCATAATATTTTGAGGATTCTTTGCTCGTGATTCACTCGTATATGCTGATGATTCTACAACATGCGGATGTGGTGAAAATATGAAAACATGATGATCATACGCTGCTGATGATTTGGTAATCTATGTTGTGATACTTTTTTTTTTCCATATCGATGCATGTATTTAGTGATTGTGATTGAAAATGTTATGGTGACTGTCTACTGAACTTGATGATTTCACTCTACTGATTTATCCTAATTATATCTGTGATTTATTCTGATTTCACATTATCTTTGTGATTTTCATGTTGATGCTTTGATATGATGACTTCTTTTTTTGATAAAGTATCATTTTGATGTTCTTGTTGATTCTGATGCAAATGAGATATAATATTTTCCTGATGCTTTGTGAAGATATATGGATGAAAATTTTTAGACACTGAGGCTTTTACTAGATTTAATCTAAAAGCTTTGAATGATATTGTATTACTTCTGATGACATACTCTTGTTGTGATGAATTAATGACTGTGATTCACTTTGATAATTATGATAATGTTGTGATCCTATGGTAGCCTTGAATAAACACTGAGATTGATTCAATACATGGTATGAAGTTTTTATGATATGTTGAATGCATCACCTTGTCATGATATCTTTTATGATCCTGTCCAATTGTTCTGAGCTTCTGAAATCTTTTAATTGGAATATTTGAGAATATTGAATTGATGTATCACTCATCTGAAATATAGTAAGGATTGCATGCTAGTGGTGTACACATGTTTTTCTATTGAAGCATATAGACTTATTCATTCATTCGATGACGCCATATTATTTATTGGGTGATGATCACATGTGTGAGTTAGCAAAAAAAAAAAGAGCCTCTTCTACTTGGCATGCAAAAAATTAGCCATGGTACTAAAGACATGAGTTAAAGTCAAAAGATCGCCAACAATTGCTACTAAAAATAAAATGAAAGATGAAATGGGCCAAAATGCAATACAATCTAATTTGCAATAACACATTTATGTCCGACCCCAACATTTGATTTTTGATAAATTGGATTTGTGAATGTAGCATGTATGCTAAATTGAATTCTTTGTATGCTCCGAGCTAAATGCCTTATCGTTTAAAGATTGTGGGACTTGCTTGATTTATTTCTTTTTAGTAAACTCATCATATCATTTCTCAAACTGGATCATGGTTTGCTAATAGAAATATCTGACTTTGTTGCTTGCTTTCATCTTGAATAACTTTTTCCATACCTGATATGTGTCCCATCTTATTTTATTGCTTGAGGACAAACAAAGATTTAAGTCTGAGAGATTATGCTGTCTTGTATTTTGGTGGTATTTTCCGATATCATTTTACCTCAAAGCAAGGAATATTCTGGTACTTTTATGTAATATTCAGACTTATTTACTTATTCTATTCGGAATCCACATTTTTCCTTGTCTGTTTATAATTTCAGGTAAAATCATAGATTTCTAGAGCTTATTTGAAAAGACGAGTCAGCACAGCAAAGTTGGAGTCAAACAGAGCTTTCTCTGAGAATCATAGATAGGCAATGATTGTAATCACAGGTCGTGATTCACCCAGCAGAACCAGAATACAGTGCACTTCATGGCTAGGCACAGATCATTTTCACAGGCCGTGATTGAAGTCTACCAGAACCTACAATGCAAATCACAACCAGGGCGTGATCATGGTGCTGCCTCTTGCCCTCGTACTCATTTTTCACTTGATTGAGAGCTCTAAAAAATTCTGAAAAATCAGAAAAAAATCTGATTTCGAAAGGTAAGATGAACGTAAAGAGTTTGGGTATAAAATCCCTTTATTTCATGACATTTTAAGGGAGAAATGAATGGACGAACATGCTAGGGTGAGAAAACTAGCGACAAAGGCTTTTGGAGAGGATTTTAGGGCGATTTCGCAACGGATCTTCACCAAACCAAGAGGAAATATTTGCATCATCTTCTCCTACCTCTCCTTACTCTTTGTTTCTAGATTTCTTTGTTAATTTGAGAGATCTGTACCGAATTTCATAGTTGTATAAGCTAAAACCTTTATTCGAGGCTCGGATGAATCCCGTTGACTTGATCTATTATATAAACTGAGTTTATTTTAATGTTATGAGTTATTTCTAAGCATATTTTATCTAGTTGTGTTATTTGCATAATTTTACTCTGATCAAGTAATTTTGGGTTTTGGACGCCACAATTCTGACCACAAGCAGAATCGTGATGTCGTATCTGCTAGACAAAACTTTTGAATCTCTATCAAGAAAGTAGTTAGGATTCACTCGAGGGTAACATAGTTTATCATAGAACTTAATGGATCTGTTTAAATCAATAAGCCACGAAAGTAGGAGATCCATTTAAATAAGTACTGGGTTGTGTTGCTGAAAGGGGGCAACCTCTACCCTAGGATAAACTCCTTGTGCATTACGAATAACTCATGCATCAGTTTATTGCAGTTCAATTAGATCAGTCAACATGGTGAATTCTGCAATCCCGATATCTCTGCACCCTTTATGTTTCTATCGTTGCTTTTCTTATTTTGTTCGTAATTGAGTCTAATAACCTTATTTCCAAAACACAAAAAGTAGATTGCTTAGCTTCTAAATAGTAGAATAGTTGGTACTTAACCCAGTTTCCTGTGGGCCCGATATCTTTTGTATTACTTTGATAACGTCATGCACTTGCAGTGCGTACTAAGTTTTTGGCACGGTTGTTAGGGAACTTCGATCAATGTTAACAAATTTCTAAAGTTTAGTAGACCAAGCATTTTATTTTTTTCTTATATTTTATTTTTGTTTTAGCTATTTTCTTTCTTAAGCTTTATCATTGTGTTTGATCAATTTTATCCAAAGAAACTTGAGAACAGGTGTTCTGTACCACTTAGACCTTGAAACAGGGAAAACATGCAGGCAAAGAAGAAAGTATTTAAGGAGAAAAAAAGGGCCATAGCGAAATGTTAGCTGCAACTCCAAATAAGTATGGGTGAGACAACTTGAGCGTGTTAGCTGCGAAGGTTGACTCTTTATCACGAAAGTTAGATTCCTTCAATGTTAGTTTGGCTGAAGCCACTAATCATTCATGTGAATTTTATGGAACTTCAAGACACAGCTTCGCCGAATGCCATTTAGGAATCTCACAACCTGAACCTTCTAGAGAGCAAGCCAATACCTTTAAGAATCTGAACCGTAGACCACAGTTGGATCCATTTTTTAATACATACAATCCAGGTCGGAGGAACTATCAAAATTTTTCCTATGAGAATAATCACAACTTAGCGATAGGTAACCTCCTGGATTTCAACTGAGACAGTTTGTACCACCTCAAAAGTCTAACCTAGAGTGCTTACTAGAGACTTTTGTGGCTGCACAAACCAAAGAAAATAAGAATGTTTGTGAAACCATTATACAACTAACATCTAAAGTGGACCCTCTCACCGATCTCATCGAGAGAGGCTCATCGAGATCATATCTGAAGATATTACTGTCTATTTGAGATCCTAAGTTAATAGGGCTCAGTAGTATACCAATTGAAAATCCTCGAGGGAATGCAAATGCACCCTACATTCTATGTGAACTTCATTAGGAAGTTTCATTAGGATCCGGACGATCCTTCTTGGTCACAGTCTTATCAAGCCCCACCAACAGTTCGGACAGAGTTCCATCGAAGGTTATGTGACAATTTAGTTCACTAGGAGTTAGGGCAAAGTAAAAGGAATCGATGTATGGAGTTTCACATCCAATGGAAAAAATCCCCTATGGAGGAAGTAAACTAGCACAAGTTTTCCGAATTATGGCAGTTTGAAGGTAAGCTGAGGAGCTACCTAGAGTCGCTGAGAACGGCGACCACCTCAGGTGGGGGAAGATGTTAGACCCATAATCAACTCTGATTTTTGACCGATCAACTGGGTCGTTGGCCTAAGTCAAAATCTGGTCAAATTTCTACCCAAATCACGCTAGGGCTGGCGTGAGATGGGGTAGAGGCAGCATTTCTACACCAAGCGGATGGCGGTGTTGGGAGCAGCCGACATCGACAACTATGCAATGGTTGGCTCTGTGGGAGGCATGCATCTTGTCTGGCGTCATCTTAGACTAGCGGCACGACTTCATGTGGCATCTTCAGGCTGGTGAACGGAGCAGGCGGACGCAGCGTTCGGGCCGCATGGGAGCTCCGGCTAGGGTGAGGGCGCCACATGGTGCTGTTGTAGCGGGCGAAGTTGGCAGTGTGCTTTGTCTCATAGGGTCGGTGGCCACTTGGTGCGAGCTGGGTGGAGACGAGGGGCGGTGTCTTCTCGGCTTCGTAGGCTGCTCGAAGTGGAGAGCACAGCGGGGGAGTCAAGGACGTGAGTTCAAGGGCCAAATGTGTGAGGCGGACGACACTTGGTGATGCCGGCGATGTCAACCTATGAGGCGACGGCCGCGTGGCGTGAACGGGTTTGGCAGGTTGGGTGAATGGCTTAGTCCGTTCGGGAGGCTGGGCACGCGGCTTCAAGCATTGAGGCGCGCAGCTGGTGGATCTCTAGCGTCGCATGGATGCTCGAGAGAGAGGAGCTGATCCACGGGCTCTTCACGTGCATGAGTGACGAGTAGGTGACACTGCTTCGGGGTGAACTAGCAGATGCATAGGCATATGCAGCGGCCAAAGTTGGCTGGCGGGGAATACAGGCGCGGGGAAGAGGGAAGTAAACGATGCTTTCTTCCTTGGCTGCCGACCTAACCAGCGAAGGACGAGCAGGCGCTTACTCATTCCTACGTCCCTCTTCTCATCTACCCTCCTACTCTCATTTTTCGGCGATCGTCCGACTACCTCCGGCGGACTTTAGTGGTGAAGTCCGGGCATCTATGGTGGTGTGTAGTGGGTGGTTCAAAGCACCGAGAGGCCTCCCCTTCCGCTCCGGCGATCGACAACGAACGCCGGTGGACTCTAACGATCGCTAGTGTGGTGCGGGCGATTCAACGTCGATGAGTCAACCTTGTTTCCCTTTTTTAGCTCTACATAGCTGTATCTAATGTTCCGACAGACTCTGGTGATTGGCTACGATCTCCGGCAAACTTTGTACGACGACCGGTGGTATGTAGTGAGATGTTCGGCGTCAAGTAGTTCAACTCAGCTTTCCATCAGTCCATTGTCTAGTGGTGGAGCCGACGGGTTTGAGTCCTGTTGAGATATATTCTTCCTCCTAGCTCCTTACTTTCTGTTATTTATAGTTTTCCGGTGTCGTTTTATTTTTCGGTGACATCTTGTTTTGCTGCTCAGCGCAACCCCACGTTTAAGCACGTGTGGTCCCTAGTTTCTCTGGTGTTCTCCCTTGCACCTCTAAGGAAGGCAACTTATCCCCTCTCCTTGGTGTGTGTGTCCCTATTGCCATTTTTGTGTGTTGTGTTGTTGTTCTGTTTTCTATGTGCGACTATCCCTTCTTTGATGCCCAGTGTTGTGTTTATTATTAGCACATATGTGCCACCATCTACGTACAGTGTTAACTGTTTATTGAGTTAGACTGAGATGTGAATAGTCACGTCTGCCGATCGCACCCTTTGTTTTTTTAACTCATGCGTGGAACGATTTTTCTTTCGGAGTCTTACATGGCTTTGCTTATTTTTTTAAAAAAAATTAATACTAATTTTGAGCATGACCTAGTATATAGTAAAAAAATTTAATATAATAAATTAGATATTTATAAGGTTTGAGTATTTAAGAGAGAGTTAAAATTTTAATAGGATCGGTACATATAGGAGTTTAGAATAAAATCGTGTAGTTAATCAAATATAAATAGAGAAAAAAAACACATATACCTACCGCTGCAGCTCTATACGGCAGCAAAACCACCACAAAAGTGGTACTAAATAAAGATTCTTGGAGACCGTAAGTGGTGTGTTTACTTGATCATTATCTCCATATCTCACCTTGCGTCTGAACTGTTTCATCAGTTTCCTAATTTAGGCTTAGAAATACTAATTCCTGAACTCAATTTTGTCTACATACTTTCAACAACTAAAGCCTGAAAGATATTGTAAAAAAACAGTTGAGCACCTTTTAGAAAATTTTGCAAATTTTCCTTCACACTTATTCTGCATGCATATGCACGGAGACTGAACGAAAGTTTCCATATATTGTAATTTACACGACGATTAAAAGAGGAACGATTCTATAGCAGTAGTTGGTTAGTTACAGCGATGAGGGGGCTTGCTTGATTTCAAGCTGTACCGGTGATGCCAGGGTCTGGCTTGGGGCGGTCGACGTCCTTGTCATCGGCAGCGAAGGCCGGACCGGCGCCATTACCGTCGGCGGGGTCCTCCACCTTCTCCTGCAGCTTGTCGACCTTGACCATGCCCTCGTCCTCCTTGGACCGCAAATCTAATCTCGTCCTGTTCTTCTCTGCCACTGACTCGTAAGTCGTCGGTGTGAACGACCCCGGCGGGTGTGCTCCTTGCGCCCCCGACATGCTCCTCTCTTTCTGCCCACAGCTCACACCTCTCCTTAGCTTAAATTTTTGCTACTGTTTCACTCTTAATTATATGCATATGCGATTCAATCATGTATTTATAGCAGTGGACTACTGGAGATGAGGATGGGGATGTGATTGACTTGAATTCTTATAGGTAACGTGCATGGCGTGCACGTGAGCAGCCATGGCATAGCCGCATGCATGCTCAAACTCTCCCTTGCTAACACGTACACACCACCTACATTTTCTTGGATATTCAAAAATATATAATTAGATTGAAGCTTTGCCCCTATCCTTGAACTGATTTCTGCAACTTTCTTCTGATGGAATCAGATTCGAAGTGTACACAACGATCTGTTTTTCGTGGCTACAGTATAATAATATATAAGTTGATAGCATGCTTAATAATAGTAAAAACTTAATTCTTTCTTCCAATCACATCATTTCTCCCCAGCATCATTTTATTTGTCACGTATGCTTTTGACCTTAAAAAAATGAACTGTTGCTATTCTTTATCTACATCATACCAGGTGTTTTTGTTTACAGTATATTTCTCTGCTTGTAACAGGTCAAAGAATATTAGTATATGATCTCAGCTTCTCTTGGCAGCTTTAGATAACCTATAGTACAATTCGTATAAGCTTCAAAAAGACAATTTCAAGAGTTTGATCCATCGTTTTCTCTTTTAATCCTTTCAATGAAGATATGCATTCACCTCTGATGCTAGAACGTGGAAGGAGAAATAGCTTGGATTAAGTTGCCAATAGAGAATACAAGGACTAAAATGTAAAAATGTAAATGGTGTACTAAAATGCAAAGTTTTATACTAAAGGACGCCGCTGCTCTCCAAAATTTTGATGCATAGAGATGAAAGGAACCATGGTCCTTATATAGACAAAGTTACTAAATTTACGAGTCAATTAACAAGTTTCTCTGACAATTAATTTAATCATGAGAGTTAAGAATTGGTTGATTTGGTTTATTTTTTTTTTAACAAACCGACTAAAAATTGTGCATTAAGAGGCAATAAAAACTTGTCAAATGTGACGTGCTATTGAGTATGTATTTTGATTTTTAGTGCCACTTGGATTCCTTAGCTAGCACAATGGCTCCTATTGTTACTACTGATATAGATAGCTCTATGGTATCCACAATACGAATCACTTCAAGTTCAAGGATGAATTTATGAATCCAAAACTACTTCTTTAATTAATTAGAAGTTATGCTATACTTGGCCACAACTTATATAATATATTATTATGGACGGCTTAAAGTAGTTCTTTCATCTCATAGCACGACCATTTATAATGAACACCTAGCATAACTACGATTAAGGTTCAAATGAAATGACACATTAGTGCTGCTTAAGGCACTTAGCTCTTCCTTCCTATAGACTAAGAAAATTTTCTTTTGTCCTCTTCAAGAACATAAATATATTCTCCGCATCCATCTAGTGTAAAGAACCTCATATATGATTGATATCTATTGCTTATGCTCCAAGCATATAATCCACATTTGGTCTCATGCATAATATTTGATCGATCCAACAGCCAAGGTATAAGAGATGAAATTGATGTCATCACCCTCCATTTGTGTTAAAAAACACAATCTTAGAGAGAACCACACCTTGACTATATGGAAGAAATCCTTTTGTGGATTTTTCTATGATAAAACTCTCCAACATTCTTTTGATGTATGCCGACTTGGGGGCAATGAACCTCTTGTATCTATTCTCATAGATCCTCATCCCTAGGATAAAAACAATATCCTCTAAGTCTTTCATCTTGAAATATACTTCCCAAGTTTTATCTTCACATGTGAAGAGCTAGGACGTTGTTTCTAATGAGAAGTATGTCCCTAACATACCATACTAGAAGGTCATAAGGCTCTCATTGAACTACTTATACACACAACTATTATCTTTATTTTATTAAACTTCGTACTTGACTTCATCAAAACGAAGATGCTTATGACATGAAGATGCTTGATTTATTTCATAAATGGATCTCCTAGCTTGCATACTTTATAGATTTATTTCATAAATGGATCTCTACATGCATTCTCTAGTGGTCAAACACTAGTCAAATGACACTCATATGTCATTCTTTTGGGCCTAAAGCCTAATAATGCAATCCAAACTTCATGAGCATATGCCTACCCCTAATCATGCCCCTAGATCAATTAATTTGAGCTATCAATTCAATCAATATTGATCTAGGTCCGATCTAGATTTATCCTGCTCTCAAATGGACTCAAATTAATGCACAGTTCGATCTGAGGCTTCATGATCATATTACAATATCAATTGTGTATGTGTGCAATTGCATAGAATCCATATGATATATTAAGAAGATGCTAGAAAGGTTCAACATAGAGAATTCAAGGAGAGAATTTCTCCTAGTTACGCAAGGTCTAGTTATCTATAAGAGTTAGTGTCCTTCGACACAAGTAGAGAGAGAAAGTATGAGTCGAGTTCTCTATACATCGGTAGCAGGACTGATCATGTACTCAATGTTGTCCATGAGATCAAATGTGGATTATGCTTTTAGCAGAGCCAATAGGTAGTAGTCAAATCTAGGTGTTGAGTATTGGATGGCAGTGAAGACTATCCTTAGGTACATGAGGAGGACTAAGCAGTTGATATCAGGGAGAGAAAGAGCTCAGTATACATGAAGGAGCCAAAGAAGCCCAAGGGACCCAAGGGGCTCAAAAAGCCCAAGAAGAGAAACCATTAGACTCCCCAGGGGCCAAGGAAGACACCTGATGTAGGTGGGCCAACTGGTATAATGAGCTTGCATGAAAACAATGATCTTGTTGAAAAAATATTTAACTAGTTATAAAAATTTCCTATGCCATGCAGAAGGATCTAGTGATCCATTATCATAACTAACTAAACCCAACAGTAGAACAAAACTAGCTCTTTCAAATGGACTAAATATGGAGAGTCAGATGCTTTCTTAAACATGTAAAATATGTGACAAGAAGGCTATTCAGATTAGTGAATGATAGAACAATAGAAATTTATTAGTTAGCGAAATTTATTGTGCTATGCAGGATGTTCTGGTGACTCTCAAATGGAGCCAAGTATTCCTGGATGTAGAGCAAAATGTGTGCTTCCAAGTCGTGCAAAGCATCAGGTATTCCAGTAACTCCAAGAATGTTAATGACCTACATGAAAAACGCTAATCAAATTAAAACTAGTACAGAAACTTAAACAGTAACAGAACAGTTAAGAGTTCTCGTGGAAGTAGTGGGGGCATCGGGTGCGAGCTGGTCGTGTTGGCTCCGTTCATCGTTGACGAGCTAGGGAAGGACATGTGATGCAGGAGCAAACGAGCCTATGAACATACCTGAGGACGGCCCAAACCCCCTGGAAGGCACTTGGGAAGACTCCCTAGGACGTGGGGAAGATACAGTGCGATTTTCAGCGCGATTGGAGTTTCCTAGACCCCGACATGGCCAGGCCGTGACGGCAGTCACGCCCGTGATGAGCACACAACCCCTCTGCATGCCCGTTCCCGCAACCATGTTCGGTGCCGCACTAAACCAACCTGGAAACGGCTAGTCCATGATGGATAGCATGGCCGTGACGAAACTTTCTGTGGATTTCGAGCCCAACATTACGGCCCGTAAAGAAGACTACAGCCCCGACTATCCGCCCCGACACGGCCAGGTCGTGATAGAGAGCATGGCCGTGAAGCATTCTATTGATTTTGGGCCCAACATTATGGCCCGTAAAGAAAATGATGGCCCCGACCGTCCGCCCCGACACGGCCAGGCCGTGACGACTAGCACGGCCGTGACATGGTCCAGCCGCGACGCGAATGCGAACATGGCCCGCGACACGCCCGTGCCCCCTACCTTGATCTTCGCAACAAAACCTGGAGCATCTGAACACGCCCGTGACCACCATCACGAGCAGGTCGTGTTCACCCATGAAGACTAGATCGGGCCCCGACAACCCCATTTCGACGTGCACCACCCCCTCTACTTTGTTGCTCCACCTCATGATGATCCAAAGGAGCCCAGTAAGGTGATAATCCGGTGATCCCAACGCTAAAACAAGCCTCCAGATCGTTTCATGGGCATCGTTAGCCCCCTTTCCACCCAAACCGACGCTACTTAACCCAAGGACACTACGGCCCAACCACTTGAGGGCCCATCCCCAAATGGGCCGCTCTATCTCATCCGTAATTCGGCCCAAGATCGAGCTACCACGGTGGTAACTCAGCCCACAACGTCCAAGTTCTGTTGTTTTGTCGCCATGTGCTCCGAGCACATCTAAACCGTCTCCGTACAAAGACGCAGGATCATGCATCAACTTCGAAGAATATTAAATAGTTATTCCATGTCTTGTAGCTGCAGATTGACCACTTTAGTGGCATGCAACAGTGGTTGGTTTGTTAGAGTAAGTTGTCTCTTATGTATTTTGTTTGTTCCTATCCCTCTTATTCTATAAAAGAGAAGGTAAGGCTAGTGTGTTAGATAGTTCTCTTGGGTGCTTAGAGATCTCCTGGTGAGCTTAGAGTCGCTAGCATTTATGAGGACGAGCTGGAGCCTTGCCTTCGCTGTTGTTCGGGTTGAAGGTTCTCTTCGATTCCAAGTATTCCCTCTCCGGTTTCAAGTAAATCCCACCCTTCCGGTGGGTCAGGTTCGCCTGTTTGTCATTCTCTTATGCGTTTCTTCGCTGTGGTTTTCTCCTCTTTACTTCACCCACGTCCGTCCGCACATTGGAGCATGGTCGGATCTCTTATTTTGGGTTTGTTTCAGCTTTATAGGAGCGCAAGCTAAACCACGCGAAACCGTAGTCCCCAACGCGAGCTGCGCTTAAACGTGCTAAGTGAGTTGCAGGAAATTGCAAAAAATTGCTACAAGGTTAGTGCGTTGCATTATTTTAGTTGGGTGTCGTTCTCTTCATTCGCATTCGTGTTGCCCTAATCGAATTCGTCGCTATTTCGTCGTGCTTTCTACCGGATTCCTGCACTTTTTCGACACGTTTTCTCTTCCCTCGCCTCATCACCCTCTCCCGTTTTATCGCGCTTTGTGTAAAACCCTAGAGTACGGCTTAAGGAGCCCCTCACCTATTAGTTGCTGCATCAATTCTAGTATCAGAGGAAGTTGCGTGTTCGATTCTTATCGTTCGCACGATCCCTCCGCATTGCATCGCATATTTCTGCATCCTTTCGGTGTTTTCAGCATTTCGCATTAGTCATGTTCCCCTTGTTTGTGTATGGTGACTACGCGGTCACAAATCATGTCGTCCCAATATCCGGAAACCATTCCCAAAACCCAAGAGTCAGTCCAGCCTTCTGAAGGGGCTAATTCCCACCTAGGATCTATAGCTGCACTTGAGGCGCGAATTGATGCAAAGCTTGAGGCGCTGTCTGCGCATGTGGACGCCCAACAAGCGAGCACCCATGCCATGGTCCAGCAGATTTTGGCTGGTATCCAACACCTTGTTAGTCGCCCCGGGCCCACGGAGCATGAGCGCCCAACTCCGGTAAACCCTCCGGTGTCCACAAACCCAGCCCCCACTAGAGTTGCCTCCATTGGCTGCGCCCACCCGGCGGCTTGTCCAAGAGGAGAAATGGGGTCGCACACGGCCGTACGAGGCCCTTAGGGACCCTATCCCCAGTGACGACCCGCTTGATGACGATGACGTTTGGGCTGCGCAAGGTCCTCAGCCCGATGGGCGCTTCGGCCATGCTTGGGCCGCGCCCCGTACCCCTGCCCACACTAGTGTCGAGCGTCCCTGGACGGACGACAACTTCCATCATTATATCCGACATACCCCCGCGCCTTTCAAGGGCGGTCTTGACCCCACCGAGTTTCTTGACTGGGTCGCGTCTGTTGACGCACACTTCGACCTTATAGGACTCCCGCCGCATTCCCGTGTTTGGTATGTGCGCACCTTGCTTGAAGGGCCTGCACGTTTACATTGGGAAAACGTGGAGCGCCTAAATGCGCAACAAGCTCTTCCCCCGATCACCGAGTGAGCGGACATGCGATATCGCCTCCGTGAGTGCTACGTACCCGCTTCGTATAGGCAGTGTCTCCTTGATCAATATAGTAGCCTACACCAAGGCTCGAGCACTGTAGAGGAGTATCGTCTCACCTTTGAGATGCTTCAACTCTATTGTAACCTACAAGAGGACTCCGAGTTGTCATTGTCCAAGTTCAGAAATGGGCTCCGTGCCGACATCCATCGAGCCTTGCCTATGTATGGATCGGAAACCTTTGACCAAACCTTCCAGTGTGCTCGGGACATCGAGCAAGACCTTCGCGCCACTGCAAGGCGCAGCGATTTTGGCCCCCATAGATGCCCCCATACGGGCGGTCCTCCGATGCCCCATCCGCAACTTGAGCATCTGGAGCCTCATCTGGACCCACGACCCGCACCCCTGACCCATCAGCACCCCTAGGCAGTGCACACACCTTGAGGCTTCGCCTTCTCGGCCCACTTAAGAAGAGAAGGGCAAGGCCCCGGCAGTCGGAACCCCTGGTTGTATCACCTGCTACAACTATTTGCAGTCGGGTCACATGTCGCGTGAGTGTCCCAAGAAAACCGCCGGAGCTGACGCTGGTCTGGCCCGCGTCGCTACCATAACCCCCGCTAAGCACGACGTCGAGGCTAAGTGCTACACTAGCGGCGAGGAGTTGGGTCCGTCCATACTTGTCGTATGTTGCAACCTTGTGCAGCCCGCGCCTACCGAGGATTGGAGGCGCTCAGGCAATTTCACTACTTACATTAAGTGCAATGGGCACTCGTGTAAGATCGTCATTAACGGTGGTAGTAGCTTGAACGTGGTCTCTCGGACCGTGGTCACGCATTTCGGCCTCCCCCTTGAGCCCCATCTGAGACCTTACTCTATCGCATGGGTCGATACCACAAGCCTTCTAGTCACACACCAATGTCAGGTCCCCATTGCATTTGGGAACTATCGTGAGAAGGTATTTTGCGATGTTGTGACTATGGACGTCGCCCACGTCCTCCTTGGCCGCCCATGGTTGTACGATAGAGACGTAGTCCACTATGGCCGGTTGAACACCTATATGTTTGACCACGATGAGTAGAAGATTTGTTTGATCCCAACTCCGCCCAAGGAGCTCCGTGCGTCCACATCTAAGGGCTTGATTACACCCTAGGAACCTGCTCCTCTACGTTCCCCTATGGTCTCCTGAAAGTAACCCTAGGTCACATACGCATATAAAACTTTTCGCATGACTAGGTCCAAAATCGAATGACTTAAACATATGATCAACATATGAAGACTTGTATAGAACAAGTGAGGATGTTACCATGGCCATGAGAGGCGGCTTGGAAGAAAAAGGGCGAGCGGCTCTTCTCCAAAGGAATCACACACAAGATGGATTTTCGCTTCTTCCTTGTAATCCTTGTGCTAGCAAAGATCCAAAGAGTCTTTGATCGTGTGAGGAGATGTCCTCTTCTTGCTGGCCGCACTACTCCCTCTCTTGGCGTGAAGACGAACCAAAAACCCGAGAGGAGCAAGGGGCGAGAGGGGCGTTCATACGTTCGAAAACGTGGGACGTTTCTCAAGAGAAAAATTGGCTTCCAAATATAGTAAGTGTTTAACTCCCCATGAAGCCATCGAAACTCCTCTCCCCGTTGAACCATGCGTTCACTTAAGTGAACCGGTTCAATTCCATTTGGTTCAAGGACCAAATCGAACCAGCCATGGTCTTGATCTCTTTGAACCTCATGGTTCAAGATCTAACCACACATCTCAATGAACCTCTTGATCTCTACGATCAAGCATCAATTTTCCCGATCGAAGCTTACTGATCATATGTCCTAATCAATCAAACATGATCAGACTAGATCTTACTTCCGATCAGAGTTTAAATTGCTTTAAACTGAACTAGAATAATTCCAGTCCACACGATCTGACATAAGTAAGCAATATCATCAAATTGTGCGACCCTGAGGGTTTCCTTCAATGTCGGTAACGACAACTTACGTTATCATGATCAGAGAGGTGTATCTAGCAACACATCACTGTCTCCCGATATGAAGGAAAGAGTCTTCCAAGACTACTCCCAAGCCACAGCACAAGTGTGAATCCAATTCACTCAGTATACATGTTCCCTTTGCCACTGGATGTTCTCGTTGGACAAGCATGTCAAGCCTGTAATTCCAACATGATGAGAATGGCTAGATCAGATGAACATAGTCATCTGGGTATGGCCATACACTTTCTCAACCATCTCATCCAGGGGGCCCCTTTAGAACATCACACTCCAACTAGGAGAGGCAATCCTATATCTATCACTAGTGTCCTAACATGATTCATGCCCACTATCCAAGATAATCCTTAACCATTATCTTTCAAATGATATTGAACTACCTCAAGACAATGTCAATCATCACTTAGAAACACAAGTGATCTCAAGTCAAAGGGAATATACCACTTGCTTGCTTATAAGGATTTATTCACATTGTGACAAACAATTGAATATCCTAAGTAGGGTCAGTCCAGTACATCCAATGCACCTATGTGTCTAAATCTTATTCCATGCTCGAAGCACCCTATAAGATCAGAACACATATTAGTCTCAATCATATCAAGGTTGTCTCATGTTCACCAAGATATCTCGACTAAGGACAACTCTGAATGTCAGCAAAGCTGAACATCATTGAGACATTACTCAGAGGTATACATACAGCAGCAGATAATGCAACAATCTGAATAACAACAATTGCCTTTATAAACATATACAGAGTTTATACATGATACTGATAATAGCCCAAGGCCTCAAACATTAGCCTTAAGGGCATACCCCAACAATCTCCCACTTGCACTTAAACTAATGGTTGAGAAATCTCAAACCCATATTATTACAGTGCTTCTCATGCTTCTGCTGCGCCAGAGGCTTTGTAAGCGGGTCAGCTAGATTGTCATCTGTATGAACCTTGCAGATCTTGATCTCTCCTCGATCTATGATCTCACGGATCAAATGAAACCTTCTCTGTATGTGCTTGGACTTCTGGTGTGACCGTGGTTCCTTTGCTTGTGCAATCGCTCCAGTGTTATCACAGAAGATAACCAATGGATCTACACTCGAAGGAACAACACCAAGTTCTTGAATGAACTTACGTATCCACACTGCCTCCTTTGATGCTTCTGAGGCTGCAACATACTAGGCTTCTGTTGTGGAATCAGCAACAATTGATTGTTTGAAACTCTTCTACACCACTGCTCCTCCATTCAAGCTAAAAACATAGCCTGACTGTGATCGGAAATCGTCTTGGTCAGATTGGAATGAAGCGTCAGTATATCCTTCAATATTGAGTTCTTCCTGACCTCCATAAATCAAGAACATATCTTTGGTTCTCCGAAGATATTTCAAAATGTTCTTGACTGCAATCCAGTGTGCCTTCCATGGATTACTTTGGAACCGACTGGTCACGCTTAACCCGTAAGCGACGTCTGGGCGAGTACATAACATTGCATACATGATAGACCCAATAGCCGAAGCATAAGGCGTATTGTCCATCTCATCTTTCTCAGACTGTGTTTGAGGACACTGGCTCTTTGAAAGATTTAGACCATGTCTGACTGGAAGATATCCTCTTTTAGAATTTTCTAAATGGAATCTCTCCAGGACCTTATCGATGTAAGTACTCTGGCATAGCCCTAGAAGCCTATTAGATCTATCTCTATAGATCTTCACACCTAATACATAGGCTGCTTCTCCCAAATCTTTCATCTGGAAACATTTTCTTAACCATGCTTTGACTGCATGCAGTTCAGGAATATCGTTTCCAATGATTAAGATATCATCGACGTAGAGGACTAGGAAAGTAATCACGCTCCCACTAAACCTCTTATATACACACGGGTCATCTTCATTTTTGATGAAACCAAATTCACAAATTGATTCATCAAAACGAATATTCCAGCTCCTCGATGCTTGTTTTAGTCCATAAATGGACTTCTTTAATTTGCATATTTTATGACGTTCTGATGGATTGATGAAACCTTCAGGCTGTGTCATATACACATCCTCTTCTAGTTTTCCATTAAGGAAAGCGGTCTTCACATCCATTTGCCAGATCTCATAATCATAATATGCTGCTATCGCGAGAATAATCCGAATGGACTTGAACATGGCTACAGGAGAGAAAGTTTCTTCATAATCTATCCCGTAGATTTATTTAAAACCTTTCGCAACTAGCCTGCCTTTATAGGTAACCACGTTACCATCCATGTCTTTCTTCTTGTTGAAGATCCACTTACAGCCTATAGGGATTACTCCCGGAGGCGGATCAACCAAATCCCAGACTTGGTTGTTGGACATGGAGTCCATCTCGGCTCGCATAGCTTCAAGCCATCTTGCTGATTCCGGTCCACTGACCGCATCCGCATAAGTGAGGGGTTCATCATTAATGATGTAGATTCCGTCATAGCACTCAGGCTGACGACGAATCCTTCCCGATCTACGTGGTTCCCGTGATATCTGAGCCTCAGGTTGAACATTAACCTGATCTATTGGCTCAGGCTCATCCAACTGTGCTTGACTGTTTTGTCCTTCTTCTGGAATTTCATCCAGCATTATTTCTCTCCCACTGGCCTCTTGCAGAAGAAATTCCTTCTCAAGAAAAATAGCCGTTCGAGCAACAAATACTTTGTTCTCTTTGGGATAGTAGAAATAATAACCCTTAGTTTCTTTAGGGTAACCGACAAAGATACATTTATCTGATCTGCTCTCCAGTTTCCCAGAGGCGAGCTTTTTGACATAAGCCTCGCAACCCCAGATTTTGATAAATGTCAAGCTCGGCTGTTTCCCATACCATAACTCATATGGTGTCTTTGAAACTGCCTTGGATGGCACTCGGTTTAGCACCTTTGCAGCTGTTTCCAGTGCAAATCCCCAAAAGGAGTAAGGTAGAGTAGCCTGACTCATCATAGAACGAACCATATCCAATAAGGTTCTATTTCTCCTCTCGGACACACCATTCCATTGTGGTGTTCCTGGCGGAGTGAGCTGTGAGATGATCCCACACTCCTTCAGATAGTCAGTAAACTCATGACTCAAGTATTCGCCACCTCGATCTGAACGAAGTGCCTTGATATTTCGGCCTAACTGATTTTGTACTTCATTTTTGAATTCTTTGAACTTGTCAAAAGATTCACTCTTATGTCTCATTAGATAGACATAACCATACCTACTGAAATCATCAGTAAAAGTAATGAAGTATGAATAGCCACCTCTGGCATGTTTACTAAAAGGCCCACACACATCACTGTGAATAAGGTCAAGTAAACCTGAAGCCCTTTCACCTTTATTAGAAAAAGGAGTCTTCGTCATTTTACCCATTAAACAAGCTTTGCATGTATCAAGCTCCTCATAGGAGAATGATCCCAGCAGTCCATGATCATGCAACCGCTTAATGCGCTTCTTGTTAATATGGCCTAAACGACTATGCCATAACAAGGTGCTGTCATCAGCATACTTGGCTTTCTTGTTATCAATTTGTTGTACAGAACATTCCATGTCCAACATGTATAACCCATTGTTAATCGACCCAGTTGCATAAACAATATTATCATATGAAATACAACACTGTGAAGTTTTGCATTCAAAAGAAAAACCTTTCCTGACAAGAGCAGGAATAGAGATAATATTCTTAGTTATGCTTGGTACGAAATAACAATTGTCAAGTTCTAATACAAAACCAGATGGTAAAGAGATGTTATATTCTCCTACAGCAACAGCAGCAACCCGTGCCCCGTTTCCAACTCGTAGGTCCACCTCATGCTGTCCCACCTGTCTTCTTCTCTTGAGTTCCTGCACATTTGAACAAATGTGAACTCCACATGCAGTGTCCAACACCCAAGAAATAGAAGAAGCTAGCATGACTTCAGTCATGTAAATACCTGAGCCAGAAGTGAAAGGCTTGCTTCCCTTCTTCTCTCCTTGGAGCGCTCTACAGTCCTTCTTCCAATGACCCAGCTGGCCACAATGGAAGCATCTGTTGTCCTTTGACCGCCTCATCTTTTGTTTCAAAGCCTTGTTGTAGCTCTTGATAGGGGTTTTGCCCTTCTTCCCCTTCTTCTTATTCCTAGAAGGAATCATTAAGACAGAGGATGAAGGCTTTCCCTTCTCAAGAGTCTGCTCTGTGGTGCAGAGCATGTTCAGTAACTCTGCCGGAGTACAGTCGATTTTGTTCATATTAAAATTAATAATGAACGAATCGAAAGAAGCCGGGAGAGACTGCAAGATAATATCAACAACAAGTTCTGAATTGATGGTATGTCCCAGTTTCTCTAGGGCCTCTTTGTACCCAATCATCTTGAGCACATGAGCTCCCACTGGACTCCCTTCAGTCAGTTTACTATGAAAGAAAAGTTTTGTCAAGTTATAGCATTCTGTCCTTGCCTGTGCAGCATACAGCATTTTGAGATTTGCTATAATATCAATAGCAGACAAATCCTCATGCTGACGCTGGAGCTCGGGCGTCATTGACGCAAGCATAAGGCAAGCGACATCAGTACTATCACTGACGTGCTTCTCATAAGCATCCCGAACCGCCCTTGCGGCGTTCGCAGCGGGTTGAGCCGGTCTTGCCGACTCAAGGACATACAGCTTCCTCTCAGCTTTAAGCACAATCTTAAGCTGTCTGTACCAGTCTGAGAAGTTTGGCCCAGCAAACTTCTCCTTTTCCAATATGGATCGCAAATTGAGCCCTGTGGTGTTCGTTGCTGCAGGAATCTACAACATGGCAAGAACAACAAGGTCAGTATCCATGTTAGAATCATTCCAGGACTTAAGAGTGATTCTTTTCTCACTATTTTGTCTGACTGAAAAATCCAATAAAACAGCCCGAAAGAGTGAAACTCTTTTAGTGAGATGGGATCCAGATTTCACACTTGATCTCCGCGTCCCGCTCAGGCGAGATAAGATGCACAGAGAGTTCAAGCACTAGTCACTGGTAGGCTATCCATGCCAATCGCCAACCCGTGCGATTCTCCTTCATCTAGGCAATCCAGAAGACCGTGCCAACTGAGTTGGTACAACACAATTTCTGATTCCTTAGATGGCTGCCTCCATATAGCTATCATATGCTCAATATGTAGCCTATATGGTCAAGCTGACCAGACCTACTTCCTGGACCACCACGTGCTATGCTGAGCAACGAGAAGTGATAAATCCCTTCTCTGTAGCATGTAGGTGTAATCCTGCACCGTCTGAAGATAGCTGGGCGTGCCCACTGAGTGGGTACAACACGGCCCCAACGATAGTCAGAACAATGAGGTTTCGCGTCAGAAGGCAATCAAGCTTGATATGGTCGTTGGATTTTAACGGTCCTTTTATCTTCTTACTATCATGCAAAATCTATGGTGATAGCAGAAGAATAAATATGCTTGTGCTAATATTACTTAAAACAATAAGTAGAAAGCACAATTATCTTATGTGTTAAATGCCCATAAAAGCCTAAGTAAAACCCTAGTTTTACAAAAGTCTTCACTTGAGCTCTTTATGGGACTCTGATACTTCATCTGGCCCAACCCGGGCCCAAATGCCCTCCAAGCAGTATGCGCCTGCCTACTCTAGAGTCGAACTCTAGACCTCCCACCTGGTGAAGCCACTGACTGCAAGCGCCTCTGCCATGTGTGCTCATGTGCTCATGTCTGATCAAATTATATTTTAATCTATCTAGACATGGTTTGACTCGCAGGTCAAATATACATTTTCATAAATTAAAGTGTGATTCGCAGATCACAGCAAAATTTATATTAAATTCCAGGCACGCAGGCCCCAGCACAGCACACCAAAAATAAGGGCAGCCCACATAAGATTAAATAAACACCCAATGAACATGTCAAACATGTATACATGTGATCCAAACAGAAAATAAAATTTTTGAAATACCCATGGCATCAATTTTATTTCCTTATATGCCCTGCTACCTTACAACGGTCCATTAACAAGCATCCACTCATCAGACTAAGTCAGACCCACTGCCCTTGCATGCACCCAGTCATAACTGACTTGCGTCGACCTGATGGTCAACTATGCATGCCTTAAGGGCTGAACGTCCCACATGATTTCTGGCAAGCGGGTGTGACCCCGGGCCTAAATCATGATCGTTCACAAAGCGCCTCAATCAGACATCGCTACACGCCCTTCTGCAGTCGACCTATAGCCACCTGTATAGCTTGCGCACAGGTGCTATCCGGCCGACCCATCTAGGCTGTCAGATGGTCTGATTAGGCTATTGGGTCCAGACTTGACTAACGACTTCAACCCTATTAACCCGTCTAAGTATTTGAAGCAGGCGCTTAGATAGATCTAGTGAGGGTCGCGCATGATAATAAGTTTTGATTGAAAACTTTTATTATAAGCGCAAACAAACATCACACATGCGCAAGCTTAGTTGAAAACAAAACACATGTAGATCTAACACATGAAATGAAATTGCGCATGATAACTAAAGCATGCGCATCTAGTAGATCTACCAAATCATAAAACAAACATGGATCACAAGAAAGCAATCATATGTATCAAGCCAAAACCATCGCTCTGATACCAATTGAAAGTAACCCTAGGTCACATACGCATATAAAACTTTTCGCATGACTAGGTCCAAAATCGAATGACTTAAACATATGATCAACATATGAAGACTTGTATAGAACAAGTGAGGATGTTACCATGGCCATGAGAGGCAGCTTGGAAGAAAAAGGGCGAGCGGCTCTTCTCCAAAGGAATCACACACAAGATGGATTTTCGCTTCTTCCTTGTAATCCTTGTGCTAGCAAAGATCCAAAGAGTCTTTGATCGTGTGAGGAGATGTCCTCTTCTTGCTGGCCGCACTACTCCCTCTCTTGGCGTGAAGACGAACCAAAAACCCGAGAGGAGCAAGGGGCGAGAGGGGCGTTCATACGTTCGAAAACATGGGACGTTTCTCAAGAGAAAAATCGGCTTCCAAATATAGTAAGTGTTTAACTCCCCATGAAGCCATCGAAACTCCTCTCCCCTTTGAACCATGCGTTCACTTAAGTGAACCGGTTCAATTCCATTTGGTTCAAGGACCAAATCGAACCAGCCATGGTCTTGATCTCTTTGAACCTCATGGTTCAAGATCTAACCACACATCTCAATGAACCTCTTGATCTCTACGATCAAGCATCAATTTTCCCGATCGAAGCTTACTGATCATATGTCCTAATCAATCAAACATGATCAGACTAGATCTTACTTCCGATCAGAGTTTAAATTGCTTTAAACTGAACTAGAATAATTCCAGTCCACACAATCTGACATAAGTAAGCAATATCATCAAATTGTGCGACCCTGAGGGTTTCCTTCATGTTGGGGTATGCCCTTAAGGCTAATGTTTGAGGCCTTGGGATTATATCAGTATCATGTATAAACTCTATGTTTATGAAGGCAATGGTTGTTATTCAGGTTGTTATATTATCTGCTGCAATACATATACTTTTGAATAATGTCTCAATGCTGTTCAGCTTGGCTGACATGCACTTTTGTCCTTAGTCGAGATATCTTGGTGAACATGAGACAGCCTTGATATGATTGAGACTAATATGTGTTCTAATCTTATAGGATGCTTTGAGCATGGAATAAGATGTAGACTCATGGGTACATTGGATGTACTGGACAGACCCTACTAGGATATTCAATTGCTTGTCACAATGTGAATAATCCTTGTATGCAAACAAGTGGCATACTTCCTCTGACTTGAGATCACTTGTGTTTCTAAATGATGATTGGCATTGTTTTGAGGTAGTTCAATATCATTTGAAACATAATGGTTATAGACTATCTTGGATGATGAGCATGAATCATGTTAGGGTGCTAGTGATAGATAAAGGATTGCCGTCTCCTAGTTTGGAGTGTGATGTTCTATAGGGGCCCCCTGGATGAGATGATTGAGAAAGTGTATGGCCATACCCAGGTGACTATGTTCATCTGATCTAATCATTCTCATCATATTGGAGCTACAGGCTTGACACGCTTGTCCAATAAGAACATCCAGTGGCAAAGGAAACATGTATGCCTAGTGAAGTGGATTCACACTTGTGCTGTGGTTTGGGTGTAGTCTTGGAAGACTCTTTCCTTTATATCGGGAGACAGTGATGTGTTGCTAGATACCCCTCACTGATCGTGATAATGTAAGTTGTCGTTACCGACATTTAAAGGAAACCCTTAGGGTCGCACAATTTGATGATATGGCTTACTTAAGTCAGATCGTGTGGACTGAATTGTTTGGGTTCAGTTTAAAGGGATTTAAACTCTGATTGTAAGTGAGATCTGGTCTGATCATGTTTGATTGATTAGGGCTTGAGATCGGTAAGCTTTGATCGAGAGAATGGATGCTAGATCAGTGAGATCAGGAGCATCAAGAGATGAACGGTTAGATCTGGAGCCTTAGGGTTTATTGTGATCTAGACCAAATTGCTTGGGTTAATTGGTCTTTGAACCAGACCATATTGAACCGGCTAAACAAGTGAGCGCATGGTTCAAGAGGAGAGGAATTTGCGATTGGGGTAAACCCATGGTCGCATCACAAGTTGAGATTTTTCTATTTTTAGAAAAACATGTCTCTAAACGTGGGCACGCCTCACGTTCTCTCTTACACGCCTCTTGTCGCCTCTTTGGCTTGGTCTCTACACACATTCTCGAGAGGAGAAGTTGAGACGACAAGGGAGAGTTTTCGCCAAGCAAAGTTGTCTTCTCTTCCCTTCCATATGACAAGGACCTTTGGAGAACCTTGCTAGCACAAGGATCAAAAAGGAGTAGGCGACATCACCTTGTGTGCGCACCATTTGGAGGAGAAGCATTCGACTCTCTTTTTCCTAGACGCCATCCAAGAAATGGCATTGGTAAGAATCGATCCTCATGTATATGAAAATTTAAAGTTGATCATACTGCATGCATCGATCTAGAAACCTATTCCGCTGTGTTAAATCCTCTACATGCGCCTATTAGGGTTTCGCCCCCATGATAGGGGACTTTCAATTGGTATCAGAGCATGTTTTATGCATGTTTTTATGATTGCTTGATGCTTTTGTGATCCATGTTTGCGCAACATAGATAGATCTATATGTTACATGCGAAAAATTACATGTTGTATATTCATGTTGGCGCATGTATGAAGGTGGCGCATGTTTCATATTGTTGTTGACTGTTTTTCGTTAAAACAAAATCATCTGCGCGCTTACCATTAGATCTAAGCGGCGCCTGCTATAAAACCTTAGACGGGTTATTAGGGTTGAAGTCATCATCTAGTTAAGATCCAAACAGTCTGATCAGACTATCTGACAGCCTAGATGGGTCGACCAGATGGCACCTGTGCGTAAGCACGAGGTGGCTATAGGTCGACTGCAGACAGGCGTGTAGCGATGTCTGGTTGAGACAACTTGTGAACGCGCATGAGTTAGGCCCGGGGTCACACCCGCTTACCATAACTCATGAGGTCGTTCAGCCCTTGGCCCATGCATGGTTGACCATTTGGTCGACTCAAGTCAATTAGGACTTGGTGCATGTAAGGGCAGTGGATCTAACTAGGACTGATGAATGGATCCCTAGTAATGGACCGTTGTAAGGTAGTAGGGCACATAAGGAAAATAAAATTGATGCCAATGGGGTTTTCAAAACTTTTATTTTCATGTTTGGATCACATGTTGATTGTATACATGATGAATGTTTATTTAATCTTATGTGGGCTGCCTGTTTTAATGTGTGCTGTGCTGGGGCCTGCGTGCCTGGTTAATAAATGTAAATTATTTACTGTGATCTGCGCATCACATTTTATTTAATTTATACAGTGTAATTGACCTGCGTGTCAATCGTGTGTAGATAGATTAAAGTGTAATTTTAATCAGACATGAGCACAGAGCACACTAGGCAGAGGCGCATGCAGCATAGGCTTGACCGGGTGGGAGGTCTAGGGTTCGACTCTAGGACAGGCGCATTTACCTGGTGGGCGCACCTGAGCTGCAGTGAGCGCTTGGGCCCTGATTTGGGCCGGAAGAATGCAAAAGACCCATGAACAGCTCATGTGAAGACTTAAGTTAAATTAAGGTCTTACCTAGGCTTGTTGGGCTTTTACCACATAAGATCAGCATGCTTTCTATTTATTGTTTAAATAATTAGAACTGCATGATTTAATCTTCTGCTATCACCATAGGATTTGTATGATAGTTGAGAAGATAAAAGGACCGTTAAAATCCAACGCTAAAATATCAAGCTCGTAAGCCTTCTGACGCGAAACCTCACTGTTCTGACTATCGTTGGGGCCGTGTTGTACCCACTCAGTGGGCACACCCATCTATCTTCAGACGGTGCGGGATTACACCTGCGTGTTACAGGGAAGGGATTTATCGCTTCTCGTTGCTCAGCATAGCACGTGGTGGTCCAGGGAGTAGGTTGGGTCAGCTTGACCATGTAGGCTACATATGGCGCATATGTTAGCTATATGGAGGCAGCCATCTGTGGGGTCAGAGATTGTGTTGTACCAACTCAGTTGGCACAGTCAGCTGGATCGCCCAGATGAAGGGGAATCGCACGGGTTGACGATTGGCTGGAATTGTCTACCAGAAATTAGTGCTTGTACTCTCTGTGCAACTTATCTCGCCTGAGCGGGACGCGGAGACCAAGTATGAAATCTGGATCCCATCTCACTAAAAGAGATTTACTCTTTCGGGCTGTTTTGCTGGATTTTTCAGCCAGATAAAATAGTGAGAAAAGAATCTTCCTTAAGTCCTGGATTGATTCTAACATTGATACTGACCTTGCTGTTCTTGCATTGTTGTAGATACCTGCAGCAACGAACACCACGAATTTCAATGTGCGATCCCTACTGGAAAGGGAGAAGTTTGCTGGGCCAAACTTCTCAGACTGGTACGGACACCTTAAGATTGTTCTTAAGGCTGAGAGGAAACTGTATGTCCTCGAGACGGCTATACCACCTCAACCCGCTCCGAACGCCGCAAGGGCGGTTCGCGAAGCTTATGAGAAGCATGTCAATGATAGCATTGATGTTGCTTGCCTGATGCTTGCGTCTATGACGCCACAGCTGCAGCGTCAGCATGAGGATCTCTCTGCTATAGAAATTATAGCAAACCTCAAGTTGCTGTATGCTGCACAGGCGAGGACTAAACGCTACAATTTGACTAAACTTTTCTTTCAGAGCAAACTGGCTGAAGGGAGTCCAGTGGGAGCTCATGTGCTCAAGATGATTGGGCACAAAGAGGCTCTAGAGAAACTGGAACACACCATCAATCAGGAGCTTGCTGTAGATATTATTTTGCAGTCTCTCCCGGCTTCTTTCGATCCGTTCATCATTAATTTTAATATGAACAAGATCGACTGTACGCCGGCAGAGTTGCTGAATATGCTCTTGACTACAGAGGAGACTCTAAAGGGAAAGCCTTCATCCTCTGTCTTGATGATTCCTGCAAGGAACAAAAGGAAGGGGAAGAAGGGCAAAGCCCCTGTCAAGAACTACAACAAGGCTCTGAAGCAAAAGGTTAAGCGGTCGAAGGAATACAGATGTTTCCACTGTGGCCAGCTGGGTCACTGGAAAAAGGACTGTAAAGCGCTCCAAGGAGATAAGAAGGGAAGCAATTCTTCAGCTTCTGGCTCAGGTATTTTTGTGACTGAGGTCATGTTTTCTTCTTCTATATCATGGGTGTTGGACACTGCATGTGGAGTTCACATTTGTTCAAATGTACAGGAACTCAAGAGAAGAAGACAGGTGGGACAACATGAGGTGGACCTACGAGTTGGAAACGGGGCACGGGTTGCTGCTGTTGCTGTAGGAGTTTATTACATCTCTTTACCATCTGGACTTGTATTAGAACTGGACAATTGTTATTTTGTTCCGAGTATTACGAAAAATATTATCTCTATTCCTGCTCTTGTCAGGAAAGGATTTTCCTTTGAATGCAATATTTCAAAGTGTGTTATTTCTTTTGATAATATTGTTTATGCTACTGGGTCTATTAACAATGGGTTATTCATGTTGGACATGGAATGTTCTATACAGCAAATTGATAATAAGAAAGCCAAGTATGCTGATAACAGCACCTTGTTATAGCATAGTCGTTTAGGCCATATAAACAAGAAGCGCATTAAGCGGTTGCATGATCATGGACTGCTGGGATCATTCTCCTGTGAGGAGCTTGATACATGCAAAGCTTGTTTAATGGGCAAAATGACAAAAGCTCCTTTTTCTAATAAAGGTCAAAGGGCTTCAGATTTACTTGACCTTATTGTTGGGGTATGCCCTTAAGGCTAATGTTTGAGGCCTTGGGATTGTATAAGTATCATGTAATAAACTCTTAAGTTTATAAAGGCATGGTTATTATTCAGGTTGTTACCTTGTCTGCTGTAATAAGTGTACTTCTGAATAATGTCTCAAAGCTGTTCAGCTAGGCTGACAGGCTATATGTCCTTAGTCGAGATATCTTGGTGAACATGAGACAGCCTTGATATGATTGAGACTGATATGAGTGCTAATCTTATAGGATGCTTCGAGCATGGAATAAGATGTAGACTCATGGGTACATTGGATGTACTGGACAGACCCTACTCGGATATTCCATTGCTTGTCACAATGTGAATGATCCTTGTAAGCACTAAGTGGCACATGTCCTTTGACTTGAGATCACTTATGTTTCTAAATGATGATTGTCATTGTTTTGAGGTAGTTCAATATCATTTGAAACATAATGATTACAGACTATCTTGGATGGTGAGCTTGAGTCAGGTTAGGGCACTTGTGATAGATAAAGGATTGCCGTCTCCTTGTTTAAGGAGTGTGATGTTCTAAAGGGCCCCCCTATATGAGATGATTGAGGAAGTGTATGGCCATACCCAGATGACTATGTGCATCTGATCTAATCATGCTCATCGTATTGGAGTTACAGGCTTGACATGCTTGTCCAATAAGAACATCCAGTGGCAAAGGAATCATGCATGCCTAGTGAGTTGATTCACACTTATGCTGTGGTTGGGTGGAGTCTTGGAAGACTCTTTCCTTTATATCGGGAGACAGTGATGTGTTGCTAGATACCCCTCGCTGATCGTGATAACGTAAGTTATCGTTACCGACATTTAAAGGAAACCCTTAGGGTCGCACAATTTGATGATATGGCTACTTAAGTCAGATCGTGTGGACTGAATTGTTCGAGTTCAGTTTAAAGGAGATTAAACTCTGATTGTAAGTGAGATCCAGTCTGATCATGTTTGATTGATTAGGGCTTGAGATCGGTAAGCTTAGATCGAGAGTGTGGATGCTAGATCGAAGAGATCAAGAGCATTAAAAGGATGAACGGTCAGATTTTGAACCTTAGGGTTTAATTTGGTCTGAACCGATTATTGGGCTGATTTGGTTTGGTCATTGGACCAATTGAATTGAACCGGCTCACATGTGAGCGCTTGGTTCATGTGAGAGGAGAGCTATGCGTTTGGTTCACTTCATGTGAACGCATAACGCAAGCTTTGATGACTTGCCATTTATGGCATTTCGGTTTGACAATTGTGATGAATGTCTCCACATTCGATCACAAGTTTGGCTAACGCTCCTCTCCATCATCTTGCTCTCGACGACACACACTTTCTTGTGTGGTGAAAGTGACGAGAAGAAAGATCGGCCAAGAATTCATCATCTCCTTCATGCGATAAGACCCCTTGAAGCTTTTGCTAGCACAAAGTTGAGAAGGGAGTAGTCTTTGTCTTCTTGTGTGCGCACCTTTTGGAGGAGATCAACCTTGTTTTCTTCTTCCAAGCCGCCTTCCATCCATGGCAATGGTAAGATCATATCATGATCTTAAGTTGGTTTAAGTTGATTATATAGTTCATATGCGATCTTTAGAAGCCCTTTTTCCGCATTGCATGCTAGATGCGCATGTATAGGGTTTCCCCCCCCCCCCCCCCTTATTAGGGGTTCCTACACTTATACACAGTGATGTGTGTGGGCCATTTAGTAAACATGCCAGAGGTGGCTATCTATACTTCATTACCTTTACTGATGATTTCAGTAGATACGGGTATGTCTATTTAATGAGACATAAAAGTGAATCTTTTGACAAGTTCAAAGAGTTCAAGAATGAAGTACAGAATCAGTTAGGCCGAAATATCAAGGCACTTCGCTCAGATCGAGGTGGAGAATACTTGAGTCATGAGTTTACTGACTATCTGAAGGAGTGTGGGATTGTCTCACAGCTCACTCCGCCAGGAACACCGCAATGGAATGGTGTGTCCGAAAGGAGAAATAGAATCTTACTGGATATGGTACGTTCTATGATGAGTCAGGCTACTTTACCTTACTCCTTTTGGGGATTTGCACTGGAAACAGCTGCAAAGGTACTAAACCGAGTGCCATCCAAGGCAGTTTCAAAGACTCCATATGAGTTATGGTATGGGAAACAGCCGAGCTTGACATTTATTAAGATCTGGGGTTGCGAGGCTTATGTCAAAAAGCTCGCCTCTGGGAAACTAGAGAGCAGATCTAAGAAATGTATCTTTGTTGGTTACCCTAAGGAAACTAAGGGTTATTATTTCTACGATCCCAAAGAGAACAAAGTGTTTGTTGCTCGGACGGCTATTTTTTTTTAGAAGGAATTTCTTCTGCAAGAGGCCAGTGGGAGAGAAATAAAGCTGGATGAGAATCCAGAAGAAGGACAAAGTAGTCAAGCACAGTTGGATGAGCCTGAGCCAGTAGATCAGGTTACTGAACAACCTGAGGCTCAGATATCACGGGAACCGCGTAGATCGGGAAGGATCCGTCGATAGCCTGAGCGCTATGACGGAGTCTACATCATTGATGATGAACCCCTCACTTATGCGGATGCGGTCAGTGGACCGGAATCAGCGAGATGGCTTGAAGCTATGCGCGCTGAGATGGACTCCATGTCAGATAACCAAGTTTGGGATTTGGTTGATCCGCCTCCGGGAGTAATCCCTATAGGGTGTAAGTGGATCTTCAAGAAGAAGATTGACATGGATGGTAACGTGGATACCTATAAAGGCAGGCTAGTTGCGAAAGGTTTCAAACAAATCTACGGGATAGATTATGATGAAACTTTCTCTCCTGTAGCTATGTTCAAGTCTATTCGGATTATTCTTGCGATAGCAGCATATTATGATTATGAGATCTGGCAGATGGATGTGAAGACCGCTTTCCTTAATGGAAAACTGGATGAGGATGTGTATATGACACAACCTGAAGGTTTCACAAATCCATCAGATCGTCATAAAATATGCAAATTAAAGAAGTCCATTTATGGACTGAAACAAGCATCAAGAAGCTGGAATATTCGTTTTGATGAATCAATCAGTGAATTTGGTTTCATCAAGAATGAAGATGACCCGTGTGTATATAAGAGGTTTAGTGGGAGCGTAATTATTTTCCTAGTCCTCTACGTCGATGACATCTTGATCATTGGAAACGACATTCCTGAACTGCATGCTGTCAAGGCATGGTTAAGAAAATATTTCCAGATGAAAGATTTAGGAGAAGCAGCCTATGTATTAGGTGTGAAGATCTACAGGGATAGATCTAAGAGGCTTCTCGGGCTGTGCCAGAGTACTTACATCGATAAAGTCCTGGAGAGATTCCATTTAGAGAATTCTAAAAGAGGATATCTTCCAGTCAGACATGGTCTGAATCTTTCAAAGAGTCAGTGTCCACAAACACAGACTGAGAAAGATGAAATGGACAATACGCCTTATGCTTCGGCTATTGGGTCCATTATGTATGCGATGTTGTGTACTCGCCCAGACGTTGCTTACGGGTTAAGCGTGACCAGTCGATTCCAAAGTAGTCCAGGTAAGGCACACTGGATTGCAGTCAAGAACATTTTAAAATATCTGCGGAGGACCAAAGATATGTTCTTGGTGTATGGTGGTCAGGAAGAACTCAGTATTGAAGGATATACTGACGCTTCGTTCCAATCTGACCAGGATGATTTCCGATCGCAATCAGGCTATGTTTTTAGCTTGAATGGAGGAGCAGTGGTGTGGAAAAGTTTCAAACAGTCTATTGTTGCTGATTCCACAACAGAAGCCGAGTATGTTGCAGCCTCAGAAGCATCCAAGGAGGCAGTGTGGATTCGTAAGTTCGTTTAGGAACTTGGTGTTGTTCCTTCGAGTGCTGATCCATTGGTTATCTTCTGTGATAACACTGGAGCAATCGCACAAGCAAAGGAACCACGGTCGCACCAGAAGTCCAAGCACATACAGAGACGGTTTCATTTGATCCGGGAGATCATTGATCGTGGCGAGATCAAAGTCTGCAAGGTTCATACAGACGACAATCTGGCTGACCCGCTTACAAAGCCTCTGGCGCAGCAGAAGCATGAGAAGCACTGTAATAATATGGGTTTGAGATTTCTCAACCATTAGATTAAGTGCAAGTGGGAGATTGTTGGGGTATGCCCTTAAGGCTAATGTTTGAGGCCTTGGGATTATATCAGTATCATGTATAAACTCTATGTTTATAAAGGCAATGGTTGTTATTCATGTTGTTATATTATCTGCTGCAATACATATACTTCTGAATAATGTCTCAATGCTGTTCAGCTTGGCTGACATGCACTTTTGTCCTTAGTCGAGATATCTTGGTGAACATGAGACAGCCTTGATATGATTGAGACTAATATGTGTTCTAATCTTATAGGATGCTTCGAGCATGGAATAAGATGTAGACTCATGGGTACATTGGATGTACTGGACAGACCCTACTAGGATATTCAATTGCTTGTCACAATGTGAATAATCCTTGTATGCAAACAAGTGGCATACTTCCTCTGACTTGAGATCACTTGTGTTTCTAAATGATGATTGGCATTGTTTTGAGGTAGTTCAATATCATTTGAAACATAATGGTTATAGACTATCTTGGATGATGAGCATGAATCATGTTAGGGTGCTAGTGATAGATAAAGGATTGCCGTCTCCTAGTTTGGAGTGTGATGTTCTATAGGGGCCCCCTGGATGAGATGATTGAGAAAGTGTATGGCCATACCCAGGTGACTATGTTCATCTGATCTAATCATTCTCATCATATTGGAGCTACAGGCTTGACACGCTTGTCCAATAAGAACATCCAGTGGCAAAGGAAATATGTATGCCTAGTGAAGTGGATTCACACTTGTGCTGTGGTTTGGGTGTAGTCTTGGAAGACTCTTTCCTTTATATCGGGAGACAGTGATGTGTTGCTAGATACCCCTCACTGATCGTGATAATGCAAGTTGTCGTTACCGACATTTAAAGGAAACCCTTAGGGTCGCACAATTTGATGATATGGCTTACTTAAGTCAGATCGTGTGGACTGAATTGTTTGGGTTCAGTTTAAAGGGATTTAAACTCTGATTGTAAGTGAGATCTGGTCTGATCATGTTTGATTGATTAGGGCTTGAGATCGGTAAGCTTTGATCGAGAGAATGGATGCTAGATCAGTGAGATCAGGAGCATCAAGAGATGAACGATTAGATCTGGAGCCTTAGGGTTTATTGTGATCTAGACCAAATTGCTTGGGTTAATTGGTCTTTGAACCAGACCATATTGAACCGGCTCATCAAGTGAGCGCATGGTTCAAGAGGAGAGGAATTTGCGATTGGGGTAAACCCATGGTCGCATCACAAGTTGAGATTTTTCTATTTTTAGAAAAACATGTCTCTAAACGTGGGCACGCCTCACGTTCTCTCTTACACGCCTCTTGTCGCCTCTTTGGCTTGGTCTCTACACACATTCTCGAGAGGAGAAGTTGAGACGACAAGGGAGAGTTTTCGCCAAGCAAAGTTGTCTTCTCTTCCCTTCCATACGACAAGGACCTTTGGAGAACCTTGCTAGCACAAGGATCAAAAAGGAGTAGGCGACATCACCTTGTGTGCGCACCATTTGGAGGAGAAGCATTCGACTCTCTTCTTCCTAGACGCCATCCAAGAAATGGCATTGGTAAGAATCGATCCTCATGTATATGAAAATTTAAAGTTGATCATACTGCATGCATCGATCTAGAAACCTATTCCGCTGCGTTAAATCCTCTACATGCGCCTATTAGGGTTTCGCCCCCATGATAGGGGACTTTCACTTCAATGTCGGTAACGACAACTTACGTTATCATGATCAGAGAGGGGTATCTAGCAACACATCACTGTCTCCCGATATGAAGGAAAGAGTCTTCCAAGACTACTCCCAAACCACAGCACAAGTGTGAATCCAATTCACTCAGTATACATGTTCCCTTTGCCACTGGATGTTCTCGTTGGACAAGCATGTCAAGCCTGTAATTCCAACACGATGAGAATGGTTAGATCAGATGAACATAGTCATCTGGGTATGGCCATACACTTTCTCAACCATCTCATCCAGGGGGCCCCTTTAGAACATCACACTCCAACTAGGAGAGGCAATCCTATATCTATCACTAGTGTCCTAACATGATTCATGCCCACTATCCAAGATAATCCTTAACCATTATCTTTCAAATGATATTGAACTACCTCAAGACAATGTCAATCATCACTTAGAAACACAAGTGATCTCAAGTCAAAGGGAATATACCACTTGCTTGCTTATAAGGATTTATTCATATTGTGACAAACAATTGAATATCCTAAGTAGGGTCAGTCCAGTACATCCAATGCACCTATGTGTCTAAATCTTATTCCATGCTCGAAGCACCCTATAAGATCAGAACACATATTAGTCTCAATCATATCAAGGCTGTCTCATGTTCACCAAGATATCTCGACTAAGGACAACTCTGAATGTCAGCAAAGCTGAACATCATTGAGACATTACTCAGAGGTATACATACAGCAGCAGATAATGCAACAATCTGAATAACAACAATTGCCTTTATAAACATATACATAGTTTATACATGATACTGATAATAGCCCAAGGCCTCAAACATTAGCCTTAAGGGCATACCCCAACAATCTCCCACTTGCACTTAAACTAATGGTTGAGAAATCTCAAACCCATATTATTACAGTGCTTCTCATGCTTCTGCTGCGCCAGAGGCTTTGTAAGCGGGTCAGCTAGATTGTCATCTGTATGAACCTTGCAGATCTTGATCTCTCCTCGATCTATGATCTCACGAATCAAATGAAACCTTCTCTGTATGTGCTTGGACTTCTGGTGTGACCGTGGTTCCTTTGCTTGTGCAATCGCTCCAGTGTTATCACAGAAGATAACCAATGGATCTGCACTCGAAGGAACATCACCAAGTTCTTGAATGAACTTACGTATCCACACTGCCTCCTTTGATGCTTCTGAGGCTGCAACATACTCGGCTTCTGTTGTGGAATCAGCAACAATTGATTGTTTGAAACTCTTCCACACCACTGCTCCTCCATTCAAGCTAAAAACATAGCCTGACTGCGATCGGAAATCATCTTGGTCAGATTGGAACGAAGCGTCAGTATATCCTTCAATACTGAGTTCTTCCTGACCTCCATAAATCAAGAACATATCTTTGGTTCTCCGAAGATATTTCAAAATATTCTTGACTGCAATCCAGTGTGCCTTCCCTGGATTACTTTGGAACCGACTGGTCACGCTTAACCCGTAAGCGACGTCTGGGCGAGTACATAACATTGCATACATGATAAACCCAATAGCCGAAGCATAAGGCATATTGTCCATCTCATCTTTCTCAGACTGTGTTTGAGGACACTGGCTGAATTTGCGTACAATAGTGCTTCTAATAGGTCTTCGGGTCTTAGTCCCTTCCAGATTGTCATGGGCCATCAGCCGCGTAAACCCATCGACCTGTATGACATTCCCCTCAAGTCCCATCTCTCCCCGCATGCATACTCCTTCGCCATGCATATTGCTAGTTTGCATGATGAGGTTCGGCGTCGTATCTTTTTGGGCAACACTCACAATGCAATGAAGGCCAACGAGCATCGTAGGCCACATCACTTTTCTATAGGTGAGATGGTAAGGGTGCGCATCCACCCCGAGCGTTTGTCCAACAAAGCACACTTTAAGCTTCAGCCGCATTATATGGGACCCTATGCGGTGGTACACAGGATTGGCTCCAACACCTATGAACTAGACTTACTCGAGGACATGGGGATCCACCCCGTCTTCAACGTGGCGGACCTCCTTCCATCCTACGGTCCTTTGGTGGCGCCCTTTGACCCCGACGACCCGCTGCCCCCTAGTTCTCCGGAGGAGAACCCATCAGATCACGCAGCAGAAGCTGATGCAGGAGCAAACGAGCCTATGAACATACCTAAGGACGGCCCAAACCACCTGGAACGCACTTGGGAAGACTCCCCAGGACGCGGGGAAGATACAACGCGATTTTCAGCGCGATCGGAGTTTCCTAGACCCCGACACGGCCAGGCCGTGTCCGCGGTCACACCCGTGATGAGCATGTTGGGAAACTCCGGGGACATTTTACAATTTTCAGAGCCATGGACATACATTTTACGCAGCGGAAGAATGTCCCCGAAACAGGCTAGTCCCAAAAACCCAGTGAAGATCTCTTGCGAGGGGGTCGACACGATGTGATAGTAAGTACCTTTAAGCGATTAGAAGCCGATGTCGATGAAGGCGCCCAAGTGTTCGCCCTCTGCAGTCTCGCACACACGGATTCCTCAAGTTTTCTTCTTCCTCGCCCGGTGCTAGCCTCGGGAAGAAGATCCATGCCTTAGGAGAGTCCTCCAAGCAACTTGCGCCACCACCAAGATGTGATGCGCCAAGGAGATGGAAGGAGAAGAGAACGCCGTAAGCCTTCTTGTTCCTTTATGCCAAGGAAAGGAAAAGGAGAAGCATGCTTGCGCCCTTGATGGAAGAAGAAGAGCTCTAAGCTCTCCAAGCCGTCGCCCTCTAATGCTTCACGCCTCCAAGGAATTAGCATCATCAAGAGAGGGGGCGGCAAGGGCTTATTTATAGGAGCAAGAGGCGGTTAGGGGAGAATGGCAAGTGTTGACAATTAGGGCATGATTCTAGGAGATTATCCAATCAAATATATTGATTAAATCTCCACTCCCATATGCGTCTAAGACTTGCCAAAGCAAGCATCAGCCATATGCGCCCATATCATGCCATATGAGGCATTAATCCCATCCATGCGCCTAGACCTAGTCAAGGCAATATGATGGATTGCCTAATGTGGCTTGGGCGCAAGTCCTAATCCAATTAGGACTCTAATTATGTTAATAATCAGCCCACAATTGTCAAACACAATCCAATCAATTATCTTGTGTGATTTAATCAAATCCAATTTGATTTAATCACCTAGGAGATACCAAACAAGGCATAGGCGCAAATTCTAGTCCAACTAGAATCCCATATGCACCTATCCCATTAATTCATCCCCATTATACCCTTCAAGCCTCTTAGCCCTTCAATACAACTTATTAGCAAGCCCAACTAAGCAATGGGCCAAGCCCAAAGTCCATTATGCATGTTAACCAAGCTATTGGATCCAATCCAATTTAACCCATGGTTAAATGAGGCTAACCATGGTTAATTTGATCGATATGCCAAAAACGGAAGTTGGCCCCAATAAGTTTCTTCCATCTCATCAGGCCCATTGGCGCTGATGAAATCTCCCAAATAGATCAGAGTTATCCAATAACTCGATCTAAAGGCTACCCGATCAATATGAAAACTCGAGTATCAAGGTGTGCGACCCTGTAGGTTCCTCTAACGCTGGCAGTGCTGACCAAAGGTCATCACAAGCAGTGAGTGGCACCTAGCAGTGCATCGCTGCTACCTAGGTTATTGGAATGGATATTGACATCGACATCCCCATCATCGCAACTAGGTACAGGTGCATTACAGTCTCTTTGCCGTACTGATATCCGATTGGACAAGTGTGTCACCACTTGTTTTCATCCAATCACATGGCTATGACTAAAACAGGTTCTCACCTGGGTATGGCCATACACTCTCAGTCATAGAACCATAAGGGAGGTCCATGGATATCATACTTCCCTAAGGAAGGGGCAAATCCTATGTCTGTCCATTGACCTTCTCATATGGGTCGTGACATGCTCAATGACAACCGTTATGACCTCCCAACTACGGCAAGGTGTTAGGTTGCATCAAAGCAAGTCCCTAACCATATAGAATGGTCAATGACCTCAAGTCAAGGGATCAATGCATCTCCTGTCACTTGTGAGGATAACTCATGACACCAAGTCATAGCCTCACAGCGGGTCTATCCAGTATATCCTCCAATGATACACCCATGTGTCTGCGTTAGCACCACGTGCCTAACCAGCCCACATACCAGTCTCTCAAGTACTAGAGTTGTCCCATATCCACTCAGGTACATCGACTGGGGACTATAGTTCGAGCACAGATCCAATCTGTCTCCAGGGACATTATCATGTAAGTACACAATCGCAGGTGTAGACAAACAATGATAACGACAATGCCAGAAAGATATATATTAATATCAGAGTCAAGTAGTACAAAGATGGACCAAAACTAGGTCCTAGGGCATATACACCAACAATCTCCCACTTGCACTAATGTTGGGGTATGCCCTTAAGGCTAATGTTTGAGGCCTTTGGGATTGTAATAAGTATCATGTAATAAACTCTTGTGTTTATAAAGGCATGGTTATTATTCAGGTTGTTACCTTGTCTGCTGTAATAAGTGTACTTCTGAATAATGTCTCAAAGCTGTTCAGCTTGGCTGACAGGCTATATGTCCTTAATCGAGATATCTTGGTGAACATGAGACAGCCTTGATATGATTGAGACTAATATGTGTGCTAATCTTATAGGATGCTTCGAGCATGGAATAAGATGTAGACTCATGGGTACATTGGATGTACTGGACAGACCCTACTGGGATATTCCATTGCTTGTCACAATGAGAATGATCCTCGTAAGCAGCAAGTGGCACATGTCCTTTGACTTGAGATCACTTGTGTTTCTAAATGATGATTGTCATTGTTTTGAGGTAGTTCAATATCATTTGAAACATAATGGTTATAGACTATCTTGGATGGTGAGCTTGAGTCAGGTTAGGGCACTTGTGATAGATAAAGGATTGTCGTCTCCTTGTTTAAGGAGTGTGATGTTCTAAAGGGCCCCCCCTATATGAGATGATTGAGATAGTGTATGGCCATACCCAGATGACTGTGTTCATCTGATCTAATCATGCTCATCGTATTGGAGTTACAGGCTTGACATGCTTATCCAATAAGAACATCCAGTGGCAAAGGAAACATGCATGCCTCGTGAGTTTGATTCACACTTGTGCTATGGTTTGGGTGTAGTCTTGGAAGACTCTTTCCTTTATATCGGGAGACAGTGATGTGTTGCTAGATACCCCTCACTGATCGTGATAACGAAAGTTATCGTTACCGACATTTAAAGGAAACCCTTAGGGTCGCACAATTTGGTGATATGGCTTGCTTAAGTCAGATCGTGTGGACTGAATTGTTTCGGTTCAGTTTAAAGGGATTTAATCTCTGATTGTAAGTGAGATCTGGTCTGATCATGTTTGATTGATTAGGGATTTAGATCGGTAAGCTTCGATCGAGAGAGATGATGCTAGATCAATGCGATCAGAAGCGTCAGATGATGAATGGTCAGATCTTGGACTTTGGGGTCTAATTTGATCTAGACTTAATGCTTGGGCTGATTTGGTTTCGCTATTGAACCAAGGGTATTGAACCGGCTCATGGGTTGAGCGCATGGTTCAAGAGGGAGATGGAGTTGCGTTTGGTTCATGGAGACATGAACGCATGAACGCATACTCTTAATGGTTGCCATTTTTGGAAAGTTCCAAAATGAAAACGCATATGCGTTCATGGCTTGAAGTCTCCCTAATGTTTTTCGGTTACACCTCTCTCTTGTTGCTTGGTGGAAACGATTTTTGCTCTCGAGCAAGTGAGGGTGTTGACGAGAAGAGGAGGAACCAGCCAAGCAAAAGGAAGTCTTCATCTCTTCCCTACACTCGATCATTGACATCTTGGCACTTTTGCTAGCACAAGAGGTGCGCAAGTTGGGAGTCTTCATCGCCTTTGTGTGTGAACTTTTGGAGGAGATCAAAGTTGCTCTCTTCTTCCAAGCCGACCTCCAATCTATGGCTATGGTATAGATCTAAACTCATAGCTTCAAGTTGATCATATGGTTGTCATATACGATCTTTTAGAAACCCTCTTTCCGTCATGCATGCTAGATGCGCATGTTTAGGGTTTCACCCCCTTAATAAGGGTATCTTTCAATTGGTATCAGAGGTAGGCTTTCGATATGATCTATATGATTGCTTTGAAGTGTTTGTGATCCATACATGTTGCGCTTACTTGATGCTTTGTTTTCATGATGCATGGTTTACATTGGCTATGTTTGCGCTTGTATCATGGTTACATGAAGTTTGCGCTCCCCCTTGAAGGGGACCCCCTAAAGTTTGCGCTCCCCCTTGAAGGGGACCCCCCTTAGATCTAAGGGTTTTCAATATGCTAGATATGAGATATATCTTATGTTCTCAAGTGAAGCATGTTGTTTTGTTTGTTTGCGCATGTTCTAGATGTTTTATAAAACTTACATCTTGCGCGCCTACTTAGATCTAAGGTGCCCCTACTATAAATCCTTATATGGGTTGATGGGGTTGAAAGCATCTTCTAGGTTAGATCCAACTAGTCTGATCAGACCATCTGACAGCCTAGATGGGTTGACCAGATAGCACCTGTGCGCAAGCACGAGGTGGCTATAGGTCGACTGCATCCAGGGCGTGTAGCGAGGTCTGGTTGAGACAACTACTGAACACACATGAGTTAGGCCCGGGGTCACACCCGCTTGCCAAAACTCATGAGGGTGGTTCAGCCCTTGGCGCATGCATGGTTGACCATTAGGTCAACACGGGTCAGTTAGGACTCGGTGCATGCAAGGGCAGAGGATCTGACTAGATGGATGAGTGGATCCCTATCAATGGACCATTGTAAGGTTGTAGAGCACATAAGGAAATTAAAATTGATACCATGGGGTTTTTCAAAATTTAATTTCATGAATGGATCACATGTTGTTTTGATACCATATGCTTGTTTATTTAATCTTATGTGGGTTGCCCTAATGTGTGCTGTGCTGGGGCCTGCGTGCCTGGTAAATTACAAGTTAATATTATTGTGATCTGCGAATCACATTTTTTATTAATTTATTGTATAATTGACCTGCGAGTCAAAGCTTGTCTAGATAGATCAAAATGTTTTTGATTAGACAAGAGCATAAAGGCACACATCCTAGAGGGGCATTCACCTGGTGGCGCACCTGAGGTGCTCTTGGCGCTAGGGCCCTGGGTTGGACCAGATGAGATGCAAAAGAGCTCAAGTGAAGACTTAAGTAAAATTAAGGTCTTTCTAGGGTTCATGGGCTTTTACCACATAAGATCATGCTTTCTATTTATTGCTTATATAATTAGAATTGCATGTGTTTATCTTCTGCTATAGCCATAGGATATGCCTGATAGTAAGAAGATAAAAGACCGTTAAAATCCAACGCTAACATATCAAGCTCGTAAGCCTTCTGACGCGAAACCTCACTGTTCTGACTATCGTTGGAGCCGTGTTGAACCCACTCAGTGGGCACATCCATCTATCTTCAGACGGTGCGGGATTACACCTGCGTGTTACAGAGTAGGGATTTATCCCTTCTCGTTGCTCAGCATAGCACGTGGTGGTCCAGGGAGTAGGTCAGGTCAGCTTGACCATGTAGGCTACATATGTGGCGCATATGGTAGCACATGGAGGCAGCCATCTGTGGGATCAGAGACTGTGTTGTACCAACTCAGTTGGCACAGTCTGCTGGATTGCCCAGATGAAGGGGAATCGCACGGGTTGGCGATTGGCTGGGACAGCCTACCAGAAATTAGTGCTTGTCATCTCTGTGCATCTTATCTCGCCTGAGCGGGACGCGGAGACCAAGTATGAAATCTGGATCCCATCTCACTAAAAGAGTGTTACTCTTTCGGACTGTTTACTGGATTTTTCAGTCAGATAAAATAGTGAGAAAAGAATCTTTCTTAAGTCCTGGATTGATTCTGAACATTGATACTAACCTTGCTGTTCTTGCATTGTTGTAGATAACTGCAGCAACGAACACCATGAGCTTCAATGTGCGATCCCTACTGGAAAGGGAGAAGTTTGCTGGGCCGAACTTCTCTGACTGGTTCGGACACCTTAAGATCGTTCTTAAGGCAGAGAGGAAACTGTATGTCCTCGAGACGGTGATACCGCCGCAGCCCGCTCCGAACGCCGCAAGGGCGGTTCGGGATGCCTATGAAAAGCACGTCAATCATAGCATTGATGTCGCTTGCCTGATGCTTGCGTCTATGACGCCACCGCTGCAGCGTCAGCAAGAGGATATGTCGGCTATAGAGATTATAGCGAACCTCAAGATGCTGTATGCTGCACAGGCGAGGACAGAACGCTATAATCTGACAAAGCTCTTCTTTCAGAGCAAACTGGCTGAGGGGAGCCCAGTGGGAGCTCACGTGCTCAAAATGATTGGGCACAAGGAGGCTCTGGAGAAACTGGGGCATACCGTCAACCAGGAGCTTGCTGTTGATATTATTCTGCAGTCTCTCCCGCCCTCTTTCGATGCGTTCATCATTAATTTTAATATGAACAAAATCGATTGCACGCCGGCAGAGCTGCTGAATATGCTCTTGACAACTGAGGAAACTCTGAAGGGTAAGCCTTCAACCTCTGTCTTGATGGTTCCTTCTAGGAACAAGAAGAAGGGGAAGAAGGGCAAGGCCCCTGTCAAGAATTACAGCAAGGCTCTGAAACAGAAGGTGAAGCGGTCGAAGGATAACAGGTGTTTCCACTGTGGCCAGCTGGGTCACTGGAAAAAGGACTGTAAAGCGCTCCAAGGAGATAAGAGGGGAAGCATCGCTTCTGGCTCAGGTATATATGTGACTGAGGTCATGTTATCTTCTTCTTCTATTTCATGGGTGTTGGACACTGCATGTGGAGTTCACATTTGTTCAAATGTACAGGAACTCAAGAGAAGAAGACAGGTGGGACAGCATGAGGTAGACCTACAAGTTGGAAACGGGGCACGGGTTGCTGCTGTTGCTGTAGGAGACTATTTCATTTCTTTACCATCTGGCATTGTATTGGAATTAAACAATTGTTATTTTGTACCAAGTATCACGAAGAATATTATCTCTATTCCTGCTCTTGTCAGGAAAGGATTTGCCTTTGAATGCAATATTTCAAAGTGTGTTTTATCTCTAGATAATATTGTGTATGGAACTGGTTCAATTAACAATGGGTTATTCATGTTGGACATGGAATATTCTATACAAAACATTGATAATAAGAAAGCCAAGTATGCTGATGACAGCACCTTGCTATGGCATAGTCGTTTAGGCCATATAAACGAGAAGCGCATTAAGCGGTTGCATGATCATGGACTGCTGGGATCATTCTCCTATAAGGAGATTGATACATGCAAAGCTTGTTTAATGGGTAAAATGACGAAGTCACCTTTTTCTAAGAAAGGTCAAAGGGCTTCAGGTTTACTTGACCTTATACACAGTGATGTGTGTGGGCCATTTAGTAAACATGCCAGAGGTGGCTATCAGTACTTCATTACCTTTACTGATGATTTCAGTAGGTATGGGTATGTCTATCTGATGAGACATAAAAGTGAATCTTTTGACAAGTTCAAAGAGTTCAAGAATGAAGTACAAAATCAGCTAGGCCGAAATATCAAGGCACTTCGCTCAGATCGAGGTGGAGAATACCTAAGTCATGCATTTACTGACTATCTGAAGGAGTGTGGGATTATCTCACAGCTCACTCCGCCAGGAACACCGCAATGGAATGGTGTGTCCGAGAGGAGAAATAGAACGTTACTTGATATGGTTCGTTCTATGATGAGTCAGGCCACTCTTCCATACTCCTTTTGGGGTTTTGCACTGGAAACAGCTGCAAAGGTACTAAACCGAGTGCCATCTAAGGCAGTTTCAATGACGCCATATGAATTATGGTATGGGAAACAGCCAAGCTTGACATTTATCAGGATCTGGGGTTGCGAGGCTTATGTCAAAAAGCTCGCCTCTGGGAAACTAGAGAGCAGATCTGACAAATGCATCTTTGTCGGTTACCCTAAGGAAACTAAGGGTTATTATTTCTACGATCCCAAGGAGAACAAAGTTTTTGTTGCTCGGACGGCCATATTCCTTGAGAAGGAGTTTCTTCTACAAGAGGCCAGTGGGAGAGAAATAAAGCTGGATGAAAATCCAGAGGAAGGACAAAGTAGTCAAGCACAGTTGGATGAGCCTGAGCCGGTAGATCAGGTTATTGAACAACCTGAGGCTCAGATAACACGGGAACCGCGAAGATCGGGAAGGATCCGTCGACAGCCTGAGCGCTATGACGGAGTCTACATCATTGATAATGATGAACCCCTAACTTATGCGGATGCGGTCAGTGGACCGGAGTCAGCTAGATGGCTTGATGCTATGCGAGCCGAGATGGACTCCATGTCAGATAACCAAGTCTGGGATTTGGTTGATCCGCCTCCGGGAGTAATCCCTATAGGCTGTAAATGGATCTTCAAGAAGAAGATTGACATGGATGGTAACGTGGTTACCTATAAAGGCAGGCTAGTTGCGAAAGGTTTCAAACAAATCTACGGGATAGATTATGATGAAACTTTCTCACCTGTAGCTATGTTCAAGTCTATTCGGATTCTTTTCGCGATAGCAGCATATTATGATTATGAGATCTGGCAGATGGATGTGAAAACAGCTTTCCTTAATGGAAATCTGGAAGAGGATGTGTATATGACACAACCTGAGGGTTTCACTAATCCAGCAGATCGTCATAAAATATGCAAGTTAAAGAAATCCATTTATGGATTGAAACAAGCATCTAGGAGCTGGAATATTCGTTTTGATGAATCAATCTCTGAGTTTGGTTTCATCAAGAACGAGGATGACCCGTGTGTATATAAGAGGTTTAGTGGGAGCGTAATTACATTCCTAATCCTCTACGTCGATGATATCTTGATCATTGGAAATGATATTCCTGAACTGCATGCTGTTAAAGCATGGTTAGGAAAATGTTTCCAGATGAAAGATCTAGGAGAAGCAGCCTATGTGTTAGGTGTGAAGATCTACCGGGATAGATCTAAGAGGCTTCTCGGGCTGTGCCAGAGTACTTACATCGATAAGGTCCTGGAGAGATTCCATTTAGAGAATTCTAAACGTGGATATCTTCCAGTCAGACATGGTCTGAATCTTTCGAAGAGTCAGTGTCCACAAACACAGACTGAGAAAGATGAAATGGACAATACGCCTTATGCTTCGGCTATTGGGTCCATTATGTATGCGATGTTGTGTACTCGCCCAGACGTCGCTTACGGGTTAAGCGTGACTAGTCGATTCCAAAGTAATCCAGGTTTGGCGCACTGGATTGCAGTCAAGAACATTATAAAATATCTGCGGAGGACCAAAGATATGTTCTTGATATATGGTGGTCAGGAAGAACTCAGTATAGAGGGATATACTGACGCTTCATTCCAGTCGGACCAGGATGATTTCCGATCGCAATCAGGCTATGTTTTTAGCTTGAATGGTGGAGCAGTGGTGTGGAAGAGTTTCAAACAGTCAACTGTTGCTGATTCCACAACAGAAGCCGAGTATGTTGCAGCCTCGGAAGCATCCAAGGAGGCAGTGTGGATTCGTAAGTTCGTGAGAGAACTTGGTGTCGTTCCTTCGAGTGCTGATCCTTTGGTTATCTTCTGTGATAACACTGGAGCAATCGCACAAGCAAAGGAACCACGGTCGCACCAGAAGTCCAAGCACATACAGAGACGGTTTCACTTGATCCGGGAGATCATTGATCGAGGCGAGATCAAAATATGCAAGGTTCATACAGATGACAATCTGGCAGACCCGCTTACCAAGCCTCTGGCGCAGCAGAAGCATGAGCAGCACTGTAATAATATGGGTTTGAGATTTCTCAACCATTAGATTAAGTGCAAGTGGGAGATTGTTGGGGTATGCCCTTAAGGCTAATGTTTGAGGCCTTTGGGATTGTAATAAGTATCATGTAATAAACTCTTGTGTTTATAAAGGCATGGTTATTATTCAGGTTGTTACCTTGTCTGCTGTAATAAGTGTACTTCTGAATAATGTCTCAAAGCTGTTTAGCTTGGCTGACAGGCTATATGTCCTTAGTCGAGATATCTTGGTGAACATGAGACAGCCTTGATATGATTGAGACTAATATGTGTGCTAATCTTATAGGATGCTTCGAGCATGGAATAAGATGTAGACTCATGGGTACATTGGATGTACTGGACAGACCCTACTGGGATATTCCATTGCTTGTCACAATGAGAATGATCCTCGTAAGCAGCAAGTGGCACATGTCCTTTGACTTGAGATCACTTGTGTTTCTAAATGATGATTGTCATTGTTTTGAGGTAGTTCAATATCATTTGAAACATAATGGTTATAGACTATCTTGGATGGTGAGCTTGAGTCAGGTTAGGGCACTTGTGATAGATAAAGGATTGCCGTCTCCTTGTTTAAGGAGTGTGATGTTCTAAAGGGCCCCCCCTATATGAGATGATTGAGATAGTGTATGGCCATACCCAGATGACTGTGTTCATCTGATCTAATCATGCTCATCGTATTGGAGTTACAGGCTTGACATGCTTATCCAATAAGAACATCCAGTGGCAAAGGAAACATGCATGCCTCGTGAGTTTGATTCACACTTGTGCTATGGTTTGGGTGTAGTCTTGGAAGACTCTTTCCTTTATATCGGGAGACAGTGATGTGTTGCTAGATACCCCTCACTGATCGTGATAACGAAAGTTATCGTTACCGACATTTAAAGGAAACCCTTAGGGTCGCACAATTTGGTGATATGGTTTGCTTAAGTCAGATCGTGTGGACTGAATTGTTTCGGTTCAGTTTAAAGGGATTTAATCTCTGATTGTAAGTGAGATCTGGTCTGATCATGTTTGATTGATTAGGGATTTAGATCGGTAAGCTTCGATCGAGAGAGATGATGCTAGATCGATGCGATCAGAAGCGTCAGATGATGAATGGTCAGATCTTGGACTTTGGGGTCTAATTTGATCTAGACTTAATGCTTGGGCTGATTTGGTTTCGCTATTGAACCAAGGGTATTGAACCGGCTCATGGGTTGAGCGCATGGTTCAAGAGGGAGATGGAGTTGCGTTTGGTTCATGGAGACATGAACGCATGAACGCATACTCTTAATGGTTGCCATTTTTGGAAAGTTCCAAAATGAAAACGCATATGCGTTCATGGCTTGAAGTCTCCCTAATGTTTTTCGGTTACACCTCTCTCTTGTTGCTTGGTGGAAACGATTTTTGCTCTCGAGCAAGTGAGGGTGTTGACGAGAAGAGGAGGAACCAGCCAAGCAAAAGGAAGTCTTCATCTCTTCCCTACACTCGATCATTGACATCTTGGCACTTGTGCTAGCACAAGAGGTGCGCAAGTTGGGAGTCTTCATCGCCTTTGTGTGTGAACTTTTGGAGGAGATCAAAGTTGCTCTCTTCTTCCAAGCCGACCTCCAATCTATGGCTATGGTATAGATCTAAACTCATAGCTTCAAGTTGATCATATGGTTGTCATATACGATCTTTTAGAAACCCTCTTTCCGTCATGCATGCTAGATGCGCATGTTTAGGGTTTCACCCCCTTAATAAGGGTATCTTTCAACTAAGACCTAGAGGTTGAGCAACCTCAACCCCATATCTCTAGTACGACCATCATGCTTCTGCTGCGCCAAAGCCTTGGTCAGTGGGTCTGCTAGATTGCTCTCTGTGTCAATTCTTCTAATCTTGACATCACCTCGATTAATGATCTCTTTGATCAGGCAAAATCTCTTGAGTATGTGTTTGGACCTTTGATGAGACCGTGGTTCCTTATTATGTGCAGTTCCCATTGTTGTCATAGTAGAGCTCAATGGGATCCATTGCACTTGGAACCACCTGAAGTTCAGAAAAGAACTTCCTGATCCAAACGGCTTCATTGGCTGCCTTAGAAGCAACCACATACTCAGCTTCGGTTGTAGAATTAGCTATGGTGGATTGCTTGAAGCTCTTCTAGCATACAGCACCTCCAACCATCTTAAACTAATAGCTGGTCTGCGATCTGAAGTCGTCAGGATCAGACTGGAACGACTCATCAGTGAAGCCCTGCACACTGAGTTCTTCCTGTCCCCGTAGACTTTATAGAATAAATCCTTAGTCCCTTTCAAGATACTCAAGGATATTCTTTACAGCCACCCAGTGCTGCAAACCTGGATTGGATTGGTATCGGCTGGTTATGCTTACAGCATAACCCACATCTGGTCTAGTACACAGCATTGCATACATGATTTATCCCATTGCCGAAGCATAGGGAAATCGACTCATATTATCCCTCTCAGCCCGTGTTGTAGGACACTGGCTCTTTGAGAGAGTAAGGCCATCTCTCACTGGAAGGTATCCTTTCTTGGATTGCTCCAAGTTGAACCTCTCCAGGACCTTATCAATGTGGGTACTCTGACTAAGGGCCAAGAGCCTCTTGGATCTATCCCGGTAGATCCTCACGCCTAGAATATAGGCGGCCTCCCCTAAGTCCTTCATCTCGAAACACTTCCCTGACCATGTCTTCATAGCTTGAAGACTAGGGATGTCGTTTCCGATGAGTAGTATGTCATCGACATACATGACCAGAAAAGTCATCAAGCTCCCACTTAATTTTCTGTATACACAGGCGTCTTCTTCACTTTTGATAAAGTCATAATCTCTCACAGCTTCATCAAACTGAAGATTCTAACTTCGAGATGCTTGCTTTAATCCGTGAATGGATTTCTTTAGCCTGCAGACTTTACTAGTATCTGCAGGATGGATGAAGTCATTAGGTTGTGTCATATACACATCCTTAGTTAGCTTCCCGTTAAGGAACGCTGTCTTCACATCCATCTGCCATATCTCATAGTCATGATATGTAGCTATAGCAAGCAGAATCCGAATGGATTTGATCATGGCAACTGGCGAGAAGGTTTCATCATAGTCCACCCTGTGGACTTGTTTAAATCCTTTAGCCACTAGTCTACCCTTATAGGTAACTATTTTGCCATCCATGTCTGTCTTCCTCTTGAAGACCTATTTACACCCTATGGGTTTTACCCCATCAGGTAGCTCAACCAAATCCCAGACTTGGTTAGCCGACATGGAATCCATCTAGGATCGCATGGCCTCAAGCCATCTCTCGGAGTCCGGTCCACTGACCGCCTCATCATAAGTCCTGGGTTCATCCTCCATGATGAAGATCCCGTCGTGTTGGGTCGGCAGCGACCCATACCTCTCAGGTGCACGATGAAACCTCCCAGACCTACATGGGGCCTGTGTCTGAGCCTCAGGCTGCCTAGCAACCGGTGCAGGTGGCTCAGGTTCCCATCTCTATGTCTTGTGGTTGCACTTGGACCTCGTCCAAGTCAAACTTCCTCCCACTAACTTCTTTCATGAGAAATTCTTTCTCTAGAAAGACCGCACCCCGAGCAACAAAAACTTTGTTCTCGGTGGGAATATAGAAGTAGTAACCCTTAGTCTCCTTAGGGTACCCCACAAACATACACTTATCAGATCTAGGTTCTAGCTTGCTAGAATCCTGACGTTTGACATAAGCCTCACATCCCTAGATCCTGATAAAAGTGAGATTAGGGCGTCTCCCATTCCATACCTCGTATGGAATCTTTGAGACACTCTTAGATGGAACATTATTCAGTATTAGAGAAGCTTTTTCAAGTGCATGTCCCCAGAATGAGGGAGGTAGAGTTGCATGACTCATCATAGACCGAACTATGTCTAACAAGGTTCGATTTCTCCTTTCAGATACACCATTCTACCGAGGTGCTCTAGGAGGAGTGAGTTGGGATAGGATCCCACACTTACTCAGATAGTCAAAGAATACACTGCTCAGGTGCTCTCCATCACGATCTGATCGAAGATCCTTAAAGGATCTACCAAGCTGGTTCTCTACTTCATGTCTGAACTCCTTAAGTTTCTCAAAGGATTCAGACTCAAGTCTCATCATGTAGACATAACCATATCTACTGAAGTCATCAGTAAATGTGATGAAGTAGTTATACCCTCCTTTGGCTTGTTTATTGAATAGCGCACACACATCACTATGTATGAGATCCAACAAACCTCCTGCCCTCTCACCAGTCTTGGTGAAGGGCGTCTTTGTTATTTTCCCTAATAAACAAGTCTCATATGTATCAAGTTCCTCCAAGGAACTCGAATCTAGCAACCCATTTTCATGGAGTTGTCGAATGCGATTCTTGTTTATATGGGCTAATCGACAATGCCGTAGGAAAGCACCAACTGAACCACTCAGTTTGGTCCTTTTAATATTTATGTTACAAATAGAGCTAACCATGTCCAAGACATGCGGACCATTGCACAAAGTACCCTTCCCATAAAACATGTTTGCAAAAGAAAAAGAACATAAGTTCTCTTTTATTTCAAACCTAAATCCTTTCTTTGCCAAGCAAGGAGTGGATACAATGTTTTGGTAAGGGAAGGTACATAATAGCAATTGTCTAGCTTTAACTGAAGTCCAGAAGGCAGGGAGAAAAACTCCTACAGCAACAGCAGCAACTTGTGCCCTGTTACCTATCCATAGGTCAATCTCTCTAGGCCTTACTGATCTATCCTTTCTGAGCCTTTGCATATTTGTACTCCACATGCGGTATCCAATACCCATGTCATAGGAGTAGAAAGGTTGACTTCGGTAACATAAATACCTGAGCATGAAGACAAGGCCTTGCCTTTCTTCTCCTCATTCTGAAGTTGCAACATGTCCTTCAACATGTGAGGTGGCCCTCCACATGAATAGCACCTATTATTCCTGATCATATCCATCTTTAATTTCAGTTCCTTGGTCAAGCCTTTCGGCTCAACACACTGAATATCAACTTTAGCAGGATTGAGCTCAACCAATTCATCAAAGAGCTGCCTTAGATTAAAATAATTTCAGAGGCACTCTTCGATTCATATCACCCTTTAAATTCAAGTGACATGTTGGTTAGCAACCTCCAAGGTATCAACCTGATGCTTATCATAAGCATCCCTCTCAGCCCCTGAGGCCGAGCATGGAAGTGGCTCAGGAATAAGACGCTCAAGAACATAAAGCTTCCTCTCGAGCTTGAGCACGATTCTCAAGTTCATATACCAATCCAATAAGTTGGATCCAACCAACTTATCCAGGGTAGATCGCAGTGACCAACTGCTATTGTTCATAGCCATTGTTCTACAACAACCAAGAAACAGCAGATTAGTACTACTTCGAGTCATTTAAACTGGACTTGCCTTTTAAATGACCATGGCTCCCACTATTTTTAATCGAATTGACAACCCACAAAGTCAATCGAGAAATCCAAGATTTCCTAGTGAGATGAGATCCTCATTCCACACAGGGCTTTGCGTCCCACAAGGGTGGGATGAGATGCACAAAGTGACCCATGTTTCCTAAGGTGGGCGCACCGGCCGATTGCTCCAAGCAATTCCCCTTATTGAGACAGTCCAGGCATTTCATGTCCAGCGAGGACTGGATACAGCATGAAACCCTAACCTCTCAACGATGCCTCTAGAGTTTCATCATGTGCCTAGCACACATGAAAATCTAGTCAAGTCCATTCCTAACCGTTATGCCCAGGGCCAACGAGTTTCCTTGCGAAGGCACGCCCAGGTTAAAACTGGACTGGGGAAACCATTGCCACCACGCACTTTCTAAAGATAAGTGGGTGTGTCCCACGAGGGTGGGAAACAGTTCACAACTCCACTGATCGATAGCTTAGTGAGGGCTACGCGTTAGAAGGCTACTAGACTTGATATTTTAATTGAGGGTTTTTGTTTAAGGTCTCATCATCTCAGTTTTATCTTATGTCTATCATTACAGGCATGCAATCCTATGGTGATAACATAACGATAAAACATCACAGGCATGCTTTAGCTTTTGTAAAGAAAGCAATAAAAAGATGATGTGATCATAGCCCATTCAAGACATTGAACCAATCCATGCCAAAAAGGGGTTCAACTCTTGACCTAGGATTCAAGCCCCAAGATTAGACCTAGCCTAGCCGACCTCTAGCTCTATCTTCAAGGTTGGCTCCAAGGTCATTCTCCCATGGTTTAGCTCTCAAACCCTAGGGGTACACCCACAAGGTTCGGCCAATGCCATGGTCTTCCTCCAAGGAAGGTGCGCCATTTAGCAAGCCACAAGAGGGATAGCACACAAGCACAAGGCTCGGCCAAACCCTAACTTGCGCCCCCATGCAAGGATGTGCCACCTTTGAAGCTTGTTGCGCCATCATGCAAGGATGCGCAACCAAGCAAGCATGCACCTTGCTCCAAGTAGATGCGCTATCCTAATCTTCTTCTTAGTTAAAAGCAAAAAGAAAAGCGGCACGCAGGCCTCACAAGGATACAACACAGGCATGTTAAGGGGCTTGATATATGACCACAACATCATGCATAATCAAGTACTTACTCATGCAATTCTATATGCTCATGAAAAACATAAAATCTGAAATTTTACTTTTTCATAAAACATGTCTCTCTTCCTTCCCTTCATATTACAAATCTTTGATTCTAAGTTTCTCTCAGGAGTCTACAAGAGGCATACCGGTTTCCCTCCTTGCAATCCCTAACTTGCTAGGATAAGGGCAATCACCCAGTCCATGCCCTATTCCAACAAGTCTCTCAAGATAGGTCTATCCTATTATGAGAGGAGAAATTTTCTCTTCCACGTATGGGTCTATCCCATCACATGAAGAGAGCAAAGAACCACAAGAAGTTAATTAGAAGTAAGAAACAAGAGACCTACAATTTTTCTACTTAAAGAAAAACCATGCGCCAACATCTATGCAATATGCGAAAATGTAGATATGGCATGTGAGCATGAAAAGCATGAAAGAACATCGTTCAAGGCTCGCAAGTCCCTCTGATACCACTGTTGGGAAACCCCGGGGACATTTTACAATTTTCAGAGCCATGGACATACATTTTACGCAGCGGAAGAATGTCCCCGAAACAGGCAAGTCCCAAAAACCCAGTGAAGATCTCTTGCGAGGGGGTCGACACGATGTGATAGTAAGTACCTTTAAGCGATTAGAAGCCGATGTCGATGAAGGCGCCCAAGTGTTCGCCCTCTGCAGTCTCGCACACACGGATTCCTCAAGTTTTCTTCTTCCTCGCCCGGTGCTAGCCTCGGGAAGAAGATCCATGCCTTAGGAGAGTCCTCCAAGCAACTTGCGCCACCACCAAGATGTGATGCGCCAAGGAGATGGAAGGAGAAGAGAACGCCGTAAGCCTTCTTGTTCCTTTACGCCAAGGAAACGAAAAGGAGAAGCATGCTTGCGCCCTTGATGGAAGAAGAAGAGCTCTAAGCTCTCCAAACCATCGCCCTCTAATGCTTCACGCCTCCAAGGAATTAGCATCATCAAGAGAGGGGGCGGCAAGGGCTTATTTATAGGAGCAAGAGGCGGTTAGGGGAGAATGGCAAGTGTTGACAATTAGGGCATGATTCTAGGAGATTATCCAATCAAATATATTGATTAAATCTCCACTCCCATATGCGTCTAAGACTTGCCAAAGCAAGCATCAGCCATATGCGCCCATATCATGCCATATGAGGCATTAATCCCATCCATGCGCCTAGACCTAGTCAAGGCAATATGATGGATTGCCTAATGTGGCTTGGGCGCAAGTCCTAATCCAATTAGGACTCTATTTATGTTAATAATCAGCCCACAATTGTCAAACACAATCCAATCAATTATCTTGTGTGATTTAATCAAATCCAATTTGATTTAATCACCTAGGAGATACCAAACAAGGCATAGGCGCAAATTCTAGTCCAACTAGAATCCCATATGCGCCTATCCCATTAATTCATCCCCATTATACCCTTCAAGCCTCTTAGCCCTTCAATACAACTTATTAGCAAGCCCAACTAAGCAATGGGCCAAGCCCAAAGTCCATTATGCATGTTAACCAAGCTATTGGATCCAATCCAATTTAACCCATGGTTAAATGAGGCTAACCATGGTTAATTTGATCGATATGCCAAAAATGGAAGTTGGCCCCAATAAGTTTCTTCCATCTCATCAGGCCCATTGGCGCTGATGAAATCTCCCAAATAGATTAGAGTTATCCAATAACTCGATCTAAAGGCTACCCGATCAATATGAAAACTCGAGTATCAAGGTGTGCGACCCTGTAGGTTCCTCTAACGCTGGCAGTGCTGACCAAAGGTCATCACAAGCAGTGAGTGGCACCTAGCAGTGCATCGCTACTACCCAGGTTATTGGAATGGATATCGACATCGACATCCCCATCATCGCAACTATGTACAGATGCATTACAGTCTCTTTGCCGTACTAATATCCGATTGGACAAGTGTGTCACCATTTGTTTTCATCCAATCACATGGCTATGACTAAAACAGGTTCTCACCTGGGTATGGCCATACACTCTCAGTCATAGAACCATAAGGGAGCTCCATGGATATCATACTTCCCTAAGGAAGGGGCAAATCCTATGTCTGTCCATTGACCTTCTCATATGGGTCGTGACATGCTCAATGACAACCGTTATGACCTCCCAACTACGGCAAGGTGTTAGGTTGCATCAAAGCAAATCCCTAACCATATAGAATGGTCAATGACCTCAAGTCAAGGGATCAATGCATCTCCTGTCACTTGTGAGGATAACTCATGACACCAAGTCATAGCCTCACAGCGGGTCTATCCAGTATATCCTCCAATGATACACCCATGTGTCTGCGTTAGCACCACGTGCCTAACCAGCCCACATACCAGTCTCTCAAGTACCAGAGTTGTCCCATATCCACTCAGGTACATCGACTGGGGACTATAGTTCGAGCACAGATCCAATCTGTCTCCAGGGACATTATCATGTAAGTACACAATCGCAGGTGTAGACAAACAATGATAACGACAATGCCAGAAAGATATATATTAATATCAGAGTCAAGTAGTACAAAGATGGACCAAAAATAGGTCCTAGGGAATATACACCAACAATCTCCCACTTGCACTAAGACCTAGAGGTTGAGCAACCTCAACCCCATATCTCTAGTACGACCATCATGCTTCTGCTGCGCCAAAGCCTTGGTCAGTGGGTCTGCTAGATTGCTCTCTGTGTCAATTCTGCTAATCTTGACATCACCTCGATTAATGATCTCTTTGATCAGGCGAAATCTCTTGAGTATGCATTTGGACCTTTGATGAGACCGTGGTTCCTTATTATGTGCAGTTCCCATTGTTGTCATAGTAGAGCTCAATGGGATCCATTGCACTTGGAACCACCTGAAGTTCAGAAAAGAACTTCCTGATCCAAACGGCGAACACGAACACGGCCCGCGACACGCCCATGCTCCCCGACCGTGATCTCCGTGACAAAACCTGGAGCATCTAAACACGCCCGTGACCACCAACACAGGCAGGTCGTGTTCACCACTGAAGACTAGATCAGGCCCGACGACCCCATTTCGACGTGCACCACCCCCCCTACTTTGTTGCTCTAGCTCATGATGATCCAAAGGAGCCCAGCAAGGTGATAAACCGGCGATCCCAACGCCAAAGCAAGCCTCCGGATCGTTTCATGGGCGTCGTTAACCCCCTTTCCACCCAAACAGATGCGACTCAACCCAAGTACACTACGGCCCAACCATCTGAGGACCCATCCCCAAATGGGCCACTCAATCTCATCCGTAATTCCGCCCAAGATCGAGCCGCAACGGTGGTAACTCAGCCCACAACATCCAAGTTCTACTGTTTTGTCGCCATGTGCTCTGAGCGCATCTAAACCGTCTCAGTACAAAGACGCAGGATCGTGCAATCAGCTTTGAAGAATATTAAGTAGTTATTCCTTGTCTTGTAGCTATAGATTGACCACTTTAGTGGCCTACAAGAGTGGTTGGTTTGTTAGAGTAGGTTGTCTCTTATGTATTTTGTTTGTTCCTATCCCTCTTATTCTATAAAAGAGGAGGCAAGGCTAGTGTGTTAGTGTTGGGGTATGCCCTTAAGGCTAATGTTTGAGGCCTTGGGATTGTAATAGTATCATTGTATAAACTCTTAAGTTTATAAAGGCAATGGTTGTTATTCAGGTTGTTACCTTGTCTGCTGTAATAAGTGTACTACTGAATAATGTCTCAAAGCTGTTCAGCTAGGCTGACATGCAGTAATGTCCTTAGTCGATATATCTTGGTGAACATGAGACAGCCTTGATATGGTTAAGACTAATATGTGTTCTAATCTTATAGGATGCTTCGAGCATGGAATAAGATGTAGACTCATGGGTACATTGGATGTACTGGACAGACCCTACTAGGATATTCAATTGCTTGTCACAATGTGAATAATCCTTGTATGCTACAAGTGGCACATGTCCTTTGACTTGAGATCACTTGTGTTTCTAAATGATGAATGTCATTGTTTTGAGGTAGTTCAATATCATTTGAAATATAATGGTTATAGACTATCTTGGATAATGATCATGAGTCAGGTTAGGACACTAGTGATAGATAAAGGATTGCCGTCTCCTTGTTTAAGGAGTGTGATGTTCTAAGGCCCCCCTATATGAGATGATTGAGAAAGTGTATGGACATACCCAGATGACTATGTTCATCTGATCTAATCATGCTCATCGTATTGGAGTTACAGGCTTGACATGCTTGTCCAATAAGAACATCCAGTGGCAAAGGAAACATGTATGCCTCGTGAAATGGATTCACACTTGTCCTGTGATTTGGGTGTAGTCTTGGAAGACTCTTTCCTTTATATCGGGAGACAGTGATGTGTTGCTAGATACCCCTCACTGATCGTGATAACGTAAGTTGTCGTTACCGACATTTAAAGGAAACCCTTAGGGTCGCACAATTTGATGACATGGCTTACTCAAGTCAGATCGTGTGGACTGAATTGTTTGGATTCAGTTTAAAGGAGTTTAGACTCTGATTGTAAGTGAGATCTGGTCTGATCATGTTTGATTGATTAGGGCTTGAGATCGGTAAGCTTCGATCGAGAGTGTGGATGCTAGATCGGAGAGATCAAGAGCATCCAGAGATGAACGGTTGGATCTTGAACCATTTGGTTCAAAGAGATCTAGACCATGGCTTGGGCTGGTTTGATTTGGTTTTTTGAACCGAATTGAGTTGAACCTAATTGGCTTGAACCGGTTCACATGGGTGAACGTATGGTTCAAGGATTGAAGGCATTTTGGGCGGTTTTTCTTCAAGTGGTCTCATGGCTTCATAACCTTCCATATTTGGAAGTGTAACGCCATCACTTGAATGAAAGCCTTAACGCCATTTGCCCAATTACTCTCTTGTGATCTTCATTCGACAAGAAAGAAAAAAAAAAGGGGAACTCTTGCACAACGAAGCTCTCGGCCAAGCACCTCTCTTCATCTACACACGACAAGGAAGTTTTGGAGATCCCTTGCTAGCACAAGGAACATCCGAAAGGGTAGCCATCTCTCATCTAGTGTGCGTTATCTTTGGAGGAGTGCTTACTTGCCCTCTTGCTTCCAAGTCGCCACCCTTATCATGGCTATGGTAAGAGATCTTCTCTTGATCTTTATAAGCAAACAAAGTTAATCTTATAGATATACTACATGCGATCTATGGAAACCCTAATTCCGCCCATGCAATTGAGATTTGTGCATGCTTAGGGTTTGCGCTCCCCCTCGAAGGGGACCTTCAATTGGTATCAGAGCATAGGGTTTTTCAGTATCATCTATATGATTGCTTTGCTGAGGTTGTGATCCATTCATGATGCCATATTGCGCTCACTTCATGCTTTGTTTTCTTGCGCTTACATGATGTTGTGTACACATAAGTTTGTTTGCGCTTGTATCATTGCTTGGAGAAGTTTGCGCTTATGCCTAGATCTTTGGTTTATCAACATGCAAAGAATGACATGCTAGATATTTGATGTATCTTGTTTATCAAAGTGGCGCATGTTACTTGTTTGCGCTTGTTGTAGTTGTTTTTCAAAGAAAAACCTTACATCTTGCGCGCCTATCACCATAGATCTAAGTGGCGCCTGCTATAATCCCTTAGACGGGTTAGTAGGGTTGAAGGCATCCTCTAGGGAAGATCCAACTAGTCTGATCAGACCATCTGACAGCCTAGATGGGTTGACTTGATAGCACCTGTGCGCAAGCACGAGGTGGCTATAGGTTGACTGCATCAAGGGCGTGTAGCGAGGTCTGGTTGAGACGACTAATGAACACACATGAGTTAGGCCCGGGGTCACACCCGCTTGCCAAAACTCATGAGGGTTGTTCAGCCCTTGTAGCATGCATGGTTGACCATTAGGTCAGCTCGAGTCAGTTAGGACTTGGTGCATGCAAGGGCAGTGGATCTGACTAGCTGGATGAGTGGATCCCTATTAATGGACCGTTGTAAGGTAGTAGAGCTCATAAGAAAATTAAAATTGATGCCAATGGGGTTTTCAAAATTTTATTTTCTTTGTAATGGATCACATGTTGATTGAATGATGCCATGATGCTTGTTTATTTATTCTTATGTGGGCTGCCCATGTTAAATGTGTGCTGTGCTGGGGCCTGCGTGCCTGGACTTAAACTTGTAAATTAATTTTTATTGTGATCTGCGAATCACTTTTTAATTAATTTATTGTATATTTGACCTGCGAGTCAACCTTGTCTAGATAGATCAAAATGTATTTGATTAGACAAGAGCACAAAAGCACACATTAAAGAGGCGCATTCAGCTGGTGGGCACACCTGAGCTGAACTTGGCGCAAGGGCCCTGGGATGGACCTGATGAGATAAAAGACCCATGAAAAGAAAGTGAAGACTTAAGTAAAATTAAGGTCTTACTTAGGCTATGGGCTTTTACCACATAAGATCAGCATGCTTTCTATTTATTGCTTTTATAATTAGAATTGCATGAGTTTATCTTCTACTATCACCATAGGACTTACATGATAGGTATGAAGATAAAAGACCGTTAAAATCCAAACGCTAACATATCAAGCTCGTAAGCCTTCTGACGCGAAACCTCACTGTTCTGACTATCGTTGGAGCCGTGTTGTACCCACTCAGTGGGCACGTCCATCTATCTTCAGACGGTGCGGGATTACACCTGCGTGTTACAGAGTAGGGATTTATCCCTTCTCGTTGCTCAGCATAGCACGTGGTGGTCCAGGGAGTAGGTCGGGTCAGCTTGACCATGTAGGCTACATATGTGGCGCATATGGTAGCACATGGAGGCAGCCATCTGTGGGGTCAGAGACTGTGTTGTACCAACTCAATTGGCATAGTCTGCTGGATTGCCCAGATGAAGGGGAATCGCACGGGTTGGCGATTGGCTGGGACAGCCTACCAGAGATTAGTGCTTGTACTCTCTGTGCATCTTATCTCGCCTGAGCGGGACGCGGAGACCAAGTATGAAATCTGGATCCCATCTCACTAAAAGAGTTCTACTCTTTCGGGCTGTTTTGCTGGATTTTTCAGCCAGATAAAATAGTGAGAAAAGAATCTTTCTTAAGTCCTGGATTGATTCTAAACATTGATACTAACCTTGCTGTTCTTGCATTGTTGTAGATTCCTGCAGCAACGAACACCATGAGCTTCAATGTGCGATCCCTACTGGAAAGGGAGAAGTTTGCTGGGCCAAACTTCTCAGACTGGTTCGGACACCTTAAGATCATTCTTAAGGCTGAGAGGAAACTGTATGTCCTCGAGACGGCTGTGCCGCCTCAACCCGCTGCGAACGCCGCAAGGGCGGTTCGCGAAGCCTATGAAAAGCATGTCAATGATAGCATTGATGTCGCTTGCCTGATGCTAGCATCTATGATGCCACCGCTACAGCGTCAGCATGAGGATATGTCGGCTATAGAGATTATAGCGAACCTCAAGATGCTGTATGCTGCACAGGCGAGGACAGAACGCTATAATCTGACCAAGCTTTTCTTTCAGAGCAAACTGGCTGAAGGGAGCCCAGTGGGAGCTCACGTGCTCAAGATGATTGGGCACAAGGAGGCTCTAGAGAAACTAGGGCATACCATCAACTAGGAGCTTGCTGTAGACATAATTCTGCAGTCTCTCCCGCCCTCTTTCGATGCGTTCATTATTAATTTTAATATGAACAAGATCGATTGTACTCCGGCAGAGCTGCTCAATATGCTCTTGACTACTGAGGAAACTCTGAAGGGAAAGCCTTCAACCTCTGTCTTGATGGTTCCTTCGAGGAACAAGAAGAAGGGGAAGAAGGGCAAGGCCCCTGTCAAGAACTACAGTAAGGCTCTGAAACAAAAGGTGAAGCGGGCGAAGGACAATAGGTGTTTCCACTGTGGCCAGCTGGGTCACTGGAAAAAGGACTGTAAAGCGCTCCAAGGAGATAAGAGGGGAAGCATCGCTTCTGGCTCAGGTATATTTGTGACTGAGGTCATGATATCATCTTCTTCTATTTCATGGGTGTTGGACACTGCATGTGGAGTTCACATTTGTTCAAATGTACAGGAACTCAAGAGAAGAAGGCAGGTGGGACAGCATGAGGTGGACCTACGCGTTGGAAACGGGGCACGGGTTGCTGCTGTTGCTGTAGGAGACTATTTCATCTCATTACCATCTGGCATTGTATTAGAACTAAACAGTTGTTACTTTGTTCCCAGTATTACTAAAAATATTATCTCTATTCCTGCTCTTGTCAGGAAAGGATTTGCCTTTGAATGCAATATTTCAAAGTGTGTTTTATCTTTAGATAATATTGTTTATGCAACTGGTTCAATTAACAATGGGTTATACATGTTGGACATGGAAAGTTCTATACAAAGTGTTGATATTAAGAAAGCCAAGTATGCTGAAGACAGCACCTTGTTATGGCATAGTCGTTTAGGCCATATTAACAAGAAGCGCATTAAGCGGTTGCATGATCATGGACTGCTGGGATCATTCTCCTATGTGGAGATTGATACATGCAAAGCTTGTTTAATGGGTAAAATGACGAAGTCACCTTTTCCTCACAAAGGTCAAAGGGCTTCAGGTTTACTTGATCTTATACACAGTGATGTGTGTGGGCCATTTAGTAAACATGCCAGAGGTGGCTATTCGTACTTCATCACCTTTACTGATGATTTCAGTAGGTATGGTTATGTCTATCTTATGAGACATAAGAGTGAATCTTTTGACAAGTTCAAAGAGTTCAAAAATGAAGTACAGAATCAGCTAGGCCGAAATATCAAGGCACTTCGTTCTGATCGAGGTGGAGAATACCTAAGTCGAGAGTTTACTGACTATCTAAAAGAGTGTGGGATTATCTCACAGCTCACTCCGCCAGGAACACCACAATGGAATGGTGTGTCCGAGAGGAGAAATAGAACGTTACTTGATATGGTTCGTTCTATGATGAGTCAGGCTACTCTTCCATATTCCTTTTGGGGATTTGCACTGGAAATAGCTGCAAAGGTACTAAACCGAGTGCCATCCAAGGCCATTTCAAAGACGCCATATGAATTATGGTATGGGAAACAGCCGAGCTTGACATTTATCAGGATCTGGGGTTGCGAGGCTTATGTCAAAAAGCTCGCCTCTGGGAAACTGGAGAGCAGATCTGAGAAATGTATCTTTGTCGGTTACCCTAAGGAAAGTAAGGGTTATTATTTCTACGATCCCAAAGAGAACAAAGTATTTGTTGCTCGGACGGCCATATTCCTTGAGAAGGAGTTTCTTCTGCAAGAGGCCAGTGGGAGAGAAATAAAGCTGGATGAGAATCCAGAGGAAGGACAAAGTAGTCAAGCACAGTTGGATGTGCATGAGCCAGTGGATCAGGTTATTGAACAACCTGAGGCTCAGATATCACGGGAACCGCGAAGATCGGGTAGGATCCGTAGACAGCCTGAGCGCTATGACGGAGTCTACATCATTGATAATGATGAACCCCTTACTTATGCGGATGCGGTCAGTGGACCGGAGTCAGCTAGATGGCTTGATGCTATGCGAGCCGAGATAGACTCCATGTCAGATAACCAAGTCTGGGATTTGGTTGATCCGCCTCCGGGAGTAATCCCTATAGGCTGTAAATGGATCTTCAAGAAGAAGATTGACATGGATGGTAACGTGGTTACCTATAAAGGCAGGCTAGTTGCGAAAGGTTTCAAACAAATCTACGGGATAGATTATGATGAAACTTTCTCTCCTATAGCTATGTTCAAGTCTATTCGGATTCTTTTCGCGATAGCTGCATATTACGATTATGAGATCTGGCAGATGGATGTGAAAATAGCTTTCCTTAATGGAAATCTGAATGAGGATGTGTATATGACACAACCTGAAGGTTTCACTAATCCATCAGATCGTCATAAAATATGCAAGTTAAAGAAGTCCATTTATGGACTTAAACAAGCATCAAGAAGCTGGAATATTCGTTTTGATGAATCAATCTCTGAGTTTGGTTTCATCAAGAACGAAGATGACCCGTGTGTGTATAAGAGGTTTAGTGGGAGCGTGATTACATTCCTAATCCTCTAAGTCGATGATATCTTAATCATTGGAAACGATATTCCTGAAATGCATGCTGTTAAAGCATGGCTAAGGAAATGTTTCCAGATGAAAGATCTAGGAGAAGCAGCCTATGTATTAGGTGTGAAGATCTACAGGGATAGATCTAAGAGGCTTCTCGGGCTGTGCCAGAGTACTTACATCGATAAAGTTCTGGAGAGATTCCATTTAGAGAATTCTAAAAGAGGATATCTTCCAGTCAGACATGGTCTGAATCTTTCTAAGAGTCAGTGTCCACAAACACAGACTGAGAAAGATGAAATGGACAATACGCCTTATGCTTCGGCTATTGGGTCCATTATGTATGTGATGTTATGTACTCGCCCAGACGTTGCTTACGGGTTAAGCGTGACCAGTCGTTTCCAAAGTAATCCAGGTCAGGCACACTGGATTGCAGTCAAGAACATTTTAAAATATCTGCGGAGGACCAAAGATATGTTCTTGATATATGGTGGTCAGGAAGAACTTAGTATAGAAGGATATACTGACGCTTCGTTCCAGTCGGACCAGGATGATTTCCGATCGCAATCAGGCTATGTTTTTAGCTTGAATGGTGGAGCAGTGGTGTGGAAGAGTTTCAAACAGTCAACTGTTGCTGATTCCACAACAGAAGCCGAGTATGTTGCAGCCTCGGAAGCATCCAAGGAGGCAGTGTGGATTCGTAAGTTCGTGAGAGAACTTGGTGTTGTTCCTTCGAGTGTCGATCCTTTGGTTATCTTCTGTGATAACACTGGAGCCATCGCACAAGCAAAGGAACCACGGTCGCACCAGAAGTCCAAGCACATATAGAGACGGTTTCACTTGATCCGGGAGATCATAGATCGTGGCGAGATCAAAATATGCAAGGTTCATACAGATGACAATCTGGCAGACCCGCTTACCAAGCCTCTGGCGCAGCAGAAGCATGAGAAGCACTGTAATAATATGGGTTTGAGGTTTCTCAACCATTAGATTAAGTGCAAGTGGGAGATTGTTGGGGTATGCCCTTAAGGCTAATGTTTGAGGCCTTGGGATTGTAATAGTATCATTGTATAAACTCTTAAGTTTATAAAGGCAATGGTTGTTATTCAGGTTGTTACCTTGTCTGCTGTAATAAGTGTACTACTGAATAATGTCTCAAAGCTGTTCAGCTAGGCTGACATGCAGTAATGTCCTTAGTCGATATATCTTGGTGAACATGAGACAGCCTTGATATGGTTAAGACTAATATGTGTTCTAATCTTATAGGATGCTTCGAGCATGGAATAAGATGTAGACTCATGGGTACATTGGATGTACTGGACAGACCCTACTAGGATATTCAATTGCTTGTCACAATGTGAATAATCCTTGTTTGCTACAAGTGGCACATGTCCTTTGACTTGAGATCACTTGTGTTTCTAAATGATGAATGTCATTGTTTTGAGGTAGTTCAATATCATTTGAAATATAATGGTTATAGACTATCTTGGATAATGATCATGAGTCAGGTTAGGACACTAGTGATAGATAAAGGATTGCCGTCTCCTTGTTTAAGGAGTGTGATGTTCTAAGGCCCCCCTATATGAGATGATTGAGAAAGTGTATGGCCATACCCAGATGACTATGTTCATCTGATCTAATCATGCTCATCGTATTGGAGTTACAGGCTTGACATGCTTGTCCAATAAGAACATCCAGTGGCAAAGGAAACATGTATGCCTCGTGAAATGGATTCACACTTGTGCTGTGATTTGGGTGTAGTCTTGGAAGACTCTTTCCTTTATATCGGGAGACAGTGATGTGTTGCTAGATACCCCTCACTGATCGTGATAACGTAAGTTGTCGTTACCGACATTTAAAGGAAACCCTTAGGGTCGCACAATTTGATGACATGGCTTACTCAAGTCAGATCGTGTGGACTGAATTGTTTGGATTCAGTTTAAAGGAGTTTAGACTCTGATTGTAAGTGAGATCTGGTCTGATCATGTTTGATTGATTAGGGCTTGAGATCGGTAAGCTTCGATCGAGAGTGTGGATGCTAGATCGGAGAGATCAAGAGCATCCAGAGATGAACGGTTGGATCTTGAACCATTTGGTTCAAAGAGATCTAGACCATGGCTTGGGCTGGTTTGATTTGGTTTTTTGAACCGAATTGAGTTGAACCTAATTGGCTTGAACCGGTTCACATGGGTGAACGTATGGTTCAAGGATTGAAGGCATTTTGGGCGGTTTTTCTTCAAGTGGTCGCATGGCTTCATAACCTTCCATATTTGGAAGTGTAACGCCATCACTTGAATGAAAGCCTTAACGCCATTTGCCCAATTACTCTCTTGTGATCTTCATTCGACAAGAAAGAAAAAAAAAAGGGGAACTCTTGCACAACGAAGCTCTCGGCCAAGCACCTCTCTTCATCTACACACAACAAGGAAGTTTTGGAGATCCCTTGCTAGCACAAGGAACATCCGAAAGGGTAGCCATCTCTCATCTAGTGTGCGTTATCTTTGGAGGAGTGCTTACTTGCCCTCTTGCTTCCAAGTCGCCACCCTTATCATGGCTATGGTAAGAGATCTTCTCTTGATCTTTATAAGCAAACAAAGTTAATCTTATAGATATACTACATGCGATCTATGGAAACCCTAATTCCGCCCATGCAATTGAGATTTGTGCATGCTTAGGGTTTGCGCTCCCCCTCGAAGGGGACCTTCAGTTAGATAGTTCTCTTTGGTGCTTAGAGATCTCCTAGTGAGCTTAGAGTTGCCAGCGTTTGTGAAGACGAGCCGGAGCCTCGCCTTCGCTGTTGTTCAGGTCGAAGGTGTCTCTTCGATTCCAAGTTATTCCCTCTTCTAGTTTGAAGTAAATCCCACCCTTCCGGTGGGTCAGGTTTGCCTGTTTGTCATTCTCTTGTGCGTTTCTTCACTGCGGTTTTCTCCTCCTTACTTCACCCACGTCTGTCCGCACATCGGAGCGTGGTCGGATCGCTTGTTTTTGGTTTGTTTCAGCTTCATGCGCAAGCTAAACCGCGCGAAACCGCAGTCCCCAACGCGAGCTGCGCTTAAACGTGCTAAGTGAGTTGCAGGAAATTGCAAAAAATTGGTACGAGGTTAGTGTGTTGCATTATTTTAGTTGGGTGTCATTCTCTTCATTCGCATTCATGTTGCCCTAATAGAATTCGTCGTGCTTTCTACCGGATTCCTACACTTTTCTGACACGTTTTCTCTTCCCTCGCCTCACGACCCTCTCCCGTTTTATCGCGCATTGTGTAAAACCCTAGAGTACGGCTTAAGGATCCCCTCACCTATTAGTTGCTGCATCAACATGGAAGGGGTCTCGGGCTATAGGAGAGGACGGAGGTGAGTTGCCATCGACGTGTGAACCCCGGCGGAGGCGAAGAAGCTGCGATTGACTAAAACATGGGAGGTTGGCTGAGCGAAGCAGGGGTCATCACCGTTCACTCGAGGGTGCACGAACTCCAGACCTATTATAACTGGGGTTTACTCTGGCCACCGCAAACTCATGGCCAGAGTTTGGGAGTGAGTAGTGGCGGGTCGGAATAGATGGGTGCCAGGCAGGGAGTTGGGGCGGAAATAGTAGTAAAAGCTGAAGCATCACTAAAAATCTTTCCGATTCTAGCAATCTGGCTGAGGGGTGGGGAGATCCTTCCAGTTGTGGGTTTGGTTTGAAAGGGATTATGGGTGGCTAGAGTTTGGGGATGATCCGTCAGTCGGATGGTCGCCGGTGGCAAGGCGAATGGAGAGTTTAGGGCTAGACTCAGCAGGGGGCAGAGTGGTTTCCGAGAGCGGCGGAAGAGTGTTTAAGCTTGGTGAGAGGTGGAGAATGGATGGCGACACATGTGCCAGAGAAGGAGGTGCTCATCACCTAGAGAAGATAGAAGAAGATCATCCGATAAAGAGGAAGAGGACTATTTCCATTTCATTTTCAAAGTCTAACTAACAAATACATTAGGGATATTACATTTTATAAGAAGAGATAAGAATTTGTAGCCGTTGCTATTCTCTCCTTCCACAAGCAAGCTACAATGGTAACTTCTATTTTGGTGGTTGCACCTTGCTTCCTATCTTCAAGCAAGCCAGCCTTCCTCTATTGGGAGCTGGTTTGCAATGTTTATTCTTTAAGTAAGCTGCCACGAGCTACTCATCTTCTTTGGTCTTGAGGAGGCTTTGGATTTTGGCAGCAATTTGGGCCTTCATCTCTTGGCTATTGGATTTGTGTTAAATTCGAGTTGAACTTGCCTAAACTCCCTTTGAGCTTTAGGTAGGCTTAATGTGTGCATCCCATTGACTTAGTCTCATGTTGATTTCATGTTATTAATAATTTCAAGGGATTAGTGGCACATTAGGAATATAACAATTCATATGCCCAAGAATCAAAATTTTAAGACACATGTGTTAACCCAAAATTCAATTAAGATGTAAAAATTAAATAATAAAAATTAAGTCAACCATATTATGTCAAAATGCTCCTGCATCATAACCAATAAAATTTCGGCCCAAATGGAGGCTAGCCCAAACTCCACACCCATGGGTATGCATGACTTCATGGATGGCCATGGACCCACAACCAGGGGTGTGCACCGCTTCACGCACATGAAAGCCTCAACAGAAACCGGAAGTTTGAACGCGAACGGATTAACGGCCATGAATGGACGCACGGCCGTGCCCATGAAAACGTCGGCAAAAGACGAAAGTCCATTCACGAACGATTTCACGGCCATGCATAGATGCAAGGTCGCGCCTGTAAAAACCTCGGCAAATGACGAAAGTCCAAAAGCAAATGATTTCACGGTTGTGCATGGACGCATAGTCGCGCCCGTTAAGACCTTGGCGCAGATTGGAGACCCAGTCGCAGATTCATTCACGGTCGTGCATGCATGCACGGCCATGCCCGTGAACGATCCAGAATTGCATAAAGACCCATTCTTCGTGCGGTTTGACGCTCTCAATGCTCCTCACACACCTCTGACCGTTTTATGGGGGTTATTAGTCCATCATCCACCATGATAGGGCCTTTCCACCCAATAAACTTGACAACGAGGCCCTCTGAAGAACTGGCAAATGACCATTACCACAATCGATTGCTCAACACCGCCCATTTCACGTCCCGACGGCTACTGGGCCCCAACCAACGGCCCACTAATGAGACCTGACAATTTGGGCCTATTGATCTAGCCTGGCCCAACATTGTATACAACAAACCATAATCAAACAGTAAAATCCAACATATGGATAACAACAATGATACATCAAATACATTAATACGATAGTCTTTGTCCAAACTAACGGGTGCAACATACCGACCACATGGCCAAATCAACTAAACGATTACACATGTACAAATACCAAACTCGAGGAATCCACTACCATTATCTATCTACGCTTGATCCGTCCGCGACGGACCCACACTGGGACCTAAAATTAAATCAACATATGCAGGGGTTGTTAGCTAGAAGAGCTAAGTAGGGATTAAGTACATGGTGCAATAATACTAATAGAAAACATGCCAAACATACATACAACGAAACCTATCAAGTGCACCAAACATGTACTTGTAAACCATGATCAATATCATACATGTACAATAGCACACCAAATAATACTGAGCTGATGGCCAAGTCATCCCCTATGGACATGCACTCATATCTGAGTGGTCCCTAGTGCCAGCTCGCACACTAGAAATGACTGCTCGTCAATAGTCCGCCAGTACTGTGTCCAGTACCCAATCATACATGTGCATGATAGCACACTATATATAGATAACAATATAGCCTACGAGATCATCCTCCATAGCACTATATGGATCTGGACCTAAAACATGTCCGACTAGCACTCCAGCACCACCAGTACGGCCTGAATAACAATACACTGTCCTATAGAGCATGCATAATAACGATGTACTGTGCTAGAGAGCACACATTCGATATAAATAACATAAATCCTAGTAATCCGGGATAGTAACATATTATGCAATAAAATCAAAATAAATTCACATCATGCACAAAGGAATAGTAGTTCAATGAAAATGATATTAATAGAGTAAATCAGTAAGACATCCCTAACTAAGCGGTAACACCTAACCATAAGATGCCTCCTAACCAAGCGGTAGGCACCTTGATCAATGTACAGAAATGTATCCTGCATGTCCAACTCTACAGTCCTCATAATGAAATGAAATATGCAAGTATTAATCCTCCCGTATACACCATATTACCATCTGTATATTTATTTATTTATTTTGATTTATTTCTTATTTTCCTTTAATTATTTTTATGGTCTCTTATGATCGTTCATGCAATTCGTTCATCAAGGATGTGTAAGTAGTTATTATTCTATCCTATGCATGCATTTATCTAATCAATTCATTACGTTACGCATGCAGGGTTCGTTGCAGAACTATGTACAAAGTGGGTTAGACACTAACCTAGCCCACAGCACGTGTGGACGCACCACCAATTGGGTCGAACGGATGCATTAAAAGTTCATCGGAAGTTCACCAGAGGTTTACTAGAATAGTGTATTGTCCCCGGCGCTGGTAGCCACTTGTTCCAACAGAAACCTTCATATCATCATGTTCGTCGGAAATAGAAAAGAGGGACGTCAGGCCTCGCTGGAGCTCCACCAAAAATTTGTCGGAAAGAGTCATAGACTCGTCAGAATTGGCTGAAAACAACAGGAAACTCCAGGTAGCACATCGCTGTCCTTTCTGAAGAAACTGGGCAGGCTTCAGAGTCGTTTGGGGAAGAAAATAGAATCACTGGAGTTAGGGTCTCGGCGAACTCATTTTCAACACGTCTCACCGGCCAGAGGAGCAAAGGAGGAGGGAGATGAGGGCGAAAGCTTCACTGGAACCTCAGGAGCACATCACCAACGACTGGAGGTTCGCCAGTCGGCAGCGTTGATGAGATCAACGAAAGAAGAAATGGCAAGGATGAAATGCAAGAGGGAAGAAAGAAACTCGGCATCAAGCAATGGTTGGGTGCACAAGAGTCGAGGTAGAGGGGATTAAATGGGAGGAGAAAGCAAAATTAGTGGGACACAGCTACGTTGTCATCAACAATTTTCCCAAATGAAGTTATTGTACACGCACACGGGTACAGTAATATGCGTTTTGATTTTTCTTAATCTTTTTCTTTTTCTTTTATCTTTTACTTTTTTCCTTTTTTTGTTGTTACGTGCACGGCATGTAACATTCCTCCCAGCTTATAAGAATTTGGTCCTCAAATTCAACACAAAAGGTTAACATTAAATGTATACAACACTCACAATAGTACAATCACTCATACACAAAAGGAAACAAATGAGGACATGTACCAGTAACCTTGTCCTCAAGCTCCCATGTGGCCTCGCTTTCAGATTGGTTCTACCCCCGAAACTTTACTAGTCGAATTACCTTGTTCCTGAGCCGATGCTCTTTTCAGTCAATAATTTCTTTAAGCGTCTCTTAATAAGTAGCATCATGTCTGATCTCTGGATATGGATCCTGTAGAATGTGAGAAGGATCATGCATGTACTTTCGTAGCATCGATACATGGAATACATTGTGCCTGCCGGAGTACGTTGAAGGCAATGCAATCCGATACACCACAGGTCCAATGCGCTCCAATATTTCAAACAGACCTGTATAGCGAGGAGCTAATTTACCTTTGTATCCAAAACGTGTAGCGCCTTTCACCGGAGTGACTTTAAGGAATATGTGATCATGAACTTCAAATTCAAGGTCATATCTTCTTCTGTCTGCATAGCTCTTCTGTTGACTCTGCGTGGTCTATAATCTTTTTCAGATTAGCTGCACTCGTTCAACGTCATATTCTAACATTTCCACATCAAGTACTTGTCTTTCACCGACTTTGTCCCACAATACTGGTGATCTGCATCGTCTGTCGTATAGTGCCACGAACGACGTTATCTGAATAGACGAGTGATAGCTATTATTGTAAGCAAACTCCACCAAGTATAAATGAACTTCCCAGTTCTTAGAAAAATCTAGCGCGCATGCTCGGAGTATATCTTCTAATGTCTGGATAGTCCTTTTAGACTGGACATCTATCTGGGATGATACGCAGTGCTGAATCGCAGCTGAGTGCCGAGAGCTTTCTGAAGACTACCCCAAAATGTAGATGTAAATTTTAGGTCTCGGTCTTATATTATGCTGATCGGAACCCCATGCAATCGAACAACCTCCTTACAATATATTCTTGCCAACTTGTCAACAGAGTAGGTTGTACTTATCAAAATAAAGTAGGCTGACTTCGTTAATCTATCAACGATCACCCAAATAGAATCGTATTTCCACTCTATCCTTAGAAGTTCAGATACAAAATCCATTGTAATATGCTCCCATTTCCACTCTGAAAGAGGTGTACTTTGCAATTTACTAGGTAGTTTACGTTGTTCTGCCGTAACTTGCTGACATGTCAGGCATCACGAGACGTATTCTATCACGTCTTTCTTCGTATTTTCCTACCAATGTGATTTCTGAAGATCTTTATACATCTTCGTGATACCAGGGTGCATCGAGAATCTATACTTGTGCGCTTCTGCCAAAGTTTATCTTTCACTGATTCTGGCACACATAGTCTATCCCTGAATTGAATCACTCCATCAGAATCTTGCGAGAATTTTGGTCTCTTTCTTTTCGATATAATGGTTTGCAAATACCAATCTTCTGGTTGGCATTCAATTATTTTATTCACCAAGGGGGATTGTCTCCGGTCAAGTATCATAGTAAATAAGGGATAACTATGATGCACTTGAGACTAACATATGCGCTGGTTGAGCACGGGTTGCTAATATAGGCATATGGGTATATCAAGGTAGATATACTGGATCGACCCGCCGTGAGGATTTGACTTGGTGTCACAAGTCAAATCTCACAGTGGTAGAGTTTCACTCGTCCTTGACTTGAGGGCATTGATATCTCTATATGGTAAGGGATGTACTTTGATACAACCTAAAGCTCTACCGTAATAGGGGAGTCATAGCGGTTGTCATTGAGTATATCTTGAGCCATATGAGAGATTTAATGAGCCAATAGACGATTTGCACCTTCCTTAAGAGGAAGCTTGATGTCCCTGGGCCCCTACATGGTGCATGACTAAAAGTATGTGGCCACACCCAAGTTTTGCAGGGAACCCCTTTCATGAGGGGTGCGAAACCCTAAAGTGGCGCAACATGATAGGCAGCGGATTCAAGGGTCGAAGAGCATGCATTATATGATCAACTTTCGAAAACATGAATAGAGAAGATGCGATTCATACCATAGCCATTTCAAGATGGCGCCTTGGAAGCAAGAGAACAACGAAGGTCTCCTCCAAATCGTCACACACAAGATGAGCGACGGCTTGCTTCTTGTCGTCCCTTGTGCTAGCAAGGATCGTCCAAGATGTCTTTGATCGAAAGGAAAGGGATGGAGATATCGATCTCTCTCTTGGCCGAATCTTCCTCTATGCTTCAAGTTTTCGCCGCACACCAAAAGGTGTCAAGAGGAATTAGTTTTAGTGACGAGAATAGAGAACCCTCTATTCGAACGTGAGCCATCTCCAAGTGGAGATCATGGTTACTAAAAATAGCAACCACTCATCGCTCCAATGTTCACGCCAAGTGAACATGTCGCCACGCCTTGAACCATGCGCTCATTTCATGAGCTGGTTCAATTTGGTTCGGTTTAAGAACCAATCAAGCCAAGCAATCAAGTCTAGATCTCAAATAAACCCTAAGGCTCCAGATCTAACCGTTGATCTCTTGATGCTTCTGATCTCACCGATCTAGCATCTATTCTCTCGATCGAAGCTTACCGATATCAAGCCCTAATCAATCAAACATGATCAGACCAGATCTCACTTACAATCAGAGATCAAATCCCTTTAAACTGAACTTAAACAATTCAGTCCACACGATCTGACTTAAGTAAGCCATATCATCAAATTGTGCGACCCTGAGGGTTTCCTTTAAATGTCGGTAACGATAACTCACGTCATCACGATCAATGAGGGGTATCTAGCAACACATCACTGTCTCCCGATATAAAGAAAAGAGTCTTCCAAGACTACACCCAAAAACAGCACAAGTGTGAATCAACTCACTAGGCATGCATATTTCCTTTGCCACTGGATGTTCTTATTGGACAAGCGTGTCAAGCTTGTAACTCCAATATGACGAGCATGATTAGAACAGATGAACACTGTCACCTGGGTATGGCCATACTCTTTTCTCAATCATCTCATCCAGGGGCCCTTTAGAACATCGCACTCCTTAAACAAGGAGACGGCAATCCTATGTCTATCACTAGTGCCCTAACATGACTCAAGCTCACCATCCAAGATAGTCTATAATCATTATGTTTCAAATGATATTGAACTACCTCAAAACAATGACAATCATCATTTAGAAAACACAAGTGATCTCAAGTCAGAGGAAATGTGCCACTTGTTACAATCAAGGAATATTCACATTGTGACAAGCAACTGAATATCCTAGTAGGGTCTGTCCAGTACATCCAATGTACCCATGAGTCTACATCTTATTCCATGCTCGAAGCATCCTATAAGATTAGAACACATATTAGTCTCAATCATATCAAGGCTGTCTCATGTTCACCAAGATATATCGACTAAGGACTTAACTGCATGTCAGCCTAGCTGAACAGCTTTGAGACATTATTCAGAAGTACACTTATTACAGCAGACAAGGTAACAACCTGAATAATAACCATGCCTTTATAAACATAAGAGTTTATTGCATGACACTGTTACAATCCCAAGGCCTCAAACATTAGGCTTAAGGGCATACCCCAACAATCTCCCACTTGCACTTAATCTAATGGTTGAGAAATCTCAAACCCATATTATTACAGTGCTTCTCATGCTTCTGCTGCGCCAGAGGCTTAGTAAGCGGGTCTGCCAGATTGTCATCTGTATGAACCTTGCAAACTTTGATCTCGCCACGATCTATGATCTCCCTGATCAAATGAAACCGTCTCTGTATGTGCTTGGACTTCTGGTGCGACCGTGGTTCCTTTGCCTGTGCGATTGCTCCAGTGTTATCACAGAAGATAACCAAAGGATCTGCACTCGAAGGAACAACACCAAGTTCTCTCACGAACTTACGAATCCACACTGCCTCCTTAGATGCTTCCGAGGCTGCAACATACTCGGCTTCTGTTGTGGAATCAGCAACAGTTGACTGTTTGAAACTCTTCCACACCACTGCTCCACCATTCAAGCTAAAAACATAGCCTGATTGCGATCGAAAATCATCCTGGTCCGACTGGAACGAAGCGTCAGTATATCCTTCAATACTGAGTTCTTCCTGACCACCATATATCAAGAACATATCTTTGGTCCTCCGCAGATATTTTAAGATGTTCTTGACTGCAATCTAGTGTGCCACTCCCGGATTACTTTGGAACCGACTGGTCACGCTTAACCCGTAAGCGACGTCTGGGCGAGTACACAACATCGCATACATAATGGACCCAATAGCCGAAGCATAAGGCGTATTGTCCATTTCATCTTTCTCAGTCTGTGTTTGTGGACACTGACTCTTCGAAAGATTCAGACCATGTCTGACTGGAAGATATCCTCTTTTAGAATTCTCTAAATGAAATCTCTCCAGGACTTTATCGATGTAAGTACTCTGGCACAGCCCGAGAAGCCTCTTAGATCTATCCCTGTAGATCTTCACACCTAACACATAGGCTGCTTCTCCAAGATCTTTCATCTGGAAACATTTCCTTAACCATGCCTTAACCGCATGCATTTCAGGAATGTCATTTCCAATGATCAAGATGTCATCGACGTAGAGGACTAGGAAAGTAATCACGCTCCCACTAAACCTCTTATATACACACGGGTCATCTTCGTTCTTGATGAAACCAAATTCAGAGATTGATTCATCAAAACGAATATTCCAGCTTCTTGATGCTTGTTTAAGTCCATAAATAGACTTCTTTAATTTGCATATTTTATGACGATCTGATGGATTAGTGAAACCTTCTGGTTGTGTCATATACACATCCTCATCCAGATTTCCATTCAGGAAAGCCGTCTTCACATTCATCTGCCAGATCTCATAATCGTAATATGCAGCTATCGCGAAAAGAATCCGAATAGACTTAAACATAGCTACTGGTGAGAAAGTTTCATCATAATCTATCCCGTAGATTTGTTTGAAACCTTTCGCAACTAGCCTGCCTTTATAGGTAACCACGTTACCATCCATGTCAATCTTCTTCTTGAAGATCCATTTACAGCCTATAGGGATAACTCCCGGAGGCGGATCAACCAAATCCCAGACTTGGTTATCTGACATGGAGTCCATCTCGGCGCGCATAGCTTCAAGCCATCTTGCTGACTCCGGTCCACTGACCGCATCCGCATAAGTGAGGGGTTCATCATGATCAATGATGTAGACTCTGTCATAGCGCTCAGGCTGTCGACGGATCCTTCCCGATCTTCGCGGTTCCCGTGATATCTGAGCCTCAGGTTGTTCAATAACCTGTTCAACCGGCTCAGGCTCATCCAACTGTGCTTGAGCACTTTGTCCTTCTTCTGGATTCTCATCCAGCTTTATTTCTCTCCCACTGGCCTCTTGCAGAAGAGACTCCTTCTCAAGAAATATGGCCGTCCGAGCAACAAAAACCTTGTTCTCTTTGGGATCGTAGAAATAATAACCCTTAGTTTCCTTAGGGTAACCGACAAAGATACATTTCTCAGATCTGCTCTCTAGTTTCCCAGAGGCGAGCTTTTTGACATAAGCCTCGCAACCCCAGATCCTGATAAATGTCAAGCTAGGCTGTTTCCCATACCATAACTCATATGGAGTCTTAGAAACGGCCTTGGATGGCACTCGGTTTAGTACCTTTGCAGCTGTTTCCAGTGCAAAACCCCAAAAGGAATATGGAAGAGTAACCTGACTCATCATAGAACGAACCATATCAAGTAACGTTCTATTTCTCCTCTCGGACACACCATTCCATTGTGGTGTTCCTGGTGGAGTGAGCTGTGAGATAATCCCACACTCCTTCAGATAGTCAGTAAACTCATGACTTAGGTATTCTCCACCTCGATCAGAACGAAGTGCCTTGATATTTCGGCCTAGCTGATTCTGTACTTCATTCTTGAACTCTTTGAACTTGTCAAAAGATTCACTTTTATGTCTCATTAAATAGACATACCCATATCTACTGAAATCATCAGTAAAGGTAATGAAGTACTGATAGCCACCTCTGGCATGTTTACTAAATGGCCCACACACATCACTGTGTATAAGGTCAAGTAAACCTGAAGCCCTTTGACCTTTGTTAGGAAAAGGTGACTTCGTCATTTTGCCCATTAAACAAGCCTTGCATGTATCAATCTCCTCATAGGAGAATGATCCCAGCAGTCCATGATCATGCAACCGCTTAATGCGTTTCTTGTTAATATGGCCTAAACGACTATGCCATAGCAAGGTGCTGTCATCAGCATACTTGGCTTTCTTATTATCAATATTTTGTATAGAACTCTCCATGTCCAACATGAATAACCCATTGTTAATTGAACCAGTTGCATAAACAATATTATCTAAAGATAAAACACACTTTGAAATATTGCATTCAAAGGAAAACCCCTTCCTGACAAGAGCAGGAATGGAGATAATATTCTTAGTAATGCTAGGAACAAAGTAACAATTGTCTAGTTCCAATACAAGTCCAGATGGTAAAGAAATGAAATAGTCTCCTACAGCAACAGCAGCAACCCGTGCCCCGTTTCCTACTCGTAGGTCCACCTCATGCTGTCCCACCTGCCTTCTTCTCTTGAGTTCCTGTACATTTGAACAAATGTGAACTCCACATGCAGTGTCCAACACCCATGATATAGAAGAAGATGAAAACATGACTTCAGTCACGTAAATACCTGAGCCAGAAGCGATGCTTCCCCTCTTATCTCCTTGGAGCGCTTTACAGTCCTTTTTCCAGTGACCCAGCTGGCCACAGTGGAAACATCTGTATTCCTTGGACCGCTTCACCTTTTGCTTCAGAGCCTTGCTGTAATTCTTGACAGGGGTCTTGCCCTTCTTCCCCTTCTTCTTGTTCCTAGAAGGAACCATTAAGACAGAGGTCGAAGGCTTTCCCTTCAGAGTTTCCTCAGTAGTCAAGAGCATATTCAGCAGCTCTGCCGGAGTACAATCGATTTTGTTCATATTAAAGTTAATGATGAACGCGTCGAATGAGGGCGGGAGAGACTGCAGAATAATGTCTACAGCAAGCTCCTGATTGATGGTATGCCCCAGTTTCTCTAGAGCTTCCTTGTGCCCAATCATCTTGAGCACATGAGCTCCCACTGGGCTCCCTTCAGCCAGTTTGCTCTGAAAGAACAGCTTTGTCAGATTATAGCGTTCTGTCCTCGCCTGTGCAGCATACAGCATCTTGAGGTTCGCTATCATGTCTATAGCAGACATATCCTCATGCTGACGCTGCAGCGGTGGCGTCATAGACGCTAGCATCAGGCAAGCGACATCAATGCTATCATTGACGTGCTTTTCATAGGCTTCCCGAACCGCCCTTGTGGCGTTCGGAGCGGGCTGAGGCGGTATCGCCGTCTCGAGGACATACAGTTTCCTCTCTGCCTTAAGAACAATCTTAAGGTGTCCAAACCAGTCTGAGAAGTTTGGCCCAGCAAACTTCTCCCTTTCCAGTAGGGATCGCACATTGAAGTTCATGGTGTTCGTTGCTGCAGGTATCTACAACAATGCAAGAACAGCAAGGTCAGTATCAATGTTAAGAATCAATCAGGACTTAAGAAAGATTATTTTTCTCACTATTTTATCTGGCTGAAAAATCCAGCAAAACAGCCCGAAAGAGTAAACACTCTTTTAGTGAGATGGGATCCAGATTTCATACTTGGTCTCCGCGTCTCGCTCAGGCGAGATAAGATGCACAGAGAGTACAAGCACTAATCTCTGGTAGGCTGCCTGCCAATCGCCAACCCGTGCGATTCCCCTTCATCTGGGCAATCCAGCAGACTGTGCCAACTGAGTTGGTACAACACAATCTCTGACCCCACAGATGGCTGCCTCCATGCGCTACCATATGCGCCACATATGTAGCCTACATGGTCAAGCTGACCCGACCTACTCCCTGGACCACCACGTGCTATGCTGAGCAACGAGAAGCGATAAATCCCTTCTCTGTAACACGCAGGTGTAATCCCGCACCGTCTGAAGATAGATGGACGTGCCCACTGAGTGGGTACAACACGGCTCCAACGATAATCAGAACAGTGAGGTTTCGCGTCAGAAGGCTAACGAGCTTGATATTTTAGCGTTGGATTTTAACGGTCTTTTATCTTCTTCACTATCATGCAATTCCTATGATGATAACAGAAGATAAATAAATCATGCTGTTCTACTTATTTAAACAAATAAAAGAAAGCATGAATCTTATGTGGTAAAAGCCCATAGCCTAAGTAAGACCTTAAACAACTTAAGTCTTCACTTGCTTTTCTTCATGGGTCTTTTGCTGCTCATTTGGCCCAAACCAGGGCCCAAGCGCCATCTGCAGCTCAGGTGCGCCTACCAGGGAAAATGCGCCTGGTCCCAGAGTCGAACCCTGGACCTCCCACCTGGTCAAGCCTCTGCTGCAAGCGCCTCTGCCAAGTGTGCTCTGTGCTCTTGTCTGATTAATTTACAAATTAATCTATCTAGACAAGATTGACTCGCAGGTCAATCACATTTTATAAATTAAATAGAAGGTGATACGCAGATCACAATTAAAAATAATTTACAAAAAGATTCCAGGCACGCAGGCCCCAGCACAGCACACATTAAACATGGGCAGCCCACATAAGACTAAATAAACATACATATGGCATCATACATCATGTGATCCAATCATGAAAAATAAAATTTTTGAAAAACCCCATTGAGATTAATTTTATTTTTCCTTATTAGCCTTACTACCTTACAACGGTCCATTACTAGGGATCCACTCATCGAACCTAGTCAGATCCTGTGCCCTTACATGCACCAAGTCCTAACTGACTTGAGTCGACCAAAAAGGTCAACAATGCATGCGCCAAGGGCTGAACGACCACAATGAGGTCTGGCAAGCGGGTGTGACCCCGGGCCTAACTCATGTGCGTTCATAGGTTGTCTCAATCAGACATCGCTACACGCCTGTCTGCAGTCGACCTATAGCCATCTGATGCTTGCGCACAGATGCTATCTGGTCGACCCATCAAGGCTGTCAGATAGTCTGATCAGACTGTTGGATCTAACCTGGGGAATGATTTCAACCCTAATAACCCGTCTAAGGGTTTACAGCAGGGCCTTAGATCTAATGTTAGTCGCGCATGTGATCCATTTTTGAGAAAACAAACATGCGCCAACATGCATGCGCAAAAGAAACATAAAATAGGTTTCTACATGAAACATATTAACATGATAAAATTACGCATGATATAGATCTAAACATTCATGGAACACAAAATCAAAGCAATCATATAATTGCGCATGTAACCTGCTCTGATACCAATTGCAGGGAACCCCTTTCATGAGGGGTGCGAAACCCTAAAGTGGCGCAACATGATAGGCAGCGGATTCAAGGGTCGAAGAGCATGCATTATATGATCAACTTTCGAAAACATGAATAGAGAAGATGCGATTCATACCATAGCCATTTCAAGATGGCGCCTTGGAAGCAAGAGAACAACGAAGGTCTCCTCCAAATCGTCACACACAAGATGAGCGACGGCTTGCTTCTTGTCGTCCCTTGTGCTAGCAAGGATCGTCCAAGATGTCTTTGATCGAAAGGAAAGGGATGGAGATATCGATCTCTCTTGGCCGAATCTTCCTCTATGCTTCAAGTTGTCGCCGCACACCAAAAGGTGTCAAGAGGAATTAGTTTTAGTGACGAGAATAGAGAACCCTCTATTCGAACGTGAGCCATCTCCAAGTGGAGATCATGGTTACTAAAAATAGCAACCACTCATCGCTCCAATGTTCACGCCAAGTGAACATGTCGCCACGCCTTGAACCATGCGCTCATTTCATGAGCTGGTTCAATTTGGTTCGGTTTAAGAACCAATCAAGCCAAGCAATCAAGTCTAGATCTCAAATAAACCCTAAGGCTCCAGATCTAACCGTTGATCTCTTGATGCTTCTGATCTCACCGATCTAGCATCTATTCTCTCGATCGAAGCTTACCGATCTCAAGCCCTAATCAATCAAACATGATCAGACCAGATCTCACTTACAATCAGAGATCAAATCCCTTTAAACTGAACTTAAACAATTCAGTCCACACGATCTGACTTAAGTAAGCCATATCATCAAATTGTGCGACCCTGAGGGTTTCCTTTAAATGTCGGTAACGATAACTCACGTCATCACGATCAGTGAGGGGTATCTAGCAACACATCACTGTCTCCCGATATAAAGAAAAGAGTCTTCCAAGACTACACCCAAAAACAGCACAAGTGTGAATCAACTCACTAGGCATGCATATTTCCTTTGCCACTGGATGTTCTTATTGGACAAGCGTGTCAAGCTTGTAACTCCAATATGACGAGCATGATTAGAACAGATGAACACTGTCACCTGGGTATGGCCATACTCTTTTCTCAATCATCTCATCTAGGGGGCCCTTTAGAACATCGCACTCCTTAAACAAGGAGACGGCAATCCTATGTCTATCACTAGTGCCCTAACATGACTCAAGCTCACCATCCAAGATAGTCTATAATCATTATGTTTCAAATGATATTGAACTACCTCAAAACAATGACAATCATCATTTAGAAAACACAAGTGATCTCAAGTCAGAGGAAATGTGCCACTTGTTACAATCAAGGAATATTCACATTGTGACAAGCAACTGAATATCCTAGTAGGGTCTGTCCAGTACATCCAATGTACCCATGAGTCTACATCTTATTCCATGCTCGAAGCATCCTATAAGATTAGAACACATATTAGTCTCAATCATATCAAGGCTGTCTCATGTTCACCAAGATATATCGACTAAGGACTTAACTGCATGTCAGCCTAGCTGAACAGCTTTGAGACATTATTCAGAAGTACACTTATTACAGCAGACAAGGTAACAACCTGAATAATAACCATGCCTTTATAAACATAAGAGTTTATTACATGACACTGTTACAATCCCAAGGCCTCAAACATTAGGCTTAAGGGCATACCCCAACAAGTTTAGCCTGAATAGAGTCATGGCCATTAATGTCAGAATAAACAAGTGTGACACGCTTGTCCGACTTAGATGATCAGCCTGGCAAAAGGACTAGAGTGTACGTGTACTTAATCGTAGTTTTAGGTGATGTCGATGATGACTCCATTCTGAAGACTTGAGTAGCAATGATGTAATGCTAAGTGCCACTCATTGCTTGTGATTACATAAGGTTATCACTGCCAACATCTGAGGAACCTACAAGATCGCACACCTAAACACTCGAGATCTCGTATTGATCGAGTCATTTGGTTAATTCAAGTATGTTTGCAAATTCGATGCATCGCGGATGTGTCTAATGATTTGGAGATGACATTATAAAGCGTTGTGTTAAGTCAATTTTATATAGAGATTCCTTTGTGATTTTACCGTTATATCTTCACTATTCTAGCATTTACGCTTGATTATACTTTGAATTATCGCAATATCTTCAGAATCTACACTCTATTGTGTTTTTGCCTCATTTCAGGGAAAAAGCGAGAGGATGCAACCTATGGCTTCTGTGTTGCCTGACGCTGACTTTCCAGATTTTGCCCCTCGTTTTCCCTACACTACATAGGAGGTTTCGTGAGGGCAAAGTGGGAATTTGACCAAGCTAGGCAGGATAAAAAAAAGCCCTATTCACGTAAGGGCATTCACGCATACACATACGCGGAAGGCGGCGGCAAGGAGGAAATAGGAGCTTGGCGACTGAACGGAGACAGGAAGAAAGGGAAAATGACCGATCTGAGGAAGGAGAAGACCTCACCAGGCGGCTTCTTCCTCCTTGAGGGAGTTCTATTTTCCTATCAACATATTCCCTATCCTCCTTGCTTATCTACGGATGTTACATTGGGAATACTTCATGCTTTGCTTTTGATAATGATTATTGTAGCTTAATCCTGTTTCAGGGCTAGGGAATGCCCCTTGAATGTTTTATGCATGGATTGTAACTTTACTTTGTGAACCCTAGATTGTTCTATCTGGCCTAGTTGCACCTTATGAATGGAGATTATCATCTTGCTTTCTTCATATTTTAGATATCTGGTATTGTTGAGAGGCACGTCTGGATGTTAAATAACCTAGGTAGGAGTATCTAAATCATCATACGAGAGTAGTTGAGTGTTTATGGGTAGTGTATGCTATCTTGCGCTCATTGGATTTATCCAGCTAAGCGTGCTACGACGGTAGACGTTTAGATGTATAAATACCTTGTTGCATCCTCGAGAGAGGACAACTTGTACAATCGATGAAGATGGTATACATAATCCGGAGCTCATTGGGTTTGCTCAGGTAGGCGTGCTACGACGGTAGACGTCTAGCTGGGTGGGCACTTCATTGCATCCTTGAGAGAGGACAACTTGTACTTTTGTGGTTTACCCTAGAACTGAAAAAGGGACTTTTATATTATTATTCATCCATGCATAACACATCAAGTTGGTGGACCCTGGCCCTGATCCTGTGCATCCTCAGATTTACTGTCATGCAATTTACTTGCTTTCTTCCTTAACATCAACTTAGCAACTTACTTACACCAATTAAAGGGTTGTCTAGCTTGAGATAATTCAATCAGTCAGTACTTTGTATTTGGTCTCTGTGGGATCGATACATAAATATTACTTCGATAGTCCGTATACTTGTGGATCCTATCAAGTTTTTGGCGCCGTTGCCGGGGACCAAATCTATCAATATCGACACGATTAAGTTATTGCTAGACTAGACATTTTTCTTTCTTTTAGTTTATTTGTTTCTAGTTGTTTATTATTAAGCTCTTTTATATATCTGATATTCACTGCATATCTCTTTGTTAATTGGGAAGTTTGCCTTTGAATTGCTTGGTTTATGTGTATGACTCTACAGTTGGGAGAACAAATACCCACTGATCTTGAAATTGAAAAGACATTCCGACGCCGTAGAAAAGCTAAGTCTAAGGTAGCTCACTCTAAAGAAGTTCTTGAAATCCATCATCAACAAACTTGAGAAGCAGAGAGTTGTCCATCCTTCCAACTCCCCAGCTCCACCTTGATATGACACTAGGGTCAAGCCAAAGACCTTAACATGGCGCTTCTTGGGAGGCAACCCAAGCTTTTTTCTTTATCTTGCTAGTTCTTTTGGTAGTTTGCTTAATGGTATTCTCATTTGTGTGTTGTGGTGGTATTTTGATATGTAGATCACCTTGCTTACTTCTACTCTATTTTGATTTGTTGACCACTTGCTTACTTTTTCTCTCTTTATGTAGTTTACTCAGCTAATCCTTTTGGTAGATTACTCCATGGTATTTTCACTTGGCATTTTCATTTGATGGTATTGGGATGGAATTGCGATGGTATTTGTTTTTACTCTATTTTTATTACTTGTTGGAGCTTAATTGTGTGTTTATCATTGTTCAGGGATGATCTGGGTGCTGTCGGGGGTTAATCGCATCATTTTTAGACTTTCACAATCGATTCGATGATCACAGACACACCCGTGACTTCTGGAGCCAGTTTGCTTCCCAAACTCCCACTCCACAGAATGTTCCATGGCTAACCCAGTGATGCCGGTCTCGCCCGTGGTATTTTTATCTGATTCTGCTATCTTAATGCTCTTAAACTCCTACTCTACAAAATGTTCCACGGTCGACCCAGCAGCAGAGCCGACCCGAGACTCCTGCGGCTGTATTCTATGTTACAAGTTTGATTCTCCACAGAAAATTCCTCAGGGGACCATGCGATCAAAATATCAGCCCGTGGTTTCTAGACTTTGGAGGTGACTTCGCAGCATAAGTTAAGTTTTGCACAGAAAGTTTCTCGGAGGGGCCAGGCAACCTAAACCTCAGCCCGTGATTCTGGAGGCAGCTTCTTAGCACAAAACTTTGCAGTTCTTGCTTTCCACAGACAGTTTCTCAGGGTACCCAGCGATAACATACACGCCCCGAGGTTTTTGGCGAGGCCCTCCACTTCACTTCAAATGCCAACCTCCATTCTACCTAAGCCCTTCGTCTGCCCGCGCCCCCTCCTTTCACTATCCCAAACCATTGCTCGCCCCGTGAAATCCCTAGCCTGCTTTCGCCCCTTTTTGTCATCGTCCTTCTCCACCACCTCGCTAGAGCTTCTCTTCTCTCCATGGCGCTTCGCAAAGTGTTCGCCAGCAAGGCCTCCACCAGGAAACGCCGGCGTTAGCCATTGATGCCTGCTCCTACACCTGCGCCATCTCCATCGAGCGACCCTGCTCCAACCGCCACCTCCAGCTGGCGCCATGTGCAATGCATCTATGCCTTCCTCCGCTCTCGATTCCCTAGTTTTCTGAGCACCGCTTCCTATCAACAGCGTGCAGACACTGATGATGCCACCTCTACCTCTTCTGATGCCTCCTCCGACGATCTTAGTGATGTGAGGGATGATCCTCGCGATTAGCTTTGTGAGTTTTCTACACCCCGATTTTTTGTAAGCCTTACTGTTCTTCTATCTTGGCATCGAGGATGATGCTTCATTTTGTCATGTGGGAGGGGTGCGTATGGCTTGGTTTTACCACTAAACGCTTTTACCATTTGGTCTTGTTGTTAGTTTTGTTTAGTATCTCACTTTTGCTATTGAATATAGTTTTTATCAGTATCTAAATGTCTCCCCATATTCTAGAACTTTATAGTATATCTTGCTTGTTTTTGTGCATGATTCTAAGTCGCTTCTAGCGGTTCGTATTTGCACGATCCTACCTTTCTACTGATTTCTGCTTTTACTGATCTATTGTGTTGTGATTCATCCCCTGGTGATTGATAACTAAAGGATTGACTCTTGCTAGGCTGCGCACCTACCTAAATAGTGGGACGCCACTAGTTACCACACTCAATTTGATATTGACTGGTTCCTCCTCACTCTTACCTGTTATAACTGTGAAACACCCTCCTCTTTTGTATCATTTCAAAAAAAAAATATAGAAAAGATTCTCTAGCAAAGTCTAGAGACAGTTACACAAAAATAAAAGAAAAGAAAAAGAAGGAAAAGATTCTCTAGCAAAGTCTAGAGACACTATGAAAAAAAAATGGGGAGAGGACAAAGATCCTCTAGTAACATCCCAAAAACAAAATTTTGTATGACATTTTGATGTCTTTCCCTTTTACTTCCATCTCAAATAAATTGGAGGATCCAAAATATGTACCGGGAGGAACCAGAACATTGATTATTGAATGTGGAAACTATGTGTGGAATGCATTTACTTTGGGTTGCAATGCTTATCTTTTTGATATCTGATAGGAGTCTGCCGCTTGTGGGGTGTTTGACCATTGTATGGATCAGTGTTAGCATTATCCTAGAGGGGTTTGGATTCAATTCTTATGGATCATCCGTGCAGCTTAGCTTCATTTTATCTTTGCTTGAGGACAAGTAAGAGTTTAAATCTGGAGAGATTTGTTAAGTCATTTTTATATAGAGATTCCTTTGCAATTTTATCGTTATATCTTCACTATTCTTGCATTTACACTTCATTATACTTCAAATTATCGCAATATCTTCGGAATCTACACTCATTTCAGGGAAAAAGCGAGGGGATGCAACCATTTTCAGCTGGATCAGTGTTCACAGCGAGAATCACAACCTACCCAGCGACCAAAATCACACCCCATGGCTTCTGTGTCGCCTGTCGCTGACTTTCCAGATTTTGCCCCTCATTTTCCCTACATTGCAGAGGAGGTTTTGTGAGGGCAAAGAGGGAATTCGACCAAGCTGGGGAGGACAAAAAGAAAAAGCCCTATTCAGGTAAGGGCATTCATGCATACACGTACCAGGAAGGCGGCGGCAAGGAGGAAATCGGAGCTTGGCGACTGAACGGAGAAAGGAAGAAAGGGCAAACGACTGATCCGAGGAAGGAGAAGACCTCACCAGGCGGCTTCTTCCTCCCTGAGGGAGTTCAATTTTCCTATCATCATATTGCCTATCCTCCTTGCTTATCTATGGATGTTACGTTGGGAATACTTCATGCTTTGCTTTTGACAATGATTATTGTAGCTTAATACTATTTCAGGGCTAGGGAAAGCCCCTTGAATGTTTTATGCATGGATTGTAACTTTATTTTGTGAACCCTAGATTGTTCTATCTTGCCTAGTTGCACCTTATGAATGGAGATTTTCATCTTGCTTTCTTCATATTTTAGATATTTGGTATTGCTGAGAGGCACGTCTGGATGTTAGATAACCTAGGTAGGAGTATTTCAATCATCATACAAGAGTAGTTGATTGTTTACAGGTAGTGTATGCTATCTTGTGCTCATTGGATTTATCCGGCTAAGCATGCTACGACGGTAGACGTTTAGATGTATAAATACCTTGTTGCATCCTCGAGAGAGGACAACTTGTACAATCGATGAAGATGGTATACACAATCCGGAGCTCATTGGGTTTGCTCGGGTAGGTGTGCTACGACGGTAGACGTTTAGCCGGGTGGGCACCTCGTTGCATCCTTGAGAGAGGACAACTTGTACTTTTGTGGTTTACCCTAGAACTGAAAAAGGAACTTTTATATTATTATTCATCCATGCATAACACGTCAAGGTGGTGGACCCTAGCCTTGATCCCGTGCATCCTTAGATTTACCGTCGTGTAATTTACTTGCTTTCTTCCTTAGCATCAACTTAGCAACTTACTTACACCAATTAAAGGGTTGTCTAGCTTGTGATAATTCAATCAGTCGGTACTTGGTATTTGGTCTCTATGGGATCGATACATAAATATTACTTCGATAGTCCGTATACTTGAGGAAGCTATCACATTGTTACATTTCTGACTTCAGTTGACCCTAGTTGACCTTTAGGTGACAACATTTGACCTCGGTAGACTAGGTCCAGTCGATGGATCAAATATTAGGTTTAAGCTTCGAATTTATTTGGAGGCTTGTTGCGACTGATTTAAACGTAATATGAGGGGCCCATGACTTAAGCACTAAAATGAATAATTATATTCAGTTTATTGTGCAACTTAAGTCGTGGGGGCCGCCCGCAACTTAAGTTAATATTTATATTCAATTTATGTGTAACATAAGTTGCGGGGCCTGCTTTATACCGGTCTAGGCGCATGGGCTTAATATAATTATGAATTCTCATGATAGAATTGAAATTACTAATGCCCTAGCCATCCAAGCTCTCTAACCTAGCTGCCACACTCCCTCTTCCTCTCCTAGGCACCTCCAAGGTGAAGAAGTTGTGCCTACAAGCTCTAGGCGATACCTTCAACCTCCATGGTCGCGTTAGAAGGTTTGGGACCTTCTTCCTTCTTCGATGGTGCATCCTCTAGAGGTTTTGGCACATGAAGAAGGATATATTCTTCCATGGGTGCAACTTCTATGAAGTTGGTGCATGTGGAGAAGAAAGGAGAAGAGGGGGAATGATGGCATCTCTTCTCATCATCATTGGCGCATCTTCTTGGAAGGTTGCTGCCTACTTTGGATAAGAAGGAGTTTTACCTCATGGGTGCACCTTCATGGTGGTGCAAACCATGAGGAAAGTGGCTAGACTAGAGATTGATACAAGTGGTAGAGTTTACCTCTCCTTATGGTCAATCTCCTCCCATCCCTCTTTGGCGCAAGCAAAGAGGGTAGCGTAGGCGATAGGATCTTCCTCTCGAATGCTAGCACCAGGCATGGATGGAAGAGGAACTTGGGGAGTCCATGTACACACGATTGTAGAGGGCGAACCACTTGTGTGCCTCTCCTTGGTCATCGATAACCCCTAGGATTATGCGAATAAAGGTATACTACTCTAACACATCCGGTGGATCACTCATAAGAGATCCTAGCATATGGTGGGAATTCTGTTTCTAGCCATAGCTTCTGCTGTTATTAAACTTTAAATTTGGCCTAGGGATTCCCAACAGTCGGGCCTCGCCGGAGCATCGCCAGAGCTCCACCGGAAATTCGTCAGAATTGGCTAGAAATAGCAGGAAACTCCCAATAGCACAACGCTGACCTTTCTGAAGCAACTGGGCAAACTTTAGAGTCATTTGAGGAAGAAAACAGAGTCACTAGAGTTAGGGTCTCAGCGAACTCATTTTCAGCATGTCTCATTGGTCGGAGGAGCAAAGGAGGACGGATATGGGGGCAAAAGCTTCGCCATAACCTCAGGAGCACATCGCCAATGGCCAGAGGTTCGCCGGTCAGCGGCATCGACGAGAGAAGAAATGGGGAGGAAGAAATGCGAGAGGGAAGGAAGAAACTTGGCATTGAGCGATGCTTGCGTGCACAAGAGTCGAGGCAAAGGGGATTAAATGGGAGGAGAAATCACAATTAGTGGGACATAGTTGCGCTGTGTCCACTAATTTTCCCAAATCGTGTTACTGTACATGCACGCGGGTACAGTAATTTGTTTCGTTTTGATTTTTTTATCTTTTTCTTTTTTTTTCTTTTATCTTTTACCTTTTTCCTTTTTTGTCATTACATGCACGGCACGTAAGTGTTGGGGTATGCCCATAAGGCTAATGTTTGAGGCCTTGGGATTATTTCAGTATCATGTATAAACTTTATGTTTATAAAGGCAATGGTTGTTATTCAGGTTGTTACAGTATCTGCTGCAATATGTATACTTCTGAATAATGTCTCAATGCTGTTCAGCTTGGCTGACATGCAGTAAAGTCCTTAGTCGAGATATCTTGGTGAACATGAGACAGCCTTGATATGATTGAGACTAATATGTGTTCTAATCTTATAGGATGCTTCGAGCATGGAATAAGATGTAGACTCATGGGTACATTGGATGTACTGGACAGACCCTACTAGGATATTCAATTGCTTGTCACAATGTGAATAATCCTTGTATGCAAACAAGTGGCATATTTCCTCTGACTTGAGATCACTTTTGTTTCTAAATGATGATTGGCATTGTTTTGAGGTAGTTCAATATCATTTGAAACATAATGGTTATAGACTATCTTGGATAATGAACATGAGTCATGTTAGGGCACTAGTAATAGATATAGGATTGCCGTCTCCTTGTTTGGAGTGTGATGTTCTAAAGGGGCCCCCTGGATGAGATGATTGAGAAAGTGTATGGCCATACCCAGATGACTATGTTTCATCTGATCTAATCATTCTCATCATATTGGAATTACAGGCTTGACACGCTTGTCCAATAAGAACATCCAGTGGCAAAGGAAACACATATGTCAAGTGACTTGGGTTCACACTTGTGCTGTGGTTTTGGTGTAGTCTTGGAAGACTCTTTCCTTTATATCGGGAGACAGTGATGTGTTGCTAGATACCCCTCACTGATCGTGATAACGTAAGTTATCGTTACCGACATTTAAAGGAAACCCTTAGGGTCGCACAATTTGATGATATGGCTTACTTAAGTCAGATCGTGTGGACTGAATTGTTTGGGTTCAGTTTAAAGGGATTTAAACTCTGATTGTAAGTGAGATCTGGTCTGATCATGTTTGATTGATTAGGGCTTGAGATCGGTAAGCTTCGATCAAGAGAATTGATGCTAGATCGGTGAGATCAGGAGCATCAAGAGATGAACGGTTAGATCTTGAACCTTTAGGGTTTATTGTGATCTAGACCAATGGCTTGGGTTAATTGGTCTTTGAACCAAACCAAATTGAACCGGCTCATCAAGTGAGCGCATGGTTCAAGGGGAGAGGAAAATGTGATGGTTCACTTGGAGTGAACGCATCACACGTTAAGGCTTTGCTAATTTTAGATAGCATGTTGCTAAACGTGACCACGCCTCACGTCGCTTCTCTTCATGCCCTATTGTCGCCTCTTGCCTCTGGCTCTCGACATTCTCGTGTGGTGAAGAGGGTTGACGACAAGGAGAGGTCTCAGCCAAGCAATCAAGTCATCTCATCCCTTCCATTCGACAAGGATTCTTGGAGAACTTTGCTAGCACAAAGATCAACAAGGAGTAGGCGATCACATCTTGTGTGCGCATCTTTTGGTGGAGATCCCTTTCGATCTCTGCTTCCAAGGCGCCATCCAAAGCAATGGCGATGGTATGACTCCTTTTCGATGTATACATGTTTTAGTTGATCATATGACATACATGCTATCGATCTAGAAGCCCTAGCTTCCGCTGCGAAAATTTATATATGCGCCTATTTAGGGTTTCGCCACCCCCCCCTTAGGGACTTTCAGTAAGAGCCCAAGAATTGGCCAACACCGTGTAGAACCAGCACTCCATCAACCGGTTTTGTTGCTTCATCGTGGCATATTTGGAGACGGTGTAGTGCGCGACAATAGCCCAAGGTCATCCAGGCCATGCGCTAGCCCATTATCTACCACTTTTTTTATTTTACTTTAGTTGGTAGCTGCTTTTTGTAGTAGTTGAGATTTTATTTCAACATCTTAGACTCTCTTTTAGGTTGTTAGAAGGTTGTTGGCTTCTCCAACAACCTTTGGGCATGTAATTGGTGTGACCTCCCTCTCTTCTCCTATAAAAGAGAGTTGGATTCCTCCGTTGTTTTTAGCTTACCTTTAGTTGTAGCCTCCAAGTGAGTAGGAGCCTACGAAGTCACGGTAGCTCTGAGTGAGGATTGAGTGCTTGTACATGCGGCCAAACCGCCTGAGTACCTTGTACTATGAGGATCCTCCTCGCTTGTGTTCATCAGTTTCAATTCAAATTTGGGTTATACTCTACCTCTTTCTTGTTTGTGTTCATGCGTTTGCTTGCTTGTGGATGTGTCTAGGGCAAATGAATGTCGCTATACCCGTTGCTCTGCTATGAAAACTTGTTGTTGTGCTTGCTTAAAATTGGCTCGTGTGAGAGGTTAGAAGTTCATTTGAGTACGTTGTGGTTTCCCGGTATTGCTCAAGTAGTATTCTGTTCTATTTTCATCTTGGTTTCTCGACGGGTGGTTTTACCTTTGCACGGGTTTCTCTTCCTTTGCCTAATGTCTCTCTCATGATTTCCACATTATTAGTTCTACCACATTAGAGTACAACATATAAGAACCATCTCTCCTACAACACGCTCCATCAATTTGGTATTTGAAGAAGGATGAAGTTCCCATGGATTCTACCTAAGGTATGTAGCTCTAGATTATTGGGTTTAAGCTGGTGCAAATGGGTTTTCAGTGAACAAATCAATCAGTAACTAATGTAGCAGAAGCAGAGGATATGCACAGGCAGTTGAAAAGGAACAATGTAAATATCTAACATGCAACCTAGAGAGTGGGTTATCCTACTCGGGTGAAGATGACCTGCGGCCCCTTTTAGGGAAGGGGGCCAAGTCCCCTTTCTCTGAATCCCCCTGCTCCCTCTGCTTCTAACTTGGGGCGATAAGGTTATGATTTAAGGGTAATTATCAGGCCTTTACAATCCAATACAACAAGAGGGGGCATAATACAAAGCCAACAAGCCCTCTATAAACTAGAAACAAAGAGTCCTTAGATGTTCTTGTTCAGGTCTTCAGTCCTTTAGCCGAATGCTTTCAAGATGGAGAAATGTCTTCACACCAACTTTCAGCCTTATGCACTCAAGAGCAGCGCTTGAAGATGGAAAGAAGGGTGGGAAGACTCGGTAGGGGAATACTCGATTACACCAGCACTCATGCTAACAAGATTGGATTTTTTTTTTCATGAAGAGTAGACTGAAGTGCAAGTGTGAAAATACAAGGGCTTAAAAACCCCCTTTCCTCAACGTTACAAAATTCCCTCAAATCATCTAGTGGTTAATAGTTCTCGGTTTGAATTTGGGTAGCTAGGATGAGTTGTTGCACCTGTTGGGGTATGCCCTTAAGCCTAATGTTTGAGGCCTTGGGATTGTAACAGTATCATGTAATAAACTCTTGTGTTTATAAAGGCATGGTTATTATTCAGTTTGTTACCTTGTCTGCTGCAATAAGTATACTTCTGAATAATGTCTCAAAGCTGTTCAGCTGGGCTGACATGCTATTATGTCCTTAGTCGATGTGTCTTGGTGAACATGAGACAGCCTTGATATGGTTAAGACTAATGTGTGTTCTAATCTTATAGGATGCTTCGAGCATGGAATAAGATGTAGACTCATGGGTACATTGGATGTACTGGACAGACCCTACTAGGATATTCAGTTGCTTGTCACAATGTGAATAATCCTTGAGTGCAACAAGTGGCACATTTCCTCTGACTTGAGATCACTTGTGTTTTCTAAATGATGATTGTCATTGTTTTGAGGTAGTTCAATATCATTTGAGAAATAATGATTATAGACTATCTTGGATAATGAGCTTGAGTCATGTTAGGGCACTAGTGATAGACATAGGATTGCCGTCTCCTTGTTTAAGGAGTGTGATGTTCTAAAGGGGCCCCCTGGATGAGATGATTGAGAAAGTGTATGGCCATACCCAGGTGACAGTGTTCATCTGATCTAATCTTTCTCATCGTATTGGAGCTACAAGCTTGACACGCTTGTCCAATAAGAACATCCAGTGGCAAAGGAAGTATGCATGCCTAGTGAGTTGATTCACACTTGTGCTGTTTTTGGGTGTAGTCTTGGAAGACTCTTTTCTTTATATCGGGAGACAGTGATGTGTTGCTAGATACCCCTCACTGATCGTGATGACGTGAGTTATCGTTACCGACATTTAAAGGAAACCCTCAGGGTCGCACAATTTGATGATATGGCTTACTTGAGTCAGATCGTGTGGACTGAATTGTTCTGGTTCAGTTTAAAGGGATTTAATCTCTGATTGTAAGTGAGATCTGGTCTGATCATGTTTGATTGATTAGGGCTTAAGATCGGTAAGCTTCGATTGAGAGAATGGATGCTGGATCGGTGAGATCAGGAGCATCAGGAGATGAATGGTCAGATCAAATACCTTAGGGTTTTAATGTGATCTGGACTTATGGCTTGGTTTATTTGGTTATTGAACCAAATTCAAGTGAACCGGCTCATGAATGAGCGCATGGTTCAAGGGTGAAGTGGAGATTGCGATTGGGGTAAACCCAAGATCGCATGTGGAGAAGTTATATGCTATTTTTGGATAGCACTTCTCAACGTGACCACGTTTTCACGTCCTCCCTCTTCACGCCTTCACGCTTTGTCGCCAACTTGTCTTTTGCTCTTGGGGCATTCTCGCGTGGAGGAGAGGAAGAGACGATAGGGAAAAATCGCCAAGCCAAGAAGTTCTTCTTCCCTTTCACTCGACCAAGACATCTTTGGACCTTGCTAGCACAAGGATCGCAAGGAGGAGTAGGCGACATCAATTGTGTGCGTCACCTCTGGAGAAGATCCAGTTTGATCTTTGCTTCCAAGGCGCCATCTAGAAATGGCTATGGTATGATCCTTCTCTATATGCAATCGGGTTCCTTTTGTTAATCATATAGCATGCAAGATCTAGAAACCCCCTTTCCGCTGCTTGCATTTTCCATATACGCCAATGCTTTAGGGTTTCACCCCCTTGTGGGGACTTTCAATTGGTATCAGAGCCTAGGTTTCATGCATGTTTTATGATTGCAAGCCATTTTGTGATCCTTGTTTGCGAACAATGCTTAGATCTGTATTACATGCGAAAATACATTACATGCGAAAATACATGTTAAGTTATCATAGGCGAAACTTGTATTTTGTTTATGGCGCATGTATGAGGTTACCTTCAGTTGGCGCTTGTATGTTGTTGGTTTTCTTAAAAACTTAAATACTTGCGCGACTCACACTAGATCTAAGGCCTTACTGTAAACCCTTAGACGGGTTACTAGGGTTGAAGTCATCCCCTAGGTTAGATCCAGACAGTCTGATCAGACCATCTGACAGCCTTGATGGGTTGACCAGATAGCACCTGTGCGCAAGCACCTGGTGGCTATAGGTCGACTGCAGACAGGCGTGTAGCGATGTCTGATTGAGACAACCTATGAACGCACATGAGTTAGGCCCGGGGTCACACCCGTTTGCCAGACCTCATTGTGGTTGTTCAGCCCTGGCGCATGCATGGTTGACCTTTTGGTCGACTCAAGTCAGTTAGGACTTGGTGCATGCAAGGGCAGTGGATCTGACTAGGTTGGATGAGTGGATCCCTAGTAATGGACCGTTGTAAGGATGTAGGGCAAATAAGGAAATTAAAATTGATGCCTATGGGGTTTTTCGAAAAATTTAATTTTCTTGATTGGATCACATGTTGATTGATGCCTATGTTTGTTTATTTATTCTTATGTGGGCTGCCCATGTTAATTGTGTGCTGTGCTGGGGCCTGCGCGCCTGGACTTTAATTTTGTAAATTAATTTTTAATTGTGATCTGCGCATCACATTTATTTAATTTATAAAAATGTAATTGACCTGCGTGTCAATCTTGTCTAGATAGATTAATTTGTAAATTAATCAGACAAGAGCACAGAGCACACATGGCAGAGGCACATGCAGCAGTGGCTTGACCAGGTGGGAGGTCCAGGGTTCGACTCTGGGACAGGCGCATTTACCTGGTGGGCGCACCTGAGCTGCAATTGGCGCTTGGGCCCTGGTTTGGGCCAGATGAGCAGCAAAAGACCCATGAAGAAAAGCAAGTGAAGACTTAAGTTAATTAAGGTCTTACTAGGGCTATGGGCTTTTACCACATAAGATCCATGCTTTCTTTTATTGTTTAAATAAGTAGAACAGCATGATTTATTTATCTTCTGCTATCACCATAGGAATTGAATGATAGTGAAGAAGATAAAAGACCGTTAAAATCCAACGCTAAAATATCAAGCTCGTATGCCTTCTGACGCGAAACCTCACTGTTCTGATTATCGTTGGAGCCGTGTTGTACCCACTCAGTGGGCACGTCCATCTATCTTCAGACGGTGCGGGATTACACCTGCGTGTTACAGAGAAGGGATTTATCGCTTCTCGTTGCTCAGCATAGCACGTGGTGGTCCAGGGAGTAGGTCGGGTCAGCTTGACCGTGTAGCCTACATATGTGGCGCATATGGTAGCGCATGGAGGTAGCCATCTGTGGGGTCAGAGATTGTGTTGTACCAACTCAGTTGGCACAGTCTGCTGGATTGCCCAGATGAAGGGGAATCGCACGGGTTGGCGATTGGCAGGGACTGCCTACCAGAGATTAGTGCTTGTACTCTCTGTGCATCTTATCTCGCCTGAGCGAGACGCGGAGACCAAGTATGAAATCTGGATCCCATCTCACTAAAAGAGTTCTACTCTTTCGGGCTGTTTTGCTGGATTTTTCAGCCAGATAAAATAGTGAGAAAAAGAATCTTTCTTAAGTCCTGATTGATTCTTAACATTGATACTGACCTTGCTGTTCTTGCATTGTTGTAGATACCTGCAGCAACGAACACCATGAGCTTCAATGTGCGATCCCTACTGGAAAGGGAGAAGTTTGCTGGGCCGAACTTCTCAGACTGGTTCGGACACCTTAAGATTGTTCTTAAGGCTGAGAGGAAACTATATGTCCTCGAGACGGCGATACCGCCTCAGCCCGCTCTGAACGCCGCAAGGGCGGTTCGGGAAGCCTATGAAAAGCACGTCAGTGATAGCATTGATGTCGCTTGCCTGATGCTAGCGTCTATGACGCCACCGCTGCAGCGTCAGCATGAGGATATGTCTGCTATAGACATGATAGCAAACCTCAAGATGCTGTATGCTGCACAGGCGAGGACAGAACGCTATAATCTGACAAAGCTATTCTTTCAGAGCAAACTGGCTGAAGGGAGCCCAGTGGGAGCTCACGTGCTCAATATGATTGGGCACAAGGAGGCTCTAGAGAAACTGGGGCATACCATCAACCAGGAGCTTGCTGTAGACATCATTCTGCAGTCTCTCCCGCCCTCTTTCGATGCGTTCATTATTAACTTTAATATGAACAAAATCGACTGTACTCCGGCAGAGCTGCTGAATATGCTCTTGACTACTGAGGAAACTCTGAAGGGAAAGCCTTCGACCTCTGTCTTGATGGTTCCTTCGAGGAACAAGAAGAAGGGGAAGAAGGGCAAGGCCCCTGTCAAGAATTACAGCAAGGTTCTGAAGCAGAAGGTTAAGCGGTCCAAGGAATACAGGTGTTTCCACTGTGGCCAGCTGGGTCACTGGAAAAAGGACTGTAAAGCGCTCCAAGGAGATAAGAGGGGAAGCTTCGCTTCTGGCTCAGGTATATACGTGATGGAAGTCATGGTTTCATCTTCTTCTATTTCATGGGTGTTGGACACTGCATGTGGAGTTCACATTTGTTCAAATGTACAGGAACTCAAGAGAAGAAGGCAGGTGGGACAGCATGAGGTGGACCTACGCGTTGGAAACGGGGCACGGGTTGCTGCTGTTGCTGTAGGAGACTATTTCATTTCTTTACCATCTGGTCTTGTATTAGAACTAAACAGTTGTTACTTTGTTCCCAGTATTACTAAAAATATTATCTCTATTCCTGCTCTTGTCTGGAAGGGATTTTCCTTTGAATGCAATATTTCAAAGTGTGTTTTATCTTTTGATAATATTATTTATGCCACTGGTTCAATTAACAATGGGTTATTCATGTTGGACATGGAAAGTTCTATACAAAACATTGATATTAAGAAAGCCAAGTATGCTGATGACAGCACCTTGCTATGGCATAGTCGTTTAGGCCATATTAACGAGAAACGCATTAAGCGGTTGCATGATCATGGACTGCTGGGATCATTCTCCTATGAGGAGATTGATACATGCAAGGCTTGTTTAATGGGTAAAATGACGAAGTCACCTTTTCCTCACAAAGGTCAAAGGGCTTCAGGTTTACTTGACCTTATACACAGTGATGTGTGTGGGCCCTTTAGTAAACATGCCAGAGGTGGCTATCAGTACTTCATTACCTTTACTGATGATTTCAGTAGGTATGGGTATGTCTATCTGATGAGACATAAAAGTGAATCTTTTGACAAGTTCAAAGAGTTCAAGAATGAAGTACAAAATCAGCTAGGCCGAAATATCAAAGCACTTCGTTCTGATCGAGGTGGAGAATACTTGAGTCATGTGTTTACTGACTATCTGAAGGAGTGTGGGATTATCTCACAGCTCACTCCGGCAGGAACACCGCAATGGAATGGTGTGTCCGAGAGGAGAAATAGAACCTTACTGGATATGGTTCGTTCTATGATGAGTCAGGCTACTCTTCCATATTCCTTTTGGGGGTTTGCACTGGAAACAGCTGCAAAGGTACTAAACCGAGTGCCATCCAAGGCCGTTTCTAAGACTCCATATGAGTTATGGTATGGGAAACAGCCGAGCTTGTCATTTATCAGGATCTGGGGCTGCGAGGCTTATATCAAAAAGCTCGCCTCTGGGAAACTAGAGAGCAGATCTGACAAATGCATCTTTGTCGGTTACCCTAAGGAAACTAAGGGTTATTATTTCTACGATCCCAAAGAGAACAAGGTTTTTGTTGCTCGGACGGCCATATTTCTTGAGAAGGAATTTCTTCTGCAAGAGGCCAGTGGGAGAGAAATAAAGCTGGATGAGAATCCAGAAGAAGGACAAAGTGCGCAAGCAGAGTTGGATGAGCCTGAGCCGGTAGAACGGGTTTCTGATCAACCTGAGGCTCAGATATCACGGGAACCGCGAAGATCGGGAAGGATCCGTCGACAGCCTGAGCGCTATGACGGAGTCTACATCATTGATAATGATGAGCCCCTCTCTTATGCGGATGCGGTCAGTGGACCGGAGTCAGCGAGATGGCTTGAAGCTATGCGCGCCGAGATGGACTCCATGTCAGATAACCAAGTCTGGGATTTGGTTGATCCGCCTCCGGGAGTTATCCCTATAGGCTGTAAATGGATCTTCAAGAAGAAGATTGACATGGATGGTAACGTGGTTACCTATAAAGGCAGGCTAGTTGCGAAAGGTTTCAAACAAATCTACGGGATAGATTATGATGAAACTTTCTCACCTGTAGCTATGTTTAAGTCTATTGGGATTCTTTTCGCGATAGCTGCATATTATGATTATGAGATCTGGCAGATGGATGTGAAAACAGCTTTTCTTAATGGAAATCTGGATGAGGATGTGTATATGACACAACCAGAAGGTTTCACTAATCCATCAGATCGTCATAAGATATGCAAGTTAAAGAAGTCCATTTATGGATTGAAACAAGCATCGAGAAGCTGGAATATTCGTTTTGATGAATCAGTCAGTAAATTTGGTTTCATCAAGAACGAGGATGACCCATGTGTATATAAGAGGTTTAGTGGGAGCGTGATTACTTTCTTAGTCCTCTACGTCGATGATATCTTGATCATTGGAAATGACATTCCTGAAATGCATGCGGTTAAGGCATGGCTAAGGAAATATTTCCAGATGAAAGATCTAGGAGAAGCAGCCTATGTATTAGGTATGAAGATCTACAGGGATAGATCTAAGAGGCTTCTCGGGCTGTGCCAGAGTACTTACATCGATAAAGTCCTGGAGAGATTTCATTTAGAGAATTCTAAAAGAGGATATCTTCCAGTCAGACATGGTCTGAATCTTTCGAAGAGTCAGTGTCCACAAACACAGACTGAGAAAGATGAAATGGACAATACGCCTTATGCTTCGGCTATTGGGTCCATAATGTATGCGATGTTGTGTACTCGCCCAGACGTCGCTTACGGGTTAAGCGTGACCAGTCGGTTCCAAAGTAATCCAGGTGTGGCGCACTGGATTGCAGTCAAGAACATTTTAAAATATCTGCGGAGGACCAAAGATATGTTCTTGATATATGGTGGTCAGGAAGAACTCAGTATTGAAGGATATACTGACGCTTCGTTCCAGTCGGACCAGGATGATTTCCGATCGCAATCAGGCTATGTATTTAGCTTGAATGGAGGAGCAGTGGTGTGGAAAAGTTTCAAACAGTCAACTGTTGCTGATTCCACAACAGAAGCCGAGTATGTTGCAGCCTTGGAAGCATCTAAGGAGGCAGTGTGGATTCGTAAGTTCGTGAGAGAACTTGGTGTTGTTCCTTCGAGTGCAGATCCTTTGGTTATCTTCTGTGATAACACTGGAGCAATCGCACAAGCAAAGGAACCACGGTCACACCAGAAGTCCAAGCACATACAGAGACGGTTTCACTTGATCAGGGAGATCATAGATCGTGGCGAGATCAAAGTCTGCAAGGTTCATACAGATGACAATCTAGCAGACCCGCTTACAAAGCCTCTGGCGCAGCAGAAGCATGAGAAGCACTGTAATAATATGGGTTTGAGATTTCTCAACCATTAGATTAAGTGCAAGTGGGAGATTGTTGGGGTATGCCCTTAAGCCTAATGTTTGAGGCCTTGGGATTGTAACAGTATCATGTAATAAACTCTTGTGTTTATAAAGGCATGGTTATTATTCAGTTTGTTACCTTGTCTGCTGCAATAAGTATACTTCTGAATAATGTCTCAAAGCTGTTCAGCTGGGCTGACATGCTATTATGTCCTTAGTCGATGTGTCTTGGTGAACATGAGACAGCCTTGATATGGTTAAGACTAATGTGTGTTCTAATCTTATAGGATGCTTCGAGCATGGAATAAGATGTAGACTCATGGGTACATTGGATGTACTGGACAGACCCTACTAGGATATTCAGTTGCTTGTCACAATGTGAATAATCCTTGAGTGCAACAAGTGGCACATTTCCTCTGACTTGAGATCACTTGTGTTTTCTAAATGATGATTGTCATTGTTTTGAGGTAGTTCAATATCATTTGAGAAATAATGATTATAGACTATCTTGGATAATGAGCTTGAGTCATGTTAGGGCACTAGTGATAGACATAGGATTGCCGTCTCCTTGTTTAAGGAGTGTGATGTTCTAAAGGGGCCCCCTGGATGAGATGATTGAGAAAGTGTATGTAAGATTCAGAAATTTATTAGCATGTAAGAAAAATAAAGTTTTGATTATTTAGCATGTTTGTGGAAGTTTTTCTTTGAGAAAATGTCTTGATTTGTGTATTTTCCTGCAATGTAAAAATATGTGTCACGGAGAGGATTCAAACCTGAGACTTAAGGCATAGAATGTGTGCTACACGCCACTAGGCTAGGGGTTTCTTCTTGTTAGAAAAGGGTAAGAGCCCTTGATAAGGGGAAAGTGGAAATTAACTTATACTAAAGGGTTATTGGATCTTCCACTTATGTTTGCTAATGGGTTTGGATTCTTGGGAGTTAGGAAAACGAAATTAGAGGGTTCACCCTCGTTTTTCCTCTTTGCTCGTTGTTTACGAATTTCGTTAGGGTGAAGGGTGGCGGCTTGCTTCTTCTTCTCCTTCTCCTCTTCTTGTGGCCGGCGGCAAGAGGTGGTGGAGGCGATTTTTCGGCGGCTTTTGGGTGGTTCCGGCGTCTTGTGTGGCGTGAGTGGCGTGAGGGTGTTGACTTGGAAGAACCGAAAACAAGGTGAGTGGATGTTCTCCTTCACCTAGTTCACGAAAATTGTATGTGTTGCTTGATTTAGAGAGGATTAAGGGCTAGAATTATGATATGAACTCATGCTTGCAAAATTGTACATGTTTTCTTGCTTTTCTCCAAAATTCGAAACCCTAGGTTGCATGAGAATTAGGGCTTTTCGTTTTTAAGACTCCTAATCATAAATTAGACCTTGATTAAACATGTATGTAGCCTTAGAATTTCAATTGCATGAAGATTAGGGCTTGAATGAGAATTTCGCCCCTTCTTCATGAAATTACGCCCAAATGTATGGGTAAAAATTGGGGAAAACCTGATATTCATGAAATTAGGTATATGAGGACTCTACTGTATTTTTCTGAGAATTTTTAGAAATAAAAATTTCTGTTGACTGAGATTGACCTAGGGGTAATTCGGTAAATTTTCTAGTTAAAATTGGGGAAAACTTGAAATTACGAATCTAGGGATCATGAGGGATGTAATGATTATTTTTACGAGATTTTTGGATAAGTTTTCATGCATGACTTAAACTTTGAACTAGGGGTATTTCTGTCTTTTGTTATCAGAAATAGTAGAAAACTTTGAATATATGATATTCTGCATTTATGTTAATTGTGAACGAAATTTGGTGAATTTTCTGTATTATTATGTATTTTTAATTGAATGGTGTATGTAGAAAGTAATAACATGAAACATTGATTGATAACTTTGGATGATAACTTAGAAAAGGTTAAACCATGCTTGCATGAAATCTAAGGACCTTTCCTGAACTTGATTGATGTGGAGTCTGAGATAATGTTCGTGTTGTATGATTGAGGATAAGAGTCCTAGACTTGAGTGGACTGAACCTAAGGGTCAACTAGAGCACTCAGTGAACAGTCATTCTGATTTGGGGTTGGGGAATCCACCCATCCTATTCTGACATGTTTCCGGTAATGGAGGGACTGTTCTAGAGTCTAGTGACCAGGTTAGAGGTTCAGGTTTCCGGTTTGTGTTAAGGGTATTTTGTCCAGGTGATAAACCTTTTGAGAGTTGGGTGTTTGAAGCAAAGTGCCACGTCTTGGTCAGACGGGGGCCACCTCTTGAATTCATTCACCTTCTGTTCTGTTCTGTTCTTGTTTCCCAGTTGTGGGGGTTTTGTGTTCCCGGTAAGGGGGTGTGGTGGAGTGTCGTAGAGCAAAGTGCCACGTCGTGACCTGACGGGGGCCACCTCTTGAATCTAGGTCTCACCAATGTTTGTTGCGCAAGTTACTCTCAGTGCCTTGACGAAGGCCGGGTTGGACCCTCGGGGTCAGTTCTGTAATCACTGGACAATAGTTGCGTGAGTCTGAGTCTGTTAGCCGGTTAGGCTGTTTTGTGATCTTGTTGCCCGGGATTGTGGGGGTATTGATTTATGATCATGATTGTGATTTATGGTTATCAGCTTTATTATGTATCATGCTTTGTCATCTTCTGTTAAAAGTTTTTGAAAAGATATCTGCATCTATTTTTGGGTTGCATATTAGTGGATGGTCGAACGAGACTATCTACTCACTGAGCTGTGTAGCTCATTCCACTATATTTCCAGATGCAGGGCAGGAGCCTATAGCTTAGTGGATATTTTGCTTTCTGACTTGATATGTTGGGGCCTGCGAGCCTGTGATATCTTGAGGGCCGGATGTGGCCAAAGCATTATGACTTTTGATTCATGGACATGTTAGCCGGATGTGGCTATTTCTTTTTGAGTACTGTGATATCTGTTGCCGGGTTGGCATTTGGTTTTGATACGATTGTAAACCAAGGGCTTAAGCCTGTTTTCGGTGAATTCTGTTATGTCTAGAATTATTTGATTACCGTGGTTTTATTAACTTGATGATGTGCTGTCGTTCAGAGAATTTTGTTTCGAATTGGCGTGTTTTAGTTTGTTGTCGGGATGTCAATCCATATTGTTATATTATAGAGCATGTACAGGAATTTTCTTAGTGTTTCTGGGGACATGCTGCCGAAATTTTTCGTATCGTTTTGTGTAAGCTATTATTCCCTAGCATCTGTCTTGTCGTTTGTGTGTGACATTCCCTATCTTCCGCGGTTTCTGTCTGTGATTGGGGATAATTCTGAGGGGATGTTACAGAGTGGTATCAGAGCGATGAGCTAGCTAATAATAGCGGTTTCGAGAGTGGAAAACCTTGCTTGTGTATTGCTAGACAGCTAGGAAGCTTGTTTGAGAACTGTCTTGACTGTAAATCTGATTTGTTTGTATTTGTTTTGTGTGTGTTTAAGGAGCCAGTATGGTGCGCCTCAGGTCGAGTGATAGTGCTGGCAGCAGTGATCAGACTGCTGAATTCCTGCGGGCCATGGAGTCTCTGACTGGTATGGTGCAGCAACAAAACGCACTAATCCAGCAGCAGGCACAGATGCTGCAGCAGCAGCAGACCCAGCACCAGGAGGTGCAGCAGCAGCTGTTACAGCAGAATCGCGACCAGCAACGCGAGTTCAGAGAGCAGTTACAGCTTATGTCTCAGACACAGATACCGACGCAGGGGCGGGGGTCTGAGTCTGACTCGGGCCCGGGGGTTAGCTTGCCGGAGGACACCCATAGGCGCTATGCCTTGCTTGTGGGTGAATTCCAGCGGTTGGGCCCTAGTTCTTTTTATGGGAGTCCAGATTACAGGACGGCAGAGGACTGGCTTTCCGGCTTGGAGAAGATTTTCCAAGTGATGCGGTGTTCAGATGAGGACAGACTATGTTTGGCCGCTTATATGATGCGTGGTGACGCAGATGTGTGGTGGAAGAGTGAGCTGAGACTCGCGGTGGACAGATCTGAACCGGTGACGTGGCAATACTTCTTGTCCCGGTTCAATGAGAAATTCTTTCCCACTAGCATGGTTGAGGACAGGGAGGTGGAGTTCATCCATCTGGAACAAGGGGACATGACGGTGGATCAGTATGACTTGTTGTTCTCAAAGCTTGGGAAATATGCTCCACATTTGATAAATACTGAGGATAGGCGAGCTAAGAAATTTCTCAGGGGTCTCAGAAGGGATATCAGACAAAAGGTGGGACTACAGCACTTGGAGACTTATGCTGAGATGCTGGATCATGCACGCACCGCAGAGAAGTACATCCTGGAGGAGCAGACTGAGACAGCCCTAGTAGTAGCCCCTACAGCTGTGACACCGGTTCCCCAGCAAACTGGGGGAGGCAATAGGAAATTCCATAAGGGGAAGGACCAGAAGAGAGACCGATATAGACCGTATCAGGGGAAGGGAACTCAGAGACCGCAGCAGACATCTCAGTCACAGCAGCAGAGTACTGATGGCCGGGTAGAGGACAGAGTCTGCTACCATTGTGGGGCCAAAGGTCACCTGAGGGCGGACTGCCACAAGAAGTCCGGGGCGTGCTTCAATTGCGGAAAAGTGGGGCACAGGATCAAGGATTGCAAGGCGCCTAGGTCACAGATCCGGGGTACCGATAGACCAGCTGTCCAGGCCAGAGTCTACGCTATAGCAGAGAAGGACACTCGAGCTTCCCGATCCGTCGTGGAAGGTACTTTACATGTTTTTGATCAGTTAGCTCGTATTTTGTTTGATCCGGGGTCCAATTTGTCCTTTGTGTCTGCTAATTTTGCTTCTAGACTACCTGTCTCACCTAGAGTACTAGATTACATGGTTTCAGTATGTACGCCATTGGGGGATAGTTTATCCACTGACATAGTCTACCCTGACTGTGTTATTCACGTAGAGCAGTACGAGTTTCTAGTTGATTTGATACTACTAGACATGCAGGATTATGATTTGATCCTAGGCATGGATTGGCTATCTTCTCACCATGCTACAGTGGATTGCTTTGAGAAGATTGTTACTCTGCATCTTCAGGATGGGAGTCATCTGCTAGTAAGAGGCCTGGTGTCTGATCAAGGGCCACATGTGATATCATTTGTGCATGCCAGCAAGTTGCTAGCCAGTGGGTGCAAAGGATACCTTGCACATGTTAAGGTGCAAGAAGACTCAAATCCAGACTTAGCTCAGATAGAGGTAGTCTGTGAGTTTCCTGATGTATTCTCAGATGAGTTTTCAGGTTTGCCTCCCCACAGGGATGTGGAGTTTGGTATTGAGCTGATGCCTGGTACAGCTCCAATATCAAAGGCTCCTTATCGTATGGCCACCTCAGAGTTAGCTGAGTTGAAGAAGCAGTTAGAGGAACTGCTTGAAAAGGGCTATATCCGACCGAGTGCTTCACCCTGGGGAGCGCCAGTCTTGTTTGTAAAGAAGAAGGACGGAACACTGAGAATGTGCATAGATTACCGTCAACTGAATCAAGTGACTGTAAAGAATAAGTATCCCCTTCCGAGGATAGATGATCTGTTCGATCAGTTGCAGGGTGTCACTGTGTTCTCCAAGATCAATCTGAGGTCAGGATACCATCAGCTCAGGGTCAAGGATGAAGATATCCTGAAGACTGCTTTCAGGACCAGGTATGGGCACTACGAGTTTGTAGTTATGCCTTTTGGATTGACCAATGCACCTGCTGTTTTTATGGATCTGATGAACAGGGTGTTTCATGAGCTGTTAGACACTTGTGTGGTGGTGTTCATAGATGATATACTGGTATACTCCCGTACTTCTCAGGATCACGCTAGGGACTTGCGCAGAGTACTAGCAATTCTGAGGAAGCACCAGTTGTATGCTAAGGCCAGCAAGTGCGAGTTTTGGTTGGATCAGATCAGCTTTCTGGGGCATGTGATATCTGGTCAGGGCGTGTCTGTGGATCCAGTGAAGGTACAGGCTATCCTGAACTGGGGAAGACCAACTAGTGCCACAGAGATCCGGAGCTTTCTGGGATTAGCAGGATATTACAGGAGGTTTGTGGAGGGGTTCTCCAAGTTGGCGGGTCCCTTAACCAAGCTGACCAGGAAAGAGGCTAAGTTTATTTGGGACGAGAAGTGTGAGGAAAGCTTCCAGGAGCTAAAAAGGAGATTGACCAGTACACCCATCCTTATCATTCCTACTGATGGGGAGAGGTTTACTGTTTATACTGATGCCTCAGGCAAAGGACTTGGCTGCGTCCTGATGCAGAAAGGGGCCGTGGTAGCTTATGCTTCGCGGCAACTGAAGGAGTATGAGTTAAACTATCCCACACATGATTTGGAGTTGGCGGCAGTGGTTTTTGCACTGAAGATATGGCGCCACTATCTATTGGGACAGGAGTTTGACTTATTTACTGACCATCAGAGTCTCAAGTACATTTTCACTCAGAAGGATTTAAATATGAGGCAGAGAAGGTGGATGGAGCTAATAAAGGATTATGATTTCTCTATTCAGTATCAGGCCGGGAAAGCCAATGTGGTAGCTGATGCATTGAGCAGACACCCAGTTACTTCTGTAGCCGCACTGAGGATCAGTGAGTGGCAGTTATTGCAGGAGTTCCGAGAGCTCAGGGTTGAGGTGTCTCCCAGAGTTCAGTCTGGGTATGTGGCTTTTCTCCGGGTTCAGTCTGCTTTACTGCAGAGGATCAGGGATCAGCAGCTGGTAGATCCGAGTCTAGTTCAGATCAGAGAGAGGATGGCTGCCGGGCCAGTGGAGGATTTCAGTGTATCTGGTGATAATATTCTGCGGTTCCGTGGAAGGGTGTGTGTCCCTGAGGAACCTAGTCTGAGGAGAGAGATCTTGGAGGAGGGTCACAACTCCAAGTATTCCTTGCATCCCGGAGTCACAAAAATGTATCAGGATTTAAAGAAAGATTTCTGGTGGCCGGGGATGAAGAAGGAGGTCGCGGTGTTCGTATCTCGGTGTTTGACCTGTCAGACTGTGAAGGCCGAACACCAGAGACCTGGGGGATTACTGCAGCAGCTCCCTATTCCGCAGTGGAAGTGGGAGTGCATTAGTATGGATTTTGTTTGTGGGTTGCCTCGGACCAGGAGAGGGCATGATGCGGTTTGGGTCATCGTTGACAGGCTCACGAAGGCTGCACACTTTTTACCTATTCGGATGACTTACCCACTCGATCGGCTGGCTAAGCTGTACATCGATGAGATAGTCAGATTACATGGAGTGCCTGTGGATATTGTATCAGACCGCGATTCCAGATTCCTTTCCAGATTCTGGAAGAGCTTGCATGAGGGTCTTGGCACAAAGTTGAGTTTTAGTACCGCCTACCATCCGCAGTCAGATGGTCAGTCAGAGCGTACTATACAGACTTTGGAGGATTTGCTGAGGGCTTATGTAGTAGATTGGAGCTCTGAGTGGGATAGTGATTTAGCCTTGATAGAGTTCACCTACAATAACAGTTTTCACTCCAGTATTCAGATGGCTCCGTATGAGGCTCTGTATGGCAGGAAGTGCAGGTCTCCTCTGAGTTGGGAGGAATCGGGGGACCGGATGATTCTGAGATCAGAAGCTGTACAGGAGGCTACAGATAGAGTCAGAGTTATCCAGGAAAAAACTGAAGGTTGCTCGGGACAGGCAGAAGAGTTATGCTGATGATCGCCGTCGTCCCTTAGAGTTTATGGTGGGGGATCATGTGTTTCTGAAGGTTTCACCAACCAAGGGTGTCATGCGGTTTGGCAAGAAAGGAAAGCTGAGCCCGAGGTTTGTTGGACCTTATGATATTGTAGAGAGGGTTGGTCCTGTAGCGTACAGACTAGCTCTGCCACCATCTCTGGAGCATCTTCATAATATATTTCATGTGTCAGTTCTGAGGAAATACTGTGCAGATCCATCACATGTGCTTGATTCTGCTCCCCTGCATATCCAGAGTGATCTGACTTTTGTAGAGAGACCACTGAGGATTGTGGATAGGAAAGACAAAGTCCTAAGGAACAAGACAATACCGCTTGTAAAAGTTATCTGGGGAAACCAGTCAGTTGAAGAAGCTACTTGGGAGACAGAGTCAGATATGCGAAGAGAGTTCCCTCAGCTGTTTGATGATTTGGATGGTGAGCTTTAGAGGACTAAAGCTTTGTAAGGGGGGAGGAATGTAAGATTCAGAAATTTATTAGCAGGTAAGAAAAATAAAGTTTTGATTATTTAGCATGTTTGTGGAAGTTTTTCTTTGAGAAAATGTCTTGATTTGTGTATTTTCCTACAATGTAAAAATATGTGTCACGGAGAGGATTCGAACCTGAGACTTAAGGCATAGAATGTGTGCTACACGCCACTAGGCTAGGGGTTTCTTCTTGTTAGAAAAGGGTAAGAGCCCTTGATAAGGGGAAAGTGGAAATTAACTTATACTAAAGGGTTATTGGATCTTCCACTTATGTTTGCTAATGGGTTTGGATTCTTGGGAGTTAGGAAAACGAAATTAGAGGGTTCACCCTCGTTTTTCCTCTTTGCTCGTTGTTTACGAATTTCGTTAGGGTGAAGGGTGGCGGCTTGCTTCTTCTTCTCCTTCTCCTCTTCTTGTGGCCGGCGGCAAGAGGTGGTGGAGGCGATTTTCCGGCGGCTTTTGGGTGGTTCCGGCGTCTTGTGTGGCGTGAGTGGCGTGAGGGTGTTGACTTGGAAGAACCGAAAACAAGGTGAGTGGATGTTCTCCTTCACCTAGTTCACGAAAATTGTATGTGTTGCTTGATTTAGAGAGGATTAAGGGCTAGAATTATGATATGAACTCATGCTTGCAAAATTGTACATGTTTTCTTGCTTTTCTCCAAAATTCGAAACCCTAGGTTGCATGAGAATTAGGGCTTTTCGTTTTTAAGACTCCTAATCATAAATTAGACCTTGATTAAACATGTATGTAGCCTTAGAATTTCAATTGCATGAAGATTAGGGCTTGAATGAGAATTTCGCCCCTTCTTCATGAAATTACGCCCAAATGTATGGTAAAAATTGGGGAAAACCTGATATTCATGAAATTAGGTATATGAGGACTCTACTGTATTTTTCTGAGAATTTTTAGAAATAAAAGTTTCTGTTGACTGAGATTGACCTAGGGGTAATTCGGTAAATTTTCTAGTTAAAATTGGGGAAAACTTGAAATTACGAATCTAGGGATCATGAGGGATGTAATGATTATTTTTACGAGATTTTTGGATAAGTTTTCATGCATGACTTAAACTTTGAACTAGGGGTATTTCTGTCTTTTGTTATCAGAATTAGTAGAAAACTTTGAATATATGATATTCTACATTTATGTTAATTGTGAACGAAATTTGGTGAATTTTCTGTATTATTATGAATTTTTAATTGAATGGTGTATGTAGAAAGTAATAACATGAAACATTGATTGATAACTTTGGATGATAACTTAGAAAAGGTTAAACCATGCTTGCATGAAATCTAAGGACCTTTCCTGAACTTGATTGATGTGGAGTCTGAGATAATGTTCGTGTTGTATGATTGAGGATAAGAGTCCTAGACTTGAGTGGACTGAACCTAAGGGTCAACTAGAGCACTCAGTGAACAGTCATTCTGATTTGGGGTTGGGGAATCCACCCATCCTATTCTGACATGTTTCCGGTAATGGAGGGACTGTTCTAGAGTCTAGTGACCAGGTTAGAGGTTCAGGTTTCCGGTTTGTGTTAAGGGTATTTTGTCCAGGTGATAAACCTTTTGAGAGTTGGGTGTTTGAAGCAAAGTGCCACGTCTTGGTCAGACGGGGGCCACCTCTTGAATTCATTCACCTTCTGTTCTGTTCTGTTCTTGTTTCCCAGTTGTGGGGGTTTTGTGTTCCCGGTAAGGGGGTGTGGTGGAGTGTCGTAGAGCAAAGTGCCACGTCGTGACCTGACGGGGGCCACCTCTTGAATCTAGGTCTCACCAATGTTTGTTGCGCAAGTTACTCTCAGTGCCTTGACGAAGGCCGGGTTGGACCCTCGGGGTCAGTTCTGTAATCACTGGACAATAGTTGCGTGAGTCTGAGTCTGTTAGCCGGTTAGGCTGTTTTGTGATCTTGTTGCCCGGGATTGTGGGGGTATTGATTTATGATCATGATTGTGATTTATGGTTATCAGCTTTATTATGTATCATGCTTTGTCATCTTCTATTAAAAGTTTTTGAAAAGATATCTGCATCTATTTTTGGGTTGCATATTAGTGGATGGTCGAACGAGACTATCTACTCACTAAGCTGTGTAGCTCATTCCACTATATTTCCAGATGCAGGGCAGGAGCCTACAGCTTAGTGGATATTTTGCTTTCTGACTTGATATGTTGGGGCCTGCGAGCCTGTGATATCTTGAGGGCCGGATGTGGCCAAAGCATTATGACTTTTGATTCATGGACATGTTAGCCGGATGTGGCTATTTCTTTTTGAGTACTGTGATATCTGTTGCCGGGTTGGCATTTGGTTTTGATACGATTGTAAACCGAGGGCTTAAGCCTGTTTTCGGTGAATTCTGTTATGTCTAGAATTATTTGATTACCGTGGTTTTATTAACTTGATGATGTGCTGTCGTTCAGAGAATTTTGTTTCGAATTGGCGTGTTTTAGTTTGTGGTCGGGATGTCGACCCATATTGTTATATTATAGAGCATGTACAGGAATTTTCTTAGTGTTTCTGGGGACATGCTGCCGAAATTTTTCGTATCGTTTTGTGTAAGCTATTATTCCCTAGCATCTGTCTTGTCGTTTGTGTGTGACATTCCCTATCTTCCGCGGTTTCTGTCTGTGATTGGAGTTTATTCTGAGGGGATGTTACAGTGTATGGCCATACCCAGGTGACAGTGTTCATCTGATCTAATCTTGCTCATCATATTGGAGCTACAAGCTTGACACGCTTGTCCAATAAGAACATCCAGTGGCAAAGGAAGTATGCATGCCTAGTGAGTTGATTCACACTTGTGCTGTTTTTGGGTGTAGTCTTGGAAGACTCTTTTCTTTATATCGGGAGACAGTGATGTGTTGCTAGATACCCCTCACTGATCGTGATGACGTGAGTTATCGTTACCGACATTTAAAGGAAACCCTCAGGGTCGCACAATTTGATGATATGGCTTACTTGAGTCAGATCGTGTGGACTGAATTGTTCAGGTTCAGTTTAAAGGGATTTAATCTCTGATTGTAAGTGAGATCTGGTCTGATCATGTTTGATTGATTAGGGCTTAAGATCGGTAAGCTTCGATTGAGAGAATGGATGCTGGATCGGTGAGATCAGGAGCATCAGGAGATGAACGGTCAGATCAAATACCTTAGGGTTTTAATGTGATCTGGACTTATGGCTTGGTTTATTTGGTTATTGAACCAAATTCAAGTGAACTGGCTCATGAATGAGCGCATGGTTCAAGGGTGAAGTGGAGATTGCGATTGGGGTAAACCCAAGATCGCATGTGGAGAAGTTATATGCTATTTTTGGATAGCACTTCTCAACGTGACCACGTTTTCACGTCCTCCCTCTTCACGCCTTCACGCTTTGTCACCAACTTGTCTTTTGCTCTTGGGGCATTCTCGCGTGGAGGAGAGGAAGAGACGATAGGGAAAAATCGCCAAGCCAAGAAGTTCTTCTTCCCTTTCACTCGACCAAGACATCTTTGGACCTTGCTAGCACAAGGATCGCAAGGAGGAGTAGGCGACATCAATTGTGTGCGTCACCTCTGGAGAAGATCCAGTTTGATCTTTGCTTCCAAGGCGCCATCTAGAAATGGCTATGGTATGATCCTTCTCTATATGCAATCGGGTTCCTTTTGTTAATCATATAGCATGCAAGATCTAGAAACCCCCTTTCCGCTGCTTGCATTTTCCATATGCGCCAATGCTTTAGGGTTTCACCCCCTTGTGGGGACTTTCAGCACCCAGCTCTGTCATTGGCTAGGGTGGGCGGTTGTGTGTTGAAGTTATAGCCAAAGATGCTGGTTGAGAAGGTGGGAAGATAATGCAGTGAAGTTGCATGTTGTCGAGTTGGAGTCTGATTGGTTGGAGTTGCATGCGCATCTTGAATAGCTGTTGCGAAGAGGTGTCTTGGTTTGAACATTCAACCGAATGGGTTGAAGTCTTGCATGCTCATGCTGGAAGCTACTGGTTTGAAGGTTGACTGAATTTCCATGTTGACTGGACTTCTAATTGCTGGTCGGTACTTGCTGAGTTTGATTGGGGATTGGAGCTGATGGTTACCTGAAGCTATCCAAATCCTTTTGGTGCTTGATGAAGTGGCGATTGACTTTGACTTGAGGGTGGGATGTTGAGGATTAGAGGTGTCTTGTATATGCATTACAGGTGTTTAAACTCCTAGGCTAAGAGAACAACCTACTACAAAATATAGGAAAGTAATATAGACTTAAAAAAATAAAAATCCTAGGCTACTCCTATTCTAGAACATAAAAGTAAATAGCAAGTCTTTTAGCAAATGTAAAGGGTAACAATAGTTTATCCAAAATGGTGTTAAATTGGATATCCATATCTAATAGGTTTCTTCTTGGTGTGCTTGGACCGTCGTGGTACTTTGGATGCCCCTGCATTAGCTTTCCCATGGGTGAAAGAATTCTCCTCCAGAGAATTTTCCTTGAAGAATTGTAGCATATCTAGGACGAGGAATTGTACTTCAGCTTCAGGCATCCAGGTGTCGGTATGATATGTCCATTGTATCAGGTAGTAGTTCTGTGTTCCCTGTTTCGTCAATAATTGTTGTTCATCCAGGATGGTGTTTACTTCTTTGCTTGCCTTTGGTACTTCAATTGGTAGCGGCTCCTTGTAGAGTGTGAGGTCTTCTACATTCACCGTGGGGTGAATGTCCAGGGTGGCCAGTAAATCCAGTGTATATTCATTGTCATTAATCTGTTAGGGTATGCCCTTAAGGCTAATGTTTGAGGCCTTGGGATTGTAACAGTATCATGTATAAACTCTTATGTTTATAAAGGCAATAGTTGTTATTCAGTTTGTTACATTGTCTGCTGCAATACATATACTTCTGAATAATGTCTCAATGCTGTTCAGCTAGGCTGACATGCACTTTTGTCCTTAGTCGAGATATCTTGGTGAACATGAGACAGCCTTGATATGATTGAGACTATTATGTATTCTAATCTTATAGGATGCTTCGAGCATGTAATAAGATGTAGACTCATGGGTACATTGGATGTACTGGACAGACCCTACTAGGATATTCAATTGCTTGTCACAATGTGAATAATCCTTGATTGCAACAAGTGGCACATGTCCTCTGACTTGAGATCACTTGTGTTTCTAAATGATGATTGTCATTGTTTTGAGGTAGTTCAATATCATTTGAAACATAATGGTTATAGACTATCTTGGATGGTGAGCTTGAGTCATGTTAGGGCACTAGTGATAGATACAGGATTGCCGTCTCCTTGTTTAAGGAGTGTGATGTTCTAAAGGGGCCCCCCTGGATGAGATGATTGAGAAAGTGTATGGCCATACCCAGGTGACTATGTTCATCTGATCTAATCATGCTCATCATATTGGAGCTACAGGCTTGACACGCTTGTCCAATAAGAACATCCAGTGGCAAAGGAATCATGTATGCCTGGTGAAGTGGATTCACACTTGTGCTGTGGTTTGGGTGTAGTCTTGGAAGACTCTTTCTTTTATATCGGGAGACAGTGATGTGTTGCTAGATACCCCTCACTGATCGTGATGACGTAAGTTATCGTTACCGACATTTAAAGGAAACCCTCAGGGTCGCACAATTTGATGCTATGGCTTACTTAAGTCAGATCGTGTGGACTGAATTGTTTAGGTTCAGTTTAAAGGGATTTAATCTCTGATTGTGAGTGAGATCTGGTCTGATCATGTTTGATTGATTAGGGCTTGAGATCGGTAAGCTTCGATTGAGAGAATGGATGCTAGATCGGTGAGATCAGGAGCATCAAGAGATCAACGGTCAGATCAAGAACCTTAGGGTTTAATGTGATCTGGACTAATGGCTTGGGTTAATTGGTCTTGGACCAAACCGAAATGAACCAGCTCATCAAGTGAGCGTGTGGTTCAAATGGAGAGGAGTTTGCGATTGGGGTAAACCCATGATCGCATGTGAGGGAGTGGCTTTCTATTTTTAGAAAGCATGATCACATACGTGACCACGCCTCACCTCTTCACGCCTATTGTTGTCGCCCTTCTCTTCTCGTGTTTTTGCTTGGGGGCATTTGAAAGGGAGTCCCCAAAAAGGGGGGGCGAAACCCTGATAGGAGGCGCAACAAAAACTCTAGCGGAATCTAGGGTTTCTAAAAGGATCGCATAGCATGTAATATATTCAACTTTCAATGAGAAGCGATTCTTACCATTGCCATCGCTTAGATGGTGTCTTGGAAGGAAAGGCGCAAATGCTCCTTCTCCTAAGGTGACGCACACAATTGATGTCGCCTACTCTTCCTTAGTGCTCCTTGTGCTAGCAAGGCTCCAAGATTGTCTTGCCGAATGAAAAGGGAGAGATCACCTTGCTTGGCCGAATACTTCCTCTTGTCGTCTACACTTCTCCACACGAGAATGCAAGCCCCGAATACTCAAGTTGGCGACAAAGGCGTGAAGAGGCAAGTTTCATGAGGCGTGGTCACGTAAGTGATCATGCTTTCTAAAAATAGAAAGCCACTTACTCACATGCGATCATGGGTTTACCCCAATCGCAAACTCCTCTTAGATTGAACCATGCGCTCAACCAATGAGCTGGTTCAAATCGATTTGGTTCAATAACCAAATAAACCAAGCAATCAGTCCAGACCACAATAAACCCTAAGGCTCTTGATCTGACCGTCGATCTCTTGATGCTCCTGATCACACCGATCCAGCATCCATTCTCTCAATCGAAGCTTACCGATCTCAAGCCCTAATCAATCAAACATGATCAGACCAGATCTCACTTACAATCAGAGATTAAATCCCTTTAAACTGAACCTGAATAATTCAGTCCACACGATCTGACTTAAGTAAGCCATATCATCAAATTGTGCGACCCTGAGGGTTTCCTTTAAATGTCGGTAATGATAACTCACGTTATCACGATCAGTGAGGGGTATCTAGCAACACATCACTGTCTCCCGATATAAAGAAAAGAGTCTTCCAAGACTACACCCAAACCACAGCACAAGTGTGAATCAACTCACTAGGCATACATGATTCCTTTGCCACTGGATGTTCTTATTGGACAAGCGTGTCAAGCCTGTAGCTCCAATATGATGAGCATGATTAGATCAGATGAACATAGTCACCTGGGTATGGCCATACTCTTTTCTCAATCATCTCATCCAGGGGGCCCCTTTAGAACATCACACTCCTTAAACAAGGAGACGGCAATCCTATGTCTATCACTAGTGCCCTAACCTGACTCAAGCTCACCATCCAAGATAGTCTATAATCATTATGTTTCAAATGATATTGAACTACCTCAAAACAATGACAATCATCATTTAGAAACACAAGTGATCTTAAGTCAGAGGAAATGTGCCACTTGTTGCAATCAAGGATTATTCACATTGTGACAAGCAATTGAATAACCTAGTAGGGTCTGTCCAGTACATCCAATGTACCCATGAGTCTACATCTTATTCCATGCTCGAAGCACCCTATAAGATTAGAACACATATTAGTCTCAATCATATCAAGGCTGTCTCATGTTCACCAAGATATATCGACTAAGGACTTTACTGCATGTCAGCCTAGCTGAACACCATTGAGACATTATTCAGAAGTACAATTATTGCAGCAGACAATGTAACTAACTGAATAACAACCATTGCCTTTATAAACATAAAAGTTTATACATGATACTGTTATAATCCCAAGGCCTCAAACATTAGCCTTAAGGGCATACCCCAACAATCTCCCACTTGCACTTAATCTAATGGTTGAGAAATCTCAAACCCATATTATTACAGTGCTTCACATGCTTCTGCTGCGCCAGAGGCTTAGTAAGCGGGTCAGCCAGATTGTCATCTGTATGAACCTTGCAGACTTTGATCTCGCCACGATCTATGATCTCCCTGATCAAATGAAACCGTCTCTGTATGTGCTTGGACTTCTAGTGCGACCGTGGTTCCTTTGCTTGTGCGATTGCTCCAGTGTTATCACAGAAGATAACCAAAGGATCTGCACTCGAAGGAACAACACCAAGTTCCTGAACGAACTTACGAATCCACACTGCCTCCTTGGATGCTTCCGAGGCTGCAACATACTCGGCTTCTGTTGTGGAATCAGCAACAGTTGACTGTTTGAAACTCTTCCACACCACCGCTCCTCCATTCAAGCTAAAAACATAGCCTGATTGCGATCGGAAATCATCCTGGTCAGACTGGAACAAAGCGTCAGTATATCCTTCTATACTGAGTTCTTCCTGACCACCATACACCAAGAACATATCTTTGGTCCTTCGCAGATATTTTAAAATGTTCTTGACTGCAATCCAGTGCGCCATACCTGGATTACTTTGGAACCGACTGGTCACGCTTAACCCGTAAGCGACGTCTGGGCGAGTACACAACATCGCATACATAATGGACCCAATAGCCGAAGCATAAGGCGTATTGTCCATTTCATCTTTCTCAGTCTGTGTTTGTGGACACTGACTCTTTGAAAGATTCAGACCATGTCTGACTGGAAGATATCCTCTTTTAGAATTCTCTAAATGAAATCTCTCCAGGACTTTATCGATGTAAGTACTCTGGCACAGCCCGAGAAGCCTCTTAGATCTATCCCAGTAGATCTTCACACCTAACACATAGGCTGCTTCTCCCAAATCTTTCATCTGAAAACATTTCCTTAACCATGCCTTAACCGCATGCATTTCAGGAATATCGTTTCCAATGATCAAGATATCATCGACGTAGAGGACTAGGAAAGTAATCACGCTCCCACTAAACCTCTTATATACACACGGGTCATCCTCGTTCTTGATGAAACCAAATTCACTGACTGATTCATCAAAACGAATATTCCAGCTTCTCGATGCTTGTTTAAGTCCATAAATAGACTTCTTTAACTTGCATATTTTATGACGATCTGATGGATTAGTGAAACCTTCTGGTTGTGTCATATACACATCCTCATCCAGATTTCCATTAAGGAAAGTTGTCTTCACATCCATTTGCCAGATCTCATAATCATAATATGCTGCTATCGCGAAAAGAATCCGAATAGACTTAAACATAGCTACAGGTGAGAAATTTTCATCATAATCTATCCCGTAGATTTGTTTGAAACCTTTCGCAACTAGCCTGCCTTTATAGGTAACCACGTTACCATCCATGTCAATCTTCTTCTTGAAGATCCATTTACAGCCTATAGGGATTGCTCCCGGAGGCGGATCAACCAAATCCCAGACTTGGTTATCTGACATGGAGTCCATATCGGCGCGCGTAGCTTCAAGCCATCTCGCTGACTCCGGTCCACTGACCGCATCCGCATAAGTAAGGGGTTCATCATTATCAATGATGTAGACTCCGTCATAGCGCTCAGGCTGTCGACGGATCCTTCCCGATCTTCGCGGTTCCCGTGATATCTGAGCCTCAGGTTGTTCAATAACCTGTTCTACCGGCTCAGGCTCATCCAACTGCGCTTGACTACTTTGTCCTTCCTCTGAATTCTCATCCAGTTTTATTTCTCTCCCACTGGCCTCTTGCAGAAGAAACTCCTTCTCAAGAAATATGGCCGTCCGAGCAACAAATACTTTGTTCTCTTTGGGATCGTAGAAATAATAACCCTTAGTTTCCTTAGGGTAACCGACAAAGATACATTTATCAGATCTGCTCTCTAGTTTCCCAGAGGCGAGCTTTTTGACATAAGCCTCGCAGCCCCAGATCCTGATAAATGTCAAGCTAGGCTGTTTCCCATACCATAATTCATATGGCGTCTTTGAAACTGCCTTGGATGGCACTCAGTTTAGTACCTTTGCAGCTGTCTCCAGTGCAAATCCCCAAAAGGAGTAAGGTAGAGTAGCCTGACTCATCATAGAACGAACCATATCAAGTAACGTTCTATTTCTCCTTTCGGACACACCATTCCATTGCGGTGTTCCTGGCGGAGTGAGCTGTGAGATAATCCCACACTCCTTCAGATAGTCAGTAAACTCTCGACTTAGGTATTCTCCACCTCGATCAGAACGAAGTGCCTTGATATTTCGGCCAAGCTGATTCTGTACTTCATTCTTGAACTCTTTGAACTTGTCAAAAGATTCACTTTTATGTCTCATAAGATAGACATACCCATATCTACTGAAATCATCAGTGAAGGTAATGAAGTACTGATAGCCACCTCTGGCATGTTTACTAAAAGGCCCACACACATCGCTGTGTATAAGGTCAAGTAAACCTGAAGTCCTTTGACCTTTATGTGGAAAAGGCGACTTCGTCATTTTGCCCATCAAACAAGCTTTGCATGTATCAATCTCCTCATAGGAGAATGATCCCAGTAGTCCATGATCATGCAACCACTTAATGCGTTTCTTGTTAATATGACCTAAACGACTATGCCATAGCAAGGTGCTATCATCAGCATATTTGGCTTTCTTATTATCAATATTGTGTATAGAACATTCCATGTCCAACATGAATAACCCATTGTTAATTGAACCAGTAGCATAAACAATATTATCTAAAGATAAAATACACTTTGAAATATTGCATTCAAAGGAAAACCCCTTCCTGACAAGAGCAGGAATGGAGATAATATTTTTAGTAATGCTGGGAACAAAGTAACAATTGTCTAGTTCCAATACAAGTCCAGATGGCAAAGAGATGAAATAGTCTCCTACAGCAACAGCAGCAACCCGTGCCCCGTTTTCAACTCGTAGGTCCACCTCATGCTGTCCCACCTGTCTTCTTCTCTTGAGTTCCTGTACATTTGAACAAATGTGAACTCCACATGCAGTGTCCAACACCCATGAAATAGAAGAAGATGAAACCATGACTTCCGTCACGTATATACCTGAGCCAGAAGCGATGCTTCCCTTCTTGTCTCCTTGGAGCGCTTTACAGTCCTTTTTTCCAGTGACCCAGCTGGCCACAGTGGAAACATCTGTATTCCTTCGACCGCTTGACCTTCTGCTTCAGAGCCTTGCTGTAGCTCTTGACAGGGGTCTTGCCCTTCTTCCCCTTCTTCTTGTTCCTTGAAGGAACCATTAAGACAGAGGTCGAAGGCTTTCCCTTCAGAGTCTCCTCAGTGGTCAAGAGCATATTCAGCAGCTCTGCCGGAGTACAGTCGATTTTGTTCATATTAAAGTTAATGATGAACGCATCGAAAGAGGGCGGGAGAGACTGCAGAATAATGTCTACAGCAAGCTCCTGATTGATGGTATGCCCCAGTTTCTCTAGAGCCTCCTTGTGCCCAATCATCTTGAGCACGTGAGCTCCCACTGGGCTCCCTTCAGCCAGTTTGCTCTAAAAGAACAGCTTTGTCAGATTATAGCGTTCTGTCCTCGCCTGTGCAGCATACAGCATCTTGAGGTTCGCTATAATCTCTATAGCCGACATATCCTCATGCTGACGCTGCAGCGGTGGCGTCATAGACGCTAGCATCAGGCAAGCGACATCAATGCTATCACTGACATGCTTTTCATAGGCATCCCGAACCGCCCTTGCGGCGTTCGGAGCGGGCTGAGGCGGTATAGCCGTCTCAAGGACATACAGTTTCCTCTCTGCCTTAAGAACAATCTTAAGGTGTCCGTACTAGTCTGAGAAGTTCGGCCCAGCAAACTTCTCCCTTTCCAGTAGGGATCGCACATTGAAGCTCATGGTGTTCGTTGCTGCAGGAATCTACAACAATGCAAGAACAGCAAGGTCAGTATCAATGTTAAGAATCAATCAGGACTTAAGAATGATTCTTTTTCTCACTATTTTATCTGGCTGAAAAATCCAGCTAAAACAGCCCGAAAGAGTAGAACTCTTTTAGTGAGATGGGATCCAGATTTCATACTTGGTCTCCGCGTCCCGCTCAGGCGAGATAAGATGCACAGAGAGTACAAGCACTAGTCTCTTGGTAGGCTGTCCCAGCCAATCGCCAACCCATGCGATTCCCCTTCATCTGGGCAATCCAGCAGACTGTGCCAACTGAGTTGGTACAACACAGTCTCTGACCCCACAGATGGCTGCCTCCATGTGCTACCATATGCGCCACATATGTAGCCTACATGGTCAAGCTGACCCGACCTACTCCCTAGACCACCACGTGCTATGCTGAGCAACGAGAAGCGATAAATCCCTTCTCTGTAACACGCAGGTGTAATCCCGCACCGTCTGAAGATAGATGGACGTGCCCACTGAGTGGGTACAACACGGCTCCAACGATAATCAGAACAGTGAGGTTTCGCGTCAGAAGGCTTACGAGCTTGATATTTTAGCGTTGGATTTTAACGGTCTTTTATCTTCTTGACTATCATGCAATTCCTATGGTGATAGCAGAAGATAAACTCATGCAATTCTAATTATAAAAGCAATAAATAGAAAGCATGCTGATCTTATGTGGTAAAAGCCCATTAAGCCTAAGTTAGACCTTAAATTAAACTTAAGTCTTCACTTGCTTTTCTTCATGGGTCTTTTGCTGCTCATCTGGTCCAGCCCAGGACCCTAGCGCCCATTGCAGCTCAGGTGCGCCTACCAGGGAAAATGCGCCTGGTGCCAGAGTCGAACCCTGGACCTCCCACCTGGTCAAGCCTCTGCTGCAAGCGCCTCTGCCAAGTGTGCACTGTGCTCTTGTCTGATTAATTTACAAATTAATCTATCTAGACAAGATTGACTCGCAGGTCAATTACACTTTATAATTTAAATGAAAAGTGATGCGCAGATCACAATAAAAATATTTATTTACATTTAAATTCCAGGCACGCAGGCCCCAGCACAGCACACATTAAACATGGGCAGCCCACACAAGATTAAATAAACAAACATAGGCATCAATCAACATGTGATCCAATCATGAAAATTAAATTTTGAAAACCCCATAGGCATCAATTTTAATTTCCTTATTTGCCCTACAACCTTACAATGGTCTATTACTAGGGATCCACTCATCCAACCTAGTCAGATCCACTGCCCTTGCATGCACCAAGTCCTAACTGACTTGAGTCGACCAAAAGGTCAACCATGCATGCGCCAGGGCCGAACAACCCTCATGAGATCTGGCTAGCGGGTGTGACCCCGGGCCTAACTCATGTGTGTTCGCTAGTCGTCTCAATCAGACATCGCTACATGCCTGTCTGCAGTCGACCTATAGCCACCAGGTGCTTATGCACAGGTGCTATCTGGTCAACCCATCAAGGCTGTCAGATGGTCTGATCAGACTGTCTGGATCTAACCTAGGGGATGACTTCAACCCTAATAACCCGTCTAAGGGTTTAAAGCAGGGCCTTAGATCTATAATGAGTCGCGAATGTAATATAAGTTTTTGAGAAAACATACAATATGCGCCAACAAGAAACATGCGCCAAGGAGAAAAACATCTCTAACAAGCATGTAAAATTCGCCAACCACAACTATCGCATGTAACTTATAGATCTAGACATAGGATCACAAAGAAAGCAAACATATTATCATGTAATAACTTTGCTCTGATACCAATTGAAAGGGAGTCCCCAAAAAGGGGGGGCGAAACCCTGATAGGAGGCGCAACAAAAACTCTAGCGGAATCTAGGGTTTCTAAAAGGATTGCATAGCATGTAATATATTCAACTTTCAATGAGAAGCGATTCTTACCATTGCCATCGCTTAGATTGTGTCTTGGAAGGAAAGGCGCAAATGCTCCTTCTCCTAAGGTGACGCACACAATTGATGTCGCCTACTCTTCCTTAGTGCTCCTTGTGCTAGCAAGGCTCCAAGATTGTCTTGCCGAATGAAAAGGGAGAGATCACCTTGCTTGGCCGAATACTTCCTCTTGTCGTCTACACTTCTCCACACGAGAATGCAAGCCCCGAATACTCAAGTTGGCGACAAAGGCGTGAAGAGGCAAGTTTCATGAGGCGTGGTCACGTAAGTGATCATGCTTTCTAAAAATAGAAAGCCACTTACTCACATGCGATCATGGGTTTACCCCAATCGCAAACTCCTCTTAGATTGAACCATGCGCTCAACCAATGAGCTGGTTCAAATCGATTTGGTTCAATAACCAAATAAACCAAGCAATCAGTCCAGACCACAATAAACCCTAAGGCTCTTGATCTGACCGTCGATCTCATGATGCTCCTGATCACACCGATCCAGCATCCATTCTCTCAATCGAAGCTTACCGATCTCAAGCCCTAATCAATCACACATGATCAGACCAGATCTCACTTACAATCAGAGATTAAATCCCTTTAAACTGAACCTGAATAATTCAGTCCACACGATCTGACTTAAGTAAGCCATATCATCAAATTGTGCGACCCTGAGGGTTTCCTTTAAATGTCGGTAACGATAACTCACGTTATCACGATCAGTGAGGGGTATCTAGCAACACATCACTGTCTCCCGATATAAAGAAAAGAGTCTTCCAAGACTACACCCAAACCACAGCACAAGTGTGAATCAACTCACTAGGCATACATGATTCCTTTGCCACTGGATGTTCTTATTGGACAAGCGTGTCAAGCCTGTAGCTCCAATATGATGAGCATGATTAGATCAGATGAACATAGTCACCTGGGTATGGCCATACTCTTTTCTCAATCATCTCATCCAGGGGGCCCCTTTAGAACATCACACTCCTTAAACAAGGAGACGGCAATCCTATGTCTATCACTAGTGCCCTAACCTGACTCAAGCTCACCATCCAAGATAGTCTATAATCATTATGTTTCAAATGATATTGAACTACCTCAAAACAATGACAATCATCATTTAGAAACACAAGTGATCTCAAGTCAGAGGAAATGTGCCACTTGTTGCAATCAAGGATTATTCACATTGTGACAAGCAATTGAATAACCTAGTAGGGTCTGTCCAGTACATCCAATGTACCCATGAGTCTACATCTTATTCTGTTGGGGTATGCCCTTAAGGTTAATGTTTGAGGCCTTGGGATTGTATCAGTATCATGTAATAAACTCTTAAGTTTATAAAGGCATGGTTATTATTCAGGTTGTTACCTTGTCTGCTGTAATAAGTGTACTACTGAATAATGTCTCAAAGCTGTTCAGCTAGGCTGATATGCTAAATGTCCTTAGTCGATATATCTTGGTGAACATGAGACAGCCTTGATATGATGGAGACTAATATGTATTCTAATCTTATAGGATGCTTCGAGCATGGAATAAGATGTAGACTCATGGGTACATTGGATGTACTGGACAGACCCTTCTAGGACATTCAATTGCTTGTCACAATGTGAATGATCCTTGATTGCAACAAGTGGCACATGTCCTCTGACTTGAGATCACTTGTGTTCCTAAATGATGAATGTCATTGTTTTGAGGTAGTTCAATATCATTTGAAATATAATGGTTATAGACTATCTTGGATAATGATCATGAGTCAGGTTAGGACACTAGTGATAGATAAAGGATTGCCGTCTCCTTGTTGAAGGAGTGTGGTGTTCTATAGGGGCCCCCTAGATGAGATGATTGAGAAAGTGTATGGCCATACCCAGGTGACTATGTGCATCTGATCTAATCATGCTCATCGTATTGGAGTCACAAGCTTGACACGCTTGTCCAATAAGAACATCCAGTGGCAAAGGATACATGTATGCCTTGTGAAGTGGATTCACACTTGTGCTATGGTTTGTGTGTAGTCTTGGAAGACTCTTTCCTTTATATCGGGAGACAGTGATGTGTTGCTAGATACCCCTCACTGATCGTGATAATGTAAGTTATTGTTAACGACATTTAAAGGAAACCCTTAGGGTCGCACAATTTGATGATATGGCTTACTTAAGTCAGATCGTGTGGACTGGATTGTTTTGATTCAGTTTAAAGGAGTTTAAACTCTGATTGTAAGTGAGATCCAGTCTAATCATGTTTGATTGATTAGGGCTTGCGATCGGTAAGCTTCGATCGAGAGGATTGATGCTAGATCGGTGAGATCAAGAGCATCATGAGATGAACGGTTAGATTGGAAACCTTAGGGTTTAGTTGATCTAGACCGATTGGCTTGGGCTGGCTTGGTTTGGCCTTTGGACCGAACACATTTACTTTGAACCGGTTCAAGAGCTTGAACGTATGGTTCATTGTTTTGGCATTTTGATCGATTTAGTGATCATGAACGCATGGCTTAATGGATTTTCCAATTTTGGAAAGTCATTTAGCGCATGTTCCCTTGAACGCCAAATGACTTGAACGCTCCATTCATCTCTCGTCTCCTTGCTCTTGCTTGACGAGACTTTGGCGTGGAGAAGGCGAGGTCTTGGTGGAGGTTCGGCAAGCCTAGACATCATCTCTCATTTCCTTACCATACGAGAGGGACCCTTGAAGGACCTTGCTAGCACAAGGATCTCCAAGGAGCAAGCACATCATCTTGTGTGCGTCAACTAGGGAGAAGATCCCTTTCGATCTTTCTCTTCCAAGTCGCCATCTTCCTCATGGCTTTGGTATGGATCTAAACTTCATCAAGTTGATCATATTATCTTGCTAAGATCCATGAAAAACCCTTGCTTCCGCTTGCAATTTTATGCCCCACCCTTAAGGGTTTTTCGCCCCCCCTCTTGAAAGGGGTTTCATCTGCTTGCGCTCCCCCTTGAATGGGACTCTTCAATTGGTATCAGAGGCATGCGGTTCAAGCATGTAATATGATTGCTTGGTATATTTTGTGATCCTTGGTTGCGCATTTACATGTATGCTTAGATCTTGTTGACATGCGAAACTTACATGTTATTTCTTCATGAGAAAGTAAGATGTTTACCTTATGCTGGCGCATGTTGTTTGTTCATCTTGTCGCATGTCTTGTGTTGGCGCTTAGTTCATGTTATTTTATCAAAAACCTAACATGCGCGCCTATGACTAGATCTAAGTGGCGCCTACTATAAACCCTTAGATGGGTTAATGGGGTTGAAGTCACCTCTAGGTTAGATCCAATAGTCTGATCAGACCATCTGACAGCCGAGATGGATCGACCAGATGGCACCTGTGCGCAAGCACGAGGTGGCTATAGGTCGATTGCATCTTAGGCGTGTAGCGAGGTCTGGTTGAGACAACCATTGAACACACATGAGTTAGGCCCGGGGTCACACCCGCTTGCCAGACCTCATGAGGGTTGTTCAGCCCTTGGCGCATGCATGGTTGACCATTAGGTCAACTCGAGTCAGTTAGGACTTGGTGCATGCAAGGGGCAGAGGATCTGACTAGATGAATGAGTGGATCCCTATCAATGGACCATTGTAAGGTTGTAGGGCACATAAGAAAATTAAAATTGATGCCAATGGGGTTTTCAAAATTTATTTTCTTTTAATTGGATCACATGTTGTTTGATGCCTATGCTTGTTTATTTATTCTTATGTGGGCTGCCCATGTTAAATGTGTGCTGTGCTGGGGCCTGCGTGCCTGGAATTAAACCTGTAAATTAATATTATTGTGATCTGCGAATCACTTTTTAATTAATTTATTGTATAATTGACCTGCGAGTCAAACTTGTCTAGATAGATCAAAATGTATTTTGATTAGACAAGAGCACAAAGGCACACATCCCAGAGGGGCATTCAGCTGGTGGCGCACCTGAGGTGCTCTTGGCGCAAGGGCCCTGGGTTGGACCAGATGAGATGCTAAAGACCCAAGAAGAGCAAGTGAAGACTTAAGTATCTTAAGGTCTTACTTAGGCTATGGGCTTTTACCACATAAGATGCATGCTTTCTTTTATTGTTTAAATAAGTAGAACAGCATGATTTATTTATCTTCTGCTATAGCCATAGGATTTGCCTGATAGTAAGAAGATAAAAGACCGTTAAAATCCAAACGCTAAAATATCAAGCACATAATGCCTTCTGACGCGAAACCTCACTGTTCTGACTATCGTTGGAGCCGTGTTGTACCCACTCAGTGGGCACGTCCATCTATCTTCAGACGGTGCGGGATTTCACCTGCGTGTTACAGAGAAGGGATTTATCGCTTCTCGTTGCTCAGCATAGCACGTGGTGGTCCAGGGAGTAGGTCGGGTCAGCTTGACCATGTAGGCTACATATGTGGCGCATATGGTAGCGCATGGAGGCAGCCATCTGAGGGATCAGAGACTGTGTTGTACCAACTCAGTTGGCACAGTCTGCTGGATTGCCTAGGTGAAGGGGAATCGCACGGGTTGGCGATTGGCTGGGACAGCCTACCAGAAATTAGTGCTTGTCATCTCTGTGCATCTTATCTCGCCTGAGCGGGACGCGGAGACCAAGTATGAAATCTGGATCCCATCTCACTAAAAGAGTTCCACTCTTTCGGGCTATTTTGCTGGATTTTTCAGCCAGATAAAATAGTGAGAAAAAGAATCTTTCTTAAGTCCTGGATTGATTCTATACATTGATACTGACCTTGCTGTTCTTGCATTGTTGTAGATTCCTGCAGCAACGAACACCATGAGCTTCAATGTGCGATCCTGATGTGGGGAGGCGACATGACCCACGGAAATACAAATGGAGTTTAAGGTTACCCTAGCTAGGGCACCTAAATTTCCATCTCTTGCATTGCATGCATCTTTAAGTTAGATTTTCATTCCTTGCATTGCATGCATCCTTTAAGTTATTTCCATCTCTTGCATTGCATGCATCTTTAAGTTAGATTTTCATTCCTTGCATTGCATGCATCCTTTAAGTTAGATCTCCTAGCATAACTTGCATCATATGGTAGGTTAGATCCACCCACTAATTACACCATGTAGTTACATACCTAGGATCCGCCACTTATGTATGGTAGGTTAGTGCATGAAATTGATGTAATAGTATAGGTCAACTCCATTTTTGGGATGCAAGTCAAAATCAGGTCAAGACAACTCCAAGAGATGCCATGGGCCATCAGCCCAACTCATGAGAGAATCAGCCCATCCAACTCAAAGAGGCATCACCACAAGAACCCAACACTCCACCATCCTAGTTGGCAGCCATGTGGAGTTTGCCTTCATCTCCAACCAAGTCAAAGAGCAGCCTGCACAAAGTCCTACTTCAGCCCATCATGCGCCAGCCACTAAAGTCAAGGAGCAGCTACACAATATCCTACTTCAGTCCACCATGCGCCAGCCACCAAAGTCAAGGAGCAGTTACACAATATCAGCCTTTGCAACAACTTCAGTCCTTCAACCGCCAGCCACCCATGCCAAGCTGCAGCCTGCACAAATGCCAGCCTTTTGCAGCCTCTTCAATCCAACATCACCTCAGTTTTCGAACCTGCCAACCTGAAGGAAACTCCAAGCTAAACCTCAAAGCAACCTGCCCATTTGGTGAAAGAAATCAGCCCATTGAGTTGTCTACATCCTGCTGTTTTTTTATTGCTTGTGTGACTTGTCTTTGCGCCTAGAGAAGGGAGACAACCGTTGGGAAGTCTCTCATATATGTTGTGAACTCTTGCAAGACTGAAATCAGAGTTGATAATTTGAATTCCAAATTGAAGTGTGTCTTCTAGTGTGTGTCACTACAACTCTCCTTTCCCCACTCTTCCCACCTTGCCGAAAGTTGCCAACCTCCTCTTGCTTTCAGCCAGCCGCCCCAACTGATGCTTGGACCTCTCGCATCCTCCTCCACCAGCAGAAGATGACTTCCATCTTAAGAGGAGAAGCTGAGCCACGCCTTTGTCCAAAATAAGAATCACTTCATCAAACCAAGGGCAAGGCTACCTCCACTATAGCTAAGTCTTCTCCTTCCTTGGGTGTGGTTCTTTGTTACTTGTTGGTGTGGTTCTTTGATACTTGTTGGACAGCCCCTTTGCACTCACGCTTGTTTTCTGCAGGAGGCGCAAGGCCATGGGATGACAAGCAAGCTACCCCCTCTTCTCTCCCTCTAAGTCTAGATAGTCTATACTATGTTAACAAGGGAATTTGGAGTCTAGCCTCCCCCTTGATTGTCTTGTGTATTGGCCTCTTAATATTCTTTCAAACTCACCCACGCATGTGTGGGATGCTGCAATGCCATGTATGTAAGCTCATAGGGCCCTACTTCGTGAGATTCAACCATTGGACCGGTGAAGAACGGGAAGGTCACCCTTTCTATTCTCAAAGGGTGCAAGGTGAGTTCCTCCCTTAGAGTAGCTCTAATACTTATGGTAGAATTGCATGCCTAGACCTATTTGATGTTGTAGAATCGCATGCTAAGCTTTGTCACATTTCATCTTATCTAGAAGTGCATACTAGGATTCTCTTGATAAGTAGTTTCGGTTTTCACTATTATATACCAAAACAAACTAATTTCAAACTACGTTAGCTTAAGGGGTTTATTAAGCTATACCTAATTAGCAAAATGTTTTTGAAACACGTTGTTTGAATGTTGCATGCTTGGTGACCCCATCAGATCCCTACTGGAAAGGGAGAAGTTTGCTGGGCCAAACTTCTCAGACTGGTTCGGACACCTTAAGATCGTTCTTAAGGCAGAGAGGAAACTGTATGTCCTCGAGACGGCTGTGCCGCCTCAACCCGCTGCGAACGCCGCAAGGGCGGTTCGTGATGCTTATGAAAAGCACGTCAATGATAGCATTGATGTCGCTTGCCTGATGCTAGCGTCTATGACGCCACCGCTGCAGCGTCAGCATGAGGATATGTCGGCTATAGAAATTATAGCGAACCTCAAGATGCTGTATGCTGCACAGGCGAGGACAGAACGCTATAATCTGACAAAGCTTTTCTTTCAGAGCAAACTGGCTGAAGGGAGCCCAGTGGGAGCTCACGTGCTCAAGATGATTGGGCACAAGGAGGCTCTGGAGAAACTGGGGCATACCATCAACCAGGAGCTTGCTGTAGACATTATTCTGCAGTCTCTCCCGCCCTCTTTCGATGCGTTCATTATTAATTTTAATATGAACAAGATCGATTGTACTCCGGCAGAGCTGCTGAATATGCTCTTGACAACTGAGGAGACTCTGAAGGGAAAGCCTTCAACCTCTGTCTTAATGGTTCCTTCTAGGAACAAGAAGAAGGGGAAGAAGGGCAAAGCCCCTGTCAAGAACTACAGTAAGGCTCTGAAACAAAAGGTTAAGCGGTCGAGGGACAACAGGTGTTTCCACTGTGGCCAGCTGGGTCACTGGAAAAAGGACTGTAAAGCGCTCCAAGGAGATAAGAGGGGAAGCATCGCTTCTGGCTCAGGTATATATGTGACTGAGGTCATGTTATCTTCTTCTTCTATTTCATGGGTGTTGGACACTGCATGTGGAGTTCACATTTGTTCAAATGTGCAGGAACTCAAGAGAAGAAGGCAGGTGGGACAGCATGAGGTAGACCTACGCGTTGGAAACGGGGCACGGGTTGCTGCTGTTGCTGTAGGAGACTATTTCATTTCTTTACCATCTGGCATTGTATTGGAATTAAACAATTGTTATTTTGTACCCAGTATAACCAAGAATATTATCTCTATTCCTGCTCTTGTCAGGAAAGGATTTGCCTTTGAATGCAATATTTCAAAGTGTGTACTTTCTCTTGATAATATTGTTTATGCTACTGGTTCAATTAACAATGGGTTATTCATGTTGGACATGGAATATTCTATACAAAACATTGATAATAAGAAAGCCAAGTATGCTGAAGACAGCACCTTGTTATGGCATAGTCGTTTAGGCCATATTAACAAGAAGCGCATTAAGCGGTTGCATGATCATGGACTGCTGGGATCATTCTCCTATGAGGAGATTGATACATGCAAAGCTTGTTTGATGGGTAAAATGACGAAGTCACCTTTTCCTAACAAAGGTCAAAGGGCTTCAGGTTTACTTAACCTTATACACAGTGATGTGTGTGGGCCGTTTAGTAAACATGCCAGAGGTGGCTATCAGTACTTCATTACATTTACTGATGATTTCAGTAGATATGGTTATGTCTATCTAATGAGACATAAGAGTGAATCCTTTGACAAGTTCAAAGAGTTCAAGAATGAAGTACAGAATCAGCTAGGCCGAAATATCAAGGCACTTCGTTCTGATCGAGGTGGAGAATACTTGAGTCATGCGTTTACTGACTATCTAAAAGAGTGTGGGATTATCTCACAGCTCACTCCGCCAGGAACACCGCAATGGAATGGTGTGTCCGAGAGGAGAAATAGAACGTTACTTGATATGGTTCGTTCTATGATGAGTCAGGCTACTCTTCCATATTCCTTTTGGGGATTTGCACTGGAAACAGCTGCAAAGGTACTAAACCGAGTGCCATCCAAGGCCGTTTCAAAGACGCCATATGAATTATGGTATGGGAAACAGCCGAGCTTGACATTTATCAGGATCTGGGGTTGCGAGGCTTATGTCAAAAAGCTCGCCTCTGGGAAACTGGAGAACAGATCTGAGAAATGCGTCTTTGTCGGTTACCCTAAGGAAACTAAGGGTTATTATTTCTACGATCCCAAAGAGAACAAAGTATTTGTTGCTCGGACGGCCATATTTCTTGAGAAGGAGTTTCTTCTGCAAGAAGCCAGTGGGAGAGAAATAAAGCTGGATGAGAATCCAGAGGAAGGACAAAGTAGTCAAGCACAGTTGGATGAGCCTGAGCCGGTGGATCAGGTTATTGAACAACCTGAGGCTCAGATATCACGGGAACCGCGAAGATCGGGAAGGATCCGTCATCAGCCTGAGCGCTATGACGGAGTCTACATCATTGATAATGATGAACCCCTTACTTATGCGGATGCGGTCAGTGGACCGGAGTCAGCTAGATGGCTTGAAGCTATGCGAGCCGAGATGGACTCCATGTCAGATAACCAAGTCTGGGATTTGGTTGATCCGCCTCCGGGAGTAATCCCTATAGGCTGTAAATGGATCTTCAAGAAGAAGATTGACATGGATGGTAACGTGGTTACCTATAAAGGCAGGCTAGTTGCGAAAGGTTTCAAACAAATCTACGGGATAGATTATGATGAAACTTTCTCTCCTGTAGCCATGTTCACGTCTATTCGGATTCTTTTCGCGATAGCAGCATATTACGATTATGAGATCTGGCAGATGGATGTGAAAACAGCTTTCCTTAATGGAAAACTGGATGAGGATGTGTATATGACACAACCTGAAGGTTTCACTAATCCAGCAGATCGTCATAAAATATGCAAACTAAAGAAGTCCATTTATGGACTGAAACAAGCATCTAGAAGCTGGAATATTCGTTTTGATGAATCAATCTCTGAGTTTGGTTTCATCAAGAACGAAGACGACCCGTGTGTATATAAGAGGTTTAGTGGGAGCGTGATTACATTCCTAGTCCTCTACGTCGATGACATCTTGATCATTGGAAATGATATTCCAGAAATGCATGCGGTTAAGGCATGGCTAAGGAAATGTTTCCAGATGAAAGATTTAGGAGAAGCAGCCTATGTATTAGGTGTGAAGATCTACAGGGATAGATCTAAGAGGCTTCTCGGGCTGTGCCAGAGTACTTACATCGATAAAGTCCTGGAGAGATTCCATTTAGAGAATTCTAAAAGAGGATATCTTCCAGTCAGACATGGTCTGAATCTTTCGAAGAGTCAGTGTCCACAAACATAGACTGAGAAAGATGAAATGGACAATACGCCTTATGCTTCGGCTATTGGATCCATTATGTATGCGATGTTGTGTACTCGCCCTGACGTCGCTTACGGGTTAAGCGTGACCAGTCGGTTCCAAAGTAATCCAGGTATGGCGCACTGGATTGCAGTCAAGAACATTATAAAATATCTGCGGAGGACCAAAGATATGTTCTTGATATATGGTGGTCAGGAAGAACTCAGTATAGAAGGATATACTGACGCTTCGTTCCAGTCGGACCAGGATGATTTCCGATCGCAATCAGGCTATGTTTTTAGCTTGAATGGTGAAGCGGTGGTGTGGAAAAGTTTCAAACAGTCAACTGTTGCTGATTCCACAACAGAAGCCGAGTATGTTGCAGCCTCGGAAGCATCCAAGGAGGCAGTGTGGATTCGTAAGTTCGTGAGAGAACTTGGTGTTGTTCCTTCGAGTATCGATCCTTTGGTTATCTTCTGTGATAACACTGGAGCCATCGCACAAGAAAAGTGTTGGAGTATGCCCTTAAGGCTAATGTTTGAGGCCTTGGGATTGTATAAGTATCATGTAATAAACTCTTATGTTTATAAAGGCATGGTTATTATTCAGGTTGTTACCTTGTCTACAATAATAAGTGTACTACTGAATAATGTCTCAAAGCTGTTCAGCTAGGCTGACAGGCTCTATGTCCTTAGGCGAGATATCTTGGTGAACATGAGACAGCCTTGATATGATTGAGACTAATATGTGTGCTAATCTTATAGGATGCTTCGAGCATGGAATAAGATGTAGAATCATGGGTACATTGGATGTACTGGACAGACCCTTCTAGGATATTCAATTGTTTGTCACAATGTGAATAATCCTTGATAGCAGCAAGTGGCACATGTCCTTCGACTTGAGATCACTTGTGTTTCTAAATGATGATTGTCATTGTTTTGAGGTAGTTCAATATCATTTGAAACATAATGATTATAGACTATCTTGGATGATGAGCTTGAGTCAGGTTAGGACACTAGTGATAGATAAAGGATTGCCGTCTCCTTGTTCAAGGAGTGTGATGTTCTAAAGGGCCCCCCTGTATGAGATGATTGAGATAGTGTATGGCCATACCCAGATGACTATGATCATCTGATCTAATCATGCTCATCATATTGGAGTTACAGGCTTGACATGCTTGTCCAATAAGAACATCCAGTGGCAAAGGAAACATGCATGCCTCGTGAGTTTGATTCACACTTATGCTGTGGTTTGGGTGTAGTCTTGGAAGACTCTTTCTTTTATATCGGGAGACAGTGATGTGTTGCTAGATACCCCTCACTGATCGTGATAACGTAAGTTATCGTTACCGACATTTAAAGGAAACCCTCAGGGTCGCACAATTTGATGATATGGCTTACTTGAGTCAGATCGTGTGGACTGAATTATTTCGGTTCAGTTTAAAGGAGTTTAAACTCTGATTGTAAGTGAGATCCAGTCTGATCATGTTTGATTGATTAGGGCTTGAGATCGGTAAGCTTCGATCGAGAGTATTGATGCAAGATCGGTGAGATCAAGAGCATCATGAGATGAACGGTTAGATTGGAAACCTTAGGGTTTGGTTGATCTAGACCGATTGGCTTGGTTTGGTCTTTGAACCAAATTGGTTTGGACCAATTTGGATTGAACCGGTTCACATGGGTGAACCCATGGTTCGATCCATAAAGCGTTTTGGGCGGTTTGCTAGAAGTGAGAACGCATGGCTTAATGGATTTTCCATTTTTGGAAAGTCATTGAGCGCATGTCTCCTTGAAACGCCAAAACGGCTTGAAGGCTCATTGAACTCTTGTCTCCTTGCTCTTGCTCGACGCGACTTGAGAGAATTTGGGTGTGGACGACAAGAGAAGGACCGGCCAACCAAAGGAAGTGATCATCTCTTCTCTTTACTCGATCAAGGACAACTCTTGGAACCTTGCTAGCACAAGGAGCACCAAGGAAGTGAGCGCATCCTCATCTTGTGTGCGCATCTTGTGGAGGAGACCCCTATTCGATCTCTTCTTCCAAGCCGACCTCCAACTCTATGGCTATGGTATAGATCTGAACTCATTCAAGTTGATCATATGCTCATGCTAAAATCGTTGAAAAACACATGCTTCCGCTTGCAAAGTTATGCGCCACCCCCCTTAGTGTTTTCGCCCCCCTCTTGAAAGGGGTTTCACATGCTTGCGCTCCCCCTTGAAGGGGACCCTACAATTGGTATCAGAGGCATGTTGAAGCATGTTAATATGATTGCTTGATATTTCCGTGATCCATGTTTGCGCATCTTCATGTATGCTTAGATCTTGTTCACATGCGAAAATTGACATGCTATTTCTCCATGCGAAAGTAAGATGTTTACTTATCTAGGCGCATGTTGTTTGTTCATGATGTCGCATGTCTTGAGTTGGCGCTTAGTTTATGTTGTTTTATCAAACAAAACCCTAACTTGCGCGCCTATGACTAGATCTAAAGTGCCACCTACTATAAACCCTTAGATGGGTTGATGGGGCTGAAGTCACCTCTAGGTTAGATCAAACTAGTCTGATCAGACCATCTGACAGCCTAGATGGGTTGACCAGATAGCACCTGTGGGCAAGCACGTGGTGGCTATAGGTTGACTGCATCAAAGGCGTGTAGCGAGGTCTGGTTGAGACAACCAATGAACACTCTTGAGTTAGGCCCGGGGTCACACCCGCTTGCCAGAACTCTTGTTGGTTGTTCAGCCCTTAGCGCATGCATGGTTGACCATTAGGTCAACTCGGGTCAGTTAGGACTCGGTGCATGCAAGGGCACAGGATCTAACTAGATGGATGAGTGGATCCCTATCAATGTACCATTGTAAGGTTGTAGGGCACATAAGGAAGTTAAAATTGATGCCTATGGGGTTTTCAAAATTTAATTTCTTGATTGGATCACATGATGATTGAGACCATGTGCTTGTTTATTTATTCTTATGTGGGTTGCCCTATTGTGTGCTGTGCTGGGGCCTGCGTGCCTGGTTAATTATAAGTTAATATTATTGTGATCTGCGAATCACATTTTTTATTAATCTATTGTATAATTGACCTGCGAGTCAAAGCTTGTCTAGATAGATCAAAATGTTTTTGATTAGACAAGGGCATAAAAGCACACATCTAAGAGGGGGCATTCAGCTGGTGGCGCACCTGAGGTGCTCTTGGCGCTAGGGCCCTGGGTTGGACCAGATGAGATGCAAAAGAGCTCAAGTGAAGACTTAAGTAAAATTAAGGTCTTACTAGGATTCATGGGCTTTTACCACATAAGATCATGCTTTCTATTTATTGCTTATATAATTAGAATTGCATGTGTTTATCTTCTGCTATCACCATAGGACTTGTATGATAGTTAAGAAGATAAAAGACCGTTAAAATCCAACGCTAATATATCAAGCACGTAATGCCTTCTGGCGCGAAACCTCACTGTTCTGACTATCGTTGGAGCCGTGTTGAACCCACTCAGTGGGCATGTCCATCTATCTTCAGACAGTGCGGGATTACACCTGCGTGTTACAGAGTAGGGATTTATCCCTTCTCGTTGCTCAGCATAGCACGTGGTGGTCCAGGGAGTAGGTCAGGTCAGCTTGACCATGTAGACTACATATGTGGCGCATATGGTAGTGCATGGAGGCAGCCATCTGTGGGGTCAGAGACTGTGTTGTACCAACTCAGTTGGCACAGTCTGCTGGATTGCCCAGATGAAGGGGAATCGCACGGGTTGGCGATTGGCTGGGACAGCCTACCAGAAATTAATGCTTGTCATCTCTGTGCATCTTATCTCGCCTGAGCGGGACGCGGAGACCAAGTATGAAATCTGGATCCCATCTCACTAAAAGAGTGTTACTCTTTCGGACTGTTTTCTGGATTTTTCAGTCAGACAAAATAGTGAGAAAAAGAATCTTTCTTAAAGTCCTGGATTGATACTGACCTTGCTGTTCTTGCTTGTTGTAGATTCCTGCAGCAACGAACACCATGAGCTTCAATGTGCGATCCCTACTGGAAAGGGAGAAGTTTGCTGGGCCGAACTTCTCTGACTGGTTCGGACACCTTAAGATCGTTCTTAAGGCAGAGAGGAAACTGTATGTCCTCGAGACGGCGATACCGCCGCAGCCCGCTGCGAACGCCGCAAGGGCGGTTCGTGATGCCTATGAAAAGCACGTCAATGATAGCATTGATGTCGCTTGCCTGATGCTAGCGTCTATGACGCCACCGCTGCAGCGTCAGCATGAGGATATGTCGGCTATAGAGATTATAGCGAACCTCAAGATGCTGTATGCTGCACAGGCGAGGACAGAACGCTATAATCTGACGAAGCTCTTCTTTCAGAGCAAACTGGCTGAAGGGAGCCCAGTGGGAGCTCACGTGCTCAAGATGATTGGGCACAAGGAGGCTCTGGAGAAACTGGGGCATACCGTCAACCAGGAGCTGGCTGTAGATATTATTCTGCAGTCTCTTCCGCCTTCTTTCGATGCGTTCATCATTAACTTTAATATGAACAAAATCGATTGTACGCCGGCAGAGCTGCTGAATATGCTCTTGACTACTGAGGAAACTCTGAAGGGCAAGCCTTCAACCTCTGTCTTAATGGTTCCTTTTAGGAACAAGAAGAAGGGGAAGAAGGGCAAGGCCCCAGTCAAGAACTACAGTAAGGCTCTGAAACAGAAGGTCAAGCGGTCCAAGGACAACAGGTGTTTCCACTGTGGCCAGCTGGGTCACTGGAAAAAGGACTGTAAAGCGCTCCAAGGAGATAGGAGGGGAAGCATCGCTTCTGGCTCAGGTATATACGTGACGGAAGTCATGGTTTCATCTTCTTCTATTTCATGGGTGTTGGACACTGCATGTGGAGTTCACATTTGTTCAAATGTACAGGAACTCAAGAGAAGAAGGCAGGTGGGACAGCATGAGGTAGACCTACGCGTTGGAAACGGGGCACGGGTTGCTGCTGTTGCTGTAGGAGACTATTTCATTTCTTTACCATCTGGCATTGTATTGGAATTAAACAATTGTTATTTTGTACCGAGTATCACCAAGAATATTATCTCTATTCCTGCTCTTGTCAGGAAAGGATTTGCCTTTGAATGCAATATTTCAAAGTGTGTTTTATCTGTAGATAATATTGTGTATGCAACTGGTTCAATTAACAATGGGTTATACATGTTGGACATGGAAAATTCTATACAAAACATTGATAATAAGAAAGCCAAGTATGCTGATGACAGCACCTTGCTATGGCATAGTCGTTTAGGCCATATAAACGAGAAACGCATTAAGCGGTTGCATGATCATGGACTGCTGGGATCTTTCTCCTACGAGGAGTTTGATACATGCAAAGCTTGTTTGATGGGTAAAATGACGAAGTCTCCTTTTTCTAACAAAGGTCAAAGGGCTTCAGGTTTACTTGACCTCATACATAGTGATGTGTGTGGGCCATTTAGTAAACATGCCAGAGGTGGCTATCAGTACTTCATTACCTTTACTGATGATTTCAGTAGGTATGGATATGTCTATCTAATGAGACATAAAAGTGAATCTTTTGACAAGTTCAAAGAGTTCAAAAATGAAGTACAAAATCAGTTAGGCCGAAATATCAAGGCACTTCGTTCTGATCGAGGTGGAGAATACCTAAGTCGAGAATTTACTGACTATCTGAAAGAATGTGGGATTATCTCACAGCTCACTCCGCCAGGAACACCGCAATGGAATGGTGTGTCCGAGAGGAGAAATAGAACGTTACTTGACATGGTTCGTTCTATGATGAGTCAGGCTACTCTTCCATACTCCTTTTGGGGTTTTGCACTGGAAACAGCTGCAAAGGTACTAAACCGAGTGCCATCCAAGGCAGTTTCAAAGACGCCATATGAGTTATGGTATGGGAAACAGCCTAGCTTGACATTTATCAGGATCTGGGGTTGCGAGGCTTATGTCAAAAAGCTCGCCTCTGGGAAACTGGAGAGCAGATCTGAGAAATGCATCTTTGTCGGTTACCCTAAGGAAACTAAGGGTTATTATTTCTACGATCCCAAAGAGAACAAGGTTTTTGTTGCTCGGACGGCCATATTTCTTGAGAAGGAATTTCTTCTGCAAGAGGCCAGTGGGAGAGAAATAAAGCTGGATGAGAATCCAGAGGGAGGACAAAGTAGTCAAGTGCAGTTGGATGAGCCAGAGCCAGTGGATCAGGTTATTGAACAACCTGAGGCTCAGATAACACGGGAACCGCGAAGATCGGGAAGGATCCGTCGACAGCCTGAGCGCTATGACGGAGTCTACATCATTGATAATGATGAACCCCTCACTTATGCGGATGCGGTCAGTGGACCGGAGTCAGCTAGATGGCTTGATGCTATGCGAGCCGAGATGGACTCCATGTCAGATAACCAAGTCTGGAATTTGGTTGATCCGCCTCCGGGAGTAATCCCTATAGGCTGTAAATGGATCTTCAAGAAGAAGATTGACATGGATGGTAACGTGGTTACCTATAAAGGCAGGCTAGTTGCGAAAGGTTTCAAACAAATCTACGGGATAGATTATGATGAAACTTTCTCTCCTGTAGCCATGTTTAAGTCTATTCGGATTCTTTTCGCTATAGCTGCATATTATGATTATGAGATCTGGCAGATGGATGTGAAGACAGCTTTCCTTAATGGAAATCTGGATGAGGATGTGTATATGACACAACCTGAGGGTTTCACTAATCCAGCAGATCGTCATAAAATATGCAAGTTAAAGAAATCCATTTATGGACTTAAACAAGCATCTAGAAGCTGGAACATTCGTTTTGATGAATCAATCTCTGAGTTTGGTTTCATCAAGAACGAGGATGACCCGTGTGTATATAAGAGGTTTAGTGGGAACGTAATTACATTCCTAATCCTCTACGTCGATGATATCTTAATCATTGGAAACGATATTCCTGAACTGCATGCGGTTAAAGCATGGTTAGGAAAATGTTTCCAGATGAAAGATCTAGGAGAAGCAGCCTATGTGTTAGGTGTGAAGATCTACCGGGATAGATCTAAGAGGCTTCTCGGGCTGTGCCAAAGTACTTACATCGATAAAGTCCTGGAGAGATTCCATTTAGAGAAGTCTAAACGTGGATATCTTCCAGTCAGACATGGTCTGAATCTTTCGAAGAGTCAGTGTCCACAAACACAGACTGAGAAAGATGAAATGGACAATACGCCTTATGCTTCGGCTATTGGGTCCATTATGTATGCGATGTTATGTACTCGCCCATACGTCGCTTACGGGTTAAGCGTGACCAGTCGATTCCAAAGTAATCCAGGACAGGCGCACTGGATTGCAGTCAAGAACATTATAAAATATCTGCGGAGGACCAAAGATATGTTCTTGATATATGGTGGTCAGGAAGAACTCAGTATAGAGGGATATACTGACGCTTCGTTCCAGTCAGACCAGGATGATTTCCGATCGCAATCAGGCTATGTCTTTAGCTTGAATGGTGGAGCAGTGGTGTGGAAGAGTTTCAAACAGTCAACTGTTGCTGATTCCACAACAGAAGCCGAGTATGTTGCAGCCTCGGAAGCATCCAAGGAGGCAGTGTGGATTCGTAAGTTCGTGAGAGAACTTGGTGTTGTTCCTTCGAGTGCAGATCCTTTGGTTATCTTCTGTGATAACACTGGAGCAATCGCACAAGCAAAGGAACCACGGTCGCACCAGAAGTCCAAGCACATACAGAGACGGTTTCACTTGATCCGGGAGATCATTGATCGAGGCGAGATCAAAATATGCAAGGTTCATACAGACGACAATCTGGCTGACCCGCTTACCAAGCCTCTGGCGCAGCAGAAGCATGAGAAGCACTGTAATAATATGGGTTTGAGGTTTCTCAACCATTAGATTAAGTGCAAGTGGGAGATTGTTGGAGTATGCCCTTAAGGCTAATGTTTGAGGCCTTGGGATTGTATAAGTATCATGTAATAAACTCTTATGTTTATAAAGGCATGGTTATTATTCAGGTTGTTACCTTGTCTGCAATAATAAGTGTACTACTGAATAATGTCTCAAAGCTGTTCAGCTAGGCTGACAGGCTCTATGTCCTTAGTCGAGATATCTTGGTGAACATGAGACAGCCTTGATATGATTGAGACTAATATGTGTGCTAATCTTATAGGATGCTTCGAGCATGGAATAAGATGTAGAATCATGGGTACATTGGATGTACTAGACAGACCCTTCTAGGATATTCAATTGTTTGTCACAATGTGAATAATCCTTGATAGCAGCAAGTGGCACATGTCCTTCGACTTGAGATCACTTGTGTTTCTAAATGATGATTGTCATTGTTTTGAGGTAGTTCAATATCATTTGAAACATAATGATTATAGACTATCTTGGATGATGAGCTTGAGTCAGGTTAGGACACTAGTGATAGATAAAGGATTGCCGTCTCCTTGTTCAAGGAGTGTGATGTTCTAAAGGGCCCCCCTGTATGAGATGATTGAGATAGTGTATGGCCATACCCAGATGACTATGATCATCTGATCTAATCATGCTCATCATATTGGAGTTACAGGCTTGACATGCTTGTCCAATAAGAACATCCAGTGGCAAAGGAAACATGCATGCCTCGTGAGTTTGATTCACACTTATGCTGTGGTTTGGGTGTAGTCTTGGAAGACTCTTTCTTTTATATCGGGAGACAGTGATGTGTTGCTAGATACCCCTCACTGATCGTGATAACGTAAGTTATCGTTACCGACATTTAAAGGAAACCCTCAGGGTCGCACAATTTGATGATATGGCTTACTTGAGTCAGATCGTGTGGACTGAATTGTTTCGGTTCAGTTTAAAGGAGTTTAAACTCTGATTGTAAGTGAGATCCAGTCTGATCATGTTTGATTGATTAGGGCTTGAGATCGGTAAGCTTCGATCGAGAGTATTGATGCAAGATCGGTGAGATCAAGAGCATCATGAGATGAACGGTTAGATTGGAAACCTTAGGGTTTGGTTGATCTAGACCGATTGGCTTGGTTTGGTCTTTGAACCAAATTGGTTTGGACCAATTTGGATTGAACCGGTTCACATGGGTGAACCCATGGTTCGATCCATAAAGCGTTTTGGGCGGTTTGCTAGAAGTGAGAACGCATGGCTTAATGGATTTTCCATTTTTGGAAAGTCATTGAGCGCATGTCTCCTTGAAACGCCAAAACGGCTTGAAGGCTCATTGAACTCTTGTCTCCTTGCTCTTGCTCGACGCGACTTGAGAGAATTTGGGTGTGGACGACAAGAGAAGGACCGGCCAACCAAAGGAAGTGATTATCTCTTCTCTTTACTCGATCAAGGACAACTCTTGGAACCTTGCTAGCACAAGGAGCACCAAGGAAGTGAGCGCATCCTCATCTTGTGTGCGCATCTTGTGGAGGAGACCCCTATTCGATCTCTTCTTCCAAGCCGACCTCCAACTCTATGGCTATGGTATAGATCTGAACTCATTCAAGTTGATCATATGCTCATGCTAAAATCGTTGAAAAACACATGCTTCCGCTTGCAAAGTTATGCGCCACCCCCCTTAGTGTTTTCGCCCCCCTCTTGAAAGGGGTTTCACATGCTTGCGCTCCCCCTTGAAGGGGACCCTACACAAAGGAACCACGGTCGCACTAGAAGTCCAAGCACATACAGAGACGGTTTCACTTGATCCGGGAGATCATAGATCGTGGCGAGATCAAAATATGCAAGGTTCATACAGACGACAATCTGGCTGACCCGCTTACCAAGCCTCTGGCGCAGCAGAAGCATGAGAAGCACTGTAATAACATGGGTTTGAGATTTCTCAACCATTAGATTAAGTGCAAGTGGGAGATTGTTGGGGTATGCCCTTAAGGCTAATGTTTGAGGCCTTGGGATTGTATCAGTATCATGTAATAAACTCTTAAGTTTATAAAGGCATGGTTATTATTCAGGTTGTTACCTTGTCTGCTGTAATAAGTGTACTACTGAATAATGTCTCAAAGCTGTTCAGCTAGGCTGACATGCTAAATGTCCTTAGTCGATATATCTTGGTGAACATGAGACAGCCTTGATATGATTGAGACTAATATGTATTCTAATCTTATAGGATGCTTCGAGCATGGAATAAGATGTAGACTCATGGGTACATTGGATGTACTGGACAGACCCTTCTAGGACATTCAATTGCTTGTCACAATGTGAATGATCCTTGATTGCAACAAGTGGCACATGTCCTCTGACTTGAGATCACTTGTGTTCCTAAATGATGAATGTCATTGTTTTGAGGTAGTTCAATATCATTTGAAATATAATGGTTATAGACTATCTTGGATAATGATCATGAGTCAGGTTAGGACACTAGTGATAGATAAAGGATTGCCGTCTCCTTGTTGAAGGAGTGTGGTGTTCTATAGGGGCCCCCTAGATGAGATGATTGAGAAAGTGTATGGCCATACCCAGGTGACTATGTGCATCTGATCTAATCATGCTCATCGTATTGGAGTCACAAGCTTGACACGCTTGTCCAATAAGAACATCCAGTGGCAAAGGATACATGTATGCCTTGTGAAGTGGATTCACACTTGTGCTATGGTTTGGGTGTAGTCTTGGAAGACTCTTTCCTTTATATCGGGAGACAGTGATGTGTTGCTAGATACCCCTCACTGATCGTGATAATGTAAGTTATTGTTACCGACATTTAAAGGAAACCCTTAGGGTCGCACAATTTGATGATATGGCTTACTTAAGTCAGATCGTGTGGACTGGATTGTTTTGATTCAGTTTAAAGGAGTTTAAACTCTGATTGTAAGTGAGATCCAGTCTAATCATGTTTGATTGATTAGGGCTTGCGATCGGTAAGCTTCGATCGAGAGGATTGATGCTAGATCGGTGAGATCAAGAGCATCATGAGATGAACGGTTAGATTGGAAACCTTAGGGTTTAGTTGATCTAGACCGATTGGCTTGGGCTGGCTTGGTTTGGCCTTTGGACCGAACACATTTACTTTGAACCGGTTCAAGAGCTTGAACGTATGGTTCATTGTTTTGGCATTTTGATCGATTTAGTGATCATGAACGCATGGCTTAATGGATTTTCCAATTTTGGAAAGTCATTTAGCGCATGTTCCCTTGAACGCCAAATGACTTGAACGCTCCATTCAACTCTCGTCTCCTTGCTCTTGCTTGACGAGACTTTGGCGTGGAGAAGGCGAGGTCTTGGTGGAGGTTCGGCAAGCCTAGACATCATCTCTCATTTCCTTACCATACGAGAGGGACCCTTGAAGGACCTTGCTAGCACAAGGATCTCCAAGGAGCAAGCACATCATCTTGTGTGCGTCAACTAGGGAGAAGATCCCTTTCGATCTTTCTCTTCCAAGTCGCCATCTTCCTCATGGCTTTGGTATGGATCTAAACTTCATCAAGTTGATCATATTATCTTGCTAAGATCCATGAAAAACCCTTGCTTCCGCTTGCAATTTTATGCCCCACCCTTAAGGGTTTTTCGCCCCCCCTCTTGAAAGGGGTTTCATCTGCTTGCGCTCCCCCTTGAAGGGGACTCTTCATATTCCATGCTCGAAGCACCCTATAAGATTAGAACACATATTAGTCTCAATCATATCAAGGCTGTCTCATGTTCACCAAGATATATCGACTAAGGACTTTACTGCATGTCAGCCTAGCTGAACACCATTGAGACATTATTCAGAAGTACAATTATTGCAGCAGACAATGTAACTAACTGAATAACAACCATTGCCTTTATAAACATAAAAGTTTATACATGATACTGTTATAATCCCAAGGCCTCAAACATTAGCCTTAAGGGCATACCCCAACAGCATTCTCGTGGAAGAGGCTTTGACGACAAGGAAGAATCGCCAAGTGTGGATCTCATCCTCTTCATCCCTTCTCACACGACAAGGTCACTTGGAGAACCTTGCTAGCACAAGGAGCGTCCAAGGAGCAAGCCATCGATCATCTTGTGTGTGGCGCTTTGGAGGAGAACCCCATCGTTCTCTCTTCTTCCTAGACACCATCTAAGCGATGGCCATGGTATGAGTCGCTACCATTCTATGCTATTGATTTTAAAGTTGATCATATATCATGCATTCGATCCCTAGAAACCCCTTCCGCTGCATGTAAACCTCCATATGCGCCTATTAGGGTTTCGCTCCCCCTTGTTAGGGGACTTCCAATTGGTATCAGATATCATGCATTATATGCATGTTTGTATGATTGCTTAACTTTAGTGATCCATGTTTGCGCAACCCCTTAGATCTAAACTACATGCGAAAGTTATTCATGCGAAAACTACATGATGTATGATTTTTATCATTAGCGCATGTATCTAGTTGGCGCATCCATTTAGTTTTTCTCAAAAACTTCTTTACTTGCGCGACTCACCTTAGATCTAAGTGGCGCCTGCTATAAGTCCTTAGACGGGTTAGTAGGGTTGAAGTCATCTCTAGTTTAGATCCAACTAGTCTGATCAGACCATCTGACAGCCTAGATGGGTCGACCAGATGGCACCTATGCGCAAGCATAAGGTGGCTATAGGTCGACTGCATCAAAGGCGTGTAGCGAGGTCTGGTTGAGACAACCAGTGAACACGCATGAGTTAGGCCCGGGGTCACACCCGCTTGCCAAAACTCATGTAGGTTGTTCAGCCCTTGCGCATGCATAGTTGACCATTGGGTCGACTCAAGTCAGTTAGGACTTGGTGCATGCAAGGGCAGTGGATCTGACTAGGTCTGATGAGTGGATCCCTATTAATGGACCGTTGTAAGGTAGTAGGGCACATAAGGAAAATAAAATTGAAGCCAATGGGTTTTTCGAAAATTTTATTTTCATGAATGGATCACATGTTGATTGTAAGCATATGCTTGTTTATTTAATCTTATGTGGGACGCCTAATTAATGTGTGCTGTGCTGGGGCCTGCGAGCCTGGAATTTAAATGTAAATTAATATTTATTGTGATCTGCGCATCACATTTTATTTAATTTATAAAGTGTAATTGACCTGCGAGTCAATCTTGTCTAGATAGATTAATTTGTAATTTAATCAGACAAGAGCATAGAGCACACTTGGCAGAGGCGCATGCAGCAGTGGCCTGAACAGGTGGGAGGTCCAGGGTTCGACTCTGGGACAGGCGCATTTTCCCTGGTGGGCGCACTTGAGCTGCAATTGGCGCTTGGGCCCTAGGTTGGGCCAGATGAGAAGCAAAAGCCCCATGAAGAAAAGCAAGTGAAGACTTAAGTTAGGTTAAGGTCTTACTTAGGCTTAATGGGCTTTTACCACATAAGATCAGCATGCTTTCTATTTATTGATTATATAATTAGAAATGCATGATTTATTTATCTTCTGCTATCACCATAAGAATTGTATGATAGTTGAGAAGATAAAAGACCGTTAAAATCCAACGTTGAAATATCAAGCTCGTAAGCCTTCTGACGCGAAACCTCACTGTTCTGACTATCGTTGGAGCCGTGTTGTACCCACTCAGTGGGCACGTCCATCTATCTTCAGACGGTGCGGGATTACACCTGCGTGTTACAGAGAAGGGATTTATCGCTTCTCGTTGCTCAGCATAGCACGTGGTGGTCCAGGGAGTAGGTCAGGTCAGCTTGACCATGTAGGCTACATATGTGGCGCATATGTTAGCTATATGGAGGCAGCCATCTGTGGGATCAGAGACTGTGTTGTACCAACTCAGTTGGCACAGTCTGCTGGATTGCCCAGATGAAGGGGAATCGCACGGGTTGGCGATTGGCAGGGACTGCCTACCAGAAATTAGTGCTTGTACTCTCTGTGCATCTTATCTCGCCTGAGCGGGACGCGGAGACCAAGTATGAAATCTGGATCCCATCTCACTAAAAGAGTGTTACTCTTTCGGACTGTTTTCATGGATTTTTCAGTCAGATAAAATAGTGAGAAAAGAATCTTTCTTAAGTCCTGGATTGATTCTATACATTGATACTGACCTTGCTGTTCTTGCATTGTTATAGATTCCTGCAGCAACGAACACCATGAACTTCAATGTGCGATCCCTACTGGAAAGGGAGAAGTTTGCTGGGCCAAACTTCTCAGACTGGTACGGACACCTTAAGATTGTTCTTAAGGCAGAGAGGAAACTGTATGTCCTCGAGACGGCGATACCGCCTCAACCCGCTCCGAACGCCGCAAGGGCGGTTCGGGAAGCCTATGAAAAGCATGTCAATGATAGCATTGATGTCGCTTGCCTGATGCTAGCGTCTATGACGCCATCGCTGCAGCGTCAGCATGAGGATATGTCTGCTATAGAAATTATAGCAAACCTCAAGATGCTGTATGCTGCACAGGCGAGGACTGAGCGCTATAACTTGACCAAGCTGTTCTTTCAGAGCAAACTGGCTGAAGGGAGTCCAGTGGGAGCTCATGTGCTCAAGATGATTGGGCACAAGGAGGCTCTAGAGAAACTGGGACATACCATCAATCAGGAGCTTGCTGTAGACATTATTCTGCAGTCTCTCCCGCCTTCTTTCGATGCGTTCATTATTAACTTTAATATGAACAAAATCGATTGTACTCCGGCAGAGTTGCTGAATATGCTCTTGACTACTGAGGAGACTCTGAAGGGAAAGCCTTCAACCTCTGTCTTAATGGTTCCTTTTAGGAACAAGAAGAAGGGGAAGAGGGGCAAAGCCCCAGTCAAGAACTACAACAAGGCGCTGAAACAAAAGGTTAAGCGGTCGAAGGAGTACAGATGTTTCCACTGTGGCCAGCTGGGTCACTGGAAAAAGGACTGTAAAGCGCTCCAAGGAGACAAGAAGGGAAGCATCGCTTCTGGCTCAGGTATTTATGTGACTGAAGTCATGTTTTCTTCTTCTGTAATAACATGGGTGTTAGACACTGCATGTGGAGTTCACATTTGTTCAAATGTACAGGAACTCAAGAGAAGAAGACAGGTGGGACAGCATGAGGTGGACCTACGAGTTGGAAACGGGGCACGGGTTGCTGCTGTTGCTGTAGGAGAATATTACATCTCATTACCATCTGGACTTGTATTAGAACTGAACAATTGTTATTTTGTTCCTAGCATTACTAAAAATATTATCTCTATTCCTGCTCTTGTCAGGAAAGGGTTTTCCTTTGAATGCAATATTTCAAAGTGTGTTTTATCTTTAGATAATATTGTTTATGCTACTGGGTCAATTAACAATGGGTTATTCATGTTGGACATGGAATGTTCTATACAAAATATTGATAATAAGAAAGCCAAGTATGCTGATGACAGCACCTTGCTATGGCATAGTCGTTTAGGCCATATTAACAAGAAACGCATTAAGCGGTTGCATGATCATGGACTGCTGGGATCATTCTTCTATGAGGAGATTGATACATGCAAAGCTTGTTTAATGGGCAAAATGACGAAGTCACCTTTTCCTAATAAAGGTCAAAGGGCTTCAGGTTTACTTGACCTTATACACAGTGATGTGTGTGGGCCATTTAGTAAACATACCAGGGGTGGCTATCAATACTTCATTACCTTTACTGATGATTTCAGTAGATATGGGTATGTCTATTTAATGAGACATAAAAGTGAATCTTTTGACAAGTTCAAAGAGTTCAAGAATGAAGTACAGAATCAGCTAGGCCGAAATATCAAGGCACTTCATTCTGATCGAGGTGGAGAATACCTAAGTCATGCGTTTACTGACTATCTGAAGGAGTGTGGGATTATCTCACAGCTCACTCCGCCAGGAACACCGCAATGGAATGGTGTGTCCGAGAGGAGAAATAGAACATTACTTGATATGGTTCGTTCTATGATGAGTCAGGCTACTCTACCTTACTCCTTTTGGGGATTTGCACTGGAAACAGCTGCAAAGGTACTAAACCGAGTGCCATCCAAGGCAGTTTCAAAGACCCCATATGAGTTATGGTATGGGAAACAGCCGAGCTTGACATTTATCAGGATCTGGGGCTGCGAGGCTTATGTCAAAAAGCTCGCCTCTGGGAAACTAGAGAGCAGATCTGACAAATGCATCTTTGTCGGTTACCCTAAGGAAACTAAGGGTTATTATTTCTACGATCCCAAAGAGAACAAGGTATTTGTTGCTCGGACGGCCATTTTTCTTGAGAAGGAGTTTCTTCTGCAAGAGGCCAGTGGGAGAGAAATACAGCTGGATGAGAATCCAGAGAAAGGACAAAGTAGTCAAGCACAGTTGGATGAGCCTGAGCAGGTAGAACAGGTTATTGAACAACCTGAGGCTCAGATATCACGGGAACCGCGAAGATCGGGAAGGATCCGTCGACAGCCTGAGCGCTATGACGGAGTCTACATCATTGATAATGATGAACCCCTTACTTATGCGGATGCGGTCAGTGGACCGGACTCAGCTAGATGGCTTGAAGCTTTGCGAGCCGAGATGGACTCCATGTCAGATAACCAAGTTTGGGATTTGGTTGATCCGCCTCCGGGAGTTATCCCTATAGGCTGTAAATGGATCTTCAAGAAGAAGATTGACATGGATGGTAACGTGGTTACCTATAAAGGCAGGCTAGTTGCGAAAGGTTTCAAACAAATCTACGGGATAGATTATGATGAAACTTTCTCACCTGTAGCCATGTTTAAGTCTATTCGGATTCTTCTCTCGATAGCTGCATATTATGATTATGAGATCTGGCAAATGGATGTGAAGACTGCTTTCCTTAATGGAAATTTGCAGGAGGATGTGTATATGACACAACCTGAAGGTTTCACAAATCCATCAGATCGTCATAAGATATGCAAGTTAAAGAAGTCCATTTATGGACTTAAACAAGCATCAAGAAGCTGGAATATTCGTTTTGATGAATCAATCAGTGAATTTGGTTTCATCAAGAATGAAGATGACCCGTGTGTATATAAGAGGTTTAGTGGGAGCGTAATTACTTTCCTAGTCCTCTACGTCGATGATATCTTAATCATTGGAAATGATATTCCTGAACTGCATGCTGTTAAGGCATGGTTAAGGAAATGTTTCCAGATGAAAGATTTAGGAGAAGCAGCCTATGTATTAGGTGTGAAGATCTACAGGGATAGATCTAAGAGGCTTCTCGGGCTGTGCCAGAGTACTTACATCGATAAAGTCCTGGAGAGATTTCATTTAGAGAATTCTAAAAGAGGATATCTTCCAGTCAGACATGGTCTGAATCTTTCAAAGAGTCAGTGTCCACAAACACAGACTGAGAAAGATGAAATGGACAATACGCCTTATGCTTCGGCTATTGGGTCCATTATGTATGCGATGTTGTGTACTCGCCCTGACGTCGCTTACGGGTTAAGCGTGACTAGTCGATTCCAAAGTAATCCAGGTCAGGCGCACTGGATTGCAGTCAAGAACATCTTGAAATATCTGCGGAGGACCAAAGATATGTTCTTGATATATGGTGGTCAGGAAGAACTCAGTATTGAAGGATATACTGACGCTTCGTTCCAATCTGACCAGGATGATTTCCGATCGCAATCAGGCTATATTTTTTTAGCTTGAATGGAGGAGCAGTGGTGTGGAAAAGTTTCAAACAGTCTATCGTTGCTGATTCCACAACAGAAGCCGAGTATGTTGCAGCCTCAGAAGCATCCAAGGAGGCAGTGTGGATTCGTAAGTTCGTGAGAGAACTTGGTGTTGTTCCTTCGAGTGCAAATCCTTTGGTTATCTTCTGTGATAACACTGGAGCAATCGCACAGGCAAAGGAACCACGGTCGCACCAGAAGTCCAAGCACATACAGAGACGGTTTCATTTGATCCGGGAGATCATTGATCGTGGCGAGATCAAAGTCTGCAAGGTTCATACAGATGACAATCTGGCTGACCCACTTACCAAGCCTCTGGCGCAGCAGAAGCATGAGAAGCACTGTAATAATATGGGTTTGAGATTCCTCAACCATTAGATTAAGTGCAAGTGGGAGATTGTTAGGGTATGCCCTTAAGGCTAATGTTTGAGGCCTTGGGATTGTAACAGTATCATGTATAAACTCTTATGTTTATAAAGGCAATAGTTGTTATTCAGTTTGTTACATTGTCTGCTGCAATACATATACTTCTGAATAATGTCTCAATGCTGTTCAACTAGGCTGACATGCACTTTTGTCCTTAGTCGAGATATCTTGGTAAACATGAGACAGCCTTGATATGATTGAGACTAATATGTATTCTAATCTTATAGGATGCTTCGAGCATGGAATAAGATGTAGACTCATGGGCACATTGGATGTACTGGACAGACCCTACTAGGATATTCAATTGCTTGTCACAATGTGAATAATCCTTGATTGCAACAAGTGGCACATGTCCTCTGACTTGAGATCACTTGTGTTTCTAAATGATGATTGTCATTGTTTTGAGGTAGTTCAATATCATTTGAAACATAATGGTTATAGACTATCTTGGATGGTGAGCTTGAGTCATGTTAGGGCACTAGTGATAGATACAGGATTGCCGTCTCCTTGTTTAAGGAGTGTGATGTTCTAAAGGGGCCCCCTGGATGAGATGATTGAGAAAGTGTATGGCCATACCCAGGTGACTATGTTCATCTGATCTAATCATGCTCATCATATTGGAGCTACAGGCTTGACACGCTTGTCCAATAAGAACATCCAGTGGCAAAGGAATCATGTATGCCTGGTGAAGTGGATTCACACTTGTGCTGTGGTTTGGGTGTAGTCTTGGAAGACTCTTTCTTTTATATCGGGAGACAGTGATGTGTTGCTAGATACCCCTCACTGATCGTGATGACGTAAGTTACCATTACCGACATTTAAAGGAAACCCTCAGGGTCGCACAATTTGATGATATGGCTTACTTAAGTCAGATCGTGTGGACTGAATTGTTTAGGTTCAGTTTAAAGGGATTTAATCTCTGATTGTGAGTGAGATCTGGTCTGATCATGTTTGATTGATTAGGGCTTGAGATCGGTAAGCTTCGATTGAGAGAATGGATGCTAGATCGGTGAGATCAGGAGCATCAAGAGATCAATGGTCAGATCAAGAACCTTAGGGTTTAATGTGATCTGGACTAATGGCTTGGGTTAATTGGTCTTGGACCAAACCGAAATGAACCAGCTCATCAAGTGAGCGTGTGGTTCAAATGGAGAGGAGTTTGCGATTGGGGTAAACCCATGATCGCATGTGAGGGAGTGGCTTTCTATTTTTAGAAAGCATGATCACATACGTGACCACGCCTCACCTCTTCACGCCTATTGTTGTCGCCCTTCTCTTCTCGTGTTTTTGCTTGGGGGCATTCTCGTGGAAGAGGCTTTGACGACAAGGAAGAATCGCCAAGTGTGGATCTCATCCTCTTCATCCCTTCTCACACGACAAGGTCACTTGGAGAACCTTGCTAGCACAAGGAGCGTCCAAGGAGCAAGCCATCGATCATCTTGTGTGTGGCGCTTTGGAGGAGAACCCCATCGTTCTCTCTTCTTCCTAGACACCATCTAAGCGATGGCCATGGTATGAGTCGCTACCATTCTATGCTATTGATTTTAAAGTTGATCATATATCATGCATTCGATCCCTAGAAACCCCTTCCGCTGCATGTAAACCTCCATATGCGCCTATTAGGGTTTCGCTCCCCCTTGTTAGGGGACTTCCATAATCTTCTTTTATATTCTGAATGGTCCCATGCCTCTTGCCTGCAGCTTATGGTTCCCTCCTTGGAATCGCTCCTTCTTGCTCCTACAAATAACCAAATCCCCTTCTTTGAAAGATACTTGTCTTCTATGTTCATTAGTAGCAGTTTGATATTTCAATGTAGTATTAGCTATGTAGTCTTTGACTTCATTATGAATTTTCAGAATGTGTTGTGCAAAAGTCAAAGCTAAATGTGAGTCTTCAAATGGGGCGGGGAGAGGAGCTAGATCAATGGGTTTTCTAGGTTGATACCCTATGTTGATTTGAAAAGGGCTAAGCCTAGTGATCCTATTGACATCACTATTGAAAGCAAATTCAGTAGTAGGTAACAACTTATCCCAATTCCCCGAGTGTTCTCCCACTAGACACCTAAGAATATTACCAAGGGACCTATTGACCACCTCGGTTTGACCATCAGACTGAGGATGGTAAGCAGTAGAAAAGTTGAGTTGGGTTCCTAGTAGCTTCCATAGGGTTCTTGATGTGGGGTGAAGACACGTGTTGTGCAAACCAGAACAAAAAGTATTTAAAACCTAAAAATACAGTAAGCAGCCAGAATTTAGTGCTACAGAAAGATATCATTTAAGAAAAGTAGCTATGCCTTGTAGGAAAATCCATGCATCAAAATTTGGAACCGATTAAACCAGCATGTAGAAGAAGACTAATTCTCTTGAATCATAAGAAAATTGGAGAGTAGATAACTGTCAGGCAAGTAGAATGTCTGCAAAAAAATAGCTAGTCAAATCGAAAAATTAAGACTGCACAGAAATGTTCCAGATCGTAAAAGTGGCAATGCCTCATAGGTTGAGCCGTTAAATCTGGGATTGCATCAACTAGACCAAATGAAAGAGCAAGATGTGTACTTCATTATCTGACTAGTGTTCAGGACTTTTGTTGCACTGATTGTTTACGATACCTACGAGAACAAACGTATTCGGATTAACAAATAGGAAGCTGTAGCAGGAAATTTCTGGATATTTGGAACAGGGGAAGAATGGTTTGCGTCGTTCAATGACGCGAGAGCACGGATTGCTCGTCAGCAGCACTGGAACACAGGAGGAAGAGGGGGCACTGATGACGTTGGGGCACCAACGAGAGATGGTGGAGGATTGGCGGATGCTGGTGGCTGAAGATTCATCCAGGAAAGGCGACATGGTGACTGAAGTTCTGTGGGGATCCAACGGCTGGATCGCCGGCGGAAAGCGCAAGAGGTTTCAGAATTCTGGGTGAAGTTGTAGGCGAAGTAGAGGACGTGTTGGCGGAAGCTGGGCATGACGATGATTCTTCCGATTCCGGCGATTAGAGAGGTGGATGGGCACGGGGTTGTGGCTTCATCTTGGAGAGGAGTGATGTTCGAAATCTTATAAGGATCAGACCGGCGGATCATCAGCAGCGTGCTCACAAAGATTCAGAAATCCTGGGAACACTCGTTACTGGCTGGTTTGATTGTGGGAGGAAGGAAAGGTTAGGGAAGGAGGAAGAAGGGAAAGCTAGGTGACACAAGCTCCTCAGAGGGGAAGAGGATGAGAAACATCCGATTCCATTGGAAGAAAAACTATTTCATTCATTCAACAATTCTATCGATTACAAGGATCAGCGTGATACATATAGGGAGAAATTTAGAGACGTTGCAGGCGAGATGTTGAAGGAGAAGTGAAGAACCGTTGCCATTGAAGAGATGTTGCAGATGATTGTGCTGTTTCCTTCTTCGGCAGTAAAGAACCGTTGGAGGAGAAGTGAACATTGCTGCTTCCATTCTTGAGCAGCAGGATGGACATGAACGGTGCAGCGTTTCATTCTTTGCAGTGTGCGTATCTTTGCAATGAACTCCGAGATTCATGTGATGAAAATAGCTGCATCTTGGTTTGGCGCATCTTGCTTTGTTGCTGGCTGATCCCATGGAATAGTCTTGGGCCTCTTTCGAAGTGCTTATTTATTGAGCTAGCTTTATTGATTGAGCTTGTTAGCTTATTCGCGAACCTCCTGGCCTTTGACTGGGGTACTCGTAGACTCCACTTGTGCCTTCTTGGCCTGTGGTTCCTACCCCCATCAGTTCTCCAAAAGTGACTAACAAATTTAGTATCCTATCTGAAACAATTGTGAGGGGTAAACCATGCAAGCGAACCACTTCTTTAAAGAAAAGCTGATGTAGGGACACACCCAAGGAGATCAACAAGAATCAAGAAGACCCCAATTCGTTATGGGATGAACACTTGTACCATCGTAACATTTTGTGAACTTGTCTAAGACTTGTTAATTTTGTTATTTCATGCATTGTAATGTGATACAAACACTATTTTACTTCCAGCACTTGATGTTTTATGTTGTAGTTAGGAATCTAGCATAGGATTTATTTTGAAGTCTTTGTTTTTGTTTTAGTGGATGTAATAGGATGTTTTAGCCTAGGATTGTACACATGTATTGCACATGCAAGCACAAACCTCTCAACACACAATCCAGATTCAGCTCAAGTTAAACAAGGGTTAACCCAAAGTTCAAAGCAGCCTACAAGTGAAGGAGTTCAATCACGTCTGCAGCAAGCAACAATCCAGCCAACATCAATAAGCTCTCGGTCTACATCAACCAATCAAAAGAGGAAGTCAATTTCAAGATCAATTCCAGCATCGGTCCAAGTAATCTCAGCTCAAATTCAATCCTAAATCCACTCAACACCAGCTCGAAGCCAATACTAACAAACAACCCAATCAATTCCAGATCAAGCCAATCCAAAGATATCAAAACACTTGTCAATCTCCACCACAATCAACGGTCTCCAAATCTCTGCATACGCCAAGGACTCTTTTCATACCAACCAGGGAATAACCGTCAACAACCAACTACGATTCAGCCAAGGAATGCCAAAGGTCACTTCAAAATAGTGTCGTTGAGAGGAATGTTTTAAGCTTGTGCATGTACACCTTTTGCACTTAGTCTGAAAATTTCTAAATCTAAACCTTGTGTTTGCGTTTGTGTGAGAGTTGAGCTTGCTCCTCTTTGGGTTGAGCTTGCTCCCCTGCGGTTACCATTCCTTCGATCATCTCCACATTTCCACTGCCGATCCTCCACATTCACCATCTCTAAGTGTTACTGTTCCATTGCCGAGACCAAGTTCCAAGCAAACTATTCCTCGGGTTGAAGCTGAATCACATTGGAGGGGTCATCATCAACTCCTTGAGGATTACTGCTAAAGTTCCTTGCCTTGGAAGGTTCAGAAGGGGTTCGGCCCCCTTCCCTTAAGGGGCTTAGGATTTCATCCTTCATCAGTGGTATCAGAGCGTATCTTAGGTGCTCTTTGTATTTCTGAGATTTCAGTTTCTTCTTTCAATCTTGTTTACTGAACATTTCTGACGTTTGCTTGATGTTACTGTTCGCTGAAATATTTCGGTTCATCTTTGAATATTGCTGCATTTGAAGATTTGCGTTAGGGGATTTCTGCTCACGCTATTTTCTGTATATCTGGACTGAGAATTTACTTGGTGCCGTGGATTTTAAACTGCTTATATTCATCTGAGTTTGTTTACACTGGAGTTTCTTGCACTAAAGCTATTTGATAAACGTTGCCTACTGATTTTGGAAAAGATTTGCAGTTCTTACTTGTCTTGGTATTTGATGTAAGACTCAGAACCCTAATCTGGTAGGGCAATATGAGTTCAACAAGCAATATAAGTGTAAACCTACCTCGGTTCTGAGCAGGCCAACACCACATATTGCTACAGATTATAGGCTGCACCTGCTCCTTTAAAACCAGCTAGAAGTACTGTTACTTACCAGTCTGAGTTCTAATACCGGCTGAATCTGTATACTGTGCGTTACCAGTTTGGACCTATACTGATACTTAGTTCCTTAGTGCACTGTATCTGGTATTGATGGTGGTCTCATCGACGCATTGTTGCTGCTGCTCGATTTCTGCTCCTGAATTCCATTTACTGTTCCTTACCAGTGTCTGATCACTATTACAATCAAACTAGTTTAGCATCTACTACATTCCAGTTTACCATTGCCTGCTAGTATTTTGTTCATTACTACTGGCCGTGCACTTCAAATTGCAATCAATCTTTTCTGAAACTGCATATTACTGTATATTGCTTGAATCCTATTTGTTTCCTACTCTATGCTGAGTCCTTGCTTGCGCATCCCTGAAACTTTACCCATCTTCACCATGGTTGTTCACACAAGGAACAACCAGCAGGTTGAAGAGGCTGAGTCTAGCCAAAACCCCATGAGTACTGTCCTTGCCATGCTGGCACGCTTACAAAACTCCATGGATGAAATGAACCAACAGGTAGATAAGTTGGAAAAGGCTAAGAGCAGCACTAATACCCAACCTAGCCAACCATCTGAACCCTACCTTGGGGAACCATCTCAACCTCTACCACCAAACTTTGGAAGACCTCAAGAGCATCAATGGGGAGAGGGTACTAGCCGAAACCATCAAGACCCTAGGGATAGCCCAAGACCTGTGATGTGTTGTATTTACACCGCATTTTTGCCTATATTTTAAATCATATTTTGGGCTTGTTTGCATGATTTTATGCTTATTTCGGTATTTTTACTTCACTTTGCACAGAATCTTCACTTTTCTTAATTTTTATGAAAATATTGGTAAAAACCCCCAAAAATGAAGGATTTCACGAGTTTTGAAGCCAAAGCATGATTCCTGAGGAGATCATGAGCTTACACGTCGAATTTGGAGTTGAAATAGTGAAGAATGCAAGAATTGCGGCCTTGGCCGTAATTCTACGTCGGCCGTAATTTCGAGTTCGAGCGATGGGCGGAAAAATGGCTAAGTATAGATATGCACAGAAACTTTCACGGGTGAAGCCGTAAATCCATTACGGGCCGTGAATGTTTCTGTGACATAAGTGATATACATACAGAAAGAATCACGGTCGTGGTTGTGAACACATAACGGACTGTAAAAACGTTCGCCCGACGAGTTTTTCACTCGATTCATGCAAAAGCGACGATTGATCGATTCTTCTTCATCTCTAGATCGAGGGGAAGCGATTTTTATTGTTGTCTTAATGAATTCTTGCAATTTTTCTACTAGATCTATGCTTATTCATCACTTAAACATGTATTTCCTTAAGAACATGAGTGAGTAGATCATTATTTCGGGATTTAGGGCTTAGCCCACTGACTTTTATGAATTAATCTTTATTCATACTCTTTTTATATGAAATTATTATCGCAATTTGACTGCGATTGCATTTATTTCGTAATATACCTTGGCCACGTATACTTGTGTCTTAGACGTTGTGAGAAGGACCAAGAGGTGAATCGCAACGTCCGATCTATTTTAGTTGAACCTTCGAATCCAATCACGAGAGTAGGTTGGATTCGTCTGAAGGATTTAACAGCTTTTCATAGCACTTAATGGGTTTAGTTAGGTTAACTGTCACAAGAGTAGGGAGTTAACTTAACTAAACACTGTATTACGCTCCGAGAGGAGGTAATTTGAACATTAGGAAAAGTTCCTTTCATGGTAGATATTTTCTATTGATTGAGTAATCTTTATACGATTAATAATAGTCAGTGTGGTGAAACCCAGAAATCTCGATTCCCTTAGAACTTGAACCCTCTAAAAGCTGCTTTTGAATGGTTCGTACTTAGAAGTTCATCACCATAGCATACTTGGTTTGCTTAGATTCAAGCAAGTCGAGAAGTCAGTACTTAACTATGTAGTCCTCGTTGGGAACGATAATCTTTTTATTACTTCGATAATTCTGTGCACTTGCGGAACACCTATCAAGTTTTTAAGGTCGTTGCCGGGGACTACAGCTAGTTAATATTGACTTATTAGATAAGTTTGGAGACTAGGCACTTTTTCTTTTTTGTTTTAGCATTGGTTTTCACTTTTCTTTTCGTTTTCATTGTTATTTTACTTTTCATCTTGACTTACACATTGTATGCCCAGAAATTCTCGAACAGGTACCCTAGTTCCAGCAGACCCAAAAATTGAACATACATTTCGCCTTCGCAGGAGATTATAGTTTCAAACTCAGAAGACTTCTGAAGAAGGTGCAATGGCAGCAAATAATCAGTCTCTAAGGGACTTTGCTGTACCGAATATTCAAGGCTTTAATTCTAGCATAGTTTTACCCAATGTAGATGCGAACAACTTTGAACTCAAACCAACGTTGATGACGATGGTCCAGCAAAATCAATTTGGGGGATCCCCAAATCTGGACCCTAATCTACATCTAGCTGTCTTTTTAGAATATTGTGATACTGTCAAAGTTAATGGAGTTTCATCTGACGCTATAAGACTAAGACTATTCCCTTTTTCTCTCAGGGACTACGCTATAGCTTGGTTATATTCGCTACCAGCAGGATATATTACTACTTGGGACGAGCTTTCCAAAGCCTTTCTGAACAAATACTTCCCACCTAGTAAGACTGTTCAACTGCGCAACGGGATCACCTACTTTGCACAACAAGAGGGAGAATCATCGTATGACGCTTGGGATCGTTTCAAGGAGCTCCAGCATATGTGCCCACACCATGGACTCCAAGCAAGGGTTTTGATCCACATCTTTTATAATGGATTGGATTATAACACCAAGTTGATGGTGGATGCAGCGACTGGAGGAACAATCATAAGCAAGGGCGTGGAAGAGGCGATAGCTCTACTTGAGGATATGGCCATGAACCATAACCACTGGTCGAGTGAGCAAGGTACTACTTCCATGGATTTTCGTAAGTATCATAATGATTTCTTGACATCTTTAGTGGCAAAGGTAGATTCATTGGCATATAAATTAGATTCCTTTTCCTTTTCCTCAGTTGCCATTAATACAGTTTCCTGTGAAGTATGTGGTGTAACAGGGCATGATTCATCTAACTGTCAGTTTATTGCTTCATCTCAAAAAAATCTTAATCAGGAACAAGTTAATGCCTTGGGGAACTTCAATCAGAGACCAGTGAATGACCCATATTCTGCAACTTACAATCCAGGATGGAGGAACCACCCCAACTTGTCCTATGAGAACAATCAAGGGCAAGTTCCCCCTCAGTATCCTCAGCAGAATAATAGGCCACCACCGGGCTTTCAATCAAGACAATATGGACAACCCCAGAGGTCAAACCTGGAGACCATGCTAGAAGGATTCCTCATGAAATAGCAGAAGAGCACTGATGACCTCGTTGATGTGGTCAAGCAGCTGACATCTTGTGTGGATGCTTTGGATACCCACAACAAGATGTTAGAAAATCAGATTGCTCAGTAAGCAAGTTCTACTAATAGGCCCACAGGGAGACTACCGGGACAACCTGCGTATGCAATAACTACAAGGAGTGGTAAGCGGTTGGATGAGCCCCAGATGCCTGAGGAAGAGATCACGCCTGCAGTTGACAAGGAGCATTGTGAAGAATCACAGCCTGATAAGGGAAAGCCTATTGAGGAAGAAAAGGAAAAATATGTGGGTCCACCTACGTATGTCCCACCCATCCCCTTTCCTCAGAGATTAGCCAAGGCAAAGTTGGATAATCAGTTTGGCAAATTCCTGGATGTATTGAAAAAATTATACATTTACATTCCTTTCATAGAAGCTCTGTCACAGATGCCTACCTATGCAAAGTTTTTAAAGGATATACTCTCTAATAAGTGGAAGATTGAAGAATACGGAACTGTGGCACTCACAGAGGAATGCAGTGCGATAATACAGAACAAGATTCCTCAAAAGTTGAAAGATCCAGGAAGCTTCTCAATTCCTTGCCAGATCGGCAACATGTCTTTTGAATGAGCTTTATGTTATCTGGGTGCAAGTGTCAACTTGATGCCCCTGTCAATCTGTAGAAAACTCGACATAGGTGACATGAAGCCAACCACTATCACATTGCAATTGGCTAACCGATCTGTTCGCCAACCTGTTGGAATATTGGAAGATGTTCCTATAAAAGTCAGTCAATTTTTTGTACCAGCAGATTTTGTAGTGTTGGAAATGGAGGAAGACTTAAGACTGCCAATTATTTTGGGAAGGTCGTTTTTGGCCACTGCAGGCGCTATTATTGATGTGAAGAGAGGGAGACTGACTTTGAATATTGGTGAGAATAACATTGATTTTGATCTTTCCTTATCCCTTAAAAAGCCCTCCATTGCAGATTCCTATCTTAATATTGATGTCCCAGAATTGAAAACAAGAGAGGAAGATTTAAAGATAGAAGTTGATCCGCTGGAAGTTTGCTTGGTTAGAGTGGATGATGAAGAGGGTATTGGGGAAAATGCTCAGGGGTATGCAAAAATATTGGATTCAAGCCAGACAGTTGAGCCATAGAAAGAAAAAATTGAGAGACTTATTCTGGTAAAACCTGAACCGGTAAAAACAAATAATTTGGAACTCAAGGCGCTTCCATCAAATTTGAGATACAACTTCTTGGGGGAAAATTCTACATATCTTGTGATAGTGAGTGCCGATTTAGATAGAGTTCAGACGAAAAGGTTGCTTGATGAGCTTCGACGGCATAGAAAGGTAATTGGATATTCATTGGATGACATGCATGGAATTAACCCATCTTTGTGTATGCACAGGATTTATCTTGAAGAAAACTGCAAACCCTCTATTGAGTATCAACGTCGACTAAATCCTGTCATGAAAGAGGTGGTAAAAAAGGATGTCCTCAAGTTACTAGATGCACGAGTGATCTACCCAATTTCTTATAGTGAATAGGTTAGTCCCGTTCATGTGGTTCCAAAGAAAGGAGGTGTCACTGCAGTGAAAAATGAGAACAACGAGTTGATTCCGATGAGAACGGTAACTGGGTGGCGTATGTGTTTCAACTACCAAAAATTAAATAAAGCCACCCGGAAAGATCACTTTCCTCTTTCTTTTATTGACCAGATGCTTGAACGATTGGCTACGAACTCTTACTTTAGTTTTCTTGATGGCTTTTCAGGATTTTTCTATATACCCATTCATCCTGAAGATCAAGAGAAGACCACTTTCACGTGCCCATACGGGATGTTCGCATATAGGCGCATGCCTTTTGGACTATGCAATGCGCCGGCCACCTTTCTAAGATGCATGATGGCCATTTTTTCTGACCTCATTGAAAATATTATGGATGTTTTTATGGATGACTTTTTAGTGTATGGATCCTCTTTCAATGATTGTTTATCTAATTTGTCGCGTGCCTTGCAGAGGTGCGAGGAGGTGAACCTGGTTCTTAATTGGGAGAAATGTCATTTTATGGTTCAAGAAGGAATTGTTCTTGGGCATCGTATCTCACAAAGAGGCATTGAGGTGGATAAGGCCAAGATTGAAGTTACTGAGAAGCTACCTCCACCCTCATTAGTCAAAGGGATTCAAAGTTTTCTGGGACACGCTGGGTTTTATCGTCGATTTATTAAATTTTTTTCTAAAATTGCTAGGCCTCTCACAAACTTATTGGCTGAGGATGTTGATTTTCATTTTGACTGGGACTGTATTGAAGCTTTTGAGAAATTGAAGAAGACTCTCATCTCTGCACCCATCATGCAACCACCGGACTAGTCACTCCCTTATGAGATGATGTGAGATGCAAGTGACCAAGCAGTGGGCGCGTTGTTGGGATAGCGAAAGGATAACAAACTCCATGCCATCTATTATGCCAGCAAGACTTTAGACGGGGCGTAAATAAATTATGCAACAACTGAAAAGGAGCTTCTTGCCATAGTTTTTGCTTTCAACAAATTTTGCTCCTATATTATTAATTCTAAGGTTGTTATTTTTATAGATCATTCGGTGATCAAATACTTGGTGAGTAAAAAAGATGCAAAGCCCAGATTAATTAGATGGATACTGCTCTTACAGGAATTCAATTTTGAGATAAAAGACAAGAAAGGGGCAGAAAATTTAGTAGCGGATCACTTGTCTAGACTGACCAAAGAGAAGGACACGGAAGATGACTTGGAAATTAATGATTCCTTTCAAGAGGAATATCTATATGCTATCATAAGACAAGAGACACCATGGTATGCAGATATTATAAACTTTCTTGTGTCCAATGTCATGCCACCTGATCTGACATTTCAAGGGAAAAAGAAATTCAAGTCGGATGTTAAGCATTATTACTGGGATGAGCCATATTTATATCATCGATGCGCGGATAGTTTGTTTCGTAGGTGTTTGCTAGAAAAGGAAATTCATGATGTTCTTTCCCACTATCATTCTACTCCTTATAGAGGGCATGCCAGCGCATCAAAGACAGCATTCAAAATTCTCCAGTCAGGATTCTATTGGCCAACAATTTTTTGTGATGCTAGGAAATTTATCCAATCCTGTGATAAATGCTAGCGAGCTGGTAATGTCACTAGAAAAGATGAATTGCCTCAATACGGAATTTTAGAAGTCAACATTTTTTATGTTTGTGGAATTGACTTTATGGGCCCATTCCCTACGTCTTGTGGAAAGAAATACATCCTTCTTTGTGTTGATTATGTATCTAAATGGGTTGAAGCAACTGCTGAGGCCACTAACGATTCACGTGTTGTAGCTAGGTTATTTAAGAAGATAATTTTTCCAAGATTTGGTGTCCCTAGAGTTCTGATCAGTGACAGGGGTTCTCATTTCATTGAAAATAAGCTTGAGTCATTGTTAAAGAAATATGGAGTACTCCACAAAATTGCTACACTGTATCACCCCCAGACTAGTGGACAAGCTGAGGTTTCGAATCGAGAAATTAAGAGGATACTTGAAAAAACTGTGTCAGGAGTAAGGAAGGATTAGGCGCTAAATCTTGATGATGCTCTTTGGGCTTATAGGACGGCTTTCAAAACTCCTTTGGGCATGTCTCTGTTCAAAATTGTTTATGGCAAATCTTGCCATTTACCTGTGGAACTTGAGCACAAGGCGTACTGGGTAGTGAAAAAGCTAAACTATGACCTGAAGAGTGCTGAAGAGAGAAGAAAATTTCAATTGAATGAATTAGATGAAATCATGAATTCGGCTTACGAGAGTTCTCGCATATACAAAGAACGCGCTAAAAAGTGGCATGATCAGTGGATTTCAAGGAAGGAATTTTTTGAAGGAGATAAAGTTCTACTATATAACTCGCGTCTCAGGCTATTTCCAGGGAAATTAAGAAGCCGCTAGTTGGGGCCTTATATTGTTCAAAAAGTATTCCCATTTGGCACAATGGAGATATCAAGAGAATGACAAGAAAGTTTCAAAGTGAACGGGCAACGTTTCAAGCATTATTTTGAAGAGGAACAAGTTGAAGAAGACGAGTATTTGAATCTCTCCAATCCGTCTAGAGATCCTTAAACATTGATTTGGTCAAGCTAAGGACTTTAAATAAGCGCTGTTTGGGAGGCAACCCATATTTCTGATTTTTGTTCTTCTAGTTTATCTTAATTTAATTTTGCCTTAGAGTATTTTGGTAATTTATAGTTTTAATTTTGGGTAGCTTTGAATGTAGGAAATTTTGAAGAGTTTTCGCGAAGAAATGAAATGATGAATAAGAGAATTATAGATGATACAGTGAATTGCTCTAGAATTGTAAATATTGAAGCTAATCTTTGTGAGTATGTTGAAAACTAACGGTATTTGATGTTTGAAAGTTGATTACCATGTAAAATTTGAATATCTTTGATATGGTCTATTTTTTGGTTTTTTCTGAGTTGTATTTCATATTTTTTATATAACTGTACAAGGTTTCGTCAATAATATAGAGGGAACTCTTGCAAAAATTTTTCTGAAATCTTTCATTGGATTGATGTTTATACTTATGCATCAAATTTTGTCAAGGGTATCCATTTTCATATTTTGCTATTCCTTCAAAGTTTCATAAATATGATTTTTGAATGTTTAAGGTTGTTAAGGATTAATCAGATTCATTTTATCCTTGATTTTGAACTTAGAAAGCATTTTGGGCATTTAATTTGATGACTTAGAGAGTTTTTGAGATTTCATGAAAACTAAAATTGTTGAATAAGATCGATTCTGGTATTGATAAAGTTTACATAGGAATTGTTAAATGTTTAAACAACATGTGCATAATGATTCTGGTACTTTAAGTTTAATTTATTTTCCTTTGGTTTAATAGTGATTTTTATGGATAGAAATTTGGTGATTTATATATTTAACTTGAGATTTGCTCCAACTCCTCTGGTAGCATAATCTAAGGTTATGGGTTCACACTGGCCAACTTTCTCCAGATTGAAAAAAAAAGTGTGTGTGACTCCTCTACTTGGCACTGCGAAAAATTGGCAGTGGTACTGAAGACATGAGTTGAAGTCTAAATAAAATAAATGGAGAAAAGGGAAAGTTGTGGGCTTGGTGGAAAATTCTTCTGACTTAAGATTTAGACCATGAGTTAAATTATACTGTTATGTAGTATACTTTGAACAATGTTATGATACATAACAGTTTAAAGACAAAATTGCATAAAAATCTTTTATCTATAGTTTCACCAAATGACTTGAAATAAATCTTTATCTATTGATCAAGGCAGATTTATTCAACCAAGAAGTATTTGATTTTAGAAATGTGTTGAGCATTCCTTTTCTTTACATTCTTTATTCATATTGATGCATTGCTTGAGGACAAGCAAAATTCTAAGTCTAGGGTATTTTGATGCGTTGTATTTATACCACATTTTTGCCTATATTTTAGATCATATTTTGGGCTTATTTGCATGATTTTATGCTTATTTCGGTATTTTTACTTCACTTTGTACAGAATCTTTACTTTTCTTGGTTTTTATGAAAATGTAGGTAAAAACCACCCAAAAATGAAGGATTTCATGAGTTTTCAAGCCAAAGCATGATTCCTGAGGAGATCATGAGCTTACACATCAAATTTAGAGTTGAAATAGTGAAGAACGCAAGAATTATGGCCTTGGCCGTAATTTCGAGTTCGAGCGATGGGCGGAAAAATGGCTAAGTATAGATATGCACAGAAACTTTCACGGGTGAAGCCGTAAATCCGTTACGGGCCATGAATGTTTCTACGACATAAGTGATATACATACAGAAAGAATCACGTTCGTGGCCGTGAACACGTTACAGACCGTAAAAACATCCGCCCGACGAGTTTTTCACTCGATTCTCCACTGATTTGAACTGGATTTGAACCAAACCATGCAGAACCGTTCCTTGATGGGTTCCAAACTGGTCCAACTATAAAAGATCTGATTTTTCAAGGAAAAAGGGGAGCTTTTTCGGACAAACACAAGCGGCGACGGCGACAAGGGCGAAAGTTGATTTCCGAGCGAAATTCCGACGAGATTTCATGCAAAAGCAACGATTGATCGACTCTTCTTTATCTCTATATCAAGGGGAAGCAATTTTTATTGTTGTCTTAGTGAATTCTTGTGATTTTTCAACTAGATCTATGCTTATTCATCACTTAAACATGTATTTCCTTAAGAACGTGAGTGAGTAGATCATTGTATCGGGATTTAGGGCTTAGCCCGCTGACTTTTATGAATTAATCTTTATTCATACTGTTTTTATACGAAATTATTATCGTGATTTGACTGCGATTGCGTTTATTTCGTAATATGCCTTGGCCACGTATACTTGCGTCTTAGACATTGCGAGAAGGACCGAGAGGTGAATCACAACGTCCGATCTATTTCACTTGAACCTTCGAATCCAATCACGAGAGTAGGTTGGATTTGTGTGAAGGATTTAATAGCTTTTCATAAAACATAATGGGTTTAGTTAGGTTAACTGTCACGAGAGTAGGGAGTTGACTTAACTAAACACCGTATTACGCTCCGAGAGGAGGAAATATGTATATTAGGAAAAGTTCCTTTCATGATAGATATTTTCTATTGATTGAGTAATCTTTATACGATTCATAATAGTCAGTATGGTGAAACGCAGAAATCCTGATTCTCTTAGAACTTGAACCCTCTAAAAGCAGCTTTTGAATTGTTCGTACTTAGAAGTTCATCACCATAGCATACTTGGTTTGCTTAGATTCAAACAAGTCGAGAAGTCAGTACTTAACTACGTAGTACTCGTTGGGAACGATAATCTTTTTATTACTTTGATAATTCCGTGCACTTGCATGTTGGGAAACCCCGGGGATTTCAAAATTTTAGAAACAAGCACATCGGAAGCAATCCCCGAAACAGGCTAGTCCCAAAAACCCAGAAGATCGAGTCATGCGAGGGAATCGACACGGTGAGTAGGAGATGATACCTTACAGCGAAGAAGAAGGATGCGATACAGGCGCCCAAGTGTTCACCCTCTGCAGTCTCACACACAGCCGACGCTCGAGTTCTCTTCTTCCACTCCCGGTGCTAGCCTCGCGAAGAAGATCCACGCCTCTAGGAGAAATCCTCAAGAACTTGCGCCACCCACACAATGAATGTGCCAAGAGGAGTAGAAGGATGGAAAAATACTGCCAAGGTCCAACCTTGTAGCCGCCCAAAGGAGAGGGAAGAAGAGAGGAGGCGCCTGGGAGAATTTCTTCCAAAAACCAAGTGGGCGCCAACTCCTCTCCCCCTCTTCTTTTATAGAAAACATGGTGACCCTTGGAATTCCGCATAGACCTTTGGAATTCCGTAATAAATTCATAATTAATCTCTGAATTAATTCATCATTAATTATAGAATTAAATTCAGAATTAATTAAAGAATTAAACTGAGAATTAAAGTCTCATAATGACCCATTAAAACCTTGAATTAAAGTTTCATAATGGCCATTAATAGCATGACTCTTCAAATTCAGAATTAAATTTGTAATTAAATTCATCATTAAACTCAGAATTAATTACAGAATTAAATACATAATTTAATTCCCATAATTAAATACATGATTTAATTCACCATGATGTCTATTGGGCCCAGGCAACTTGTTGTCATGGCCCATTGGGCCAAACGGCCCAACTGGGCTTCACGCCCATTAGGCTTGGAGGCCCATTGGTCCATGCTCCATACTAACACTTCATTTGGCCCATTTGGCCCAATTAGCCTATTTGGCTTATTTGGCCCATTTGGCCTATAGGGCCCATTAGGCCCATCTGACCCAAAAATGAAGTTAGCTCCAATAAATCCCTTCCATCTCATCAGGCAAAATGGTACTGATAGATTATCCCAAAAAGATCCAAGTTATCCAATAACTCGATCATTAGGATGCTCGATCAATACGAGAACCTGAGTTTCAAGTTGTGCGACCCTATAGGTTCCTCTAACATTGGCAGTGATGAACTCAGGTCACCACAAGCAGTGAGTGGCACCTAGCCATGCATCGCTGCTACCCAAGTCTTCGGAATGGATATCAAAATCGACATCCCTATCATCACAACAAGATACTGATACATTACAGTCTCTTTGCCAAACTGATATCCGATTGGACAAAGTTTGTCACCACTTTGCTTTCACCCAATCTCATGGTCATGACTAAATCAGGCTTTCACCTGGGTATGACCATACACTTTCAGTCATGCAACCAGAGGGGGGCCCCGTGGATATCAAGCTTCCCACAGGAAAGGGCAAATCCTATGTCTGTCCATTGATCTTCTCATATGGGACGTGACATACCCAATGACAACCGTTATTACCTCCCTGCTATGGCGAGGTGTTAGGTTGTATCAAAGCATATCCCTAACCATATAGAAGAGTCAATGACCTCAAGTCAAGGGATCAATGCATCTCCTGTCACTTGTGAGATTAACTCATGAACCAAGTTAGAGCCTCATAGCAGGTCAGTCCAGTATATCCACCACTGATATACCCATATGCCTGTGTTAGCACCCCGTGCCTAACCAACCCATATACCAGTCTCACATGTACTAGAGTTGTCCCATATCCACTCAGGTACTCGACTGGGGACACACCGTTTGAGCACAGATCCAATCTGTCTCCATGGACATTATCATCTATGTACATAATCGCAGATGTAAACATAGCATAATAACGACAATGCCAGAATGATATATTAAATATCAATATCAAGTAGTACAAGACAGACCAACAACGGGTCTTAGGGCATATACACCAACAATCTCTCACTTGCACTTAGACTTAGTTGTTGAGAAATCTCAACCCCATGTCCCTCGTGTGACCAACACGCTTCTGCTGCGCCGAAGCCTTGGTCAGTGGGTCTACCAGATTGTTGTCTATGTCAACTCTGCTAATCTTGACATCACCCCTGTCAAAGATCTCCCAGATCAGGTGAAATCTCCTGAGATTGTGTTTGGATTTTTTATGAGACCTTGGTTCCTTTGCCTGTGCAATTGTTCCATTGTTGTCACAATAGACATCAATCGGATCCACAATAGTTGGAACCATCTGAAGTTCATAAATGAACTTCCTTATCCAAATGGCTTCTTTGGCTGCCTCATAAGCAACGACATACTCAGCCTTGGTCGTAGAATCAGCTACAATGGACTGCTTAGAGCTCTCTCAACTCATAGCACCTCCACTTAATCTGAACACATAGCCTACCTGCGATCTAATGTCATCAGGGTCAGACTGGAACGATGCCTTAGTGTAGCCCTGAACATTGAGCTCTTCCTATCCCCCATAGACCAAGAACAATCTTTAGTTATTCTCAGATACTTCAGAATGTTCTTTACAGCCACCCAGTGCTGCAGACCTAGATTTGATTAGTATCGGCTAGTTATGCTCTAAGCATAAGCCACGTCTGGTCTAGCATACAACATTGCATACATGATCGAACCTACTACCGAAGCATAGGGTACTCGACTCATGTCGTCCCTCTCAGCTTGTGTGGTGGGACACTGGCTTTTGGAGAGAATAAGGTCATGTCTCACTAGAAGGTATCCTTTCTTGGATTGCTCCAAGTTGAACCTCTCCAGGACCTTATCAATGTAAGTACTCTGACTAAGGGCTAGGAGCTTCTTGGGTCTATCCCGGTAGATCCTCATGCCTAGGATATAGGCGGCCTCCCCTAAGTCTTTCATCTCAAAACACTTCCCTAACCATGTCTTCACAGATTGAAGACTAAGGATGTCATTTCCGATGAGTAGTATGTCGTCGACATACAAGACCAAAAATTTCACCAAGCTCCCACTGAATTTTCTATATACACAGGTGTCATCTTCGCTGTTGATAAAGCCGTAATCTATTGCTGCCTCATCAAATCGAAGATTCCAACTTCGAGAAGCTTGCTTTAATCGATAAATGGATCTCTTTAGCCTGCAGACCTTATTGGCCTCTACAGGATGGATGAAACCATCTGGTTGTGTCATATACATATCCTCTGTCAGCTTTCCGTTAAGGAATGTTGTCTTCACATCCATCTGCCATATCTCATAATCATGATATACAGTTATAGCAAGTAGGATTCGAATGGATTTAAACATGGCAACTAGTGAGAAGGTTTCGTCATAGTCCACCCCGTGGACTTGTCTGAATCCTTTAGCCACAAGTCTACCCTTATAGGTAACTATGCTGCCATCCATGTTAGTCTTTCTCTTGAAGACCCATTTACACCCTATGGGTTTTACCCCATCAGGCAGCTCAACCAAATCCCAGACTTGGTTAGCCGACATGGAATCCATCTCGGATCTCATGGTCTCTAGCCATTTCTCAGAATCCGGTCCAGCGACCGCCTCATCATAGGTCCTGGGTTCATGCTCAAGGATGAAGATCCCGTCGTGTTGGGTCGGCAGCAACCCATACCTCTCAGGTGCATGACGAATCCTCCCATACCTACGCAGGGCCTGTGTCTGAGCCTCTGGTTGCCCAACAACCGGTGCAGGTGGCTCAGGTTCCATCTCAGTGTCTTGTGGTTGCACTTGGACCTCGTCCAAGTCAAACTTTCTCCCACTGACTTCTTTCAGGAGAAATTCTTTCTCTAGAAAGACAGCACCCCGAGCAACAAAAACTTTGTTCTAGCTGGGAATATAGAAGTAATATCTTTTAGTTTCCTTAGGATACCCCACAAACACACATTTATCAGATCTGGGTTTTAGCTTTCTAGAATCCCGACGTTTGACATAAGCCTCACATCCCCAGACTCTGATAAAAGAGAGATTCGGGCGTCTCCCACTCCATACCTCGTACGGAATTTTGGAGACACTCTTAGATGGAACATTATTCGGTATGAGAGAAGCTGTCTCAAGTGCATGACCCCAAAACGATGCTGGTAGAGTTGCATGACTCCTCATAGATCGAACCATGTCCAACAAGGTTCGATTTCTCCTCTCAGACGCACCATTCCATTGAGGTGTTCCAAGAGGAGTGACTTGGAACAAAATCCCACACTCTCTAAGATGGTCAAAGATCTCACCGCTCAGGCACTCTCCACCACGATCTGATCGAAGAGTCTTAATAGATCTACCAAGCTGGTTCTCTACTTCATGTCTGAACTCCTTAAATTTCTCAAAGGATTCAGACTTATGTCTCATCAAATAGACATAACCGTATCTACTAAATCCATTAGTAAATGTGATGAAGTAGTTGTACCCGCCTCTGGCTTGTTTACTGAATAGCCCACACACATCACTATGTATGAAATCCAACAAACCTCCTGCCCTCTCACCAATCTTGGTGAAGGGCACTTTTGTCATCTTCCCTAATAAACAAGGCTCACAAGTATCAAACTCCTCCAAGGAACTCCTCCAAGGAAGTTGAATCTAACAATCCATTTGCCTGGAGTTGTTGAATGTGATTCTTGTTTATATGGGCTAATCGACAATGCCAAAGGTATGCACCAACTGAACCACTCAGTTTGATCCTTTTATGATTTATGTTACATATAGAAGTATCCATGTCCAAGACATATAATCCATCTCACAAGGTACCCTTCCCATAAAACACATTTTGCAAATGAAAAAGAACAAGAGTCCTCTTTTATTTCAAATTTAAATCCTTTCCTTGCCAAGCAAGGAATAGATACAATGTTTTTGGTAAGGGAAGGTACATAATAGCAATTATCTAACTCTAACTGAAGTCTAGAAGGCAAGGAGAGTGTCAAAAGTCCTACTATAATAGCAGCAACCTGTGCCCCATTTCCAACTCGTAGGTCAATCTCTCCAGGCCACACCGATCTACTTCTCTTGAGCCCTAGCATATTTGTACAAATATGAGCTCCGCATGCGGTATCCAATACCCATGACATAGAAGTAGAAAGGTTGACTTTGGTAACATAAATACTTGAGCCAGAAGACGAAGCCATGCTTCTCTTCTTCTCATTCTGAAGTTGCACTATGTCAATCATGTGAGTTGGCGCTCCACATGAATAGCACCTATTATTCCTGACCTTTTCCATCTTTATCTTCAATGTCTTAGTTAAACCTTTTGGCTCAATGCATTGAATGTCAACTTTCGGAGGGTTGAGCCTCACCAATTCATCGAAGAGCTGCCTTAGATTATAAATAATCTCAAAAGCAATCTTCCGATCATATTGCCCTCGTAATTCAGGCGATATGTTGGTTAGCATCAAATTAGCAACCTCCAAAGTATCTGTCTTATGCTTATTAAAAGCATCCTTCTCAGCCGCTGAGGCCGAGCATGGAAGTGGCTTAAGAATATGCTACTCAATGACATATAGCTTCCTCTCGAGCTTGAGGACCATCCTCAACTTCCGATCCCAGTCCATCAAGTTGGATCCAACCAACTTATCCTTTTCCAGGATAGATCGCATTGACTATCTGCTATTGTTCGTAGCCATTGATTTACAACAACCAAGAAAGCAGATTCATACTACTTCGATCATTTAATCTGGACTTGCATTAAATGATCATGGCTCCCACTATTTTAATCGAATTGACAACCCACAAAGACAATCGGGAAATCCGAGATTTCCTAGTGAGATGGGATCCTTATTCCACATGAGACTTCACGTCCCACGAGGGTGGGATGAGATGCACAAAGGGACTCATGCTTCTTAACGTGGGCACACCGGCCGATTGCACCCAGGCAATTCCTCTTCTCAAGACAGTTCAAGCATTTTGTGCCTAGCTAGGGCTGGAACAACACAAAACCCTAACCTTTCGAGGCCGCCTCTAGAGTTCCATCATGTGGCCACCACATATGAAAAACTAGTCAAGTTTAACCTGACCGTTATGCCCAGGACCAACAATTTCCTTGCGAAGGCATGCCTAGGATTTTAACTGGACTGGGGAAACCATTGCCACCACACGCCTTCTAAAGATAAGTGGGTGTGTCCCACGAGGGTGGGAAACAGTGCACAACACCACTGATCGATAGCTTGACGAGGGCTACGCGTCAGAAGGCTACGAACTTGATATTGTTTTGAGGGTTTTTCAGGTCTCATCCTCTTAGTTTTATCTTTTGTCTAACATTACAGGCATGCAATCCTATAGCGATAACAAAACGATAAAACACAACCAGGCATGCTTTAGCAGAAATCGAAAGCTGTAAACAAGCGATGTGGTCATAGCCTAATCAACACATTGAACCATCACATGCCAAAGGATGTTCAATGCTTGACCTAGGTGACAAACCCCAACAAGACCTAACCTAGCCGCCACTAAGCTTTATCTTCAAGTGCGGCTCCAAGGTCCTCCACACCAAGGCATAGCACACAAACCCTAAGGTTCGGCCAAGACCTTGATGGCTCCTCCATGCATTGTAAGATCCAAGGATCTTAAGTCCTGGTAAGTATTATTTTTATTTAAATAAAATCATTGACTGTGGATATTACGTTAAGCAGTATTGGATGTTAATTAACTGGCTTATTGATTGTTAATTTGTAATTAATTGATTAGGGTTTATTGGTTGTTAATTTATAATTAATTAAATAGACCTTATTGGATGTTAATTTAATCCTTATTGGATTTTCGTTTAAGTGAATGGTTAATTGTTAGTTAATGGTTAAATTAATTAGTTAACTATGGGTTATTGGGTTTACACTTAAATTAGATGGATTCGAATTAATTAGTTAGTGGATTAAGTCTTCTCACCTAATTGCATCATCACTTGGCGACATGGACTTGGATCCTCTACTTGGCGGTTAGGATGCTTGGCGACTTGAAGATCCAATCCGTTAATTCAAATATGGCGTGAAGAGGACTTTTGGCGGCTGATCGTTCGTGCAACCCTAGAGCTTGACGCCACCTTGGAGGAAGAAGGCGATCTTGGTGTTCTTGGAGTTATTGAGGCGAATTCTCCATCTTCTTCCCCTTGGCGAATTTCCTTGAGGTGAAGAAACTTTCTTGGCGAGTTCTTGGAGATTCTTTGGGCGGCTTAAAGGCTTTAGACGAGTTTTGTGGGGGAAGATTTCACCTTAGTGTTCACGGTTAAGAGGTGAGTGGAGTGTCTATTCGATCCTATCTATTTGGTTGTGTTAGATGATACATGTAATTGTTTGAAAACTTTACCATGTTAAAACCGAAACTCAAGACCTCACCATGTTGAAAACCGAATTTTTGCAAAGGTGAATATATCATGAAAAGCAGAAATTTTGCATGGGTGAATATATCATGAAAAACCGAAATTTTGCATGGGTGTATATATCATGAAAAACCGAAATTTAAGGTATTCTTATATGGAATTTAGGAAGCTTTAAATCAATGATTTTTAGCATGGAATTCTTGTTAACTAGGGTTTAAATTTTAAGTATATAATGTGCTTGAAACCGTGGGCTACATGTGATGTTTTGTGAATTAGATTGTAAGAAGATGAATTTTAATCTTATGTTGATGTTATGGATGCCCTAATAGCCCTAATAAATGCTAATAATATTCATGTTTATTTACCTATGACCATGAATCTTTGTTTGAGAAACTTGGGTGATAACTTAGCAAGGTTAGACTGAACTAATCAGCATGAAACCTAAGGACTACACTACTATGTGAATTATGCGATTTTTTGGAATATTATGTGTTTAATGTGATTTTTGAATATTATGTGATTATGTGATTTTTTTTGAATATTATGTGGTTATGTGATTTTCGAATATTATGTGGTTATGTGAACTCAAATATTATGTGTTGTGGTCATGGAATGAATAGGACTAAGGCTAAGTGTAACTGTGTACTCAAGGGGATAGTCTATATGTGATATGTTAAGGGTTAGAGATTTCAGCCCTGTATTGTGATATGTGGGGGGGTTGTTGTTCAGCCTGCCTGATGTGATTATTGTGATAAGGGGGTTGTTATTCAGCCTGCCTGATGTGATTATTGTGATAAAAATGACTATCCTAGAGTCTAGTTGACACTTAGGAGTCCACTTTTGTGAAATAAGATATAAGATGTGTCTGGTGTTGTCCAGTTAAGGAACCCTTTGGGAGAACGAGTGATATAAGACGCAAAGTGCCATGTCTTGGTCGGATAGGGGCCACCTCTTGATGTCATCACTCTTAGACGCTTAGATTTTTGTGATTATGGGGTGGTGTAGATCAATGTATCACATCTTGACCAGGTGGTGATTACCTCTTGAGTCTACTCACTGTCCATCTATATGTTGCATGTGATTTGCAGGCTTCTCCCAGTGCTTAGGCCAAAGCCGGGTTGGACCATAATGGTCACTACTGAATATGCTGGACAACTAGGTTAACTAAGTGGTTGGTATGTTTAGTTGGTTTAGAGTATAACTCTAGAACCTTGAGTAGACATTGGTGTGATGTCTTAGCAGTGTCCATCTGACTGTTTTATATGAGTTCTGTGCTTTAATTTTGTTATATGTTGACATGATATTCTGTTCAATGTTTTTAAAATAATCTGCATGTATTTTGAGTGTATGTTATGGATGGTCGTTTGAGACTATCCACTCACTGGGCTGTGTAGCTCACCCCTCATTATTTTCAGGTGTAGAGCAGGGGCGCATTTCCAGTTAACATTTTATATGAACATCGTGATATGCCAGTTGAATGAATAAGACTTTTGTGTTTAATTACTGGGGCCGGTTGTGGCCGAATTATGTGAACTTGTGTTGCCAGTTGTGGCCGAATTATGTGAACTTGTGTTGCCGGTTGTGGCAGTTTGATATTCTGATTTTTGTGTCACCGCAGGCTTTGGCCTGGTTTCGGTGTGGTATCATTGATGAATTTATAGAATCGATATTATGACTTTGTTTCGAATTTCGAGTTGACTTGTGTTTTTGCAATCGGTTTTAATATAAATGTAACTTGCATATGTCTAGTGCAAGTATTGCGTGGTGGCAGGTACATTTATGAAATTGTGTTTTGAGATTCTATGTATGAATTTTCAAAAATTTTCAGATCGTGTTTTCTTGAACTTGGTTTTACCTAGCATGTGAATCGATCTTGTATGATAACATCCTGTTTCTCTATGATTTGTGTTGCTTGTTTGGGGTTAAGATAACGGGATGTGACATGCATGATGCACCATCATGCCTGTGCCAAGAGGGATAGCTCACGAACCCTACGGTTCGGCCAAGCCCTTACTTGTGCCACCAAGCAAGATGCACCATCATGGTTGATGCTCCTAGATGCAAGCTCCATGACGGATGTGCCCCTAATCTTCTTTGTGCATTTACAAAACAAAAAGAAAAAGGCGGCACGCAGGCCTCACATAAATACAACACAGGTATACAGGGGGCTTGACTATGACCACAACACCATGCACAATCATCTCATGCTTTTTTATATGCTCATGAAAACATAAAACTTCAGTTTTAGTTTCTTATAAAACAGGTCTTTAAACCTCAACGTCTATTCACAAATCTAGGATTTTTCATTTCTCTCAGGAGTCTACAAGTGGCGCATGCATGCTCCAAGCATGCTTGCCGCCTACCCTTGCAATCCTTAACCTGCCAAGATTAGGACAATCATCAAGCCCCATAATCTTCGACAAGTCCCACATAGTAGGTCTATCCTACATGCGTGGGGAGAAATTAATTCTCTCACATATGGGTCTATCCTACCATGTGAAGAAAGCGAAAAACCAAAGAGATCGAACAGATGTTAGGAACGAAAAACTTACGATTTTTCCTACTTAGAAAAATCCATGTGCATATGCAAATTTTCAAAAACTTTTAGATGGCATGTGAGCATACAATCAAAGCATAAAACACCATTCGAGTTCGCAAGTTGGCTCTGATACCACTGTTGGGAAACCCTGGGGATTTTAAAATTTTAGAAACAAGCACAGCGGAAGCAATCCCCAAAACAGGCCAGTCCCAAAAACCCAGAAGATCAAGTCATGCGAGGGAATCGACACGGTGAGTAGGAGATGATACCATGCAGCGAAGAAGAAGGATGCGATGCAGGCACACAAGTGTTCGCCCTCTGTAGTCTCGCACACAGCCGACGCTCGAGTTCTCATCTTCCACGCCCGGTGCTAGCCTCGGGAAGAAGATCCACGCCTCTGGGAGAAATCCTCAAGAACTTGCGCCACCCACACAGTGAATGCACCAAGAGGAGTAAAAGGCTGGAAAAACGCTACCAAGGTCCAACCTTGCAGCCGCCCAAAGGGGAGGGAAGAAGAGAGGAGGTGCCTGGGAGAATTAATTCCAAAAACCAAGTGGGCACAAACTCCTCTCCCCCTCTTCTTTTATAGAAAACATGGTGACCCTTGGAATTCCGAAGAGACCTTTGGAATTCCACAATAAATTCATAATTAATCTCTGAATTAATTCATCATTAATTATAGAATTAAATTCAGAATTAATTATAGAATTAAACTCAGAATTAAAGTCTCATAATGACCCATTAAAACCTTGAATTAAAGTTTCATAATGGCCATTAATAGCATGACTCTTCAAATTCAAAATTAAATTCGTAATTAAATCCAGAATTAAATTCATCATTAAACTCAGAATTAATTACATAATTAAATACATAATTTAATTTCCAGAATTAAATACATGATTTAATTCACCATGATGTCTATTGGGCCCAGGCAACTTGTTGTCATTGCCCATTGGGCCAAACGGCCCATTAGGCTAGACGGCCCATTGGGCCTCAAGGCCCATTAGGCCTCACGCCCCAACTGGGCTTCACGCTATGTGTTCAGATTGAGTGGAGGTGCTGTGAGCTGAGAGAGCTCTAAGCAATCCATTGTAGCTGATTCTACGACCGAGGCTGAGTATGTCGTTGCTTCTGAGGTAGCCAAAGAAGCCGTTTGGATTCGAAAGTTCATTTCTGAATTTCAGGTGGTTCCAACTGCTGTGGATCCGATTGAGCTCTATTGTGACAACAATAAAGCGATGGCACAAGCAAAGGAACCACGGTCTCATCAAAAATCCAAACACATTCTCAGTAGATTTCACCTGATCTGGGAGATCATTAATAGAGGTGATGTGAGGATAAGCTGAGTTGACACATACAATAATCTGGTAGACCCACTGACAAAGGCTTTGGCATAGCAGAAGCATGATGGTCATGCGAGGGACATAGGGTTGAGATTTCTCAATAACTAAGTCTAAGTGCAAGTGGGAGATTGTTGGTGTATATGCCCTTAGACCCGTTGTTGGTCTAGTTTGTACTACTTGATATTGATATTTAATATATCATTATGGCATTGTCGTTATTATGCTATGTTTACATCTGCGATTATATACATGGATAATAATGTCCCTGGAGACAGATTGTATCTGTGCTCAAATGGTGTGTCCCCGGTCGAGTACCTGAGTGGATAAGGGACAGCTCTGGTACATGTGAGACTGGTATATGGGCTAGTTACGCACGGGGTGCTAACGCAGGCATATGGGTATATCAGTAGTGGATATACTGACCGACCCGCTGTGAGGTTCTGACTTGGTGTCATGAGTTAACCTCACAAGTGACAGGAGATGCATTGATCCCTTGACTTGAGGTCATAGACTCTTCTGTATGGTTAGGAACATGCTTTGATACAACCTAACGCCTCGCCGTAAGTTGGGAGGTCATACCGGATGTCATTGGGTATGTGACGACCCATATGAGAAGATCAATGGACAGATATAGGATTTGCCCCTTCCTACGGAAAGCTTGATATCCACGGGCCCCCCTATGGTTGCATGACTAAAAGTGTATGGCCATACCCAGGTGAAAGCCTGATTTAGTCATGACCATGAGATTGGGTAAAAACAAAGTGGTGACACACTTTATCCAATCGGATATCAGTTCGGCAAAGAGACTGTAATGCATCGGTATCTTATTGCGATGATGGGGATGTCGATCTGATATCCATTCCTAAGACTTGGGTAGCAGCGATGCACTGCTAGGTGCCAATCACTGCTTGTGATGACTAGGTTCATCACTGCCAACGTCTGAGGAACCTACAGGGTCGCATAACTTGAACTCGGGTTCTCGCATTGATCGGGTAGCCTATTGATTGAGTTATTGGATAACTCAGATCTGTTTGGGAGAATCCATCAGGACCACTATGCTAGATGAGATGAAAAGAATCATTTGGAGCTAACTTGTTTTTTGGGCCAAGTAGGCCAAATGGGCCAAATGGGCCCAATAGACAAGTTGGGCTAATAGGCCAAATGGGCTCAATGAGCCATTTGGGCCAAATGGGCCAAGAGGGATAGGCGCAAGTCACTTGGAGTGAGCTTGGCGCATATCTTTGAGGAATACAAATCCAAGTGGTGCATCTCAGTTAAAGAGAGAAGCTTGGAGCTTCTCACTTTGAATGGGTGAATGAACTTGGGCGGATGGGACTTGGAGTGGACGAATTGGGTTTTACCACTTGAAGAGGTGTGTCTCTTCATGAAGTTGTTGGGGTATGCCCTTAAGGCTAATGTTTGAGGCCTTGGGATTATTTCAGTATCATGTATAAACTCTATGTTTATAAAGGCAATGGTTGTTATTCAGGTTGTTACATTATCTGCTGCAATATGTATACTTCTGAATAATGTCTCAATGCTGTTCAGCTTGGCTGACATGCAGTATTGTCCTTAGTTGAGATATCTTGGTGAACATGAGACAGCCTTGATATGATTGAGACTAATATGTGTTCTAATCTTATAGGATGCTTCGAGCATGGAATAAGATGTAGACTCATGGGTACATTGGATGTACTGGACATACCCTACTTAGGATATTCGATTGCTTGTCACAATGTGAATAATCCTTGTATGCAAACAAGTGGCATATTTCCTCTGACTTGAGATCACTTGTGTTTCTAAATGATGATTGGCATTGTTTTGAGGTAGTTCAATATCATTTGAAACATAATGGTTATAGACAATCTTGGATAATGAGCATGAGTCATGTTAGGGCACTAGTGATAGATATAGGATTGCCGTCTCCTTGTTTGGAGTGTGATGTTCTGTTGGGGCCCCCTAGATGAGATGATTGAGAAAGTGTATGGCCATACCCAGATGACTATGTTCATCTGATCTAATCATTCTCATCATATTGGAATTACAGGCTTGACACGCTTGTCCAATAAGAACATCCAGTGGCAAAGGAAACACATATGTCAAGTGACTTGGGTTCACACTTGTGCTGTGGTTTGGGTGTAGTCTTGGAAGACTCTTTCCTTTATATCGGGAGACAGTGATGTGTTGCTAGATACCTCTCTCTGTTCGTGATAACGTAAGTTATCATTACCGACATTTAAAGGAAACCCTTAGGGTCGCACAATTTGATGATATGGCTTACTTATGTTAGATCGTGTGGACTGAATTGTTTTGGTTCAGTTTAATGGGATTTAAACTCTGATTGTAAGTGAGATCTAGTCTGATCATGTTTGATTGATTAGGGCTTGAGATCGGTAAGCTTCGATCGAGAGAATTGATGCTAGATCGAAGAGATCAAGAGCATCAAGAGATGAATGGTTAGATCTTGAGCCTTATGGTTTAATATGATCTAGACCAATGCTTGGTTTGATTTGGTCTTTAAACCAAATGAGATTGAACCGGTTCATCAAGTGAACGCTTGGTTCAAAGAGGAGAATGTTGCGACTTGTTCACTGGGCGTGAATGCTTGAACACATTGAGGGTTTACTATTTTGGAAGTCATGCTTTCCAAAATAGGGAGCACGCCTCACGTTCGAGAGCATTGCTCTATTCTCGCTCGCATCTTCCTCTTGTCGCCTCTCTCCTCTCGTGTGGTGAGTCTTGACGCTCAAGGAGGATTCGGCCTAGCCAAGAGATCATCTCATCTTCCCTTCAAGCGATCAGGAGACTTGGAGATCCTTGCTAGCACAAGGAACGACAAGGAGAAAGCCACTTCTCATCTTGTGTGCGGCACCTTTGGAGAAGAAGCACACGCTTCTTTTGATTCCAAGTCGCCATCCAAGAAATGGCATTGGTATGATCCCCTTCTCGATCTATACATGTTATTAAAGTTGATCATATATTCATCCATGCGATCTTAGGAAACCCTAATTTCCTCTTGTTGCAAGTTCTGATATGCGCCTATTAGGGTTTCACCCCCCTTAAGAAACTTTCAATTGGTATCAGAGCCGAATTCATGTATGAATCATATGATTGCTTATTGTGATCCTTGTTTGCGCTTATGGATAGATCTAAGGTTATCATCATGCGAAAATACTATATGCATGATGTTTACTTGTTAGCGCATGTTAGAGATTTTTGTCAAAACAAAACTTATCTTGCGCGCATCCACTAGATCTATAAGCGCCTGCTTTAACAACTTAGACGGGTTATTAGGGTTGAAGTCGTCGTCCTGTCTAGACCCAAAAGTCTGATCAGACTATCTGACAGCCTAGATGGGTCGACCAGATGGCACCTATGCGCAAGCATGAGGTGGCTATTGGTCGACTGCAGAAAGGCGTGTAGCGATGTCTGATTGAGACAACCAATGAACGCTCATGATGAAGGCCCGGGGTCACACCCGCTTGCCAGAACTCATGAGGTACATTCAGCCCTTAACACATGCATTGTTGACCATGAGGTCGACTCAAGTCGGTTATGACTTGGTGCATGCAAGGGCAGTGGGTCTGACTAGGTCTGATGAGTGGATCCCTATTAATGGACCGTTGTAAGGTAGTAGGGCACATAAGGAAATAAAATTGATGCCAATGGGATTTTCGAAAATTTTATTTTCTTGAATGGATCACATGATGTTTGTATAACATGAATGACTGTTTATTTAATCTTATGTGGGCTGCCCAAATTTTAATGTGTGCTGTGCTGGGGCCTGCGTGCCTGGATTATTATTTGTAAATTATTTATTGTGATCTGCGCATCACATTTTAATTAATTTATAAAGTGTAATTGACCTGCGAGTCAATCATGTCTAGATAGATTAAATTGTAATTTAATCAGACATGAGCACAGAGCACACATGGCAGAGGCGCATGCAGTAAGTGGCTTCACCAGTGGGAGATCTAGGGTTCGACTCTAGGACAGGCGCATTTTACCTGGTGGGCGCATCTCAGCAGCACAGGGCGCTTGGGCCCGGGCTGGGCCAGATGAGTTTCAAAAAGACCCATGAAGAGCGTTCGACTCTAGGACAAGCGCATTTTACCTGGTGGGCGCATCTCAGCTGCACAGGGCGCTTGGGCCCGGGCTGGGCCATATGAGTTTCAAAAAGACCCATGAAGAGCGTTCGACTCTAGGACAAGCGCATTTTACCTGGTGGGCGCATCTCAGCTGCACAGGGCGCTTGGGCCCGGGCTGGGCCAGATGAGTTTCAAAAAGACCCATGAAGAGCTCAAGTGAAGACTTAAGTTAAATTAAGGTCTTACTTAGGCTTAATGGGCTTTTACCACATAAGATAATCATGCTTTTAATTTACTGTTTAAGTAATTTAGTAACTGCATGATTTATTCTTCTGCTATCACCATAGGATTTGTATGATAGTAAGAAGATAAAAGGACCGTTAAAATCCAACGTTAAATATCAAGCACGATAGCCTTCTGACGCGAAACCTCACTGTTCTGACTATCGTTGGGGCCGTGTTGTACCCACTCAGTGGGCACGCCCATCTATCTTCAGACGGTGTGTGATTACACCTGCGTGTTACAGAGAAGGGATTTATCGCTTCTCGTTGCTCAGCATAGCACGTGGTGGTCCAGGGAGTAGGTCAGGTCAGCTTGACCATGTAGGCTACATATTGAGCATATGATAGCCATATGGAGGCAAGCCATCTGTGGGATCAGAGACTGTGTTGTACCAACTCAGTTGGCACAGTCTGCTGGATTGCCCAGATGAAGGGGAATCGCACGGGTTGGCGATTGGCTGGGATTGCCTACCAGAGATTAGTGTTTGTACTCTCTGTGCATCTTATCTCGCCTGAGCGGGACGCGGAGACCAAGTATGAAATCTGGATCCCATCTCACTAAAAGAGTTTTACTCTTTCGGGCTGTTTTGCTGGATTTTTCAGCCAGATAAAATAGTGAGAAAAGAATCATTCTTAAGTCCTGGATTGATTCTAACATTGATACTGACGTTGCTGTTATTGCAATGTTGTAGATTACTGCAGCAACGAACACCACAGCGTTCAATGTGCGATCCTTACTGGAAAGGGAGAAGTTTGCTGGGCCAAACTTCTCAGACTGGTACGGACACCTTAAGATTGTTTTTAAGGCTGAGAGGAAGCTGTATGTCCTCGAGACGGCAATACCGCCTCAACCCGCTGCGAACGCCGCAAGGGCGGTTCGGGAAGCTTATGAGAAGCATGTCAATGATAGCATTGATGTCGCTTGCCTTATGCTAGCATCTATGACGCCACAGCTGCAGCGTCAGCATGAGGATTTATCTGCTATAGAAATTATAGCAAACCTCAAGATGCTGTATGCTGCACAGGCAAGGACTGAACGCTATAACTTGACGAAACTTTTCTTTCAGAGCAAACTGACTGAAGGGAGTCCAGTGGGAGCTCACGTACTCAAGATGATTGGGTACAAGGAGGCTCTAGAGAAACTAGGACACACCATCAATCAGGAGCTTGTTGTAGACATCATCCTGCAGTCTCTCCCGGCCTCTTTCGATCCATTCATCATTAATTTTAATATGAACAAGATCGACTGTACGCCGGCAGAGTTACTGAACATGCTCTTGACTACAGAGCAGACTCAGTCTCGTGAGAAGGGAAAGCCTTCATCCTCTGCCCTAATGTTTCCTTCAAGGAACAAGAAGAAGGGGAAGAAGGGCAAAGCCCCTATCAAGAGCTACAACAAGGCTCTAAAGCAAAAGATAAAGCGGTCGAAGGAATACAGATGTTTCCATTGTGGCCAGCTGGGTCACTGGAAAAAGAACTGTAAAGCGCTCCAAGGAGACATGAAGGGAAACAAGCCTTTCGCTTCTGGCTCAGGTATTTTCGTGACTGAAGTCATGGTATCTTCTTCTTCTATTTCATGGGTGTTGGACACTGCATGTGGAGTTCACATTTGTTCAAATGTACAGGAACTCAAGAGAAGAAGACAGGTGAGACAGCATGAGGTGGACCTACGAGTTGGAAACGGGGCACGGGTTGCTGCTGTTGCTGTAGGAGTTTATCACATCTCTTTACCATCTGGTCTTGTATTAGAACTGGACAATTGTTATTTTGTACCGAGCATAACTAAGAATATTATCTCTATTCCTGCTCTTGTCAGGAAAGGGTTTTCCTTTGAATGCAAAATTTCAAAGTGTTATATTTCTTTTGATAATATTGTTTATGCTACTGGGTCAATTAACAATGGGTTATTCATGTTGGACATGGAATATTCAATACAACAGATTGATATTAAGAAAGCCAAGTATGCTGATGACAGCACCTTATTATGGCATAGTCGTTTAGGCCATATTAACAAGAAGCGTATTAAGCGGTTGCATGATCATGGACTACTGGGATCATTCTCCTATGAGGAGCTGGATACATGCAAAGCTTGTTTAATGGGTAAAATGAAGTCTCCTTTTTCTAATAAAGGTCAAAGGGCTTCAGGTTTACTTGACCTCATTCACAGTGATGTGTGTGGGCCATTTAGTAAACATGCCAGAGGTGGCTATTCATACTTCATTACCTTTACTGATGATTTCAGTAGATATGGCTATGTCTATCTAATGAGACATAAGAGTGAATCTTTTGACAAGTTCAAAGAGTTCAAAAATGAAGTACAAAATCAGCTAGGCCGAAATATCAAGGCACTTCATTCAGATCGAGGTGGAGAATACTTGAGTCATGAGTTTACTGACTATCTGAAGGAGTGTGGGATTATCTCACAGCTCACTCCGCCAGGAACACCGCAATGGAATGGTGTGTCCGAGAGGAGAAATAGAACCTTACTGGATATGGTTCGTTCTATAATGAGTCAGGCTACTCTACCTTACTCCTTTTGGGGATTTGCACTGGAAACAGCTGCAAAGGTACTAAACCGAGTGCCATCCAAGGCCGTTTCAAAGACTCCATATGAGTTATGGTATGGGAAATAGCCGAGCTTGACATTTATTAAGATCTGGGGTTGCGAGGCTTATGTCAAAAAGCTCGCCTCTGGGAAACTAGAGAGCAGATCTGAGAAATGTATCTTTGTCGGTTACCCTAAAGAAACTAAGGGTTATTATTTCTACGATCCCAAAGAGAACAAAGTATTTGTTGCTCGGACGGCTATTTTTCTTGAGAAAGAATTTCTTCTGCAAGAGGCCAGTGGGAGAGAAATAAAGCTGGATGAGAATCCAGAAGAAGGACAAAGTGTCAAGCACAGTTGGATGAGCCTGAGCCAGTAGATCAGGTTACTGAACAACCTGAGGCTCAGATATCACGGGAAACGTGAAGATCGGGAAGGATCCGTCGACAGCCTGAGCGCTATGACGGAGTCTACATCATTGATGATGAACCCCTCACTTATGCGGATGCGGTCAGTGGACCGAAATCAGCAAGATGGCTTGAAGCTATGCGAGCCGAGATGGACTCCATGTCAGATAACCAAGTCTGGGATTTGGTTGATCCACCTCCGGGAGTAATCCCTATAGGCTGTAAATGGATCTTCAAGAAGAAGATTGACATGGATGGTAACGTGGTTACCTATAAAGGCAGGCTAGTTGCGAAAGGTTTCAAACAAATCTACGGGATAGATTATGATGAAACTTTCTCTCCTGTAGCCATGTTCAAGTCTATTCGGATTATTCTTGCGATAGCAGCATATTATGATTATGAGATCTGGCAAATGGATGTGAAGACCGCTTTCCTTAATGGAAACTTAGAGGAGGATGTGTATATGACACAACCTGAAGGTTTCACTAATCCATCAGATCGTCATAAAATATGCAAATTAAAGAAGTCCATTTATGGACTTAAACAAGCATCGAGAAGCTGGAATATTCGTTTTGATGAATCAATCTGTAAGTTTGGTTTCATCAAGAATGAAGATGACCCGTGTGTATATAAGAGGTTTAGTGGGAGCGTGATTACTTTCCTAGTCCTCTACGTCGATGATATCTTGATCATTGGAAACGATATTCCTGAAATGCATGCGGTTAAGGCATGGTTAAGAAAATGTTTCCAGATGAAAGATTTAGGAGAAGCAGCCTATGTATTAGGTGTGAAGATCTACAGAGATAGATCTAAGAGGCTTCTCGGGCTGTGCCAGAGTACTTACATCGATAAAGTCCCGGAGAGATTTCATTTAGAAAATTCTAAAAGAGGGTATCTTCCAGTCAGACATGGTCTGAATCTTTCAAAGAGTCAGTGTCCACAAACACAGACTGAGAAAGATGAAATGGACAATACGCCTTATGCTTCGGCTATTGGGTCCATTATGTATGCGATGTTGTGTACTCGCCCAGACGTCGCTTACAGGTTAAGCGTGACCAGTCGATTCCAAAGTAATCCAGGGAAGGCACACTGGATTGCGGTCAAGAACATTTTGAAATATCTTCGGAGGACCAAAGATATGTTCTTGATTTATGGAGGTCAGGAAGAACTCAGTATTGAAGGATATACTGACGCTTCGTTCCAATCTGACCAGGTTGATTTCCGATCGCAATCAGGCTATGTTTTTAGCTTGAATGGAGGAGCAGTGGTGTGCAAAAGTTTCAAACAATCAATTGTTGCTGATTCCACAACAGAAACCGAGTATGTTGCAGCCTCAGAAGCATCTAAGGAGGCAGTGTGGATTCGTAAGTTCGTTCAGGAACTTGGTGTTGTTCCTTCGAGTGCAGATCCTTTGGTTATCTTCTGTGATAACACTGGAGCAATAGCACAAGCAAAGGAACCACGGTCGCCCCAGAAGTCCAAGCACATACAGAGAAGGTTTCACATGATCCGGGAGATCATTGATCGTGGCGAGATCAAAATCTGCAAGGTTCATACAGATGACAATCTAGCTGACCCGCTTACAAAGCCTCTGGCGCAGCAGAAGCATGAGAAGCACTGTAATAATATGGGTTTGAGATTTCTCAACCATTAGATTAAGTGCAAGTGGGAGATTGTTGGGGTATGCCCTTAAGGCTAATGTTTGAGGCCTTGGGATTATTTCAGTATCATGTATAAACTCTATGTTTATAAAGGCAATGGTTGTTATTCAGGTTGTTACATTATCTGCTGCAATATGTATACTTCTGAATAATGTCTCAATGCTGTTCAGCTTGGCTGACATGCAGTATTGTCCTTAGTCGAGATATCTTGGTGAACATGAGACAGCCTTGATATGATTGAGACTAATATGTGTTCTAATCTTATAGGATGCTTCGAGCATGGAATAAGATGTAGACTCATGGGTACATTGGATGTACTGGACATACCCTACTTAGGATATTCGATTGCTTGTCACAATGTGAATAATCCTTGTATGCAAACAAGTGGCATATTTCCTCTGACTTGAGATCACTTGTGTTTCTAAATGATGATTGGCATTGTTTTGAGGTAGTTCAATATCATTTGAAACATAATGGTTATAGACTATCTTGGATAATGAGCATGAGTCATGTTAGGGCACTAGTGATAGATATAGGATTGCCGTCTCCTTGTTTGGAGTGTGATGTTCTGTTGGGGCCCCCTAGATGAGATGATTGAGAAAGTGTATGGCCATACCCAGATGACTATGTTCATCTGATCTAATCATTCTCATCATATTGGAATTATAGGCTTGACACGCTTGTCCAATAAGAACATCCAGTGGCAAAGGAAACACATATGTCAAGTGACTTGGGTTCACACTTGTGCTGTGGTTTGGGTGTAGTCTTGGAAGACTCTTTCCTTTATATCGGGAGACAGTGATGTGTTGCTAGATACCCCTCTCTGTTCGTGATAACGTAAGTTATCGTTACCGACATTTAAAGGAAACCCTTAGGGTCGCACAATTTGATGATATGGCTTACTTATGTCAGATCGTGTGGACTGAATTGTTTTGGTTCAGTTTAATGGGATTTAAACTCTGATTGTAAGTGAGATCTGGTCTGATCATGTTTGATTGATTAGGGCTTGAGATCGGTAAGCTTCGATCGAGAGAATTGATGCTAGATCGAAGAGATCAAGAGCATCAAGAGATGAATGGTTAGATCTTGAGCCTTATGGTTTAATATGATCTAGACCAATGCTTGGTTTGATTTGGTCTTTAAACCAAATGAGATTGAACCGGTTCATCACGTGAACGCTTGGTTCAAAGAGGAGAATGTTGCGACTTGTTCACTGGGCATGAACGCTTGAACACATTGAGGGTTTACTATTTTTGGAAGTCATGCTTTCCAAAATAGGGAGCACACCTCACGTTCGAGAGCATTGCTCTATTCTCGCTCGCATCTTCCTCTTGTCGCCTCTCTCCTCTCGTGTGGTGAGTCTTGACGCTCAAGGAGGATTCGGCCTAGCCAAGAGATCATCTCATCTTCCCTTCAAGCGATCAGGAGACTTGGAGATCCTTGCTAGCACAAGGAACGACAAGGAGAAAGCCACTTCTCATCTTGTGTGCGGCACCTTTGGAGAAGAAGCACACGCTTCTTTTGATTCCAAGTCGCCATCCAAGAAATGGCATTGGTATGATCCCCTTCTCGATCTATACATGTTATTAAAGTTGATCATATATTCATCCATGCGATCTTAGGAAACCCTAATTTCCTCTTGTTGCAAGTTCTGATATGCGCCTATTAGGGTTTCACCCCCCTTAAGAAACTTTCAGAAGTGGTGTGCCTCTTCACTTGTGAAGAGGTGACCCTATTCATGGGTATATAAACCCCCTAGCCCCCCTTTTGTCGGGTTACACTCTCTTCTCCTCTTCCCTTTGTCGCCACTCTTTAGGTATTCGGACATTAAGAGAGTTGGACTCTCTTCCTTACTTGGTTCAGTTCCTGCAAGCTCCTTGTCGCCCTCCTCCCCAAAGTTGGACTTTGGCTTGGGTTGATTCCTATTCGGATCGTGGTGGAGTGCTTCAAGAGTTGGACTCCGACGAAGCTCCACCTCCTCTCCTTGGCATCTCCTCAGGAGTTGGCGCAAGTGATTGAGAAAGTCTCCCAAAGGCGTGGATCTTCTTCCCGAGGCTAGCACCAGGCGTGGAAGAAGAGGACTCGAGGTTCGGCTGTGTGCGAGACTGTAGTGGGCGCACACTTGGGCGCCTGCATCGCATGTCATGATTTGCATCAAGGTATCATCTCCTACTCACCATGTTGATTCCCTCGCAAGACTCGATCTTCTGGGTTTTTAGGACTGGCCTATTTCGGGGATTGCTTTCGCTATGTTTGTCTGTAAAAGTTTTAAAATCCCCGAGGTTTCCCAACAGAAACAACACCTGTCACCATGAGGATGAAGACATATACCGAAACCTTAGACTCGCCACTCCCATCTTTGAAGGTAGCTTAGATACCCAAACCTTTCTAGAGTGGCAAACGCAAGTAGAAAACTACTTCATCTAGAGTAGGATACCCGAGCATGGAAGAGTCCAGTGTGTCAAGTTTCTGTTAAGAGGTTCAGTCCAAATGTACTAGAATAGTGTAGAGCTCAAGTTAGCTAGAAGTGGTATTCCTTCTATCACCACTTGGGAGGAAATGAAGTGGAAGCTGAGAGAAAAATATGTCTCCCCTAACTATAGGCAGAAGCTATATGACCAACTCACTAGACTCACCCAAGAGATCATTGATCGTGGCGAGATCAAAGTTTGCAAGGTACATACAGATGACAATCTGGCAGACCCGCTTACCAAGCCTCTGGCGCAGCAGAAGCATGAGAAGCACTGTAATAATATGGGTTTGAGATTTCTCAACCATTAGATTAAGTGCAAGTGGGAGATTGTTGGGGTATGCCCTTAGCCTAATGTTTGAGGCCTTGGGATTGTATCAGTATCATGTAATAAACTTTTATGTTTATAAAGGCATGGTTATTATTCAGGTTGTTACATTGTCTGCTGCAATATATGTTCTTCTGAATAATGTCTCAAAGCTGTTCAGCTGGGCTGACATGCTGTTGTGTCCTTAGTCGATATATCTTGGTGAACATGAGACAGCCTTGATATGGTTAAGACTAATATGTGTTCTAATCTTATAGGATGCTTCGAGCATGGAATAAGATGTAGACTCATGGGTACATTGGATGTACTGGACAGACCCTACTAGGATATTCAATTGCTTGTCACAATGTGAATATTCCTTGAGTATGACAAGTGGCACATTTCCTCTGACTTGAGATCACTTGTGTTTTCTAAATGATGATTGTCATTGTTTTGAGTTAGTTCAATATCATTTGAAACATAATGATTATAGACTATCTTGGATGGTGAGCTTGAGTCATGTTAGGGCACTAGTGATAGACATAGGATTGCCGTCTCCTTGTTTAAGGAGTGTGATGTTCTAAAGGGGCCCCCTGGATGAGATGATTGAGAAAGTGTATGGCCATACCCAGGTGACTATGTTCATCTGATCTAATCATGCTCATCATATTGGAGCTACAAGCTTGACACGCTTGTCCAATAAGAACATCCAGTGGCAAAGGAAATATGTATGCTTTGTGAGTTGATTCACACTTGTGCTGTGGTTTGGGTGTAGTCTTGGAAGACTCTTTCCTTTATATCGGGAGACAGTGATGTGTTGCTAGATACCCCTCACTGATCGTGATAATGTAAATTATTGTTACCGACATTTAAAGGAAACCCTCAGGGTCGCACAATTTGATGATATGGCTTACTTAAGTCAGATCGTGAGGACTGAATTGTTTGGGTTCAGTTTAAAGGGATTTAATCTCTGATTGTAAGTGAGATCAAGTCTGATCATGTCTGATTGACTAGGGCTACAGATCGGTAAGCTTCGATTGAGAGAATGGATGCCAGATCGGTGAGATCAGAAGCATCTAGAGATCAACGGTCGGATCCAGAGCTTTAGGGTTCAATGTGATCTGGACTGATGGCTTGGGTCGAATGGTCTTTGAACCAGACCAAGTTGAACCGGCTCATGTAATGAGCGCATGGTTCAAGGCTTGGCGACATGTTCACTTGGCGTGAACGTTGGGGCGAGTGGTGGTTACTATTTTTAGTAACCATGATCTCCACTTGGATGAGGATCATGTTCGAAGAGACCATTCCTCTATTCTGGCCATCTGAAGTTTTCCTCTAGACGTTTTTGCGTGAGGCGACAACGTGAAGAAGAGAGGAAGTTTCGACCAAGCAAGGAGTTGCTCTCTCCCTTCCTTTTCGATCAAGGACACCTTGGAACTTTGCTAGCACAAGGAGCACCAAGGGTAGGCGCATTGATCATCTTGTGTGTGAAACTTAGGAGAAGGCTCGCTTGCGTCTTTCCTTCCAAAGCTTCATCAAACCGATGGCAATGGTATGAGTTTTTCTTCATCCATTCAAATATTCGAAAGCTAGTTATATGACATATATAGATCTTTTGAAACCCTAATATCCCATGCGAAATCTTGTTGCGCCACCATATGGGTTTCTACCCCTTTAGAAGGGGTTCCCTTCAATTGGTATCAGAGCTAGGGTTATATGTTCATATGATTGCTTTGATTGTGATCCAAATATGCTTAGATCTTATATGTGCGAAACTTGTTTATGCTTTTCTTTTTGCGCATCTATGTTGGCGCATATTGTGGCTTATGTTTTCTCAAAAGGAAATATCACATGCGCGATTAACATTAGATCTAAGGCCATGGTATAAATCCTTAGATGGGTTATTAGGGTTGAAATCTCAGTCTAGTCAAGATCCAACCAGTCTGATCAGACTATCTGACAGCCTTGATGGGTCGACCAGATAGCACCTTGGCGCAAGCTTGAGGTGGCTATAGGTCGACTGCAGACAGGCGTGTAGCGATGTCTGATTGAGACGACCCATGAATGCACCTGAGTTAGGCCCGGGGTCACACCCGCTTGCCAGACCTCAGTGTGGTCGTTCAGCCCTTGGCGCATGCATAGTTGGCCTTTTGGTCGACTCAAGTCAGTTAGGACTTGGTGCATGCAAGGGCAGTGGATCTGACTAGGTCTGATGAGTGGATCCCTAGTAATGGACCATTGTAAGGTTGTAGGGCAAATAAGGAAAATTAAAATTGATCCCATGGGGTTTTCAAAAATTTTAATTTTATGATGGATCACATGATTGTTGATTGATGCATATGTATGTTTATTTATTCTTATGTGGGCTGCCCGTGTTTTAATGTGTGCTGTGCTGGGGCCTGCGTGCCTGGGAATTAATTGTAAATTAATTTTTAATTTTGTGATCTGCGTATCACAGTTCAATTAATTTATAATGTGAGATTGACCTGCGTGTCAATCTTGTCTAGATAGTTAAATTTGTAATTTAATTAGACAAGAGCACAGAGCACACATGGCAGAGGCGCATGCAGCAGAGGCTTAACCAGGTGGGAGGTCTAGGGTTCGACTCTGGGACCAGGCGCAAATTCCTGGTAGGCGCACCTGAGTTGCAGATGGCGCTTGGGCCCTGGTTTGGGCCAGATGAGCAGCTAAAGACCCATGAAGAGCTCTTGTGAAGACTTAAGTTAGGTTAAGGTCTTACTTAGGCTCAATGGGCTTTTACCACATAAGATTCATGCTTTCTTTTATTTTATTGTTTAAATATTAGAATTGCATGATTAAGTTTATCTTCTGCTATCACCATAGGAATTGCATGATAGTGAAGAAGATAAAAGACCGTTAAAATCCAACGCTAAAATATCAAGCTCGTAAGCCTTCTGACGCGAAACCTCACTGTTCTGATTATCGTTGGAGCCGTGTTGTACCCACTCAGTGGGCACGTCCATCTATCTTCAGACGGTGCGGGATTACACCTGTGTGTTACAGAGTAGGGATTTATCCCTTCTCGTTGCTCAGCATAGCACATGGTGGTCCAGGGAGTAGGTCGGGTCAGCTTGACCGTGTTGGCTACATATGTGGCGCATATGGTAGCACATGGAGGCAGCCATCTGTGGGGTCAGAGACTGTGTTGTACCAACTCAGTTGGCACAGTCTGCTGGACTGCCCAGATGAAGGGGAATCGCACGGGTTGGCGATTGGCAGGGACTGCCTACCAGAGATTAGTGCTTGTACTCTTTGTGCATCTTATCTCGCCTGAGCGGGACGCGGAGACCAAGTATGAAATCTGGATCCCATCTCACTAAAAGAGTTCTACTCTTTCGGGCTGTTTTGTTGGATTTTTCAAGCCAGATAAAATAGTGAGAAAAAAAAGAATCTTTCTTAAGTCCTGATTGATTCTTATACATTGATACTGACCTTGCTGTTCTTGCATTGTTGTAGATACCTGCAGCAACGAACACCATGAACTTCAATGTGCGATCCCTACTGGAAAGGGAGAAGTTTGCTGGGCCGAACTTCTCTGACTGGTTTGGACACCTTAAGATCGTACTTAAGGCAGAGAGGAAACTGTATGTCCTCGAGACGGCGATACCGCCTCAGCCCGCTCCGAACGCCGCAAGGGCGGTTCGGGAAGCCTATGAAAAGCACGTCAATGATAGCATTGATGTCGCTTGCCTGATGCTAGCGTCTATGACGCCACCGCTGCAGCGTCAGCATGAGGATATGTCTGCTATAGACATGATAGCGAACCTCAAGATGCTGTATGCTGCACAGGCGAGGACAGAATGCTATAACTTGACGAAGCTTTTCTTTCAGAGCAAACTGGCTGAAGGGAGCCCAGTGGGAGCTCACGTGCTCAAGATGATTGGGCACAAGGAGGCTCTAGAGAAACTGGGGCATACCATCAACCAGGAGCTTGCTGTGGATATTATTCTGCAGTCTCTCCCGCCTTCATTCGACGCGTTCATTATTAATTTTAATATGAACAAAATCGATTGTACTCCGGCAGAGCTGCTCAATATGCTCTTGACCACTGAGGAGACTCTGAAGGGTAAGCCTTCGACCTCTGTCTTAATGGTTCCTTCTAGGAACAAGAAGAAGGGGAAGAAGGGCAAGACCCCTGTCAAGAGCTACAGCAAGGCTTTGAAGCAAAAGGTCAAGCGGTCCAAGGAATACAGATGTTTCCACTGTGGCCAGCTGGGTCACTGGAAAAAGGACTGTAAAGCACTCCAAGGAGATAAGAGGGGAAGCATCGCTTCTGGCTCAGGTATATTCGTGACTGAGGTCATGTTTTCATCTTCTTCTATATCATGGGTGTTGGACACTGCATGTGGAGTTCATATTTGTTCAAATGTACAGGAACTCAAGAGAAGAAGGCAGGTGGGACAGCATGAGGTGGACCTACGCGTTGGAAACGGGGCACGGGTTGCTGCTGTTGCTGTAGGAGACTATTTCATTTCTTTACCATCTGGACTTGTATTGGAACTAAACAGTTGTTATTTTGTTCCCAGTATTACTAAAAATATTATCTCCATTCCTGCTCTTGTCAGGAAGGGATTTTCCTTTGAATGCAATATTTCAAAGTGTGTTTTATCTTATGATAATATTGTTTATGCAACTGGTTCAATTAGCAATGGGTTATTCATGTTGGACATGGAGCGTTCTATACAAAATATTGATATTAAGAAAGCCAAGTATGCTGATGACAGCACCTTGCTATGGCATAGTCGTTTAGGCCATATAAACGAGAAACGCATTAAGCGGTTGCATGATCATGGACTGCTGGGGTCATTCTCCTACAAGGAGATTGATACATGCAAAGCTTGTTTGATGGGCAAAATGACGAAGTCACCTTTTTCTCACAAAGGTCAAAGGGCTTCAGGTTTACTTGACCTTATACACAGTGATGTGTGTGGGCCATTTAGTAAACATGCCAGAGGTGGCTATCAGTACTTCATTACCTTTACTGATGATTTCAGTAGGTATGGCTATGTCTTTTTAATGAGACATAAGAGTGAATCTTTTGACAAGTTCAAAGAGTTCAAGAATGAAGTACAGAATCAGCTAGGCCGAAATATCAAGGCACTTCGCTCAGATCGAGGTGGAGAATACTTGAGTCATACGTTTACTGACTATCTGAAGGAGTGTGGGATTATCTCACAGCTCACTCCGCCAGGAACACCGCAATGGAATGGTGTGTCCGAGAGGAGAAATAGAACGTTACTTGATATGGTTCGTTCTATGATGAGTCAGGCTTCTTTACCCAACTCCTTTTGGGGTTTTGCACTGGAAACAGCTGCAAAGGTACTAAACCGAGTGCCATCCAAGGCCGTTTCAAAGACGCCATATGAGTTATGGTATGGGAAACAGCCGAGCTTAACATTTATCAGGATCTGGGGTTGCGAGGCTTATGTCAAAAAGCTCGCCTCTGGGAAACTAGAGAGCAGATCTGACAAATGTATCTTTGTCGGTTACCCTAAGGAAACTAAGGGTTATTATTTCTTCGATCCCAAGGAGAACAAGGTTTTTGTTGCTCGGACGGCCATATTTCTTGAGAAGGAGTTTCTTCTGCAAGAGGCCAGTGGGAGAGAAATAAAGCTGGATGAGAATCCAGAGGAAGGACAAAGTGCTCAAGCACAGTTGGATGAGCCTGAGCCAGTAGATCAGGTTATTGAACATCCTGAGGCTCAGATATCACGGGAACTGCGAAGATCGGGAAGGATTCGTCGACAGCCTGAGCGCTATGACGGAGTCTACATCATTGATAATGATGAACCCCTCACTTATGCAGATGCGGTCAATGGACCGGAGTCAGCGAGATGGCTTGAAGCTATGCGCGCCGAGATGGACTCCATGTCAGATAACCAAGTTTGGGATTTGGTTGATCCGCCTCCGGGAGTTATCCCTATAGGCTGTAAATGGATCTTCAAGAAGAAGATTGACATGGATGGTAACGTGGTTACCTATAAAGGCAGGCTAGTTGCGAAAGGTTTCAAACAAATCTACGGGATAGATTATGATGAAACTTTCTCACCTGTGGCTATGTTTAAGTCTATTCGGATTCTTTTCGCGATAGCTGCATATTATGATTATGAGATCTGGCAGATGGATGTGAAAACAGCTTTCCTTAATGGAAATCTGGATGATGATGTGTATATGACACAGCCTGAGGGTTTCACTAATCCATCAGATCGTCATAAGATATGCAAGTTAAAGAAGTCCATTTATGGACTTAAGCTAGCATCGAGAAGCTGGAATATTCGTTTTGATGAATCAGTCACTGAATTTGGTTTCATCAAGAACGAGGATGACCCGTGTGTATATAAGAGGTTTAGTGGGAGCGTGATTACTTTCCTAGTCCTCTACGTCGATGATATCTTGATCATTGGAAATGACATTCCTGAAATGCATGCTGTGAAGGCATGGCTGAGGAAATGTTTCCAGATGAAAGATTTAGGAGAAGCAGCCTATGTATTAGGTGTGAAGATCTACAGGGATAGATCTAAGAGGCTTCTCGGGCTGTGCCAGAGTACTTACATCGATAAAGTCCTGGAGAGATTTCATTTAGAGAATTCTAAACGAGGATATCTTCCAGTCAGACATGGTCTGAATCTTTCGAAGAGTCAGTGTCCACAAACACAGACTGAGAAAGATGAAATGGACAATACGCCTTATGCTTCGGCTATTGGATCCATTATGTATGCGATGTTGTGTACTCGCCCAGACGTCGCTTACGGGTTAAGCGTGACCAGTCGTTTCCAAAGTAATCCAGGTATGGCGCACTGGATTGCAGTCAAGAACATCTTAAAATATCTGCGGAGGACCAAAGATATGTTCTTGATATATGGTGGTCAGGAAGAACTCAGTATAGAAGGATATACTGACGCTTCGTTCCAGTCGGACCAGGATGATTTCCGATCGCAATCAGGCTATGTTTTTAGCTTGAATGGAGGAGCAGTGGTGTGGAAGAGTTTCAAACAGTCAACTGTTGCTGATTCCACAACAGAAGCCGAGTATGTTGCAGCCTCGGAAGCATCCAAGGAGGCAGTGTGGATTCGTAAGTTCGTGAGAGAACTTGGTGTTGTTCCTTCGAGTGCAGATCCTTTGGTTATCTTCTGTGATAACACTGGAGCAATCGCACAAGCAAAGGAACCACGGTCGCACCAGAAGTCCAAGCACATACAAAGACGGTTTCATTTGATCAGGGAGATCATTGATCGTGGCGAGATCAAAGTTTGCAAGGTACATACAGATGACAATCTGGCAGACCCGCTTACCAAGCCTCTGGCGCAGCAGAAGCATGAGAAGCACTGTAATAATATGGGTTTGAGATTTCTCAACCATTAGATTAAGTGCAAGTGGGAGATTGTTGGGGTATGCCCTTAGCCTAATGTTTGAGGCCTTGGGATTGTATCAGTATCATGTAATAAACTTTTATGTTTATAAAGGCATGGTTATTATTCAGGTTGTTACATTGTCTGCTGCAATATATGTTCTTCTGAATAATGTCTCAAAGCTGTTCAGCTGGGCTGACATGCTGTTGTGTCCTTAGTCGATATATCTTGGTGAACATGAGACAGCCTTGATATGGTTAAGACTAATATGTGTTCTAATCTTATAGGATGCTTCGAGCATGGAATAAGATGTAGACTCATGGGTACATTGGATGTACTGGACAGACCCTACTAGGATATTCAATTGCTTGTCACAATGTGAATATTCCTTGAGTATGACAAGTGGCACATTTCCTCTGACTTGAGATCACTTGTGTTTTCTAAATGATGATTGTCATTGTTTTGAGTTAGTTCAATATCATTTGAAACATAATGATTATAGACTATCTTGGATGGTGAGCTTGAGTCATGTTAGGGCACTAGTGATAGACATAGGATTGCCGTCTCCTTGTTTAAGGAGTGTGATGTTCTAAAGGGGCCCCCTGGATGAGATGATTGAGAAAGTGTATGGCCATACCCAGGTGACTATGTTCATCTGATCTAATCATGCTCATCATATTGGAGCTACAAGCTTGACACGCTTGTCCAATAAGAACATCCAGTGGCAAAGGAAATATGTATGCTTTGTGAGTTGATTCACACTTGTGCTGTGGTTTGGGTGTAGTCTTGGAAGACTCTTTCCTTTATATCGGGAGACAGTGATGTGTTGCTAGATACCCCTCACTGATCGTGATAATGTAAATTATTGTTACCGACATTTAAAGGAAACCCTCAGGGTCGCACAATTTGATGATATGGCTTACTTAAGTCAGATCGTGAGGACTGAATTGTTTGGGTTCAGTTTAAAGGGATTTAATCTCTGATTGTAAGTGAGATCAAGTCTGATCATGTCTGATTGACTAGGGCTACAGATCGGTAAGCTTCGATTGAGAGAATGGATGCCAGATCGGTGAGATCAGAAGCATCTAGAGATCAACGGTCGGATCCAGAGCTTTAGGGTTCAATGTGATCTGGACTGATGGCTTGGGTCGAATGGTCTTTGAACCAGACCAAGTTGAACCGGCTCATGTAATGAGCGCATGGTTCAAGGCTTGGCGACATGTTCACTTGGCGTGAACGTTGGGGCGAGTGGTGGTTACTATTTTTAGTAACCATGATCTCCACTTGGATGAGGATCATGTTCGAAGAGACCATTCCTCTATTCTGGCCATCTGAAGTTTTCCTCTAGACGTTTTTGCGTGAGGCGACAACGTGAAGAAGAGAGGAAGTTTCGACCAAGCAAGGAGTTGCTCTCTCCCTTCCTTTTCGATCAAGGACACCTTGGAACTTTGCTAGCACAAGGAGCACCAAGGGTAGGCGCATTGATCATCTTGTGTGTGAAACTTAGGAGAAGGCTCGCTTGCGTCTTTCCTTCCAAAGCTTCATCAAACCGATGGCAATGGTATGAGTTTTTCTTCATCCATTCAAATATTCGAAAGCTAGTTATATGACATATATAGATCTTTTGAAACCCTAATATCCCATGCGAAATCTTGTTGCGCCACCATATGGGTTTCTACCCCTTTAGAAGGGGTTCCCTTCAAATAGATAGTGGGAGTAGTCTAAATGTGGTTTCTAAGCAAGTTGTAGCTTGGTTTGAGCTCACCCAAGAAAAGCATCCTAAACCTTATAACATCTCATGGGTTGACCAGTCTAGTATTCCAGTAGCCTTCAGGAGTTTAGTACCTCTAACGTTGGCCACCCATCAAGGGAACGTATGGTGTGACATCACTGATATGGATGTGGCCGATGTATTGTTGGGACGCCCATGGTTATATGACATGGACGTGACCCATTATGGTCATAGCAACACCTATGAGTTCCTAGTTGACAAGAAGAAAATCACTCTTATGCCTAGCCTACCTAGAGAACTTAGGACATCACATAAAAAAGGAAAGGTAGTTGAGTCCAAGAAGCCTATTACCTTGTTGAGACCCCAAGCCTTCCTCCAAGACATTAAGGAAACCGGTCTCCTTTATACTCTCCTTGTGCAGCAAGTCAGCCCTGAGGCCGAGCCTAAACACTCCCCTCATAACTGAAATGTTAAGGAACTACCCTACTATCACCCCAATAGAGTTACCCAATGAGTTACCACCTGAAAGAGAAGTCCAACATGCTATTGATCTGGTGCTAGGTGCCACCGTACCCCATTTACCCCACTACCATATGAGTCCCTTAGAACATGCTGAATTGAAGAGACAAGTGGATGATTTGCTTAGTAAATGGTTAATTAGGGAGAGTCTTAGCCCATGTGCTGTACCTGCTTTACTTACACTCAAAAAGGATGGCACATGGAGAATGTGTATTGACTGTCGGGCCATTAATAAGATAACTGTCAAATATCGTTTCCCTATTCCTCGGCTTGATGATCTCCTTGATATGATTGTAGGTTCAGCTTGGTTCTCCAAGGTGGACCTCCGTAGTGGGTATCATCAAGTTAGAATTAGGGAAGGAGATGAGTGGAAGACGGCTTTTAAGACACAAGATGGCCTTTATGAGTGGATGGTTATGCCCTTTGGGCCGACCAATGCCCCTTCCACTTTTATGAGGTTAATGAATCATGTGTTGAAGCCATACATTGGCAAATTCCTAGTGGCCTATTTTGATGATATCCTAATTTTTAGCAAAACCGAGGAAGAACACCTAAACCACTTAAAGGCCACTCTTGATTTGTTGAAAGAGGAACATCTATTGCTAAATTTGAAGAAATGTGTTTTCTTAACTCAAGAGGTTGAATTTCTCGGCTTCATTATAAATGATCAAGGACTCAAGGCCGATCTATCAAAAGTTGATGCTATTGTTAATTGGCCCACCCCAACTTCTATCACCGAAGCTAGGAGCTTCCATGGCTTAGCTACATTTTATAGGAGATTCATACATGGCTTTAGTACATTGGTAGAACCCATAACTAACTGTTTGCACAAAGGAAATTTTGAGTGGACTACCTTGGCTGAGAAGGCCTTTCAAGAAGTGAAGTTGAGAATCACTACTACACCGGTATTGAGGTTGCCCGATTTTAATAAAGTGTTCCTTGTGGATTGTGATGCCTCGGGGGTTGGAATTGGTGGCACACTTAGCCAAGAGGGGCATCCAATTGCTTTTTATAGTGAGAAATTGAATGAAGCAAGGCAACGGTATTCTACTTATGATAAAGAGTTTTATGCCATTGTGCAAGCTCTTAAACATTAGAGGCATTATCTCATTCATAAGGAATTTATTCTCAATAGTGACCATCAAGCCCTCATCTATTTGAACAGTCAAGTCAAACTAAATCCTAGACATGCTAAATGGGTTGAGTTTCTACAGCAATACACATTTGTCTTCAAACACAAAGCTGGAAGCCAAAATAAGGTGGCCGATGCTTTGAGCCGAAAATTGCTTCTACTAAACACACTACATGTGTGGGTCACAGGATTTGATAGAATCAAGGATGAATATGAAAAGCGCCCTAATTTTAAAGATATATTTCTTGACATTCAGACCGGTATAACACCCCTCCCTAATTTTGAAATCAATGATGGCTATCTATTTAGAAAGGGGAAGCTTTGTATCCCACAGAAACCTACGTCTTAAGTACCAAATAGTTGTATTCTCACTAGCTAAGCGATCGAATGATGAAAGTAAGCAATATGAAGATTGTATGAAATATCAAAGAGGAAGCATTGGGACTAGGGTTTCATCCACCTTAATATTTATGACTAGATATAATTAAAGGTTCATCAAACTATTTTCGTTATGGTAAAGATATAGCTTACTTAATAAAGAAATTAACTCGCTCTCGCGCAGTCAATTTACAAAGAACGATCCTCACTCTCATGCAAGATCTATTCAATGTTAGATATGAGTAAACTTTGATCAAAGAGATTAAGAATCACTCTCGTGCATTCCATCTCAGTATCAAGATCTCAAGCAAAACTAAGCACTCTCGCACCTTAGTTTCACAGGTTTTACTTAAGGTTTTCGAACAATTCAATATCTATCTCTAGCATATTTTCATGTATAAAACAGTAATAATTTCTAGGTCAAAACATCAACAAGAAATAAGCATCTAAAATCTAAAAATAAGAACACAACCAATCTCTTGCGATGAGCTCCTACCATAAATTCTAGGGTTCCAAGTTTATGCATATCATCTTCTCAGTCCATACACAAAAACTCTAAAACATGTTAATGCATGACACTAGAAACGATTAAAGACAATGATCTCTTAAGTAAAATTACCATGCCAAAAATATCATGATGAAATAAAGATTATCTAGTCATAGAAATATCAAGGGGGATTATACCCTTTATCCCAAAAGAAAGTTTAAGCTTGTATAGTAAAAAGATTACAATACAACATAATTTTAGATGATCAGAATACGAAAGGGAAGAGGAAAAGTTACAAAGTACAGTGTTGTAATCGAAATTACAGCACCGTAATAGGCTAGAAACGCGATGAATAGTGGCATCCCCACTGTTTTGTTGATTTATCCCCCGATCGGACTCCTTTCAATTTGAAACTTCTGGAGTATCTTCTCCTTCACTAGGCGAAGCTTCAGTATATATTTCATGACCTGAGGTGGTCTCTACGCCTCTCGGCGCGAGGCCGAACCCTAAGCGCCTCTTTGTCGATTTCTCCCTCAATCCTGGATAAAAATTTAGGGCTTTCACTTCGTGTCTCTTCTCCTATTAACAACGAGTTCGCAGCACACTCTCTAAGATAGTCAAAGAACTCACCGCTCAGGTACTCTCCACCACGATCTGATCGAAGAGCCTTAATAGATCTACCAAGCTGGTTCTCTACTTCATGTCTGAACTCCTTAAATTTCTCAAAGGATTTGGACTTATGTCTCATCAAATAGACATAACCGTATCTACTGAAGTCATCAGTAAATGTGATGAAGTAGTTGTACCCTCCTCTGGCTTGTTTACTAAATGGCCCACACACATCACTATGTATGAGATCCAACAAACCTCCTGCCCTCTCACCAATCTTGGTGAAGGGTGCTTTTGTCATTTTCCCTAATAAACATGGCTCGCAAGTATCAAACTCCTCCAAGGAGGTTGAATCTAACAATCCATTTGCATGGAGTTGTTGAATGCGATTCTTGTTTATATGGGCTAATCGACAATGCCAAAGGTACGCACCAACTGAACCACTCAGTTTGATCCTTTTGTCATTTATGTTACATATAGATTTATCCATGTCCAAGACATATAATCCATTGCACAAGGTACCCTTCCCATAAAACACATTTGCAAATGAAAAAGAACAAGAGTCCTCTTTTATTTCAAATTTAAATCCTTTCCTTGCCAAGCAAGGAATAGATACAATGTTTTTGGTAAGAGAAGGTACATAATAGCAATTAATTAACTCTAGTTGAAGTCCAAAAGGCAGGGAGAGCGTCAAAAGTCCTACGGCAACAGCAGCAACCTGTGCTCCGTTTCCAACACGTAGGTCAATCTCTCCAGGCCGCACCGCTATACTTTTCTTGAGCCCCTGCATATTTGTACAAATATGAGCTCCACATACGATATCCAATACCCATGACATATAAGTAGAAAGGTTGACTTCGGTAACATAAATACCTGAGCCAGAAGATGAAACCCTGCTTCTCTTCTCCTCATTCTGAAGTCGCACCATGTCCTTCAACATGTGAGGTGGCCCTCCACATGAATAGCACATGTTATTCCTGATCCTTTCCATCTTTAGTTTTAGTTCCTTGGTTAAACCTTTCGATTCACCACACTGAATGACTACTTTGGGAGGGTTGAGCTCAACCAATTCATTGAAGAGCTGCCTTAGATTATAAATAATCTCAAAAGCACTCTTAGATTCATATTGCCCTCTAAATTCAGGCGACATGTTGGTTAGCATCAAATTAGCAACCTCCAAAGTATCAGCCTGATGCTTATCAAAAGCATCCTTCTCAGCCGCTGAGGCCGAGCATGGAAGTGGCTCTAGAATAGGCTGCTCCAGGACATAGAGCTTCCTCTCGAGCTTAAGGACAATCCTCAAGTTCCGATACCAGTCCATCAAGTTGGATCCAACCAACTTGTCCTTTTCCAGGATAGATCGCAGTGACCATCTGCTATTGTTCGTAGTCATTGATCTACAACAACCAAGAAAGCAGATTAGTACTACTTCGAATCATTTAATCTGGACTTGCATTAAATGATTATGGCTCCCACTATTTTAATCGAATTGACAACCCAAAAAGTCAATCGAAAAATTTGAGATTTCTTAGTGAGATGGGATCCCTATTCCACACGAGGCTTCGCGTCCCACTAGGGTGGGATGAGATGCACAAAGTGACTCATGCTTCGTAAGGTAGGCACGCCGGCCGATTGCCCCTAGGGCAATTCCCCTTCTCAAGACAGTTCAAGCATTTCGTGCCCAGCTAGGGCTGGAACAACACAAAACCCTAACCTCTCGAGGCTGCCTCTAGAATTCCATCATGTGGCCACCAAATATGAAATCTAGTCAAGTCTATCCTAACCATTATGCCCAGGGCCAATGAGCTTCCTTGCTAGGGCACGTCTAGGATTTTAACTGGACTCAGGAAACCATTGCCACCACACGCCTTCTAAAGATAAGTGGGTGTGTCCCACTAGGGTGGGAAACAGTGCACAACACCACTGATCGATAGCTTGACGAGGGCTACATGTCAGAAGGCTACAGACTCAATATTATTTTGAGGGTTTTTGAGGTCTCATCCTCTCAGTTTTATCTTTTGTCTAACATTACAGGCATGCAATCCTATAGTGATAACAAAACGATAAAACACATCCAGGCATGCTTTAACAGATATCAAAAGCAGTAAACAAGCGATGTGGTCATAGCCTAATCAACACATTGAACCATCACATGCCAAAGGATGTTCAATGCTTGAGCTAGGTGACAAGCCCCAACAAGACCTAACCTAGCCGCCACCAAGCTTTATCTTCAAGTGCGGCTTCAAGGTCCTCCACATCAAGGCATGGCATGCAAACCCAAGGGTTCGGCCAAGACATTGATGGCTCCTCCATGCATGATGCGCCATCATGCTTGTGCTAAGAGGGATAGCTCATGAACCCTACGGTTCGGCCAAGCCCTTACTTGCGCCACCAAGCAAGATGCGCCATCATGGTTGATGCGCCAAGATGTAAGCTTCAAGAGGGATGCGCCCTTAATCTTCTTTGTGCGTTTACAAAACAAAAAGAAAAAGCGGCACGTAGGCCTCACACAGAATACATCACAGGCATACAAGGGGCTTGACTATGACCACAACACGATGCACAATCATCTCATGCTTTTCTATATGCTCAAGAAAACATAAAACTTCGGTTTTAGTTTCTTAGAAAACATGTCTTTCAACCTCAATGTCCGTTCGCAAATCTAGGATTTTTCATTTCTCTCAGGAGTCTACAAGTGACGCATGCATGCTCCAAGCATGCTTGCCGTCTACCCTTGCAATCCTTAACTTGCCAAGAAGTCCCACATAATAGGTCTATCCTACATGCGTGGGGAGAAATTAATTCTCTCACATATGGGTCTATCCCACCATGTGAAGAAAGCGAAAAACCAAAGAGATCGAATAGATGTCAGGAACGAAAAACTTACGATTTTTCTTACTTAGAAAAATCCATGCGCATATGCAAATTTTCAAAAAATTTCAGATGGCATGTGAGCATACAATAAAAGCATAAAACACCGTTCAAGTTCGCAAGATGGCTCTGATACCACTGTTGCGAAACCCCAGGGATTTTAAAATTTTATAGACAAGCACAGCGGAAGCAATCCCCAAAACAGGCCAGTCCCAAAAACCCAGAAGATCGAGTCTTGCGAGGAGATCGACACGGTGACTAGGAGATGATACCTTGATGCAAATTAAGTGATGCGATGCAGGCGCCCAAATGTGCGCCCTTTGCAGTCTCGCACACAGCCGAACCTCGAATCCTCTTCTTCCACGCACGGTGCTACCTCGGGAAGAAGATCCATGCCTTTGGGAGACTTCCTCAATCACTTGCGCCAACTCCAGAGGAGGTGGAGCTTCGTCGGAGCCCAACTCTTGAAGCACTCCACCAAGATCCGAACCAAAATCAACCGAAGCCAAAGTCCAACTTTGGAGAGGAGGGCGCCAAGGAACTTCCAAAGTTCCGAACTCACTAAAGGGAAGAGGAGAGGCAATGGGCGAACATCCCTCTCCCTCTTTCCAAGAGTGGGGACAAGGGGGACAAGGGTGCAAGAGTTCAAGAGTTGCGATGAGGAGGGAGGAAGGGGGTTTATATACCCATGAATAGGTGCACCTCTTCACTAGTGAAGAGGCACACCTCTTCATGAAGAGACACACCTCTTCAAGAGGTAAAACCCATTTCGCCCACTCCAAGTGCCATGCGCCCAAGTACATTCACCCACTCCAAGTGAGAAGCTCCAAGCTTCTCTCCTTAAGAAGATGTCCAACTTGGATTTGTCCACCTCAAGGAAATGCGCCAAGCTCACTCTAAGTAGCTTCCGCCATTCCATTTGGCCCATTGGCCCAAATGGCTTATTGAGCCCATTTGGCCTATTAGCCCAACTTGGTCTATTGGGCCCATTTGGCCTACTAGGCTCAAAAACAAGTTAGCTCCAAATGATTCCTTTCATCTCATCTAACACAGTGGTGCTGATGGATTCTCCCAAACAGATCTGAGTTATTCAATAACTCAATCAATAGGCTACCCGATCAATACGAGAACCCGAGTTTGAAGTTGTGCAACCCTGTAGGTTCCTCAGACGTTGGCAGTGATGAACCGAGTCATCACAAGCAGTGATTGGCACCTAGCAGTGCATCGCTGCTACCCAAGTCATCGGAATGGATATCAACATCGACATCCCCATCATCGCAACAAGGTACCGATGCATTACAGTCTCTTTGCGGAACTGATATCTGATTGGACAAAGTGTGTCACCACTTTATTTTCACCCAATCTCATGGTCATGACTAAATCAGGCTTTCACCTGGGTATGGCCATACACTTTCAGTCATGCTACCATAGGGGGGCCCCGTGGATATCAAGCTTCCCATAGGAAGGGGCAAATCCTATGTCTGTCCATTAATCTTCTCATATGGGTCGTGACATACCCAATGACAACCGTTATGACCTCCCTGCTACGGCGAGGCGTTAGGTTGTATCAAAGTATGCTCCTAACTATATAGAAGAGTCAATGACCTCAAGTCAAGGGATCAATGCATCTCCTGTCACATGTGAGCTTAACTCATGACACCAAGTTAAAGCCTCACAGCGGGTCGGTCTAGTATATCCACCACTGATATACCCATATGCCTGCGTTAGTACCCCGTGCGTAACCAGCCCATATACCAGTCTCACATGCACCAGAGCTGTCCCTTATCCACTTAGGTACTCTACTGGGGACACACCGTTTAAGCACAGATACAATCTGTCTCCAGGGACATTATTATCCATGTACATAATCACAGATGTAAACATAGCATAATAACGACAATGCCAGAATGATATATTAAATATCAATGTCAAGTAGTGCAAGATGGACCAACAACGGGTCCAAGGGCATATACACCAACAGTGAGAACTTGATTTAGTCATGACCATGAGATTGGGTGAAAACAAGTGATGACACACTTGTCCAATCGGATATTAGTTTGGCAAAGGGACTATAATGTAACTGTACTTAGTTGCGATGATGGGGATGTCAATGTCGATATCCATTCTGATGACTTGGGTAGTAGGCGGTGCCACTCACTGGTTGTGGTGAACTTAGGTCAACATTGCCAACGTCAAAGGAACCTACAGGTTCACATACCCTGATACTCGAGTTCTCGTATTGATCGGGAAGCCTTATGATCGAGTTATTAGATAGCTCGGATCTATTTAGGAGATTTCGTCAGCGCCAATGGGCCTGATAAGATAGAAGAGAGTTATTGGAGCCAAACTTTATTTTTGGCAGGTTGACCCGTATTTGACCATAGTTGGTTGAATTTGGATTAGAGCTGCATTGGATTAGATCCAATAACTTAATCAACCCATGTAATGAAGTTTGGGCTAGCTCATTATCCAATAAGGCCCAAGAACAAGTTGTCGTGAAGGGATAAGAACCCAAAGGGGTATAATGGGGGAGAAAAGCCAACCCCATTGGTGCCAAGGGCATAATTGGGTGAGCTTGGCGCAATTTGCTTGTTATGGAAGCAATTGGCGCCTCCCCTTGGTTCTTTGGATGGAATGCTTGCCTCTATAGCAAGTCTTAGGGTTGATATGGATAGAAGAACTTCTTAGGAAGGTTTTTGGCACATATGGCTAATAGGAAAGCTTTGGGAGAATTTCCTTAGACCTAACCCTAATTGCATCCCTAGCCGCATAACTCCTTCATGAATTGTGCCAACTCCCTCTTGCCTTGCTGCCTCTTGCATCTATATATTAGATGCATGCATGAGCCCCAAAAGACATCAATTTAATTGGAGAGAATAGTAAGGGGGCGAGAACAAAGAATTGGCATAAGGTCTTCTCTTCCTCTTAGCCGCAAGTGATCTTCCTCCTTTCCTCTTGGCACAAGGAGCATTGATACTTGGCGACTTCCCTTCCTCAATCCTTCTCTTGGCGCATCCCTTCCTCAAGGTTAGCGCAAGTGAATTGGAGATCTCCCTAAGCCTTGGATCTTCTTCCCGAGGCTAGCACCGGGCATGGAAGAAGAGAGCTCAAAGCATCCGTGTGCGTTAGACTGCAGAGGGCGAATGCTTGGGCGCATACCTCGACATCGGCCTCCACTTGCTCTAGGTACTTTCTCCTCTCATCGTGTCGACTCCCTCGCATGACGAGCTTCACTGGGTTTTTGGGACTGACCAGTTTCGGGGATATTCTTTCGCTATGTTTTTGTAATCTGTAATGCCAAAGATTTGTAAAATTTCCCCGGGGTTTCCCAACAATGCCCATGTATGCAAAATTTTTAAAGGACATTCTTTCAAACCGATAGAAGCTAGAGGAACCAGGCACAGTGGCACTAACTGAAGAGTGTAGCGCCATTATTCAAAACAAGCTTCTAGAGAAATTGAAAGATCCGGGTAGTTTTTCAATACCATGCAAAATTGGGGATTTATCTTTTGATCACGCATTATGTGATTTAGGCACCAGTGTCAATTTAATGTCGTTTTCTATATATAGGAAATTGGACATTGGCGATGCAAAACCAACACCGATCTCATTACAACTTGCTAACCATTCAGTATGCAAGTCGGTAGGAATCCTGGAAGATGTCCCGATCAAGGTCGAAAATTTCTTCATTCCAGTCGACTTTGTTGTGCTTGGATGCAGAAGGACACCAAGTTACCGATAATTTTGGGAAGACCATTTCTTGCAACTGCCAGAGTAGTTATTGACATTAAAAACGGGAAACTAGCCTTAAACATCAGTAAGGAGGCTATTCAATTTGATCTATCATGAAGTCTGAAACACGCTTCCATTGCAGATTCATATTATAGCTTGAATGTTATCGACAAGGCTGATAAAGATGAAAATCCCATGGCAGATGGGATGAATATGGACCCACTAGAGGTCTATCTCTCGGAGAGTCCAGAAGCTAAAAAGAATGAAGAAGCCCAAGCATATGTGAAACTAATGGGCTCGGTTGAAAAACATCATACTGACACCTACAATGCGGACTTTGAATGACACTGCGGTCGAGCTAAAGACCCTAAACAAGCGCTTCTTGGGAGGCAACCCAAGTGCTATATTTCTTTAATTTTCATTTCTTTTTCTGACATGTGTTATCTTTATTGCAGGTCGAGCTTGAGATTTCGGATCCAGCCATAATCTTGAGTGTGTTTTTTTTTAAAAAAAATCGCTTTACAGCCACGGCCTTAATACACATTACGGCCATAGCTTGGCAAAAAAAATTAGGGTCACTGTGATTTTTGCCAAGATGTGGGAACTGGGCTTTTCCACCTCCGCAACATCAATCACGCCATCGCCCTCTTCAATTCGCAATCTTCAATCTGCCCGCCTTTAATCTATCGCAACCCGTCTTCAATCGGCGCTAGCTTCAACAGAAAACTTCCGCCACCCTCACCTTCAATCCGATTTCTGCAGCCACCGACTTCCTCTGCCATTACTCCTCCAGCCATACAAAATAGTCGTTGCTCTTCATCTTCCTCAATGGAAATCAGCAAGATTTGTCACTAAGATGTGTTGAGTTACCTGCAAGAAAAGCTTGTCGCCAGACGCTTGGTTAATGGTGGTGACTATCCCTCTTCTGAAGTCGCTCTTTCGTGCGCCATTAACCCGCTGAAACATATGATTAAGACCTTAATTAAAGTTTAGCGCCTCTTCCGTGCAGCAATCCAGCTGCCAATTGCTTCTTTACTTCTGCTTCCTGAGTTTGCTGATATTTAATGAAAGTTTCGAGCGGAATTTCTTCTCCGCCGCTCGCCTCTGCCTGATCTTCGAGATCTTGTCTGTTGCTGAGAATACCGACCACCCGCTGATATCCTCATGAGCGTCGGCAACTCTGGAGATGAAGATTCCTGGTTATCTTTATCCTGATTCCATCTGTTGAAATTGATCCGCGCATTTGCATAGTTATAGACATCTCTCGGCAACTGACTGAATTTGCCCTGCTGCTCTACATCAAAGTGTTTCACAAAATATGCCGAAGAGTTCACCTCCTTCAGCTTGATTTCTATCTCCAATTCTACGTGCTTCACAAGATCTGCCAAGAAGTACCCCCACTTTCCTGATTTTCAGCATCTACATCTCTCAGAACTCTTCCAGGTTACCCTATTTTCCTTTTGCTATTGCTTTCTCTTGATTTAAATCTGCTGCATCTGCAATGGCCCCCAAACGCAAAATCGGAGCCCGAAAATCCACCATGCATATACCTGCTACTTCCTTCCGCCAGCTTGCATCTTCTATTGATCCACCCTCTTCATCAGCCGCTATACCGAGAACGCATGATATCTTTGGATTTCCTATGTGCAACGCTATTCAAATCCACAAAGGCCAATAGCTTTTCCAACTTCTCTGAATGTCCTCCTAAAATATGACGACAATGAGGATGACCCTCAAGAGTAATGCGTTGAGACAAGCATCAACAATGACTCCTACTAATCTTGTGAGTATCACAACCCATATCTCCAAATTTTGATCTTTACATACTATGCATAGGGACTATACAGATTTCAAGTCTAGGAGATAGAGGGTTCACTTTGGTTTGTCTTGTTTTAAAACTTTTTAGATAATTATAGCACTTTGTGTTTTGTTTTGATTCTCCTTGTTTTGATATTGGATGCACCCTTGACTTCCTATATTGGATTACACTCTGTGATTACTTTCACATGCTGATACTGTTCTAATTTTCAACGGAAATCACGATAGCTTCATATTTATATTGACTCCATGGACATCATTATGTTTTGAATCTTAGTTCTAGCTCAGAAATTTCATTTGATTATCTTATTTGAAAAGGTTGTGAAGTGATAGATCCTATTTTTGATTAAGATTTTTCTCTTAAGGCATGCTTATGATCTTCTTGTAGAAGTATATGACCCTATCAATTTGATTCTCCTTGCTAGATGTTGGATATAATTAATGCACTAAGCTACGATCTCCTCTCATAAATGTTACTTTGTGTCAAAAAAAAAATGTAAATAGAAAAAGAAAATAAAATAGACTCTTCTACTTGGCACTGCGTAAAATTGGCAGTAGTACCTAAGAAATGAGTTGAAGTCAAAATCAAAATTGAGAGGACAAAAATACAAATAAGAGTGCATTGGTGTTTTTCCAACTCGTGTCTTTAGATGAATCAGGTTCGAACGGAGTACATATACCACATAGGAGATTACTGCATTTCACGGAGGTAAGTCTTATCTGACTTTGGTTTCTGGATCTTCACACCTTTATTCCTGACGATAGATGATTATTTTGAATACCTTGAATTGTTGAGCTTTGTTCATAATGATATCTCCCATGGATATTTTACAAGCTTGACCGGATTTCATCTTTTTTCTGATTACCAGATTACGCCGTCCAAAGAGGGTAATCTGTACCTTTTGATATTTCTTTGAGAACTTTTAAAATTGCTTTGCTATAATTTTAACTCGTTTGAATTTAAGATCCATCAATGAGATGAAGCCGATGTTCCGATATCTCTAACCCTTGTATTCTCCTCAAAGCTTTCTCTTGCCAAATTTGGTTTGCTTTAAGTTGTATTGTTTTACTTTTTGTAATCTCAAACCGTTTAATCGATTGTCTAGCTATTAATTCAAAATCTTTTGGTACTTGATCACTGTCCCTGTGGACATTTTAGTACTATCATGACAAAGCCGTCACACTTGCGGTTAGTGGTGCGTTAGTATAGCAAACATCAGTAATCATTGTATTTTACTTGCTAATAGTTTTATTAACTGGGATTATGGAACCTTTTTTAGTTTATTCATGGTAATAGGCCTATTTCTTTGAATTCTGAAACAATCTTGCCTTGTTCATGAAAGGATTTGACTTGGTTATGTGTTTTGAGCTATGAAGTATCTTTTTCATCTCTAGATTGTGTTTTATCTTATTTTTATTGCTTGAGGACAAGCAAGAATTTAAGTCTAGGGGATTTCGATGTCTTGTATTTTTATAATATTTTCTGATATGATTTTATCTCAAACAAGGCAAATTCTGTTATTTTTATGTCCTATTAAGACTTATTTAATTGCTGAGTTTAGAATCTTCACCTCTTTTTTTTTACAATTCGAGGGAAATCACTCAATTTTGGAGCTTATTTGAAAATTCTAAACATCGAGTAATTTAGGATGAAAAATCGAGTTAGCACAACAAATTTGAAGTCAACCAAAATATTCTCCATTTGTCATGGCCTACCCATGACGTACATCATGGCCAAGATGAGCATTTTGCAAATGACCTTATAACAATTGAACCATGATGAGCATCACAACCATGACAAGCTTAAACTGAAGTTTGACAATTTCTTCGCCAAGAGGATCACAGCTCGACCGTGACTAGCTTCGTAGTCATGATCAACATGTCAATTATTTATAGAAAGGTTCATAAACCAGCTGTGACCAGCTTCATAGCCTGATACACATGCCAGTTTTTCACAATTCATGGCATACCTGTGACTAGCTACATGACCATCATGGACTTCCTAGTCACTTAACGCATGGCTAAGCCATGATGAGCTTCACGGCCAAGATAGAACCTGAGGGACCCAAAATTAGCTGATTTCTCTTGGAATTTAGACGGTCTTCAAGGGGATTTCATGGGGAAGTAGAAGAGGCATCATTTGGGAACAAAAAGTGAACTTTCTTGAGCTTTCAGAGTTGTTGATTGGTAGAAGAAGAAGAGAGCGGCGATAGGAGTGGCGACAAAGAATGACAAACAGTGGCGGAAGGGGATTTTTCATTGGTGAAATTGCAGGTAACTCCATATCAGATCTAAGGAGATTTGTTTGTTCTTTCCTCCTAATATTTTCTTCCTTTCATTTGTATTTTACTAGGAATTTAGATTCAAAAAGTTGTGCTTAATAGTTTTATCATGGTTGCTTAAGCTCTCTTATTTAAGACTAGGGATGTAGTCCTTCATTTGAATCTTTTATTAGAACCCTATAATATCAATGTTTATTTAATCTACCTTTGTTTATTCGATTTTCGCTGTGTTATTACCTTGTATTTACTTTGGACAAGTTTTTACATGTTTAAAACATCGTGAGAAAGACTAAAAGCTGAATTGCAACATTGGAATTGCTTAGATTGGGTTCATATTATTCTATCACGAAAGGAGTTAGAATTTATGCGTGGACTTTTTATATTATCCTTGTACTCATTGGATCTATTTAGTTTAGTAAGCCATGAAAGTAGGAGACCAATCTGAATAAATATCGGGTTATACTGTTGAATGGGATAACCTATACTTGCGAATAATATCCTTAAACATTTTAGATCAGCTGCATTATTACTTTTGTGTTTAAATTTAGATCTGTCATTGTGATGAACACTAATCTCCTGAATTATCTCAAAATTGCATTTAGCTCGTACCTCTTGTCTGGTAACCAATTTGATTTGCTAGTTTTAATTACTTTGCATTCAAAACTATAATTAGTTTGTCTAGCTATTGATTACATGATCCTTTGGCAGTTGACACTTGTCCTTGTCAGAATAATAACTTGTACTACACCAGTAAGTCGTGCTCTTGCGGTGGTGGTTGATACCAAGTGGTATTCACACATATAATTAGTTTTTGGAGTGATTGCTAGGGATAACTACTAATATAACGCTAGTTTAATTATTAACATACTAAACATTGCTTTGTTGATTTTCTTTTCTTATCTTTCTTTCGTTAGTTACTTTATTTTTATTTTGCTAGTATTACTTTGTTTTTTGCTTAGGCTTCTTGATATACCTGTTAAACTTGTTTATGCACAAAAATTTTAGAACAGGGGAGTTGTATGACATTGATTTGAAAATTGAGTGCACATTCAAACGAAGAAGAAGACTCAAGGTGTTGAGAAACAAAGAAGGCTCAACTAGAACTGAACCTCTACCTCTTACCATAGACAATAACAATGAAACATTGAGAGATTTCACAGCTCTAAATGTGCAAGGGCTTAATTCTAGCATTGCTCACCCTATCGTGGATGCAAACAACTTTGAGATAACATCTGCCCTACTTTCTATGCTTCAATAGAAACAATTTGGGGGTTCACCATTGGAAGACCAAAATATACTTCTTTCGATATTTTTAGAATATTGTGATACATTGAAAATGAATGGTGTCTCCAATGATGCTATTCGACTAAGGTTTTTCCTTTTTCTCATAGGAATCGAGCTCATATTTGGCTACACTCTTTACAACCAGGATCGATCACAACATGGGACCAATTCTCTCATGCATTCCTTTCTAAATACTTTTGATGCAGTGCAAGACCCATCATCACCAGACACCTCAGAGTCATCGCTGAAAATTCTAGGAGATTACGGCCATGACAAAAATTACGGCCCTGTTGTAAAGTTCTCGGTGGAGTCTGTGGAAGAACTTGGAAAATATTATAGCCGTGATAAAAATTACAGCCCATCCTGTAAACTCATATTACAACCGTGATGAAAATTATGGTCCGCTTGTCAAAGTCTCAAACGCCCCACTCGACCCCAACCGAGAAGATTTTGGCAGTGATAGACATTATGCCCCCCCTGTGATTTTAAATTACAACTGTGACAAAAATTACAGCCCGGCTGTGAAACCTTTTATGTAGTTCGCAGAAATGCCTGAAAAAAATTACGGCCGTGATGCAAATGACAGCACACCCGTAATTTCTCCAAAAGCTCCAGACCCACCAGTTTCAAAGGCCATTCAATGCTCCCAGTGCCAGGTTCAGCCTCCAGACAAGTACATGGGGGTAATCAGCCCTGTATCGAATTGATTGAAGCCCCTTCACCCCATGCGCTTAGATCCAACAACCTAGGTTGAGCCCAAACCAGATCGCCAACACAACTGGCTCACAAACATGCCACAAGGACGGTCAACACCAATATTAACCAACCACAGACGAGCCACTACTACTAGTTCGTGGCTGCTTGCTCCAAGATAGTGTGACCCGTCCCAACAAAGCCCACAAGTCCAATCGGCCCAACAAGGCCCAACCCACAACCACATCCAGCCAAAGCCCACATATGCTGGGGTTGTTGGGATTATCTTGCTTTAGTTGTCTTAACTTCTTTCTTTAGTTGGTAGGTTGTTGTGATTTGATTCTATGTAGCTTTTGGGAGGTTAGAATTTTCTAACCACCCCACCAACTAGTTTGTTGTAAGCTTAGCCTCTTTCATATAAAAGAGTAGCTAATGGCACTTAGGATTTTAGATTGTCAAGTTGGATAGATCTCACTTGTGGAGAGCAAGAGTGTAGTCGAAAGCATGTCTCGCTTCTTGGAGGTCCTTTCTTGTAACCGCATTTTCCTTCAAAGTAAAACACGTCTCGATACCTCGACACGTTAAGTTCACCTATTTGTTAATTGTTCTTGGTGTTTACTTCTTCCTTCCTTGCCCCGCGCTATTCCGGTCGCTAGATGTGGGAAGTTTGCATTGTTGCTAGTGTATGCGTTCAGGCCATAGTCGTCAAGCATCCCAACTTGCCACGCTGTGTACAAGCTCCCTATGCTGCGCTTGAGCTAAAGGCAACAAAAAATGGCTCACTTGCCAAGAGGTTAGCATTTAAATATGGTAATTTGGTTGCCATGGTTCTTACGACTTTTTGGCATTGCTCCAATACGAATCTCAATCATGATTTCTGCATTGTTTTCTCGCTGATTTCCCTCCGAGTACATTTTATTTCTCTCATCTCCAGACCCTCTCACGGTTTAATCGCTACATAAGTTCCGCCACCCGTAGAGTTGGAATTAAGGACCATCCCACCTAATCATCTCCATCATTTGGGTATCAGAGGGAGGTTCGCGGGTAATTCTTATTACTTGTGCCCTTCCCATTGCATTTGGATTTATCAGTTTTCAGCATCTTGTGGAGTCCTCCCTTGTTTGTGCATGGCAACTAGATCAGGAATGTCATATCAAGGCCCATCTAGTGTTGATCCTACTATCACCATGGAAGGTTCTAAAACCACTGTAGAACCTAGTGACCCACTGCCCGCGCACTTGAATGCATTAGAAGTAATGATGTAGCAACTTAGTGCAATGGTGCAACAAATTGCTACTATATTCCTGCTTTTGGTGGCTCACCCCGATCCATCTGTGTCTAGGCACCATGCCCACACTCCTTGGCCATCGCCCCCTCCAAGGGCGCGGGCTGAGGAACGATGTCATGTTGAGTATCCCCATAGAGTTGAGTCCGGGAGGCGCTGTTATGGTAGCCTAACCCCCGCGGATGACCCGTTTGAGGAGGATGAAGATTGGGCCATCGAAAGGCCCCAACCTAGGCCTAGGATTCCTAGGAGTCATGAGGATGACGATTCGTCATCTTGTCAGGGTGTCACCCAAGTCTTCGGATGGAAGCCTTGATCCAAAACTCTTTTTGGATTGGGCTACGTCTGTAGACTGGTATTTCGAATGGAGCGATATGCCGAAGTGCCTTCGAGTCAACTTTGTGTGTCTTCTCCTAGTTGGTCTAGCAAGCTTGCATTGGATGAATGTTGAACATCAAATCGAGCACCAAAACTTGCCACCCATCTCATGTTCGGACGAAATGAAGTATCATCTCAAGGAGAAGTTTGTCCCACCCTCATATAGGCAGCATATCCTAGACCAATATAGCAGCATATCCCAAGGGTGTAGCTCTATGTCTGAGTACATGATCCGGTTCGATGACTTGGAAATCACCATCCCAGCGCTTGCCCCTGATCCACCCGTGAAGATCTCGACAGAATTGGCAACTGGCGATCACATATTTGGAAACCCCGGGGATATTTTACAAATTTATAAATTTTCATCAAAAAATACAATTGCACAGTAGAAGAATATCCCCGAAACAGGCCAGTCCCAAAACCCCAGTGAAGATCGTCTTGCGAGGGGGTCGATACGATGAGAGAAGAAAGTACCTAGAAGCAAGAAGAGCCGATGCTGTTGTAGACGCCCAAGCATACGCCCTCTGTAGTCTCACATACACGGATTCCTCGAGTCTTCTTCTTCCACGCTCGGTACTATCCTTGGGAAGAAGATCCATGCCTTAGGAGAGTTCTCCAATCAACTTGCACCACCAACAAGGAGGGAGGCGCCAATGAAGAAGAGGAGAAGGGAATGCCGCAAGCCTTCTTGCTCCTTTGCGCCAAGGAAAAGAAAGGGAAGAAGCTTTCGGCTTTGATGGAAGAAGAAGAGAAGACCTCCAAGATCACTAAGCCTTCGCCCCTCTACTTGTCTCCATGCCTCTAAGAAGATTAGTGTGTGAGAAGAGGTCGGCTAGGGTCACTTATATAGGAGAATGAGGCGGTTAGGGTTCTGTGGTAAGTGTTGGCGATTTGACTTGAATTAAGGATATTATTTAATCAATTATATTGATCATATCCTCAATTTATATGCGCCAAGGCATTCCCTTAATCAGCCAATGTCACATACGTCCAACACCTCTCTAAAGAAGCAAACTTCTCATCTATGCGCCAAGAGCGAGTCAAGGCATGATAGAAGTTTTCCTAATGGGGTATGGGCGCAAGTCCTAATCCAATTAGGACTCCAATTATGTTAATAATTAGCCCCCACTTGCGCCCCATCAAATCTCAATTAATATCTCAAGTGATTAGTTCAAATCCTAATCTAATTTAACCACTTGAGGATACCTTATATGTCATATGCGTCAATCCTAGTCCAACTAGGATTCATAATGCGCCTATGACATATAATTCTCCCCATTATACCCTTTTAGCCTCTAATCTCTTCATTACAACTTATTAGCAAGCCCCGTTAAGTAATGGGCCTAGCCCAAACTCCATTATGCATGTTAACCAAGTGAAGAAGGGCGGAACTCCCAAAGATCGGACCTAAGGTATGTAGCTCTTAAGGGGTGGGTTAAGCATGCGCAACAAGACTCTAAGGATGGCAAACAACAATGCTCAATGAAACAGAATTCAGATTTCAAGCACAGACAGGGGAAAATTAGCATGCAACCTTAGAGAGTATTATCCTACTCGGTTTAGAATGCACCTGCGGCCCCCTTTAGGGAAGGGGGCCAAGACCCCTTTCTCTGAATCCCCCTGCTCCCGCTGCTTCTGACTTTGGGCGATGAGGTTATAAGATGGGTAATTAATTAACTTTACAGATTAAGATGCAAGGGGAGGGAGTATACAATCCCACACAAGTCCCCTTTAAACTAGGAACAAGGATGTCCTTAGAATGGGTCTTGATCAGGTCTTCAAGCTCCAAGCCGAGTGCTTCAAGTTCCTTCACAGTTCCAAGCCTTCAAGGAGCTCACGCCAACACCACACAACAAGTGCTTCAAGAAGACTTACGTGAGGGAGGAGAAGGAAGGCTCTCGGCTGAAGATGAAGGATGAAGTATTGACACTAAACTAAACTAAGTTAAGAACACACGCTAACAAGCTAGATTTTGATTTTCATAAGAGGTAAAAACTAGTGCAAAGTGTTCAATACAAGGGCTTAAAACCCTATTCCCTCAACGTTACAAAAATGCCTCAAGCTTATCCAAGGGTGATGGTTTCTTGATTTTGAATTTGGGTGGCTGGGATGTGGTGTTGCGCCCAACTTTTCTATTGGATATGGTAGGCGGTGGTGTGCTGGAGCTATAGCCGAAATGATGGTTGGAAATGGTAATAGCATTGATGCGGCATGTGATGGGGAGAGTTGGTTGGCTGGAATTGCATGCGTGGAGGTGCTTCAGCTAAAGAGATGTCTTTGCGTATGCAGTGAAATTAATAGTTGGTGGCGACATGCTTGCACTTCATTGGCTGGTGGAGGGGGTGCCTTAGCTTGGTGGACGAGATTGCTTTGGCTGAGCCTTGATCTTGTGGTATTTGACCATCCTCCGAGATGTTGACTTGGTAAGTGGCATTGTTGCATGATGCGGCTGAGACTTGAGTTGGCACAAGTTGACTTTGATATTGACTTGGAATTTGGTTGCTTGGCATGTTGCGGCTAAGACTTGAGGGAAGCTTGTTGAGGGCCGAGGGTGCCTTGTAGTGCAATTACAGGTACAAATAAAGTCCTAGGCTAGAAACACCCTACTACATAATCTAGGAAAGTAAAATTACTTAAAAGAAAATAAAAAAACCTAGGCTAATCCTAGTCTAGAACTTGAAAGCAAACAACAAGAGTTCAGACAAAGAAAAGTGCAAATGCATTTAAAAGAAATTAAACTTGATATACAAATCTGATTGGTGGTTTCTTGATGCGCTTGGACCGTCGTAGAGCTTTAGATGCCCCTGCATCAGCTTTCCCAGGGTTGAGAGAATTCTCCTCCGGAGAATTTAATTTGTAGGACTGTAGCATATCCGGAATGAGGAGTTGCACTTCTTCTTCAGGCATCCAGGTCTCGGTGTGATCTGCCCATTGTATCAGGTAGTAGTTCTTTGTCCCTTGCTTTGTGAAGCATTGCTGCTCTTCCAGAATAATGTTGACTTCCTTGTTTGCCTTTGGTACTTCAATTGGTAAGGGCTCCTTGTAGAGTGTGAGGTCTTCTACATTCACCGTGGGGTGAATATCCATGGTGGTAGTAGATCCAATACATATGCATTGTCATTGATCTTCTTTTTGATTCTAAATGGCCCCATGCCTCTTGCTTGTAGCTTATTGTTCCCTCCCTGGAGTCGCTCCTTCCTGTTCCTACAAATAACCAGATCGCCTTCCTTGAAAGATGCATGTCTCCTATGTTCATTAGTAGAAGTTTGATATTTCAATGTGGTATTAGCTATGTGGTCCTTGACTTCATTATGAATTTTCAAGATATGCTGAGCAAAAGTTAATACAGATTGAGAAGTTTTGAATGGGGTGGGGAGAGGAGCCAGGTCAATGGGCTTCCTAGGCTGATACCCTATATTGATTTGAAAAGGGCTAAGTCCAGTGGTTCGGTTAACAGCGCTATTGAAGGCAAATTCAGCAGTAGGCAATAATGTATCCCAATTCCCGGGGTGCTATCCCACAAAACATCTAAGAATATTACCAAGGGATCTATTGACCACCTCAGTTTGACCGTCAAACTGAGGGTGGTAAGCAGTAGAAAAGTTCAATTGGGTTCCAAGTAATTTCCAAAGTGTCCTCCAAAAATGACTAACAAATTTAGTATCCCTATCAGAAACAATGGTGAGAGGCAACCCATGCAGACGAACCACACCCCTAAAGAAGAGTCTAGCAACATGTGAAGCATCAGAAGTCTTACTACAAGGGGTAAAATGTGCCATTTTTGAGAACTGATCTACCACAACAAATATAGAATCGTGTCGGGAACTAGTGCGTGGCAAACCTATCACAAAGTCCATGCTCACATCCTGCCATGGTCCCTCTGGTATGGGTAAAGGTGTGTAGAGACCTGTGTTATGCTTTTGAGTCTTAGAAAGTTGACAAGTCATGCAATGCTCGACCACTCTAGCTACATCCCTTCCTAAAGTGGGCCAATAGAATCTTTCCTCAACTAGGATCTGTGTCTTATCCCTCCCATGATGTCCTGCCGCCCCTCCTCCATGTATCTCCCAAGCTAAGAACTCTCGTAAGGATGTCCTAGGTATGCACAACCTATTCCCTTTAAAAAGATAATTATCCTTGATAAAGAATTCAGCATGGGTGTGAGGGTTGGTTTCCAATTCTTTGTAAATATTACCAAAATCAGGACAAATAGAATATTCATCTTTTAATCTTTCAAATCCACCAACTGTCACCCGCAGAGTGTTTAACAATAGAGTTCTCCTACTAAGAGCATCAGCTACCTTGTTTTGAGTACCAGACTTATGTTTTAACACAAAGGTATATTGCTGTAAGAATTCTACCCACTTAGCATGCCTAGGGTTGAGTTTGGTTTGACTGTTCAAATAGACTAAGGCTTGGTGATCACTATTCAAAATGAATTCTTTATGAATGAGATAATGCTTCCAGTGTTTTAATGATTGAATCAAAGCATAGAATTCTTTGTCATAAGTTGAATACCTTTGCCTCACATCATTTAACTTCTCACTGAAGAACGCTATAGGGTGACCCTCTTGACTCAAAGTACCTCCTATCCCAACCCCAGAGACATCACAGTCCACAACGAAAACCTTACTGAAATCTGGCAATCTTAATACAGGAGCAGTAGTAATTTTAGACTTTAAATCCAGGAAAGCCTTTTCAGCCATTGGGGTCTATTCAAAATTTTTCTTTTGTAAACAATTTGTAATAGGCGCCACAATAGTACTAAATCCTTGAATAAAACGCCTATAGAAAGTAGTTAGGCCGTGGAAACTCCTAATCTCAATGATGGAAGTAGAAGTGGGCCAGTCTACTACAGCTTGAATTTTAGCAGGGTCAGCCTTAAGTCCGGTATCCGATACAATGAAAACAAGAAACTCTACCTCCTGAGCCATGAACACACATTTCTTAAGATTAAGGAACAGCTTTTCTTGTTTCAGAATGTCTAATAGGGCCTGAAGGTGCTCAAGATGGTCTTCCTGGCTATTGCTAAAAATTAGTATATCATCAAAGTACACAACCAGAAATTTTCCTACGTAGGGTTTCAGCACATGGTTCATTAATCTCATGAAAGTGGATGGGGCATTGGTGAGGCCAAAAGGCATCACTAGCCACTCATAGAGTCCATCAGCAGTCTTAAATGCCATCTTCCACTCATCCCCCTCTCGAATCCTCACCTAATGATACCCACTGCGTAGATCTAGCTTGGAGAACCAAGTGGATCCAGCTATCATGTCTAGCATATCATCAAGACGGGGAATAGGAAAATGGTACTTGATAGTTATTTTATTGATGGCTCGACAGTCTATACACATGCGCCAAATACCATCCTTCTTTGGAGTCAGAAGGGCAGGAACGGCACATGGACTTAAGCTTTCTCTAATCAGCCCTTTACCTAACAATTCATCCACTTGCCTCTGGAGCTGAGCGTGCTCCGTGGGGCTCATGCGATAGTGAGGTAGATGTGGGAGGGTGGCCCCTGGGACCAAGTCAATGGCATGCTGAATGCCACGCTCAAGTGGGAGCTCTTCAGGGAGCTCTTCAGGGGTGATTTCCTTGAACCCCTCCAACAATCTACCCACTTCAGGAGGTATTTCACTCACTGAAGTGTTCTCAACTGGCTTAATAACTAATGCGAAGATTTGATTCAGCTCTTGTGCTTCTATTAAGAAAGATTGAGTCCTTAGCAAAGTAATGGCTTTGGGTGCTTCAATGGTTTTCCCCTTAGTGTGTGAGGCCCTCAACTCTCGGGGTAGGCTGGGAACTAGAGTGATCTTCCTCCCGTTATGCATAAAGGTGTGTATGTATTACTCCTACCATAATGGATTACATCTAGGTCATAAAGCCATGGTCTTCCTAGTAGGACATCAGCGACATCCATTTGAGTAACATCACACCAAATCTTCCCTTGGAATGATGCCAAGTGTAAAGGTACAGCACATCTATGGGTAATGGGTATGCTAGTGTGGTTTACCTAGGAAATGCTATATGGCTTAGGTTGATCTTCTAAATTTAGCCCAAACTTAGTGACAGCTCCTTTAGCTATGACATTTAAACTACTTCCACTGTCTACTACAATTTTGCATACCTTACCATGACACTTGGTGTAAGTATAGAACAGACTGGTTCTCCTCCAATCTTCAGGTTGGGTATCTTTAAGGAGGGTGCACCTCACTATTCCCACGATGGCATCACTAGGATCCCCCTCACTGTTACACTCACTATTGTACCCAGGGGTGTAAACTTCATCACCTAGATCTTCGGGCTCCTGCTCTACTAGGTCCTCAGCTATCAGTAATGCTGCCTTCCTACAATCTTTGGCCAAGTGGCCTGGTTGAGAACATTTAAAGCAGGTGACTCTAGTAGAGGCTTGGGCAACCCTAGCAGGGTTAGGAGCACTAGGGTCCTGGGCAGTCCTAACGTGGTTCGGTGTACTAGGGAGGGGTGCCCTAGGGTAAGGTGCACCAGACTGAGGTACATTGGGATGAGATGCCCTAGGAGAGATGGTTTTAGCTAATGCAGCTCCCATTGAGTTCTGATTTCTATGAATACTTGGAGTGTATCTATACTGCATAAGTTCATATTCTATCTCACTAGCTATTTGGGAAACTTCTTGGATACTATCAGTGGGCCGAGCTATGAGATTTCTTCTTATTTCAGGCCTTAACCCAGTTTTGTACCTATCGATGGTCACCCATGGTTCTTCATCTATACCACACTTAATTAGTAAATCTTCAAACTTGTTGGTGTAATCCCTCACAGTGTCATTGCCTTGGATTAACCTAGTCAGTAAATTATAGGTCCTCTGCCTATAGTGTGGGGAAACATGCTTTTCTCCTAACCGTTGCTTCATTACTGCCCAATCGATGATGGGTGCCCAGCCTTTCCTCTCAAGTTGTTTCTCTAGGCTGGTCTAGTATATCAAAGCAGTCCCTCTAAACAGGAATCAGGCATACTTCACCTTACTCCTTTCAGGTATGACTTGACATTCAAAATACTGCTCAACAAGGGTTTCCCATTCTTGGTACCCCTGGGTGTCAACATTCCCATCAAACAAGGGTGAGCTCATTCTTAAATTTTTAAAAATGTCTTCCTCCACCTGCCCCCTACAAAGTTCATTCAGATTATGTTCATTAGGGGTTGGGACTCTAGGGTGATGGTAAGGTTCATTCAGATTATGTTCATTTGGGACCCTAGGGTGATGGTACGGTTCATTCAGGTTATGTTCATTAGGGGTTGGGACTCTAGGGTGATGGTAAGGTCCATTCAGATTATGTTCATTTGGGACTCTAGGGTGATGGTATGGTTCATGCTGGGTTTCAGTCCTACCTGATCTTGGGTCTGTTTGACTAGGCCCCTCTCTCCCAAGAATTTTCGGGAGTTCTCCTAGGAGATGGTTGTTCTACGTTTAGGTTAGGATTATGTTGGCTCACAATTTGACTCAGAGTCTGTGTCTGTTGGTTTAGAATTTGACCCATACGGATCATATTTTGCTCCTCCATCCTATTCATACGGATCATATTTTGCTCTTCCATTTTATCCATACGACTCATAAATAGTTCAATTAGTTTTGTCATATTACCTGTGGAAGTTCCTTCTCCCTCAATGTTATCTTGTCCAGCCCTAGCTCTTGTATTTACCATTTTCAAAGCTTAACTTAAAAGCAGAATTAAGGTATAATCCGGTAATAAACAGTATCAGAAATTTGTTGATTCCTGTGGCTACCGCAATCAGCCACAGCATGCACTTGTTGCACTGAATTGAAGCAGCTTGAGACCTCCGAGGCTTTCTATTAATTAGATAAGTGGACAGATCTCTTGGTTCAAGAAATTCCCAATACAACTCCCAAACACGCAGGAAGCTCAATGATGCAGAAACTCAAAGCAACAGTAAACGGCAATTCAGAAATTCAGTCTCGCGCAGAGAATATCCAATACTGAGTAGCAACGGGATAGCTAGGGGATTGGGTAGGTGGGAACAGCGTGAGTAAGAACAAGAGGCTACAAGCCTATATAATCTCAAGCCTCTTACCGCCTATAGACGCAGTTCAAAACTGAAATTTGGTATGCTACAGTATCCAGATTTCAGTCTTGAGTCTGCTACTCTTTGCGCAACTTTCGGCCAAGCAGCACTAGCTAGCTGGGGCTCAAAACTTGTTCAGCAAGATGGATCCTCCCAACTATCTATTGAGCTAGATATGGTAAGGAACAGTACAGAATCCTAAGTAAGTTCACGCGGAAATCCAAAACAGCAGTTCTTAAAATTCAGCTTCTTGGAAATTCAGATTTAGCCACAGTATTGGTCTACTATGTCCAAAATTGATGCAGCTAGGGAATTTGAAGATAGGCTATTAGCTGGCTATCCCAATTGCCCTCTCGGTTCCAAGAAAATTTAAATAAAGCTCCAAGCAACAAGACTCAGCAAATGAAATTCAGAAAATATCCGCAAGTATAAACTCAGATTTTCAGGTTTCATATTTCTGAATTCTAGTTTCGGCCAACAACAATAGAAGTGTTGTGGTCGAAAAGCCTAGCGATTAGGGTCCCAAAGAATACCTATTGATTAGGTAGCTTAGAGGAGCACCTAGTTCAGAAGTTCAAATAAAGGACTCGGTCGTTCAGAAACAGAAATTCAGCAAAATTGGAATCAAAGTTCAGACAGTCAACAAGTTCAACAATTACAGTTTACGTGCAGTTTCACCTCAGTAATTTTCAGAAATCAATCAGCACAAGATCACAAAACTCAGTCAAACGTTCAGGCCCCTCCGAGGGCAGAAATTTCAGAAAATAGGAATTTTCGGAACACAGAGATTTCTCAGAAAATAGAAGACAGTGAAAACTTCCTTGCACAACAACAAGAGCACCTTAGGGCTCCTCTGATACCACTGAAGAAGGGAGGAACTCCCAAAGATCGGACCTAAGGTATGTAGCTCTTAAGGGGTGGGTTAAGCATGCGCAACAAGACTCTAAGGATGGCAAACAACAATGCTCAATGAAACAGAATTCAGATTTCAAGCACAGACAGGGGAAAACTAGCATGCAACCTTAGAGAGTATTATCCTTCTAACTTTGGGCGATGAGGTTATAAGATGGGTAATTAATTGACTTTACAGATTAAGATGCAAGGGGAGGGAGTATACAATCCCACACAAGTCCCCTTTAAACTAGGAACAAGGATGTCCTTAGAATGGGTCTTGATCAAGTCTTCAAGCTCCAAGCCGAGTGCTTCAAGTTCCTTCACGGTTCCAAGCCTTCAAGGAGCTCACGCCAACACCACACAACAAGTGCTTCAAGAAGATTTACGTGAGGGAGGAGAAGGAAGGCTCTCGGCTGAAGATGAAGGATGAAGTATTGACACTAAACTAAACTAAGTTAAGAACACACACTAACAAGCTGGATTTTGATTTTCATAAGAGGTAAAAACTAGTGCAAAGTGTTCAATACAAGGGCTTAAAACCCTATTCCCTCAACGTTACAAAAATGCCTCAAGCTTATCCAAGGGTGATGGTTTCATGATTTTGAATTTGGGTGGCTGGGATGTGGTGTTGCGCCCAGCTTTTCTATTGGATATGGTAGGCGGTGGTGTGCTGGAGCTATAGCCGTAATGATGGTTGGAAATGGTAATAGCATTGATGCGGCATGTGTTGTGGAGAGTTGGTTGGCTAGAATTGCATGCGTGGAGGTGCTTCAGCTGAAGAGATGTCTTTGCGTATGCAGTGAAATTAATAGTTGGTGGTGACATGCTTGCACTTCATTGGCTGGTGGAGGGGGTGCCTTAGCTTGGTGGACGAGATTGCTTCGGCTGAGCCTTGATCTTGTGGAATTTGACCATCCTCTGAGATGTTGACTTGGTAAGTGGCATTGTTGCATGATGCGGCTGAGACTTGAGTTGGCACAAGTTGACTTTGATGTTGACTTGGAATTTGGTTGCTTGGCATGTTGTGGCTGAGACTTGAGGGAAGCTTGTTGAGGGCCGAGGGTGCCTTGTAGTGCTATTACAGGTGCTAATCCTAGTCTAGAACTTGAAAGCAAACAACAAGAGTTCAGACAAAGAAAAGTGCAAATGCATTTAAAAGAAATTAAACTTAATATCCAAATCTGATTGGTGGTTTCTTGATGCGCTTGGACCTTCGTAGAGCTTTAGATGCCCCTGCATCACCAAGCCATTGGATCCAATCCAATTTAACCCAAGGTCAAATGAGGCTAACCATGGTTAATTTGGTCAATATGCCAAAAATGAAATTTGGCCCCAATAAGTTTCTTCCATCTCTTCAGGCCCATTGGCGCTGATGAAATCTTCCAAATAGATCCGAATTATCCAATAACTCGATCTAAAGGCTACCCAATCAATACGAAAATACGAGTATCAAGGTGTGTGACCCTGTAGGTTCCTCTGACGTTGGCAGTGATGAAATTAGGTCATCACAAGCAGTGAGTAGCACCTAGCAGTGCATCGCTGCTACCCAAGTCATCGGAATGGATATCGACATCGGCATCCCCATCATCGCAACTAGGTACATATACATTATAATCCCTTTGCCAAGCTGATATCTGATTGGACAAGTGTGTCATCACTTGTTTTCACCCAATCTCATGGTCATGACTAAATCAGGTTCTTACCTAGGTATGGACATACACTTTCAGTCATAGAACCAAAGAGGAGCTTCATAGATACCAAGCTTCCCTCAGGAAGAGGCAAATCCTCTATCTGTACATTGACTTTCTCATATGGGTCGTGACATACCCAATGACAACCGTTATGACCTCCCAACTATGGTGAGGTGTTAAGTTGTATCAAAGCATGTCCCTAACCATATAGAAGAGTCAATGACCTCAAGTCAAGGGATCAATGCATCTCCTGTCACTTGTGAGGATAACTCATGACACTAAGTCATTGCCTCACAGTGGGTTGGTCCAGTACATCAACCACTGATATACACATACATCTGCGTTAGCACCTCGTGCCTAATCAGCCCACATACCAGTCTCACATGTACTAGAGCTGTCTCATATCCACTCAGGTACTTGACTGGGGACATTAGTTTGAGCACAGACCCGATCTATCTCTAGGGACATTATCATGTAGGAACACGATCGCAGATGTAAACTAAGCATGATAACGATAATGCCATAATGATATATAGAAATATCAGTATGAAATAGTATAAAAATGGACCAAAACTAGGTCTCAGGGCATATACACCAACATCACGCCCGTGACAAGATGCACGTCCTGACCATGACAGCTTCGACAGACTCCACAGGTCCCATTCATAGCAGTGAATGTGAACATAGCCAGGCCGTGAAGGCTTCAAAAATGTAGATGGGTCCAGTTCTTCATGAGGTTCTACGCTCGCAACAGTCCTCCCATCCTCTAGACCGCTTTGTGGGTATTGTGAACTGATCCTCCGCCTTAACGGAGTCCATTCACCCCCTCAACATGTCATCCATTCCCCAAGCACCGCCACACAATCCACCAATGGAACGTTACCATAACCGAGTGCTCAACACTACCCGGGAGACGGCTAACACCGTGCAGAACCAGCCCACGATCAACAAGTTTTGTTGCTTCATGGTGTCCTGCTCTGAGATGGTTTAGCGCAACGGCCCGGACAATGGCCCAAAGCTTAGCCCATGCACCAGCATTCCCCCTGAAGATTCTGTTGTCATAGTTGGTAGCCTTGCTTTTAGTTTGTTAGGGTACCCTCATGTGATTGTCATGTGTCTCCCCCTCCCTCTTGATCTATAAAAGAGGGCTGGAGGGCTAGTTCATTTTCAATTTTGTTGTAGTAGTCGCCTTCCCCCGCGCAAAGGCCTAGGTCCAGTAAGCTCCAAGAGACTCGGCTGTGAGTTCCTCTCGCATCTTGTATTTCCCCTTTTCATCCAATCAAAGTGCACCGGCGCGACACCAACTCACGTTGGGCGCCTGTTTCTTTCCAATTCTTGCATAATAGCGCCTTCCGCCTCCCCCTCTGGCTCCGACAGCCGCCATCCATGATCAACCGCCCACCACATCCAAGACGAGTGAATGCCCTTCTCTTCGCTGCATCATGAGGGAATTCTAATTGTGCGCACATGCTAAGCAAAATTGGCTCTACAAGCAAGGTTAGTGGTTTAAGATTTTAGAATTGTGTTCATTGGCATTTTCGGCTTGCTGGTATTGCTCAAGTCGCGCCTATGCGGCAACATGTTCATCAGTTTTCCCGGATTCCCTCCGACACACTTTAATTTCCCTTGCCTCAAGACCCTCTCATGTTCTCTACATCATCGTCTCCACCTCCTTAGAGTACTGAACTAAGGATCATCCCTCCTATAAGTTTTGTTGCGTCACCAGAGCAACCCCCTTATTGCCCCACATGGGAGGAGAAGGGAAAGTCCTCGGTAGATGCTCAATCCGTTTGTGTTGTGTGCCATAACTGTCAACAACTGGGCCACTTTGTCTGCGATTGTCCCCGGTGCGCCTTTTGCGTTGGCATCGACTCCCGTCCCCCTACATGAGTGAACCTAGCTCACACCCCCGCAGAGCGTGACATTGACCCCGAATGTTACACTAGTGACAAGGAACCCTCCAAACCCACATTGGCCTTTGTCCGATGTACCTTAGTTCAAACCCTATCATCCAAGGATTGGCAACGCATTAGCATATTAACCACTTACATCAGGTGCAACAGGCACTCATGTAAGATCGTCATAGATGGAGGGAGTAGCCTTAATGTGGTCTCACAGACCGCCATTACCCATTTCGGTTTAGAGCTTGAGCCCCACCCCAATCCGTACTCGATAGCTTGGGTCGATACCTCTAGCTTACCAGTCATGCATAAGTGTCAAGTCCCGATGACCATGCCTTGTTAGGGATGTGGCCCATGCCTTGTTAGGGAGGCCCTGATTGTACGACCGTGATGTAGTTCACTACGGGTGGTCCAACACCTACACTTTAGAACATAATGGCCAAAAGATCCATTTGAACCCAGCCCCGCCCAAAGAGTTGTGTGCATCTACCTCTAAGGGTTTGGTTGTCCCTCTGAGTCAGAGTCTGAGCCCAACCAGGACCGTCACTTCGATGTGACCGAGTGCGCTAGTGCATGAGTTTAGCGAGTCACAGGTCATGTATGCCTTGATGGTACGTGAGGTCATGGACACTCCCTCCCCATTGAAGAGTGAGCACCCGACCAACATAATCTAGCTTTTGACCGAGTTCCAGGACATTTCCCCTGCTGATCTTCCCTCGGGTCTGCCGCTCGATAGGGGCATTCAGCACATCATCGACTTGGTTCCAGGAGCAGCTCTCCTGAACCTCTCACATCACCATCTAAACCCCACGGAACACACTGAGTTATAGCGACAGGTGGATGACCTCTTGGGTAAGTGGTTCATCCATAAGAGCCTTAGCCCTTGTACCATTCCGGCACTCCTTATGCCCAAGAAGGATGACTCTTGGTGTATGTGTATTGACTGTAGGGACATCAATTGTATCACAGCTGAGTATAGGTTCACATACCTCGACTAGATGACTTGTTAGACCTAGTGTTCGGTTCCTCTTGGTTCTCAAAACTTGATCTCTAGAGTGGGTATCACCAAGTGCATATTCGGGAAGGCGATGAATGTAAAACAGCTGTCAAAACCAAGGATCGGTTGTACGAATGGTTGGTCATGTCGTTTGGATTGACCAATGCCCCATCCACTTTTATGCACCTCATGAGTCAAGTCCTTAAGCCATTCTTGGGTAACTTTCTCATCGTCTATTTTGACAACATCTTGATCTTTAGTCATACTCGAGAAGCCCACCTTGAGCACCTTAAGTCCACGTTTGACTTTCTGCACAAAGAGCGCTTGTACTTAAATACCAAGAAATGCACCTTCTTGGCTAGTCAGGTACACTTCTTAGGGTTCATCATCTCGGACCAAGGTCTTTTGGTTGACCCAATCAAGGTTGACGCCATTCGGCATTGGCCCGAGCCCCATTCTATCATGGAGATCCGTAGCTTCCTTGTTAGCTAGTTTTTACCATCATTTCATCAAGGGGTTCAGCATAGTTGAAACCCATATGACCCGCTAACTTTCCCAAGACGAGTTTGCTTGGACCCCAACCGCACAGCGTGCTTTCCTCATGCTTAAGGATGCCTTAATCACGGCCCATGTTCTCCGCCTACCCAACTTCTCAAAGCCATTTGAGGTTGCATGTGATGCGTCGGGTACAAGAATCAGTGGCACTTTGAGTTAGGAAGGCCACCCGATCCCCTTCTTTAGTGAAAAGTTGAACGTAGCCCAGCAAAGGTGCTCCACCTATGACAAGGAGTTCTATGCCTTGGTGCAATCATTAAGGCAATGGAGGCATTATCTCCTTCATAACGAGTTTATTTTGTATAGTGACCACCAAGACCTGTCCTTCCTTAGTGTGTAAAAGAAATTGAGTGCCCGGCATGCAAAGTGGGTCGAGTACCTTCAACAGTACTCGTTTGTCATTAACCACAAAGCTGGAAAGGCGAATGTGGTTGCCGACGCTTTACTCCGAGCCCTCCTATGTGTGATGCAAAACCGAGTGACCACCTTTCACCATGTTAAAGATGACTACCCAAGTTGCCCCGATTTCGGTAGTGTCTACACCCGCATCCTTGAGTCCAGCCCATCGGATTCACCCTATCAGGTGCATGAGGGTTACCTCTTCTTTGGTAACCGGTTGTGCATCCCTCTGACCTCTCTTAGAGATCACTTGTTGTTAGAGCTCCATGCTGGTGGTGTTGCGGGACACCATGGGCGAGACAAAACCTTGGATCTGGCCACAAAATGATTTTTTTGGCCCAACTTGAGAAAAGATGTTGAGTGTGTAGTCCGCCATTATGGCACATGCCAAATGGCCAAGCCTCGTCCTCCCAATACCGGCCTTTACATGCCTCTCCCCGTACCCCAAGGTCCTTGGCGTGACCTGAGCATGGAACTTCATTCCTTGCGCTAAGACCTCCAATGCTTCTCATGTTGCATCCTTGTTCGTCCGAGAGGTCATTTGGTTTCATGGTTTACCCCTCTCGATTGTGTCGGACCGAGACACCCGCTTTGTAGGCCACTTTTGGCACTCACTTTGGTCCCTCTTAGGCACCACACTAAAATTCTCCTCGGCTTATCATCCCTAGACCAATGGGCAGACCGAAGTAGTGAACCGTAGCTTGGGGAATTTACTTAGATGCTTGGTTGGCGATCACCCATGAAGCTGGGATATAGTACATCCTATCGCCAAGTTCTCATACAACAGTATTGTTAATAGGACTATCGGTTTTAGTCCCTTCCAAGTGGTGATAGGACATCAAACCCATAAGCCTATTGACCTTCATGATATCATGCATACCACACCATCTTCTGAGTCTACATTGGCATTTGCACAACATTTAGCAAATCTACATGAGGAGATTGTGCATCGGATCTATTTGAGCAACATCAAATATAAGTCTTTGGCTAACGAGCATCATAGGCCACTTCATTTTGAGCCAGGAGACTTGATGAGGGTGCACATCCACGTAGAGAGATTGTCGAGTAGAGCCAACATGAAGCTGACGGCATAGGTCATGGGGCCTTACCCGGTGTTGTGCAAGGTTGGGTCTAACGCCTATATCTTGGACCTGCCTGACAACATGTTGATCAGCCTCATCTTCAATATCGCCAACCTCCTACCATTCCATGCCCAACCGGATGGTGAGTCCATCCCCGATCCGCCCAACGAGATACCCACCCTTTGTTCTCTAGAGGAAACTCTTTGGACCCGAGGAAGGTTGACACAACACAAGACCCATCATCACTAGACGCCTCAGAGTCATCGTTGAAAGTTCCAGGAGATTACGGCCGTGACAAAAATTATGGCCCTGCTGTAAAGTTCTCAGTGGAGTCCGCGGAAGAACCTGAAAAATATAACGGCCGTGATAAAAATTATGGCCCCCTTGTAATTTCATATTACGGGCCATGATGAAAATTACGGCCTGCCCGTGAAAGTCTCGAATGCCCCACTCGATCCCGACTGAGAAATTACAGCTGTGACAGACATTACGGCCCCCTTGTGATTTCAAATTACAGCCATGACAAAAATTATAGCCCGGCTGTTAAACCTTTTATGCAGTTCGCAAAAATGCCTGAAAAAAATTACGGCCCTGATGCAAATACGGCCCACCTGTAATTTCTCCAGAAGCTCCAAACCCACCAATTTCAAAGGCCATTCGATGCTCCCAGCGCTAGGTTCGGCCTTCAAACAAGTACATCGGGGAATTCAACCATGTATCAACTCAATCGGAGCCCCTTCACCCCATGCACTTAGATCCACCAAACCAGGCCAAGCCTAAACTAGATCACCATCACAACCAGCTCACAAACACATAATAAGGACTGGTCAACACAAAGATGAACCAACCGCAGACGAGCCACTTCTGCTGCTTCGTGGCTGCTTGCTCCAAGATGGTGTGACCCGGCCCAACAAAGCCCACAAGTCCAACCGGCCCAACAGGGCCACACCCACAACCACATCTAGCCGAAGCCCACATATGCTGGAGTTGTTGGGATTATCTTACTTTAGTTATTGTAACTTCTTTCTTTAGTTGGTAGGTTGTTGTGATTTGATTCTATGTAGCTTTTGGGAGGTTAGAATATTCTAACCACCCCACCAACTAGTTTGTTGTAACCCTAGCCTCTTTCTTATAAAAGAGTAGCTAATGGCACTAAGGATTTCAGCTTGTCAAGTAGGATAGAGCTCACTTGTGGAGAGCAAGAGTGTAGTCAGAAGGGTATCTTGCTTCTTGGAGGTCCTCTCTTGTAATTGCATTTCCCTTCAAAGTAAATCGCATCTCGATACCTCGATGCATCAGGTTCGCCTGTTTGTTAATTGTTCTTGGTGTTTACTTCTTCCTTCCTTACCCTGTGCTATTCCGGTCGCCGGACGTGGGAAGTTTGCATTATTGTTAGTGTACGTGTTTAGGCATAGTCGTCAAGCATCCCAACTCACCTTGCTGTGTACAAGCTCCCCATGCTGCACGTAAGCTAAAGGCAAAAAAAATGGCTCATTCGCTAAGAGGTTAGCATTTAAATATAGTAATTTGGTTGCCGTGGTTCTTATGACTTATCGGCGTTGCTCCAATACGAATCTCAATTGTGATTTGCATTGTTTTCTCACTGATTTCCCTTCAAGCGTGTTTTACTTCGCTCATCTCCAGACCCGCTCACGGTTTTATCGCTGCATAAGTTCCACCACCTGTAGAGTTGGAATTAAGGACCATCCCACCTAATCATCCCCATTAACTTCCCTGCTAGCAAAACTATCTAGTTGTGTAATCAGATTATGACCTTCACTCAAAAGGAAGGGGAATTATTATACCAAGCCGAGGAAAAATTCAAACTCTTAGAGTCTATGCCCACACCATGGACTTAAAAAATGGGTAATTGTTCGTACCTTTTATAATGGTCTTAACTATAACACACGGCTTATTGTTGTAACATCCCACATTCTTAACCCCAAACAAATGGCACAATTCACAAATGATACAGGATGTTTCATATAAGATCGATCATATGCTAGGTAAAACCGAGTTCAAGAAAACACGATCTGAAAAATTTCCATAAATTCATACATACAAATTCACAAAACTCAAATCTCATAAATCTCATAAGGGTACCTGCCACCACGCAATCCTTGCACTAGACATATGCAAGGCAACAGTTATATCAAATCCACAGCTATATTAAATCCGTATCAAAACCATAGAATCCAAAAAGGTACCTGCCACCAGGCAATACTTGCACTAGACATATGCAAGTTACAGATATATCAAAACCGATTACAAAGAATACACCATAAACCGAAATTCACAACAAAATCACAAAATCGATTTTATAAACTCATATCAAACACCGAAACCAGGCTGAAGCCCGCGGTGACACAAAAATCAAACTCATAAGACTGCCATAACCGGCAACATAATTCACATAGTTCACATAGTCTCATGATTCACATAGTTCATATAATTTATGTTAAAGCCACAACCGGCCCCAAGAATTAAGCATAAAAATTCTTAAAACAGCAAACAGCATAATTATCCACGCCAAAGCACTCAAGACACGCGCCCCTGCTCTATGCCTGAAAATAGTGAGGGGTGAGCTACACAGCCCAGTGAGTGGATAGTCTAAATCGACCATCCAGAACATACATTCAAAAATATAGGCAGATTATTTTAAAAATCTTTAACAGGAACATTATGTCAACATATAACAAAATAAAGAAACAGAAGTCATATAGACAGTTAAATGTACACACTAGCATATTACAAATTCAGGTTCTAGAGTTTTACTCTAACCCAATTAAACACATATATTCTAAACCAACTAAACACACCATACTTAATTAACCTAGTTGTCCAGCATAATCAGTAGTGACCAATATGGTCTAACCCGGCTTGGCCAAAGCACTGGGAGCTGCAAAATCTCGTGCAACACATAAACATGGATAGTGAATAGAATCAAGAGGTGGCCCCCGCCAGGTCACGACGTGGCACTTTGCTCTATCACCCCATAACATATCGATGGATTGTGTGTAGATTCAAGAGGTGGCCCCCGCCAGTCACGGCGTGGCACTTTGCTCCACACACCCAACATCATAAACCGAGTGATGACATCAAGAGGTGGCCCCTGTCTGATCAAGACATGGCACTTTGCGTCTTATATCACCCCAACACATAAAAGAGTAATGACATCAAGAGGTGGCCCCTGTCCGACCAAGACATGGCACTTTGCGTCAAAACCCGTTCTCCCAAAAGGTTCCTACTGGACAACAGACACATCTTATTTCATATTTCACATAGGTGAACATATTTCACAAAGGTGGACTCCTAAGTGTCAACTAGACTCTAGGATAGTCATCACAAAAATCATATCAGGCAGGCTGAACATCAACCCCCATCACAATAATCATAATAGGCAGGCTGAACATCAACCTCCTCACATATCAAATACAGGGCTGGAATTCAAACCCTTAACATATCACATAAAGACTATCCAATGAGTACCCGGTTACACTTAGCCATAGTCCTAACCAACACATAACACATAATATTCAAAATTCCCATAACCACATAATTTTCAAAAGTCACATAACCACATAATGTTCACAAATCACATAACAACATAATATTCCAAAAAAAATCACATAAACCTAATATTAAAATCACATAATTACATAATATTAACAATCATATAAAGTAGTGTGGTCCTTAGGTTTCATGCTAATTAGTTCAGTCAAACCTCACTAGGTTATCACCCAAATTTCTCAAACAATTTCTCAACATTGCAGTTAACAAGTATCCATAAAATCAACATAAAATGTAAAACATGTATTCTTACTAACGGGATAAAATCACTGATTTAATACTCAAAATTCATACTAAAAATATATCTAGATAACAAGGATTTCATACTCAAAATTCAATGATTTAATGCTACCAAAATTCTCTATAAAAACACCTTAAATTTCATACAAATTTTTGGTTAAATAATCATCAAGATTTCGGTTTTCATAATTAAATCAAAATTTCAGTTTTCATAACAATTATCAAGATTATTTCGGTTTTCATAATTAACATCAAAATTCGGTTTTCATACCAATTATCAAGATCAATTCGGTTTTCATAATTAACATCTAAATTCGGTTTTCATAACAATTATCAAGATCAATTCGGTTTACATGGAAAATTAGGTTTTCAGGGAGAAATACAATTCGGTTCTCATGAATAACAATGCCCTAAATTCGGTTTTCATACCTTACATACACTTTGCATAATTACGGTTTTAACATGGTAAAATTTCCAAAATTTCCAATCCATTCAATATATCAATTAACACAACTAAGTTCATAGGTCAAACAAGACATTCCACTCACCTCTTAACCGAGAACACAAGGTGAAAAACTCTCCAAAAACAATTCGTCTAAGGCTTGAAGTTCTACCAAGAATCGCCACCAAAGGAAAGGAAACACCTCCAACACCAAAGACTCCAAGAGAGAAGGAAGAGGAAAATCGTCCAAGCCTTCAAGGAAATCGCCTAAGTTCCTCAAGAAGTCGCCAAGTTCTTCAAGCCGTCGCCCAAGGTTTCCTTCCAAGCCAAAATCGCCAAAACTCTACCCTAACCGAAATATCAATTTGAATTTTCGGTTTTTAACTCTTAACCCATTAACCCATTAATTCAAATCGGGTTTAATCCATTTAATTAATAATTTGAATTTTAAAACCCAATTAGTTTAAACCCAATAACCCATTAATTCAACCATTCACTTAACGAAAATCCAATAAGGTCTAATTAACATCCAATAAGGGTTTAATTAACCAATAAGATCTAATTAATTAACTTACAAGCTCTAATTAATTAACTTACAATTTACAACCCATAAATCCTAATTAATTTATCATGAACAACCAATAATAATTTATCATAAATTAACAGCCAATAATTAAACAAATAATCTCTAATTAATTTACAATAAATTAACAACCAATACATAGAAAAATATCACAGTCAATAATTTTATTTAATTCAAAATAATGCTTACCAGGACTTAAGATCCTTGGATCTTACAATTGTAGATGTAGCTGCTAGCGGGGCTTTGATGAATAAGAATGTCGATGAAGATATGAACCTATTGGAATATATGGCTCTCAACTATAACCAATGGTCAGATGAGTGTATTAACTCATCAAGAGCTGCAACTCTAAGTAAGTATAAGTTGGACACATTAAGCTCATTAGCCACAAAGGTAAACTAATTTATCACAAAATTTAGATTTCTTCAATATCAATTTGGCCAAAGCCACTAAGACTTCATGTGAAATTTTTGGAATTGCAGGTCATAGCTTTGCCGATTGCAAATTGGGAATCTCACAATCTGAGCCTTCTAGAGAACAAGCCAATGCCTTAGGAAATCTCAATCCTAGACTCATATGGACCCATATTCATGTACCTACAATCCCGGTTGGAGGAACCACCTAAATTTTCTTACAAGAACAATCTAAACCCAGTTCCCTAGCCTAGTTATAGGCAATCTCTTGGATTTCAACCAAGATAGTTTACACAATCATATAAGTCAAACATTGAGTCACTTCTTGAGACTTTTGTGCACAAACAAAGCAGAATGAGAATGTTAGTGATGCCATTAGGAAACTAACATCTATAGTGGATACTCTTGCGGCCCACAACATGATATTAGAAACCCAATTGGCTAATCAAGTTAGCACTTATTCACGAGCCTCTAGTAAACTCCCATCCCAACCTTAAACAAACCTAAGAGAACATTGTAAGGCAATTATGACTTGCAATGGGAAATAACTTGAGGAGCATAAGATGCCTAAACAGGACATAGATATTAGATCCTCTAAGATACTTCACCCTAAAAAGCCTATTGAGGAGATAGAACCTGAGAAAGTTCTAGAAGAAATTAAACCAGCTTATATCCCACCACTTCCTTACAAGCCACCCATTCCATTCTCACAAAGATTGACAAATGCAAAGTTTGATAAACAATTCGGTAAATTTCTTGAAATGTTGAACAAATTTTGCATCAATATTCAATTTATTGATGACTATCGCAGATGCTCACGTATGCAAATTTTTTGCCTAAGAATCTTGTTACCCCCTACAATTAGCCTTCGATCTGATCATATAATCCTCTAGGGATTCTCTAATACCATATATCATTCGACTTCCATGGTTAAATCCACCAAAATCATGTTGGAATTGGGCCTAATAATTTGGGCAAGTACACTGGGTTACAATTGTACTTCTATTCAACATCATAGTCACGGGTTGTGACAGTAGTCACAGTTCATGACTTGGCAAAAATCTTCCCTGGAACTTGACATTCATCGGTCTTGCTCCTTGTGGGGTCATTATTGGCCATTTGATTAATATGTTTCACCTTTTCAAATTCACCTTATAAAAATAAGATTTTTTTTTGTTTAATAGGTTCTGGCTTCCAATGAACGCAAGCATTCATTGTTAATTACCCCTGAAAATCAGGGTAACTTTGATTGAGAGATCTATCTTATGAAATAAAATAAAAATAAAATGACTGAACAATATGATTCATTAAACATTAAAACAGAAATACATTACGATTTCAGAAAGAAAAATGACAAAAGAGAAAAGTTTTCGTCAACATGGATGATTTGTGTCTGCCAAATACCCAGCCATGCAATGGCTTATTGGATATTTTGGATTTAGAAGGGATCTGGTTTCAATGACTCATTAGATGTTCACTTTAAATAATACCCAGCCTCAATAGCTTGTTGGGTAAAGATATACGGCCATGATGGCTTGTAGGATATTCAATTTGAGAAAATACCCGGCATCAACGGCTTGTTGGGTAAAGATATCCGGTCATGACGGATTGTTGGATATTCAATTTGAAAGAATATCCGGCCTTGCGACGTGTTGGATATTTAAATTTGAAAAATATCTAGCCTTGCGGTGTGTTGGATATTCGATTTGAAAAATATCCAACCTTGCAGCATGTTGGATATTTAAATTTAGGAAAATTATTCGGTCTTACGGCTTGTTGAATAATTTAAATTTGAAAAATATCCGGTCTTATGGCATGTTGGATATTTAAATTTGTGAAGATATCTGGCCTTGTGGCTTGTTGGATATTTAAATTTAAGGAAAATTACCCGGCCTTGCGGCTTGTTGGATATTTAAATTTGGGAAAATATCCGACTTGCAGCTATTTAAATTTGAGGAAAATTACCTGACCTCACGGCATGTTAGATAATTTGAATTTGAAAATTATCCACCTTACGGTGTGTTGGATATTTAAATTTGAGAAGATATCCGGCCTTGTGGCTTGTTGGATATTTCAGTCTTAATAAACACAACATCATATTGAAGAGTTACGCCCCGATGATAAACGTTGACGTACGGACCTCCCAAACAATACTTTATTATGAAAATTAATTCTTTATCTAGCCTTGATAGCTTATTGGATATTTAATTTGAATTGGCTTGGATTATCCTCAGCCATCAAATATTTAATCTTCTCATGTTCATAGCTTTGCTTCAATCCAACATTCAGATAAAAAATCAAACATCATATTTGGATTTATTAGGGATCAACACATTGATCATGTCAAAAGTCAACCGATTGGCTGAGACTCAGGTGAATTAATTTCAATCGTTGAATGTTTGATTTGTAGATCTACTTTGATTTGGATCTCTGATCGAAAATTGTAGTTCAGATCTGGAAAGATATGATCCAAATTTGTAAGGATAAACATTCGGATCACTATGGATGTCATCTGATTGGCCGAGATTCAAGAGAATTAATTATAGCCGCTGAAAGATTGATTTGTAGATCTGTTTTGATCCAGATCTCTAATGGAAAATCCGAGCGTGGATCTAGAAATATCTGATCTAATTTTGTAGGGATCAATATTTGGATCACTTTCAAAGCCATCCGATTGGCTGAGATTATTGCAAATCAATATCAGCCGTTGAAGTTTTAAATCACAGATCTGCTTAGATCCAGATTTTTTTATTAACAATCTAAGGGCGGATTTAGAAAGATTTGACTTAGATGAGTAAGGATCAACATTTGGATCACTTCGAAAACCATCCGATTGGCTGAGATTTGTGCAAATCAATATTAGCCGTTGAAAGCATGATTTGCATATCTACTTAGATCCAGATTTCGGATAGAAAGTCTGAGGGTGGATCTGGAAAGCTCTAACTAAGTTGAGTAAAGACCAACATTTGGATCACTTTGAAAGCTATCCGATTGGCTGAGATTCTGATGAATTAATTTTAGCCGTTTAAAAGTTTGATTCGTAGATCTGCTTAGATCCAGGACTCTGATCAAAGATCAGAGATCAAATTCAGGAAAATCATACTCAATTAAGTAAGGATCACTACTTGGATCATTGTGGAAGTCATCCGATTGGCTAAGATTTGTGCAAATCAATCTTAGCTGTTGATTGCATTTGGATCAATAGAGTTTTAGATTGATTTAATCAGTGCCTTTGATTCCATGAGCTCTAAGTTTAATCCAGACCGTTTAATTCCTGGATGATTAAATTTGAGTCGTTGGATTTACATTTAATCCTGGCCATCGATCATAATTGATTAAATCTAAGCCATTAGATTTGCATTTAATCCTAGCCAACGATCTTAAGTGATTAAATCTGGGTCGTTAGATTTGTGTTTTATCCTAGCCATCGATTTTATGTGATTAGATCTGATCCATTAAGAATTATATTTAATCTTGGCCGTTGAACTTATTTTGGCAAAAATGGACCGTAGATCAGGTTAAAAATCTAATTATGCCCGGAGGCGATGATCTAGATACCGGATGAACGATTCTTCTTACCCACTGATTCGCACATTCGAGGATATGCCGTGGACGAAATTTGGGCTCGATCAGGCTGCTGGATGTTGCACGTGGTAGTGAGCCAAGGTCATTGGAAAATCTGTCGATTCTGGCGATCTGCCCATCAAATCATCGGATTCTCTCATCCATCGACGCACACATTCAAGGAGAGGGTGTGGATGAAATCTAGACTTGATCGGATGCCTGGATTCGGTGGAAGAAATTTTGAAGATGCAGCATTGAGTGCAAGAGGTGAACAAGTGCGCGGCGTCGAATGCAATAGGGGGAAGAGTGATCATTGTGTGGGTCAACTCTGAATGTTGACCCAAAGATTTGACTATAGTTGTAATCAAATTCGAATCCCGACTTTCCCATCCCGATTTTTATACACCGTGAGTGCCACTTCCAATTTCTTTTATAAATCTTCATCCTTCTATATGGCTCATAGTAGATTTTTCATCAAAATTATCACAGGTGACTAATTGCTGCTTTGACCCATCAATTAACAATTAATCAATATTTACGCTTGAGTCAATCAACATAGCTTGTGCACATCAACCATCTATAAAGATTTTGTATTGCCGAGAGATTTGGTGCCGTAATCACTTACACAGGTAAGTCTATTTTTCACATGATTCATTTCAGAGTTTACTCTCCATCAAAATGCATGTTTATTTTGGAGTTGTCTCTCCATCAGGGTGTGTTTATTTCGGAGTTGTCTCTCCATGAGGGTATTCATTTATTTTGGAGTTATCTCTCCATCATGTGTGTTTATTTCGGAGTCGTCTCTCCATCAGGGTATGTTTATTTCAGAGTTGTCTCTCCATCAGGGTGCATTTATTTTGGAGTTGTCTCTCCATCAAGATAGACCGAGGGGAGAAGAAAGGATAGAAACATATACCTGTGTAGAGAAAGAAATCTCCTTATAGTGTTCTTCGTAATGTCAACATTTGGACATTGTAGAATTTTCTCATGTATTCAATTTTAGAGCCAAGCACTCCCTTTTATACAAATCACCTTGCTATTTTCGTTGCAATAAATAAATATATTTATCTTCATCACGTTCACCACATTATGCCACCTCGTCTTCCATTTTTTTTTGCTTGCGATTGATTTGCTCCCAAATTTAGTCGAGTACACATCTCTCTTCCCGTGGTTCTTTTAATCACTAATTGTGGATTAAAAAATAATAATAATAATAATAATAATACAAAATTTGCAGCCATGACAGTCAAGACGACTCAAGCCACAAAATTTGCATTTGCCAAATTTGCAATCTCTACATGGGGATTGTGGGCTTTTTTATTATTTTTTGTATTTTATTAAAGCAGCTCCCATGCTTCTGTCTTCGTTTTATTTATTGTTTATTTCTTTTCACGATCCAATTACACATCTCCTGCTCCTTTCAATTTACTACACGTAGCACTTTGTTTTGCGATTTTGACCAAACAAAATCGGCTACATGATTTTACTCGATTGCAATTTTGACCCATTCTCCAAATTAATTTAGTGGTCAAAATTGAATTGTTATGTGGCATGATTTTTTTATTGCGAGGCACACGTACTCAAGTCAAAAATTACTTGGTCAAAGTTAAAATTTGGAGCTCAACTGGATTGGTCAAAAATAATTTTGGTCAAAATTGGATTTGTACATTCGCAATTCAAAAATTACAATTTGCAGCTCCTCAAATTACACTTGTAATTTAGAATTAATCATTTTCTCTCTAGAAAAAATATCTTCAACAAATGCTCCCTAATGGATTTTGTATAAACGATGAGCACATACAAATCCGTTGGAAAAATCATTTCCAAACTATGGTGTCAAAAGTATACTGTTATATCGAGGAGCTACGCCCCGATGAGAAGCATCGACGTATGTAGTTCCCAAATGATACTTCATTGTCTTACATTTTTTTTTTGCGCTCGTATGTGGAGCTTACAATTTTGGGTAAATTGTTAACCCTAAACGGAATGGAAATTCATGATCTTATCACCATTCGAATAAGATCGAATTTTCTCTCGTGTCAGGAGTTTACAATTTTTGGTAAACTGCCAACCATAAACGGAATTGAAATCTATGATCTTATCACTATTCGAATAAGATTGGATTTTTGTTTGTGTTAGGAACTTACAATTTTTGATAAATTATCAACCATAAACGGAATTGAAGTTCACAATCTTATCACCGTTCGAATAACATCATATCTGTACTTGTTAAGCATGATACATCTTTAAAAAGTGACCCTTAATGAATGGCATGGGGCGTTCTCCATTTTGATTGATCAATTGGTAGACTCCTCCTTCATAAGCCTTTTCTATCACATAAGGTCCTTCCCAGTTGGGATTGAATTTTCCTTTTGCCATTTTGTTTGTGATGATAGGTCGCCGTAACACTAAGATGAGATCTCCTTTCTTAAATGTGTGTTCCCTAGTCAACTTATCATACGCCCTTGTCATTCATGCTTGGTATAACTCCAAATTTTGTTGCGCAATTAGCCTTTGCTCATATAGAGTGTCTAATTCATCAAGACGCAATTGAGTATTTTCTTTGATTGTCATGTCGCATTGTACAGCCATCCTTAATGAAGGTATTTCTACTTCAAGTGGAAGCACTGCCTCAACATCGAATACTAAGGAGTAAGGTGTTAATTGTGTCGGTGTACGATATGTGGTTCGGTAGGCCCATAACACCTCTACCAATTTTTTATGTCACTCTCTTTTATTCTTGGATACACTTTTCTTGAGTAATTTGAATAAGGTCTTATTGAATGCCACAGCTAAACCATTTGCCCTTGGATTATATATCAAAGAATATCGCCAATCGATTTTGTGATGATCTGCAAACTTGTAGACAGAAGAATTTTTAAAAGCTAACCCATTGTCAGATATGATTCTCCTAGGTGTTCCAAACCGGCTCAAAACATTTTCACGAAAGAAATTGATGACTTTGCGGGCTTTAACTTCTCTTAAGGGAATAGCCTCTGCCCATTTTGAGAAATAATCTATCGCTGCTAAAATGAAGCAATGTCCAAGAGAGGAGGGGGGTTTGATTGGTCCAATTATGTTAGTTCCTTAAATTTAAAATGGCCAAGATGAAATTGTCGGGTGAAAAGGATTAGGTTGCTTATGAATTAGATCTCCATGCACTTGGCATAAATGACAAGCTTTTGCATAAGTTATGCAATCTTGAACCATACTCGGCCAGTAGTACCCTAACCTCTTGATCTTGAGATACATTTTAGGCCCTGATTGGTGAGCACCACAAAGACCAGAATGAATTTCTTGCAATACATGAGTGACTCATCCAAGGCAATTCATCTAAGCCAAAGTTGCTCATAAGATCGTCTGTATAAAGTGTCGTTCACTTACACAAACCGAAGGGCTCTCTTTTTTAATTGTACTATTTGGGTTTTATCTTCAGGCAACAACCCGTTCTTGAAATAATTTAGAAATGGTTCTCTCCAATCATGCTCTTGCTCGAGGGCAACCGTCATGATATTTAACATTTTTTTTTATGGGCAATGTCATTCTTGATGTTCTCATCCATGGGCATAATTAGCTTGCTATCTTTTATGGTGATGTTGATTTGATCAATGTCTGGGCCAGCCAACTCCTTAGTGAATTTTGCAAGTGCATCTACCCTTCCATTAGCAGCTCTAGTTATGCAAGTTATGGTACAGTTTGATATCTTTTTAATGAGGTCCATGGATTTAGTGTAGTACCTAGATAATTTAACCTTTTTAACCCTGTATTCACCTGTCACTTGTTTTATGACAAGTTGAGAATCCCCATATATGTGTTGAATTTTAACATCAATCTATATTGCAAGTTCGAGTCTAGCAATTAAGGCTTCGTACTCAGCTTCATTGTTTGTGCAAGGGTCAATGAGAGCTAGAGAATAGTATAGAATTTCTTTCTCTGGAGTGATAAATACCAAGCCAACTCCTAATTTAAATTTTGGAATATTTGGAGGAATGACTGGTTGAATTGAGGATGCCCCATAAAAAAAAAAGCTCCCAATACTCTTCGTCGATGTTGGCATTTAATATCTCTTCATTTGGAAGGTCAAATTTTAAAGGTGAATTGTCTGGTATAGGATGAGCTGCCAAGAAATCAGCTAAAGCTTGACCCTTTATCGCCTTTTGTAATATGTAATGTCAAATTCTATGAGTAAAAGCGTCCATTTTGCTAGTCGACCTTGAAGGACCCCTTTCAAGAGGGGGGCGATACCCTAAACATGCGCATATGGAAAAACTTTGTGCATGGGCGGAAAATAGGGCATCAAGAATCGTATGCATCATATATGATCAACTTTCCATGCGATTGCAAACAAGAATCAAAGAATCGATTCTTACCAAAGCCATTGCTTGGATGGCGTCTAGGAAGAAGAGACTCAAGCGCTTCTCCTCCAAATGGTGCGCACACAAGGTGATGATGGCTTCTCCTTGAATCTCCTTGTGCTAGCAAGGATCTACAAGTATCCTTCTCGAGTGGTAGGGATGGGGAGATGATCGCTTGGCCGAGAGTTCCTTGTCCAAATCCTCCTTGTCGTCCAAAGCCACCACTTCACCACACGAGAAGAGTGAATGGAGAAGAGGGGCGATTAACGTTACAAGGTGGAAGCGTTTTCCATTTGGAAAACCGACTTCCACATATGGCAAGTCCTCAATGCATGCGTTCATACGTTGAACCATCGAAACTTACTCCCATCGAACCAAACGTTCATCTAGTGAACCGGTTCTAATCATTGGGTTTGGTTCAAAAAACCAATTAACCCAAGCCACTTGGTCTAGATCATATCAAACCCTAAGGCTCCAGATCTAACCGTTCATCTCCTGATGCTCCTGATCTCACCGATCTAGCATCAACTCTCTCGATCGAAGCTTACCGATCTCAAGCCCTAATCAATCAAACATGATCAGACCAGATCTCACTTACAATCAGAGATTAAATCCCTTTAAACTGAACCCAAACAATTCAGTCCACACGATCTGACTTAAGTAAGCCATATCATCAAATTGTGCGACCCTGAGGGTTTCCTTTAAATGTCGGTAACGATAACTTATGTTATCACGATCAGTGAGGGGTATCTAGCAACACATCACTGTCTCCCGATATAAAGGAAAGAGTCTTCCAAGACTTCACCCAAACCACAGCACAAGTGTGAATCAACTTCACTAGGCATACATGTTTCCTTTGCCACTGGATGTTCTTATTGGACAAGCGTGTCAAGCCTATAGCTCCAATATGATGAGCATGATTAGATCAGATGAACATAGTCACCTGGGTATGGCCATACACTTTCTCAATCATCTCATTTAGGGGGGCCCCTTTAGAACATCACACTCCTTAGACAAGAAGACGGCAATCCTATATCTATCACTAGTGCCCTAACATGACTCATGATCATTATCCAAGATAGTCTATAACCATTATATTTCAAATGATATTGAACTACCTCAAAACAATGACAATCATCATTTAGAAACACAAGTGATCTCAAGTCAGAGGACATGTGCCACTTGTTGCAAACAAGGATTATTCACATTGTGACAAGCAATTGAATATCCTAGTAGGGTCTGTCCAGTACATCCAATGTACCCATGAGTCTACATCTTATTCCATGCTCGAAGCATCCTATAAGATTAGAACACATATTAGTCTCAATCACATCAAGGCTGTCTCATGTTCACCAAGATATCTCGACTAAGGACATTACAGCATGTCAGCCTAGCTGAACAGCATTGAGACATTATTCAGAAGTACACTTATTGCAGCAGACAATGTAACATACTGAATAACAACCATTGCCTTTATAAACATAAGAGTTTATACATGATACTGATAGAATCCTAAGGCCTCAAACATTAGCCTTAAGGGCATACTCCAACAATCTCCCACTTGCACTTAATCTAATGGTTGAGAAATCTCAAACCCATATTATTACAGTGCTTCTCATGCTTCTGCTGCGCCAGAGGCTTGGTAAGCGGGTCAGCCAGATTGTCATCTGTATGAACCTTGCAGATTTTGATCTCGCCACGATCAATGATCTCCCGGATCAAGTGAAACCGTCTCTGTATGTGCTTGGACTTCTGGTGCGACCGTGGTTCCTTTGCTTGTGCTATTGCTCCAGTGTTATCACAGAAGATAACCAAAGGATCTGCACTCGAAGGAACGACACCAAGTTCCTGAATGAACTTACGAATCCACACTGCCTCCTTGGATGCTTCCGAGGCTGCAACATACTCGGCTTCTGTTGTGGAATCAGCAACAGTAGACTGTTTGAAACTTTTCCACACCACTGCTCCTCCATTCAAGCTAAAAACATAGCCTGATTGCGATCGGAAATCATCCTGGTCCGACTGGAACGAAGCGTCAGTATATCCTTCTATACTGAGTTCTTCCTGACCACCATATATCAAGAACATATCTTTGGTCCTCCGCAGATATTTTAAAATGTTCTTGACCGCAATCCAGTGTGCCTGACCTGGATTACTTTGGAACCGACTGGTCACGCTTAACCCATAAGCGACGTCTGGGCGAGTACACAACATCGCATACATAATGGACCCAATAGCGGAAGCATAAGGCGTATTGTCCATTTCATCTTTCTCAGTCTGTGTTTGTGGACACTGACTCTTCGAAAGATTCAGACCATGTCTGACTGGAAGATATCCTCTTTTAGAATTCTCTAAATGGAATCTCTCCAGGACCTTATCGATGTAAGTACTCTGGCACAGCCCGAGAAGCCTCTTAGATCTATCCCTGTAGATCTTCACACCTAACACATAGGCTGCTTCTCCTAAATCTTTCATTTGGAAACATTTTCTTAACCATGCTTTGACAGCATGCAGTTCAGGAATATCGTTTCCAATGATTAAGATATCATCAACGTAGAGGACTAGGAAAGTAATCACGCTCACACTAAACCTCTTATATACACACGGGTCATCTTCGTTCTTGATGAAACCAAACTCACAGATTGATTCATCAAAACGAATATTCCAGCTTCTAGATGTTGTTTAAGTCCATAAATGGACTTATTTAACTTGCATATTTTATGACGATCTGATGGATTAGTGAAACCTTCAGGTTGTGTCATATACACATCCTCATCCAGTTTTCCATTAAGGAAAGCGGTCTTCACATCCATCTGCCAGATCTCATAATCGTAATATGCTGCTATCGCGAAAAGAATCCGAATAGACTTGAACATGGCTACAGGAGAGAAAGTTTCATCATAATCTATCCCGTAGATTTGTTTGAAACCTTTCGCAACTAGCCTGCCTTTATAGGTAACCACGTTACCATCCATGTCAATCTTCTTCTTGAAGATCCATTTACAGCCTATAGGGATTACTCCCGGAGGCGGATCAACCAAATCCCAGACCTGGTTATCTGACATGGAGTCCATTTCGGCTCGCATAGCTTCAAGCCATCTAGCTGACTCCGGTCCACTGACCGCATCCGCATAAGTGAGGGGTTCATCATTATCAATGATGTAGACTCCGTCATAGCGCTCAGGCTGTCGACGAATCCTTCCCGATCTTCGCGGTTCCCGTGATATCTGAGCCTCAGGTTGTTCAATAACCTGTTCTACCGGCTCAGGCTCATCCAACTGTGCTTGACTACTTTGTCCTTCGTCTGGATTCTCATCTAGCTTTATTTCTCTCCCACTGGCTTCTTGCAGAAGAAACTCCTTCTCAAGAAAAACTGTCGTCCGAGCAACAAATACTTTGTTCTCTTTGGGATCGTAGAAATAATAACCCTTAGTTTCCTTAGGGTATCCGACAAAGATACATTTCTCAGATCTGCTCTCTAGTTTCCCAGAGGCGAGCTTTTTGACATAAGCCTAGCAACCCCAGATCTTAATAAATGTCAAGCTCGGCTGTTTCCCATACCATAACTCATATGGAGTCTTTGAAACTGCCTTGGATGGCACTCGGTTTAGTACCTTTGCAGCTGTTTCCAGTGCAAAACCCCAAAAGGAGTAAGGTAGAGTAGCCTGACTCATCATAGAACGAACCATATCCAGTAAGGTTCTGTTCCTCCTCTCGGACACACCATTCCATTGCGGTGTTCCTGGCGGAGTGAGCTGTGAGATAATCCCACACTCCTTCAGATAGTCAGTAAACTCTCGACTTAGGTATTCTCCACCTCGATCAGAACGAAGTGCCTTGATATTTCGGCCTAGCTGATTCTGTACTTCATTCTTGAACTCTTTGAACTTGTCAAAAGATTCACTCTTATGTCTCATTAGATAGACATACCCATACCTACTGAAATCATCAGTAAAGGTAATGAAGTATTGATAGCCACCTCTGGCATGTTTACTAAATGGCCCACACACATCACTGTGTATAAGGTCAAGTAAACCTGAAGCCCTTTGACCTTTGTTAGGAAAAGGAGACTTCGTCATTTTACCCATTAAACAAGCTTTGCATGTATCAATCTCCTCATAGGAGAATGATCCCAGCAGTCCATGATCATGCAACCACTTAATGCGTTTCTTGTTAATATGGCCTAAACGACTATGCCATAGCAAGGTGCTGTCATCAGCATACTTGGCTTTCTTATTATCAATATTTTGTACAGAACATTCCATGTCCAACATGAATAACCCATTGTTAATTGATCCAGAAGCATAAACAATATTATCATAAGAAATTACACACTTTGAAATATTGCATTCAAAGGAAAATCCTTTCCTGACAAGAGCAGGAATAGAGATAATATTTTTCGTAATACTTGGAACAAAATAACAATTGTCCAGTTCTAGTACAAGTCCAGATGGTAATGAGATGTAATAAACCCCTACAGCAACAGCAGCAACCCGTGCCCCGTTTCCAACTCGTAGGTCCACCTCATGCTGTCCCACCTGTCTCCTTCTCTTGAGTTCCTGTACATTTGAACAAATGTGAACTCCACATGCAGTGTCCAACACCCATGAAATAGAAGAAGAGGATATCATGACTTCAGTCACAAAAATACCTGAGCCAGAAGCGATGCTTCCCTTCTTGTCTCCTTGGAGCGCTTTACAGTCCTTTTTCCAGTGACCCAGCTGGCCACAGTGGAAACATCTGTTGTCCTTCGACCGCTTCACCTTTTGTTTCAGAGCCTTACTGTAGTTCTTGACAGGGGCTTTGCCCTTCTTCCCCTTCTTCTTGTTCCTGGAAGGGAACATCAAGACAGAGGTTGAAGGCTTTCCCTTCAGAGTCTCCTCTGTAGTCAAGAGCATATTCAGCAACTCCGCCGGAGTACAGTCGATCTTGTTCATATTAAAATTAATAATGAACGCATCGAAGGAGGCCGGGAGAGACTGCAGAATAATGTCTACAGCAAGCTCCTGATTGATGGTATGCCCCAGTTTTTCTAGAGCCTCCTTGTGCCCAATCATCTTGAGCACATGAGCTCCCACTGGACTCCCTTCAGCCAGTTTGCTCTGAAAGAAAAGCTTGGTCAGATTATAGCGTTCAGTCCTCGCCTGTGCAGCATACAGCATCTTGAGGTTTGCTATAATTTCTATAGCAGACATATCCTCATGCTGACGCTGCAGCGGTGGCGTCATAGACGCTAGCATCAGGCAAGCGACATTTATGCTATCATTGACATGCTTTTCATAGGCTTCACGAACCGCCCTTGCGGCGTTCGCAGCGGGTTGAGGCGGCACAGCCGTCTCGAGGACATACAGTTTCCTCTCTGCCTTAAGAACAATCTTAAGGTGTCCGTACCAGTCTGAGAAGTTTGGCCCAGCAAACTTCTCCCTTTCCAGTAGGGATCGCACATTGAAGCTCATGGTGTTCGTTGCTGCAGGAATCTACAACAATGCAAGAACAGCAAGGTCAGTATCAATGTTTAGAATCAATCCAGGACTTAAGAAAGATTCCTTTCTCACTATTTTATCTGACTGAAAAATCCATTAAAACAGTCCGAAAGAGTAACACTCTTTTAGTGAGATGGGATCCAGATTTCATACTTGGTCTCCGCATCCCGCTCAGGCGAGATAAGATGCACAGAGAGTACAAGCACTAATTTCTGGTAGGTAGTCCCTGCCAATCGCCAACCCGTGCGATTCCCCTTCATCCGGGCAATCCAGCCGACTGTGCCAATTGAGTTGGTACAACACAGTCTCTGATCCCTCAGATGGCTGCCTCCATATAGCTACCATATGCGCCACATATGTAGCCTACATGGTCAAGCTGACCCGACCTACTCCTTGGACCACCACGTGCTATGCTGAGCAACGAGAAGCGATAAATCCCTTCTCTGTAACACGCAGGTGAAATCCCGCACCGTCTGAAGATAGATGGACGTGCCCACTGAGTGGGTACAACACGGCTCCAACGATAGTCAGAACAGTGAGGTTTCGCGTCAGAAGGCTATCGTGCTTGATATTTTAGCGTTGGATTTTAAACGGTCTTTTATCTTCTTAACTATCATGCAAACCCTATGGTGATAGCAGAAGATAAATAAATCATGCAATTCTAATTATTTAAACAATAAAAGAAAGCATGATGATCTTATGTGGTAAAAGCCCATTAACCCTAAGTAAGACCTTAATGTTTCTTAAGTCTTCACTTGAGCTCTTCATGGGTCTTTTGCATCTCATCTGGCCCCACCTAGGGCCTTAGCGCCCACTGCAGCTCAGGTGCGCCCACCAGGTGAATGCGCCTGTCATAGGGTCGAACCCTAGACCTCCCACCTGGTCAAGCCTCTGCTGCATGCGCTTCTGCCAACTGTGTTCTGTGCTCATGTCTGATTAAACTTACAATTTAATCTATCTAGACATGCTTGACTCGCAGGTCAATTATACATTATAAATTAAATAACATGTGATGCACAGATCACAATAAAAAATTAATTTATAATTTAACCAGGCACGCAGGCCCCAGCACAGCACACATTAACACGGGCAGCCCACATAAGATGAAATAAACAAGCACATGCCATCCAATCAACATGTGATCCATTAATAAGAAAATAAAATTTTTGAAAAAACCCATTGGCATCAATTTTAGTTTTCTTATATGCCCTACAACCTTACAACGGTCCATCAATAGGGATCCACTCATCATATCTAGTTAGATCCACTGCCCTTGCATGCACCAAGTCCTAACTGACTTGAGTTGACCTAATGGTCAACCATGCATGCGCCAAGGGCTGAACAGCCTTCATGAGTTCTGGCAAGCGGGTGTGACCCCGGGCCCTAACTCATGCGCGTTCATGGTTGTCTCAACCAGACCTCGCTACACGCCCTTGATGCAGTCGACCTATAGCCACCTCGTGCTTGCGCACAGGTGCTATCTGGTCAACCCATCTAGGCTGTCAGATGGTCTGATCAGACTATTTGGATCCTTACTAGATGATGACTTCAACCCTACTGACCCGTCTAAGGTTTTATAGCAGGCGCGGCTTAGATCTAATCAGGAGGCGCGCAAGACAAGTTTTGCAAAACATTTAACATGCGCCAACAAGTTACATGGCCAACATATACATGTAGTTTCGCATGTCAAAAACTTTAGATCTAATCATACAAGGATCACATAAGGCTAAAGCAATCATAAAACCGCTCTGATACCAATTGAAGGACCCCTTTCAAGAGGGGGGCGATACCCTAAACATGCACATATGGAAAAACTTTGTGCATGGGCGGAAAATAGGGCATCAAGAATCGTATGCATCATATATGATCAACTTTCCATGCGATTGCAAACAAGAATCAAAGAATCGATTCTTACCAAAGCCATTGCTTGGATGGCGTCTAGGAAGAAGAGACTCAAGCGCTTCTCCTCCAAATGGTGCGCACACAAGGTGATGATGGCTTCTCCTTGAATCTCCTTGTGCTAGCAAGGATCTACAAGTATCCTTCTCGAGTGGTAGGGATGGGGAGATGATCGCTTGGCCGAGAGTTCCTTGTCCAAATCCTCCTTGTCGTCCAAAGCCACCACTTCACCACACGAGAAGAGTGAATGGAGAAGAGGGGTGATTAACGTTACAAGGTGGAAGCGTTTTCCATTTGGAAAACCGACTTCCACATATGGCAAGTCCTCAATGCATGCGTTCATACGTTGAACCATCGAAACTTACTCCCATCGAACCAAACGTTCATCTAGTGAACCGGTTCTAATCATTGGGTTTGGTTCAAAAAACCAATTAACCCAAGCCACTTGGTCTAGATCATATCAAACCCTAAGGCTCCAGATCTAACCGTTCATCTCCTGATGCTCCTGATCTCACCGATCTAGCATCAACTCTCTCGATCGAAGCTTACCGATCTCAAGCCCTAATCAATCAAACATGATCAGACCAGATCTCACTTACAATCAGAGATTAAATCCCTTTAAACTGAACCCAAACAATTCAGTCCACACGATCTGACTTAAGTAAGCCATATCATCAAATTGTGCGACCCTGAGGGTTTCCTTTAAATGTCGGTAACGATAACTTACGTTATCACGATCAGTGAGGGGTATCTAGCAACACATCACTGCCTCCCGATATAAAGGAAAGAGTCTTCCAAGACTTCACCCAAACCACAGCACAAGTGTGAATCAACTTCACTAGGCATACATGTTTCCTTTGCCACTGGATGTTCTTATTGGACAAGCGTGTCAAGCCTGTAGCTCCAATATGATGAGCATGATTAGATCAGATGAACATAGTCACCTGGGTATGGCCATACACTTTCTCAATCATCTCATTTAGGGGGGCCCCTTTAGAACATCACACTCCTTAGACAAGAAGACGGCAATCCTATATCTATCACTAGTGCCCTAACATGACTCATGATCATTATCCAAGATAGTCTATAACCATTATATTTCAAATGATATTGAACTACCTCAAAACAATGACAATCATCATTTAGAAACACAAGTGATCTCAAGTCAGAGGACATGTGCCACTTGTTGCAAACAAGGATTATTCACATTGTGACAAGCAATTGAATATCCTAGTAGGGTCTGTCCAGTACATCCAATGTACCCATGAGTCTACATCTTATTCCATGCTCGAAGCATCCTATAAGATTAGAACACATATTAGTCTCAATCATATCAAGGCTGTCTCATGTTCACCAAGATATCTCGACTAAGGACATTACAGCATGTCAGCCTAGCTGAACAGCATTGAGACATTATTCAGAAGTACACTTATTGCAGCAGACAATGTAACATACTGAATAACAACCATTGCCTTTATAAACATAAGAGTTTATACATGATACTGATAGAATCCTAAGGCCTCAAACATTAGCCTTAAGGGCATACTCCAACAGACCTATCAACATTGGTCTTATCATTAGGTATCGTAGAGGATTGACTCTAGATAGGAGATGGACATTATGCACAAGAAGATAATGTCTCAACTTTTTAACCGCAAATATTAAAGCTAAACATTGCTTCTTGATCGGAGAGTATGAGTTCTCTGCCCCCATGAACATTCAGCTAAGGTAATACAAAGCAACCTCTTTTCCCTCATCATTATTTTGGGCAAGTAATGCTCCCAATGATGTCTCTAATGCTGTAATGTATATGATTAAAGGTCTTCTAGCAACAGGTGCTCCAAGGACTAGAGGTTGTAAAAGATATTCTTTGATGTTTTTAAAAGCCTTTTGACATGAATTATCCCAAACAAATGGGGCATCTTTCTTTGTCAACTTTGAGAAAGGGTGGATTCGCCTAGACAGGTTAAAGATAAATCTTCTAATATAAGCCAAACACCCTTGAAATAATGGAAGCTCCTTAAGATTTCTTAGGGGTGGCATATCAATAATTGATTTTATTTTGGAAGGGACAATTTCAATTCTCTTATGCTTTACAATGAAACCTAAAATTTTTTGGATGAAACACCAAATGCACACTTAAGGGGATTCATCTTAAGATTATACTTGCGAATACGAGTAAACACAGTCCTCAGATCATGGCAATGTTTTGTTCTAGAGCATGACTTAACTACTAAGTCATCGACGCAGCATTCAACGAGTTTATGAATTAAGTCATCAAAGATTTTGGTCATCGCCCTTTGATATGTGGCGTCTGCATTCTTCAATCCAAATGACATGACAGTATAGCAGAATATCCCAATTGGTGTGTGGAATGTTGTATGTTTTTCATCCTCCGGTGCCATCTTAATTTGATTGTAACCAGATGACCCATCCATGAATGAGAACATTTCAAAATTTGACACCGAGTCAATTATCACTTCAGTGATTGGAAGGGGAAAATCATCCTTGGGACAAGCAATATTTAAGTCCCTAAAATCCACACATATTCGTATTTGCCCATTTTTTTTTCTTAACTGGGACGATGCTTGCTATCCAATCAACATACTTCTCCTCTCTAATGAAATCAGCCTCTATAAGGTTTTTTTATTTCAGAGGTGATTTATTTTTCTAGCTCTATTCTCATCCTTCGCGGTGCTTGTTTGATTGGAGTGATATTTGGATTGATATATAGGCTATGAACTACGACTTTTGGGTCAAGGCCAGACATTTCTTTATATGTTCATGCAAAGCAATCACTAAATTCTTGGATAAGTTCTTTCAATTGCCCCCCTTTCTTCTTCAAAGAGTTGAGCGCTTATGTAGGTAGGCTTAACATCTTCTGCTGATCCCAGATTAATTTCAATCAACTCATCATAGGTTGTCTGCCCCCCATCTTCTAATTCTTTTGGTGTCTTCTTAAGTTCTTCCTTATTTTGTTCATTTGCCTCTACTTCCACTTCATACATCGACACCATATTGCAAGCATGTATGTATGTTGTTCTTTCTTTTGATTCATAAATATTTTTGTCCGGCTCTTCATACCCCAAATCATGTGTACTTGAGATTCTTCTATCTAATAAAGTTATTCTCCTTGAGCAAGGGTTCCATAATTTTTCAAATCGAGAGGACTCACTTTTTGATTGAGGCTCTAGACACCCAAATTTCTTCATGAGCATTGCCAATTTTCATGGGTAATAGGCAAATGGGAGGATCTCCATTTATTCCGCTAATTCAAGGTCAATCACTTGACGTTCCATAGCATTGTGGTTTTGCTCTGACTGATAAAAATATATGGGTTTATAGATAACAAGTTTTCCTCTTGTATACTCTCTTTTTGCAGGGACGATAAAGATTTTCATTTCATGTACATGAGACGTCCTGAGGGGAACAAACCCTTTAAAACATCCTAAAGGAACTCTTAAAACCCTTAATTCAGATTTGGAGTCGCTTTGGCCCAGTGTGAATTTTCATGTCAAACCACTTCTTTTATAAGTTTTGATTATATCACACTCAGGGGTAGAGTCATCGCTTGACTCAGTCTCAGTTTCAGAATCGCTGCCAAACTGGGGGCCAGTAGACAAAGTCATTTTCTTTAGTTTGGGGATCAAAGAACTTTGAGGTGCCGACCACAAGGGTCACTTTGTTGATTCTATATAATGTCGTGCATCCTCATATTCGACCTCATGCACTACAAAGGGTTGAATGTCTCTGTCAATGCATACTTCATGATCTCCTTTTAGATATTTCATGCATTGATGTAGGGTGGATGGAACCACATGGTTCTCATGTAACCAAGGTCTTCCCAATAATGCCTTATATGATGTGTCAGTATCTATGACATAGAATTTGACTTTGGTCTACAAATCATCAAGTAGCAATGGAAGATATATCGAGCCTAAGGCCTTTTGGCTATTTTTGTTGAATCCCTGAATGATAACTTTTTTGTTTATAGATTGAGAATGCCTAAAGAGAAACTTTTCAGGGTTTGCAAAGTCAAAAGATTAACGGAGGACCTAGGGTCAATTAGAATCCTGTTAATCTTTGCCCTGTTGACGCTTCCAGTCACATAGAGCGGTCGGTTATGTTGCAAGGTCCCTAAAAGCATGTCATCACTGTTGAAATTGATAGATGGTGTTGTGTATTTATGCAATGCTTCCTTGATATCAGCATCTACAAAGAATGTATGAAACTTCTGAGGATTTTGCAAGGCACAAATGAGAATGTCTCTCAATTCCTAGGACATCATTAAAGCATCATATACACTAAGAAGAGTAGGGACCTTTCTCAAATGAGATAGGATGTTGTACTCAGAAGGAGGCAATTTCGCTAGCAAATGTGCTGCATTATCGTCTATTCTTGTGTTTCAATCTGTTTTCCCTTGAGTTTATTTTTTTTCTTTCTCCACCAAACGTCCTGTTATAATTTTACCACTCTTGAGATTCATTTGACAAGTCTCTTTTATTTGCTTACTGGCTTGGGTGGTGGGCGCCTCATCATACAAATAAGCATGCAAGAATTCCTCTTCAGAGTCACTCCCCAAGTTGATTGTGTTACAGATACCCATTTTCATGGCAGCAATAGCTTTAGGGTTTTCAGCTATGGTCAAACGACCCAATTTTTCAAGTTGTTTTGGTAATAGTTGTGGATCTTTGGCTTCAGTTTAACTTGAAGATTCTAGAGCAGTAGATATCATTCTACAAGATTCTACTTCATAATCTTCCTCCTCCAACAGTTCCTTCCATACTTCTTTGGAGATAAAATGACGTAACTTCACGAGCTCTGGTATGTCTTGTTCATATTCTTCAAGTGAATCAATATGTTTTTAGAGGTTAGTCTTCTCAACCTATGGAATGATTTTCTTCTTGTTCTTCTTCTTTGAAGATGTGTTCTTTTTCTTCTTCTTATTCTGCTTCTTATTCTCAAGTGAGCATGATTTTGATAGCATGCATTCTGGAGTCAAAGGCTCTTTCCATACGATGCTAGGCATCTGTCTTAATTTTTGCAAAAGTCGCATTGTCTTTTTGGACACCTTGATATCCCATTCCTCATCTTCTCCTAGTGTGGAATTTATTTCTTTTGTTTTAATGATATTAGCTTGTTCAAACGGGGTATCATTCAGTACTTGCTTGGACAAGGTTATCTTCCCCATCTTGTATTGTTTTTCCATCCAATCCATGAAAACATAGTAGTCCTCTATCGTATGCCCCAATATACGATGATAAGGATAATAGTAAGGATCATTAGTCTTGTCAACTTCTTCAGGACGCTTCGGCTCCAATAATTGTAAGCCATTCTTCATAGCATCTCTAAAAGTTTTCATTGCTTTTTCTCTTTTGAAGGAGTAGACTTTATTCTTTCTGTCTTCAATGGTCATTCCCCTACCTCGACTATTTTCACCAAAAGTTAGTACCTTGTCTCTTTGAGGAGCGTTAGCATTATGGACATCCACCTTCCTGCCCCTGTTAGCAACATTGGTGTATGCCACTCTGTGATTATTCCTTTTAGGTTCCTCCCTTTTAAATTTTGGATTTTGTGTGCTTGGGATAACCTGAGGGCTCATCCGCTCCAATTTGGCAACTTGAGTGATCAACTCTTGGAATGTGGAGATATTATTTGTGCAAAGAAAAGGGTCATCCAATTATCTTTATTACCGATTAATAACCCCACAGCCTGAGCTTGCTCCAATGATTGTTCGCACTTAATGCTTAAGTTCCTCCACCTTGTGATATAATTGAGAACTGTCTCATCCCTCTTCCTCTTCACTCATGCCAAGTCGGCAATTATGATTTTGTCACTGACTGAGGCAAATTTCATACAAAAAGTTTTTCCATATCAGCCCAAGTATTAATGACCCCATTGTCTAGAGAATAGTACCATTCGAAGGCAACGCCTGAGAGGCTCTGTGGAAACTGTCGTAGTAGCAGAGCATCATTACTTCCTATGTTTCCACAAGTAGCAATAAAGTGGGCCAAATGTTGATCAGGATTCTCAACTCCTTTAAACATTTTAAAATTTGGAACTATGTACCCTTTTGGGTAAGGTATAACATCATACTCTAGGGGATAAGGCCTTTCTTGCCTTCTTCTCGGAGCAATTTTATTAGTTTCCATTTGCTTGAGTTGATCAATCACTAGCTCCTATATTTCTTTTCTTGTCAAGGTAACAGTGACGTTATTCGATTGAGTTGGTACAAAAGATGTCGTTGGGATGCTAGCATGCTGTTGTGGCTGCTTTTCTTGCCTTAATATCATTTCTTGCGTCCTTGCAAGGACATTGCTCATTTCTTCAAATTTAGCCATAAGGACATTCATATCTTTATCTCTTTTCTTCAACTGATTTCTTAGATCACTAATGATTTCATCTCTAGAGTCTTCATGAGCAATCGGGTTAGTGATCATAATTGGCTCCTCTTCTTCTTCATCTTCTGAAACTTCTTGTCGTGATGAAGCTCTTGTTTCATATCGCCCAATGGGTTCTCAAATAACCATGGAAGCCAATTTCTTGCCCTTGATCTTTTTTGTTATATTTTGGAGCATTTCATTTTTGGAATCAAAGTTCTCTTCTCTTACATGCTCCACCATGTGCACTATATGTATTTCATATTTCTTCACCATTTTCATCTGTTTCAGCTCTTTTAACCCCAAGGCAGTTCGAGCCTTCTTATAGACATCATAGATTTCTTGGGATAGCGATTTCTTGTGAATGCTCATCGTTGGCTTCTTATGTGATTTTTCTTCTTTGCCAGTTAGCAACTATATCCCCTCCATCATGTTGGAATTTCTTTGAACAGATAAAAGTGGGGCAAATTTATTTGTTGGCAATGTTTCAACTTTATGAACCAACAAAATTTTCTTCATAGGTGTCCCATAGCCTTGCCTCATAAGTCATGCCCTTTGCTTTCGCATTCTATGTCGTTCTTGCTTTGTCACCTTTTCAGGGCACAAAAAAGCAGGAAAGTTGAATTTGCCCCCATTGATAATGAACAAGGGCTGCTGATTTTCCAGCGTCATAGGGATCTTCTTCTTTGATGTCTTGCTTTTAATTGCCGAGGTAGGCTTCCCTTTGACATTCTCTGAGGCCTTAAATGACAGGTAGATGAACTCGACGTCCTCCTCCGAGATAGAGCCGAACCATACACCGTGCATGATGATTGATGCGTCCTCAACAAAGATGTTCAATTTCTTTGCCATTGCTATAGCCAACAAGAGAAACATGAGTATATATAAAAAAAATGATATTATCCCATAACATAGATCTCAAACATGAAAGGAGAAGCCATGTCCCACCGAGAGTGCAAGAATTTGTGGGGTCATTTTTGGTCATTTGATTAATATGTTTGACCTTTTCATATTCACCTTATAAAAATAAAGTTTTTTTTTGTTTAATAGGTTCTGGCTTCCAATGAACGTAAGCATTCATTGTTAATTACCCTTGAAAATTATGGTACCTTTGATTAAGAGATCTATGTTATGAAATAAAATAAAAATAAAATGACTAACAATATGATTCATTAAACATTAAAACAAAAATACATGATGATTTCAGAAAGAAAAATGACAAAAGAGAAAAGTTTTCGTCAACTTAGATAATTTGTGTTTGCCAAATATCCGGCCATGCAATAGCTTATAGGATATTTTGGATTTAGAAGGGATCCGGTCTCAATGACTCGTCAGATGTTCACTTTGAAAAATACCCAGCCTCAACGGCTTGTTGGGTAAAGATATATGGTCATGACGGCTTGATGGATATTCAATTTGAAAGAATATCCGACCTTATGGAGTGTTGGATATTTAAATTTGGAAAAATATCTGGTATTGCAACTTGTTGGATATTTAATTGGAGAAAGTACCCGGCCTCAACGGCTTGTTGGGTAAAGATATCCAACTATGATGACTTATTGGATATTTGATTTAAAAAATATCGGGCCTTGCAGTGTGTTGGATATTCGATCAGAAAAATATCCGGCCCTGTGGCATGTTGGATATTTAAATTTAGGAAAATTACCCAGCGTTGCGGCGTGCTGGATATTAAAATTTAGGAAAATTATCCTGCCTTGCGGCTTATAGGATAATTTAAATTTGGAAAATATCCGGTCTTATGGCGTATTGGATATTTAAATTTGAGAAGATATTTGGCCTTGCGGCTTGTTGGTTATGTAAATTTGAGGAAAATTACTCGGCCTCGTGGCTTGTTGGATAATTTGAATTTGGAAAATATCCGGCCTTGCGGCATGTTGGATATTTAAATTTGGGAAAATATCCAGCCTTGCAACTTGTTGGATATTTAAATTTAAGGAAAATTACCCGGCCTCGCGGCTTGTTGGATAATTTGAATTTGAAAAATATTCGATCTTACGGCGTGTTGGATATTTAAATTTGGGAAAATATCTGGCCTTGTGACTTATTGGATATTTCAATTTAAGGAAGATTACCCGGCCTCGCGGCTTGTTGGATAATTTGAATTTGAAAAATATTCAATCTTACGGCGTGTTGGATATTTAAATTTGAGAAGATATCCGGCCTTGCAGCTTGTTGGATATTTAAGTCTTAATAAACACAACATCATATTGAAGAGTTACACCCCGATAGTAAACATCGACGTACGCACCTCCCAAACAATACTTTATTGTAAAAATTAATTCTTTATCCGGTCAAAATTGGATTGCGCATTCGCTGTTCAAAAATTACAATTTGCAGCTCCTCAAATTATACTTATAATTTAGAATTAATCATTTTCTCTCTCAAAAAAAAATATCTTCAGCACTCCTCTTGTGAATGATTCTTCATAAAAATCACTAGTTTTGGCTTCTTTTTACTTGAAATTCATAAAAATATAGAAAACTGTAGATTCCACACCAAGTAAGATAAGCCAAAAATGATAGCAATGTGATGAATTAAGGTCTAATTTTCTAGTTAGATGACATGAAAATCATTATATAAATTTTTGTCATCAAATTTCTCATGATTTAGACTTTTGCTTGTCCTCAATCAATATCATAATATAGTTGTAATTGCATGTAATGAGTAAGATAATTTAGAAAGCATGTACATAATTCAATTGAAATATTTCACTTTTAATGCAATCTTAAATTTTCAAACTCTTAGACAGTAGAAATCTTTAGGAACTAAACCTAGAAATATATTTTTTTCCAAGTTAAAAAAGATCTAACAAAGATACATTAATTCAAATTTCCACTTATCAAACAATGTCATACTTTGTTTTCTATGTCTATACCTACTTTTCAAGTGTTATGAGCTCTACTCTTATTTGTAGGGAATTTTAATTATTGCATTCATCATAGACCTGGCAAAACTTGACACGACTCGTTGACCCGACCTGACTCGACACGAAGTTAGGTGGGTTCGGGTCAGCCATAATCGTGTTTGGGTCATAAACAAGTCAACCCATTTATGACCAGAAATAATAGGGTCGTGTTGCGTTGTAAATGGGTTGACCAACTTAACCCGATTACATTATATATTTATATATAAAAAATTTAAATATAGGCTCACCTAACTCTCATTGGTAGCCCATAAGCCTAAATATCTTCTAACTATCTTTTAACCAAGATTTTGGCCCACACATAAGCACAAAATTTTATTATTTTTAATAGAATTTTTATCAATTTATTATTCATATTTAAAATATAAATGATAAACGGATTATTTGGGTCTTGTCAGGTTGACCCGATTATATTCGGATCGTGTTTGTATTAGACAATTTGACCTAATTAATTAAACAAGTCTTGTTCGGGTTGGCTTAATCGGGTCATGGGTCACAAATAACACGACCCGTTTATGACCCGCCGACCCGAATTGTCAGGTCAAATTCATCACATCATTCACTCACCAATTTTGTCAAGAGTTATTACAACTATATTGCGAGTGAAGGTGAAATAATAATTTTAGTTCACTTCACTGTCATCACCCTTGTGACAACTGTAGTTCAACTCGTCACTGCCCTGTGATTGTATGAGATGAACTCAAATTCTGTCGTTGCTTCTCTCCTCCTTAGGACCATAACTTTCCACTGTTGATTTCTCTCGATTCCGAACTACTTTTGATCTGAAATTTCATATGTGTGATCTCATCTTCGATATGCTACTTCCTTGCAAGTTTCATTGCTAGAGATGCCCTATACACCTCTCGGCGAAAGAACAAACCCTAGCATTGCCACCTATGTTTTCTCCCTCGATTCTCCTCGTGAGCATGCAATACCTTGACATGATCCTCTCCTTCTTCTTATAATTCATTCCCCGCTTTTGATTTAGTCAATTCGTCTAAGGATCACACAATTAAAGCTCAAAAAATCAAGTCCAAGCAGTGACCGAGAGACTTGGCTGCTTTGCAGGATTTTTCACCCAAGTATTAGAATCACAGGTGTGTGGCAACTACAGTTCAACTTGTCACAACACTGTGATCGCGTGTCAACTTCCGAATTTGCCCTTTTTGTGATCCGTTTAAGCTCTGAATTTTCTCCAACTTTAGCTCTTAGTTCATTTAGCCTAAATATCCATAAAGAATATGCATATTTTACCGAAACATTAAAAAAAAATAAGAGAAAGTATATATTAATTTGCATAACGATTTTTCTTAATTATGAAATCTAAGAAATGGCCTATTAGAAATAAATCTTCAAGATGTTATAGTTCAAGACAGATAAAATTTTATCATTCACGTAGTTGCATCAAAATTTAACTTGCTAAATATTTTCATACTTTCATCTAATAAGTCAAAATTTACTTTTCAGGTAAAATTCTTACTTATAGATCTTTGGTGATATTCCTGTGCAAAGAGACATTTAGAGCAAACTAGTCTTTAAACGGTTACAAACCCTTTTCCTATTAATGCAGTAACATTATTTAAAGTATATTATATGGTAGTATAATAGAACTCATGGTCATGATCATAAGATGTCAGCGGAGTTGTCAAATTGGTACAATAGTTACATGCCCTTTTCCTTTTTCTTTTTTTTCTTTCTTTTTCAAGAGAGCCAACCAAAGGCAAGGTACTTAAATCATTATTAATCTTTTTACTCGAGGGTTAAACAATTTTCATGAATTTTCCCTATTACTTGACCGAAATAGATTTAAAGTATGCTTGTTTTTGGTATAATAACTCATGACTTCGGTTCATTAGACTATAAGAGTTTGAGCAAATCTCTCCTTACATGTATCACTCAATCTCTTTTCATTAAAAATTTTTCATCAAGTAAAAATAAGAAAAAATAAGCTCAAGTAACAATCATTCAGCTTGATTCATAGGAATGCAAGAACACTTCATATATAAATTTTATCTATACCAAAACTAATTTTAATCAAAAATTTTCATTCTGCATGTAATTTTAGAAATTTTTAAGTCATCAAATCAATTACACAAACTAGCTTGACGAATGAAATAAAAGATACAAAAATGAGATAAAATAATAAAAAAATAGAGCTTAGGTTGCCTCCCAAGAAGGGCTAATTTTTTAGGTCACTAGCTTGACAAAGGCTTAAATATCATAGTGAAGCTAGTGGAACAGTGTCATAGTAGGTAGCATACAACTTCTTCCCTCTTTGTAATTCTAAAAGCTTAGCCACTAAAGCAAACATCCAAAATTTCAAGTGAAACTCAATAATAGTAGCTTTCTTTTGTATGCAAAAATCAAAGTCAATATTTTTAATTCTATAGAAAGAATATTTTATAATCTTCCTATATTTATTAGAAAGTAAAATCATTAGTCCTTTATTTATATCAAAGTCAATAGTAGCTTTCTTTTGTGCTATCTACGTTTCTAACATTTCATTATGAGTAGATATAGATTCTACCTTAGAATTAAGTTGGTTAAGTGTGTTCCCTTGTTGCTTAATCACCCCTTTAAGATTTTCAATTTCTTTACTTTGGTGTGCCATAAATTTTTCTAACATGGATTCTACATGGATTCTAGGTTTGATTCTTCAGTATTCCTAAAGTATGGTTGAGAGATATAGTTGGAGTGATCCTCATAAAAAAAAAGTTGCTTGATTTCCCCGTCTAGAATATTGATCATCTTAGTACCATGGTGAATTGAGACTTGGAGGAATTCTTAATTGGCATTCAGAAGCATAGTGATCCAAACATCCACAAATATTGCAAGTAACAAAAGATGTCATAATATAGTGCACATTAAAAGAGGCTAATTTATAAGCTAAAGAATCTATCTTTTTTGCAAGAGTGCACATGTATCACTTTCATACTTACCTTGTGGAATGTATACCACACCTCTTTCAATTGCCCATGGGTTGTGATTAAGAGACATCTAATCAATCTCAAATCTAAATTTTTCTACACAACCTAAAAGTTTTTATGATTTCAGGGTCCATAGGATGAAGCTGTCCAGACCTAAAAATCATGTGCATAAACAAAGAAAGAACACTTGGGTAAATCTAGATTTTTAAAAAAAATCAGAGAAAATTTTCAGCCTGCGTGATCAAAGGCATATGACAAATCCACACAGGGGGTGTGATGACAGAAGCAGAATATAGAAAAACTTATAATCTCATATTTTCAAATCTCAACAGTCATAAATAAGACCAAAAAATTTTTAATGATTTTAAAAAAATTTTAGAAGAATCAAAAAAAATTAGAAAATTCGAAATTAGATCAATCAAACACAATCCCAGGCCTATGACAAATCATCACATGGGTGTGATGTTAGAAAATTTTAAATTTTAGATTTTTTAAAACTCAGAATAAAATAAGTAGATTTTGGTATTTTTAAGAATTTTCAAACAAATAGAAGACACAAAATAAAACAAAAAGAAATCAAAATTCCAGAAAAATTAACAAGATCACATGCTTATGACATTTCATCACAGCCCTGTGATAGACAATTTTTAGAAAAACCTATGAAAGAAAAAAATAAAAAAAAATTAAAGAAGAGATTACTCTAGCAATATTAACAATTAAATTGATATTAATAAAACCTAGGTCCCCAGCAACGACACTAAAAACTTGATCTGTCCGCAAGTGCACGGATACGTGGAAGTAATAAAAAGTTATTGATCTCATAGAGACCTATGTGTTAAGTACTAACTAATTATTTTTCTACAACCTAAGCAGAATGAATATTTTAAGATGAAAATTAAATAAATGAAAACTAATGATTCATCGAATAAATTCAGAAAGAGAAAATGAGATAAGGTTTTACCTCACTGATTTTATAACAAAAATGTAATTAATATCTATGTTAGTTGCTCAAGTTATATAAAGAGAAAATATCTTAAGGAAAGTTGTCTCCTTTCGGATACCCCAGTTGCACTAACCTAATCTTTACCCTCATGACTTGTTGTTTTAATAATTTAATTCAATGGCAAATTCTAACTCGTAAAAATCAAGGTTCACTTTCGTGACTTCATTTTTAAGTCCTACTCCCAAGTGAAATTAAGTACTACTATAGTTTAATCCACGGGTTTCATCTAAGGGTTTCTAACAATTTAATTCACCACTTAGTGTAGTTATCTTGTCTAACACAATGTAATCATTTAAATCAGACTAATTCCATGTAGGACTGGCATCATTAATTAGATTACAAGGACCTAGCTACTCTTGTAGTCTAAATCAATAGGTATAATTAAAGGGATCTAGATTTATAAGTCACCTCTCAGTTCATGTTATAAACCCTAAGACTTGTAACTACCTAAGTTTAAGCAATCACAATATCAATAAATCACTAAGGCAAAATTAACACATTTTAAACAATTGGCAGTAAAAAAAATCATTTAAGTCATTAGAAAAATAAGAGGGTTACTCCGTAGTCCCAAAGAACGTTTTATGCTATTGAAGACATAATTTCACAATAATAATTCATGACAAAAAAGTTTACAAATCAAGAAGGTAAAATAATAAATGTAGTTCACTTCACTATCATCATAGGGGTATGACGACTGTAGTCTAACTCATCACACCCTATGATTATAAGAGATGAACTCAAATTCTACCACTGCTTCTCTCCTCCTTAGGGTCGTAACGTTCTGTCGCTAATTTCTCTCGATCCTAAACTCTTTTTGCTCTGATATTTCGTGTGCATGTTCTCCTCTTCGATGCGATACTTCCTTGTATTATTATTGTGAAATTTAGATATATGAAATTTGCTATGACATTTTGGGTTATCAGTGGGTTGAGTAGGCGACTGTGAGAGGTTAGGCAAACGAGGTTCTCACCAATCGGCCATGATAGACAAGCCTAGAGAAGGCGAGTCGAGTAGGCGGCGCAATGACCTTGAATGAGGAGTGATGGGGCCACGGTGCGACTAGGACATACAATGAAAGGAGCGACGGCTCCTTCCTCGTCCGTTGATGATGCACATGAGGGCGGGTGCTCTCGACCTAGAGCGGCTGCCCCCTTCCTAGTCAATGCAAAGAGTGGTGGTTCCCTCCTAATCGATGACGCTCAAAGGCAGGCGTGCCCTTGACACATAAGCAAGAGGGTGGCGGTCGGTGCCGAGATCACACCGATGACAGCAGGGGAGCAACAGCTCCCTCACTAGTGGAGGATGGAGGTAACAAGCACCTCTAGGCCTGGGCGCTGGCACCCTTTTCCCCTTCTAGGCTGATATGATTAAAATCCTTCAGCATTACCTTTCCTGTAGTTAGATTCAATTTGTTCAATTGTAAGCATACTTCTAATCTAGGCTTTGTTTCACAAGGGTCCAATGGTTCTTTGCTATTTTTATCCTTGTTGAGTTCGTCAATAATCTTTGCACTATGATGTGTCCCCGTAAAAGAAAAATTTTTAGTGTTCCCTAATGAGTCTTATTCTTGACATCAATGATTTCACTAGTTGTTGCTAAAAAGGGTAGGCACTAGTATGATTGGGATACTTGATTCTTCCTCCAACTCGAGTATTACAAAAATTGTAGGTATAAGAGATCTACATACCTTGGCAACTACATCTTTCAACAATCTGCTGGTTTCCTTATTGATGAATCAACCATCTGTAGTGATATGTTGGTGGATTTCAAGTCCTTCATGCCAAGCTTTTCCCATATAGAAAGTGGCATTAGGCTCATTCATACTCCTAGATCACATAGTGCATTGCTAAAATTGTATTTCCTATTGTACATGAAATGGAGATGCTACATGGGTCGTTTAATTTAGGAAATACTTTATTTTAAATCTTACTATTGTGTTTATCAATTAAAACTTTATTATCATAATTTTCTTTTGCAATTTATTGAAGGGGTGGAATAGGTGGTTTACATTATGAAAAAGAAACAAATTATGACTCAAAATTTTTATAGCGACCAAGATAGTCACAGTCGGTGCTAGGAGTCACGGCCAGTGATGACTCATATTTCTCAGCCTCAATTTGTTTTTCAAAAATTTCTTTCTTTGTGCCAAGAAACTTACCTTGTGTTTCTTCTATTTGGTCATTATTTAAGATAGTTATTGCATTGCAGTGTTAACTACGTTTTGTTTCTAGTTTTCTTAGTAATTTTGAGTCTATAAGATGTGCTAGCAGCCTATTGTGCTATTAAAGCATCATACTTTGAATTAAATGTCCTAATAGACTCATTTACCTCTTCATTGTGTTTAGACTGAGTGGCTATAAATTTTTCTAATAGAGACCCGAAGTTAGACTTCTGGGGTTGATTATACTATCTTTGACGACATCTTGAAGGTCTTGAATCTTCACATGGTCCTTGATTTTGATTACTCCTCCAAGATAGATTTGGATGATTCCTCTATCTATGGCTATATGTACTAGAATATGGTTCATTATATGTCTTTGGATAAAATTACCCATAGCATTAACTTGTTCACATTGTTGATCTAGGGGTGGGTTTAGTACAACATGGTAATTTTCAGCATTATGACCAAAATTACTGCATATTCAAATGTCTACTGGTTATGGCTGCATCCAAAGATAATCTAGTATTATAATTTAGTTCATTATAAAAAGTGTGGACTAATACTCGTTTTTCAAGTTCGTGATGTAGAAACATTTTCCACAATTCTTTGAATCTTTCCCAAGCTTCATAAAGTGATTCATTATCTTTTTCCATGAAGCTTGTTATTTGGTTCCTTAGTTAGATTGTCTTGCCTGATGGAAAGTTTTTAGACCAGAATTTCATCTATAGATAATCAAATATTATAATTTAGTCCATTATAAAAAGTATGGACTAATATCCATTTTTCAAGTTCGTGGGGTGAACACATTCTTCGCAATTCTTTGAACCTTTCCCAATCTTCATAAAGTGATTCACCATCTTTTTCTATGAAGCTTATTATTTGGTTCTAAGTTGGATGGCCTTGCTTGGTGGAAAAATATTTGGACAAGAAAGCTTGAGATAATTGCCACCATTTTGAAAGGAACCTAGTGGTTGCATGTGAAGCCTAGCTCATGCTTTATCCATGAGATAAAAAGTAAATAAGCGCAATTTTAAAAGCATCATCAGAAACACCATTCATCTTTATTGTATCACAATATTCTAAATATATAGCAATATGCATGTTTGGTTCTTCAGATGGTGATCTACCAAATTGATGTTGTTATATCATGGAGACAAAGTAGACTTAATTTTAAAGTTATTTGCCTCTATGGGAGGGCATACAATACTAAACTATAGCCCCTACGAGTTGTGCATGACAAAATCTCTAAGGGATCTACAATCCATATTTTATGGCTATTGTATTTGTTTTTTCAAATTTCAACCTACTACTTATCCTAAAAGTTCTTTCTATTTCAAGGTCTTTAGGATAAAGCTACCCTGATCTAAACTAGATAAATCAATTAGAATCAAGTTAGGCATAAATATATTTGCTCCATAGATTTTAGTTTGCATATAGAATCACGTTTAGAATTTTCAATGTCATAGTCAGTGTTCATGGACCATGATCGTGTAGAAGTAGAAAAAGTACAAAAAAATAAATAATAAGAAAAATTATAGAAAATAAAATAAATAGAAATTAAAATTATAGGAAAATAAAAACGCTTAGTCTAGAAAATTTAGATTTTTTATTGATATTGGCAAGAACTAACTCCTCGAAAATAGCTGCAAAAACTTAATATGGCTCCAAATGCATATCTTTATTGAAGTAATAAAAAGATTATTGTCCCATAGAGACTTCGATGCCAACTTCAAATCAAGTCTATCTTTACTAGCTAAGCAAATCTGATTTAGTGAATGGTTGAAAGCAAAGTGTACTAAAAATAGTAGTAAGATTTCAAGTTGTGAAGAGCTCAAGATTAGGTTTTACCTTATTGAATTCAATTATATAGAACTAATAACCCTTTAAATAAATTATTTCAAAATAGTTAAAGGAATATATCCTAATCTATTGATCATCCCCTTTCGGATGTTACCGATATGATGTTAACTTACTAACTACTTTGGTAGCCTATCAAATTAAATTAGGTTTTATGATAGATTTTATTCCCCAAGTAATGATTAGCTGCTTTCATGGTCTAATTATAACAGGTTTAATTATGCTTTCTCCAATACTTAAAAATCACCTTTCAATGAATTTTATTATATCAAGATCATGAAATTATTTGGCCAAGATAAGAATATGTCAACTAATCAACCATAATTAAATTAACTTAAATTTTGATTAATAAATCTAAGAGAATGACAAGTCCATTATAAAACAATAACAATGGGCTACTTGCCAATCCTAAAAATAAATTTAAACTAGAAAAGTTATATTAAATAAATGCAAACTCTTCATAATCATGAAGAGCAACAAAAATCAATGAATTAACAATTGCTTGGTTATTTACCAAATTTAATTGCAAATTTAATCTCAATTAGTCAATTAGTTTATAACAATTGTTTGGTTATGTCTCTCATTCTAGTTGTTTTGATACCATGTCCAGAGTGCACCCCGAAGCAATAGAAGAAAGGAGCACACAGAAAAAAGAGCACAGCAAACCAAAGGAATTGATAGGAGAAATCAGAAAGGGTATTACTGTATTTTATTGTATGTTTGTTCCATCTTTGATAAAGCAATCAAAGTCTTACAACACATATGATATCAAAACTTGTGACTTAACAAAATAAATATATCTATTACAATAATCTATTTTTTTTATGATAATTTTTATCAGAATATACAAAATAAAAATTATATCATTATATTTCTCTACTGATACATCAATAGTTTAAAATACATGACTCATTATATATAGTGGAGGTGGTAATTGAGGTAACATAGTGGAGGTGATTGTTGTACCAGAGAATTTCTCTATGATAAGGACAAACATTAGTTTGAGAACCGCTTGTGTACTGTTACGAAGATGTTGAGGAAATATGGGAGAGAAAGATAAACCACCTAAAATGTAAATTATGGTTTATATGATATAATCCGCACTAATAAAAATGTTTATGCCTATATATAGATTTCTAGACTCAAATACTAACATTAATATTAATATTACTAACATTTACTATGAAATCATTAATGCATAAGGCTCTCAATAGTTTTAGGTAAAGGTGGTCAACATGTACAGTATTAGTTCAAAGTAGAGGGATTTGCATTGCAGATTAGGTCAAAAGAAGCAGCAATAAAGTGGTGGAGTGCTTATACTTTTAATAAAGTAACAAAAAGACAATTTAAGAATGGTGTTTCTTTAGTTATATCGAATCACAATAAAGCATGCCTTCAAATTCTCAGTGGACTACGAGACTCTCTGCAAGATAAATGCCCTAGAACATTTAAAACTATTTGATGCACAGTATGGATTCGAACGCACCAGAAAATATTAAGAAGCAAAACCTTGAGCCAAGTATACTTGATAGGGATCTACGACAAGCTCGAGTTTTCCATCGATGCAAACAGAAAACCGAGCATTTGGAAAAAGCCGATGCAGCACAAGTTTTGGAACCTGCTACAGACATAAAATCAGTTGTTGTTACATTATTCCAATGAGAATCAAGATTGCAATAAAACTAAATCATCGCAACATACAGCAATTTGTTATATTAGCCATTTGTTAATATAGGAACACAATTGTACAAAAGTTGGGAATATCAGAATAGTAGAAATGAGAGTAGTAAAATTAACAGAGTATAAGCTTCTAACCAAATAATTGAAGCAGGATGTAGCATTAGCTAGTTTCTAATAGCAACACAATTGTACAATATGATAAGAAATTTCTCAAAACAAAATGTGATAATTACAAAAAAAAATTAAACTGAATCAAGTCTTTTACACAATTGTGAGCCAGATCATTGCATGTACATTTTGTAACTCCAATGTCCAAATGATTAAAAACTATAAAATCTTAGAAACTGGACAAAAGACTTGACATTATTTCTGACTATTAAGCTAAAAAATACAAATACTAGTTCCGGGTCTCTATTCAATTCTCTACTTTTTCTCTCTTCTTCCTCTTGGTACTTCACCTCCTTTCGTTAAAATTGATATTAGAAGAGATATTAAGTTTACTTTCACATGGACTAATTCGCCATGTCATTTACTTATGTTTGTCGTACAATTACTCTTATTTTTTAGAGTAATAGAATTTTCTTTTCTTCTCAGCTTGGTATTAGAGTGGATCCATAAAATCATGAGAAGACACTGCTTCCCCTCCCTTTCACGCCACCACTGTTATCTCAACTCGTCTGCTATCTCCTCGTCACTTACAGATGACAAAAGATAAATTTAGTTTCGAGATAACCTTATAAATTGGGGAAAAAAGGAAATAAAATATGGTTGCTCTCTCTAGTGTTGAAGCTAAATAAAGAGCCATGATAAAAGCCATTTGTTAGAGGATATTGATGTCATTAATTGTGATTCAATGACTATGTATATCAACAATCAAGTTGCTATCTATATTGCAAGCAATCAAATTTTTTAGAATAACAAAACAGATACAAGTCTATTGCTACCATGTGAGAATGCTATTTGTCAAAGAAGATTTGCATTCAATTTATTTTTGTTCGAGAACCAATTTGCTGATATACTTACTAAACAATCTGCCTCTAGTTGATTTTACTCTTTGTACCAAGCTATGAATGATTAATGTACACACTCCAGCTTCAGGCGAGTGTTTGAGTGACCTACAAAATACATCTTTTGCTTTGTACTTTTTTTTATTTTTTTCTTTCCAGAAGATATTCCATATAAGTATCTTTTTGGAAATTAGAAGGCTTCTACAAACGCAACAATTACATAGGACTTAATTCAGAGTGTGTTCCATGGTTACAATTTTCTCAAAAATTCAAGAAGATTAGTCTTGGTTAATGTTTTGCAATATCATATTTCTGTGCACGCAAGCAAAAGCGTGTATGGTGAGTAAAGATGAGAATGCAAATGAGCTTCATAAATTTCAAAGTAATGTTTGCTTAAGTATTAATGAATATACTGTATGGTGAAATCAACCAAACTTGATTGTCCTCGTTGCCGATGTAAAACTTTAAGTTTATGTCTATGAATGCTAGATGATGCTAACTTCCAAATTTGGCTGCAATTTAAAGTCATAGATGGTAGTGTACAAGATAAACTTCACCTTCCCGTTGCGCCTTGCATCTGCATAAGGAAGATTTTGGACTAACACCACTCTCCATGTAACAAGTCTTTTAGTATCAATTAGACTACTAGAGTTCTTCATGTAAGCTTCAGTTTGTTCATCAATAAGCATTTAAAAGCATTCATTCTCCTTTGAATACTCGCTAAGGTTCTTTGATTGTTGCATTACATCATAATTTCCTGATAAATCATAATGTCAACATATGAGTTTAAATGTCCAAGAAAAAGGTGATCATAAAAGAGTAGAAAAACTAAAAAAATAAAGGAACTTTTTTGTACCAAAAATACTAGAGGCTACCGCAACATCATGGCATTCCTCCATTTCAAGAAGCACATTGTTATCTATACCAAACCCAGTTCCTTGACCAGGTCTTGTACCATTCATAAATCTGATAATGAATAGAAATATAAGTTACATGGACAAAAAGTGAAGAGAAGATCCAATCATAATGGTTTTATTCTATAAAATCAAGCTTTGTTACTTCAACTACTAAGATAAATAAACTAGCAAGAAGATGAACCATACCCACAGTGCACTGTCATTGATTCTTCTATATTGAAAGATTCGTTTCTTTGAGCAAAGATGGATTTCCTCCAACATACCATTTGCCTCATCGGCAATTAGGTTAACTACTGAAAAATAACTTAAATTCTGTAGGATAGGTGAGACTGGTGGTGAAGGTGGCCTGATACTGGTGGTGAAGGTGGCCTGATACTGGTGGTGCAAGATAATTTTTTAAACGTAGCCCAGATTCAAGAGAGCACAACTTACGACGACATCAGCTGGTGGAGGTGGAAAAAGGAAATTTTCACATGGATGCGGTGTAGAATGAAGAATAGGAGCACAAGTATTGATTATGTTATGTTCCCTTGCAGCTTCCAGGACAGACCCTAAAGGGTTATCAATCTTACTTTGCTTTTCAAGAATTAATGAGGACTGAAACTATTCCATGATTTAAAAAAGTACCAGTCCACATCTGTTGAACATATTCGAGTATTTAAGTCCTGCCAATGCATCTTCATCTGAAAAAGTTAAGTTATCTATGCATGAGGATTCACAAATGAGGGATTAAGCTGTACTACGAATGAAGAGAAAAACGTTTGAAATTCTGATTTATATAAATGACAAACATAAATGCAGCTAGTTTTCTGCATGACGACCAAAATCAGTGAGGCTGAAAATTTGTATTTGAAAGGCATGTTAAATGGAGACATATCCATCATTCGTCCATGCATTTTTTTCAGATTTTCTAGGTCGGTGCTTCATGGTGGTTTGAATCGAGAGGGATTTAATTTCTGATTATCCAACATCTATTGCTCTAGTATAAATTATTATGAGAACCAACAATCACTTCAAAACAGGTGCAATGAGAGCAGAAATTTCTCCTATAAAGCATAAAAGATTAGTTCCACCATTGCATCTTTGAAATGAAAATAGTTATATAAGAAACCATTAAATATCAAGGATTTAAAAATCGATTTGTACTACCCATATTTGGTACTAGTATCGGTATATATAATGTAAATAAACTAGAACTAACAATCACTAGCAAAAACTTCTCCTATAAAGCATAAAAGATTAGTTCCACCACCACATCTTTGAAATGAAAATAGTTATATAAGCAACCATTAATTCAAGGATTTAAAAACCGATGCGTACTACCCTTATATGGTACTAGTATCGATATGTGTAATGTCGATACACCGATACGGACCAACACTCTAAACCTTGGCATCAATAATAACACCCAACTGCTAAGTTGATAACTAATTTGTAGCACTTAATCTAAATTGAAGAAGCTAGATACACCAGTTGTACCATAGACCTAAAAAAAAAACTCAACATGCAATTTGTAAAGCCCGAACCAGAAATCAAGCGGATTATAGGGGTGGCCAATAGGCCGTGCCAGGACGACCCAGTCAGGGGCCAAGTTCTACATGGCCACGACATGGTAAAAAATGGGTCATCCTCCCACCCACGCGACTGGAGGAAATGTTTTGTACAAAGTGCTTACTTATTTAAAGCTAATTTATTATAATAACTAAGAAGAAGGGTTGTAGTCAAATTACTTGTGACGAAATGTTTTCATTGTTTTAGCAGTTTAAAAGTTATAATTGTAGAGTTTGTGATGTATGTAAACATTATTAGTACACGATTAGGAAAACTAAAACGCCTCTTTTATACTTTCAAAATATTACAAATCAATTTTTGAGAAATGATAAAAAATATAAATTATAATCTTTATTCTACATTTCTACTTATATCATAGTCATTGTTTTGGGTCAAATTGATTGGCCAGTTGACTTTCACAATCTCCTAATTGTTGTTTTAATAATTAAAACCATGCTGTAGAATTAATGACTGCATCTAGAGGTGTAGTCCAAGACCTGCATTGGCGAAACACAATATGAGCCAAGTAAGAAGTAGATAAACATGCAAGTAAAATAAGAACTGATGTTAGGTTTGTCATTTCGAAATTAGGCCTTTAGAAAAAAAAACCTAAAATCTTATCTAAATTATAAAAAATAATTTAAACTTGATATTATATATATATATATATAGTGTTTATTATAATACCTTGTGTTTAATTTTATGACATTTAGTTTTAATTAGTAAAAATGTTATCAGATGAATATTGTGAAAATATGCAACTTAAAAGATGATAAATAAAAAAACTAAAATAAATTTTTTTTATTATTTGATAAAATATATAATATTTATAATTTAAATTATGGAAATCATGTTGCTCTAACACCTCCTACTTTTAATAATAGTAAAAAAATATTACTAACAAATACGTTCTATTTTAAATGAATAAAAGTACTTCAACAAGTAGATTTTTTTAATTTTAATAAATTAATATTTTATTTAAAAAATAATCATACATTTTTGTTTGTCTCATGTGCATTATAGTAATCTCTCCACTTATAAGGATGAGACTTGTTCAATCTCAAGAGGCGTTAGGTAACTCTGAACTAGCACGCTTACTTTTGTTTTAAGAAAATGAAAAATATATGCTTAGTAGTTCGCTCGTTTTGTGCTTGTTAAACTTAGATTTAACCCCTCTTAAGTCTTGTACACACGTAAATGTAATTAACCTTTCATTAGAAAGACTAATTCACAATTACGAAATGACTAGCATAAGATTCTCAATTGTTATAGGTCTCGGTCAAATAAACTTTGTGTTACTAAAAAAAGTACAACCTAAAAATGTAATTAACCTTCAATGTATCTTTTATTTTTTTCTCTTAATTTTTTATTAAAAAAATACAACCTAAAAAAGTAGTTATATATGTCCGGCACGTGAGTAGAGGGTGACGATTATGTCCAAATAACCATTTGCCATTAACTACCGCCTACAAATTACAACAAGGACAAGCCTGCAGTGAGCAGTGCTTACTGCCCACGTGTAACGATCTCGCCCCTCGGATGGTCCACTGTTGAGCTGTAACCATCGTGCTCAAACGTGACGATAAAAATTTAAAAGCCAAGCGCTCGTGGCCGTGGGCAGGGCAGCCGATTAAACGTGTTAGAAAATAATTATGCAAAACATAATAAATATTATTAAATGGGAAGAAGCATGGACATAAAATTTTATTTTTTTAAAAAAAAAATACAAATTCCAATGAGACAGAGTAAAGCGAGCAGAGGAGACCGGCTGTAAATTTGGACGCTAATGCATGAACGGAGAAGCAAGCGCCGTGGATCGATTCCTTCGGAAGCGGATTCGGTTGAACCGATAAAAAAAAAACAAACCTTTTTTTACTTTTTATTTTATTTTATTCTTTTACACAGCGGCGAAATGACGTCGACGCGATTTATATGTTTCCAAATCTACCCCTCTATACCTTATCATTGCGCTTCCATTCACCAATTATTCATGGATAAAATCGTCAGTCAACTGTGACTAACGGAACCTGAAACGGCGAGTAGGCCTACCAAGGTAAATACGTCCAGTACGAGGGGCGTTAGCCAAAGTGCCTCGGCAGCAGGTAAAAAATTATCGTTAATGGATTAGTTTGACTTTTCTACTTTAGCCTCCGAGATTTGCTTTATTTACTTTGGGGCGTCGCCTTCAAATAACCCCAGCTCTCGCCTCTGTTCCTCTCTAATTGGCCTTCCTCTCCCCCCATTCTCTCTTTTAGCGGCAATGGAATCGCCGGAGTACTTCCAGGGCAGCTCCTACTGGGGGGCCAACGCGCAGCTCGAGCTCGAGAATAAGGCAGGCGGCGGCGCGGGGGAACAGTTTGCCTTCGAGGACTTGCTCGACTTCTCGAACGAGGAGAACGTCGAGGACGAGGCAGTCGCCGTTGACGGGGACGACGGTACTGCCGAAAACTCCACGGACTCTTCCACCGTCACTGCCGTGGACAGCTGCAGCAACTCTTCCTCCAGCCTCGAGACGTATTTCCCCGGCGACCACTCCCGCCGGAGCTTTATCGATGCCGGTATCTCCGATGGCTTCTGCGAGCCGGTAACGGACTCATTAATTTCCAGCTATTTGTTTCCGTTTTCTAGCTGACAAAAAAGGACATTATGTAATGGAATAATTACATATATAAATATATGTTGCTCTGTTGAAGAATTTTCGAGTTACATATTATATCAAACTGAGGGTGAATTGCAAGGATAATTTCTTGAATTAGAGCGAGTCATTCGGTTTTGAAATTTAATGGGCATTTTTTTTTTTAAAGTTAGAAGCTGCGCTAAAACTGACGAGATTGGAAAGAGAATAAAAGCAGAGCAAGCATTGCGACAGAGTAATAATAGATAAGCTTGCAACTATAATTGCGCACCTAAAATGGAAAAAGTAATGTACAAGTTATCCGCACGACAAGGAAAATTGATCATTATTCCTGTTCTGTTTGCCATTTTTGGATGCAGCAGTACGAAGAGCTCGCGGAGCTCGAATGGCTTTCCAATTTTGTCGAAGAATCCTTTTCCAGTGAAGACCACCGCAACATTAGTCTCACATCCAGCATCCATTCCACCAACTGTAGGACCGCCCCAGCTGTCCGAGCGGAGGTCTCGTCCGAGGATTCCGCTGGCGAACGCTCTCAGCATTCGAGTCACCTACAGCCCTCCGCCCAATTCCCTGGCAAAGCGAGGAGCAAGCGCTCTCGCGCCGCCCCCTGCAGCTGGTCCTCCCGGTTGCTCGTCCTCTCCTCATCCCATGCAGCCACCTCCTCGCCAGAGTCGGAGCTGATCATTCTTCCTGACGACGCAGCCACGATCAGCAGTGGGAAGACACCGGCGAACCCGACGCCAAAGAAGAGGGACGCGTCGACCCAAGGGCGCAGGTGCTGCCACTGCCAGACTGACAAGACGCCGCAGTGGCGGACGGGGCCGATGGGCCCTAAGACGCTCTGCAACGCCTGCGGCGTGCGCTACAAGTCCGGCCGCTTGGTGCCTGAGTACCGCCCGGCCGCCAGCCCAACCTTCATGGTCTCCAAACACTCCAACTCGCACCGTAAGGTGCTCGAACTCCGCCGCCAGAAGCAGCTCCAACAGCAGCACCAGCAGCTCATCCACGTTGGCGGTGCAGAGACGTCTCTCTACGACGTATCCTCGCCACTTATGTCTTCTGTTGCCGACGAGTTTCTGATCCAGGGCTCCCATTTACAGCATCTCCTCTCATGATGGAAGAGAAAAAATCTGTTTTTTTTTTTTTTGCAACAGCAGTAGTAATTTTACTTTTGGACGAATTTTCGATCCTCAATTATTACGGATAATTTTTCCCTCTCATTTTTTTCCTCTAATTAATATTGAAATTAACTGGATTCTTATAGATAGTTAATGAAAATACATAAAATTTATTCGACTCTTTCTTGTAGATTGAGCAAATACTAAAAGTTATATTATGTGTTTCTCTGAGCATATGGTATTTGGTATCAATACCGATATCAAAATTTTAGTATCAAAATATTAAATTTATTTTTTTGGGTACTGATATCGGTACTGAAGCACTAAAATTTCTATTCGTACTAGTACTAATTTCCCTAAATAAATTTCAATAAATTTCCAAAATAAATTTTAAAAAATTCTCAAAATACCAAACAACACAATAACAAATTTAAAATACTAAATCATCTTATATGTTCTATCAAATATAATACAAAAGATTTTTAAAATCAACTGGACTAAGTAATTCTAACGTCATAGGAGTTTGGAGGAAGGGATCAAGGGATATTCTCATCTTGACAGATGTCGTCCAGTAAAAGCTCTAGTTTAACTATCGATGTGTTGATTTAAGCACCATTTGGAATTATAGATGAAATCAGCATAGGTAAAGATCAAATTTTCTAGATAAACAATGAGATCAAATTTTGTAGATAAATAGCAAGAAAGGAACAAAATTAGATTGAGAGTAGTCTAGGGCACTGGGCAACTTGGGTTGGGCATCGCGAGGGAATAGTTCGCATTCAAGTACTTGCTAAACTTCTCCAACGAGGAGGACGTCGAGGATGAGGCAGTTGCCGTTGTTACGTCCGTGACTCGAAACAGACGAAAATGAATTAAAATAATATTAATTTAGTATTTCGATGGGACGTCACCTGGCGTCGGTGGTTGTGCCCATCCTTTTCCCACGTCCCGTTGTTGACTCACGACGCTACTGCTTCCTTCTCCACTCATTTCCTTCACCGAACGAATACCGCCCTCCTCCTTCGCCGAAGCTTCAATTGGCCTCCGACCAGCGCCTTCTTCCTCCCTTCGGCCGGTGAGCTTCCGACGCCCCCTCTCGCAGCTCCGGTGGCTGAGAACGACGGACGAGCCGCCTTCCTCCTCTCTCCGCATGAGCGGCGTCAGATCGACGAAAATCCCCCGAATCCGGCGCCTGGGCAGCTTTAACTCCTCCGCCGACCCTTATCTGCCCCTGACGAACGTTTCCGCTACCAGCCGACGCCTCCCCGACCACCTTCTTCTCCGGCTCCGACGAAGTGCGTGAACAGCGCCGCCGAGCCTTCGACCTTAGATCTACGAGGTCTCCGGCGTCTCCCTGGAAAACCGACAGTACGGCCGGACTCACCTCGCCAGCGGCTACCTTGTGGCACTCAGGAAATTCCGATTGGTCACTGAATTTACTGTTCCGGCGATAACTGTAGCGGCGGCGCTACTGTTCCGGCGAACTTTCCAGCGAACCTAGAAGTTCGTGTCGACGCGTATATTGTGTTGGTTCTTGTGTCCTCCGTCGTCACGAGGTGTTATTCGTTCGCACAAGGCTGCGAACTCGGTTAGTACCCGTACCCGCCTTTATACGTATACAAACGCATGCTTAAACATAAATTGGACTTGTATATCTAACAAACCTGATTAAATAATTATACCTGGACATGACTACCTAATACTGACTCTTATGAGTAGATTAGCATGTTAATTGGTGTTAAATGGATTAAAATAGAATAGTGTGACTTATATATGATTTACCCTGTTAGGTCCTGTTGATTGATACTTGACACTGTGTTGGTTGGATCTGTACTGTTCGGCTACTGTTGAGGTAGGGATTCTACCTCCGTTCTTTGTTACGGTGCCAACCGCATGTGTAGTTAGCGGCACCTCCCTTATTGCTTATTATCACTGTTGATTACTGTTCTAATTCCCGTTCTGCTCTGCGTACATTCCTGTTGACATAAACTGTTGCATGAAACACGGTATGAATATTTTTGTTCTTGCATGTTTATTGGTAGTTGGTAGGTGGTATGAGTTATGTATATGTACATTGAGGATTGACTGTCTAGCGATAGACATGTCAGTATACCTCAGATATTGCCTGTGAGATTTCTGTCGAGACGCTGTATGATCGTCTCTGACCGCGAGAGTCTGATGTTATGGGCTTGAGGTCTGTTATCAGCCCAATAAGAGGTTGTACTGAGTGTAGGACGCTACACTAGCGGGCTGTCGACAGACAGTCGTCTCTACTGTTCGGGGAGCCATCAGTAGGGACCACTCTATTTTATAGAGTTGCGGGTCATGGACCACTGCTGTACCAGCTCCCAGATTTTTATCTGTGTATGAGGATACATATATATTGATATGTATATTGAGATTTGATTATACTCTATATGGTCATATAGAGTCTTGGTTGTATTCTGGTAATTCCTTGTCTCTGATCATGCACCATATCATTGTAATATCCCTACTTAGCCTCCGGCTAACCCCCCTTCGGTTTGCCTCCAGGTTCAGGCGCGGCTCCACCTGGAGCAGAGTAGATAGTTAGTAGTTGGCCACCAGTCTGGGTGGGTTGTGATGCATTTTGGTCTATTGTTATTTGTATGTTATGTTGTTGGACTCTGTTGACCGCTGCGCGGTCCTGTTATCTGTTGGTTTGTCGACCGCTGCGCCGGTCCTATTGTTGTTATTTCTGTTGACCGCTGCAGCCGGTCTATATTTCGTATCTGTCGGTGTTGTATTATGGATATTTAAGGCCGGGCTGGCCTCTGTTTAGACTATTTTATTTCAGTATGTACCTTTCGGTTGTCAGGAGTGATTGATAGGTACAGTGTTGTGCGTCCCGAGGTCCGGGATTCCCGGCGTGGGATCCGGGTGAATTTTTGGGGCATAACAGCAGTTGATGGGGACAACAGCACTGCCGAAAACTCCATGGACCCTTCCACCGTCACTGCCGTGGACAACTACAGCAACTCCTCCTCTGGCCTGGAGCCGCATTTCCCCAGCAACCATGCCTGCCGGAGCTTTATTGATGCCGGTCTCTCCAATGACTTCTGCGAGCCGATAACGATTCATTAATTTCCAGCTATTTCTTTACTTTTTCTAACTAACAAAAAAAGGACAGATTGTAATGGAATAAAGCTGTTGTTGAAAAAGAAAAGGGATGTAGAATACAAACTATAAGATCAAATAGAGGGGGAGAATTTACCACAAGAAAATTTGAAGACTATTATAGAACAGAAGGAATTCGAATATTTTTAACTGCTCTAGGATCACCACAGCAAAATGGAGTAGCTGAAAGAAAGAATCGCACAATCATGAATATGGCAAGAAAGTATGGTAAAGACAAAACAGATGCTAAAGAATTTTGGGTACTAGCAGTGAATGTGCAGTGTACATTCAAAATCATTGTGAAACTAAATCTGTGAATCATAAAACTCCTTTTGAAGCATGGTGTGGAAGAAAACCTTCTGTCTCACATCTCAAAGTTTTTGGCAGTACAGCTTATGCACACATCCTTGACAATAATCGTACAAAATTAAATGATAAAGCCAGAAAATACATATTTATTGGCTATGACTCAAGGACAAAAGGGTATAAACTCCATAATCCCACTACAAAGAAGGTCTTTGTGAGTAGAGATGTTGATTTTGACGAATAAACAAACTGGGATTGGCAAGTAGAGACTGATGATCATAATATTCTGCCCTCTACTGTTGAAGAAGAAAAGCAAGATACATCTGAAGCAACTATTCCACCATCATCACCACCTCGCAATGAGCCAAGTTCATCAGAAGCAAGTACAAGTAGACAACATCCTCGCACAAGAAGTTTAGCTGACATATATGATGAGACAGTGAGAATTGATGATGTAACATATATTTGTTTATTTGGAGATATAGAGCCCGTTAACCACATTGACGCATCCAAAGACAAGAGATGGAAGAAGGCGATGGATGAGGAGATAAAAACCATTGAAAAGAATCAGACTTGGAAGTTAGCAAATCTTCCAAAAGGGCACAATGCAATTGGAGTTAAATGGGTCTACAAGGCCAAAAAGAATTATAAAGGAGAAATAGAGAGGTATAAAGCAAGACTTGTTGCAAAGGGTTACAAGCAACTTCAAAGTATTGACTACGATGAAGTATTTACTCCAGTTGCTCGCTAAGAAACTATTAGATTAATTATCTCTATGGCAGCGCGACAAAAATGGAAAATCTATCAGATGGATGTAAAGTCAGCTTTTCTCAATGGATACTTAGAAGAAGAGGTTTTATTGAACAACCTCTAGGATATGTGGCAAAGGAACATGAAGACAAGGTCCTTAGGCTTTCAAAGACTCTATATGCTTTAAAGCAAGCTCCTAGATCTTGGAACTGTAGAATTGACAGTTATTTTCAGAAAAAATGGATTTAAGAAATGTCCTTATGAATATTCCCTTATATCTGAAGGCCAATAAGGATGAAATCATGATAGTATGCTTGTATGTGGATGACTTAATATTTACAAACAATAATCTAGAAATGTTTGAAGATTTCAAGAAGAAAATGAATCTTGAATTTGAGATGACTGATTTGGGGTTAATGTCTTATTATCTTGGCATGAAGGTAAAACAAACAGATGAAGGAATTTTCATCTCACAAGAGAACTATGCAAGAGAAGTTCTGAAGAAATTCAAATTGAATAACTGCAATTCGGTCAGTACTCTAGTCGAGTGTAATGTAAAATTGTCTAAGCATGATGACAGTGAGAAAATGGATTCAACTTTGTTCAAGAGTTTAGTTGGAAGTTTGAGATATTTGACTTGTACTAGACCTACCATTTTTTTGGTGTAGGACTTATAAGTCGCTATATGGAGATCCCTACTTTAGTACATTTGAATGCAGCAAAAAGGATTCTTCGGTATATTAAAGGCACTATTGACTATGGATTGTATTACACTACCTCCGATGAATTCCATCTTATTGGATATTGTGATAGTGATTAGGCTGGTGATATAGATGATCGAAAGAGCACAACTGGCTTTGTGTTCTACTTGGGTAACACCGCATTTACATGGAGTTCGAAGAAACAACCAATTGTATCCTTATCAACTAGTGAAGCAGAATACGCTGCTCTAAATTCTTGTGTGACTCAAGTAATCTGGTTGAGACGTCTGATGGAAGATCTACATGCTGAGGAAAAGAAACCATCTCAAATCAATATAGACAATAAGTCTGCAATCGCTCAAGCAAAGAATCATCTATTTCATGAACGAAGCAAGCATATAGACACGAGATTTCATTATGTTCGAGAATGTCTTGCAAACAAGCTAGTGGAGTTAAATTATGTGAAGACCCAAGATCTAGTTGCTGACATTTTTACCAAAGCTTTGAAGATTAACGATTTTGTAGAATTGAGAGACATGCTGGGAGTTTGTAAGTATCGTGTTTTAAGGGAGAGTGTTGAAATTGGTAAACATGTCATGTGTTACCATAATTATGTTATATTAAATTAGAGCTTACCATATTAGATTATTTGCTACCCATATAGGTTGATTAGTCCATATTAGTTAGATAAATTACCTAAATATATTAGGTTTATTTTTCTTTATATATGCTTTGTAATTCTCTATTTCATATAAGCAATAATATTTTGTGATTAATCTCTATGCTTTGATGTTCTTGGTATTTCTCATGTTCTAGTGAAGTGCTGCCGCCGCGTTCCGTTGCTAACAGACAAGACACCACAATGGCGGATGAGGCCGATGGGCCCCCAGATGCTCTACAACGCTTGCGGCGGGTGCTACAAGTCTGGCCACTTGGCCGCTAGCCCAACCTTCACATTCTCCAAGCACTCCAACTCGCACCGTTAGGTTCTCGAACTCCGCCTCCAGCAACAGCACCACCAGCAGCTCATGCACGTTGGCGGTGCAGCGACATCCCTCTACGATGTATCCTCACCGCCTATGTCCTCTGTTGCCGACGAGTTTCTGATCCATGACTCCCATTTACAATATCTCCTCTAATGATAGAAGAGAAAAAAATTTGTGTTTTTTTTTGCAACAATAGTATTAATTTTACTTTAGGACGAATTTTCGATTCTCAATTATCACGGATAATTTTTCCCCTCTCATGTTATTTCCTCTAATTAACATCGGATTTAATCTGGATTCTCATAGATAGTTAATGAAAATACATAAAATTTATTCAGCAATAAATTTTTTGTTTATTTCTTATAAATTGACAATAAATGCATGGAATGGAATGCCGCCCTTGTGAGTAAAGAGCAAATACGAAAAATTATATTATGTGTTTCCATTCTTGGAAGGTAGAGAAAAAAATGGAGTGGACTCCTTGGGATTGTGCAGCATCAAGTCAGGTATGACTAGGGCTGAGCATACGGTACTTATACTGGTACTAAAACTTTGATACCAAAGTACCGAACTCTTTTTTTGGGTACCAGTACCCGGCACCTAAGTACCGAAATTTCTATTGATATCAGTACTGATTTCTCAAAATAAATTTTTAGAAATTGCCGAAATACCAAACCAACACAATAACAAATTTAAAATAAAAAAAATACTACAAGTTAAAAAAAATACTAAATCATCTTATATGTTCTTAAACATATTACAAAAAATTTTAAGAATCCACTAGACTAAGTAATGCTAACGTCAGAGGAGTTTGGAGGAAGAGATCTAGAGATATTCATTATTTAGTAGATGCCGTCCAGTAAAAGCTCTAGTTCAAACTGTCAACGTGTTGACTTAAGCACCAATTGAAATTCTAGATAAAATCAGCATAGGTAAAGATCAAATTTTGTAGATAAATAATGAGATCAAAGTTTGTAGATAAAAAACGAGAAAAGAACAAAATTAGATTTTGGAGTAGTCTAGGACGCTGGGCAGCTTGGGCTGGGTTGGGCTAAGAGTCCAAGATGCTAAATAGTAGTAGTAGAGTAAGTAGTGGGCTGGGCTGCTAGGTTCAGCACAAGTTTGCAGGCTACAGCTTGCTTTGTCTAAGTCTCAATTTAAGTAACCTAAGTTATTGTAAAAAAAATTAATAAATTTATGTTTTAATAAATAAATATAATCGGTAATTCGGGACTATAAATAAATCTTAATTTTTTTTTAGTTACTAGTACTAGTACCGAAATCCTAATTTGAAAATTAATACCAATACCGAAGTACTAAAATACCCAAATACTATATGAAAATAAATTCTAATTTTTGGTACAGTATTCCAGTACCAATAGGAGACAAGTAAAATGAAATTCCCGAAATGACTATTCATCAATGAAGGCACTGATCATTGATGGATCAATGAACGAATACATTTCTTCTTGCATTGTTCACTGATGGATGAATGAACAAATACAGAATTCAGATAAATGAATGCATGCATCGTAATAAGGAAGGAGCTTGCTCGTGATCCCATGCACCTGCAACCGCTGGGCACGGGCAGGTAATCAATCAATTGGATGTGCATAGGAGACTGTCAATTAATTAACATAAAATGTACAGGGGATTAAATATTGATCGGGGCAGCACTCACATGGCCATTGGCTATATATATAGAATGAAGCATACATACTGCAGAAGTAACGTGGTAACCTTTACTCTTGAGTATGAGTACTGCTGCTCACGTCGCTTTGCACGTGCAGGCACGTGGGAAAGGAGCTCACTGTAATTTCGCACAGCTTTGAATACTCGGCGTGTGATATACCTTCACTCTTTCTCCTTTTTAAGGAGCATGTCATTTTAATTATATATTTTACGTCTTTAATTAGATCTGGTCAGAAGGGAGAAAATGTATGCATTAATAATGTGAAGAGGCTCGTGCCAAGCGTAACGGATATAATCGTGGAATATTTTTTGTATAAGAAATTAAATGAAGGACAAGAAAGCATTATGAGGCACCAAAAAGTTACCATGTAGGGTAAAAACTAGGTTTTCATCGAATGATGAATTTGGTTAGTGTCAAATCAAATGTATACGTAAAAATGTCATTATTCAAGAAAGATTAATTAATATGCAACTTTTACAAAAACTACCGAATGACATAGGGTAGGATACCTAATTTTTTCCTACTTATACACAAATCTGAATAAGATTTTTACTATTCATTCCCGATTATCTATTTGCCGCTTTTCTTAAACTCGTATCTAAACCCACACCCTATAACAAATTTATTACCTAATAATAACCTGAACCCGAATATTACCCATGTATCCTAAACAAATTTGTTATAGGTAATAACAAATTTGTGGGCCGGTGGTGGTGGCGATGAAATAAGATGATTTGGGATTTTTAGATTTAGGGTTAATGGGTAATATGGTAATGGATTATATATATATATATATATATATATATATATATATAGATTGTCAACTTATATTATCAAAACGAAACTCGGATAGCATATGTGTTACCTATACAACCTATTTAAAAGATTCCCAATTACCCAATCCAATTGTCATTCCTACCTACTTGTCATTTTCTCTAATTTTTGTCTTCTCTCTTAAAGGCCTTATGTCGTGGGGTAATTTATATAATTTTGTTTGTTAGAATTTTTTTAGAAAATTTAAAATAATAAATAGCATACAAATTTTGATAAATAAAAAGGAGAATTGTAAATGTAAATTAATTTCTAAATAATCCTTCAAATAAATTTTGGTAAAATCCAAACAATTATAAATATAAATTTTGGTAAAACCCAAAAAATCATTGAAGTTTGCCCTTGCTTGAAAATTCAAGCTCTTATGTAAATTAATTTTTAAATAATCCTTGAGAGTATAACCCATAACCCTTGGTGGTGCAGCGACGTCTCTCTACGACGTATCCTCGCCACCTATGTCCTATCTTGCCGACGAATTTCTGATCCACGGCTCCATTTTCAACAGCTCCTCTGACGATGGAAGAGAAAAAATCTGTGTTTTTTCTTTTTTGCAATAGCAGCAGTAATTTTATTTTAGGATGAATTTTTAATCCTTAATTATCACGAATAATTTTTCCCTTCTCATATTATTTTCTTTAATTAACATCAGAATTAATGTAAATTCTCATAGTTAGTTAATGAAAATACATAAAATTTTTTGCTTCTTTCTTTGTGGATTGGTAATAAATACATGGAATGGAGTGCCGCCCTTGTGAGTAAAGAACAAATATGAAAGATTATATTATGTTTTGAGTGTTTCCATTCTTGGAAGGCAAAGAAAAAAAATGGAGTGGCCACCCTTGGGATTGTGCAGCATCAAGTCAGGTACGAGTAGGAGACAAGTAAAATGAAATTCCCGAAATGACTATTCATCAATGAAGGCACTGTTCATTGATGGATGAATGAACGAACCATTTCTTCTTGCACTGTTCACTGATGAATGAATGAAGGAATACAAAATTCAGCTAAATGAATGCATGCATCGTAATGAGGAGCGAGCTTTCTCGTGATCCCATACAGCTGCAGCCGCTGAGCACGGGCAGTAATCAAGCCATTGGATGTGCGTAAGAGAGTGTCAATAATTAAAATAAAATGTACAGGGGGGATTAATTATTGATCGGGGCAGCACTCACAGTCACATGACTATATATATAGAGAATGAAGCATACATACTGCAGTAGTAACGTGGTAACCTTTACTCTTCAATATGAGTACTGCTGCTCACGTCGCTTTGCACGTGCAGGCACGTGGGAAAGGAGCTCACTGTAATTTCGCACAGCTTTGAATATTCTGCGTGTGATATCCCTTCACTTTTGCTACAATCCTTCTCTTTTTTTTTAAGGAGTATGTCATTTTAATTTTATATTTTTTTTACGTCTTTAATTAGATCTGGTCAGAAGAGAGAAACAGTATGCATTAATAATGTGAAGAAGGTCTTGCCAATCGTAACGGATATAATGGTGGAATATGTTTGTATAAATGAAGGTCAAAGAAAGCATTATGAACCACCAAAAAATTACCATGTAGGGTAAAAACTAGGTTTTCATCGAATGTTCATTTTGGTTAGTGTCAAATGTATACATCGAAAAAGGTCATTATTTAAGAAAGATTAATTAATCTGCGACTTTTCCAAAAATCAAAAAGAGCTCCTTGTAGGGATAGTAGCATATAGGGTATTTTTTTTTTTTTTTTTTCTATACATACCTAAACATGAATAATTTTCTTACTATCCATGGTTGATTATCTACTCACCTCTATTCCTAAACCTATATCCGAACATGAACCCTATAACAAAGTTATTATCCGATAATAACCCGAACCCAAATATTATCCATGTACCCAAAATCCTACTCCACTCCCATCTCCTCAGTTCTATCCCCTCCCCCTTCACCATGCCGCTCCTCCCCGCCCTCCCTCTCTGCCTGACCACACCTCCTCTCCTCACCCTCACTCGACCCCCTCGCTCTCCATTACTACCCACCGCCAGCCTCCAATGCCACCTCGCTCACCTACTTCCCACTTTGACTCCACCCCACTTTGTTGGTCGCCTGGTCACCCTGCTCCATTTGTTGCCTAACCGCCCTGCTCCACCTAGTCTCCTAGTGGCCTCACTTCCCCCCACTATCCACTTTTAGTCCCTTGGGCACCTCTCTTCCTCCATGTTCCCTCACGATAGTGACAAGAAGACGATGGTCTTGAACAAGGTCTTGCAAAACGATGAGAAGATGACAATGTTGATCGATGATGGCAATTGGACAAGGACTTTGTGAGCTGGTGGCAGCGATAAGAAGAACAGGGATTTTAGGTATTTTTGGGCTTGTGGCGGCGATGAGATGAGAAGGTTTGAGATTTTCAGATATAGGGTTTGTAAGGATTAGAAAATGGGTTAATGGGTAATATGGTAATGGGTTATAGATTCAGTTATTTTAACCAATAAATATAATTTATTATTTTATTATATATATATATATATATATATATATATATATATATATATATATATATATATATATATATATATATATATATATATATATATATATATATATATAATCTTGTTCGATTAATGGGTATCTAACTTATATTACTTTAGAGGTGGCCACTCCATTTTAGAGGTGGTTCGATTAATGGGTATCTAACTTATATTACTTTAGAGGTGGCCACTCCATTTTAGAGGTGGCCAATGAGCCGGCCTAGCCTCGTGCTCACCTACAAGGCTACAACATAGTAATTAAAACTCACGTGATTAAGAGAATGTAATAAAAATAATTTGAACTAAAATTTTTTGTGAATGAAAATATAGAGAAGAATTTATAGAGATAAAGTGAGTGAAAATTTATAAATTTATCATTTATTTTTTATGATTAAAAGAGAGTGAAATAGTAATTTTATAATTAAAAGATAATTATAACCCTAAATTCAATTTTTTTGATACTTTATGAGGGTATTAAGTTAAAATAATATAGGTAGAGTTTGAATTTAGGCGTCCAAATTAAAGAAAATGTTAGCCTATGTGTCGTGCCTGGGCTAGCTTGCGTGCAATGCCTGGCCCGGTCATGTGTCGTACTTAGCCTAACCCGCATGTTGTGCTCAGCCTGATCATGTGTCATGCTCATCCTGACCCGTATGCCTGAATGGCTCAACCTAGCCCGGCAAAGAACAGTATCACGGGCTGACCGAAGCCTATTGATTGATCAAAGGGCTATGTCATGCCGTGCCATGCGGGCCATAGATCGGCCTAGCTCGTTGGCCACCTCTTGGTCAAAACTGCCAACAACCCACCCAATTACCATGATAGAAATTGGAAGAAGTATTTAGAGAGACAAGATGAATAAGAAGTATTCTATTGATAATTCCTTGCACACATTGCAAATGACATAACATTCTCTATTTACAGAGAGTACTACAAAGTTTGTAATAAGTCTAATGTAACATCAAAATTAAATTTGTAATAACCTCCTCTTTTAATTTTCATCTTCAATGACAATTAACATAACTTTATTTTCATCCTTTCACCTTCCATGGCAATAACCTTCACTTTAATTGCAATTTCTTAACTCCCACGAAATTAACTAGTCATCAATTTTAGCCACCAAGATAATTAAGTTTAATTATTCTTTAATTCTCCCCCTTAAACTTAATTTCCTTTGCATCCATCATGCCAAGTTGTGTCTTGAACTTTGAAAATAGATGAACTCCAAGTGGTTTAGTGAAAGTATCACCAACTTGATCATGTGACTTGATGTGCACTAGTTCCACATTCTTGATCCTCACTTGTTTTCTAATGAAGTGAAATTTTAAGTCAATATGCTTGCTCCTTTCATGATATACCAGATTCTTTACTAGTGCAATGGCAGATTTGTTGTCAATAAAAATTTTTGTAGCCTCCTTTTATTGAACAAGCATATAATCTAATAGTCTTCTAAGCCATATACAATGGCACACACAAGAAGATGCCGTAATATACTCTGCTTCGCATGTTGAGAGTGTAACATTTGCTTGTTTCTTTGATGACCAAGTAAAAGCAGTGTCTCCCATATAAAAGACAAATCCAGTGGTACTCTTTCTATCATCAAGGTCACCACCCCAATCACTATTTGCATGTCCAACCAATTCAAATTTATTAGAACGTGAATAAAATAATCCTTGCGAGAGAGTACCTTTGATGTATCTCAAAATTCTTTTAGCCGCCTTCCAATGAGTTAATTTAGTTCCTCCATGAATCTACTTATTAATCCAACACTGTAAAGTATATCAGGCCTTGAACATATTAAATATCTTAGGCTTCCAACTAAACTTTTGTAAAGTGTTGGATCAATAGCTTTTCCTTCATCTTCTTTTGAAAGTTTTAACTCCACAATCAACTGGGGTGCTAATTGGATGACAATCTTCCATTTTAAAACGCTTCAGTACTTCCTTTGCATAAGCTTCTTGTGAAATAAATATACCTTGTGAACTTTGCTTTACTTCAATACCAAGAAAATAAGACATCAATCCCATGTCGGTCATGTCAAATTCCTTCATCATTGCTAGCTTGAAGTCTTCAAACATGAGTGGATCATTTCCTGTAAAGATTAGATCATCCACATACAAGCATAGATATAGTATCTTTCCACTCATTTCTTTACAATACAAGACATGTTCATATGAGCATTGTGTAAAATTGTTATTTTTAAGATAAGCATCTATTCTTGCATTCCATGCCCTTGGAGTTTGCTTTAAGCCATAAAGTGCTTTCTTCAATCCTAACACTTTGTTCTCATGTCCTTTTCTAACATAGCCCTTTGGTTGTTCAACATAAACTTCTTCTTCAAGAAAACCATTCAAAAATGCAGATTTGACATCTAGTTGAAAATTTTGCCATTTGTTTTGAGAAGCTAAAGAAATGAGCAATCTAATGGTTTCCAATCTAGCAACGGGGGCAAATACCTCATCATAGTCGATTCCAGCTTGTTGCTTGTAGCCTTTTGCCACCAGTCTAACTTTGTACTTCTTCACCTTTCCTTGTGCATTTTTCTTTACTTTGAAAACTCATTTGACTCCAATGGGTTCATGGCCTTGAGGCAAAGTGCATAGCTCCCATGTTTTGTTCTTCTCTATAGACTTAATCTCTTCATCCATTGCCTTTTTCCAATTATCATCTTTGATAGCATCTTCAAGTAACACAACATCTTCATTAGCAAAAAGGCAAACAAGATTAAGTTGATTTGTCACTATAATTCTTGTATGCTCCTTGTTTTTCTTGGAATTGGATTATCTTCAAACAAAGTTGTAGTTGATGAAGTTGTTGAGGATGATGATGATGATGACTCTTCAACTATGGCTTTGATTTGGTCTTCTTCCCTATCTGTGCTCCAATCCCATGCCTCTTCTTCATTGAAGTCCACATCTCTACCCACAATGACTTTATTTTCATGTGGATCAAATAGCTTGTAAGCCTTAGAATTTTCACTATAGCCAATGAAGATGTATTTGATACTTTTATCATCCAACTCTTTTCTTTTTTGATCATGAACATGAGCATATGCTATAGACCCAAAAATCTTTAAATCAGAGATATTAGGCTTCTTATCACTCCATGCTTCTTGTGGTGTCACTTCTTCTAAGCCTTTGGTTGGACATCTATTGAGTAAATATATCGAGCAAGCCACCGCTTCTCCCCAAAATTCTTTAGGCATTTTTTTGCTTTGTAGCATACTCCTCACCATGTCAAGGATAGTTCGGTTTTTTCTTTCGGCTACTCCATTTTGTTGTGGGGAATAAGGCGTCATCAATAATCTTATAATGCCATTCTCTTGACAAAATAACTTAAAAGACTTGGATGTAAATTCTCCTCCACGATCGGATCTCAATGCTTTGATAGTTTGGCCACTTTTATTCTCCACTTATTTTTTGAATCTTTTGAATGCTTCAAGTGCCTCCGATTTCTCCTTTAGGAAGTACACCCATGTCTTCCTACAAAATCATCAATAAAAGTTAGAAAATAACGATGCTCACCATAGGAGGATGGAGAAATTGGTCAACAGATGTCGGTATGGATGAGCTCAAGAGGTTTCTTTGCATGATATGTTGATTCCTTTGGAAAGCTTTTTCTCGATTGTTTGGAAAGAACACATTCTTCACATAAATGATCTTGTGTATGGATATGAGGAAGGCCTTCTACCATTTCTTTGCTTGACAATAACTTGAGAGCACTAAAGTTAACATGTCCATATCTTAAATTCCATAACCAAGAGCTATCATTCATTTTGACATTTAAACACATAGTATCAACATGCTTTATGCTCAACACAAATAATTTGTTCTTGGACATTTCAACTTGTGCTACTAACTTCATATCTCTATTTCTCAAGAAAAGATTTCTATCTTTCATGTGCACATCATATCCTTTTTCCAAAAGTTGGCCAAGACTTAGGATATTAGTTTTTATATTTGGCACATAATAGACATTGGAAATGAAATGATGATTTCCTTCTTTAGATTGAATGAGAATTTTACCTTTTCCCTTCACTTCTACCTTTGAGAAATCTCCAAATGATACATGCCCATGAGGTGCTTCATCCAACTCCATAAACATGTGCTTCACATATGATTACTTGCTCCACTATCCAAATACCAAAGATCTTGGTTGCCTCCATCATCTTCCTTTTGTGCTAGCAATAAAATTGATTCATCTTCCTTTTCTTCTTTTTTCACATAGTTAACCCTCTCATCAACTTGATTAGATTTATTATACCAACAATTCGATGAAAAATGACCAAGCTTATTGTATGTGTAACAACGAACTTTAGATTTATCATACCTTCCACCTCTTGAGAAACCACCTCTTTTTTGTTCTCTTCTTGTATTTTCTTCATCACCATGATTTTGTTGCACTTGTCTTCGGCCTCTTCCATAGAACTCACCACGACCTCTACCTCTTCCATGGCCTCTACCATGATAGCTTCCCCTTTCTCCTCTTGCTTCCTCATCTTTATCTTTAAGAGAGAGCTTGCTTTGAAGAGCTTGTTCAAAGGTCTCTTGTTTCTTCCTTTGAAGCCACTACAATATAATCAAATTTTGCATCTAACTAGCGTAGGATTTTCTCCACCACTCGATTATCTTGTAAGGATTCCCCATTCCTTTTTAATTGGTTGACCACGGTCAACACTCTTGTGAAGTAGTCCGATATGGACTCTCCCTCTTTCATCTTTAAACTTTCAAATTCACCATGAATGGTTTGTAGTCGTACCTTTTTTACCTTCTCAATTCTTTTAAAAGAGTTTTGGAGAATCTCCCATGCTTGCTTGGAGTTAGTGGCGATGGCGATCTTCTCAAATGTTCCTTCATCTACTCCTTGGTAGATCAAGAAGAGAGCCTTCTTATCTTTCTTCCTTGACTCCTTCAAGGATTCTCTTTGATTTGCCACTAGGGCAGCTTCATCTTGGGGTTCAACATACCCCTTCTTTACTAGCTCCCACACATCTTGAGAACTAAGCAATGCCTTCATTTGGATACTCCAATTTTCATAGTTGTTGGTAAGGCGGGGAATAGGAAATGACATATTAGAGGCCATGGCTAATGTGGCTCTGATACTACTTTGATAGAAATTAGAAGAAGTATTGAGAGAGACAAGATGAATAAGAAATATTCTATTGATAATTCCTTGCACACATTACAAATGACATAATATTCTCTATTTATAGAGAGTTCTACAAAGTTTGTAATAAGTCTAATATAACATCAAAATTAAATTTTGTAATAACCTCCTCTTTTAAGTTTCATCTTCAATGACAATTAACATAACTTTATTTTCATCCTTTCACCTTCCATGGCAATAACCTTTACTTCAATTGCAGTTTCTTAACTCCCACAGAATTAACTAGTCATCATTTTTAGCCACCAAGATAATTAAGTTTAATTATTCTTCATACCTTCCCTACTTCCTTGGCCTTTTCTCTTATGTCTTTCTTCTCTCTTAAATACCTACCCAATTACCACCCAATTACCATCCCTACTTCCTTGGCCTTTTCTCTTATGCCTTTCTTCTCTCTTAAATACCTTATGTCATGGGTAATTTTATATAATTTTGTTTTCTAGAATTTTTTCAGAAATTTAAAAATAGTAAATAGCATACAAATTTCGTAAATAAAATCTAGAGAAACATTGAAGTTTGCTATTAGCTAAAAATTCAAGCTCTCATTTAAATTAACTTGTGACTGATAGCTTAAGAATATAACCAATATTCCTCTTCTACGAGGTTCTACTGTGAAAAAGTTGGTTAAACATCTATTTAACGTTAAGCAATAGAAAATTAGGAAACAAACAAGGAAGAAAGAAATAAATGCCTGCATAACACTCACATGAGATTTGGAGCCTTTTATAGGCTCAATCCAAACACATTAAAGTCTAAACAATCATAACATTGGTTGTTAATTGCTAACTTTAATCACCTGAAAGGCCAGTACTGGTAGCATTAACAACTAATGTTAATTGGTTGAAAAAGCTAGCGACAGAAAGCTGAAAAAATAGCCTCTACTTAAATATTAGCATTAAATACTAACGTCAACTAATCTAAATATAATTAAACTGAATAAAATTATTAAATAAAATTAAATTACTACTAATTACTTATATTATGCAGTTAATATAGTGCACTGATTGGTGTATATGCCCTAGGACCTAGTTTTGGTCCATCTTTGTACTACTTGACTCTTATATTCATATATATCTTTCTGGCATTGTCGTTATTATTGTTTGTCTACACCTGCGATTGTGTACTTACATGATAATGTCCCTGGAGACAGATTGGATCTGTGCTCAAATGATTGTCCCCAGTCGATGTACCTGAGTGGATGTGGGACAGCTCTGGTACTTGTGAGACTAGTATATGGGCTGGTTAGGCACGAGGTACTAACGCAGACATATGGGTATATCAGTGGTGGATATACTGGACCGACCCGCTGTGAGGCTATGACTTGGTGTCATGAGTTATCCTCACAAGTGACAGGAGATGCATTGATCCCTTGACTTGAGGTCATTGACTATTCTATATGGTTAGAGACTTGCTTTGATACAACCTAACACCTCGCCGTAGTTGGGAGGTCATAACGGTTGTCATTGAGCATATCACGACCCATATGAGAAGGTCAATGGACAGACATAGGATTTGCCCCTTCCTAAGGGAAGTATGATATCCATGGAGCTCCTCTATGATTCTATGACTGAAAGTGTATGGCCATACCCAGGTGAGAACCTGATTTAGTCATAACCATGTGATTGGGTGAAAAACAAGTGGTGACACACTTGTCCAAATAGATATCAGTTCGGCAAAGAGAGTGTAATGCATCTGTACCTTGTTGCAATGATGGGGATGTCAATGTCGATATCCATTCCAATGACCTGGGTAGCAGCGATGCATTGCTAGGTGCCACTCACTGCTTGTGGTGACCTTTGGTCAGCACTAGCGGCGTCAGAGGAACCTACAGGGTTGCACACCTTGATACTTGAGTTCTCGTATTGATCGGGAAGTCTTATGATCGAGTTATTGGATAACTCGGATCTATTTTAGAGATTTCATCAGCGCCAATGGGCCTGATGAGATGGAAGGATGTTATTGGAGCCAAACTCCATTTATGGCAGGTTGACCCAAAATTGACCATGGTTGGCCACATTTAGATTAGGGTTGCATTGGATTGGATCCAAGTGCTTAATCAAGCCATGTAATGAAGTTTGGGCTAGCTCATTATCCAATGAGGCCCAATAATAAGTTGTCATGAAGAGGCAATAGGCTAAAAGGGTATAATGGGGAGGAAGCCAAGCCCATTGGCGCCTAAGGGGCATAATGGGGTTTGGATGGCAAATTTGCTTCATTAAGGAAGCTTTATGCGCCTAGCCCTCTCCCATTGATAGTGTGAATGCATTAAGGCATTGCTTGGGGCGCAAGGCTAGGCCTTGGCGCACAAGGCAAGGCTTGGTAGCTTATGGAAAGGTTGAATGAGGTTTATGGTAAAGTCTTGGAGACTTTCCTTACCTCAAACCTTCTCATCCAAGCCATACACTTGTCATGATCTCAACCCTTGCCCTAACCGCCTCTAGCTCTTTATAAGTGACCCTAGCCGCCCCCTCTTGTGAGGTTACAATCCTTAGAGGCGTGACAACAAGAGGAGGGGCGAAAGCAAGGGGTTGAAGGGCGACAACACCAAGAAGTGGCGCATCTTCTTCTTCCTTCCAAACCCTAGCCGCAAGCCTCTTCCTTCTCTCTTGACACAAGGAACTTGATGCTTGGCGGTTTCCCTCTCCCTCATCCTTCTTCATCTTTGGTGCATCTACCTTGGAGGTGGCGCATACTTTGAAGAAGGAGCACAAGGCTTGGATCTTTTTCCCGAGGCTAGCACCGGGCGTGGAAGAAGAGGACTCGAGGGATCCGTGTGTGTGAGACTGCAGAGGGCGCACGCTTGGGCGCCTATCACGACATCGACCTCATCTTGCTCTAAGGTATTTCCTAACTCATCGTGTCGACTCTCTTGCTTGCGATCTTCACTGGGTTTTTGGGACCGGCCTGTTTCGGGGATATTATTTCCGCTGTGCAATGTATTTTGTAATCTCTATCTCTGAAAATTGTAAAATATCCCCGGGGTTTCCCAACAGTGGTATCAGAGCGACTTGCAAGACTCGAACAATGTTTTACGCTTTTCTTTCATGCTCACATGCCATATCTCTATTTTCGTCTATAGCATGATGCATGGCAAACGATTTTTTCTATGTAGGAAAAATTAGGGTTTCTTGTTTCTATCATCCTCTCAATCTCTTTTGGATTTTTGGACTATTTTTCTTGTCTGATTTAAAGATCAAAGGCGCACGTAATTTTGTCAAGTAGGACGGGCATTGTGTCTTCAGACTGGCCAAGTCTCTTGATCTGACAAAATTGCCAGCCGAAAGGATCTCTGAAATCATCATGAAAAATAAATCGCAATTAACCAAAAGATTTGTGAGAAGAAGATGAGAAAAAGAGACTAGTTTTATGAAAAAGTAAAATTTCAGATTTTACGTTTTTCATGAGCATGTAGAATTGCATGAGTAAATACCTTGATTGTGTATAATGTTGTGATCATGAGTCAAGCCCCTCTTGCGTACCTGTGATGTATCCTTGTGCGGCCTGCGTGCCATCTTTTTCATTATTTTTATAAAAATTAAGATGAAGATTAAGGGCTAGGCGCATCCTTCTTGGACCTTGATGCTCGCATCTTGCTTGATGGCGCAAGCATGCAAGGTGGCGCATGCAAGCTGGTGCTTGGTTGCTTGGTGGCGCAAGAAAGCTTGGCCAAACCTCTTTTGGTTTGAGAGCTAGCTATCTTGGCCCCTTGCATGGTGGCGCACCTTCCTTGGAGGAAGACCATGGCATTGGCCGAACCTATGGGGAACTTTTAAAGTGTACCTCTAGGCTTTGAGAGCTAAACCATGAGAGAAGGACCTTAGAGCCAACCTTGAAGTTCAAGCTAGAGGTCGGCTAGGCTAGGTCTAGTTTTTGGGGCTTGAGTTCTAGGACAAGAGTTGAACCTCTTTCATGGCATGGATTGGTTCAATGTCTTGAATAGGATATGATCACATCATTCTTTACTGCTTTTATTATTATCTGTAGAAGCATGCTTGTAATGTTTTATCGTTATGTTATCACCATAGGATTGCATGCCTGTAATGATAGACATAAGATAAAACTGAGATGATGAGACCTTAAACAAAAACCCTCAATTAAAATATCAAGTCTAGTAGCCTTCTAACGCGTAGCCCTCACTAAGCTATCGATCAGTGGAGTTGTGAATTGTTTCCCACCCTCGTGGGACACACCCACTTATCTTTAGAAAGTGCGTGGTGACAATGGTTTCCCCAGTCTAGTTTTAACCTGGGCGTGCCTTCGCAAGGAAACTCGTTGGCCCTGGGCATAACAGTTAGGAATGGACTTGACTAGATTTTCATGTGTGCTAGGCACATGATGAAACTCTAGAGGCATCGTTGAGAGGTTAGGGTTTCATGCTGTATCCAGCCTTCGCTGGACATGAAATGCCTGGACTATCTCAATAAGGGGAATTGCTTGGAGAAATCGGCCGGCGCGCCCACCTTAGGAAACATGGGTCACTTTGTGCATCTCATCCCACCCTCGTGGGACGCGAAGTCCTGTGTGGAATGAGGATCTCATCTCACTAGGAAATCTTGGATTTCTCGATTGACTTTGTGGGTTGTCAATTCGATTAAAAATAGTGGGAGCCATGGTCATTTAAAACAAGTCCAGTTTAAATGACTCGAAGTAGTACTAATCTGCTGTTTCTTGGTTGTTGTAGAACAATGGCTATGAACAATAGCAATTGGTCACTGCGATCCACCCTGGAAAGGGATAAGTTGGTTGGATCCAACTTACTGGATTGGTATATAAACTTGAGAATCGTTATCAAGCTCGAAAGGAAGCTTTATGTCCTTGAGCGTCCTTTTCCTGAGCCACTTCCATGCTCGGCCTCAGCGGCTGAGAGGGATGCTTATGATAAGCATCAGGTTGATACTTTGGAGGTTGCTAACCAACATGTCACCTGAATTTAGAGGGTGATATGAATCGAAGAGTGCCTCTGAGATTATTTTAATCTAAGACAGCTCTTTGATGAATTGGTTGAGCTCAATCCTCCTAAAGTTGATATTCAGTGTGTTGAGCCGAAAGGCTTGACCAAGGAACTGAAATTAAAGATGGATATGATCAGGAATAATAGGTGTTATTCATGTGGAGGGCCACCTCACATGTTGAAGGACATGTTGCAACTTCAGAATGAGGAGAAGAAAGGCAAGGCCTTGTCTTCATGCTCAGGTATTTATGTTACCGAAGTCAACCATTCTACTCCTATGACATGGGTATTGGATACCGCATGTGGAGCTCATATTTGTACAAATATGCGAAGGCTCTGAAAGGGTAGATCGGTAAGGCCTAGAGAGATTGACCTACAGATAGGTAACAGGGCACAAGTTGCTGCTGTTGCTGTAGGAGTTTCTCTCCCTGCCTTCTGGACTTCAGTTAAAGCTAAACAATTGCTATTATGTACCTTCCCTTACCAAAACATTGTATCCACTCCTTGCTTGGCAAAGAAAGGATTTAAGTTTGAAATAAAAGAGAACTTATGTTCTTTTTCTTTTGCAAACATGTTTTATGGGAAGGGTACTTTGTGCAATGGTCCGCATGTCTTGGACATGGATAGCTCTATTTGTAACATAAATAATAAAAGGACCAAACTGAGTGGTTCAGTTGGTGCTTTCCTACGGCATTGTCGATTAGCCCATATAAACAAGAATCGCATTCGACAACTCCATGCAAATGGGTTGTTAGATTCAAGTTCCTTGGAGGAACTTGATACATATGAGACTTGTTTATTAGGGAAAATGACAAAGGCGCCCTTCACCAAGACTGGTGAGAGGGCAGGAGGCTTATTAGATCTCATACATACTGACGTGTATGGGCCTTTCAATAAACAAGCCAGAGGAGGGTACAACTACTTCATCGCGTTTACTGATGACTTCAGTAGATATGGTTATGTCTATCTGATGAGACATAAATCTGAGTCCTTTGAGAAATTCAAGGAGTTCAAGAATGAAGTAGAGAACCAGCTTGGAAGGTCCATTAAAGCTCTTCGATCAGATCGAGGTGGAGAGTACCTGAGCGGTGAGTTCTTTGACTATCTGAGAGAGTGTGGGATCATATCCCAACTCACTCCTCCTGGAACACCTCAATGGAATGGTGTGTCTGAAAGGAAAAATCAAACTTTGTTGGACATGGTTCGATCTATGATGAGTCATGCAACTCTACCTCCCTCATTCTGGGGACATGCACTTGAGACAGCTTCTCTAATACTGAATAATATTCTATTTAAGATTGTCTCAAAGATTCCATACGAGGTATGGAATGGGAGACGCCCTAATCTCATTTTTATCAGGATCTGGGGATGTAAGGATTATGTCAAATGTCAGGATTCTAGCAGGCTAGATAGATCTGATAAATGTATGTTTGTGGGGTACCCTAAGGAGACTAAGGGTTACTACTTCTATGTTCCCACCGAGAACAAAGTTTTTGTTGCTCGGGGTGCTGTCTTTCTAGAGAAAGAATTTATCAGGAAAGAAGTTAGTGGGAGGAAGTTTTACTTGGATGAGGACCAAGTGCAACCACAAGACAAAGAGATGGAATCTGAGCCACCTGCACCGGTTGCTAGGCAACCTGAGGCTCAGACACAGGCCTCATGTAGGTCTGGGAGGATTCGTCGTGCACCTGAGAGGTATGGGTTGCTGCCGACCCAACACGACGGGATCTTCATCATTGAGGATGAACCCAGGACTTATGATGAGGCGGTCAGTGGACCGGACTCCGAGAGATGGCTTGACGCCATGCGATCCGAGATGGATTCCATGTCGGCTAACCAAGTCTGGGATTTGGTTGAGCTGCCTGATGGGGTAAAAACCATAGGGTGTAAATGGGTCTTCAAGAGGAAGACAGACATGGATGGCAATATAGTTACCTATAAGGGTAGACTAGTGGCTAAAGGATTTAAACAAGTCCACGGGGTGGACTATGATGAAACCTTCTCGCCAGTTGCCATGATCAAATCCATTCTGATTCTGCTTGCTATAGCTGCATATCATGACTATGAGATATGGCAGATGGATGTGAAGACAGCATTCCTTAACGGGAAGTTGACTGAGGATGTGTATATGTCACAACCTGATGGCTTCATCCATCCTGCACAGGCTAATAAGGTCTGCAGGCTAAAGAAATCCATTTATGGATTAAAGCAAGCATCTCGAAGTTGGAATCTTCAGTTTGATGAAGCTGTGAGAGATTATGGCTTTATGAAAAGCGAAGATGACGCCTATGTATACAGAAAATTCAGTGGGAGCTTGGTGATTTTTCTGGTCATGTATGTCGATGACATACTTCTCATCAGAAACGACATCCCTAGTCTTCAAGCTGTGAAGACATGGTTAGGGAAGTGTTTCGAGATGAAGGACTTAGAGGAGGCCGCCTACATTCTAGGCGTGAGGATCTACCGGGATAGATCCAAGATGCTCTTGTCCCTTTAGTCAGAGTACCCACATTGATAAGGTCCTGGAGAGGTTCAACTTGGAGCAATCCAAGAAAGGATACCTTCCAGTGAGACATGGCCTTACTCTCTCAAAGAGCCAGTGTCCTACAACACAGGCTGAGAGGGATAACATGAGTCGAATTCCCTATGTTTCGGCAGTGGGATCAATCATGTATGCAATGCTGTGTACTATACTAGATGTGGCTTATGCTGTAAGGATAACCAGCCGATACCAATCCAATCCAGGTCTGCAGCACTGGGTGGCTGTAAAGAATATCCTTGAGTATCATGAAAAGGACTAAGGATTTATTCTATATGGTCTATGGGGGACAGGAAGAGCTCAGTGTGCAGGGCTTCACTGATGAGTCGTTCCAGTCTGATCCTGACGACTTCAGATCGCAGACCGGCTATTTGTTTAAGATGGTTGGAGGTGCTGTATGCTGGAAGAGCTTCAAGCAATCCGCCATAGCTAATTCTACAACCGAAGCTGAGTATGTGGTTGCTTCTGAGGCAGCCAATGAAGCCGTTTGGATCAGGAAGTTCTTTTCTGAACTTCAGGTGGTTCCAAGTGCAATGGATCCCATTGAGCTCTACTATGACAACAATGGGAACTGCACATGCTAAGGAACCACGGTCTCATCAAAGGTCCAAACACATATTCAGGAGATTTCACCTGATCAGAGAGATCATTGATCAAGGTGATGTCAAGATTAGCAGATTTGACACAGAGAGCAATCTAGCAGACCCACTGACCAAGGCTTTGGCACAGCAGAAGCATGATGGTCGTACTAGAGATATGGGGTTGAGGTTGCTCAACCTCTAGGTCTTATTGCAAATGGGAGATTGTTGGTGTATATGCCCTAGGACCTAGTTTTGGTCCATGATAATGTCTTTGTACTACTTGACTCTGATATTCATATATATCTTTCTGGCATTGTCGTTATTATTGTTTGTCTACACCTGCGATTGTGTACTTACATGATAATGTCCCTGGAGACAGATTGGATCTGTGCTCAAATGATTGTCCCCAGTCGATGTACCTGAGTGGATGTGGGACAGCTCTGGTACTTGTGAGACTAGTATATGGGCTGGTTAGGCACGAGGTACTAACGCAGACATATGGGTATATCAGTGGTGGATATACTGGAATGACCCGCTGTGAGGCTATGACTTGGTGTCATGAGTTATCCTCACAAGTGACAGGAGATGCATTGATCCCTTGACTTGAGGTCATTGACTATTCTATATGGTTAGGGACTTGCTTTGATACAACCTAACACCTCGCCGTAGTTGGGAGGTCATAACGGTTGTCATTGAGCATGTCACGACCCATATGAGAAGGTCAATGGACAGACATAGGATTTGCCCCTTCCTAAGGGAAGTATGATATCCATGGAGCTCCTCTATGGTTCTATGACTGAAAGTGTATGGCCATACCCAGGTGAGAACCTGATTTAGTCATAACCATGTGATTGGGTGAAAAACAAGTGGTGATACACTTGTCCAATCGGATATCAGTTCGGAAAAGAGACTGTAATGCATCTGTACCTTGTTGCAATGATGGGGATGTCAATGTTGATATCCATTCCAATGACCTGGGTAGCAGCGATGCACTGCTAGGTGCCACTCACTGCTTGTGGTGACCTTTGGTCAGCACTACCGGCGTCAGAGGAACCTACAGGGTCGCACACCTTGATACTTGAGTTCTCGTATTGATCGGGAAGCCTTATGATCGAGTTATTGGATAACTCGGATCTATTTTGGAGATTTCATCAGCGCCAATGGGCTTGATGAGATGGAAGGATGTTATTGGAGCCAAACTCCATTTATGGCAGGTTGACCCGAAATTGACCATGGTTGGCCACATTTGGATTAAGGTTGCATTGGATTGGATCCAAGTGCTTAATCAAGCCATGTAATGAAGTTTGGGCTAGCTCATTATCTAATGAGGCCCAATAATAAGTTGTCATGAAGAGGCAATAGGCTAAAAGGGTATAATGGGGAGGAAGCCAAGCCCATTGGCGCCTAAGGGGCATAATGGGGTTTGGATGGCAAATTTGCTTCATTAAGGAAGCTTTATGCGCCTAGCCCTCTCCCATTGATAGTGTGAATGCATTAAGGCATTGCTTGGGCGCAAGGCTAGGCCTTGGCGCACAAGGCAAGGCTTGGTAGCTTATGGAAAGGTTGAATGAGGTTTATGGTAAAGTCTTGGAGACTTTCCTTACCTTAAACCTTCTCATCCAAGCCATACACTTGTCATGATCTCAACCCTTGCCCTAATCGCCTCTAGCTCTTTATAAGTGACCCTAGCCGCCCCCTCTTGTGAGGTTACAATCCTTAGAGGCGTGACAACAAGAGGAGGGGCGAAAGCAAGGGCTTGAAGGGCGACAACACCAAGAAGTGGCGCATCTTCTTCTTCCTTCCAAACCCTAGCCGCAAGCCTCTTCCTTCTCTCTTGACACAAGGAACTTGATGCTTGGCGGTTTCCCTCTCCCTCATCCTTCTTCATCTTTGGCGCATCTACCTTGGAGGTGGCGCATACTTTGAAGAAGGAGCACAAGGCTTGGATCTTCTTCCCGAGGCTAGCACCGGGCGTGGAAGAAGAGGACTCGAGGGATCCGTGTGTGTGAGACTGCAGAGGGCGCACGCTTGGGCGCCTATCACGACATCGACCTCATCTTGCTCTAAGGTATTTCCTAACTCATCGTGTCGACTCTCTTGCTTGCGATCTTCACTGGGTTTTTGGGACCGGCCTGTTTCGGGGATATTGTTTCTGCTGTGCAATGTATTTTGTAATCTCTATCTCTGAAAATTGTAAAATATCCCCGGGGTTTCCCAACGTGCACTTCAAGAATATAATCTTTACTTAATTAAAATATTTATATATAAAAGAAAGATAATAAACTAATCATAAACTATTTTCCTTTATCCCAAACTTCAACAATTCCATACATAATACAGAAATTATCCAATTAGGGGTTACATGGCCATGTGCATGTATCATTTTTAAAGGCTTTTGACAGTTGTTTGTCGTCTGCTGCGTTAAAATAATTAATGTGAACCACATGTATATTAAAATAATTGTATATGGCTATCTAAAATTTTTAGCGGTACTAAAGTGATCGATTAAGAAATTAATTATTATGACTAAATTATCTTAATTGTATGGAATATTATTATGTCTAGAGACTTAGAATTTATTTCTATTTTTTTTGATGGGTTAGAAATAGAAATAATAATAAATATGTTATGGTCCATGCAGGCATTTCTTTCCTTAATTAATTAATAAGGAGTTTTCTCTCCTTCCCCTATATATATAAGTGAGCCCATCAATAAGACATGGATTTTGTTCTGAGTCTGGGAAACACAAAGCTTGTGGAAGACCAAAACAGATTCTTTTCTCAACTTCAGAAATACTATAGATTTTTCAGGTACGCTTCCACTATGGTTTATCTTTTCTTAATGTTTTAACATGTTATCATGTTGTGTTTCATAGTCACAATCTTTAGTCGATCCTACACCGCAATCGTATATGGACTTTCTATTATATGAATTTCCTTGAAAGGATGAGTCTAAAGGCCTATTTTATGGTAATTAATCAGTTCAAAAAAAATTTCCTCTACAATAGAAGTACAAAACTATCTAAAAAATAAGAGTATAAAATATCAATTTTATCAATTATAATTTTATATGTCATAGTATTTTATAATTTTTATTTTTTATGTGTTTCTTTGTTAAGTAATCAGCTTGTTTTTATCAAATTATATCACCTTTATAGGACCTCTTATTATAAAAAATTAGGTTCCCAACACTAAGAGACTTATTTACTGACTAATCTCATTTCTCTTGATACTTTTAGGATTTTAGTCATAGGCATTAGCTATATTGTGCTCAATCTTTATAAAAAAAATATATAAAAACTCCATGTGAGTCTAGTCACCTAATATACATTTGTTTAATTTCGATATGATGACTTATTTTAGTATTTATTAATTTCCTTTTAGAAAGATCTATATTGCTTAAGAATCATAGTAAATAGAAATTCAATATAAAGGAGTAAAAGAGAATAGAAGAGATAAAATTAAGTTTTTAAGTCATTTGACTTCAATACAAGTGACAGTCAAAGCCGCTACTAACTCTCCCTCTATGTTGCTGCTCAATTACAAAGTGTTTAAAAAGATTGTCATGTAATCACACCTTCTCCTAGTAGGAAAAATAGCCGAAGGTTGACTTAATATCACTAAACTAGATATCTGATTAACACCACTAACAAAAGGGTATCTAGTAAATTCTAAACTATATGAAGACAAGTGATTTTTGAGTTATCCTGTTCATACATCGTGTTAATCCAAAAAGAGAAAAATAAAATAAACTACCTATATAAAAAATGCGAAAAACAAATAAAATAAAAAAACTAAAACAGAAATAAATAAATAAAAATAAAAAATGTCTAGTCTATAAATCTCATGATTAAATTAATATTGACTGGCCTGATCCCGGCAACGGCGCCAAAAACTTGATAGGTATCCGCAGGTGCACGGATTTATCGAAGTAATAAAAAGATATCGTTCCCAGCGAGGATCTGGCGGTCAAGTACCGATTACACGGTCGATCTACATCTAGACGAATCAAATCGTAGTTTTTGTTTTGGCAACTTCTAAATACAAATTAAAAGAACAGGGTTTTAAGCAAAAATCAATTCTTTTAAAATCAGGATTTAGGGTTCACCACGTTGACGATTATGAATTTAATAAAAATAAATTCTTTGGATAGAAAATTATAGTTTTGAAAGGGATTTTTCCTAGGGTACAGATTACCTCCTCTCGAAGCGTAATCCGGTATCTATTTACATTAATTCCCTACTCTCGTGACAATTAACATAAATAGATCCATTAAGTTCTGTGAAAAACCATGGAATCCTTCAAGTAAATCCGAACTACTCTCGTGATCGGATTCACAGGTTTGAAAATAATAGATCTGACGTAGCAATTTACCTCTTGGTCCTTCTCGCGACGTCTCAAACGCAATAAAACTTGGCCATTGTATTAAAGTGAGATATGTACAATTCTAATCAAATCAAATCTATAAAATTCGTGTATAAGATTTAAAACAATATATTTAATCCATAAATTGTCAATGGGCTATTCCCTAAATCCCAAAAATTAAGGTTTACACATTCATGTTCATAACAAACAGCATGTTCATTGATGAAAATCGCATGGAAACTCAATAAAAATATAAGAAATCACTAGACAAGATACTAGAAAGGCTTCCCCTCAATTTGGAGACGAAGATCAACCCTCTAATTCTTCCTTTGCGCGGCTTTCCTGTTCGTTTTCTGCCCTAGAATCGATTCTCGCCGTTGCCGCCGCCTCCCTTTGTTTTCATGCATCGAAGCCCCCAAAAACCTTCCAAAACCCTTCATTTTATAGTCTAATCAGTATAAAGCCCATCTAGGAAGGTTTCTGGAGAGTTTGGTTCAATTCTGGTTCGGTTTGGAGTCGAATAGAGTGAGAAACATGAAAGACGGACATTTTTACGGTCCGTGATGGAATTACGGCTGAGGCTGTAAATGCTTCTGTGTGTACAATGCCTTTGTACACAGAAAATTTCACGGACCATGATGGATTCACGGCCTCACCCGTGAAAGTTTCTGTGAACTTTTTGACTTAGCCAATTTCATCGCCCTTCAAAGCAAAAATTACGGCCGGCCCAAAATTACGGCCAAGGCCGTGGAAGTTGCGTTCTTCATCATTTTGACTCCAAATTTGATGTGTAAGTTCGTAGTTTCTTCGGGAATCGTATTATGGCTTCAAATCTCCAAAAATCCATAATTTTTGTGCCATTCTACCTATATTTTCATAAAAACCAAGAAAAGTGAAGATTCTGTGCAAAGTGAAGTAAAAACACTAAAAATTGCATAAAATCATTCAATTAAACCCAAAATATGATCTAAAATATAGGCAAAAACATGGTGTAAATGCAACGCATCAAAATACCCTAGACTTAAAATTTTGCTTGTCCTCAAGCAATACCTCGATATGTATAAAGAATGTAAAGATAAGGATTTATCAACTATTTTTGCCCCTAATAACATCCTTAGTCCACAATTTAAGCAATCAACTTTTCAAACTCAAGTAATTCAAGAAAAATCATAATAAAGATAAATTCTCAAGAGGTTACAATCCAAGAAAGATTAAATTCATAATTCATGTCTGATGAGTGTTATTTTTATATAATTTAAAATACCATTCATATGATCTTTTCAGGCTTTTGTCTTGTTTTGTATCTGAATTTAGTATCTTTTCTCATTAAGTACAGAATCTTCACTATTTTTTATATTATTTATGAAATGCAGGTCATTTTACCATATTTTTGTGAAGATTTTGATGATTCGATGTTACGAGAAGATTCCTCACAATGCTAGGAGGTCACAAGTCAAATTTGAGGCAAAATAGAGCTTTCTACAGAGAACACGGGCAGGCCATGTTCCCCGTCACGGCCATGATCGTCTCTGCAGCAATCTGCAATCTAAACACGGCCTGGCCGTGTCCAGAAGCACGGCTGGGCTTACTTCATCGCAAGTTCCAGAGCCAGACACGGCCTGGCCGTGCTTATCATCACACCTGTGACAGCTTCCGCGCAGTTCGACCTTTCGACGGTTTTTCGCCCGATTTGAGTGATTCCGAAGTCAGAATTTGCTGAAATTTGGAGGAAAACTTCCTAACTGCCTAAGGAAGAGATAGAACCAAAATAATAGGATTTTTGGAGTGGTTTTGGGGGTTGAACTTTGGAGAAAACATGACTAGGGCGAAAAGGGTCAATTTTGCTTGTTCAAGGGCTTGATTCGACGGATTTCTTTGGGGCTTTTGAGAGAAGACTGAAGATTCATCGTCTCCTACACTTAATTTGTAAATTACCCTCTTTTTGAATTTATTTACTTGGGTTTTAGTTGATAAACGATGTATGTTCTAGAGTAAAACTCTAGTTCGGAACTTGGGCGTAGCCCGTTGAACAATTCTTCACATGTAAATCATTATTATGAATCTCAGTGATAGCTTTTAGTAAATTGACTTATTTAAATGAGTTGTGCATATTGCGTATTTATGTTTTGGCCAAACATTTATATGTGTTAAGTGTTATGAGAAGTACCGAGAGGTGAATCGTAACACTCGAACTATCTCGTTTAAACTTGTGACTTGAGTTACGAGAGTCGTTCAATGTCACTCGAGGATTTACTTTCTTTCATAGAGCCCAATGAGTCTCTTAGGTTAATTTTGCTACGAGAGTAGGAAATTAGCTTATGCTAGACACCGAATTACGCTTCGAGAGAAGGTAACCCGTACCATAGGAAAGATCACCGTAAGTTGTTTACTGTCGGATTTCACTTCGAGAGAAGGAGATCCGTTTTCTATTTCAATTCATTGATTGATTTACACGTAAAGCTTTCAACGAGGTGAAACCTGAAGTTCCAAACATGTCTTAAATTGTAATCTTCCCTTAAAGTCATTTATTCTTCAATTCGATATTTTAAATTAGTCTTGTTTTCCATTTCTAATTGAATTATCTAGCTATCGATGACACTAAAGGTCGGTACTTGACACCTGCTCCCTGTGGGAACGATCTTATTTACTACTTCGATAGAAACCGTGCACTTGCGGGTCCTATCCAGTTTTTGGCGCCGTTTCTGGGGAGCAAGGCGTATTCAATATCGATTAACGATTGAGTTGATAGACTAGATACTTTTTGTTAGTTCATTTGTTTATATTCTTATCTCCTTTTATTCTCTGGTCTACTAACCCTGTGCATGCCAAGAACTATTAGAACAGGTCAGCTAGTGCCAGAAGATCCCAAAATTTAAAGGACCCTCTGAGCTCAAAGGAAAATTCAGGATCAACAGCTTGAGGAAGCCCATCCGAACATGCCTACAGCTTGACGAGATTTTGCTGCACCTAATGTACAGTGCCTGCACTCTAGCATTGCTCGACCGGCGGTCGAAGCAAATAATTTTGAAATAAAGCCAGCCCTCGTGCATATGGTTAAGCAGAACCAATTCAGCGGTTCACCACAGGAAGATCCTAATCTTCATTTATCCATTTTTCTTGAATACTGTGATACCCTTAAGATAAATGAGGTAACATCTGATGCAATATGCTTACGTCTTTTTTCCTTTTCCCCTAAGAATCGCGCACGAGCATGGCTACACTCCCTTCCTCACGGCTCAATCACAACATGGGAACAGCTTTCCCATGCGTTCCTCTCCAAGTATTTCCCACCGAGCAAGACAGCTCAGTTGAGGAACCAAATAACAAACTTCAGCCAGAGGGAAGGCGAGTCGCTCTACGAGGCCTGGGACCGCTTTAAAGAGTTGCTGCGAATGTGCCCGCATCACGGACTGGACAAATGGGTAATCGTGCATACTTTTTATAATGGTCTTTTATACAATACTCGCTTATCTGTAGATGCAGCCGCGGGAGGCGCCCTGATGAATAAGAATATAGACGATGCCATGAATCTGATTGAGGACATGGCTCTGAATCACTACCAGTGGACGAGTGAGAGAAACATCCCGGTAAGAGGAGGAGGTAAGCATGACCTTGACATGTTGAGTTCGTTGGCGGCTAAGGTTGACTCCTTATCCCATCAACTAACTTCAATGAATTTTAATACATCGTCTATCAATTCTATTACTTGTGAAGTTTGTGGTAACTTGGGACACGGTGCTACTAATTGCCAGATTATAACTCCTTCTTCTTCTGATTTGTCTTTAGACCAGGTTAATGCTATAAAACAAGATCAAAGGAACCAGAATGACCCGTTCTCAAGCACATGCAACCCCGGTTGGAGAAGTCATCCCAACTTCTCCTACCAGAACACTCAGAATCAAGCCAACCCACCGAACTTCAACAATCAGGCTCCCCAGGGAAATTCAAGCAATCAGTTCTCTCATCCTCAATTCAGGAAACCACCCGGATTTCAATAAAGGCAGTTTAATCAGCCTCAGAAATCCAGTTTAGAGCTGCTGCTAGAGAATTTTATTAATACCCAGTCAAAGCGAAATGAGGGTGTTGATGAGTCTATCCGGCAGTTAAATTCCAAGGTGGACTCCCTGATTTCTCATTCCAAGATACTAGAGAGCCAGATTGCTCAACAAGCTGCTTCAACTTCTAGGCCATTAGGGAAGCTTCCTTCCCAACCCGAAGCAAATCCAAGAGAGCACTGCAACGCGATTTTGACATGCAGTGACTCTCAAAAGGAAGCTCCCCATTGGTCACCTAGAGAATTGGTAGTTGGAGAGTCTGAGGAGAATAGCACAGATGCCCAGTATTCAGATGAAATACACATAAAGTCGGAGGTCTCACAAGAACAAGTCCTAATTTCGTCGCCACCTCACACGCCGCCTGCCTCCTGTCCCCAGAGATTGGTCAAGGCATTGACGGGACAGTACAGCTCGCTGATGCCTACGAAGCTTCCTGATCCTGGTAGTTTTTCTATTCCATGTAGTATCAGTGATATTTCTATTGAGAGAGCTCTCTGTAATTTGGGGGCTAGTGTAAGTATCATGCCTCTCTCACTGTTCCAAAGTTTGGACTTGGGAGGCTTGGAACCCACACATATAGCTCTTCAGCTTGCGAATGGCTCTGTACACCACCTAGTGGGCATGGTGGAGGATGTGCCAATTAAAGTCGGGGAACTTTATGTCCCTGTCGACTTTGTAGTCTTGGATATGTCCGAAAATTTCAGATTACCACTTATCTTGGGCCACCCTTTCCTAGCTACCGTCAGGGCAGTTATAGATGTCAAGAAGAGGAAGCTTTCTCTAAACTTTTGTGATACTATTATGGATTTTCATATATTTGTTGATATGCCAGATCTTTCTGTTTCAGGCTCGTGCTATAGCGTCGAGACGGTACCTGTGCTTATGAATTGTTTGGGGGCCACGTGGGATTTTCTTACATCCAATCCTTGCCCTGATATGGAAGCAGGTGCTACATTGATGAGGGAGGACCGGACCATTCGAAATAGTTTGTTTCAGGCGGACGCCAATTTTGGTTGCACGAGGATGTTTCATACTGTGGATGAGGATAACCATTTATTGGATTATGGGAAGAATGCCAGTGAATTTAAAAACTTTTTAATTTTGCATGACATCAAGAAATTTTTCTATGTACACCTATTACTCTTATTGCTCATCTCTATAGGTGTTACTTTTATGCGACGAAGAAAGGGGCGTTCATATGCCATTTCTTTTGCCTCTAATCCACTGGACGTGCCATGAGGCACAGTCATTGGTCAAGCTGTTGACCTTAAACGAGTGCTTCTTGGGAGGCACTCCAAGGATTTATCTTTTATTGTGTTGTGTTGTATTTGTTTGGATAGACTTCTATGTTGTATGTTGTTGTAGTAGTTTTTATTTTGTATTTCTTTTGATATTATTTGGTGATGATCTATGGCATATTTTTCTTGTTTTATACATTGAATAGCATGAAGCCGAGCAGAGTCGCCAAGGCCGCGTGCAGGATTCTGTGCTTGCGACTATCTAGGAGATATAGAGGACTCTGAACACTCGCCGATGGTGATCTTTCCCTATCTTTAGTAAGTTGCTTTCTTTTACTTGCTATTCTTGTACTTTTTACTGCATAGGAGACTATGCAGTTCTTTGTCGTGGGTAGAGGGTTTCCCTCTTTGTTTGTGTTTGTTGTTAGTGTACTTTTAGTGTATTTTGTTTTGCTTTATTATACACTGAGTTTCATGATGATATTAATGTTTGTGCTTCTGATCTTGTGATAGTGCAAAACTCTAAGTCTGTGATGGTTTTTCCAATTATTTTGACTTTGTTTTCGGTTATTAAGATATTTAGAGAGATGATGTAGAAAGTCTAGTTTGTTCTTTGTGTTAAAGTAGTTCTTATTATGGAAACATTTATGCATTCAATCCGAATTTTAAGATTATTATTGAGTATGATTCTACTGTAGCATGAATGATGTTTGATAGGTTAAACCTTATTATTTGATTTATTTTTCTTGGCACGAAGCTATGTTTTTGATTATTCATGGTTATTATATTCCCTATTTTTAGTTCTACAATCTGGTTGCATTTAAAAAAAAAAGGAAAAAAACGATGAGTTTGAGAATAAAAAGGGGCAGTGGTACCTAAGTGACAATGAACCCAAAAATTCATCCAACTTGGCACTATCGAAAAAAAAAAACAGAATAAAAGGGTCATGAGAAAAGAAGGGGTTTGGTAAAGGTGAACAACTCCACTTTCTTCTAACTTAGTGTGAAGAAATGAGTTTTGTGTGCATTATATGGTGTATACACTTTGAATCTATTTTCTAATCGAGTACCGGGGGTGCATTCATCACAAATGTTTGTCCTTCGTGTTACAAGGTTAAAGGCAAATTCAGGGAAGTAGCTTGAGCTAACCGATAATAAATTCATGATTCTGTTATTGAAATTTGAAAAGCTCATCTGGTGCAACCTATTAGATTGACTATCTTATGGTGGAATTGATGATTATGAATGGTCTTAACATAGTGCTAGTGTTTAATCCTTTTTCAGATTTGAGGTTTAACTTTGACAAATAAGTTATGTTATCAGTTCTGATTATATCTCAATTTTATTCTTAAATAGTGGATTGGGTATAATGGTTTTCATGTTAGACAATACTTTGACCTTAGAACATTCTTCTTTCATTATCCTTGATTTTCTAAATGGTTTAATTGCTTGAGGACAAACAAGATTTTAAGTCTGTGATATTTTGATGAGTGTTATTTTTATATAATTTAAAGTATCATTCATATGATCTTTTCAGGCTTTTGTCTTGTTTTGTAACTGAATTTAGTATCTTTTCTCATTAAGTACAGAATCTTCACTATTTTTTATATTATTTGTGAAATGTAGATCATTTTACCATATTTTTGTGAAGATTTTGATGATCTGATGTTACGAGAAGATTCCTCACAGTGCTAGGAGGTCACAGGTCAAATTTGAGGCAAAACAGAGCTTTCTACAGAGAACACGGGCAGGTCATGTTCACCGTCATGGCCATGATCATCTCTGCAGCAATCTGCGAGCCAGACACGGCCTGGCAGTGTCCAGAAGCACGGCCGTGCTTACTTCGTCGCAAGTTCTAGATCCAGACACGGCCTGGCCGTGCTTATCATCACACCCGTGACAGCTTCCGCGCAGTTCGACCTTTCGACGGTTTTTCGCCCGATTTGAGTGATTCCGAAGTCGGAATTTGCTGAAATTTGGAGGAAAACTTTCTAACTGCCTAAGGAAGAGATAGAACTAAAAAATAGGATTTTTGGAGCAGTTTTGGGGGTCGAACTTTGGAGAAAACCTGACTAGGGGAAAAAGGGGCGATTTTGCTTGTTCAAGGGCTTGATTCGACGGATTTCTTTGGGGCTTTCAAGAGAAGACTGAAGATTCATCGTCTCCTACCCTTAATTTGTAAATTCCCCACTTTTTGAATTTATTTACTTGGGTTTTAGTTGATAAACGATGTATGTTCTAGAGTAAAACCCTAGTTCAGAACTCGGGCGTAGCCCGTTGAACAATTCTTCACATGTAAATCATTATTATGAATCTCAGTGATATCTTTTAGTAAATTGACTTATTTAAATGAATTGTGCATATTGTGTATTTATGTTTTGGCCAAACATTTATATGTGTTAAGTGTTACGAGAATTACCGAGAGGTGAATCGTAACACTCGAACTATCTCGTTTAAACTTGTGACTTGAGTTACGAGAGTCGTTCAACGTCACTCGAGGATTTACTTTCTTTCATAGAGCCCAATGGGTCTCTTAGGTTAATTTTGCTACGAGAGTAGGAAATTAGCTTATGCTAGACACCGGATTACGCTTCGAGAGAAAGTAACCCGTACCATAGGAAAGATCGCCTTAAGTTGTTTACTGTCGGATTGCGCTTCGAGAGAAGGAGATCCGTTTTCTATTTCAATTCATTGATTGATTTACACTTAAAGCTTTCAACGAGGTGAAACCTGAAGTTCCGAACATGTCTTAAACTGTAATCTTCCCTTAAAGTCGTTTATTCTTCAATTCAATATTTTAGAATTAGTCTTGTTTTCCATTTCTAATTGAATTATCTAGCTATCGATGACACTAAAGGTCGGTACTTGACACCTGCTCCCTATGGGAACGATCTTATTTACTACTTCGATAGAAACCGTGCACTTGCGGGTCCTATCAATGTCATAGTATTCATTCTTCACACACTAAATATTAGATACTTACAACTTAATAAATCCATCTTACTCAATAGACAAAAATTTATTTCAAGAATCTTGGTGATGTTATAGATAAGAGATTTTTAAAGCAATTTGGTCTTTAAACTATTATATTCTCTTTACTGTTAGCATCATAACATTATTTAAAGTATACCACAGAGCAGTATAATTTAACTCATAGTCTCAATCATGAAAGTCAGCGGAGTTGTCCACATAACCTACAACTTTCTCTTTTTCTCTATTTTTTTTCTGGAGAAAGCCGGCCAGTGGCATGATATTTAAATCGTTGTTGATCTTTCTGCAAGAGGGTTAAATATTTGTTTTAAAAATTCTCCCTCTGTTACTTGATCATAACAGATTTAAAGTATACCAAACGATGGTATAATATAACTCATGACTTAAGATTTCTCAACTAGAGGAGTTGAAGCAAATCTCAGTTAAATAAATATCACCAATTTTCTATTCATAAAAATTTCCATCAAGGAAAAATAGGTAAATTAAACTTCAAGTAACAAGATACTACGCATGTGTCCTATGAATATATAACAATTCACATATGTATTTTATCAATACCAGAATTGAATTTACTCAACAATCTAAGTCTACATGAAATTTCAAAAATTCCCTAAGTCATCAAATCAATCACTCAAAATGTTTCCTAAGAAAAATCAAGGATAAAACAAATTTGATTATCCTTAACAATCATATACATTTAGGATACATACCCATAAAGCTCGAATACAATCAAAATACACGAAGACACCCTAGACTTAAATTGTTGCATAAACATGAACATTAAAATCAATCAATAATATATTTCAGAAAATTTTTTGCAAGAATTCCCTTTATAATGTGAGCGAAACCCTATACAGTTATATAAAAAATGAGAACATGACTTAGAAAAATCTAGAAAGTATGTGACATCAAAGATAATCATATTTTAGAACGTAAACAAGTTTCAAGCATTAAATACCATCACGTTTCACTATCAAAATCATATTTAAATATACTCACAAAGAAAATGTCGTCATCACGGTCGGTATATGATTCACGGCTGCGTCCATGAACATCTTATTGATCACTTTTCTTTCAAGTAAAAATTCTTCAAAAAATTCCTGCATATAAAACAACTTATTAAAAGATTTTCCATGAATAAAAATTCATCAAATCATGCTGTCAAAATTTTATTTCAAAGCAAAGCAAAGATAAAATAAAACAAAAGAAATAATAAAAGTTAGAAGTTTGGATTGCCTCCCAAAAAGCGCTTGTTTAAGGTCATTAGCTTGACCACAGCTTCATGTCATGGAGGAGTTGGTGAATCTGTTGTATAGTAGAGAGCATATAATCTTCTACTTTTCCTTTGTCTCATCAGTGTGTCCACCAAATATATCCAGTTAAGCAAGTGGATCCATGCCGCAGTAACCAGTACATGCAAACAAAAACAAAAGTTAAAGTCATGAAAAGAATAATCAATAATTTTTCTATATTTATCCAAAAGTAATATCATGCATTCTTCCTTCAGATCTGTATCAGCAATTGGAAGAAGATTAGAATTAGAATAAAAAATTTCACATCTTTGATTGATCAAGAAGTTTTCAAATTTTATTTTTGATTTTTCTCTTACCTCAATGCCAATGTGATCAAAAATCTCATGTGTTATCTTTTGGGTACCTGTGGTTGGATTTGAATCAAATAATATTTCAGCTACCTCATCATCATTATTCTTAAAATCATCACCTTCATCATCTGTCATGCAAATTTCTAATGGATTTTTTTGGAGAATAGGAATGGATGGTTAATAGCCCGAAAGGGAATACTACAAGTCTGGCACGCGTGTACCTTGGACTAATCCCCGGCAACGGGGTCAAAAATTTGATAGCCCGCAAGTGCACGGAACTATCGAAGCAATAAAGAAAAGTATCGAATCCACAGGGACCTTATTGTTAACTACCAAATAATCGTATTCTTACTAGCTAAGTAAACCAAATATGATGCAAATAGGTAATAGAAATAACACGAAAGTTAATCATAGAGATAAACATGGGACTAGGGTTTCATCCACCTTAATTTCAATGATAAGATATAAATAAAAAGGTTCGTCAATCAAATCTTGCTACGATAAAGACCTAATTTACTTTATAAAGGGATTATCTCACTTTCGTGCAGACAATCACGCAGAGATAAATCCTCACTTTTGCGCAAGATTTATCCCAGGCTAAAGATAAGTAAATCATCAATCAGAGAATTCAAAGATCACTTTCGTGCATCCGAATTCTAGGTTGATAATCTTTAGTGGAATCTCATGGATCACTTTCGTGCATCTGAGCCTTAAGTCTAGTTTTACTCATGGATCTCCAACGTTCCGATCCTCACTTTCATGCAAGATCTCCACGTTTGACAAATAGACTCGATTTATAGATTCATGTTATAATTATGGCAATTAATTTACTAGAATAGATCAAATTAGATCTAACCTAGGGAAGGGATCCTAATATGCAATTCTAGGGGTCCAAGCTCTCAAGCAAATCACCTTTCAGTCTCATTGCGAAAACTCTAAGAACATAATTAATAACATGCAATTATAGAGAGTCTAAGCACAATTTATCACAAGAGTAAAATTATCACAACGAAGATTATCATGACGAAAGAAAGAGTTATCTAATCATTAAAAATCAAAGGGATTAAACCCTATGTCCCAAATTATGTTTAAGCTTGCATGGAAGAAAAAAAATATAATGAATCATAGTTTAGAACAATTAGAAATCAGAGAAGAAGAAGAAAACAACGTTACAACACGGGTGTAATGTATATTACACCCGTAATTTCGTGATCAACAGCACTGTCACCGCTGTTTCATCGATTTCTCCTTCGATCGGACTCCAAACACTCTAAAACTTCTGTGGTGTCTTTCTCTCCTCTAGGCGAAGCTTCTGCGTGAAAATCAAGGTCTGAGATAACCTCTATGCCTCTCATCACGAGGCCAAACCCTAGCTACCTCTCTAGCGATTTATCCCTCAATACTTGATAAAAGATCCCCCTTCTACTTCTTACGCCTTCTCCTCTTAAAGACGAGTCCGCCAAAATTTTTGGATTTCAATTTGGAGCTCTAGATCAAAAGTTATGGGCCGCGCAAGATTCGGACTCGTAAAAATCACGTTTTTGACTGGGAATTACGGCAGTGTAATATCTCACGGCCGTGCCGTAAAATCTGCTGAGTGTTCTGTTCTGGAAACGTTGGAAAATACGGCACCATAATTTGGTTTACGACAGTGCCGTAAAATCGGCTGAACTCTCTGGTCGGATTTGTCGGGGAAATATGGCCCGTGTAATTCTTTACGGCAGTGCCGTAATTTCGGCAAAAGTCTCTGTCCTGAAAGTGCCCCAAAATACGGCCGTGTAAATCCTTACGGCGGTGCCGTATTTTCGCGAAAACCTTCTGTTTGGAAAATCACCAAAATACGGTCATGATCTCGATAATACGGTAGCCGTGAAAAATACGGTACCGTAAAATCCCTTACGGCACTGCCGTATTTTGGTCTTTAGCCTCGATTTGCATGAAAATTCTTGTGTGACCTCCTCTTGATGATAGTAACTTTTCCATGTATTTGATTTTGCTTAAAAACGCCCAAAATAGTGCCTTTTAGCCTGAAAATCATGAAAAACCAAAATAGAAGTAGACTTTGCAATACTCGATGAATTTAGCATGAAAATAAGTAAAAGATCCTCAATTTAGCATGAAAAGATATCTAAAATGATACAAAATATACTATATATTTTGGTGTCATCAAACACATAAGGCTCAAACTTTGCTTGTCCTCAAGCAAAAATCAAATTTTGAAATCAAAATTTGATCACAAGAATAACCTTTTCATGCTCAATAAATTTCTAAAATACAATCATCAATGAAAAATTCCATCAATTGTTTCACAAAACTTCAAGTAAACATATCATCCTTAGAACTTAACCCTTTAGATCTACAATTCAATCAAATAAAACTTTGCAACTTGTATGATAAATAGAATCTCAGTCTCAAGATTTCACCTTTGTTCTAGTTTAAATCTATCATGCTTTTGTTTACAGGAATTAGGTTTCCAAGATCTTTTTCCACACATGATTTTTTTTTATTTTGTTTGTTTTTGTGAAGATGGCATGTACCCACTTAGATACACACTTTTTATTTTTGACTTCAACTCTTGTCTTCGGTACCACTGTCAATTTTACACAGTGCCAAGTAGAGGAGTCTTATTATTTTTCACTCTCATTATTTTTCATGCATAGACTTCAACCCATCTCTTAGGTACCACTGTCAATTTTACACAGTGCCAAGTAGGGGAGTCTCTCACTATTTTTATGGATCATGGATTCTTCCTTCCCAACAAATAGTAAAATAGACCAAACATCAACTAGGCTAATCAATTGACATCGATTAAAAATTACACTCATATGCTCATTTTATTTAAAGGAATAGTTTCACCTTTAGATTTTATCCTTCAAATAACACATCTACCCAAAATTTCATGCATCAACCAATGTCAAATTTCAAAGATAGATATGCATTGAAGAAATAAATCTAACATGATAGGGTTTTTCTCCAATCACAAGTATAAATACTCACATCATCAAGGAAGATATTTTATCAATAGAAATTTTATCAATAAATCATGCCATCATATAGTAGAAAGTGGATCATATGCTTATATCAATTTTAACAACAAATTTGAATAATATCATCATCAAAACAATGAGTTCCATAAAATCATTTTTTAAGAGAAAACCAATGAGTAGTTTAAATATGATAAAGTCAAAGATGCACTATAAGGAATAGTCATTAATAAGATAGTGTAAGTGATACTCACAAAACCATATAGATCATGCTCAATCATTGTCAGGCCAATGCAGCTGGGTCCAAAGATCTGCCTTTTGAAAATTTTCTGCAAAATTTAAGGTACATAAGGCTCAGATCAAAAACAGTCTCAAAAAAAAATTAATTTTAAAAATAATTTTCTCAAAGAAAGAATCAGAGATATCATCGAGGGTCTAGAAGAGTGCTGGTGGAACAGATGCTAGCTAAAAAGCTGCTAGCAATGATGGTGATGGTGCCGACATAAGGGTGAGTAATCTCTAGTGGCCTGCTAGAGAATACAGTCCTGGAGGTGAGATCGTCAGGCTATGGAAGATAATCCTGCATAGATGAAAAATATCAGAGTCAATAATAAAGATTCTGCTGCAAAAAATAAAATCATATTATGGAATAAGAGGCAGTAAAAGAAATAAGAATCTGCTGGTGGTATGATCCAGTGTTGACGGCTGGAAATAGTGATGTCAGAGGCAGATGCAGTGGTAGCTAGTGCTGGATGCAGATCTGGAGAAGAAGCTATAACAGGTAGAAAGCAAATCAAGGCAGTTTTTGAATTTTTTTATGAAAAGTAGCCATACCCAAGAATAAGATTTAATGATCCAAACAGAAAACAGACAAAACCATGAAGTAGAATAAAACTTGATCTTTCCAGGTATGTGAAAAATAAAGGATCAAAATCTTTCAGGAATTTATGGTATCAATAGAAAGAAGGCCACTCAGATTACAAAATGAAAAACTGCACAGAATATAATCAGAATAAAAAAGTTGCTGTGTTTCAGAAAGATCCATGAATTCTAAAATTCAGCAAAAATATCCAAATAATAGACAAAGATGAGTACTTCCATGTCGTGCCAAAGATTAAAATTTTTCTCAACCCAGTTTCTTAAAATCGCAGCGAGAAAACACCTACTCAATAAGCAGAAAGCAGTTTTGAAATATGGTACCGTAATATTATTTATGACAATGCTGTATTTTGCAAAGAACTCTCTGGTAAAAAATAATCAGGAAATACGGTACCGTGAAATTACTTACGGTACTGCTGTATTTTTCAAAAAATTTTTGAAAAGAAAACACTCAAAATTACGGCACGAAAAGTAAAAAAACGGTCAGAAAATACGGTACCATAAAAGAAATACGGTACCGCCGTAAAATACTAAAAACTCTCGGAAAAGAAATCAGAGCAGATTACGGGCGTAAACTAGATTACGGCAGTGCCGTATTTTGCGCAAAATTTGATTTTCCTGCAAAAATAAAAGCAAAATTAATTCTAAAAATAAATTAAAATAAAAAAAAAACTGAACTAAGATAGAAGTGCTTGGGTTGCCTCCCAAGAAGCGCTAATTTTAGGTCCATAGCTTGACCAAAAATCAATATCATGGTGAAGCTGGTGAATCGGTTCCAAAATATAAAGCATATAATTTTCTGCATTTCCTTTTTCCAAACAGTTTAGCCACAAATCCAGATATCTAGAATTTCACATAAATCATGATTAATGTGGCTTTATTAAATATGCAGAAATCAAAATCAAAATCTTCACATGAAGGATATTCAATGATCTTCCTAAATTTATCAGAGAGTAAAATCATCAGTCCTTTCTTCAACTTTATCTTTTCTATCATAATAGGACTTTTATCAAAATATTCAAGCATTGGATCATCATAATAATAGTTATGTCTTTCATTAGATTCCTCAATAAAGCACAAAATTTTAATTAAATCAAAAGGTTTAGCAATAGATATGGGCAAAGCATCAACATGGTGAGATACATCAATTTTTGCAACATTCAAATCATCTACAGGTTCCTCATGTTCATCATCAAACAATTTATCAATATCAAAATTATCAACAAAGTCAAGATGAGACTCTTCAAAATTAATTTCCTCATGCTTCCCCACAAATAATTCATCATCAGAAGAGTCAAAATCAGAATCATATGAAAAATAAGATTTATCAATATTTACAATAGGATCAGAGTTAACCTCAAAAGACTTATCATTAATTTCAACAATATCACCAAAATCACAGTGGGGTTCATCAATGTCTATAATTTTCAAACTTTCATCATGCTCATCAGATTCAACCATATATAAATTATTATCAAAATCAGAATTATCATCAAAAGAAGGTTCTTCAATTTCAATCGTCTCAATCTTTTCCTCAAATAAATTAGCAGATGAATCAGTTCTACAATCATCAAAATCATAGTGAGATTCAATAATATTCACATAAGGCTCAATCTCAAAACAATCATGATCACAGGGGGAATTTTCTAATTCAAGTTTTTCAGTATCAAATTCAAATTGTGGTTCAGAAACATGATCAGAGCAATCATCATATAAAGAAGTTCGGTTTTCCCATCTAGAATACAATCGATCTTGTTCTTGCCTTGATAAATTTGGTTTTAAAAATGAGCAATCAGAGGAACAATGATCAGGATATCCACAAATAACATAGTAATCAGAAGAACAAAATTGCATATAAGAGTTAAATTGATCTACAAGAGATTTACCTTGTGGCATGTATACCTCACCTCTTTCAGTTGCCCAGGAGTTGTGATTAAAAGACATGTTTTCAAATTTATCAATAACAGAAAGATAATCCAACACCAATCAATCATAATTTTTTTTATTTTTTTATTTTTCAGAATATAGAAAAAAAATAGAAAATCTAAAACACAAGCAAATTCACAAATCTTCAAATATCACAGTTCTGTCACAACTGTGAAAATCCAAAACCTACAAAAACAAAAAACAAAGTTAAATCTAAAAAAAAAATACTTAGTCTAGCAATACTAACAACTATTTTGATATCAACAAAACTAAGGTCCCCGGCAACGACGCCAAAAACTTGATAGCCCGAAAGGGAACACTACAAGTCTGGCATGCATGTACCTTGGACTAATCCCCAGCAATGGGGCCAAAAACTTGATAGCCCGCAAGTGCACGGAACTATCGAAGTAATAAAGAAAAGTATCGAATCCACAGGGACCTTATTGTTAAGTACCAAATAATCGTATTCTTACTAGCTAAGTAAACCAAATATGATGCAAATAGGTAATAGAAATAACACGAAAGATAATCAGAGAGATAAACATGGGACTAGGGTTTCATCCACCTTAATTTCAATGATAAGATATAAATAAAAAGGTCCGTCAATCAAATCTTGCTACGATAAAGACCTAATTTACTTTATAAAGGGATTATCTCACTTTCGTGCAGACAATCACGCAGAGATAAATCCTAACTTTCGCGCAAGATTTATCCCAGGCTAAAGATAAGTAAATCATCAATCAGAGAATTCAAAGATCATTTTCGTGCATCCGAATTTTAGGTTGATAATCTCTAGTGGAATCTCATGGATCACTTTCGTGCATCCGAGCCTCAACACTAGTTTTACTCATGGATCTCCAACGTTCTGATCCTCACTTTCGTGCAAGATCTCCACGTTTGATAAATAGACTCGATCTATAGATTCATGTTATAATTATGGCAATTAATTTACTAGGACAGATCAAATTAGATCTAACCTAGGGAAGGGATCCTAATATGCAATTCTAGGGGTCCAAGCTCTCAAGCAAATCACCTTTCAGTCTCATTGCGAAAACTCTAAGAACATAATTAATAACATGCAATTATAGAGAGTCTAAGCACAATTTATCACAAGAGTAAAATTATCACAACGAAGATTATCATGACGAAAGAAAGAGTTATCTAATCATTAAAAATCAAAGGGATTAAACCCTATGTCCCAAATTATGTTTAAGCTTGCATGGAAGAAAAAATACAATGAATCATAGTTTAGAATAATTAGAAATCAGAGAAGAAGAAGAAAACAACGTTACAACATGGGTGTAATGTATATTACACCTGTAATTTCGTGATCAACAGCGCTGTTACCGCTGTTTCGTCGATTTCTCCTTCGATCGGACTCCAAACGCTCTAAAACTTCTGTGGTGTCTTTCCCTCCTCCAGGCGAAGCTTTTGCATGAAAATCAAGGTCTGAGGTGACCTCTATGTCTCTCGGCGCGAGGCCAAACCCTAGCTGCCTCTCTGGAGATTTCTCCCTCGATACTAGATAAAAGTTCCCCCTTCCACTTCGTACGCCTTCGCCTCTTAAAGACGAGTCTGCCACAATTTTTGGATTTCGATTTGGAGCTCTGAATCAAAAGTTATGGCCCACGCAATATTTGGACTAGTAAAATTCGCGTTTTTGACTCGGAATTACGGTAGTGTAATATCTCACGGCCGTGCCATAAAATCGGCTGAGTGTTCTGTTCTGGAAACGTTGGAAAATACGGCACTGTAATTTGATTTACGGCAGTGCCGTAAAATCGGCTGAACTCTCTGGTCGGATTCGTCGGGGAAATACAGCCCGTGTAATTCTTTATGGCAGTGCCATAATTTCGGCAAAAGTCTCTGTCCAGAAAGTGCCTCAAAATACGGCCATGTAAATCCTTACGGTGGTGCCATATTTTCGCAAAAACCTTCTGTTTGGAAAATCACCAAAATACGGCCATGATCTCGATAATACGTAGCCGTGAAAAATACGGTACCGTAAAATCCCTTACGACACTGTCGTATTTTGGTCTTTAGCCTCGATTTGCATGAAAATTCTTGTGTGACCTCCTCTTGATGATGGTAACTTTTCCATGTCTTTGATTTTGCTTAAAAACGCCCAAAATAGTGCCTTTTAGCCTGAAAATCATGAAAAACCAAAATAGAAGTAGACTTTGCAATACTCGATGAATTTAGCATGAAAATAAGTAAAAGATCCTCAATTTAGCATGAAAAGATATCTAAAATGATACAAAATATACTATATATTTTGGTGTCATCAATGGTTCACATGGTGGTGGTGGTGGAATATGCATAGGATCCTCTTCCTTATCTTTCTCCTCAATTTCTTTCTCTTCACTGGGGTATTGCATCATAACACTATCAAATTCACCCCCATTCATCTCGCTAGTTCTTTCTTGAGGATAATTAAATTCATCATCATTCTTCTCACAAGACTCAAAAAATCCAAATTTTTCATCAAATGTGTCCCAAATATTTGTGTTGTATAACACTTCTTTATGTGAGAGGGAACTAGATGGCTGGTAAAGTGCTGAGCAAAGGTAAATCACAATCATCAAAATTTTCAAAATCATCAAAATTTGAAGATGGTAAATCACAATCAGGAGTCATGACTAATGATTGTTCCAACTCTACAAAATTCTTAGATTTATCCTGGATTCCATCCTCTATATCATTTTTATCAGTGCCATAAAACATACTATGAATTTTCTCATTTTGTTTAGTCACATCAGCTAAAATCTTTTCAAGCCTGGCTTCTAAGTTGGATTCTTGAGGTTCACTAAAGTTTGGTTGTGGAATAAAAGCTGGGTCATTCTGATAAAAATAGTTTTGATGATCCTCCCAACTTTGATTATAGGTACTAGGCAAGTTAAAGCATGGAGGAATCCCTACTTGACATTCATTGAAATGATGCCCACGAGAACCACAAATATCACAAATAACAGACTATTGCATTCTTAAATATTCAGTGTGTTGAGAAAAAGAATTTACCCTTGCTACAAGTGATCATAATGAATCCGTACTATATTCTCTTATCTGCATCGCCGGTGGCACATACGTCTGACCTGACCATTGACATTGATTAAATATTATTTTTTAGTTAAAATAAAAAAAAATCAAAAATACGTATCTGCATCGCCGGTGGCACATACGTCTGATCTGACGTCACGATTCACCTCTCGGTCCTTCTCGCGACGTCTCAAACGCAATAAAACTTGGCCAGAGTATTAAAGTGAGATACGTACAATTCTAATCAAATCAAATCTATAAAATTCATGTAGAATATTTAAAACAATATATTTAATCCATAAATTGTCAACGGGCTATTCCCCAAATCCCAAAAATTAAGGTTTACACATTCTTGTTCAAAACAAACAGCATATTCATTGATAAAAATTGTATGGAAACTCAATAAAAATACAAGAAATCGCTATACAAGATACTAAAAAGTCTTCCCCTCAATCTGGAGTCGAAGATTAACCCTCTAATTCTTCCTTTGCGCGGCTTTCCTATTCGTTTTCTGCCCTAGAATTGATTCTCACCATTTCCGCCGCCTCCTTTGTTTTCATGTGTCGAAGCCCCCAAAACCCTTCCTTTTATAGTCTAATCTGTATAGAACCCATCTAGGAAGGTTTCTGGAGAGTTTGGTTCAATTCTAGTTCAGTTTGGAGTCGAATCAAGTGAGAAACACGAAATGCGGACATTTTTACGGCCCGTGATGGAATTACGGCTGAGGCCGTAAATGCTTCTGTGTGTACAACACCTTTGTACACAGAATGTTCCACGGACCGTGACGGATTCACGGCCTCACCTGTGAAAGTTTCTGTGAACTTTTTGACTTTGCCGATTTCATCGCCCTTCAAAGCAAAAATTACTGCCGGCCCAAAATTACGGCCAAGGTCGTGAAAGTTGCGTTCTTCATCATTTTGATTTCAAATTTGACGTGTAAGTTCGTAGTTTCTTCGGGAATCGTATTATGGCTTCAAATCTCCCAAAATCCATCATTTTTGTGCCATTTTACATATATTTTCATAAAAACCAAGAAAAGTAAAGATTCTGTGCAAAGTGAAGTAAAAACACTAAAAATTGCATAAAATCATTCAATTATGCCCAAAATATGATCTAAAATATAAGCAAAAACATGGTGTAAATGCAATGCATCAGTTAGTAGCGATGCACTGCTAGGTGCCAATCATTGCTTGTGATGACCCTAGGTTCATCACTGCCAACATCAAAAGAACATACAGGGTCGCACACCTTGATACTCGAGTTCTCGTATTGATCAGGTTGCCTTATGATCGAGTTATTGGATATCTCGGATCTATTTGGGAGATTTCATCAACGCCAATAGGCCTGATGAGATGGAAGAGACTTATTAGATCCAAACTTCATTTTTGGTAGGTTGACCCGAAATTGATCATGGTTGGTCACATTTGACTTTGGGTTGCATTGGATTGGATCCAATGGCTTAATCAACTTGTGTAATGAAGTTTGGGCTAGCCCATTACCTAATGGGGCCAAATAATAAGTTGTCATGAACAGATAAGTGGGCATAAGGGTATAATGAGGAGAATTCATCCCCATTGGTGCCTAAGAAGCATAATGGGGAGAAGTAGGCGCCTAGTGCTTTATTAGGAAGCTTTTGGCGCCTCCCCCTTCTCCCTTGGATGGAAAGCTTGCCTCTATGGCAAGGCTTGGGGCGCATATGGTCTTGTGGACTTGTTTGGTAACTCCTAGGCGCATATGGCTAATGGGTAAAGGTTTATGGAAAAGTCATAGATACTTTCCTTACCTCTAACCCTAATTGGCATCTTCCTTTAATCCTAGCAGCATATCCCTTCATCCTTGTGCCTATATGTTGTCTCTTGCCGCCCCCTTGCTTTGGACAACACATTGATATGCGAGAGCTTCTCCCCTTGGCATGAACAAGCAAAGGCAAGAGCAAGGACTCTTAAGCACATCTCTTCTATCAACCAAGCCGCAAGCCTTCTTTTCCTTCTCCTCTTGGCGCAAGAAGAACTAGTGCTTGGCGGCATCATCTCCCTACTTCTTCCTCTTGGCGCATCCTTGCTTGTGGGTGGTGCAAGTGATCAAGGAAGGACTCTAAGGTGTGGATCTTCTTTCCGAGGCTAGCACCGGGCGTGAAAAAAAAGGACTCGAGGATCCGTTATATGTGAGACTACAGAGGGCGCACACTTGGCCTACATTGCTCTTAGGTACTTTTTCTCTACATCGTGTCGACCTCCTCGCAAGCATCGATCTTCTGGGTCTTTGGGACTGGTCTATTTCGGGGATTTGCTTCCGCTATGTTTATGTAAAATTTTTTTAAATCCCTAGGGTTTCCCAACATATTTCTTCCCCTAGATCTTCATGTAGAAAAATAGTCTTTCTGCTACATCCCAAAATATTGATAATTCAATAAATAAAAATTCATATCATTAAAAAAAATTGGCAATATGTACCTAGGATCTATTCACCAAAGTACCAACTCAACATGATATGCCATTTGTTCATATAATCATTACCTAGGAGCCAATAACAATCATATATCAATCCTAAATTTCATTCAAATAGGGAGATTCTTCTCATACCATAAAACACATTTTTATAATACAAGACCATAACATCTTTTGTATTATCACATACAAGCCAAGATTTTGTTCAATCTTATCTTACATGCATAAAACAACTTTGTACAACAATCTTTACATTTCATATGATCAAAATTTAAAACTTCAACACATTATTATCTTTTTCATCTTCCACAAAAACATATAGCCCAAAACTAACTTGTAAAAGAGTAAGAATATGAGGATTGAACAAGAATGTCTAGCAAGTAATTAGAGACTAAATAACACTAAATCATGAGATAGACAATACCAATTCAATGAAGTCTATATTAAGTTTTTGCATAAATCATAAAATATCTTTTGAAGCATTAAATCTCTTAAATTGTTCCATAAGTACAATCAAATACCAATAAGATAGTTTAATAAGAAGAATTATAAACATAAAGGGGGAGTCAATTTAATAAAACATAAAATTCAAATTGAATAGTGGGAAATAACATATAAAATGAATCTTCCTCGTTTGGAAGCTTAATCCACCTTCATTAAAGCAAAATCAAACATATGTAGGTAGGTGCTCATCATGACTCCTCAACAAATATATAGAGGGAATCTAGAGGTGGCCCCATTATTTCTAATATAGTATTTTGCTTCTTGTAGCACTTAATTTCGCTTGCACTCTTTTTTCCATATTGGGCTTATTGTCTTTTTCTTTTCAGGCTCATAAAGTTATTCCCATTATGAGTGCTCATGGTTTGGTTAACCGAACCATGAGCCATTTTTTTGAATCGAATCGATCTAATCGATTTGGGGAAAACTAGAACTAGTCCCAAACTAGTTGAATTAGTTAACCGATTTCTCAGTTAATCAATTTTTCCGTACGGTTGACTGTTGGTTTTCAGTTAATCATATTTTTTATATAAAAATATTTAAAATTGTAAACTAATTTTAGATAAATAAATATAAATATTTTTGACTAACCGTCAATTTTTGGTGGTTAATTGGTTTAGTTAATTATATAAATATAATTATTTTTATATAAAATATTTATTTATAAATAAAAAATATTTTATATAAAAATATATTATATACCGGTTCAATCGATTAACCGGCAGTTCGAACAAGTCCCGAACTGTAACAAAACCGGCAATCGGTCAATGGGTAGAAAAACTGACCACTTAAGAACCGCTCGGTTCGGTTAGGTTAACCATGGTTCGACGGTTCAATGATTTTTTTGCATACTCCTAATTCCCACTAGCATTCATTACATTAGTAAATAGATGACATAACTTTCATTCATGATACAATATGTTCATGAGAATATGTAACAAAACTAAATGTAACATCCCGTTATCTTAACCCCAAACAAGCAACACAAATCATGAAAGAAACAGGATGTTATCATACAAGATCGATACATATGCTAGGTAAAACCCCGTTCAGGAAACCCGATCTGAAAATTTTCAAAAATCCATACATATAAATCTCCACAAAAACACAATTTCATAAAGGTACCTGCCACCACGCATTCCTTGCACTAGACATATGCAAGGCAACAGTTATATCAAATCCGTATCAAATCCATAAAATCCATAAAGGTACCTGCCACCAGGCAATACTTGCACTAGACATATGCAAGTTACAGGTATATCAAAACCGATTACAAAGAATACACCACAAACCGAATTTCAAAACAAAATCACAAAATCGATTTTTATAAACTCATACCAAACACCGAAACCAGGCTGAAGCCCGCGGTGACACAAAAATCAAACTCATTTAACAGCCACAATCTGACATCACAAGTTCACATAGTTCACATGGTTCACATAGCTCATATCATTCATATAGTTCGGCCACAACCGGCCCCAAATAATTAAGCACAAAAGTTCTTAAACAGCAAACTAGCGATATCCATGCCAATGCTAACTCAAGAAATGCGCCCCTGCTCTATGCCTGAAAATAGTGAGGGGTGAGCTACACAGCCCAGTGAGTGGATAGTCTAAATCGACCATCCATAACATACACTCAAAAATATAGACAGATTATTTTCAAAATCTTTAACAGGAACATTATGTCAACATATAACAACATAAAGAAAACAGAAGTCATATAAACAGTCAGATGTACACACCAACATATAACAAACTCAGGTTCTAGAGTTATACTCTAAACCAACTCAGATGTACACACCAACACTTAATTAACCTAGTTGTCCAGCATATTCAGTAGTGACCATTATGGTCCAACCCGGCTTTGGCCTAAGCACTGGGAGACTGCAAAATTTCATGCAACATATAAACATGGACAGTGAGTAGAATCAAGAGGTGGCCCCCGCCAGGTCACGACGTGGCACTTTGCTCTAAAACACCCCATAACACATCGATGGATAGTGTGTAGATTCAAGAGGTGGCCCCCGCCGGGTCACGACGTGGCACTTTGCTTTACGACACCCCATATCACAAAAAAAAAGTGATGACATCAAGAGGTGGCCCCTGTCCGACCAAGACATGGCACTTTGCGTCAAAACCCGTTCTCCCAAAAGGTTCCTACTGGACAACAGACACATCTTATATCTTATTTCACAACGGTGGACTTCTAAGTGTCAACTAGACTCTAGGATAGTCATTCTTATCACAATATTCACATCAGGCAGGCTGAACAACAACCCCCTCACATATCACAATACAGGGCTGAAATATCCAACCCTTATCATATCACATATCAACTATCCCATTGAGTACACAGTTACACTCAGCCTTAGTCCTACCCATCTCATAACACATAATAACCGAAAATCACATAACCACATAATTTTAAAAAATCACATAACCACATAATAATCAAGGATCACATAACCACATAATAATCAAAAATCACATAATCACCTAATAGTGTAGTCCTTAGATTTCATGCTGATTAGTTCAGTCAAACCTTGCTATGTTATCACCCAAGTTTCTCAAATACAAATACATAGCCATAAATATAGAATCATAAATATTTAACATGTTACACACACCAAGAAACAATCATATCAAGCATCCATAAAATCAACTTAAAATTTAAAACAAGTATTCATATAAACTACTTTACAAATTACCACATGTAACATGTTAACTACAAACATCAAAATTCGGTTTTCATAAACAATTATCAAGATCATCAAGATTTCGGTTTTTAGGTTTTCATGGAAAATACCCTAAATTCGGTTTTCATGAAGAACAAGAATATCTATTCGATTTCATGGGAAAATACCTTAGATTTGATTTTCATGAAGAACATATTAATTTCGGTTTTCATGTCCTAAATTCGGTTTTAACATGGTGAAGGTATCGGTTTTAGCATAGTAAAAATTCCAACAAGCAAAGGTATCATTTAACACATCATCTAACACAAACAATAGATAGAATCGAATAGACACTCCACTCACCTCTTAACCGAGAATACCAAGATGAAGATCCTCCACAAAATTCGTCTAAGAGCTTTGAAATGATCCTAGGAAGACGCCAACAATGGACAATAAACGCCTCCAAACACCAAAGACGCCGGCCAAAGGAAGAAAGGAAGAGGAAGGAGAAAATCACCCAAGAACTCTTCAAGAATCGCCAACTTCTTCAAGCCGTCGCCCAATGTTTTTCTCCAAGCCAAAAAAAAAACGCCTATTCTCTACCCTAGCCGAAATCACTAACTTAAAGTTTAAATTTCGGTTTTTAATGTTTAACCCGCTAACCAATTAATTCAAAAGGGTTTAACCCATTTAACTAATAAATTTGAATTTTAAACCCAATTAGCGCAAACCCAATAACTCATAATTTAAGTGAAAATCCAATAAGGGTTAAACTAACATCCAATAAGCTAGTTAACTAATTAAATTTAACATCCATTAAGCTAATTAACGTCCAACAAAATTAACAACCAATAATCTCTAATTTAATTAACTATAAATTAACAACCAAAAATCTCTAGTTAATTAACTATTAATTAACAACCAAAATCTCTAGTTAATTAACTATAAATTAACAACCAATACATAAAAAAATATCACAGTCAGTAATTTTATTTAAATCATGAACACAATATCACAGCCAACGAGTTTATTTAAATCAAAAATAATACTTACCAGGACTTAAGATCCTTGGATCTTACACTAAATGAAGAGTGAACTTTCATAGTTTCAAGCAAGATAAGTACTGATACAATCGTTTCCAATAACAAAGGATGTGTGTGTATCAATTGAATTTCCCGTAGAAGACAATTTATACAAGTACATATTTGTATGATAATGGAACTCAAAATTCAAAAATTTAGAGCATGATTGACATAAGTTTCCATTACATTATATAAGATAATTTAATATGATATTTATGTCAAACAAAGAATTTAGAATCTATTTTTAAGAAAATTAAATTTTTATTTAAAATGCAATTGTGTACAAGAAAGTATGATCTATGTTGTACTAATAGGCCCATAACACAAAACTGAGATTATTAGAGTTATTACGATAATTGCAAATATGATTATAAATATACTTTTGATCCAAAATAAGGAAATAAGGGCTCTAATTATATGCTATTAAGCCTACTTGATAAGAACATAATCATTTTGCATATTGAGGGTTACATAATTAGATATAAATTAGTTATTACGTACAGATCAAAAGCCCTAAAAATAATAAAGATAGATCTGTAGGGCCAACTTAGACTGATTTAATAAAATAGATAACCATCTTATAAATACACAATATTGGACTCAAACAAAAGACGTTTGAGTCTTCATTCCAATGAATCAAATTTCATATGATTTGGATTTGTGAATCAAAAGCCTTGATAGATTAAGTACAGAAAAAAAGTCCGGTTTTCAATAAATAAATATTCATTGTGTTATTATAGCATAAACTATTCTTCCAAGGTCCAAATCCATCAAGTTCGAGACAATTAGATGAAAATTGATACAATAGTGTAAGAATTAGAAATCCTTATGAATTTAGAGCAATAAACAAAAGATCATAAATAAAGATAAAATTACTTGCTTAAGAAACCAAAATCACTCTCAACTTTTCTCTTTCTTCCTCTTTCCCTCTCTTAGGTTTTCTTTCCTTCAAGTCATGCACGCGAAAACATGAAAAGTTTTACCTTTTTTTTCATATTTATCTCATGTAAAACAAGCACCATGAGGTGTATGGTTAAGGTGAATAAAGTAGTATGAGGTTGCATGGTAAACAATTATAGGCTTAAATTTTTAACCTTCATTTTCATGTTTCTTCTTAATTTTTCTATGTCATTTTCATCTAGTGGATGGATGCAATTATAGGTGAATAAAGTAGTATGAGGTGAATAAAGTAGTATTTTTATAAAACTTTTGCATGTTTGCATGAATTTAATTCTCATATATGATTATTCTACCCAAAATATAATAAAATATCTTTTTTATGGGTATTATACTTCACATCTATCTATACAAAAAGATATGGATGGATGCAAATGTATATATAACTCATATAGTAGTTAGTCTTGTTACGGACTCATAAGTATCAAAGTAATCAATACTATTTTTTTCCAAATCTATAAACTAATAAATGTGACTTGTACTTTTTTTTTTACGGATTATCAGTTAATTTCTTTTCAAATATTTATTTATATCATAAAGATTTATTTTATGAGAATCCAAATATGATTATTTAGAATTGATTTTATTTCACTATAAATTGCCTCTTAAAAAAAAAGAGGCTATAAACGAACCACGGAAGAAAGGATCAATCAGCTTTAATAAAGAGACTTTATTAAGACCCCTATGTAAGGATAATTGTTTAGTTTTAGAGAGTTTGGAGCTTATATTCTGTCTAACCTTTATTATTCTCCTGTAAAGTTTTGTATAATGTCCAAAAGCACCTCAACTCAGATTCGGGATAACTTAAAAAGGAGAACTTTTGGCCCCTTTATAGATGCCCCTAGTGTCACGTCTCGGTCGGATCAACCCTAAACCGATGCTTAACCGTTGTCTTAGGGTCGTCCGACGGAATACCAGATGCGTGACACGCTAGGGTTTCCGGATCAATTTACTCCCCAAATTGAAAATCCTAATTCCCCGCTCAACTTTTACCCCCAAATTACAAATCGCACGAAGAAACCCTAACCCTAATTTCGAAATCGGAACGGATTAAAACCTAAGTTCAAAATATACCTTCGGTCAAAATTGATTTTGACCAATGTCAAAATCCACGCTCCGAAAACCGAAATCACCTCGCTGACGTCACGTCGACGTCAGCGTCCAAAACTCAATTCCGCAGCGCGAATTAGGTTTGCTGACGTCACGCCTGACGTCATCCCAAAATCATCTCCGCCCGCCGCTGTGAGTTACTGTGCCGATTTTGACAATCAACACAGAGCCGCCACGTCGTATTCCTTACGCGAGCTCGACTGCTCGCCGCCGCCGTTCACCTCCTTCGTCGGAGAAGGAAGCGCTGGAAGGGGAGGCCGCCTGCCTCCCTTCCACCTTGCCGTCGGCCGCCTTTGCTGGAACGTCGCCGCCTGAACGCAGAGGAAGGGGACCACCGGAGAAGAGAAGAGGGAAAAGACCGGGGAAGATGATGGATTCAGGGGAAAACTTCCTCTCTTATTTCTCTTAAAAAATGAGTACAAAACCCCTCACGAATTCGCTCGCCGGATTCTCTCTCGCGCTCGTGTCGGCGGCGACTCCCGCCAACAACTCCAAGCTCACAAAGCCTGCTCTTCTCTCAAGCTCTCCTTTTGCCGATCTCTCCCTCACTAGTGGGCAATCTCTGGTGGTGGAGCTGCGTTGATCCCCTCGGCTGGATTTATAGCGCAGTCTCGCCGCCTCTTCTTTCCTCCGCTCGGACTGTCTCCGCGCCGTCGACCTCGCGTTGCTTATCGTCCGGTGGCATCGACTCCATCGTCCACGTCCTCGCCCGAGCTTTACTCTCCACCAGCCGCGTCCGACGCATTCGGAGAGGATGCAGCCGACGCCGCGTCTGCGTCCGCATCTGACGCCGTGTCCGAATGGCTTGAGGGATACGAGGCTTCCCTGTTGCCTGGACTTAGGCTTGGTTTTGGGCTTGGACTTGGCCCACTAGGCTTTGGGCCGAACCGGGGAGTTCAGGCCTAACACCTAGTGACACCCTTTCCCTCTTCTTTTTATGTTTAGTTTAGTTTAGTTGCTCTTCTTCATGTGCATACTTATAATTCAAGTTATTACTATATTTTCGGCCATAAACCTTAGGAAAATTATCCTTATAATACCTTTATAAATTCATCCTACTCCAAAATTTAGACGAAGAAAAAGAATAGAAAAAAAATAATTTTTTTTTCTAAAGCAAGAATTAGTCCTAAAATATTATTCAAACTTGTAATTTCTCTCAGTAATGAGCAAAGCCAATTCTATTAAGTTTTTTAAGTTTAAAATTATTTTCAAAGGTCATTTTTATTTTGAATAGAATAAGAATTATTCTAAAATATTGTGCATATTATGTATATTATATACATTATTAATTATATATACTTTTATGTTATATTCAATATAATTATTAAGTATGTCCAAATTTTGCATACTATCTATTATTTTATATACTGTTAAAGTAATTAAATTACACATGGCTCTAAATGTACATGATAAAATAACAAAATGCAGTCTATCTTTACACATGCTATTATACTTGCAAATTAAATTAAATTAAGTAATCTGTTCAATTACTGTTTAAGTTTTATTTTGCGGCACATTGCTTATTGCTTTAAAACTAGCAAAACCAGTTGGTCGACCAAATCATGATAATTTGACTAACAAAAGGTTTTGACTTGGTCAAAATTGATTCAATTAACAATCTGACTTGAGGAAAGTTTAAAACTGCGTACACAGGACCTCTGCAGTCAGCCTAACGCTCGGCCCACTGCTACTGCGGTTTTTCCATTTTAAGTTAAAATCAAAACCAAATAAAATTATACCATTTCATATAAACTAATGCTTTATATATATTATTTCTTTTTAAATTAAATAACAAATTAATATATCTGTTTTCAAATTTAAAAAACAGATATACATTTCTGTTGTAAATAAATAAATAAAGCTTCTGCTTGTAGTAGTAGTAGTAGTAGTAATAATAATAATAATAATAATAATAATGTTCTGATTTTATTATAGAATATATTCTTATTTTAAAAATATTTGTTTTCATTTTATTTATTATTGATATATATGTTTTGTAGAATTGCGTGTGCTAAAATTTGTTGCAATTTATTGTTTATCATGAACATATTGTCGATCCTGAACTTTTTGAACATAACGTGTAATTTAATTATTTTTAAAATAATTTTCAAAGACATTATACAAAATATAAATATCATAATATACATAGTATCATAATGAAACTAATGTTCATTGATATATTGCACATAACAATATCAAATATATCTAAAACTAGCTTTACTCTATGATAAGAGCAATTAAAAGTCTAATCAATTTATTTAAGGCTAATTGTTGCTTTAGTAAACCCGTCTCTCTTTTCTCAATAAATTCAAAAATAAAAAATTTAAACATAAGGGATAATAAAAAAAATTGTTAAAATTGGAGAGCATCAATAGACATAAAAAAAAGAGAGGAAAAGAGTAGTTATATTAGAATTAGGCATAAAATGATTTCACTTATAAAATATTGTAACTTTTTTTATGATGACTAAGTATAATAAAATCATTTACTTGACTAATGGCTTGCTTAAAGACTATTATCTTGGAAGTATAGAGAGGAGTGAGATTAGTTTGAAAATAAACCTCTCACTGATGAAAACCTAACATCTATAATAAGAGATCTCTTGAAAGAGGTTTAATATAGAAATAACAAATTGATTAATTAGCTATGAAGCATTTTAAAATATTAAATTTATAAAAAATTATGGTATATAAAAATTTTATGTGATGCAGTTGATAATCTACACTTGTATTCCTAAAGATAGTTTTTATGCTTCTTATTATAAAGAAAATGAAAATTTTCTGAAATGGTTAATTATCATGAGATGAGTCTATGCACTCATTATTTGCATGAAATTTTTTATATAAGAGAGTCTGTATACAACCATGGTTGAGAATATAAACAACTGTTAGAAGCTCTCATGAATGATATATGCATAGGCAAAAATGAATAACGGTTAGACAATAATTGTATGTGGATTTGTTGAAGTTTGGGTTAAAAAAAAAGTAATTCAATAGTAGTTCATTATCTTTCTTTTAGAAGAAAATATTTTTATAAAGTAAAGGTTATGCCTTTAAGTATACTTTATTAAATGTATAGAAAAGACATTAGTAATAATTTAATTATTTAATTATGTTTAATTATATTCAAGGATTTTTTTTATTTTTTGGGAAATTATTGAGATAAAAATTAAAAGAAATATAACGTTAGCATTAAAATTCTAACGTCACCGACATTTAAAAGTTGGCCATGAATGTGAATATTTTGATGAGCTTTTAATCCAAGGTTCCAGAACTTGGGCAACAGGTTACAGGTGCGGCAAGCCACCGAACCATCTCAAAGGCCCGTGGATAAAATACAGGTTGATTGCAGAATGTCATACATGTAGTGAAGTGCGTTCGTTGAAGATCCACGTCCAATGGTTCCAACGCATTAAGAAATCTCTGTCATACAAGTTGATAGCCGGACATCTTAAATTTCCAAAACATTAAACAGCGACTAAATTGCACATATGTCGAACTACCACTGCTTGAAAAATTTGTGAGCACACAACTACATATTCACACTTCACATTGGCGTAAAAATGCTCATTATTCACCTAATGAGAAAATGAGGATATAAACATAAAAGCGATCTGAGACCAAGAATGAATAAGAAATCCGGGGGAAAAAGAAAGAGGAACCATCATCAAAGAAATTACTTGCGGCAACAGCGAGGAGAATCTTCTCGTCAGCAAATTGGGGGAAATAAATGGATTTGAGCCCATGTTGGCCACGATCGAGGGCAAAGTGGAAGAGACTAATAAGGCAAATGTTGTTGTTTTTAATCCTATAATTAATAAAGACCAAGAAATAATAAGTATTAGAAAAACTTGGAGGTGAGCCGAAGATCTATCTTTAGGCAGATTTCTGTCCCTCATGCATTCAACTGGTATAATGCCTTGAAGATTCAACCAAGCAATCTGCTATTGCTGGCGCATCGGTGCAGCACTTATATAGAGATGCTTTCGGCGTTGACAGCAAAAAAGAAAAGAGATTGCATGAGAGAGAAAAGAGAGCAAATGTAATAGTCAACCGGCTGCACACAACTCTCTCTCTCTCTCTATATATATATATATATATATATATATATATATATATATATATATATAAAGAAGTTACTGGCGGCTATGAGCGAATTTAACAATTAGTAAATTAATACCCAAATAAAATTAAATTTAATAAATAATGGGTTTGGGCTTTTTGGATTTCCCCTAAAGCTCCAACAATCCCCCATAAAATACAAAAAGTCCAAATAAAGAAATAAAATACTGTCAAATACCTATATCATGCGGTCAGGGAAAAGGCATGCTTGACACACTTAGTACACGGAACTCCATTGGAAGAAATATAGTGAACCAAGTCTTGAACTACATTCTTTTGACTCAATGTTGAATGGTGCACACATGATACAATAGCTCTGTGCTGTGGGGTTGTGCATTTTTGGCCGTGCACATAATCTTCTTTTTCATGTAACTTTCACTTAGCTAGAGAGGTCCAGTTCTCTATTCCGTGGCCATTTACAAAGAAGTTACATATAGGAGAAACCCTATGAGGAAGTATGTAGAGGCACTTCTTAGGATATACCTTTGGGTTTCTTTAAGAGTAATATACTCAACCTCACATCTACATAGGAGTACAAAATCACCTTAGGAATGAGGCATTGGAGTTTTATAATAACTCCAACAAACATAAGTGTTTTTATAAATTTTTAGTTGGTACTCCTCGGGCAAGCAGTCAACTTATTGTTGCCCATTGAACCTCTTTTTAGGGTCTACCTATCACGGAGGTTGGGTCGCCACTGTAGGAGGGCCCATTATGGACAAACCCCCATTCCCCTAAATGAGGCCACCACTTTGGTTTGAGACAAACCTTTAGTGAGGCAATTAGAAGATTATCATCTGTTTTAACAAAAGACAATGAAATCACATTATGGGTTATCAACCATCTAATTGTTTTTTGTTTTATCTTGACATGTCTACTTAGTTTTGTATTAACCAGTTTCTTTTTACAAAATTTAATAGCAGCTTTATTATCACAATTTATGGAAATTGGAGGATTTAAAGGTAAGGCCATTGGTAAGGAGGAACATAAGTTATTTAGCCATTCAATTTCAGAACAAGCTAAGTCTAGAGCAACTAGTTCAGCTTCCATGGTATTTCTAGCAATTATGGTTTGTTTTGTGGATTGCCATGAAATAGCACCTCCACCTAATGAGAACATATAGCCTGAGGTGGATTTGATGTCATTTGAATCAGAGATCTAATTAGCATCACAAAATCCTTCTAACACAGAAGGATATCCACAGTAGGTTATGACATAGTTTTTAGTTCCCTTAAGGTATCTGAAAACTCTAATTATGGCATTCCAATTATCATCACTAGGGTTACTAGTATACCTACTCAATCTAGACATATAATAGGCAATGTTAGATCTAGTCCTATTGGCTAAGAAAAGAAGTGATCCTATAGCTTTAGAATAAAGCTTTTGGTTTATAGCATAAGCTTGATTTTTAATTAAATGACAAGTAGGATCAAAAGGTATACTAAGAGCAGAAGATGAGTTTGGATTGAATTTCTCTAAAATTTTGTCAACATAGTGAGATTGGGAAAGAGAAATTGAGTTTTGATTTCTTATGATTTTCATGCCAAGAATTACATGTGCTTCTCCAATATCTTTTATTTGAAAATATTTGGAAAGAAAATCTATAGTGTCAGTTACCATGTCCATGTCATTAGATAAAATCAAAATATCATCTACATATAGACATAGTAACACAATGGTAGAGTTGGAGACTTTAAAGTAGAGGCAATTATCACAGTTGTTGATTTAGAAACCATATGACACCACAGCTTTATCTAATTTTTTGTGCCACTGTTTAAGGGCTTGCTTGAGACCATAGAGAGAACGTACCAGCTTGCAAACCTTTCCCTCACAGCCATTCACGACAAATCCTTCAGGCTGAGTCATATAAATTTCCTCCTCAAGGTCTCCATGGAGAAAAACAGTTTTTACATCCATCTGATGAATTATTAATTTATGGATTGATGCAAGAGAAAGAAGGAACCTAATAATAGTGATTCTAGCTACTGGCGCATAAGTGTCAAAGTAGTCTATATCGGCTTTCTAGCAAAAACCTTGAGCTATTAGACGCGCCTTATACTTCTCTATACTACCATCAGTGATGGAGGGGGGAAGCGTGTAGTAAAACTAGTGATGCAAAACTCAATTATTTATTTTTGTTTTTAATTTTTAGAAAATATCAAATTTCACAAACAACCCAAAATTTAGTGCTAGAGAAAATTATTATTTAAGAAAAGAAACTATATGTTGTAGGAGGATCCAGTGATCCAAAAATTGAACCAATTAAACCAAGTTTTAGAACAACACTAGTTCTTTTGAATGACATGAAAAATAGATGATGAAGAGTTGTCAACAATTTATAACGTTTGCAACAATATAGCAATTCAGATTATTCAATATAAAGCAGTGCAGAATCTTATCAGTCTTGACTTTTGCAATGCTTCCCAAGTTGATCTGGTGATTCTTTTAGTGGAACCAAGTTATCAGATCTGTAGAGTGAAACCTGTTCTTCATGCTCGTGTCAGAGATAAGAGGTTCTATCAAGTCTAAACACGTTGAATACCTGCAAGAACAAGGCTAATCAGATTAGTTTTCAGAACAATTGCAGGAGTTATTCAAATATGAAAAGTTGCTAGGTATCCTTGGTTGATCTGAAGAATCTGGATTCAGTCCAACTGGTCCATATGATAGAACAAGATTTGGTCTTTCTATTCGTTCCAAAGTTCTGAAATTTTGTTGCGCCGATTGCTTAAGATACCTGCAAGAAGAAGCTTATTCAGATTAGAATTAGCAAAACACGAAACAGTAGACACGGGAAATTCTGGGAAACAGGGGAAATGGCGTAAGGGGCGGAAGTCGTCGGCGTTCGTCCGGTAGTGTACGACCGCCGGACCTGTTACGACTGGGGGTCCTTATGTTAATGGAGAAGAGTTGGCCGGAGTTTGGAGACAGGCGGTGGCTGGCCGGAGGAGAACCATGATGAGGAGCAGATCTAGGGCGGAATCTGGCGAAACAGGGGGAAACACGAGCGCCGAGCGGAGTTGGTCGGTGTTCGTCCGGTGGCTGACGATCGCCGGACCTGTTACGATGGGAGGTCCCTCTGACTATGGCGAAGTGGTGGCCGGAGTTTGGAGGCGGACGATTGCTAGTCGGAGTCGAACGGCGCTGAAAGGCGGGAGTAGGGCGGAATCAGGGCGAGAACAGGGGATCGAAAGGAAGTTTTGATTCCGGTGATCGAGGTGGCGAATGGACGGATGCCGGCGGCTGGAGGTTGCTCAGGTGTAGGGACAATGGTGGCCGAAGTCTTGTAGAGATCCGACCGGTGGATGGTCGGCGGCGAGGTGACGAGTTTCTGGAAATTCTGGAAACTGGGAATACGTGGTTGTTTGATTTGGTTTCATGAGGAAAAAGCTTGTAGAGAAGAAGGGAAGAGGGAGGGACTCAGCCCTAGAAGGAGGTGAGGGGAAGGATAGGTGACACAAGTGCCTCAGAGGAGAAGAAGATCGGAGACATCTGATTGAGGACAAAAAACCATTTCCATTCAACGAATTCTGCGTTTACAAGGTTCAAGCTTTGATACATATAGGAGAAGCTTTCCAAGCGAACGTTGCTGGGTGAACGTTGCAGTTTCCTTTTGTGGGTTGAACGAACGTTGTTGTTTCCATCTTCGATTGGCAGAGAGAGACATTGAAGTTTCTTTGTGAGAAGCTGCTGGAGACGTGGAAGATTTCCTTTGTGGGGCGAAGAAGATAGCGTTGGCATGCGCTTGATGAAATTGACTGTTGCCTTCTTTGATGGCTGCATGTGAACGTTACAAGGTAAAGGGGCGTTGAAGATGGGCTTGGACTTGGCTTGAAGAGATCTTTATTTGGGACGAACATTATAGCATGCTTCATGGCTTGGTGCAGCATTTGCAAGTTCTGGTTTGATGAGGCAACTCCATTGGGCGTTGTGAGATTGAGCGACTTGAGATCATTGAGTGATTGAAATAGTCATTTTCCACTTATTGAGCTAGCTTATTTGAGTGAGCTTGCTAGCTTATTTGAGAGCTTCCGAGTCTTCGACTATGGTAATCGTAGACTCCATTTGTACCTTCGTGGCCGGTGGTCTCTGCCCCCATCATTTCTCCCCGGGTGAAAAAAATTCTTCCCCAAAGAATTGTTCTTGCATTGGTGGAGAAGTTCTAGAGAGGCAAGGGTGAATTGTTCCTTTTGAAGCTTCAAAATGTTGTCAGCATCATAGCATATTGTCTTGTTGATCGTCCACGGTCAAAGCTGCATATCAAGGGTACCTGCATTGAATTCCCTTTCTCGGCCATATTTATTAGTAAATTTGTCATAGAAAATCACAGGACTTTGAAAAGAACAAGCGATGATGAAATCAATATACTCAATTTCAATAAGAGCAGAGTGCATAGCATGTTTGAGTTCATTATGTTTTGTTGGTTTCAAAGGTGGCTTAAGGGTGTGGGTAGAAGGACCTAAAAGACAAGATTCAAGGATCATAGGGTCCTGGAAGAGATTTTCTAAGTCTAGGGGTTGACCTAAAGGTTGAGGATTAGGATCCAGGTCAAGCTCAAAAGGATCTAACTTAGGTTCCATGTGAGGTTCAAGAAGACCTATGGGTTTGAGTTCAACTGGATTTTTAGGCAAGTCATCTTTAGGTTTGCTAGAGGTAGTGCTAAGGTCAAGTTGAGAACCCGTGGGTATGGGCCCTAAAATTGAAGGTAATGGCTCTATTTGACACTTAGGTTGAGACAAGCCTACAGTGGGCAACTCAGGGGTAGTTTGACTCTCAGACAAGTCAACTATGGGTTCTTTAGCTAGATTGCTAGACTCAAGTTGAGGACCTGTGGGTATGGGCCCTAAAATTGAAGGTTGAGGTTGTTGGGGTATGCCCTTAGGCTAATGTTTGAGGCCTTGGGATTGTAACAGTATCATGTAATAAACTCTTCTGTTTATAAAGGCATGGTTGTTATTCAGTTTGTTACCTTGTCTGCTGTAATAAGTGTACTTCTGAATAATGTCTCAAAGCTGTTCAGCTAGGCTGACAAGCTTTATGTCCTTAGTCGAGATATCTTGGTGAACATGAGACAGCCTTGATATGATTGAGACTAATATGTGTTCTAATCTTATAGGATGCTTCGAGCATGGAATAAGGTGTAGACTCATGGGTACATTGGATGTACTGGACAGACCCTACTAGGATATTCAGTTGTTTGTCACAATGTGAATATTCCTTGATTGCAACAAGTGGCACATTTCCTCTGACTTGAGATCACTTGTGTTTCTAAATGATGATTGTCATTGTTTTGAGGTAGTTCAATATCATTTGAAAGACAATGATTATAGACTATCTTGGATGGTGAGCTTGAATCAGGTTAGGGCACTAGTGATAGACATAGGATTGCCATCTCCTTGTTTAAGGAGTGTGATGTTCTACAGGGGCCCCCTGGATGAGATGATTGAGAAAGTGTATGGCCATACCCAGGTGACTGTGTTCATCTGATCTAATCATGCTTATCATATTGGAGCTACAAGCTTGACACGCTTGTCCAATAAGAACATCCAGTGGCAAAGGAAAGATGCATGCCTTGTGAGTTAGAGTCACACTTGTGCTGTGGTTTGGGTGAAGTCTTGGAAGACTCTTTCCTTTCTATCGGGAGACAGTGATGTGTTGCTAGATACCCCTCACTGATCGTGATAACGTGAGTTATCGTTACCGACAGGTATAGGAAACCCTTAGGGTCGCACAATTTGATGATATGGCTTACTTAAGTCAGATCGTGTGGACTGAATTGTTTAGGTTCAGTTTAAAGGGGTTTTAAACTCTGATTGTAAGTGAGATCTGGTCTGATCATGTTTGATTGATTAGGGCTTGAGATCGGTAAGCTTCGATCGAGAGATTTGATGCTAGATCGGTGAGATCAGGAGCATCTTGAGATCAACGGTGATCTTGAGCCTTGAGGTTCAATAAGATCGACCATTGCTTGGGCTGATTTGGTCTTGGACCAAAGTCATTTGAACCGGCTCATCTTGTGAGCGCTTGGTTCAAAGATTCAAATGGGGTGAAGGAGTTACGGTTCACTTCATGTGAACGCATAACCATTGAGAGTAATGGGTTGCTATTTTTGGATAGCAACGCCTCCACGTTGATGACAACGTTCGCTCAATCGCCTCTCATCACTTTGGACGATTTTTCTCTCTTCTCGTGTGACAAAGCTCTCGACGAGTGTAGAGGAAGTTCTTCTTCGCCAAGCCCAAAGGATCTCATCTCCTCCACGCGCAAAGGACCCTTGAAGCTTTGCTAGCACAAAGACGACAAGGAGAAGCCATTCCTCATCGTGTGTGCGTCGACTAGGGAGAAGATCCCTTTCGGTCTTTGATTCCAACACACCATCCAACGAATGGCGATGGTATGATTCTTCTTGATATTTGCAATCGGTTTTTCATAGTTGATCATATATATCATGCAACCGATTCTTGATGCCCTAATTTCCGCCCATGCAATAGTGTTCTATGTGCATGTATTAGGGTTTTGCGCCCCCCTCTTGAAAGGGGTTTTATCCGCTTGCGCTCCCCCCTTGAAGGGGACTCCTGCAATTGGTATCAGAGCAGGCTTTTATGCATGATAAATATGTTTGCTGTGATTTGTGATCCTTGTATGCGCCATGTTACTAGATCTAGACTACATGCGAAACTTTACTAGTTATGTATTGTTGTTGGCGCATGTATGGGTTGCGCTTCTATAAGTTGTGTTTGATGTTTATCTTACAAAAAAAAATAAAATGACTTGCGCGCTTACCATTAGATCTAAATGGCGCCTGCAGTAAACCCTTAGACGGGTTATTAGGGTTGAAGTCGTCCTCTAAGTTAGATCCAACTGGTCTGATCAGACTATCTAACAGCCTAGATGGGTCGACCAGAGAGCACCTGTGCGTAAGCTATAGGTGGCTCTAGGTCGACTGCATCAAAGGCGTGTAGCGATGTCTGATGGAGACACTTTATGAACGCACATGAGTTAGGCCCGGGGTCACACCCGTTTGCCAGATCTCATAGTGGTCGTTCAGCCCTGCCGCATGCATGTTTGACCACTGGGTCAACTCAAGTCAGTTAGGACTTGGTGCATGCAAGGGCAATGGATCTGACTAGGTTGGATGAGTGGATCCCTAGTAATGGACCGTTGTAAGGTTGTAGGGCCTATAAGGAAATTAAAATTCATACCCATGGGGTTTTTCGAAATTTAATTTCATGAATGGATCACATGATGATTGATGCATATGTATGTTTATTTCATCTTATGTGGGCTGCCCAAGTTAAATGTGTGCTGTGCTGGGGCCTGCGTGCCTGGTAATGATTTTGTAAATTAATTTTAATTGTGATCTGCGAATCACCTTGTACTTAATTTATAAAATGTAATTGACCTGCGAGTCAATCTTGTCTAGATAGATTAATTTGTAAATTAATCAGACAAGAGCACTGAGCACACTTGGCAGAGGCGCATGCAGCAAGTGGCTTGACCAGGTGGGAGGTCTAGGGTTCGACCCTAGGACCTGGCGCATATTCCTGGTGGGCGCACCAGATCTGCAGATGGCGCTTGGGCCCTGGTTTGGGCCAGATGAGCAGCAAAAAGCCCCATGATGAAAAGCAAGTCAAGACTTAAGTTAGGTTAAGGTCTTACTTAGGCTATGGGCTTTTACCACATAAGATTCATGCTTTCTTTTATTGCTTTATAAGTAGAACAGCATGTTTTAATTTATCTTCTGCTATCACCATAGGATTGCATGATAGTGAGGAAGATAAAAGACCGTTAAAATCCAACGCTAAAATATCAAGCTCGTAAGCCTTCTGACGCGAAACCTCACTGTTCTGACTATCGTTGGAGCCGTGTTGTACCCACTCAGTGGGCACGTCCATCTATCTTCAGACGGTGTGTGATTACACCTGCGTGTTACAGAGTAGGGATTTATCCCTTCTCGTTGCTCAGCATAGCACGTGGTGGTCCAGGGAGTAGGTCGGGTCAGCTTGACCATGTAGGCTACATATGTGGCGCATATGGTAGCACATGGAGGCAGCCATCTGTGGGGTCAGAGATTGTGTTGTACCAACTCAGTTGGCACAGTCGGCTGGATTGCCCAGATGAAGGGGAATCGCACGGGTTGGCGATTGGCTGGGACAGCCTACCAGAAATTAGTGCTTGTACTCTCTGTGCATCTTATCTCGCCTGAGCGGGACGCGGAGACCAAGTATGAAATCTGGATCCCATCTCACTAAAAGAGTTCTACTCTTTCGGGCTGTTTTGCTGGATTTTTCAGCCAGATAAAATAGTGAGAAAAAGAATCTTTCTTAAGTCCTGATTGATTCTTGACATTGATACTGACCTTGTTGTTCTTGCATTGTTGTAGATTCCTGCAGCAACGAACACCATGAGCTTCAATGTGCGATCCCTACTGGAAAGGGAGAAGTTTGCTGGGCCGAACTTCTCTGACTGGTTTGGACACCTTAAGATCGTTCTTAAGGCAGAGAGGAAACTGTATGTCCTCGAGACAGCGATACCGCCGCAACCCACTCCGAACGCCGCAAGGGCGGTTCGGGATGCCTATGAAAAGCACGTCAATGATAGCATTGATGTCGCTTGCCTGATGCTAGCGTCTATGACGCCACCGCTGCAGCGTCAGCATGAGGATATGTCGGCTATAGAAATCATAGCGAACCTCAAGATGCTATATGCTGCACAGGCGAGGACAGAACGCTATAATCTGACGAAGCTGTTCTTTCAGAGCAAACTGGCTGAAGGGAGCCCAGTGGGAGCTCACGTGCTCAAGATGATTGGGCACAAGGAGGCTCTGGAGAAACTGGGGCATACCATTAACCAGGAGCTTGTTGTAGACATTATTCTGCAGTCTCTTCCGCCCTCTTTCGATGCGTTCATCATTAACTTTAATATGAACAAAATCGATTGTACTCCGGCAGAGCTGCTGAATATGCTCTTGACTACTGAGGAAACTCTGAAGGGTAAGCCTTCGACCTCTGTCTTAATGGTTCCTTCAAGGAACAAGAAGAAGGGGAAGAAGGGCAAGGCCCCTGTCAAGAACTACAACAAGGCTCTGAAGCAAAAGGTTAAGCGGTCCAAGGAATACAGGTGTTTCCACTATGGCCAGCTAGGTCACTGGAAAAAGGACTGTAAAGCGCTCCAAGGAGACAAGAGGGGAAGCATCGCTTCTGGCTCAGGTATTTACGTGACGGAAGTCATGGTTTCATCTTCTTCTATTTCATGGGTGTTGGACACTGCATGTGGAGTTCACATTTGTTCAAATGTACAGGAACTCAGGAGAAGAAGACAGGTGGGACAGCATGAGGTAGACCTACGCGTTGGAAACGGGGCACGGGTTGCTGCTGTTGCTGTAGGAGACTATTTTATTTCTTTACCATCTGGCATTGTATTAGAATTAAACAATTGTTATTTTGTACCCAGTATTACTAAGAATATTATCTCCATTCCTGCTCTTGTCAGGAAGGGTTTTTCCTTTGAATGCAAGATTTCAAAGTGTGTACTTTCTCTAGATAATATTGTGTATGCTACTGGTTCAATTAACAATGGGTTGTTCATGTTGGACATGGAATGTTCTATACAAAATATTGATAATAAGAAAGCCAAGTATGCTGATGACAGCACCTTGCTATGGCATAGTCGTTTAGGCCATATAAACGAGAAACGCATTAAGCGGTTGCATGATCATGGACTGCTGGGATCATTCTCCTATGTGGAGATTGATACATGCAAGGCTTGTTTAATGGGTAAAATGACGAAGTCACCTTTTCCTCACAAAGGTCAAAGGGCTTCAGGTTTACTTGACCTTATACACAGTGATGTGTGTGGGCCATTTAGTAAACATGCCAGAGGTGGCTATCAGTACTTCATTACCTTTACTGATGATTTCAGTAGGTATGGTTATGTCTATCTGATGAGACATAAAAGTGAATCTTTTGACAAGTTCAAAGAGTTCAAGAATGAAGTACAAAATCAGCTAGGCCGAAATATCAAGACACTTCGCTCAGATCGAGGTGGAGAATACCTAAGTCATGCGTTTACTGACTATCTGAAAGAGTGTGGGATTATCTCACAGCTCACTCCGCCAGGAACACCACAATGGAATGGTGTGTCCGAGAGGAGAAATAGAACGTTACTTGATATGGTTCGTTCTATGATGAGTCAGGCTACTCTTCCATACTCCTTTTGGGGTTTTGCACTGGAAACAGCTGCAAAGGTACTAAACCGAGTGCCATCCAAGGCAGTTTCAAAGACGCCATATGAGTTATGGTATGGGAAACAGCCAAGTTTGACATTTATCAGGATCTGGGGTTGCGAGGCTTATGTCAAAAAGCTCGCCTCTGGGAAACTGGAGAGCAGATCTGAGAAATACATCTTTGTCGGTTACCCTAAGGAAACTAAGGGTTATTATTTCTACGATCCCAAGGAGAACAAAGTATTTGTTGCTCGGACGGCCATATTTCTTGAGAAGGAGTTTCTTCTGCAAGAGGCCAGTGGGAGAGAAATAAAGCTGGATGAGAATCCAGAGGAAGGGCAAAGTAGTCAAGCACAGTTGGATGAGCCTGAGCCGGTAGATCAGGTTACTGAACAACCTGAGGCTCAGATATCACGGGAACCGCGAAGATCGGGAAGGATCCGTCGACAGCCTGAGCGCTATGACGGAGTCTACATCATTGATAATGATGAACCCCTCACTTATGCGGATGCGGTCAGTGGACCGGAGTCAGCTAGTTGGCTTGAAGCTATGCGAGCCAAGATGGACTCCATGTCAGATAACCAAGTCTGGGATTTGGTTGATCCGCCTCCGGGAGTAATCCCTATAGGCTGTAAATGGATCTTCAAGAAGAAGATTGACATGGATGGTAACGTGGTTACCTATAAAGGCAGGCTAGTTGCGAAAGGTTTCAAACAAATCTACGAGATAGATTATGATGAAACTTTCTCACCTGTGGCCATGTTTAAGTCTATTCGGATTCTTTTCGCGATAGCTGCATATTATGATTATGAGATCTGGCAGATGGATGTGAAGACAGCTTTCCTTAATGGAAATCTGGACGAGGATGTGTATATGACACAACCTGAGGGTTTCACTAATCCATCAGATCGTCATAAAATATGCAAGTTAAAGAAGTCTATTTATGGACTTAAACAAGCATCAAGAAGCTGGAATATTCATTTTGATGAATCAGTTACTGAATTTGGTTTCATCAAGAACGAGGATGACCCGTGTGTATATAAGAGGTTTAGTGGGAGCGTAATTACATTCCTAGTCCTCTACGTCGATGATATCTTGATCATTGGAAATGACATTCCTGAAATGCATGCGGTTAAGGCATGGCTAAGGAAATGTTTCCAGATGAAAGATCTAGGAGAAGTAGCCTATGTATTAGGTGTGAAGATCTACAGGGATAGATCTAAGAGGCTTCTCGGGTTGTGCCAGAGTACTTACATCGATAAAGTCCTGGAGAGATTTCATTTAGAGAATTCTAAACGAGGATATCTTCCAGTCAGACATGGTCTGAATCTTTCGAAGAGTCAGTGTCCGCAAACACAGACTGAGAAAGATGAAATGGACAATACGCCTTATGCTTCGGCTATTGGATCCATTATGTATGCGATGTTGTGTACTCGCCCAGACGTCGCTTACGGGTTAAGCGTGACCAGTCGGTTCCAAAGTAATCCAGGTATGGCGCACTGGATTGCAGTCAAGAACATTTTAAAATATCTGCGGAGGACCAAAGATATGTTCTTGATATATGGTGGTCAGGAAGAACTCAGTATTGAAGGATATACTGACGCTTCGTTCCAGTCGGACCAGGATGATTTCCGATCGCAATCAGGCTATGTTTTTAGCTTGAATGGTGGAGCAGTGGTGTGGAAGAGTTTCAAACAGTCAACTGTTGCTGATTCCACAACAGAAGCCGAGTATGTTGCAGCCTCGGAAGCATCCAAGGAGGCAGTCTGGATTCGTAAGTTCTTACGGGAACTTGGTGTCGTTCCTTCGAGTGCAGATCCTTTGGTTATCTTCTGTGATAACACTGGAGCAATCGCACAAGCAAAGGAACCACGGTCGCACCAGAAGTCCAAGCACATACAGAGACGGTTTCATTTGATCCGGGAGATCATTGAACGTGGCGAGATCAAAATATGCAAGGTTCATACAGATGACAATCTGGCAGACCCGCTTACCAAGCCTCTGGTGCAGCAGAAGCATGAGAAGCACTGTAATAATATGGGTTTGAGATTTCTCAACCATTAGATTAAGTGCAAGTGGGAGATTGTTGGGGTATGCCCTTAGGCTAATGTTTGAGGCCTTGGGATTGTAACAGTATCATGTAATAAACTCTTCTGTTTATAAAGGCATGGTTGTTATTCAGTTTGTTACCTTGTCTGCTGTAATAAGTGTACTTCTGAATAATGTCTCAAAGCTGTTCAGCTAGGCTGACAAGCTTTATGTCCTTAGTCGAGATATCTTGGTGAACATGAGACAGCCTTGATATGATTGAGACTAATATGTGTTCTAATCTTATAGGATGCTTCGAGCATGGAATAAGGTGTAGACTCATGGGTACATTGGATGTACTGGACAGACCCTACTAGGATATTCAGTTGTTTGTCACAATGTGAATATTCCTTGATTGCAACAAGTGGCACATTTCCTCTGACTTGAGATCACTTGTGTTTCTAAATGATGATTGTCATTGTTTTGAGGTAGTTCAATATCATTTGAAAGACAATGATTATAGACTATCTTGGATGGTGAGCTTGAATCAGGTTAGGGCACTAGTGATAGACATAGGATTGCCATCTCCTTGTTTAAGGAGTGTGATGTTCTACAGGGGCCCCCTGGATGAGATGATTGAGAAAGTGTATGGCCATACCCAGGTGACTGTGTTCATCTGATCTAATCATGCTTATCATATTGGAGCTACAAGCTTGACACGCTTGTCCAATAAGAACATCCAGTGGCAAAGGAAAGATGCATGCCTTGTGAGTTAGAGTCACACTTGTGCTGTGGTTTGGGTGAAGTCTTGGAAGACTCTTTCCTTTCTATCGGGAGACAGTGATGTGTTGCTAGATACCCCTCACTGATCGTGATAACGTGAGTTATCGTTACCGACAGGTATAGGAAACCCTTAGGGTCGCACAATTTGATGATATGGCTTACTTAAGTCAGATCGTGTGGACTGAATTGTTTAGGTTCAGTTTAAAGGGGTTTTAAACTCTGATTGTAAGTGAGATCTGGTCTGATCATGTTTGATTGATTAGGGCTTGAGATCGGTAAGCTTCGATCGAGAGATTTGATGCTAGATCGGTGAGATCAGGAGCATCTTGAGATCAACGGTGATCTTGAGCCTTGAGGTTCAATAAGATCGACCATTGCTTGGGCTGATTTGGTCTTGGACCAAAGTCATTTGAACCGGCTCATCTTGTGAGCGCTTGGTTCAAAGATTCAAATGGGGTGAAGGAGTTACGGTTCACTTCATGTGAACGCATAACCGTTGAGAGTAATGGGTTGCTATTTTTGGATAGCAACGCCTCCACGTTGATGACAACGTTCGCTCAATCGCCTCTCATCACTTTGGACGATTTTTCTCTCTTCTCGTGTGACAAAGCTCTCGACGAGTGTAGAGGAAGTTCTTCTTCGCCAAGCCCAAAGGATCTCATCTCCTCCACGCGCAAAGGACCCTTGAAGCTTTGCTAGCACAAAGACGACAAGGAGAAGCCATTCCTCATCGTGTGTGCGTCGACTAGGGAGAAGATCCCTTTCGGTCTTTGATTCCAACACACCATCCAACGAATGGCGATGGTATGATTCTTCTTGATATTTGCAATCGGTTTTTCATAGTTGATCATATATATCATGCAACCGATTCTTGATGCCCTAATTTCCGCCCATGCAATAGTGTTCTATGTGCATGTATTAGGGTTTTGCGCCCCCCTCTTGAAAGGGGTTTTATCCGCTTGCGCTCCCCCCTTGAAGGGGACTCCTGCAATCGGTATGGGTTCTACCTCATGGTTTGCCTCTTGAGTTTCACATGTCTCTTCTTGACTCGTTTTAGTTCCTAAGGTAGACTCTGAGGTTTGAACAAGTTTTTGTTGGAGTAGTTGGCTTCATGTTCTAGTTTGGTCGGGTCCTTTTCTATATGTTGCCTTAATATTTTGTTCTACCTTATTAGCTAGTTGAAATGCATCTTCTATTGTATGTATGGGGTAGCCAATGAGAGCTCTTTTAATATCAAAGCTAAGACCATTTATAAACCGGTTAAGCATAACCCTAGGATGTTCTCTAGCTCTACTCCAATCATTGAGGGTCTTAAACTTTATAATGTATTCAGCTACAGTCATGTTCTCTTGTGTCAGAATTTTTTTTTTGAGAGATGAAGGATCATAAATTTCTTTTATCATTTCATCCCATCTCTTGATAGGTGGTCTATTGCCTCTTAGGGGGTTGAGTCTACTGGCCATGGGATGTTTTGAAAACACAATATAATCCTTTGAAAATAGATCTCCCTAAGATGTCAAAAATGATTTGGGCTAGTATGAGAGGATAAATCTATGAATAAATAAACTAGCATGCATATGTAATGAACAACTAAGCATGAAAGCACGTAATAAGTTTTTTTTTGTTTGTTTTTTTTATCAAATAGCAAAAATATGCAATCTAAAATAATATGAACAATGAAACATGTAATAATTCTTTTTTTTTTTATCAATTGCAAGTAAATAGCAAATATTTAAATATCATGCAAACTAAATATAAAGAAACATGAAGGAATTTTTTTTTTGAAATGCAAGTAATTTGCAAAAGATGCAAAAGCAATAAGCAATAAAACATGAAAACAAGAACTAACATTTTTTTTTATGCAAAGAACAAAGCAAGGATCGTGTGGGCAGACAAGAGTTGCGCTCTGATACCAAACTGATGGAGGGGGGAAGCGTGTAGTAAAACTAGTGATGCAAAACTCAATTATTTATTTATTTTTGAATTTTTAGAAAATATCAAATTTCACAAACAACCCAAAATTTAGTGCTACAGAAAATTATTATTTAAGAAAAGTAACTATATGTTGTAGGAGGATCCAGTGATCCAAAAATTGAACCAATTAAACCAAGTTCTAGAACAACACTAGTTCTTTTGAATGACATGAAAAATAGATGATGAAGAGTTGTCAACAATTTATAACGTTTGCAACAATATAGCAAGTCAGATTATTCAATATAAAGCAGTGCAGAATCTTATTAGTCTTGACTTTTGCAATGCTTCCCAAGTTGATCTGGTGATTCTTTTAGTGGAACCAAGTTATCAGATCTGTAGAGTGAAACCTGTTCTTCATGCTCGTGTCAGAGATAAGAGGTTCTATCAAGTCTAAACACATTGAATACCTGCAAGAACAAGGCTAATCAGATTAGTTTTCAAAACAATTGTAGGAGTTATTCAAATATGAAAAGTTGCTAGGTATCCTTGGTTGATCTGAAGAATCTGGATTCAGTCCAACTGGTCCATATGATAGAACAAGATTTGGTCTTTCTATTCATTCCAAAGTTCTAGAATTTTGTTGCACTGATTGCTTAAGATACATGCAAGAAGAAGCTTATTCATATTAGAATTAGCAGAACACGAAACCGTAGACACGGGAAATTCTGGGAAACAGGGGAAATGGCGTAAGGGGCAGAAGTCGTCGGCGTTCGTCCGGTGGCCGACGACCGCCGGACCTGTTATGAATGGGGGTCTGTATGTTCATGGAGAAGAGTTGGCCGGAGTTTGGAGACAGGCGGTGGCTGGCCGGAGGAGAACCATGATGAGGAGCAGATCTAGGGCGGAATCTGGCGAAACAGGGGGAAACACGAGCGCCGAGCGGAGTTGGTCGGCGTTCGTCCGGTGGCCGACGATCGCCAGACCTGTTACGATGGGAGGTCCCTCTGACTATGACAAAGTGGTGGCCGGAGTTTGGAGGCGGACGGTGGCTGGTCGGTGTCGAACGGTGCTGAAAGGCGGGAGTAGGGCGGAATCAGGGCGAGAACAGGGGATCGAAAGGAAGTTTTGATTCTGGTGATCGAGGTGGCGAATGGATGGATGCCGGTGGCTGGAGGTTGCTCAGGTGTAGGGACAATGGTGGCCGAAGTCTTGTAGAGATCCGGCCGGTGGATGGTTGGCAGCGAGGTGACGAGTTTCTGGAAATTCTGGAAACTGGGAATACGTGGTTGTTTGATTTGGTTTCGTGAGGAAGAAGCTTGTAGAGAAGAAGGGAAGAGGGAGGGACTCAGCCCTAGAAGGAGGTGAGGGGAAGGATAGGCGACACAAGCACCCCAGAGGAGGAGAAGATCGGAGACATCCGATTGAGGACGAAAAACCATTTCCATTCAACGAATTCTGCGTTTACAAGGTTCAAGCTTTGATACATATAGGAGAAGCTTTCCAAGCGAACGTTGCTGGGTGAACGTTGTAGTTTCCTTTTGTGGGTTGAACGAACATTATTGCTTCCATCTTTGATTGGCAGAGAGAGACATTGAAGTTTCTTTGTGAGGAGCTGCTGGGGACGTGGAAGATTTCCTTTGTGGGGCGAAGAAGATAGCGTTGGCATGCGCTTGATGAAATTGGCTGTTGCCTTCTTTGCTGGCTGCATATGAACGTTACAAGGTAAAGGGGCGTTGAAGATGGGCTTGGACTTGGCTTGAAGAGATCTTTATTTGGGCCAAACATTATAGTATGCTTCATGGCTTGGTGCAGCATTTGCAAGTTTTGGTTTGATGAGGCAACTCCATTGAATGTTGTGAGCTTGAGCGACTTGAGATCATTGAGTGATTGAAATAGTCATTTTCCACTTATTGAGCTAGCTTATTTGAGCGAGCTTGCTAGCTTATTTGAGAGCTTCCGAGTCTTCAACTATGGTAATCGTAGACTCCATTTGTACCTTCGTGGCCGGTGGTCTCTGCCCCCATCAGTCAGTTCTTAATTTCTTTTTAAAGATCTATTTACAACCTAAGGGTTTGTTGCCAAGAGGAAGGTCAGTTAAGATCCAAGTATTATTACCAACTATGGATTAAAATTCATTATTTATTGCTTCTTTCTAGAAAGGAGCATCAGGAGAATTGAGAGCTTCTTGATATGATTTTGGTGCATCTTCTATCATCTAAGTGACAAAATCATCAACAAAATCTCTAGCAGCTCTGGTTCTCTTACTTCTTCTAGGTTCAGCAATATGATCAGAATGAGAGATAGAATTAGATTGATCAGGGAGAATTTTAGAGTTTTGGTTTGAGATAGAAACAGGGTCAGGTTGAGGATTTGAAGGTTTAAAAGGAAAGATATTCTCAAAGAAAGTAATGTCTCTAGATTCAATTAAGGTATTATTAGAAATTTTAGGAATATCAGAATTGACTACTAGGCACCTATAGGTATTAGAATCTAGGGAATATCCTACAAAGATAACATCAACAGTCTTAGGTCCAATTTTCTTTCTTTTGGGTTATAGTATATTGACCTTAGCCTAACACCCCCACATTTGAAAGAATTTAAGATTTAGTTTAAGACCTTTCCAAGCTTCATAGGGAATCACAGGAGTATTCTTATGAGGAACTCTATATTGAATGAAGTAAGCTGTAAGGATAGCTTCCCCCCAAAAGTTCGGGGGAGCCCCAGAATTTAGTAGCATGGCATTCACCATGTCTAATAAGGTTCTGTTTTTTCCTTTTAGCTACTCCATTAGACTGAGAAGAGTAGGGGGTAGTGACTTGATGAACTATCCCATGCTCTTGATAGAATTGAGTAAATTCATTAGAGGTATATTCCCCACCTCTATCAGATCTAATGATTTTAATCTTTTTATTTAATTGGTTTTCTACTTCAGTTTTATAGATTTTGAATTAGATAAGACTTCATCTTTAGACTTCAAAAGATAGATGAAGTAGAATTTAGAATAATTATCTATAAAGGTGACAAAGTATTTACTACCACCTCTAGTTGGAACTCTACACGAGTCACAAACATCTGAGTGGATGAGTGCAAGAAGATCAGTATCTCTATGGGGTAGTAGTTCCGCCGTTAGTCGATGGCAAGAAGGAATTCAAGGGGTGAGTAGAGGATCGGCTCTCGCTGCCATGCTTGTCATCCATTGATGCCTTGCATTTTAGTAGTAATTTTTTTTTGGTATTTCATGATAAATCTAGGCTTATTTTGATACTTTCATACTCTTTTAAGGCTTATTTACTTGAAAGCTTCGGAATCTTCACTTTTTCTTGCTTTTATGGAATTTCAGGTAAAATCACCCATTTTTGATGTCTTTTGAAGATTCTAAAGCCATGAGATGATTTCTTATATGAAAACGAAGCTGCCTGTCAAATTTGGGCTCAATCGGAGTTAGCTTGAAAAATACGGCCAGGTGGGGTTCACCGGTTTTTATCGCCAGACGCAAGGTTACTTCACAGAGAGCTTCACAGGCAGGTGAACCTGGCGGGGTTCACCTGTGATTCTCTCTGTTGCGCAGCACTCAAAGTGGCCAGAGCACTTCACGGGTAGCTGAACCTAGCAGGGTTCACTCGTGCTTCTCTCGACCAAACTGTGCAGAATACATCACAGCCAGGTGAACCCAGCGGGGTTCACCCGTGATTTCGACCCTGGCGCATGCAAACCCGAGCCCCACTCGAATTTTCTCTGATTTTCAACCCGTTTGAAGTCCAAATTTGGCAAGTAAGGATTCTATGGAAAGCTGATTCGAAGGATAAGATGTGGGATATAAAAGCCCTAATTTTCATGCCCTAAATATCGAGGAATCAAGCGACGAAGCAGCGGAGGGTGGAAGAACATGGTGACGAAGCGAATTTTCGGTGCTTTTCAGAGATTGAGACGTCAGATCATCACGATTTCTTTTGGATACTTTCGGTTTATCGTCTTCTTCCTCTTAGATTCACTTCCTTGTAGTTTTCTTTCCATTAAAAGAGAGATTTTGGGCGTTTCAATGATGATTGTAGCGTAAACCATATTTCAGGGCTCGGTTGAAGCCCGTTGACGATTTTGATGCAAACTCTACTTTAATTCTATTACTTGGATTGTATTGTGAGCATATTTTACTTTGATGCGCATATATCATGATTTTACCTTGGCCGAGTATTTTCATGTTTAAGCCACTACGATTCATACCGAGAGGAGGATCGTAAGGATGGAATCTCTTAGTAAAACTTGCGAGACCACGACACGAGAGTGCTTGGTCTTCGCTCGAGGGTTTCATAATCTGCCATAGAACTCATTGGGTTCGTCTAAAATTATCCACCGCGAGAGTATGAGATCGTCTTAGTCAAACATCGGGATGTATACTCGAGAGAGGGCACCTTGTACCCTAGGGATAGATTCCTTGTGCAAAATCAATAATTCGGATAACTGATAATTTTAAGCGCGATTAAGATCATCATCGTGGTGGAAACCATAGTCCTGATATCTCTCTCATATTTACTCTCTACCGTCGTAGCTTTGATCTTTTTGTTTTCGATTACTTAAGTTTTCAAAACTATGTTTTGATTCGCCTAGCTTTTAAAACTTGGATTTTCTGGTACTCGGCTTGTTCTCTGTGGGATTCGATATCTTTTATATTATTTCTACATAACCGTGCACTTGCGGGACGTGTCAAGTTTTTGGCACCATTGCTGGGGAACAATGGTTGATATTAGTATATTTTTGAGAATTGGTAGACTAGGTTTTAGTTAGTTTTTCTTTACTGCACTGCTACTTTTCTTTTTCTTTCTATTTGCTCGTTGCCTTAAAACTTTAAAATTTTGACTGACCATTTTATGTGAAGAAGCTCTAGGGCAGGTACATTCTTTGACATTGATCCGGAGATTGAGCGCACGTTCAGGACAAGAAGGAAGCAAATCCAAATTCAGAAGAAGGAAAACATGAACCATCCAGGAGGAGAAAATCAGATGGAGCACATTCAACTTGGAGTGAACAATGATCAGATACCTCAACTAATGGGGAACAACTATAACAATAGGACATTGAAGGACTACTTTGCTCCCTACGCACATAGTTTACAATCAGGGATCGCGAGGCCCACTGTTGAGGCCAATAATTTTGAAATAATACATGCTCTTCTTTCTATGGTGCAACAAAACCAATTTGGTGGTTCTCTTCTTGAGGACCTCAACATGCACCTCTCTATTTTTCTAGAATATTGTGATATGCTGAAAATTAACAGTGTGTCTGCTGATGCTATCAGGTTGTGATTGTTTCCCTTCTCTTTAAGGGACAGAGCGAGAGCTTGGCTGCACACGCTACCTTCTGCTTCGATAAGAACATGGGCGGAGCTTTCTCAAGCCTTTCTCTTCAAGTACTTCCCTCCATCCAAAATAATTCAGTTACGGAATCAGATAACGAGTTTCACGCAGAAGGATGAAGAATCCTTATATGAGGCCTGGGAGAGGTTTAAAGAGCTCCAAAGGATGTGTCCACATCATAGAATTGAGACTTGGGTTTTAATCCAGACGTTATATAGTGGGTTGGATTACAACACAAGATTTACAGTGGATGCAGTTGCAGGGGGCACTCTGATGAATAGACGAGTGGAAGATGCAATGAACTTCCTCGAGGACATGACGATCAACCATCACCAATGGATATCTGAGAGAGGTACATCTAACAAGAAGTCAGGTAAGTATGACCTTGACTCTCTGACCGCTCTTACAGCAAAGGTGGACAATTTGACTAGAAAGATTGATTCTTGGTCTGTTAATTCAATGGATGTTAACTCTATTTCTTGCGAGGTCTATGGAGTTGCAGGTCATGCAAGGGTAGATTGTCAGGTAGGAGATGCACAGATGACTGTGAACCACTCTGAGCAATTGAATGCTGTTGGAAATTTCAACCCTAACAACAATCCATATTCCAGCACATACAATCCAAGATGGCGCAACCACCAGAACTTCTCATACCGAACAGCTCAACTAATGCAACCTGGACAAGTTCCACCACAGCAAGCCTAGGCCCCACAAGGAAATTTTAGGCAGCCCCAACAGAACAATTTCAGACCACCAGGATTTCAGGCTAGAAACTACAATGTGCCACCCCCACAGCCAAGGCCGAACAATGATTCACAGCTGAGTAAGAAAATTGAAGGACTGACAGACATGATGAAGCTTATGATAACAAGAATAGACTCCCTAGAGACACACAACAAGATGCTGGAGAGTCAGCTAGCCCAGCAAGCTAGCTCATCTTCCAGAGCACCGGGCAAGCTTCCATCCCAACCAGAGGTAAACCCGAGGGAGCATTGCAATGCAATCTCTACTCAGACCGGCAAACAACTGGAGGATCCAAAGATGCCGACCGATGATAGGATAGATGAGTTGACTACCGAGCCTATGGAACCACATCCAGAGTTAATACCAATGGCACCTGAACCAACTGAAGAAGAGCGACTGATGAGTGTTATTTTTATATAATTTAAAGTTCCATTCATATAATCTTTTCAGGCTTTTGTCTTGTTTTGTATCTAAATTAAGTATCTTTTCTTGTCAAGTACCGAATCTTCACTATTTTTCGTATTGTTTGTGAAATGCAGGTCATTTTACCATATTTTCATGAAGATTTTGATATTTTGATGATTTGATGTTACGAGAAGATTCCTCACAGTGCTAGGAGGTCACAGGTCAAATTTGAGGCAAATCGGAGCTTTCTGTAGAGAACACGGGCAGGCCATGTTCACTGTCACGACCATGATCATCTCGGCACAACTCTGCAGCACTCTGCGAGGCAGACACGGCCTACCCGTTCTTCCCATCACGGCCATGACGACTTACTCGCAGACTGACGAACTCATCACGGCTTGGCCGTGATGGCCATCACGGCCGTGACAGCTTCCGCGCAGATTCGACCTTTCAACGGTTTTTCACCTAATTTGAGTGATTCCGGAGTTGGAATTTGCTGAAATTTGGAGGGAAACTTCCTAACTGCCTAAGGAGGGATAGAACCATAAAATAGGATTTTTGGAGTGGTTTTGGGGGTCAAACTTTGGAGAGAGGCGACCTAGGGCGAAAGAGGGGCGATTTTTGCATTCCAGGGTTCGTTTGATCCAGATTCTTTGGGGCTATCGAGAGAAGACCAAGGATCTATTGTCTCCTACCCTTGTATTGTAAATTCTCTTCCTTTCGAATATATTTTCTTAGGTTTTTATTGTTGAATGATGTATTTCTTAGCGTAAAACCCTAGTTCGGAACTTGGGCGTAGCCCGTTGAACAATTCTGCACATGTAAAATATTTTTATTGAATCTCAGTGTTATTTTTAGTAAATTAACTTATTTACTTGAGTTGTGCTTATTGTGTATGATTGTTCAACAGATCCCCTTCTCTCGAAACGCAATATGATAGTAAACAACTTAAGGTGATCTATCCTATGGTACGGATTACCTTCTCTCAAAGAGTAATCCGGTGTATAGCTTAAGCTAATCTCCTACTCTCATAGCAAAACTAACCTAAGAGACCCATTAGGCTCTATGAGAGATAGTAAATCCTCGAGTGATGTTAAACGACTCTCGTAATTCTAGTCATAAGCTTAAATGAGAATGATCGAGTGTTACGATTCACCTCTCAGTTCATCTCGTAACACTTAACACATAGAAAAGTTTGGCCAGAACAATCATACGCAATAAGCACAACTCAAGTAAATAAGTTAATTTACTAAAAATAACACTGAGATTCAATAAAAATATTTTACATGTGCAGAATTGTTCAACGAGCTACGCCCGAGTTTCGAACTAGGGTTTTACGCTAAGAAATACATCATTCAATAATAAAAACCCAAGAAAATATATTCAAAAGGAAGAAAATTTACAATACAAGGGTAAGAGACGATAGATCCTTGGTCTTCTCTCGATAGCCCCAAAGAATCTGAATCAAACGAACCCTAGAATGCAAAAATCGCCCCTCTTTTACCCTAGGTTGCCTCTCTCCAAAGTTTGACCCTGAAAACCACTCCAAAAATTCTATTTTATGGTTCTATCTCTTCCTTAGGCAGTTAGGAAGTTTCCCTCCAAATTTCAGCAAATTCCGACTCCGAAATCACTCAAATCAGGCAAAAAACCGTTGAAAGGTCGAATCTGCGCCGAAGCTGTCACGGCCGTGATGGCCATCATGGCCAGGACGTGATGAGTTCATCAGTGTACGAGTAAGTCATCATGGCCGTGATGGGAAGAATGGGTAGGCCGTGTTTGGCTCACAGAGTGCTATAGAGTTGTGCCGAGATGATCATGGCCGTGACGGTGAACATGGCCTGCCCGTGTTCTCTGCAGAAGCTCCGATTTGCCTCAAATTTGACCTGTGATCTCTTAGCACTGTGAGGAATCTTCTCGTAACATCAAATCATCAAAATCTTCATGAAAATATGGTAAAATGACTTGCATTTCACAAATAATACGAAAAATAGTGAAGATTTTATACTTGACGAGAAAAAATACTAAATTTAGATACAAAACAAGACAAAAGCCTGAAAAGATTATATGAATGGTACTTTAAATTATATAAAAATAACACTCATCAGCGACCCTATGTGGGACCGCCTGCATATAAGTTGTTGGGGAATGCTGGGTGTAATTTAAAATTTTTGCAGTCCTAGGACGCAGCGGAAGAAGCATTACACCCGAAACACATTCCTTTCCCAAGGATCCATGTGTGAGAGAGAACACAAGGATGTGTTAGAGATGATACCTCTCTTGCTTGTTTGGTTGATGATGCCATGTTGAAGACACTCAAGTGCTCGTCCTCTACGAGTATCCACGCGTCGACCTTCTCAACGTTGCTCCCTTTCACGCTTGGTGCTAGCCTCGGGAAGAGAATCAGGCCTTGTTCACCCTCTTCAGGTCTTGCGCCACCTCCAAGGTAGATGCACCAAGAGGAGATGAAGTAGGAGATGATGCCGCCTAGCCCTTATCCTTGTTGCGCCAACAAGAGATAAGGAAGAGGGCTTGCGGCCTTATGAAAGAAGATGAAGGTGCCAAGCAATCTTCCTTCTTGCGCCAAGAAGAGAAGAAGAGGAAGTTGCTTGCGGCTTCAAGGTGGAAGAAGAGGAAGAAGACTTGCGCCAATGCCTTGCACTCTCCCTCCTTCTTATTTGCTTGTGCCAATATGATGTCTAAAGGAGGCACATGTATGCATCTATTTTATAGATGCAAGAGGCGGTGAGATAAGAGAGGGAGGGCGCAACTTCTTCAAGAGAAATTCGGCTAGGGTTGTGGTTATGGAGAAATTAGGGTTTGAGGTAAGAAAAGTTTCCAAGACATTTCCATAAACCTCACCCACTTAGCCATATGTGCCCCAAGAGTTTCCATAGAAGCTCTCAAGCCATATCAACCCCAAGACTTGCCATAGAGGCAAGCATACCATCAAAGGTAGAGGGCAAGACGCCTAAAGCTTCCTTAAGAAGCAAATTGTGCCACTTCTCCCCATTATGCGCGTAAGCGCCTAGGGGAGAAGTTTTCTTCCCATTATACCCTTTTAGCCAATTTTCTTCTCATGACTACTAGTTATTGGGCCTCATTGGATAATGAGCATGCCCAAACTTCATTGCATGGGTTGATTAAGCAATTGGATCCAATCCAATGCAACCCTAATCCAAATGTGACCAATTTAGGTCAATTTCGGTCAACCTGCCAAAAATGAAGTTTGACTCCAATAACTCTCTTTCAACTTATCAGGCCCATTGGCGCTGATGAATTCTTCCAAATAGATCCAAGCTATCCAATAACTTGATCATAAGGCTTCTAATTAATGCAACGTCAAGAGTCTATTGCGTGTGACCCCGTAGGATCCAAATGACGATGGCAATGATGATAGAATCATCATAAGTAGTGAGAGGTATCTAGCAACACATCACTACTACCCATGTCATTGGACTAAAGTCATCTGGCAACAACTCCAAAACATGCAATGAGGATTCCCATTGCATTATGTATCCCTTTGCCTAAACTGATATCCTACCATTGGATTAGTCTCAAGTTTATCAATCCAATCCATTGGTCTTGACTCATACAATATGGTCATATATTCCTGTCATGCACCAATGAGGTGGGGCGCCCCAAAGTGGATATCATGCTTCCAATTAAGGAAGGGGCAAATCTTACTATTGGTCATCCATGTCTCTATATGACTTATGATGTGCCCGATGATAGTCATTTTGATCACCAATTACAGAGAGACGAAAGACTATATCAAAGCATATCCATCATCATATTTAGACATGAATACCTCAAGTATAAGGATCAATGAAACCTCTTGCATGTGAGATTGACCTGTTGACTAGACAAGTCAATCCTCATGGTGGGTCACTTCAGTGCATCCAATGCACCTGTATGTCTGCGTTACTGTGCCCCGCACCTTACCAGCCCATACACCAATCTCACATGCACCAAAGCTGTCCCTTATCAGCTAAGACACCTTGACTGGGGATTATTTATGAGAATGGATCCAACCAAAATCTTGGGACAATATTTATGCAATTCAATACATCAACACAGGTAAAGCAATCTGCATAATAACGACCATGCCTCAATTGATTATATCAATTTTATCAAAGTACATTCAAATAATGCCGGACCATGTCCATACATTGGTCTGCAGAGCTTAAACACTAACAATCTCCTACTTGCACTAAGACCAAGGGCAACTGAGTTTATTCAGTCCCATGTCTCTAGTATGACACATTTAGCTTCCGCTGCGCCAGAGGCTATGTCAGTGGGTTTTCCAGATTGCTATCTATGTTTATTTTGTAAATTTGAATCATCTTCCTTATCCATGATCTCCAAGATCAGATGATATTGCTGTAATACATACTTGAACACTAAGTTCCTTAAGCTATGACCCCAGTAATAATTATATTGGATCATCAAGTACCAGGGACTAAATCAAGTTCAAGTGAATGAAGCTGCTTCCTTTGGTACCATAAGAAGCTGCAATGTACTCAGCCTTAATTGTAGAATTTTGCCACTGTGGTTGAAATAAAGCTCTTCCAGCATACAACACCACAACAACGCAAATCCTGGCTGCGAAGGATAGTCATTAGACTGGAACGAAGTATTAGTGTATTTCTATACACAAAATTCTTCCTGTCTATCACAGACTAGATCTCAATCCTTTTACTTCCAAAGTATTTTAAGGATTGCTTTTACAGCTATCCAGTGTTTGAACACTAGGATCTGATTGAAACTTACTGGCCATGCTCCAAGCATTCGCCACGTATGGTCTTGTGCATATTGCACAAAACATGATCTATCCAATACCCAATGTACTAGGATTATAGACTCATGTTACTACTCTCTAGCTGTGTCAAAAGACATAGCATCTTTGAGAGAATCAGACCATGTCTTCTTGGAAGGTATCAACTTTTGGAATCACCCAATATGAACCTCTCCAAAATCTGTTGGATGAACATAGATTGATTGAGGGCAATGACTTTCTTGGATCCCTATAGATTCTCATGCCTAGGATATAGGCCACATTCCCTAAGTTATTCTTCTCGAAATACTTCCCTAACCTTTACTTCACCCCGTGAAGAGCTGGGATGTCATTTCACGTGGGGAGAATATCAATCAATTAGAACAAGAAATACTATGACTCTCCCACTGATCTTCTTGTAAACACAGGCTCTTTTCAACATACTTGCATAAGACCATGCATATCTTTATGACCTTTATATGAAAACCTTTCGGCTATTTCCGTATGGACATCTTCTTCCAAACATCCATTAAGAAAAGTAGCTTTCATATCAACATGCCATAACAGAAAATGCAATTATAACAAGCAGATACCTAATAGACTCAAATCAAGCTATTAGTGAAAAATTTCATCACTATCCACCCAGTGGACTTGCCTAAAATTTTATTCACTAGCTTGTCATTATTGGTAACAACATTACCTTTCATGTCTATCTTCCTTGAAGATCCTTTTACTGCCTTTGGGTATTACCCCTTTGGCGGCTCAATCAAGTCCCACACTTGATTAGCAGACATGGAGTCCATTATGGTTCTCATGGCGCTCAGACATTGCATGGAATCTGGTCCACTGACCGCTTTCATTTCCTCATAAGTCTTAGGTTCATCCTTGATGAAAAATTCGTCATGCCCACAACCTATGAGAGCATTTCGAATCCATTCAGACTTATGTGGTTCCTGTGTTACTTGAACCTCAGGTTGTCTTTCAACCCGTAAGTGAGATCCTTCTCTCTATTTGTATTGTATTGTGATTGATTTTGGACCTTGTCCTAATCAAATTTACTCCCACTAGCTTCTTTCAAAAGATGTTTCTTCTTAAGAAAGACAGCAGTTTGAGCAACAATTATTTTTGTTCTCATTGAGATTGAAGTAGTACTCTTTAGTACTTCCACAAATACATACCATTGAGAGAATGGAGTTTCAGAATAATTGCATGCATGGCCTCAAGTGAGATTGAATTTGCATGACTATTCAAAGATGGAACTACATCCAATGTGTTCCTTTTCTTTCTTTGAATTTCTCCACACAATTGCGGTGTTCCAAGTAAGCTGTGAGGAAACTCCACATTTCTTAAGATAGTCATCAAATTCTCCACTAGTCACCTTGATCCAATCAAAGTGCTTTAATAGATCCTCTAATTTGATTCAGTACTTCATTTCTTGGATTTCTCCAAAGTTATATGTTGGATAATACATATCCAAAACTAATGAAGTATACCATCTGGTGCTTGTTTCCATGGGTCCACACACATTGCTGTGTACTAGATCCAACAAGCCTCTATCCCTCTCTCTTCACTTAGGTGAAGGGAGCATATGACAACATTGTCCATTAAACAAGACTCACTTTGTATCATAGTCCCAGGAGGATAATGACCACAAAAGTTCATAGACTTGTTCTTATGGGCCAAGTGACAATGCCATGTGAGAGTGCGTGAATCATTGTACTTGATCTATTACAGTGTTACACACAGAACTATAAACTATTATCAATTGTATCACTTTAATAGAACATCCCAGATTTAAAGAAATATCATTTATTTCAACCTGAGATCCATTCAAAACAATGGACATAATGTTCTAATACAAAAGCAGATACATAATAGCAAAGTTCTAGATGAAGTCTTCATGGCAGTGAGATGATGTTAACAGCAGCATCCAATGCTCCGTTCCTGACTCGAAAGTCGATCCCACCAAGCCTCATTGTCCTACTTCTTCTGAGGCCCTGCATATGAAAAACATATGTAAACTCCTCATGCGGTACCCAGTACCCTTGAATAAAAAGTAGACATAAAGACCTTAGTAACACAATACCTGAAGCAGATGATTACATCCCTTCTTCTGTGCCATGCTCTTCTTGGTGCCTTAATCCATCCTGATATGTCCATGTATTCCCAATCTTCTGAAGTTTTAGCTTCAAAGAAGGATAATCATGGTCATTTCTGGATTTAGGCAAACACCCTGAAGATCCAACAGAACTCTCTTGGTCACTGTTTAAAGTGCATGGTGTGAAGAAACCTCAAAGATGTATGATTAGATCATAAATCCCCATCTCATCACACTCAACCTGGACATCTGGGGTCATGCACTCTAGGACAAGAGTAGTGTACTGTTTATTATCTTCATAGTGTTCAAGATAGACATTCCACTCCCACCCTGTAGTAAAATAAATACTGGTCTGAGATGGAGGTCTTTCAAGAAGATGCATCTTATTCTCTTGTTTCAGTATTTTGGACAAAATTCTGAACCATCTTGTCCAATTTGTTCCATCCAGTTTATGTTTATGAAGTTTCAATCTAAGGTTAGGAGATGCCTTTATCTACAATAAGCAAACAAGCAAAATAAGTACTACGATAAAGCATTTAACAAGGTCTTTAAATTAAATGCTATGCTCTCACTATTTCCTTAACAACTTGATAACTCTCAAAACTCAACTTGGGGTGCACAGAGTGATCCCATGCTTCCTTAGGTAGGCATGTCAGCCAATTGTGCCGTGCACAACTCCTCTTAGTTAAGACAAACTAGGTGCCCTGTGTCCAGCGAGGGTTGGATACAGAACCCTATCCTCTCAACAGCTACCTCTAGTATTTCATCATGTCAGTGACATAGGAAAACTAGTCAAGTCTAACCTGATTGTTATGCCGAAGGCCAACCTACACTTCGCGAGGGCACATCTACACTTGTGGCAGACTAAGATGCATATTGACGCCACGCGCCTTCCAAAGATAGATGTGTGTGTCTCACGAGGGTGAAAAACAGTTCACAGTCCATCGATCGATGGTTTGACGAGGGCTACACATCAAAAGACTATCGACTTGATATTGTGAAGAGAGTTTGTTCATTAATTATTATTCTTTTATAGCATGCAATTTTCCTATGGTGGCAGCAAAAGGAAAAACACATCACAGGCATGCTATAGACAAAATAATAAACCATCACAGGCATGCTATTATTGTCGATATGGTCATAGCCCTTTTCATACACATAACTTATCACGAGCAATGTGATATGTTATCATGCATCCAAGGATTGTGAGTCCCTAAGCAAATCAGCCCATGCCACAAGCCGAAAGCTCCATCCCTTCCTCTAAACCGCAAGTCCATCACCAAGCTTCCAAAGTTAGCGCCTACTAGGATTCGGGTGAAGAAGACACCTTGTTGTCTTGATGGAACCTTAACCTATCTTATGAAAATAATTCTACATCTAGTCTAAGATGAGAGAATATACGAAAATATTTACATCAAGATAGGAGGGAGATCCACACGCAGGTGGCATAAATTTTACAAACATTCATCACAAGTGGAAACATTCTTCCACATCACAACATAAGAGGGCACGCACTATGACCATATCAACCCACACAAGAGGCAAGTGGCGCATGTAAAAATTTAAAAACCGAGCATAATCAATTTTAATCCCTTATGCACCAACTTCATCCAAAGCACTCTCTCAACCAATTTTATGCTAAAATCAAGATCAAGTTTCATGATGATTTCAAGATCCTATCGGCTGGCAATTTTGTCAGATCAAGAGACCCGGCCAGTCCGAAGACACAATGCCCGTCCTATTTGACAAAATTGCGTGCACCTTTGATCTTAAATCAATTAGAAACTTAATCCAAAATCAGCCATAAAATAGGTAAGAGAAGTTTGAATGAAAAACACCACTAGGTGAAACGCGCATGGATGAAAGAAAAATTTTTAAACAATTTTTCAAACAAGTATTTGTACACCTTGTGTTTCTCGCAAGTAGCTCTGATACCACTGTTGGGGAATGCCGGGTGTAATTTAAAATTTTTGTAGTCCTAGGACGCAATGGAATAAGCATTACACCCGAAACACTTTCCTTTCCCAAGGATCCATGCGAGAGAGAGAACACAAGGATGTGTTAGAGATGATACCTCTCTTGCTCGTTTGGTTGATGATGCCATGTTGAAGATGCTCAAGTGCTCGTCCTCTACAAGTATCCACATGTCGACCTTCTCAACGTTGCTCCCTTCCACGCTTGGCGCTAGCCTCGAGAAGAGAATCAAGCCTTGTTCACCCTCTTCAAGTCTTGCGCCACCTCCAAGGTAGATGCGCCAAGAGGAGATGAAGTAGAAGATGATGCCGCCTAGCCCTTATCCTTCTTGCGCCAACAAGAGATAAGGAAGAGGGCTTGCGGCCTTATGAAAGAAGATGAAGGCGCCAAGCAATCTTCCTTCTTGCGCCAAGAAGAGAAGAAGAGGAAGTTGCTTGCGGCTTCAAGGTGGAAGAAGAGGAAGAAGACTTGCGCCAATGCCTTGCACTCTCCCTCCTCCTTATTTGCTTGCACCAATATGATGTGTAAAGGAGGCACACGCATGCATCTATTTTATAGATGCAAGAGGCGGTGAGATAAGAGAGGGAGGGCGCAACTTCTTTAAGAGAAATTCGGCTAGGGTTGTGGTTATGGAGAAATTAGGGTTTGAGGTAAGGAAAGTCTCCAAGACATTTCCATAAACTTCATCCACTTAGCCATATGCGCCCCAAGAGTTTCCATAGAAGCTCTCAAGCCATATATGCCCCAAGACTTGCCATAGAGGCAAGCATACCATCAAAGGTAGAGGGGCAAGGCGCCTAAAGCTTCCTTAAGAAGCAAATTGTGCCACTTCTCCCCATTATGCCCATAGGCGCCTAGGGGAGAAGTTTTCTTCCCATTATACCCTTTTAGCAAATTTTCTTCTCATGACTACTAGTTATTGGGAATCATTGGATAATGAGCAAGCCCAAACTTCATTGCATGGGTTGATTAAGCAATTGGATCCAATCCAATGCATCCCTAATCCAAATGTGACTAATTTAGGTCAATTTTGGGTCAACCTGCCAAAAATGAAGTTTGGCTCCAATAACTCTCTTCCAACTTATCAGACCCATTTGGCGCTGATGAAATCTTCCAAATAAATCCAAGCTATCCAATAACTTGATCATAAGGCTTCTGATTAATGCAACGTCAAGAGTCTATTATGTGTGACCCCGTAGGATCCAAATGATGATGACAATGATGATAGAATGATCATAAGTAGTGAGAGGTATCTAGCAACACTCACTACTACCCATGTCATTGGACTAAAGTCATCTGGCAACAACTCCAAAACAAGCAACAAGGATTCCCATTGCATTATGTATCCCTTTGCCTAAACTGATAACCTGCCATTGGATTAGTCTCAAGTTTATCAATCCAATCCATTGGTCATGACTCATACAGTATGGGCATACATTCCTGTCATGCACCAACGAGGTGGGGCACCCCAAAGTGGATATCATGCTTCCAATTAAGGAAGGGGCAAATCCTACTATTGGTCATCCATGTCTCTATATGACTTATGATGTGCCCGATGACAGTCGTTTTGATCACCCAATTACGGAGAGATGCAAGACTATATCAAAGCATATCCATCATCATATATAGACATGAATACCTCAAGTATAAGGATCAATGAAACCTCTTGCATGTGAGATTGACCTGTTGACGAGACAAGTCAATCCTCACGGTGGGTCACTCCAGTGCATCCAATGCACATGTATGTCTGCGTTAATGTGCCCTGCACCTAACCAGCCCATACACCAATCTCACATGTACCAAAGCTGTCCCTTATCGGCTAAGGCACCTTGACTAGGATTATTTATGAGAATGGATCCAAACAAACTCCTGGGACATTATTTATGCAATTCAATACATCAACGCAGGTAAAGCAATCTGCATAATAACGACCATGCCTCAATTGATTATATCAATTTTATCAAAGTACATTCAAATAATACCGGACCATGTCCATACATTGGTCTGCAAGGCATAAACACTAACATAAGCCACCGATTCCTTTTCCACATAGGCTTGTCAAGGCTAAACTAGACAAGCAGTTCGGTAAGTTTTTAGAAGTATTGAAGAAACTTTATATTAACATCCCTTTCTTTGATGCTCTTTTGCAGATGCCGACTTATGCAAAATTCCTAAAAGACATCTTATCTAATAAGAGGAAGTTGGAAGATCAAGGGACCATTGCACTTACTGAAGAGTGCAGCGCCATCATTCACAACAAGCTCCCTCAAAAGCTTAAGGACCCAGACAGTTTCTCCATACCCTGCCAGATTGGGGAGATATCCTTTCAGAGAGCTGTATGCGATGTAGGAGAAAGCGTTAGCCTCATGCCATTGTCACTATGTAAAAGGCTAGACTTAGGGGATTTGCAACCAACTAACATTTCCATACAACTTGCAGACAGATCAGTGCATCAACCAGTTGGTATTTTAGAGGACGTACCTGTTAAAGTAGGAGATTACTTTATTCCTGCTGATTTTGTTGTTCTAGAGATTGATGAGGATGACAGGCTCCCTATCATTATGGAAAGGCCTTTTTTTTTCTACTGCTGTCACTGTCATGAATGTTAAGAATGCGAAACTGTCCTTGAACTTCTGTGGCAACATTATTCAATTTGATCTGGCTGACACCTTGAAAAAACCTTCTCTTGCAGGTATATGCTGCAGCGTGGATGTTGTGGAAAAAGCTATATAGCATGTTGAGCCCTTCAGGAAGGGAGTGGACCCCTTGGAACTTGCCCTGACAAACCCAACCGAAGACACCGGTGAAAGGAGAAAGCTACATGATGAGTTGGAAGAGATACGCCTTTTTGCCTACGAGAATGCCAAGATCTACAAAGCACACACCAAGTTTTAGCACGACAAGCGCATAGCAAAGAAAGAATTTCGTGAAGGGGATAAAGTACTTCTTTTTAACTCAAGACTTTGGCTGTTTCCAGGAAAGCTCCACATGAGATGGTCCGGTCCTTTTATAGTTCAGAAAGTTCAACCCTACGGTGCCATCATAATTTGGATAGAACAAACTGGGAGTTTTACAGTTAACGGGCACCGCCTCAAGCACTATTTCGAAGATGAGCGGGTCGAAAAAGAGAAAGTTCTTGCTCCTTCAGACCCCACGAATTTGACAATTTGATAACTCTTATGGTCGAGCTACCGACCTTAAACTAGCACTCTTGGGAGGCAACCCAAGTTTTTAACTATTTTTAGTCTTCATACATTGGTTTAGATATTGTTTTAGACTGTTAATTTCTTTTTCATTAAATTTTAGGATTTTCTTGGAGGGATCGCTGCTAATTTAATGTCTCTTTGTGTTGTAGGACGACGATAGAGTGGATGAAATTTTTTCAGAATTTTTTGGGCATATCAGTGAACATCACGGCTTGGTGAACCCCATGGGGTTCACCCGTGAAATGCACTATACCAACGCATCCAGAATTGGGACCAGCAAGCTTCATGGCCCGGCATTTCTTTACGTGAGAAGACCTCTAGAACGCTTCACGGGTCGGTGAACCCCAGCGGGTTCACCCGTGATTCTATAGCAACAGCCCGACACCAGTAAACTTCACGGACAGGTGAACCCGGGCGGGTTCACCCGTATTTTCAACCTATCATCGCATGACTCGAGGCACCACGCGATTAGGGTTTCTGCCGCCGCCTCCCAATCTCACTGAACTCCCGTAGATCGCACCGCTCTTTCTTCCTATCAGAACGCGAAAGAGTTCCCCTCTGGTTCAATCCAAGTTTCCTTGCACTTTGGAAAGGATTTCTCTCTATTTCATCCCGGATTCTTGCGTTGCCTGTTCTTCGAAGTTTCTTTCCGCCGGTCCGCCGCCGCCTTCGTTTCTCCTTGCACCTCCGGCCGGATCTTCTCATCCAAAGCTCGCCTGCCGGTTTCCGATCTTCTCTAGCCACCATGCCTCCGTGAACAAAGGCTATGACTTCCAAGCGGACCGGACCTCCGCAAGTATTTTCTGACTCCTCAGTGATAGACGATGAGGAGTACACACCAACTCCTCCATCCTTCCGACCACCGTCGGCGACACTAGGATCTTCATCATCTCGGCATGGACGCATGCCTACCAGTAGGCAGACGCCATACGTCTCTCCCCCGAATGAGTTCGGGATCATTTTTCGCAACGCCGGGCAAGAGGAACGTTATCAGACGTTGCGTCAACGTCGAGTGCTCAACATGAGGTATCTTGATGAGGTACATTGCAACTACTCGGACTGCGAGAAGATGTCGATATGATGTACGCTGCAGTTGGTTGGGAGTAGTTCCAGCAGCTATTTTCTCCTACTTACGTTGGTGTCACACTAGAATTTTTGTGCTCTTTAGAAGTAAAGGCATATCCGAGACTTGAGGATGATCCTGGCCGCCTGACTTTCCGTCTAGGGAACATCGAATACACCCTAAATCTTTCTCAGTTACGCAGCATCTATGGATTTCCCGAACCTTGTGTTCGTAAGGTCCCCACCGAGTATAGTGAGCAGGGTTTCTGGGGAGCGATCACTAATGAGCACATTAACTCCGCTCGTGGGGCCCGGGCTTCCAACCTTTGCAATCTAGTGATTAAGTATGTTCACCGCGTGTTGGCCCATACCATATTTGGCCGCGGTGAGAGCGACGGCATGGTTCGATAGACTGAGTTATTCTATCTCTGGTGCATGCTTCACAGTTTTCGGGTGGATTCTGGGTACTATTTGGCAAAACAGTTTAGCCGCATCGCCCGTTCTTTTAAGGGGGCGATTGTGATTCGCGGCCTCATCACCCCTTTGGCAGTTTCATTAGGTATCGTCTCATATGGCACACTGGAAGCTACTGGCAACAACAGGCTCGAGATCGAGTCCTGCGTCGCCATGAAGCTAATTATTTGCAAGGGTGATTCCTACTGCATGACGTTCAAAGGGAGCCCATTTTGTCTGCCATTACCGAACCCAGAGCGCACCACTGTGAGAGTGCGAGGGAATTGGCATATCCAGCCTGTTGATGATCCATAGCCTGACCCTATTGACACTGCTCCACCAGCACCTGGCGCATTCTCATTTGGTGGCACTTCCTCTTCTGATTCTATGATGGCTATCTTGCAGGAAATTAAAGAAGAGCAGCTCCACCAACGACAAGTGTGTTAGGGAATACCGGGTGTAATTTAAAATTTTGCAGTCCCAGGACGCAGCGGAAGAATCATTACACCCGAAACATATTCCGGTCCCAAGGATCCATGCGAGAGAGAAGACACAAGGATGTGTTAGAGATGTACCTCTTTTGCATGTATAGTTGTCGAAGCCATATTGAAGACGATCAAATGCTCGCCCTCTACAAGTATCCACACGTCGACTCCTTGATCGTTGCTCCTTTCCACGCTTGGTGCTAGCCTCGGGAAGAGAATCAAGCCTTCACCTCACTTGCGCCACCTTCAAGAGAACTTGCGCCAAGGAGGGGATAGGGAAGATGCCGCCAAGGACTTCCCTCTTCTTCTTTGCTTGCGCCACCTTCAAGCAAGATGCGCCAATGGCAATGAGAGGGAGAGAGCTTGCGGCAATAGAAGGAGAAGCCACCAAGCTCAATTTCTCTTTGCGCCAAGAAGAGGAGAAGAAGAAGAGGAGGTCTTTCGGCCACTTGGAAGAAGGTTGCGCCAAGCCTTTGTTGTCACCTTTTGCCCTTGCTCATGTCTCTCTATGTGCCCTTACACCTTCAAGGAGTCGGACATCAGAAGGGGCGGTAAGGGGTCCTATATATAGGACAAGAGGCGGCTAGGGCAAGGGCTAGGATCATGCCAAGTGTATGTCTAGGATGAAAAGGTTTGCAACAAGGACAGTCTCCAAGACATTTCCTTAAACCCATTCAACCCTTCCTTATGCGCCAAGACCTTGTCTTGCGCCCCAAGCAATATATCAGCCCATGACATGCCTTAGAGGCATGCATTCCATCCAAGGAAGAAGGGCTAGGCGCAACAAGCAAGAGGTATTCGGCTTGGGTAAGGGTTTGGGTGCATGTAGGGTTTATGAGGTAAGGAAAGTCTCCAATACTTTACCATAAATCTCACCCTGCTTGTCATATGCGCCCAAGCTCTTTCCAAAAGAGTTTTCAAGCCATATCAGCCCCAACCCTTACCATAGAGGCAAGGTTTCCTTCCAAGGAACAAAGGGGGAGGCGCCTAATGCTTCCTTATGAAGCAACATGCACCCACTTCACCCCATTATGCCCTTGGCGCCAATGGGGTGAAATTCTTCCCCATTATACCCTTATTTGCTTATACCTCTTCTTGACAACTAGTTATTGGGCCTCATTGGATAATGAGCTAGCCCAAACTTCATGGCATGGGTTGATTAAGCCTTTGGATCCAACCCAATGTAACCCTAATCCAAATGTGACCAATTTAGGTCAATTTCGGGTCAACCTGCCAAAAATGAAGTTTGGCTCCAATAACTTTCTTCCAACTCATCAGGCCCATTGGCGCTGATGAAATCTTCCAAATTGATCCAAGTTATCCAATAACTTGATCATAAGGCTTCTGATTAAAGCAACGTCAAGAGTCTATTGCGTGTGACCCCGTAGGATCCATATGACGATGGCAATGATTTAAACATCATAAGTAGTGAGGGGTATCTAGCAACACATCACTACTACCCATGTCATAGGATTTAAGTCATTATGGCAACAACTCCTAACAAGCAACGAGGATTCCCGTTGCATTATAGATCCCTTTGCCTAAACTGATATCCTGCCATTGGATTAGTCTCAAGTTTATCAATCCAATGCATTGGTCATGACTCAACAAGTGTGGCCACACATTCCTGTCATGCACTAATTAAGGTGGGGCGCCCCAAAGTGGATATCATGCTTCCTCTGAATGAAGGGGCAAATCCTACTATTGGTCATCCATGTCTCTACGTGACTTATGATATGCCCAATGACAGTCGTTTTGGTCCCCCAATTACGGAGAGATGTAAGACTGTATCAAAGCATATCTATCATCAAATCTAGACACAAATATCTCAAGTCTAAGGATCAATGCAAACCTCTTGCATGTGAGATTGACTTGTTGACTAGACAAGTCAATCCTCACGGTGGATCACTCCAGTGCATCCAATGCACCTGTATGTCTGCGTTACTGTGCCCCGCACCTAACCATCCCATACACCAGTCTCACATGTACCAAAGCTGTCCCATATCTGCTATGGTACCTTGTCTGGGGATAGCTTATGAGAATGGATCCAATCCAAACTCCTGGGACATTATATATGCAACTCAATACATCAACGCAGGTAGAGAAGTCTGCATAATAACGACCATGCCTCTATGTAGAATAATAATTCTATCAAAGAACATTCAAACAATGTCTGACCATGTCCATACATTGGTCTGCAGGTCATATCTACCAACAATCTCCCACTTGCACTAAGACCAAGGACAACTGATGTTTAGTCAGTTCCAATGTCTCTAGTATGACCCATTTAGCTTTCGCTGCGCCAGAGGCTATGTCAGTGGGTTTTTCCAGATTGCTATCTGTGTTTATTTTAACAAATTTGATCATCATCCTTATCCATGATCTCTAAGATCAGATGATATGCTGCAGTACATACTTGAGCACTATGTTCCTTCACTTATGCTATGGCCCCAGTAAGAACTATACTGGACCATCAAGCACCAGGAACTAAATCAAGTTCAAGTGAATGAAGCTGCTTCCTTGGCTGCCACAAGAAGCTGCAATGTACTCAGCCTTATTTGTAGAATTTTGCCACTATGGTTTGCATAATTCTCTTTCAGCACATAACACCAGAACAAGGCAAAGCGCAAATCCTGGCTGTGGTCATAAGACTGGAACGAAGTATCAGTGTACCCTTGTACACAAAATTCTTCCTGTCTATCATAGACTAGACTTCAACCCTTTATACTTCTCAAGTATATATAAGGATTGCTTTCACAGCTATCCAGTGTCAAACACTAGGATCTGATTGAAACTTACTGGCTATGCTCCAACCATTTGCCACAAATGGTCTTGTGTATATTACTCAAAACATGATCCATCTTACACACCATGTATCAGGATTTTAGACCCATGTCATTACTCTCCAGCTGTGTCATAGGACACAACATCCTCATGAGAGTCAGACCATATCTCTCTGGAAGGTATTAATATTTGGAATCATCCAATATAAACCTTTCCAGAAACTCTTGGATGAACATAGATTAACTAAAGGGCAATGACTTTCTTGGATCTCTATCTATAGATCCTCATGCCTAGGATGTAGGCATCATTCCCTAGATCATTCTTCTTGAAATACATCTCAAGCCTTTTTTTCACCATGTGAAGAGCTGAGATGTCATTCCATGTGAGGAGAATATCATCAATCTTTTAGAACAAGAAATACTATTAAGGTGCTCCCACTGATCTTCTTGTAAACACAGGCTCTTTTAAACATGCTTGCATAACACCATGCATATCTTTATGGCCTTGATATGAAAACCTTCTGGTTATTTCCTTATAGATATCTTTTGAGACGTCCATGCAAGAAAGGCAATTTTCATAACAACACGCCATAACTGATCATGCAATTATAACATGCAGATTCCTAATGGACTTAAAACTCAGCTATTGGTGAAAATTTTCATCATTATCCACCCAGTGGATTTGCCTGAAATTTCTGTTCACTAGCTTGCCTTTCAAGGTAACAATGTTACCTTCCATGTCTATCTTCCTAGAAGATTTATTTACAGCCTGTGGGAATTACCCCTTTGGCAGCTCATCCAAGTCCCAAACTTGATTAGCAGACATGGAGCCCATTATGGTTCTCATGGCCCTTAGCCACTTCTTGGAATCTGGTCCATCGACCGCTTCCATTTCCTCATAAGTCTTAGGTTCATCCTTGATGAAAAATTCGTCATGCCCAGCATATCGAATCGATCCAAACTTATGTGGTTCCTGTGTCACTTGAACATTAGGTTGACTTTCAACCTGTATGTGAGATTTTGCTCTCCATCTGTGTCTAATTATATTGTGGTTGATTCTGGACCTTGTCCCAATCAAATCTACTCCCACTAGCTTCTTTCAAAAGAAATACTTTCTCAAGAGAGACAATATTTTGTTCTCTTTGGGATAGAATTAGCACTCTACAGTGCACCACAAACACATACTTTTGAATCACTGCACATTACATTCCCAATTCCATTGAAGAAATGGGATATTTGTAGTTCGCAACTCAAAAGCTAACTTAGACACTTTCTTATGGAGTGGTAGTACATCTGTTTGCATGGCATCATAGTAGTATATTTTCATGACTATTCAAAGATGGAACCATATCCAATGTGTTCCTCTTTCTTTCTTTTGAAATTCACCACACAACGGTGTTCCAAGTAAGCTGTGAGATAATCCCCACACTTCTCAGGACAGTCATCAAATTCTCTACTAATCACCTTGATCCAATCAAAGTGTTTTAATAATTGGTCCTCCAATTTGACTCAATACTTCATTTGTGAACTTCTTGGATTTCTCCAAAGTTCTTAGGTTAGATAAGGCATACCCATACCGGATGAAGCATATAACACCTCTTAGTGCTTGTTTACATGGGTCCACATACATTGCTGTGTAATAGATCCAACAAGCCACTTACCCTTCAACCCTTTATGGTGAAGGCAGCATCTGTCACTTTGTTCCTTTGAACAAGGCTCACATTTATCATAATCCTAAAAGGATAATGATCCCAATAGTCCATTGACCTTTGGATGTGACCATTGTTCGATGGTTCAAGAGACAATGCTATAAGAGGATGTTAATTGAATCAATGGATCTGATATTGTGTTACATATAGAGCCACAAACTATTATCAACTGTATCACTTCAATAGAACATCTCAGATTTAAAGAAAATATCATTTATTATTTAAAAATGAAATCCTTTCCAAAAGGAATGATGTTCTAATACATAAGCTGATATATAATAGCAAAGTTCTAGATAAAGTCTTCAAGGCAGTGAGATGATATCAGCAGCATCCAATGCTCCGTCCCTAACCCGCGGGTCGATCCCATCAAGCCTCATCGTCCTACTTCCTTTGAGCTCCTGCACATGTAAAACATATGTGAGCCTCACATACGGTACCCAGTACCCATGAATAAGAAGTAGACAAAAGACCTTGGTAACACAATACCTGAAGCGGATGGATTACATCCCTTCTTCTTTGCCATGCACTTCTTGGCCATTAATCCTCTTCGAAATACCCATGCATTCCCAGTCTTCCGAAGTATTAGTTTCGAAGATACAGAACCATGGTCATTCTCAGATTTAGGCATACACTCTGAAGATCCAACATAACTCTCCTGATCATTGTCTATAGAGCATGGTGTGAAGAGACCTTTGAGATGTATGATAAGATCATAAATCCCCATCTCATCACATTCAACCTTAACCTCTGGGGTCATGCACTCTAAGACAAGAGCAGTGTACTGTTCGTTATCTTCACAATGTTCAAGATAGACATTCCACTCCCACTCATTAGTGAAATACACACTGGGCTGGGATGGAGGTCTTTCAAGAAGATGCACCTTATTCTCTTGTTCCAGTATCTTGGACAAAATCTTAAACCAATTTGTCCAGTTTGTCCCATCCAACTTATTTTTATAAAGTTTCAATCTTAGATCAGGAGATGCCATCTACAATAAGCAAATAAGTAAAATAAGTACTATGATAAAGCATTTAACAAGGACTTTAAATTAAATGCTATGCTCCCACTACTCCCAAAACAAGTTGAGAACTCTCAAACTCAACATGGAAATAAGTGAGTAGGATCCTAATTTCTCATCAGGTCTCCGCGACTCACGAGGGTGAGTTGGGATGCATAGAGAATCCCATGCTTCCTTAGGTAGGCATGCCAGCCAATTGTGCCGTGCACAACACCTCTTAGTTAAGACAAACTAGGCGCCCTTTGTCCAGCGAGGGCTGGATACAACACAGAACCCTATCCTCTCAACAGCTGCCTCTAGTGAGTCATATGAAAAACTAGTCAAGTCTAGTCCTAACTGTTATGCCCAGGGCCAACAAATTCCTTGCGAAGGCACGCCCAAGTTAAAACTGGACTAGGGAAATCATTGTCACCTCACATCTTCTAAAGATAAGTGGGTGTGTCCCATGAGGGTGGGAAACAGTTCACATCGCCACCGATCGATAGCTTGATGAGGGCTACGCGTTAGAAGGCTATTGACTTGATATTGTATTGAGAGTTTTACATGTTGATTTTATTCTTTTCTAGCATGCAGTTTTCCTATGGTTATGGCAGCAAAGGAAGAACATCTCAGGCATGCTATGGACAGAATAATAAACCATCACAGGCATGCTAGTTTGGTCGATATGGTCATAGCCCTTTTCATACATATAACTTGTCACGAGCCATGTGACATGTTATCATGCATCCAAGGGTTGCGAGTCCCTCTAGCAGATCAGCCCATGCCAGAAGCCGAAAGCAAGCATCCCTTCCTCCAACCGCAAATCCATCACCACGCTTCCAAAGCTGGCGCCACTCTGAAATCGGTTGAAGAAAACACCTTGTTGTCTTTGTTGAACCTTAACCTATCTTATGTGAACAATTCTACATCTACTCTAAGGAAAGATGAAAATTTTACATCAAGAAAGGGGAGAACCACACGCAGGTGGAAAAAGATTTTACAAGCAATCATCACAGGTGGAAACATGCTTCCATATCACAACACAGGAGGGCACTCGCTATGACCATATCAACCCATAGAAGAGACAAGTGGCGCATATATAAAATTTGAAAAACCGGAATAATCAAATTTTATCCCCTTATGCGCCAACTCCATCCAAGACACTCTCTGAATCAAAATTTATGATAAAATTGGGATCAAGTTTCATGATGATTTCATGGACCCTATCGGCTGGCAATTTTGTCAGATCAAGAGACCTGGCCAGTCCGAAGACACAATGCCCGTCCTACTTGACAAAACTACGTGCGCCTTTGGTCTTAAATTCATCATAAACACAATCCAAATTTTGGCCATAAAAATGATAAAAGAAGTTTGGATGAAAGACGCTTTCTATGTGAAACGCGCATGGATAGAAGAAAAATTTTCCAAAAATTTTTCACACAAGCAAATGTACACCTTGTGTTTCACGCAAGTAACTCTGATACCACTGTTAGGGAATACCGGGTGTAATTTAAAATTTTGCAGTCCCAGGATGCAGCGGAAGAATCATTACACCCGAAACATATTCCGATCCCAAGGATCGATGCGAGAGAGAAGACACAAGGATGTGTTTGAGATGTACCTCTTTTGCTTGTATAGTTGTCGAAGCCATGTGTTTGAGATGTACCTCTTTTGCTTGTACCTCTTTTCCAAAAATTCTGCCGCCGCCTCCCGATCTCACTGAACTCCCGTAGATCGCACCGCTCTTTCTTCCTATCAGAACGCGAAAGAGTTCCCCTCTGGTTCAATCCAAGTTTCCTTGCACTTTGGAAAGGATTTCTCTCTATTTCATCCCGGATTCTTGCGTTGCCTGTTCTTCGAAGTTTCTTTCCGCCGGTCCACCGCCGCCTTCGTTTCTCCTTGCACCTCCGGCCGGATCTTCTCATCCAAAGCTCGCCTGCCGGTTTCCAATCTTCTGTAGCCACCATGCCTCCGTGAACAAAGGCTATGACTTCCAAGCGGACCGGACCTCCGCAAGTATTTTCTGACTCCTCAGTGATAGACGATGAGGAGTACACACCAACTCCTCCATCCTTCCGACCACCGTCGGTGACACTAGGATCTTCATCATCTCGGCATGGACGCACGCCTACCAGTAGGCAGACGCCATACGTCTCTCCCCCGAATGAGTTCGGGATCATTTTTTGCAACGCCGGGCAAGAGGAACGTTATCAGACGTTGCGTCAACGTCGAGTGCTCAACATGAGGTATCTTGATGAGGTACATTGCAACTACTCGGACTGCGAGAAGATGTAGATATGATGTACGCTGCAGTTGGTTGGGAGTAGTTCCAGCAGCTATTTTCTCCTACTTACGTTGGTGTCACACTAGAATTTTTGTGCTCTTTAGAAGTAAAGGCATATCCGAGACTTGAGGATGATCCTGGCCGCCTGACTTTCCATCTAGGGAACATCGAATACACCCTAACTCTTTCTCAGTTACGTAGCATCTATGGATTTCCCGAACCTTGTGTTCGTAAGGTCCCCACCGAGTATAGTGAGCAGGGTTTCTGGGGAGCAATCACTAATGAGCACATTAACTCCGCTCGTGGGGCCCGGGCTTCCAACCTTTGCAATCTAGTGATTAAGTATGTTCACCGCGTGTTGGCCCATACCATATTTGGCCGCGGTGAGAGCGACGGCATGGTTCGACAGACTAAGTTATTCTATCTCTGGTGCATGCTTCACAGTTTTCGGGTGGATTCTGGGTACTATTTGGCAAAACAGTTTAGCCGCATCGCCCGTTCTTTGAAGGGGGCGATTGTGATTGGCGGCCTCATCACCCCTTTGGCAGTTTCATTAGGTATCGTCTCATATGGCACACTGGAAGCTACTGGCAACAACAGGCTCGAGATCGAGTCCTGCGTCGCCATGAAGCTAATTATTTGCAAGGGTGATTCCTACTGCATGGCGTTCAAAGGGAGCCCATTTTGTCTGCCATTACCGAACCCAGAGTGCACCACTGTGAGAGTGCGAGGGAATTGGCATATCCAGCCTGTTGATGATCCATAGCCTGACCCTATTGACACTGCTCCACCAGCACCTGGCGCATTCTCATTTGGTGGCACTTCCTCTTCTGATTCTATGATGGCTATCTTGCAGGAAATTAAATAAGAGCAGCTCCACCAACGACAAGTGTGTTAGGGAATACTGGGTGTAATTTAAAATTTTGCAGTCCCAGGATGCAGTGGAAGAATCATTACACCCGAAACATATTCCGGTCCCAAGGATCCATGCGAGAGAGAAGACACAAGGATGTGTTAGAGATGTACCTCTTTTGCATGTATAGTTGTCGAAGCCATGTTGAAGACGATCAAATGCTCGCCCTCTACAAGTATCCACACATCGGCTCCTTGATCGTTACTCCTTTCCACGCTTGGTGCTAGCCTCGGGAAGAGAATCAAGCCTTCACCTCACTTGCGCCACCTTCAAGAGAACTTGCGCCAAGGAGGGGATAGGGAAGATGCCGCCAAGGACTTCCCTCTTCTTCTTTGCTTGCGCCACCTTCAAGCAAGATGCGCCAATGGCAATGAGAGGGAGAAAGCTTGCGGCAATAGAAGAAGAAGCCACCAAGCTCAATTTCTCTTTGCGCCAAGAAGAGGAGAAGAAGAAGAGGAGGTCTTTCGGCCACTTGGAAGAAGGTTGCGCCAAGCCTTTGTTGTCACCTTTTGCCCTTGCTCATGTCTCTCTATGTGCCCTTACACCTTCAAGGAGTCGAACATTAGAAGGGGAGGTAAGGGGTCCTATAAATAGGACAAGAGGTGGCTAGGGCAAGGGCTAGGATCATGCCAAGTGTATGTCTAGGATGAAAAGGTTTGCGACAAGGACAGTCTCCAAGACATTTCCTTAAACCCATTCAACCCTTCCTTATGCGCCAAGACCTTGTCTTGCGCCCCAAGCAATATATCAGCCCATGACATGCCTTAGAGGCATGCATTCCATCCAAGGAAGAAGGGCTAGGCGCAACAAGCAAGAGGTATTCGGCTTGGGTAAGGGTTTGGGTGCATGTAGGGTTTATGAAGTAAGGAAAGTCTCCAAGACTTTACCATAAATCTCACCCTACTTGTCATATGCGCCCAAGCTCTTTCCAAAAGAGTTTTCAAGCCATATCAGCCCCAACCCTTACCATAGAGGCAAGGTTTCCTTCCAAGGAACAAAGGGGGAGGCGCCTAATGCTTCCTTATGAAGCAACATGCGCCCACTTCACCCCATTATGCCCTTGGTGCCAATGGGGTGAAATTCTTCCCCATTATGCCCTTATTTGTTTATACCTCTTCTTGACAACTAGTTATTGGGCCTCATTGGATAATGAGCTAGCCCAAACTTCATGGCATGGGTTGATTAAGCCTTTGGATCCAACCCAATGTAACCCTAATCCAAATGTGACCAATCTATGTCAATTTCGGGTCAACCTGCCAAAAATGAAGTTTGGCTCCAATAACTTTCTTCCAACTCATCAGGCCCATTGGCGCTGATGAAATCTTCCAAATTGATCCAAGTTATCCAATAACTTGATCATAAGGCTTCTGATTAAAGCAACATCAAGAGTCTATTGCGTGTGACCCCGTAGGATCCATATGATGATGGCAATGATGTAAACATCATAAGTAGTGAGGGGTATCTAGCAACACATCACTACTACCCATGTCATAGGATTTAAGTCATTATGGCAACAACTCCTAACAAGCAACGAGGATTCTCATTGCATTATAGATCCTTTTGCCTAAACTGATATCCTGCCATTGGATTAGTCTCAAGTTTATCAATCCAATGCATTGGTCATTACTCAACAAGTGTAGCCACACATTCCTGTCATGCACTAATTAAGGTGGGGCGCCCCAAAGTGGATATCATGCTTCCTCTGAAGGAAGGGGCAAATCCTACTATTGGTCATCCATGTCTCTACGTGACTTATGATATGCCCAATGACAGTCGTTTTGGTCCCCCAATTACGGAGAGACGTAAGACTGTATCAAAGCATATCTATCATCAAATCTAGACACGAATATCTCAAGTCTAAGGATCAATGCAAACCTCTTGCATGTGAGATTGACTTGTTGACTAGACAAGTCAATCCTCACGGTGGATCACTCCAATGCATCCAATGCACCTATATGTCTGCGTTACTGTGCCCCGCACCTAACCATCCCATACACCAGTCTCACATGTACCAAAGCTGTCCCATATCTGCTATGGTACCTTGTCTGGGCATAGCTTATGAGAATGAATCCAATCCAAACTCCTGGGACATTATATATGCAACTCAATACATCAATGTAGGTAGAGAAGTCTGCATAATAACGACCATGCCTCTATGTAGAATAATAATTCTATCAAAGTACATTCAAACAATGCCTGACCATGTCCATACATTGGTCTGCAGGGCATATCCACCAACAAAGTGATCGATCACCTGGACACAACCATTTCCTACATTAAGCAGGACCATTCCTCTCGATGGGAGCCGATGGAGGCACACATGCAAAGGCAACACAAAATGATGGGGTCAGTGTGGGAAAAGATATTAAGTATGGATGAGCGACTTTCCTTTCTCTCTGAGGAGAATATGGCACTCATGGACGTTTCATCTGATGAAGAAGCCGAGCCAGATTATAGCACACGCGGGAAGAGCAAGAGCTCATGGGCTTCTGGCTCTCGCTCGCGTAAACGGAGGTAGCTGCCCTGAGCAGCGACATTGTCATCCACTCCTCTCACATCATGGTATTGCATAGAGGACTATGCAAACTTTTAGAGTGGGTGAGCTATCTCTACTCCGGTTTCTTCTTTTGCTTGTCTATCATGTGGCTGTTTGTCTTATGACTGTGGCATGACTTTTATTTTGTGATGGATGGATACTCTGGCATTGTATCTTATATGTCATTTTATTCATGGGCCTGGTCCACATCTGCAGGCCCCACTTTGTGACAATGCTGTATGACATTACTTGGTTTGCTTGTGTTAGTACTCTACCAGGTTTATTATGCTTTTCATACAAGCTTGTGAATTTTGAAATGTTATGATGCTTAGTATTCGTGAGTTCATTTGTCTATCATGAGTTCTGTATGAGTTCTGTCCTATGATAGCTATTTTAAAATTACAAAATACGGCCAAGTGAACCCCATGGGGTTCACCGGTTTTTATTGCCAGACGCAAGGTTACTTCACAGAGAGCTTCACAGGCAGGTGAACCTGGCGGGGTTCACCCGTGATTCTCTCTGTTGCGCAGCACTCAAAGTGGCCAGAGCACTTCACGGGTAGGTGAACCCGGCGGGGTTCACCCGTGCTTCTCTTGACCAAACTGTGCAGAATACATCACGGCCAGGTGAACCTGGCGGGGTTCACCAGTGATTTCGACCCCGGCGCATGCGAACCCGAGCCCCACTCGAATTTTCTCTAATTTTCAACCCGTTTGAAGTCCAAATTTGGCAAGTAAGGATTCTATGGAAAGCTGATTCGAAGGAAAAGACGTGGGATATAAAAAGCCCTAATTTTCATGCCCTAAATATCAAGGAATCAAGTGACGAAGCGGCAGAGGGCGGAAGAAAACAGAGACGAAGCAAATTTTTGGTGCTTTTCAGAGATTGATATGTCAGATCATCATGATTTCTTTTATATACTTTCAGTTTATCGTCTCCTTCCTCTTAGATTCACTTCCTTGTAGTTTTCTTTCCATTAAAAGAGAGATTTTGGGCGTTTCAATGATGATTGTAGCGTAAACCCTATTTCGGGGCTCGGTTGAAGCCTGTTGACGATTTTGATTGCAAACTCTACTTTAATTCTATTACTTGGATTGTATTGTGAGCATATTTTACTTTGAAGTGCATATATCGTGATTTTACCTTGGTCAAGTATTTTCATGTTTAAGCCGTTACGATTCATACTGAGAGGAGGATCGTAAGGGTGGAATCTCTTAGTAAAACTTGTGAGACCACGACACGAGAGTGCTTGGTCTTCGCTCGAGGGTTTCATAATCTGTCATAGTACTCATTGGGTTCAACTAAAATGATCCACCGTGAGAGTAAGAGATCGTCTTAGTCAAATACTAGGGTGTACACTCAAGAGAGGGCACCTTGTACCCTATGGATAGATTCCTTATGCAAAATCAATAATCCAAATAATTGATAATTTCAAGCACGATTAGAATCATCATCGTGGTGGAAACCGTAGCCCTGATATCTCTCTCATATTTACTCTCTACCGTCGTAGCTTTGATCTTCTTGTTTTTGATTACTTGAGTTTTCAAAACCACGTTTCGATTCACCTAGCTATTAAAACTTAGATTTTCTGATACTCGGCCTTGTTTCCTGTGGGATTCGATATCTTTTATATTACTTTGACATAACCGTGCACTTGCGGGACGTGTCATCCATCCTTCTCGACCGCACACTGTTGACACTCGGGCCGACAAGATCTGGAAGGGCTTCTACCCTAATTTTTGTCAACGGTAGCCATTCAGTACAGGTTGCATGTGGCGAGTAGACGCGTGCAGCAGCAGTGATAGGATCCGCCATTTTAAGCCAAGCAGAATCTTCTGCCATTCATTGAAGGTGGATGAAGGTGTTTTGTGAATTCGTCGGCATTCGTCGTTCGACTTTGGCAAATCCATCAGCGTCTAGTTGCAAAATTTATGGAGCCCGTCGTCATCATTAGGCACAACTTCGCCGTTCAGTTTTGGCAAAGCCAAGTAGAGCCAGCAACATGAGCAATGCTTCCATTCGGGCTGGCAAGTGCATCTCTGCATCAGGGGACTCCGATTGGCGACTAGGCAAGCATTCACGTCCGGCGTCAAGCGGCGTTCGCGTATGGCATTGGGAGGCATTCGTGTGCGGCTCCAGGCGAAGACGCAAATGTCAACGTACGAAGGAATTTAGCGCATGATTGGTTTTTCCGATTTTGGATCCAATCTAGAATTTCAATTTTTGGATTTGTTTTAGTTTTGAAAATCCAAAACCTTTATTCGAATCCGGTGGTTTGGGTCTAGTGGTTCGGTTGGACTAGGTAGGGTTTAGCTAGATTCGGGCTGATTTTGGGCCATCAGTTTGGGTATAGCACCTGGGCTTACTCTGCTAGGCTTGGGCCTGCTATGCTGACTACTGTGCTGTGTTGCGTAGTTTGTTGTGTGCTTATGTAGCTAGTTTTAATGACCTGCTGTGATGTGTAGCTTGCTATGCTGTGTAGTTTGTTGGGTTATTAAAATTTTATTTTCAAAATTTAGAGGCATAATTTATTAGGAATAAATATAGTATTATGTTTATTCATTTGGTTTAATTATGCCTAATTAGTTATAAATTATACTATGCATTATTAAATTTTATTGTACACTGATAAATTTTTGTTGTTGTTTATCCATGTTAGTAAAATTTTTATGATTCATTCATGCTAGTAGAATTTTTGTGTATGGTTAAATATGTTTTAATGTTCATGCATGTTATTAGAACTCTTATCATATTTTTGAGCATATTGAGTTAGAAATAAATGCATAATCTTGTTTACTATGTTTTTATTTATTTGGATAAATTATGCTCAATTCATACATATTTGTGATTTTATCTGCTTATGAGTAGTGATTAATTATAACTCAACTTAATTTTTATTTCAATTTGTTTTAATAGTATAATCACCAAAGTGACCTCTGGCGTTGAAACTCTTTGATAATAAAATATTAAGTTAAGGTATACTTAATTTTTCATTTCAACTGATTTTTCAGTATAGTCACCAAAGTGACCTTTGCTATAAAATCTTTTGAACTATGAATTATTAAGTCAGGGTGTGCGTTTTTCTTTAAGCGGGCAACATATCAACCCAAAGGACGAGTGTTGTTTGGCTAAAGAATTGCATACACATGTGGTAATGAGTGTGTGATGATTATTAGGTGTCCATTGTGGGTGCTTAGTCTCCCTAAAAGAAGGCTAAGTACTCGACAAGAGGATTTTATCATCAATAGTCGATTACTACACAAAGACAACCAAATGGTAAATCAACTCTCTATCCAAAGACTAGTCTTGATTTTACTCTAGTTATCTTGAGATGGAATTTTATTAGTGTTATGATTATTCACTACTTGTTTTCATCACATGTTTCTGTGAGCTTATTGTGTTTTGTAATTAGTTCTTTTTGCAGTTAACATGATTAATATTTCCACTATCACTGCCAATTTAAATATCTTTCATTTTTTGAATAATTCACTTTTGGTCTTGTTAGTTTTGAAGTTAATTTAGTTTTAGTTCCTAAAAACACTTGGTGGTTGGATTCTGGTGCTACAACCCACATAAGTGTTTCTATGCAAGGTTGCCTAAACTTCAGAAAGCCTAGTGATAAACAAAAATCCATCTATATGGGGGTTGGAAATCCAATGAAAATTTTAGGCATAGGGATACTTTGGTTGTTGTTAAATATTGGTTTCTTTATAGAATTGAAAAACACATTTATTGTACTAAGGAACTATTCCACACTTACTAAGAAAACTAGCAAATGGACCTAGACGTTGTTCACCTGATCCATCATACCTACCGTAGTATTTTCTATCATGATTGGATCGTATGGCCTTAATTGATTTTCTAAACTGATTTTCAACTTCGGCCTTAAACAACATAAAAAATGTCTAATGCTTGTGATTTATTATGCATTAAGTACAGATAGATAGTCATATCAAGAATAATCGTTCATGAATGTGATAAAATATTATTGACTATTCCATGAAGATTTAGGGAAAGATCCACAAATAATAAATGAATGATAAACTGTAGTAATGATAATAAGTAAATCCAAATGACATAATACATTATAAATAAATAAGGAGAAGGATTAGTAAATTTAGATTACACATAACGCGTTTACCAATTCCTAACACTTTTTGCTAATCCTTCTCGAACTTTTTGACTTTCTTGAAAGCATATGAATTACAACTCTTTTCTATGACATCTCAATGTTACTAGTATCAAGCGAACTGCTAGCACCTTTTGAACTTGCATTTTTCAACAAAATCAGAAAATTTTGAGTTCATTGTTCAGTGGGCATATTGTTTCTCAATTGTGCATCCATATAAAGTGATGTAGAATTTTTTTTTTTTTTTGCATTACTTGAATTTGTGTCATATTTGTAAAAGAGTTACAAGTTACACGAATTACTTGGGTTATTCCCATTTTGTTCATCCTTATAAACCGCTGTAGATTTTTCTAGATTACTTGAACTTGTAACTTGCATATAACAAGATACTCATATGTACTCTTGTTCATGACAAACTCAAATTTTCTGTAAAATAGGATCAAGAATGAACGACCTCTTACGATGTATATTTGTTTAATTAATTTTTTGTGTTCAATGTAGTTTTCAAAACAATTATCGCAGAGAGCCGAAAGACGATTGATATTTGAAGATGATCAAAATTTGTCATGAAACTATTGCATTGGGAATTGACATTTTGAGTATATGATATTGATTTTTGTAATTGACATTGGTATGCTGTAACTAATTGATGTTCATGGGATTGTAGTACTTTTTTACTGGAATTTTAACACTTACAGTCTTGATGATATTGTTGTTCAAGAATAGACCTTAAAAAAGAAAAAAAAAAAACTATCATTGAAGAAAAAGTACTGTCATTTACTTCGTACAAGAGTGTTGAAGGAAAAAATTATTAAAATATAAAAAAAAATCTGAAAATAGGAAAAAAATTCATCCAATTGCTTAATATTTGATGTTACAATATTTCAATAAAATTAGATATAAAAATGAAAAGGTATTACAATTGAAGAAAAAGTACTACCATTTACTGCATACATGAGTAGCGAAGGAAATAATAATTTAAATTTAAAAAATTTTAAAAAAATATAGGGAAAAAAATCATCTGATTGCTTAAGATTTCATGCTACACCATTTCAATAAAATTAGACTTAAAAATGAAAAAGTACTATAATTGAAGAAAAAGTACTACCATTTACTACATATAGGAGTGCTGAGGTAAAAAATCATTTAAAAATGTAAAAAATGTGAAAAAAATTAGGGGAAATCATCTAAGTGATTAAGATTTTATGCTACACCATTTCGATAAAATTAGACTTTAAAATGAAAAAGTATTACCATCTATTGCACATAGGAGTGCTCAAGGAAAAAAAATCATTTTAAAAATAGAAAAAAATTTAAAAATAGGGAAAAAATCATCCAAAGTGCTTGAGATTTCATGCTACAGCATTTCAATAAAACTAGACCTAAAAATGAAAAAGTACTACAACTGGAGAAAAAGTACTACCATTTACTACATCTAGGAGTGTTGAAGGAAATTTTTTTAAAAAGATAAAATAATTTTTAAAATATAGAAAAAAAATCATCCAAGTGCTTGAGATTTCATGCTACACCATTTCGATAAAACTAGACTTAAAAATGAAAAGTACTAGAAGTAGAGAAAAAGTACTACCTTTTATTGCATCTAGGAGAAAAGAAAAAAAAATATTTAATGATATAAAAATTTAAAATAATAGGGGAAAAATTATTCTAGTGCTTAATTTTAAAAAAATACTACAATTAGAAAAAAAAATACTATAATCCCCCCCCCCATTTTTAAATAATTTTTGTCAGCATTCCAATATATGACAAATGGTAGTACTTTTCCTCCAATTGTAGTACTTTTCCATTTTACTTTTCATGTAAAACAATATCATGAACACTATAAGTATTATAATTCTACTTAAAAAAAGTGCTACAATCCTATTGTCACGCACTAAATTAGGGTAATATTTTTTTGAATATTTTACCCGTGAGTCAACACTTGACTCGAGTCCAAATACGTCAACGCTGATATCACAACGGTCGAAACCGCTGGATTGGGTGCGACTAGCGGAGTCGATTCCTCGAACCGACTCCCAGCCAGACAATGGACTCTGCAGAAGATCGCTACCATTCCAACACGGTTTAGATCGACGCTTGCGATTCACCACAGACCGGTATCTCAAAGTCAAAACGGGTTCACCCGAACCCAAAAGGGACGTGCCCGTAACCGACCACATCGGACGGGGTCCACAACAGCTTCCGAGCACGCTCACGTGCCGGAGGGAATATGAGGAGAGTGACCAGACGTCTCGCGCCGGGGAGTCGGACTCACCCACTCGTCCACAGATCAAGCCGGTGCCAGGCGATCGTAGACGGTCGTCCACTCGGCGTCACACACCGATGACAGGAAGGAATCCGGTCGGCTCCTCTCTCGCACGCCGGCGAAGAGGCCGAATGACGCTCGACCGGTAACGTCACCCAAGGGAATGCAGCCTACATCCTAGGCATGTGGATCAACTGGGATCCAAGAAAGTCATTGCCCTTTAGTCAATCTACATTCATCCAAGAGATTCTGGAGAGGTTCATATTGGATTATTCCAAAGGATGATACCTTCCAGAGAGACATGGTCTGATTCTCTCCATGATGCAATGTCTTTTGACACAGCAGGAGAGAGACAACATGATTCTATAGTCCTAATACATTGGGTATAGGATAGATCATGTTTTGTGCAACTAGCACAAGACTATGTGTGGCGAATGCTTGGAGCATGGCCAGTAAGTTTCAATCAGATCCTAGTGTTCAAACACTGGATAGCTGTGAAAGCAATCCTTCGTACTTGGGAAGTATAAAGGATTGAATTTTAGTCTGTGATAGACAGGAAGAACTTTGTGTACTGGGTACACTAACACTTCGTTCCGGTCTAACGACTATCGTTCACAGTCAGGATTTGCTTTTTGCCTTGATGTGGTGTTGTTGGCTGAAAGAGCTTTATGCAAACTGCAGTGGCAAATTCTACAATAAGGCTGAGTACATTGCAGCTTCTTGTGGCAGCCAAGGAAGCAGCTTCATTCATTTGAACTTGATTTAGTCCCTGATGCTTGATGGTCCAGTATAGTTCTTACTGGGGCCGTAAGCATGTGTAAAGGAACTTAGCACTCAAGTATGTACTGCAGCAATATCATCTGATCTTAGAGATCATGGATAAAGATGATGATTCAAACTTGTTAAAACAAACATAGATAGCAATCTGGAAAAACCCACTGACATAGCCTCTGGCGCAGCGGAAGCTAAATATGTCATACTAGAGACATGGGACTGAATAAATTCAGTTGCCCTTGGTCTTAGTGCAAGTGGGAGATTGTTGGTGTATATGCCCTGCAGACCAATGTATGGACATGGTCAGGCATTGTTTAAATGTACTTCGATAGAATTAATGAAATTGATATAATCAATAAAGGCATGGTCGTTATTATGCAGATTGCTTTACCTGCGTTGATGTATTGAATTGCATAGATAATGTCCCAGGAGTTTGGATTGGATCCATTCTCATAAGTAATCCCCGGTCAAGGTGCCTTAGCCGATATGGGACAGCTTTGGTGCATGTGAGACTGGTGTATGGGCTGGTTAGGTGCGGGGCACAGTAACGCAGACATACAGGTGCATTGAATGCACTGGAGTGATCCACCGTGAGGATTGACTTGTCTAGTCAACAAGTCAATCTCACATGCAAGAGGTTTGCATTGATCCTTAGACTTGAGGTATTCATGTCTAGATATGATGATGGGTATGTTTTGATACAGTCTTACGTCTCTCCGTAAATGGGTGATCAAAACGACTGTCATTGAGCATGTCATAAGTCATGTAGAGACATGGATGACCAATAGTAGGATTTGCCCCTTCCTTCCGAGGAAGCATGATATCCACCTCGGGGCGCCCCACCTTATTGGTGCATGACAGGAAAGTGTGGCCACACTTGTTGAGTCATGACCAATGCATTGGATAATAAACTTGAGACTAATCCAATGGCAGGATATCAGTTTAGGCAAAGGGATCTAGAATGCATGGAATCCTCGTTGCTTGTTAGGGAGTTGTTGCCAGATGACTTAAGTCCTATGACATGGGTAGTAGTGATGTGTTGCTAGATACCTCTCACTACTTATGATGATATTCAATCATCATTGCTATCGTCATTAGGATCCTACCGGGTCACACGCAATAGACTCTTGATGTTGTTTTATGATCTGGAAATCTTGGAATATATTTAAGTTCATTATTCTGAGTCCAAGACAGATTCATGGTTGAATCTGAGTCCAATTGGGATTCATGAGTTTGTATATGTATCCTAGTCAAGTTGGACTTGAACAAGGGATTATATACCATGTTGGATTCGAATCCTAATCTAATTAGGAGTTGGAATCCTAATCCAACTAGGAGTTGGAATCCTAATCTAATTAGGAGTTGGAATCCTAACCCTATTAGGAATTGGAATCCTAATCCAACTAGGATTTGGAATCCTAATTTAATTAGGAGTTAGAATCCTAACCCTATTGGGAAATAGAGTCCTATTCCAACTAGGAGTTGGAATCCTAATTCAATTAGGAGTTGGAATTCTAATTCTACTAGAAATGAGAATCCTAATCTAATTAGGATTCAAATCCTAATGAGAATTAGATTTGGATAAGGCCCATAGTGGTTGGGCGCAAATCCTAATCCAACTAGGATTCAAATCCTAAAGAGAATTGGATTTAGATAAGGCTCATTGTGTTGGGCGCAATATTGGGAAACCCCGGGGACATTTTACAATTTTAGAGTCATGGACATACATGTTTGCACAGCGGAAGGATGTCCCCGAAACAGGCCGGTCCCAAAAACCCAGTGAAGATCGCATGCAAGGGAGTCGACACGATGAGTTAGGAAATACCTTAGAGCAAAGAAGAGAGCGATGCCGATGTAGGCGTCCAAGTGTCCGCCCTCTGCAGTCTCACACACACGGATCTCTTGAGTTCTCTTCTTCCTCGCCCGGTGCTAGCCTCGGGAAGAAGATCCAAGCCTTAGTCCTTCTTCTTCAATCCTTGCGCCACCTCCAAGGTAGAATCGCCTAGAAGAAGAGGTGGAGAGGTAGACGCCAAGTTCAAGTCTTTCTTGACCCAGGATGAGGAGAAGAGGACTTGTGCTTGCGGCTAGATGATGGAGGAAGAGAGGTTGCGCCAAGAGCCTCCAAGTTTTCGCCCCCTTTTAATGATTACGCCTCCAAGGAATTATCTCTTTTCAAGAGGGGCGACTAGGTGCTCTTTTATAGGGCAAGAGGCGATTTATGAAAGGCTAGGATTAAGACAAGTGTAGGGCTAGGATGAGGAGGTTTGTGATAAGGAAAGTCTCCAAGACATTTCCTTAATTCTCATTCAACCTTTCCTCATTAAGCCCCACGCCTTCCTTGTGCGCCAAGGCCTTGCCTTGCGCCTCAAGCAATGCCTTAGAGGCATGCATTCCATCAATGGGAGAGGGCTAGGCGCAAATTGCTTCTTTAATGAAGCAATTTTGCCACCCTAACCCCATTATGCCCCTCAGGCGCCAATGGGGTTGGGTCTCTCCCCATTATACCCTTTTAGCCTCTCTTCTCTTCATGAGAACTTGTTATTGGGCCTCATTGGATAATGAGCTAGCCCAAACATCATTGCATAGGTTGATTAAGCACTTGGATCCAATCCAATGCAACCCTAATCCAAATGTGACCAACCATGGTCAAATACGGGTCAACCTGCCAAAAATGAAGTTTGACTCCAACAACATTCTTCCATCTCATCAGGCCCATTGGCGCTGATGAAATCTCCCAATTAGATCCGAGTTATCCAATAACTCGATCATAAGGCTTCCCGATCAATACGAGAACTCAAGTATCAAAGTGTGCGACCCTGTAGGTTCCTCTGACGCTGGCAGTGCTGACTAAAGGTCACCACAAGCAGTGAGTGGCACCTAGCAGTGCATCGCTGCTACCCAGGTCATTGGAATGGATATCGACATCGACATCCCCATCATCGCAACTAGATATAGATGCATTACAGTCTCTTTGCCGAACTGATATCCGATTGGACAAGTGTGTCACCACTTGTTTTCATCCAATCACATGGCTATGATTAAATTAGGTTCTTACCTGGGTATGGCCATACGCTTTCAGTCATAGAACCATAGAGGAGCTCCATGGATATCAAGCTTCCCAAAGGAAGGGGCAAATCCTATGTCTGTCCATTGACCTTCTCATATGGGTCGTGACACGCTCAATGACAACCTTTATGACTTTCCAACTACGGCAAGGTGTTAGGTTGCATCAAAGCAAGTCTCTAACCATATAGAATGATCAATGACCTCAAGTCAAGGGATCAATGCATCTCCTGTCACTTATGAGGATAACTCATGACACCAAGTCATAGCCTCATAGCGGGTCTATCCAGTATATCCTCCCATGATATACCCATGTGTCTGCGTTAGCACCTCGTGCCCTAACCAGCCCACATACCAGTCTCATAAGCACCATAGTTGTCCCATATCCACTAAGGTACATTGACTGGGGATCTTTATTTGAGCACAGATCCAATCTGTCTCCAGGGACATTATCATGTAAGTACACAATCGCAGGTGTAGACAGACTATGATAACGACAATGCCATAATGATATATAAATATCAATGTCAAGTAGTACACAAGTTGACCAAAGCTAGGTCCTAGGGCATATACACCAACAATCTCCCACTTGCACTAAGACCTAGAAGTTGAGCAATCTCAACCCCATATCTCTAGCGTGACCATCATGCTTCTGCTGCGCCAAAGCCTTGGTCAATGGGTCTGCTAGATTGTTATCTGTGTCTACTCTGCTAATCTTGACATCACCTCTGTCTATGATCTCTCTGATCAGGTGAAATCTTCTGAGTATGTGTTTGGATCTTTGATGAGACCGTGGTTCCTTAGCTTGTGCAATTGCTCCATTGTTGTCACAGTAGAGTTCAATGGGGTCCATTGCACTAGGTACCACTTGAAGATCACATAAGAACTTTCTTATCCAAATAGCTTCCTTGGCTGCCTCAGAAGCAGCTACATACTCAGCTTCGGTTGTAGAATCTGCTATGGTAGATTGCTTGAAGCTCTTCCAGCATACAGCGCCTCCATTTAACTTGAACACATAGCCGGCTTGCGATCTAAAGTCGTCAGGGTCAGACTGGAACGAAGCATCAGTGTAGCCCTGTATACTGAGCTCTTCTTGTACCCCATAGACCAAGAACAGATCCTTAGTTCTTCTCAGATACTTTAGGATGTTCTTTACGGCCACCCAGTGCTGCAGACCAGGATTGGATTGGTATCGGCTGGTTATGCTCACAGCATATGCCACATCTGGTCTAGTACACAACATTGCATACATGATCGATCCTACTGCCGAAGCATAAGGAATTCGACTCATGTCATCCCTCTCAGCCTGTGTTGTAGGACACTGGCTCTTTGAAAGAGTAAGGCCATGTTTCACTGGAAGGTATCCTTTCTTGGATTGCTCCATGTAGAACCTCTCCAGTACCTTATCAATGTAAGTACTATGACTAAGGGCTAAGAGTCTCTTGGATCTATCCCGGTAGATCCTCACGCCTAGAATATAGGCGGCCTCCCCTAAGTCTTTCATCTCGAAACACTTCCCCAACCATGTCTTCACAGCTTGAAGACTAGGGATGTCGTTTCCGATGAGCAGTATGTCATCAACATACAAGACCAGAAAAATTACCAAGCTCCCACTGAATTTTCTGTATACACAGGCGTCATCTTCGCTTTTGATAAAGCCATAATCTCTCACGGCTTCATCAAATCGAAGATTCCAACTTCGAGATGCTTGCTTTAATCCATAAATGGATCTCTTTAGCCTGCAGATTTTACTAGCCTCTGCAGGATGGATGAAACCATCAGGTTGTGACATATACACATCCTCAGTCAGCTTCCCGTTAAGGAATGCTGTTTTCACATCCATCTGCCATATCTCATAGTTATGATATGCAGCTATTGCAAGTAGAATCCGAATGGATTTAATCATGGCAACTGGCGAGAAGGTTTCATCATAGTCCACCCCGTGGACTTGTTTAAATCCTTTAGCCACCAATCTGCCTTTATAGGTAACTATGTTGCCATCCATGTCGGTTTTCTTCTTGAAAACCCATTTGCATCCAATGGGTGTTACCCCATTAGGCGGCTCAACCAAATCCCAGACTTGGTTAGCTGACATGGAATCCATCTCGGATCGCATGGCGTCAAGCCATTTCTCGGAGTCCGGTCCACTGACCGCCTCATCGTAGGTCCTGGGTTCATCCTCAATGATGAAGATTCCATCGTGTTGGGTCGGCAGCGACCCATACCTCTCAGGTGCACGACGAATCCTCCCAGATCTACGTGGGACCTGTGTCTGAGCCTCTGGTTGTCCAACAACCAGTGCAGGTGGCTCAGATTCCATCTCTATATCTTGTGGTTGAACTTGGACCTCATCCAAGTCAAATTTCCTCCCACTAACTTCTTTCATGAGAAATTCTTTCTCCAGAAAGACAGCTCCCCGAGCAACAAAAACTTTGTTCTCGGCTGGGACATAGAAGTAGTATCCTCTAGTTTCCTTAGGATACCCCACAAACACACACTTATCAGATCTAGGTTCTAGCTTGCTAGAATCCTGACGTTTGACATAAGCCTCACATCCCCAGATTCTGATAAAAGTGAGATTAGGATGTCTCCCAGTCCATACCTCGTATGGTATTTTGGAGACACTCTTAGATGGAACGTTATTCAGTATCAGAGAAGCTGTCTCTAGTGCATGCCCCCAGAATGAGGGAGGTAGAGTTGCATGACTCATCATAGATCGAACCATATCCAATAAAGTTCGATTTCTCCTCTCAGATACACCATTCCATTGAGGTGTTCCAGGAGGAGTGAGTTGGGATACGATCCCACACTCCTTCAGATAGTCAAAGAACTCACCGCTCAGGTATTCTCCACCTCGATCTGATCGAAGAGCTTTAATGGATCTTCCAAGCTGGTTCTCTACTTCATTCTTGAACTCCTTGAATTTCTCAAAGGATTCAGACTTATGTCTTATCAGGTAGACATAACCATACCTACTGAAGTCATCAGTGAAGGTAATGAAGTAGTTGTACCCTCCTCTGGCTTGTTTATTGAAAGGCCCACACACATCAGTATGTATGAGATCCAATAAACCTCCTATACTCTCACCAATCTTGGTGAAGGGCACTTTTGTCATTTTCCCTAATAAACAAGGTTCACAAGTATCAAATTCCTCCAAGGAACTTGAATCTAACAATCCATTTGCATGGAGTTGTTGGATGCGATTCTTGTTTATATGGGCCAATCGACAGTGCCATAGGAAAGCACCAACTGAACCACTCAGTTTGGTCCTTTTATTACTTATGTTACAAATAGAACTTTCCATATCCAAGATATACAGACCATTGCATAAAGTACCCTTCCCATAGAACATGTTTGCAAATGAAAAAGAACAGGAGTTCTTATTTATTTCAAATTTAAAGCCCTTCCTTGCTAAGCAAGGAATAGATATAATGTTCTTGGTAAGAGAAGGTACATAGAAGCAATTATCTAGTTCTAAGTGAAGTCCAGAAGGCAAGGAGAGAGTCAAAACGCCTACAGCAACAGCAGCAACCTGTGCCCCGTTTCCAACTCGTAGGTCTATCTCTCCAGGCTTCACTGTTCTACTTTTCTTGAGCCCCTGCATATTTGTACAAATATGAGCTCCACATGCGGTATCCAATACCCATGACATAGAAGTAGAAAGATTGACTTCTGTAACATAAATACCTGAGCTAGAAGTTAAGGCCAAGCCTTTCTTCTCCTCATTCTGAAGCTGCCTGCAGTCCCTTCTTCAGTGACCCTGCTCGCCACAGTGGAAACACCTCTGGTCCTTTGACTTCTTCGCCCTTTTTTTCAGTGCCTTGGTAGGACCTTTGGCACTGCCCTTAGCACGTGCCTTACCCTTCTTCTTTATCTTCTTGGTCGCAGGGACCAAAAGAACAGAATTGGGTTTGGTCTTACCCATCTCGCGCTCGGCTGTTTGGAGCATATTCATCAATTCCTCCCGTGTGCACTCAATCCGGTTCATGTTGAAATTAATGATAAATGGACTGAAGCTAGGGGGCAGGGAATGTAGAATAAGATCCAAAACCAGCTCGTTGTCTATGGCGTGTCCCAGTTTCCTGAGATGATCCACATTCCCAATGAGTTTGAGAACATGGGGTCTCACTGGTGCACCCTCAGACAACTTGCACCGAAAGACTGCTTTGGCAGTGTCAAATCTCTCAGTTCTAGCCTGAGCCTCGAACATCTGTTTCAGACGAGTGATCATCTGAAAAGCGTTCTGCTCCTCATACTGCACCTGCAATTCAGGTGCCATGCTGGCTAGCATGAGACATGCAACCTCCAAAGAGTCATCTTGATGCTTCCTATAAGCATCTCTTTCTGCCGTTCGGGCATTAGGCGGAGGAGCCGCAGGAAGAGGCTGTTCCAGGACATACAGCTTCTTTTCAAGCTTGAGGACTATCCTCAAATTCCGATGCCAGTCCATAAAGTTAGTTCCAACTAACTTATCCTTGTCCAGGATAGATCGCAGAGACAATCCGCCAGTGTTCATAGCCATTGTTCTACAACACCCAAGAAACAGCAGATTAGTACTACTTTGAATCATTTAAACTGGACTTGTTTTAAATGATTATGGCTCCCACTATTTTGATTCGAATTGACAACCCACAAGGTCAATCGGGAAGTTTAAGACTTCCTAGTGAGATGGGATCCTTATTTCGCATGAGGCTTCGCGTCCCACGAGGGTGGGATGAGATGCACAAAGTGACCCATGCTTCACAAGGTGGGCGCGCCGGCCAGTTGCTCCAAGCAACTCCCTTTATTGAAACAGTCTAGGCGTTTCATGTCCAGCGAAGGCTAGATACAACATGAAACCCTAACCTTTCAACGATGCCTCTAGAATTTCACCATGTGCCCAGCACATGTGAATTTCTAGTCAAGTCCATTCCTAACCGTTATGCCCAGGGCCAACGAGTTTCCTTGCGAAGGCATGTCCAGGTTAAAACTGGACTGGGGAAACCATTGCCACCACGCACTTTCTAAAGATAAGTGGGTGTGTCCCACGAGGGTGGGAAACAATTCACAACTCCACTGATCGATAGCTTAGTGAGGGCTACGCGTTAGAAGGCTACTAGACTTGATATTTCTTTGAGGGTTTTTGAGTCTCATCATCTTACGTTTTATCTTATGTCTAACAATACAGGCATGCAATCCTATAGTGATAACATAACGATAAAACATTACATGCATGCTTTTAGCAGATAGGGAAAGCAGTAAAGGATGATGTGATCAAAGCCCTCTTAAGACATTGAATCAACCCATGCCGAAGGAGATTCAACTCTTGACATAGGACTCAAGCCCCTAAAATAGACCTAGCCTAGCCGCCCTCTATCTTGGTCCTCAAGGTCGGCTCCAAGGTCCTTTCAACATGGTTTAGCTCACAAACCCTAAGGGTAGACCCCAAAGGTTCGGCCAATGCCATGGTCTTTCTTTGTGGAGGATGCGCCACCATGCAAGAAGCCAAGTTAGCTAGCACACAAACCCAAGGGTTCGGCCAGGCCAAACTTGCGCCACTATGCAAGCTTGTTGCGCCTCTTCCTTCGATGCATGCGCCAAGCTCCAAGTACATGCGCCACCCTAATCTTCTTCTTTGAAAAAAGAAAAGCGGCACGCAGGCCTCACGAGGATACACCACAGGCATGCAAAGGTGGCTTGACTAATGATCACAACATCATGCACAATCAAGGTATTTACTCATGCAATTCTACATGCTCATGAAAAACATAAAATCAGAAATTTTACTTTTTCATAAAACTAGTCTCTTCTTCTCATCTTCTTCTCACAAATCTTTTGTTTAATTGCGATTTATTTTTCAAGATGATTTCAGAGATCCTTTCGGCTGGTAATTTTGTCATATCAAGAGACCTGGCCAGTCCGGAGACACAATGCCCGTCCTACTTGACAAAATTACGTGCGCCTTTGATCTTTAAATCAAACAAGAAAAATAGTCCAAAAATCCAAAAGAGATTGAGAGGATGATAGAAACAAGAAACCCTAATTTTTCTATTTTTAGAAAAATTGATTGCCATGCATCATGCTATTTACGAAAATAGAGATATGGCATGTAAGCATGAAAGAAAAGCATAAAACATCGTTCGAGGCTTGCAAGTCGCTCTGATACCACTATTGGGAAACCCCGGGGACATTTTACAATTTTAGAGTCATGGACATACATGTTTGCACAGCGGAAGGATGTCCCCGAAACAGGCCGGTCCCAAAAACCCAGTGAAGATCGCATGCAAGGGAGTCGACACGATGAGTTAGGAAATACCTTAGAGCAAAGAAGAGAGCGATGCCGATGTAGGCGTCCAAGTGTCCGCCCTCTGCAGTCTCACACACACGGATCTCTTGAGTTCTCTTCTTCCTCGCCCGGTGCTAGCCTCGGGAAGAAGATCCAAGCCTTAGTCCTTCTTCTTCAATCCTTGCGCCACCTCCAAGGTAGAATCGCCTAGAAGAAGAGGTGGAGAGGTAGACGCCAAGTTCAAGTCTTTCTTGACCCAGGATGAGGAGAAGAGGACTTGTGCTTGCGGCTAGATGATGGAGGAAGAGAGGTTGCGCCAAGAGCCTCCAAGTTTTCGCCCCCTTTTAATGATTACGCCTCCAAGGAATTATCTCTTTTCAAGAGGGGCGACTAGGTGCTCTTTTATAGGGCAAGAGGCGATTTATGAAAGGCTAGGATTAAGACAAGTGTAGGGCTAGGATGAGGAGGTTTGTGATAAGGAAAGTCTCCAAGACATTTCCTTAATTCTCATTCAACCTTTCCTCATTAAGCCCCACGCCTTCCTTGTGCGCCAAGGCCTTGCCTTGCGCCTCAAGCAATGCCTTAGAGGCATGCATTCCATCAATGGGAGAGGGCTAGGCGCAAATTGCTTCCTTAATGAAGCAATTTTGCCACCCTAACCCCATTATGCCCCTCAGGCGCCAATGGGGTTGGGTCTCTCCCCATTATACCCTTTTAGCCTCTCTTCTCTTCATGAGAACTTGTTATTGGGCCTCATTGGATAATGAGCTAGCCCAAACATCATTGCATAGGTTGATTAAGCACTTGGATCCAATCCAATACAACCCTAATCCAAATGTGACCAACCATGGTCAAATACGGGTCAACCTGCCAAAAATGAAGTTTGGCTCCAACAACATTCTTCCATCTCATCAGGCCCATTGGCGCTGATGAAATCTCCCAATTAGATCCGAGTTATCCAATAACTCGATCATAAGGCTTCCCGATCAATACGAGAACTCAAGTATCAAGGTGTGCGACCCTGTAGGTTCCTCTGACGCTGGCAGTGCTGACCAAAGGTCACCACAAGCAGTGAGTGGCACCTAGCAGTGCATCGCTGCTACCCAGGTCATTGGAATGGATATCGACATCGACATCCCCATCATCGCAACTAGGTATAGATGCATTACAGTCTCTTTGCCGAACTGATATCCGATTGGACAAGTGTGTCACCACTTGTTTTCATCCAATCACATGGCTATGACTAAATCAGGTTCTTACCTGGGTATGGCCATACGCTTTTAGTCATAGAACCATAGAGGAGCTCCATGGATATCAAGCTTCCCAAAGGAAGGGGCAAATCCTATGTCTGTCCATTGACCTTCTCATATGGGTCGTGACATGCTCAATGACAACCTTTATGACTTTCCAACTACGGCAAGGTGTTAGGTTGCATCAAAGCAAGTCTCTAACCATATAGAATGATCAATGACCTCAAGTCAAGGGATCAATGCATCTCCTGTCACTTATGAGGATAACTCATGACACCAAGTCATAGCCTCATAGCGGGTCTATCCAGTATATCCTCCCATGATATACCCATGTGTCTGCGTTAGCACCTCGTGCCCTAACCAGCCCACATACCAGTCTCATAAGCACCATAGTTGTCCCATATCCACTAAGGTACATTGACTGGGGATCTTTATTTGAGCACAGATCCAATCTGTCTCTAGGGACATTATCATGTAAGTACACAATCGCAGGTGTAGACAGACTATGATAACGACAATGCCATAATGATATATAAATATCAATGTCAAGTAGTACACAAGTTGACCAAAGCTAGGTCCTAGGGCATATACACCAACACGCAAATCCTAATCCAATAAGGATTTATTTCCATGGGCCTAATTAGTGTTGAGATCGAAATCCAATTAGGGATTGTGGATTAATTCTAATTGAGGCAAGTTTGAATCCTAATAGGAGTTGGAAATACACTTGGCGCATGGGATAATTCCATATATGGAATTTGCGCCAATTGGGGTGTATGAATCCTTTTGGAAAGTTGTTTCCTCAAGTGGAAACTATCTTGGACGTGTGGGGCTGATATGTTGGCAAATATGGCTTGATTTATTCAAGCAATGATTTGGCCAATCATATATGGAAAGTCCTAATTAAATTGGAACTCAAATTACCTCTCTTGATAAGGCAAGAAGCTAGATTCTTTCCATGCTTCATGTTGCGCCTATTCAAGAGAGGATGTGGCTGAACTCTTATGGCAATTCCTTGGAGGAATTGCGCCAAGAGCATAGAAGGAAAGAGAGGTGGCGGTTTGGCTTGGTCGGTTATAAAAGAAGGGGTATGCGCCCCCTCTTGTAATGACGATTTGATGATCATTGGATGAACATCAAGTGCAGAATTCTTTTTGAGGAAAAGGCAACTTGGAGTTGCGCAAGCCCTAGAATTCAAGCCGCCCTCTTCTTCTTGTGGAGCGCCACCCTCTCTTCTCTTCCTCTTGTCTTTGGCCGAGAGTCTCCAAGCAAGGAGACAAGTTGGCGTGAAGAGCAAGGAGGAAGGAGAAGGAGATTCCGAGAGGTGATCTTCTCTTCCCGAGGCTAGCACCGAGCGTGGAAGGGAGCAACGTTGAGAAGGTCGACGCGTGGATACTTGTAGAGGACGAGCACGTGAGCGTCTTCAACTTGGCACCTTCATCCTAACAAGCAATAGAGGTACTAACCCTAACACATCCTTGTGTTCTCTCTCTCGCATGGATCCTTGGGAAAGGAATGTGTTTCGGGTGTAATGCTTCTTCTGCTGCATCCTGGGACTGCAAAATTTTAAATTACACCCGGCATTCCCTAACACAGAGTGTCCTCCAAAAACGCGGGAAAAGAGAGAACCTCACACAGGCGGCGGAGGGGAGAACCCACGCTCGCGCATAACTGAGCGCTGACTCTGGAAATTCCCGTGCGCAGGCATACCAGCAACTGGAAGACAGGAAGAAGAAGGGCTCGCGAGAGGAGCACAGGAGGACGGCAAACATAGGCAGGAAGTGTAGAAGAACAATAGAAAGGAGGCATCGCCGGAGCCGAGTGGAAGGCTGGGACGAAGACCAGGAAAGCGCCACTAACAGCGAGAGGGTACCTCGGCGATCACTCAGGCTGCTAGCTCCTTCTTGTCGGTGAAGCGGTTGCATAGCCGCCTTCCAAGGCGATCTAGAGCCCCGCCGGTGCCAGGAATGATGGCCGCGACTGGGAGCTCGGCGCGTTCCGTCCACCCGCCCACACCACCGGAACACAAGCTTAGGCACGGCGACTACCGGAGATCCGAACTCCGACTGGCGATCGGAGTGGAGGAGAGAGAGAGAGAGCAAAGATCGGTTCTCGCGGCGAAAAAGTGCAGAGGACGACGACCTCCGAATTCTTTTCTTCCCGTTTCGCCTCATCCACGTCGGCACGCAACTCGAGAACTCGACCTGTCACGTCAGTGCACGCACCCCGTCAGCGCCCACGCCGCCTCGTTGACAAATGAATTCGTTCGAAACGGATTCGGGCCCCGCCGCCCGATATAGGTAAGCTGGGCTGAGGCGTGATTTTGGGCTGAAATTGGGCCGCTACCCAATTTCCGGCCCAAGGCCTAACATTCTCCCCCTCCGGAGCGAGTCGCCATCCTCGGTGACTCAAAGTAACATCGGATCTCATCCACGAACTGCCAAAATTCGGATGCCTTATACCACGTAGCTTCTTCTATCAGAGAACCTTCCCACCGAATAAGAAATTCTGTTCGTTGGTTCATCCTGCTATGTCCCAAAACTCGGTGATCTAGGATCTCCCCGATCCTTTGGTCGAACTCCATTCGAACCGTCGGAGGCGCGCGAAGCGACTGAGATCGAGCTGGATCCCACGGATCCTTATGGAACCTCTTTAGGAAGCTCACGTGGAATGTCAGATGCAGCTTCATCCTGTCGGGGAGCTTCAGACGATACGCAACTGAGCCAACCCGACTCAATACCTCGAAAGGTCCATCGTATCTCTGTATAAGACCCTGATGTGCTGCCTTCGTAGATATCTTCCTCCATTTCTGTGGAGTAAGTCGGAGAAGCACTAAGTCTCCCGCGGCGAACTCTTCATCCCGACGAGGATGATTTGCATAATGCTGCATTCATCGAGCTGCCAGCTCGAGGCTGGCCCTAGCCTCCTGGAGCGACTCCGCTCGCTCACGAGCTGCCCGTTGATCCGCAAAACATCTCCCCTCGGAGGTCCTCATCGCAACATCAACAGGGGTTAGGGTCTGTCTCCCTAACACTAGCTCAAAGGGGCTGTGCCCCGTGGACGATGATCTGTGGAGATTGTAGGCAAACTGTGCCGAATCTATCCACTTCACCCAGTCCTTTTGACTCACAGTCATGAAATGACGGAGGTAGTCCTCCACGAGGGCATTCACCCTCTCCGTTTGTCCATCCGTCTGGGGATGGTTCGCTGTGCAGAAGTTTAACTTCATTCCCAGCTTATCGAACAATGTCGACCAGAAACGTCCAGTGAACCGGGCATCCCTATCGCTCACGATATCCGTTGGGAGCCCAAAATGCTTCACCACATTCTGAAAGAATAAATCTGCAGCCACCACCGCTGAACATGATTCGGGTGATGGAATGAAAACTCCATACTTGGAGAATCTATCCATAACCACAAATATGGATGTTTTCCCCTCAACCTTGGGAAATCCGCCAATAAAATCCATGGACACACTTGTCCAGGGGGTCTCGGGGATAGGCAAGGATTGTAACAACCCAACCAGTAACCTCCGATCGACCTTGTCCTGTTGACAAACAAGACATGTGCGGACATACATCTCCATGTCAGCATGCATATCTGGACAATAACATGACCTGGACAACAAGGCGAGCATGCGCCTTTGTCCTGGATGACCTGACCACGGGGTATCATGGAGCTTCCTAAGAAGCTCACATCACAACCCACCGGATGCAGGGACTAGTGGCCTCTTGCCACGGGCCATGACAATGTCATCGGCACCCAAATAATATTATCGGGTCATACCCGACTTAATCTGCTCAACAAGCTTTCGATATGCCTTATCAAAAGTAGCTGCTACTTTTATCCTCGTAAGGAGATCTCCCTCCACTCTGGAGATCGTAAAGTAGACTAAGGCGTTAAGCCTACTTAGTGCATCAGGCACTACGTTAGCCTTTCCAGGCTTATGTTCCCACTGGAACTGGAATTCCTGCCATTTGGCCTGTTTTGCCGACACTTTCTTCTGTGTGGTGAAATATGTATTCGCCACATTGTCGCTTTTACCACAAAGGCGTTACCCAGGAGATATACTCTCCATGTTCGGAGGTAGTGCAGCACTGCTACCATCTCCTTTTCATGAGCAGAGTACTTCTGCTTTGTCTCATTTAGCTTTCGACTCTCGAAAGCTACAGGATGCCCATCCTGTATCAACATAGCACCTATCGCTTGATCCGAAGTGTCGGTGTGAACTTCGAAAGGATTACTGAAATCCAGTAATTTTAGGATCGGTTCAGAAGCTATTTGCTCTTTCAAGTCTTGAAAGGCCGACTGACACCGATTATCCCAACCCCAGTTGGTATTCTTTTTCAGCAAATTACTGAGGGGTGCAATCACTCTCGAGCAACCCCGAATGAACTTTTGATAAAAGTTCACAACACCGAGAAAACTCCTCAACTCGGTCTGATTTGAGGGAACTTGCCATTCCACAATGGCTCGAGTTTTACTCTTGTCCATTTCACCTGGACGTGGCCAACTACATGTCCTAGGAAGGATATCTCTTCCGACATGAATGTGCATTTCTCCAGCTTCAAATAAAGCTGATTTTCCCTCAAAACTTAAAGAACCCTCTTCAAGTGTATCAAATGTTCCTCAACGCTTGGGGAATATACCACTATATCGTCCAGATATACTACGACGAAGTCATCTATAAAAGGTGTTAACACCTGGTTCATCAGATGACAGAACGTTGCTGGAGCAATGGTTAGCCCAAAGGGCATGACCAGAAACTCAAACGCTCCATAACGGGTCATGCAGGCTGTCTTCTGTTCATCGGCCTCGGCGATACGGACCTGCCAGTAGCCCAATCTCAAGTCAAGCTTGGAGAATATCCTATCTTTTCCCAGTCTATCCAACATATCTGGGATCAAATGAATAGGATAGCAGTCCCGGACTGTTATCTTATTCAGGGCTCTGTAATCCACACAGAACCTCAAAGACCCGTCCTTCTTCTTTTGGAATAGGACCGGGGCTCCATACGGTGACACGGTTGGCCGCACAAACCTTACTTCCAATAACTCGTCAAGTTGTTTGCGGAGCTCGGCCAACTGCACCGGCGGCATCTTGTAAGGTGCCTTGGATAGGGGAGTAGATACTGCCACAAGCTCTATCTTGTGGTCGATCCCTCTCCTAGGTGGGAGGTGCTTCGGCAATTCCGAAGCATCACATCAGCAAACTCCTCCAACACTTTCTGGACCGCCAAGGGAGCCTCACTCCTTGTCGGGTGGGGGCCCTCCACCCAAACGGCCATAAGCGTCGGATCTTCTTGGCGCAACCCTGCAGCCAAGGCGCTCACCGACAAGGGCACTCCCTGGGAGTCCCTCTTCTTTTCCTTCCTCGGCTCCGTGCTCCCAATGCACAGCACGAGGCAAGGGGAATCCTCATCATATATCTGTATCCCATACAGATAAGACATCACAGCTATCTTAGCCTTGACCAAAAGTTCGAGGCCAAAAATAGCTTCGTAGTCTGGCAGTTTCAGAATCTTCGCATGGCAACGGCCCTGCCAACTGCCAATTACGATATCCACATCGTACGATACCCCTAAGACCTCAGGGTCTACTGCACCAACTGACCTCACTCGGTCCTGTGCTGGGGACATCTTAAGTCCAACTCTCTTAGTCGTGGCTTCGCTAATGAAAAGGTGCGACGCACCTGTATCAATCATAGCGTTCACCGGAAGAGAGTTTATAAAGGAGGCAATGTAGAGAAGCATAGGCCTCCCACTTCTAGTAGAGGCAGTGCCCAATACTAAGGGATTCAGGAGTGCCTCCTGATCCCGCACGTTGCTCTCGCCTTTTGCTAATGCAGAGGGTGCGCGGTCCCCAACCGCCTTCATCGGCACTAGAGTCGTGGGCCGACCCTTTCGAGTGAATGGTTCTTTGCCCTTCACGGCGAACGAGCACTTTGTTCGCGAGGTAGAAGCCATACCACTCACAGTGGCCGAGACTGAGAAGGGGACATATTCCTCGGACCCTATGTGGTCCCTCATAGCTTCCGCAGCACGATACAACTGTTGCACATAGTCCCGGATGTTTGCAACATACTGGACTTTGTCGAGGGCGCCCCTCGTAGAACATGTCAAGTTCCTTGGAAGAAACCACGTCACGATCTCCATTTTAAGCCTCTCCCAAGGGAGCTTACAGGCTAGATCAATCTCGAATAAGTTCAGCGCGGTCTGAGCCGCCGCCATAACTTCGCGTCAAAAGGATACGTGATGCAAGCTTGGGCTTGCTCCCCCTCGGGGATCTGAATATCCTGGGAATATGTTTTCATATCCCAATAGAAGTTCGCAACTTCGTCAGAGCAACGCACCCCTCAAAAGGAGGCCGACTCCGGGACAAGTCATCGCACGACGGTCCCTTAGCCGTGATCGGCCGCGGTCGGTGCTATCAAAGCTGTCGTAGCGCACTTCAGCAACGCGACCTGATGCGTTGCATTTACATTGTGTTTTTGCCTATATTTCATATCATATTTTGGGCTTATTTGCATGATTTTGTGTTACTTTTAGTGTTTTTATCTTACTTTGAAAGGAATCTTCACTTTTCTTAGTTTTAATGAAAATGTAGGTAAAATGATATAAAAATGAAGGATTTTGAGAGTTTTGAAGCTAAAGCATGATTCCCGAGGAATTTATGAGCCTACACATCAAATTTGGGGCGAAAACGGTGAAAGACGAGATAATTACGGCCTTGGCCGTAATCATGGAAGCGGCCGTGAAAGTGACGACGAGCGGGAGGTGAAAATCGGCTAAGTGTCGGAACGAACAGAAACTTTCATGGGTGGAGCCATAATTCCATCACGGACCATGAAACTTTCTGTGACCAAAGGCATTATACACAGAATCAATTACGGCTTCGGCCATAATTACGTCACGGGCCGTAAAAACTTCCGCCCGATGAGTTTCTCGCTTGTTTCTCACTCGATTCAAATCGGATTTGAGCCAAACTTCGCAGAACTATTTCTTGATGACTTCTAAATCGGTTCAACTATAAAATATGAGATTTTGATCGAGTAAAGGAGGCTTTTTGGATGAAGACAAGCGGTGGTGGCGATCGAGGTGACAACACGATTTCTAAGCTTATTCCGGCGAGATTCTCTCTGAAAGTGACGATTGATCGACTAATCCTCATCCTCAGATTAAGGAGAAGGCGGTTCTATAGTCTTTTTAGCGATTTCTTGTAATTTTTCATGTGTTTTTACTTCTTCATCAAAAACATCATGTATTTCTTTAATATCATGAGTGAGTAGATACTTTTGTCGGGATGATTGGGCGTAGCCCATTGACTTTTATGAGTTAATCCATATTTTTTGCTACTTTCATTAGAATTTATCTTCATGATTTAATTGAAATTATACTTATCTTGTAATTTACCCTGGCCAAGTAAGTTTGCGTTTTAGGCGTTGCGAGAAGGACCGAGAGGTGAATCATAACGTCCGACCTATTTCAATTAGACCTACGAATCCAATCACGAGAGTAGTTTGGATTCGTCTGAAGGGTTTAACCAACTCTTCATAGAACTTAAAGGGTTTAATTAGGTTAACTATCATGAGAGTAGGGAGTTAATCTAATTAAATACCATACTACGCTCCGAGAGGAGGTAGTATGTACCATAGGAAGCGTTCCTTTCATGTTAGATAATCTATGTGAATTAGTTATCCTTTTTAACAACTCATAACTGTCTTTGTGGCGAACCCGTGAAATCCTGATTCTTTAGAAATCGAACCTCTTAAAATCTATTTCCGAGTTTGTTCGTTCGTAGAAGTTTAGATAGACCATTGAATTAGTATGACTAGATTCAAACAAGTCAAGAAGTCAGTACTTAGCTTCGTAGTCCTCGTGGGATCAATAACTTTTATTACTTCGATAAATTCTACACTTGTGGATACCTATCAAGTTTTTGGCGCCGTTGCCGGGGACTACGGATAGTTAATATTGATTAATTGATAAGTTCGAAGATTAGACATTTTTCTTTTCTTTTTTGCTTTATATTAGTCTTTGTTATTTTCTTTTTTTTATTGGCAACTTACTCGTTGTATGCCCAGAATCTCTCGTGCAGGTGCTTTGTTTCCAGAAGACCCAGAAATTGAGTGCACTTTCCGCCTTCGAAGGAGATTGCAATTCGAGACTAGAAATAATTCTGAAAAAGCAGAGATAGCGTAAAACAACCACAATCAATCTTTGAGGGACTTCGCAGCACCAAATGTACAAGGGTTCAATTCGAGCATCGTTCAACCCAACATAGAGGCGAACAACTTTGAGTTAAAGTCAGCGCTGATGACGATGGTCCAGCAAAACCAATTCGGGGGTTACCCAAATCAGGACCCGAATCTTCATTTAGCCATTTTTCTTGAATACTGTGATACAGTCAAAATAAACAGAGTTTCATCTGATGTTATAAGACTAAGACTATTTCTATTTTCTCTCAGAAACCATGCCAGAGCTTGGTTGTATTCAATGCCAGCAGGATCATTCACCACTTGGGAGCAGCTATCCAGGGCATTTTTGAACAAATATTTCCCACCGAGCAAAACTGTTCAACTACGCAACAGAATCACATGCTTTTCACAGCAAGAGGGAGAATCGCTGTACGACGCTTGGGAAAGATTCAAGGAACTCCAGCGCATGTGCCCACACCATGGACTTCAGGACTGGGTTTTAATCCAAATCTTTTACAATGGATTAGATTACAACACCAAATTGATGGTGGACGATGCAGCAGGAGGAACAATTATGAGCAAGAACGTGGAAGAAGCAACTGCTCTTCTGGAGGATATGGCCAAGAACCATAACCACTGGTCAGGTGAGCGGAACACTGCCTCCACGGGATTTGGTATGTATCACAATGCTTCCTTGACATCACTGGCGGCTAAGGTAGATTCTTTAGTTCAGAAGATTGATTCTTTATCTTTTTCATCAAGTTCAGTTAATGCGGTTTCTTGTGAGGTATGTGGTGTAACAGGGCACAATGCCTCTGAATGTCAAATCATAACTTCTTCACAAGAAGAATCAAATCAAGAGCAAACAAATGATGTGGGAAATTACAATCAGAGACCTGCAAATGACCCCTTTTTTGCAACTTATAACCCAGGATGGAGGAACCACCCCAACTTGTCCGACAAACAAAATTCAGGGCAAATTCCTCCTCAATATTCTCAGCAGAATAACAAGCCACCACCAGGTTTCCAACCAAGACAATATGGGCAACCCCAAAAGCCAAACTATGAGACCATGTTAGAGGTTGTTATGACACAACAGAAGAGAACTGAAGATCTAGCTGATCAGATCATGCAGCTGACATCCTGTGTGGAAGCCCTGACTACCCACAACAACTTGTTAGAGAATCAGATTGCACAGCAAGCCACTACTGCTAGCAGACCTACGGGGAGATTACCGGGACAACCGGAGATGAATCCTAGAGAGCACGTCAACGCGGTCACAGTAATGAATGCCGAGTATAACGAGACACCTGAAGAACCTATTGAGGAGTCTATTGATCAGTTTGCAAGCATTGTCTTTGATGTGGAGTACTACAAGGAGATAAGGGGAAAAGAGAAATATGTAGGCCCACCTGCATATGTCCCTCCAATTCCTTTTCCCCAGAGGTTGTTTATAACAGAATAGAGAAAACATGATGTTGGTGAGTCAGAGACAAAGGAGAACCAGGTAAGTCAGAACATTGAAATAACTAAGGTAAGAGATCCTGGAGATATTTCAATTCCATGTAAGATTGGTAAATTTTCTGTTGAAAATGCTTTGTGCAACATAGGAGCTAGTATTAGCTTGTTACCATCACATTTGATTGAGAAAATAGATAGTGGAAAACTTAAACCCACCGATACTTACGTTCAATTCGCTAATGGTTTTGATCAGCAACCAATTGGTAGCCTAGAGAATGTATCAGTTAAAATTGATAAATTTTCTGTCGTTACTGACTTTATGGTTATTAACATGAAGGAAAACACTAAGTTCCCTATCATTCTGGGAAGACCATTCTTAGCAAGCACATGAGCTATAATTGACATGTTGCATGAGAAGCTTACATTGAATTTGAATGACAGTAAGTTGGTCTTCGATTTTCCACCATAAGCTAAAAGGATTAATTTTGCAGGTCCCGATCAATTGCTTGAAGTAAAGGAGAACAAATCTGATAAAGCAAATATTTTTGAAGCGGATTGACGTTTCTCAGCAAATCGGTAAAGGCATCAAAGGGACGAGTTGAAAGAAGCCAAAACATGGGCATTACCTCGAGCTTTAAAGTTAAATCTGTATAATGAATTGGAGAGGCGTGGGGAGCAACAATTGCCAATCATTCATTGCGCCTCGTACCCACCAGAAGAGTCATGAACATTGCTTCAGTCCAGCTAGAGACCATAAACAAGCGCTTCCTGGGAGGCAACCCAGAGGCTTTCAATTTTCATTTATTCGAGCATGTTTTTGTTATTTTGTCTTAGTTTTGAATTTTTCCTTCTTTATAAACCTTAGTAGTAGTTTCTTGAATTTTATTTCAAGCTTTGTCGGTGTTATTTGATGAACTTCTATATATATAAATTCTTCTAAAATTGATGTTTTGTGTGCAAGAATTTTTCAGAAATTTTTGGAGATTTTTCTGGAGAGAAGCCAAGTCAAAACGCGACTTTTACGGGTGAAGACGTAATTATCGCGTAGCCGTGATTACGGATATAACTGATTTTGACAAGGTACTGTACGCTAAAGAAGGTTTACGGCCGAAGCCATGATGTGTTTACGGGCCGTAAGTTCATACGGTTTAAGATTGACGGGCGACTTAGGGTTTACGCCCACACTCGTAACTCGACGATTTTCGATGATTCCTTTCACAAGCAGCGACAAAACTTTCCCACCTACCTTCCTCTGCATTTAGCGGCTAATTTCAGACGATCATTCGCCAAATTTCCGCAGGATTTCGTGAAGAATAGACGTTCGTCCGCCGACCCGTCAGAGTCTATTTTTTGACTGATTCGAGCCCGATTTGCACGCAGATCTGTGAGTTTACCTTGCTGTAACTTGTGATGCATCATTCGCACCTTGAATACATATGATTTGAAGTGGTTTGATTGGATTTTTGGGACAATCTCACAAACGACGTTTACAGCCGAGTTTCCACGTCACTGTAGTGATTTCTTGAATATTTTGGATTGCATTGCTTAATACTATGGCACCGAGGAGATCAGTGAGGTCTAGGCCTTACGGAGCGGTGACGAAGAGTAGATATCCTGGACCAGAACCATGTTATATGTATAGGATGGTGTATGGAGTGCTACCAGATACTTTTTAGAGGATAGTCTATCCAAACTCACCACCTGAGACCCATGCACCGACATCAGAGGTTCCAAGGACATCTTCAGTGGCCAGCACATCACATACAGTAGTGCCAGAGCCTGTTAGTTCTCTAGAGCTGGAGATTATTTCAGAGAGGCCTGCCGATAGGCCAGAGAGCTGCGATCAGAGGATCGCTAGACGGTACGCTAGGAAGCGTACCGGTCGAGCCACTAGTATTTGGGGGAGGAAGACCACCAGACCCTTATCACCAGTTGTGGAGACTGTAGAGACTCTAGTGACACCCCCAGTATCTACACCTGCAGATCCAGAGATAGTGCAGTTGATGGAGATGTAGACACTGTACCGATGGATGCGGAGGGTTCAGCTACACTAGCACCTTCTATTGATTTACCAGAGTCTGCTGCACCTACTGATACTCAGGGTATTGAGGTGGACACTCCGCATGATACTGCCTACACACCAGAGATTGCATCACCCTCCTCAGCCCAGGGAGATCTGCCTATCCCTGAGGCTAGTACACAAGTATTGTCAGATCCAGAGGAGGGATCGCCTGAGATATTCGCAGATTTACCGGAGATATCAGTGGACATACCTGAGCTTCAGTCTTCTTCACCATCTGTTGCACGTGAGTCTTCTGCAACACCCGAGATAGTTCCACCACCAGTGTCTGAGATGCCACATATTATTGAGCCAGAACAGCTAGCACCTACACCAGTAGCACTAGTACCATCACCAGAGATCCACATACCTTCACTAGAGCCACCCTCGAAGCACTCACCAGCTGTATCCCCTGAGCTCTCATCACCCGAGCCGTCACCTGTTATACCAGAGCCTATCAGTCCAGAGAGGAGACGGGGGCGATCACCGACTCCAGTCCTTTCTCCTTATCCACGTCAGATCCGTCATAGGAGTAGAAAGCAGGAGAGGAGATATCGTGCTCTATCCACTAGGGGAGTTATTAGCACGCGGTATTGGGATGACCAGACACTGCAGTCCCTAGGATTGTTCGACGACATCCAGTGGATGTTCACGAACATAGGGTGGCAGGATTTTTATCACCAGAGACATCTCACTTACACTCAGCTGACCCTAGAGTTCTTCAGCACCGTCCAGGTTACATTGAAGAACTATGATGATAGTGACTCAGGGAAGATGTCATTCTGGTTGGGGAACCAGGATCATGTACTAACTCTTGACCAGCTAGGTCATATATTTGGATTCCCTTCAGATGGTACTAGATATAGACCGCGCGAGTTCACTGAGAGGACTTTTTGGCGGGAGATCACTAATGAGCAGGGGTTTGACCCTAGGACTGTTGGGGTATGCCCTTAAGGCTAATGTTTGAGGCCTTGGGATTGTAACAGTATCATGTATAAACTCTTATGTTTATAAAGGCAATGGTTGTTATTCAGTTTGTTATATTATCTGCTGCAATACATATACTTCTGAATAATGTCTCAATGCTGTTCAGCTGGGCTGACATGCAGTAAAGTCCTTAGTCGATATATCTTGGCGAACATGAGACAGCCTTGATATGATTGAGACTAATATGTGTTCTAATCTTTTAGGATGCTTCGAGCATGGAATAAGATGTAGACTCATGGGTACATTGGATGTACTGGACAGACCCTACTAGGATATTCAATTGCTTGTCACAATGTGAATAATCCTTGATTGCAACAAGTGGCACATTTCCTCTGACTTGAGATCACTTGTGTTTCTAAATGATGATTGTCATTGTTTTGAGGTAGTTCAATATCATTTGAAACATAATGGTTATAGACTATCTTGGATGGTGAGCTTGAGTCAGGTTAGGGCACTAGTGATAGATAAAGGATTGCCGTCTCCTTAATTGGAGTGTGATGTTCTAAAGGGGCCCCCCTCTGTATGAGATGATTGAGAAAGTGTATGGCCATACCCAGGTGACAGTGTTCATCTGATCTAATCATGCTCATCATATTGGAGCTACAAGCTTGACACGCTTGTCCAATAAGAACATCCAGTGGCAAAGGAAATTTGCATGCCTTGTGAATTGGATTCACACTTGTGTTGTGGTTTGGGTGTAGTCTTGGAAGACTCTTTCCTTTATATCGGGAGACAGTGATGTGTTGCTAGATACCCCTCACTGATCGTGATAACGTAAGTTATCGTTACCGACATTTAAAGGAAACCCTTAGGGTCGCACAATTTGATGATATGGCTTACTTAAGTCAGATCGTGTGGACTGAATTGTTTGGGTTCAGTTTAAAGGGATTTAGTCTCTGATTGTAAGTGAGATCTAGTCTGATCATGTTTGATTGATTAGGGCTTGAGATCGGTAAGCTTCGATTGAGAGAATAGATGCTAGATCAGTGAGATCAGGAGCATCAAGAGATCAATGGTCAGATCTTAAGCCTTAGGGGTTTATTATAATCTGGACTAATTGCTTGGTTTATTTGGTTATTGAACCAAATCGATTTGAACCAGCTCATTGGATGAGCGTATGGTTCAAGTTGGCATTTGTGATTGGGGTCACTTGAACGTTGAGATGGTTTTGCTATTTTTAGATAGCATGTCACAACGTGACCACATCTCTCTCACGTCGCCCCTCTCTCGCCCTCTTGTCGCCGTTTTTGCCTTTGGCTCTTCACACATTCGTGTGAGAAAAGGTGGTAGACGAAAGAAGAAAAAAATCGCCAAGCAAGGAAAGCTCTCTCTTCCCTTCAAACGATCAAAGACACCTTGGACGATCCTTGCTAGCACAAGGGACGACAAGAAGGAGCAAGCCGTTGATCATCTTGTGTGTGACGATTTGGAGGAGACCTCTTTTGTTCTCTTTTATTGAAAGGGGACTTTCATTTGGTATCAGAGCGAGGTTTTATGCATCGTTTTATGATTGCTTAATGCTTGGTCTTCATGTTTGATCCATACTTGCGCATATGCTTAGATCTAGATGACATGCGAAACTAACATACATCTTAGTATATGTTTTTGTTGGCGCATGTATGTTGGCGCATCTATGTTTTCTTCAAAACTTCTTCTCATGCGCGACTCTCATTAGATCTAAGAGGCGCCTGCTTTAAACCCTTAGACGGGTTATTAGGGTTGAAGTCATCCCTAGGTTAGATCCAAACAGTCTGATCAGATCATCTGACAGCCTTGATGGGTCGACCAGATAGCATATGTGCGTAAGCACGAGATGGCTATAGGTCGACTGCAGACAGGCGTGTAGCGATGTCTGATTGAGACGACTAGTGAACACACATGAGTTAGGCCCGAGGTCACACCCGCTTGCCAGAACTCATGAGGGTTGTTCAGCCCTGGCGCATGCATGGTTGACCATTAGGTCGACTCAAGTCAGTTACGACTTAGTGCATGCAAGGGCAATGGATCTGACTAGGTCAGATGAGTGGATCCCTTGTAATGGACCGTTGTAAGGTAGTAGGGCCAATAAGGAAAATTAAAATTGATGCCAATGGGGTTTTCAAAATTTTATTTTCTTATGTTGGATCGCATGATGTTTGTAAGCATATGTTTGTTTATTTAATCTTGTGTGGGCTGCCCATGTTTAATGTGTGCTGTGCTGGGGCCTGCGTGCCTGGAATTTAAATGTAAATAAATATTTTTATTGTGATCTGCGCATCACTTTTCATTTAAATTATAAAGTGTAATTGACCTGCGAGTCAATCTTGTCTAGATAGATTAATTTGTAAATTAATCAGACAAGAGCACATAGCACACTTGGCAGAGGCGCTTGCAGCAGAGGCTTGACCAGGTGGGAGGTCCAGGGTTCGACTCTGGGACCAGGCGCATTTTCCCTGGTAGGCGCACCTGAGCTGCAGATGGCGCTTGGGCCCTGGTTTGGGCCAGATGAGCAGCAAAAGACCCATGAAGAAAAGCAAGTGAAGACTTAAGTTTAATTTAAGGTCTAACTTAGGCTTAATGGGCTTTTACCACATAAGATCAGCATGCTTTCTATTTATTGCTTTTATAATTAGAATTGCATGAGTTTATCTTCTGCTATCACCATAGGAATTGCATGATAGTCAAGAAGATAAAAGACCGTTAAAATCCAACGCTAAAATATCAAGCTCGTAAGCCTTCTGACGCGAAACCTCACTGTTCTGATTATCGTTGGAGCCGTGTTGTACCCACTCAGTGGGCACGTCCATCTATCTTCAGACGGTGCGGGATTACACCTGCGTGTTACAGAGAAGGGATTTATCGCTTCTCGTTGCTCAGCATAGCACGTGGTGGTCCAGGGAGTAGGTCGGGTCAGCTTGACCATGTAGGCTACATATGTGGCGCATATGGTAGCACATGGAGGCAGCCATCTGTGGGATCAGAGACTGTGTTGTACCAACTCAGTTGGCACAGTCAGCTGGATTGCCCAGATGAAGGGGAATCGCACGGGTTGGCGATTGGCTGGGACAGCCTACCAGAGACTAGTGCTTGTACTCTCTGTGCATCTTATCTCGCCTGAGCGGGACGCAGAGACCAAGTATGAAATCTGGATCCCATCTCACTAAAAGAGTTCTACTCTTTCGGGCTGTTTTTGCTGGATTTTTCAGCCAGATAAAATAGTGAGAAAAGAATCTTTCTTAAGTCCTGGATTGATTCTGAACATTGATACTGACCTTGCTGTTCTTGCATTGTTGTAGATTCCTGCAGCAACGAACACCATGAGCTTCAATGTGCGATCCCTACTGGAAAGGGAGAAGTTTGCTGGGCCAAACTTCTCAGACTGGTACGGACACCTTAAGATTGTTCTTAAGGCAGAGAGGAAACTGTATGTCCTCGAGACGGCTATACCGCCTCAGTCCGCTCCGAACGCCGCAAGGGCGGTTCGGGATGCCTATGAAAAGCATGTCAATGATAGCATTGATGTCGCTTGCCTGATGCTAGCGTCTATGACGCCACCGCTGCAGCGTCAGCATGAGGATATGTCTGCTATACAAATTATAGCAAACCTCAAGATGCTGTATGCTGCGCAGGCGAGGACTGAGCGCTATAATTTGACTAAGCTGTTCTTTCAGAGCAAACTGGCTGAAGGGAGCCCAGTGGGAGCTCACGTGCTCAAGATGATTGGGCACAAGGAGGCTCTAGAGAAACTGGGGCATACCATCAATCAGGAGCTTGCTGTAGACATTATTCTGCAGTCTCTCCCGCCCTCTTTCGATGCGTTCATCATTAACTTTAATATGAACAAAATCGATTGTACTCCGGCAGAGCTGCTGAATATGCTCTTGACTACTGAGGAGACTCTGAAGGGAAAGCCTTCAACCACTGTCTTGATGTTTCCTTCAAGGAACAAGAAGAAGGGGAAGAAGGGCAAGACCCCTGTCAAGAGCTACAGCAAGGCTCTGAAGCAAAAGGTCAAGCGGTCGAAGGAATACAGATGTTTCCACTGTGGCCAGCTGGGTCACTGGAAAAAGGACTGTAAAGCGCTCCAAGGAGACAAGAGGGGAAGCATCGCTTCTGGCTCAGGTATATACGTGACGGAAGTCATGGTTTCATCTTCTTCTATTTCATGGGTGTTGGACACTGCATGTGGAGTTCACATTTGTTCAAATGTACAGGAACTCAAGAGAAGAAGACAGGTGGGACAGCATGAGGTGGACCTACGAGTTGGAAACGGGGCACGGGTTGCTGCTGTTGCTGTAGGAGACTATTTCATCTCTTTACCATCTGGACTTGTATTGGAACTAGACAATTGTTACTTTGTTCCCAGCATTACTAAAAATATTATCTCCATTCCTGCTCTTGTCAGGAAGGGGTTTTCCTTTGAATGCAATATTTCAAAGTGTGTTCTTTCTTTAGATAATATTGTTTATGCTACTGGTTCAATTAACAATGGGTTATTCATGTTGGACATGGAATGTTCTATACACAATATTGATAATAAGAAAGCCAAATATGCTGATGACAGCACCTTGCTATGGCATAGTCGTTTAGGTCATATTAACAAGAAACGCATTAAGCGGTTGCATGATTATGGACTGCTGGGATCATTCTCCTATGAGGAGATTGATACATGCAAAGCTTGTTTGATGGGCAAAATGACGAAGTCGCCTTTTCCTCATAAAGGTCAAAGGACTTCAGGTTTACTTGACCTTATACACAGTGATGTGTGTGGGCCTTTTAGTAAACATGCCAGAGGTGGCTATCAGTACTTCATTACCTTCACTGATGATTTCAGTAGATATGGGTATGTCTATCTTATGAGACATAAAAGTGAATCTTTTGACAAGTTCAAAGAGTTCAAGAATGAAGTACAGAATCAGCTTGGCCGAAATATCAAGGCACTTCGTTCTGATCGAGGTGGAGAATACCTAAGTCGAGAGTTTACTGACTATCTGAAGGAGTGTGGGATTATCTCACAGCTCACTCCGCCAGGAACACCGCAATGGAATGGTGTGTCCGAGAGGAGAAATAGAACGTTACTTGATATGGTTCGTTCTATGATGAGTCAGGCTACTCTACCTTACTCCTTTTGGGGATTTGCACTGGAGACAGCTGCAAAGGTACTAAACCGAGTGCCATCCAAGGCAGTTTCAAAGACCCCATATGAATTATGGTATGGGAAATAGCCTAGCTTGACATTTATCAGGATCTGGGGCTGCGAGGCTTATGTCAAAAAGCTCGCCTCTGGAAAACTAGAGAGCAGATCTGAGAAATGTATCTTTGTCGGTTACCCTAAGGAAACTAAGGGTTATTATTTCTACGATCCCAAAGAGAACAAGGTGTTTGTTGCTCGGACGGCCATATTTCTTGAGAAGGAGTTTCTTCTGCAAGAGGCCAGTGGGAGAGAAATAAAGCTGGATGAGAATCCAGAGGAAGGACAAAGTGGTCAAGCACAGTTGGATGAGCCTGAGCCGGTAGAACAGGTTACTGAACAACCTGAGGCTCAGATATCACGGGAACCGCGAAGATCGGGAAGGATCCGTCGACAGCCTGAGCGCTATGACGGAGTCTACATCATTGATAATGATGAACCCCTCACTTATGCGGATGCGGTCAGTGGACCGGATTCAGCGAGATGGCTTGAAGCTATGCGCGCCGAGATGGACTCCATGTCAGATAACCAAGTCTGGGATTTGGTTGATCCGCCTCCGGGAGTTATCCCTATAGGCTGTAAATGGATCTTCAAGAAGAAGATTGACATGGATGGTAACGTGGTTACCTATAAAGGCAGGCTAGTTGCGAAAGGTTTCAAACAAATCTACGGGATAGATTATGATGAAACTTTCTCACCTGTAGCTATGTTTAAGTCTATTCGGATTCTTTTCGCGATAGCAGCATATTATGATTATGAGATCTGGCAAATGGATGTGAAGACAGCTTTCCTTAATGGAAATCTGGATGAGGATGTGTATATGACACAACCAGTAGGTTTCACTAATCCATCAGATCGTCATAAAATATACAAGTTAAAGAAGTCTATTTATAGACTTAAACAAGCATCGAGAAGCTGGAATATTCGTTTTGATGAATCAATCTCTGAATTTGGTTTCATCAAGAACGAGGATGACCCGTGTGTATATAAGAGGTTTAGTGGGAGCGTGATTACTTTCCTAGTCCTCTACGTCGATGATATCTTGATCATTGGAAACGATATTCCTGAAATGCATGCGGTTAAAGCATGGTTGAGAAAATGTTTCCAGATGAAAGATTTAGGAGAAGCAGCCTATGTATTAGGTGTGAAGATCTACAGGGATAGATCTAAGAGGCTTCTCGGGCTGTGCCAGAGTACTTACATCGATAAAGTCCTGGAGAGATTTCATTTAGAGAATTCTAAAAGAGGATATCTTCCAGTCAGACATGGTCTGAATCTTTCGAAGAGTCAGTGTCCATAAACACAGATTAAGAAAGATGAAATGGACAATACGCCTTATGCTTCGGCTATTGGATCCATTATGTATGCGATGTTGTGTACTCGCCCAGACGTCGCTTACGGGTTAAGCGTGACCAGTCGGTTCCAAAGTAATCCAGGTATGGCGCACTGGATTGCAGTCAAGAACATTTTAAAATATCTTCGGAGGACCAAAGATATGTTCTTGGTGTATGGTGGTCAGGAAGAACTCAGTATAGAAGGATATACTGACGCTTCGTTCCAGTCTGACCAGGATGATTTCCGATCGCAATCAGGCTATGTTTTTAGCTTGAATGGAGGAGCAGTGGTGTGGAAAAGTTTCAAACAGTCAATCGTTGCTGATTCCACAACAGAAGCCGAGTATGTTGCAGCCTCGGAAGCATCCAAGGAGGCAGTGTGGATTCGTAAGTTCGTTCAAGAACTTGGTGTTGTTCCTTCGAGTGCAGATCCTTTGGTTATCTTCTGTGATAACACTGGAGCAATTGCACAAGCAAAGGAACCACGGTCGCACCAGAAGTCCAAGCACATACAGAGACGGTTTCACTTGATCAGGGAGATCATAGATCGTGGCGAGATCAAAGTCTGCAAGGTTCATACAGATGACAATCTGGCAGACCCGCTTACCAAGCCTCTGGCGCAGCAGAAGCATGAGAAGCACTGTAATAATATGGGTTTGATATTTCTCAACCATTAGATTAAGTGCAAGTGGGAGATTGTTGGGGTATGCCCTTAAGGCTAATGTTTGAGGCCTTGGGATTGTAACAGTATCATATATAAACTCTTATGTTTATAAAGGCAATGGTTGTTATTCAGTTTGTTATATTATCTGCTGCAATATATATACTTCTGAATAATGTCTCAATGCTGTTCAGCTGGGCTGACATGCAGTAAAGTCCTTAGTCGATATATCTTGGCGAACATGAGACAGCCTTGATATGATTGAGACTAATATGTGTTCTAATCTTATAGGATGCTTCGAGCATGGAATAAGATGTAGACTCATGGGTACATTGGATGTACTGGACAGACCCTACTAGGATATTCAATTGCTTGTCACAATGTGAATAATCCTTGATTGCAACAAGTGGCACATTTCCTCTGACTTGAGATCACTTGTGTTTCTAAATGATGATTGTCATTGTTTTGAGGTAGTTCAATATCATTTGAAACATAATGGTTATAGACTATCTTGGATGGTGAGCTTGAGTCAGGTTAGGGCACTAGTGATAGATAAAGGATTGCCGTCTCCTTAATTGGAGTGTGATGTTCTAAAGGGGCCCCCCTCTGTATGAGATGATTGAGAAAGTGTATGGCCATACCCAGGTGACAGTGTTCATCTGATCTAATCATGCTCATCATATTGGAGCTACAAGCTTGACACGCTTGTCCAATAAGAACATCCAGTGGCAAAGGAAATTTGCATGCCTTGTGAATTGGATTCACACTTGTGCTGTGGTTTGGGTGTAGTCTTGGAAGACTCTTTCCTTTATATCGGGAGACAGTGATGTGTTGCTAGATACCCCTCACTGATCGTGATAACGTAAGTTATCGTTACCGACATTTAAAGGAAACCCTTAGGGTCGCACAATTTGATGATATGGCTTACTTAAGTCAGATCGTGTGGACTGAATTGTTTGGGTTCAGTTTAAAGGGATTTAGTCTCTGATTGTAAGTGAGATCTAGTCTGATCATGTTTGATTGATTAGGGCTTGAGATCGGTAAGCTTCGATTGAGAGAATAGATGCTAGATCAGTGAGATCAGGAGCATCAAGAGATCAATGGTCAGATCTTAAGCCTTAGGGGTTTATTATAATCTGGACTAATTGCTTGGTTTATTTGGTTATTGAACCAAATCGATTTGAACCAGCTCATTGGATGAGCGTATGGTTCAAGTTGGCATTTGTGATTGGGGTCACTTGAACGTTGAGATGGTTTTGCTATTTTTAGATAGCATGTCACAACGTGACCACATCTCTCTCACGTCGCCCCTCTCTCGCCCTCTTGTCGCCGTTTTTGCCTTTGGCTCTTCACACATTCGTGTGAGAAAAGGTGGTAGACGAAAGAAGAAAAAAATCGCCAAGCAAGGAAAGCTCTCTCTTCCCTTCAAACGATCAAAGACACCTTGGACGATCCTTGCTAGCACAAGGGACGACAAGAAGGAGCAAGCCGTTGATCATCTTGTGTGTGACGATTTGGAGGAGACCTCTTTTGTTCTCTTGCTTCCAAGGCGCCATCTAGAAATGGCCATGGTATGAATCGCATTCTTTCTTGCATTCAAAAGTTTTAATGTTGATCATAATACATGCATCGATCCCATGAAACCCTAGTATCCGCTGCCCATGTTTTGTATGCGCCACTTTAGGGTTTCGGCCCCCCTTATTGAAAGGGGACTTTCAAGGACTGCTAGAGCCTCGTGTTTGTCCAGCCTGGTTTTCAGATACATACACAGAGTATTGGTGCACACCATATATGGGCGAGCAGAGAGCGACGGCATGGTCAGATCTTCCGAGTTGTTCTTTTTATGAGCTATGTTGACAGGATTCAGCCTCAGCACCCCATTCTACCTCATGAAGCAGATCCAGAAAGCTACTAAAGCTCAGAGAGGAGTCCTTGTGATGGGGGGGGAGGGTATGATTACTACGATTGCCTTTGCCCTCGGGGTTGACTAAGGCAAAAGGCAACCCCAGATTGGATATGGATGTGTGTGTTGCCATTAAGATGATTACGAGGCTGGGGAGCTCGTACCATCTTATGTTCAGGCACACAGATATTACCATGAGGTTGCCGAACATGAACCGTACTATGGTTCGTGTTTAGCAGAACTGGATCGTGGATCCCATGCTTGGGGGAGGTCCTAAAGAGGCAGCTTCACCACCATCACCACCCAGATCTACAGAGAGTATCCATCCAGTCGTGCCATCAGCCATCTTCATCTGCCAGACCGTCCACCTCAGCGCGATCAGACCCTTCGTTTGAGCAAATGCGAGCTGAGTAGAGGAGGATGCACAACGACATATCGCGACTTGAGTAGGGACAGTTGAGAGCACTTGACTCATTGCGCACGATAGAGGAGTTATTACGGCGTCGTCTCCCGCCATCATCATCGACTAGACGTACCAGAGACGAGGAGGACTCTGAGTATACTGAGACAGATTGAATAATTTTGTGAGTATTGTACTTAATTTACATTCACTTTTAGATAATTACTTGGTTTTATGCCTCTGAACTCACAGATTTTCATATAAATACACAGGACTTAGTGTATCTGATTTTGATGCAACCACATAGTATTCTTTTATGTTTTATTTGTGTGTGTGTGTTGTATTTAGACATTCTGGGATTCATTTTGATGTTTTTAGATGACATTTGATATTGGAGCTGATATTGTACATTCCTGGCGGTATTAGACTATAGGATGCTGAACATGAGTTGGTAGTAATAGTTTTGTATATGTTTGATGTTCATTGAGTGTCTGGAATAGTTTGTGATGGTCTTGGATGTCTGGTTGATGACTTTTGCATGTTGGAGTGATTCTGATGCATATTTTGATATTTGGGTTGAAATAGTAACTGAATATGGTAAACTGTGTTTTAATTAGTGAAACTAGACGGTATTTGACATTTGAAAGTTGATTATCATGTAAAAATTGAATATCTTTGAGACGGTAATTTTTCTGGATTTTTCTGAGCTTTAATTCTCACTTTTGATATAACTGTACAGGGTTTCGCCAACAAACACAAAGGGAACTCTTGCAAAAAAAATTTTGAAATTCTTCATTGGTTGAATATTTACATATATGCAACAATTAAGTCTAGGGTGTCCTTCATGATTTGCTTATCCTACAATGTTTTACAAATATGTATTTTGAATGTTTATGATTTTTAAGGATGATCATATTTGTTTTATCCTTGATTTTGAACTTAGGAAGCATTTTTGGCATTTAATTTGATGACTTAGGGAATTTTTGAAATTTCATGTAGACTTAAATTGTTGAGTAAATTCAATTCTGGTATTGATAAAATGCATATGTGAATTGTTATATGTTCATAGGACACGTGCATAGTATCTTGTTACTTGAAGTTTAATTTATCTATTTCTACTTGATGGAAATTTTTATGAATAGAAAATTGGTGATATTTCTTTAAACAGAGATTTGCTCCAACTCCTCTGGTTGAATAATCTGCGGTCATGAGTTATATTATACCACGATTTGGTATACTTTAAATCTATTATGATCAAGTAACAGAGGGAAAATCTTAAAAGTAAATATTTATCCCTCATGTAGAAAGATCACTAACGATTTAAGTACGATGCCACTGACCAATTTTTTCCATAAATAAAAAAAAAGAGAGAGAGAAAAGACTCCTCTACTTGGCACTGCTAAATTTAGCAGTGGTACCTAAGACATGAGTTGAAGTCTAATAATGAAAAAAAAGGGAGAAAAAAGAGAAAGCTGTAGGTTGAGTGGACAACTCCGCTAACTTTCATGATTGATACTACGAGTTAAATTATACTACTCTGTGATATACTTTAAACAATGTTATGATGCTAACAGTAAATAACATATGACAGCTTAAAGACCAAATTGCTTTAAAAATCTCTTATTTTTAACATCACCAAGATTCTTGAAATAAATTTTTGTCAATTGAGTAAGATAGATTTATTAAATTGAAAGTATCTGATATTTAGTGTGTGAAGAATGAATATTATGACATGAATTATGAATTTTATCTTTCTTGGATTGTAGCCTCTTGGGAATTTATCTCTATTATGATTTTTTCTAATTACTTGAGTTTGAAATATTGATTGCTTAATTTGTAAACTAAGGATATTATTAGGGGCAAAAACAGTTGAGAAATCATTATCTCTACATTCTTATTACATATCATGGTATTGCTTGAGGACAAGCAAAATTCTAAGTCTAGGGTATTTTGATGCGTTGCATTTACATCATGTTTTTGCTTATATTTTAGATCATATTTTGGGCTTATTTGCATGATTTTGTATTACTTTTAGTGTTTTTATCTTACTTTGCACGGAATCTTCACTTTTCTCGATTTTAATGAAAATGCAGGTAAAATGGCATAAAAATGAAGGATTTTGAGAGTTTTGAAGCTAAAGCACGATTCCCGAGGAATTTACGAGCCTACACGTCAAATTTGGGGCGAAAACAGTGAAAGATGAGATAATTACAACCTTGGTCGTAATCATAGAAGCGGCCGTGAAAGTGACGACAAGCAGGAGGTGAAAATCGGCTAAGTGTCAGAACGAACAGAAACTTTCATTGGTGGAGCCGTAATTCCATCACGGACCGTGAAACTTTCTGTGACCGAAGGCATTGTACACAAAAACAATTACGGCTTCGGCCGTAATTACATCACAGGCTGTAAAATCTTTCGCCTAATGAGTTTTTCGCTCGTTTCTCACCCGATTCAAACCGGATTTGAGCGAAACTTCACAGAATCGTTCCTTGATGAGTTCTAAACCGGTTCAACAATAAAAGATGAGATTTTGATCGGTTAAAGGAGGTTTTTTCAGATGAAGAGAAGTGGCGGCGGTGATAGAGGCGACAACACGATTTCTAAGCATATTCCGGCGAGATTCTCTCTGAAAGTAACGATTGATCGACTAATCCTCATCCTCAGATTAAGGAGAAGGCGGTTCTATAGTCTTTTTAGCAATTTCTTGCAATTTTTCATGAGTTCTTACTTGTTCATCAAAAACATTATGTATTTCTTTAATATCATGAGTGAGTAGATACTTTTGTCGGGATGATTGGGTGTAGCCCATTGACTTTTATGAGTTAATCCATATTTTCTGCTACTTTCATTAGAATTTATCTTCATGATTTAATTGAAATTGTACTTATCTCGTAATTTACCCTGGCCAAGTAAGTTTGCGTTTTAGGCGTTGCGAGAAGGACCGAGAGGTGAATCGCAACGTTCGACCTATTTCAATTAGACCTACAAATCCAATCACGAGAGTAGTTTGGATTCGTCTGAAGGGTTTAACCAACTCTTCATAGAACTTAAAGGGTTTAATTAGGTTAACTGTCACGAGAGTAGGGAGTTAATCTAATTAAAACCGTACTACGCTCTGAGAGGAGGTAGTATGTACCATAGGAAGAGTTCCTTTCAGGATAGATAATCTCTGTGAATTAGTTATCCTTTTTAACAACTCATAGCTATCTTTGTGGCAAACCCATGAAATCCTGATTCTTTAGAAATCGAACCTCTTAAAAGTTGTTTCCATGTTTGTTCGTTCGTAGAAGTTTAGATAGACCATTGAATTAGTCTGCTTAGATTCAAACAACTCAAGAAGTCAGTACTTAGCTTCGTAGTCCTCGTGGGATCGATAACTTTTATTACATCGATAAATCCGTGTCACTTGCAGATACTTAATCAAAGCCGTCGTAGCGCACTTCAGCAACGCGACCTCTGCCAGGGATGCCTCTAGCTCCTCGGTGAGCCACGCCACCTGAACTATGAGGCGCTCGTTGGAGACGAGCAGTGTGGAGATGATCTCCACTGATGTGCGGGATCCAAAACCCCATCTCCGACTATGTCCTGGAGGGACTGATGCAGGACGAGAGTCCAGCGCAAGGATTCTTCCTTAGGTATGTGGCTCTAATGTAACAGGGGAAGCAAGGGTTTTAAACGGTAACTAAGATTAAGCAGGGTAATTCAACAAGTGGGTGGAAGGAAGGCACCTGAGGCCCCCTTAGGGAGGGGGCTGGATCCCTTTGACCTTGCTTAGCAAGCTTGGTTGCTTCCAGCAGGTTGAATCCGATCTCCTTCACCAATCTTCAGTGAGCAGTCCACAGCCAATGGAAGGTTGAGTAGCAGTGGAACACCGACAGGGGAATGAAGGGAATCGGAGGATAGAAGAGAAGGGATGGGGGGAAGAGAAGAGAGGGTAACTAGAGGGCCAGCGGCCATCCACCCTCAAAGGCGCGAGACAAGGGGCCAACGGCTCACCCTTGAACAAGCAGGGACAAGGGGCCAAAGGCTCACCCTCACGATCTCAAGGGGCCAAAGGGCTCTCCCTCAACAGCATATTGTTAACACAAGGTTTCATTCAAAATGACATTCAACATTCATCCCGTGCAAGTGTGTCAATACAAGGTCTTTTAAATCCCTCCTCCCTCAACGTTCACATAGAGTAAATTTACTAAATGGTCCTTTGCATCCTGCCGTTGGGCGCTCTTCTTGATGATTGGCTAAACTAAAGCAGCGTCTTCCTGATGATTGGTAATATTTGTGGTGGGCTATATGCAGTGGCTGCTTGCTGCGATACGCCTGCAGGTTTCTGGATTCGTGAATTGGCTGAGCGCGAATCTCCAAGTTGGCTGGATGAAAGGTGTCTTCCTTTGGATTTGAAATGTTGTAGCTGAAACATTCTTTGAAGAAGCTGAAATTGATGTGGAGAAATGTTTCGGTATTGAATTTAAATATCGGAGCCAAGCTATTCTTTGAATGAAGCAGATTTGAAATATTGACTTGTCTTTGCCCTTTGATGATTGTTGACCTACAATGTGAGAAGGATGTTGACTTTGACTTTGATGTTGATCTTTGACTTTGAGGGAAGATTGTTGAGAGGGAACAAAGGGGCCTTGTAGTGCATTACAGGTGCATAGATCCTAGGCTAATACATCCTATTACACCAACTACAAAATAAAACAAAGACTTGGAAAATAAACCTAGGCTACATCCTAACTACAATACACAAGCATCAAGTGTTTAAGTTACAAATTGCCCAACAACTAGTCCTTACAACCATCAAGACTACCTTGAACCACAAATCAAGAGTTATCAAGCTAAGCGATTAAGATAAACAACAATAAGAACAAGTTTCCAACATGACGTCAAAATGCAATTAAATTCTGGAAAGATGCTCCTGTATCAAGGACAATAGTCTGCTATACGTCGAAGACTCCATCTGCGCGCAGGCCAGGAAGGTCAGTCGACGTACAAGTACGACGCTCGTACGAGTTGGAACGCACAGAACCTCCCTATGATACCAAGCTGTCACACCCTGAATTAGGGTAATATTTTTTTGAATATTTTACCCGTGAGTCAACGCTTGACTCGAGTCCAAATACGTCAACGCTGATATCACAACGGTCGAAACCGCTGGATTGGGCGCAACTGGCGGAGTCGATTCCTCGAACTGACTCCCAGCCCGACAATGGACTCTGTGGAAGATCGCTGCCGTTCCAACATAGGTTTAGATCGATGCTTGCGATTCACTGCGAACCGGTATCGCAAAGTCAAAACGGTTCACCTGAACCCAAAAGGGACGCACCCGTAACCGATCGCGTCGGACGGGGTTCACAACAGTTTCCAAGCATGCTCACATGCCGGAGGGAATATGAGGAGAGTGACCAGACGTCCCGCGCCAGGGAGTCGGACTCACCCACTCGTCCACAGATCAAGCCGGCGCCCGGCGATCGTAGACGGTTGTCCACTCGGTGTCGCACGCTGATGACAGGAAGGAATCCGGTCGGATACTCTCTTGCACGCCGGCGAAGAGGCCGGACGACGCTCCGCCGGTAACGTCACCCAAGGGCAACGGGGAGACCGGCGGCCTCGTCCCTCTCGTGCATAGGCGAGAACGGCCGGAGGGCAGGGTTCGCCCGAAGGCAACCAAACAAGCTGATGATGGCCGGAGCTGTAATAGCAACGCTCGTACGCAGACGAGCACGACTAAAACAGGGGCGCTCGGGAAGAAGGTGGTGCTCGCCACCTCGCTGCAACTCCGCTGGAAGGGAAATGCCAATCGCCGGCATCCACAGGAGGAGGGGAACAGTAGGCGGTGCAGGCAGCCACTGGGGATGTAAGGGAGACGGAGGTAGAAAGACGAACAAAAGCAGGAAGAGCGGACGGAGAAAATGTCGCCCACCAAGTTGCCTCGCCGGAAGAGGAAGGCTCGCTCAGCAACACTCCCTCGTCGGAGGAGATAGCGCCGACCACCAGAGTGTCATCCAAAAACGTGGGAAAAGGGAGAACCGCACACAGGCGGCGGAGGGGAGAACCCACACTCGTGCGCAGGCGGAGCGCTAGCTCCGAAAATTCCCGCGCGCAAGCAGACCAGCAGCCGGAAGACAGGAAGAAGAAGGGCTTGCGAGAGGAGCACGGGAGGATGGCCAACACAGGCAGGAAGCGTAGAAGAACAGCAGAAAGGAGGCATCGCCGGAGCCGAGCGGAAGGCTAGGACGAAGACCAGGAAAGCGCCGCAAACAACGAGAGGGTACCTCAGACATCACTCTGGCCGCCGGCTCCTTCTCGTCGGTGAAGCGGTTGCGTAAGCCACCTTCCGAGGTGATCCTGGAGCCCAGCCGGCGCTGGGAATGATGGCCGCAACTGAGTAGGGAAATGGGAGCTTGGCGCATTCCGTCCACCCGCCCACACCACCGGAACACAGGCACGAGCTTAGGCACGGCGACTACCAGAGATCCAACTCCGACCGGGCGATCGGAGTGGAGGAGAGAGAGAGAGCGAAGATCGGTTCTCGTGGCAAAAAAGTGCGAAGGACGATGACCTCCGAATTCTTTTCTTCACATTTCACCTTATCCACGTTCGCACAGCTCGAGAACTCGACCTGTCACGTTGGTGCACGCGCCGCGTTAGCGCCCACACCGCCTTGTTGACGACCGAATTTGTTCGAAATGGATTCGGGCCCCGCCCGAATTTTCACCCGCTGCTAGATATAGGTAAGCTAGGCTGAGGCGTGATTTTGGGTTGAAATTGGGCCACGCCCAATTTCCGGCCCAAGGCCTAACATCATATATATATACATAACATTAATTAGTTAAAACATACAAATGTAGTTACATATCAATCTTATGACAAGTTTTGATCATCTTCAAATATCAATCATCTTCTAGTGGTCTACGATAATTGTTTTGAAACTACATTGAATATAAGAAATTAGTTAATCCTCCTAAATATCATTCATAGTTGTAAAAATAGTAAACAAATATACATGATACATTATAAGAGGTTGTTTGACGGAGTTATGGAAGCATCTGGGTGTGACCCAACTCCCGCAGAAGACCCTGGGGAAGCCTCTACAGATCCCCAGGAAGACCCCTACAAATTTTTAGCCTAAACAGAAGCTGCTGCCGGTTTTCAGGGCGAAATTACGACCCGTAATAAAAATTACGATACTACCGTAATTTGTCTAGGACACCCCGAAGCTATTATCAGATTTCAGGGCGAAATTATGGCTCGTAATAAAAATTACAGCACTACCGTAATTTGCCCGAAATGCCCAAAACCCTCTGCTAGATTTTCAGCCACAATTACGGGCCATGAAAAATATTACACCCCCGAAATTACGGCCCGTAATAGATATTACGGCCCTGCCGTAAAAGCTGCGGACTGCTATGAAGTTTCTGCTCAAATTGAGACCAAAATTATGGCCAGTAATAAACATTACGGCCCTGCTATAATTTGCCTAAAAATGCCAAAAAGCTCTGTTCAGCATGTCGTTCGATGCTCATAGCGTTTCTCGCATCCTCCAGACCGATATGTGGGTATTCTCAGTCCATCTATTGCCTCCGCGGAGTCCGTCCAGCCCGTCCCCATGTCCACTCTACCCCAAGGGCCTCCGCTAGAAGCCACCACTGACCGCTATCACAACCAGGTCCTCAACATGGCCCAGGAGACCGCCAACAACATTCAGAATCAGCCCACGATCAGCAGGTTTTGCTGCTTCGTGGCAACCTGCTTCGAGATGGTGTAGTGTTCAAGTTTGGCCCGGACAACGGCGCGCGAAGGCGGCCCATGCGCCAGCTTGCCCCTGAAGCTAGGCGCCAGCCCTTGTGATTCGCTGCAGAAATTAGTTAGCATCTTGCTTTAGTTTGTTAGGGGGTATCTTGACCCTCTTTTTGGAGGTTAGGAGTTTGTTGGCTTCTCCAACAACTCCCATGTGTTTGTCATGTGTTGTTCCCTCCATCTTGATCTATAAAAGAGGGCTGAGGGCTTCTTCCTTTTCAGTTTTCTCTATAGTAGACGCTCTACCCCACGTGAGAGCCTAGGTCTAGTGTAACTCCAGCATCTTTGCTGTCTTTACTTGCTTTCAATCAAAACTCCCGGAGAAACGCTGTCAGGCTCCGGGTCCTTTCCAAACTTCCTGCGACTTCATTTCCTAGTTGTGTTGGGACGAGCGGAGTTCCCCTCTCGCAGTATTGTGAAGGGCTTGCGCACACGTGCTTGTTTGCTCGAAAGTTGGCCCCTCAATTCAGGTGAGTAGTTTCAGTTGTAGTTCAATCTGTGGTTCTGACTTGCTAGGTTTTGCTCAAGTAAACTTTCACCGCAATTTCATTGGCTTCACCGGATTTCTGAATCGTGCACGCTTTTCTCTTCCCTCATCTCAAGACCCTCTCACGGTTTTAGCATCTTGGTTTCCACCTCCTTAGAGTACTAAGCTAAGGACCATCCCTCCCACAGTTCCACTGCGTCAAATTTGCTATCAGAGGTTGGTTGGAGCTAACTCTTATCTAGCTCTGCCGGTCTCTCCACTGCATTCCACACCGGCTTTATCGGCTTTATTTCAGCATACATTCCACGTACATTCAGCATGACTACTAGATCAGAAGCCCCTTACCAGAACCCCACCCCTCCGGTGCCCGTTACGACTGAAGAAGGTACTCCTTCTAGAGTTGAGTCGATTGAGTCATTTTCCATACACTTCAAAGTGATGGAAATGGTGCTTCGGCGCCTTATGACTTCTGTCCAGGATCTTACGGACTGTGTGGTTGAACTCCGGTCTAAGCCCGCTGAGGGCCGACCCTCGCTTAGCATTCTTCCCCCGTTGGCTTCGCTCCGGGTGCAAGCCAACAAGTCCCCTCGGTTCGACCCTTTTGCCGTAGAGTCTGCGTGGGCTGAGGATGCGCCTCCCCTACGTCGTCCCATTCCGCATAGCCGTGAGGATGATGAGATCCGCCGGCTCACGTGTGTGGACCCGCCTATCTTTAACGACAGCCTGGACCCTCGTGACTTCCTCGATTGGGCTACCACTGTCGATATTTATTTTGAATGGAGTGCCATGTCCGACCAGCTTAAGGTGAGCTACATTAGTCTCCTGCTCACCGGATCCGCCCGGTTGTATTGGACAAACGTAGGGCGTCAACTAACCGACCAGCGTCTTCCCCCCATCACTCGATGGGAGGAGATGTGTTACCGCCTTAAGGAAAAGTATGTGCCTTCCACATACCGTCAGTGTCTTCTTGACTCGTATTGTGCCATTACCCAGGGGTCCGACTCCGTCGACGAGTACCACACTCGCTTTGACGAGCTCGGCATCCGTTGTAACCTTAAGGAGGACCACGCGTTCACCCTTTCTCGCTTCTGGAATGGCCTCCGCGAGGAAATTCGGCGCGTGCTACCTACCTACGGCCTAGACACGATAATCCTTGTGCTCCATCACGCTCGCAAGATCGAGTAGGAACTGCGTTCATGCTCCCATCGCACCTTGTCCCTACTGGTACACCAACCTATCTTTGCGCCTCCGGCGCCAACTCAGCCCCCTCGCCACGAGGTTCCACCGCATCCTACCCATGTTGATCCTCACCGACCACCTAGGGATGCACCCAGCGAGGCACCTTGCCCTCGCCTAACTTGGGACGAGAAGTATAAAGCCCCTCTCGCCGCCGTTCCACCAAGTCCTTACTGTCACTGCGGGCAACGGGTCACTTTAACCGGGATTGCCCATGCCGCTCCTTACACATCGCACCCGAGCGGTGCATGCCTCAGTCCACCGCCACCTGTGACTCTCAGCCCCATGTCCCTCGTGGCCCACCTGTGGCCCAAGAGGTTGGTCCCCAATGTTACTCGGATGACGAGACAAGCCCACGACCCACCATGGCAATTGTGCGCTGCACCCATATTTATTCACCCCCTCCGTCCAAGGATTGGAAGCGCACGAGTATCTTCTACACTTACATTAAGTGTAACGGACACTCGTGCAAGATCGTGATCGATGGAGGCAGCAGCCTCAATGTTGTCTCGCGATCCGCTGTCACTCGTTTCGGTCTCCCCATGGAGCCTCACCCCAAGCCATACGCGTTTGCCTGGGTCAACGCCACTAGCCTCCCCGTTACCCACCGCTGCCAAGTCCCCATATACTTTGGAGACTACAATGACAAGGTGTGGTGCGATGTCACCTCCATGGATGTCGCCCATGTCCTCCTTGGCCGCCCATGGCTCTATGACCGCGACATCGTTCACTATGGACGCTCCAACACTTACGTCTTCCAGCACGGGAGACGTAAGATTTGCTTGACTTTGGCTTTGCCTAAGGAGTTGTGAGCTTCCACCTCCAAGGGCATTATCACTCCCCCTTAGCCGACCCAGCCTGCTCCCAAACCAGTTGCCCTCGTGCGGCCCAACTCCCTTGCTTAAGAGGCCCATGTTTACGCTCTCATAGTCCGTGAGGTTTCCTGCGATCCTCCCCCGCAAGCACCGGCTGTGCCCGAGGAAGTCACAGCCCTCTTGACTGAGTTTTCAGTCATCTCCCTGGTCGACCTTTCGATCGGCCTCCCTTCGGATCGTGACATCCAGCATGTCATCAATCTTGTGCCCGGGGCATCTTTGCCCAACTTGCCTCACCACTGCCTCAACCCGACTGAGCACTTGCAGCTTAAGAGGCAAGTCGATGACCTCTTTGCCCAAGGCTTCATCTGTGTGAGCCTTAGCCCTTGCGCTATCCCAGCCCTCCTTACCCCCAAGAAGGACGGCTCCTAGCGGATGTGCATTGATTGCCTGATGACACTAAAATATATAGTATATTTTGTATCATTTTATATATCTTTTATTTGTTTTTATGCTGAATTCATCAAATATTGCGAAGTCTACTTCTATTTTGGTTTTTCATGATTTTCATGAAAAAGACACTATTTTGAGGACTTTTCGAGCAAAATCAAAGGCATGAAAGAGTTCACATCATCAAGAGGAGATCACACGTCAAATTCTAGAAGAATCAGAGCTTCAGGGAAAATTACGGCACCCCTAACATGAACTTTACGGTACCGTAATTTGGAGTTTTTCAACATAGAGAATTTCATGAGATTACGGCACCGCCGTAAACATCTTTACGGTGCCGTAATTTGGGAAGATTTCAACCAAAGTTTTCATGGCGATTACGGCACTACCGTAACAAGCTTTACAGTGCCGTAATGACGGATGGTTTTCCACCCGAGAGATTTCAGAGATTACGACATTGCCGTAATGATTTTTATGGGCCGTATTTTGGTCCAGAAACTTACAGAAGCAAATATGACATGGCCGTAAATATTTTTACAGACCGTAATGTTGACAAATAATTCACAGAGCAAAAATTACGGCAGGGCCGTAAAATCCATTACGGCTGTAATTCCAAGTCAAAAACGAGAGTTTTCCGCGGCCGAAACTTGTGCGGACCACAACTTTTGATCCAGACCTCCAAATTGAGATCCGAAAGATGTTGCAAACTCATCTTAAAGAGGAGAAGACGCATGAAGTGGAAGGATGAATTTTTATCCAGTATAAAAGGAGCAATCGATAGAGAGGCGGTTAGGGTTTGGCCTCACACCGAGAGGTGTAGAGGGCACCTCTCATCGTGATTTTTTCAAAGAAGCTTTGTTTGGAGGAGGGATGGACACACCAGAAGTTTTAGAGCAAAAGGAGATCAATTGGAGGAGGAATCGATGAAAGAAGGGCACGGGCACTATTCATCAAAGCAAATTACGGCTGTAATTTCTATTACAGCCGTGTTGTAACGTTGTTTCTCCTTTCTCTTGGTTTTCTTATCACTCTAAGACTATGATTCATTATATTTCTTCTTCCATGCAAGCTTAAACATATTTTGGGACATGGGGTGTAATCCCTTTGATTTTTAATGATTAGATAACTCTTATTTTTGTCAGAATAGTTTTATTATGATGATTCTACTTATGTGATTGTTTATCTTGGATTCTCCATAGATTGATGTTATTATTCATGTTTTAGAGTTCTCGCAATAAGGACCGAAAGGTGATTTGCTTGAGAACTTGGAACCCCAGAATTGCATGATAGGAACTCTCTTATTGCCATGATGATTTTAGTGAGATTATTGCCATGATGATAATTTGAACCTAGGGTAGAGTCATGATGATAATTTGATTTTAGTGAGATTATTTGATTTTAGTGAGATTATTGCCATGATGATAATTTGAACCTAGGGTAGAGTCAAGTTGTCAAACGTGGTGATCTTACACGAAAGTGAGGATCGGAACGTTGGAGAACCATAAGTAGAACTTGTGTTGAGACTTGGATGCACGAAAGTGATCCTTGAGATTCCACTTGAGACAATCAATTTAGAATTTGGATGCATGAAAGTGATCTTAAATTCTTTGATTGATGATTTACTTATCTTTAGCGTTGGGATAGATCTTGCGCGAAAGCGAGGATTGGTCCCTACATGATTGTCTACAGGAAAGTGAGATAATCCCTTTATGAAGTAAATTAAGTCTTTATCACGATAAAATAAGTCTGACGACCCTTTATTAACATCTAGTCATTGAAATTAAAGTGGATGAAACCCTAGTCCCAGTTTATCTCTCTGTTTATCTTTCGTGTTCTTCCTATTATTTACTTGCATTAAAATCGGTTGCTTAGCTAGCAAGAAAATAATTAATTGGTACTTAACACATAGGTCCCTGTGGATTCGATACTTTCTTTATTACTTCGAGTATCCGTGCACTTGCGGATCACAACAAGTTTTTGGCGCCGTTGCCGGGGACCTTAGTTTTGTTAATATCAAAATAGTTGTTAGTATTGCTAGACTAAGTTTTATTTATTTTAGATTTAACTTTATTTTTTGTTTTTGTAGGTTTTGGATTTTCACAAGTTGTGACAGAGCTTGTATTTCTGAAATTTGTGAATTTGTTTGTGTTTATTATTTTCTATTTTTTCTATATTCTGAAAAAAAATCATATTGATTGGTGTTGGTTCATCTCTTTGCGCTTGATAGATTTTATTTTCTGAGATCATAAATTTTTGTTTAGTTGTGTAGAAAAGCTTTGATTTGAAGACATGTCTTTTAATCACAATTCATGGGCATCTCAAAGAAGTAAGGTATACATGCCACAAGGTAAGTATGATTCAATGAGCACACTCCAAGATACGTTTAACTCTTTTATGCACTCTGTTAAGAAATCTTCTTCTTCTATTAGATGTGATATTTGTGCATATTTTGATCATTGTTCCTCTGATTGCCAATTTTTAAATCCCAATTTATCATGGAAAGAATCTTATCAATTGTATTCTAGTTGGGAAAATCAATATTCTTTTTATGATGATTGCTCTGATCATGTTTCTGAACCATACTTTGAGGACAGTGAGGAATCTAGGTTAGAATCCATGCTTGAAAAATTCATGTCAAATCAAAATAAGAAAATTGAAGATCTTAAGGGATTAATTGGTTAGCGTGCTTCTCAAGTAGAATCTTTAACTGCTGATTCTGAAATTTTGGAAACCCAGTTAGCACAACAAGCATGTTTATTTGAGTTTGAAACTGAAGAACTTGATTTAGAAAATTCCCCCTCTGATCATGATTGTTTTGAGATTGAGCCTTATGTGAATATTCATGAATCTCACTCTAATTTTGATAATTGTGAAATTGATTCTTTTGCTAATTTATTTGTGGAAAAGTTTGAGGAAATTAAAATTGAAAAATCCTCTTTTGATGAAATTGATTCTTTTGATAATATATCATTTATGGTTAATTCTGATGAAACATATGAGGGGACTAATTTAGAAAAGTTTTACTCTGATTGTGTTGATAATTTTGAAATTGACAAATTATTTGATGATGAGCATGAGGAAATTGAAAAGGACTTGAATATTACAAACATTGATGACATTCACTATGATGTTTTGCCCATATCTAATGTTGATTCTTTTGATTTCATTGAAAATCTATGCTTTTTTGAGGAATCTAATGAAAGACATAAAAATTATTTTGATGATCCAATGCTTAAATTTTGTGATCAAAGTCCTATTGCAATTGAAGATAAAAATTTGAAGAAAGGACTTATGATTTTGCTCTCGGATAAACATAGGAAAATTATTGAAAATTTTGATTATCTTGATTTCTACATATTTAAGAAAGCCACTTTGATTGTGATTTATATGCAATTCTAGATTTTTAGATTAGTGGCTAAAATTTTTGGACAGAAAAAATGCAGAAAATTATTTGCTCTTTACTTTGGTACTAATTCACCTACTTCACCATGAGATTTGAGTTTTGGTCAAGCTATGAACCTAAAATTAGCGCTTCTTGGGAGGCAACCCAAGCACTTTTGTTTAGTTTAGTTGCTTTTATTTTAGTTTATTTTTAGAATTAATTTTTCTTTTCTTTTTGCAGGGAGAAACGAAATTTTGCGCAAAATACGGCACTGCCGTAATCATCTTTACGGTGCCGTAATATTTATCTGAGTTCATCCTAAGAGTTTTAGTCTATTACGGTGGTACCGTATTGGTTTTTACGGTACCATAATTTTTAAATTTTTGAATTTTTGAATTTTGAATTTTGAATTTTTCAAAAAAAAAATTACTGGCTGATTTTACGGCAGTACCGTAAAAATTATTATGGTACCGTATTTCCTGTATAATATGATCCGAGAATTTGTGTCAATGACGGCACTACCATAAAGAACATTACGCCCATAATTTTTGAACTACTTTCTGCTTATCCGAGTAGATGTTTTCTCGTTGCGTTTTTAAGAATCTGGGTCACAAAATTTTTTGATCTTTGGCACCATCACGAAGTACTCATCTTTGTCTATCATCTAGATATTTTTTTCTGAATTTTAAAGTCCATGGATCATTCTAAAACCCATAGCAACTTTTCGTTTCAGATAAATTTCTGCAATAGTTTTTTCTGACTAATCTGATTAGCACTTTTGCTGGCACTTTTTAAGATGCTTGAGTGAGTTGTAACCCTAATTTTTCGCATAGAATATGAAGTTCACATGTCATTCTATCTCGTAGATTAATTGTTTTTAATGAAAATATTTTCTGATCATTCTAGGACACATGGAAACTTTTTGAATCTGATTAACTTTTGTGCAGTTTTTGCAATTTTGTAATCTGAGTAGCTTTCTTTCTGCTGATACCCTAAATTCCTGATAGATTTTGATCCTTTGATTTTTCATACGTCTGAAAAGAACATATCTTATTCTATTACATGGTTCTGTCCATTTTCTATTTGGATCATTAAATTTTATTCTAGGGTATGGCTACTTTTCATAAAAAATTTAAAAACTGCTCGGTTTGCTTTCTACCTATTATTGCTTATTTTGCCTCCAGATTCTGAAATCTTCAAGAGCAACTATCTTCCACCTCTAACCACCACTACATCTGCCTCTGACATCACTGTATCCAGCCGTCGACATTGGATTATACCATATGCAGATTCTTACTTCTTGTACTGCCTCTTATTCTATTGATTTTATTTATTTATGCAGAAGACTCTTCATTAGTGACTGAATTTTTTTCTCTGCAGTGCTATCTCTCACACCCACCTACCGACGATCTCACCTCCAGGACTGTATTCTCTAGTAGGCCACTAGAGATTACTCACTCTACTGTCAGCATCATCATCATTGACAGCAGCTTTTCAACTAGCCTCTGTTCCACCTCTACTTCTTGCCAGCATCAGCTCTTTCCACCAGGACTCCTCTAGACTATTGATGATATCTCTGATTCTCCCTTGAGAAAATGTCACCCTTACCCTTGGCTCTAATCAGCCTATAAGTTGTAAACATTTTCTTTTGTCGAGTAGTTGCCTAGTGAAAAAAAAAAACATGGTGTTTGCAATGGTGCTTGTGTCGCCAAAGACCTCTCCTCTCCCTCTCTTCTAAAGGGCCGAGCCCTTTCCCTTCCTCTCTTCCCCTTTCTTCCTTGATCATCCACTCAACCGAAATCTTTGAAGGCCCCTGATGACACCAAAATTCATAGTATATTTTGTGTCATTTTATTGGTCTTTTTGTGTCATATTTATGCTACTTTGCTTATTTTTAAACCTTATTTGTCAAATATTGTAGAATCTACACCAATTCTTGTTTTGATCATTTTTAGGATAAAAGTGCTATATTTTGATGGATTTTGGAGGATTTGAGTGCACCAATGGATTCCAAACGTCGAAACGAAGTTACCCGTCAATTTTCATGAAAATCACAGCCAAATTGTAAAAATACGGCACTGCCGTATTTTTGGATCCAACTCTCACAGTACCGTATTTTTGGAGGATTTTTTATAGAAAATTTTAGAGTTTTTGGGCAAAATACGGCACTGCCGTGTATTACATGGTACCGTATTTTTGGCCCAATATCGCAATTTTTTCGGGCCGAATCTTGCGTGGACCATAACTTTTGATCCAGAGCTCCAAATTGAGATCCGAAAGTTGCTGCAGACTAGAAGACACACGAAGTTAAAGCCCTAATTTTTATCCAGTATTGAGAGAGCAATCGACAAAGAGGAGGTTAGGGTTTGGCCTCACGCTGAGAGGCGTAGAGGGCACCTTAGGCCATGATTTTCACTCAGAAGCTTCGCCTAGAGGAGAGGAGGGCGCACCAGAAGTTTCAGAGCAAAAGGAGTTCGATTAGAGGAGGAATCAATGAAAGAACGCCACCGGCACTGTTCATACGCGTGATTACGGCTGTAATTTCTTTTTGATTTCAGCCGTGTTGTAACGTCTATTCTCTCCTTCTTTTTGATTTCTGACGCTTTGAAACTATGGTTGATTGTATTTCTCTTTACATGCAAGCTTAAACTTTCTTTTGGGTCAAAGGATGTAATCCCCCTTGATATTTCTATGACTAGATAATCTTTATTTCATCATGATATTTTTGGCATGTCAATTTTACTTAAGAGATTATTGTCTTTAATCATTTCTAGTGTCATGCATTAACATGTTTTAGAGTTTTTGGGTATGGACTGAGAAGATGATACGCATAAACTTGGAACCCTAGAATTTATGGTAGGAGCTCATCGCAAGAGATTGGTTGTGTTCTTATTTTTAGATTTTAGATGCTTATTTCTTGTTGATGTTTTGACCTAGAAATTATTACTGTTTTAGACATGAAAATATCCTAGAGATAGATATTTGATTGTTAGAAAACCTTAAGTAAAACCTGTGAAACTAAGGTGCGAGAGTGCTTAGTTTTGCTTGAGATCTTGATATTGAGGTGGAATGCATGAGAGTGATTCTTAATCTCTTTAATCAAAGTTTACTTATGTTTAACATTGAATAGATCTTGCACGAGAGTGAGGATCATTCTTTGTAAATTGATTGCGCGAGAGCGAGTTAATTTCTTTATTAAGTAAGTTATATCTTTACCATAACGAAAAAAGATTGATGAACCTTTAATTATATCTAGTCATAAATATTAAGGTGGATGAAACCCTAGTCCCAATGCTTTCTCTCTGATTATCTCTTTAGCATATTCTTTGCATAGTTATTTCTATCATTTCGGCTTGCTTAGCTAGTGAGAAAACATCTATTTGGTACTTAACAATAAGGTCTCTGTGGTTCGATATCTTTCTTTATTACTTCGAGTATCCGTGCACTTGCGGAATACAAGTTTTTGACAAACATAGGAAAATCATTGAAAATTTTGATTTTGATTTCTGCATATTTAAGAAAGCCACTTTGATTGAGATTTATAAGCAATTCTGGATTTTTGGATTAGTGGCTAAACTTTTTGGACAGAGAAAATGCAGAAAATTGTTTGCTCTATACTTTGGTACTAATTCACCTGCTTCACCATGATTTTTGGGTTTTGGTCAAGTTAATGACCTAAAAATTAGCGCTTCTTGGGAGGCAATCCAAGCACTTTTGCTTAGCTTAGTTCCTTTTATCTTGGTTTATTCTTAGAATTAATTTTTCTATTTTTTTAAATAAAAAAAATTGCGCAAAATACAACACTACCATATTTTTGAGAAAATCTTTCACGGTACCGTATTTCTGCTGATTTCTGACCCGAGAGTTTTATGCATTTTACGGCACTGCCGTGAGGAATTGCACGGTACCGTATTTGAAATCTGCAGTTTGCTTATTTGAGTAGGTGTTTTCTCACTGCGATTTTAAGAAACTGGGTTGCGAAAATTTTTGATCTCTTGCACTATCACGAAGTACTCATCTTTTTCTATCATCTGAATATTTTTACTAATTTTAAAGTCCATGGATCATTCAAAAGCACCTAACAACTTTTCGATTCTGATTAATTTCTGCAGCAGTTTTCTTCTGACTAATCTGATTAGCAATTTTGCTGCGAGTTTTTAAGGTGCTTCGATGACTTGAAACTGTGATTTTTCACTTGGAATATGAAGTTCGTATGTCATTCTATCTTGTGGATTAATTGTTTTCATGAAAATATTTTCTGACAATTCTAGGACATATGGCAACTTTTTGAATTTGATTAACTTTTGTACAGTTTTGCAGTTTTAATCTGAGTAGCCTACTTTCTGTTGATGCCCTAAATTTCTGATAGACTTTGATCCTTTAATTTTCATACATCTGAAAAGAACATATCTTATTATACAACTTGGTTTTGTCCATTTTCTATTTGGATCATTAAATCTTATTTTTGGGTAAGGCTACTTTTCATAAAAAATTCAAAAACTGCTTTGTTTGTTTTCTACATGTTATAGCTTCTTTTGCCTCCAGATCCAGAAATCTTCAAGAGCAACTGTTTTCCACCTCTAGCCACCACTGCATCTGCCTCTGACATCACTGTTTCCAACTATCGATACTAGATTATACCATCTGCAGATTCTTACTTTTTCTACTGCCTCTATTTTTATTGATTTTATTTATTCATGCAGTAGAGTTTTCATTAGTGACTAATTTTGTTTATCTATGTAGCATTATTTCTGGCACCCACTGGCCGACGTCTTCACTCCAGGACTATAGTTTCTAGCATGCCACTGGAGACTACTCATTCTACTGTCGGCACCACCATCACTGCTAGCAGCTTTTCAGCTAGCATCTGTTTCACCTCTGCTTCTCGCCTACATTAGCACCCTTTTTGGATCATACATGATATCTCTGATTACCCTTTTAGAGAATTATTGTTCTTATTCTCTGTTAGAGACTATTTTTAGAACTGAGCCTTATGTACTTAAAAATTGTGCAAGAAAATTTTCAAAAGGCACATCTTTCGACATAACTACATCTACCCCGATTCTATATATCGGATGATGACTGAGCTTGCTACATAGTTTTGTGAGTATTGTTTGCACTCTCCAGGGATTATTTGATTTGATATGATTATCTATATTTTTCTTCTCTTAAATTCTTTCACTTTGCATCATTTGCATCGTTCGAGCCTTATGTGATTATACTAATCTTACACTTTTGGACCATGACTTTTTGAGTTTGATGTTCCACATCTTTTGAACTAATTATGACATATTTTGATGTTTTCTATGATGATGAATGTGTTCATGCATGAGATTAGGACTAGACCTATCATGTTGAATTTATTTCTCGAATACATATCTGCTTTTGAAATTTTTCTTTGATTGTTGAATGAGATTTTGGGTGAACATGTTATTTAATGAATTTGGTTTAAAAGTGAAACTACTTCCTTGAATAAAACTAGCATATGAGTATGATTTTTGAATTGATGTTGATTGATCAATTTAGTTGATATTCATGTTATTTGCTATCTGTTGGGAAGAAAGATTCCATTATCCAAATAAAGTGAGGACTCCCCTACTTGGCACTGTGCAAAATTGACAGTGGTACCGAAGGATATGGGTTGAAGTATAAAAAAAAAAAAAAAAAAAGAGAGAGAGAAAGCATGTGTCTATGTGGGTGCATGCCATGAAAGGAATCAATCCACGTTAACTCCGCTATCTTTGGTAAAAATCTTACTGCTAAAAAGATATGAGTTCTATTACATTGATTATGTGGTCAGTGTACTATAACTTCGTCACCAGAAAAAAAGTGGTAATCGAATTAGAGAATGTGGGCGATACAACAAAAAAAAAAGATATGAGTGGAAAAAGAGCATGGAAATCCTATTCCTGTAAACAAAAGTTGATAGTTTTGAATTGAAACTGGATGAAGTCTTGAGATTGATATTCTACTTATTATGCAAGTTGCGAAATTTTATTTGATTAAGTTGTGGATCTTGATAATTGAATTCAAAGGGTGATGTGTTTATTTGAGATTTTATGAAGCAATTGGTGAAAGTTTTTCATTGGAGATTGTAATTTATAAATTTATTCTTCATGAGAAAGTCTATGCCTATGATCAATTTTTGGGTTTTGCTTGAGGACAAGCAAAGTTTGAGCCTTATGTGTTTGATGACACCAAAATTCATAGTATATTTTGTGTCATTTCATTGGTCTTTTTGTGTCATATTTATGCTACTTTGCTTATTTTTAATCCTTATTTGTCAAATATTACGGAATCTACACCATTTCTTATTTTTGATCATTTTCAGGTTAAAAGTGCTATATTTTGATGGATTTTGGAAGATTTGAGCACACAAATGGATTCCAAATGTCGAAACGAAGCTACCCATCAATTTTCATGAAAATCATAGCCAAATTGTAAAAATACGGCACTACCATATTTTTGGATCCAACTCTCACGGTACCGTATTTTTGGAGGATTTTTTACAGAAAATTTCAGAGTTTTTGGGCAAAATACGGCATAGCCGTGTAAAATTACACGGGTACCGTATTTTTGGCCCAATTTTGCAAGTTTTTCGGGCCGAATCTTGCGTGGACCATAACTATATATCCAGAGCTCCAAATTGAGATCCGAAAGTTGCTGTGGACTTGTCGTTAAGAGGCGAAGACACACGAAGTAAAAGCCCTAATTTTTATCTAGTATTTAGAGAGCAATCGACAGAGAGGCGGTTAGGGTTTAGCCTCATGCCGAGAGGCGTAGAGGGCACCTCAGGCCATGATTTTCACTCAGAAGCTTCGCCTAGAGAAGAGGAGGAAGCACCTGAAGTTTCAGAGCAAAAGGAGTTCGATTGGAGGAGGAATCAACGAAAGAACGCCACCGGCACTGTTCATATGCGTGATTACGGCTGTAATTTCTGTTACAGCCATGTTGTAATGTCTATTCTCTCCTTCTTCTTGATTTCTGACGCTTTGAAACTATGGTTGATTGTATTTATCTTTCCATGTAAGCTTAAACTTTCTTTTGGGACAAAGGATGTAATCCCCTTTGATATTTCTATGACTAGATAATCTTTATTTCATCAAGATATTTTTGGCATGGTAATTTTACTTAAGAGATTATTGTCTTTAATCGTTTCTAGTGTCATGCATTAACATGTTTTAGAATTTTTGTGTATGGACTGAGAAGATGATGCGCATAAACTTGGAACCCTAGAATTTATGGTAGGAGCTCATCGCAAGAGATTGGTTGTGTTCTTATTTTTAGATTTTAGATGCTTATTTCTTGTTGATGTTTTGACCTAGAAATTATTACTGTTTTAGACATGAAAATATGCTAGAGATAGATATTTGATTGTTAGAAAACCTTAAGTAAAACCTGTGAAACTAAGGTGCGAGAGTGCTTAGTTTTGCTTGAGATCTTGATATTGAGGTGGAATGCATGAGAGTGATTCTTAATCTCTTTAATCAAAGTTTACTTATGTTTAACATTGAATAGATCTTGCATGAGAGTGAGGATCATTCTTTGTAAATTGATTGTGCGAGAGCGAGTTAATTTCTTTATTAAGTAAGCTATATCTTTACCATAACGAAAAAAGATTAATGAACCTGTAATTATATCTAGTCATAAATATTAAGGTGGATGAAACCCTAGTCCCAATGCTTTCTCTCTGATTATCTCTTTAGCATATTCTTTGCATAGTTATTTCTATCATATTCGGCTTGCTTAGCTAGTGAGAAAACATTTATTTGGTACTTAACAATAAGGTCTCTGTGATTGGATATCTTTCTTTATTACTTCGAGTATCCGTACACTTGCGGAATACAACAGCCCCTTACACTCTTGGACGAGACTCTAAGGAAGTTCCATCATCATTTGATCCCGGCAAAGCATAGAAGGAATTGATAGCTTCATCACTCTCGGCTAACATGAAGGATAGCATCATGAAGACACTTCGGCTAAGTTCCTTCCCCTCATCTTTCTCTATGTTTTAGAACTTAATTGCTACACTAATCTAAGTGTTTGTTGAAGGATTGGCGCAAGGCTTGGGAATCCATATTGGCGGAAGTTCTCTCCTCTTACACCCACCTCTAAATCTAGATAGTCTCTTACTTTTGTTAGCGAGAGAACTAGGGAGCCTATCTCCCCTCTTGATTGATTTTCTTGTTAGACACTTAAACTCTTAACACTCACCCACGCATGTGTGGGCTTGGGTGATTGCATGTGTGTAAGCTCATAGGGCCCTACTTCATTGCCATCAACCATTGGACCGGTGAAGAACGGGAAGGTGACCCCTTCTATTCTCAAGGGGTCCAAGGTGAGTGTTTAATTTCAAGTCTTTATTTTTGCAAGTAGATCTAAATTTCGGTTTTCTTTACTATTAAAATACCAAAAGTATTTTCCAACTTCGTTAGAGTAATTCCGGTTTTTATTATAAAATATAAAAAAATATTTTCTCAAAGCGTTGTTTGCATGCATCTTTTGTCTTGTGTTTGCCCCCTGCATCAATTGGTATCAGAGGACCCTTCTTAGAATAGATCTTTAGCCTAAAAACTATTTTTCAAATTCTAAGACTTTCTTGGACCTAAGGTGTTTGAAAGAAGTTTATTTCATAAAAGGCTATCATATAATATATCACTTTTAGGAGCCTTATTTTCAAAACTAATTTCTTTCAAAACTATCTTTGACCATGACTACTAGATTGGGAGCAAACTATAATAACAACTATGAACATAATGACATGGCTAGACAATCTGAACCTAATGACATGGCTAGACTTTTTGACATGATGGTAGCCCTCAATAATAGGATGACTCAAATGGAATCTAGATTGCCAAACCCAGAAAACCCTAGAGATGGTAGACCCCCTAGTCGGCCTTCAAGTGAACCCATCCTAGGTGAACATACCCCAAAACAATAGGAACCATCATCATAGGAGAGCCCAAGAACCCGAATGGGAAGAGCCACATGCTCGACCCTATCAAAGACCTAGGGAGGATGATGTGCACCACAACATCAAACTCACACCTCCAACCTTTAGTGGTTCCCTTGATCCTAGAGAATTCCTAGATTGGGCTGTCAAGCTTGATCAATATTTTGGCTAGAGCCTAATGCCTGAGCACTCCAAAGTTAGGTTCACCCGTTGCCTTTTAGAGGGTACTGCTAGATTGTACTGGACAAATGTGGAAAGGAGCCTTGAGAACTTTGGTCGTCCGCCTATTGAGAGATGAGATGAGATGTACCAAAAGCTAAAGGAAAAATATGTCCCACCCTATTTTCAAACCAAAATAATAGATCAAACCATAGGTCTAGTTCAAGGAAGCCTAACTGTCACTGACTACACAAATAGGTTTGATGAGCTTCTACTTAGGAGTGGTATGCATGAGCCGCCCCATGTCACCCTTAGCAGATATAAGAATGGGCTTAGGTCAGAGATCAAAAAAGGGATGACCTATTTCCACATAGATTTTGTATAGACTGCCTATCAAAGAGCTTTAGAGGTGGAACAAGACATAAGGGATACCTTTAGGAAAGAGTCTAGAACCTATCCTAAAACACCTACACCTTCGCCCAACCCCTCTAGTTCTCACTCTAAGGCACCAACATCAACACCCTCTAGACCTAGAGCTGTCCAGGAACCTAGAGTCACTTGCCATGCTTGTCACCAAGTGGGACATTACATGAAAGACTGCCCCAAGAGAGTCCTATACTTAGGTGAAGAAAAACATGAGGAAACCTATGAGGAGAACTACGAGGAAATCCATAACCTTGACTCTGGATGTGTAGTATTTGAAGAGTTAACTTATGATAGTGGTGAGGAACAAACCCCAGATACCTTAGGAGTGGTTAGGTGCACCCTCATCAAGCCTACCCCAACTGAGGATTGGCGTAGGACAAGTATTTTCCACACCTACACGAAATGCAATGGCAACATGTGCAAAGTAGTGATAGATGGGGGAAGTAGTCTCAACGCGGTTTCTCATTCAGCCCTAGTAAAGTTTAACCTTAAGGCTGAACCGCACCCTAGCCCTTATAGCATATCTTGGGTTAACCAGTCTAGTGTTCCTATTACCCACAGATGCTTAGTGCCCTTTCAATTTGCTATCTACCAAGGAAAGATATGGTGTGACGTCGTTACCATGGATGTCGCCCAAGTCTTACTCGGTCGTCCTTGGCTATTTGACATGGATGTTATCCACTACGGTAGGACTAACACCTACGTCTTTAGCCATGAGGGACAGAAGATCAAGCTGAAGCCATCAATGCCTAAGGAACTTAGGGCTTCCACAAACAAGGGTAGGATAGAAGAAGTCAAAACCCCAAACCCTACCATCAAGCTCATAAGGACCCAAACAATAATCCAGGAACACTTAGAGAATCCTAGTACAAGTCCCAAACCACTTATTCAACTGCTTAGGATTCAGGATACCCTCTCTGAAACTAAGGGATCCCACCCCTCTGAGCCTATAGAATCCCTAGAATCCCTTCAGTCTAACCCTAAGGACCCACCCGAGCCACCTATAGGGATAGCCTTGCCTAGCCCAAAGGAACCGCCTGAACCGCCCAAAGGGATTACCATGCCTAACTCTAAGGAAGCCCCTGAGCCACCCATAGGGATAACCCTGCCTAACCCTAAAGAACCACCCATAGGGATAGACTTGCCTAACCATAAGGAGCCACCTGAGCCACCCATAGGGATAGCCCAGCCTAACCCTAAGGAACCACCCGAGCCACTCATAGGGATAGACCAACATAAGGATTCTCCCCTCAACTTAAGTCATATTTTAGGGATCCAAAGCCTTCAACCTAAAGAAAAGCCTCCCAAGGAAACTCTAAGACCAACCCTGGATCCACTTGAGTTTCCCAGCTTAGGAGTTGGCCTTTACCACAAGCCCCCTGACCAGTCTCATGACTTAGGAAATCTAGATCCATATCCCCTATATTACATGTCTTGCTTTGAAGAGCCTAGTTCCAAACTTTCAGGGCTAAGTGACATTGACAAAACCACTACTTTGTTTTCCGTACCTTACACTGAGCATATTGATTTCATCCTACCAAACCATCTTAGTAGCATTGAAAACCTTTATCCCAAGTGTGCTAGTAAACATAGTTTGGAAAGGTACTCCAACATAGGAAACACTGGATGGACTAGTTGCTTTCAAACTACCCCTGTTGAAATGTTTGATTCTTGGTATCCCATTCCTTATCAACCATGTAAGTCCCAACTAACATCTCATGATCACTGGATTGAGGCTATCCTTGAGGATCGAACCCGATTCACCTTTGACGAGGTACAATTCTCTTACCTAGTCAAGTATGTCAATGGTGAAGAAGGTTGGCTCTCCGAGGAGGAGCTCACCATGGTTTCTCTAGATCTACTCCAAGGATAATTCTCTGGAAGAGAATTCTTCCCACCCGGGGATAATTGATGGAGGACCAACCCCTACTCCTTATAAGTCACATAGGACTAGGAGGAAGCCCTCCCAAAATGGCCTCCCATCCTAGGCCATTTGGTTGCATTTTCCCTTTACTTGCATATTTCCTTATTTGCACTTTCCATATTTGCAATTTGCTTTGGTTGAATAAATTTTACTTCTAGTGCACCATGAAGTTCTCTTTAGGTTATGCATTGCATGCTAGGGTAGTATATTTGCATTTGCAACTAACATGGCAGGTTAGGGTCAGCTCAAAGAGACACTAAAGAGCTCAAGTCAAGCTACTCATCAAGTGGAGCTCCAATTATGGAAAGAGGCACTTCAACTACTTCAACTAGATATCTCAACTTGAAGATGCTCACATTGAATGCAACTCCACCCTTCCAAATCAAGTCAAGGCACCAACCATGGAAAAGGAATCGGCCAACCTTTGAGAAAAGTCGAAAGCACAAAACAAACCAGCCCACACTTACCAAGTTTGGGCCAAGAATCAATCTACATCCACAAATCATGGGATTCCCATCTAGATCCCCAATTTGTGGAAACCAACAAGGAAAGCTTTAGCCGCCTAGGGTAAAATGTCACCCTTACCCTTGGCTCTAATCAAACTATAAGTTGTAAACATTTTCTTTTGTCGAGTAGCTGCCTAGTGAAAAAAAAAACATGGTGTTTGCAATGGTACTTGTGTCGCCAAAGACCTCTCCTCTCCCTCTCTTCTAAAGGGCCAAGCCCTTTCCCTTCCTCTCTTCCCCTTTCTTCCTTGATCATCCACTCAACCGAAATCTTTGAAGGCCCCTTACACTCTTGGACGAGGCGCTAAGGAAGTTCCATCATCATTTGATCCCGGCAAAGCATAGAAGGAATTGATAGCTTCATCACTCTCATCTAACATGAAGGATAGCATCATGAAGACACTTCGGCTAAGTTCCTTCCCCTCATCTTTCTCTCTGTTTTAGAACTTAATTGCTACACTAATCTAAGTGTTTGTTGAAGGATTGGTGCAAGGCTTGGGAATCCATATTGGAGGAAGATCTCTCCTCTTCCAACCCCCCCCCCCCCCCCCCCCCCTCTAAATCTAGATAGTCTCTTACCTTTGTTAGCGAGAGAACTAGCGAGCCTATCTCCCCTCTTGATCGATTTTCTTGTTGGACATTTAAACTCTTAACACTCACCCACGCATGTGTGGGCTTGGATGATTGCATGTGTGTAAGCTCATAGGGCCCTACTTCGTTGCCATCAACCATTGGACTGGTGAAGAACGGGAAGGTGACCCCATCTATTCTCAAGGGGTCCAAGGTGAGTGTTTAATTTCAAGTCTTTATTTTTGCAAATAGATCTAAATTTCGGTTTTCTTTACTATTAAAATACCAAAAATATTTTCCAACTTCGTTAGAGTAATTCCAGTTTTTATTATAAAATACAAAAAAATATTTTCTCAAAGCATTGTTTGCATGCATCTTTTGTCTTGTGTTTGCCCCCTGCATCATCACGTCCGCCCAACACCAGTTTGTACACACCCCTTCCGGTCCCATAGGGTCCCTGTCTCGAGATTACCATGGACTTCGTCCTTGGCTTGCCATGCACAGCTTCACGCCACGACTCCGTCTTTGTTGTCGTGGACTACTTCTCTAAGATGGCACATTTCATGCCTTAGTCCAAAACTGCCGATGCCTCGCACATCACATGCCTCTTTGTTAAAGAGATTGTGCGCCTACATGGCCTCCCCCTCACCATAGTGTCTGACCGCGACTCCAGCTTCGTGGGCCGCTTTTGGAAATCTCTTTGGGCCCTCCTAGGCACTACCCTTAGGTATTCGTCTGCATACCACCCGCAGACCGACGGCCAAATGGAGGTGGTTAACCGAAGTTTGGATAACCTTCTGCACTGCTTAGTTGGTGAGTTCCCACGGCATTGGGCTGACTACTTGCCCATCACTGAGTTCGTGTATAACAGCGCCTTTAACCGGTCTACCGGATTGAGTCCCTTTCAGGTTTTGCTCGAGCACTAGCCTCGGAAACCCGTTGACATGCATAACGTCCCCGCCCCTCCTTCCCTCCATGGTCCGCATATGCATTCGCCTCTCATCTCTCAGGTTTGCATGATGAGATTCGTCGCCATATTTACTTGAGCAACACCCGGTATGCTGTCGCGGCCAACGAGCATCGTAGGCCACATCATTTTGAGGTTGGTGAGCTAGTCATTGTGCACCTCCACCCTGAGCGAGTGAGTTCGAGGGCCCACTGGAAACTGCAAGCACACTGTGACGGGCCCTACACGGTTCTACGATGAGTCGGTTCTAACGCCTACGTCCTCGACCTTCTGGAGGATTCACTCATTAGCCCGGTCTTCAATGTCACCGACCTCCTACCCTACCACGCGCCTTTGCCTGCCGGTGCCCCTCCTCCTGCCATGGACCCGCTTTGTTCTCCAGAGGAGAATTCTTCCCACCCCGGGGGAACTAACAGAGTCATGGAAGCAACTAGGTGTGACCCAACACCTGCAGAAGACCCTAGGGAAGCCTCTACAAATCCCTAGGAAGACCCCCACAAATTTTCGGCCCAAACAGAAGCTGCTGCCGGTTTTCAGGGTGAAATTACGACCCGTAATAAAAATTACGATACTACCGTAATTTGTCCAGGACACCCCAAAGCTATTGTCAGATTTCAGGGCAAAATTATGGCCCGTAATAAAAATTACGGCACTGTCGTAATTTGCCCGGAATGCCCAAAACCCTCTGCTAGATTTTCAGCCACAATTACGAGCCATGAAAAACATTACACCCCCGAAATTACGGCCCGTAATATACATTACGGCCCTACTGTGGATTGCTATGAAGTTTCTGCTCAAATTGAGACCGAAATTATGGCCCGTAATAAACATTACGGCCCTGCTGTAATTTGCCTAGAAATGCAAAAAAGCTCCGTTCAGCACGCCGTTCGATGCTCGTAGCATTTCTCGCATCCTCCAGACCGATATGTGGGGATTCTCAGTCCATCTACTGCCTCCGCGGAGTCCGTCCAGCCCATCCCCATGGCCACTCTAACCCAAGGGCCTCCACTAGAAGCCACCACTGACCGCTATCACAACCAAGTCCTCAACATGGCCCAAGAGACCGCCAACAACATTCAGAATCAGCCCACGATCAGCAGGTTTTGCTGCTTCGTGGAAACCTACTTCGAGATGGTGTAGCGTTCAAGTTTGGCCCGGACAACGGCCCGCGAAGGAGGCCTACGCGCTAGCTTGCCCCTGAAGCTAGGCGCCAGCCCTTGTGATTCGCTGCAGAAATTAGTTAGCATCTTGCTTTAGTTTGTTAGGGGGTATCTTGACCCTCTTTTAGGAGGTTTGGACTTTGTTGGCTTCTCCAACAACTCCCATGTGTTTGTCATGTGCTGTTCCCTCCCTCTTGGTCTATAAAAGAGCGCTGAGGGCTTCTTCCTTTTCAGTTTTCGCTGTAGTAGATGCTCTCCCCTACGCGAGAGCCTACGTCTAGTGTAACTCCAGCATCTTCGCTGTCTTTACTTGCTTTCAATCAAAACACCCGGAGAAACCCTGCCGGGCTCTAAGTCCTTTCCAAACTTCCTACGACTTCATTTCCTGGTTGTGTTGGGACGAGCATAGTTCCCCTCTCGCAGTATTGTAAAGGGCTTGCGCGCACGTGCTTGCTTGCTCGAAAGTTGGCCCTTCAATTCAGGTGAGTAGTTTCAGTTGTAGTTTGATCCGTGGTTCCGATTCGCTGGGTTTTGCTCAAGTAAACTTTCGCTGCGATTTCATCGACTTCACCGGATTTCTGAATCGTGCATGCTTTTCTCTTCCCTCATCTCAAGACCCTCTCACGGTTTCAGCATCATAGTTTCCACCTCCTTAGAGTACTGAGCTAAGGACCATCCCTCCCACAGGTCTGCTGCGTCATTATTCCTACAAGCAAACCACTATAAGAAAGAATTGGTGGTGGATTAAGACTAGAAAAATCTTCGGACACCTAATTAGAATAAGAAATTAATATATTATTGATGAAATATATAACTTTACCAATGAAAAAAAAGCCCTAAAAATTTATATAAAAGTTATTATGATGCACATGGAGGCATCCCACATCGTATTATGTGACATAAATATCAAGTTTGATGAAATACTATCTTTTTGGAAAAAAGTATTATCTTTTGATACATGGCTTTACGAATTAAAAAAAAAAGCCTTAAAAGTTGAGAAGACATGGAAAGAATGCAAGTGGTGGTCATCAACCTTAGGAGTGAGGAGGGGAGATTGGGATAGAACAAGTAAATGCCTAGGAAATTTTTTAACCACCAATTTCAGACTACTACAGGTCTCTAAATTTGCATCTATGTATTAACAGGTTCATGAAAGGCAAACTGCAAGAGAAGTATTCCGATAAATAAGAGTTCTTCCACAGCCATTTCCTGTATGCATACTTAAACTCTCCCAAATACTAAGGTTGAGTAGCACAATTTTAATCCAAACGATTTAGGAGAATAGAGGAGATGGAAGTATCATTATGAGCAAGAGTATCATTCATATGCTTTCAAGAAAGTCAAAAGGTTCAAGAGAAAACTAGCAAAGCTTATAAACTTACATGGTTCTTTGGAGGAGTTCTTCGGAGTACAGGAAAAGACTCAGAACCGGGCTCGACAACAACAACGAGGGTAAAGAAAGCTCCAAGCTAAAGCAAGGGTCAGAGGGAGAGGAACATTTCAAGCTTCAAGAACAACGACAACAATGAGGTGCCAAGCTAAAGCAAGGGGTTTTCATTTCAGAGGGAGAGGAACACTTGAAGCTTCAAGAACGATGACAATAATAAGGTTGCCAAGCTAAAGCAAGGGTTTTCATTTTGAAGGGAGAAGAAAGCTTCAACCTTTAAGAATCTACCTGTACAAGCATAGATTGAAGAGCATCGGCAATGAGGGGGCTTCCGAGGTTTCAGACAGTGAAAAAAATTTAGGGCAATTGAAATTTTTTTGGCCTGAATGATTTTTTTTTATTTAGGGAAATAGAAATGTTACCCTGGTTAGGGTTACGCGAGCAATGAAGGTAATAAGACAGATGGAGAGTGAATGCAAACGGAAATGGTTTAAAAGAAAGTTAAGTAATTTACATCTAGATATGTAATTGTCCTATTTTTTTTTATGTGTGCTTTCAAGATGCACGAACCTTGCTTATCCGTGCCTAGGAAAATTTCTAGGAAACATGACCTTCAAGGTGGGCCTGTCCATTAATCGGGTCAAACTGATAAATCAAACTGAACCGAACCAAATTAGGTGGTTTGGTTCGATTTTAGTATTAATTGGTTCGGTTCGGTTCGGATTGGGAGGAAGAAATTTTTAATCGGTTCGGTTTCGGTTTCTGTTTTCCAAAATCAATGAAAACCGAACCGAACCGAATAGGCATAGGTTAATTATTAAACTTAAAAACCCAATTCCCATTTCGGCCCAACCGAACCCTAAACCGGCCCACCATCCATTCGTCTGTTTCCCATTCGGCTCCCTCACACCATCCTTCCTAAATCCCTAAATCGACTCACGCTGCGACCACCATGGCACATGACTCGCCGACTTCGTTTGCCCTCAGCGGCCTACACAGCAAACGGCGGCAGCATTCGCTGGCGGGCGACGCTTGACTTCGAGAGGTGGCGGCGGCCAGCTTTAGGCTACTGACGGACGACGACGAGTTTGACACGTGGAGCACGTGGAAGGAGATGGTTCTGGTGAGATCCTTGCACGTGGGTAACGAGTAGGCGGTGGCTCGAGTTCCGTCGACACAGATGGCAGCGACGACGCGTGCTGGCGAATAAGGAAGCCGAAGTCGGTGTGACGCCGCGTGGAGCGTTGGCAACAAGCGAAGCTTCCGCGTAGCATGGGCGCAGGTGACACGGCTTCGAGCGGCGAGGGCTTCGAGCATGGGCACGGCTGACGATGATGTGGCTGTCAGGTGATCTTCCGTACAATTTTTTCATTTGCTTGTTTTCCTTTGGCGATGTCACATTCTGGCTGAGCTTTTCGGTGATTTTCGGCTCCTCCATTTGTTCGTTCCGTGGCGAACTTCTCTCAGTCCATGGTGATGTTCGGCTTCTCCAGCGACATGGAGAAAGCGAAAAAAATTTAATACAGTAAATTCAGTTTCAATCGGTTTGAACCGAACCGAATCGGACATTTTCGGTTCGGTTGAAATCGGTTTTTATATAATTCGATTCGGTTTTCGATTTAAAAAAATTAAATTGGGTTGGGTCCAATTAATTCGGTTCAGTCCGATTCGAGTTAAACTGATTGGACAGCCCGACTTGAATGAATCCCAAACTTAAATGTATACATGAATGGGTGGTGGTGGTCGCATAAAAAAAAATAAAAAGGTCAACCAAATGTACGATACGATGGCGACGGCGCGCAGGCCAACCACACTCGCACTGCATCGCACACAGATCCAATTATCAACCACACAAATTGGTGCATTATCATTTAGCTTCCGTAATGTCAGGAGGCCAACCACACTCGCATTGCATCGCACACAGATCCAATTATCAACCACACAAATTGGTGCATTATCATTTAGCTTCCGTAATGTCAGCGGTAAATAAGCAAGTATAAAACATTGGGAGATAAGTTATCAAGAAAATTCTCCCAAAGGAACCTCTCGAGAGACAAAAGTCTTACGAGATTGTGACGGAGGATCCATCAAGCGGTAAATAAGCAAGTATAAAATGAACTTGCCCCAAGCCGCTTCCCTATTGGGCTCTATTTATTAATCATAGGGAATCGTCAGGTATTTATACAAATAGAGATAATCCATATAGTTAAGGAAACTAAGAAAATTAATAATGGCTATAAGTATTTGAAAGAATCTTATTTTTCTAGTTTCTATGATGCACTTGAGCTTATCGACAAAAATTAATCAATTTAGATAGTCTTTGTGGCTCCGATTAAGACTAGATCAATGTATCATTGGTTCAAGAGAAGTTTCATTGAAGTGCAATACGAATCTTTAGGTACCTACATATCTCTCTCAACTTGGTTAAGTTTTTTTTTAAGGATATACATATATATATATATATATATGTATATATATATATATATATGTATATATATATATATATATGTATATATATATATATATGTATATATATATACATATATATATACATATATATATGTATATGATCATATCAAATTCAGCTTATAATTATAAAACTTTTATATTTAGTAGGTTCTAGCTTTTTATTTAGTATAAATGAAGACATGTGTTTGGAAGAAGAGTTAACTTATAAACGTCTACCATAATATGGTTTACAATTTTGATACAAAAATTGACCACCCAAAAAATCATTACTCCAATGAGAACATTTGTTTAGTTTGATAAATATCCAAATAGATTTTTATCACTTTATATAAAAAAATAAAGAGATGAATATCTGATGCCTTGTATTTTAGTAGTAGTTTCTGATATTATTTTATCTTAAAATAAGACATTTTTGTGCTTTTATGTAATTTTCAGGCTTATTTACTTGCTTTGTTAGGAATCTTGACTTTTCCTTATGTTTGTGCAAATTTAGGTAAAATCACTCATTTTTGGAGCTTTTTGGAAATTCTAAAGTCATAGCGTGATTCCTTACGAGAAAAGGAAGATGCACATCAAATTTGGGTCCAATCTAAGCTACTTTGAAAAATACAGCCAGGTGAACACCGGGGGCTTTCACCTAATGTCCGAAAGTTCACAGAAGACTTTACCGCCTAGTGAACCCCACAGGGTTCATCCGTGATTCTCTCTGAGGCAATTCGCACAGAAATCAACAGTACACTTCACTGGCTGGTGACCAGCGGGGTACACCGGTGATTCTTTCTTGACAGAACTGCATAGTAGACTTCACCACCTAGTGAACCCCGCGGGGTTCACCCGTGATCATAATTGGTAGTCCGACCTTTACTCGATTTTTCTGTGATTTCAGGCCCAATAAAAATCAAAAAAATATTAAAAAAATATGTTTTGGAAAGCTAAGAGGCAGGCGAATCTTTTGGGCATAAAAGCCCTCTTTTTCGTGCCATATTTGGAGAGCAATTGATGGACGAAGCGGCTAAGGCTAGTAGACCGATGACAAGGGCTTTTCGGAGAGGATTTTGGGGCGATTTCACGACGGATCTTCACCAAACTTGGAGGAAAAGTTCGTATCATCTTTTCCTACCTCTCCTTAGTCTTTGTTTCTAGTTTTCTTTGTTGATTGGAAAGATTTATACCGAATTTCATGGCTTTTGTAGCGTAAACCTTTATTTGGGGCTCGGATGAAGCCTTTTGACTTGATCTATTGTATGAACTAAACTTTCTTAATGTTTTTGGTCTTATCTGAGCATATTTTATTTAGTTGTGCTTATTTCATAATATTACCTTGATCAAGTAATGTTGTGCATTAATCGACACGATTTATACCGAGAGGAGGATCGTGGCGGTGGAACACCTAAGTAAAACTTGTGAATCTATGACACGAGAGTGCTTGGATTTCGCTCGAGGTTAATATAATTTTCCATAGAACTTAATGGGTTTATCTGGAATGATCCACCACGAGAGTAGAAGACCGTTCCGGATAAGCACCAGGGTGTACCACCGAGAGGGGGTATCCTGTAACTTAGGGAAGATTCCTTATGTAAAATAATAAACTCATGCATCAACTAAATTCTAGTTCAGATAGATCAGTCAATGTGGTGAATTCTGTAGTCCTGATATCTCTCAATTAGACACCTTTCATGTTTCTGTCGTTGCTTTCCTATTTTATTTATAGTTGAGTTAGTTTACTTTATTCCCAAAACACAAAAAATTGGATTGCTTAGCTTCTAAAAATCATAATAGAGTTGGTACTTGAACTAGCTCCCTATGGGATCGACAATCTTTTATATTACTTCGATAACACCATGCGTTTGCGGTGTGTATCAAGTTTTTGGCGCCGTTGCCGGGGAGCTTCGGTCAATATTAGCAAATTTCTGAAATTTAGTAAACTAAGCATTTTTTTCTTACATTTTATTTTTATTTCTTTTATTTATGTTATTTCCTTTCTTAAGCTTTATCATTGTGTCTAATCAATATTTTTTGCAAAAGAGCTTAGGAACAGGTGATTTGTATGACCAAGATCTTGAAACCTTCACCTATGAATATGGAAAATGCCCAAGTACCTTTGGCTACAAGGAACAACAACAACAGGACTTTGAGAGATTATGCTACTCCATCTATACAACACTTACAATTGGGCATTGTTCACCTAAATGTGGAAGCCAAGAATTTTGAGATCAAGCCTGCACTATTGTCGATGGTTCAACAGAACTAATTTGGAGGCTCTCCACTAGAAGACCCTTACATGCATTTAGCCATATTTTTGGAATATTGTGATACTTTTAAGATTAATGGTGTTTCTACTGATGCAATTAAGCTAAGACTATTCCCTTTCTCTCTCAGGGATCAAGCTAGAGCGTAGTTGCATACTATTCCAACTGCTTCAATCAGAACATGGGAAGAGCTTTCACAAGCTTTCTTGTCTAAATACTTCCCTCATAGTAAGACAATTCAGTTGAGGATTCAGATTACAAGTTTTATGCAGAAATATGGAGAATCACTTTATGAAGCATGAGACAGATTTAAAGAACTTCAAAGAATATGCCCACATCATAGACTTCAAAATTGGGTAATTGTTCACACTTTTTATAATGGTCTAAATTATAACACGAGGCTTATTGTTGATGCAGCTACTTGTGGGGCTTTGATGAATATGACTGTGGATGATGCTATGAACCTGCTGGAGGATATGGCCCTCAATAACAGTCAATGGTCAGGTGAGAGAGTTAACTCATATAGAGCTGCAACTCCAAGTAAGTATGATTTACACAAATTGAGCTTGTTAGATGCACAGGTAGACTATTTGTCACGAAAGTTAGATTCCTTTATTGTCAATTCAGTTAAAGCCACTAATATTTATTATGAATTTTGTGGAATTTTAGGACATAAATTTGCTGAATGCTAATTAAGAATCTCACAACTTAAACCTTTTAGAGAGCAAGCCAATACCTTTTGGAATACCAACCCTAGACTACATTTAGACCCATATTATAATACATACAATCCAAGTGGGTGGAACAATCAAAATTTTTTTGATGAGAACAATCCTAGCCCAGTTCTCCAACCTAGCTATAGGCAACCTCCTGAATTTCAACCAAGACAGTTTATGTCACCTCAAAAGTCTAACCTAGAGTCATAACTAGAGACTTTGGCTGCACAAACCAAGAAAATTGAGAGTGTTAGTGAAGGCATTAGGCAACTAACATCTAGACTAGATGCTTTCGAGGCCCACAATAAGATGTTGGAAACCCAGTTGGCTAATCAAGCTAGCATCTCTATAACAGCCTCTAGTAAACTCTCATCTCAACCTGAGATAAACCCGAGTGAATGTTATAATACAAATATAACTTGCAATGGGAAACAACTTGAGGAGCCTAGGATGCATGCACAAGACACTAAGATTAGATCTCCTGAGATACTTCAACCTGAACAATCAAAAGAGGAGATAGAACATGTGAAACCACTTGAGGATATACCTTATTTTGTAGGGTCTTGCTATAATGATGATGTTGTTGAGGAAGTAGTTAACCATGCTATGATTGACGAATTTCTTGTGGATCCTATAGAAATCTATTTTGCAGCTGAAGAGAAGGTGAAGGACAATGAAAAATCTCAATCTTTTGCTATACTCCTTGATTCAACTGAACCGGTCATCCTAAAGAAGGTACAATTTGAAAATTTGCATAGGGAAGCAACCAAGGTAACTAATGAAGGAAAAATAGACTTGAAATCATTTTCTGATGCTTTAAGGTATGCATTCCTTGTTGCTTACATATACATTCTAATCTATGAATAACACTACAGTCGAGCTAATGACCGTAAACAAGCGCTTCTTGGGAGGCAACCCAAGTCTTTTCTACTTTATTCACTTTTGTATTGTGTGTTTTATTTATTTAGTCTTTTGATTATGAAGTTTGATAGTTTATTTTGTTTTGTGTTAGAATGTTGATGATCTTGTCCATGTCCGATGCTATGGCCATGATGAAAAATTTCATAATTGTTGCATTCTGCAACCATAAACTCACATGACTGAGCGAGACAGAAATATTTTGATACTATATCCTATATCTAGCGAGAAGGATCCCCCTATTTCTATTGTAGCATTGTTATCATTCAGAGATTATGAGATTTGGGAAGATGGTGATGATGATGATGATGACCCCCAGAAGGAAGGTACTGAAATGAACTCTAATGATGAGGACTTTAAGCTTAAGAGGAAGAAGTGAGTATTACTTTCTCTTATTTCCCCCCACTCTCTCACGACACATTGATTGCATATAGGACTATGCAAATTTTTATGTGGGGAGGGAATAATTCTTATGCTTGTTCCTTCTAAAGCACAGTCTTCTAACTATTCATTTCGAATTATATTTTGACTTACTCTGACTTTTGCTATGTCTGTTATACATGATTGTGGTATTTTGACTATATTGTGATAATAGCTATGCTCTATTTGATTCTAATTTTGTGATGATGATGCTGTGGTGATACTATGACACTTTGATATGAGGATTACTCTGCTGATGACTTCATCATACATGCTGATGATTTTGGGATATGCGGATGTGCTGAAAATCTGATGATATGGATATACTACTCTGCTAATGATTTGGTAATCTCTATTGTAATACTTTTTTAAGCTATTATTTACTGCTATGATGTTCTATTTTGCTACTGATACTCTTTTGTACTGGTACTGTGGTGGTTTCATGACATTTTTATGATATTTTATTCATGTTGTGATGCTATGGTACTTGACACTATGATTTGATTGTGTTGCTACTCTTTGTAGTAGTAAATTTTTATGTGTGGATGCGACATTTTTTGATGACACTTCTGCGAATTGGTTTTATAATACTATTGAGATATTTTATATATTTGTCATGCTATTGTGATATGTTGTTGTGATGATATTTTTTTTTGGGATATTCTTGTCTGGATTATGACAGTGTGATTATGTAATGCTTCTATTATTATACATTGAGTCTGATTCAAGTATTTTGCATAAATGATATTGCAATATTTTAATGATCTTTCTGCGATGATTGTTGATTCCATGATACACCACGATATCTATGATAATGCTATGATCCTATGATAGCCATGTGTAAACTTTGAGATTGAATCCATGCATAGTAGGAAGTTGTCCATGTGACTATTTATCATTTTGATATGAAAAGACACTTGTGGAGAGAAATTTTCAAGTGAACAGATAAATACTTAAGTAGATAAACAGTAAATATCTAAGTAAATATTTATCAATTTGTTATAGAGAAATTAATATCCAAGCAGATTTTTGATGTTCAATCGAATCAATATTCTAGCAAATATGGAAAAATAAATATTCAAGTGAATATCAAAGGAAGAATGTTCAAGCAAATATTTAGCATAAATATCTAAGCAAATATTTATAGATAGAAGGAGATAAATATTTTGATATATAAGTGAATATTCATATATTTAATATTCAAGCGAAAATCTATAAAATTATGGAGATAAATAACCAAGAGAATATTTATAGCTAGGTGAAGCAAATATTCATCTACTGATATCAAGTCAATATCTATAGATTTGATATTCAAGCAAATATTTATAAAATTATGGAGATGAATATTTATAACTAGGTGGAGATAAATAAATACTTACATATTGTTTCTTAAGAGTGATGCAACAAAAGACATTTCCCCCCAAAAAAATTTTTTTGCTCATCATGCCTACTTGTGACGGCCGATCACAACTGTGACTAAGATCATGACCTAGCCGTGAAGCATTCTGTAGAGTTTGGAGAATAGTCTGAAAGCCAACACGGCTGTGAACCTCATCATGGCCTGCCCGTGATGGCCAATCACAGTTGTGAACCTGATCAAGGCTTACTTATGAATCATTCTATGGATTTGGCGAATTTCCATCATGGCCTGTCTATAACGGCCGATCACAACCATAACTAGGATCACGGCCTGCCCATGAAGTGTTTTGTGGATTTAGTGACTTTCCGTCACAACCGTGAACCTCATCAAGGCCTACCCGTGATGGACCCAGAAAGGCCATAATAGTAAATTTCGAAGGTCCTTCGATAATCCCAACATCCTAGCATGCCTCTAGAGTGTTGATATGGAGCCCATTCAAACCCTATGGTGGATTAAAGAACCACACCTCACATGGAACAACAACCTACTATCTAACTCGATGCAAGAGTCTGCCAACACCACCATGAATCAACTGACCATCAACCAGTTTTGCTATTTCATCGCGGCATGCTCGAAGATGGAGTAGATTGCCCATCCGGCCAACGAAGCCTAGCCCAAGCGCTAGCCTAGTTAAGGCTTGTGCAGACTACTTTATTGTTGGTGTTTATGCCTAAGACCTAGTTTTGGTCTATCTTTTGTACTACTTGACATTGATATTTCTTAGATATCATACTAGATCTACCTACTGTGAGGCTCTAACTTGGTGTCATGAGTTAACCTCACAAGTGACAGGAGATGTATTGATCCTTTGACTTGAGGTCATTGACTTTTCTATATGGTTAGGGACATACTTTGATACAACCTAACACCTCACCGTAGTTGGGAGGTCATAACAGTTGTCATTGAACATGTCACGACCCATATGAGAAGGTCAATGAACAGATACAGGATTTGCCCCTTGCTAAGGGAAGCTTGATATCCATGGGGCCCCCCCTATGGTTCTATGACTGAAAGTGTATAACCATACCCAGGTGAGAACCTGATTTAATCATGACCATGAGATTGGGTAAAAGCAAGTGGTGACACACTTGTCCAATCGGATATCAGTTTGGCAAAAGGACTATAATGCATTGGTACCTTATTGCAATGGTGGGAATGTCGATGTCGATATCCATTCCAAAGACTTATGTAGCAACGATGCACTGCTAGGTGTCACTCACTGCTTGTGATGACCTTTATTCATCACTGCCAACATCAGAGGAACCTATAGGGTCGCACACTTTTATGCTTGAGTTTTCATATTGATCAAATAGCCTTCGGATCGAGTTATTTCATAACTCGGATTTATTTGGGAGATTTCATCAGTGCCAATGGGCCTGATGAGATGGAAGAGACTTATTAGAGCCAAACTTTATTTTTAGCATATTAACCAAAATTAACCATGGTTAGCCTTATTTGACCTTGGGTTACATTGGAATGGATCCAATGGCTTGGTTAACATGCATAATGATGTTTGGGTTAGGCCCATTACCCAATGAGGCTTGCTAATAAGTTGTAATGAAGAGATAAGAGGATAAAAGGGTATAATAGGGATGAATTAATGGGATAGGCGCCTATGGTCTCCTAGTTGGACTAGGATTGGCGCCTATGACATATTTGGTGTCTTCCAAGTGATAGATTGAGATTGGATTTTGATTTGATCCCTTGAGATATTAATTGGACTGTGACAGGCACATGTGGGCTGATTATTTACATAATTAGAGTCCTAATTTAATTGGGATTTGAGTCTATGACATATTAGGCAAACTATCTACATGCTTTGACTAGGTCTTGATGCATTGATGGAAATATTGCCTCATATGGAATGATATGGGTGCATATGGCATGAGCTTGCTTAGGCAAGGCTTAGGCGCATATGGGATTAAGGATTTGATTGATATAATTGATTGGATAAATCCCTTAATCAAAGCCCTAATCACCTACACCTTCGAATTAACCCTAACCGCCCTTTACTCCTATAAAACAAGCCCTAGCCGACCCTCCTCTTGCACTAATCCTTGGAGGCATGGAGACTAAAGGGGGCGCAAGCTAGGATCCTTGGAGCATCTTCTTCTTCCATCAAGGCCGCAAGCATCATCCTTCTTCCTCCTCTTAGCGCAAGTAAGGCTTTGGCTTCATGGTTTTTCTTCTTCCTTCTTCCTTCTTCCTTCTTCCTCCTTGGCGCATCCCTCCTTGGTGGTAGCACAAGTGGATTGGAGGACTCTCCCTTGGCATGGATCTTCTTCCCAAGGCTAGCATCGGGTGTGGAAGAAGAGAACTCAAGCATCGGTTGTGTGCGAGACTGCAGAGGGTGAACACTTGGGCGCCTACATCATTTTCTCCATCAATTGCTTTGAGATATTATCTCTCACTCACTGTGTCGACCCCCTCGCTTGAATCGATCCATCGGGTTTTTGGGATAGGTCTATTTCGGGGATATGCTTCCGCTGTGTTTCTGTAATATCTTGTAAAATTTTAAAATATCCCCGGGGTTTCCCAACATTTAGTTTTTAAGATTTAATTTTGTTTTTAACTTTTTAGCTTTTAAGTTGTTAAGGTAGTTAGAATATTCTAACCACCTTATCATGTGTGTATTGTGAGCCTCAACCCCTTAAACTTATAAAAGGAAGGCTTGGTAAGTAAAGAACTCAGCTTGCTTAGAGAGGAAGCTCACTTTGGAGAGTTGCGAGAGCTTGTTGCTAGAGGCAAAGACCCCGAACTTGTAACTTCTAGTTCTTGAAGGAATTAAATTGCACCTAGTGCTCATCAGGGTTAACTCTTGTTTCTATATTTGCATCTCAATTCACATTTTTCAATGTAACCCCTTGCTAGTCCGAATGCTGAAAGCAAGGGAGGTGTTGTTTGTTCTCCTGTGTTCAGGGCTAAGACACTGAGTTGTTCGTTGGACCTTGTGATTGCCCTAATGTGGATGCTAAGGGCAAAAATTGGCTTACTTGCTTGAGGTCAGTGCAAGTTGGTTTTAGTAGTTGTGTTGTTGATTTCGTCGTTATACGGTGCTGCTTGAACACACATCTTGATAGAATTTCAATATTGCTTTCTCGCTCGATTTTCCCTACGCATACGTTTTCACTTCCCTCATCTAAAGATCCTTTCACGGCTTTATCGCTACATTGTCACCTAAGGTCTAGAGCCAGAACTGAGAACCTCCATCTCATTATCATCCTCAACGAGGGAAGAAGGAAAGCATGGAAAACATCATTTCCCTCATATTTTAGAAGGGAAATAAAATAAAGGATGAAAAGTGAGAAGGAAAAGCCACTTGTTTTCCTTCTTTTTCCTATCCGTCCAAATCGGGTAGAAAACGCACGCGAGCCCTTTTTTCCTCTACTCTCACTCCCTCCAGACCTTTTTTTCTTCCTTGTGCTCACGCTTGCTGCCTCTTTTGCCATCATCCCCATTGTCGCCACCGCTGTAAACTCCTTCCCGTCTCTCCCATTTTTTCTTCCTCTCCTTAGTTGCTCACGCTCATCATTCAATTGTCTTCGACTCCGGCCATTGCCATTGCTAGTTGTTGCCGCCGCCCTTGCTTGCCCTAACTCACAAGATCAATTTGGATTTTATTTATTTCTTTAGAATAAGCAGAATAAATTTGTAGTTTGATTTTTGCATGATTTTGGTATAGCTTGATGTTGAGCTTTTTTGTTGGTCATTTGATTAGGATCTTGTTATATTATTATAAAGTACATACATACATTTGTAAACATATATATATACATTCATACCTACACTTATATATATATTTGTATAAATACACATTCCCTCATGATCACACGTATAAGTACTTCATAGGCGCATATATAACATATACATAAATGTACAAATGTTATGAACCCAAGCGCTGTAGCAGCTATAGTAACCTACAGGAATTATGTGTAAAAACATAAGGTCAAACTTTTTCGAATAGTTGATCAGTAGATTCAAACAACTATATCTATTTTAATTCTATTCCTTCGGAGAAGTCAAAGAATTCTAAAAGGTTCAAACTTTAATGCTTTGCACTTACAATTTGCAGATTTATAGTCATCAATGTTTGTAATTTACTTTTGTGACTGCTGGAACAATTCTTAATTGTTGTTCCTACTACAAACTTCAACTATCTTTTATTTTTAAAATCAATTTCACTATTTCAATCCTATTACGTAGCTTTTCCATTAAATAGTATCCATCTTATATTGTTGCTTTCAATTTTTAGGCTTCACCTCTTCTTCAACACTTACAAAAATATCTTGAATAGTAGTAGTGTTGATCTTGAGCAAACTTTTCATTGATAGGTTTTCTAATTATGCCTCCAACGAGTAATAATGATTAGAGATTTATACAATTGCGTAACCTCCACCGTAGACATTGTCAAATTGTAGCTATAACAAGATGTTGTGTTGCACAATTGCACCACATTGTCCTTTTTATATTTCACTCATGGACAAGCCATTAGTGGAGAGTAATGCATATAAGGATTGAAAAGGATTTTTAAAAAAAATTAACTAGTTCTAATCTTTATTGTCATAATATTTTAAGAATAGACAGGAATGTCTTTTTGCATTTACATTTACATTTATGTGAGATTCTATGAGGCACAGATCTAGTCAAATGATAATAAAAATTCTAGTTTTTTTTACCATCGTACTCCTAGAAATATTAGATTTTATCAAGCAGCTATTATTAACTTACATGAGGAATTTATCAAGCAACTTGACGATTTAGTGGTCCCTCTTGAGATTCACAATAAGAATAGATCTTATATGTTGTGTGTTGTTGTGTTGTTTGTTTTAAAAATGGTTTTAAATGTGGCCAATGACTATAAATTTTGTTTTTTTTGACATAGGCAAGTTAAGTAATGAGAGCAAGGTTTGACCCCCAAAACCTTGTTATTAACAATAAAAATTCTTACCAATGAATCTAACTAACACCCCAAGACCCCAATGACTATAAACTTGATCACTATGTGAGGTTTGTTTATTGTTTGCTATTCAGGAGCTATACTTCTCTAGCTTTTGCATTAATGTTAATATTAATATTGATGTTAGTTTTATATATGAAGCCAAAAGATTTGTTCTTTAATGTTAGTTTTATCTTGACTTTTGAGGGCTTTTGAATATTTGAACTTGGTGCTTGTCTTTGAGAGCTTGTAGATATTTAATTTGAAGAATATCCTGCCTTTTGAGGGCTCGTGAATATCCTGCTACTTGAGATCATGTGGAAATTTAGATTTAGAGAATATCCTATCTTTTGAGGACTTGTGTATATCAGAACTTGATGAATATCTTACCTTTGAGGGCTTGTGGATGCTTGGGTTTGAATAAATATCCTGCCTTTGAGGGCTTGTGAATATTTGGACTTAGTGAATATCCTACTTTTTGAGGGCTTGTGAATATTCTTATATTTGATATGATAGATATTTGGCCTATGAAGGGCATGTGAATAAATATGTGTCATTCGATAAATATTTGGCTTATAAAGGACAAGTAATATTTATCTACTTTTCATATTTAAGTTGATGAATATTTGGCATTGACCAAGGAGAAATCTGAATGGTGCAACATTGAGGAACTATGCCCTAATACTTAGTATCAGTGAGAGGCGTCGACATCGTCTGTGAGGGTGAGCGGCGAGTAGGTGTCGGCGTAGTCTGCGGAGGCAGCGAGCAATGGCGTCTACAAGGCGGTGAGCGACGGCATCTGCAAGGCGGTCTGTGAGGCGAGGGCGAGTGGCATCGTCAGTAGCTCCAGCGTCTGCGAGGGCAAGCAGCGAGAGGCAACGTTTGTGAGGGCGAGCGACATCGTCTGCGAGGAGGCGAGCAACGACATCTGTGAGGAGGCAAGTAATGGCATCTGTGAGGCGGCAGGCGATGTTGTTTGCCGAGGCAAGGGCGAGCGGCATCGTTAGCAGCTCGAGCGTCTGCGCGCGGCGTCTCATGCTTGAGGCATGAACTATAAATCCGCCCAATTTGGACGGACATGAAACAAGGGATTTTGCCCTCGTCTATCTGTCTAATAATCCTTTGTTTTAGATCCATCCATCCTAGTAAACGACGGATTTTTCTATTCCTCATTCTCTCCCTCCTAAAATCCTTCCTGGTAAATAGGCTGTTAAACAGTAGATGGATTGGAATTAGCATTGGAAGGGCTAGTGAGTCGAGTCGAATTATTGTGGTGGTTTCAACTTGAATCAATTCCAATATTGTGGTTAGAGCTGAATGACATCTGATGTTCGTTTGTAATGAAATTAGGGTTCAATTCAAGTTAAGCTGAATCGTCATATTGTAGCAAATTGACTAGACCTTAATCTGGTTAGAGTATTGGAATAATAAATTTGGTTGGATTAGAGGCCATGCCTGGCCAAATGCATATTTGCCTTAATCTGAGGTAATATTTCGATACCTTTGAGTAAAAGTCAAATTCGGATTTTAGTATGAATCTCGATTGATTTAGAATTTTGATCAACACTATATTTTATCTTCAAGGCTGATTGACTACTGAAATACAGCTTGTGGTCCTGACGCATTTTTATGGTGAACACATTATATGGATTGGGCCGATCGCCTTGGTGTTTTGTAACAAGTCTGATTATCTCTATAAATATTGAGTTGAATCACTGCACTACAATTTGAAGCCGTCTAACCATTTGCAGAGGTGATTTGGGTTGAATCGGATTGAACTTGAAATATTGGCTTCAGTCGGATCGAATCTGATGTAATATTTTTGAATGGCATCTGCTGCACACTTCTTAGTTGGCACTAAAATCAAGCTGCAAACTATTGGGTTGAGTCGAACTGGAAAATACGACAGACGTGAGACATATCTGAACATATTTCCAATCTTGGATTCTCTTTTCCCTTTGATCTCAAAACCGGTAGGGCAATAGCTCTGTGACAGGCTTGATGGTGAGCAGATTTAGCGGCAGATAAGGGTTATGGTATAGCGGCACATTCTTGGATTTTGGAACATATTTCCAAAGTTGGAAAGGGTTTGCGGGAAAACGAAGAGGGAGTTCTGCCTGTTTGGCCGAGGCAACAGAGTTTTCATCTTTGTGACGAGACGAGCTCGATGGCGAGCAGATCTGGCGGCAGATGTTCTTGATGATCGACTCTTATGGAACCAGTGAGGAAGCTTGCAGGAAACGGACTCCAGTTTAGCAGCATCGACAGATCTCTACCTCTGTGACAAGCTCGATGGCGAGCAGATTCGTCTGATATAAGGGTTCCGGTAGAGGGACCGACGGCAAGAGGCTCGGTGACAGACTTTCTCTTTGGAGACCAATCCGAAAGCGATGTCATATTCTGGCGACGAACACGACAGTACAGTCTCAGCGACAATTTCCAGTAATAGTGACAAGCTTAGAGGCGACTTCTGCTCATGGTGACAAAGCTTAACAGTGACAATGGGCATTGGCTTCTCGGCAAGTTCATCTGTAGGCTTCTGCCCTCGCGATGGGCTCGGCAACTACTTTCTATCTGGGAAACAGGCTTTTTAGTGATGACTTCATATTAGGGCTTGCTGTTGGATACCAAAATGGGCTTGTACTAGATCGGTAGCCCATTGACCGGTATTAAATTATATCAATCAGGAAAATTTTAAGCTGAGATTGCTGGATTTTGGATTCTAAATTTGGATTTATTTGGTTTGAATTTTCTTCTAACATGAATCTCTTTTTTTAGTTAAGTTGAACTTAATTCTTTGACTCCGAAATCACAAATTATTTTGACTTGGTTTAATATGAATTCACTAGCATTATTTAACAAGTGTTGGGTTCTAAAAAAACTCTGTTTCTAATGTTTTGGTTTCGCCCCTCTCCAAATCTCTTATCTTCATAGCATCCAGCAATTTGGAAAAGGTACACTGCTTATCCACTTACCATTCTCATCTTTTATTTTCTTGTAGCATTCTGCTTCTATTGAATGTCTTTGCAGCATTGATGATCTTTTGTTGTAATATTGCAAACTCTATGTTGCAATCTTTTGATCTTTATTGTTTTTTGAAATATGGAGTTCGAGCCTGGGGCTTTTTGTAATTAGTTACCGTAGTGATTGGTAACTAATAAAGAGTATTATTTAATAATAATATTAGAACATGGGGTGCAACCTATATCTCTAATATTTTATTATTAAATAAATAAAGTATTATTAAATATAATTAGAACATGGGATGTAATCGATGTCATCCATGTCTTTAATAATATTATTTAATAATTAAAGCATGATTAGTGGCCTACCAAAATTAGATCCGAATTTATCTATAAATAGAGGTTGTGTTAGCAACCCAGTGTGAGAGAGGTCATGTGCTTGGCAAACACTAAGGCAACATCATCTGAGCAGTTTGCTAGAGCCCAGCATTTCTTGCACGACGCAAAGCAAAAAAGAAGTATTGTGCATGATAAATCAGCAATGGCTGGAGGTATGTCGATCTAATATTACGCTTCCACATTTTTATTTAATTACTAGATTATTTTGTATTCACATGTCTTATAGTTGGCATCAGAGCAAGTTTTGCATCTGTCTTGTTGATATTAAAAAAAAATGAGGTTAATTTTTCATTTTTAAATTATTTATGCTTTAAGGAGATTATTTGCACTACTATACTTGTGTTTTTGGGATAGATGCTACATAATGAAATTTGTTTTGGATGTGCGTGATCGGTGCTACCCGAATCCATTTTGGACGTACGCATAATGCGTTACCCAAAATAATATTTGGACATGCCCGATTATCTATACCTAAAACTTTTTCCTTGGATGTGCGCCATCCCTAAAACATTATTGAGTGTCTGCAATAATCTAGGATAAGCATATTTATGTCATTTTCTCTTATGCATATTTAAGAATTATTATGCATTCTTGATGGATATTCTGATTTAATGACATATAATAATTGAACTATGCAATTTTTCAGATTAAATTTCCATCATATATTTTGGAAATTTAATATGCATTTTGTTCAATTTATGGATAATTTATTTATGCAAAATATCTAGTGCAATATCATGTGTATAATTGTTGCTAGAATTTCTTTTGGTACTTGCATAAATTATGATTCATACAATTTTGATTAATTAAAAAGTAGCCACAACATTTTTAATTATGATAAATTATACATGGGTCTAGGATCACATCCAATTAGGATGAGATCAATGGTGATTAATTATATTTAATATAATAAGAATTATCCCACTGAAATTTTTATTATATTTTGTATGATTAATTAGGATGAAATATCAAATTATTTTTCTTAATTTCCCACAGGGATTAAGAAAAGGAATATAATTTGATAAGTTCATCATGAATAAAACATATGAACTTTGATTAAAACTTAGCCCACAGGCAGTTTAATTGTTATTTAATTCATACATAAAAATTTTATAGCATGTTTTTACATTGATAAATACATTATTTATGTCTTTGCATCAAACTAATTTTTAATATAAGGATGTGTATTTTAATTGATGCAGTTATACAACCTGTGAATTTTTCTGATATCCAATGTGAAATTCCTGAACTCAACAATGATAACTATAAAATTTGGAGAGAAAGAATTCTTCTCTAATTAGGATGGATAGATATTGATTATGCTATCCATAAAGAAGAACCACCTGTACCTTCTAATATTAGCACTCAGGGTGAAATTACTCTTTATGAACGTTGGGAGCGATCAAATCGCCTCAACATGATGTACATAAAGACAAAAATAAATGATTATGTAAGAGACTTATTGAAGGCTATTGATGAACAATTTGAGTCTTCTGACAAAGCTCTTGCTAGCACTATAATGACAAAGTTGTCATCAATGAAGCTCACAAGTGTTAAAGATGTGCATGAGCACATCATGCAAATGAGGGACATTGCGGCTCAATTAAAGTCTCTAGAAATTGAGATGTCTGAGTCTTTCCATGTGCATTTTATACTCAATTCTCTTCCACCTTAGTGTGAACCTTTCAAAATCTCTTATAACACACATAAAGATAAATGGTCAATTAATGAACTTTTGACCATGTGTGTTCAAGAGGAAGGGAGGTTGGTGATGGAATTGGGTGAAAGTGCACATATGACAGTAAAAGGAAAGAATATTCAAGTCAAACAAAAGAAGAAAAGTATGGTATTAGTCCAATCTGATGCCAAAAAAGAAATCAAATGTTTCTTCTGTAAAAAGAAGGGACATGTAAAGAAGGACTGTATCAAACACAAAGTTTGGCTTGAAAAGAAAGGTAATTACATCTCATTTGTTTGTTATGAATCTAATATGGTAGATGTACATTATAACACTTGATGGATTGATTCTGGTTCTACAATCCATGTTTCTAATACTTTGTAGGGCTTTCTAAGCCACAGGAAGCCAATCGGCAGTGAGTAGTGTATCTATTTAGGCAACAAGATACAATCACATGTGGAAGCAGTTGAAACATGTCAATTAGTTCTAAATTCTAGTTTTGTATTAAATTTGGAAAAGACATTTTATATTCCAAGTTTCTCTAGAAACTTAATTTCTGTTTCAAGACTTGTACCTTTTGGATATCCCTTTAAATTTTCAGATACATGTCTCAGTTTACATTATGGATCTAATCTTATTGGGAATGGTACAATGATTGATGGTCTTTTTCAAATGAACTTACAAAACAATGCTTCTCACAATGTGATGCATGCTAATGCTAGTATTAAAAGATGTGTTATAAATGAGAATTCCTCTATGTTATGGCACCGAAGATTAGGGCATAGTTCTATTGATAGAATTAAAAGATTAATAAATGATGAAATACTTAATGTTCTAGATTTTAGTGATCTTGATACTTGTGTGGACTGCATAAAAGGAAAGCAGACCAACAAGAAAAAGAAAGGTGCCAAGAGGAGTTTAGATATATTAGAAATCATACATACTGACATTTGTAGTCCAGAAATAGATTCTTCTAGTCAAAAATACTTTATCACCTTCATAGATGATTACTCACGATACATGTATCTCTACTTGCTTCATAACAAAAGTGAAGCACTAGATGCTTTTAAAGTATTTAAAGCAGAATTAGAGAAACAATGCGGTAAGCAAATAAAAATCGTGAGATAAGATAGAGGTGGAGAGTATTATGGTAGATATACTGAGAATGGACAAGCATCTGGTCCATTTGCTAAGTTTATTCAAGAGCATGAGATAGTGGCCCAATACACCATGCCAGGTTCGCCTGATCAAAATGGTGTGGTAGAAAGAAGAAACAAGACATTATTGGATATGGTGCGAAGTATGCTTTGTTGCTACAAACTTCCTAAATCATTATGGACTTAAGCTCTTAAAACGACAGTGTATATATTAAACCGAGTTCCAACCAAAGCTGTTTCAAATACACCATTTGAATTATGGAAAGGTTGGAAACCAAGTTTGAGACATATATGCGTTTGGGGATGCCCTTCTGAAATAAGAGTTTATAATCCAAATGAGAAGAAGTTGGACCCAAAGACTATAAGAGGGTATTTCATTGGATATGCAGAAAAGTCTAAGGGATACAGGTTTTATTGTCCATCAAATAACATTAGGTTTGTGGAATCAAAAAATGCTAAATTTCTTGAGAGTGACTTGATTAGTGGGAGTGATCTATCTCATGACTTAGTTCATGAGAAAGATATTTCTAATAATCAAGCTCCTACTATAAGTGATAGGTTAATTATTGTTCAAACCACCCCTCAATGTCAAACGGGTGTTGAACAATCAATTAATGAAACCCCACAAATCATTACTGATGATACTCTAGTAGATCCAGTAGTTCCACAATTATTAGAAAATGTGGAGCAACCAGTTGAGCAACATTCTCTACAAGAAATTCCTGAGGAAAATGGTAGCACAACATTAAGAAGATAAACTAGAGAGAAAAGGTCAGCAATACCTAATGATTATATTGTGTATCTATAAGAATCTGATTTTAATGTTGGAGCCGAAAATGATCCTGAAACGTTTTCACAAGCTATAAGTTGTGATAAATCTCTATTATGGTATGATGTCATGCAGGATGAGATGAATTCAATGGCAACTAACAATGTTTGGGATCTTGTCACATTGCCAAATGGTGCAAAAGCCATAGGTTGTAAATGGATCTTTAAAACAAAAAAGGACTCATCAGGCAATGTTGAGAGATATAAGGCTAGACTTGTAACCAAAGGATTTACTCAACGACTCAACGAGAAGGAGTTGACTATACGGAGACTTTTTCTCCTGTATCTAGAAAAGATTCCTTTCGAATTATTATGACATTAGTTACACATTTTGATTTGGAATTACATCAAATGGATGTGAAAATGACATTTTTGAATGGTGATTTAGAGAAGGTTGTTTATATGAAACCACCAGAAGGATTCTTCTCTAGTGAAGGTGAGCATTTAGTGTACAAGCTTAAAAGTCTATATATGGATTGAAAAAAGCCTCCCGCCAATGGTATTTAAAATTTCATTATATTATATCTTCATTTGGTTTTGTAGAAAATGTCATGGATCAATGTATATACCATAAGGTTACTGGGAGCAAAATTTGTTTTCTTGTTCTATATGTAGATGATATTTTACTTGCCACTAATGACAAGGGAATGTTATATGAGGTGAAATAATTTCTTTCTAAGAATTTAGACATGAAGGATATGGGTGAAGCTTCTTATGTCATTGGCATTAAGATTCACAGAGATAGATCTTGAAGTATTTTGAGATTATCACAAGAAACCTATATCAATAAAGTCTTAGAAAGATTTCGGATGAAAGATTGTTCACCAAGTGTAGCACCTATTGTGAAGGGTGATAGATTCAATTTGAATCAATGTCTGAAAAATGAGTTTGAAAAGGAACAAATGAAAAACATCCCATATGCTTCTATTGTGGGAAGATGTATGCTTAGGTCTGTACAAGACTTGACATTGCATTTGTTGTGGGAATGTTAGGAAGATATCAGAGTAATCCAGGTATGGATCATTGGAGAGCTACTAAGAAGGTGTTGGGAAACCCTAGGGATTTTAAAATTTTACAGACAAGCACAGCGGAAGCAATCCCTGAAACAGGCCAGTCCCAAAAACCCAGAAGATCGAGTCTTGCGAGGAGATCGACACGGTGAGTAGGAGATGATACCTTGATGCAAATCAAGAGATGCGATGCATGCGCCCAAGTGTGCGCCCTCTGCAGTCTCGTACACAGCCGAACCTCGAGTCCTCTTCTTCCACGTCCGGTGCTAGCCTCGGGAAGAAGATCCACGCCTTTGGGAGACTTCCTCAATCACTTGCGCCAACTCCTGAGGAGATGCCAAGGAGAGGAGGTGGAGCTTCGTCGGAGTCCAACTCTTGAAGCACTCGACCACGATCTGAACAGGAATCAGCCCAAGCCAAAGTCCAACTTTGGGGAGGAGGGCGACAAGGAGCTTGCAGGAACTGAATCAAGTAAGGAAGAGAGTCAAACTCTCTTAATGGCCGAATACCTCAAGAGTGGCGACAAAGGGAAGAGGAGAGGAGAGTGTAACCCGACAAAAGGGGGGCTAGGGGGTTTATATACCCATGAATAGGTGCACCTCTTCACAAGTGAAGAGGCACACCACTTCATGAAGAGACACACCTCTTCAAGTGGTAAAACCCAATTCGTCCACTCCAAGTCCCATCCGCCCAAGTTCATTCACCCATTCAAAGTGAGAAGCTCCAAACTTCTCTCTTTAAGTGAGATGCACCACTTGGATTTGTCTTCCTCAAAGATATGCGCCAAGCTCACTCCAAGTGACTTGCGCCTATCCCTCTTGGCCCATTTGGCTCAAATGGTTCATTGAGCCCATTTGGCCTATTAGCCCAACTTGGTCTATTGGGCCCATTTGGCCTACTAGGCCCAAAAATAAGTTAGCTCCAAATGATTCCTTTCATCTCATCTAGCACAGTGGTGCTGATGGATTCTCCCAAACAGATCTGAGTTATCCAATAACTCAATCAATAGGCTACCCGATCAATGCGAGAACCCGAGTTCAAGTTGTGCGACCCTGTAGGTTCCTCAGACATTGGCAGTGATGAACCCAGTCATCACAAGCAGTGATTGGCACCTAGCAGTGCATCGCTGCTACCCAAGTCTTCGGAATGGATATCACATCGACATCCCCATCATCGCAATAAGATACCGATGCATTACAGTCTCTTTGCCGAATTGATATCTGATTGGACAAAGTGTGTCACCACTTTGTTTTTACCCAATCTCATGGTCATGACTAAATCAGGCTTTCACCTGGGTATGGCCATACACTTTTAGTCATGCAACCATAGGGGGCCCCGTGGATATCAAGCTTCCCGTAGGAAGGGGCCAATCCTATGTCTGTTCATTGATCTTCTCATATGGGTCGTCGCATACCCAATGACAACCGTTATGACCTCCCAGCTTACGGCGAGGCGTTAGGTTGTATCAAAGCATGTTCCTAACCATACAGAAGAGTCAATGACCTCAAGTCAAGGGATCAATGCATCTCCTGTCACTTGTGAGGTTAACTCATGACACCAAGTCAGAGCCTCACAGCGAGTCAGTCCAGTATATCCATCACTGATATACCCATATGCCTGCGTTAGCACCCCGTGCGTAACCAGCCCATATACCAGTCTCACATGTACCAGAGCTGTCCCTTATCCACTCAAGTACTCGACCGGGGACACACCGTTTGAGCACAGATACAATCTGTCTCCAGGGACATTATTATCCATGTACATAATCGCAGATGTAAACATAGCATAATAACGACAATGTCATAATGATATATTAAATATCAATATCAAGTAGTACAAACTAGACCAACAACGGGTCTAAGGGCATATACACCAACAGAAGGTATTGAGATACCTTAAAGGAACGAAAGACTACATGCTAATGTATAGACGAACTGACCATTTGGAGATAGTTGGCTACGTTGATTTAGACTTTACTAGCTGTGTGGATTCAAGAAAGTCCACATCTAGATATGTATTTATGTTTGCTGGCGGTGATGTATCTTGGAGGAGTTCAAAGCGGACTTTGACTGCTACTTCTACCATGGAAGCTGAGTTCGTTTCTTGTTTTGAGGCAACCTCACATGGTGTATGGTTGAAGAGTTTCTTACATGGACTTAGAATTGTGGATTCAATTTCTAAGCCTCTAAAGATGTACTGTGACAATTCAGCTGCGGTTTTTTTTGGTTAAAAACAATAAGAGTGGAAGTCGAAGTAAGCATATCGACATTAAGTATTTAGCCATAAGGGAACGGGTTAAAGAAAACAAAGTGACTGTTGTTCACATTAATACTGAATTGATGATTGCTGATCCTTTGACAAAAGGCATGCCACCAAAGGGTATTAAGGATCATGTAGTACAAATGGCACTTGGTCCTATTATGTGATTTTTGTAATATGAAATATTACTGAGACTCTTACTGTATTATTTACTCATTCTAAAGTGCATATTTTTATGTTGAGTACAACAAAATATTGAGGACCTAGAATAAATATAAAATTTATTCATTTTGTTGCAACTAAGAAATTAAATGCAGCGTGATACATGGAAGATAATACTTATTATTAAAGGACCTATCGCCATGATCCATGCAATTAATTTTTTAATAAAGTTTTGAGATCCATGATTAATTTTGGTTAGACCAAGTGGGAGAATGTAAATAGTTACCATCGTGACGTGGTAACTAATAAAGAGTATTATTTAATAATAATATTAGAACATGGGGTGTAACCCATATCTCTAATATTTTATTATTAAATAAATAAAATATTATTAAATATAATTAGAACATGGGATGTAATCAATGTCATCCATGTCTCTAATAATATTATTTAATAATTAAAGCATGGTTAGTAGTCCACCAAAAATTAGATCCAGATTTATCTATAAATAGAGGTTGTATTACGACATTTGTTTGATGGCAAAAATCGTCGAGTGATTTAAGCAACTCGGTGTGAGAGAGGTCCTGTGCTTGGCAAACACTAAGACAACACCATCTGAGCAATTTGCTAGAGCCCAGCATTTCTTGCACGAAGCAAAGCAAAAGAAAAGTGTGTGCGTGATAAATTAGCAATGGCTAGAGATATGTCGATCTAATATTACGTTTTCGCATTTTTATTTCATTACTATGACATGTATTTTGTATTCACAAGTCTTATACTTTTGGCACAAGGATTTCTTTTCTCTACGAGATCCTTTTTAATCTTCCGCAGGAGTCCAGAAATTTGTTAGGAATTTACTTTCCTTGGCAGGAATTAAAATTATTCAAAGGAACTCATCCAAATCCTATTGTGGTTTCCTCGCTTTTATTTTACATCAATTCTCGGTAGGTTCTTTTTACTAACAAACAACGAGAACTTATGTGGAAGTTTAACGCAACGGATGTCTATAAGGTCTTAGTTTATGCTGAGATTATTATTACTATTATTTTTGAGAAAGGTTCTGAGTTTTGGATTTTTCATCAAATCTTTATTAGGATTGTCAGCTTCCCATAGAAGAAATTTGCCAAAATATATATTTTATTTATATAAGAAGCCGAAGTCATATCTATAATGCCTGTATTTTATGTATACTCAGATTCTCCTTCTAAATCAAAATTCATAGGATACACTGCCTTTTTCCTATCTGCGGCGGTCATCAACCCCTCGCTGTTTTCAAAGATTCGTAGTTAACAGGCGATCCTCCATGGTATACATATTTTTGTACTCATCTATCTTAACTAGTTTTCTTGATTACGACAGCCTCTTGTATATTCAAAAAATACCATTGAGCTATTTTTTAAACTGATCTTTTCACTTTTGTAAACTGCAAGCTTGGAATTCCTATTTACTACCTTGCTTTAATATAGTCTCTCCTTATTGCCACTTACTCCGTGGTTTTCTGTCACAATTCCTTCAAGTCTTATGAGTCTTAGATCCCTACCAACCCCCGGAAAAAACTCGAATGCGGGGACAGTGCCCCCATCCACCATTAATGCTGCTTTGGATAAGTGATATCGGTACTTAAATATTTTGATTTAAGGCTGGCTGGGGATGGTGCCCCCACATAAAATATTTATCTTTCAATTATAAGTTATATCTTTCAATTATTTGTTGTGCTTTGTGTACAATAATGTGTGGATTAAGATATTATTTCTACCGTCATAAATAAATAAATATAAAGTAATAATTTAATAAAATCACTTTTAAAATAGATTAATAATTCTATATTAAATAGAATTAATTCTATTTTAATAAAACATATTTTGTTTTGTTTTATAAAAAATCTTATCATGTAATTTAATTTAAATTGTAATATCTCAAAATTTTTAAATTTATTTTAAAAGGGTAATGTCATTTATAAATTAGGCTAATGATCCTAAATGTAAGGGTTTTGCCTAGTTTACAGGATAACTTATAATTATTTGAGATTTGATCATCTGATTTAACTGAATTTGGCTTGGGTCAAATTAGTACGAGTATAATGTGTAATCTAAATATTTAAACTAATATTTATAGACATTATGCAAAATATAAACATAATATAAAATATAATGGTCATAATATACATAAATAATGTATTTGTTATAAAAAAATATAAAGTGTATAATTATCATAATATACATTTTGGAAATACACTTAATTTACATATAAAAATAATGTACATGCAAATGGCAATCATAATATCCATGATAAAAGTAATATGCATAATTATCATGGACATTATGAAGATCATGTACATAAGGTACTTAATAATTATATTGACATGAGCGATATTATACATGAAAATTTTTATTCAAAGAAAATATTGTACATACTAAATATAAGGAACACAATTAAAAAAATGTACATAATTAAAATTATGTATTTCATGAAAATGAGATATGTCATAATAAAAAATGTACATAATTAAAATTATGTATTTCATGAAAATGAGATATGTCATAATAATAATGTATTTGGTGGTCACATTCGAAATAAAAAACTATTATTCCCTTAAAATTAAAATAACTTTAAAAAATAATTTAAGTCTGAAAATTTAAATAAAATGGCTTTGCATTATTATAAGAGCAGAGAAGTCTAAATAAATAATTATGCCTAATTGCTGCTTTAAAAAGAATCTTTTCTTTCTCTAAATTCACACATAAAAATTTTAACCTAAGAGTAAATGCTTCCTCGCTTACAGCTTCCTAGTCAAAATACTCTTTAATTTTGTTTGCACTATTTTTTTCCACTCCTCTCTTATACACTATATTGTAGTAAAAATTTATAATTTTGACTAAAACATGAGTAGCTTTTTTTTTTATGCTTGCTCGCCCAAATTTGGTCAAAATCGGGAATTTGTTGTGGAAAAAAAAAATTCAAAATCTCTTATTTACGCGAGCTACAAATTAATTAATTATTTATTTTTTGCTTTCAACAATATAAATGTTTGTAGGGATAAATATCCAAGTGAACATATTGTCTATATAATAAAATACGAGTATTGATACGTAGTATTGATGTCTGCATCTCCTAATTTGAGCAATATTATAACAATATAAAGAAGCTATGCTTTGATATGTAGTATTGATCTCTGTATCTCCTAAACAATATTATTGACACTATATATCAATTTAGTGGGTGCTAAGTAAATTGGGCCAAGAGTTGATTAGGTTAGATTAATTGGATCAAACTAGAATCAAATTGGAATGAGTCTAGTGAGCTGCTATTTTTTTTTGTATTGCAATAAGGGTCATAAGGCTACATTTGACCCAAGGTGCTTATTAGCTTCTACTAGTGTGTCCAGCAAAAGTTATTTGACAAAGCTGTTTGGGTAACTAGCTTCTTTGGCTTAGGTAACATTTTTAATAAAATATTTTATTTATTGTAACAAAATTTAATAGTGTAACGTATAATATTTTTAATATATATTTTAATTATTAGTAAAAAAATTAATAGTGTAACTCATAATGTTTTTAACAAATATTTTAATTATAATTAACTAAAAATTTAGTCATAAAATTTTTATATTAGTAGTATTTTTAATAAAAAATTATTTATTATTAATAAAAATTTAGGTAAATTATAATAACCTAACCAAAAGCTATATATATCCAAACACTCTTTAAACTTCTTCAACTAACATCTTTTCAACCAGCACTTATTCAGCCAACAAAAGCTAGAAGCAAAAGTTGGGCCAAACCCAGCCATAATCATATTAGGCAAGGTGTTATTAGGAACCATTGCAGAATAGTTTGACAATTGTTGGATTGAGCTTAGCTCCACTTGGTTGGGCTAATCACTATTTCAGTGGATTAGGATCTACGTTTGAGCTTGCGTAGTTATGGTACTAAGTAGATTAGCTTTGGGCCTACTTCAGCTATTGTGAGTAGGGGCATGCAAAAAAGCCATTGAACTATTGAATCACAGTTAACTGAACCGGACTGAACTTGTTTTCTAGTCCCAACGAGCTCTCTGCGCGCGTCTGAAAGCTCCTATTCGCATGAGGTTAGCGGTAGAGGTACGACGTAAAGGCTCTCACCGTGGGTGAGGCCGTTCAGGCGTAGCTGCATCTCCTGCCCAACTGCCTCGTAGAGTAGATTACCAGAGTCCTTGGCTTTGTTTTGTCGCTCCAGAGGGGGCGATGACGTTGGCGGCGAGGAAACCACAAAATGCCCGTTGGGACTCCCCTTGTTCGAAGAGGCCAACCACGCACACAGTGTGGACTGCGGCGAGTGTGCCATGGCCTCTAAAGAATCATCCTTCGAGCCCTCCACTGGTTCTACCACAAAGGAGGAACCCTTGGCATCATCTTGGAGGAAGAAGTGAGTCATCTGCTTGGTGAGTCAGTGATAGGAATTTGATACACACCGCAAGCGGACGGTGTTATCGAAGTAATATAAAAGATTGTCGATCCCACAGGGAGCTAGGTCAAGTAGCAACTATTTTGATATTTAGAAGCTAAGCAATCCATTTTTTTTGTGTTTTGGGAATAAAGTAAACTAACTCAACCATAAATAAAATAGAAAAAGCAACGATAAAAATATGAAGGGTGTCTAATTGAGAGATATCAGGGCTATGGAATTCACCACATTAACTGTTCTATCTGAACTGGAGTTTAGTTGATGCATGAGTTTATCATTTTACATAAGGAATCTTTCCTAAGTTATAGGATTCCCCCTCTCAGTGGTACACTCTGGTGCTTATCCGGAACGGTCTCCTACTCTCACGGTGGATCGTTCCAAATAAACCCAATGAGTTCTATGAAAAATTATGTTGCCCTCGAGTGAAAACCAAGTACTCTCGTGTCATGGATTCACAAGTTTTACCTAGGGGTTCCACCGCCACGAACCTCCTCTCGGTATGAATCACGTCGGCTAACGCAAAATATTACTTGATCAAGGTAATATTATGAAATAAGCATGACTAAATAAAATATGCTCAGATAAGACTCAAAACATCAAGAAAGTTTAGTTCATACAATAGATCAAGTCAAAGGGCTTTATCCGAGCCCCGAATAAAGGATTATGCTACATACAAATCCACACAAATCTCTCAAATCGACAAAGAAAACTAGAAACAAAGACTAAGGAGAGGTAGGAGAAGATGATTCAATCGTTTCCTCCAAGTTTCGTGAAGATCTGTTGCGAAATCGGCCCAAAATCCTCTCCGGAAAGCTTTGTCACCAGCCCTACTCGCCCTAGCTGCTTTGTCCCTCTATTTCTCTCTCCAAATTTGCAATAAAAATTAGGGCTTTTATATTCCTTGTGTTCTTCTTCGAATTAGCTTTCCAAAAAGTCCTCACTTGCCAAATTTGGACATCAATTGGGCTCAAAATCACCAAAAATTCGAGCAGGTGTCGGGCTGCCCAGTAAGAATCACGGGTGAACCCCATGGGGTTCACCAGGCTGTGAAGCAGTCTGTGAGTTTCGGTCATTAGCAAAAGCACCGGTGAACCCCGTGGGGTTCACTTGGCCGTAATTTTCAAAGAAAGCTCTGATTGATCCCAAATTTTTTGTGTAGCTTTGTCTCATCATTAGAAATCATTTCATGGCTTTAGAATCTTCAAATAACCTCTAGAAATGAGTGATTTTACCTGAAATTGCATAAAGACAAGAAAAAGTAAAGATTTCAAACAAAGCAAGTAGATAAGCCTGAATATTACATAAAAGCATTAGAATATGCCTTGTTTTCAGAAAAAATAATATCAGAAAATACTACAAAAATGCAAGGTATCAGAATCCTGCAAGTGCACGGGTCTATCGAAGTAGTAAAAATATCGATCCCATAGGGACTAATGGGCAAGTACCGACCAATCTCAAATTTGCCAGCTAGTTAAACTATTTAAATGCACAAGAACGTAAATAGAGGATTTGAATGAGGGAATTTTAATGGGGAGAAGCATCAGGATATGGGTTCACCACTTTGACCCCTCACTTCTGAATAATCAAACTCCATTGCCATAGTCCTATCTAGTTCAAGGGATTCAGACCCTGACGTCCAGGTCTCTCCCACCGACACCCCTATCCATTCCCATGGACATGGTTACCGGTCTAATCTAAATAAGTCCAATGCGCAGACGACCTTTCAGCCTACCTAACACGTCCAAGGCCCTAGTATCCACACAAGACGAGTACAGGTTTCCCAAAAGAGGTCCCCCCAGATTTCCTGATTTACAAACCTCCACCTAGGAAGTATAGGCTCAAGCGTCCCATTTCGGGTGGCGCAGGCAAAGAGTACTGTGGTGATCCAATGCGTGGTCGGCCTTTCGGCTCCCCGGCGTGCCTAAGATCCTACTACTCACACTAGGAGAGTACAGTTCATCAATGGGTTTCCCCTAGCCCCTGATTTACAAACCTCGCAAGGGGAGATCTAGGCTCAAACACTCCCTCTCGGGTAGTGCAGGTAAAGAGTACAGGTAGATCAGATAAACCCACAACCGAAGGGTTTCGACACGCAGTCGGACTTTTGGTCTCCCCGACGCGTCTAAGACCCTCGTAATCCCCGAAAGTGAGTACATATTCGCAAGCGAGTTTTCCTCCTAGGATACTGATTGACAAACCTCACATTGACGTCTAGAGGCTCAAGCTTCCCCTTCTGGGTAATGCAGGCAAAGAGCACACATACAGTTAAGTAAGAACTAGGGCGTTTGGAGTAAGACTATTACAACAAGTAAGTCATCAAAGGGTTAACCTGAATCCTGATTCAAGAGTTAGCTTACAATATCCATGATGAAGATACAAGTAATGTTCTTTAATAACACATACATTTGTAGATTTGTGTAGGAATTATAAAAGAAGGACAAGATCATAAGGTATTTCGCATGGATCATACAATGAACATGGAAAAATTGAGTGTAGCTGAAGACCTTCCTTACAAATTTATCCTTGAGGTGCTTACGCAAGTGCAGATCTTCAATAATTTCAGATGAGCAGCCCTCTTTCCTGCGTTGGCTTTCCTTCTCCCAAGTTCAGCCGCTTCCTCTACGTGCCAACTCTCCCCTCTCTTCTTCTCTAAGGGATTTTATCTCCCTCTCCTCTGCGCTTTCCCCTCTTCCCCATGCTCTGCCAAAAGCTGATGTAGCCGCTGTTGATTTCTAGTAAGAAAAGCTTCCGCTAACCTCCTCCCATGCCCTACAACGCTGCTACAAGCCCACTTTTCACACGAATAATGATTTCGTGGAAGGATTTTGCCTTCCAAAGCCTGCTCCTCGCCCCTTTGTCAACGGTGGAGAAAGGTCCTAAGTGCCCTTCAGCTTTCCCTTAGGCTAGGTTGAAGAAACTAAGGTAGAAATCACAGTTTCGAAACAGGCGAGTCCATGATCACGGGCGTGATTTTGGTCGTGACCCGGTCGTGATTGATCAGTTTCAGCTTCAAGCACAAAGACAAATCCCGAGCATGATTCTGATCGTGATTCAGTCGTGATTCTCAACGAAAGTTCCAATCTTGAATTAGGAGGAGTTCCTCTACCACAAAAGTCCCAGAATCCACCCTCTTTATGGTCATTTTGACATGAAAACATGAAAATATCAAAAGAGGTGTAGATTCCGTAGATGTAAAGTAATTAAGGCAATAATGAGGTAAAAAGCCTAGAAATATAGATGATTCTGACTGTAAAATTACACTTGAAATGCTATATAAATCTATGTCAATAGAATACCCACGACTTAAATCTTTGCTTGTCCTCAAGCAAAATGAAATGAAATTCTATGAGGGTTGTTTGACTAAAGTTATACTCCGCAATGATTTATAAATGCTAAGACAAAATCTAATCACAGAATGCACAGATCACTGTAGACTTTAAAGATGTCAAGATGAAAAGCAGAGCATCTAGGTCAGATCTATGGACAATAGTTGTACAATAATATTGGATAATAATAGTTCCTTACCACATGAAGCACTAATCCACTAAAGCACCTGGAAGGTAAACTCTAAGGTAGTAGTAAAGGCATTGCTCATAACCTCGGTACCACCACTTTCTTTCCCTTCTGCACTACCAAGCCGTAGCTTCGGTCCACTATCTTCTTTTCTTTTACTTTGATTTGTAGTGCCAAGTCGCAACTTCGGTACCACTGCCTTCTTTCCTTTCACTTTCTTTTTATTTTATTGGCAGTGCCAAGTCAAGACTTTGGTACCACTATCCTTCTTTTTTCCTTTTCTCTTTTTCTTGGGTAGTGTCAAGTTGTAACTTCGGTACCACTACCTTTTGTTTTCCTCTTTTCTTTCTCTCAATTTCTTATACGGTGCCAAGTTAGAGGAGCTCGAACCAAAACCAATACCGAGAATTACCAAGAGTGGTAAGGTGTGTCAAGTGGTTTGGTCTATAATCATCCAAACAAATAGTATTCATGTTGGGTCACAGATGCTTCCTAGATGCAAAGCTTATCAAAGTTTCATTCTTAAGTATCTAGTGTGTAAGGAATCAAGTGACTAGATGAGTTGAAAGATGCTCTTAAGGTAGTGTGGGAGTATAAATCAATCATAAAGAAAATAAATCAATCATGAATAGTATAAATCAATCAAGAATTAATCGATAGTTGCAAAATGAAAATTTTCAGCTAGAGTATCAAGTGTTCGAAAGAATTCGCAGGTAGTACATTATAAAAGTGACTAGGCCTGCTAGCAAAGTATCAAGATATAAAAGTGCATCATGAATGTATCCTTGCAAAGTTTTGAAACATCATGAAAGTAACTTGTCATAGGAAGTGGGGCATATCATAAAAAATGTTCATCATGTTCGGCATATGTTCAGTAGTAAAGAGGTTTAAAGTTTTTGGCAGGTTCGGTACAACAACACACCATGTTCAACAGTTTAACACAGCATAGAGTTTATAAAAACATAGAAGTTCATCACGATGACCCCATCAAAATGTATCGTGGAAGTGTCAAAAGAAGTAAATCTCCCCCAAAGCAAAATGTTGCATCGTCCTCGAAGCATATAGCATAGATAAGTATCAAAATAGATGAGGAAGACTTACTAAGGTGCAGCTCTACTCGCTGCACTCTGCCAGGTCTTTGATACATCCGCAAGTGCACGGATTTATCGAAGTAATAAAAATATCATTCCCAACGAGGATCTGGCGGTCAAGTACCGATTACACGGTCAATCTATATCTAGACGAATCAAGTATGTGGTTTTTGTTTTGTTTGAAAACTTCTAAGTACAGATTAAAAGAAACAGAGGTAGTGTTTTAGGTAAAAATCAATTCGGATAAAATCAGGATTTAGGGTTTCACCACGCTGACGATTATAAATTTAATAAAAATAAATCTTTAAACAGAAAATTATAGTATTGAAAGGGATTTTTCCTAAGGTACAGATTACCTCCTCCCAAAGCATAATCCGGTATCTAACTATGTTAACTCCCTACTCTCGTGACAATTAACGTAATTAGACCCATTAAGTTCTATGAAAAACCATATGAATCCATCAAACGAATCCGAACTACTCCCGTGATTGGATTCGTATGTTTGAATAGAATAGATTTGACGTTGCGATTCACCTCCCAGTCCTTCTCGATTCACCTCCCAGTCCTTCTCGCAACGTCTTAGACGCAAAATTACTTGATCAGAGTAAATTACGGAATAAAAACAATTCAAATCAAATCAATTCTATAAAAATCATGACAATGGTTTAAGACAATAGATTTAATCCATGAATCGTCAACGGGCTACACCCCTAATCCCGAGATAAGGTTTACACGTTTATGTTTATAGAAAACAGCATGTTCATCGATGAAAATCACATGAAAACGTAAGAAGATTATAGGAAATCGCTAGACAAGTAATTAGAGAAGCTTCCCCTCGATGTAGAGACGAAGATGAAGCATCCAATTCTTCCTTTGCCCGGCTTTCCTGATCGAATTCTGCCCTGGAATTGATTTTCGCCGTCGCCGCCGCCTCCATTCATTTTGAGCCGTAGAAGCCCCCTAAACCCTTCCAAAATTCTTCCTTTTATAGTCTAATCAGTATAGAACCCGTCTAGAAAGGTTTCTGGAGAGTTTGGTTCAATTCTATTTCGATTTAGAGTCGAATCGAGTGAGAAACCTAAGGGGGCGAAAACTTTCACCGCCCATAATGTGTTTACGGCTGAGGCCGTACACAGAAAGTTTCACAGACTGTGAAGGATTCACGGCCTCACCTGTGAAAGTTTCTGTGGACTTCTATACTTAGCCCTTTTTCGCCCTTCAAACGCCAAAATTATGGCCGGCCCAATAATTACGGCCAAGGCCGTGAAAGTCGCGTTCTTCACTATTTTCACTCCAAATTTGACGTGCGAGCTCATAATCTCCTTGGGAATCATGCTATGGCTTCAAAACTCGCAAAATCCATCATTTTTGTGTCATTTTGCCTATATTTTCATAAAAACTAAGAAAAGTGAAGATTTTATGCCAAGTGAAGTAAAAACACTAAAAATTGCATAAAATCATTCAATTAAGCCCAAAATATCATGTAAAATATAGGCAAAAATATGATGTAAATGCAACTCATCAGTCATCATTGTCATCTTCAGCTTCATCGGAGGAGTCGGAGACATGAATGGTATCGTCGGCATCTTCATCTTCATCCGACAATGGAGGCTGTGACATATTGTAGTGCGGGAAGAGCTCAATCGACTTCATTGTCTCTACTAGGGTCACAAGCTGCTTCCCCTGGTTTAGCTGTTCTTGGCAGAGTAGATGGAGCATGTCGTCTGTAGAGGGACGCACTGCAGTCCATGGCTGTCCGCTAATAGAGAAGCTGGGATCAATGTCAAAAGGCACAGTCTGGTCTTCTGGTGCTGCGGGCTCCGGATGAAGGCGCCAGTTGGCGCTATCACGGATATTTGTCCGTGAAGAGTTAGGAAGGGGCATAGTAACGGTGGTATCTGCAAAGGTCAGATGATAAATATCGCCCCACCAGATAATCATCTTCATCGAGAGATGATGCTCCAGGTCCAAGCATCGGCTGCCCACTACTTCCGGCTGGCCATAGGGATTATGCCCCAGTGACAATGCAATCATAGTGATCATTCCGCCAATGCAGATAGTGCCCTTTGATGCGTGGGCAATGTGAAGGAACTGACGAGCAAGGTGATATTCGGCGTTGATCTGGAAATGATGAAGGAGCCCCAATAAACAGAGTAGTTCCGGCTACCGCACGATTCCATCCACATCCCTTGCAAAGATCGAGTGCTCTAGCAAAGGATGTGCGTATCTGATACATAGGTTCGAGATGGTGGAGGCCCTAGCATTCCGCGGTGAGTAGGCTGTCATGGAAGAGATACACCGCTAGAAGATGTCTTCGTTAAAATTGGGAAGTCCAAGCCATGAGGCATACACTGGAAATCCGAAGATGTCATTAAGATCAACAATAGTGAGGCGGTATTCTGTGTTGGCTAGTCGAAAGGTCAGCAGCCCCGGGTCGGTTTCCAGGGCTGAGACTTTCAATTCCACCAAGTTAAGGAATTCCAAAATGAAAGGGATATAGGTTGGATGAGCGTACTGTAAGAACCTCCCCCAACCAAATTGTCGGAACATCCATAACAGGTCATCGAAGATCCCTAGTGCAGCTAGAGATGGTGGATCGATGTATCGTGTATTGACAATGCGCCGGTTAGAGAGCACCTGATATCGTGCTGCCTGGTGGTTGTCTCTCATTTGAATTTCTGGCGGCGCGGCTTGTTCTTGTTGTTGCTTAGTGCGAGGGCTGGTAGCTCCTGCCGGATGTTTGCCAGTGTTCTTCCTTCGCGGCGGCATAGCTACTTGATTGGCAAGTCGAACATGTTGAAGAACAGTCACTGAAGAAAGCAGAGTGTGCGGCGAGGAAAGGAATGAAGACTCGAAGGTGAGAGCTCGCCGAAGTCAATCGGGGAAGTCGCCGGAGAGTCGGCGGCCAGTAGCGAAGCGAGCGTTGGTGACTGGTGGGGTCAGCACTTTGTACGGAAGGGGAAAATCGGGAACCCTAGCTGAAGAAAATCGAGTGAAGCTTAAGTTTTTAAGCTTAACGGGTCGGTTGGCCAGGCAGACCCGTTAAGATGTTTGGTGATTGCGCCCAAGATCTCCATCAGGACCCAGTCTAGAAAATTTTTCTAGAAGTGTCTGCTGGAAAATCACGGTCGAGATTTTCATTGGAACCCAGTCGTGATCTTCTCATAGATTTTTGGTACCAGTTTCCATGGCTGTGACTTGAATCCTTGGGCAGTCGTGATACTCTCGTCAAATTTTTGCACATCTTGTCTTCTGGAAATCTTACCCATGATTTTCGTCATGACCTGCCCGTGATTGTTTTTGTAGAATTGCGCATAAATTTTATGCCCGTGCCCATTGTTACGGCATTGCCGTAATTCTCTCGGTGAAATTTTTGGTATTGGACTAAGTGATAATCACGGTCGAGATTTCTATCAGGACCCGCCCGTGATTTTGGGAAAATTAGCAAAAAACACCTCTCTTTACTGCATCAGTCAGCGATCTTCCTGTGTCATTCAAAATCAAGTAAAAGCATCAATAATCACAGCTAAATGTACATGAACATAACAAGTAATGAAAGGGGCACGACAAGGCCCTTATATCACTTTCAACTTTTAAAAATCTAGTTGCCAACGCTGGAGATAAACAAGTAGTCAGCTCATGAATGCGTATAGGCTCCCAATAGAAAGGATTAAAATCAATTAGTGTGGGTTTAGCTTGCGTCTTTCTTGGTGAGTGCTTCTAGTCGAGGACTTCCATGCTTACTTCGATATCGGTATCCTGCACTGGTATTTAGAGTTTGATGGTAGGTATCAACATAGCATATGCGCATTACCTGTGAGATTACCACCAGTGTGAGATGCCAAAACCATGAAGCAGAACAAAAATAAAACAACTAGGAGAAGAGATTCAAACTTGTAGTAGGAAAAGCTAGGATGTTCTAAATTTGGTTGATATGTCCTATTGTCATTCTGATACATAACAGGAATACGAGATCACTAAGGATTTTAGACCAATCATCAAGAGAACTTCTCAGAATATGCAAACTAAAATAAACTTACACAAAACATGAAAACAAGAAAGAAAGATGCTGAAAATAGATTTAACTACTGTAAAATGCTTGGGTTGCCTCCCAAGAAGCGCTGATTTAATGGTCTGTCAGCTTGACCATAGTTACTGTTATTCTGGTGAAGCAGGATCAGCGAGGAGCAGCACAGGCTCCTTTGGTATTGTGTCAGGGGGAATATAGTGCTTAAGTTGTTGTCCATTTACTTTGAATGTGCCGGTTGAATCACAGAAAATGTCCACAGTGCCGTGAGAGTAGACCTTGCGTATTACAAACGGTCCCATCCATTTAGTTCGCAATTTACTAGGGAAGAGTTTGATTTTGGAGTTGAATAAGAGTACCATATCTCCTTCATGAAATTCCCTACTTATGATTCTTCGATCGTGCCACCTTTTTCTTCGTTCCTTATAGGTCTCGGCGTTCTCATAGGCTTCTTGTCGAAACTAGTCATGTTCATTGAGTTGAAGTTTTTTAGCTTTACCGGCTTGTTTCTTGTCAAAATTCAGTTGTCGTATAGCCCAAAAGGCTTTATGTTCAATTTCTACTGGTAAGTGGAATGATTTACCGTACACCAACTAGTATGGAGACATATCGATTGGGGTTTTGAATGTTGTACGGTATGCCTATAGAGTATCGTCTAGTTTGAATGACCAATCCGTACGAGTATGCGATACGGTTTTCTCAAGAACGTGCTTTATCTCCCGGTTTGATATCTCCACTTGACCGCTAGTCTGAGGGTGATAAGCAGTGGCCACTTTGTGTATCACTCCATATTTTCTGAGAAGTGATTCAAAGCTCCACTTGATAAAGTGAGATCCACCATCGCTTATTACAACGTGGGGTGTTCCAAATCGCGGAAATATCAATTTCTTGAAAAATCTTAGAACTATCTTGGAGTCATTCGTTGGTGCAGTCTAGGCTTCGACCCATTTGGAAACATAATCAACTCCGACTAAAATGAATTTGTTACCATAGGAGGGTGGAAATGGTCCCATAAAGTCGATACTCCATACGTCAAAAATTCCAATTTCAATGATGTTATTAAGAGGCATCTCATTTTTTTGCAATACTCCTCCTGTCCTTTGGCAGCAATCACAAGATTGTACGTAGTTCCTTGCGTCCTTGAATAGGGTCGGCCAAAAGAATCCACATTGGAGGACTATATATGTGGTTTTCGTTCCACTACATTGCCCTCCATAAGAAGAAGAATGGCATTAGAACAGGACATCCGAAATTTCTTCTTTTGGTAAGCATCTCCGAATGATACAATCTACACAATGCTTAAATAAGAGTGGCTCATCCCAATAATAGTACTTTGCATTTGACAAAAACATCTTTCATTATTGATACGTGAGATTCGGAGGCATAATACTGGCTGCCAAGAAAATTACCAGATCGGCATACCATGGTGTTTTTATTGTGGTAACGTCTAGCAGATTCTCGTCCAGGAATGCATCGTCTATCTCTTCTTCCGAATTGCTCTCGGAAGGGGCTGTTAGGCGGGATAGATGGTCTGCTACTAAATTATCGGCTCCCTTCTTATCTTTGATCTGAATATCAAATTCTTGCAACAATAGTATCCACTTGATCAGTCATGGTTTTGCGTCTTTCTTTGTCATAAGGTACCGAATCACTGCATGATCTGTATAAACAATAACACGCGAGTCAATTAAATATGATCGAAACTTATCAAACGCGAAAACTACAGCTAAGAGTTCTTTTTCTGTCGTGGTGTAATTACTCTGTGCTCCATCAAGCATTCGGCTAGCGTAATAAATGGCGTGTGTCTGGTTGTCTTTCTACTGTCCCAAAATGGCTCCTACCGCATAGTCGCTGGCATCGCACATAACTTCGAAGGGTAGCGACCAATCCGGAGGTTGCATCACTGGAGCAGAAATCAGTGCATTCTTCAGTTGCCAAAACGCATCCATGCAGTTCTGGTCAAAAACAAATGGAACATCTTTAGCAAGTAAAGATGTTAAAGGCCTACAATTTCAAAAAATTCTCAATGAAGCGTCTATAAAAGCCTGCATGTCCTAAGAAACTTCTTATTCCTTTGACGGAGTTTGGAGGCGGCATTCTTTCCATCACTTCGATTTTTGCTTTGTCGACTTCGATACCATGCTCCGATATCAAATAACCAAGAACAATCCCTTCTTTTACCATAAAGTGACATTTCTCCCAATTTAGTACCAGGTTTGTCTCTTCACAACGCTGCAAAACACGGGTCAAATTAGATAAACAAGAATCAAAACTAGACCTGTATACCGAAAAGTCATCCATAAAGACATCCATGATATCTTCAATGAAATATGAGAATATCGCCATCATGCACTGCTGAAAGGTTGCGAGTGCATTACATAAACAAAATGGCATACGTCGATAAGCGAAAGTGCTGAAGGGACATGTGAATGTGGTTTTCTCTTGGTCATCTGGATGTATCGGTATTTGGAAAAATCCTGGGTAGCCATCCAAGATACAAAAATAAGAGTTAGTGGCTAATCTCTCATGCATTTGATCAATAAAAGGAAGAGGAAAATGATCTTTGCGGGTAGCCTTGTTCAGTTTCCAATAATCGATACACATGCGCCACCCGGTAACGGTTCTTTGCGGGACCAATTCGTTATCTTTGTTCTTTACTACCGTCACTCCTCCTTTCTTTTCTACCACATGTACTGGACTTACCCATTGGCTATTCGAAATAGGGTAAATAACTCCGACATCTAATAATTTCAGAATTTCCTTCTTAATTACCTCCTTCAAGTTCGAGTTCAGTCGTCTCTGGTATTCGATAGATGACTTGCTATCATCTTCGAGATATATCCTATGCATGCATAAAGAAGGGTTAATGCTTTTTATATCTTCCAAAGTGTAGCCAATTACCTTCTTATATTTTCGAAGCTTATCAAGGAGAAGGCTTGTTTGCTCTGAATCAAGATGGGCAGTTACAATAACGGGGTAAGTAGAATTTTCACCTAAGAATTCATACCTGAGGTTGCTTGGTTGGGATTTGAGCTCTAAATTCATTCGTTCACAAACCTCCGATTTCGGTGCTGGTGATTCCTCAAGTTTTTCTACATCTGGCTCGACTGCGGTGCTCAAGTCAAGAACATTGGCATAAGCACGAGCCTCCTCGTCCAGCTCCTCGTCATCTACGTTTATCAGGCAAATCTCGAGAGGGTCAACATCTGTCCAAGGAATGTGGGATGAATCATGCTTGTCGTTGAGGATTCCGATGTTATAGCAAGAGTCTGCAAAAAGAGGTTTATTCATACTTTCGGTTATATCAAATTCGACTGTATCCTCACCTATGCGCAATGTCAACTTCCCATTTTTAACATCGATTACGGCTTCGGCAGTTGCCAAAAATGGTCTGCCCAGTGTTATAGGAAGCTTGGAATCTTCTTTTATCTCAAGTACAATAAAATCAGCTGGAATAAAAAATTTACCGACCTTTATTGGCACGTCCTCCAGAATTCCTACCGGATGTCATACGGAACGGTCGGCCAATTGCAAAGAGATATTTATCGGCTTCAAGTCTTTGATATCCAATTTCTTGCAAAGAGAGAGTGGCATCAAACTTACACTGGCTCCAAGATCGCATAAAGCTCGGTCGAAAGGGGTGTTTCTGATTAGGCATTGAATGGTAAAGTTGCCTGGCTCCTTCAACTTTGGTGGTAACTTATTTTGGATGATTGCGCTGCATTCCTCAGTTAACGCCACTGTGCCATGTTCTTCCAATTTTCTTTTATTAGATAAGATTTCCTTCAAAAATTTAGCATAGGATGGCATTTGTGATAAAGCATCGGTAAAAGGTATGTTAATATACAATTTCTTTAAAACCTCCAAAAATTTACCGAATTGTCGATCAAGTTTTGCTTTTGCCAACCTTTGGGGAAATGGAATGGGTGGTTTGTAAGGTGGTGGTGGCACATAGACAGGTTCACTCTCTTTCATCCGTGGTTTACTCTCAACAACAATGGGTTTCTCAGACTCCAGAATTTTACCTTCGTCCTCGGAATGGTCCTACTTAGGCATTTCTGGCTCTTCAAGCTGTTTACCACTACGCGTGGTAGTGGCATTGCAATGTTCTCTAGGGTTTGTTTCAGGTTGCTCGGGCAATCTGCCCAGTGGTCTAGTAGATGTGCTGGCTTGCTGGGCTATTTAATTTTCTAATATCTTTTGATGTGTGGTTAAGCCTTTAATTGCCTCTATGATGCTGTCTATTGCCTTGGTTTGCGTTGACACAATGTTGTCAAAGCATGACTCTAAGGTTTGTTCCTTTGGTATTGTGTTGGTACTTGGTTGTGGTGGCTGGTCAAATTGCTTAAGTTGATACCCGGTGTTGGATGAATGAAATCTAGGAGGTTGCTTATAGTTCGATTGTTGAGCTGTGTTGTTGTTTTTATAGGAAAAGTTGGGATGGTTCCTCCACCCAGGGTTGTAGGTGTTTGAATAAGGGTTATTTGGGACCCTCGATTTAAAGTTCCCTACAGCATTCACACAAGCAGGTGAGGGATCTTGAGATATCAAAATACCTAATTGACAGGTATCAGAATGATGACCTTCCACCCCACAAACTTCACACATAGTAGAGTTAGAAATAGTAGGACGCGTGTTCATGGAGTCGAGCTTATGAGATAATGAATCTACTTTTGCAGCGAGAGAATTAAGAGCGTCAAGTTCATACTTACCGGCTTGTCATGATGAAGTACCTCTTTCGCTCAACCATTGGTAATCGTTTAATGCCATCTCCTCAATCAAATTGAAGGCGTCATCAAATGCCTTGTTCATCAAAGCCCCTCCAGCGGCTGCATCAACAGTAAGATGAGTGTTACAAAGCAAGCCATTATAAAAAGTGTGTACCAGTACCCATTTCTCGAGGCCGTGGTGAGGACACATTCGTTGCAATTCCTTGAAGCGATCCCACGCCTCGTATAATGATTCGTCTTCTTTTTGAGAGAAATTGGTAATCTGGTTTCTCAGTTGTGCGGTTTTGCTTGGAAGAAAATATTTTGCAAGGAAGGCATGCGAGAGTTGCTCCCATGAGATGATGGATCCAGATGGTAAAGAATGTAACCAAGCTCATGCCCTGCCTCTAAGTGAAAAAGGAAAAAGTCGAAGTCATAGAGCATCAGTGGTCACTCCATTCATTTTAATAGTGTCACAATATTCGAGAAAAACAGATAAATGCATGTTTGGATCCTCAGTCGATGATCCACCAAATTGGCTTTGCTGTAACATCGACAGAAGCGACGGTTTTATCTCAAAATTATTTGCCTCTATCGGTGGACGTGCAATGCTAGAATGAAGTCCTTAGACATTTGGTGCAGCAAAATCTCGGAGTGACTTGTTACCCTCCATGGTTGCTGTTTGTGAATCCTTTTCAGGTTGCAGTTTTTGTAGTTTCTTTCGTCTCCGGAACGTTCTTTCAATTTCCAAATCAAATGGTATTGCTGGTTCCGGATGGTGAGTTCTATGCATAAACTAAAGTTCTAACAAAGTAAGTAACTCGTTAAATCAAAAAAAATGTAAAATGTAATAAAAGAAAGTATACTAATTTAGAATTAAGCTAAAAGTGTCTAGTCTAGTAACTTCTGAATCTTGCCAATATTGCCGAAATTAGTCCCCAGCAACAGCGCCAAAAAATTGATAGGAATCCCGCAAGTGCACGGGTCTATCGAAGTAGTAAATCCCGCAAGTGCATAGGGACTAATGGGCAAGTACCGACAGATCTCGAATTTGCTAGCTAGACGATGTCGAAATTGGTGAAGTTTAAATGTTAAACTATTTAAATGCACAAGAACGTAAATAGAGGATTTGCACGAGGGAATTTTAATGGGGAGAAGCATCAGGATATGGGTTCACCATTTTGACTCCTCACTGCTGAATAATCAAACTCTATTGTCGTAGTCCTATCTAGTTCATGGGATTCAGACCCTGACGTCCAGGTCTCTCCCACCGACACCGCTATCCATTCCCATGGACACCGTTACCGGTCTAATATGAATAATTCCAATGCGTAGACGACCTTTCGGCCTACCTAACACGTCCAAGGCCCTAGTAACCACACAAGGCGAGTACAGGTTTCCCAAAAGAGGTCCCCCTAGATTCTCTAATTTACAAACCTCCACCTAGGAAGTATAGGCTCAAGCGTCCCCTTTCGGGTGGTGCAGGCAAAGAGTACTATGGTGATCTGATGCATGGTCAGCCTTTCGGCTCCCCGGCGCGCCTAAGATCCTACTACTCACACTAGGAGAGTACAGTTCATCAATGGGTTTCCCCTAGCCCCTAATTTACAAACCTCACAAAGGGAGATCTAGGCTCAAACACTCCCTCTCGGGTAGTGCAGGCAAAGAGTACAGGTAGATTAGATAAACCCTCAACCGAAGGGTTCCGACATGCGGTCAGACTTTTGGACTCCCGAACGTGTCTAAGACCCTCATAATCCCCGAAAGTGAGTACAGATCCGCAAGCGAGTTTTCCTCCTAGCATACTGATTGACAAACCTCACTTTGATGACTAGAGGCTCAAGCTTCCCCTTCCGGGTAATGTAGGCAAAGGGCGCACATATGATTAAGTAAGAACTAGGGCGTTTGGAGTAAGACTATTACAATAAGTAAGTCATCAAAGGGTTAACCCGAATCCTGATTCAAGAGTTAGCCTATAATATCCATGATGAAGATATAAGTAATGTTCTTTAATAACACATACATTTGTAGATTTGTGCAGGAATTATAAAAGAAGGACAAGATCATAAGGTATTTCGCAAGGATCATACAATGAACATGGCGAAATTGAGTGTAGTTGAAGACCTTCCTTACAAATTTATCCTTGAGGTGCTTACGCAAGTGCAGATCTTCAATAATTTCATATGTGTAGCCCTCTTTCCTGCGTTCCTTCTCCCAAGTTCAGCCGCTTCCTCTACGTGCCAACTCTCCCCTCTCTTATTCTCTAAGGGATTTTATCTCCCTCTCCTTTGCGCTTTCTCCTCTTCCCCATGCTCTGCCAAAAGTTGATGCAGCCGCTATTGATTTCCAACAAGAAAAGCTTCCGCCAACCTCCTCCCATGCCTTGCAATGCCACTACAAGCCTACTTTTCACACGAATGATGATTTCGTGGAAGGATTCTACCTTCCAAAGCCTGCTCCTCGTCCCTTTGTCAATGGTGGAGAAAGATCCTAAGTGCCCTTCAGCTTTCCCTTAGGTTAGGTTGAAGAAACTAGGGTTGAAATTGTGATTTCAAAACAGGCAGGTCTGTGATCAAGGGCGTGATTTTGGTCGTGACCCGGTCATGATTGATCAGTTTCAGCTTCAGGCACAGAGACAAATCCCGGGCATGATTCTGATCGTGACTCGGTCTTGATTCTCAACAAAAGTTCCAATGAATCCGAAAACTGCTATGGAAACATATAGTAAATTTAAAACTGCTAAGGAAATTTGGAAAACTTTAATTAACACCTATTATAGGGTTAATGAAGGTGTAAAAAGATTCACTACTTTAGATTTTAATAATTTTAAAATGGTTGATAATATACCAATTTTTGAATAAATAAATAAGTTCCAAAATTTGGTAACTCAACTCCTAATTGCTGGTTCCTCTTTTGATGAATCTTTCATTATTTCTTCTCTTTTAAACAAACTCCCTCCTTCCTGGTCTAAGTTTGCACAAGACTTAAGGAAAAACATTGACATAACTACACTAAAAAATGTAATTGAAACTATTAAAATTGAAGATCAATATACAATATAGAGTTAGGGATCCTAAAGTTGAACAACACAAGAACAGAATTCACTTACTGAATCCTCTAGTAAACCTTCTAACTTCAAATATAAAAGTTTTAAACATAAAAATTTTCAAAATAAAGGCAAGAATCTACAAAACAATCAAAATTTTAGTAAAAAAATAAAATCAAGGAAATAAAAAGGTAATACCAAGAGGAAAATTATGCTATGTATGCGGAAAGGAAAATCATCTGGCCCTAGATTGCTACTACAGAAAAAAGAAAATAGTGCCACCTAAGAAGACATACCAACATCAAAAACCTCAAGTTAACATGGTAGAGGAGCAACCAGCCACAACAGCTTCCCTAAGGTTAGTCTCTTGTTTCCCCTCTATTAATCTAGCTTATCAAGATTCATATTAGTTGTTAGATACCGGTGCAAATGTACATGTATGTTCTAACCGGTTGTGGTTCACTTCTTACCAAGACTCAAGTGGAGGAAGTGTGACAATGGGGAATGGATCTACAGCTACAGCTCTTGGACATGGACAAGTCACCTTGAAGTTCACTTTAGGGAAAACTCTTATTTTAAATAATGTACTTTATGTTCTAGAGATCTGTAGGAATCTTGTTAGTGGATCCTATTTAGTTCAAACTGGTTATAAAATTGTTCTTTATACAAATAAAGTTGTAATTTCAAAAAGAGAAACTTTTATTGGGAAAAGCTTTACCTCAAATGGTTTATTTAAATTAAATATTATTCCATTAAATAATAATGAGTCTGAATCTTCCATTGCTATGAATGTTGCAAACAATGATAATTGGCATGGAAGATTAGGACATGTAAATTTTAAATATCTTTCAAGAATGAGACACTTAGGTTTAATACCTAAACAGGTTTCAAAAATTGAAACTTGTCAAATATGTTCACAAGCTAAACAACCTAGAAAACCTTGTAAATCTATGCCTTATAAAGACACTAACATTTTAGAATTAATTCATTTAGACATCTATGATTAAAACAGAGAACCCACAAGGGGAGGTAGTAAATATTTTGTAACATTTATAGATAATGCTTCAAATTATTATTACACTTTTCTATTAAAAACTAAAGATAAGTTTTATCTAAATTTAAAATTTATAAAGCAGAAGTGAAAATCAACTTAATAAAAAGATTAAAACTATTAGATCTGATAGAGGAGGGGAATACACCTCAAATGAATTTGCTTTGTTTTATCAAGAACATGAGATAGTTCATCAGGTGACTGCCCCTTACTCTCCTCAGTCTAATGGAGTGGCTGAAAGGAAAAATAGAACATTGTTAGATATGGTGAATGTCATACTACAAAGTTTTGGAGCTCCCCCAAAATCTCTGTGTGTGTGTGGGTATGAAATTTGGAAAGGTCACAAGCCTAATTTAAAATTCTTTTAAATATGTGGGTGTTTAGCTAAGGTCAATATTCCTAAACCCAAGCGAAAAAAAATTGGACCTAAAACTATATATACTATTTTTATTAGTTACTATCTAGATTCTAACATTCATAGATGCCTTGTAATTAATTCAAATATACCTGAAATTTCAAATAATACTTTAATTGAATCTAGAGATATCTCATTTTTTTGAAAACATATTCCCTTTTAAACCTACAATGCCACAACCTAATTTAAATTGAGAATCAAATCAAAACCTTGAATCTTCAAATAATCAAATTAAATCTTCCTCATAATAAAATAAAATTGTTGAACCTAGAAGAAGTAAGAGAACTAGAGCAACTAGAGATTTTGGTCATGACTTCGTTATTTATTTGATAGAAGAAACACCGAAAACTTACTTAGAAGCTCTTGGTTCTCCTGATGCTCCTTTCTAGAAAGAAGTAATAGATAATGAATTTTAATCCATAATAAATAATAACACATGGATTTTAATTGATTTACCACCTGGCAACAAACCTTTAGGTTGTAAATGGATTTTTAAAAAGAAATTAAGGACCGATGGTAGTATAGAAAAGTATAAGGTGCGTTTGGTAGTTGAAAGATTTTAGCAGAAAGCCGGTATTGACTATTTTGATACCTACGCTCCGGTTGCTAGAATTACTACCATTAGATTCCTTTTATCTTTAGCTTCAATTCATAAATTAATAATTCACCAAATGGATGTAAAAACTATTTTTCTTCATGGAGACCTTGATGAAGAAATTTATATGACTCAGCCTAAAGGATTTATCGTGAGAGGCTATGAAGGAAAGGATTGCAAGTTAGTCTGTTCTCTATACGGTCTCAAGCAAGCCTCTAAACAGTGGTACGAAAAATTTGATAAAGATGTTTTGTCATATGGTTTCCAAATTAATAACTCTGATAACTGTCTTTATTATAAAAATATAAACACTAATTTTTTGCTATTATGTCTATATGTAGATGATATTTTAATATTTTCCAATGATATAGACATGGTATCTAATACTAATAGTTTTCTAACTAAACAATTTGAAATGAAAGACATAAGAGAAGTAGATGTAATTCTTGGAATGAAAATCATTAAAAATGATAATTCTATATCTCTTTCTCAATCTCACTATATTAATAAAATTTTAGAGAAATTTAATCATAACTCTTCATCACCATTAAGTACACCTTTTGACCCTAACTGTCATATGGTTAAAAATCAAGAACTCTATTCTAAGGCTATTGGTTCACTTTTATTTCTAACTAATTGAACTAGACTTGACATAGCTTATGTTGTATCTAGATTCAGTAGATATACCTCAAACCCTAATAATTCTCATTGGACTGCTTTAAATAGGGTGTTTAGATACCTTAAAGGAACTAAAATTATACCCTATCCTATAGTGGATAGATATCCTTCTGTGTTAGAAGGATATTGTGATTCAATTGTATTTCAGACTCCAATGACATCAAATCACTTCTGGATTTGTTTTCTCTTTAGGTGGATGTGTCATTTCATGGCAGTGTACAAATAAACTATAATTGCTAGGAGTACAATGGAAGCTGAACTGGTAGCTCTAGACTTAGCATGTTCTAAAGCTGAATGGCTTAAAAACCTACATTCTTCTTTTACCTATGGTTGTTTCTATTCATTCACCAATTTCCATAAAATGTGATAACAAAGCTACAATATATTTTTGTAAAAAGAAATTGGTTAATACTAAATTAAGTAGACATATTGAAATAAGACAGAAATATATAAGATAGCTATCAACTCATAATGTGATTTTACTATTGTTTGTAAAAACTAATGATAACATTGTTGATTGCCTCACTAAGCATTTGAATCAAACCAAGGTGATGGCCTCATCTAGGAGAATGGGGGTTTGTCCATAATAGGCCCTCCTATAGTGGCAACTCAACCTCCATGATAGGTAGACCCTGGAAAGAGGTTCAATAGGTAACAACAAGCTAACTGGTTGGCCAAGGAGTACCAAATAATAAATTATAAAACACTTCTGTGTTTATTAGAGTTATTTTAAATGCTCCAATACCTCATTCCTAAGGTGATTATAGTACTCCTATGTAGATGTAAGGCTAAGTTTATAACTCTTAAAGAAACCCAAAAGGTATATCCTGAGAAGTGACTCTACACACTTATCCATAGGGTTTCTCCTATATGTGGTTTCTCCTTATATGGCCGCGGACTAGAGAGTGGACCCCTGATGCAGGAGGAGTCAACACTGATCAGGGGGAAAATCTAGGCAGAAGAACACCCCCCAAAATTTTCCTATGAGACCGTCATGGCCAGGCCGTGACCTCCGTCACGGGCATGATAGCTTCGGCGAAACCAAGCCACAGTCATGCGCCCCCAGCACACCCCGGCCGTGAATCCCACGGCAAACCCAGGCGGACACAAGCACGGGCGTGCACCCCGGCATGTCTAGGAGGGCCAAGCTGTGACCATCTCGGTGGATTTCAGCGAATAGATGCACGAGCATGACGACCATCATGGCATGGCCGTGAACGCCTCGATAAAAAAAACCAAAAACTAGTGATTCTAGATGCGAACGTGGTCACGGCCGTGAAGACCATCATGGCTAGGCCGTGCACACCGCGACAGATTCTAGTACACCCGATCACGGCCATGATGACCATCACGCCAGGCCATGAACACCCCTGAAGGCTCCATTTCACCCCGGCAACCCTGTTTCGACGTGCACAACTCTTCGGACCACGTTCATCCATCCAAGGAGGACCCAAAGGAGCCCCATAAGGTGATAATCCAGCGATCCCAATGCTCAAGTCAACCACCAGATCGCTACATGGGAGTCATTAGCCCAACTATCGATCCACACTAAGGTCCTTCAGCCCATGGGCCTCGCAACCCAATGCTTCGAAGGCCCGGCCCTAGATGGATATCATAATCACCTCAATAACATGGCCCAAGAACATGCCTCGACCATGATGAACTAGCCCATAATTTCAAAATTCTACTACCTTATCGCGCATGCTCTGAACTCATCAAACCGCCGCCACCACCCGTACAAGAATCAAGGACATGTGCCAGGTTCACTTTAGTTACTAGAAGTTTGTTTCATTTTGTCTTTTGCTGCAGCTTGACCACCTTTGGGGCTGTAAGAGTAGGTAGTTGTTGAGATTTCTATTTTGTCTTGTTCCCTCCCCTCTTATCCTATAAAAGAGAGAGATGGGATAGCCTTAGTTCTTCAGTTCTCTAGTGAAGTAGAGTTCTGATGTGTTACATTTACATCATGTTTTTGCCTGTATTTTATATGATATTTAGGCTTAATTTCATGGTTTTATACTAATTTTTAGTATTTTTATTTCACTTGGTATGAAATCTTCACTTTTCTTAGTTTTTATGAAAATGCAGGTAAAATGGCATAAAATTGATGGATTTTCTGAGTTTTGAAGGCATAGCATGATTCCCAAGAAAATTATGAGGTCGCACATCAAATTTGGAGCAAAAATAGTGACAGATGCGACTTTTACAGCCGCAGCAGTGAGTCTTTCAGCTGGGCGTGAGTTTCACGTTCAAAGGGTGAAAATGCAGCTAAGTAAAAAAGTTCACAGAAACTTTCACAGGTGAGACCCGTGAAGTGAGGCCGTGAATCTTTATGTGAACACGGGACTTTATTCACATAAACATTTACGGCCGCAACCGTAAACTTATTTATGGGCCGTTAATTTTTCTACCCTTTCGAGTTTTTCACTCAATTCAACTCTAAATCGAACCAGAATTGAACCAATCTCTCCAGAATTCTTCCTTGATGGGTTCCAACTGATTGAACTATAAAAGGAGGGATTTTTAGAGGGCAAGGGAGACTTTTTTGGACGAACACAATCAGAGGCGGCGGCTAGGCCAAAAACTCGGTTCCAGGGCAAAATTCCGGTGAGAATTCATGCAAAAGGGAGAATTGATCACTTCATCTTTGTCTCCAGATCGAGGGGAAGCTTTTCCATTTACTTTCTTAGTGAATTCGTGTATTTTTTATAGGATTCAATACAAGTTTTATTCATATTCATGTTGTTAACGTTTATCATGAGCGAGTAAAACTTTATTTCGGGATTTGGGATATAGCCCACTGACATTTATGGATCAAAGTCTGTAATTTCATTCTTTGTTAAGATATTTTATAGTATTGATTTGATTAGAAGTGTGTTATTTACGTGATTTACTCTGGCCAAGTATAGTTGCGTCTTAGATGTTGCGAGAAGGACCGGGAGGTGAATCGCAACGTCGGAAATATTCTATTCAAACCTACGAATCCAATCACGGGAGTAGTTTGGATTCATTTGAAGGATTTCCAAGATTTTTCATAGAACTTAATGGGTCTAGTTATGTTAACTGTCACAAGAGTAGGGAGTTAGTGTAGCTAGATACCGGATTATGCTTTGAGAGGAGGTAATCTATACTTTAGGAAAAGCCCCTTTCATGACTATAATTTTTCGTTCAAGGAATTATCTTTATCAAGTTTATAATTGTCAGTGTGCTGAAACCCCGAGTCCCGACCTTCTAAAACCTAATTTTTCCTAGAACGTCACCTCTATTGCTTTTTGTACTTTGGAGTTCACACAAAAATCACAATTTGATTAGCCTAGATTTAAACATGTCGTATAATCGGTACTTAACAGCTAGATCCTCGTTGGGAACAATCTTTATTTTATTACTTCGATAAATTAGTGCACTTGCGAATGCATCAAGTTTTTGGCGCCGTTACCGAGGATCAGGCCAGCCAATATCGATTTGATCGATAAGTTTAGAGACTAAGCATTTTTCTTTTGTTTTAGCATTTACTTTGTTTTTTTATTCCTAGTTATTTTTTTTGTTATCTTAATTCTATTTCACTTGATTGACACGTTGTATGCCAGAGTTTTAAATACAGGTACTCTATTTCCTGAAGATCTAGAGATTAAACTCACCTTCCGCCTTCGAAGAAGACTACAGTTTCAGACTAAAAAGACTTCAGAAGAAGACGCGATGGCGAACAATCAATCGTTGAGGGATTTTGCAGTGCCTAACATACAGGGCTTTAATTCAAGCATTATTCGACCCAATGTGGAGGTGAACAATTTTGAGCATAAACCTGCACTAATGACTATGGTTCAGTAGAACTAGTTTGGGGGTTCCCCAAACCAGGATCCTAATCTTCATCTTGATGCGATTAGACTAAGACTATTTTCATTTTCTCTTAGGGATCGCACACGAGCTTGGTTGTATTCTCTTCCTGCTCGATCAATTTCTATATGGGATGAGCTCTCATGTGCTTTTCTCACCAAATACTTTCCACCCAGCAAGACAGTTCAACAGAGGAATATGATAACATGCTTTGGACAAAGAGAAGGAGAGTCACTTTATGATGCTTAGGATCGCTTTAAGGACCTCTAGCGCATGTGTCCTCATCATCGGCTTAAGAAGTGGGTCATAATCCATATCTTCTATAATAGATTGGACTACAGTACAAAGCTCATCGTGGATGTTGCTGTTGGGGGAGCTATCATGAGTAAAAACGTTGAGGATGCGATGTCTTTACTTGAGGAAGACATGGCTATGAATCACAACCATTGGTCCAATGAGCGAGGTACCACATCGATGGGTATGGGTAAGTATAGTAGTGACTCCTTGACATCTTTAGCTGCAAAGGTAGATTCTTTAGCACAAAAATTAGATTCTTTTACTTTTCCCTCAATTGCAGTTAATTCTATTTCTTGTGAGGTTTGTGGTGTTTCAGGTCATATCTCTACTGATTGTCAGCTCTTAGCTTTGCCACAGGATGATTCTCTTTAGGAGCCGGTCAATGTTTTAGGCAACTATAATCAAAGACAGGTGAACGACCCTTATTCTGCTACATATAATCCAGGCTGAAGGAACCACCCTAACCTGTCATACAAGAACAACCAAGGGCAAGTTCCTCCATAATATAATCAACAGAATAATAAGTTGCCACTAGGTTTTTAGTCTAGGCAATTCAGTCAGCCTCAGAAGTCCAACTTGGAGTCTCTTTTGAAAGGATTCGTTGTTGCTCAAAAAAAGCACAACAAGGATGTCTCTGATACTATTAAGCATTTAACATCTCGAGTAGATGCCTTGGCAACCCACAACAAGATGTTGGAAAGTCAAATAGCTCAGCAGGAAAGTACCTCCAGTAGGGCTATAGGTAAACTTCCAGGGCAACCAAAGATGAACCCCAGGGAGCGGAGCACTGTAACGCCATCACCATTGTGAATGGCGAATATATTGATGAGCCCCGGATGCCTAACGAAGAACCTGGACCTGAAGTTTTGGAAAGGAAGCCTGAAGAGACTTCACCTGAGGAAGAGATGTCAGTAGAGAAGGAGAGGGAGGAAGTCTATGTAGGTTCATCTGCATATGTTCTACCCATTCCTTTCCCTCAAAGGCTAGTAAGAGTAGACTTGGGAAAGTTTGACATTGAAAAACTTGAGGTAGAGAGCAGTGAGGTAAGTGAGCCCAAGGTGATCGCAAAGGTAAAAGATCCTGGGAACTTAATGATTCCCTGCCAAGTTGGTAAGATTTTTATTGAACATGCCTTATGTGATTTAGGGGCAAGTGTAAGTTTGATGCCCCTATCTATTTCTAGAAGGATCAACAGTGGAAATATGAGGTTTACAAAAACTTTACTTCAATTTGCTAATGGTTCTATTCAACAATCTGTTGGAATGATTGAAAATGCTTCTGTTAAAGTTGGTAACTATTTTAACTGATTTTATAATTGTTGATATGGAAGAAAACATTGAGTTACCAATTATATTGGGTAGACCATTTATGGCTAGTGCAGGTGCCATTGTTGACATGATGAATGAGAAACTGACATTGAATTTTGGAAAGGATAAACTACTATTTGATTTTTCTTTGAAGACTAAGAAGCTTTCTTTTGCAGAATCTCACCATCACAACAAAGATGAAGAAATCATAGCTTATCATGGGAATACTTCAGAAGTTGACAAGAATCCCATTGAAAGATATTTGAAGCTTGAAAAAGACAAAGGGAAAAGAGATGGAACATGGGCCCAATCACATATTATCAATTTAAGCTCACAAGTTAATTTAAAAAGGAGTGGAGATGAAAATTTTCATATTATTCATTACGCCTTGGACCCACCAAAACATCAATAAACTATACTATGGTCGAGCTAATGACCTTCAACCAGCGCTTTTTGGAAGGCAACCCAAAATTTTTGAGTTTTATTTACCTTAGTGTTTTTAGTTTTAGTTTGTAATTTTTCTTATAATTTTTAGAGTTTTTTAACAGCTTGATTTGATGAACTTTTATGTATGAAAAATCTTCTAATTACGTTGTTTTACGTGTGAGAATTTTTTAGAAATTTTTTGGAAAATTTTTAGTGAAAAATGGAGTTCTGGCGCAACTTTCACAGTCATGGCCATGAGTCACTTACGGGCCGTGAGTTTCATTTGTAAAGGGGCTAAGACACAGACGTAATTATGGCCGAAGCCGTAAACCACTCACAGACCGTGAGTTCTATAGTTTTGAACTTAACAGGCAAAACTAGAGTTTACACCTACGCTTGTTAAATGTCGATTCTTAATGATTTCTTCCACCACGTGCGGCAAAACCCTTCCTCCGACCTTCCTCCACCTCCAGCGAGTGTTTTCTGATGACTTTTCATCGGATTCCAGCCGGATTTCATGAAGAAGCGGTAGACATTCGCAGAACACCAGTTTCGCCACCGGCGCCCAATTGCGATCCGATTTTCACCTAGATTCGTGAGCAAACTTTACCCAGCTTTACTCTTCGGATTCTATACTTGATTTACATACTTCTAGCATCGATTTGGAAGTAGTCCACTTGGATTTCTATAGGGATTTTAGCGAATCTTTGACAGGCGACTTTCATAGTTACTGTAGTCTCACGGTTTTATTAAAATCTGCATATTAGTATTGATTCGATTATACCGAGATTTATGGCACCAAGGAGATCTATGAGGACTAGACCCTATGGGGCAGTGATGAAGAGTAGATATATTGGACCCACCCCACAGTTCATGTATAGGATGGTATCTGGAGTCTTACTAGATACTTTTGAGCGCATCGTTTATGATGACTCGGAGCTTGAGACTCAGACGCATACATCAGAGGCTCCGAGTACACCTACAGTTCCGAGCACACCTATGGCTCCCAGTACATCACAGACTACATCTGAGCTAGTCAGTTCTCCAGAGTTGGAGATTATTTTTGAGAGGCCTACTGATAGGCCAGAGAGTAGAGATCAGAGGATTGCTAGAAGGTATGCTAGGAAGCATACCGGCTGCTCTACTTTTGCTTGGGGGAGGAGAGTTGCTCCACGATTATCACTTGTACCAGAGACTACAGAGACACCTATAGCACCCTCAGAGCCAGCTCCAGTGACAGTTGAGATGGAGCATACTGACACGCAGCAGATGACTCCTACTCCTATTAATGTGGAGGAGGCTACTGCCTCTGAGCCTCCTTCCGATTAACCAGAGTCTGCTGTTCATGCTGATACAGAGTCCATGGAGGTAGAGGACACTATACCGGCACTCGCCAACGACATCGCCTTGCCGATGCCAGTGCTCGCCGACAACATCGCTTCCCCCAGTGCCTCGCCCTCGCTCTCGCCGGGCCCCTCACCCAGCGCCTCGTCACCCCTCACCCAGTGCCTCACCGACGCCAACCCCTCGCTAACGCCATCCCTCGCCGACATCAGTTCTCACCAGCGCCCATTCTCGCCGACGCCAGCCCTCACCAATGCCAGTGCCCACCAATGTCGAATGAATCCATTCAAATGATTCTGCATTCTACCGACTTTGCAGTTTTACTTGGTTTCTTTGCAGATGTACCACTGCTTCTTACTTGTGCCATGTATAAATCAAACAAATGTTGACTAAAGTGTCTAATACGTTTATTTATTTCATAAACATATATATTCTTGTAAATCTATGTTATCAGATCTTGTGATTCCACACTCAAAATTGTATCTTGTGTTTTAGGTTGACTTATATAGTGTCTAATATTTAGAACAATAATTAACAGATGAATTTGAGAAAATGGGAAGCAATATCAAACATGTGAAAGAAACATTAGGACAAAACTCAAACAATTAGCCGATTCATATGTTCTTTATTTATCATCTTAGTTTCGGCTCCAAAACAGCAGAAAGAATTCCATTTTGACTTGGCTTCATATGTTCTAGCAGTTTTGAGAACAAAATTTAAATGTACTTTTCTTTGACAAACTTTAAGTTAAAATTTGAACTCAATCTAACATTCACAATTTGCAAATTGCTATTTAGTTGGAAAGTTCCTCCAACAAGTATGCAAAGAAAAGAAGAAAACAATGAACTTACCCAAAAGAATCATTGAAAACAAAAGGCAACATGCTAGTTCAATTATTGTCTGTGTCAGTCCATATGTGGCTGAAATACATCAATGATGATGATTAATCAAGATATTCAAGATAATCAAGAAATGGATAAGAGGTCAAAAAATCAAAATACAAAGCAGAAGATTAATAATGTTAACAAGAACCTTCTCATGCTCAGAAAGCCATTTGGCTTTCCTTCAGTGAAAGGTGAATTTGCAAATATTGCTATTGCTATCTGGTAAAAGAACATATCAAAAGTTAAATAGCCAGTGAGTGACCACTTTATGCATGGCAGAGGATAGTACCCATAGGTTGCAAAGCAAGACAAGCACGAAACTTTCTTATCCTATCTGATTCTGAACTGAAATCAAGATTAACCTGTTTGTAGAGAAATTTGTGTCACTATCTCATAGTTCTAGTAGCAAAATATTCAGCAATATCTACCAAACCACTACACAGATATTCTAGCGTCACATAACATACATATCAACATATTATGGAGTCAAATATTCAGCACATAAACCCGTTCCAATAACATACTAAATTTGCACCATTTGAGCTCGAGTACAGGACCAATCTGAATTAATACAACATATATTTCAAAATGAAATTTCAAATTTCATTTGTTACAATCAGCCCTCCCATCCCATATTACAAAACAGCCATGTCATCCAAAAATACAACACATATTTCATCTTTACGATGGCCTTACAAAATTTAATCTTCTAAATGTTGTTGAGAACTCGTCCTGCATCCAAAATAAAGTTGAGATACCGGTTGATAACTTGTTGATACAAACCTACATATATTTATTTAAACATAGATATGATACATGTTGACTTGTCTGTGATGAAACAGGCATTGATAAATTCAAGAATGATGCATCCATTTGTGTATTCAACATATGTGACTCCTGTAGTCATTAAAGACAATAAGACCATAAAATAGTTGATGATATATAACAAAGAAAGACATGAATAATTGTTCAACGAAACTACCTGTGACTGAATTGTACCAAGTCTTGAATCACCATGCTTAGATCTATTTGTTTTTTTAGGTCTCCTCTCAAGAACACTTTTTTTTCTCTTCTCCTTGGGTCCTTTCTTGCTAGGAGGAGGCCTAATTGTCACATTGACCACATTATCACCTAAGTTTTCAAAAAAATTATTTTCAATGGCTTCTTCTTTGTCATTTACAATGACATCCTCAACCTTAGGAGTCACATTATCAATGGCTTCTTCCAACAATTGCAAGCCTTTACAACAATGTATGCTTTTGGTTGATAATGTATATGATTTTTGGCAAACACGCTTATACAATGAGGATAAACTTTCTTAAACTTTTCAACACTACTACACTCATATACACAAGCCTTCAAGTCTAATGATAAATTTGGAAAACTTTGAATGCAATGACTCAAGTTAGTTTTGGCATTCATAAAAATGTGCCATAAACACAACCGATGGTTTGTTGTTGGAAAAACTTATTTTATAGCTTTAGAAATAGCCACTGATTGATCATTGAAAATTATTGTTGGTTGCTTTCCTGACATCACTGATATGAAACTCTTGAAAAGCCAAATAAATGAATCTACACTTTCTTAATACTAAAGCCAGTCCTTCTTGCATATGCATTATAGAAATCATATGCTTCTTCTTCATTTGGAAACTCCATACCAATTTTAGGCACATTTGAAGAACTCTCAAGTTCATTGTAAGTTTCCTATTATAAACATTATAATATAAATAATTAAAATTTATAAGCTAAACATAATAATACATTACATTATTACTTTAAAGAGTTGTAGACCTTCTTCAATGGGTGAAGATCCACTTGCCTCAATCTCTCTAGTCCCCATTAAGTTTGAATTAGCCAATTAATGCTCAGTCACATTATCAAGAGAATAAGTTTGAATCAGCCAATTAATGCTTAAGTCACATTATCAAGAGAAGTATCATGTGAGGTATCAAGTATAATTAACATCCCCAAGTATTGAAATTTGAAAACCTCCTTTTCAACATTACACCTAATTACAGATCTATTTGATTATTACCTAACATACGTCTAAGCAGAGATAGAAACTGATTATTGGCTAACATACGTCTCAGCACAGAAGAGAAATCAATAGCTTGGCTAACATACCTCGGCGAGGCACTGGTGTCGGCGAGGTGATGGCGGACGTCGGCGAGAACGGGAGCTGGCGATGAGGGCTATCGTCAGTGAGAATCAGTGCTGGAAAGGGAGTGAAGTAGGAGATGATTCTAGGGTTTGACATTAGGACCGTCTCTAGGTAAGTAGCTCAAAAACATGGTAAACCCTAAGCATGCGATTCTAGGAAAAATAGCAAGTAATAAAGAACACAAGAAGATAAAGGAGAGAAATCACCTTGCCCTATTAGGGAAGGGGCCTAAAACCCTTTCGTTGTCCACGCTCCCGTATCTTGGAGTTGAGGCTAGATAGGGGTAGTTAAATGACCAACATTCAAATCAAATGAACAAGGGGAGGACGAAATACAATGTCCCCAAGCTCCCCTTAAACTACAACAAAATGGTCCTTAGGGGTCTTGATCAAGGCTTCGAAGTTGTTCCTCTTTGATTGGCGTTGAGGAAGGTTGGAGACTAGCATGAAGATGGCGTCAATGCACAGAGAACTTAAAGGAGAGAAAGATAGATCTAGTGAAGAAGAAGAAGAAGAAGAAGAAGAAGAAGAAGAAGAGAAGAGAGGAAAGAGTTCTCGGCACTTCTAGAGGAAGAGAAGGGGAGGAGAAGAGTTTTTGGATGGAATCCACCACCACACAAGCTTTCGCTCAACACATAGTTTTTTTCTCAAAATGCATAGACTGAAGTGCAAGTGAAAAATACAAGCCCTTAAATCCTCTCCTTCTCTCAACGTTACATTGAAGCTAAGATTCCAAAGATGCCCTTATTTGAATTTCAAATCAAGGGTTGGATGGTGGCTGATTTTGAATGCATGGTTTGGATTTGTTCTTTCTTTCTTGGCGCCTTTGATGTTTGAGGGAAGATGTGTAAACGAATTGGCTGCATGCAAGGGTGCATGGAAGCCTCTTTAATGCTCTTGGAGATTGAATGCACATGCCTCTTCTATTGGTGGAGTGAAGAGGTGTCTAGCATTTGATTGGTGGAATTGGAGGCTGAATTTGACTTGTTTGAATTTGAAGTTGGCTCCTTGTGGACTTTGACCTGATTTGGGCGCCCATGACATGTAAGCATGATGAGGTGGCATCCATATGTCATGAAGGTGGTTGAGTGCCTTGGAAGGTGGCGCCAATAAGTGTGCAAACCTTGATGGATGGTGGATGTTGTCTCTTCTTTGAAGAGCTTTGATGGAGGGTTGATCTTGAGGGTTTTCCTTGATGTGTGGTAGATCTTGGATCACCCTTGATGAGTTGAGATGGAACGCTGATATTAATCGCTTTTTGAAGGAGGAGGCGGCTTGTAGTGAATTATAGGTGCAAGCAACCCTAGGCTAAAACAACCTATTACATCATCTAGGAAATTAAAATTAATGAAAAGAAAATAAAATCCTAGGCTACCCCTACTCTAAAGCAAGAACATGAAAGTAACAAATACAAGATAAGCTTCAAAATTCATGAAGTCCCAAGATACAAGGGCTTGGAGAACTTCATGGAGATGCTCCTACATCAGCTTTCTCAGGGGCAAAAGAATTCTTCTCCAAAAAATTAAAATTGAGGTCTCAACTTGTAGCTTCTGGTGGCCAACCCAAGGTACGAAGATCATCTCGGTGAGGGAAACCTAGGTGATCTTTGTTACAGAGTTCTAGTTTTGGGGGCCAGCCCAATGTATGAAAATTGTCTTCAGCCTTCTTTATGTCATCATTCCTGCCAATAAGGGAAAGATTTTTGAAAACTACTGTTTTCACACACGCCACAATAATATATGATTTGAAAATATGATAATTGAATGTAATAGCTTTGAATGAGAGACATGGCAGGTATGAGCAAGGAATCACAGACATTAAGCTTGATGTTATTTGTAAATTATGATTTGGAAGAATTAAGCCAATATCATATTCATGAGAAATTTTGCTATGTAGTTTTTCATTTAAAGAAAATGTTGCTGTCATGTGAAGCATATGCATAGTCATGGTATGATCAATACAGATTTCAAATTTGAAAGCATCATAGGAAAAGACCTTGTACATCATAGGGTAGTCCTTACTTGGGGAAAGTGTGTCCATTAAAGTATGGTTTAGGATTGAGCTCATGGGTGGTTTAGGACAAAGTTCCATGTTGGGTTCCCTTTGTGTGGTTGGAAGTATTACCAAGTCAGAAGTGGGAAAAGGCTGAGGTGATTCTAGAGGTGAGGTCTGTTCAGTTTCCAGGTTCAATGTTGGTGGTTCTAAGGGTAGGTCAATAGAGGATTCGGTGCTAGGTGGGTCAAGAAGCGGTTTAAGTTCAAAAGAGGGCTGAGGTGTGCCTAATGATAATGTTGTTGGATGCTCTGGTCTAGGCCCTAAAAGTGATGACAATGAGGAGGGTCCTAGTAGGTACCGATGACAAACTATGGGTTTAAGAGGGATCAAGCTATGGCTCAACTCATTAGATGTGTTTAAGTGGGTAGTTTTGATTTAGTCAATCACAAGAACCTCCACTTTATGCTGTTTTGTAGGCTCAGAAATAATGGTAAGGGCTTGAGAAATTTCTAGAAGATGAGTTCCCTTAATGTCCTTATGGTCTGGTTCAATGTCATCCTTAAGAGTGGGGTTAGGCTAGGGTAACTCTAAGGGTAGAGTCTAATCACTTTCTAATTCAGATTTGAGTTCTGATTCAGAGTCAGAGTCAGTTTCAGAGTTTGGTAGTATGGCCAGATCAGCTTGCCCTAGGTCATCCTCACTAGTATAATCGGGGGCATAGATGTCCTCTTCTATTTTATTTTCCATGCTATGGAGGGTCATGGCTTTCTTAGGGGAATCTTTAAGAATTGGATGATCAACTTGGTTAGCTTGAGTTTTAGGTGGTGGTGTTGGAGTTCTAGCCCATTTAATCTCATACTCAATTTTTAGAGCTTGTCGGTAGGATTCTTCTAAAGTCTTAATATATCATTCCTAAGTCCCTTCTCAAACCGATCAAGGGTTATCCCTGGATCTTCATCTATGTCACATCTAAAAAGTAAGTCTTCAAGCTTATCCATGTATTTGGCCACAGAGTCAATTTCTTGGGTCAACCTAGACAATTGGTCACTCATGTGTTTCCTATAGTGTGGAGTTATATAACGCTCTCTTAACTTCCATCTCATATGCTTCCATTTTATGGTTTGAAATCCATGTCTTTCTAACTGACCCTTCACAGCATGCCAATACTTTTTAGCTGAGCCACTTAAAAGAAGTTGGGCATGCAATACTTTCCAATCTTCAAGTGTAGTACTCATTTCAAAATATTATTCAACAAGTTTTAGCCAATCTAGAAACCCATGGGAGTCTATGTTTCCTCCAAAAAAGTGGTGGGCTTCTATTGGTTTCTCTAGGGGTGCAATCATGGGTGTGAGCATGGTTTGGTTCATAGGATTGGGTATAGGTCTGTTCCCTATAGTGATTTGTTCCTCTTGACATGTTGTTATCTTGATTTGAGGGTGAACAAGAATATAGGACAAACTAAGCATGCAAATTTCAGCCTAAGCAAGTGGGTCGTATACAAAAGATTTCAGCATAACAACACTTATACAAGTGTACAATCAAGCATTTGGTTGCAATTTTGCTAGCACCAATGAAATCAGAAATCAACAAGCTCTTAAGTTTGAAAACAAAATATTTTATAACTCAGAATTACAGCAAGAGCAAGAGAGCAAATAGCATGTTTTGAAGCAAACCACATAAATCAAAATATCAAATCAACTTAATAACAAAAACCACCTTAGCCAAACCCTAAGTTGATGTGTTGACTCCTAGCAATGTTATAGGGTTACAAGCATGAGATTTTAGCATGTAAAACACAACAGGAAGGTGTACTACACAATTGTAGAATCTCAGCAAGGGTAAGAGCAAATATTATTTCAAATCAGAATTCATCAAAGCCTCAAAACAATCAGCACAAGTGTTCATCCAAGAGTGTGCTTTCAAGTGGGGAAGGCTACCTATTCGCTTAGATAGTATCCAAACACCTTTTAACTTTCAACTTAAGCTCTCCCTATCAAATTAGGGGTTCCTAAATCTCAGTAGACAAAATGGAAGGTAAAGAAAGTCGGTTCAAATTTCAGCCAACAACATAATCAACACAAATCCACAAACTTGAAGGTGTTGAGGGTAGAAGTTATTTTCTTAGATGCTTCTAGCCCAAACCAGAATATCCCACAAATCAGAAAGCTACTAGAGAGTATCACCTTTCAAATAGAAATCCAGCAAAAGCTCTAATGAGAAAGTGATGGAGGACTGACCCCTACCCCTCATAAGTCACATAGGACTAGGAAGAAGGCCTCCAAAAATGGCTTCCCCTCCTAGGCCATCTTGTTGCATTTTCCCATTACTTGCATATTTCCTTATTTGCACTTTCCATATTTGCAATTTGCTTTGGTTGAATAAATTTTACTTTAAGTGAACTATTAAGTTCTCTTTAGGTTATGCATTGCATGCTAGGATAGTATATTTGCATTTGCAACTAACATGGTAGGCTAGGGTCAGCTCAAAGAGACACTAAAGAGCTCAAGTCAAGGTACTCATCAAGTGGAGTTCCAATTATGGAAAGAGACACTTTAACACTTCAACTAAAGACTTCAAAGATGGAGATGTTTGTAATCAATGCAACTTCCCTTTCCTAATCAAACCCATGCGCCACCATGGAGAAGCAATCGGCCAAACCATGAAGAGGAATTCGAATGCAAGAAGAGGCCAACCCATACTTTACAAATATGCGCCTAGGATCAATCAAGATCCACAAATCAAGGGATTCCCATCTAGATCCCCAATTTGTGGAATCATCTATGGAAATCTTCTAGCCGCCAATGCTCTTGATGGAAGGATTTTCAAATTCAAAAGGGATTCAAAGCATGTAGCCGCAATATCATCCAAACAAAAAAGGAAGGAGCTCAAAGGAATTGGCCACATAAGAGAGCTCTAATGATTAGATCAACTTCAAAATTCAAATTTAAATTTCTAGAAGGAAAGGTTTTATTAGAGCAATAATTTTCTTCCTTATTCTTGTAATTGCGCCTAGGGTGGAATGTCACTCTTGCCCTTGGCCCTAAACAGCCTATAAGTTGTAATCTTTCTCTTAATGTCGAGTAGTTGCCTAGATGAAAAAAATTGAGTTTGCAATGGTGCTTGTAATTGCGCCTAGGGTGGAATGTCACTCTTAATCTTTCTAAGAATTTCTATCTCCCCCTCTTCTAAAGGGCCGAGCCCTTTCCCTTTCTCTCTTCTCCTTTGCCCCTCAAATCCTCTACACAACCGAAACCTTGAAGGACCTTTGCACACCCTTGACGAGACTCTAAGGAAGATCCATCAATCCTTGATCTCGGCCAAGCATTAGAAGGCTCTTGCAAACTTCATCACTCTTGACCATCATGAAGGATGATGCCAAGAAGACACCTATTTGGCTAAGTTCTTTCCCCTCATCCTTCTTTGAATTCTAGAACTTATTCCTACACTAATCTTGTTGTTCTTGAAGGATGGCACAAGGACTTGGAGAACTTCTCTTGGTGCAAGACAATCTTCTTCCCACCCCCCTCCCTCTAAAATAGATAGTCCCTAACGTTGTTAGCAAGAGAACTTGGGAGCCTATCTCCCCTCTTGATTGATTTTCTTGTTGGACACTTAATATCTTTAACACTCACCCACGCATGTGTGGGCTTGAATGATTGCATGTGTGTAAGCTCATAGGGCCCTACTTCGTTGCCATCAACCATTGGACCGGTGAAGTATGGGAAGGTGACCCCTTCTATTCTCAAGGGGTCCAAGGTGAGTGTTTAATTTCAAGTCTTTATTTTTTGCAAGTAGATCTAAATTTCGGTTTTCTTTACTATTAAAATACCAAAAATATTTTCCAACCACGTTAGAGTAATTCTCGGATTTTATTATAAAATACAAAAAAAACAATATTTTCTCAAAGCGTTGTTTGCATGCACCCTGAGTTGTGATTGCCCCCCTACATCAGAAAGTCCAACATAAGTAGAAATCAGATTAGGCAAAGCCAGATTGCATCACACTAATCCCTTTAAAGTCCACTTGCGCAATCTTCTTGCAAAGAGTTTGATCTATTGGTTTAGATCAACTCCTAGCCTACTTAGCCTTAGACTTAAACCCTCCCTATCAAGTTAGGGTATCCCTAAGTCTCGGCCAAGAAGTTCCAACACAAATTCAAGGTGACAAACCAACTCAAATCCAAGATATTTCCAAGGCTTTGAGTAGGGAACCACCTATTGTCTTAGATGTTCCAAATCAAGCCAAAATTCCAAAAAAAAAAAAAAAAATCAAAAGATCACAAATAAATCCTTCAAATCAGGTTCCACAAATATGTTATAAGAAATCTCAACACTAGATTCGGCTAAAGAGAATAAAGCAACCACAACTCCTAAATTTCCACCAAACTCAAACCTAGATCCCAATTTTTTTTCGAGGCTTGGGTATTGGAGGCTATCTATTGTTTAGATAGCTCCATTCTCAAACTTGATTTATAGCATCAGAACTCACAAAAATAAACTCCAAGCCCAAAATCTCGGTTCCATCAAGATCTAGACAAAAGACCATTCAAGGTGCTTCCAAGAGCATCATCCTTCAAGTAGGGGAGGCTATCTATTTGCTTAGATAGTCCCTTTACATATATGGATGTCATGCTCACAGAAATCTCAAGACTTATTCAAAAACCACAGCATATTAATAGATGTTTATGATCAGAAAACTCAGCAAACAGAAAGCACAAAGCCTATGGCCGAAAACACAAAGCACTCAAAAACAAAGTCCTTTCAAGTGAAGGGGGTTATCCATTTGTTAGATGATATCTTTACACACAAAAATTTCCGAAAACCCACGGCATATGTTAAAGATGATTCTGATCAGAAACTTATCAAGCATAGAGCACAAAAAGTAGAGAACACATTCAAGGCCGAAAATCACAAACACACATTAAGCATGTAAACCATAACAAGCACTTGAGCACCTAGAGTTTGCTCTGATACCACTGAAGTAGGAGATGATTCTAGGGTTTGACATTAGGACCGTCTCTAGGTAAGTAGCTTAAAAACATGGTAAACCCTATGTTGGTGTATATGCCCTAGGACCTAGTTTTGGTCCATCTTTGTACTACTTGACTCTGATATTCATATATCTTTCTGGCATTGTCGTTATCATTGTTTGTCTACACCTGCGATTGTGTACTTACATGATAATGTCCCTGGAGACAGATTGGATCTGTGCTCGAACTATAATCCCCAGTCGATGTACCTTAGTGGATATGGGACAGCTATGGTACTTGTGAGACTGGTATGTGGGCTGGTTAGGCACGTGGTGCTAACGCAGACACATGGGTATATCATTAGAGGATATACTGGATAGACCCGCTATGAGGCTATGACTTGGTGTCATGAGTTATCCTCATAAGTGACAGGAGATGCATTGATCCCTTGACTTGAGGTCATTGACCATTCTATATGGTTAGGGACTTGCTTTGATGCAACCTAACACCTCGCCGTAGTTGGGAGGTCATAACGGTTGTCATTGAGCATGTCACGACCCATATGAGAAGGTTAATGGACAGACATAGGATTTGCCCTTTCCTTAGGGAAGCATGATATCCATGGAGCTCCTCTATGTTCTATGACTGAAAGTGTATGGCCATACCCAGGTGAGAACCTGATTTAGTCATAACCATGTGATTGGGTGAAAACAAGTGGTGACACACTTGTCCAATCGGATATCAGTTCGGCAAAGAGACTGTAATGCATTTGTACCTAGTTGCGATGATGGGGATGTCGATGTCGATATCCATTCCAATGACCTGGGTAGCAGCGATGTACTGCTAGGTGCCACTCACTGCTTGTGATGACCTCTGGTCAGCACTGCCAGCGTCAGAGGAACCTACAGGGTCGCACACCTTGATACTTGAGTTCTCGTATTGATCGGGAAGCCTTATAATCGGGTTATTGGATAACTCGGATCTAATTGGGAGATTTCATCAGCGCCAATGGGCCTGACGAGATGGAAGAATGTTATTGGGGCCAAACTTCATTTTTGGCAGGTTGACCCGTATTTGACCATGGTTGGTCACATTTGGATTAGGGTTGCATTGGATTGGATCCAAGTGCTTAATCAACCCATGTAATGAAGTTTGGGCTAGCTCATTATCCAATGAGGCCCAATAACAAGTTCTCATGAAGAGATGAGAGGCTAAAAGGGTATAATGGGGAGAAACATGAACCATTAAGCGCCTAGGGGCATAATGGGGTCATGTTGGCACCTTTGCTTCATTATGGAAGTAAAGGGCGCCTCCCCTCTCTTCCTAGGATGGAATGCATGCCTCTATGGCATTTCTTGGGGCACAAGGAAAGGCCTTGGCGCACAAGGAAGGGCGTGGGGCACAATAAGGAATGGTTGAATGAGAATTATGGAAATGTCTTGGAGACTTTCCTTATCTCAAACCTCCTCATCCTAGCCCTACACTTGTCATGATCCTAGCCATTACCCTAACCGCCTCTTGCCCTATAAATGTGACCCTAGTCGCCCCCTCTTGTGGATGATCAATCCTTGAAGGCGTGAACACAAGGAGAGGGGCGAGTGCTTGGAGCAAGGGCACATCTTCTTCCATAACCGCAAGCCTCTTCCTCCTTTCCTCTTGGCGCAAGGAGATCTAAGGCTTGGCGGCTTGGATAGTTTCCCTCCTCACTTGGCGCATCTTTTCTCTAGGTGGCGCAAGTGAGTTAGAGTATCTCCCTAAGGCTTGGATCTTCTTCCCGAGGCTAGCACCGGGCGTGGAAGAAGAGAACTCAAGAGATCCGTGTGTGCGAGACTGCAGAGGGCGCACACTTGGACGCCTACATCGGCATCGCTCTACATTGCTCTTAAGGTATTTCCTAACTCATCGTGTCGACTCCCTTGCTTGCGATCTTCACTGGGTTTTTGGGACCGGCCTGTTTCGGGGACATTCCTCCGCTGCGAAAAATGTATGTCTATAACTCTGAAAATTGTAAAATGTCCCCGGGGTTTCCCAACAGTGGTATCAGAGCGACTTGCAAGACTCGAACAATGTTTTATGCTTTTCTTCCATGCTCACATGCCATATCTCTATTTTCGTAAATAGCATGATGCATGGCAATCGATTTTTCTAAAAGTAGAAAAATTAGGGTTTCTTGTTTCTATCATCCTCTCAATCTCTTTTGGATTTTTGGACTATTTTTCTTGTTTGATTTAAAGATCAAAGGCGCACGTAATTTTGTCAAGTAGGACGGGCATTGTGTCTTCGGACTGGCCAAGTCTCTTGATCTGACAAAATTGCCAGCCGAAAGGATCTCTGAAATCATCATGAAAAATAAATCGCAATAAACAAAAAGACTTGTGAGAAGAAGATGAGAAAAAAGAAACTGATTTTATGAAAAAGTAAAATTTCAGATTTTATGTTTTTCATGAGCATGTAGAATTGCATGAGTAAATACCTTGATTGCGCATGATGTTGTGATCATTAATCAAGCCCCCCCCCCCCCCTTTTGCATGCCTGCGATGTATCCTCGTGAGGCCTGCGTGCCGCTTTTCTTTTTGTTTTTGACTAAGAAGAAGATTAGGGTGGCACATGTGCTTGGAGCTTAGCACATGCATACCTTGGATGGTGATGCAACAAGCAAGAGGCGCAAACCTCCTTAGTGGCGCAAGACCATGGCATTGGCCGAACCTATGGGGAACTTTTAAAATGTACCTCTAGGGTTTGAGAGCTAAACCATGAGAGAGGGACCTTGGAGCCAACATTGAAGTTCAAGCTAGAGGTCGGCTAGGCTAGGTCTAGTTTTTGGGGCTTGAGTTCTAGGACAAGAGTTGAACCTATTTCATGGCATGGATTGGTTCAATGTCGTGTATAGGATATGATCACATCATCCTTTACTGCTTCTATTATTATCTGCAGAAGCAAGCCTGAAATGTTTTACCATTATGTTATCACAATAGGATTGCATGCCTGTAATGATAGACATAAGATAAAACTGAGATGATGAGACCTTAAACAAAAACCCTCAATTAAAATATCAAGTCTAGTAGCCTTCTAACGCGTAGCCCTCACTAAGCTATCGATCAGTGGAGTTGTGAATTGTTTCCCACCCTCGTGGGACACACCCACTTATCTTTAGAAAGTGCGTGGTGGCAATGGTTTCCCCAGTCCAGTTTTAACCTAGGCGTGCCTTCGCAAGGAAACTCGTTGGCCCTGGGCATAACGGTTAGGATGGACTTGACTAGAAATTCACATGTGCTGGGCACATGGTGAAAGTCTAGAGGCATCGTTGAGAGGTAAGGGTTTCATGTTGTATCCAGCCCTCGCTGGACATGAAATGCCTGGACTGTCTCAATAAGGGGAATTGCTTGGAGCAATCGGCCGGCGCGCCCACCTTAGGAAACATGGGTCACTTTGTGCATCTCATCCCACCCTCGTGGGACGCGAAGCCCTGTGTGGAATAAGGATCTCATCTCACTAGGAAATCTTGGATTTCTCGATTGACTTTGTGGGTTGTCAATTCGATTAAAAATAGTGGGAGCCATGGTCATTTAAAACAAGTCCAGTTTAAATGACTCGAAGTAGTACTAATCTGATGTTTCTTGGTTGTTGTAGAACAATGGCTATGAACAATAGCAGTTGGTCACTGCGATCTACCTTGGAAAAGGATAAGTTGGTTGGATCCAACTTACTGGATTGGTATATGAACTTGAGAATCGTGCTCAAGCTCGAAAGAAAGCTTTATGTCCTTGAGCGTCCTTTTTCTGACCCACTTCCATGCTCGGCCTCAGCGGCTGAGAGGGATGCTTATGATAAGCATCAGGTTGATACTTTGGAGGTTGCTAACCAACATGTCACCTGAATTCAGAGGGTGATAAGAATCAAAGAGTGCCTCTGAGATTATTTTAATCTAAGGCAGCTCTTTGATGAATTGGTTGAGCTCAATCCTCCTAAAGTTGATATTCAGTGTGTTGAGCCAAAAGGCTTGACCAAGGAACTGGAATTAAAGATGGATATGATCAGGAATAATAGGTGCTATTCATGTGGAGGCCCACCTCACATGTTGAAGGACATGTTGCAACTTTAGAATGAGGAGAAGAAAGGCTAGGCCTTGTCTTCATGCTCAGGTATTTGTTGGTGTATATGCCCTAGGACCTAGTTTTGGTCCATCTTTGTACTACTTGACTCTGATATTAATATATATCTTTCTGGCATTGTCGTTATCATTGTTTGTCTACACCTGCGATTGTGTACTTACATGATAAATTCCCTGGAGACAGATTGGATCTGTGCTCGAACTATAGTCCCCAGTCGATGTACCTGAGTGGATATGGGACAACTCTGGTACTTGAGAGACTGGTATGTGGGCTGGTTAGGCACGTGGTGCTAACGCAGACACATGGGTGTATCATTGGAGGATATACTGGATAGACCCGCTGTGAGGCTATGACTTGGTGTCATGAGTTATCCTCACAAGTGACAGGAGATGCATTGATCCCTTGACTTGAGGTCATTGACCATTCTATATGGTTAGGGACTTGCTTTGATGCAACCTAACACCTTGCCGTAGTTGGGAGGCCATAACGGTTGTCATTGAGCATGTCACGACCCATATGAGAAGGTCAATGGACAGACATAGGATTTGCCCCTTCCTTAGGGAAGTATGATATCCATGGAGCTCCCTTATGGTTCTATGACTGAGAGTGTATGGCCATACCCAGGTGAGAACCTGTTTTAGTCATAGCCATGTGATTGGATGAAAACAAGTGGTGACACACTTGTCCAATCGGATATCAGTACGGCAAAGAGACTGTAATGCATCTGTACCTAGTTGCGATGATGGGGATGTCGATGTCGATATCCATTCCAATAACCTGGGTAGCAGCGATGCACTGCTAGGTGCCACTCACTGCTTGTGATGACCTTTGGTCAGCACTGCCAGCGTTAGAGGAACCTACAGGGTCGCACACCTTGATACTCGAGTTTTCATATTGATCGGGTAGCCTTTAGATCGAGTTATTGGATAACTCTAATCTATTTGGGAGATTTCATCAGCGCCAATGGGCCTGATGAGATGGAAGAAACTTATTGGGGCCAACTTCCGTTTTTGGCATATCGATCAAATTAACCATGGTTAGCCTCATTTAACCATGGGTTAAATTAGATTGGATCCAATAGCTTGGTTAACATGCATAATGGACTTTGGGCTTGGCCCATTGCTTAGTTGGGCTTGCTAATAAGTTGTATTGAAGGGCTATGAGGCTTGAAGGGTATAATGGGGATGAATTAATGGGATAGGCGCATATGGGATTCTAGTTGGACTAGAATTTGCGCCTATGCCTTGTTTGGTATCTCCTAGGTGATTAAATCAAATTGGATTTGATCAAATCACACAAGATAATTGATTGGATTATGTTTGACAATTGTGGGCTGATTATTAACATAATTAGAGTCCTAATTGGATTAGGACTTGCGCCCAAGCCACATTAGGCAATCCATCATATTGCCTTGACTAGGTCTAGGCGCATGGATGGGATTAATGCCTCATATGGCATGATATGGGCGCATATGGCTGATGCTTGCTTTGGCAAGTCTTAGGCGCATATGGGAGTGGAGATTTAATCAATATATTTGATTGGATAATCTCCTAGAATCATGCCCTAATTGTCAACACTTGCCATTCTCCCCTAACCGCCTCTTGCTCCTATAAATAAGCCCTTGCCGCCCCCTCTCTTGATGATGCTAATTCCTTGGAGGCGTGAAGCATTAGAGGGCGACGGCTTGGAGAGCTTAGAGCTCTTCTTCTTCCATCAAGGGCGCAAGCATGCTTCTCCTTTTCCTTTCCTTGGCGCAAAGGAACAAGAAGGCTTGCGGCGTTCTCTTCTCCTTCCATCTCCTTGGCGCATCACATCTTGGTGGTGGCGCAAGTTGCTTGGAGGACTCTTCTAAGGCATGGATCTTCTTCCCGAGGCTAGCACCGGGCGAGGAAGGAGAAAACTTGAGGAATCCGTGTGTGCGAGACTGCAGAGGGCGAACACTTGGGCGCCTTCATCGACATCGGCTTCTAATTGCTTAAAGGTACTTACTATCACATCGTGTTGACCCCCTCGCAAGAGATCTTCACTGGGTTTTTGGGACTAGCCTGTTTCGGGGACATTCTTCCGCTGCGTAAAATGTATGTCCATGGCTCTGAAAATTGTAAAATGTCCCCGGGGTTTCCCAACAGTATTTATGTTACCGAAGTCAACCTCTCTACTCCTATGACATGGGTATTGGATACCGCATGTGAAGCTCATATTTGTATAAATATGCAAAGGCTCAGAAAGGGTAGATCGGTAAGGCCTAGAGAGATTGACCTACGGATAGGTAACAGGGCATAAGTTGCTGCTGTTGCTGTAGGAGTTTCTCTCCCTGCCTTTAGGACTTCAGTTAAAGCTAGACAGTTGCTATTATGTACCTTCCCTTATCAAAACATTGCATCCACTCCTTGCTTGGCAAAGAAAGGATTTAGGTTTGAAATAAAAGAGAACTTATGTTCTTTTTCTTTTGCAAACATGTTTTATGGGAAGGGTACTTTGTGCAACGGTCCGCATGTCTTGGACATGGATAGCTCTATTTGTAACATAAATAATAAAAGGACCAAACTGAGTGGTTCAGTTGGTGCTTTCCTATGGCACTGTCGATTAGCCCATATAAACAAGAATCGCATCCAACAACTCCATGCAAATGGATTGTTAGATTCAAGTTCCTTGGAGGAATTTGATACTTGTGAACCTTGTTTATTAGGGAAAATAACAAAGGCGCCCTTCACCAAGACTGGTGAGAGGGCGGGAGGTTTATTAAATCTCATACATACTGACGTGTGTGGGCCTTTCAATAAACAAGCCAGAGGAGAGTACAACTACTTCATCGCGTTTACTGATGACTTCAGTAGATATGGTTATGTCTATCTGATGAGACATAAGTCTGAATCCTTTGAGAAATTTAAGGAGTTCAGACATGAAGTAGAGAACCAGCTTGGTAGATCCATTAAGGCTCTTCGATCAGATCGTGGTGGAGAGTACCTGAGTAGTGAGTTCTTTGACTATCTGAGAGAGTGTGGGATCATATCCCAACTCACTCCTCCTGGAACACCTCAATGGAATGGTGTATCTGAAAGGAGAAATCGAACTTTGTTGGACATGGTTCGATCTATGATGAGTCATGCAACTCTACCTCCCTCATTCTGGGGACATGCACTTGAGATAGCTTCTCAAATACTGAATAATGTTCCATCTAAGATTGTCTCAAAGATTCCATACGAGGTATGGAGTGGGAGACGCCCTAATCTCACTTTTATCAGGATCTGGGGATGTAGGGCTTATGTCAAACGTCAGGATTCTAGCAAGCTAGAACCTAGATCTGATAAGTGTGTGTTTGTGGGGTATCCTAAGGAAACTAAAGGATACTACTTCTATGTCCCAACCGAGAACAAAGTTTTTGTTGCTTGAAGTGCTGTCTTTCTAGAGAAAGAATTTCTCATGAAAGAAGTTAGTGGGAGGAAGTTTGACTTGGATGAGGTCCAAGTGCAACCACAAGACAGACAGATGGAACTTGAGCCACCTGCACCGGTTGCTAGGCAACCTGAGGCTCAGACACAGGCCCTATGTAGGTCTGGGAGGATTCGTTGTACACCTGAGAGGTATGGGTCGCTCCCGACCCAACGCGACGGGATCTTCATCATTGAGGATGAACCCAGAACCTATGATGAGGCGGTCAGTGTACCGGACTCCGAGAAATGGCTTGACGCCATGCGATCCGAGATGGATTCCTTGTCGGCTAACCAAGTCTGGGATTTGGTTGAGCTGCCTGATGGGGTAAAACCCATAGGGTGTAAATGGGACTTCAAGAGGAAGACAGACGTGGATGGCAAAATAGTTACCTATAAGGGTAGACTAGTGGCTAAAGGATTTAAACAAGTCCACGGGGTGGACTATGATGAAACCTTCTCGCCGGTTGCCATGATTAAATCCATTCGGATTTTGCTTGCTATAGCTGCATATCATGACTATGAGATATGGCAGATGGATGTGAAGACAGCGTTCCTTAACGGGAAGCTGATTGAGGATGTGTATATGTCACAACCTGATGGCTTCATCCATCCTACAGAGGCTAATAAGGTCTGCAGGCTGAAGAGATCCATTTATGGATTAAAACAAGCATCTCGAAGTTGGAATCTTCGATTTGATGAAGCCGTGATAGATTATGGCTTTGTCAAAAGCGAAGATGACGCCTGTGTATACAGAAAATTCAGTGGGAGCTTGGTGATTTTTCTGGTCTAGTATGTTGATGACATACTGCTCATCGGAAACGACATCCCTAGTCTTCAAGCTGTGAAGATATGGTTGGGGAAGTGTTTCAAGATGAAAGACTTAGGGGAGGCCGCCTATATTCTAGGCGTAAGGATCTACCGGGATAGATCCAAGAGGCTTCTGGCCCTTAGTCAGAGTACTTACATTGATAAGGTACTGGAGAGGTTCTACATGGAGCAATCCAAGAAAGGATACCTTCTAGTGAGACATGGCCTTACTCTCTCAAAGAGCCAGTATCCTATAACATAGGCTGAGAGGGATGACATGAGTCGAATTCCTTATGCTTCGGCAGTGGGATCGATCATGTATGCAATGTTGTGTACTAGACCAGATGTGGCATATGCTGTAAGCATAACCAGCCGATACCAATCCAATCCAAGTCTGCAGCACTAGGTGGCTGTAAAGAATATCCTTGAGTATCCTGAAAGGGACTAAGGATTTATTCTATAAAGTCTACGGGGACAGGAAGAACTCAGTGTGCAGGGCTTCACTGATGAGTCGTTCCAGTCTAATCCTGATGACTTCAGATCGCAGACCAGCTATTAGTTTAAGATGGTTGGAGGTGCTGTATCCTGGAAGAGCTTCAAGCAATCCACCATAGCTAATTCTACAACCGAAGCTGAGTATGTGGTTGCTTCTGAGGCAACCAATGAAGCCGTTTGGATCAGGAAGTTCTTTTCTGAACTTCAGGTGGTTCCAAGTGCAATGGATCCCATTGAGCTCTACTATGACAACAATGGGAACTGCACATACTAAGGAACCACGGTCTCATCAAAGGTCCAAACGCATACTCAAGAGATTTCGCCTGATCAAAGAGATCATTGATCGAGGTGATGTCAAGATTAACAGAATTGACACAGAGAGCAATCTAGCAGACCCACTGACCAAGGCTTTGGCGCAGCAGAAGCATGATGGTCGTACTAGAGATATGGGGTTGAGGTTGCTCAACCTCTAGGTCTTAGTGCAAGTGGGAGATTGTTGGTGTATATGCCCTAGGACCTAGTTTTGGTCCATCTTTGTACTACTTGACTCTGATATTCATATATCTTTCTGGCATTGTCGTTATCATTGTTTGTCTACACCTGCGATTGTGTACTTACATGATAATGTCCCTGGAGACAGATTGGATCTGTGCTCGAACTATAATCCCCAATCGATGTACCTTAGTGGATATGGGACAGCTATGGTACTTGTGAGACTGGTATGTGGGCTGGTTAGGCACGTGGTGCTAACGCAGACACATGGGTATATCATTAGAGGATATACTGGATAGACCCGCTATGAGGCTATGACTTGGTGTCATGAGTTATCCTCATAAGTGACAGGAGATGCATTGATCCCTTGACTTGAGGTCATTGACCATTCTATATGGTTAGGGACTTGCTTTGATGCAACCTAACACCTCGCCGTAGTTGGGAGGTCATAACGGTTGTCATTGAGCATGTCACGACCCATATGAGAAGGTCAATGGACAGACATAGGATTTGCCCCTTCCTTAGGGAAGCATGATATCCATGGAGCTCCTCTATGGTTCTATGACTGAAAGTTGAAAGGAGTCCCCAAAAAGGGGGGGCGAAACCCTGATAGGAGGCGCAACAAAAACTCTAGCGGAATCTAGGGTTTCTAAAAGGATCGCATAGCATGTAATATATTCAACTTTCAATGAGAAGCGATTCTTACCATTGCCATCGCTTAGATGGTGTCTTGGAAGGAAAGGCGCAAATGCTCCTTCTCCTAAGGTGACGCACACAATTGATGTCGCCTACTCTTCCTTAGTGCTCCTTGTGTTAGCAAGGCTCCAAGATTGTCTTGCCGAATGGAAAAGGGAGAGATCACCTTGCTTGGCTGAATACTTCCGCTTGTCGTCTACACTTCTCCACACGAGAATGCAAGCGCCGAATACTCAAGTTGGCGATAAAGGCGTGAAGAGGCAAGTTTCATGAGGCGTGGTCACGTAAGTGATCATGCTTTCTAAAAATAGAAAGCCTCACCTCCAAATGCGATCATGGGTTTACCCAATCGCAAACTCCTCTTAGATTGAACCATGCGCTCAACCAATGAGCTGGTTCAAATCGATTTGGTTCAATAACCAAATAAACCAAGCAATCAGTCCAGACCACAATAAACCCTAAGGCTCTTGATCTGACCGTCGATCTCTTGATGCTCCTGATCACACCGATCCAGCATCCATTCTCTCAATCGAAGCTTACCGATCTCAAGCCCTAATCAATCAAACATGATCAGACCAGATCTCACTTACAATCAGAGATTAAATCCCTTTAAACTGAACCTGAATAATTCAGTCTACACGATCTGACTTAAGTAAGCCATATCATCAAATTGTGCGACCCTGAGGGTTTCCTTTAAATGTCGGTAACGATAACTATCGTTATCACGATCAGTGAGGGGTATCTAGCAACACATCACTGTCTCCCGATATAAAGGAAAGAGTCTTCCAAGACTTCACCCAAACCACAGCACAAGTGTGAATCAACTCACAAGGCATGCAATTTTCCTTTGCCACTGGATGTTCTTATTGGACAAGCGTGTCAAGCTTGTAACTCCAATATGATGAGCATGATTAGATCATATGAACATAGTCACCTGGGTATGGCCATACTCTTTTCTCAATCATCTCATCCAGGGGGCCCCTTTAGAACATCACACTCCTTAAACAAGGAGACGGCAATCCTATGTCTATCACTAGTGCCCTAACCTGACTCAAGCTCACCATCCAAGATAGTCTATAATCATTATGTTTCAAATGATATTGAACTACCTCAAAACAATGACAATCATCATTTAGAAACACAAGTGATCTCAAGTCAGAGGAAATGTGCCACTTGTCGCATTCAAGGATTATTCACATTGTGACAAGCAATTGAATAACCTAGTAGGGTCTGTCCAGTACATCCAATGTACCCATGAGTCTACATCTTATTCCATGCTCGAAGCATCCTATAAGATTAGAACACATATTAGTCTTAACCATATCAAGGCTGTCTCATGTTCACCAAGATATATCGACTAAGGACTTTACTGCATGTCAGCCTAGCTGAACAGTACTGAGACATTATTCAGAAGTACACTTATTGCAGCAGACAATGTAACAACCTGAATAACAACCATGCCTTTATAAACATAAAAGTTTATACATGATACTGATACAATCCCAAGGCCTCAAACATTAGCCTTAAGGGCATACCCCAACAAAAGTGTATGGCCATACTCAGGTGAGAACTTGATTTAGTCATAACCATGTGATTGGGTGAAAACAAGTGGTGACACACTTGTCCAATCGGATATCAGTTCGGCAAAGAGACTGTAATGCATTTGTACCTAGTTGCGATGATGGGGATGTCGATGTCGATATCCATTCCAATGACCTGGGTAGCAGCGATGTACTGCTAGGTGCCACTCACTGCTTGTGATGACCTCTGGTCAGCACTGCCAGCGTCAGAGGAACCTACAGGGTCGCACACCTTGATACTTGAGTTCTCGTATTGATCGGGAAGCCTTATAATCGGGTTATTGGATAACTCGGATCTAATTGGGAGATTTCATCAGTGCCAATGGGCCTGACGAGATGGAAGAATGTTATTGGGGCCAAACTTCATTTTTGGCAGGTTGACCCGTATTTGACCATGGTTGGTCACATTTGGATTAGGGTTGCATTGGATTGGATCCAAGTGCTTAATCAACCCATGTAATGAAGTTTGGGCTAGCTCATTATCCAATGAGGCCCAATAACAAGTTCTCATGAAGAGATGAGAGGCTAAAAGGGTATAATGGGGAGAAACATGAACCATTAAGCGCCTAGGGCCATAATGGGGTCATGTTGGCGCCTTTGCTTCATTATGGAAGTAAAGGGCGCCTCCCCTCTCTTCCTAGGATGGAATGCATGCCTCTATGGCATTGCTTGGGGCGCAAGGCAAGGCCTTGGCGCACAAGGAAGGGCATGGGGCACAATAAGGAATGGTTGAATGAGAATTATGGAAATGTCTCGGAGACTTTCCTTATCTCAAACCTCCTCATCCTAGCCCTACACTTGTCATGATCCTAGCCATTACCCTAACCGCCTCTTGCCCTATAAATGTGACCCTAGTCGCCCCCTCTTGTGGATGATCAATCCTTGAAGGCGTGAACACAAGGAGAGGGGCGAGTGCTTGGAGCAAGGGCGCATCTTCTTCCATAACCGCAAGCCTCTTCCTCCTTTCCTCTTGGCGCAAGGAGATCTAAGGCTTGGCGGCTTGGATAGTTTCCCTCCTCACTTGGCGCATCTTTTCTCTAGGTGGTGCAAGTGAGTTAGAGTATCTCCCTAAGGCTTGGATCTTCTTCCCGAGGCTAGCACCGGGCGTGGAAGAAGAGAACTCAAGAGATCCGTGTGTGCGAGACTACAGAGGGCGCACACTTGGACGCCTGCATCGGCATCGCTCTACATTGCTCTTAAGGTATTTCCTAACTCATCGTGTCGACTCCCTTGCTTGCAATCTTCACTGGGTTTTTGGGACCGGCCTATTTCGGGGACATTCTTCGGAGAAATCACCTTGCGGCCCCTATTAGGGAAGGGGCCTAAACCCCTTTCTTTGTCCACGCTCCCATATCTTGGCGTTGAGGCTAGATAGGGGCAGTTAAATGACCAACATTCAAATCAAATGAACAAAGGGAGGACGAAATACAATGTCCCCAAACTCCCCTTAAACTACAACAAAATGGTCCCTAGGGGTCTTGATCAAGGCTTTGAAGTTGTTCCTCTTTGATTAGCGTTGATGAAGGTTGGAGGCCAGCATGAAGATGGCGTTAATGCATAGAGAACTTCAAGGAGAGAAAGATAGATTTGGTGGAGAAGAAGAAGAGAAGAGAGGAAAGAGTTCTCGGCACTTCTAGAGGAAGAGAAGGGGAAGAGAAGAGTTTTTGGATGGAATCCACCACCACACAAGTTTCGCTCAACGCATAGTTTTTTTCTCAAAATGCATAGACTGAAGTGCAAGTAAAAAATACAAGCCCTTAAATCCTCTCCTTCTCTCAACGTTACATTGAAGCTAAGATTCCAAAGATGCCCTTATTTGAATTTCAAATCAAGGTTTGGATGGTGGCTGATTTTGAATGCATGGTTTGGATTTGTTCTTTCTTTCTTGGCGCCTTTGATGTTTTAGGGAAGATGTGTAAACGAATTGGCTGCATGCAAGGGTGCATGGAAGCCTCTTTAATGCTCTTGGAGATTGAATGTGCATGCCTCTTCTATTGGTGGAGTGAAGAGGTGTCTATCATTTGATTGGTGGAATTGGAGGCTGAATTTGACTTGTTTGAATTTGAAGTTGGCTCCTTGTGGACTTTGACCTGATTTGGGCGCCCATGACATGTAAGCATGATGAGGTGGCGTCCATGTGTCATGAAGGTGGTTGAGTGCCTTGGGAGGTGGCGCCAATAAGTGTGCAAACCTTGATGGATGGTGGATGTTGTCTTTTCTTTGAAGAGCTTTGTTGGAGGGCTGATCTTGAGGGTTTTCCTTGATGTGTGGTAGATCTTGGATCACCCATGATGAGTTGAGATGGAGGGCTGATATTAATCCCTTTGAGAAGGAGGAGGCAGCTTGTAGTGAATTACAGGTGCAAGCAACCCTAGGCTAAAACAACCTATTACATCATCTAGGAAATTAAAATTACTTAAAAAAAAATAAAATCCTAGGCTACCCCTACTCTAAAGCAAGAACATGAAAGTAACAAATACAAGATAAGCTTCAAAATTCATGAAGTCCCAAGATACAAGGGCTTGGAGAACTTCATGGAGATGCTCCTACATCAGGGAGCTGGGCGAGTGTTGGCATCGGGAGCTTCGAGCAGCTGCTGGGCAAACCGATGTCATCAGCGAGCGCTGGCGTCGGTGAGGCGATGTCGTCAGCAAGGCGCTGGCGTCAGAAGGGCTGTCAATGAGGTGAGACGATGGCATCGGCGAGGTCAGGCGCTAGCGTCGACTTAGGGCAAGAACAGCGGGACGGGGTCGAAAACGTGGGCAAGCGACAAGTCGCTTAGAGAAATTCGGACGAGCGGCAATATTTTTCCATCAGCCGTTGGATATTTTTTCTGCCGTGTGTCAAGCATTCAACCCCATCCGCTCGGATGCTTAAGTCAAGTGAGGTGCACTTAATCCCACGTAAGATTCCAGATACGCTTCTACTCAAGTCCACAAACAAGAATAAATATGCCTCCTCCTGATCGAGAAACCGCGTAGCCAGCGTTGAGTACTGGAGATGAGCCCATCTTTACAGCTTGAAAGATCATAACATTGTGCCACCATCTGGAAAGGCGCACTCTTCCTGCTTTGCCTCACTCATTTGCCCCCTGTTGATGCTGACAAAGGAATTGTCTGCTCAGAACGCTCCTGGTATTGTTATTACACGTCCCCCGTTATCCAGCCGATGACTCCCGAGTGCCACCGTATTACTGCTGCTATACTTATGCCTACAGGTTTACGAAAACGCTGCCACCTTGAATGAGTTGAGAGGATCAATCATGTGCTATTTGACTCCTTGTAATTACTAGTCGCATCATAACTTATCCATGCATGATAGGAAGAGTGTGAAAGAACCAGAGGGAAAATAGAGCGGGTAGAGAAGCAATTGGAAGATAGATGATTCGATTAATTTTGTGTATGTATGTTACACCATATATATAGATATATTGAGGGTTAAAACTCCGATGAATGCCATCACAATTTATGATTTCATCTCGGCGATATACAATCTTGGAAATATAACATTATTGGTAAGGATTGATGTGGCAACATATCAATCCTTGATGTCAAAGATATTGTTGTTGTTATTACTCCCCCTCAAACTCATGCTAGGGGACTGGACATTGAGTTTGGAAACCAAAAGTTGAAACCTAATATGCGAAAGAGATGTGTGAGGATGTCCACAAATTGTTCATTTGTAGAGATGTAGGATACTACAAGTTAACACATTGCTACTTGTTCTCACACAAAATGAAAGTCTATCTCCACATGTTTAGTACGAGCATGAAATACATGATTTGCCACTTAATAAGTAACATCAATATTATCACACCAAAGTTTTGGAATGTGCGAAGAGGCAAGTTGGAGTTCAGTTAGATTGGATCCAAATAACCTCAACTGTCGTATTAGCAATAGCCTTATACTCTGCTTCAGTACTTACAGTTTGTTGTTTCTTCGAATTCCATGAGATAAGATTTTTGCTAAGAAATTTAGCAAAATAGCTAGTAGATCGTTGGTCTTTAGGAGAGCCGGTCTACTCAACATCACTGTATACATGCAAGTCTCATGAAGAGTTGCGATATAGAGTGAGACCATGAAGAATGGTGCCTTTTAAACACCAAAGCATATGTTTAACCATTTACCAATGATGATCAGTCGGTGAATGCATAAACTAACATACACGATTGACTGCAAAGGTGATATCAGGTCTCATGATAGTTAAATATTGTAATGCACCTACTATACTTCGATAAAGAGTGGGGTCTCTTAATTGTATAGCAGATGGTGAGGAAGTAGAAGTGGCCATTGGTGTCGAAGCAAGCCAAGCACCGTCCATTTTAGCACATTGCATAATACATATGATCTATTTACTTTGTGATTGTTGACATCCATGAGAATATTGTGATAGTTAGATGCGTAAGAAAAAATTGGTTGAACCCAAATCTCTAATGGCAAACTTTTGGCCAAGAGATTTAATTAAGCCATCAATGTGTAGAGGATTAGTACTAGTGATCAATATATCATCTACATATATGAGAATATGGATTATGTTGTTAGAGGTACAATAGTAAAATAGGGAAGTATCAGTCTTAGAGCCTATAAATCCTTGTAATTGTAGCCATCCACTTAAACAATGAAACCAAGCATGGGGAGCTTGTCATAAACCATAAAGAGACTTTTTGAGATGACATACATGATTTGAAAATTGTGGATGATGAAAACCAAGTTATTGCTCCATATATATTGTTTCTTCTGATTTACAATGTAGAAAAGCATTAGACACATCTAGTTAACGGATTGGCCAATTAGAGTTGACAGCAATAGATAATAAAAGATGAACAGTAGTAATTTTAATGACAGGAATGAAAGTTTTAGTGAAATCAACTCCTGGTTGTTATCGAAAACCTTTAGCTACAAGACAAGCTTTATGTTGTTCAATGGTACCATTAGCCTTATACCTGATTTTGAATACCCATTTGCAACCAATAATATTCATGGAAGGAGACCGGGGAACACGTGTCCATGTACCATTATGGAGAGGAGCATTAAATTTAGAAGTCATAGCTAATTGCAATTTCAGTCTTTAGAAGCTTCAGTAAAACAAGTTGGTTCACTTAGCAGTAAGGAAACTAATAATGCTTCTGGTAATAATGTGTGTTTAGTGCTTGCTTGAGTTCTATTGGATAAAGGAATAGTGGCATTATAAATATCTTGAAGCATTCGCATGCATCGCAAAGGAGACTCAGTTTCTAGACTTCATGGAGATGTTTTTGGAATTGGTAGAGTTGAATGATGTGATGGAGTTGATTGAATATCACTTAATTCATGAGGAGTATATGTGAAGCTGATGAGATTTTGTATTGAGAAGAGGGGGACTGTAAAAATTTGGCTAGTTGAAATAGGTCTAATTGATGAAGATGGCATTGCTTATAAGAGACCTTGATATATAGTAGTTGATGGCAAAGTACTCAACGGAGCATGATCATCCTTTGCTACAAAAGGGAAGAAAGATTCATCAAAGACAACATACCGGGAGATATAGATTTGCCCAGTTGGTACATGTAAGCTACGGCAACCATGATGTATATTACTGTAAATAAGAAAAACACATAGTAAGGAGCATGGTTGGAGTTTGTGTTTATTATAGGATCTAAGCCAAGGAAAACATGCGCAACCAAAAATATGAAGAAAGCCAAAATTAGGAGGGCAGTTATAAAGCTTTTATAAGAGAGTTTGGTTGGCTAGAGTGGCGGTAGGAAGACGGTTGATGAGATAGATAATAGTGGACACTGCATCATCCTAATATTTTGTAGGCATAGTGGCATGTTGTCGGACAGCAAGCACGGTTTCAATGATGTGCCTATGTTTTCTCTCCGCGGACCCATTTTGCTTTGGAGTATGAGGACAAGATATGCAGTGATGAATTCTTGAAGCTTGAAGGTGTTTATTGAGACCTTGAAATTCTCCCAATCAGATTGAATGGCTAGGATTTTTTTCGACCAAAGAATCGTTCAACATGCTTTTGAAAGTGACAAAATATAGTAGTAAGTTTTGATTTGCGACGCATAGGGAAAGCCATGTAAATTTGCTAAAATCATCAACAAATGAGACATATTATGAAAAGCCATTATTTGATAAAATAAGGGTAGGACCCCAAACCTCTGAGTGAATAAGTGCTAATGGAGAAGATGATATATTATTGGATGCCAAAAAAAGAAAGTTTATGGCTTTTAGCCTGCATGCAAGCATGACAATGTCTAGAAATATTATTTTGAAAAATAGGAAGACCATATTGGTCTATTATTTGTCTAACAATATGCAAGGAAGGGTGCTCAAGTCTAGCATGCCAAGATATAGTATTAGTGAGTTCACCATGATGAATAGTTGAGCATGAAGGTTGAATGTGATAAAGGTTATTTTTTATGCCTCCCCGGAGCAAAATGGATCCCATCGCTCGGTCCCTTCACAAAGTATTCATTTGGGTGAAACTCAAAGTAAATTTTTAGTTAAAGAAGGAACATGAATAACATTGTGCATGTTAAAGTTACGAGTAGGACAAGCTAAGTATTTGTTTCAAAAGTTAGTAATTTGCAAACCTACACCATTGCCAACTTGTGCATTGTCTGCTCCATTGTATGGTATAGCATATGAAAGAGAATTATAATCTGGAGTAACGTCTTGGGTAGCTTCATAATCTAGGTACCAACTAATTGCAGAGGAAGTAGGAGGAAGGGTGATTGTGATGAGCATATGGTTGTTGACAGCCGCATGAATATCCACCATGTGAATCTCCACCTTGTGAATATCCATCAATATAAGTGTTGTCAAATTGTTTATAACACTCATGAGCATAAATGTCCAAAAGCAAGACATCTTTGACATTTTATGTGACCACACCCTTTGCCTCTTCCATATCTGTCTTGATTGTGGTGACCACCACGTTGAGGATTAGAGCCCATATAATTATTGACTTTTTTTTTTGCATAAATAGCCAGAAGTGAGTGTTCAGAATTCCTCATAGACTATAACTATAATAGACGTTCATGTGAGGAGAGTATACCGTGAACCTTTTCAAGACTAAAATTTTCAACATGAATAGATGTGGTTACAACAACATTATCATAAAGATGGGCCTAAACATGTTAATATGTGCATTAGAAGATATTGGATGTCCTATTGCTTTAGAAGATATTGGATGTCCTATTGCTGCAAGATTGTTGGCAATATGTTTTACATTTTGCATGTATTCATCAATAGATTTGTCTCATTGTTCCATCTTTTGTAATTGTGTTTTTAATTGAAGAACCCGGGCATAAGAGTGAGATGCAAAAACACCAGATAGATCTTCTCAAACATCTCCTAATGAGTTAAGGCCAATGACTAGAGGAAGAACATGTTCTGATAGCATTGATATAATCCATGTTAATATCACCTGATCTTTCTTGTTCTAATCATGTTAATTCGGATTTGATAGACTAGGGCAAGGGAGAGTTCCATCAAGTATATCAAGACAATCATGTATAAGATGAGCATGAATTGAGCTTTCCATAATAAATAATTGTCATGAGTAAGTTTGATAGGCTGAAAAGAAATGTCACTAGGATTAAGTGAAGATTATGATATGCTGAAGGCATTATTTGAAGACATTATATTTGATCCAGATGAGTTAGCTTCACACATATCGACAGAGGAAGAAAAACCTGGGTAGAATATACCGCCGAAGAGTTAGCTTCCAGAGGAGTCGTCTGTGCCTTGGAGATTCTTACAGAGACCACACAAATCTGAGAAACATAAATCTCGCTTGAACAGAGAGATTTATTTCTGTGAGCAGAGGAGTCGTCTGTGCCTTGGAGATTCTCAGAGAGAGCACACGAATCTGAGAAAAATAAATCTCGCTTGAACAGAGAGATTTATTTCTGTGAGCTCCTTTCATGAAAAAAAGAAGGCGGCTAAGCGTTTTGTGAAAGAGGTGGAAGAAGGCTCTGATACCCTGAAAGAAGCAGAGGGAAAACACAGCAGGTGGAGAATCAATTGGAAGATAGATGATTCGATTAATTTTGTGTATGCATGTTACAACATATATATAGATTATTGAGGGTTAAAACCCTGATGAGCGCCATAACAATTTATGGCTTCATCTCAGCGTGCCGCTTAATTCATGTGTAAAATTAGTCTATTCAAACACTTTACATATTTTGACTCAAATGAAACCTTTATACCCTCTAAATAGACAATGCTTAGTTGAAGCTTTCTGTTCCCGAGGATAGTGGTGTACAGTTCTCCATCATTTTGTGTAAGCGTTTACTATTCAGTGATGTTGTGAGACTAAATTACATAAATTTAAAAAAGGAGATGGATGCACCAATATGAACATATGTTGTTGAAAGACATTTATGTTAGGAAATAAGGAAATAATGTGTTAGGAAATAATGTTATGCACCAATATAAGCGTTTACTATTCTTCCGACTAAGGAAATAATGTGTTAGGAAAAAATTTTTAAAAAAAATTCATGTTAGCATTAGATGCCAACATTTCAGCCATCGCTATACCATTAGCACCTAACGTTATGGCGCCTTGTAAGAAGGCTTAAAAAAATCTAATGTTTTTTTTTCTCTTTCTTTTTTTTTTTTCTTTTCTACTATTTATTTTATTTTATTAAAAAGACATCCATATTAAAGAGAGAAATATTTTGTTATATTATTAGGTGTTCAATCCAAAATTAACTCGCATAAATACTCAGATTTTCATCTAACAACAAGTCGTAATGAGCCTCTGGGTTTTATTTATCTAATCAATCCTTTTATTTATTTACATCTTAGAATTTCAATGTTGTATGTTATCTATTTTTTGTTTAAATAAACGTCTAACATCAAATTTTATACCAACATTCTAAAGTAAAAAAACTTGTTAATTATATTTACTTAAATTGATTGATTTACTGTTCAGTAACAATCGTTACTATTCTTTATAATTAAATTAAATACTCCTCTATTTCATGATGTGTATTACATATAAAAAAATTCTGTTAATTATAATTTCTCCACTAATTTACTGTTTACAGCATGAATGAGATATTTAAAAAAATTTTAATAAATAAATAATGCTGCTTGCATAAAAAATTCAGTTCACGAAATTAACATTATATTTTTTTTTAGAGGAAAAAAATCCCATATTAGTAATAATATCCTTTTTGTTTATGTTAATTGACCTAGTAATAAATTCAGTTCACGAAATTAACTCATTTTAATTAAATTTATAAATAAAAAATATAATAATAATAAAAGAAGAGCCAGTAAAAAAGAGCAACGGTGGTAAAAAATAAAATAAAGTAATATAAAATAAAATAAAAGAGAAGCAACGGCAATTGGTAAGATATAGAAATAAATAAATATAAACCAATAATTTAAGAAAATCACTATTTAAAATAGATTAACATTTCTATGTTAAATAGAATTAATTCTGTTTTAATAAAAGCATATTTTTCTATGCATGTATACAAAATATAATGCACTTAATGTACAAAATTACAATGATATACTTGTTCGCAATGATCATAATATCCATGTTATGTATATTGTACATAATAAACTTGATGTGCATAATGTACACTAATTATAATATACATAATTATCATAATCGGCATTATGAAATCATGAACATAATGTACTTAGTGAGTATATTGACATGAGAGATATAATGTACAATGAAAATACATAATAAATATTAGTATTATACATAATAAAGATAATGTACATACATAATGCATATCATATAAAATATATCATAAAACTAAGATACATCATTTCAATGATGCATTTGATGATCATATTGATCATGAAAAAAAAAATGATATGAATAAGTTAAAAATTAATAATATATATAATAACTCTCATAAAGGGAAATTTGTTTAAGCAAATAAAAAAATTATTCCCTTAAAATTGAAATGGCTTGGGAAAATTACTTTAAAAAAGTATTTTATTGGTTTTGCTCTATGATAAGAGCAATTACAAGCCTAATTAATTATTTAGGTGTAATTGTTTCTTATAAAAAAAATCCTTTCAATCTTTACAAATTCAAGAATAAGAAATTGGAACCAAGAGTAACCTGGTGTTTCCTTGGACCAAAATTAAAAAGAAAGGAAAAAAAACTTGATTTCCCGTTGTTTCCATGGAAGGAAAGAAAAAAGCAAAGTTTTCCTTCGAAAACACTTCTGCCCGAATCAGGCAAAAAAATGGAAGGAAACACTTTTGCCTACTTCACCGCCGCTCTCGCTACTTTGTCACTGCTTCACCACATCCTCTCGTGCCTCTCCTCACCTCTTGACACTTCACCGTCACCTCTCCTCCTCTCACCACCTCTGCCCATCCCCTACCAATCAACCACCTCTCTCCTGCATGCCAGCACGCCCAACTCCCCGATGCCTCTAGCCGTGTGCCCTAGCTCCCCGCCGTCACCTACCATATGCCATAGCTCCCCGCCACCACCCGTCGTCTGCCCTGTGCCCCAACTCCCTACCGCCACCTTGCCATGCACCATACGTCACTACTCCCTACACCTCCCCATTGTGCACCCTAGCTCCATGCCGCCTCCGTATTGTGTGCCCCAATTATCCGTCGTCGCCCTGTCGTCCGCCCTATGCCCCAGCTCCATACCGTCGTGTGTCCCAGCTCCCTGCCACCGCTCGCCGTGTGCCTCAGCTGTACACCACCACCCGTCATGCACTCTCGTTCATGCAGTTGTGGGCTACCAACGTCACGTGAGGATCATGTGCATTCTATTTCCTCCCCTTCTCTTTCTATCCTTCCAATTGTTTCTTTCCCTTTAGTTTTCTTTCTCTCCAAGGAAACATAAGGTACATGATTCAAAAAATAAAGGAAAAAATTTATTAAAATTCCAAAGGAACAATAAACTTATGTTTAAAAAAAAGAGTAGCTATGCTAATATTAGACAAAATCTATAAAATGACTTGACTCATAAAAAGTTATAGCTCTTTCTTTTATAAAGATTGAGCACAATAAAACTATTGGCTCAACCAAAGGCTTGCCTAGGATTATAATCTTGAAAGTATTGAGAGGAACAAGATTAGTCTAAAAATATGTCTCTCAACAGTGGGAACCCGCCCTCTATGATAGGAGAACCTTGAAGGAGATTCAATATGGTAATAATAAGCTGATTGATTGGTTGAGAAACATCTTGAAAAATAAAAATTATAAAATACTTTAGCGTATAAAAATATTTATGAAATAGAGTTGATACTCTACACTCTCATTCCTGAGGATACATTTTATGTTTCTTATTATAGAGATAAGAAAAACTTTTCGAAGTGGTTAATTATTATTAGATGAGCCTCTACACTCATCCCTTACAAGGAACTTCCTATATGAGAAAGCTCGTATAGCCGTGATTGAGGACATAGACAACCCTTAGAAGCTCTCATGAAGATAAACACGCATGGCCAAAAATGCACAACCCCGCGACTAGACAAACCCTCTATTATGTGTGAATCTGTTGAAGTCTAGGTAAAAGAAAAATAGTTCAAGACTAATTCACTATCTCATATGGAAACATTTTTACTAAGTAAAAAGTTATGTCATTAAGTGCATTTTACTAACCGCATTATATAAGCATGACTAGTAATTTGATTTCATTTAATCATCTTGTTAAGTTTAATTATATTTAAAAAAAATAATTTTGTGGGTGGGTGGGTGGGGGGGGGGGGGGGGGGGATTGTTAGGAAAAATTAAAGTTAGCATTAGATGTTAACGATATTAAAAAATCTCATATGGGTGTAGGAGGTATTTTCCTCTTTTTCCCTTTTCCTCCTTCTTTTATTCTATTTATTTTATTTTATTAGATTTCTAATTTCGTTGCTCATTGCCAAAAAGGTGTCCAAATCAAGGAGAGAAGTACCTAGTTATATTCTCGGGTGTTCAATCAAAAATTAACTCACACGAAAGCCCAAATTTTTACCTAAGGACAAACCGCAACGTGCCTCTAGGTTTTATTTCTTTAATCTCTTCTTTTATTTATTCACATCGTAGAATTTTTAATCTTGAATGTTATTTATTTTCTATTTAAATAAAGATCTACATCAAATTTTAGACCAACATAATGTGATTATGTAAATCTCTAAATAAAATAGTAAACAAAAGAGGGAGTTTAGATGAACCCGGAGGCAATTGCATTTGTCCTAAGGCAAAGAGTTAGCCCTTCGAGCATGCTTGTTTTGATCTTTTACCCCAAGATATAACCAAGGATATGCTCACTATCAATTCATCGGTGGAGGACCTATCTGCAACAACTTTCAATGTCAAACATAGAAAGAGGGAGAAATACAAGGAGAAGAGAAGAGTGTAGAGAGAAACATCGAGTTATTCTAAATGCCTTAGCCATCCCCTCGCTTGCCCTTATATAGGATAGATTAAATGACTATTGAGATCCACTAATATTAACGTCTCAATATAAAAGGTTATTAATAACCTCTCGCATATAAGGTGAGTCATGAATACTATAATTACAACCCACTAAAAACAAGACATGGTCTTAATTATAGTCTATCAATACCTAATTAACAAAAATTTATGGGCAAAATTAAAGAAGGAAAAATTCAAACCCCATGTATAAAAGAAATCTCTTAAAGTGTCAAACCTACACCCACACCCGTGACTACAAGACAACCCGCCCTAGCTCAATTTGCTGTAGCACATGCACATGTGTGTTTGGGATCAACTTAAGTGAATAAATTGAATACATCTGAAAAGCCCCAAAAGGCAAGAGTGCATCAATTTATTATAAACCCAAGATTCATTTCCTAGTCCTCCTATGTGAACTAAGAGACTTTTGGGTTTTTTTTCCTTTCAAACTCCAATAATTCCCCACAAAAAAACCTAGAAAGTCCAAAAATATTATTACATAAAAATTGTTCTCCGCCATTTATATCACATGGTTAGGTAAGGGAAAAATCTAACATACTTAGTACAAGGAACTTTACTAGAAGGTATATAGTGAACTAGATCTTGAATTGCATCCCTTTTGACCTAATATTGAATGGTACACACATGATACACCTAACTGCAATAAGGGGTTGCAATTATGGTCATGCGCAGGTATCTTGTGTTTGTGTAAGTTTGCTAGAAATGTCTAATTTGTAGTTTGTAGCCATATACGAAAACTTACTTATAGGAGAAATCCTATGAAGGGGTTTCTATAGTCACTTCTTGGGATGTATCTTTGGGTCTCTTTCAAATTATAAAGTCTTCCTTTCCTCTACATGAGAGTACTTCAATCATTTTAGAAATGACGTATTGCAGCATACAAATTATAACTCCAATAACATAATAGTATTTTTTTATATATTTTATTTTGTACTCTTTGGCTAACCAATCAACTTATTGTTAGCCATTAAACTTATTTCTATGGTCTATCTATCACAGAGGTTGGGTTGCCACTATAGGAGAGCCCATTATGGACAAATATCTATTCCCCTCAATGCATCAATCACTTTGGTTTGATTAAAATCTTTAGTGAGGTAATCAACAAGATTATCATTAATTTTAACAAATGATAAAGAAACTATAATATGAATAGACAATCATCTTATTGCTTTTTATCTTATTTTAATATGTATACTCAATTTTGTGTTTACAAGTTTCTTTTTATAGAATTGAATTATAGCTTTATTACCATAGTTTATGAAGATTAGAAGATTGATTAAGATTGCCATCGATAAAGAAGAACAAAAGTTTATAAGCCATTTAGCTTCAAAACAATCTAGATCTAGGGCTACAAGTTCAACTTATATTGTATTTCTAGCTATTATAAACGGTTTGGTGGATTACCATGAAATGACACCACCTCCTAATGTGGAAACAAAACTTGAGGTTGATTTGATGTCATTGGAATCAAAAATCCAAGTCGCATCACAAAATCCCTCAAGTATATAAGAGTAACCTAAGTATTTTAATTCATAGACATGGTTTCTTTAAAGTGTCTAAAGAGTCTATTAATAGCATTCTAGTGTAGGTGACTAGGGTTACTAGAATACCTATTTAACCTAGACATAACGTATACTGTGTTAGGTCTAGTTCTATTAGCAAGGTAAAGTAGAAAACCTATAGCTTAAGTGTAAAATTCTTATTGTACAGAATTACCTTGATTTTTCATTAGATGAGTGTTAGGACCATAGGGAGCTCTAAAGGAAGTTGTAGACATTAGACTATTTTTTTTATTTTAATGGTGTAATGAGACTAAGATAGAGTGACGTAATCTTCTTTTCTAATAATTTCCATTCCTAATATAACATTAGCTTCTCCCAAATCTTTTATATCAAAATGACTTGAAAGAAAACATTTAGTATCTTTGATTAAGTTTAGATCAGTTGAAAAAATTAAAATGCCATCTACATATAAACACAGAAAGTCAAAGTTTGAAGGTTTTATAATAAAGACAATTATCAGAATTATTGATTAGGAATCCATAAGATAGAACAACCTTATGAAACTTTTTATGCCATTATTTAGGAGCTTGCTTAAGTCCATACAAGGATTGAACTAATTTGCAAACTTTATTTTCATTACTTGGCATGACAAAGCCTTCAGGTTGATTCATATTGTAACATCCCACATACTTAACCCCAAGCAAATAACACAATCGCAAAAGTAATAGGATGTTTCATATAAGATCGATCAAATGCTAGGTAAAACCGAGTTCAAGAAAAACACGATCTGAAAATTTTCAAAACTCCAAACACATAAAATCTTCGAATCACAAATCTCATAAATCACATAAAGGTACCTGCCACCACGCAATACGTGCACTAGACATATGCACGTTACAGTTATCTCAAAACCGATTGCAAAAATATACATCAACTTCAATTTCAAAACAAATCCACAAAATCGATTTTATAAACTAATACCAAACACCGAAACCAGGCCAAAGCCCGCGGTGACACAAAAATCAGACTCGTAAAACCGCCACAATCTGGCATCACAAGTTCACGTAGTTCACATCATTCATATCACATGGTTCACATAATGCATATAATTCACAGGGTTTAGCCACAACCGGCATCATAAGTATAAACACATTAAGCATAATTCACAGCACCCATATAATGCTAACTGCGCCCCTGCTCTACACCTGAAAATAGTGAGGGGTGAGCTACACAGCCCAGTGAGTGGATAGTCTAATTGACCATCCATAACATACTCTCAAAAACATATGCAGATCATTTTAAAAATCTTTAACAGGATATCATGTCAACACATAATAACAAATTCGATGCAAAAGTCATATAAGCAGCCAAAAATATACACACCAACATATAATAACCTCAGGTTCTAGAGTTATACTCTAAACCAACCGAACACACATATTCTAACCCAACTAAACATACCAACACATATTTAACCTAGTTGTCCAGCATATTCACAAAGTGACCAATATGGTCTAACCCGGCTTGGCCAAAGCACTGGGAGCTGCAAAATCTCGTGCAACACATAAACATGGACAGTGAATAGAATCAGGAGGTGGCCCCCGTCAGGTCACGACGTGGCACGCTGGTCTATCACGCCATAACATAAAACGAGAATAGAATCAGGAGGTGGCCCCCGTCAGGTCACGACGTGGCACGCTGGTCTATCCCGCCATAACATAAAACGAGAATGATGACATCAAGAGGTGGCCCCTGTCTGACCAAGACATGGCACTTTGGGTCTTATATCATTCCCAACACATAAAAGAGTAATGACATCAAGAGGTGGCCCCTGTCTGACCAAGACATGGCACTTTGGGTCAAAACCCGTTCTCCCAAAAGGTTACTACTGGACAACACACATATCTTATTTCATAATTTCACATAGGTGGACATATTTCACAAAGGTGGACTCCTAAGTGTCAACTTGACTCTAGGATAGCCATCACAAAAATCACATCGGGCAGGCTGAACTTCAACCCCCATCACAATAATCATAATAGGCAGGCTGAACATCAACCCCCACACATATCACAATACAGGGCTGAAATTCAAACCCTTAACATATCACACAACAGGGCTATCCCCTTGAGTTCATAGTTACACCTAGCCTTAGTCCTAACCATCACATAATCACAACACATAATATTCGAACCTCATAACCACATAATTTTCGAATTTCACATAACCACATAATATTCACATATTCAAAGATCACTTAACATGCCAAAAATCACAAATCACAATATTTAAAAAATCACATAACATAGTGTAGTCCTTAAATTTCAGGCTGGTCAGTTCAGTGTAATTTTGCTAAGTTATCAACCAATGTTCTCTATCAATATTTCATGTCATTACTTTCTACATACACCACTCAATTAAAAATACATAATAATACAGAAAATTCACCAAATTTCGTTCACAATTAACATAAATGTAGAATATCACAACTTCATAGTTTTCTACTAGTTCTGATAACAAAAGACAGAAATACCCCTAGTTCAAAGTTTAAGTCATGCAGGAAAAGTTATCCAAAAATTTCGTAAAAATATTCATTACATCCCTCATGATCCCTAGATTCGAAATTTCAAGTTTTCCCCAATTTTAACTAGAAAATTTACCGAATTACCCCTAGGTCAATGTCAGTCAACAGAAACTTTTATTTCTAAAAATTCTCAAAAAATTACAGTAGAGTCCTCATATACCTAATTTCATGAATATCAAGTTTTCCCCAAATTTTACCCATGCATTTGGGCGTAACTTCATGAAGAAGGGTCGAAATTCTCATTCAAGCCCTAAACTTCATGCAATTGAAAAACTAAAGCTACATACATGCTTAAACAAGGTCTAATTGATGATTAGAAGCCTTAAAAATGAAAAGCCCTAATTCTCATACAATCTAGGGTTTTCGAAATTTTAGGGAAAACATAGAAACATGTACAAAAATTGAAATTAAGGGTTCATGCCATGTTTCTAAGCAATAATCTCAAGCATACATGGATTAAGTGGAAGAGAAAATCCACTCACCTCTTAAACCGAAAATTTTCCACAAAAGAAATCGTTCAAAGCCTTTGATGTCACCACCAAACACCAAGGAAATTTCTTCACTTCAAGGAAAAATCGCCAAGGGGAAAAAGATGAAGAAAATCACCTCAACAACTCCAAGAATCGCCTTCTTCTTTGCCCTAGCCGCCCCAAGATTTCCTCAAGCCAAAAAAAAACGCCCACAATCTCACCCTAGTCGATATTACCACTTAAACTTTGGGTTTTTAAATTTTAAACCCATTAACCAATTAATTTCAATAGGGTTTAACCCATTTAACTCATAATTTCGAATTTTTCAAACCCAATAACCCATAGTTAACCAATTAATTTAATTAACTTAACCATTAACCATTCACTTAACCGAAATCCAATAAGGACTTAATTAATATCCAATAAGGATTTAATTAACCAATAAGGTCTAATTAATTAACTTACAATTTACAACCCATAAATCCTAATTAATTTATCATGGACAACCAATAATAATTTATCATAAATTAACAGCCAATAATCAAATCAAAAATCTCTAATTAATTTACAATAAATTAACAACCAAATAAACTCAAATCCATTAATTACAAATTAACAATCAATAAATCAGTTAATTAACAACAAAATCTCTAGTTAATTTATCATAAATTAACAATCAATACTCAGGAATAATAACTCAGTCAATAATTTTATTTACATCAATAATTTATCATAATTTATCATAGAAAATAATGCTTACCAGAACTTAAGATCCTTGGATCTTACATTCCTCCCTCCTTATAAAGCTTTAGTCCTCTAAAGCTCAGCATCCATATCATCAAAGAGGTAAGCATAATTTTTTCCTCATATCAGCTTCAGTCTCCCAAGTCGCTTCTTCAACTGATTGATTTCCCCAGATAACCTTCACCAAAGGTATAGTCTTGTTCCTCAGAACTTTATCTTTTCTATCCACAATCCGGAGAGGTCTTTCCTCAAAAGTCAAGTCACTCTGAATCTGAAGAGGTTCCAACTCCAACACATGAGATGGATCAGGATGATATTTCCTCAAAGCAGAGACATGGAATACATTATGCACATGATCCATAGCAGGAGGTAAAGCTAAACGGTAAGCCACTGGACCAACTCTCTCAATAATATCAAAAGGACCTACAAACCTAGGGCTCAACTTGCCCTTTTTGCCAAACCTCATAACACCCTTAGTAGGCGACACCTTCAAGAACACATGGTCTCCTACCATAAACTCCAAAGGACGACGACGATCATCAGCATAACTCTTCTGTCTGTCCCGAGAAATTTTCAGTTTATCCTGAATCTCTCTGACCTTATCAGTAGTCTCCTGTACTGCATCAGATCTCAAAATCATCCTGTCACCAGTTTCCTCCCAACACAAGGGAGTCCTGCACCTTCTTCCATACAAAGCCTCATAAGGAGCCATCTGAATACTGGAGTGGAAACTATTATTACAAGTGAACTCTATCAAAGATAGGTCCCGGTTCCACTCAGAACTCCAATCAACCACATAGGCTCTCAACAAATCCTCTAGAGTCTGTATAGTACGCTCCGACTGGCCATCAGACTGAGGATGGTATGCGGTACTAAAACTCAACTTAGTACCCAAACCCTCCTGTAAACTCCTCCAAAATCTGGACAAAAATCGAGAATCCCTATCAGACACAATATCAACTGGCACTCCATGCAGTCTGACTATCTCATCAATGTACAATCTGGCCAGTCTCTCTAAAGAATAAGTCATTTTAATCGGAAGAAAATGGGCTGATTTAGTGAGTCTATCAACAATCACCCAAATAGCATCATGACCCAATCTGGTTCTAGGCAAACCACACACAAAATCCATACTGATGCATTCCCACTTCCACTCAGGAATAGGAAGAGGCTGCAACAAACCACCAGGCTTCTGGTGTTCAGCCTTTACAGTCTGACAGGTTAAACACCTAGAGACAAAATCATATACCTCTTTCTTCATACCCGGCCACCAAAAACTTTTCTTGAGGTCCTGATACATCTTAGTCACACCAGGATGTAGAGAATATTTGGAGTTATGGCTGTCCTCCAATATTTCTTTCCTCAAGCTCGGTTCCTCAGGGACACATACCCTTCCACGAAACCGAAGAATACCATCATCAGACAGTCTAAAATCCTGAACTGCGCCATCAACCAGACTAACCCTGATCTGAACTAATCTCGGATCCACAGACTGCTGATCTCTGATTTTCTGCAACAAAGCAGACTGTACTCTGAGAAAAGCCACATAACCAGTCTGAACTTTAGGAGAAACACTGATCTTGAGATCTCTGAACTCCTGCAGTAACTGCCACTCACTGACTCGTAAAGCAGCTACTGAAGTAACTGGATGTCTGCTCAGAGCATCCGCCACCACATTGGCCTTTCCAGCCTGATACTGAATGGAGAAGTCATAGTCTTTGATCAACTCCATCCATCTTCTCTGTCTCATGTTCAACTCCTTCTGAGTGAAGATATACTTGAGACTCTGGTGATCAGTGAACAGATCAAACTCCTGGCCCAGCAAATAGTGACGCCATATCTTCAAAGCAAAGACTACGGCCGCCAACTCTAAGTCATGAGTAGGGTAGTTCAATTCATACTCCTTCAGTTGTCTCGAAGCATAGGCTACTACAGAACCCTTCTGCATCAAGACACAACCCAACCCTTTGCCAGAAGCATCTGTATAGACAGTAAACCTTTCCCCATCACTAGGAATAATGAGGATTGGTGTACTAGTCAACCTCCTTTTCAGCTCTTGAAAACTCTCTTCACACTTATCATCCCAAATAAACTTGGCCTCCTTTCTGGTCAATTTAGTTAGAGGACCCGCCAGCTTGGAGAATCCCTCAACAAATCGCCGGTAGTAACCTGCCAAACCCAGAAAACTCCTGATCTCAGTAGCACTAGTCGGTCTTCCCCAATTAAGAATGGCTTGCACTTTAACTGGATCCACAGACACCCCCTGACCAGAAATCACATGCCCAAGGAAACTAATCTTTTCCAGCCAGAATTCACACTTACTAGCCTTGGCATATAATCGGTTCTTCCTCAAGATCTCCAATACTCTACGCAAATCACTGACATGATCTGAGGTAGTCTGAGAGTACACCAATATATCGTCTATAAAGACCACCACACAAGAGTCAAGCAACTCATGGAATACCCTGTTCATCAAATCCATGAAGACAGCAGGTGCATTCGTCAGTCCAAAAGGCATAACTAAAAATTCGAAATGCCCATACCTGGTCCTGAAAGCAGTCTTAAATATATCCTCATCCTTGACCCTAAGCTGATAATACCCTGATCTCAGATCAATCTTAGAGAACACTGTCGCTCCCTGTAATTGATCAAATAGATCATCAATTCTGGGAAGAGGATACTTATTCTTGATAGTCACTTGGTTAAGCTGCCTGTAGTCTATACACATCCTCAGGGTTCCATCTTTCTTCTTTACAAATAGCACAGGCGCTCCCCAGGGAGAAGCACTAGGCCGAATATACCCTTTCTCTAGCAATTCCTCCAGTTGTTTCTTAAGCTCGGCCAACTCTGAAGTAGCCATACGATAAGGAGCTCTGGAGATAGGTGCCGTACCTGGCGCCAACTCAATGCCAAACTCTACTTCTCTAATCGGTGGCAAGCCTGAAAATTCTTCAGAGAACACATCAGGAAATTCTTTCACCACCGCCATCTGAGTCAAATCAGAAGTAGAATCATCCTGCACCTTAACATGCGTAAGATAACCCTTGCAACCACTGGCAAGTAACTTCCTGGCCTGCAGGAAAGATATCACATGTGGTCCTTGGTCTGACACTAGACCTCTCACAAAGATCCGGTTCCCATCAAGCATATTCAAAGTGATCACTTTCTCAAAGCAATCCACAGAGGCATGATGCGAAGACAACCAGTCCATTCCTAAGATGACATCATAATCTTGCATGTCTAGGAGGATTAAATCTACCAGAAACTCATAACCCTCTACATGCACTACACAATCAGCACATACAGTGTTTGTAGATAATGATTTTCCTAAAGGAGTACTAACAGACACAGCATAATCTAGCATCTTAGGTACAACAGGTAAACATGCAGCAACTTAACAGAGACAAAAGACAAATTTGCACCAGGGTCAAATAAAATGCGAGCTAACTGATCAAATACAAATAATGTACCTTCCACAACGGATCGGAAAGCTCGTGTATCCTTCTCAGCCACAGCATAAACTCTAGTCTGGACTGTAGGCTTATCTGCGCCTCTAGGCTGCATCTCAGGCTCTTTGCAGTCCCTGGCCATGTGCCCAGGTTTCTTACACCTGAAGCATACACCATTCTTCCTATGGCAGTCTTTCACTAGATGTCCTTTGAGCCCACAATGACTACAAGTGATAACGTTTCTTGCATCCCTGGCATCCCTAAACTGCTGCGGTGCATCCCTGGACTGCTGCGGTGCCTTGTAGGAGTAAGGCTTATACCTGCTCTTCTTATAATCTTTATGCCTAGGGTACTTCTTACCCTTGCCGCCACTGCCATACTGAGGAACCGCCGCCTCAGCTGCAGGAACTACTGTCACCGTAGCATGAGAACTCCTCTCAGATATATACCTCTCTATAGTGCGTGCTCGCCCAACTGTCTCGACATAGGTCTCCAAGTGCTGAGCACCAACCTGCTCTCGAATATCCCATCTGAGACCTCTCAGAAACTTGGTAGCTCTCCTCTTTTCAGTGTTTATCAGGTGAGGAGCATACTTTCCCAATTTCGTGAACTGTAGCTCATACTGGTCCACTGTCATATCACCCTGCTCCAGGTGAATAAATGCCACCTCTCGGTCCTCTACCAAGCTGTCAGGGAAGTACTTCTCGTTAAATTGAGACAAGAAGTAAGGCCAATCCACTATCTCCTGCCTTTCTATTGCTAGTCTCACAACTCCTTTCCACCACTCATCTGCGTCGCCACGCATCATATAGGTGGACAGACATAGCTTATCCTCGTCTGAGCAACGCATAACTTGGAAAATCTTTTCCAAGACCAACTGCCAGTTCTCAGCAGTACTAGATTCTGAGCCCCCATAAAATGAGCTAGGACCCAGTTTCTGGAATTCACTCACTAACGAGGCATAACGCCTGTGAGCGCCCTCCTGAGAGTCATCCCCCACTGCCCGAGTAGTAGTCTGGGGTCTCTCTCGAGTCAGCTGCTGCAAAAGCTGATGTTGTGCTTCTTGGTGCTGAGTCTGCTGCTGCTGCAGCATCTGAGCTTGCCTCTCAATCATGGCACCTTGTTGCTGTACCATGCCAGTCAAGGCCTCAATAGTTCTAGTGAGGTTCGGGGTCTGCTCGCCCTCATCACTAGCATTACCTCTGGTTCGCACCATCTTAAATTCAGATTCCTACACGCACATATCATAGTCACACACATATCATAGTCAGGAAAACAACATAACCTATTAGGTGTCTAGCAATACACAAACATGTTTTCCCCAAACTAAGTTTTAGCTAGCCAACTGCTCTGATACCATTCTGTAACATCCCACATACTTAACCCCAAGCAAATAACACAATCGCAAAAGTAATAGGATGTTTCATATAAGATCGATCAAATGCTAGGTAAAACCGAGTTCAAGAAAAACACGATCTGAAAATTTTCAAAACTCCAAACACATAAAATCTTCGAATCACAAATCTCATAAATCACATAAAGGTACCTGCCACCACGCAATACGTGCACTAGACATATGCACGTTACAGTTATCTCAAAACCGATTGCAAAAATATACATCAACTTCAATTTCAAAACAAATCCACAAAATCGATTTTATAAACTAATACCAAACACCGAAACCAGGCCAAAGCCCGCGGTGACACAAAAATCAGACTCGTAAAACCGCCACAATCTGGCATCACAAGTTCACGTAGTTCACATCATTCATATCACATGGTTCACATAATGCATATAATTCACAGGGTTTAGCCACAACCGGCATCATAAGTATAAACACATTAAGCATAATTCACAGCACCCATATAATGCTAACTGCGCCCCTGCTCTACACCTGAAAATAGTGAGGGGTGAGCTACACAGCCCAGTGAGTGGATAGTCTAATTGACCATCCATAACATACTCTCAAAAACATATGCAGATCATTTTAAAAATCTTTAACAGGATATCATGTCAACACATAATAACAAATTCGATGCAAAAGTCATATAAGCAGCCAAAAATATACACACCAACATATAATAACCTCAGGTTCTAGAGTTATACTCTAAACCAACCGAACACACATATTCTAACCCAACTAAACATACCAACACATATTTAACCTAGTTGTCCAGCATATTCACAAAGTGACCAATATGGTCTAACCCGGCTTGGCCAAAGCACTGGGAGCTGCAAAATCTCGTGCAACACATAAACATGGACAGTGAATAGAATCAGGAGGTGGCCCCCGTCAGGTCACGACGTGGCACGCTGGTCTATCACGCCATAACATAAAACGAGAATAGAATCAGGAGGTGGCCCCCGTCAGGTCACGACGTGGCACGCTGGTCTATCCCGCCATAACATAAAACGAGAATGATGACATCAAGAGGTGGCCCCTGTCTGACCAAGACATGGCACTTTGGGTCTTATATCATTCCCAACACATAAAAGAGTAATGACATCAAGAGGTGGCCCCTGTCTGACCAAGACATGGCACTTTGGGTCAAAACCCGTTCTCCCAAAAGGTTACTACTGGACAACACACATATCTTATTTCATAATTTCACATAGGTGGACATATTTCACAAAGGTGGACTCCTAAGTGTCAACTTGACTCTAGGATAGCCATCACAAAAATCACATCGGGCAGGCTGAACTTCAACCCCCATCACAATAATCATAATAGGCAGGCTGAACATCAACCCCCACACATATCACAATACAGGGCTGAAATTCAAACCCTTAACATATCACACAACAGGGCTATCCCCTTGAGTTCATAGTTACACCTAGCCTTAGTCCTAACCATCACATAATCACAACACATAATATTCGAACCTCATAACCACATAATTTTCGAATTTCACATAACCACATAATATTCACATATTCAAAGATCACTTAACATGCCAAAAATCACAAATCACAATATTTAAAAAATCACATAACATAGTGTAGTCCTTAAATTTCAGGCTGGTCAGTTCAGTGTAATTTTGCTAAGTTATCAACCAATGTTCTCTATCAATATTTCATGTCATTACTTTCTACATACACCACTCAATTAAAAATACATAATAATACAGAAAATTCACCAAATTTCGTTCACAATTAACATAAATGTAGAATATCACAACTTCATAGTTTTCTACTAGTTCTGATAACAAAAGACAGAAATACCCCTAGTTCAAAGTTTAAGTCATGCAGGAAAAGTTATCCAAAAATTTCGTAAAAATATTCATTACATCCCTCATGATCCCTAGATTCGAAATTTCAAGTTTTCCCCAATTTTAACTAGAAAATTTACCGAATTACCCCTAGGTCAATGTCAGTCAACAGAAACTTTTATTTCTAAAAATTCTCAAAAAATTACAGTAGAGTCCTCATATACCTAATTTCATGAATATCAAGTTTTCCCCAAATTTTACCCATGCATTTGGGCGTAACTTCATGAAGAAGGGTCGAAATTCTCATTCAAGCCCTAAACTTCATGCAATTGAAAAACTAAAGCTACATACATGCTTAAACAAGGTCTAATTGATGATTAGAAGCCTTAAAAATGAAAAGCCCTAATTCTCATACAATCTAGGGTTTTCGAAATTTTAGGGAAAACATAGAAACATGTACAAAAATTGAAATTAAGGGTTCATGCCATGTTTCTAAGCAATAATCTCAAGCATACATGGATTAAGTGGAAGAGAAAATCCACTCACCTCTTAAACCGAAAATTTTCCACAAAAGAAATCGTTCAAAGCCTTTGATGTCACCACCAAACACCAAGGAAATTTCTTCACTTCAAGGAAAAATCGCCAAGGGGAAAAAGATGAAGAAAATCACCTCAACAACTCCAAGAATCGCCTTCTTCTTTGCCCTAGCCGCCCCAAGATTTCCTCAAGCCAAAAAAAAACGCCCACAATCTCACCCTAGTCGATATTACCACTTAAACTTTGGGTTTTTAAATTTTAAACCCATTAACCAATTAATTCCAATAGGGTTTAACCCATTTAACTCATAATTTCGAATTTTTCAAACCCAATAACCCATAGTTAACCAATTAATTTAATTAACTTAACCATTAACCATTCACTTAACCGAAATCCAATAAGGACTTAATTAATATCCAATAAGAATTTAATTAACCAATAAGGTCTAATTAATTAACTTACAATTTACAACCCATAAATCCTAATTAATTTATCATGGACAACCAATAATAATTTATCATAAATTAACAGCCAATAATCAAATCAAAAATCTCTAATTAATTTACAATAAATTAACAACCAAATAAACTCAAATCCATTAATTACAAATTAACAATCAATAAATCAGTTAATTAACAACAAAATCTCTAGTTAATTTATCATAAATTAACAATCAATACTCAGGAATAATAACTCAGTCAATAATTTTATTTACATCAATAATTTATCATAATTTATCATAGAAAATAATGCTTACCAGAACTTAAGATCCTTGGATCTTACACATATAGATTTTCTCCTTTAGATCCCTATAGAGAAATGCAGTTTTAACATCCATTTGATAGATTTTTAGATTGTATATAGAAGCTTAGTAGAGAAGGATTCTTATAGATGTAATTCTAGCAGCTAGTACGTAGGTGTTAAAGTAATCAATACTAGCCTTTTTACCAATAACCTTAGACAACCATCCATTCTAAGTTTCTTCTTAAAGATCTATTTGCATCCTAAAGGTTTATTTCCAAAAATTAAATCAATTAATATCCATGTATTATTTATAAATATTGATTGAAATTCATTGTCAATTGCTTCTCTCCAAAAGAAGCATCATTGAGAGCTTCTGGTTAAGTTTTTAGTGTCTTTCAGTTAGATAAATGATAGTTATCACTAAAATCTCTTAAAACTCTAGTTCTTTTACTTCTTCTAGGTTCTTATTTTGTTTTCAACATGAAGAAAGCTTAGACTAAACATTTATAGTTTCATGATCAAAAGTTGGATTAATATTTACATTATAAGTGGAATTCTAAGTTTGAAAGGGAATGCATTCTCAAAGAATATAATATCTCCAAACTCAATTAAGGAGTTATTAGAAATTTCAAAAATTTTAGATTTTATCACCAAACACCTATAATTGCTATAATCAAGAGAATAACATATGAAAACAACACCTACAATTTTAAGACATTTTTTTTCTTTTGAGTTTAGGTATGTTACTTTCGCTAAACACTCCCACATTCTAAAGAATCTTACATTTGGTTTATGCCCTTTCTATGTTTCAAATGGTGTTTATGCTTTATTTTTAGATGGAATTCTATTTTATATAAAACAAGTAGTAAGGATAACCTCCCTCCACAAGTTCTAGGGAGCTCTATAACTAAGTAACGTAGTGTTTACCATATCTAGTAAGGTTTTGTTTTTTCTCTTTTCAATTACTCCATTAGATTGAGGAGAGTAAGGGACTACACTTGATAAATAATCCCATGTTGTTACATCTATGACACTTAAAAAAATGGTTGAAACAATTGATGGGATAAGACTACCCTATCTCGTATGAGCCCCACTCTCTCTCCTCTCTCACCCTCACCCATGACTCCCTCTCTCCTCTATCTCCCCTAATGCTCTCCCTTACGTGCCTCTCTCCCTCTTTCCTTTATCTTCTCTCCCTCACCCGCTCAGCTTCTTCATCGTCATCTCCCTCTCGCTTCCACATCCCTTGCCCTCGCCACTCTCCATCTCTTCCAGTGAGCTTCGATGAACAGCTGTGATGACAAACTCTAGTGCTGATAAGTATCCGCAAGTGCACGGATTTATCGAAGTAATAAAAGTTATCGATCCCACGAGGACTACGAAGCTAAGTACTGACTTCTCGACTTGTTTGAATTCAGGCGGACAAAATCAATGGTTCTTCTAAACTTTTACGGACATGCAAACTCGAAAACAGCTTTTTAAAGGGTTCAGTTTCTAACGAGTCGGGAATTCATGGGTTCGCCACATTGACAATTATGAGTTGTTAAAAGAATAACTAATTCACAGAAATTATCTAACATGAAAGGAACTCTTCCTAAGGTGCATACTACCCCCTCCCGAAGCGTAGTACGGTATTCAACTAGATGAACTAACTACTCCCATGATAGTTAACCCAATTGAACCCCTTAAGCTCTATGAAGCGTTTGTTTAACCCTTCAAACAAATCCAAACTACTCCCGTGATTGGATTCGTAAGTCTAGTTGAAATAGATCGGACGTTGTGATTCACCTCTCGGTCTTTCTCGCAACGTCTAAGACGTAAAAATACTTGGCCAGGGTAAATTACGAGATAGATAAAATTTCAACTAAATCATGCAGATAAATTCTAATGAAAATAGTAAAAGCATGGATTAACTCATAAAAGTCAAATGGTTATGCCCAATTATCCCCACAAAGGTTTTTACTCGCTCATGTTAGTATGGAAATACATGGTGTTGTGATGAACTAGTAAACGCATAAAAGATTGCAAGAAATCACTAAAAAGACTACAGTTGCCTTCTCCTTGATCCGAGGATGAGGATTGGCTGATCTATCGTCGCCTTCAGGGGAAATCTCGCCGGAAAAATGTTTGAAACTAGGTTTTCACCCTTGTCGCCGCCGCTGTTCATCTTCGTCCATTCAAGCCCCCCTCACACCGATCAAAATCCCATCTTTTATAGCTAGACCGGTTTAGAACCCATCAAGGAACGGTTCTGCAAAGTTTGGCTCAAATCCGGTTCAAAACGAGTGAGAATCGAGCGAAAAACTCGTCAGGCGAAAACTTTTACGGCCCGTGATGTGTTTACGGCTTCGGCCGTAATTCTTTCGGCGTATAATGCTTTTGGTCACAGAAACTTTTATAGCCCGTAATGGAATTACAGCTTCACCCATGAAAGTTTTGGTGGACTTTTATACTTAACCAATTTTCGCCTCCCGCTCGTCGTCGTGTTTACGGCCGAATCCACAATTACGGCCAAGGCCGTAAATGTCTCATTTTTCACCGTTTTGCTCCGAATTTGATGTGTGGGTTCGTGATCTCCTCGGGAATCGTGCTTCAACCTTAAAACTCTCGAAATCCTTCATTTTTATGCCTTTTTACCTACATATTCAAATAAACCAAAAAAAAGTGAAGATTCTGTACAAAGTAAGATAAAAACACTAAAAGTAACACAAAATCCTGCAAATAAGTCCAAAATATGATGTAAAACATAGGCAAAAACACTATATAAATGCAACGCATCAAAATACCCTAGACTTAGAATTTTTCTTCTCCTCAAGCAGTTCTAGAATATGTATGATGAATGTAAAGATAAGGAACACTAATTTGTTTTTGCCGCTAATAATATCCTTAGTCCATAAATTAAGTAATCAATCTTTCAAACTCAAGTAATTCAAGAAAAATCATAATAGCGATAATTTCCCAAGAGGTTACAATCCAAGAAAGATAAAATTCACAATTCATGTCATAATGTTCATTCTTCACACGCTAAATATTACATACTTTCAACTTAATAAATCTATTTTACTCAATAGATAAAAATTTATTTCAAGAATCTTGGTGATGTTAAAAATAAGAGATTTTTAAAGCAATTTAGTCTTTAAACGGTTATATGCCCTTTCCTGTTAGCATCATAACATTGTTTAAAGTATACTGCAAAACAGTATAATTTAACTCATAGTCTCAATCATAAAGTCAGCGGAGTTGCCCACATAACCAACAACTTTCTCTTTTTCTTTTTTTTTTATTATTATTAGATTTCAACTCATGTCTTAGGTACCACTGTCAAATTTAACAGTGCCAAGTAGAGGAGTCTTTTCCCTTTTTTTTTCTGGAGAAAGCCGGTCAGTGGCATGGTACTTAAATCGTTGTTGATACTTGATCACAACAAATTTAAAGTATACCAACTCGTGGCATAATATAACTCATGACTTTAGATTTCTCAATTAGAGGAGTTGGAGCAAATCTCAATTTAAAAAGATAAATCACCAAATTTCTATTCATAAAAATTTTCATTAAGCAAAAATAGATAAATTAAATTTCAAGTATTAAGATACTATGCATGTGTCATATGAACATATAACAATTCACAAATGCATTTTATCAATACCAGAATTGAATTTACTCAACAATTTAAGTCTACATGAAATTTCAAAAATTTCCTATGTCATCAAATCAATTACTCAAAATGTTTCCTAACTTTAAAATTAAGGATAAAACAAATTTGATTATCCTTAATAATCATAAACATTTAGAATACATATTTATAAAGCTTTAAAGACCGAGTAAAATATGGAAATAAGCACCCTAGACTTAATTTGTTGCATGTGTGGAAATATCAAATCAATAAAGAATTTCAGAAAAAATTTTGCAAGAGTTCCCTTTGTATTTGTTGGCGAAACCCTGTACAGTTATATCAAAAGATGAAAATTACAGCCCGAGAAAGAAAAAAAAAAATATATATATATATATATATCTCCAAAAAATTTATGACCACGAAGATACTCAATTTTTACATGGCAATCAACTTACAGATATCAAATACCGTCTAGTTTTACAGACCACAACACTATTTACCACCTTCAGTTACTATTTCAAACCAAGTATCAAAGATGCATTAGAATCATTCCAATCATGCAGAAAATCATCAATCAGACATCCAAAACTATCACATGGCATCACATATACATGATAAATACCAAACATATCCAAAAAATATCATCTCTAAGTCATGTTCAGCATCCTAGGACTCAATACCATCTAGTGTATACAATATCGAGCTAAGTATCGAGCAACATCTACAAATAACCAAAATGAATTGCGTAATATCCCGATACAACGCACACACACAAATAAAAATTGAAAAGATAGTGTGAGTTTGCATCGGCATCAAATCTACTAAGCCTGCGCATAAATTAGACAACTGTGAGACTACTCATGCGATACCAAAAATATGCATAAAGAATTGAAACTTGATACTCACAAAGTCTATCAATCCGTCTCCGTATGCTCAAAGTCCTCCTCCTCATCCCTGGTATGTCTCGTCGATGATGATGATGGGAGACGACGCCGTAACAACTCCTCTATCGCGCGTAGTGAGTCGAGAGCTCTCAACTGTCCCTGCTCCAGGCACGATATGTCATCGCGCATCCTCCTCTGCTCAGCTCACATCTGCTCCACCGATGGATCTGATCGTGTTGGTGTGGACGGTCTGGCAGATGTAGAAGGCTGATCAGCAGTTGATGGCACGACTGGAGGTACATGCTCTGAAGATCTAGGCTGTGATGGTGGTGAAGCTGCCTCTCTAGGACCTCCCCCAAGCGTGGGATCTACAATCCAATTCTGCTGAACACGAACCGTGGTACGGTTCATGTTCGGCAGCCTCATGGTAATTTCTGTGTGTCTGAACATAAGATGGTACGAGCTCCCAAGCCTCGTAATCATCCTAATGGCAACACATGCATCTATATCCAGTCTGGGATTACCCTTTGCCTCGTTCAACCCCGAAGGATCGACACCGAGGGCAAGGGTTATCGAAGTAACTAATCCTCCCATCACGACGACTCCTCTCCGAGCTCTGGCGGCTTTCTGGATCTGCTTCATCAGATAGAATGAAGAGCTGACTCTGAATCCTCTAAGCATGGCCCATAGAAAGAATAACTCCGTAGATCTGACCATACCATCGCTCTCTGCTCGCCCAAAAATGGTATGTGCAAGCACCCTATGTATATATCTAAAAATCGGGCTAGTCAGACGCGATGCTCTGGCGGTCCTAGGGTCAAATCCCTGCTCGCCAGTGATCTCTCTCCAAAAGGTCCCCTCTGCAAACACACGAGGATGGTGTCTGGTCACATCCGAGGGGATTCCAAATATGTGACTCAGCTGGTCCAATGTAAGCATATGCTCCCGGTTCCTCAACCGGAATGACATCCTCCCAGGATCTCCGTCATCGTGGTTCCTTAATGAAATCTAGACGGAGATGAAAAACTCCAAAGTGAGCTGGGTGTATGTAGGGTGCCTCTGCTGGTAAAAATCCTACCACCCTATGTTCGCGAACATCCACTGGATGTCGTTGAACAATCCTAGGGACTACAGTGTCTGGTCGTCCCAATATTGTGTGCTGATCACCCCTCTAGTGGATAGAGCATGATATCTCCTCTCGATCTCCCTACTCCTATGACAAATCTGACGCAGGTAGGGAGTAAGCAATGGAGGTGGTGATCGCGCCCGTCTCCTCTCCGGGATAATGGCCTCTGGTACAGGAGGTGATGGCTCAGGTGATGAGAGCTCTGGTGAAGGTAGATGAATCTCGAGTGAGGGTACTGGTGCTACTGGAATGGGTGCTGGTTATGCTGGCTCAGTCATATGTGGGATCTCAGAAACTGATGGTGGAACTATCTCTGGAGTAGCAGAAGACTCCTGTGCAACTGACGGCGAAGAAGAATGAAGCTCGGGTATTTCCACTGATATCTCTGGCAAGTCTACGAATATCTCAGGTGATCCCTCCTCTAGATCTGACAATACTGGTGTACTAGCCTCAGGGATAGGCAAATCTCTCTGGGCTGAGGAGGGTGATACTATCTCGGGTGTGCGCGCTATATCATGTGGAGTGTCTACCTCCATACCCTGAGAGTCAGTAGGTGCCACAGACTCTGGTAAATCTATGGAAGGCGCTGATATGGCAGGACCCTCCACATCCATCGGTACAGCATCTGTCTGTGCCTCCTCCACTCTCTCAATCTCTGGTATAGTGGGAACATAAGCTGGGGGTGCTAGTGAAGTCTCTGCAGTCTCCATGACAGGTGATAGAGGGTGAGTGGTCCTCCTCCCCCAAATACTAGTGCCTCGACCAGTACGCTTCCTAGCGTACCATCTGGCGATCCTCTGATTGTGGCTCTCTGGCCTGTCGGCCGGTCTCTCTAAAGTAATCTCCAACTCTGGAGAACTAATAGACTGTGGCTCTGCCATATGTGATGTGCTGGGTACTGAGGATGCACTCGGAGTCTCTAATGCCTGTGCATGGGTCTCAGGCTCTGAGTCAGGATAAACTATCCTCTCAAAAGTGTCTGGTAACACTCCGGACACCATCCTATACATGTAACGTGGTTCTGGCCCAGGATATCTGCTCTTCATCACTGCCCCATAGGGCCTAGACCACACAGATCTCTTCGGTGCCATAGTATCAAGCAGATCAATCCAAAATATGTAAACCTAACTTGAAAATCGTGGTACTACAGTAACCGTGGTATTTGGCCGTGAAGGTCGTGAGTGAAATCGTCCCAGAATTCGAATAAAATAACTCCAAATCGGTGCAAAAGGTATGTGATCCAAGTTCTACTGATGAATCACAAGTCAGAATAAAGAAAACTCACGAATCTGTGCGCAAATTGGGCTTGAATCGGCTGGAAGACGGGTTTTGGCGACTCGGCGGACCAGCGTCTGTTCTTCACGAAATCCGATGGAAATCCAGCGAAAGGTCGTCGGAAAGCACTCTTTGGAAGTGGAGGAACACTGGTGGAAAGTTTTCGTCGCAGCTTGTAGGAAGAATTGTCGAAAATCGGCGAATTACGAGCGTAAACGTAAACCCTAAACTGCCCGTGAGGTTTAAACCGTAAGAACTTACGGCCCGTAAACATGTCACGGCTTGGGCCGTAAACTCGCCTTAGCGTACAGCGTCCCGTTAACTTAGTCATCTTTGCGTTCACGGCTACGCGATAATTACAGCTCGACCCGTAAATGTCACGTTTTACCTTAGCTTTTCATCAGAAAAATCCGCAAAAATCTCTGAAAAATTCCTGCATATAAAACATCAAATTCAGAAGAATTTCCGTATGTAACAGTTCATCAAATGATATGGAGAAAGCTTAAAACAAAAATAAAAATTGAGAAAATGCTCCTAGGGTTTATAAAGAAAAATTCAAAACTAAAATAGAAAGGTATGCTGAAATTAATGAAAATTCAGAGCTGCTGGGTTGCCTCCCAGGAAGCGCTTGTTTATGATCTTTAGCCTGACCAAGACAGTGTTCATGACTCTTCTGGTGGATACAAGGTGCAGTGGATAATTGGCAGTTGTTGCTCCTGACACCTTTCCGGTTCATTGTACAGATTTAACTTTATAGTTCTAGGTAATGTCCATGTCTCAGCTTTCTTTGATTCCCCCTTTTTATTATTTTCCGAATTTTCTGAGAGACGTCTATCGATTTCAAAATCACTTCCTTTATCAAAGTTGTTCTCCTTCACCCCTGGAGATTTATCGGAATCTGCAAAATTAATTCGTTTAGCTTCGGATGAAAAATCAAGGATCAACTTGCTATCATTCAAATTCAAAGTAAGTTTTTCATGCAACTTGTCAATAACAGCTCCTGTGCTTGCTAAAAATGGTCTTCCTAGAATGACAGGGAACTTAACATTTTCCTTCATATCAACAACCATAAAGTCAGTAACGATAGAAAATTCATCAATTTTAACTGTTACATTCACCAATATACCAGTTGGTTGCTGATCAAATCCATTAGCAAATTGAACATATGTGTTAGTGGGTTTAAGTCTTTCACTATCTATTTTCTCAATCAAGTGTCATGATATCAAGCTAATACTAGCTCCTATGTCACACAAAGCATTTTCAACAGATAACTTACCAATCTTGCATGGAATCGAAATACTCCCAGGGTCTCTTACCTTAGTTATTTCAATGTTCTGACTTACTTGGTCCTTCTTTACCTCGGTTTTACTAATCTCATGTCCCTTTTGTTCTATTCTAAACAACCTCTGGGGAAAAGGAATTGGAGGGACATATTCAGGTTGGCCTACATATTTCTCTTCATCCCTTACTTCCTTGCAATATTCTGCTTCTAGAACAATGCTTATAGACTAATCTACAGACTCCTCAATAGGTTCCTCAAGTATCTCCTTATTTTTAACATTCATTACAGTGACTGCATTGACGTGCTCCCTGGGATTCATCTCAGGCTGTCCTGGTAATCTCCTTGGAGGTCTAATGGCAGTGCTTGCTTGCTGTGCAATCTAATTTTCCAACATCTTGTTGTGAGTAGTCAAAGCTTGCACACAAGATGTCAGCTGCTTGATCTGATCAGTGGGATCGTCAGTCCTTTGCTGTTGTTTCATAACAACTTCCAGCATGGAATCAAAGCTCGACTTTTGGGGCTGCCCATACTGTCTTGGCTGGAAACCTGGTGGTGGCTTATTATTCTGCTATGAATATTGAGGAGGAACTTGCCCTTGATTTTGCTTGTAAGACAAGTTGGGGTGGTTCCTCTATCCTGGGTTGTAAGTAGCAGAATAAGGGTCATTTGCAGGTCTCTGATTATAATTCCCCACAGCGTTCACTTGCTCTTGATCTGATTCCTCCTGTGAAGAAGTTATGATCCGGCATTCAGATGCATTGTGCCCTGTTACACCACATACCTCACAAGAAACCATGTTAACTAAACTAGGTGAAAGAGATAAGGAATCAATCTTCTGAACTAGAGAATCTACCTTAGCTGCCAGTGATGTCAAGGAATCAATGTGAAACTTACCAAATCCCGTGGAAGTAGTGCTCTGCTCACTTGACCATTGGTTATGGTTCATGGCCATATCCTCTAGAAGAGCAATTGCTTCTTCCATGTTCTTGCTCATGATCGTTCCTCCAGCCGCAGCGTCCACCATCATTTTGGTGTTATAGTCCAAACCGTTGTAAAAGATTTGGACTAAAATCTAGTCTTGAAGTCCATGATGTGGGCACATGCGCTGGAACTCATTGAAACGCTCCCAAGCCTCATAAAGCGATTCTCCCTCTTGCTGTGTAAAGCACGTGATCTTGTTGCGCAGTTGAACAGTTTTGCTCGATGGGAAATATTTATTCAGGAATGCTCTGGACAATTGTTCCCAGGTGGTGAATGATCCTGCTGGCATCGAGTACAACCAAGCTCTGGCACAGTCCCTGAGAGAAAACAGGAATAGTCTCAGTCTTATGGCATCAGATGAAACACCGTTAATTTTAACTATATCGCAGTATTCAAGAAAAACAGCTAAATAAAGATTCGGATCCGAATTTGGGGAACCCCCAAATTGGTTTTGCTGAACCATCGTCATTAGCGCTGGCTTTAACTCAAAATTGTTCGCCTCTACGTTGGGTCGAACAACGCTTGGATTGAACCCTTGTACATTAGGTGCAGCGAAGTCCCTCAAAGATTGATGATGATTGTCCTCCGCCATCTCTCTTTTCTCAGAATTCTTTCTAGCCTCAAACTGCAGTCTCCTTCGAAGGTGGAATGTGCGCTCAATTTCTGGGTCTTCTAGAAGCAAAGCACCTACACGAGAAACTCTAGGCATACAATGTGTAAGTAAACAATAAAAAGAAAAGATTAGTAAAAACTAATGGCAAAAGAAAAGAAAAATGCCTAATCTCCTAACTTATCAATTAGTCAATATTAACTATCCGTAGTCCCCGGCAACGGCGCCAAAAACTTGATAACTATCCGCAAGTGCACGGATTTATCGAAGTAATAAAAGTTATCGATCCCACGAGGACTACGAAGCTAAGTACTGACTTCTCGACTTGTTTGAATTCAAGCGGACAAAATCAATGGTTCTTCTAAACTTTTACGGACATGCAAACTCGAAAATAGCTTTTTAAAGGGTTCATTTTCTAACGAATCAGGAATTCATGGGTTTGCCACATTGACAATTATGAGTTGTTAAAAGAATAACTAATTCACAAAAATTATCTAATATGAAAGGAACTCTTCCTAAGGTGCATACTACCTCCTCCCGAAGCGTAGTACGGTATTCAACTAGATGAACTAACTACTCCCGTGATCGTTAACCCAATTGAACCCCTTAAGCTCTATGAAGCGTTTGTTTAACCCTTCAGACAAATCCAAACTACTCCCGTGATTGGATTCGTAGGTCAAGTTGAAATAGATCAGACGTTGTGATTCACCTCCTGGTCCTTCTCGCAACGTCTAAGACATAAAAATACTTGGCCAGGGTAAATTACGAGATAGGTAAAATTTCACATAAATCATGCAAATAAATTCTAATGAAAATAGTAAAAGCATGGATTAACTCATAAAAGTCAAACGGCTACGCCCAATCATCCCGACAAAGGTTTCTACTCGCTCATGTTAGTATGGAAATACATGGTGTTGTGATGAACTAGTAAACGCATAAAAGATTGCAAGAAATCACTAAAAAGACTACAGAACCGCCTTCACCTTGATCCGAGGATGAGGATTGGCTGATCTATCATCGCCTTCAGGGGAAATCTCGCCGGAAAAATGTTTGAAACCAGGTTTTCGCCCTTGTCGCTGCCGCTGTTCGTCTTCGTCCATTCAAGCCCCCCTCAATCCGATCAAAATCCCATCTTTTATAGCTAGACCGGTTTAGAACCCATCAAGGAATGGTTCTGCAAAGTTTGGCTCAAATCCGGTTCAAAACGAGTGAGAATCGAGCGAAAAACTCGTCAGGCGGAAACTTTACGGCCCGTGATGTGTTTACGGCTTCGGCCGTAATTCTTTTGGCGTATAATGCTTTTGGTCACAGAAACTTTTACGGCCCGTGATGGAATTACGGCTTCACCCGTGAAAGTTTCGGTGGACTTTTATACTTAGCCAATTTTTGCCTCCCGCTCGTCGTCGTGTTTACGGCCGAATCCACAATTACGGCCAAGGCCGGAAATGTCTCGTTTTTCACCGTTTTTGCTCCGAATTTGATGTGTGGGCTCGTGATCTCCTCGGGAATCGTGCTTTACCTTAAAACTCTCGAAATCCTTCATTTTTATTCCTTTTTACCTACATTTTCAAATAAACCAAAAAAAAGTGAAGATTCTCTACAAAGTAAGATAAAAACACTAGAAGTAACACAAAATCGTGCAAATAAGTCCAAAATATGATGTAAAACATCGGCAAAAACACTATATAAATACAACGCATCAAGTGCCAACGACGATCTCTGACCTAGTTTCCCCTCTTCCCTCGCTACCTCATTCAATAAGACGTAGCTGGATGAAGGTGTTAGTGTTTATGCCTTAAGGACTAGTTATTTAGTCCAAATATATACTATGTTCACTCTTTATATTATTATCAGCATTGTCATTATTGTGCTTTTATTACATATGTGTTTATGCATGTTTGCATAATAATGTCCCTGGAGATCAATTTTATTGATTCTCAAATATTGTCCCCGGTCAAGTGCCTTAGTGGATAAGGGACAACTTTGGCGAATATTTGACCAATATGTGTTTTGGTTGGGCACATGATACCAATGCAGACACAATGTCTTGTCTTGATCCTTTGACTTGAGGTCATTGACATCTCTATATGACAAGTAATATACTTTGATACAACCTAATGTCTCACCATAGTTGGGAGGTCATAATGGTTGTCATTGGGTATGTTATAAGTAATATGAGAGGTGCAAGGGAGTAATAGAGGATTTATCCCTTCCTTAGGGAAGTACAATATCCATGGGCCGTATTATGAGTGCATTACTAAAAGTGTATGGTCATATCCCAAAATGAGGGAGGTAGAGTTGTTTGACTCATCATACATTAAACTATGTCCAACAAAGTTCAATTCCTCCTCTCAGACACACCATTTCATTGAGGTATTCCAGGAGGAGTGAGTTAGGACAAGATCTCACACTCTCTCAGATAGTCAAAGAACTTTCCGCTCAAGTACTCTCCACCACGATCTAATCGAAGAGTCTTAATATATCTACAAAGCTTGTTCTCTACTTCATGTCTGAACTCCTTAAATTTCTCAAAGGATTCAGATTTATGTCTCATCAAGTAGACATAACCATATCTACTGAAGTTATTAGTGAATGTGGTGAAGTAGTTGTACCCTCCTCTAGCTTGTTTACTGAACGACCCACACACATTACTATGTATGAAACCCAATAAACCTCCTACCCTCTTACCTAACTTGGTGAAGAGCGCTTTTGTTATCTTCTCTAATAAACAAGGCTCACAAGTATCAAACTCCTTAAAGGAGGTTGAATCTACTAATCCATTTGCATAGAGTTGTTGAATGTGTTTCTCGTTTATATGGGCTAATCAACAATGCCAAATGTACGTACTAACTGAACTACTCAGTTTGATCTTTTTATGATTTATGTTACAAATAGAGTTATCCATGTTCAAGACATATAAGTCATTGCATAAAGTACCCTTTCCATAAAACACATTTGTAAATGAAAAAGAATAAGAGTCCTCTTTTATTTCAAATTTAAATCCTTTCCTTGCCAAACAAGGAATAGATAAAATATTTTTGGTAAGGGAAGGTACATAATAGCAATTGTCTAACTCTAACTCAAGTCCAGAAAGCAAGGAGAGCGTCAAAAATCCTACAGCAATAGCAGCAACCTGTGCCCTGTTTCCAACTCGTAGGTTAATCTCTCCAGGCCGCACTAATCTACTTCTCTTGAGCTCCTGCATATTTGTACAAATATGAGCTTCTCATACAGTAACCAATACCCATCACATAGAAGTAGAAAGGTTGACTTTGGTAACATAAATACCTGAGCTAGAAGATGAAGTCTTACTTCTCTTCATCTTGTTTTGAAGTTGCACTAAGTCCTTTCTAAAGTAGATTGGCTTTCCACAATCATAGCACCTAACTTTCCTTATCCTTTCCATTTTTATTTCTACTCTAGTCAAGCCTTTTGGCTTACCATCACATTGATGGATTGCTTTAGAGTTATGATCACTAACTGTTTCATTGAAAAGCTACTTCAGATCACTAATGATCTCAGAAGCACTTTTCTCTTCATATTGCCTTCGCAATTCAGGCGACATGTTGGTTAGCATCAGATTTATGACCACAAAAGCATCCTTTTGATGCTTATGAAAAGCATCTATCTTAGCTGCTAAGGCTGAGCATGGAAGGGATTCATGAATATGCTGCTCAAGGACATACAGCTTCTTCTCAAGCCTGAGAACAATCCTCAAGTTCAGATATTAGTCCAATAAGTTGGTTTCAACCAACTTATCCTTTTTCAGGACAAATCACAGTGACTATCTACTACTGTTCATAGTTATTTGATCTACAACAACCAAGAAAAGCATATTAGTCCTACTTCAAATCATTTAATTTGGACTTGTATTAAATGATTATGGCTCCCACTATTTTAATCGAATTGACAACTCACAAAGTCAATCGAGAAATCTGAGATTTCCTAGTGCGATGAGATCCTTATTTCACATGAGGCTTCGCATCCCACGAGAGTGGGATGAGATACACAAATGGACTCATGCTTCCTAAGGTGGGCACATCGACCGATTGCACTTAGCAATTCCCCGTTTTGAGACAGTCCAGGCATTTCATGTCCAGCGAGGGCTAGATACAGCATTAAACCCTAACTTCCCAAAGATACCTCTAGACTTTCATCATGCGGCATCCACATATGAACAGGCTAGTAAAGTCTATCCTGACCGTTATGCCAAGGGCCAATGAGTTTCCTTGCGAAGGCACGTCCAGGTTAAAACTGGACTGGGGAAACCATTACCACCACATGTCTTCTAAAGATAAGTTGGTGTGTCCCACGAGGGTGGGAAATAGTACACAATACCACCGATCGATAGCTTGACGAGTGCTACAAGTTAGACGGCTATTTCAGACTTGATATTTATTTTGAGGCTTTTTGTGGTATCATGCACTTAGTTTTATCTTTTGTCTAACATTACAAGCATGCAATCCCATAGTCATAACAAAACAATAAAACACATCCAGACATACTTTAGCAGATAAGGAAAGCAGCAAATAAGCGATGTGGTCATAGCCTAATCAACACATTGAACTATCACATGGCAAAGGATGTTCAATGCCTGACCTAGGTGACAAGCTCCAACAAGACTTAACCCAACCGCAACTATGCTCCATCTTCATATGCGGCTCTAAGGTCCTCCAAACTAAGGGATAGCTCTCAAACCCTAGAAGCGCCCCTAAAGGGTTCGGCCAAACCCTTGCTCCTTGTGCCATCAAGCAAGTTGCGCCACCATGAAGGGTGCACAAGCATGCTAGTTCCAGGGAAGAATTTAGAGTCATCAAACACATAAGGCTCAAACCTTGCTTGTCCTCAAGCAAAAATCAAGAAATTGATCAAAGGATAAAACTTTCTCATGATGAATAAATTTCTAAAACACAATCAACTATGAAAACTTTCATTTTCATCAACTGTTCATGGAGTTTCAAATAAGCATATCACCCTTTGATTTTTGAACTTCGAGTTTCATTACTTAATCAAATAAAACTTCACAATTTGTATAATAAGCAGAATATCAATCTCAAGATTTCATCCAGTTTCAATTCATAACCATCAACTTTTGTTTACAGGAATAGAGTCTCCTAGATCTTTTTCCTCACAGAATCTCTCTTTTCTTGCCTCTCTCTTTTCTCCTTTTATCTTTGAATAGATAGCATATACCCACATAGATACATACTTTTTATTTTAGACTTCAACTCTTGTCTTTGGTACCACTGTCAATTTTGCACAGTGCCAAGTAGAGGAGTCTTATTCTTTTTCTTTCTCATTATCTTTTAGAAATAGACTTCAACCCATGTCTTAGGTACCAGTATCAATTTTACATAGTGCCAAGTAGGGGAGTCTCTCACTATTTTTATGGATCAAGGAATTTTTCTTCCCAACAAATAGTAAATAGCATAAATATCAACTAAATTAATCTATCAATATCAATTCAAAAATTACACTCATATGCTAATTTTATTCAAAGAAGTAACTTCCCTCTAAAATCAAATTCTTCGGGTAATATGTTCATCCAAAACTCCATCCATTGGTCAACGAAAAATTTTCAAAAGGTGGATATGTATTAGGGAAATAAATTCATCACAATAGGTTTAATCCTAATCTCAATTTTTAATATATAAACCATCAAGAAAAATTTTGGCATGATATCGGCAGTATTTCAATGAATAAACAAACCACATAGGTGTATCAATCAATCAATGAATCTCATGGTATACCAAACCCATAGCATAAATCTAGAATATCAAACATCACATATCAAATACAACCAGATCGAATAGAAAGTATAGCAAATCCTCTAAATATGTCGGTACAACCAAATCGAAGTCTCAAAACAATAGCAATCAAGTAGTGAGAATCCGTAGCAGTAGGAGGCAAGAAGTTTGCAAAGTCAACCTTCCCTACATGAGGGTAAGATCAACATAAATCAGTAAACCAAATAAGTATGAGAATTAGTATGAAATACTCACAAGATCTTTCTAGTCTGAATGCGTCTCTTCCTCGTCTTCGTCAGCCTGGGCCGCATCCATGGGGTCGTGGGAAGTTCCCTCACCTGCATTGCCCTAGATACTACCTCTCCTGGGGTCTTCGTAGCCAAAGCGATCGTAGAGAAAATTCCCCATGTCTTCTATATAGTTTCCCAACGCCTCAATATCCATATGCATGTGACTTATCTGCTCATGTATTCCTCCTATGCCTCCCATCACCCTCTCCATACGCTGCTCCTGCCTGTACAACTGTGCAGTGATAGTCTGAAACCCTGGGTCTTAGTAACTCTGCCAACCTCTCTGATCTGGGGTTGCATGATGTGAGGATGATCTGGCGGCTCCCTGGGGCGGTGGCTCGGTGACTCTAGGCGGTGAGGAGTCAATACCCATATCAAACTGGTTATTACCCAAAGCAGGAGGTGGTGGTGGCAATGATGTCTCAGGTGCAGGTGTAGCATAAGATATACAGCTCGGTGATAGCTTCCAATTCTCAAGATTCTGTACTGAGGTTCGTTCGGGGTTAGGTAATGACAACATGGGAAGCCCAGGCTGTAGGATCAAACAATATATATCTCCATCACGCTGAATCATTTTCATTGCAATGCATGACTCAATATCTATCCTCGAATTTCCTCTAGCAACCTCGATCCCATAGGGCGCAATCCCTAGATGTAGTGCTATAGGAGTAAGAAAACCTCCTATCACTATAGATCCCTTCTTAGCCCTTGATACTTTATCCAGATGTCTCATGAAAAAGAAGGCTATGTCCACTGTGTAACCGTGTAGCATACTCCAAAGCAGGAATAACTCAGCGTGAGTGACAATACCATCGCTGTCCCCTGGCCCGAATATGGTGTGCGCGAGAACGCAGTGGGCATATATGATACAGGGGTTCGATATTCTCGAGGCTCTTGCTGTTGATGCTGAGAATTTGCTGTCTGATGATATTTGGTTCCAAAAAACGTGCTCAATGAATCCAATGGGTGGTTCAGTACGTCCCTTTCGCGGAAAGTGGAATATATGTCGAATTTCCTTGAAAGAGAGTCTCATCTCTTCATTCATCATCCTAAATCTGATCTCTCCTTCAGCTATGTGATCCATGTATTCCTCCCAACTTACTTTCTGGCTACTAAGAACTTCTAGAACAACAGGTAAGTATGTTTCAGGTGTCATTTCAAAAAATTCTCTCAATCCTACCTTGTCATACATCCAAAATACATCATCTTTCAGTCCAAGGAGCTCTAAAGCTCTAATATCGGTGTATTTTGTTTTTACAATGCATCGAGCAAGTAGTATGTTGTATCTTTGCTCTTGCTCCTCATCTCGAAACATGATACCAAATGGGTTTGGTGGTGGCATTGGAGGTTTAGTGAGGGCCTTTCCTTTCTTCTTTGATTCCAACTTTTTGGTAGGTGCCATAATATAACGCAAATGAAATAAGTGTCAAATGGAAGAAATATGAGAAGAGTTCTCGTTACCTAGGGGCGTGCGGCTGGAAAGCAGGGTGACGTTCAAAGCTTCAAATTTGGTTTTCAAGTTGGGATCAAGCTCCAAATCTTCTCGGGGTGTGATCTCCTTTCTCCCACGGTGGTTTCTGAACCTGGAAGCAAGCAAATCTATGCCTGGATGAGAGACGTTGGAAGAAGCGAAATCTCGGCGGAAAACAGTGCAGCGACTCAGAAATAATCATGATCGAGCTCGAAATCGTCATGATTTTTGCTTGGAATCGGATGAAAGTTGAGGGGAAAGATCACACGAAGGTTTGGAAAGCGAATGCTTGAGGAAAAACAGAAAGTCGGCGCGAAATCGGGAGAAGAAACCCTAAGAACAGTGCGCCGAACCCTAAATACGGCATGTGAATACATGGGGTTGGGTGGAATTACGGCACCGTATAATTAATACGGCAGGGCCGTATTTTGGCTACAGGTTCTGTACGTAGAAAATACGGCACCGTGTGAAAATATGGTACCGCCGTAATTTCAAAAAAAAATTTCTGTCCAAAATTCCTCAAAATTATGGTACCGTGCAAGAATCCATGGCAGTGCCATAAAACCAGAAAAACCTTTTGTTTTAAAACGGCCAAAAATACGGTACCGTGCAAGCGACCACGGTACTGCCGTGTAATGAAAAAAATCTTTCTATTTAAATCTGGCCAAAAATACGGTACCGTGCAAGCGACCACGGTACTGCCGTAAAATGAAAAAAACTTTCTGTTCAAAAATGTTCGGAAATACGGTACCGTGAGAGTTCGTCGAGAAAATACGGTACTGCCGTATTTTATAATCAAAATTCAAAAAAATCTAAAAAAAAATCACAAAAATTTAGAAAAAGAAGGGTTAACTCTAAATAAAGTAAACCTAAGCAAAAACAAACCAAAATCAAAGAAAAAGAAAAAGTTTTGCTTGGGTTGCCTCTCAAGAAGCGCTAATTTAATGGTCCTTATCTTGACCCATTCACACTTGGATTTGTTTGTATCTCATCAAGCAGATAATGTTCCCCTTCTTCAATTTGTTCTCCATGATAGTAGTCCTTCAATCTTTGTCCATTAACCTTGAACACTCCTTTCTCTTCACTCCATATGTCGACAGCTCCGTGCGGGTAAGTCTGCTTCACCTAAAAAGGCCTAGACCATCGAGACTTCAATTTACCAGGAAAAAGTCTCAATCTAGAATTAAACAAGAGAACAAAGTCACCTGGTTGAAATTCTTTTCTGAGTATGTGCCGATCATGCCATCTCTTGGTTCTCTCCTTGTAGATCTTTGCATTTTCATAAGCAGAGAGTCTAATCTCTTCAAGTTCACTCAGTTGCAGTTTCCTCTTTTCACTTGCACTCTTCAAGACGAAATTTAATGCTCTAATCGCCTAGAATGCCTTATGCTCGAGTTCTACAAGAAGGTGACATGACTTGCCATAAACCAATTGAAATGGTGACATACCTATTGGTGTCTTGAAAGCAGTCCGGTATGCCCAAAGTGCATCATCAAGCTTAAGAGCCCAGTCCTTCCTTGTTCTTGACACTGTCTTTTCCAATATCCCTTTAATTTCTCTATTAGATATCTTCACTTGTCCACTTATTTGGGGATGATAAGGTGTTGCGACTTTGTGATTCACCCCATATTTTCTAAGTAAAGCTGAAAACTTGTGTTCAATAAAGTGGGATCCTCCATCACTAATCACCACTCGCGGTACTCCAAACCGTGGGAAGATAACTCTTTTAAACAATTTCACCACAACCTTAGAGTCATTACTAGGAGATGCAATGGCTTCTACCCACTTGGAAACATAATCTACCGCTACGAGTATATAATTATTTCCTCCAGATGATGAAAAAGGTCCCATGAAATCAATACCCCAAATATCAAAAATTTCAACTTCAAGTATGGTGGACAATGGCATTTCATTCCTTTTATTTATGTTCCCCATCCTTTGACAATTATCACAGGACATTATAAAATTTCTTGCATCCTTAAACAATGTGGGCCAATAAAATCCAGATTGTAATACCTTAAAAACTGTCTTCTCAGTACTAGCATGCCCTCCATATGATGATCCCTGGCATTGTGATAATATGTCTTTCATTTCCTCTTCGGGGATACATCTCCTGTATATTCCATCTGCACATCTTTTGAACACATAAGGCTCATCCCAAAAATAGTGTTTAACATCTGCTAAAAATCTTTTCTTGCCTTGGTAATTCAAATCAATAGGAAATATTTTTGCAACAAGATAATTTATAATATTTGCATACCAAGGGGCCTTAATCTATTCAATTCTCATCAGTTGTTCCTCAGGAAAGGAATCATTAATGTCACATTTTGTATCTTCAACCATCATCCTTGAAAGGTGGTCTGCAACTAAATTCTCAGTGCCTTTCTTATCCTTGATTTCTAGGCCAAACTCTTGTAGAAGCAAAATCCATCTCAACAACCTTGGCTTACTGTCCTTCTTCTGCATCAAATATTTAACTGCAGCATGATCGGTGTATACTATTATTTTTGAATTTATCAAGTAAGATCTGAATTTGTCAAATGCAAAAACTATGGCTAACAACTCCATCTCAGTGGTGGTGTAGTTTCTCTGTGTTTCATCTAAAGCTTTACTGGCATAGGAGATCACATAAGGCTTCTTGTCCTTCCTTTGCCCTAGAACTGCTCCTACTGCAAAGTCACTGGCATCACACATAAGCTCGAAAGGTAACTCCCAGTCAGGTGGCTGCATGATCGGTGCTGATGTCAAGGCCTTCTTTAATTCCTGAAAAGCAAATAGACATTTCTCATCAAAGCAGAATTTGGTATCTTTACAAAGTAAATCTATTAAAGGTTTAGCAAGTTTAGAGAAGTCCCTGATGAACCTCCTGTAAAACCCTGCATGTCCCAAGAAGCTCCTGATTTCCTTGACAGTGGTAGGTGGTGCCAACTTCTCAATCACTTCTATCTTGGCCTTGTCCACTTCAATTCCTCTCTCTGAAACAAGATGGCCCAAAACGATCCCCTCTCTAACCATAAAGTGACACTTTTCCCAGTTCAAGACAAGGTTAGTCTCTTCGCATCTCTGCAAAACTCTAGAGAGATTAGCCAAACAGTCATCAAAGGAAAGACCATAAACTGAAAAATCATCCATAAAGACATCCATGAAGTCTTCAATAAATTCAGAAAAAATTGCCATCATGCACCTCTGAAAAGTGGTAGGTGCATTGCATAAACCAAAGGGCATTCTTCTATAAGCAAAAGTGTCATATAGACACGTGAAGGTGGTCTTATCCTGATCATCAGGATGGATGGGAATCTGAAAAAAAACCGGAATACCCATCGAGAAAACAAAAGTATCAGTGTTTAGCTAGTCTCTCAACCATTTGATCAATGAAGGGCAAGGGAAAATGATCCTTCCTAGTGGCAGTATTTAATTTTCTATAATCAATACACATACGCCAACTAGTGACAGTTCTAACAGGTATCAACTCATTGTCCTTATTTTTCATTACAGTGACACCTCACTTTTTTGGAACACAGTGTATAGGGCTTACTCACTTACTATCTGAAATAGGGTAGATAATATCTGCATCTAGCAATTTTAGTTCTTCCTTCTTCACCACTTCCTTCATGGACAGATTGAGTCTTCTCTGAAAGTCTACATGCGGCTTGTGCTCATCCTCCATGTGAATCCTGTGCATACAAAAGGAAGGGTTAATCCCTTTCAAGTCATCAATGGTGTACCCAATTACCTTTCTATGAGTTCTCAGTTCCTTCAAGAGAAGATTAGTTTCCCTGGCATCTAATTGAGCATCTACAATCATAGGGTAGGTGGAGTTGGGACCAAGAAACTCATATCTAAGGTTATCAGGTAAAACTCATATCTAGGTCTGGGTACCTCAACCTCACAAGGTAAGTCACCTTTCTGTGAAGACCCATTCTCTTCAGAAGGAGAAGAATTAGGAAGGGGCTGCACTTGTGTGGGCTGTGGTCCCAAAACAGGTTCCTCACTAGGCATAACATTAGGCTCATCCTCTTCATCATCTAAGGGTCCCCTTGGATCTTCTAACTGTCTACCACTCCTAGTCATGATGGCATTACAATGTTCCCTGGGATTTGGTTCAGGTTTTGCAGGTAACTTCCCAGGGGGTCTATAAGGTATATTAGCCTGTTGTGCTATCTGAGTTTCTAACATCTTGTTATGAGCAACAACACCATCCAACCTAGAGTTTATCTGCTTAAGGGTTTCTGTAATCTCATCATTTTTGCTCATCTGATTACCCATGAATCTCTCAAACATCTCTTCTAAACTAGATTTTTGGGGTTGATTCTGGTTTGACTATCTCTGTTTATACCCTCTATTATCATTTTGCCCACTAGTTTGATTGTTACTTTTCCAAGATAGGTTAGGATGGTTGCGCCAACCAGGATTGTAAGTATTGGAGTAAGGGTCATTAGATCTAACTTGGTTGTAACCCCCCACAGCATTAACTTGCTCACTCTCCTGGTCAACTATAACTTTGCATTCCTCAGCATAATGTCCATTGTTCCCACAAACTTCACATACAACAGAAGAAACAGAAGCGGTTTGCATTTGGAAAGAATCAAAACGGTTACATAACGAATCTACCTTTTCTGCAAGAGAGCGCCAACCATCACCATCGTTCTTACCATGAGAAGGCCGATAAAGCACTCCTCTCTCTGAAGCCCATTGGTTGTGATTTAGCGCCATCTCCTCAATCAAGGCATGGGCATCTTCAACAGTCTTGTTCATCAATGCTCCCCCTGCAGTAGCATCAACAGTTAAGCGTGTATTGTAAAGCAAACCATTATAGAAAGTCTGAATTAAAACCCAATTTTCCACTCCATGGTGGGGGCACTTCCGTTGGAGCTCATTAAAGCACTCACATGCTTCACTCATTGATTCTCCGTCTCTCTGGGCAAAGCCCGTGATTTGGTTCCTCAATTGGATCATTTTACTGGGAGGAAAGTACTTCTGCAAGAAGGCGTTTGATAAGCGCTCCCGAGTAGTGAATGTTCCAGTTGGATGTGCATAAAGCCAGACTTTTGCTCTGTCCCTGAGAGAAAAAGGAAACAGTCTTAGTCTAAGGGCATCGTTAGATACACCATTAATCTTTATGGTGTCACAAAATTCAAGGAAAAGAGATAAGCGTTGGTTTGGATCTTCCAAAGGAGATCCTCCAAACTGATTCTGTTGAATCATCGATAAGAACACTGGTTTGATCTTAAAGTTGTTTGCATCTATAGCAGGCCTAGTGATACTAGAACGGATTCCTTGTGTATTTGGGGCTGCATAGTCTCTAAGCGTTCTTCTTTCTGCCATGATAGATTCTTCTTCTCTTCCTTCTGCAAATCTCAACTTTCTGCACAGTCTAAGTGTTTTATTAATTTCAGGGTCAAGAGGAACTAATGGTCCTGACCTAAGATTTCTGTGCATACACAAGTAGAAGGTTAGAAAAGTTCAAAATTTGTAGAGCTAAAAGGAAATCAGAATCTATCACAGAAAGTAGTGAAAAAAAATAAAAACAAAAATAAATAAAAACTTAGTCTAGCGATAATAACAATTATATCAATAACAACAAAACCCAAGTCCCCAGCAACGGTGCCAAAAACTTATTGTGTCCGCAAGTGCATGGATACTCGAAGTAATAATTAAGATATCGAACCACAGGGACTTCGTTGTTAAGTACCGACTAATTGAGTTTTCACTAGCTAAGCGAATCGAGAATTGTGTAAAAAGCAATCGAACTGTAATTGAAGTAGATCAGGATGAGAGAATTAGGACTAGGGGTTCATTCAACTTGATATTCATAACTAAATAAAATTAAAGAATCATCAATTTATCTCTGTCACGGTAAAGATATTCACTTAACAAACAAACTAACTCACTCTCGCACAATTAGTTTGCAAAGAACGATCCTCACTCTCGCACAAGATCAATTCAATGCTAAATATAAGTGAATTTCGGTTAAGGAGATTAAGGATCACTCTCGTGCATCCCATCTCAATACCAAGATCTCAAGCAAAACTAAGCACTCTCGCGCCTTAGTTTCACAGGTTTTACTCAAGGCTTTCTAACAATCTAACGTCTATCTCTAGCACGTTATCATGTCTGTAACAACAATAAATTCTAGGTCATGTCAATAACAAGAAATAAACTTCTAAATCTAAAGATAAGAGCCCAACCAATCTCTTGCGATGAGTTCTTACAATAAATTCTAGGGTTCCAAGTTCTATGATATCATCTTCTCAGTCCATAGCATAAAACTCCAAAACATGTTAAAGCATGATACTAAAAGCGATTGAAGGTAATAAATCACTTGAGTAAAATAACCATAGCAGAGATATATTGATGTGAGAAAAGTTATCTAGTCATTGAAATATCAAGAGAATAACACCCCCTTGTCCCAAGAAGAATTTAAGCTAACATGATGGAAGAATCACAGCAAAACATGATTTTTAGTATGATTGGAGATAGTAAGGAAGGAGTAAAAGTTACAAAACAGGGCTACAAGTAAATCGCAGCCCGTAATTTGTCTTTGACTTCGCGATGAACAGTGTTGCGAGCACGTTTTTGATGATTCCTCCCTCGATTGATCTCCTTTCAAGCCGAAACTTCTGTGGTGTGTTCTTCTTCCTCAGGCGAAGCTTCTTCTCAAAAATTGTGGTCGGAGGTGGTCTGTGCAGCGAACGGTGATGAACCCTAGTGCGGCGACGATTTCTTTGAATTCTCCCTCGATCGTGGATAAAAATTGGTCCTTTTGCTTCGCAACTCTTCTCCTTCTTATCTTGAATCTTCCCCTTTTTTTGGATCTTCAATTGGTGCCCTAAGTTTCGAGAAATCACGTTTTTAATTTTGCGGCGGAAAACTCGAAGTTCTGGGCTTCAAAATACGGTACCGTAATCTGATCACAGCAGTGCCGTATTTTGTTTTCTGCAAGATCTGAGCAAACAATACGGTACCGTGACAATGTTGCCTGAATATACGACAGTGTCATATTCCTGCCGAAACCCACTGGTCAAAATTGTTGAGTAATACGGCACTGTGTAAGATCATACGGTAGTGCCGTATTTCGGCTGAAACCTTCTAATTGAAAACGCTGACAAATACGGCACCGTGAAGTTCTATACGGCAGTGTCGTATTTCGGCTGAAACCTTCTGGTTGAAAACACCGAATAATACGGTGGCGTGCAGTTTCATATGGCAATGCCGTATTACACCCAAAACGTCCCTTGCGAAATACGGTACCGTGACGTTTTTGTTCCAAAATACGGCAGTGCCGTATTTTTGCTAGAAGAACCCTTTTGAGTTGAAATTTTATGGGTAGACTCCTCTTGATGGTTAGAACTCATTCATGCATTGAGATTGCTCGAAAACCGGCGATAATGATGCCTTTTTACCTAAAATTGATCAAAAACTAAAGACGGTGTAGATTCCGAAGTATATGATAAAAAAGGTATAAAAACAAAGCAAAAGAGTAAGATCATGGCTCAAAAAACTACTAAATAAGTATGAAAAATACTATGAAATTTAGAGTCATCAATGTGCCAATGAATCTTGCTTCAAAAGGGATGCGCCTCTAATCTTCTTCGTGCATTTACAAAACAAAAAAGAAAAAGTGGCATGCAGACCTCACACAAATACAACACAGGCATACAAGGGACTTGACTATGACCACAACACGATGCATGAACAAGATATCCATCTCATGCTTTTCTATATACTCATGAAAAACATAAAAACTGAATTTTAGTTTTTCATTAAAACATGTCTTTCAACCTCAACATCTCTTCATAAATCTAGGATTTTTCGTTTCTCTTAGGAGTCTACAAGTGGCGCATGCATGCTCCAAGCATGCTAGCCGCCTACCCTTGCAATCCTTAACTTGCCAAGATTAGGGCAATCACCCAATCCATGCCCCGTATAATCTTGACAAGTCTCACACAGTAGGTTTATTCTACATGCATGGGGAGAAATTAATTCTCTTACAAAAGGGTCAATCACTTATGTGAATAAACCAAAAAATTAGAGAGATGGAGGAGAGGTTAGGAACGAAAGACCTACAAATTTTCCTACTTTAGAAAAACCATGCACCATATGCAAATTTTCAAAAATTATATGACATGTGAGCACACAATTAAAGCATTAAACATTGTTCGAGTCTCGCAACCTCGCTCTAATACCACTATTGGGAAACCCTGAGAATTTTAAAACTTTAATTACTTGTACAGTGGAAGCAATCCCCAAAATAGGCTAGTCCCAAAAACCCAAAAGATCATGTCATGCAAAGGAATTGACATGGTGAGTAAGAGATGATACCTTAAAGCAATGCAAGGAGATGCTAATGTAGGCACTCAAGTGTTCACCCTCTGTAGTCTCACACACAGTAGATGCTCGAGTTCTCTTCTTCCACACATGGTGCTAGCCTCGAGAAGAAGACCCACGCCTTAGGAGTCTTCCCTCACCAGTTGTGCCACCCACAAGCAAGGATGTGCCAAGGAAAGGAAAGGAAGGAGAGATGCCACTAAGCCCTTATCTTGCACCAAGAGGAGGAAGAAAACTGTTGCTTGCGGCCTTGATGGAAGAAGATGTGCCAAGGATGTCTTGCTCTCGCCCCTTAGCATGCTCACATCAATGATAATTTCGCATGCATGCATGAAGGGGGCGGCAAGGAGATCATAATATAGGAGATCATAATATAGGCGCAATCATAATATCGCCGCCGTGCTAGGGTTCATCGCCGTTCGCTGCACAGACCATCTCCGGCCACGATTTTTGAAAAGAAGCTTCACCTGAGGAAGAAGAATGCGCCACAGAAGTTTCAAAGTGAGAAGAGACCGATCGAAGGAGAAACAAAGCAAAAACACACTCGTGACACTGTTCATCGCGACTGTGAAAGCAATTTCGGGTTGCAACCCTATTTTGTAATTCTTACTCCTTCTTTACTGTCTCTAATCATTCAAAAACTATGTTTTGCTATGAATCTTTCGTCATGCTAGCTTAATTTCCTCTTGGGACATGGGGGTGTTATTCTCTTGATCTATCAATGACTAGATAACTTTTTTTACATCAATATATTTTGCTATGGTTATTTTACTTAAGTGATTTATACCTTTAATCATTTTTGGCATCATGCATTAACATGTTTTGGAGTTTTATGCTATGGACTGAGAAGATGATATCATAGAACTTGGAACCCTAGAATCTATATTAAGAACCCATCGCAAGAGATTGGTTGTGCTCTTATCTTTAGGTTTTAGAAGTTTATTTCTTATTAATGTTATGACCTGGAAATTATTGTTGTTTCAGACATGAAAACATGCTAGAGATAGATGTTAGATTATTAGAAAGCCTTAAGTAAAACCTGTGAAACTAAGGTGCGAGAGTGCTTAGTTTCACTTGAGATCTTGGTATTGATATGGAATGCACGAGAGTGATTCTTAATCTCTTTAACCAAAGTTCACTTATATTTAGCATTGAATTGATCTTGCACGAGAGTGAGGATCGTTCTTTGTAAATTAACTGCACGAGAGTGAGTTTGTTTGTTTATCAAGTGAATTATATCTTGACCATAACAAAAATAGATTGATGAATCTTTAATCATATCTAGTCATAAATATTAAGATGAATGAACCCCTAGTCCCGATTCTCTCATTCTGATTTTCTCCAATCACCGTTCGATTGCTATTTTCACGATTCTCGATTCACTTAGCTAGTGAAAACTCAATTAGTTAGTAATTAACAACGAGGTCTCTGTGGTTCGATATCTTAAATATTACTTCGAGTATCCGTGCACTTGCGGAGTACAACACTCATCAAACCAAAGATTTCTTTAGCCTGCAGACCTTATTGGCCTATACAGGATTGATGAAACCTGCAGGTTGTCATATACACATCCTCTGTGAGTTTCCCATTAAGGAATATTATCTTAACATCCATCTGTCATATCTCATAATCATAATATACAGCTATTGCAAACAAGATTCAAATGGATTTGATCATGGCAACTGGCAAGAAGATTTCATCATAGTCCACCCTGTGGACCTATTTGAATCCTTTAGCCACAAGTCTATCCTTATATGTAACTATGTTGTCATCCAAGTTAGTCTTTCTTTTGAAGACCCATTTACACCCTATAGGTTTTATCCCATCAGGCAACTCAACCAAATCCCAGACTTAGTTAACCGACATGGAATCCATCTCAAATCTCATGGCCTCAAGCCATCTCCCAGAGTCCGGTCTAGCGATCGCCTCATCATAGGTCCTGGGTTCATTCTCAATGATGAAGATCCTGTCGTGTTGGGTCGACAGTGACCCATACCTCTTAGGTGCACGATGAATCCTCCCAGACCTATGTGGGACCTGTGTTTAAGCCTCCAGTTGCACAACAACTGGTGCAGGTGATTTAGGTTCTAACTCAGTGTCTTGTGGTTGAATGTGGACCTCGTTCAAGTCAAACTTCCTCCCACTGACTTCTTTCATGAGAAATTCCTTCTCTAGAGAGATAGCACCCCGAGGAACAAAAACTTTATTCTCAGTGGGAACATAGAAGTAGTATCCTTTTGTTTCCTTATGATACCCCATAAATACACATTTATCATATCTGGGTTCTAGCTTGCTAGAATCCTGATGTTTGACATAAGCCTCACATCCCTAGACTCTGATAAAAGAGAAATTCGGTCGTCTCCCACTCCATACCTCATATAGAATCTTGGAACACTCTTAGATAGAACGTTATTCAGTATTAGAGAAGTTGTCTCAAGTGCATGACCCCAGAACGAGGGAGATAGAGTTGCTTAACTCATCATACATCGAACCATGTCCAAAAAAGTTCAATTCCTCTTCTTAGACACACTATTTCATTCAGGTGTTCTAGGAGAAGTGAGTTGGGACAAGATCTCATACTCTCTCAAACAGTCAAAGAACTCTCTGCTCAAGTATTCTCCACTACGATCTGATCGAAGAGTCTTAATAGATCTACCAAGCTAGTTCTCTACTTCATGTCTAAACTCCTTAAATTTCTCAAAAGATTCAGATTTATGTCACATCAAGTAGACATAACAATATCAAATGAAGTCATTAGTAAATGTGATAAAGTAGTTGTACCCTCCTCTGGCTTGTTTACTGAATGGCCCACACACATCACTATGTATGAGATCCAATAAACCTCCCACCCTCTCACCTAACTTGGTGAAGGGTGCTTTTGTCATCTTCTCTAATAAACAAGGCTCACAAGTATCAAACTCCTCAAAGGAAGTTGAATCTAAGAATCCATTTGCATGGAGTTGTTCAATGTGATTCTTGTTTATATTGACTAATCAACAATGCCAAAGGTACGTATTAATTGAACCACTCAGTTTGATCCTTTTATGATTTATGTAACAAATAAAGTTAGTCATGTCTGTGTGATCCTGACATTTAGTGTGTCCACACGTGTTGTGGATGAGGTTAGTGTTTTTCCTTTTGCATACATATATTAATTAATAAATCTGACTTTGTCTATAGTTTTATGTAAATGCTTACTTGGAATAACTAGCTAGACCGGCATAACTACAAATGAAAAGTAGAGTAAATTACCCACACATATATTAATAATTAATTATGAAAGTGACCCAAGGAGAAAATAAATTAAAATAAATAAATAAAGGTATATATAATAATATGTACTAGACTGAAAGATTAATTTGTATTAAAAATTATATTATTGTAAGGACCATAGACTCAGACAAATGGGACTTGCTTAGACAAATGATCGAAACGGATTAGACCTATGGTAATCAAGTAGGGATCCTTCTTGTACTTTGATTATAGTGCCTACAGCTTGATTAGGAGGCATCTTATTGTTTGGTGTTATCGCTTGACTAGGAGCACCTTACTCATTGATTTTATTTTGTTGTTTTCTTTCCATTGGATTTTGATACTATTGTTGCATTATTATGAATGATATATATATTTGTCTGCTGCATAATGTGAAAATCTAATTTTGGATTACTGGGATTTAGTATTTATTTACTGTGCATGTATGTCATTTAACACAATGTGTTAACTTTTGAGGGTTGTACTAGCGGGAGTGGGGCGAGCCAGTCGGCCGGTGTTAATTGGCCCAAGTTTATAGTTCTATGGAGGGCAACTTAACAGACTATGAGATTATCGGTCAATAATATCGTACAAATGTGTTATTATTACTGGGGTATGGTAGAGTATTGGACATAGTACTCATAGGCTATTGATAAGTAGTCATTCCTAGTGTATTAATTTGACACTAGGGACCACTTAGGTATGAGTATGTGTCCTTTGGGATAGGTTATACCGCAACTCAGTGTTTGCATTAGTGTGTTCATATATAAGCATGAGTAAATAAAGTACATGTTTAGCTACATCATGTTAGGAGACATTGGATGGTATGAGACATTTTATATCTTGTAGATCATGCACTATATGTTTATTCCCTACTTAGCCTTTTTGGCTAACAAACCCTGTTTTTGTTATTTTGTTTCATTGCCTGATGCAGGTCCATCGCTAGCGGATCAATAAGTAGATAGATAGTTGTAGATTATTTCCTAGTATTAGTTGTATTTATATTTCTATATACTGTTTTAGTCAGTATTGTTGTATGTTGATATTTTAGCCATGTGGCAAAGTATCTACTTCCACTCCTAGTTGGTTCTTTAATTGAATCACAAATATCTGAATGAATTAATTCTAATAAATCAGATTCCCTAAATTAGTATAAAGAGTTTTCTAAGTTGTTTAGCTTGAACATATATTTCCCATTTCTCACATTTGTTAAAATTTAATCTAGGAATTAACCGCAAATCGCTCATTCTTACAAATATTTATAGTTTGCATGTCCTAATGTTCCATTCCAAGTATCACAATCTTTTATATTTAATGTAATAGGAGATTTAGACTAAATATTGAAAGGAATAATTGTCACACCCTGGCGGGAAGCCGGCTATTCCTAGCTCAGGGTTCCCTAGGGAGATCACAATATTGATAGGAACCAGAGAACTATTATAATTCAATATCATTCATTAAATAAATAATCCAAATTTAACATCTACAGTTTTATAACACAAACTCTAAAACATACTATTCAAGATGTACATAAATCAACTGAAATAAAACTAAAATTACTATCTCAACTTGGGCTGGTATCTGCTATCTACTCTATCCCTCCCAGACGCTAACTCTGTACCTAGAAGAGAAACAAAGGAAGTTAGCAAAAACGCTAAGTAGGAATCAACAAATATGGTGAGGGAGTCAAATAACAAGATAATACAATGACTGAAATAACGATATACAAATAATATAAGAATATCGTGCAAATCATCAAGCTGGCCAACAGATCTCACTTAAGAGCCGTACTCATTTTCAAAGTGTTTCCACTGTTGCTCATGCAATGGAACGACTGTCTTAAACAGCCCGGTAGGTTACGTCCAACTCTGACATCCGTAGTATTGTCCCGAGGACAACTGGCGGTGCCCTAACCGGCAAACAGATAGTCTGATATGCGTCGGAACTATAAAACACATAAACAGGCCACTGGAGAATAAATCATCCAGTCCAGAGGTCAATATATATATCACAACTTTATCATCACGGATTTACAACAGTTCCACATACTCATGTGCCAATATCACAGATACAGAATTGTTCAACTATGCTCACATGTCAATATAACAAATATCTCAATACAGTTTCGTTAATCATGCATACGGAAACAGAATATTAATGTCAATCTATTCTATTATATGTATCATATATCAAATCAAAGGATTAAGCAACAAATCCTATAATTCTTGACACTGTAAGAAAAGAGTAGGGTAAGATTCCTATCTCAAGCGCTTGTTATTCTGAATTCTTTTGAAAAGCCAATGAGTTGTTTATCAAACGATGCAAGCCGATTAATGGATCAACTACTCTGTAACATGAATTTATACATAAACTCTATCAATAACTGTTCTAACTTGAAAACCAAGACTACCAACATGTAGAACATAACCCTAAACCTAGAGAACTAATCTTAGGTCAAGTGAACCAGACCTAAAACTCACTGAACTGAACAGAATTGCACTGAACCGATCAGATTTACGCTGAACCAAGTCAGACCGAAACTTATAATTTAAATTACACAAATTATACAAGTTACTTAAAGCAACACAGAGTACCATTGGATAGGGAATTTCATAAGCTTTCCAACGGCTACCTGAACCGGCCCAGATACAACCGAATCAGGGTCGAACCGGTCAACATTCAATAACTGAACCGAAATTGAAATTGAACCGCTCAATACTGTTTGAACCGGTTCAAATCGATTTCAAAACTCAGCGACCAGTTTATTTCTAAATAAACCGCTGCTCAAACCCTAATTTAACTGAACCGCTCGCTCGCCCGCGCCGCCCGATCGCCGCCGTGCAAGGCTACCGGACTCGTGTCGGCAGCTTACTCCTGCGAGCTCCTGAGGGCACGTCGAACGTCCGTTCGCCGCCAAACTTCGCCAGTCCGTTCCTGGAGACGAAGAGAAGCTTCACAATCGGCTTCGGCGAGCCTTCGACACGTTCGAAGTTCTCGAAGCAGACGAAAGTATCGACGGTGGCACCGCCGCCGTCGATACTCAAAACTTAACAAAAGCCCATCAGAACTTCACGAGAACTTCAGGAAAGGAAGTATACCTTGTTACGATGATGTATCGTAGCCCAAAACAGAAAACTCGTGTCGATGAAGGCGCTGGAAGGATGGAATAGAAGGCGGCACCGCTCGAACTCCGGCGACTAGTGTGAGCGCGATACCTCCCTCCTGACGGCGCGCCGAGGCTTGAAGATGGTCTAGGGTTCGTATCTCACCAAAGGGAGTAGAAGACCTCTAATATAGAGGTAAAACGCATCCTAGACGGCGAGAACATGGCGGCGACTACATCGCCGAGAATGTCGGGGAAGATGACGAGTTGACTCAGCCCCAAAATTCAAATTTAAACTTAAATCAAAAGAATCAAATCCGATTTAATATTAAACATGCGAATTGGCTTAGTGGTTAGTTGGGTTCCAAAACTTACGTGTGATGCAGGTTCGAATCTCCGCGGCCACGCTTCCATTTTGATTTCTTTATAAACATTTTCAACTCAAATTCCAAATAATAAAACTGGGTGCAGTTTAATAACAAAGATGGAAAATTAGCCCAGCGGTTGGGCTGATCCACAATTGCACGTGCATTGCGGATTCAAATCCCCCCAGCGCTAAATCAATTTTTTAAAAAATTTATTTTTTTTATCCTTTTAAAAAATCTGAAAAAATCATAAAATTTTAAATTTTAAATTTTGAATTTTCTGAAATTTAAAAATTTTAATTTAATAATAAAAATCAAGGTATAACAATAATATTTAATTTGATTAAGACTTTTGAAGTAAAATCTATTCTAATGAACATATAACTATTGAAGATTACAATTTTATTAGCATCTAAGATAATTTTAAAACTAGTTTGAACTAATAAAGATCCACTAAAAAACTTCTACCAATCTCTAGTGCATGGTATACATTATCTAAAGTTAAAGTCTTTCCTAAGGTGAAGTTCAAGATGACTTGTCCATGTCCTAGAACCGCTATAATGGATCCATTCCCCATAGTCACACTTCTTCCAGTTGAATCTTGGTAAGAAGTGAATCACATTTGGTTAGAATGTATGTGTATGTTTGCACCAATGTCTAACCACCATTCATAATCAATGTAAATTAGATTAACTTGGGGATACTAGCAACTAACCTTAGGATTGAAATGTAAGTACAATGATCTTCTGTCATATTAACTTGAGGTTTGCCCTTAGTTGGTTTCAACTTTTTAGTTGGTACCTTCTCAGTCTTCTTGTAGTAGCAATTTGGGCAAGATGGTTGTCCCCTCTGCATATATAGTAAAATTTGCCTCTTAGTACCTTTTTATTTCCTTGAGTTGGTTTGAATTTTTATTAAGGTTAAAATTATTTTTAGGGTTCTTGCCCTTTTTCTTTTGAAATTTCTTTTGTTTAAAGTTTTGGTTTTTAGGGGTTTAACTACTTGGATCAATGAGATGTATCTTATTTTTAAATTGAACATTTTTAGACTCTCTTTGTCTAAATTAATCTTCTATTTTAATTGTTTGAATTACTTCTCTTATAGAGTGTAAGTTTATTGATCTCCTAAGGTCTTGGGTAAAGTTTGACCAAGATGGGAACAATTTATCTAGGATACACGATATTATGTGTTGTATTTCATGAATTAGATCTTAAATTTATTAATCTGGTCTATTATTGGAGAGTTATCAAACATTTTGAAATTGTTAAAGTCTACAGTTGCTGTGAATCTTTTCACACATTCATATTTTAGGTTGGTATCTTCTAAGGTTGTTCAAATGTATTTAGCTGTTTTTATACTTTTTGTATGTCTTATATAAAAGATTTGAGAGACAACTAAACCTACACATATATTCTATTTCTTTTGAAGATTTAGAATACGAGGTGATGTCAGCATTGTTTATTACTTAGTCAGAAGAGAATAGAGATTTTTGGTTTGAAGTTTTATTATTGAATGGCAGAGTTTTACCAATGGCACTAATGAATCCTAAGGTTATTAATTATACTTTGATTTGTTCTCTTCATCTATTAAACTCATTTCTATTGAATCTATTAGGTTTAAGTGATGAATGTTCTTAGTTTGTTATTTATGTTTATTTAAGGAAACAATTAGGCAATTAATATACTGTCGCAATTATAACAAAATAAGCCAGGTAAATTATAATATGGAATGCAATTTTGTAAAAAAAGGCTGACATGTAATAATAAATAATATGTAGAGCATGCAAATCAAATGTTGCTTTCAATGTTGACTTTTGGCTTTTATTTCTTTCAAACTCCAACTTCTCTTTGGCGTTCAAATTAGAGAGGGAGACTACAACAAGAAATCAAATGAGTGCTTGGGGGATTTCCCCAGTTGGAACCCTTGATGGGAGCTGCATTCTCTGTTAATAAGGATGAATATAGAGAGTTGGTCTGGAAAAGCCGATCACTGATTTTGTAGCATTGCAATAAATCGCACGTTTGGTAACTGATACTGCACAATAAAATATCTTATTGTGGCGCGAAAAGGCGAGATCACAATTGTTGCATCAATAGTTGACGCTGGAGAAACACAGCAGTGGCTGAAAACCTATGCACTTGCACTGAACTCGTGAGTGATCACGAGCGCCGATCTCGACAACTCATAACATTCCTTGCCCTTTTGATGATTTGTCATCAATATGATCTTCAAGGTTTTGGTTCGGATGCAAAGGCGTCGCCTTCCAGTTTTCTTAAGTCACACGCCCGTCCACAGTGCGCCCTCTCAACTGTAGATTGATTGCCATTTAATGCACAAGTAATCCGTATGCAACTACAAACATATCCATCTTTGCTTTTTGCACCAGCTCACTCACGTACATGCATGCAAAAGCCCTAACCTGACACTGTGTGCTACTTTATTTTTTTTTTTTTTTTCATGTTGCCATCCCAACAACTAGGAGGTACTTCCCCCCTGATCACAAACTATCAACCTTTTTGGCTTTCTATAAAGAGAGGAGCCCGATGGCACACAACCTCAGTAGAGAAACTACCCAGTTTCCAATGTTTCATGTGGAGAGCAAGAATCAAGCTTGATTCATTGCAAGGTAAACCATGCATGAAGGTGTCATCTTAATTAACTTAAATGTTTTGCTTTCTTATTAATGTCCCGCCATCTAGGCGGTTCTTTCCCCCCAGGTATGCTTTCTAGCCTGTGGCATCTATAAAATGGAGCCTGCAGCCCCATGACCCCACTGATAAACAAGCAGCGCAGCTCCTTGTTATTATACAAGATTTACCAAAGTGTGTTCATATGATCTGTAACTATTTTTGCTATACCTCACGCTACTAGCCTGAAGAACTCAATTTCTGTCTTCTCTATATATGGATGTAGGAAAGAGTGTACTGAGGAAACTTTTAAGGATCAGGGAATTCATCAAAGGGTGCAGGCGCCAGTTCACCATGAATACCAGCATCAAAATCATGCAAGAGTTGGAGAAGGTGACAGCAGGAAATGAAGTGGAGAGCGTTGGGTGCGAGTGCTGTGGGATGTCAGAGGAATGCACCCCTACATACATACGACGAGTCAAAGAGTTGTTTGATGGCAAATGGATTTGTGGGCTATGCTCGGAGGCAGTGAAGGAGCAGATGAGGCGAAGCAATAGTGACACGATGACAAAAGAAGAGGCTATGCGGTCACACATGTCCCTGTGTTCCAAGTTCAACAGAACCATTAGGCTCAACCCCAAGCTCTCCTTAGCAGTCTCCATGCGGGATATAGCAAGGAAAAGCTCGGAGCAACGCAGAATCATCAAGGCGACGCCTCCTGGATCCATGATTGTGAGGGCAATCAGCTGCGGGCCTAGGTTGGATGTTGACATCAAGCAGTCTCAGATTCAGTGATCTAACATACAAATTTAGGTGGCTAGCTATGTATTTATGTCGTATACTTATTCATCGGCATAGTGTCTAATCAAGTATTGGAGGGTGGTAGTCCAAAGTATATTCTGCAAAGTACTGAGCTGACCATTTCCTACTAATAATTTCCTTACCTTCCTCTACAGAGTTTGTGGGCATCTGGTGTTACAATACACTTCAGTAGAAATGGTATCATTTCGCTGATTTATATGCATGGCTGTGACAAGTTGATATACAAGAGAAGAAAAATATCAGCTGCAAAACAGAAAACATTGTCATCACGAGCCTTGAATCAAAAGCTAAAAGCTAAATAAAATTGTATGCAATTATACCAAAAAAAATCAAACTATAACGTTGTATGGGCATAATTACATCGAATTTACTTAAATTAAAACTACACACTCAACAAATCAACTATTGAGCCTAGGTTGGATGTTGACATCGAGCAGTCTCAAATTCAGTGATCTAACAACATACAAATTTAGGTGGCTAGCTATGTATGTATGTCGTATACTTATTCATCGGCATAGTGTCTAATCAAGTATTGTAGGGTGGTAGTCTATAATTATATTCTGCAAAGTATTGAGATGACCATTTCCTACTAATAATTTCCTTACCTTCCTCTACAGAGTTTGTGGGCATCTGGTGTTACAATATACTTCAGTAGAAATGGTATCATTTCGCTGATTTATATGCATGGCTGTGACAAGTTGATATACAAGAGAAGAAAAATATCAGTTGCATAACAGAAAACATTGCCGTCACGAGCCTTGAATCAAAAGCTAAAAGCTAAATAAAATTGTATGCAATTATACCAAAAAAAAAAGTCAAACTATAACGTTGTATGGGCATAATTACGTCGAATTTACTTAAATTAAAACTACACACTCAACAAATCAACTATTGAGCCACCCTGAGCACATTAAGTCTACTACAGCGACAAGTAAACTATCACGGACTTAACTTTTCCATTAAAAAATTCTGCGTATACCAACTCGCTCACATTGCAGATGGTATTTAACCAAAAAAATTAAGCAAAGACAAAAGCAATTATATAAAAATTTACAAGTAAAATGCTTGTACAATACCATGTCCAACAAACTCAAGGAGATTAGTATGTCTTTCTCAATTTAAGGCCCACCCTAGGATATTAGATGCTGCCCCAAATCGACCTCTAGGACAAAGCTCATCATAAAATATTTGCAATGATTAACCAATTAAAAGTATAATACATGATAAAATGTATTTTCTTGCAGCTAACCTATCAAAAAAACATAATTAAGCGCAACGAGCATGGATCAAAAGGCAACCTTCAACCTTTTAATTTGACACTCATCCCATTATACAATATGGCAATTTCAATTGTAACAATACAAAAGCAATGATATACACAAGTAAATATATGTACTAATGACTGTAAAATTGCAAGTGAGAAATTAAACAATAATGTATTTTTCTGACGGCTAACGAACAACAAAATATAAAGCAAAATGAGCATAGACCAAGCACATTGATGAGCTATTCCTATAGTCACCATAATTGTGAAAGCAGAAAAATGATAATATATGTAAATAACAGTGTTAATGGCAACAACAAAAAAAGCAAGTCAACAAGAAGTTTACAATTATATGTGCTTCAACAATATATTTATTGTAAAGTACACTATTAAAATAAGTAATAATTAAATGCGGTGAGCGTGGATCGAACACGCGACCTTCAGATCTTCAGTCTGACGCTCTCCCAACTGAGCTATCCCCGCTTAGGTGATAAGAAATAAAAAGATAACCAATGAATCATTATTTGGCAAATTGTATACTACTATTACATAGAAGGGAATGGGGGAGGAGGTGAATGAGGAAAGAGAAAAACAAAGTTCAATTTCCTTATGATATCCAAACTTAATATTTATCGCAAATACCTTAACACATGCAACAACAAAAAAATAAATTCAAATAATTCAGATCTTAGTTTTATACGCAGCAACCATTCATTAAAAAATGAAAGATATAGTTTTTTGTTTATTAGAAATTTGTTAATGCTTGGTTTAAGTTTCATGGAACAAGGAGAGTAAAGCATGAAAGGGAAAAGGTGTCCCCAAGAACCCTCACCTCTTCTTGCAGATCAGATCAATTTTGGAAGGCATGTCATCATCACAGACGATTTGGTTTAAATTTCTCTTCTTTGTTCCATTGTTCTTTTGTACTCTTTAATAAGGACGGAGGATCGTACATGGAACATTCCATTTGTGTATGTATTCACTCATCTATATGTTCAAGCGAGAATAAGAGGAGGCCTCTTCTATCAAAAGAGACCTTAGGTGAGTACTTGAACTCATCTTATTTTGTAGGTTGTATATCAGCTTCCATGGTGTAACCAACTCGTGTCTAGTTTTCCCTAGTTACAGTGGCCTTAATCAAAACATAGTGGTCACTAATTGTAACTTTATTCATAACTAGTAATAGATTTAAATCTTGAACCTTAGAATCAACAGAATCTTTAGCCCAACCAACATCATGTAGCGTCAGAGCAAAACATCCTAGCTTAGCTCATTTTAAACTAGCATATATCTTTTTTGAATTTGAAGCTCAAAATTTGATCAAATAAAAAACAAATGACTCTTAATTCCAACAAAATACCACTCTTACATGCAGAGCTTAGTAGATCATGTTAACTTGTTAACTTGTAACTTAATTCTCAGTACCTACACTAGGATATACCTAAGATATCTACTTCTAGTTTATGTTTTCATTTAGGACAGCAAGTCAAAAGTGAAAAAAAAAAAAAAAAAAAAAAAAAAAAAAAAGAGGAACCTTGGTCAAGTTTTTCCATTACAAAGTTCAAGGGATTCATTTGTTCAAACTTGTAATTATTTTGTAGTTCTTTGAAATTATCTTAGTTGATATTGATTACTTAGCAAGTTATGATTCAATTGTAACTCAAATACTTAGCAAGTTATCATTCAATTGTAACTTTCATTTGAGAAATCAAGGACACACAAATTTCATCCCCTGCTCAGGAAGAAAGCTTCACAAGTAATTTTAGTCACTTGCTTAGCTTCTTGTAGTTGAATCATAGTTTTTTACTTGCTTATTTCTTCGCTTTGAATTCTAATTATTTGTATACTTGCTTAGACTCACACTCATTTAGATCTATAGGAAGCTCACGTATTTCAGTATAACAAAGGGCCCAAACTTCACATTTTCATCATTCAACTAAACTTAGTCATGACTACTACGTTTAGTGCTCCCTATAGAATTGCCTCAAACTTGATGGCCCTACTCTAAGCACCCAACACCTTCATGAGATGGTGGCCAACATGTCCAACCAACTCAAGGAGATTAGGATATGCATTTCTTAATTTAAGGTCCACTCTAGGATATTATGTACTGCCCCAAATTGACCTCTAGGACAAAGCTCTTCATAAGATCTTTGCAACGATTAACCAATTAAAAACATAATACATGATGAAATGTATTTTCTTTCAGCTAACCTATTAAAAAACACAATTAAGCACAATGAGCATGGATCAAAAAGGCAACCTTCAACTATTTAGTTTGACACACATCCCATTATACTATATGGCAATTTCAATTGTAGCAATGCAAAAGCAATTGTATGCACAAGTAAATATATGTAGGTACTAATGACTATAAAATTGCAAGTGATAAATTAAACAATAATGTATTTTTTTGACGGCTAACAACAAAATATAATTAAGTAAAATGAGCATAGATCAAGCACATTGGGACACTCCCAATTGAGCTATTCCTATGGTCATCATAGTTGTGAAAGCAAAAAAATGATAATATATGCAAGTAAATAACAGTGTTAATGGCAACAAAAAAGTAAGTGAAGAAGAAGTTTACAACTATGCTCACCATACTTTATGGAATTGCAGCTATAACAGTGCAAAAACAACAATATATGTGAGTAAATAAGAATATTAATAGCTATAAAAATGCAAGTGATACGTGAAATAGTAATATATTTATTGACAACTAACATACTAAAAAGTATAATTAAGATGAGGAAGGATTGAACACACCCACCTTTAATTCCATAATGTGACATTCTCCCAACAGAGCTATTTCCATGGTCACCACTATTGCAACAAGTAATGTGTTTGCTTGCATCTATCCCCACTATGCTTTGTGGTCTTTGGCATTGTAACAATGCAAAAAGAGATAATAGGCACAAATAAATAAGAGCATTAATGGGTATAAATTTATATTTATCACCAAGTAACCTGTTAAAACACATAATTAAATGCGGTGGGCATGGATCGAACTCAAACTGAGCTATCCGTGCTTGGCTATTGAGCAAAGAAAAGATAACCAAGTAATCATCATTTGGCGTATTATACCGCTATTATAAAGAAAGGAAAAGGGCAGAACATGAACGAGAAAGAAAAAACAAAATCAATGTCCTTATATCATCATAATCTTTCCGGCAAATACCTTAACACATGCGAGAAAAAAAATTCAACTCAATTCTTTCAGATCTTTGTGTTGTACGCAGCAACCATTCACTAAAAAAATGAAAGAAACAGTTTCTGTTTATTAGAAATTTGAGTCTAATTACTGCTTGGTTTAAGTTTCATGGAACAAGGAGCATAAAGCAGGGAAGGGAATGGTGTCCCCGAGAACACTCACCTCTTCTTGCAGGTCAGGTCAATTTTGGAAGGCATGCCATCATCACATTCCTTTGGTTTAAATTTTTCTTCTTCCTTCCTCCAAAGTTCTTCTGTACTTTAATGAGGGCCTCGGCAATTCCGAGCTCCACCGCTGTCAATGCTTGTCCAACCGGAGTTGCGTGGTCCACCGCCGTCACTGGTCGCGGGACCGCAGGCCAACGGGCCGGAATCGGCGGCTGAAACACAACGAGTTGCCTGGGTACCTGAGCCACTCCCTCCACGTACCAAAATCAACTTTCTGCATCACATCTTCCCTCAGGAAGAAGAGATAGCTTGGGGCCCGCTGGAAATCAACTTCAGGACGCTGATCTCGCCGAAAGACGGAGGATCGTACGTTGAACATCTCAAGTCCGCGGCGGCAGCCTTCGGATGCTTCCAGCTCGTGAATCACGGGATCCAACCCGATCTGGTCACGACGATGGGAGTAGCAGCGTTTCCCTCGTTCCAGATCACACCGGAAACAAAGATGGAGATGGCATCTTTGCAAGATCCCCAGAGAGGCAGCGGGACTCGAAAATCGAGAAGGAAGAGGAAGGCGAAGAGTTGTTGTGTTTCGACCAACTTGTACGAAAGAAAGGGGAGTTTGGCGGGAATCAAGCGGAAGGAAGGGTTTCCGATATCTATCGACTCTGGTGTGCCGCCTCTTCTCATATATCCATCGTACGGTTGTGATAAAGCAGATGATGATCAATTTATTTATTTTTAATTTTCTTATCTCCTAATAATAAAGTTAACAGCTTGTTTCAAAAGCAGAGATTTCTCAGGGGAGAAAAAAATCTTCCTTTCTTTCTATTTCTTTAATTTCAAAAAGAGAATAAAAGAAGGAAAGGAAAAAAATTATTTCCTTTCTCACCAAAATGTTCCCTCCAAATTAGAGAGAAATTCATTTCATTTCCCTCGTTCACCTCGTTCACTGTGTTCTCGCCTCGTTCGCCGCATTCTCGCGCCCTCTCCTCTCGTTCGAGCTCGCCAGCTCGCCCCCTCCCTCCAAATCGGAGGGAATCTGCCTCACCGCAGCGAGGTCTCTGCGCTGTGCCGCGAGGTGGAGCTCCGTGTCGTTGTGCCTCCCGGTCACCTGCTTCATGTACTTCTTCTTCCCCGCTGGATCCATCCGCTTGCTCGAGCTCGACAACACCAACGCAGGAGCAACCGTCGAGAAGGACTGCACAGACGAAGCCTGGTCCATCCTCTTGCCAGAGTTTGAAAGAACTAGCACAAGAGCCGCGGTCGCAACCCCCTCACCGCCCTAGTTCGCAGCTCCCTCCCCTCTCGATCGAGCTCACCGTCTCTCTCCCTCTCGTCCGAGCTCACAGCCCCCTCGCCGCCCGAGTTCGCAGACCCTCCCCTCTCGATCGAACTCACCGTCCCTCTCCCTCTCATCCGAGCTCATAGCCCCCTCGCCGCCCGCATTTGCAGCCCCCTCCTCTCTCATTCGAGCTTGCCGTCCCTCTCGCATCCGAGCTCACCGTCCCTCCCCTCTCATCCGAGCTCGCTGCCCCCATCTCCTCTCGCAGCCAAGCTCATAGCCGCCCCTCCCCTCTCGTCCGAGCTCACAGGCGCAAGGGAAGACAAGGGGAAATGGCTGTCAACGATGTCGTCCGATGGCTCTCCTCCATCTCCGCCTTAGTCGGCTTCGAGTACACGGGGCGGAAGATGGAGCGCCGACCCTTTCGCCGCATCGACACCACGTTTGCGGACCTCCGTCTGAGCTCGCATCGTTGTGTCCAAGCAGAACGGAATCCATGGAAGAGAATATTCCACTCTTTAAGGTATGTTCAGTAGAACGGAATCCATTGTAGAAAGGAAGGAAAGAGCAATGAATCTAGATGAAAAGAATCTAAATGGAAAGTCATCTAGATTCATTCTTCTTTTCCACGGTGGATTCAGTTCTACTAAACACACCCTAAAGGCTTCTTCAAAAGTGCATGAGGGAGGCATTCTCCCCATCTCCTGGTAATCCAACCAACCATATCATAAGATTACTCCAAATGGCAAGCAAGCATGGAGTGTGGATCTCACTTTCCCCTTCAAGTAGAACAACATCTACAGCTCCTAAAGAAGGTGGTCTCCGTTCCAAGATTGGAATCCGTCTTCACGAGGACAAAAAGGAAACAAAACCACTCAAGTGCTTCGTTAAAACATGTACATGTAGGTTGCTTCCTTCTCTAGCCAAGTGTCAAGTTATGTTTTCCCCCTTTATTCAAGCAAGAAATAATTCTCTCTTGTAGCTCTATACAACTTCTCGAGTGAGTTTTGACGATGAAGCTCTCCTCAACTTGATGTCAAGCTAATCTTCCTGAGGAGGATGACGACTCCTCCTGTTCTCTCCCCTTAATTTTATGTCTCAATTCCGTGTTGTAGTTTTTTGTAAGGATCGACTTCTGGATGTACTCCACCCCTTCTTCGCATTATATAATTAGTTCTTGTAAATGTAATCACTCCTTTCCATCTTCAAGCAAGAACAAAAAGAGGCCTCTACGGTGATACATGAACTCATTTTTTTTTTATTTTGTTAAATTCTATATCGAATTTCAACATGATACTCTCATTAAGCTATTATTCTGATACATGAAGTAATATATTTACTTACAATTATCCTTTATATACTTTATGACCTCTAAGTTTATAAGAGTGCAAAAGCAAATTTATACATGTAAATAAAAAAAAAAGAATTCTATACAATCAAACATTGAGACCTTCAAATTTTTAATCTAATGCTCTCCCAAATGAGCTATCCCCCATTAGCCATTCAAAGGTGAAAAAATCATAAATTATTTGGCATATTGTTTTACCTCTTACACTACCAACTAACCTATCCACATTTACCAGATGAGATGAGAGGTGGAAAGATCATAAGGAGTAAAAATAATAATAATAATAATAATTTAATTCAATAAGTACAAATCGAACATATGAATCTCTAGATCTTTAGTCAAATACTCTTCCAACTGAGCTATTCTCATTTAATTATTAAAAAATGAAAATATCATAAATTATTTGGTAGATCATTTTACCTCTCCTAGTTAAGGAAAAAAATGGAATAGATGAGTAAGAGTAAACTAAAGAAGAGATATTTCTATGTGATAAACACGGATTCAACAAGCAACCCTCCAATCTTCAGTATGACACTCTTCCAACTAACCTATTCATGTTTATAAATGAGAGGTGAAAAGATCATACATTATTTGGCAAATTATTTTACCTTTGCTATGCCAAAGGAAAAAATCCATTGGAAATAAATCGGGAGTAAAAAAAACACTCTCCCAACTAACCTATCCATGTTTATAGATAAGAGGTGAAAAGATCATACATTATTTGGCAAATTATTTTACCTTTTCTACGCCAAAGAAAAAAAAACCAAAGGAAATGAATCGGGTGTAAAAAAACACTCTCCCAACTAACCTATCCATGTTTATAGATAAAGGGGTGAACAGACCATGCATTATTTAGCAAATTATTTTACCTTTGCTATGCCAAAGGAAAAAAACCATTGGAAATAAATCGGGAGTAAAAAAAACACTCTCCCAACTAACCTATCCATGTTTATAGATAAGAGGTGAAAAGATCATACATTATTTGGCAAATTATTTTACCTTTTCTACACCAAAGAAAAAAAAACCAAAGGAAATGAATTGGGTGTAAGAAAACACTCTCCCAACTAACCTATCCATGTTTATAGATAAGAGGTGAACAGATCATGCATTATTTAGCAAATTGATTTACCTTTGCTATGCCAAAGGAAATGACTCCAGAGTAAAAACAACACTCTCCCAACTAACCTATCCATGTTTATAGATAAGAGGTGAAAAGATCATGCATTATTTAGCAAATTATTTTACCTTTGTTATGCCAAAGAAAAAAAACCAAAGGAAATGAATTGGGAGTAAAAAAACACTCTCCCAACTAACCTATCCATGTTTATAGATAAGAGGTGAAAAGATCATATATTATTTGGCAAATCATTTTACCTTTACTATGCCAAAGGAAAAAAAACCAAAGGAAATGAATTAGGAGTAAAAAAAACTCTCCCAACTAATCTATCCATGATTACCTCATAAGAGGTCAAAAGATCATAAATTATTTGGCAAACGAGATGAATCGGGAGTAAAAATAAAGAAGAGATAATTCAATGCTTCAGATCTTCACTTTGATGCTCTTCCAACTAAGCTATCCTGCTTAGTTATTAAAAAGTGAAAATATCATTAATTATTTGGCTGATCATTTTACCCCTACTGCATCAAAGGAAAATATTGGAAGAGATGAACCAAGATTAAAACTATAAAAGATACATTAAAAATATAAAAAAATATATAAATGAGGTGAGCGTGGATCGAACACGCGACCTTCAGATCTTCAGACATTATTTGGCTGATCATTTTACCCCTACTACATCAAAGGAAAAAATTGGAAGAGATGAACCAAGATTAAAACTATAAAAGATACATTAAAAATATAAAAAAAATATATAAATGCGGTGAGCGTGGATCGAACACGCGACCTTCAGATCTTCAGTCTGACGCTCTCCCAACTGAGCTATCCCCGCTTAGTTGTTAAAAGATAAAAATATCATAAATATTTTGGCAAATTATTTTTCCTCTACCATATTAAGGAAAAATTGGAAGAGATGAATGAACCAAGAGTAAAACTATAGAAGACACATAAATAAAAAACAAAATTCAATGCGGTGAGCGTGGATCGAACACGCGACCTTCAGATCTTCAGTCTGACGCTCTCCCAACTGAGCTATCCCCGCTTAGTTGTTAAAAGGTGAAAATATCATTAATTATTTGGCAAATTATTTTACTTCTGTTGCATTAAGGAAAAAATGGAAGAGATGAACTCAGAGTAAAACTATAAAAGACATAAAAATAAAAAGAGAAAAATCAATGCGGTGAGCGTGGATCGAACACGCGACCTTCAGATCTTCAGTCTGACGCTCTCCCAACTGAGCTATCCCCGCTTAGTTGTTAAGAGGTAATTATTTTGTTTAAAGAAAAAACATGGAAGAGATGAACCAAGAGTAAAACTATAGAAGACACAAATATAAAATTAGAAATAATCAATGAGGTGAGTGCGGATCAAATATCTTATGCTCTCTTAAATGAACTATCCCCGTTTAGTTGTTGTGAGATGAAAATATCATAAATTATTTGACATAATTTATCTTTGTTGCGTTAAAGAAAAAATAGAAAAGATGAACGAGTAAAACTATAGAAGACACATAAAAACAATAAAGAGATAATTCAATGAAGTGAGCGTGGATCAAATATGCAACCTAATATCTTATCAAATATGAACATGAAACAAAAATAAATAAGAGATCAATTTATTTGTATCCGGACCTAATATTTTCAGCGAATATCTAACACGCACGACAAAATATCAACTCAAATAATTTAGATCTTGGTTTCGTACGCAACAGTCATTCAATAGAAAAAAAATGGAAGAAATAGTTTTTTCCTTATTGGAAATTTGCCCTTCTGTTCAAGGTCTACTGACTGCTTGTTTTAATTTTCATGAAACAAGGAGATTAAAGCAAAGCAGACAAAGAAAAGGGTGTTCTAAGAACCCTAACCTCTGCCGGCAGGACGGATCGATTTTGAAAGACATGCCACTTTCACTCTGCATCACTTTCCGTTTCCTTTTAATTACTCTTCTCCCTTAACTTCACCGTTCATCTGTGCTCCTCTTCAATGAGTTCTGAGCTCTACACCCGGGACGACAGGCCCACGGACCAGAATCGGCGGCTGAAAAACGGGTTGCCTGGGTACCTCAGCCACTCCCGCCAGGTACCAAAACCAGCCTTCCGCATCACATCATCTCTCAGGAATAAGACATGGCTTGGGCCCCGCTGAAAATCTATTTCAAGACACTGATCTCGCCGGAGGATCGTACATGGAACATCTCAAGTCCGCGGCGGCAGCCTTTCGCTGCTTCCGGCTCGTGAATCACCGGATCCAGCCCGATCTGGTCACGACGATCGGAGTACCAGCGTTCCCCTCTTTCCAGATCACGCCGGAAACAAAGATGGAGATGGCATCTTGGCAAGATCTCCAGAGAGGCACGGGCCTTGGAAATCGAAGAGGAAGGCGAAGAGTTCTTAATGGTGTCGATCTACTTCACGAAAGGCGATGGAGTTTGGCGGGAATCGACCGCAAGGAAAGGGTTTCCGATATTTATCGACCCCGGTTTGCCGCCTCTTCTCACATCTCCAATCGGACGGTTGTGATAAAATAACCACTGTTCTATTTATTTATTTATTTTCAATTTCTTACCTCCTAGTAATAAAGTTGAAGACTAAGGTTTGTAGGTAGGGTAGATGTCAGGTCGAATATTTTTGGGTATCTGACTTATCCGAATTCCATCAGAGGTAATTCGATACTCGTTAATCGGATTTATTTCAAATATAGGTACCTAATTTACTACCTTAGTCGAGTTTGAGTAGAATTTAAATAGTATAAGTGGGATTTTATCCGCCATTCAAAGCCCCTTTTGATCCAATTTTTTGTTTCTAACTTTTGTTGTTTGAAGAAGTGCTAGTTGAAAAACTACTGGTTGAAGAAATTTGAAAATATTTGGATACACAGCTTATGGTTAAGTTATTCTATTTTATAATAAATAATTTTTTATTTAAAAAATTACTAAAATAAAAATTATATGATTAAATTTATAGTTAAACTATAATTAAAATATTTATTAAAAATATTATGAGTTATATTATTAAAAAATTATTATTACATATAAGCGTTATTGAGCATAAGCAGGTGGGGGGATAGAGAAGTAGCTTCATTCCTGCTTTTTAGAAAAGCAGCTAATTTGTGGGTTGAAGCAGAAAAGCTGAAGGGCCAAATGTCTCAATTTCATAATTTTTACTGGTTGCAAAGCCATAAGTAGACCCAGAAGCTAGGCCAAATGAGCCTATAATGCTCAATAGATAGAGGAAACTTTAAATTTAATTTAATTATATTAATATATCATGCTAGGAATTATATCGAGGTAAAACATGCATCACGTGGATCGGGGAAGGGAACGCATTATAGCACGCACAAGAGATTAAACATCACACATACATTAGATGAGCATAGAATCAACCATGCATCAAGTTACATGTCACCAACTGAATGTCCCATCACCAAAAAAAAAGGTATGCAACCTACTCACAAATCCAAAGCAAAAAGGGCGAGACAAGGAATAAGATAGAAAAAAAAATTTTAATCAAAATATCCTTCCTAAAAATCAAAAAGAATTTCAAAATATCATAGATAAGCATAATAGCTAAATCAATATAATCTACTCTATTCCATCTAATGATACTCTTATTATTGTAAGAGTATTGATTTATCATCATAGGTAGATAAGCTTATTCATGATAATAAAAGTATCATTGGGTAAAATTGAGTAGTAGAATACATAAATATAACTTATCCATGATAATATTGTATTTATCTATGATATTTTGAGACTTGTTAACTTTTCTAGGCAAGAAAATTTTTTCAATAGACATAGCTCTTACTAACAAATTACCATGTATGGAGAATATTTCTCTTAAGGCATCTTCAAAAGTGCATGAGAGAGGCATTCTCCCCATTTCCTTTTAATCCAACCAATCATATTAAAAGGGTGTTCTATTCTAATGGCACTTATTAGCCCTAAGGTTAATAGACATACACAAGTGGTCGAGCTCTATAACTTCATTCATCTGTGCTTCTCTTCAATGAGGGCGTCAGCAACTCATGATTGTCCAGTATGAGTTCCGCTTGTCGTGGGACGGCAGGCTCACGGGTCGAAATCGGCATCTGAGAAATGACGAGTTGCCTGGGTATCTGAGCCACTCCCTCCGGTTAACAAAATCAACCTGCTGCGTCGCATCTTCCCTAAAAGGAAGACACAGCTAGGTGCTCGCTGGAAATTAACTTCAGGAGGCTGATCTTGTCGGAGGATGGCAGTTCATACGTGGAGTATCTCAGGGACAGTTTGGAATTGCAGTACAATTGTAGCTGGTGCCACTCAAAAAAATAGTACTGTTTGCTGTGAATAATTTCAAATTGGCCCTTAATCTTGTGGTCTATTTTGTTTTATATGCAATCTTATATAAGATATTTTATATCTATATATAATCTAAAATACTTTAAATTTTATACCATTGGATAGGGTTTAAGAAGTAGATTATTTTTATAAAAAAAAATTTAAAAAAAAAATTTGGACCAAAAACGAGGGACCAAGTTAGGCCATTTCCTCCAACCTTCGGGTGCTTCCAGTTCATGAATCACGTGATCCTGCCCGATCTGGTCACGACAATCGGAATAGCAACGCTCCCCTCGTTCCAAATCACGCTGGATACAAAGATGGAGATGGAATCTTGGCAAGATCCCAGGAGAGGCAGCGAGGATTCAAAATCGAAGAGGTAGAGAAAGAAGCGAGGAGTTGGTATGGTATCAGACTACGGGCGATGGGACTTCGGCAGGAATTTGGACGCCAGGCAATTAGACAATCGCTGTTCTATTTATCTATTTTCAATTTTTTTTATCTCCCTGTATTAAAGTTGAAGGCTTATGGTGGGTGGTTGGGAAGATGGCAAGCAAAGAAGGGTTAACAGTAATTAAAGCAAAATCGAAGTGGTTTTGCGCGATGATACCAATAAACATGCTGAGATTTTCAATTATGATTAAAAAAAAAAAAACACAAGTGCTACAAGCATTGATAATTTCAGCTCATGTCGTATGAAAGTATTACAGCGGAAATTATAGAACATCTAATAAATATTTCAGGGAACACCACCACCACGTTCGACATCTGTGCTATTGAGATCTACAATTAACTACTATCCCACCCAAAACTGGAGACCTAGTCCTATTAATCATCTGTAACTGCAGTAAACAGGGTTGTACATGCAACTCTCTGCGTACTTCAGCAAGTCCTTCGGACGTGGAAGCCTGCTCGCCAAACCTATCAAGCGCACGCAGGAAGAAAAAAAATAATATCTAAGCTCCGTTCATTGCAAATTAAAAAGCCGTAAAATAAATAATAATATCGATAACTAACCCAGTTCGTATGCTTTAGCGGCGACATTAGCAGCAATATGAGCAGATATATTCCTAATATTTGAGAAGGGCGGATAAATCAACCCTTTATCCAAGTTCTCCTGCGTCACCTGTTGAGCCAAAGCTTCCGCTGACCATGAAAAGAAACAAATGAAAGACCTGAGGTGAATAGATACTCCAATTGAAACCTCGCAAAAGAATAGCAGATACTGCGCTAGCAATGTCCTAAAAATCCACTGAGAATGATGATATTAAAAAAAAATTCTAAGTTACATTGTTTAAAGGTTCTAATGCGCTACCACAAATAATCAGCCACTGACTTTTTATTAATACCTTCCGAGTTTTTTTCCTCAAGAAAAATAACAGCAATCAACCCTGATTAATCATTTCTAAATAATTACTATGTTAGCTTTTTACAGCCATATATGAGAGCTTAATAGATTTCCCTTAAGCAATTGAAAAAATGAAGGTAGCTATGGCACAGTTCATTCAACTCGGTTACTTACAGGCAGCAAGAAGCATGTCATCATGCACACGGGTTGCTCCAGATATTACTAACCCAAGGCCAAATCCTGGGAAAATGTAGGCGTTGTTTGCCTGCAAGTGCAAAACATGAAATATTAGTGATTATTAAATAGTCCCTTTGAGTGGGTGGCTCACTGACACCACAAGGAACTTGAGGAAAAACTTTACAGACCTGGCCAGGCACACAAATCTTTCCATCATATTCCACTGGATCAAACGGGCTCCCACTAGCATATATTGCTCGACCCTGTCAGTCAGTGGTGGCCAAATATTAGGGAAGGATAAAAGTAAACCAGTAAAATGCCAATCCTGGATTCTGACCTATATCTCAAAAACAAAACAATTTACCTTACTCCATGTATATGCTTCTTCTGCACTACACTCAGACTGCGAAGTAGGGTTGGACAGTGCCAAAATTATGGGTTTCTGCATCAATAAACATATCATCAGATAAAATTTACATACACAAAATAGATAGGAACTAAAAGTAATGATTCAACACAGTTATATAAGAAACTAGGAAAATTGGTGTTTACCTCATTAAAAGTGGCCATTGCTTCAACTACTTCCTTTGTGAACGTTCGTCCAACTCCAGAGGAGCCAATCAATACAGTGGGCTTTATAGCCTAAGAATTGGAACCAAAAATGATGCAAGCTTCTTTAGAGAGCTATCTAGCAAACTTCCAATGAATTATAATGTCATTTCAAGTTGCCTAACTTTTAGAAAGTTAATCACATAGTTAATTTTGACTTAGAAATCATAGTATATATTGAAAAGCATCGAGAATTTATGTGGAGCTTTATGATTATTAATCTTCGAGTTACATTGAACTCAATGGCTACAGAATAACACCTACAGAAATAATAGGAAAAAAAAACATGACCATTAGGGAACCCTTTACACGGTCAAAACCTGGATGGGAAAATTATTTTAGCAATAGAAACAATATTAGCTTTGCTTCATTAAGTATGAGTTAAAATCATGCTAAGAACGTAGTATATACTCTAACCACATGATATAAAACATTAAAAATACCACCTACACTTGAGGATTCCATACCTTGATAGCATCTAAGAGATTATTGACAGGTTCATGATCATGTGCCCAAGGTTTCTTAAAATGTTGAAGTGATTCCTTGCGTGAGCTCACAATTAAGCCCTAGAAAGAGGGAAAAAACTTCAGTGGGATGCAATTCATGAATTAAAGATTCACCAAGCAGAAAGAACAGATGTTATATGACCTAAAATAACTGGAAACAATAAATGTCTACCTTAGAATCCACCAACCATATCTTCTTGCGACTCTCTTCTAAAGGGGCATTGGTCTAGAACAGTAGTAAATGTTCATTAGTAGACAATTGGGCTCACGACTTATGATCATCTTTTATGAAATAGAATTATCTAATAAGTCAGGAAAGTATTTGACAGATTTCATGCATCAGCATTCAGGAGTAGATTTTTAGTTAAACATATAGAGATGAATACCTGTTTCGACATCTCAAGCGCTATGAGTTCTGCAATACCAGTACCAGCCTGCATAACCAAAGCAAAGAAGGCTTTAGTGGCATAGTAAGAAATGCAGCTTCTCCCTTTGCCAGCCAAACTAAAAATAGTTGCCATGCAACACATGATAGCAATGCACAAGAAAATATACGTTCATGAAATTCTAAGGACATCTACATAAAAAAATATAATTCATCACCAGAGCAACGAGACTGTACATCTTAATCTACAATGTATATGTAGAAAGATTATTCTTAATCTTGCCAATGTTTCCACATTAGCAGTAATAAGATAAATTATTTAATTAGAATTAGTGGCATAGGATTAATTAGAATACTATTTAGAGTGCTAGGGTTGACTAAGTGAGAGTGGATATATGACTCACATTAATCCTAAAAAGCCAATATATTGGGCTTATTTAGTATTTTGTTATCTGATCTCTTCATACTTTGCATCAGGCAGCCTCCTATAACTTCCATAAACAGAATCACACAAGATACTAGATCTTACATGTTGCATAATCAAGAAGAATCCATGAAAAGCATAACCAAGCTCAATGGTCACACTATCCAATGTTTAAAATCTAGGTTTGTATTGATGTACTAATCTTATATTTAACTAGTACATACCAATGTTTCAACATGACAACCGTATGGGAATTGCACCAACACTATATGTACCGGTACCAAATCAATCTCAAACCAATACAGCAAGGTGGTAGAAACCGATTTTAAAATCAATGAACTATATAATTTCTAGTCAATAATATGAAAGAAAAGATTTTTAATACACAAGAGATTAACAGCATTTGATATAAAGGAATAACAAGAAACCCAACAGAACAAAGAGAATGACCTCCCCAGCACCAAGGAATAAGAAACTGTGCTCTGCCAATGTTCCACCAACTATCTTTAAAGCTGCAAAAAGCCCAGCAAGAACCACAGAAGCTGTGCCCTGCGGAGACAATAACCACCTATTAAGGTTTATAAACATGAAATAAATAATCTGACAAAATTATAAGATCCCCGTTAACAATCAATATACAAAACAGAAAAGACATGAAGAGCTTGAAGACCAAAAAAAGATAAGGCCAAAATTGATTGCCTGAATATCATCATTGAAGACGAGATGAGTATTGCGATATTTGGCAAGAAGTTCAAATGCATTATGGTTGGCAAAGTCTTCAAACTGAAAAAAGGAAACATATAAACCAAAAATGACAGAAGACAACAGATTGAATAACACCCAATCTGAAATAACCAAAAAAGTATCATATGCAGTTCCTCATTTGAGAGTGACCAACCTGAATAAGTACTTTCTCACCATACCTCTGCTTCACAGCAGTCATGAATTCATTCATTAACTCTGCATATTCCTGAATACAGAAAGAAGTAATTAAGAAATATATAGACATCATCAAGAAAAAATACTTCTTACACGTTGGTACCTGACCAGTGGCCCTTCTACGCCTTAAACCAATATAGAACTCATCCTTAAGTAGTTGTTCATTATTGGTTCCCACATCGATAGTAACAGGTAAGCACTGCAAATATCAACTAGTTACACCACCCTTAAAAAAAGAAAAGAACTCACCAGACGACAAAAAAGATACTGAAAAAAGAAATTACAAACAAATAGATTGAAACTGAATAGAAGTACAACTTACAGCAGATGGACGGACTCCTCCAAGAGCAGTATATAGAGCAAGCTTGCCGACAGGAATTCCCATTCCCTAGGAATTTGATTTAACAACTGATATAAATGACCAAGTCATAACCAAGTGGTTTTATACATATAGTGACAGAGTATACTACCTGACAACCAAGATCACCTAGACCCAAAATTCGCTCACCATCAGTGACCACAATAACTTGAATATCCTTTTCAGGCCAGTTCCTCAATACCTCTAGGATCCGCCCCCTAAAAAGTATCACACATAGTGTTACAATTGAACAATGATAGAGTAGGAGGCAAAAAAACATCTTACTTCTCATTTAAACTGATGTAGAGACCTTGAGGATGCCTGAAGATACAACCATACTTCTGGCAAGCCTCACCAACAGTAGGTGTATAAACAATTGGAAGTAATTCCTCTACGTGATCAATAAGAAGCTTGTAAAAGAGCTTCTCATTTCTCTCCTAAGATTAGACGACAGAGGTATCAAATGAAGTTGTAACATTATGATAAAACTATTGCATCATCTGCAAATAATTCTCAACTACCTGAAGATCCATCATAGCCATGTAACGTTGAAGGGGCAGTTGGTACTGGCGAAGATTATGCATGATCTTTTTCTCCTGCAGGGAAAAGATGCAATTTCTGGTCAGCAAGTAACACTCTTTGCTTTTCTTTTCACCAAATTGCTTCATCTCAAAAATGCATACAGACCTGAAGCTCTTGGGAAACCCATGCAGGAGGCAGAAGACCTCGCAAGTAGTGGGCATCTCTCTCTTTCTCACTGAATGCAAGCCCTTTGTTGTGTTGTGGATTCCGCAACAATGAGTAGCCACTAAACAGTAAAAAGAGATCAATTAAAGAGTGCTGTGGATTAATGTTTACATACGAAAGAGATGCCTCACTTCTCTTTTACCCTCCCCCCCCCCCCCCCCCTTCTTTTTTGTTCGGTTTATAGAATTTTATTTTGTCTTATATACATCAAGGGTGACTGGTGGGCCAGAAAAAGAAGTGGGAAAAAAAAGAAGAAAGTTCATATGTTTCCAGAATTGTGACATGGCACTTCTTAAGTGGAGCACAAATTATGTGGTGTGCCATGAAGGTTGCGTTCAGTGATCCTTTGTGGGTTTCACCACATCAATATTCCAACAAATATTCATGGTGCAGAAACAGAGATTAGGAATTGACAGAAACGCTTTGTACAAAGTTCTGTGGACAATTTCTAAATGGGTGTAAAATTTAATGAAATTTACCAGAAATAGCGGAAGAACATATTACAAATAGTGAAATAAGACTAAAATCAAATAGATACTTTTTCAAAAGGAGATGATAAAATGAATCTCACAAGAAATCAAGGTCTGTACCTGCTATATACCAATAGATACAAGACGTAACTAAACTACAATGGTATTGGATATACCAACTAGTATCAAACTGAGCTTGGCACATACTACCAGACCAAGTGGTACAAACTAGTTTTCAAAACCTTACAAGAAACTATAGATCGAATGTACCAATTTTACTTAGTATAAATTTCAAAAAAAAATACACAGTAAGCCTTAAAAAGGCAATAGTGTATATATGGAAATTGTTCATAAAGAAACTAGTTGTTTTTCATGCGCCCTACAATTTCTAACAAAATAAATCATAATAAAGATGCTAGCAATATTCCTACTATAAAACAAACAAGTGATAATTAAATCAGCTAGTGGCCTACGGAAACTTATCTATAGTGGACCTAGTAATAACAAGAATTAAATGGTCATTGTAATAAAAAAGACAAAAAATGCAACAACTAGTCAAATTATCCAAAGTCTTTAAGAAACTTGGATATGTTTGATACAATGGTCATTTTTTTAAAAGCTTAGTAAATCAAACTGAAAAGTAGAAGCTATTAAGGAGTAGTTTTTTGTTTTTCAAAAGCACTTCTTTTCAAAGAATTGTTAGAAAAATGTACTGTTATTAATTTAAATATGGAATAATCTATCTCAGGCTTAATCAACATTACCGCTCAATACACATGAGAGATGGTAATGTATCAATATAAATTATTAAGGGAATCGGTGCGACTTCATACTCTTATTTTATATAAATTGTATCATTTAAATTTCTATTTAAATTAGTGGTGTTACTTGTAGTTTGGAATACATACTTACTATCTCTATTAACTTTTGTCCTCTTAGTCGTTTGTATTATTACCACAGTTTACTAAACGTTTTAAACCTTTTAACCATACAAACTCCTTTTGAATAGCAGTTTTACTTGACAAAGTTTACAGCTTTTCAAAGTCTTTTAGCTGCTTCACAGTTGGCCATGTTGCTTTGCCATAATTACACAAGCTGTGTCAAAATAAAGTTTTCTAAGCTAAAACATCAGAAAAATCCTCTTCAGATAACAATTAAGTAGATAAATAAAAAAAGATGTCACACAAAAAGAAGACAGATATCTCTTCACAACACAAAAGGATTTGTTCGGATTATTTTCAAGCAACTCGTCACACCACAAAAGATTTTTTTTTTTCGGATTATTATCATGAAAGCAACATGAAAAGCATGCCCGCATTCATTGGATCTCATCGATAGAAACAAATAAAACAAGGAAACAGCCAAGACGAAAGCAGATGGAACAAAACAAAGGCAAATTCCTAGTGAAACCCCAAAAGCGATCGGGTTTCAGTGTATCGCGTTGAAACAAATCAACGTGAAAAAGGAACACAAGCGCATCTTGGATATCACCGATCAATGTTCAAACCTAAGACTAAAGACTAGATCCAACCGGATCAAACAACGGAAGCTTTAAAAATATCGAAAAACCAAAGTGTGGGGCCGAGGCAAAGAGGGGCGGAACCTGGCGACTGAGACGGTCCAAGGCATCGTGAACTGCTCCTCCCTAATCTGATCGTCGCAGCTGTCATCGCCGCCAGCAAAGGAATTGGCTTCGAGTACTGGCTCTCCCTCGCCCCTGAAGTCCTTGATGGTGTTATCGACAGCGATCCCCCTCCCATTCATCTCCCCTCCGCCCCTCGCCACGCACCGCACCATCGCCGGCGCCGACGGAACCACCCGCCGCCGCCACTGCGCACGAAGCGGACTTTGCTTCTCGTCGCATCGCTGCTCCACCAAACCCACAAAGAAGAAGAAAAAAATAATAAAGCAATGTTCCGGAGGCATCATCAACATTTTATATATAACAATGAATCTAAAAAAAAATGTATAAATAAGCAAATGCAAAAAAGAAAAAAATCAGACATGGTGTAAAGAGAAGTAAAGAAACAAAAATGAAGGGGAAAAACATGAGTTTGATCAGCTGAAAAAAGCAAAAAAAAAAAAGAAAAAAAAAGGGAGGGATAAAATACCAAGAAGCTGCTTCGATTCAACGAGAGCATGGCGATGAGGAGCGGAGAAGATGGAGAAGGGGATCTCCCCTTTTGGCTCTTGTATCCTCTTCGTCGAGCAAAAAGAGTCTTGGGTCGATGAAATGGAGAGGAGGGGAAAATAATTGATGCGGAAGCCTTTATAGTGACACTGGGCTGTATGATATACCGGCGGATGAGCTTATATGTCTCGCATCTAGGGACGTGGATCCTACGCAGAGTGAATAGATGGATGCCCGTGAAGGGAGGCGGAACAGGGTAACAAAAAAGAATCGAAGGTGAGCATACCGCAAGAGCCTTGGTGTTAATCGGGGGAGGTGGGTTGGGATTTGGCAAGGCAGATGAAAGCGCCTGCGAGCGCAGTGGTTGCCAAAATCCGCGTGTTGGTGGTGGTTGCGTGCGGCGACCACGTACGTTACACGCCTCGTCGATTTAATCCCCCATTTTTTTTTATTGCAAATTGCAATTGCATTAATTTATTGTCGTCTTTTGAGTTTTGAATTTTCCACGAGTAAACGCTAAAAGGGCAAATATTCTTTTTTTTTTCCGTCAAACAGGCGCAGACAAATAAAAATGTGGCTTCTTTATAATTTTTTTAGTTTTCTGAATAATAGTAATAAATAGATGGTAAATAAATTGTAAATCCGGCGCGCGAGACGTTGTTCCTCTAGATGCGGAGGACACACGCGGCAAATAGATTGCATACTGTGGGTGGAAGCCTAATAATTATGTGCAAAGGTCAAGCAACGGCTGCCGTCGCTATGGGCGTGAGGAGAAAAAACAAATTCCTATGCATCGGAGCTAGGCCTGGCAAAAAATTATACGACCCGCCAACACGACACGACACGACACGAGTTTTCGCGGGTTTGGGTTTAACATAATCGTGTTTCGTGTCATTATCGTGTCGACCCGTTTATGACACGCTAAAATTCGTGTCGTGTCGTGTCGTGTCGCGGGTTGACCCGTCTAACCCATATATAATATATATTTTAATATTAATTATCTATAAATAATCTTAATAACAAAATTTAAAAATAATAAATATCTAAATCTCTAAAATACTAAACGCCAAAAGGCAAAAGCCCAAAACCCTAATTCCGTCGCCCCGATTTCGTCGACACAGCTTACAACTTACGCTCTCATCTCGCCGCCCCGATTCCATCGACACAGCATCGCCGCCCCGATTCAAGCTCTCGCCTCTCGACTGCCGGCTGTCCTCACTCCTCACAATCGTCTGAGCTCTCATCTCTCGGCTCTCGGGCTCCTGCTGTCCTCACAACGCTCTCGCCTCGCCGCCCCGATTCCATCGACACAGCATCGCCGCCCCGATTCAAGCTCTCGCCTCTCGACTGCCGGCTGTCCTCACTCCTCACAATCGTCTGAGCTCTCATCTCTCGGCTCTCGGGCTCCCGCTGTCCTCACAACTCACAAGTCACCTCTCGGCTCTCGAGCTCTCACCTCTCGGCTCTCGAACCTGCTTCGCCGATCCACCGTCTGCTGGCGATTTCTACTGAACCTTGCTTCGCCGACCCACCGTCTGCCCCCGAGTTGCAGAATCTATTACTCCAAGGTATATCTAGCTATCTGGTGTACCATTCCCTGCTCGCAATAATTGAAACATGCCCTCTTAATCTCTTATGGCTAAGTTTCTCTTCCGCCTCAACAATGATAACAATATTTCCTGCAACCAATTCTTCATTGATGTTGTTGTGCTTGATCTAGAGAATACCTTGTTAGACTTCTTCAGGCAGGCAACATTAAAAGTGAAAGTCCTTTAAAATAAGCTCTTTTGAAGCTCAGGATAGAGGCTACCAGCATTGATCACCCACAAAGGGAGGGCACCAAGATCCTCTGCTAGATAAACTGCACATAGATCAAATGGTACAAGCACATTAGATAAACTGCACATGTTTTTGCTTGTCTTCTATGCAGATTGATTTATGTCTTTAACGTATACATAAGCAACTTTTATGGATTGCAATACTACAGCTCCTAAGCGTCGTATCCAGTATTAAATGTATAACTCGGTTCATTTAGTGTAGCAAGGTTCCCATTATTAACAAAACAACAATGTCTATGTCTTGTTATAGATAACTCCTAAGGGATTGTAATACAATTGCTCCTAAGCATCCTAACGAGTATGTAATATGTACATTGTATAACTAAGTTCATTTATTTAACAAGGTTCACAATATATAAGAAACAACAATGTTGTCTCTTGTTTCAAATATGAAGCATTCAACCTTAGCTTGCTGAGAATAGATATTCTCTTATTTAGTGATAGTATGGATTGCATTCTTATGTATGAAGAATCTATTATAGTGATGCAACAGATGAAATATTTTTATTTATATTGCTGCTGCCAGCCCAAAGCCGATTTACTTAGATCTAATTTGAGTATAATGTGGCATCCGGTTCTCTTGAAATTGAGTATAATGTATGTTGTTTATGTTGATTGATAACTTATATCTAATTTATAAATTATATCTAATTTTTTAATGCAGATGGATGATTCACAAATAAATATACAACCTAGTACTAGTAGCAAGGATAAAAATATAATATCAGTAGAGGATAGTAATGCTGATAATGATATAGATAATATAGACTCTGAGAATGTTGATATCAACAAAAAAGGGAAAAAAAAGAGAAAATTGACATCAACTGTATGGCAACACTTTGAGAGCATTGGAAAATCAGCTGATGGGAAAGCACGATGCAAGTGTAAGAAATGCAATTCAGTATTTCTGTGTGATAGTAAATACGGAACAGGCAATTTAAGAAGGCATATTGATAATTGTGTGAGAAGAGATATTCGAGATGTAGGTCAAATGATATTCAATAATGACTTAGCATTAAAGAAAACAAGTTTTGATCCTATATTATTTCGTGAAATGCTTATCAGTGCTATTGTGATGCATGATTTACCACTGTCATTTGTTGAGTACCGTGGTATTAAGTCATTGTTTGCATACTTGCGTGATACATGTGTTACAGTTACTAGAAATACAATAAAGGCTGATCTGTTAAAAATGTATAGACGGGAAAAGCTTAGAATGAAAAATATGTTTGAGGATCAGCTAGCTAGTAGGATTTCTATAACTTCTGATTTATGGACTTCAATTGCCACTGATGGTTATGTATCACTCACTGCTCATTTTGTTGACAAGAATTGGACTTTACAAAAGCGTTTGCTAAACTTTTCTCATATGCCACCACCACATAGCGGTGTTGCACTGACACAGAAAATTAGTTCTTTACTAGTTGATTGGGGAATTGAAAAAAAATTATTTACAGTTACTTTGGACAATGCATCTGCAAATGACACTTTTGTGGGATTGTTGAAGGATAAATTGAATGACTCTAATGCACTTGTATGTAGTGGCGAGTTTTTTCATGTTCGTTGTTGTGCTCATATTATTAATTTAATTGTACAAGATGGTTTGAAAGAAGCTGACAATGCAATTGAAAAAGCTCGTGAAAGTGTTAAGTACATTAAAGGCTCTCAAGTGAGAAAGAAAAAATTTTTGGAAGCTGTTACCTACCTAAATATGGATGGAAAGAAAGGGTTAAAGCAAGATGTTCCAACAAGATGGAACTCAACTTATCATATGCTAGAGAGCTGTGTTTATTATCGCCGCGCATTCTGTCATCTACAATTAAGTGATTCAAATTATAAACATTGTCCATCAGTTGAGGAATGGGATAAGATTGTAAAAATTATGAGATTTTTAGAAGTTTTTTATGATATCACTTGTGTATTCTCTGGAGTCAGATATCCAACAGCCAATTTGTACTTTCCATCAGTTTTTATGGCTTATATGACTCTGAAAGAAAGCATGGAAGGGGATGATATATTCATGCGAAAAATGGCATTTCAAATGTTTGAGAAGTTTGACAAGTATTGGTCTAAATTCAGTATTATTTTGGCTATAGCTTTGATTTTGGACCCTCGTTATAAAATACATTTTGTTGATTGGAGTTACAAGAAGTTGTATGGCTTGAATTCACATGAGTTTATTGAAGTTCGTGACAAGTTATTTCAGCTTTATAATGAATATGAAGCAATAAACCTTAGTGAGTTATCAAGTCAATCTACTAGAACTTCAATATCACAACCTTTGAGCGAGGGGTCTTCTACTGGTAAATCAAAATGGCTAAAGGTTAGTTTACTTTAATTTCTTTTGATTTATTTACTTATTGTTTGTTCTTAATATTAATAATTTTTTATTTTAAACAGGAATTTGATACCTTTCATAGTGATGAATATGGAATCTCTACTCGCAAGTCACCACTGGAGCAGTATTTAGATGAGCCGAGACTTGATAGAACATTAGAGTTGGATGTTTTAGGCTATTGGAAGACAAATAATCAAAGGTATCCTATCATTGCTATTATGGCTCGTGACATTCTATCTATACCTATCTCTACGGTTGCATCAGAATCTGCTTTTAGTGGTGGTGGAAGGGTGCTTGATCAATATCGTAGCTCATTGAAACCATCTATTGTAGAAGCACTTTTATGTACACGAGATTGGTTGTATGGAGAAGCTGGTAAGTTCAGTTACAAAATTTATTTTGGTTTCTAGCTACTTACAAACCTAATTATATTAATGTATGTTGTTTAATCTATATTTTTTTATTAAACACAGAAACTGCTGAAAAAATATCTTTGGATGAACTCACTGAGGATGTCATGAATTTAGAAATGAATGAGGAGGATATTTCAACAAGAGAAAGTCATGGTAGTGGGGGGTAAGTTATTATATTAAAATTTTACATTAATTCTTTTTTATTACACAATTAACATGATCTATTGATTATATTTTATTTTTTTTTGTAGGGTGCAACAGTCAACAATGTAGGCATGTTTAAGAGCTTAAGAAATTATGTGATAAATTATTTTGTATATTTTGATGTCATATTAACATGATCTATTGATTATGCTTTTATGTTTTGTAGGTAGGCTAGTCAAGCATCAAGATTCTGGAGCTCAAGTGATTATGTGATATTTATACTTTTGAATGTGGGATATTTTGTTGAATGTGGATTATGCAGTCTAGTGATTCAATATGGTTGTAGTCTTGAATGATATTGTATTGCAATGATATGATTTTTAACTTTTTAAGTTTTTGAATGATATGATATTTCTGTTTTTGAATGTTTATGTTTTTGAATGATAGTTTTGAATGATAGTTTATGTTTATGTTTTGAACGTTGGAATGTAACAGCTGCATAGTTGCAGTGTTAAACGTGTTATTTCAAGTTGTGCAGGAAGTGGATGGGAAGCAGATTCAGATTCAGCTTACAGGATTTCTGGAAAAGAACACTGGTAAGTTCAAGAATAACTCCATGGACTTCGATATCATGATTTATTTAAGACTGCGAGCTCATTCCTTAATTTGACTTGGTTATCTATGATTCTGTATTCCAAAAAGATCAATTAATTCCCTTATTCGTCTTTGTTTATCCTTATTAGCTCTTGCTAACTTTGGTTCACCTTTATGTGTATGAAATTATAAAATTGTGTATGTTGATATAAGTGTCGTTGTCTTCTAAATTTGTTTTTATTAGTTTTTTATGATAATAAACACCTGAAGATGGTTGTAAATGTAATGTATCCTTGTGAATTTGTATATCATGGATGATGATTTAGCTTACTGAGTTACTATATTATTTTTCTTAATGATTAAAATCTTCTAGCAAGAGAGTTTTCTCTGTACCATTTAGGGCAGTTACTGATTACAATGGTCCAGTGTACTCACCAGTGAATGTTGTGTATCGATCATCAGCAATTTAGCATTTTATAGTGCTTGTTCACTTTTTCTTTCCACATTTCTATCGTATTCCCACAGTACCAATATAACTGTGCCAGTGTTAGTTTCTTATTTATTTGCTTGGCTTCCCAGTTCTGCAATTCTAATAGATGTTTCTTTAGAATGTAGGCATTTGCAACCATTGATTGTAGCATATGCTTTTTACCACTGGTCTCATGAGGTAAAAATTGGTCTAGTATTTATTGTAATGGTTTATGTTTTGAATGATAGTTTATGTTTTTCAATAAATTATAGTTTTGAATGATAGTTTATGTTTTTGAATGTTTGAATGATATTATAATGGTTGTAGTATTAAATGATATGGACATAATGGTTGTAGTATTAATTTATATTATAAATCGTGTCAATCGTGTCGTGTCATGTCGTGTCATGTGATACGACCTATTTATTAAACGTGTCAGTCGTGTCGTGTCGTGTCGTGTCATGTGACACGACCTATTTATTAAACGTGTCAGTCGTGTCGTGTCGTGTCGTGTCATGTGACACGACCTATTTATTAAACGTGTCAGTCGTGTCGTGTCGTGTCACCTGTGAAATAAGCGGGTCGTGTCTGTGTTTTGTATATTGACCCGTATACATAAACGGGTCGTGTTCGTGTCAAGCATAATCGTGTCACGTGTCATGTGTGACACGACACGTTATGACACGTGAAACACGAATTGCCACCCCTAATCGGAGCAGCCCAAGAATCCTGAGCTCCATCTCTTACGATTTAAGAATCGAATTTTAAAGCGACTTAAATTGTGCAAATCCCAAATCTCTCCTCTCTCGTTAATGTTCCGTTACCCAGCGCTACAAGTTCCGTTACCCAATCGCCGTCCGTTAGGAACCCTAGCTGTTTCTTCTAATTCATCTTCCCCTTCTCCCTTATGTGTGATACGATGAGAGCATTCTTCTCCGTGACATCATAGCAGATAACAGGTTGATGACTTATGTACAGCTCTTCGTTAGTTGCTTACATAAAGTTAATCACATCTCCTTTCTATTTTGCAGTTGAAACCAGAGGGCATAGTCGAATTAAGAAGGACTTCTACGTTATTATTAAAGAAATTACATAGTGGTATAACAAACTCATACATAACGTGTAATATTTTTATCGTGGATAAAGCTTAAGCTATCATGGATGGATAGACACTGTTTTACATGAGATGGAGTCCATCCCTACTGTGGATAGGCTCTATTTCATAAAAGATAGTCTATCCTTACTGTGGATAAACTCTCTTATGAAATTAGAATTCAGCCTTGATATCCCCATCATGGACAAGGTCTCCATTATTGTGGATGCAGGCAATGTAGCCCTGTTTTTGAGGAAACTAGAGTACAACTTTAGTATCCCCATTGTGGACAAAGTGTTAATCATTATGGATATAGGCAATGTAGACTTGTTTCTGAGGAAAATAGGGTTTAACCTTGGTATTAATATCGTGAACAAGGTGTCTATCACCATGGATACAAGCAATATAGCCCTGTTTCTAAGGAAAATAGGGTTCAGCTTTGGTATCCCCATCGTGAACAAAGTGTCCATCATCGTGGATACAGGCAATATAGCCCTGTTTTTGAGGAAACTAGGGTTCAGCCTTGGTATCCCCATCGTGGACAAGATATCCATCATCGTGGATACAGGCAATATAGCCCTGTTTCTGAGGAAACTAGGGTTCAGCCTTGCTATCCCCATCGTGGACAAGGTGTCTATCATCGTGGATACAGGCAATGTAGCCTTGTTGCTGATAAAATTAGGGTTCAACCTTGGTATCCCCATTGTGGACAAGGTGTTCATCATCGTGGATACAGACAATATAGCCCTGTTTCTGAGGAAACTAGGGTTCAGCCTTAGTGTCCCCATCATGGACAAGGTGTCCATCATCGTGGATACAGGCAATATAGCTCTGTTTTATCGAGTGAGCTTTCAGTGAAGAGCTTGAGCATAAAATTGAATCGGAGCATGATCCAAATGATGTGAATGTGGAAGAGGAATTAGAGGAAATTAATCATTTTTCACCTGTACAAGTGGAAGACGACCTTGGTGCATCAGATATTAATAAAGAGCAACCGTCCTGCTCATCTGCAATTCTCATGGTTGGTATGACCTTTAGTAGTGAGGATGACACATACAAATTTTATAATGACTATGCTAAAAGGGTGGGTTTTAGTATAAAGAAGTTTTAGGTTGATAGGAGAAAAGATGGCAGTTTGAAAATGAAAATGTTTACTTGTAGTAAGCAAGGGATAAGACAACTACATAAAGGACATATCACAAAAAAACCACAACTGGAGATAAGAACAAACTGCATGCCCCGAGTGGAATTTAAGATTGACCTCCATAAAGTTTGGACATTAAGTAGAGTTGAGTTAAACCATAATCATCCAATGACAAGTCCAAATAAGGTCCACATGATGAGATCTCACGGGAAAATTTTACCATTTCAACGAGCTTTAATTGACACAATGACAGATGCCGAGATGAAAGCACATAATATCTGTGATTTTTTTTGTCAGGGATAAGCAATAATGAATTAGGTTTCATAAGAGAAGATAGTGTTAACTATATCTAGAAACGTAAAGAAAATTATTGGATGGTAAAGAAGCTCAGGGTATTATGAAGTTCCTACAGCACAAGCGAGCTATTGATCTGTCCTTTTTTTATGCGATCGAAGTACAGGAAACCAGAGAAATAACTAATTTCTTTTGGGCAGATGATAAAGCTATTACAGACTATGTCTATTTTAGGGATGTTATTTGTTTTGATACCACATTTCAAACCAACGAGTATGACATGCCCTTTGCTCCCATTGTTGGGGGTGAATCACCACAAGCAGACTATTATTTTTGGGGCTGCACTATTGTATGATGAGTCAGCAGAATCATTTACTTAGTTATTTTCAACATTTTTACAATCAATGTCTGGGAAGCAGCCTGTAACTATTTTTACTGATCAGTCTGCTACTATTGCCAAAGCCATACAAATTGTTTTGCCAAGTAGCGCACATCGACTCTGTGTATGACATATTTTTCAGAATGCCACCACACATCTATCCCATGTCCTTCATAATTTCTCACAATTTGCCCATGATTTCAGACATTGTATTCATGAGCTGTGTAGTGTGGAAACTTTTGAAAGGTTATGACTATTGAATAACTATAATTTGCATGAACATGTTTCGATGGTAAACTTCTACAAATTGCGTTCTAAATGGGCTGCTTGTTACCGAACTGAGACTTTCTGTGCAGATATGACAACAACACAAAGAAGTGAGAGCATGAATTGTCACTTTAAACGGTTTTTTAAGAGAAAATTGTTCTTATTTGATTTTTTGGAACAATATGATAAAACTACCAACTTCTTCCGTGAGAAAGAGACAAAGACATATTTTAAGTCTAGGAACACTACTCCAGCTGGACAAGCCTCTAATTTTCGTATGCTGAAAAATGCAAGTGGACAATACACGACAACTATGTACAAAGAGTTTGAGAAAGAGTTTCTGGCGCAATTAGATTGTTGTATTGTGCTGAAAAGTGCTGATGAGATAGAGATGAATTACATCATAAGTCCAGCTGCAGACAGAGATGAAGTGGTCACATACAATCCATCAACTGGAGTTGTTACTTGCACATGCAAGAAATTTGAATGCAGTGGAATCCTATATATGCATTCCTTGAAAGTGCTTGCAGCTCACAATGTGATGCATATTCCAGACGAGTATTTATTAAAGAGGTGGACGAAATATGCATGGGACGGATATGACTCAAATATTTGTGGATCCAATTTAGTTGCAGATGGAGAGGAAAGCTTGATCTCCATATACACTTGCATCTGTCAGAAGGCTTCAAGCATTGGAAATGGGAGTTTATTATTCAGGAAAGGACTTGAAAAGATAGAACAGGTGTTGGATGGACTGATGTTAGAAGTTGATGAGATATTGCGGAATGAAGAGATAGTTAAAGAGGACAAAGATGATAGCAACCATATATCCCCCACACAAAATATTACTATAAAAAATCATGTGTCTAAGAAAGGGCCAAAAGAGAAAAGAAAGAAGAGTGTGCTAGAAAGAAGGGTGAAAAGGAAAAAAATCTAACTCCTACTACTGCTTTTGTTGAGTCTGTGTCCATACCAACACAGGTGAAAAAAAAATAGTTTATGTGTTTTTCTATTATACTCTTATTGGCTATTTTCACTTATCGTTGTAGAATTTTGCTTGTAGGACTCTAAAGTAATGTTCAGGATCCCTTCGCAGCTAGCCTCTAGTTCCCACCCTGTTATGTCGTACACTGCTATGATGATGGATACTACTACATCCTTTTATGTTAGTGTTAACTAAAGCAGCGTCTTCTATTGTAATAACTTGGATACAAATACTAATTTCTTTGTACGATGTAGTGCTCAGATGCATATTCACATGTCATGGAGCAGGAGGATAATTTGAATGGATAAGTCAGGTGTACATATGACTGAATAATTTATAATGTATATTTTTCCCAACTGTATAAGGCAATTGCAATGAAGAGTTATATGTAAAAAGGATATTCATTTGTATGTATGATATTTTTAATTTGAATGGATTTTCATTGATGGTGTATGTAAAAAGGATATTCATTTGTATGTATGATATTTTTAATTTGAATGGATTTTCATTGATGGTGTATGTAAAAAGAATATTCATTTGTATGTATGATATTTTTAATTTGAATGAATTTTCATTGATGGTGTATGTAAGGGATATTTTTTAGCAATGGATTGGTCAACAATATTGTGGATAAGCCTGTAACATCATGGATACCTTGTCTTTCATCGTGGATGAGGTATCCAGCATCGTGGATTGCCTGATACATAATGTGGATAAACCATACAACATCGTGGATAAGCCATACAACATCATGGATAAACCATACAACATTCTGGATTGCCTGATACATAATGTGGATAAACCATACAACATCGTGGATAAACCATACAACATCATGGATAAGCCATATAGCACCGTGGATAAACCATACAACATTGTGGATACACTTGTAATATTGTAGAAAAAACTGCAAACATGTTATGGATAAGACATAATATTGTGGATCCAATAATAATATAGTGGATAAACCTTGAATAAAGTGTACAATCCAACCAGATAGTGATCATTGAACATTTACCATTGATAGCATAATCAAATTGTACAGCTTCTTATTCAATTTGTCCATACAATAATTCTTGTTCTATACCCAGTCAGACTTTAAAACCCCTTTAAAAAGTTCTAGGCTAACTATAGCCCTAATTTTTTGCATTTCAGATTGGGAGTAATCAAAGGGACGATCATATATTTAACATTCCATGCACTTTAACACAAACAATGCACAGTCAAGGTGGTTTGGTTCCTGGATCGGGCATTCTTGCTGCCACTCTACTCCCCAACGCCGCATGTCCAGCTTCCCATTTGTCTCAGTGGCAAAATGATCCCCTAAATAGAGTGCCTACAAAAGGGAATAAAATTGAATGCAAGAGCATCAATGTATCTAACACCAAGTAAAAAGCTAAAATTGATACGTACATATTTACTAACTAATTGTTTGTCAAAATGGGTGGTGCTTAATGAATTGAACAAGCACATCTGTTTCTGCATGAAATCAAAATACATTAGGAACCAGTAATTGTTGTTGTATACGAGGCAAAGTAATCGCTTCAAGAATCTCATCCGGGCTCCTAGCAAATGCTCCAGTTCGCCTACAACCGCACCATGCAATTTTCGTGCCTTATAATTGTAGCACAATGGGGAAATATAACCAAAACCACGAATCTTTTGCTTTCTGGACTTTTTGTATTTACTGAACTGTACTATCAAAAAGGATGCATAGGCATCAATAACCTACATAGATAAGAATTAGTTCATCCCCAAATTGATACTTACAAAATGCGGCAAGACTGAAATGATACGTACCGAATCGCTCACTAGTTCATTGAACAACACCTAGCAAATTGACGCTTTCTATAATGTTCATGGAGATTATTCATTAAAAAGCTGTAAGTCCCATGATAAGAAGGTATCAATATCTTCTTTCATTGCCGGTGTTAATAGGTCGCGTCCAGCATAATCTTTCCTAGGTATGTACTGAAGACACAAAACTCATGTGTAAACATAACTAACTGCCTAAAATAACAAATAGAAATGTGGTTAATTTTTTAGAGTTACCTTATCTTCGTGGATAGGATCAGGTGCATTCTCGTCCACAACCACTGGCGCAACTACTTTGGGCTTTTTCCTTCCTTGTGTATATGGGCTTGATAGTGCCCTTGAAAGTTTCCTGGATCTGTTCCCTTTTAATTGGCTCATGCCTTGCACTTGGTTAGTGGAAGAAATATCTGGCCCTAATGTAGTATCAATGTCGGCCCAGCTGCCTGAATCCTTTTCCCAATTCACTTAATCATCATCCTCCTCCTCCTGCCCCTCTGAGACAACTTTCAACTGTGCTTTAAGTTTATTGTTCTCTTCGACTATCACCATAATTCTTTTATTGAATTCATCATGCTGCATTACTGCAGCCTCTTTCAAACTACTGATTTCTTCAAGTAGTTGGTTTATTCGTGTTTCATGGTCAGCTTTCGTCAGCTGACTGGCTAGGTCTGAAGAATCCTTCAGACCCTTATTCTCTGCTGAAAGACTCTGTAGCTTTGCAGCAAACTCATAACTCTGCAATTCTGCAACCTCTTTCAGATTATTATTCTCAGCAAGCTGTTCAGCAATGCGTGCTTCCGACTTATTCACCTAACAATGTCACAGATGAACTTATCATACATTATATTATTGTTACAAACAAAGTTATTAAATTCAATATCTCAAATATAGACAAACTTACCAGCTCCTTCAGGTCATGGTTTTCCTAAAGCAGTTCATAAACATGGGGCTTCAAGGTATTAGTCCCCTGAATAAGCTCCTCTATATGTGTATAAGGATTATTTACCTACCAAAATATATATCATTCAGACCTTTCAACATATAAGACAATCATGTAACCATTAAATATAACATAACAAAGGGGGACTTACATTTACATGTGAATGCAACTCTACTTTTAGTGTTTTATTCTCTTTAAGAAGCTCATCAATTCTGGCTTCCATCTTATTTATCTAATAAACAAGGCCATTAAGCACTTTTAGTTCCATACATTACTATATGAGCCCGAATAGGAAATTAACATATCAATAACTTAAAGTGTCTCTATACAATAGTGCGGTTGCTTCCTGCTCTTCAGCATGCTGTTCTGCCTCTTTAGCATGAGACGGTGCTAAATGACAAATAACCATCTCATGTACATCGGGAACTAGGTCAAAAATGATCTGCGCATATTAACATCATGATTAACCAACGAAGTAATAAACAATTATCTCATACAAGTAGTAAACATACTGTGTTAACTTTCATTTGCTAAGTAAGTTTATGATAAGTCAGTTTTCAGCCCATTTTCACTTTGGACCATCGGAATAGGCGAGGATATATACTCTCAAATTCATCTTCCCTATACTCATTGTACAATGTACAATGCTCATACAACCAAACCTGCAAAGAGGACATTATATTAAATGTAATTACAAATTTTAAATTACCATAAATGAATAATATGTTCAATTGAAGAAAACTTACACAGAGCACAATGACACATCTAGAGAATCTACTAGGCTTTTTTTTTCTCTATACACCTTGTCACCTCGTCGGTCATATAACAATATATTGCTTCAGCTTAATCATACTGTGCGACCTTGGATAGGTCTTCAATAACGTCTACTAAAAAGTCATCTAAGCTATAACTTATTCTACTAAATAAAAATATACAGCATATATATAGCAGATCCAGAACAACTGCTCTGTCTTCAAGGTAACCTTTATTTAGTTCATCTTCCTCTTCAAAGGCCATCCGCAGCTTATTTTCCAATATCAAACACGTTATTGTCTTCCCTTTAAATTCCCCATTGTAAAATGGGGACTCACTAAATTGATCAAAGTCTATCAATTCCTCTCTTCTTGGCAGTCCTAGGATGACTGCGACATCTGAAACTGTGAATTCCATAAAATTACCATTCACATTAAATCTCTTCCTATCTTTATCCCAGTTGGCTATCAAATACTTTAGTGCAACAGAATCCAGCTGGACTGATGGCCCTTGAACCAAATGGCCAAAGGGAGCTGTAGACAGTAAGTCCTTAATCCTTGTCCCTTGTGGTAATCTGGATAAAAAGTTATTCATTCGGTGCATTGAGCACCTACTCATGCGCGGTCGAGGTACTTCCTTCTTCTTTGTGGACTTATCTAGCTTTCTAACACATGTCTTGTATTTAACCCTATATCTACTTATGTCAGCATGTGCGTCAGAGCTTGTGCTACTACCACTACCATAACTTGAACTTCCATTGGAACTCGTGCTTTGGGAGCTCATATTATTGAAAATATCTAAAAACTATGAAAAGTAAACTATATTAGGTTATGCATTAAGTAGAAACAGGGTTACATTACCTATATACACGATGATGGACACCCTGTCTACGATGGGGATACCAAGGAGGAACCCTAATTTCATAAGAATTATGGTTAAATAGCTAGTATCCACGATGATGGACACCCTGTCTACAATGGGGATACCAAGGGGGAACCCTAATTTCATAAGAATTAGGGTTAAATAGCTGGTATCCACGATGATGGACACCCTGTCCACGATGGGGATACTAAGGGGGAACCCTAATTTCATCAGAATTAGGGTTACATTACCTGTATCCACGATGAAAGACACCCTGTCCACGATGGGATACTAAGGGGGAACCCTAATTTCATCAGAATTAGGGATAAATAGCTGGTATCCATGATGATGGACACTCAGTCCACGATGGGGATACCAAGGGAGAACCCTAATTTCATAAGAATTAGGGTTAAATAGATGGTATCCACGATAATAGACACCCTGTCCATGATGGGGATACCAAGGGGGAACCCTAATTTCATAAGAATTAGGGTTAAATTGCTGGTATCTGATAAGGCCTAGACGGCTGCTACCGCAAGTGCACGGTCTATTGCGTAATATAATAAGTATCGATCCCACGAGGACTAGGAGTCAAGTATTAACTAATTAGTCAACTAATAACTAGGTTAATGATTAATGGAGAAATGGCTAATATCCTAGTACAAGAGATTAAACTAAAGCAAACTAAAATCAAGTAGAGCAGAGAGCAAAACAATCGGGGTTTTAAGTCTATGAGAGAGAATCGGGGTATCGGGTTTCACCGCACTGAAATATGAAGAAATATTAAGGCTTGATGTTCTAATCGAGTTTTATCTAAGTTCTCAAGGTAATCCTTCCTAAGGTACAGACGTGCTCCCTCTCAGGACACAGTCTGGTATCCGACTTAACACAAGTCTCCTACTCTCGTGGCTTACCGGGTTAAGCGGATCCAATGGGTTCTGTGAAGGATTAGGGTTCCTCGGGTGATTTCGAGTGCTCTCGCCAAACGAAATCACTAGTCCAGTCTAAGGGATTCCGATAATTGTGGTTCACCTCTCAGTCCATCCCACAACATCTAAAGCATGCATACATATGACCAGTACATAAACATGAATGAAAACATCCTAGACATGAATAAGAACAAAGATAAATAGAGAAATATATATATCAAGTCATAAAATTCAACATTCATACAGTGGGCTACGCCCAAACCCCGAAAAGAGAGTTTACGCTATCATATACATCGTGAAATACTTCAAATCTCTCATGCAAATGAATTCAAACCAAAGGGAAGGGTAGATCCTTGATGGAAGAAGGTCCAACACGAAGATCCACGTAGGAACGTGTTGTGTCCGCAAGTGTATGGATACTCGAAGTAATAAAGAAAGTATCAAATCCATAGAGACCTATGCTGCTGAGTATCAAATAATTGATTTTTCACTATCTAGGCAATCGAAAGAGTGTAAACTAGCAAACGAAGATCATAGCGCTAAAATGGAATTATCAGAGAGAGAAGTTGGGACTAGGGTTTTGTTCACTTTAATTTTTATGACTAGACATGAATAGAGATTTCATCAGTTTAATTTCAACATGACAAAGATGCAATTTACTTGAATAAAAGGATTATCTCACTTTCGTGTAGACAACCATGCAGGGATAAATCTTCGCTCTCGCGTAAGAGTTGTCCCAATGCTAATGATAAGTAAATCATCAACTGAGAACTCAAGGATCACTTTCGTGCATCCGAGTTCTAAGTCGATAATCTCTAGTGGAATCTCAAGGATCACTTTTGTGCTTCCGAATCTCGACACTAGTTTTACTCAAGGTTCTCTAACGTTCCGATCTTTGCTTTCGCACAAGATCTCCACGTTTGAAAGCTTAGACTCAATCCTAGATTTATATTATTATAATGACAGTTAGCTTACTAGAATCAAACAAACAATAACTAACCTAAAAGGGGTTCCTATCATGCAATTCTAGGGTTCCAAATTCTCAAGCAATTACTTTTCAGTCAATAGCGAAAATTCTAAAACACAAATAGTAATATAGATCTGAGGAGAGTCTAAGGACAAAACATCACATGAGTAAAATCATCATGCTAAGATTAAACAAGATGAAATAATAGAAAGATAGTTATCTAGTCATTAAAACTCAAGTGAATTACTCCCCCATGTCCCAAAAGAGGTTTAAGCAATCATAGAGGGAAGATTACAATGATTCATGATGAAGAAAATTGAAACAGAGGAGGAGTAAAAATTACGGTACGGCCATAAAGATGTTTACGGCCGTAATATGGGCGAACAGCGGCGGCGCTCGGTTTTCTGGTGATTTCTCCTCCGTCTGATCTCTGATCACGTTGAAACTTCAGGGGTGTCTTCTTCTCCTCTATGCGTAGCTTCCACTCAAATTTCAAGGCCGGAGATGCCCGGAATTGGTCGCGGCGGCGGAACCCTAGGCGGCGTGAACTTTGATTTCTCTCTGGCCGGTGGATCAAAATTGGGGCTTTTGGTGTGCTTGGCTTCGTCTCGTCGATGGCTCCTTTTCCCTTCTTATAGATTTGAATATAAGGGCCTGGATCATCCGCAATCAACCGCGCAAAAATCGGGCTTCGAAGTTGACCGGGAAAGTCGTGAGCAACATCACAATTACGGCCGTAATGAATCTTACGGTGCTGCCGTAAACTGGACAGCGAGCTCTCGGGTGAAATTCTTCTGGAATTACGGTACCGTATTGTTCTTTACGGTACTGCCGTAATGTGAACAATCTTTCGGGTGGAAAATCGACTCCAATTACAGTGCCGTAAAGATGATTACGGTAGCGCCGTAAGCGTCTCAAAGTTTCTATCTAAAAACGCCCGTTCATTACGGCACCGTAAAGATATTTACAGTAGTGCCGTAACGTTCATCGATTCTCTGCCCGATAAACCTCCAAATTACGGTACCGTAAAGGATATATTGGGGGTGCCGTAATTTTCTCTAAAGCTCCAAATCTTCTGAAAATTGACGTGTGATCTTCTTTTGATGTTGTGAATTCAATTATGCACTTGGATTGCTCGAGATCAACTGAAAAACATGCCTTTTTGCCTGAAAATCATTAGAAATAGAAAAGAGTGTAGATTATGCAAATATTGATAAAAAGGGCATAAAAATAAGCAAAGTCTATGAATATGACACAAAACCATCAACAAAATGGCATAGAAATTACGATAAATTTCGGTGTAATCAGAACGGAGGAAGAATCACGCCGGAACAGTGTTGTCGCTTAGAAAATCGCCCTGAACCCTAGGTTGTCTCCCTTTTGCCTCGTTCTCCTCAATCGCCTGATCAAATCCAATGATTTCAGTCCCAAAACGTCCGTGTGTGAGTTAGGAAGGTCTCCCTAAAATTTCGTCCAATTCCGTTTCCAAAATAGAAAGTTATGGCTGAAAAACCGAGCGCCTATCGAAGCTGCATGGGACGATGCACGGCCGTGCATGGATGCACGGCCATGCCTGTGTACTGCTCGGTGAAGCCTGGAGTGGTCAGCTCATGCACAGTCGTGCATAGATACACACCCATGGCTGTGAAGAGCGTAGAGGACTCCGATAGGGCTGAAATTTCATGTGTAGCTTCGTCTCATCATGAGGAATTGTCCCATATCTTCATATCTTTCAAATTCCACCAATTTTGAGGCAAAATACCTACATTTCAATAAAATAGAGGAAAAGTGAATGTTCTAAAGAATATGAAGCATTTAAGTGCATAAATGAGACAAAACATGCATTTTACTCTGAAATAATGATAAAATTAAGCCACGAAATATCATATATTTGCATGTCATCAAAATACATCGGACTTAAAGCTTTGCTTATCCTCAAGTAATTGAATTGTCTAGAACACAGTGATGACATGAAATAGGGAATCTCAATTAGCTTAAAGTGGTCTATTTAGGTTGTAGGTTAATCACAACAAGTCTTTAGGTTGTAATGCAGTATGGAAAGCAAATTAAACCAATTATTATGCATGCAATCTATTAAAGTATGCAAATTTACCTTACCAAAAACCTCTACAATACATTTCACATGAATGATATGATTGATCAAGCATTCAAACAGGGGGTAATTGTGCATTAAGTCATGGGAAAGATAGCATCAGTACCACATAGTCCCTATGTGATGCCTTTTTTTTAAGTAAGAGATAGAACAGTGCCAAGCCATAGAAGTGGGGACATCTTGGCTTCAGTACCACTGTTATTATTTTGATCCATGGGGTAGTGCCAAGTATGATAAACAATGAACTTAGGTGCCACTACCCTTTTGCTGTTTGGATGTTGACACGATCCACAAGTGCACGGATATGTCGAAGTAATATAAAAGATGTCGAATCCCACAGGGAACAAGGTTGAGTACTAGAAAGTCCGAGTCCTAATAGCTAGGCGAATCGAAACGTGGGTTTTTGAAGACGGAAATCAAAAACAAACAATTGCAACTACTTCGGTAGAGAAAAGATATGAGAGAGATTTCAGGGCTATGGCTTCCACCACGATGATAATCTTAATCGCACAAGAAAGATATTAATTACTTGGTTTATTGGTTTTGCACAAGGAGTCTAACCCTAGGGTACAAGGTGCCCTCTCTCGAGTGATACACCCCGGTGTTCGTTTTAGACCGACCTCCTACTCTCGTGGTGGATCGTTCTAAGATGAACCCAATGAGTTCTATAGCAGACTATGAAATCCTCGAGCGAAGACCAAGCACTCTCGTGTCGGGGTATCGCAAGTTTTACTCAGAGGTTCGACCCTTACGATCCTTCTCTCGATATGAATCGTAACGACTAACATGTGATATTACTCGGCCAAGGTAAAACCACGAAATAAATACGTCAAAGTAAAATATGCTCACAATTCATACCAAATAACATAAATAGATACAAAGTTTGCAATTAAAATCTTCAAAGGGTTTCCACCAAGCCCCGAAATAGGGTTTACGCTACAATCGTCATTGAAACGCTCAAAATCTCTCTTTTAATGAAATGAAAAGTATAAGAAAACGAAGCTAAGGGGAAGGAGACGATGAACCGAAGGAATCCTGAAGAAATCATGATGATCGTGTATCTCAATCTCCGAAAATCTCCAAAAATCGCCTCTGTCGCCGAGTTCTTCCGTTTGCGCCACTTCTTTGCATGAATGCTCGATCATTAGGGCAAGAAAATTGGGGCTTTTACCTCAAAAGGTGAAGGAAAATCAGAAGTTGTGAGAAGCTACAAATCGTGGCTTCTCACAACTTTTACCTCAAATGTTGTGTGGAGGCGGGGCCAAATGAGCCCTTATTCTATCAAGAACATAGGATAATTCATCAAATCACTGCTCCTTATTCTCCTCAATTTAATGGAGTATCAAAAAGAAAGAATAAAACCCTACTAGATATGGTGAATGTCATACTACTTAGTTCTGGAGCTTCTCAGAACTTGTGGAGGGAAGCTATTCTTTTAGCCTACTTCATTCAAAATAGGATTTTATCTAAAAATAAAATGCAAACACCATATAAAATACGGAAATGGTATAAACCTAACCTAAAATTCCTTTAAATATGGGGACTGCTTAACAAAGGTAAATATACCTAAACCTAAAAGAAAGAAAATAGGTCCTAAAACTATACATGTTATTTTTATAGGGTACTCACTTGATTCAAACACCTATAAATGTTTAGTAATAAATTTAGAAATTTCTAACAACACATTTATTGAATCAAGAGATATCTTCTTTAAAAATGTCTATCCTTTCAAACCTCATGCCCTCCCTCCTGTTATAAATAACGATTCAACTTCAAAATCTAAAAACTTAGAAGATCACAATAGTTCACCTCAACATCCTAAACCAATAGCTAAACCACTTACATGATTAATGACATGCCAAAAACCTATCATGAAGCCCTCAGTTCTCTAAATGCTCCTTTTTGGAAGGAATGTATTGATAATAAATTTCAATCCATTATTAGCAAAAACACTTGGATTCTTACTAACCTACCTTCTGAAAATAAACCTCTATGATGTAAATGGGTCTTTAAGAAAAAGTTGAGAACTGGTGGAAGTGTTAGAAAGTATAAGGCACGCTTGGTTATTCAAGGTTTCTGGCAAAGTCGATATTGACAACTTTGACACCTATGTGCTTGTTGCTAAGATCACCACTATTAGATTTCTCCTCTCCATGGATTGATGGTTCATCAAATGGATATTAAAATTGTCTTTCTTCATGGAGACCTTGATGAAGAAATCAATATGACACAAACCTGAAAGTTTTATAGTATAGGGTTGTGAAAGGAAGATTTGTAAATTAGTTTGATCCTTGTATAGACTTAAGTAAGTACCTAAATAATAGCATGAAAAATTTGATAAGACCATTTTATCATATGAATTTCAAATCAATGACTCTGATAATTGTCTCTACTATAAATCTGTAAACTCTTGTTTTACTCTCTTGTGCCTATATGTAAATGACATCCTGATCTTCTCTAATAATCATGATATGATAAAAGACACTACAAAATTTCTATCTCTACATTTTGACTTGAAAGATATAGAAGAAGCTAATGTAATCTTATGAATGAAAATAAAAAGAAATTAAAATTCTATTTCTCTCTCTCAATCTCACTGTGTAGATAAAATTTTAGATAAATTTAAATTTAATTCCTCCTCTCCTTTATCTACTCTTTATGATCCTAACTGTCACTTGTTTAAAAATCAAGAATATGCTGTAAGACAATAATCATACTCTAAGACTCTAGGTTCTCTTTTTTTTCTTTGCTAACAAAATCGAACCAGATATAGCCTATGTAGTCTCCAGGCTCAGTAGGTACATTAATAACCCTAGTGAACTTCACTAGACTGCTATTAAAAGAGTTTTCAAATACTTAAAAGAAATATCTATTTACACCATAACTTATAATGGATTTCCCTCTATCCTAGAAGGATTTTGTAATGCTAATTTAATTTCTGATTCCAATAACGTCAAATCTACTTCTAGATATGTTTTCACCCTAGGTGGTGGAGCCATCTCCTAGCAATCCACTAAGCAAAATATCATAGTTAGAAACACCATAGAAGCAGAGTTAGTAGCACTTGATCTAGCTTGCTTAGAAGCAGATTAGATTAAAAACCTTTGTTCCTCTATACCAATGGCAACATCTATCAATCCACAAATTTCAATAAATTGTGATAATAAAGCTACAAATGATTTATGTAAAAAAAACTTGTAAATACCAAATTGAGTAGACAAATTAAAAAAAAGGCATAAAACTATCATATGGTTTTCTATTCATAATATTGTTTCTTTGTCATATGTCAAAATAGGTAAGAATATTACAAATTGCCTCACAAAAGATTTGATCCAAACCAAAGTGATGGCTGCATCTAAATAAATGGGGATTAATCCATAATGGGGCCTCCCAGAGTAGCAACCCAACCTTCGTGATTGATAGACCATAGAAAGAGATTCAATGGGTAATAACAAACTAATTAGTTGGCCAAGGAGTACAATATCAATTTTATAAAAAAAAATACTATTGTGTTTATTGGAGTTATATTTAAATTCTCCAATATCCCATTCCTAAGGTGCTTTATTACTTTTATGTAGAGTGAGGAAGAGTTTATGGCTCTAAAACAACCTGAAGGTATATCCTAACAAGTGACTCTACACACTTCCTCGTAGGGGATTTCTTATATATGAGTTTTCATATATGACTGCGGACTAGAAACTTGACACTTTTAGCAAACTCACACAAATACAAGATACTCATGTATGACAAAAAATTCTCAACCATGTATCACAGTTAGCTGTATCATGTATGCATCGTTCAAAACTAAGCCAAAAGGGTTATAGTTCAAAACCTAGTTCACTTCATCCCTTCTAATGAAGTTCTGTGTATTAAGTATATTGAGCATTGCTCTTCCCTAATTGTGTGATGTAAAAGTCGAGCGACATTTTTTTTTCTTAAATTAATTTTAATAGACTTTTGAGTTTTTGTAGGGGGATTGTTGAGGTTTCTTAAGGGAAAAACCTAAAGTATTTTAGTAGTCCCACATATAAGGATATGGAAAGAAAAGTTGGGTTTAAATTGAGTTGAGCCACCTTAGCCCATTAGAGATTTTCAAGGGCATTCAATTGTTTAATCCAAATTGATCCAAACACAGACACACGCATGCGTGCCTCGCCTCACCGGGTTGGGGTGTGGTTGGGTTGCGGTCACAAGTATATTAGTGGTTTTAATTAGCCATTAGCCCCCCATTTAGAGGTGGGGGAACGAGGCTTGTTTATTAATAAAAAATGATTTTATTATTTTTAGATGGTGCGCTGATGACTCAAAAATTTATAGTATATTTTATGTTGATTAATTAGCCTTTTTGAGTCATATCATGCTCTATTGCTTGTTTTTATGTCTTATTTGTCAAATATTTTGGAATCTACACCTTTTCTGATTTTTGATCAATTTCAGGCAAAAAGACTTCATTTTGATGGATTTTCAGGCAATCTGAGTGCATAGACGAATTCTTATTATCAAGAGGGGATTACATGTCAAATTTTAAGCTAATAAGAGTTTTCGGCAAATCTGCCATAATTTTCATTATGGTCGTGGTTTTATAGAACTTACAGAATAAACTACGGCCCTGCTTTGATTATTTTCCTCTACTGTAATTTCTGGAGATTTTTGTCACAAGGAGATAACGGCACTACTGTAATTTTCATCACAGCCGTAATTTCATCAAGATGAATTTGAATCATAAAGGATAAATCACGGCACTATTGCGGTTATTTTTGCAACCCGTAATTGTTGCAAGATTCTGCATAGAAGACATTACGACACTACCGTAATATTTTTCACGGGTCGTAATTCTAACCCAAGTAGCCGCGTTTTCCTGAGTCTTCCGTTGTTACTGTTCACCAAGATTTGCGAAGACGATTTCAAGAGATTTAGACCACGATTTCAAAATCCGAAAGAATGGGAGTGATCTATAAGAAGAGGAGAAGATTTCAGAACAAGAGGCCCAATTTTGATACACAATAGAGAGAGAAATCGAGGAGATCATCGCCGCCTTAGGGTTTTCAACCGAGAGACGTACAGACCATCATCAGCGACGAAATTTTTAAGGAAGATACGCTTGAGGAAGGAGAAGGAGCACAGAAAGTTTCAGAGTGAAAGGATTTCGATAGGAGGAGGAATCACTAGAAACATCATCGCAGCTACTATTCACAGTGTAAATTACGGGATGTGAAATTTTTCACAGCCTTGTGCACAGTAACATAGTTTCTTTCTCCTTTGAATTCTGATTTTTCTGAAATGATAACTTATTGTAACTCTTTCACCATGATAGCGTAAAAACTCTTTTGGGACAGGGGGTGTAATCCCCTTAATTTCTTAATGACTAGATAATTTCTATTTTGTCAGATTGTTCTTTGATATGATAATTTTGCTTAAGTGATAATTGCCTTTAAACTTTTCTAGTTTCAAATATCAGCATGTTTTAGAGTTTTATAATATGTACTGAGAGATGATTTACAAAATTTAGATCTCTAAAATTATGTTTTAGGAACTTCTGCTATGAGAATAGGTTTATTGTTAATTCCTGATTTTTGAAGTATAAATTCTTATTGATAATCTGATCTAGAAAATTTTATTGAGTTAGACATGAAAATATACATCGAAAGGTGAACTGGATTGTTGAAAACCCTTAAGTAAAACTTGTGAAATTAAGATATGAGAATATTTAATTTCACTCGAGGTATTAACACTGAGAGTGAAGTCACGAGAGTGATTTTAACTTTTATGTTCTTGTGCATGTGTTTGCTTTTCACACGGCATGGATTGAAACTGGCATTATATTTAAATTGAGATTCAAATGTATAAATTTTGAAAAATAATTTAATTCTGAAAGAAAGGAAGGAAGTCAGTGCCTTGCAATTGTAGGTGTAAATACTGGTTCAACCAAAATTGATTTTGTCGAGGTTGTGGGGTCCATAATTTGGAGGTGGACGCCAGCCACACATTTGGAGGTGGTGGTTAGGATTAATCCAGCGGTTAACCGACACGCATTTAATAATTAAATTACTAACCAAGCTAGGAGCGGACAATACGATGCACCGGCAATAGACATGCCAACCATCCGGCCTATTCCACATTTATTGGTCGTCCGTTCAACCATTCACATTTGATTTGTCGATAGGATGGTGGTTGTTTGAGAATTGGTAGCGGGATCGGCACCAATTCTCCATCCCACGTACACGTGGCCTTCAATTGGCCTTGATTAATCAATTAATTCTGGACCTCAAGCTCAAGTCTTGGTCCCAAACGCAGCACATCCACTAGTCTTGTTGTTGGAAACAAAAGGCCAGCCGAGGCCGGCCCAGGTTACTTTAAAGAGAATGAGACTGAGAGCGAGAGCACTGCCGCACTGGTACTAGAAAGTAGCGTCGTCGTCTACTCGCGTGGAACACATGGCTTTGCTTTGCGTGGAACACATGGCTATTTTAGAAATTTGTCAAATTTCTCTTGATAATAAAGTCGGCATCCATATCCTAAAATGTGGATTTGTATTAAATAAGAGCAGTGTAAGGCTACGGTTGAACTACTAATGATCCAGGGAAGTTGGCTGCGCTCCCTAACAAGACAGAAAATTTCATCAAACTTCGCCTACTATTTGTCAACAAGAAAATATTTAAACTGTAAACAAACATAGAAACATTAGCAAATGATGACTAAATGACTAAGGTTTCTTCGTATAAACTAATGCCATGCCTAATGTTAGGCCATGGGCTCCTCGGTTCAGCCCAGAGGGGGTGGGCCGAGCCCAAGCCCAAACCCACGCAAGAGGAATCAAAACGGAGCCCTAAACTTGGCTCCAATCCGCTGGTCAACGGCTGCAAAATCGGACGATGCCGAATTTGACCACGCAGCGTCGTCTTCTCCAAATAAGGAAGCTTCCACCGCCAGTTTCAATAGGACTCTCCGAACAATTTCACCCAGATACATTCCAGAAATTAGCTTCTCAAAGATCTACACGTGACAAGACATGTCTTTTAAATTTAACAAATCAAATAAACCAGGAGTAGAAAAGAAATTTAAATAGCCAAAAGCACGTGTTTGTTACTTGTTCACCAGGGTTTAAACTATCAGCATCTAGTGCTTCATCATGTTCTGTCAGTGGGAGATGTGAAGAATTGAAGTTTGCCCACTCCATGTTGATGACCTGCAGTACAAGAAAATCGTCGTTATGAAGCATTCAATGTGGTGAACAAACATTACTAAAGAAACATAAGATAGTCATGGAGAATCTCAATTCTAATGAACGCTTACAATAACTTTGGATTCACAACGTCATCATTTCATAATCCGCTCATCTTAGTTTATTCTACTTAAGATCCACTATTTACTTACCATCTCTTCTGAGCTAGTGCCACTTCTTAATTGCATCAATACGCTCAACATATGCTGCATTTGTGCCAGTACCCAGTATAACAGCAGCAACAACATCATTATCATCATAGATTCCACCAGCAAGTGCTCCAACTGTATCATTCACCTGCTTTGCATTGAAAAAATTAGTGATCTACTAAATTTACACAACTTAATTAGTATATATTTTAGACTTTGGTGTACCTTATGTTTAAACTGATAAAAAGGGGAACAAAGAAATGAACTAACCAAAGCTGCAACTCGCACATCAACACCATGTTGTTGTAGCGCCTTACTTAATTTAGTCACCACGTCTTCCCCAACCTGTCATTGCAATTTGCAAAGATTTTAAGTTGAAATATATAATGCTTAAACAAACAGAACAAAAAAACAAATATCATGGCTATGAAAACATTTGCAGTTATGCTTTATGCTAAGTGAAAAGATTACAAAGTTAATCATTTTTGTCACTCTTCAACTGTATTTTGTCTGGTGAACTAGTTATTTTGCTACTTAAAACTGAGTTTTGATAGAAAAACCCAATTTAACTTAGTTTTGGGTAAAAACTAAGGGCTAGTTTGGTTCTGCTGTGCTGCCGTAGCTGCGCTGTCAATGTAGCACATGCTATTAAAGGTGTTTAGTGATTCTAACTGTGCCGTCTAGCAACTATTATTAAAATTATTTTGTAGATTTATTGAGTTATTAGTGTTGTTAATAAATAAATAAATATTATTTTAATAAAATATATTAAAATTAAAATTATATATTTTTATAATAAAATAAAATAATTAATTAAATAATAAATTAATTAAATATATTTAAATTATGAAATTTAATTTATAATTATTTTATATTATAAAATTTAATTATTAATTTTATATTTAACAAAAATTAATTGACATTAATATAAATTAAATTAAATAATATTATATATTTTAAGTGTGAGGGGAGAGAAAAAAAAATTATTAATTTATAATTATTTTATATTATAAAATTTAATTATCAATTTTATATTTAAAAAAATTAATTAACATTAATATATATTAAATTAAATAATATTATATATTTTAAGTACCAGGGGAGAGAAATCGGTAGTATTCTAAATATAGAACACTGTAGCGTACTGGTACAGTAGCTTGGCAACGGTGAAAGCTGGATTTGGCAGCTTTCTTGAACATTTGGCAGCTTTCTTGAACAGTGAAGAAATACTACTATTACACCTATGAAGTTGGCATCCAAGCGAATTAAAAAAATCAAAAGTGGCTGCCCGTCGCCACGTCGCTGGAAGCAGCGCATGCCAAACTGGCTTAAGTTGTGTAGGGCAAAGTTGGGGTCAGGTATGAGAATTATGAAACCTGCCTTGAACCCAAACTTAAACCCACCTTAATATATATTTTGTTACTTTTTTATTATGATACAACCATAAATCACATTCTTCTCATTTTCATCTTATATAATTATTTTAGTTTAGTTAAGTACATTTTTTAATTCTCTTTTTATTTTAAATTTAAAAATAGGTTGTTTGGGTCAAGTATCCCTATGGGTACTGATCTCCCAATGAGTAGGTGATGCAGCTACTATAGGTGGGTTAGTCCTTAGCTCCATACTCTAGGGGTTTATAAGATGATAATCGGAAAACATGAGAGGGTCTTGAGACGAGGGAAGTAAAAGCGTGTCGGAAAATGAGCAACGAGAAAACTAGCGAGAAACAATGCGAAAGACGGCGATAAATACATTTCGGGGCAACACGGATGACAAAGAAACCAACGACACCCAACTACGTAAATGAAACTCACTAACCTCTCTTAGCGAGTAATTTAAGCATGGTATAATAACAAGGGCAGCGGACTTAGCGGCGACTCAGCTCGTGTGCCAATGAACTTGCGATCACACCAAAGCTAAAGAACGTTCCACGTCTCCGGCATACGGATGCCCGTGGGTAAGGAAATCAAGCAAGAACAACACAACGAAAATCTGAAAACAGGTGAACCTAAGGCACCGGCGGTGCGATTTACTTCTTTGAAATAAAATATGATTACAATCGGTAGGCAAGGAATCGAACCGAGCCAAGGATCACACACCTTGCTCCACACTCTAACCTCTCCGAAGTGAGCTCCTATCACACAAGAAAGCTAAGGAACAAGCTAAACTCCAACTCCCTTCTATAGAGTAAGGGAGAGAATATCACACCACAAGCATGACTAGGGAATATCACACCACAAGCATGACTAGAGAATAACACATCACAAGCATGACTACCTACTCTAACTCAGTAAAAGTAGTCAAGATGCTACTGATATAAGCATATAATGTAAGCATTAACTAACTACTACCAACTAAAGTAGATAAAAAAAATCTAAAGCTGGGCGCATGCGTTGCGCCGTCAAACCATCTCGGAGCACGCAGCGATGAAACAACAGAATTTGCTAATGGTGGGCTGATTCATCACCGTGCTAGTTTGTTTTCGGGCCATGTTGGTCAACTGGTTGTGGTAACAATCATTAACTGGGTCTTAAGGTAGCCGGGGTACCAAGCACATAGGCCGCAATACCAATCTGGCGGTTGACTTGAACGTTAATATTGCCTTATCGTTGTTGCGTCGGGCCCCTTTGAACTTTTTAAGGGAGATAGAACTTTGTCTGGAGGGAAGTCCACAAAATGATCATGTTTCTCTGGTTCTGGAGCTGCCGTGGAGGGTCCTCCTGCATCAATCCCCCCTGGTTTAAAGAGTTCTCCTCCGGAGAACTAAGGGGATGCTCATCGATGGCAAGGTGCTCCTCCAACGGGTCGTGGTAGGGAAGAAGGTCCGCGACGTTGAATATGGGGTGGATCCCCATGCTTTCCGGTAGATCGAGGACATAGGCGTTGGAGCCTACCCATTGTAGTACTGCATAGGCCCCATGTACCGTGCTTGTAGCTTAAAATGCGCTCGATTTGCCACTCACTCGGGGTGGATGCGCACCCTCACAAGATTATCTACACTAAAGTGCAGTGGCTTACGGTGCTCATTGGCCTTCAAAGCATTCCGAGTGTTGCCCAAAAAGATCTAATGCTGAACTTCCTCATGCAAACTCGTGATATGACTGGCAAAGGAAAATGCATGCTCATAAAGATGTGACTCTAAGGGAAGGTCATGCAAGTCAATAGGTTTTTGTGGTTGCTATCCAAGGACCACTTGAAAGGGACTTAGACTGGTAAACCGATTGACTGCACTATTATACGCGAATTCGGCAACAGGGAGCACAGTGTCCCAACCCATAGGGTGAACACCAACGAGACATCGGAGCAAGTTACCCAAACTCCGGTTAACGACCTCAGTTTGGCTATCGGTTTGGGGGTGATAGGCCGTAGAAAACTTAAGGGTGGTCCCTAATAGTGCCCACAGTGATCGCCAAAAGTGGCTCACAAAGTAGGTGTCGCGATCGGACACTATAGATAGTGGGAGGCCTTGGAGGCGAACTACCTCCCTAACGAACAGATGGGCTACATGGGACGCATCCGCTGTCGTAGAACAGGGGATGAAATGAGCCATCTTGGAGAACCGGTCCATTACGATATAGATAGAATCGAATTGAGATGTAGTACAGGGTAACCCCAGGACGAAGTCCATGCTGAGGTCCCTCCATGGACCCTCAAAAATAGATAGTGGGGTGTACAGACCCGTGTTCGGGGGTTGAGGCTTAGCCATTTGGCAAGTGTCATAGTGGCGGACAATGTGCTCCACATCTTTGCGCAAGGAGGGCCCTCCAATACAGGCGCTCCTCGGCCATCTCAAATGTCTTGTCACATCCATGGTGGCCGGCAACACCACCCACGTGTAACTCTAACAGAAAGTAGTCATGAAGGGAGGACCGGGGAATACACAATTGGTTCCCAAAGAATAAGTAACCCTCACACAATTGGTAAGGTGAGTCGACATCCTCAGACTCACTTATGCGAGTATAGATGACACCAAAATCTGGGCAGCTAGGGTACTCATCCTTAACATAGGCAAATTTATTGACACGGGTACGCATAACACACAAAAAGGTCCTTACTCGGCTCAGGGCATCCACTACTATGTTCTCCTTACCTGCCTTATGATTAATCACAAAAGTGTACTGTTGTAAGTACTCCACCCACTTGGCATGCCGGGCACCCAACTTCTTTTGGGCGCTCAACAAGGACAAGGCCTGGTGGTCACTATATAGGATGAACTCACAGTGGAGTAAATAATGCCTCCACCGCCTTAACGATTGGACAATGACATAGAATTCCTTGTTGTATATGGAGTACCATAGAATTCCTTGTTGTATATGGAGTACCACATCTGAACAGCATTTAGTTTTTTGCTAAAGAAGGTAACCAGACGGCCTTCTTGGCTCAGAGTTCCTCCGATCCTTGTACCAGAGGCATCGCATGCGACTTCAAAGACTTCAGAAAAGTTTGGAAGTCGAAGAACAGGGGTTATAGTAAGGGCGTCATTAAGTGCTTCAAAGGCACGTTGAGTGGCTAGTGTTCACTCAAAGTCATCTTTTGACAGACGCTAGGTTAATGAGGTAGCAATGATGCTTAACCCACGGATGAATCGATAGTAGAATCCAGCAAGACCTAAGAAACTGCAAACCTCAAAAATAGTGCGAGGCTCAGGCCAATGCCGGTTGGCATCAATCTAGGCGGGGTCAATAGAGAGACCCTGGTCAGACACTAAGTACCCCAGAAAGTGGACTTGGGTGGCCATGAAGGTGCACTTCTTCGTGTTAAAGAAGAGGCACTCCTTCCGGAGAATCTCAAAGGTAGAGTGAAGATGCTCTAAATGCTCCTCTTGGGTGCAGTTGAAGATCAGGATGTCGTCAAAGTAGACGATCAGGAATTTGCCCATGTAGGGCTTGAGGACCTAATTCATCAATCTCATGAATGTGGAGGGGGACGTTCGTCAAGCCAAAGGGCATGACTAACCACTCGTACAGACCATCCTTGGTCTTGATTGCAGTCTTCCATTCGTCACCCTCGCGGATGTGAACCTAGTGTTATCCGCTCCATAGGTCCAACTTGGTAAACCATGATAAACCAGAAACTAAATCGAGCATGTCATCAAGACGGGGTATGGGAAACCGGTACTTGACGGTGATCCTGTTAATGGCTCGACTATCTATGCACATGCGCCAAGATCCATCATTCTTGGACGTGAGTAGGGCAGGGACAACGCATGGGCTAAGGCTCTCGCGGATGTACTCCTTGGTGAGGAGTTCATCTACTTAACGTTGCAACTCGGCGTGTTCAGTGGGGTTGAGTCTATGGTGGGGCAAGATTAGGAGAGGGGCTCCCGGCACCAAGTCTATTGCGTGTTGGATCTCTCTCCGGGGGAGTTCATGATGCAGATCCTCGGGTAAGATGTCGCTAAACTCAGACAAGAGAGGTGCGATGTCGGCTAGAGGGTCCATCTCTGCCTGGGGCGGCGGGTCCACCACCTCATGCAACATCAGGGTATAGACCACCTTGGTCTCACTAGTTTTGCGGTTCAGCGCTGGGTGCACATTAAGGACACAACTGCAGCAGGTTTCGAGGGCACAAGCCCTTAGATGTTGACGCACGCAACTCTTTGGGCGAGGTTGGGTTGAGCCGGATTTTCTGGTCATTGTGGTCAAAGACATAAGTGTTCGACCGGCCATAGTGAACTACGTCACAGTCATATAGCCAAAGGCGACCCAACAACACGTGGGCAACATCCATAGTTTCCACGTCATACCAAACTTTCGCCCTATAGTCGATAAAACTAATGGGAACCTGACAACGGTGGGTGACTAGTAGGCTCGATGTGATTGCGGTGCGTGACACCGAGTGATTGCGGTGCAAGTGCAAGGTTGAACCGAGTGATTGCGGTGCATGACACCACGTTCACATAGTTTCCACGTCATACCAAACTTTCGCCCTATAGTCGATAAAACTAATGGGAACCTGACAACGGTGGGTGACTAGTAGGCTCGATGTGATTGCGGTGCGTGACACCGAGTGATTGCGGTGCAAGTGCAAGGTTGAACCGAGTGATTGCGGTGCATGACACCACGTTCAGGTTACTACCCCCATCAATAACGATCTTACGATCTTACATGAATGCCCATTACATTTGATGTAAATCGTGAAAATACTGGTTCACCTCCAATCCTCGGAGAGAGGGGTTTGCACTAGAGTGCACCGGACAACTGCAAGTGTGGGCTAACCCGACTCATCTTCACTAGTATAGCACTCAGGCTCAATGTCACACTCAGTGCACTCACGGGTCATAGAACCCAACCGGGGCTAACTATTGTCAACATGGGCGGGATGCTTGGGACAATGCTTTGAATAATGGCCGGGTTGGAGACAGTTGAAACAATTCACGCGATTCGAGGACCCATGAGCTGGGGCCTTGCCGTTCTCCTGCCACGAAAGGCGAGGAGGAGAGGCATAGGGTGTAGGACGCCTAGGGGGCTCATGAATAGTTGGAGCATGATGGGGCTCTGAGCATGCCTTGCGGACAACTGGCGCGTATTGCGGCTCCGCGCGCTCGGCTCTAGGATGAATAAGTGGGGGACTGACAGCTGAGGGTCATCTAGAAGGTATCAACTCGCTGCGCCTAGCAGCAACACGCAAGTTTTGCTCGATGTCTAGAGCTCGCTGGAATCTCTGGTCCAAACTTTCCGAGTTATAGGCAGGTAGGGCTATTCGGATCTCTGATTGGAGTCCGTTCTTGAATCTAGATTGGGTAAACTCGGGGTCCTCTCGCAAGTAGCACCTAAGTGCTAATGTGTCAAAGGCTAGCCTATATTCAGCTACGGTACCGGATCCCTGAAATATGCTACTGTATTGGTCAAAGAGGCATTGCCTATAGGAGGGGGGAACATATCGCTCACGGAGGCGGTACTTTATTTCATCCCACTATGTAATGGGTGGGAGGACTTGCTGCTCTAGTTGTTCTAGATTTGCCCAATACAGACGGGTTGGACCCTCTAGTAGGAGGCGCGTAAAGTTGATGCGCAGGTGTTGGGGCATGGCACACCACTCAAAGTAATTGTCGATCGACGCGGCCTAATCAAGGAACCTCGTGGGGTCGAGGCTACTGTCAAAGGGTGCCGGTGAAGTACGCACAATGCAACAAAAATCATCGTCCATCCGATTTCGACCATAACGGGGTTGGTTTTGGGGCCCTTGTATGGCCCACACATCATCCTCATCAAACAGTTCATCATCGGAAATCGATTCTTTCTCATAGGGCCTACGCCTAACGGGTTGGGTTAAAGAGGGTAGCTCCCTAGTTGGAGCCCGGTAGGTTGGCGGGGAGGGGTTAGTCGGAACTCGGATCCTACGCTCTAAAGACTCGAGGTGATCACTCACGCCCTTGAGAGACATCATGAGTTGATCCATGGACTGCGTGAGCAGTCAGCTAAGTTGTTGATAAAAGTCCTCCATTTTGTCTACTCGCGATGATAGGGCATCATTCGAATCGACCTAGTCCTTAGACCCTTCCGTGGGTAGGATGGACTCTTGAGAATTAGGGAACTGGGACATGGTTTGTGACCTCATAGTCACCATGCACAAAAAGGATATGAACGAAAATACAAAAAACTCACCTCTGATACCAAATTTGATGCAGCTACTATAGGTGGGTTGGTCCTTAGCTCCGTACTCTAGGGGTTTATGAGACGATGATCGAAAAACGTGAGAGGGTCTTGAGACAAGGAAAGTAAAAGCATGTCAGAAAATGAGCAATGAGAAAACTAGAGAGAAACAATGCGAAAGACGGCGATGAATAAATTTCGGGGCAACATGGACGACGAAGAAACCAACGACACCCAACTACGTAAATGAAACTCACTAACCTCTCTTAGCGAGTGATTTAAGCACAATATATTAACAAGGGTAGCGGACTTAGCGGTGACTCAGCTCGCGTACCTATGAACCTGCAATCACACCAAAGCCAAGGAACGTTCCACGTCTCCAGCGTACGGATGGCCATAGGTAAGGAAATCAAGCAAGAACAACACAACAAAAATCCGAAAATAGGCGAACCTGACGTACCGGCGGTGCGATTTACTTCTTTGAAACAAAAGATGATTACAATCGGTAGGCGAGGAATCGAGACCGAGCCAAGGATCACACACCTTGCTCCACACTCTAACCTATCTGAAGTGAGCTCCTATCACACAAGAAAGCTAAGGAACAAGCTAAACTCCAGCTCCCTTTTATAGAGTAAGGGAGAGAATATCACACCACAAGCATGACTAAGGAACATCACACCACAAACATGACTTGGGAATAACACACCACAAGCATGACTACCTACTCTAACTAACTAAAAGCAGTCAAGATGTTGCTGATATAAGCATTAACTAACTAATACCAATTAAAGTAGATGGGGGAATCTGAAGTTGGGCGCATGGACTGGGCCTTCTAGGCTGTAGCTGGGCCGTCAAATCATCTTGGAGCACACAGTGATGAAACAGTAGAATTTGCTAATGGTGGGCTGATTCATCACCGTGCTAGCTTGTTCTTGGGCCGTGTTGGTCAACTGGTTGTGGTAATGATCGTTGACTGGGTCTTCAGGTGGCAGGGGTGCCAAGCATATGAGCCGCAATACCTCCATGTGGGCTGATAATGGACTGATGACGCCCATGTACCGATCTGGTGGCTGACTTGAACGTTGTGATGGCCTTCTCGTAGTTGCGTCGGGCCCTTTAAACTTTTTAAGGGAGGTGGAACCTTGTCCGGAGGGAAGTCCATAGAAGGACCATGTTTCTCTGGTTCTGGAGCTGCCGTGGAGGGTCCTCCCGCATCAGTCGGGTTTGAATAGACTCGACTTATCGACCCAACATAAAATTAGGAGAGTTCAGGTCAATTATAATTATGTTTAGGTTATAAATAGATCAACCCGTTTATGGCATGAAATTAATCTAATCATATTGGGTTATAAATGAATTGACATACTTGACCTGATTATATATAAACCTTAATATACCAATTACCCTAACTCTACCCTCCTCTCTCGCTCACTTCCCCTCCCAGCATCCACCGTTCTCTCTCCCTCTTCCTCCTCTCTCTCACTTGGCTCCCCTCCCAGCTGCCGTCGCTCTCCCTCCCTTCCTCTCTCTCAGATCCCCCCTCGTGGTCGAGTTGCTGCCGCCCTCTCCCAACCGCCATCGCTCTCCCTCCCTTCCTATCTCTCAAATCGCCCCTCGCCATCAAGCCACTGCCGCCCTTCAAGTTAGACATTTTGACCGAATTAATTAAACGGGTTGTATTCGAGTTACATTAATAGGGTAAGGGGTCATAGCATTTATGACTCATTTATGACATGCAGACCCGAATTGCCAGGTCTAGGTTTGAAAAGTGAATTTGGGGGTGGATTTGTGGAGGTGAGGTGAGGGCTGGTTTAGCAAAACCTACCCTCGCCCTACTTTTTGCCAACCCTAGCTTCATTGTGACCAAATGAATAAAGGTGATGTTAATAAGGCAAAAATAATACTAAATTTTATTAGAGTCCATGTAGAACAAGTTTTAATTAATTTTATTAAGAATAGCTTGTGATGACTATCCGAAGATAGCCAAAGTTTAAATGTAGAAGACTCTAGAGGCATCCTAAATCAAAATAGCTAATTTCATATAGTTAAGATATCCCAACATATTATCGTTCTTACTTCAAATAAGATCCTAATAGCAAGATTGGTAGGATACCTAGGAGCGATAGAGGCTTTGTAGGATCGGAACATAGGATCGGATAGTAAGATCATAAGATTATACTAAATCACGTAAAATATATATTTTTAAAAAATAAATTCATCTAATTAGGCTTAAGAGTAAGATAAATATTCTTAAAAGTAAATAAGTAATAAAAAAATTAATATATATCTATCTAGTATTATGAATTAAGGAAAAAAATATATATATTCAACATTTAATACTATTATTCATATGTATTAGTTGTATAGTGTAAAACTATGAAACTGAATATTTGCGAGGTGATAATGATGGAGAAAAGTTAATAGAAGATGGATACAAAAAGTGTACAATAAAACTATAAACAAATAAAACATGTAATAAAATAAAGACAATAAGATAAAAGCATAGGAAATAATAAAGATAAAGGTATACATGGTAATTATAATAAAAATGACAATAACATATTACAAAGTTGATTTTGATAAATAATTGAAGTAGACAAATATAATTATTGATAACAACAAGCATAAGTTAATGAATGTATGCCAAAGAAAGAGTAAATGGTGACAATTAAAAATTAGAAAGTGCATCACATATCAATTTAAGGCTTTTAGCATAATAAATTATTAATTTTTGATATAATAGTAATCAAATATGAACTCCTTCTACCTGTTAACTTAGGACCGTGTAGAATTGGTGGGATCATAAGATCCTATCCGATCATAAGACCTATATCGTGGGATTGTAAGATCCTACATTCGTTCACAACGGTTTATCTAATTTGGGTCGTAGGATCATAAAATCCTAAAACCCGGAATGCATTTTGACAAACCTGTAACAAAGCCGTAAGTCCTCCTTGTTGCTCATGAATACTAATACGTTTCTCACATATAAACACTATATTTCAATGTAATCGCACAAAATCTCGGTTGCAAATAGGAATTGTAAATTTAGCATTTAGTATGAAATATTCTAAAGTGTTCCCAGACAAGTAATGACAACACAGCCAATTAGATTAAATTCATTATTTGCCCTGTATTTTTAAGTAGTTGAACATAATGTATTTTAAAATGATGTCTGGTCTTGCAAGTCACAAGACAAGGAACTTATCCAATTCGTAGTATGCACATTGATGGATACATCATAATTCCTATTTAGTGAAATAAATGAAGTTACCGGAAACAAACTGCAGTCTAGAACACAAATGTATTTATTTTTCCCATGAGGTAGCATCTGAAAATAAAATTTTATATATGCATTTTGGAGGACACAAGGGCAACTGAAAAAGCTTCTTAGGGTTTTAGAGATGCACACTATGGAGAAGTATGGGCTGCAGACAACTATCAACCACAAGAAAACATTCAAGTCTCAACAAAATTTATATGTATTATGTTTTTGTGGCTGCATGCTGATCAAACAATATTCTACACAGAAATGGCACTTTTGAACCATTTTGTATCTAATTAGAAGAATATATTCAAAAGTTTTACAATGTCAGAAGATATAAATGCTAATGGAAGTATTATATGACCAGATTTTATCTCCTTGAACATAAAGAATTTGAAGAACAAAACAGTTGGAAATCTATAATTAGAATATCACAAATAATAAAAAGAGGAAATAATTTTCTGGACAAAGAGAAATGGAAGATTAAGAAGCCACACAATTTACTTAAAAGGCAAACATCCCATAAAGAAAACTGTTATTTAAAAAAAATCAAGATTTTCAAGGCCATGATTTTCAAGGTCTATATAAAATTAGCAAGGCCATGATTTTCAATATTTCCTACTTCTCACCTATAAGTTAGGTGCTTTAGAGATCCACTCCGTGCTATACATAGCAAATATGTGTAACAAATGCTTGGATTCACACAACTTATATTCACCCTTGCTCGGCTTGGCAACAGTAAATAATCAGCACCTATGGAGGTAGTATTGAAACAAGATGGTTGCATTTAAAGAACAGGTACTCAGAACTTACCGTGTCATCCATGTCAAACCCCTTTGTCCATTTAATAAGAGTGCCTGACGCAATAGAAGTTTGCTTAACAGGAAATGAGAAGGTAAAACCCAGTTCCCTCTGCTTGCCAGGAGGAAATTGAAAATCTTCACCTTCTGTTTGAACAAATTTTGCTAACTCTGAAGCTATGAAATCAAAGAGTTTCTGGAAATATAATTGAGAAAAAGAAATCAGGAAGATCCTATAATCAGAGTAAAAAACAACTACAGATGGCGATACATTCAGACACTTACATCTGAACTTCCAACCATCAAATCTTGGGGTATCGAGACCTCTCTATGTTCTTGCTTCACAACACGCCCTTCCTTTCCTCCTAGTTGAACCCGTAAGACGCGAAAGTTGGTCCCTCCAAGGTCCAAGGCATAAAACAATCCTTTCTCATCCCTGTCGAAGTGGAAACCAAGGAACCCAAAATGCGAATTTGGTGAATACATCAAAAGACAATGGACACGAGAATAAGAACATAATATGTCCTCAGAACAAGAGAGCCTTTTGCCGAGTGAAGAATACATGCTTACCCCGTGGGGAGTTTGTCCACAAAGCTAATGAGCATCTCGAGGGTGCTGCCATCCTCGGACTCGAGCCCAGCGTGCATCTCCCTGGTTATGGCATCGGCCACATCCCTCAGCTTCTCAATGGGCGTGGTGAACCGCTCCTCGAGCTCCTTCACCACCGCAGCAGCTCGGGCCCAGCGCCCGCCGCACCGCTTCCGGTGCCGCAACACGAGCACGGTCACGCCGACTGCTGCAGCAGTGCAGACCACCGCGGTCGCTACCACCACCTTTCCCTTGGTCATCGCGCGGTGCCGGCGCCTGTATTGCGCCTCAAATCAACCCAAAAATCCAATCTTTCCACTGCATTCAAGAGAACCTAGGTCCTAGTCCTTGAAAAATTAGGAGGAAATTGATAGAAGAAAAAAGAAACAATATCTGCTTGTGATTGTTCCTTAGGCATGTTGCTAAAAATTGTACAATGGAAGGCAATAAAAAAAAGGAATAAAGAGATCAATCACACTTAATCAAGAAATATCTAATGGAGAATCCGGAGGCAGGGAATAGTGGCTGGAAAAAGATGGGACAAAGGATAGAACTTGGGAGAGCAATTCATTTTCTTTAACCATGGCTTTAGGCTATATTCCATAGGATAAAATTCACCGTAAAAAGGATGAATTATTCAATGAATTTAGATAATTTTTTATCTAGATTAATTGAATAATTTATTCTTTCTATCGTGAATTCTATCTAACCGAACATAGTCTTAAATTACAGAATAGAACTGCAAGATTTACGGAGGAAGATGGATGAAATCCATAATTACTGGATGGAAAAATTTAAGAACTTGAGTAATCTCTATTCCTTCCATTCTTAATCTGAAAAGCCTACAAACAAAAAAAAAAGAATACTAAAAAAATCTTCCAAATTTATCATCGTAGACTGGTGTGTGGATTTCCAAATTTGTCACTTGTAAAAAGCAATCTCCACGTCGATTTCCAAGCCTATTTTGAGTGATAATTACCCTGTTTAGACTAATTTAAAAAATGCTTTCCATATCACACAAATTTATTTGGCGCATTACCAAAAATACTTTGAATGCTAAAAATGCAAATTAATGAAACAACACATCGGTTCATGGATCTAATGGGATTTATTATTTCGGGAATTTGGAAAGTTGCCAATTTGCCACCCACATTAAAAGCCTCGATCGTTTGGCTACAGGTGTTAGAGAATAACAAGTGTTAAACATTATTGTTACTGATGATTGTAGCGATGAAGCCATAGATTACTAGCATTTTACAAGTGAATGACCTAAAAATAATTAACCTAATTTTTTTAAATAAGAATGTTAAAATGAATTAGATAAAATTATGTTTTTTGAAAAGTTTTAAACTAGTTTATGTTAACAATCAAATTACTTTATTTCACTTATTAAGAGAATGTTTTACCTTAAAGTTGCTTCTAAACCGTTTATAAGTAGAAAAGAATTAAAAAAAACATTTGATAATAAAAATAAAAAAAATAAAAAAAAAGGTGACAAAGCTATAATTGTTTTTGCTGATTCTGCTTCTAAAAAATTAAATAGAATGATTTTAGTTAAAAATTTAAATATTATTATTTTAATAATTTAAAATTTTAATAATAATAATAATATAATATTATTTTAAATAATTTTAAATAATATATTTATTTATTATTTAAAATTTTAACAGTTATTTACATTACGCTACTTGGTAGTATCAAACTTTGAAAAAAATATTCAATATTCATTTATTTTAGATTTAAATCAGTGTTTTAAATTGGAATTCGTTGGAAGCTAAATACGTACTGACGATATTGATCGATATTTTAAATTATGATTTTAATGATTAATTTTGTTATAAATATCAAATAATATATAATATATTAAGTGATAACTAGAAGAGACGCCTTCTGAATATCTATATATTTGATTTTTCAAAAAAAAATAGCTGTAGTGTTTTTTCAAATTTTTAATTAAAGTTTATGTAAGCCACGTCATTCTGTTTTTACAAAATATTCACATATTTTAAACGAGAAAACATATAACTATAGATATATATTGATAAAAAATGTAAATGAGCATTTAATTACTAAAAACAATATGAAATGAATATATTAATACTAATACGTGAAAACACTAATAATACTATAAAGATAAATTAGTTAATACTTTTCCATCCAATTAGAGTAATACGACTGCACAATGCGATAGTGATAGATAATATTAATAATTTTTACCCTATTTTTATTAGCATTTAAAGTCCTTTTATTTTGCTTTATAGGCACTTAGAAAACATATTAATACAACTTGAAATGCAATATTATTATTTTTAGAATTTAGTTTTATATTTCAAAACATATTTCTTTTCCAAATCTAGTACTTTAGTTCTAGTTCAACCAAGAAAGTCAATTATCATATGTTTCTTCTTGAGTAAAGTGATATTGATATTTGATATAAATATTGGTTTCATGAATATGAAAAGTAATATTAACATGATAATGTGATCGAATTTAAAATATTTAAGCACAAGTTAATAGTAGTAAACTTACTAAGTCTCATTAAGCCCAAAACCTAGCATATGAGAATCATTCCTTAGTTGACAATATATAAGGTCAACCAAATGATAGTTCTACTATATTGTTATAACTCGCTTAATCTATTAACTTATTGAGACAAATAAAAATATAACTCAATTTAAATGCTTAAGCCAAATTCGTAGTAGTTAGCTCACTAAGCCTTATATACAATATTATCATCATTTCTCACGTTGAAATAAATCAAATATAAAAAAATAAACTCCATAAAATAATTAGATTGCCACCTCTTAACAATGGAATAACAATATTTGAATTGCAAATTGCGCATATATAGGCTATTTGAAATAGATATCTTATGGTAAAAATAGAGTACATGACAAATGAATGTCAATTATCAAACAAGGAGTTACCGTGTTAAGGATGTGTTTCTTTGGAGAGAAGAAAAAATAAGAGGAAAGAAAACTAGAGAGGGAAAGAAAAAGAAAGAGAAAAGAAAAAAAATGATCACGTGCAAGAACAGAACAGAGGCACGGCCGGCTGTTATGGACTTAGTCATTTAAGAGCTAAGTGTTAGGAAACCCCAGGAATATTTTATAATTTTTCATAGAGATAGACATTACATTTTATATTCCATAGCGGAAGAATATCTCTGAAACAGGCCAGTCCCAAAAACCCAGTGAAGATCGTTAAGCGAGGGGGTCAACACGATGTGATAGAAAGTACCTAGAGCGAGCGAGGAGGTTGATGTCGAGGTAGGCGCCCAAGTGTTTGCCCTCTGCAGTCTCACACACATGGATGCCTCGAACTCTCTTCTTCCTCGCCCGGTGCTAGCCTCGGGAAGAAGATCCAAGCCTTTATACTCTTTCTTCAATCCTTGCGCCACCTCCAAGAGAGATGCATCAATGAAGATGGAGAGGAGATGTAGAAACTGCCAAGAGAAGTCCTTCTTGCGCCAAGAGGAAGAAAGGAAGAAGACTTGCGGCTATGGAAGAGAGAATGCGCCAATGCCTCCTTTGCTTTCGCCCCTTTGTTTGCTCACGCCTCCAAGAGAATTAGTATTTTAAGAGGGGGTGGCAAGGGTTCGCTTTTATAGAAGCAAGAGGCGGTTTGGCATGGGCTTAGATCATGACAAGTGGGCAACTAGGATGAGGGGTTGACAATTAGGGTTTGAGGCAATGAAAGTCTCTAAAACTTTACCATAAACCCTCATTCAACTTATCCATATTAGCAAGCCCAACTTAGCAATGGGCCTAGCCCAAGGTCCATTATGCATGTTAACCAAGTCATTGGATCCAATCCAACTTAACCTAAGGTCAAATGAGGCTAACCATGGTTACATTAGTCAATATGCCAAAAATGGAAGTTGGTTCCAATAAGTTTCTTCCATCTCATCAGGCCCATTGGCGCTGATGAAATCTCCAAAATAGATCCGAATTATCCAATAACTCGATCATAAGGCTTTCCGATCAATACGAGAACTCGAGTATCTTGGTGTGCGACCCTGTAGGTTCCTCTGATGCTGGCAGTGCTGACCAAAGGTCACCACAAGCAGTGAGTGGCACCTAGTAGTGCATCGCTGCTACCCAGGTCATTGGAATGGATATCGATATCGATATCCCCATCATCGCGACTAGGTACAGATACATTATAGTCCCTTTGCCAAACTGATATCCGATTGGACAAGCATGTCATCACTTGTTTTCACCCAATTAGATGGTCATGACTAAAATAAGTTCTCACCTGGGTATGGCCATACACTTTCAGTCATAGAACCATAGAGGAGCTCCATGGATATCATGCTTCCCATAGGAAGGGGCAAATCCTTTTGTCTGTACATTGATCTTCTAATATGAGTCGTGACATACTCAATGACAACCGTTATAACTTTCCAATTATGGCGAGGTGTTAGGTTGCATCAAAGCATGTCCCTAATCATACAAAAGAGTCAATGACCTCAAGTATAAGGATCAATGCATCTCCTATCACTTGTGAGGATAACTCATGACACTAAGTCATTGCCTCACAGCAGGTCTGTCCAGTATACCTACCACTGATATACCCATATATTTGCGTTAGCACCTCGTGCCTAACTAGCTCATATACCAGTCTCACAAGTACCAGAGCTGTCTCATATCTGCTCAGGTACATCGACTGGGGATAATTATTTGAGCACAGATCCAATCTGTCTCCAGGGACATTATCATGTAAGTACATAATCGCAGATGTAGACAAACATAGATAATGACAATGACAGAAAGATATATAAATATCAGAGTCAAGTAGTACAAAGATGGACCATAACTAGGTCCTATGGCATATACACCAACAATCTCCCACTTGCACTAAGACCTAGAGATAGAGAAATCTCAACCCCATATCTCTAGCGTGACCATCATGCTTCTGCTGCGCCAAAGCCTTGGTCAATGGGTATGCCAGATTGTTCTCTGTGTTAACTCTGCTAATCTTGACATCACCTCTATCGATGATCTCTCTGATCAGGTGAAATCTCCTGAGTATATGTTTAAATCTTTGATGAGACCGTGGTTCCTTAGCTTGTGCAATTGTCTCATTGTTTATCACAGTGGAGATCAATGGGATCCATTGCACTTGGAACCACCTGAAGTTCAGAAATGAACTTCCTGATCCAAACGGCTTCTTTGGCTACCTCAGAAGCGGCCACATACTTAGCCTTGGTTGTAGAATCAACTATGGTGGATTGCTTGAAGCTTTTCCAACATACAATGCCTCCATTCATCTTGAACACACAGCCGGCCTGCGATATGAAGTCGTCAGGGTCAGACTGGAACGACACATCAGTGTAGCCCTGAACACTGAGCTCTTCCTATCCCCCATAGACCAGGAACATATCCTTAGTTCTTCTCAAATACTTAAGGATGTTCTTTACAGCCACCCAGTGCTGCATACCTGGATTGGATTGGTATCGGTTGGTTATGCTCACAGCATAAGCCACATCTGGTCTAGTACATAACATTGCATACATGATTGATTCGATTGCCGAAGCATAGGGAACTCGACTCATTTCATCCCTCTCAGCCTGTGTGGTGGGACACTGGCTTTTTGAGAGAGTAAGACCATGTCTTATTGGAAGGTATCCTCTTTTGGATTGCTCCATATAGAACCTTTCCAAGACCTTATCAATGTAGGTACTCTGACTAAGGGCGAGTAGCCTCTTGGATCTATCCCAGTAGATCTTCACGCCTAGTATATAGGCGGCCTCCCCTAAGTCTTACATCTCGAAACACTTCCCCAACCATGTCTTCACAGACTGAAGACTAGGGATGTCGTTTCCGATGGGCAGTATATCATCGACATACAAGACTAGAAAAGTCACCAAGCTCCCACTGAATTTTCTGTACACACAGGCGTCATCTTCGCTTTTGATAAAGCCATAGTCTCTTGCAGCTTCATCAAACCGAAGATTCCAACTTTGAGATGCTTGCTTTAATCCATAAATGGATTTCTTTAGCCTGCGGACCTTATTGGCATCTGCGGGATGGATGAAACCATCAGGTTGTGTCATATACACATCCTCTATCAGCTTTCCATTAAGGAATGTGGTCTTAACATCCATCTGCCATACCTTGATGACACCGAAATTTATAGTAAATTTCATGCCATTTTATATTTCTTTTCGTGTCATATTTATTAACTTTTGCTTGTTTTTAAGCATTATTTGCTAAATATTACGGAATCTACAGAATTTCTTATTTTTCATGAATTTCAGATAAAAGTGTCATATTTTGATGGATTTTGAAGTATTTGAGCACACGAATGAATTCAGGACGTCGAAACGAAGCTGCTCGCCAATTTTCATGCAAATCGGAGCGAGTTTGAAAAATACACCCTGGGTGTAATGGATATTACGGGTGTAATTTCTGCCCAAAACTATGGCAGTGCCGTAAAAAATAACACGGGCCATAATTTAGAGCAATTTCCGACCAGAAAGTTCAGTTGATTTTACGGCACTGCCGTAATTTATTTTACGGCCGTAATTTGCACCTGGTCGCGCGACTCTTACGGGCCCGAAACTTACGAGGGCCATAACTTTTGATCCAAAGCTCCAAATCGAGATCCGAAAGATGTTCTAGACTCGTCTTTAAGAGGAGAAGACACACGAAGTGGAAAGGGTAACTTTTATCACGTATCTAGGGAGAAATTGCCAGAGAGGCGGCTAGAGTTTGTTCTCGCACCGAGAGGCGTAGAGGGCACCTCAGGCCTTGATTTTCACGCAGAAGCTTCGCCTGGAGGAGAAGACAACAGCCCAGAATTTGAAAAGGAAAAGGAGTTCAATTGGAGGAGGAATTGATAAAATCGGTGGTGACAGCACTGTTCATCGAGTTCTGCTTGCAAAATACGGCTGTGAAATATTTCACAGCCGTGCTGTATTTTCTAAAACCTCTTTTCTAGTTGATTTTTGATCTTCTGAATTTATGGATTATTATATTTTCTTCTTCATGCAAGCTTAATACTGTTTTGGGACATAGGGTTTAATCCCTTTGATTTTTAATGATTAGATAACTCTTTTCTTTCGTCATGATAATCTTTGTTGTGATAATTTTACTCTTGTGATAAATTGTGCTTAGATTCTCTATAATTGCATGTTATTAATTATGTTCTTAGAGTTTTCGCAATAAGACTGAAAGGTGATTTGCTTGAGAGCTTGGAACCCTAGAATTGCATGTTAGGAACCCTTCTTTAGGTAGATCCTATTTGATCTGTTCTAGTAGAATTATTGCCATGATTATAACATGTATCTATAGATCGAGTCTATTTGTCAAATATGGAGATCTTGCACGAAAGTGAGGATCGGAACGTTGGAGATCCATGAGTAAAACTAGTGTAGAATCTGGATGCACAAAAGTGATCTTTGAGACCCCACTAAAGATTATCAACTTAGAATCCGGATGCACGAAAGTGATCCTTGTGATCTTTGATTGATGATTTACTTACCTACAACATTGAAAATAGATCTTGCACAAAAGTGAGGATCGGTTATCTGCAAGATTGTCTGCACGAAAGTGAGACAATACCTTTATCAAGTAAATTAGGTCTTTATCATGACAAGATTTGATTGACGACTCTTTATTTATGTCTAATCGTTAGAATCAAGGAGGATGAAACCCTAGTCCCAATATTTCTCTCTGATTATCTAAGTTAGTGTGTTTTCCATTATTGCTTTGCATCATATTTAGTTCGCTTAGCTAGTAAGAATACCACTATTTGGTACTTAACAATAAGGTCCCAGTGGATTCAATACTTTTCTTTATTACTTCGATAGTTCCGTGCACTTGCGAAAACCTAACAACAAATTTTTGGTGCCGTTACCAAGGATTAGTCCAAGGTACACGCGTACCAGACTTATAGTGTTCCCTTTCGGGCTATCATACCTCATAATCATGATATGCAGCTATAGCAAGCAGAATCCGAATGGATTTGATTATGGCAACTGGTGAAAAAGTTACATCATAGTCTACCCCGTGGACCTATCTGAATCCTTTAGCCACTAGTCTGTAGGTAACTATGTTGCCATCCATGTCGGTCTTTCTTTTGAAGACACATTTACACCCTATAGGTTTTATCTCTTCAGGCGGCTCAACCAAATCGCAGACTTGGTTAGCCGACATAGAATCCATTTCGGATCGCAAGCCCTCAAGCCATCTCTCGGAGTCCAGTCCACTGACCGCCTCATCATAGGTTCTGGGTTCATCCTCAATGATGAAGATCCTGTCGTGTTGGGTCTGTTGGGAAACCCCGGGGACATTTTACAATTTTCAGAGTGATAGACATACATTTTTCGCAGCGGAAGAATGTCCCCGAAACAGGCCAGAACCAAAAACCCAGTGAAGATCTCTTGCGAGGGGGTCGACACGATGTGATAGTAAGTACCTTTAAGCAATTAGAAGCCGATGTCGATGAAGGCGCCCAAGTGTTCGCCCTCTGCAGTCTCGCACACACGGATTCCTCAAGTTTTCTTCTTCCTCGCCCGGTGCTAGCCTCGGGAAGAAGATCCATGCCTTAGGAGAGTCCTCCAAGCAACTTGCACCACCACCAAGATATGATGCGCCAAGGAGATGGAAGGAGAAGAGAACGCCGCAAGCCTTCTTGTTCCTTTGCGCCAAGGAAAGGAAAAGGAGAAGCATGCTTGCGCCCTTGATGGAAGAAGAAAAGCTCTAAGCTCTCCAAGCCGTCGCCCTCTAGTGCTTCACGCCTCCAAGGAATTAGCATCATGAAGAGAGGGGGCGGCAAGGGCTTATTTATAGGAGCAAGAGGCGGTTAGGGGAGAATGGCAAGTGTTGACAATTAGGGCATGATTCTAGGAGATTATCCAATCAAATATATTGATTAAATCTCCACTCCCATATGTGCCTAAGACTTGCCAAAGCAAGCATCAGCCATATGCGCCCATATCATGCCATATGAGGCATTAATCCCATCCATGCGCCTAGACTTAGTCAAGGCAATATGATGGATTGCCTAATGTGGCTTGGGCGCAAGTCCTAATCCAATTAGGACTCTAATTATGTTAATAATCAGCCCACAATTGTCAAACACAATCCAATCAATTATCTTGTGTGATTTAATCAAATCCAATTTGATTTAATCACCTAGGAGATACCAAACAAGGCATAGGCGCAAATTCTAGTCCAACTAAAATCCCATATGCGCCTATCCCATTAATTCATCCCCATTATACCCTTCAAGCCTCATAGCCCTTCAATACAACTTATTAGCAACCCCAACTAAGCAATGGGCCAAGCCCAAAGTCCATTATGCATGTTAACCAAGCTATTGGATCCAATCCAATTTAACCCATGGCTAAATGAGGCTAACCATGGTTAATTTGATCGATATGCCAAAAACGAAAGTTGGCCACAATAAGTTTCTTCCATCTCATCAGGCCCATTGGCGCTGATGAAATCTCCCAAATAGATCAGAGTTATCCAATAACTCGATCTAAAGGCTACCCGATCAATATGAAAACTCGAGTATCAAGGTGTGCGACCCTGTAGGTTCCTCTAACGCTGGTAGTGCTGACCAAAGGTCATCACAAGCAGTGAGTGGCACCTAGCAGTGCATCGCTGCTACCCAGGTTATTGGAATGGATATCGACATCGACATCCCCATCATCGCAACTAGGTACAGATGCATTACAGTCTCTTTGCCGTACTGATATCCGATTGGACAAGTGTGGCACCACTTGTTTTTCATCCAATCACATGGCTATGACTAAAACAGGTTCTCACCTGGGTATGGCCATACACTCTCAGTCATAGAACCATAAGGGAGCTCCATGGATATCATACTTCCCTAAGGAAGGGGCAAATCCTATGTCTGTCCATTGACCTTCTCATATGGGTCGTGACATGTTCAATGACAACCGTTATGACCTCCCAACTACGGCAAGGTGTTAGGTTGCATCAAAGCAAGTCCCTAACCATATAGAATGGTCAATGACCTCAAGTCAAGGGATCAATGCATCTCCTGTCACTTGTGAGGATAACTCATGACACCAAGTCATAGCCTCACAGCGGGTCTATCCAGTATATCCTCCAATGATATACCCATGTGTCTGCGTTAGCACCACGTGCCTAACCAGCCCACATACCAGTCTCACAAGTACCAGAGCTGTCCCATATCCACTCAGGTACATCGACTAGGGACAATCATTTGAGCACAGATCCAATCTGTCTCCAGGGACATTATCATGTAAGTACACAATCGCAGGTGTAGACAAACAATGATAACGACAATGCCAGAAAGATATATGAATATCAGAGTTAAGCAGTACAAAGATGGACCAAAACTAGGTCCTAGGGCATATACACCAACAATCTCCCACTTGCACTAAGACCTAGAGGTTGAGCAACCTCAACCCCATATCTCTAGTACGACCATCATGCTTCTGCTGCGCCAAAGCCTTGGTCAGTGGGTCTGCTAGATTGCTCTCTGTGTCAATTCTGCTAATCTTGACATCACCTCGATCAATGATCTCTTTGATCAGGCGAAATCTCTTGAGTATGTGTTTGGACCTTTGATGAGACTGTGGTTCCTTAGTATGTGCAGTTCCCATTGTTGTCATAGTAGAGCTCAATGGGATCCATTGCACTTGGAACCACCTGAAGTTCAGAAAAGAACTTCCTGATCCAAACGGCTTCATTGGCTGCCTCAGAAGCAACCACATACTCAGCTTCGGTTGTAGAATTAGCTATGGTGGATTGCTTGAAGCTCTTCCAGCATACAGCACCTCCAACCATCTTAAACTAATAGCTAGTCTGCGATCTGAAGTCGTCAGGATCAGACTGGAACGATCATTAGTGAAGCCCTACACACTGAGTTCTTCCTGTCCCCCGTAGACTTTATAGAATAAATCTTTAGTCCCTTTCATGATACTCAAGGATATTCTTTACAGCCACCCAGTGCTGCAAACCTGGATTGGATTGGTATCGGCTGGTTATGCTTACAGCATAACCCACATCTGGTCTTGTACACAGCATTGCATACATGATTTATCCCATTGCCGAAGCATAGGGAAATCGACTCATGTTATCCCTCTCAGCCCGTGTTGTAGGACACTGGCTCTTTGAGAGAGTAAGGCCATCTCTCACTGGAAGGTATCCCTTCTTGGATTGCTCCAAGTTGAACCTCTCCAGGACCTTATCAATGTGGGTACTCTGACTAAGGGCCAAGAGCCTCTTGAATCTATCCCGGTAGATCCTCATGCCTAGAATATAGGCGGCCTCCCCTAAGTCCTTCATCTCGAAACACTTCCCTAACCATGTCTTCACAGCTTGAAGACTAGGGATATCGTTTCGGATGAGCAGTATGTCATCGACATACATGACCAGAAAAGTCACCAAGCTCCCACTGAATTTTCTGTATACACAGGCGTCTTCTTCACTTTTGATAAAGTCATAATCTCTCACAGCTTCATCAAACTGAAGATTCTAACTTCGAGATGCTTGCTTTAATCCGTAAATGGATTTCTTTAGCCTGCAGACTTTACTAGTATCTGCAGGATGGATGAAGTCATTAGGTTGTGTCATATACACATCCTTAGTTAGCTTCCCGTTAAGGAACGCTGTCTTCACATCCATCTGCCATATCTCATAGTCATGATATGCAGCTATAGCAAGCAGAATCCGAATGGATTTGATCATGGCAACTGGCGAGAAGGTTTCATCATAGTCCACCCCGTGGACTTGTTTAAATCCTTTAGCCACTAGTCTACCCTTATAGGTAAATATTTTTCCATCCATGTCTGTCTTCAACTTGAAGACCTATTTACACCCTATGGGTTTTACCCCATCAGGCAGCTCAACCAAATCCCAGACTTGGTTAGCCGACATGGAATCCATCTCGGATCGCATGGCCTCAAGCCATCTCTCGGAGTCCGGTCCACTGACCGCCTCATCATAAGTCCTGGGTTCATCCTCCATGATGAAGATCCCGTCGTGTTGGGTCGGCAGCGACCCATACCTCTCAGGTGCACGACGAAACCTCCCAGACCTACATGGGGCCTGTGTCTGAGCCTCAGGCTGCCTAGCAACCGGTGCAAGTGGCTCAGGTTCCCATCTCTATGTCTTGTGGTTGCACTTGGACCTCGTCCAAGTCAAACTTCCTCCCACTAACTTCTTTCATGAGAAATTCTTTCTCTAGAAAGACCGCACCCCGAGCAACAAAAACTTTGTTTTCGGTGGGAATATAGAAGTAGTAACCCTTAGTCTCCTTAGGGTACCCCACAAACATATACTTATCAGATCTAGGTCCTAGCTTGCTAGAATCCTGACGTTTGACATAAGCCTCACATCCCTAGATCCTGATAAAAGTGAGATTAGGGCGTCTCCCATTCCATACCTCGTATGGAATCTTTGAGACACTCTTAGATGGAACATTATTCAGTAGTGCATGTCCCCAGAATGAGGGAGGTAGAGTTGCATGACTCATCATAGACTGAACTATGTCCAACAAGGTTCGATTTCTCCTTTCAGATACACCATTCTACCGAGGTGCTCTAGGAGGAGTGAGTTGGGATAGGATCCCACACTTACTCAGATAGTCAAAGAATTCACTGCTCAGGTGCTCTCCATCACGATCTGATCGAAGATCCTTAAAGGATCTACCAAGCTGGTTCTCTACTTCATGTCTGAACTCCTTAAATTTCTCAAAGGATTCAGACTCATGTCTCATCATGTAGACATAACCATATCTACTGAAGTCATCAGTAAATGTGATGAAGTAGTTATACCCTCCTTTGGCTTGTTTATTGAATAGCCCACACACATCACTATGTATGAGATCCAACAAACCTCCTGCCCTCTCACCAGTCTTGGTGAAGAGCGTCTTTGTCATTTTCCCTAATAAACAAGTCTCACATGTATCAAGTTCCTCCAAGGAACTCGAATCTAGCAACCCATTTTCATGGAGTTGTCGAATGCGATTCTTGTTTATATGGGCTAATCGACAATGCCGTAGGAAAGCACCAACTGAACCACTCAGTTTGGTCCTTTTAATATTTATGTTACAAATAGAGCTAACCATGTCCAAGACATGCGGACCATTGCATAAAGTACCCTTCCCATAAAACATGTTTGCAAAAGAAAAAGAACATAAGTTCTCTTTTATTTCAAACCTAAATCCTTTCTTTGCCAAGAAAGGAGTGGATACAATGTTTTGGTAAGGGAAGGTACATAATAGCAATTGTCTAGCTTTAACTGAAGTCCAGAAGGCAGGGAGAAAAACTCCTACAGCAACAGCAACAACTTGTGCCCTGTTACCTATCCGTAGGTCAATCTCTCTAGGCCTTACCGATCTATCCTTTCTGAGCCTTTGCATATTTGTACTCCACATGCGGTATCCAATACCCATGTCATAGGAGTAGAAAGGTTGACTTTGGTAACATAAATACCTGAGCATGAAGACAAGGCCTTGCCTTTCTTCTCCTCATTCTGAAGTTGCAACATGTCCTTCAACATGTGAGGTGGCCCTCCACATGAATAGCACCTATTATTCCTGATCATATCCATCTTTAATTTCAGTTCCTTGGTCAAGCCTTTCGGCTCAACACACTGAATATCAACTTTAGCAGGATTGAGCTCAACCAATTCATCAAAGAGCTGCCTTAGATTAAAATAATTTCAGAGGCACTCTTCGATTCATATCACCATTTAAATTCAAGTGACATGTTGGTTAGCAATCTCCAAAGTATCAACCTGATGCTTATCATAAGCATCCCTCTCAGCCGCTGAGGCCGAGCATGGAAGTGGCTCAGGAATAAGACGCTCAAGAACATAAAGCTTCCTCTCGAGCTTGAGCACGATTCTCAAGTTCATATACCAATCCAGTAAGTTAGATCCAACCAACTTATCCAGGGTAGATCGCAGTGACCAACTGCTATTGTTCATAGCCATTGTTCTACAACAACCAAGAAACAGCAGATTAGTACTACTTCGAGTCATTTGAACTGGACTTGCCTTTTAAATGACCATGGCTCCCACTATTTTTAATCGAATTGACAACCCACAAAGTCAATCGAGAAATCCAAGATTTCCTAGTGAGATGAGATCCTCATTCCACACAGGGCTTCGCGTCCCACGAGGGTGGGATGAGATGCACAAAGTGACCCATGTTTCCTAAGGTGGGCGCGCCGGCCGATTGCTCCAAGCAATTCCCCTTATTGAGACAGTCTAGGCATTTCATGTCCAGCGAGGGCTGGATACAGCATGAAACCCTAACCTCTCAACGATGCCTCTAGAGTTTCATCATGTGCCTAGCACACATGAAAATCTAGTCAAGTCCATTCCTAACCGTTATGCCCAGGGCCAACGAGTTTCCTTGCGAAGGCACGCCCAGGTTAAAACTGGACTGGGGAAACCATTGCCACCACGCACTTTCTAAAGATAAGTGGGTGTGTCCCACGAGGGTGGGAAATAGTTCACAACTCCACTGATCGATAGCTTAGTGAGGGCTATGCGTTAGAAGGCTACTAGACTTGATATTTTAATTGAGGGTTTTTGTTTAAGGTCTCATCATCTCAGTTTTATCTTATGTCTATCATTACAGGCATGCAATCCTATGGTGATAACATAACGATAAAACATCACAGGCATGCTTTAGCTTTTGTAAAGAAAGCAATAAAAGGATGATGTGATCATAGCCCATTCAAGACATTGAACCAATCCATGCCAAAAGGGGGTTCAACTCTTGACCTAGGATTCAAGCCCCAAGATTAGACCTAGCCTAGCCGACCTCTAGCTCTATCTTCAAGGTTGGCTCCAAGGTCATTCTCCCATGGTTTAGCTCTCAAACCCTAGGGGTACACCCACAAGGTTCGGCCAATGCCATGGTCTTCCTCCAAGGAAGGTGCGCCATTTAGCAAGCCACAAGAGGGATAGCACACAAGCACAAGGCTCGGCCAAACCCTAACTTGCGCCCCATGCAAGGATGTGCCACCATTGAAGCTTGTTGCGCCATCATGCAAGGATGCGCAACCAAGCAAGCATGCACCTTGCTCCAAGTAGATGCGCCATCCTAATCTTCTTCTTAGTTAAAAGCAAAAAGAAAAGCGGCACGCAGGCCTCACAAGGATACATCACAGGCATGTTAAGGGGCTTGATATATGACCACAACATCATGCATAATCAAGTACTTACTCATGCAATTCTATATGCTCATGAAAAACATAAAATCTGAAATTTTACTTTTTCATAAAACATGTCTCTCTTCCTTCCCTTCATATCACAAATCTTTGATTCTAAGTTTCTCTCAGGAGTCTACAAGAGGCATACCGGTTGCCCTCCTTGCAATCCCTAACTTGCTAGGATAAGGGCAATCACCCAGTCCATGCCCTATTCCAACAAGTCTCTCAAGATAGGTCTATCCTATTATGAGAGGAGAAATTTTTTCTTCCACGTGTGGGTCTATCCCATCACATGAAGAGAGCAAAGAACCACAAGAAGTTAATTAGAAGTAAGAAACAAGAGACCTACAATTTTTCTACTTAAAGAAAAACCATGCGCCAACATCTATGCAATATTCGAAAATGTAGATATGGCATGTGAGCATGAAAAGCATGAAAGAACATCGTTCGAGGCTCGCAAGTCGCTCTGATACCACTGTTGGGAAACCCCGGGGACATTTTACAATTTTTAGAGTGATAGACATACATTTTTCGCAGACATATGGGTATATCAGTGGTGGATATACTGGACCGACCCACTGTGAGACAATGACTTGGTGTCGCGAGTTATCCTCACAAGTGATAGGAGATGCATTGATCCCTTGACTTGAGGTCATTGGCCATTCTATATGGTTAGGGATATGCCTTGATACAACCTAACGTCTTGCCGTAGTTGGGAGGTAATAACGGTTGTCATTGGGCATATCACGACCCATATGAGAAGGTCAATGAACAGACATAGGATTTGCCTCTTCCTAAGGGAAGCATGATATCCATGGAGCTCCTCTATGGTTTTATGACTGAAAGTGTATGGCCATACCCAGGTGAGACCTGATTTAGTCATAGCCATGAGATTGGATAAAAACAAGTGGTGACACACTTGGCCAATCGGATATCAGTTCGGCAAAGAGACTGTAATGCATCTGTACCTAATTGCGATGATGGGGATGTCGATGTCGTTATCCATTTCGATGACTTGGGTAGTAGTGATGCACTACTAGGTGCCACTCACTGCTTGTGGTGACCATGGGTCAGCACTGCCAACGTCAGAGGAACCTACAGGGTCGCACACCTTGATACTCGAGTTCTCGTAATGATCGGGAAGCCTTATGATCGAGTTATTGGATAGCTCGGATCTATTTTGGAGATTTCATCAGCGCCAATGGGTCTGATGAGATGGAAGAAATTCATTGGAGCCAACTTCCATTTATGGCATATTAACCATGGTTAGCCTAATTTGACCTTGGGTTAAATTGGATTGGATCCAAGTGCTTGGTTAACATGTATGATGGACCTTGGGCTGGGCCCATTGTAAAGTTGGGCTTATTGGGCTTAAGGAGAAGGAGAAAGTAGGCGTGTGCTTAACCCTAGTTAGACTAGAGTTAACGCCTATGGTTTGAAATTAATCATATAGGTTAATTAATTAATTAATTAGAATCCTAATTGGATTAGGACTAATTATTTAATTAATTAATTAGAATCCTAATTAGATTAGGATTTAATTGTTTAAATAATTAGAATCCTAATTGGATTAGGATTTAATTGTTTGAATCAATTAGAGTCCTAATTAGATTAGGACTTGATTAACTTGATTAATTCTCCTACATCCTCTCTTAGCCGCCCACTTGATTTGAATTGTAGCCACACATTAGACCGCCTCTTGCTCTATATAAGAGGCCCTAGACGCCCCCTCTTGACACAGAATTAATCTTGAAGGCGTGATCACAAGAGAGAGGCGAGAGCAAGAGGTAGTGGCGCACTTCTCTTCCATCCAACCCTAGCCGAGAACACTTCATCTTCCTTTCCTCTTGGCGTGAGGAACTTGGTGTTGCTTGGCGACTTCCTTCTCCTCATCTTCCTCTTGGCGCATATACCTTGGAGGTGGCGCAAGGCTTGAGGAATAAGTACAAGGCTTGGATCTTCTTCCCGAGGCTAGCACCGGGCGTGGAAGAAGAGGACTCGAGGTGATCCGTGTGTGCGAGACTGCAGAGGGCGCACGCTTGGGCGCCTACTTCGACATCAGCCTAACCTTGCTCAAGGTACTTTCTATCTCATCGTGTCGACTCCCTCGCTTGCGATCTTCACTGGGTTTTTGGGACCGGCTCGTTTTGGGGATATTGCTTCCGCTGTGCAATGTTTTGTGTAATTTCTATCTCTGAAAATTGTAAAATATCCCCGGGGTTTCCCAACAGTGGTATCAGAGGGACTTGCGAGACTCGAACGATGTAATTTCATGCTTTTCCATGCTCGCATGCCATATCTCAATTTTCGCAAATTGCATGATCACATGACAAACAATTTTTCTAAGTAGGAAAAATTAGGGTTTCTTGTTTCTATCATCTTTTCAATCTCTTTTGGATTTTGGATTATTTTTCTTGTATGATTTAAAGGATCAAAGGCGCACGTGGTTTTGTCAAGTAGGACGGGCATTGTGTCTTCGGACTGGCCGGGTCTCTTGATCTAACAAAATTACCAGCCGAAAGGATCTTTGAAATCATCATGAAAGTTTAATCACAAATAACCAAAAGATTTGTGATAAGAAGATGAGGAAAAGATATTGGTTTTATGAAAAAGTAAAATTTTAGATTTTATGTTTTTCATGAGCATGCAGAACTGCATGTGTAGATACCTTGCTTGTGCATAATGTTGTGATCATGAGTCAAGCCCCTTTGCATGCATGTGATGTATCTTTGTGAGGCCTGCGTGCCGCTTTTCTTTTTTTTTATTTTTGTAACAAGAAGAAGAAGATTAGGGCGCAACCACATGGAACCCTGGCATGCTTGATGGCGCATGGAGGAGTGGCGCAAGATGGCATGGCCAAACCCTAGGGTTTGAGAGCTAGCCATCTTGGCTCCTTGCATGGTGGCGCATCATCTATGGAGAAAGACCCATGGCATTGGCCGAACCCATGAGGGACACCTCTAGGGCTTGAGAGCTAAACCATGGTGAGAAGGACCTTGAAGCCAACCTTGAAGTTCAAGTTAGAGGTCGGCTAGGTTAGGTCTTGTCTTTGGGGCTTGAATCCTAGGTCAAGAGTTGAACCTCCTATTGGCATGGGTTGGTTCAATGTCTTGAATAGGCTATGATCACATCATTCATTTATTATTTTCGATATCTGCTAAAACATGCCTATTTTATCGTTATGTTATCACTATAGGATTGCATGACTGTAATGTTAGACATAAGATAAAACTGATGAGACCTCAAAAACCCTCATAAATAAATATCAAGTATAGTAGCCTTCTAACGCATAGCCCTCACTAAGCTATCGATCAGTGGTGTTGTGAACTGTTTCCCACCCTCGTGGGACACACCCACTTATCTTTAAAAAGTGCGTGGTGGCAATGGTTTCCTCAGTCCATTTTAATCAGGCGCGCCTTCGCAAGGAAACTTGTTGGCCCTGGGCATAACGGTTAAGAATATACTTGACTAGATTTCACATATGCTGGGCATATGGTGGAGCTCTAGAGGCATCATTGAGAGGCTAGGGTTTCATGTTGTATCCAACCCTCACTGGACATGAAATGCCTAGACTGTCTCAATAAGGGGAATTGCTTGGAGCAATCGGCCGGCGTGCCCACCTTAGGAAGCATGGGTTACTTTGTGCATCTCATCCCACCCTCGTGGGACGCGAAGCCTCATGTGGAAAAGGGATCCCATCTCACTAGGAAGTCTTAAACTTCCCGATTGACTTTGTGGGTTGTCAATTCGATTAAAATAGTGGGAGAAATAATCATTTAAAACAAGTCCAGTTTAAATGATTTGAAGTAGTACTAATCTGCTGTTTCTTGACTGTTGTAGAACAATGGCAACGAACAATAGCGGTTGGTCACTGCGATCTATCCTTGAGAAGGACAAGTTGGTTGGATCCAACTTGATGGATTGGTATATGAACTTGAGAATTGTGCTCAAGCTCGAGAGAAAGTTCTATGTCCTTGAGCAGCTCATTCCTGAACCACTTCCATGCTCGGCCTCAGCGGCTGAGAGGGATGCTTATGATAAGTATCAGACTAATACTTTGGAGGTTGGACAATTGATGCTAACCAACATGTCGCCCAAACTTCAAGGGCAATATGAATTGAAGAGTGCCTCTGAGATTATTACTAATCTAAGACAGCTCTTTAATGAATTGGTTAAGCTCAATCCTCCTAAAGTTAATATTCAGTGTGTTGAGCCAAAAGGTTTGACCAAGGAACTGAAATTAAAGATGGAATGGATCAGGAACAATAAGTGCTATTCATGTGGAGGGCCACCTCATATGTTGAAGGACATGGTGCGACTTCAGAGTGAGAAGAAGAGAGGCAAGGCTTCGTCTTCAAGCTCAGGTATTTATGTTACAGAAGTCAACCTTTCTACTTCTATGTCATGGGTATTGGATACCGCATGTGGAGCTCATATTTGTACAAATATGCAGGGGCTCAAGAAAAGTAGATCGGTACGGGCTGGAGAGATTGACCTATGGGTTGGAAACGGGGCACAGGTTGCTGTTGTTGCTGTAGGAGTTCTGACTCTCTCCCTGCCATCTGGACTTCAATTAGAGTTAGAAAATTGCTATTATGTACCTTCGCTTACTAAGAACATTGTATCCATTCCTTGCTTGGCAAAGAAAGGATTTAAGTTTGAAATAAATAAGAACTCTTGTTCTTTTTCATTTGCAAGTATGTTCTATGGGAAGGGTACTTTGTGTAATGGTCTATATGTGTTAGACATGGATAACTCTATTTGCAACATAAATAATAAAAGGACCAAACTGAGTGGTTCAGTTGGTGCTTTCGTATAGCATTGTCGATTAGCCCATATAAACAAGAATCGCATTCAACAACTCCATGCAAATGGGTTGTTAGATTCAAGTTCCTTGGAGGAATTTGATACATGTGAGCCTTGTTAGGGAAGATGACAAAGGAGCCTTTCACCAAGACTAGTGAAAGGGCAAGAGGTTTGTTGGATCTCATACATAGTGATGTGTGTGGGCCATTCAATAAACAAGCCAGAAGAGGGCACAACTACTTCATCACTTTTACTGATGACTTCAATAGATATGGTTATGTCTACTTGATCAGACATAAGTCTGAATCCTTTGAGAAATTTAACGAATTCAGACAAGAAGTAGAGAACCAGCTTGGTAGATCCATTAAGGCTCTTCGATTAGATCGTGGTGAAGAGTACCTGGGTAGTGAGTTTCTTGACTATCTGAGAGAGTGTGGGATTTTATTCCAACTCACTCCACCTGAAACTCCCCAATGGAATGGTGTGTCTGAAAGGAGAAATCGAATTTTGTTGGACATGGTTCGATGTATGATGAGTCATGCAACTCTACCTCCCTCATTCTGGGGACATGCACTAGAGATAGCTTCTCTAATACTGAATAATGTTCCATCTAAGAGTGTCTCAAAGATTCCATACGAGGTATGGAGTGGGAGACGCCCTAATCTCACTTTTATCAGGATCTGGGGATATGAGGCTTATGTCAAACGTCAGGATTCTAGCAAGCTAGAACCTAGATCTGATAAATGCGTGTTTGTGGGGTACCCTAAGGAAACTAAGGGTTACTACTTCTATGTTCCCACCGAGAACAAAGTTTTTGTTGCTCGGGGTGCTGTCTTTCTAGAGAAAGAATTTCTCATGAAAGAAGTTAGTGGGAGGAAGTTTGACTTGGACGAGGTCCAAGTGCAACCACAAGACACAGAGATGGAACCTGCGCCAACTGCACCGGTTGCTAGGCAACCTGAGGCTCAGACATAGGCCCCGCGTAGGTCTGGGAGGATTTGCCGTGTACCTGAGAGGTATGGGTCGCTGCCGACGCAACACGACGGTATCTTCATTGTTGAAGATGAACCCAGGACCTATGATGAGGTGGTTAGTGGACCAGACTCCGAGAAATGGCTTGATGCCATGAGATCCGAAATGGATTCCATGTCAGCTAACCAACTCTAGGATTTGGTTGAGTTACCTGATGGGGTAAAACCCATGGGGTGTAAATGGGTCTTCAAGAAAAAGACAGACATGGATGGCAACGTGGTTACCTATAAAGGTAGCCTAATTTCTAAGGGATTCAAACAAGTCCATGGGGTGGACTATGATGAAACCTTTTCGCCAGTTGCTATGTTCAAATCCATTCGGATTCTGCTTGCTATAGCTGCATATCATGACTATGAGATATAGTAGATGGATGTAAAAACAGCGTTTCTTAATGGGATGCTGACCGAGGATGTGTATATGACACAACCTGATGGCTTCATCCATCCTGCAGAGGCCAATAAGGTCTGCAGGCTAAAGAGATCCATCTATGGATTAAAGCAAGCATCTCGAAGTTGGAATCTTCGATTTGATGAAGCTGTGAGAGATTATGGCTTTATCAAAAGCGAAGATGACGCCTGTGTATACAGAAAATTCAGTGGGAGCTTGGTGACTTTTCTAGTCTTGTATGTCGATGACATACTACTCATCAGAAACGACATCCCTAGTCTTCAAGCTGTGAAGACATGGTTATGGAAGTGTTTTGAGATGAAGGACTTAGGGGAGACCGCTTATATCCTAGGTGTGAGGATCTACAGGGATAGATCCAAGAGACTCCTAGCCCTTAGTCAAAGTACTTACATTGATAAGGTCCTGGAGAGGTCTAGCTTGGAGCAATCCAAGAAAGGGTACCTTCCAGTGAGACATGGCCTTACTCTCTCAAAGAGCTAGTGTCCCACCACACAGGTTGAGAGGGATGACATGAGTCGAGTGCCTTATGCTTCGGCAGTGGGATCGATCATGTATGCAATGTTGTGTACTAGACCAGATGTGGTTTATGCTGTAAGCATAACTAGCCGATACCAATCCAATCCTGGAGTGCAGCACTGGGTGGCTATAAAGAACATCCTAAAGTATCTGAGAAGAACTAAGGATTTGCTCCTGGTCTATGGGGGACAGGAAAAGCTAAGTATGCAGGGCTACATTGATGCGTCTTTCCAGTCTGACCCTAATGACTTCAGATCGCAGGTTGGCTATGTGTTCAAGATGAATGGAGGCGCTGTATGCTCGAAGAGCTTCAAGCAATCCACCATAGCTGATTCTACAACCGAAGCTGAGTATGTGGCCACTTCTGAGGCAACCAAAGAAGCTGTTTGGATAAGGAAGTTCATTTTTGAACTTCAGGTGGTTCCCAGTTCAGTGGATCCTATTGAAATCTACTGTGATAACAATGGAGCAATTGCACAAGCCAAGGAACCACGATCTCATCAAAGATCCAAACATATACTCAGAAGATTTCACCTGATCAGAGAGATCATTAATAGAGGTGATGTCAAGATTAGCAGAGTTGACACAGATAACAATCTGGCAGACCCAATGACCATGGCTTTGGCGCAGCAGAAGCATGACTGTCACGCTAGAGATATGGGGTTGAGATTCCTCAACCTCTAAGTCTTAGTGCAAGTGGGAGATTGTTGGTGTATATGCCTTAGGACCTAGTTTTGGTCCATTATTGTACTACTTGACGTTGATATTTTATATCATTCTGGCATAGTCATTATCTATATTTGCTTACATATGCGATTATGTACTTATATGATAATGTCCCTGGAGATATATTGGATTTGTGCTCAAATGATAGTCCCCAGTCGATGTACCTGAGTGGATATGAGACAGCTCTGGTACTTGTGAGACTGGTATATGGGCTGGTTAGGCACGAGGTGCTAACGCAGACATATGAGTATATCAATGGTGGATATATTGGACCGACCCACTATGAGACAATGAGTTGGTGTCACGAGTTATCCTCATAAGTGATAGGAGATGCATTGATCCCTTGACTTGAGGTCATTGGCCATTCTATATGGTTAGGGATATGCCTTGATAAAACCTAACGCCTTGCCATAGTTGGGAGGTAATAACGGTTGTCATTGGGCATATCACGACCCATATGAGAAGGTCAATGAACAGACATAGGATTTGCCCCTTCCTAAGGGAAGCATGATATCCATGGAGCTCCTCTATGGTTTTATGACTGAAAGTGTATGACCATACCCAGGTGAGACCTGATTTAGTCATAGCCATGAGATTGGATAAAAACAAGTGGTGACACACTTGACCAATCGGATATCAGTTCGGCAAAGAGATTGTAATGTATCTGTACCTGATTCCGATAATGGGGATGTCGATGTCGATATCCATTCCGATGACTTGGGTAGCAGCGATGCACTGCTAGGTGCCACTCAGTGCTTGTGATGACCATGAGTCAGCACTGCCAACGTCAGAGGAACCTACAGGGTCGCACACCTTGATACTCGAGTTCTCGTAATGATCGGGAAGCCTTATGATCGAGTTATTGGATAGCTCCGATCTATTTTGGAGATTTCATCAGCGCCAATGGGCCTGATGAGATGGAAGAAATTCATTGGAGCCAACTTCCATTTACGTCATATTAACCATGGTTAGCCTAATTTGACCTTGGGTTAAATTGGATTGGATCCAAGGGCTTGGTTAACATGTATGATGGACCTTGGGCTGGGCCCATTGTAAAGTTGGGCTTACTGGGCTTACGGAGAAGGAGAAAGTAGGCGTGTGCTTAACCCTGGTTAGACTAGAGTTAATGCCTATGGTTTGAAATTAATCATATGGGTTAATTAATTAATTAATTAGAATCCTAATTGGATTAGGACTAATTATTTAATTAACTAATTAGAATCCTAATTAGATTAGGATTTAATTGTTTAAATAATTAGAATCCTAATTGGATTAGGATTTAATTGTTTGAATCAATTAGAGTCCTAATTGGATTAGGACTTGATTAACTTGATTAATTCTCCTACATCCTCTCCTAGCCGCCCACTTGATTTGAATTGTAGCCACACATTAGATCGCCTCTTGCTCTATATAAGAGGCCCTAGACGCCCCCTCTTGACACACAATTAATCTTGAAGGCGTGATCACAAGAGAGAGGCAAGAGCAAGAGGTAGTGGCGCACTTCTCTTCCATCCAACCCTAGTCGAGAACACTTCATCTTCCTTTTATCTTGGCGTGAGGAACTTGGTGTTGCTTGGCGACTTCCTTCTCCTCATCTTCCTCTTGGCGCATATACCTTGGAGGTGGCGCAAGGCTTGAGGAATAAGTACAAGGCTTGGATCTTCTTCCCGAGGCTAGCACCAGGCGTGGAAGAAGAGGACTCGAGGTGATCTGTGTGTGCGAGATTGCAGAGGGCGCACGCTTGGGCACCTACTTCGACATCAGCCTCACCTTGCTCAAGGTACTTTTTATCTCATCGTCTCGACTCCCTCGCTTGCGATCTTCACTGGGTTTTTGGGACCGGCTCGTTTCGGGGATATTACTTCCGCTGTGCAATGTTTTGTGTAATTTCTGTCTCTGAAAATTGTAAAATATCCCCAGGGCTTCCCAACAAACAATCCATAGGAACCTTCCTAACTTAGTGGAGAAGAGATCTATGAAAAAAAAGAATTTTTGGAAAGTTATCGGGTTCAAATTTTGGCTTGGCAGCGGCTAGGGCGAAAGACGAGTGAAAGCTGCGTTCTTGGGCTAGAACAGACAGATTTCTTTATAGTTTTTGTGAGAAAGTTTGGGATTTGTCTTCTCCTATCATAGTTCTTTGATTTTTTTACCTCTTTTGAATGTATTTTGTGAGATATTACATGCTTTACATGATAAGATCTGTAGCTTAAACCATTTTTAGGACTCGAGCATAGCTCGTTGAATGAATTATTGGTTTTTTACATTTTACTTAGTGTTGGTTGTTTATCACTGCTTATTCAATCTTTCTAATGCGTATTTCATGTATTTGCTTTGGGTTAGCCTTTTACACATTTTTGACGTTGTGAGACAAACTGAAAGGTGAATTGCAATGTCCGATCCACTTAGATTGAACTGGTGATCTTGACCATGAAAGTAGGTCAAGATCACTCGAGGGTTTTAGTGATTTATCATAAAACTCATTAGATTTAGTATGAGACCAACTTGGATAGATACCAGATTGTGCTGCTAAAAGGCGGCAATCCGTACAAGTGGATAGATCGCCTTAAGCGTTTTAGATTTTTGGCTTTAATTATTTTACATTTTATCTTAATCTTTCAACACGGTGAAATTTGATGTCCCGATCTATCTAGAATTGCATTTTTCCCATAGTAGTTGCTGAGCTTTCAAACTGATTTTGCTTATTAGACTTATTTAATTTAAATTTGAAAACCCTTTTCAGATTATCTAGCTAACGATTGTGCGATTGGATGGTACTTGACATAGTCCATGTGAATCGATAACTTTTAATATTTCGATAGAGACCGTGCACTTGCAGTGATGCCATCAAGTTTTTGATGCCATTGCCGGGGACTAAGGTTTGCCAGTATTGACTCAGTCATAAGATTGTTAGACTAGATTTTTTTATTCTTTTTAATTTTAGTTTCTTTTCTGTATTTCATTTTATCCAGCTTTCTTTAAACTATCCACATCTTCTGGGTCACTAATTCGGTTTATGCCAAAAAATCTTAGAATAGGAGATTTAGTACTAGAAGATCCGTAAATCGAATGGACATCTCGAGTTCTAAGGAAATTCAAAGAGTTAAAGCTTGAAGAAGTTAGCTCTGAGAAAGTCACCATGGATCATAACTGGTCTTTAAGAGATTTTGCTGCACCAAATGTATAGGGCTTACACTGTAGCATTGCCCATCCAACAGTTGAAGCCAACAATTTTAAAATAAAGCCAGCTCTTGTACACATGGTTCAGCAAAGCCAATTTAGTGGCTTGCCTCATGATGATCCTTACTTGCATTTATCTATTTTCTTAGAATACTGTGATACATTGACAATTAATGGAGTAACTTCTGATGCATTAGATTGAAACTCTTTCCATTTTCCTCATGGATTGAGCTCGAGTGTGGCTTGAATCCCTACTGATGACACCAAAATATATAGTAAATTTTATGTCATTTGATAGACATTTTTGTGTCATATTTATGGTATTTTGCTTGTTTTTAAGTCTTATTTGTCGAACATTGCAGAATCTACACCATTTCTTGCTTTTGATAATTTTCAGGCAAAAAGAGCCATTTTTTGATAGATTTTGAAAGATTTGAGCACACTAATGAATTCCAGATGTCAAGACGAAGCTATCCATCAAATTTCATGAAAAACAGAGCTTTAGACGAAAATACGATAGAGCCGTAATCTAAATTACGGTACCGTATTTTCACTGCACCTACAGAACAAAAACACGGCACTGCCGTAATTTCTGAGCACTGCCATATTTTGGGACGATTCTGTACAGAAAGTTTTGCAAGAATTACGGTATTGCCGTAATGGATATCACGGGCCGTATTTCGAGTCGATTTTTCACCCGAGAGATTTGAAGAAAATACGACACTGCCATAAAGAATTTCACGGTACCGTAATTCAGGATGATTTCTGTACCGAGAACTTCTGCTAAGATTATGGCACTACCGTAACTGTTTTCACGGTCGTAATAGCAACCTGGACGTGCGATTCTTCCAGACTTTTTGAAGCCCGAATCTTGTGTGGATGATTTCAGTCGATCCAGGCCACCAAATTGAGATCTATAAAAAGGAGAATCTTCTATAAATCGAGGAGAGGAGGCACACACCAAAAGCCCGAATTTTCATCGACGATTCAGAGAGAAATCGAGTTCTTCACCATCACCCTAAATTTCACCCAAAAACTTATTGTATCCGCAAGTGCACGGATACTTCGAAGTAATAAAAAGATATCGAACCACAAAGACCTACGTGTTAAGTACCGAATAATTGTTTTCTCACTAGCTAAGCAAATCGAATATGAAAGTAAACTATCGAAAGCTACACGAAAGTATCAGAGAGAAAAACTAGGACTAGGGTTTCATCCACCTTAATTTCTATGACTAGATATGAATAGATGTTCGTCAATCAAATATTATCATGATAAAGATATAATTTACTTCATAAAGAAATCATCTCTCTTTCGCACAGACAATCTACAAAGAACCGATCCTCACTTTCATGCAGGATTTATTCAATGCTAAAGATAAGTAAATCATTGATAAAGAACTCAAGGATCACTTTCGTGCATCCGAATTCTAAATCAATCATCTCAAGTGGAAACTCAAGGAACACTTTCATGCATCTGAATCTCAACACAAGTTCTACTTAAGATTCTCCAACAATCCTATACTTGATTTCTCACAGTATTATCATGTTTATCACAGTAACTCAATCCTAAATTCAGATAATCAACATGGCAACTTCTAAAATCGAGAAATAAGAACAAACCTAATTTCTTACGATGAGTTCATAACATTCAATTTTAGGGTTCCAAGTTCTTAAGCAAATCACCTTTCGGTCCATATCGCGAAAACTCTAAAACATGCTAACAATATGAATCTTCGGAGAATTAAAGACATTCATCACATAAGTAAAATTATCATAGTAAAGTTATCATGACGAAATAAAAATTATCTAGTCATAGAAAATCAAGGGGATTACACCCCATGTCCCAAAAGATGTTTATGATAGCATAGTTGAAGAATTACAATAATCCATAGTACCAGAGGATCAAAAATCGAAGAGAAAGGGGAAAACAACTTTACAGCATGACTGTAATAGAAATTACAGCTGTAATTTCGACGATGAACAGTGTCGGCGATGAGTGTTCCATTTATTTCTCCTTCGATCGATTTCCTTTCATTCTAAAACTTCTGGAGTATCTTCTACTCCTCTATTAGCAGCTTCCCCTCAAATTTCACAGCCGGAGATGCACTGTACACTTCCCGGCGGTGAAACCTAGGGCGACGGTGAAGAACTCGATTTCCCTCTGAATCATCGATGAAAATTAGGGCTTTTGGTGTGTGTCTCCTCTCCTTGATTTATAGAAGATTATCCTTTTTACAGATCTCAATTTGGTGGTCTGGATCGTCCGAAATCATCTGCGCAAGATTCGGGCTTCAAAAAGTCTAGAAGAATCACGCGTCCAGGTTGTAATTACGGCCGTGAAAATAGTTACGACAGTGCCGTAATCTTAGCAGAAGTTCTCGGTACAGAAATCATCCGAAATTACGGCATCGTGAAATTCTTTATAGCAGTGCCGTATTTCCTTCAAATCTCTCGAGTGAAAAATAGACTCGAAATACGGCCCGTGATATCCATTACGACAGTGCCGTAATTCATGCAAAACTTTCTGTACAGAATTGTCCCAAAATATGGCAGTGCTCAGAAATTATGGCAGTGCCGTGTTTTGTTCTGTAGGTGCAGTGAAAATACGGTGCCGTAATTTAGATTATGGCCCTACCGTATTTTGGTATGAAGCTCTATTTTTCGTGAAATTTGGCGGGTAGCTTTGTCTCGGCGTCTGGAATTCATTGGTGTACTCAAATCTTTCAAAATCTATCAAAATATGGCCCTTTTGCCTGAAAATAATCAAAAATAAGAAATGGTGTAGATTCTGTAATATTCGATAAATAAGGCTTAAAAATAAGCAAAATAGCATAAATATGACACAAAAAAGTCTTTCAAATGGCACAAAATTTATTATATATTTTGGTGTCATCACCTACCATGTGGCTCGAATACCATGTGGGAACAACTCTCTCATGCATTCCTCTCTAAGTACTTCCCACCGAGTAAGACGGCTCAACTGATGGATTAGATAACGAATTTCAGCTAGAGAGATCGGGAGTCACTTTATGAAGCCTGGGACCGATATAAGGAGCATCTTAGGATGTGCCCACATCATGGGTTGGAAAAATGGCTATTAGTGCACGCATTATATAATGGGCTCTTGTATAACACTCGTCTCACTATTGATGCAACTGCGAGGGGAGCGCTCATGAACAAAATTATAGATGATGCAATGAGTTTGATCGAGGACATGTCCCTGAACCACTACTAGTGGATTATTGAAGGAAGTCTACCATCAAGAGGAGGAGGTAAGCATGACTTGGATATGCTAAGTTCATTGGCAGTAAAGGTAGACTCAATCTCACATCAGCTCAACTCTATGAACTTTGCTCCTACTTCAGTTAATTCAATTTCTTGTGAGATATGTGAGGTTGCAGGCCATTGTGCCACTAATTGCCGGATAATGGCTCCATCTTCTTCTAGTGAGTTATCTTTAGATCAGGTTAATGCAGTTAACAATCTTAACCCAAGGAATCAGAATGACCCATTTTTAAGTACTTACAACCCAGGATGGAGGAATCATCTTAACTTTTCTTATAGGAACAACCAGGGTCAAGTTCCTCAGCCCAAATTCAACAATCAATTCTCTCAGCCCAATTTCAGGCAACTCCCAGGGTTTCAATAGAGATAGTTCAACCCACCACAGAAATCAAATATGCAGTTTCCATTAAGCAGCTCAATTCGAAGGTGGATGCCTTGACCACTCACTCCTAGATGCTTGAAACCCAAATTGCCTAATGAGCAAGTTCATTCTCTAGGCCCTCGGGGAAGCTCCCCTCTCAACTAGGAATTAATCCAAGGGAGCACTACAACACAATCAAGATGCGCAATGGAAAGCAGTTGGAGGATCCTAAGAGGGATGTCCAGGGAACTGAGGGTAGAGAAGCTAAAAAATTGGGGAAAGAGACACAACCATCAAAAGGGGAATTAGTAGAAAAGGAGGTTGAGCAAGAGCCAGTTTATGCCCCCCACCAACCTGCAAGCCGCCTGTATCTTTTCCTCAACGGTTGGCCAAGGCAAAATTGGACAAGCAATTTGGCAGATTCTTAGAGGTATTGAAGAAACTATATATCAATATACCTTTCATTGATGCACTTTCACAGATGCCGACCTATGCCAAATTCTTGAAGGACATCCACTCTAACAAGAAAAAAATTGAAGAACACGGGATGGTAGAGCTCACAAAAGAATATAATGCAATCATCCAGAACAAGCTATGCACAAGCTGAAAGACCCTGGAAATTTTCTATCCCGTCAGTCTCATGCCACTATCCATTTTCGAGAAGTTAGAAATGGGGGATCTAAAACCAATATCTATAGCCCTTCAGCTCACTGATAGATCAGTACGCCACCCAGTGGGGATTGTGGAGGATGTCCCCATTAGAGTCAGCAAATTCTTTATTTCAGTAGACTTCATAGTTTTGGAGATGACAGAGGATTCAAGATTACCACTCATATTGGGTAGACCTTTCCTCGCTACAGCTGTAGCCGTAATCGATGTCAAAAATGGAAAGCTGTCATTGAATATTGGTGAGAACAACTTGAAATTTGACCTTTCTGTTGGTCTTTAAAAACCATCTTTTTTATATTCGTGTTGCAACATTGATGTGCTAGAAGGACATGTTGTTCTTTCAAGAGATTAGGTGAACTCTCTTGAAACTTGCCTTTTAAATGATATTGAAGATTTTGATAGTCCTATAAAGGACGAAGTATCTACTTATGCATAGTTGCTTGATGATAGCCCTGGAGTTGACTTGAAGAAAGTGCTGCATGAAAAGCTTAAGGATGAGGAACAAAAGAGTGCTGAAAAGAATGATTCGGAGTTTAAATATCTACCAAGCAATTGGAGGATAATTATTGTTATTCTCCTATTATATTGAATACTCATTTCAATATGTGCATTTTTAAGGCGACAAAAAAATAGGAAATTATACGCTATTTACTATGCCTCTGATCCATCGATGATACAATGATGACTGACATTGGTCAAGCTGATGACCTTAAATTAGTGCTTCTTGGGAGGTAACCCAAGCTCTTTTCTCCTTTTACTTTCGTTACAATTTAAAATTTTTGCTCTCATTAAGTAGTTTAGTTTCTTAATATCATTTCATGTATTTTTCTATTTTTTAGGTGATTTTAGCAGTGTCTGGGGAATGATTCTGATGATCTTTTTGTTTTAGATTAGTTTGTTTCCTTATCCTCTTCTTCCACTTATTATATGTTATATGCTGCATAAGGGACTATGCAATTCTTTTGTGTGGAAAGGAGGGGTCTGTCCCGCCTTCATTCTAGTTGTCATTATCTTTTAGTTTATCCTGTGTTTAAGTACTTCTGCTTTGAGATGATTTAGTTTACGATGTTATGTTGCATGTTTTCTTTTATGATTAATCGCAGTCTAAGGTTTTAATTATGTGATGCTTTCATGATTATTCTCCCTCTACCTTAGGTTTTAGAGCATTTTTTAGTGTGATTGTACTGTTGCTTGAATGAAGACCAATAGGTAATGCATTTTTATCTAACTAAGGCATGAACACAAATTTTATGCTATTAATTGGACATTCATTGTTTCATTCTTTACTTTTATACAACTGATCTCGTGATGCCTTGATAAGCTTTTCAAAAAAAAAAAAGGAGAAAAGAAGGGTTTTGGTGAAGATGAACAACTCCGCTTTCATCTAGTTATGAGTTTGCATGTATGCACTTTGAGTCTGTTCTCAACTAAGTAACCGGGGGCATTCATCACAAATATTTGACATTCGAGTAAAAAGGTTGACAAACGATTTGGGGAAGTAACTTAAGCCATTTGAAATAAAATAATAAATAAAAAGGGGAGGGGTGGGGGGGGGGATTTACTCTTGGCAAAACTTGGTTTAGTTTGGCTATTTATAGAATGAATTAATGAAACTGAATAGTCATTGCATGATATAAGTGAGCCAACCTTTTTCAGTTCTGATGTTTAACCTTGAGATTAGATTTCTATCTTCAGTTTTAATCACTCCTCAATTTTCCTTCTAAACAAAGGTAGTGTATAACTGTATTCATGTTAGACAGTTCTTTGACTACAAAACCTTCTCATTTCAATTCACTACTTATTTCCAAATAGTTTAATTGCTTAAGGACAAGCAAGAGTTTAAGTCTGTGATATTTTGATGTCTCGCATTTACATTACATATTGAGCATATTTCATATACATTTTTGAGACTTAGTTTTTTGTTTTTCGTTGTATTTTGGATCATACTTCTTATATTGTTCAGAATCTTCACTATTTTTCATTTGTGTTAAAATATAGGGAATACTACCCTATTCTTAAGGAATTTTAGGAGATTGAAGATTATGAGATGATTCTTGATGTTATAACTAGACCACATGTCAAATTTGGAGCGAAACAGAGCTCTTTGCTGAAAACACGACCAGCCTGTGCATCCATGCATGGCCATGTTCTTCTTGGCTGACGAACTCATCTTTGTGCCAAGGCATTTATGGCCTGCCTGTGCATTTTTGCACGGCCTTTTTTGAATGGCCGTGTCTTTTTCCGCCAGACATGACCTTCCTCCCATTTCTTACCCGTTTTGGATGATTCTGAAGATGAAATTTGGGAAAACTTTACAGGAACCTTCCTAACTTGGTGGAGAAGAGCTATAGAGAGAAAAAGAAGATTTTAGGGTTCAAATTTTAGCTTGGTGAAAGCTGCATTCTTTGGCTAGAACAAATGAATTTCTATCACAAATATTTAACCTTCGCGTAAAAAGGTTGATAAACAACTCAAAGAAAATAACTCTACTAACTTTATGATATGAGTTATGCACATTATGTGGTGTATGCACTCTGAAAGTAACCAGGGGCATTCATTACAAATGTTTGACCTTCATGTAAAAAGGTTAACAAATTGGGAAGTAACCTAAGCCAACCGAAATAAAATAAAATAAAATAAAGGGGGAAAGATTTACTCTTGGAAAAAAGATTACTTGTCTGAAAGTTATGTTGGCTAGGCAATTAGCCCAAATGATCTATTACTTACATGATTACTTGTCTTGATTACTTGTTTTGCATTTGTTCCTCAATCCATATGTACATGATAGCTTTGGTTACATGGTTTGTGAGTATTAATAAATCAGTTGAGCTTGAAGGATGATATTTTGGTATTCTAAAAGTAGTGAATTACAAGGGTATGATTGTCACACCCCTAGATGATGATAATTTGATTAATGAAAATTAATATCATAAAAAAAATTACAATATGTATCTAGGATCAATACTCGATAACCTGCTCAATATAAATAATATAATTTACTTCATCACCTAAGAGGTAACAACAATCATACAATAATCTTTTATCTCATTCAACAAGAACTTTCCATTCCATAAACTCTTGTTCAAAATGTAAGACCATTTCATACATTGTATTATCTTACACAAACCATAATTTGTTTAACAATATCATAAATGCTCAAAACAACTTTATACATTAGTCTTTCCATTTCATATGATCAAAACCCAAAGCTTTAAGACATTAACATCCTTTTAAACTTCCACAAAACTTGTAGCCCAAAGCTAACCTTAAAGAGGTTAGAATGCAAGGATTGAGCAAGAATGCTCATCAAGTAAATTAGATACCAAAAGATACCAAATCATGAGATAGGCTATATCAAGTTATTTGGAACATATATCATATTTTCATGCAAATAATTAATAACATATCTTTAGAAGCATTTTTCCATAAGTAATATCAAGTAGCAACATGATAGTTAAACAATAAGCATGAGGAACATAAAGAAGAATCAAACTAAAGAGACATATCATACAAATTGCATAGTGGAAAATAACACATAATATGGATTTTCCACATTTGGAAGCATAATCCACCCTTGTCCGGATAAAAATTAAACATATACCAGCTGGAGTTGTCATGACTCCCGAAATGATATAGTGGGATTCAAGAGGTGGTCCCCATTATTTTTAATATAGCACTTTGTTCCACAACTATCTCTCTTTTCTCATTTCTGGGCTCATAGTCTTTTCCCTTCCATGTGTATAGTTTTTTTCCTTTTGGGTTCATAAAGTTATTCCTACTAGCATTCGATACATTAACAAAATAAAACATACTTTCCTTGATGGTGAAATGGGTTCATTGATGTATGTATCAAACCCTCAAAGATGTGAACCATAAACTTTATACATGAGACAAGTGTTGATATACTCATTTCCAAATGTAAGAGACATATGTATTAATAGAATTCAAATAGAAGACCATTTATGCAAGGTACACATGTATGATCAAGTAATCCAAAATTCAAAAATTTAGAGCTTGATTAACATGGACTTCAAGTTCTTCATATGATACCATTTGGTACAAAATTTATGTCAAACGACGGATTTTGAATTTATTTTTTAGGACAATAATTTTTACTTAAAATGGAGCTCAACACAAGAAGTTATGATCTATGAAGTAACAATAGGTCAGAATCATGGAAGTGCGATTTCCAGATTTATAGGGTTAAGTGCAAATTTGATTATAAATTCATTTCTAATCTAAATTATTCAAATAAGGGCTCTAATTGTATATTACGAAGTATAATTGATATGATAATAATAATTTTGTATAAATAGGGTTATATAACTTGGATATGAATCAATAATTCGATAAAGGTCAATATAGTGAAAATAGATTTGCATGGTCAAATTTAATTGAATTAATAAATTAGGTAACCAACTTGAAAGTATGCAATATTTGACTCAAAATAAAGCTACTTGAGTCGTCTTTATAATGAATCATATTTCATAAGATTTGGATAAGGGATTCAAAAGTTATGATAAAGTGAATGCATAAAGGTCACGTTTACTTCAAATATGCATTCATAGTGTTTTAACATAACATAAATCATTCTTCTAATGATCAAATCCAACAAAAAAAATCAAAACAATTAGAAACAAATTGATATCACAATGGCATAAAGTAGAATTTCTTATGAGTTAGGAGCAATAGGCAAAATATCACAAAGAATAACAAAAGTATTTGCCTAAAAAGCCAAAATCACTCTCAATTTGTGTTTTCCTCTTCTGCCTCTCGCCCTTCCCTAAATTTTCTTTCCTTTAGGTTAGGCACGAGCAAGCATGTCAAAGTTCCTTTTTTTGGTCATATTTCTCTCAAGTAAATCAAGTAGCATGAGGTGAAACAAGTAGCATAAGGTGGCATGGTTAATAATAGTAGGCTTGAATTTTTATCCCTCATTTTCATGTCTCTTGTTCTTTTTCTTTTGTTTTCCACCTAACTTACTACATATGTTTTCATTAATACTCTTACATTTTCATCATATATTACGCATGTTCCTCAAACTCCTCAATCATGTAAAGTACTACAATAATGATATCACATTTCATAAAGATTTGTTATACTAGTATAAATTTTATTCTTTTGCATGATTATTTTTCAAATCAGAATTAAAACTATTTATTTTTTAAAAGATATTATAATAATACTTATAAAGAGTTCCATACTAAAGATATATCCTAGAAGATAGGTCCTTAGTATCCTTGGCAGCAAAGACTACCTTTTAATGACTCTAAATTTCATAGTGTTTTTTTCATACCTATTTAGTAGTCTTTTGAACCATAATCTCACTCTCTTGCATTGTTTTTATACCTTTTTACCAAATACTTCGGAATCTACACAATCTTTGGTTTTTGATCAATTTCAGGCAAAAAGACATCATTATCACTGGTTTTCGAGCAATCCCAATGCATGAACGAGTTCTAGACATCAAGGGGAGTTTACACAACAAATTTCAAGTCAAAAGGAATCTTCTAGCAAAAATACGGCGCAAATCCCACGGTACCGTATTTCTCATCAGACTACGGTCAGAAATTTGAGGTGAAACACGGCACTGCCGTATGAAACTACACGCTACCGTATTTTCCAGCGATTTCAACCAGAGAGTTTCGGCAAGAATACGACACCGCCGTATGAAACTACACGCTGTCATTTTTTTCAGCGATTTCAACCAAAGAGTTTCGGCAAGAATACGGCACCGCTATATGAAAGTACACAGTACCGTATTCTATGACAAAGTTGAACAGAAAGTTTTAGCACGAATACGACACTGCCGTATGTTTGAGAGAAATTGTCACGGTACCGTATTTTTGACCCAGATCTTACAGAAGAATAATATGGCACTACTATAATCCAGATACGGTACCGTATTTTGCAACCCAGATTCCTGAGTTTTTTGCCGCAAATTTAAAAACATGATTTCTCGAAACTTATGGCACCAGTTGAAGATCCGGAAAAAGGGGAAGACTCAGGATAAGTAGGGAAAGTTTACGAAGCAAAAGGAACGATTTTGATTGAGGACTTAGAGAGAATTTGGAGAAATCGCTACTGCGCTAGGGTTTGTCACCGTTCGCTGCACAGACCATCTCCAGTCACGATTTTTGAAAGGAAGCTTTGCCTGAGGAAGAAGAACACGCCACAGAAGTTCCATAGCGAAAGGAGACTGATCGAAGGAGAAATCATCAAAAACACACTCACGACACTGTTCATCGCGACTGTGAAAACAATTTCGGGTTGCATTTCTTTTGCAACCCTGTTTCGTAATTTTTACTCCTTCTTTACTGTCTCTAATCACTCAAAAACTATGTTTTGCTTTGAATCTTCCGTCATGCTAGCTTAATTTCCTCTTGGGACATGGGGGGGGGGTGTAATTCTCTTGATATTTCAATGACTAGATAATTTTTCTACATCAATATATCTTTGCTATGGTTATTTTGCTTAAGCAATTCATGCCTTTAATCGTTTTTAGTATCATACATTAACATGTTTTGGAGTTTTATGCTATGGACTAAGAAGATGATATCATAGAACTTAGAACCCTATAATTTATAATAAGAACTCATCGCAAGAGATTGGTTGTGTTCTTATATTTAGGTTTTAGAAGTTAATTTCTTGTTGATGTTATGACCTGGAATTTATTATTGTTTCAGACATGAAAACATGCTAGAGATAGATGTTAGATTGTTGGAAAACCTTAAGCAAAACCTGTGAAACTAAGGTGCGAGAGTGCTTAGTTTCACTTGAGATCTTGGCATTGAGATGGAATGCACGAGAGTGATTCTCAATCTCTTTAACCAAAATTCACTTATACTTAGCATTGAATTAATCTTGCACGAGAGTGAGGATTGTTCTTTGTAAATTAATTGCACGAGAGTGAGTTGGTTTGTTTATCAAGTGAATTATATCTTAACCATGACAAAAATAAATTGATGAATCTTTAATCATGTCTAGTCATAAATATCAAGATGAATGAACCCCTAGTCCCGATTCTCTCATTCTAATTTTCTCCAATACTCGTTTGATTGCTATTTTCACGATTCTCGATTCGCTTAGCTAGTGAAAACTCAATTAGTCAGTACTTAACAACAAGGTCTCTGTGGTTCGATATCTTAAATATTACTTCGAGTATCCGTGCACTTGCAGAGTACAACAAGTTTTTGGCGTCATTGCCGGGGACCTTGGTTTTGTTGATATTGATATAATTGTTAGTATTGCTAGACTAAGTCTTTGTTTTTTTTTGTTTCTACTATTTTTCTGTGATAGATTCTGATTTTCTTTTAAGCTCTACAATTTCTGAACTTTTCTCACTTTCTACTTGTTTATGCGCAGAAATCTTAGGTCAGGACCATTAGTTCCTTTTGATCCTGAAATTAATAGAACTCTTAGATTGCGCAGGAAGTTGAGATTTGCTGAAGGGAGAGAAGAAGAATCCATCATGGGAGAGAGGAGAACACTTAGAGACTATGCAGCCCCTAGTACACAGGGAATTCGTTCCAGCATTACCAGGCCTGCTATAGATGCAAACAACTTTGAGATTAAACCAACGTTCTTGTCAATGATCCAACAGAATCAGTTTGGAGGATCTCCTTTGGAAGATCCAAACCAACACTTATCCCTTTTCCTTGAATTTTGTGACACCATAAAAATCAATGGTGTATCTGATGATGCTCATAGACTAAGACTGTTTCCTTTTTCTCTCAGGAACAGAGCAAAGGCTTGGCTTCATTCACATCCAACTGGGACATTCACTACTTGGGAGCGGCTATCAAATGCCTTCTTGCAGAAGTATTTTCCTCCCAGTAAGATGGTTTAGTTGAGGAACCAAATCTCAGGCTTTGCTCAGAGAGATGGTGAATCATTCAGTGAAGCATGGGAGCACTTCAATGAATTACAACGGAAGTGCCCTCATCATGGACTAGAAGATTGGGTTTTAATTCAAACTTTCTATAATGGTTTGCTCTACAACACACGCTTAACTGTTGATGCTGCTGCAGGGGGTGCACTGATGAACAAGACTGTTGATGTTGCATATGCCTTGATTGAAGAGATGGCGCTAAATCACAACCAGTGGGCTTCGGAGAGAGGAGTGCTTTATCGGCCTTCTCATGGTAAGAACGATGGTGATGGTTGGCGTTCTCTTACAGAAAAGGTAGATTCATTATGCAACCGTTTTGATTCTTTTCAAATGGAAACCGTTTCTGTTTCATCTATCATTTGTGAAGTTTGTGGGAACTATGGGCACTATGCTGAGGAGTGTAAGGTTATAGTGTATCAGGAGAGTGAGCAAGTCAATGCAGTAGGGGGTTACAATCAAGCCAAAAATAATGACCTTTACTCTAATACCTACAATCCTGGTTGGAGGAACCATCCTAACCTATCTTGGAAGAGTAACAATCAAACTGGTGGGCAAAATGAAAATAGAGGGTATAATCAGAGACAATTAAACCAGAGTCAACCCCAAAAATCTAGTTTAGAAGAGATGCTTGAGAAATTCATAGGTAAGCATATGAGCAAAAATGATGAGATTTCAGAAACCCTTAAACAGATAAACTCTAGGTTAGATGGTGTTGTTGCTCATAATAAGATGTTAGAAACTCAGATAGCACAACAGACTAGTGCACCTTATAGACCCCCAGGGAAGTTACCTGCAAAACCTGAACCTAACCCTAGGGAACATTGTAATGCCATCATAACTAGGAGTGGAAAACAGTTGGAAGATCCAAAGGGACCATTAGATGATGAAGAGGTTGACCCTGATGTCATACCTAGTGATGAACCAGTTTTGGAACCAAAACCCACACATATGCAGTCCCTTCCTAATTCTTCTCCTTCTAAGGAGGATGGGTCTTCATAGAAAGGTGACTTACCTTGTGAAGTTGAGGTACCTAGACCTAGTTCACCACCACCATATAGGACACCTATCCCTTTTCCCCAAAGGATTGTGCAAGCTAACTTAGATAGGCAGTTTGGGAAATTTTTAGATGTGCTGAAAAAGTTATACATTATATTCCTTTTACTGATGCATTATCTCAAATGCCTACATATGCAAAGTTTTTAAAAGAGATTTTATCTAATAAAAGAAAAATAGAGGACTATGGTACTGTGGCACTAACTGAAGAATGCAGTGCTCTTATTCAAAACAAGTTGCCACCGAAATTAAAGGATCCAGATAGTTTCTCTATTCCTTGTTCAATTGGTAATGTTGCTTTCGATCGAGCCTTATGTGACTTGGGAGCTAGTGTGAGTCTGATGCCTTTGTCTGTGTGCAGGAAACTGGATATGGGAGCTCCCAAGCCAACTTCAATTTCTTTGTAGCTCGCCGATCGATCAGTAAAATATCCAGTAGGTATTCTAGAGGATGTTCCTATCCAAGTTGGTAAGTATTTCATACCTGCTGATTTTGTGGTGCTTGAAATGGAAGAGGATGCCAAAATTCCTATTATTTTGGGTAGACCATTCTTAGCCACTGCTGGGGCCCTTATCGATGTAAGAAATGGTAAACTTACTTTAAGAATTGGCAATGATAAGATTGAGTTTGATTTAAATGATTCATTGAAAAAACTTGCATATGCTAGTTCTTGTTGCACTATCCATGCTATTGATGACACAGTTTATGACATTAGTTGTTTATTTGACGATTCTTCTGTTGATGTTTCTATCTCTGATTCTTGTTTTGAATTCCTGGAAAATTATTGTGAAAAATTTGATAATTCTGATTTTAAGGAAAATTTTGCTGATGATTTTGATGATGAAAAACATGATATTTTAGATTGTGCTACTTTTGATGATGAAAGTGAAAAGATTCCTAAAGTTGAATTGAAAACTTTACCCGATAACCTTAGATATGAATTTCTTGGTCCTAACTCTACTTACCCTGTGATTGTGGATGCTCAATTAGATGCCAGGGAAACTGATATGCTTTTGAAGGAGTTAAGAATTCATAGAAAGGTAATTGGGTATATCATTGAGGACTTGAGAGAGATTAATCCTTCTTTTTGTATGCACGGGATTCACATGGAGGATGAGCACAAGCCACATGTAGATTTTCAGAGGAGACTCAATCCATCTATGAAGGAAGTGGTGAAGAAGGAAGTACTAAAATTGCTTGATGCAGGTATTATCTACCCTATCTCAGATAGTAAGTGGGTAAGTCCTATACACTGTGTTCCTAAAAAGGGAGGTGTCACTATAATGAAAAATACGGATAATGAGTTGATACCTATTAGAACAGTCACTGTAATGAAAAATAAGGATAATGAGTTTTTTTAGGGCATGCTGGGTTTTACAGGAGATTCATCAGGGACTTCTCTAAACTTGCTAAACCCCTGACTAATTTACTTTGTAAAGATGCCAAATTCTACTTTGATGAGAAATGTCTGTTTGCTTTTCAGGAACTGAAAAAGGCTTTGACACCAGCACCCATCATGCAACCACCTGATTGGGAGTTACCTTTTGAGCTTATGTGTGATGCCAATGACTTTGCAGTGGGAGCAGTTCTAGGGCAAAGGAAGGAAAAGAAGCCTTATGTGATCTCTTATGCCAGTAAAGCTTTAGATGAAACACAAAGGAATTACACTACTACTGAGAAAGAGTTGTTGGCTATAGTTTTTGCATTTGACAAATTCAGATCTTACTTGATAAATTTGAAAGTTGTAGTGTATACTGATCATGCTGCAGTTAAATATTTGATGAAGAAGAAGGACAGTAAGCCACAGTTGTTGAGATGGATTTTGCTTCTGCAAGAATTTGACCTGGAAATCAAAGAAAAGAAAGGAACTGAGAATTTAGTTGTAGACCACCTTTCAAGGATGATTGTAGAAGATGGAAAAAGGTGATATTAATAATTCCTTTCCTGAGGAACAACTGATGAGAGTTGAACAAATTAAGGCTCCTTGGTATGCAAATATTGTGAACTGTCTTGTTGCTAATATATTTCCTATTGATTTAAGTTACCAAGGCAAGAAAAGATTTTTAGCAAATGTTAAACACTATTTTTGGGATGAGCCTTATGTGTTCAAAAGATGTGCAGATGGAATATTTAGGAGATGTATTCCCGAAGAAGAAATGAAAGACATATTATCGCAGTGTCATGGATCATCATATGGAGGGCATGCTAGTACTGAGAAGATAGTTTTCAAAGTATTACAATCTAGATTTTATTGGCCCACATTATTTAAGGATGCAAGGAATATTATAATATCTTGTGATAATTGTCAAAGGATGGGGAACATCAATAGAAGGAATGAGATGCCATTGTCCACAATACTTGAAGTTGAAATATTTGATGTTTGGGGTATTGATTTCATGGGACCTTTCCCATCTTCTGGAGGTAATAAGTATATATTTGTGGCGGTAGATTATATTTCCAAGTGGGTAGAAGCCATTGCTTCTCCTACTAATGATTTTAGGGTTGTGGTGAAATTGTTTAAAAGAGTTATCTTTCCACGCTTTGGAGTACCACGAGTTATAATTAGTGATGGAGGATCCCACTTTATTGAACACAAATTCTCAGCTTTACTTAGAAAATATGGGGTGAACTATAGAGTTGCAACACCTTACCATCTCCAAACAAGTGGACAAGTGGAGATATCTAATACAGAGATTAAAGGGATATTGGAAAAGACAATGTCAAGAACAAGGAAGGACTGGGCTTTCAAGCTTGATGATGCACTTTGGGCATACCAAACTGCTTTTAAAACACCAATAGGTATGTCACCATTTCAATTAATTTATAGTAAATCATGTCACCTTCCTGTAGAACTTGAGCATAAAGCGTTTTGGGCGATTAGAGCATTGAACTTTGACTTGAAAAGTGCAAGTGAAAAGAGAAAATTGCAACTGAGTGAGCTTGAAAAGATTAGGCTTTTTGCTTATGAGAATGCAAAGATTTATAAGGAAAGAACCAAGAGATGGCATGATCGACACATACTCAGAAAGGAATTTCAACTAGGTGACTTCGTTCTTTTGTTTAATTCTAGATTCAGACTTTTTCCTGGTAAACTTAAGTCTCGGTGGTCTGGGCCTTTTCAGGTGAAGAAGACTTATCCATATGGAGCCGTCGATATATGGAGTGAAGAGAAAGAAGAATTCAAGGTTAATGGACAGAGATTGAAACACTACTATCATGGAGAACAGATTGAATAAGGGGAGAACTATCTACTTGATGAAATACAAGCAAATCCAAATGTGAAAAGGTCAAGCTAATGACCATTAAATTAGCGCTTCTTGGGAGGCAACCCAAGCGATTTTTTTCTTTTCTTTCTTCTTTTTCTTCTCTTTTCATTTTTATTCCCTTTGATTTTGGTTTGTTTTTGCTTCAATTTGCTTTATTTAGGGTTAATTATTCTTTTTCTTGTTTTTGGAAATTTTTAGAAAATTTTTAGCGAATTTTTGCATCTTCATTTACAAAATACGGCAATACTGTATCTCTGATACAAATTCTCACGGTACCGTATTTTCAGCCATTTTTGAACAGAAAATTTTTGGGATTTCACGGTAGTACCATGGACGTTTGCACGATACCGTATTTTTAGTTGTTTCTTTACAAAAGGTTTTTACCAGAATACGGCACCACCGTACTTTTGAGCGATATTAGCATGGTACAAAAATTTTTTGCCGTTTTGGAATAGAAAGTTTTTGTGATTTCACGGCAGTACCGTGGACGTTTGCACGATATCGTGTTTTTGGGAAGATTTGAACAGAGAGTTTTTGCATTATACGGCACCACCGTGGGAGAATACACGGTGCCGTATTTGTCGCGTTTTCCTGCACATAACCTGTAGCCATTCTACGGCACTACCGTATTCACCATACGGTACCATATTTTCGTCTAACCCCACTTGTTCACGTGCGGTATTTAGGGTTTAGCGCACTGTTCTTAGGGCTTCTTCGCCCGATTTCGCGCCGACCTTGCGTTTTTCTTCGAGCTTTCGCTTCTCTAGCCTTCGTATGACCTCTCTCTACAACTTTCATCTGTTTCCAAGCGAAGATCTTGACGATTTCAAGCTCGATCGAGCTCGTTTTCAAGCGCGCTAAAGGTTTTCCGCTGCGATTTCGCCCCTCTCGATTCTTCCTGTCCGAGCGACGATTGGCTCGCTACCAGGCTCGGAGATCTTCAAGGAAGAAAGGAGATCATACCCCAAGAGAATTCGAAGCTAAATCTTCCACCAGAAATCCAGATTCGAAGTGTGAAAACCAGCCCTGTTTCCAGCCGCGCGCAACCTTCGGTAACATTTTCAGTTCCTAGTTTTTCTTAAGTTGGTACTTGTTTCTTTTGCATTATACCATGTCACCTACCAAGAGGATGTCAAAGAAGAAAGGGAAAGCCCTCGCTGAACCTCCAGTGCCACCACCGAATCCGTTCGGTATCATGTTTCGAGATGAGGACCAAGAGCAAAGATACAACATGCTACTTGCTCGACGCATTGTAAAAACAAAATACACTGATGTTAGAGCTTTAGAGACCCTTGGATTGAAAGATGATGTGTTTTGGACGTATGACAAAATGGGTTTGAGGGAATTTTTTGAAATGACGCCTAAAACATACTTACCTGTTGTTCTAGAATTTCTTAGCAGCCTGGAGGTAAGTTGGGAGGAATACATGGATCATACAGCTGAAGGATAGATCAGATTTAGGATGATGAATGAAGGGAGGAGACTCTCTTTCAAGGAAATTCGGCATATATTTCACTTCCCACGGAAGGGACGCACAGAACCACCCATTGGATTCATTGAGCATATCTTTTGGAACCATATCTCATCAGACAGCAGATTTTTAGCATCAACAGCAAGAGCCTCAAGAATATCAAACCCCTGCATCAGATATGCCCATCGCGTTCTCGCGCACACCATATTCGGGCGAGGGGACAGCGATGGTATTGTCACTCATGTTGAGTTATTCTTGCTTTGGAGTATGCTTCATGGTTACACAGTGGGTATAGCTTTCTTTTTCATGAGACACATGAGTAAAGTGTCAAGGGCCAAGAAGGGAGCTATAGTGATAGGAGGTTTTCTTACTCCTATAGCACTACATCTAGGGATTGCGCCCTATGGGATCGAGGTTGCTAGAGGAAATTCAAGGATAGATATTGAGTCATGCATTGCAATGAAGATGATTCAGCGTGATGGAGATACATATTGTTTGATCCTATAGCCTGGGCTTCCCATGTTGCCATTGCCTAACCCCGAATAGACCTCAGTGCAGAGCCTTGAGAATTGGAAGCTGTCGCCAAGCTGTATATCTTATGCTACACCTGCATCGGAGACATCATTGCCACCACCACCTCCTACTTGGGGTGATAACCCACTTGGTATAGGCATTGACTCCTCTTCACCTAGAGTCACCGAGCCACCGCCTCAGGGAGCCGCTGGTTCGTCCTCACATCACGCAGCCCCAGATCAGAGAGATTGGCAGAGTTACCGAGACCCAGGGTTTCAGACTATCACTGCACAGTTGTATAGGCAAGAGCAGTGTATGGAGAGGGTGATGGGAGGCATAGGAGGAATACATGAGCAGATAAGTCACATTCACGTGGATATCGAGGCGTTGGGAAACTATATAGAGGACATGGGGAATTTCCTCTATGATCGTTTTAACTATGAAGATCCCAGGAGAGGTGGTATCTACGGTGATGCAGGTGAGGGAGCTTCTCACGATCCCATGGCTGCTACCCCGGCTGAAGAAGACGAGGAGGAGATGCATTCAGATGAGTAGGATTTTGTGAGTATCTCATTCCTATTCTCGTACTTATTTGAGTTCACTAATTCATGTTGATCTTAAACTCGTGTAGGAGAGGATGACTTTACAAACTTCTTGCCTCCTACTGCTACGGATTCTCGCTTCTTAATCGCTGTTGTTATGTGATTTCGATTTGGTTGTACCAACATATTTGGATGATTTGCTATACTCTCTATTCGATATAGTTGTAGTTGATATTTGATATCTGATATTCTGGATTGATGCTATGGGTTGGAGGTGTCATGAGATTTGTTGATGATTGTTATTGATACACCTATGTGGTTTGTTTATCTAAGAAAATACTACCGTTATCATGCCAAAATTTTTCTTGATGGTTTACATATTCAAAATAGAGATTAGGATTAGACCAATTATGATGAATTTATTTCTCTAATACATATCCACCTATTGAAATTCTTCATTGATTGATAAAGGGTGTTTTGGATGAACATATTATCTGATAAGTTTGATCTTAGAGGGAAGTTATTTCTTTGAATAAAATCAACATATGAGTGTAATCTTTGAATTGATATTGATAGAGTAATTCGGTTGATATTTATGCTATTTACTATTTGTTGGGAAGAAAGGTTCCTTGATCCAAATAAAGTGAGAACTCCCCTACTTGGCACTGTGGGAAAGCACAGTGGTACCGAAGAACATGGGTTGAAGTAATAAATAGAAAAAGTATGTATCTATGTGGGTACATGCCATGAGAGACATCGATTCACATAAACTCCGCTATCCTTGGTAAATTCTTTCCAATTAGAGGATAAGAGTTCTATTACATTGATTATGTGATCAATGCACTCTAACTTCGTCACCAAAAAAAGGTGATAATCGAATTAGAGAATGTGAAAAAAAAGAGAGAGAGAGAGAGAGAGAGAATTGATGATTATGAGTGGAAAAAGATCTTGGAAACCCCAATCCTGTAAACAAAAGTTGATAGTTATGAATTGAAAACTGGATGAAATCTTGAGATTGATATTCTGCTTATTATGCAAGTTGTGAAGTTTTATTTGACTAAGTAATGAAACTTGAGGATCAAAATAAAAGGGTGATATGTCTATTCGAAATTCCATTAAACTATTGATGAAAGTTTTCATTGGTGATTGTGTTTTAGAAATTTATTCGTCATGAGAAAGTTTTCTCCTTTGATCAATTTCTTGATTTTTGCTTGAGGACAAGCAAGGTTTGAGCCTTATGTGTTTGATGACTCTAAATTTCATAGTGTTTTTTTCATACTTATTTAGTAGACTTTTGAACCATAATCTCACTCTCTTGCATTGTTTTTATACCTTTTTACCAAATACTTCGGAATCTACACAATCTTTGGTTTTTGATCAATTTCAGGAAAAAAAGGCATCATTATCACTGGTTTTCGAGCAATCCCAATGCATGAACGAGTTCTAGACATCAAGGGGAGTTTACACAACAAATTTGAAGTCAAAAGGAATCTTCTAGCAAAAATACAACACTACCGTATTTTTGGGCGCAAACCCTAGGGTACCGTATTTCTCATCAGACTACGGTCAGAAATTTGAGGTGAAATACGGCACTACCATATGAAACTACACGCTGCTGTATTTTCCAGCGATTTCAACCAGAGAGTTTCGGCAAGAATACGGCACCGCCGTATGAAACTACACACTACCGTATTTTCCAGCGATTTCAACCAGAGAGTTTCGGCAAGAATTAGACACCGCTATATGAAAGTACACAGTACCGTATTCTATGACAAAGTTGAACAGAAAGTTTTAGCATGAATACGGCACTGCCGTATGTTTGAGAGAAATTGTCACGATACCGTATTTTTGACCCAGATCTTACAGAAGAATAATATGGCACTACTGTAATCCAGATACGGTACTGTATTTTGCAACCCAGATTCCAGAGTTTTCCGCCGCGAATTTAAAAACAAGATTTCTCAAAACTTATGGCACCAGTTGAAGATCCGGAAAAAGGGGAAGACTCAGGATAAGTAGGGGAAGTTTACGAAGCGAAAGGAACGATTTTGATCGAGGACATAGAGAGAATTTGGAGAAATCGCCGCCACTCTAGGGTTCGTCGCCGTTCGCTGCACAGACCATCTTCGGCCACGATTTTTGAAAGGAAGCTTCGCCTGAGGAAGAAGAACATGCCACAGAAGTTCCAGAGCGAAAGGAGACTGATCGAAGGAGATCTCATCAAAAACACACTCGCGACACTGTTCATCGCGACTGTGAAAACAATTTCGGGTTGCATTTCTGTTGCAACCCTGTTTCGTAATTTTGACTACTTCTTTACTGTCTCTAATCATTCAAAAACTATGTTTTGCTATGAATCTTCCGTCATGCTAGCTTAATTTCCTCTTGGGAAATGGGGATGTAATTCTCTTGATATTTCAATGACTAGATAATTTTTCTACATCAATATATCTTTGCTATGGTTATTTTGCTTAAGCAATTCATGCCTTTAATCATTTTTAGTATCATACATTAACATGTTTTGGAGTTTTATGCTATGGACTGAGAAGATGATATCATAGAACTTGGAACCCTAGAATTTATAATAAGAACTCATCGCAAGAGATTGGTTGTGTTCTTATATTTAGGTTTTAGAAGTTAATTTCTTGTTGATGTTATGACCTGAAAATTATTATTATTTCAGACATGAAAACATGCTAAAGATAGATGTTAGATTGTTGGAAAACCTTAAGCAAAACCTGTGAAACTAAGGTGCGAGAGTGCTTAGTTTCACTTGAGATCTTGGCATTGAGATGGAATGCACGAGAGTGATTCTCAATCTCTTTAACCAAAATTCACTTATACTTAGCATCGAATTAATGTTGCGTGAGAGTGAGGATTGTTCTTTGTAAATTAATTGCACGAGAGTGAGTTGGTTTGTTTATCAAGTGAATTATATCTTAACCATGACAAAAATAAATTGATGAATCTTTAATCATGTCTAGTCATAAATATCAAGATGAATGAATCCCTAGTCCCGATTCTCTCATTCTGATTTTTTCTAATACTCGTTTGATTGCTATTTTTACGATTCTCGATTCGCTTAGCTAGTGAAAACTCAATTAGTCAGTACTTAACAACAAGGTCTCTATGGTTCGATATCTTAAATATTACTTCGAGTATCCGTGCACTTGCAGAGTACAACACCTTTGTGGTCTCGAAAGAAGGATCAGGAGAAAGCACAAACATTTTCTATTTTTTCAAATGGTAAAGACCAAGTGTTGTATTAATAGTGTTCACCAATGTAAGTTTGTAGGTAGTTACCAAGTGGTGGTTAAAATATAGACCTATGAATTTGAACAATTGTAGCATTCTAAACAGGTGAGATTTTAAAATTAAAATGTATTTAATAAGATACACTCCTCTCTTAGAAGTTGCATGAATGGTATTTTAGAGTATAGAAGAAAAGGTGGGGTATATTGTGTGATATGCTTTTGTTTGTATATGAAACACAAGTAAAAATTATAATTACAATAATGACACTACATAATTATATTAGACAATCAACAAACTGAGATGAAATCTTTCAAGAAATAGATGTTAATCCAAATTTGGTTGTGGAAAGTGATTTTGAAGAAATTGAGGAGACCGATGAAGATGTAGATTCTACTAAGATAGATATACTCCGTAATTAGATTATTTTAAGTATAATAGTATCACATGTGTACTGTACTATGTGATTTAGTTGTATTTAACATGATATTAGGCTTAAATATTATTTTATATATGTGAAGTAATATTTGTGTTGTATGAGATAATTTATAACTAGAGACATGATTTGTTATTAAAATATTTAATTTTATTATAGATTTCTGCTTAATATAATAACATAACACTTTTATTCTACTGACCATCAGAGCAGTTCTCAAAATATTTTATAACTTTTTTAGTTAATTACCTTTTAACCAGTAATTTTCTAGCCAGCAAAAACTAAAACAGAATTAGTTCTAAACTAGCCATAAGTTTAAGTTTATGTATAGATATTTATTTTTAGTTTTATCATAGTTTTGCCTTTTTTTGAGAAGCAAATATTAACCAATAAGCATAGTAATAAAAAGAGCTTGCATTCTCTAATGGTAGCCAAATCTGCTATTAACTACTGCAGTTAATCATGTAGCACCTGTAGCTCCTCCCAATTCAAAAACTTAAATGACAGTCATAAAAATAACAAATGTTTCTTATGCGCTTTTGATGGCTGGTTATTGATAACTTATACACTCTAGTGCATGTAAGAGGTATATGGCAGACTAGATGCAAAATAAATGTATGATATCTCCAATATAAAGAGAACATGAATTTTTGAATTTTCATATAAGTATATGGCATCCCTTTTAACATACTCTATACTGACAACTAAATTTTATAAAATTTTGATTAATATAAGTATAAAAATGACAAAAATGTCACTTTGGCGTAGAACTGGTTAGAACCACTTTGTTGTTATTTCTTAAAAAAGAAATAAAAATAATTAAATTTCTTTGATGCATTTATAATTGAGAATAAGAAAAGAAAGTCTTAGGACATATTTTATTGGAGAGAAAAAAGAGGAAAAAGAAAAGAAATCTTATTTTTCTTATGATTATTAGATATTGATTTGGAGGAAAAAAAATAGGTCAAATTTTTTATTTTTTGCATTCTCTCCAAAAGAAGAAGAAAACACTTTTCTCCCCCTCTTGCTGCTAGCCTCACTATTTTTCTTCCAACTCATTTTTTCTCCTTTCCTCTTTACTCTTCTCTCTTTTTTTCTTCTCTCCCAATAAAACAGGCCCTTAAGCAAGCCCCCGCTAAGCAGGGGTCATCCACTATCCATTTTATATCGGGAATCATGTATATATCCCGATATTTTTGGATCATAGATGGAGTCCCGCTTGGAGGGGAGGTCCCGTTTAAAAAATTTTCTCGAAAATAAGCTCTTGTAATGCAAATCTATTTCTAAATAGGTATATAGTTCCAATATCAGATCCAAAAAAGTGTAGAAATACAAAATAATTATTGTAGAGTTACATTTTCAATAACTCTCAGTAAGAGCAGCAGCCATGTTTCAGAAATTCAAAAGTAACCATAGAAAACAAAAACTGCACAGGAATAAGTTTTCATTAAAGCATGTGGTATTGTCATTCTTCTTTAGCACTAATCCAAAGTAAATATATGAAGTGCTTATAGGTCGAGCAGTCATTAAAATGAGTATTTAATTGTCCATCATAAAAGAATTGTTAGTCAAAATGCAGAATCTAGGATACTCATAATTCATCGTAACCTAAATATTAAATAACAATAGGCCAGACATACTATAACAAACGCAGTTACAAAATTAATTGTTTAAAAGTACCACACAAGATTATTGTGATGAGCGGGTCTCGGGCCGGGCCAAGTGGGCTGCTCGGAAGTAGGCCTAGGCAGAGGCCCAAGGCAAGATCGGGCGACGCACGTGTGCGCGAGACCCTGCTCGCAGCAACACAAGTGCGTGCAGGGGCGACCCACCTCGCTTCCGTCGATGAGTGCGCGGAGCCGCGAAATCCAAGCAAGGTGATGGAAGCAACTGGGAGTAGGTGGGCGGCGTCCCATCGGTGGTAGGCTCCTGTTGAGGGGCAATGGGCGGGAGTAGATGAGGAAAAGGGCTGGCATCGAGTTGCATCAGCCTCTTTCCACCATCGAGACGCCTTCCCCATCGAGACCTCTGCCCGATCGAACGTGTCCATCTCCAGAGTTCTCCTCCCACGAGATTATTATTTTGCGTATGGCGCTTGCGCAAACACAGAGCGATGGCAATTTCTTCTTGGGAACTCGGTAGATCAGGCTAGAGACACGGTGGATGAGCTCTGGCATACTAGCCTAATCCGGGAGTATGTCTAGGTGTACTTGGCGCTCATGCTGGAGATCCTGAATATGTTGGAGGCGCACCGATGGCACACCTTCCTTGGCATTTATCGCCGTAGGGTGAGGCGGAGGTCCCACGACATTCCCTGTGGGATTGGTGAGAAGTCGTGGCGGTGGCCGAGGGCCTAGTGGACACGAGAGCATTGGGGTCAGCTTCACTGAGAGCCCCTATGATGCCCCGAGGTGCGGATCCCTGATGAAGACAAGAACACCAACTTGGGGCCGACACCCTCGCCGATGTGGCGGACGCTACCCGGCACGTCCCCAACCACGACAGGAGCCTGTCCTACCTAGAGAGGGCCAGAGAGACCCAAGCCACTTGCATGCTTTCTATGCTAGGGACCGCAACTGATGCGGGATTGCCCAAATCGGTAGTGGATCTTGGCGTTAGTGGCACATGAGGTGATCGACACCCCGACTCCCCTCCGACGATGATGGAGCGATGGTGATTGGCGCGATCACCGTGGTATCAGCCTTGGGAGGATTGATGCTACTCTACGTGCAGATGCGGATCGGTGGAGTCAGGGTGGAGGCGATAGTTATCACTGGCATGACTCACTTGTTTATGTTGGAGTGCATGGCGGAGCGCCTGGTGTTGCAGACCTCACCCACATAGGACCGATTGAAGACCATCAACATCGTGGAGCAGCGGATGATGAATATGGCCCTTGATGTCCCGGTGGAGTTGGGACAATAGACGGGGTGACACCATGTGCGAGTGATGAGGATGGATGACTATGATGTCGTCCTCGACATCGAGCTACTCTGGCAAGTGAAGGCTGCATTGACTCCCCACTTGGAAGGAATCCTAGTCTACCACGAGGAGGCATCCAAACGAATCTCCAGCATTCAACGGGGCAGCTTGGTAGACTTAGCTTCTGACGCACAGGGGACACGGCCAATGAGGGATCCCGCATGGGCGCAGGTGAGTTCCTCCACTTCAGTGCATACACCAACTACTCACAGGCAACAAGGCGGTGTAGTGGGCATCACGGCTATGACCACGACACATGTGGAGTGCCTAAGGACGCCGGAGGCACTGGTGCATTGTAGTCCCCTTGGCGGAGTTCTAACACATTCATCACTGAGGGAGCGGGCCTATAGATTGGATGATGGAGAGGACGTCGCAGCTTAGTCAGGGGAGAGTTGTGACGCCCATGGATCGGCGGGTCCAGAGTTGGGCTGACTCGGCCGCTCGAAAGTGGGCTTAGGCGGAGGCCCAAAGCCTGATCGGTGACGCTGAGAGTGGATCGGGCAACGCACACGCTCGAGGCGCGAGACCTGGCTGGTGGCGATGCACGTGCGTGCAGGCGTGACCCGCCCTGCATCCGTCGATGAGCGCGCAGAGGTACAAAATCCAGGCAAAGTGATGGGAGTATCTGGGAGTAGGTGGGCGGTGTCCCGTCAGTGCCAGGTGCGCGTTGACGGGCAATGGGCGAGTGCAGATGAGCAAAAGGGGTGGCATCGAGCTGCGTCAACCTCATTTCGCCATCGAGATGCCTTCCCCATTGAGATCCCTGCCCAATCGAATGTGTCCTTCTCCTAGAGTGTTGCAAGCATTCCTCTCCATCAGCCTTCGAGCTCTGTGTTCTCCACGAGTCGGAGGCATCGAGCGGAGGCGGATGGGAGAGCTCCGCCTTCCCCAAGCAGCGGACGGCGGCAAGAGTAGGCGTGACACGAGTAGTAGGCGTTGACAGTGGCGGAGGTCGCCTTCCCCACGAGCGGCGGACACAGGTCCGCCACGTTCTCCTTCCTCCAGGCGGCGACCTTCGGTGGCGTTCCGAGACGCGAGGTTAGACGAAGCGGAGAGAAGTTTTGAGCGTGTAGATCATGTATAGGGGTTTTAGGTGTCATGTTTAACGTGAATAAACGAGAGGAATTTTCCCCTAAAGTCCAGCGACTGTTTTTTGAGTTTTCTGGCACCTATTCGCATGTTCTCCAGTGAGCACTCGGGTCTTCCTCTCCACCTCTGGCCAGTGAACTTTTGGTGTCCAGAGGGGGGCCGACGCAGGAGGCTGAGGGCGAGGGGCGAGAGTAGCCCTTCCCCTGCTGCAAGCCCTCCCCTGTTCCCCGGCATGTGTGGGCGTAGCTGCATAGTCCGGTTCGGCGCATGCGAGAGAGACGAATCCAGGTGAAAAAAAAAGAAAAGTCGCCAGGAAGCTGACATGGCATACTTAGCGTGATACAGGGCTTGACAACTATGACCTAGATCTACGTGAAAATTGCTTTGAGAATTTTCTCACATTTCCAATAGAATTTTTTTTATTACTAGACACTTCATTTTATTTCATAATTAACCCTTTTTTTCTCTGCTTTACTCGACCCTTGCTTTCCTGCTTCTTTAGGCTGAAACCAAATTCGGGTATTAAACCATAATTTTATAATTTTTCTTCCACAGTGGCTACTCTAGTGTGCACAGCATCGTTGCCTTGTGCCTAACCTATGGAGTTTCAGTCTGGTTTAACCATAGTTAGTTAGAAAAGTTAAGGATGTTTGTCTAAAATAGCTATTTAAAAGTGATGTGCTTTGTTCTATTCTATTAAGTGAAAAATTTATAATAATTATAAATATGATTTAGATGCTTCTAGTGTACACTATCGATGCTTCTCTTAGGACCTGCATGTTGTCAAATAATTGAATTGAAGTACTGTTTCTCGACATAAAATCTATTTTTACTTCTTTCTCGTGAAAGATGTTCACTGCCTTATCATATTGCTCTACAAAATCAAACATAGATAATCCTCTTCCTCTTCCTCTTCCTATGAAAATATTTATATCTTCCTGAAATAATAGCATATTGGCGCACCTAAAATTACCATCACAAATAAATTATTCATTACCATTTTCACGTTCCTTGGGTCGAACTTGGGTAATATCATATTTTGCTCATCTTCATTAGATGCCAACCTGATGAGATTATGGCATGTCATGACTTTATGCTTATGCATTTTTTGTGTCTAGATCTAGATACGTCATGTGAGATTAATTTGGGGTCATATGATGCACACTTTGTCACACCCCTAGATGATGGAAATTCAATAATGAAAACTTATATCACAAAAAAATTTAGCAATATGTATCCAGAATCAATATTTGATAACCTGCTTAACAAGACTCATAAATTTTATTTTCCATCATCCTATAGGAGGTAACAACAACTCAAATAGCAATTCAATTAATCACAATCCTTAGATATAAAATTTGACATGCATCATATTCTAAAACCAGAGTATCATCCCATACAAATCATAGATATGCTCACACATATCTTACAAACACCAAAAGTCATTAAGGTTTACATGTTCAATATTTCAAAACCAAAGTATATATCATCACATACAAGTCTTGAATCTTCTCAAACTTTTTTTACAAGCACTAAAAGCAACTTTTATACATTAGTAAAAAATATGTACATGCCAAAAAACCACAACTCATTATATCCTTGAAACCTTCCACATAAACTTGTAGCCCAAAGCTAACCTGTAAAGAGGTTAGAATGCAAGGATTGAGCAAGAATGCTCAGCAAGTAAATGAGATACCAAATAAGATGGGTTATACCAAATTATTCAGAATGAATCTCCACATGGTACCATAAGTGATAGCAAATAAAACATGATAGTGACATGGTAAGTGACATGGTAAGCATAATGAACATAAAGAGGAATCAATCCAAAGATACATATCATACACAGCACAGTGGAAAATCACAAATAACATAGATGTTCCACGTCTGGAAGAATATTCCACCCTCGTCAAGGTGAAACTCAAATATATGTCGGCGGAAGCTATCATGGCTCCTCACATGAGATAGTGGGATTCAAAAGGTGGCCCCCATCATTTCAAATGTGGCACTTTATTCCATGTAACACTTTGTTCCACAACTATCCCTCTTTTCCCATTTATGGGCTCATAGTCTTTTCCCTTTCGGGCGCATAGTCTTTTCCCTTTCGGGCTCATAATATTATTCCCACTAGCATCCAATACATAAACAAATAGTACATACTTTCAGTTATGGTAAGAATTGAGTTCATTGATGTATGTATCAAACCCTCAAAGAGGTGAATCATAATCATAACATTCATACATATGACAAGTGTCGATATAATCAACAGATTACACATAGAAGATCATTTAAGCAAGGTACACACATATAAGGTCAAGTAACCCAAAATTCAGAAATATGGAGCTTATTTGCCATGGACGTCAAGTCCATCAAATGATATCATTTTTGTATGATCATTATGTCAAAATAAAAGATTTTGAATCTAGTTTTCAAGACAACAAGTTTTACTAAAAATGGAGGTCAATACGAAAAGTTACAATCAATGAAGTCACAAAAGGTCAGAATCATGAAAGGAAGATTTCCAGATTTACATGGTTCATTGCAAATTTGTGTATAAATTCATTTCTAAACCAAATCATGCAAATAAAGGCTCTATGTGTAGGTTATGAAGTCTACGTGATATGTAAATAAGAATTTTGCATAATTTACTGGTACATAGTATCGACATATATCACCCAATTGATAAAGCTCTAACTAGTAATAGTAGATTTACTAGGTCAGATTGAACTGAAGTAACAAAGTCGATACCCTATTCTAAAATACTCAATGTGTGATACGAACGAAAGATGTTTGAGTCTTCTTTGAAATGAATCCGATTTCATAGGGTATCGAATAATGAAGTAATCATGAAGTAACAAAGTCTTCTTTGAAATGAGTCTTCTTTGAAACATAGTTACTAGCAATCATGAAGTAACAAAGTCGATCCCACAGAGACCTATATTGTTGAGTACCGAATAATTGATTTTTCACTATCTAGGCAATCGAAAGAGCGTAAACTAGTAATCGAGGACTAAAGCGCTAAAACGGAATTATCAGAGAGAGAGAAACAGGGACTAGGGTTTCGTTCACTTTAATTTTTATGACTAAACATGAATAAAGATTTCGTCAGTTTAATTTCAACATGATGAAGATGTAATTTACTTTAATAAAAGAATTATCTCACTTTCATGCAGACAACCATGCAAGGATAAATCTTCGCTTTCGCGCAAGAGCCGTCCCAACGCTGAAGACAAGTAAATCATCAAACTAAGAACTCAAGGATCACTTTCGTGCATCCGAGTTCTAGGTCGATAATCTCTAGTGTAATCTCAAGGATCACTTTCGTGCATCCGAGTCTCGACACTAGTTTTACTCATGGTTCTCCAACGTTCCGATCTTTGCTTTCGCACAAGATCTCCACGTTTGAAAACTTAGACTCAATCCTAGATTTATATTATTATCATGGCAATTAGGTTACTAGAACCAAACAGATAAGAACTAACCAAAAAGGGTTCCTAACATGCAATTCTAGGGGTTCCAAATTCTCAAGCAATTACTTTTCAGTCAATGGCGAAAATGCTAAAACATGAATAATAATATAGATCTATGGAGAGTCTAAGAACGATCATCACATAAGTAAAACCATCATGCTAAGATTAAACGTAACGAAATAATGAAATATAGTCTTCTAGTCATTAGAAATTAAGTGAATTACTCCCCCATGTCCCAAAATAAGTTTAAGCTAGCATAGAGGGAAGATTACAATAATCCATGTTGAAGAAAATCGAAAGGAAGAAGAAAGAGAAATTACGGTACGGCTGTAATCTGGAGCGAACAGCGGCGGCGTTCGGTTTTCTGGTGATTTCTCCTCCGTCTGATCTCCGATCACGTTCAAACTTCAGGTGCACCTTCTCCTCCTCTATGCGTAGCTTCCACTCAAATTTCACGGCCGGACATGCGCTGTATGCTTCCCGGCGGTGAAACCTAGGGCAGCGGCGTGTGAGGCGATTTCTCTCTTTGTAGTGGATGAAAATTAGGGCTTTTGGTCTCTTTTTCTTCGTCCCGGTGAAAGCTTCCCATTTGCTTCTTATAGAAATGTATTTAATGGCTTAGATCGATCGCAATCATCTCCACAAGAATCGGGCTTTGGAGTTGATCGAGAAAGTCATGAGCAGCTTCGTAATTACGGTCGTAATCAGTTTTACAGAAGTGCCGTAATCTGGACAGCGAGTTCTCGCGTTGAAATCTTCTGGAATTATGGTACGGTAACATTCTTTACGGCAGCGCAGTAATGTCAACAATCTTTCGGGTGGAAAATCGACCCAAATTACGGTACCGTAAAGTTCCTTACGGTAGTACCGTAAACTCCATCGATTCTCTGATAAAAAATGCTCCAAAATACGGCACCGTAACTATGTTTATGGTATTGCCGTAATCAAATGAAATTCTCTGCCAAGAAAAAATCCAAATTACAGTACTGTAAAGATAATGTTGGGGGTGCCGTAATTTGCTCTAAAGCTCCAAATCTTCTAAAATTTGACGTGTGATCTCCTTTTGATGTCATCAATTCAATTATGCACTTGGATTGCTCGAAATTGACTGAAAAACATGCCCTTTTGCCTGAAAATTTTTAAAAATAGAAAAGAGTGTACATTCCGCAAATATTGATAAAAAGGCGTTAGAAATAAGCAAAGTCTATGAATATGACACAAAAATATCAATAAAATGACATAGAAATTACGATAAATTTCGGTGTCATCAAACACATAAGGCTCAAACTTTGCTTGTCCTCAAGCAAAAAACCAAGAAAATTCAAAAATTGGTCATAGGCATAGACTTTCTCATGGCAAATAAATTTCTAACATACAATCACTAATGAAAAATTCTCATTAATTGCATTATAAAATTTTAAATAGATATATCATCTTCTAAATCCAATTCTCAAGATCCACAACTTAGTCAAAGAAAACTTTGCAACTTGTATAAATTACAGAATCTCAATCTCATGACTTCATCCAATTTTTTGTTTAAATTTATCATACTTTTGTTTACAGGAATAGGGTATCCAAAATCTTTTTCCACTCCAATTTTTTTTCTCCCTTTTTTTTTCTTTTCTTTTTCGGAAGGCATGTACCCACATAGATACATACTTTTTATTCTTTTTGCATTATTCACATTCTCTAATTTGATTACCACATTTTTTCTGGTGACGAAGTTAGAGTACACTGACCACATAGTCAATGCAATAGAACTCATGTCTTTTCAGTACTGAAAATTTTTACCAAAGACAGCGGAGCTAATGTGAATAGATTCCTCTCTATATTTTTTTTTTCTTTTTTAGACTTCAACCCATGTCCTTCGGTACCACTGTACTTTCGCATAGTGCCAAGTGATGACACCAAAATATATAGTATATTTTGTATCATTCTATGTATCTTTTCATCCTAAATTGAGGATCTTTTTGCTTATTTTTATGCTGAATTCATCAAATATTGCAAAGTCTACTTCTATTTTGGTTTTTCATGGTTTTCAGGTAAAAAAGCATCATTTCAAGGCATTTTCAAGCAAAATCAAACAAATAAAAGAGTTACCATCATCAAGAGGAGGTCACCCAAGAAATTTCACGTAAAATGGAGCAACTCAGCAAAATACGGTAGTGCCGTAATCCATTTTATGGTACCGTAATTTCAGACCGTACCGTAAAATCAGAACACTGCCGTAATTTGGAGGATTTTCTGAACAGAAAGTTTTTGTGATTTTACGGCACCGCCGTAAAGAATTACACTGCCGTATTTTTCAGCGCTTTCAGAAAAGAAACCTTTGCTGATTTTACGGCACGGCCGTAAACGATTCTACGGTACCGTATTTCAAGGCGATCCAGACCAGAGAACTTGTCCGATTTTACGGCACCATTGAGAAATATTTTACGGGCCGTAATTTTGACTTTCGGTGCACAGAATGAAAATACGGCACTGCCGTAAATTATTACACGGCTGTAATTTCCAGTCAAAATCGTGAGTTTTCCGCGGCTGAAACTTGTTCGGGCCATAACTTTTGATCCAGAGCTCCAAATTGGAATCCGAAAGTTGCTGCCACTTCGTCTTTAAGAGGAGAAGACACACGCACCAAAAAGAGGAATTTTTTTATCCAGTATCGAAGGAGAAATCATCAAAGAGGTGGCTAGGGTTTGGCCTCGCGCCGAGAGGCGTGAAGACCATATCCGGCCGTGATTTTCACGCAAAAGCTTTGCCTGGAGGAGAAGACAACATCCCAGAAGTTTCAGAGGAAAAGGAGTTCAAGCGGAGGAGGAATCGATGAAATCGGTGGTGACAGCACTGTTCATCGAGTTCTGCTTGCAAAATACGGTTGTGAAATATTTCACAGCCATGCTGTATTTTCTAAAATCTCTTTTCTAGTTGATTTTTGATCTTCTGAAATTATGGATTATTGTATTTTCTTCTCCATACAAGCTTAGATATATTTTGGGACATGGGATGTAATCCCCTTGATTTTTAATGATTAGATAATTCTTCTTTTTCGTCATGATACTCTTCGTTGTGATAATTCTACTTTTGTGATGAATTGCCTTTAACTTTCCATAGATCTATGTTATTATCCATCTTTTAGAGTTTTCGCAATGAGACTGAAAGGTGATTTGCTTGAGAACTTGGAACCCTAGAATTGCATGTTAGGATCCCTTCCTTAGGTTAGATCCAACTTGATCTGTTCTAGTAGATTAATTGCCATGTTTAATAATATTAATCTAGGATTGAGTTATTGTGTCAAACGTAGAGATCTTGCATGAAAGTGAGGATCGGAACGTTGGAGAACCCTAGGTAGAACCTGTGTTGAGACTCGGATCCACGAAAGTGATCCTTGAGGCTCCACTTGTGATGATCAACTTAGAATTCGGATGCACGAAAGTGATCCTTGAGTTTCTGGATGGTTTACTTATCCAGAAACTTGTTATCCCTAAACTCGTAGTGTCCGCAAGTGCACGGATATACGAAGTAATAAAGAAAATATCGATCCCACAGAGACCTATATTGTTGATTACGGAATAATTGATTTTTCACTATCTAGGCAATCGAAAGAGCGTAAACTAGCAATCGAGGACTAAAGCACTAAAACGGAATTATCAGAGAGAGAGAAGCTGGGACTAGGGTTTCGTTCACTTTAATTTTTGTGACTAGACATGAATAAAGATTTCGTCAGTTTAATTTCAACATGATGAAGATGTAATTTACTTTAATAAAAGAATTGTCTCACTTTCATTCAGACAACCATGCAGGGATAAATCTTCGCTTTCATGCAAGAGTCGTCCCAACACTGAAGACAAGTAAATCATCAAACTAAGAACTCAAGGATCACTTTCGTGCATCCGAGTTCTAGGTCGATAATCTCTAGTGGAATCTCAAGGATCACTTTCGTGCATCCGAGTCTCGACACTAGTTATACTCATGGTTCTCCAACATTCCGATCTTTGCTTTCGCACAAGATCTCCACGTTTGAAAACTTAGACTCAATCCTAGATTTATATTATTATCATGACAATTAGGTTACTAGAACCAAACAGATAAGAACTAACCAAAAAGGGTTCCTAACATGCAATTCTAGGGGTTCCAAATTCTCAAGCAATTACTTTTCAGTCAATGGAGAAAATGCTAAAACATGAATAATAATATAGATCTATGGAGAGTCTAAGAACGATCATCACATAAGTAAAATCATCATGCTAAGATTAAACGTAACGAAATAATGAAATATAGTCTTCTAGTCATTAGAAATTAAGTGAATTACTCCCCCATGTCCCAAAATAAGTTTAAGCTAGCATAGAGGGAAGATTACAATAATCCATGTTGAAGAAAATCGAAAGGAAGAAGAAAGAGAAATTACGGTACAGCCGTAAAAAAGTTTACGGCCGTAATCTAGAGCGACAGCGGCGGCGTTCGATTTTCTGGTTATTTCTCCTCCGTCTGATCTCTAATCATGTTGAAACTTCAGATGCACCTTCTCCTCCTCTATGCGTAGCTTCCACTCAAATTTCACGGCCGGAGATGCACTGTACGCTTCCCGGCGGAGAAACCTAGGGCGGCGGCGTGTGAGGCGATTTCTCTTTCTGTTGTGGATGAAAATTTGGTCTCTTTTTCTTCGTCCCGGTGAAAGCTTCCCGTTTGCTTCTTATAGCAATGTATTTAATGGTCTAGATCGTTCGCAATCATCTCCGCAAGAATCGGGCTTCGGAGTTGACCGGGAAAGTCGTGAGCAGCTTCGTAATTACGGCCGTAATCAGCTTTACGGCAGTGCCGTAATCTAGACAGTGAGTTCTCGCGTTGAAATCTTCTGGAATTACGGTATGGTAATGTTCTTTACGGCAGTGCCATAATGTCAACAATCTTTCGGGTGGAAAATCAACCCGAATTACGGTACCGTAAAGTTCCTTACGGTAGTACTGTAAAGTTCCTTACGGTAGTACCGTAAACTCCATCGATTCTCTGATAAAAAATGCTCCAAAATACGGCACCGTAACTATGTTTACGGTATTGCCGTAATCAAATGAAATTCTCTGCCCGGAAAAACTCCAAATTACGGTACCGTAAAGATCATGTTGGGGTTGCCGTAATTTGCTATAAAGCTCCAAATCTTCTGAAATTTGATGTGTGATCTCCTTTTGATGTCATGAATTCAATTATGCACTTGGATTGCTCGAAATCGACTGAAAAACATGCCTTTTTGCCTGAAAATTATTAAAAATAGAAAAGAGTGTAGATTCTGCAAATATTGATAAAAAGACATTAAAAATTAGCAAAGTCTATGAATATGACACAAAAATATCAATAAAATGGCATAATTAAGAAAAATTATACATAGTTTAGGTAATTTTTCCTATGATAATGTTTTGCATAATTTTTTATCGTGCGTAATTTTTTTCATGATAATATTGGTACTATTGGATAGATTAGAGTATGTAGATTAAGAATATATAATTTTTTTTTAAAAAAATATATTTGCTATAAAAACGAAGCCCCTTACATAGGAATTCCTGGGTAGGTCCCTATATAGAAAAAGCGCTCACCTAAATGGGTGTTTTAAGCTTCATGCTATGCAAATCATTAGGCCCTGCCGAAGATCTCTATGTAGGGATCCTACTTAGAAAATTTTCTCAAATGCCTGCCAAAAGAGCTGTTGAAGAACTTTGCTGTGTTGACTAGCAACAACACGTTGAATGCTACTAGTCAAGACCCCTACACTGCTGAACGAAAAAATTTCCTGTGCAGCACTGCTGCCTAGGAATTCTTATGCAACCCCACATCTCACCCTCCATGTTGCCTTTAGAGTGGTGCTCATCATACTCAATCTTGAGCACAAGAATTCCGGGGGAGCGGTACTGCATAGGAAATTTTTTCCTTGCGAACCCCAAGCAATAGTTAAAAGAAAAAAAAAAAAAAAAAGCCTTACGTCTACCTTTACCTTTTTCCAAACAGGAGCTTTACCTTTACCTCTCCTCTATGCTCTCTGCTCGCTCGTGATCCTCTGCTATCCATCTACCCCAGCGAGAATCATTGCCACCGCCGCCGTTGCTACCACCACCGCCGCAACTTTTGAGCTACACGTAATGACCTCACTCTACTTATGCCCTTTCCATTCGTTCACAATAAATCACCTCGCTTTGATTTTTTTTGAAGTCGCCTCCGGTCGTTCTTGTTTGAAGCTTGATCATCACCTCTTGTCATTCCTGACATCATCCCGCTTGGCTCCAAGGATCTTCATTGCCTCTCGTCGTTCCTATTTTGAAGCTCAATCATCGCCTCGTGTCGTTTTTGACTATCATCACACTTGGCTCCAACGATCTTCATCGCCTCTCATTGTTCTAACGACCTATCCGCTTTGGTAATCATTCAGTTCACCAAATTCTCTATTTTATTATTGTATTTCCATAAATTATACATTACAGTCATCTTGTATAACAATTTGTGCATTGAACTGTGATTCTAACCCAATTTGTTCCAGTGCATCTTCGATTTGTATAACAATTAGTTTAGACTCATATTCAATTTACAACTCGACTGTAGTTGGCACTTGTATAATATCCTTGAAAGCCGAGCAAGAAATAGATTATAGAACATCACTACTAGAATTTGAAATTAATATGAGCATTGCAGTTGGCCCATCTTCAAATTTTATTAAAAACTCATATATTTCAGATCAAATTAAAAGCATGTCAACGATCTAAGCAAGGCCTTGAGTAATGTTCTTTTTTATTCCAAGTGAAATTACCTTCTAAAAAAAAGGTGCTTGGGTGGATATATACGTGCATATTCAATTAAGCAATGACCTTAGTGTTAGGCCCAGACCTAATTTAGGGCCCGAAGCCGTTGATCGGGTCAAAATTGACCCAAAGCCCATTGACGAGAAAGTTAAAAGTGGAAAATCGGATATGGGGAATCAAGCGGCAGCATTGCTCGATCTCGATTCAACTAGCGCCGAGGACGCCCGCCGGCGGCCAGAAACCTAGGCCGACCCAACAAGAAGGGTCGCTGGGAAAGGTTCGCACTGCCGAGCGGCAGTCTCCCGGCCGGCAAGGTGGTGGCGCACGCTCAGTCGATGTGGTAGACGCGATTGGATGACGCGAGGGAGACTCCCTCGTCAGGCTGCTGCACTCGATCCAGCGGGCAAGAATGTTTGTGGCGACGCTCGATCCAATGGGTCTAACGGTGGAGCAGGCTGGCAGCAAGGACGTGAGGTATGGGCATCCGACAAGATATGGGCGACACTGCTGCCAAGTCGACGTCGCATGAAGACTTTGCTAGCACGCGTCCGGGCGAAGGGAGGAGAACTCAAGGCCGAGCCCCCTATAAGAAGGGCAGCCGGTGAGTTCGAACGGCAAGAGGTTGAATGGAGAAAGTAGTGGCTGAGAGCATGAACCGCTGAGGGGAGATCGAGAGGGGAAAAACACGAGACTTAGCCGGAGGGGAAACCGGCAACAAACTGCTGAACTAGGGGAACGGTGTTCTGGCGATCTGAACTCGCCACAGAACGAAGCCGCCCCGCCCCTTTGATCTCTTTCTCCCTGACTTTGAACTATACGTCTAACCTTCCGGTGAGAACTTGTGGCATCGGAGCTCCGGTGGTTTGGGTGGGTGGAACGGAGCAACCCCAACGTTCAGTCCTCCTCTCCCTTTCTCACCTCCCCTCCGTGTGTTCCCGACGAGCCCAAGGTAGGGGCCTCGGCTGGTCGATGAGCTTGAGGACATCGGATGCATGTCAGATGAAAGAGAGGGGAGACGAAAGGCGCTCGTCGGAGGATGCGATAGAGGCACGTTCGTCGGAAGGAAGTGCACACTGCTTCATGTCGGGGAGACGTAAATGAGCTCTTGGATTTGGAAGTGAGGTCTCAGGTCGCATGTGGGTCATGGACGCGATGACGGCATTGACCTTTGCTTCAGTGTGCATGCACTCGTCGACGGGGAAAAGTCGGGCCCACCAACTGCTCGTCGGACGAATAGAGCGAAGACGCGAACGATGTCGATCTCGGGTGTGGATTCCGCCTGGTGAAATCCAGCCAGAGGTCCCACCTCCGGTGACATTTACCGGCGCCCAAAAGGGATGCCGATGAGGCTGAGGGCAAGGCGTTAGCAACGAGAAAAGCTTCTGTCATCGCGAGGCGTTAGCAATGAGCCGACGCGAAATGAAAAGAAAGATAGGAAGGGAGGAAATTGTACACAGGATGCTAATGTGGATGGATTAGCATGCTTCAGCTAATCGGGGGTTTGACAGTGGTATCAGAGCCGTCGATCGACGTGGTTCTTGCGATCTTGCCGGCATGAGAGAGGAAGACGACGGGGAAGTGGATCTGATGGAGGACCTAGACCCGAGCTTCTGTCATCGTGCACGCAGATGTGGCCTTCTTCGCCATGGGCGGCGACGAGAGCGCTTGCTCCTGGGTGGATGTACGTCGGCCCCAAGAGACAAGGACGACAATGAAGGTGGACGCTCCTTTCTTCAAGAACCGGGAGAAGCAAGCGAAGGCTCGCACATTCTCTCAGGAGGCGAAGCAGTGGCTAGAGGTGAAGCCGCATACTTCCCAAGGCGGCGGCAGCATCATCTCCACGAGACAAGGGACGATGTTAGTAACCGTCCAATGTCACCAGGTGGAAGCTCCGTGCCAGGCGGCGTGATGGCCCGAACGTAAGGGAAGTAGCGAGGGACATCTAAGTTGGGAAGCTCCACTGAAAGTGAGGCTACTGGACTGGAGAATCTAGCGACCACTGAGGTTGAGAACGAACCTCAGGCGGTCCTTTGCTCCCGTCCCTCCATGCAACGACAGCTCGGCGACTCCGACGAAGATGCGTTGTCGTTCGGCTGCTCCGGTGGCGAGGATGGAGGTTTCGGAGCAACACCTACACCAAGCCCAGCGTCTTCATCCCCTTCTTCCCATCTCTCCCCTCCCTTGTTCCATCTCCTCCTCGTTCGAACTCGATGGGCACGAGGAGGCGGCCTCGACGGAATGAGCAACTCGGGCGGGATGATGAGCGCTCGTGGGAAGTGGGCAGCGGAGGTTTCCTCATCCTTATGAACCCAGGCTACGGCGGCAGCGCGCTCGCCATGAGAAAACCTAACAGCTCTCATTCGCTCCAACGCAAAATCAACCGCACTTCGGACGAGAAACATGAACTCTGGACGTGGACGCGGTGGCGGAATTGATCGCCGCCTTGGTGAGCATACAAACGTGGCTTGTGAGCTGGATAGTCGGACGTCGGGGCAGGAAATGGCGTCCACGTGTTCGTCAAGGACAAGGTGTCCGTTGTTTCATCGTGAACGCCGATCTTGGTTTTGAGCGAGTGTGGTTCGAATGCAAGTACGAACCCCGGACATAGTGTCGAGTTTCGGCTGAATGCCGAGCTCGCTCGGGGCGACGAGCTCTTGCCGGACATTAGAAACGACAGCTCGCAAGAGACGACGAGCGCCTCGTTGCAAACGCCATGACAACGTGAATGCGTCAGCAGGAGCGGTCTCACCCATCGGACGCGAGCGTTGACTGGGCTTTAGCGTGGACCCAAAATCACATTTGATTTCGGATGAAAAGTGTGGATTCGGGTGTGGTTCCGAGACCCGACAAGTGCATAGCAATGGGTTGACGAATGTGGACTATACTGAAAATTGGGTTCGCCCACAAATTCAAATTCGGTTGAGAATTTTGGATTCAAATTTGGTTTTCGAGAATTTTAACCAAAATAATTAAATCTAGTAATCACTGTTCCAAAATTGCTATTTGAGGAAAAGTTAGCAGACTTCAAAATTGCTATCCGGGGAAGAGTTAGCAGACTCTAAAACTACTATTTGTGGATAAAAGTTCGCAAACTTCAAAACTACTATTCGAGAAAGTGTTAGCATACTCTAAAACTGTTATTTGTGGATAGGTCAAAGTGGACGAGTTAGTAGACTCTAAAACTGCTATTTGGTCAAGAAGAGAGGACGATGTCTAACTAAAACAAAAGAGATCTCTCTTCTTGGTTCGACTAAGCCAACTTCGCATAAAGGGATGCCTTTATGTGAGGGAAGCTTGGGAGAACGATAAGAAAAATCCTTGTAATCAGTCCGAGCTGAGTTTCTCATCATAAGGGGACGCCTTTATGAGGGGAAGACTTAGGGACAATTTATAAATTGGAGCGAGCTAAGTTACTTTCTGATAGGGTGGTATGGGACACTTTTAGAGGAGACGAGACTTAGGCACGACCAAGTTGGACGAGTTGGAGTGAGAATCGGTTAAAAGATGAATGACCACGTCTAAAAGGATAGATTCTGAGGTGCGTGAGCCCACACGATGCTTAAGTCAAAGTGACTCAAATGCGATATTAACCAAATCCTCCGATATGGATACGAATGTTATCCGATAAAAGAGGACGATTCTCACCGGGATTAAGATGATCTGGTTCGATCGCAAACCCTCTTCTATGATATGATTGGAATTGTGAGTTCGAGTGAGACCTCACTATGAGTTCGTTGAGGATGACTAACGACTTAGGAGGGGGAGAATGTTAGGCCCAGCTCTAATTTAGGGCCCGAGTCAGCTGGCCCGGTCAACTGGGCTATTGGCCGAGTCAAAATTGGCCCAAAGCCCATTGACGAGAAAGGGAAAAGTGGAAAATCGGATCTGGGGGAATTGAGCGGTGGCATCGCTCGATCCCGATTCAACTGGCGCCGAGGACATCTACCGGCCGCCAAAAACCTGGGCCGACCCAACAGGAAGGGTCGCTGGGAAAGGGTCGCACTGTCGAGCGGCAGTCTCCTGGCCGGCAAGACAGCAGTGCACGCTCAGTCGACGAGGTGGATGCGATTGGATGACGCGAGGGAGACTCCCTCATCAGGCTGCTGCGCTCGATCTAGCAGGCAAGAACATTGCGGCCATGTTCGATCCAATGGGTCTAACGGTGGAGCCGGCTGGCAACAAGGACATGAGGTATGGGCATCCGGCAAGGTATGGGCGATGCTGCTGTCGAGTCGATGTTGCGTGAAGACTTTGCTCGCACGCATCTGGGCGAAGGGAGGAGAACCCAAGGCCGAACCCCCTATAAGAAGTGCGGCCGGTGAGCTCGAATGGCGAGAGGTTGAACGGAGAAAGTGGTGGCTGAGAGCATGAACCACTGAGGAGAGATCAAGAGGGGAAAAACACGGGACTCAGCCGGAGGGGAAACTGGCGACAAACTGCTGATCCAGGGGAACAATGTTCTAGCGATCTGAACTCACTACAAAACGAAGCCTCCCTGCCCCTTTGATCTCTTTTTTCACTGACTTTGAATTCAACGTCTGACCTTCCAGCGAGGACTCGTGGTGTCAGAGCTCTGGTGGTGTGGGTGGGTGGAACAGAGCAATGCCGACATTCAGTCCTTCTCTCCCTTTCTCGCCTCCGCTCCGTGCGTTCTTGACGAGCCCAAGGTAGGGGCCTCGACTGGTCGACAAGCTTGAGGACATCAGACGCATGTCAGATGAAAGATAGGGGAGACGAAAGGTGCTCATCGGAGGACGTGACGGAGGCGTGTTCGTCGGAAGGATGTGCACGCTGCTTTATGTTAGGGAGACGTAAACGAGCTCTCAGATTTGGAAGCGAGGTCTCAGGTTGCACGACGGTCATGGATGCGATGACGGCATTGACCTTTGCTTCAGTGCGCGTGCACTCGTCGACGGGGAAAAGTCAGGGCCACCAACTGCTTGTCGGACGAACAGAGTGAAGACACGAACAATGCCGATCACGAGTGTGGATTCCGCTGGCCAAATCCGGCCAGAGGTCCCACCTCCGGTGGAGTTTACCGGTGCCCAAAAGGGTCGCCGATGAGGCTAAGGGCGAGGGGCATGAGCTGCCTCTCCCCTGCCATAGACCCCTTCCCCCTTACCGGCGTCGTGTGTTTGGTGTCGAGAAAAGCTTCGAACGCATGAGGCATTCGCAACGAGCCGACATGAAACGAAAAGAAAGATAGGAAGGGAGGAAATTGGACACAGGACACTAACATGGACGGATTAGCATGCTTCAGCTAATGGGGGGTTTGACACTTAGTTTGATACATGGTGTTAGGCCCAGGCCCCGCCCAAACTAGAAACCCACCTAAATCCCAAGTGGGCAGATCAGGTTAGTGGGTTTCCAAGTATTGAGGTCTAGTGGCACAGAGCTCCATTTGGAGCACAACTGGGCAAGTGCATGCAGACACAAGTTAGGGCAATAGTAGCCTCGTCCGCTCGATGGGCATTGGAAACAAAGGCAGTGGCGGCAGCTTCCACCTAGCCCCTCTCTCTCCCGATCTCTTCCCCTCTACCGTCGAGCGGCCTTCTAGTGAGCCAACGGCAATGACATTCACTGCGCTTCTTGGTGGTGTGGGTGGGTGGTTCGGGACACAACGGGGCGGTGTCTCCTTTCTCCTCTTCGGCATCGCTGGTAGTGGAGCGGGCAGACTAAGGTCCGCTGAGGTATTTCCTTTCCTCCTCCTGGTTCGGCTCCGTCCAGCGAGTGGGTTTTCGTTGGTGAAGCATTCGCCGACTTGTTCTCCTCTCTGCTGCGCCCTTCACTCCTCCCCTTTTTCAGCGAGGCTAAGGGCATTCGGCGAGGCTGGGGCCTCGCCCCCCGCCCATTTTGGGTGGCATTCAACGAGTTGTTGTTGGGCTTGCTGGCATCTCCCACAATTCCAGTGGGTTCGAGTTCGTCCGGTGAAGGGTTCACCGGCGTCTCCTGTGTCCGGGCTTGTTCGGCGAGGCTGTGTTCATCCAGTCTCTTCTCCTGGGCTCTGGCGAGGCTTCGACTGTCAACCCGCAACTTCATTTCTTATGCGTGCGCCCTCCTCACAGGTTGCAAACGCAGTTCCCATTCCCAGCCGGCCAACTACTCCCGGCCAGCGACTTCCTTTCTTTGGCTCCTCACACTCGTGCTCCTGGCCGAGACAACTTTCTCAATTGACGACTCCTCGCCTCCTCTCTGTGCCCCTCGTTGTGTTTGTAGGTGTATATGCCCTAGGACCTAGTTTTGGTCCACTTATGTACTACTTGACTTTGATATTTATATCATTCTGGCATTGTCGTTATCTATGTTTGTTTACATCTGCGCATATGTACTAACATGATAATGTCCCTAGAGACAGATTGGATCTGTGCTCGAACTATAGTCCCCAGTCGATGTACCTTAGTGGACATGGGATAACTATGGTACTTGTGAGACTGGTATGTGGGCTGGTTAGGCACGTTGTGCTAACGCAGACACATGGGTATATCATTGGAGGATATACTGGATAGACCCGCTGTGAGGCTATGACTTGGTGTCATGAGTTATCCTCACAAGTGATAGGAGATGCATTGATCCCTTGACTTGAGGTCATTGATCATTCTATATGGTTAGGGATTTGCTTTGATACAACCTAACACCTCGTCGTAGTTGGGAGGTCATAACGGTTGTCATTGAGCATGTCACGACCCATATGAGAAGGTCAATGGGCAGAAATAGGATTTGCCCCTTCCTTAAGGAAGTATGATATCCATGGAGCTCCTCTATAGTTCTATGACTGAGAGTATATGGCCATACCCAGGTGAGAACCTGTTTTAGTCATAGCCATGTGATTGGATGAAAACAAGTGGTGACACACTTGTCCAATCGGATATCAGTTCGGCAAAGAGACTGTAATGCATCTGTACCTAGTTGCGATGATGGGGATGTCGATGTCGATATCCATTCCAATGACCTGGGTAGCAGCGATGCACTGCTAGGTGCTACTCACTGCTTGTGGTGACCTTTGGTCAGCACTGCCAGCGTCAGAGGAACCTACAGGGCCGCACACCTTGATACTTGAGTTCTCGTATTGATCGGGAAGCCTTATGATCGAGTTATTGGATAACTCGGATCTAATTGGGAGATTTCATCAGCGCCAATGGGCCTGATGAGATGGAAGAATGTTATTGGAGCCAAACTTCATTTTTGGCAGGTTGACCCATATTTGACCATGGTTGGTCACATTTGGATTAGGGTTGCATTGGATTGGATCCAAATGCTTAATCAACCCATGTGATGAAGATTGGGCTAGCTCATTATCCAATGAGGCCCAATGACAAGTTGTCATGAAGAGGAAATAGGCTAAAAGGGTATAATGGGGAGAGACCCAACCCCATTGGCGCCTAAGGGGCATAATGGGGTTTGGGTGGCAAAAATTGCTTCATTAAGAAGTAATATGCGCCTAGCCCTCTCCCATTGATGGTATGTATGCCTTTAAGGCATGTCTTGGGCTGATATGGTGCTTAGGCAATTATGAATAGGTTGAATGAGATTTATGGTAAAGTCTTGGAGACTTTCCTTGCATCAAACCTCCTCATCCTAGCCCTACACTTGTCATGATCCTAGCCCTTGCCCTAACCGCCTCTTGCCCTATATATGTGACCCTAGCCACCCCCTCTTTAGATGATTCATCCTTAGAGGCGTGAACACATCAAGAGGGGCAAGAGCAAGGAACAAAGGTGGCGCAACCTCTTCCTCTTCCATCAAGTGGCCACAAGTCTTCTTCCTTTCTTCTTCTTGGCGCAAGTGAAGAAAGCTCTTGACGGTTTCCTCTCCTCTTCATCCTCTTTGGAGCATCCCTCCTTGGTGGTGGCACAAGGTGATTGGAGCATCTCCCTAAGGCTTGGATTTTCTTCCCGAGGCTAGCACCGGGTGTGGAAGAAGAGGACTCGAGGCATCCGTGTGTGTGAGACTGCAGAGGGCGCACGCTTGGGCGCCTATCACGACATCGATCTCATCTTTCTCTAAGGTATTTCCTAACTCATCGTGTCGACTCTCTTGCTTGCGATCTTCACTAGGTTTTTGGGACCGGCCTGTTTCGGGGACATTCTTCTGCTGTGCAATGTATGAATATGCTTATAACTCTGAAAAATTGTAAAATGTCCCCGGGGTTTCCCAACAGTGGTATCAGAGGGACTTGCAAGACTCGAATGATGTTTTACGCTTTTCTTTCATGCTCACATGCCATATCTCTATTTTCGTCAATAGCATGATCCATGGCAAACGATTTTTCTAAGTAGGAAAAATTAGGGTTTCTTGTTTCTATCATCCTCTCAATCTCTTTTGGATTTTTGGACTATTTTTCTTGTCTGATTTAAAGATTAAAGGCGCACGTAATTTTGTCAAGTAGGACGGGCATTGTGTCTTCGGACTGGCCAAGTCTCTTGGTCTGACAAAATTGCCAGCCGAAAGGATCTCTGAAATCATCATGAAAAATAAATCGCAATTAACTAAAAGATTTGTGAGAAGAAGATGAGAAAAAGAGACTAATTTTATGAAAAAGTAAAATTTCAGATTTTATGTTTTTCATGAGCATGTAGAATTGCATAATTAAATACCTTGGTTGTGCATGATGTTGTGATCATTAGTCAAGCCCCCCTTTGCATGCCTGTGATGTATCCTTGTGAGGCCTGCGTGCCGTTTTTCTTTTTAACTAAGAAGAAGATTAGGGTGACGCATGTACTTGGAACTTGGCGCATGCATACCTTGGATGGTGGCGCAACAAGCATCAAAGGAAGAGGCGCAAGCTTGCTTAGTGGCGCAAGTTAGGCATGGCCGAACCCTTGGGTTTGAGAGCTAGCTAACTTGGCTTCTTGCATTGTGGCGCATCCTCATTGGAGGAAGACCATGGCATTGGCCGAACCCTTGGGGTCTACCCTTAAGGTTTCATAGCTAAACCATGTGAGAAGGACCTTGGAGCCAACCTTGAAGACCAAGATAGAGGGAAGCTAGGATAGGTCTATTTTAGGGGCTTGAGTCCTATGTCAAGAGTTGAACCTCCTTTTGGCATGGGTTGGTTCAATGTCTTGAAAGGGCTTTGATCACATCATCTTTTACTGATTTCCTTATCTGCTAAAAGCATGCCTGTAATGTTTTATCGTTATGTTATCACTATAGGATTGCATGCCTGTATTGTTAGACATAAGATAAAACTGATGAGACCATAAAAACCCTCATAATAAAATATCAAGTCTAGTAGCCTTCTAACGCATAGCCCTCACTAAGCTATCGATCAATGGAGTTGTGAACTGGTTCCCACCCTCGTGGGACACATCCACTTATCTTTAGAAAGTGTGTGGTGACAATGGTTTCCCCAGTTCAGTTTTAACCTGGGCGTGCCTTCGCAAGGAAACTCGTTGGCCCTGGGCATAACGGTTAGGAATGGACTTGACTAGAAGTTCGCATGTGCTGGGCACATGGTGAAAGTCTAGAGGCATCGTTGAGAGGTTAGGGTTTCATGTTGTATCCAGCCCTCGCTGGACATGAAATGCCCAGACTGTCTCAACAAGGGGAGTTGCTTGGAGCAACCGGCCGGCGCGCCCACCTTAGGAAACATGGGTTACTTTGTGCATCTCATCCCACCCTCGTGGGACCCAAAGCCTCATGTGAAATAAGGATCCCATCTCACTAGGAAGTCTTAAACTTCCCGATTGACTTTGTGGGTTGTCAATTCGATTTAAATAGTGGGAGCAGTAATCATTTAAAACAAGTCCAGTTTAAATGATTAGAAGTAGTACTAATCTGTTTTTCTTAGGTGTTGTAGAACAATGGCTACGAACACTGGCGGATTATCACTGCGATCACTCCTTGATAAGGATAAGTTAGTTGAAACCAACTATTGGGGTATGCCCTTAAGGCTAATGTTTGAGGCCTTGGGTTATTATCAGTATCATGTATAAACTGAGTATATGTTTATAAAGGCAATTGTTGTTATTCAGATTGTTGCATTGTCTGCTGCTGTATGTATACCTCTGAGTAATGTCTCAATGATGTTCAGCTTTGCTGACATTCAGAGTTGTCCTTAGTCGAGATATCTTGGTGAACATGAGACAGCCTTGATTTGATTAAGACTAATATGTGTTCTGGTCTTATAGGATGCTGCGAGCATGGAATAAGATTTAGACACATAGGTGCATTGGATGTACTGGACTGACCCTACTTAGGATATTCAATTGTTTGTCACAATGTGAATAAGTCCTTATAAGCAAGCAAGTGGTATATTCCCTCTGACTTGAGATCACTTGTGTTACTAAGTGATGATTGGCATTGTCTTAAGGTACTTCAATATCATTTGAAAGATAATGGTTAAGGATTATCTTGGATAGTGGGCATGAGTCATGTTAGGACACTGGTGATAGATAAAGGATTGCCTCTCCTAGTTGGAGTGTGATGTTCTACTGGGGCCCCCTCCAGATGAGATGGTTGAGAAAGTGTATGGCCATACCCAGATGACTATGTTCATCTGATCTAACCATTCTCATCGTGTTGGAATTACAGGCTTGACAGGCTTGTCCAACGAGAACATCCAGTGGCAAAGGGAACATGTATACTGAGTGAATTGGATTCACACTTGTGCTATGGTTTGGGAGTAGTCTTGGAAGACTCTTTCCTTCATATCGGGAGACAGTGATGTGTTGCTAGATACCCCTCTCTGATCGTGATAACATATGTTATCGTTACCGACAATGAAGGAAACCCTTAGGGTCGCACAATTTGATGATATAGCTTACTTATGTCAGATCGTGTGGACTGGAATTATTCTAGTTCAGTTTAAAGCAATTTAAACTCTGATTGGAAGTGATATCTAGTCTGATCATGTTTGATTGATTAGGGCATATGATCGGTAAGCTTCGATCGGGAGAATTGATGCTTGATCGTAGAGATCAGGAGGTTCGATGAGATGTGTGGTTAGATCTTGAACCATGAGGTTCAGAGAGATCAAGACCATGGCTGGTTCGATTTGGTTCTTGAACCAAATGAAATAGAACCGGTTCACTTATGTGAACGCATGGTTCAAAGGGGAGAGGAGTTTTCGATGGCTTCATGGGGAGTTATGCACTTACTATATTTGGAAGCCGTTTTTCTTTTTGGAACTCTCTCCCACGTTTTCGAACGCCTAACGCCTCTCGCCCCTTTTCTCCTCTCGTGTGTGGTTCGTCTTCACGTAGAGTGAAAAGGAGTTCGGCCAGCAGGAAGGAACACATCTCATCACACGATCAAAGACTCCTTAGTGTCTTTGCTAGCACAAAGAGCACAAGGAAGAAGGCAACATCATCTTGTGTGTGATACCTTTGGAGAAGGGGCACTCGCCTCTTTCATCTTCTAAGCCGCCACTCAAAGCATGGCAATGGTAATGTTCTAACCTATCTTTTCAAGGTTGATCATATGTTTAAGTCAAGCGATTTTGAAACCTAGCATTTCCGCCGCTGCACACTCTAGATGCACATGTGACCTAGGTTTCCTTTCAATTGGTATCAGAGCATGGTTTTTTGACTTGATACATATGATTGCTATCTTGTGATCCATGTTTATTTTATGCTTTTGGTAGATCTACTAGATGCGCATGCTTTTGTTATCATGAGAAAATACATGCTATGTGTTCATACCAAATGTTAGATCTATATGTATTTTTCATTCAAGCTTATGCATGTGATCTTTACTTGCGCTTGTCATAGAAGTTTTCAATCAAAACATCATCATGCGCGACCCTCACCTAGATCTATCTAAGCGCCTACTTCAAAGACTTAGACGGGTTAACAATGTTGAAGTCGTCAGTCAAGTCTGGACCCAATAGCCTAATCAGACCATCTGACAACCTAGATGGGTCGGCCGGATAGCACCTGTGCGCAAGCAATACAGGTGGCTATAGGCCGACTGCAGAAGGGCATGTAGCGATGTCTGATTGAGGCGCCTAGTGAACGATCATGATTAAGGCACGGGGTCACACCCGTTTGCCAGAAATCATGTGGGACGTTCAGCCCTTAAGGCATGCATAGTTGACCATGTGGTCAATGCAAGTCGGTCATGACTGGGTGCATGCAAGGGCAGTGGGTCTGACTTGGTCTAACGAGTGGATACCTGTTAATGGACCGTTGTAAGGTAGTAGGGTACATAAGGAAATAAAATTGATGCCATGGGTTTTTTCAAAAATTTTATTTCTATTTGGATCACATGTTTGCATGTTTAACATGTTGAATGGGTGTTTATTTAATCTTATGTGGGCTGCCCTTATTTTGTGTGCTGTGCTGGGGCCTGTGTGCCTGGAATTAAATATAAATTTTGTTGTGATCTGCGAATCACACTTTATTTTATGAAAATGTATAATTGACCTGCGTGTCAAACCATGTCTAGATAGATTAAAATTTAATTTGATCAGACATGAGCACATGAGCACACATGGCAGAGGCGCTTGCAGTCAGTGGCTTCACCAGGTGGGAGGTCTAGAGTTCGACTCTAGAGCAGGCGCATACTGCCTGGAGGGCATTTGGGCCCGAGCTGGGCCAGATGAAGTACAAGAGTCCCATAAAGAGCTCAAGTGAAGACTTTTGTGAAACTAGGGTTTTACTTAGGCTTTTATGGGCGTTTACCACATAAGATAATGGTGCTTTCATTTACTGTTTTAAGTAATATTAGCACAAGCATGTTTTATTCTTCTGCTATCACTGTAGAATTTGCATGATAGTAAGAAGATAAAAGACCGATAAAATACAACGTTAATATCAAGCTCGATTGCCTTCTGACGCGAAACCTCACTGTTCTGACTATCGTTGGGGCCGTGTTGTACCCACTCAGTGGGCACGCCCAGCTATCTTCAGACGGTGCGTGATTACACCTACATGCTACAGAGAAGGGATTTATCGCTTCTCATTGCTCAGCATAGCAGGTGGTGGTCCAGGAAGTAGGTCAGGTCAGCTTTGTTGGTGTATATGCCCTAAAGACCAATGTATGGACATGGTCAGGCATTGTTTGAATGTACTTTGATAGAACTATTACTCTTTATATAGGCATGGTCGTTATTATGCAGACTTCTCTACCTGCGTTGATGTATTGAGTTGCATAAATAATGTCTCAGGAGTTAGGATTGGATCCATTCTCATAAGCTATCCCCAGACAAGGTACCTTAGCAGATATGGGACAGCTTCGGTACATGTGAGACTGGTGTATGGGCTGGTTAGGTGCGGGGCACAGTAACGCAGACATACAGGTGCATTGGATGCACTGGAGTGATCCACCGTGAGGATTGACTTGTCTAGTCAACAAGTCAATCTCACATGCAAGAGGTTTGCATTGATCCTTAGACTTGAGGTATTCATGTCTAGACTTGATGAAGGGTATGCTTTAATACAGTCTTACGTCTCTCCGTAATTGGGAGATCAAAACGACTGTCATTGGGCATGTCATAAGTCACGTAGAGACATGGATGACCAATAGTAGGATTTGCCCCTTCCTTCCGAGGAAGCATGATATCCACCTCGGGGCGCCCCACCTTATTGGTGCATGACAGGAGAGTGTGGCCACACTTGTTGAGTCATGACCAATGCATTGGATAATAAACTTGAGACTAATCCAATGGCAGGATATCAGCTTAGGCAAAGGGATCTGTAATGCAATGGGAATCCTCGTTGCTTGTTAGGAGTTGTTGCCATAATGACTTAAGTCCTATGACATGGGTAGTAGTGATGTGTTGCTAGATACCCCTCACTACTTATGATGTTTACATCATTGCCATCGTCATATGGATCCTACGGGGTCACACGCAATAGACTCTTGACGTTGCTTTAATCAGAAGCCTTAGGATCAAGTTATTGGATAACTTGGATCCATTTGGAAGATTTCATCAGCGCCAATGGGCCTGATGAGATGGAAGAAAGTTATTGGAGCCAAACTTCATTTTTGGCAAGTTGACCCGAAATTGACCTAGATTGGTCACATTTGGATTAGGGTTGCATTGGATTGGATCCAATGGCTTAATCAACCCATGCCATGAAGTTTGGGCTAGCTCATTATCCAATGAGGCCCAATAATTAGTTGTCATGAAGAGGAATTGGCTTAAAAGGGTATAATGGGGAGAAATCTCACCCCATTGGCGCCTAGGGGCATAATGGGGTGAGGGAGGCGCCTTTGCTTCATTATGGAAGTAAAGGGCGCCTAGCCCTTCTTCCTTGGAAGGAATACTTGCCTCTAAGGTAAGTCTTGGGGCTGATATGGCTTAATGGCTCTTTTGGAAAGAGCTTGGGCGCATATGGATAGTAGGGTAAGGTATATGGTAATGTTTTGGAGACTTACCTTACCTAAAACCCTAGTTTCTCCCAAAATTCTTACCCTAGCCGAAACTCCTCATGCTTGTTGCGCCTTGCCCTTCCCTTGGATGGAATGCATGCATCTAAGGCATGTCTTGGGCTGATATGGCCATTGGGCAAATTAGGATAGGTTGAATGAGGTTTATGGTAAAGTCTTGGCGGCATCATCTTCCCTATCCCCTCCTTGGCACAACTTCTCTTGAAGGTGGCGCAAGTGGAAATGAAGGCTTGATTCTCTTCCCGAGGCTAGCACCAAGCGTGGAAGGGAGCAACGATCAAGGAGTCGACGCGTGGATACTTGTAGAGGGCGAACACCTGGGCGCCTTCAACATGGCTTCGACATCTAAACAAGCAATAAAGGTACTAACCCTAATGAAAGTCCCCTCAACAAGGGGGGGGGGGAAGGGGGGGGGGGGGGGGGCGAAACCCTACTGGCGCATATGGAGGTTTTAAAGCAGCGGAATGGATTTCTAGGGATCGATTGCATGAGATATGATCAACTACAAAAACGCCGATTGCAAACATAAGAAGGATCATACCATCGCCATCCTTTGGATGGTGCCTTGGAAGCAAAGATCAAAAGGGATCTTCTCCAAAAGTGACGCACACAAGGTGATGCCGCCTACTCTTTGTTGATCCTTGTGCTAGCAAGGTTCTTCAAAGGTCTTTGTCGTATGAAAGGGAAGAGAAGATTTTTCTTGCTTGGCGAGACCTCTCCCTTGTCGTCAAGAAGCTCTACCACACGAATGTGTCAAGAACCAAAAACCAACAGGCGACAAGAGGGCGAGAGGGAGGCGTGAAGAGAGGCGACGTGAGATGTGGTCACGTAAGTGACATGCTATCTAAAAATAGCAAAACCACTTCTCATCATGAAATGCGCTCATGAACAAATCGCAAATCTCTTCTCCCATGAACCATGCGCTCACTTGATGAGCTGGTTCAATTTGGTTTGGTTCAAAGACCAATTAACCCAAGCCATGGTCTAGATCTCATTGAACCAATAGGTTCCAGATCTAACCGTTCATCTCTTGATGCTCTTGATCTCACCGATCTAGTATCCATTCTCTCAATCAAAGCTTACCGATCTTAAGCCCTAATCAATCAAACATGATCAGACCAGATCTCACTTACAATCAGAGATTAAATCCCTTTAAACTGAATCCAAACAATTCAGTCCACACGATCTGACTTAAGTAAGCCATATCATCAAATTGTGCGACCCTAAGGGTTTCCTTTAAATGTCGGTAACGACAACTCACGTTATCACGATCAGTGAGGGGTATCTAGCAACACATCACTGTCTCCCGATATAAAGGAAAGAGTCTTACAAGACTACACCCAAACCACAGCACAAGTGTGAATCCACTTCACAAGGCATACATGTTTCCTTTGCCACTGGATGTTCTTATTGGACAAGCGTGTCAAGCCTGTAACTCCAATATGATGAGAATGATTAGATCAGATGAACATAGTCATCTGGGTATGGCCATACACTTTCTCAATCATCTCATTCAAGGGGGCCCCTTTAGAACATCACACTCCAATCAAGGAGACGGCAATCCTATATCTATCACTAGTGTCCTAACCTGACTCATGATCATTATCCAAGATAGTCTATAACCATTATGTTTCAAATGATATTGAACTACCTCAAAACAATGACAATCATCATTTAGAAACACAAGTGATCTCAAGTCAGAGGACATGTGCCACTTGTTGCAAACAAGGATTATTCACATTGTGACAAGCAATTGAATATCCTAGTAGGGTCTGTCCAGTACATCCAATGTACCCATGAGTCTACATCTTATTCCATGCTCGAAGCATCCTATAAGATTAGAACACATATTAGTCTCAATCATATCAAGGCTGTCTCATGTTCACCAAGATATCTCGACTAAGGACATTACAGCATGTCAGCCAAGCTGAACAGCATTGAGACATTATTCAGAAGCACACTTATTGCAGCAGACAATGTAACAAACTGAATAACAACCATTGCCTTTATAAACATAAGAGTTTATACATGATACTGAAAGAATCCCAAGGCCTCAAACATTAGCCTTAAGGGCATACCCCAACACCTAACACATCCTTGTGTTCTCTCACTCGCAAGGATCCTTGGGAAAGGAATGTGTTTCGGGTGTAATGCTTCTTCTGCTGCGTCCTGGGACTGCCAAATTTTAAAATTACACCCGGCATTCCCTAACAGTGGTATCAGAGCTACTTGCGAGAAACACAAGGTGTACTTTTGCTTGTGTGAAAAATTTTTGAAAATTTTTCTTCTATCCATGCGCGTTTCACGTAGAAAGCGTTTTCATCCAATCTTCTCTTCTCAACTCTATGGCCGAAACTTGGATTGTGTTTATGCTTGATTTAAGACCAAAGGCGCACGTAAGTTTTGTCAAGTAGGACAGGCATTGTGTCTTCGGACTGGCCGGGTCTCTTGATCTGACAAAACTGCCAGCCGATAGGGTCTATGAAATCATCATGGAACTTGATCTAAATTTTGGCATGGAATTGGTTAAGAGAATGCCTTGGATGATATTGGCGCATAAGGTGCTAAAATTTGATTTTTCCGGATTTTCAAATTTTACATGCGCCACTTGATTGGGTTGATATGGTCATAGCGAGTGCCCTCCTGTGTTGTGATGTGGAAGCATGTTTCCACCTGTGATGAATGCTTGTAAAATCTTTCTACCACCTGCGTGTGGTTCTTAGAATAGATGTAGAATTGTTTACATGAGATAGGTTAAGGTTCATCAAAGACAACAAGGAGCCTTCTTCAATTGGAGTCAGAAGTGGCGCCAGCTTTGGAAGCGTGGTGATGGACTTGCGATTGAAGGAAGGACACATGCTTTCGGCTTCTGGCATGGGCTGATTTGCTTCAGGGACTCACAACCCTTGGATGCACAATAACATGTCACATGGCTCGTGACAAGTTATGTGTATGAAAAGGGCTATGACCATATCGACCAAAATTGGCATGCCTGTGATGGTTTATTATTTTGTCCATAGCATGCCTGTGATGTTTTTCCTTGCTGCCATAACCATAGGAAAGATGCATGCTAGAAAAGAATAAAACAAACATGCAAAACTCTCATTAAAATATCAAGTCAATAGCCTTCTAACGCGTAGCCCTCATCAAACTATCGATCGGTGATGTTGTGAACTGTTTCCCACCCTCGTGGGACACACTCACTTATCTTTAGGAGGTGTGTGATGACAATGATTTCCCCAGTCCAGTTTTAACCTGGGCGTGCCTTCGCAAGGAAATTCGTTGGCCCTGGGCATAACGGTTAGGACCAGACTTGACTAGTTTTTCATATGTCACTGACATGATGAATCACTAGAGGCAGCTGTTGAGAGGATAGGGTTCTGTGTTGTATCCAGCCCTCGCTGGACACAGGGCGCCTAGTCTGTCTTAACTAAGAGGAATTGTGCGCGGCACAATATAGAACTTTGCTATTATTGTATCAGCTTATGTATTAGAACATCATTCCTTTTGGAAAGGACTTCAGTTTGAAATAATAAATAATATTTTTCCTTAATCTGAGATGTTCTATTGAAGTGATACAATTGACAATAGTTTGTGGTTCTATATGTGACACAAGATCAGATCTAATGATTCAATAAACTTCCTCTTATAGCATTGTCTCTTGAACCATAGAACAATGGTCACATCCGAAAGTCCATGGACTATTGGGATCATTGTCCTTTCAGGATTATGATACATGTGAGCCTAGTTCAAAGGAACAATATGACAGATGCTGCTTTCACCAAAAGGGTGGAAAGGAGTAGTGACTTGTTGGATCTATTACACAGCGATGTAAGCGGACCCATGCAAGCAAGCACTAAGAGGAGTTATATATACTTCATTGAGTGTGGGTATGCCTTACGCAACCCAAGAACTTTGGAAAATTCCAAGAAGTTCACAAATGAAGTATTGAGTCAAATTGAAGGATCTATCAAAGCACCTTGATTGGATCAAGATGATTAAGTGGAGAATTTGATGACTGTCCTAAGAAGTGTGGAGTTATCTCACAGCCTTCTTAGCTCACCACTGTGTGGTGAATTTCAAAGAAAGAAAAGGAACACATTGGATGTGGTTCCATCTTTGAGTAGTCATGCAAATATACTACTATGATGCCATGCAAATAGATGTACTGCTACTCCATAAGAAAATGTCTAAGTTAGCTTTTGAGTTGAGAACTGCAAATATCCCATTTCTTCAATGGAATTGGGAATGTAATGTGCAGTGATTCAAAAAGTATGTGTTTGTGGTGCACTATAGAGTGCTAATTCTATCCCAAGGAGAACAAAATTTTTGTTGCTCAAACTGCTGTCTCTCTTGAGAAAGTATTTCTCTTGAAATAAGCCAGTGGGAGTAGATCTGATTTGGACAAGGTCCAGAATCAACCACAATATAATTAGACACAGATGGAGAGCAAAATCTCACATACAGGTTGAAAGTCAACCTGAGGTTCAAGTAACACAGGAATAACGTAAGTCTGGATCAATTCGATATGCTGGGCATGACGAATTTTTCATCAAGCATGAACCTAAGACTTATAAGGCAATGGAAGCGTTCGGTGGACCAGATTCCAAGAAATGGCCAAGGGCCATGAGAACCATAATGGACTCCATGTCTGCTAATCAAGTCTGGGACTTGGATAAGCTGCCAAAGGGGTAATTCCCACAGGCTGTAAAATAAATCTTCTGGGAAGATAGACATGGAAGGTAACATTGTTACCTTGAAAGGCAAGCTAGTGAACAGAAATTTCAGGCAAATCCACTGGGTGGATAATAATGAAATTTTCACCAATAGCTGAGCTTTAAGTCCATTAGGGATCTGCTTGTTGTAATTGCATAATCAATTATGGCATCTTGTTATGATAACTGCTTTTCTTGCAAGGACATCTGAAAAGATATCTATAAGGAAATAGCCAGAAGGTTTTCATATCAAGGCCATATAGATATGCATGATGTTATGCAAGCATGGTTGAAAAAGCCTGTGTTTACAAGAAGATCAGTGGGAGCACCTTATTAATAGTATTTCTTGTTCTAGATGATTGATGATATTCTCCTCACATGGAATGACATCTCAGCTCTTCACATGGTGAAGAAAAGGTTTGATGTGTATTTCGAGAAGAATGATCTAGGAGGGAATGATGCCTACATCCTAGGCATGAGGATCTATAGAGATCCAAGAAAGTCATTGCCCTTTAGTCAATCTATGTTCATCCAAGAGTTTCTAGAGAGGATTATATTGGATGATTCCAAATATTGATACCTTCCAGGAAGATATGGTCTAAGTCTCTCAAAGATGTTGTGGCACAGCTGGAGAGTATTAACATGGGTCCAAAGTCCTGATACATTGTATGTAGGATGGATCATGTTTTGAAGACCATTTCTGGCAAATGCTTGGAGCATAGCCAGCAAGTTTCAATCATATCTTAGTGTTTAACACTAGATAGCTGTGAAAGCAATCCTTATACATATACTTGGGAAGTATAAAGGATTGGAGTCTAGTCTATGATAGATAGGAAAGAATTTTGTGTACAAGGGTACACTGACACTTCGTTCCAGTCTAGTGACTATTGATCACAGCCAGGAGTTGCGCTTTGCCTTGTTATGGTGTTGTGTGCTGAAAGAGCATTATGCAAACCAAAGTGCCAAAATTCTACAAATAAGGCTGAGTACATTGCAGCTCCTTGTGGCAGCCAAGGAGGCAGCTTCATTCATTTGAACTTGATCTAGTTCATAGTGCTTTATGGTCCAGTATAGTTCTTACTGGGACCATAGCATGAGAGAAGGAACTTAATGCTCAAGTATGTATTGCAGCATATCATCTGATCTTAGAGATCATGGATAAGGATGATGATCAAATTTGTTAAAATAAACACAGATAGCAATCTGGAAAAACCCACTGATCCAGCCTCTGGCGCAGCGGAAGCTAATGGGTCATACTAGAGACATTGGAACTGACTAAACATCAGTTGTCCTTGGTCTTAGTGCAAGTGGGAGATTGTTGGTGTATATGCCCTAAAGACCAATGTATAGACATGGTCAGGCATTGTTTGAATGTACTTTGATAGAACTATTACTCTTTATATAGGCATGGTCGTTATTATGCAGACTTCTCTACCTGCGTTGATGTATTGAGTTGCATAAATAATGTCCCAGGAGTTTGGATTGGATCCATTCTCATAAGCTATCCCCAGACAAGGTACCTTAGCAGATATGGGACAGCTTCGGTACATGTGAGACTGGTGTATGGGCTGGTTAGGTGCGGGGCACAGTAACGCAGACATACAGGTGCATTGGATGCACTGGAGTGATCCACCGTGAGGATTGACTTGTCTAGTCAACAAGTCAATCTCACATGCAAGAGGTTTGCATTGATCCTTAGACTTGAGGTATTCATGTCTAGACTTGATGAAGGGTATGCTTTAATACAGTCTTACGTCTCTCCGTAATTGGGAGATCAAAACGACTGTCATTGGGCATGTCATAAGTCACGTAGAGACATGGATGACCAGTAGTAGGATTTGCCCCTTCCTTCCGAGGAAGCATGATATCCACCTCGGGGCGCCCCACCTTATTGGTGCATGATAGGAGAGTGTGGCCACACTTGTTGAGTCATGACCAATGCATTGGATAATAAACTTGAGACTAATCCAATGGCAGGATATCAGCTTAGGCAAAGGGATCTGTAATGCAATGGGAATCCTCGTTGCTTGTTAGGAGTTGTTGCCATAATGACTTAAGTCCTATGACATGGGTAGTAGTTGAAGAGTCCCCTTCAAGGGGGAGCATAACCCTAAAGTGATGGCGCATATAAAACTTTGTCTTGCGGAAATTAGGGTTATAGGATCAACTTGCATGTTAAATGATCAACTCGATAAAAGGCTAATAAAGATTAATGAAAACGATCATACCATCGCCATAGTCTAGATGTTGCCTTGGAAGCAAAGAGTCAATTGCTTCTTCTCCAAAGGGATTCGCACACAAGAGGATGATGGCAAACTCTTTGTCGCTCCTTGTGCTAGCAAGGCTCCAAAGTGTCCTTGATCGAATGGAAAGGGATGAAAACTTCTTGGCAAATTTTTTCTTTACCTTCTTCGTCCACCTTCTTCACGACACAAGAGAAAACTTGTTTCGACTAGTGGAGAGGCGAGGCGAGAAGAGGCGTTAAGAAGAGAAGCGTGGAGCGTGGTCACGTTTAGAGAGTTGCTATCTAAAAATAGCATACCACCTCTCAATGTTCACATGCGCACACCAAGTCGCAAATCTCTCTTTACCCTTTTGAACCATGCGCTCATTCGAGCTGGTTCACTTTGGTTCGGTTCACAAACCAAATAAGCCAAGCAACTAGTCCAAATCATAATTAAACCACAAGGTTCTTGATCTGACCGTTGATCTCTTAATGCTTCTGATCTGACCGATCTAGCATCCAATCTCTCAATCGAAGCTTACCGATCTGAAGCCCTAATCAATCAAACATGATCAGACCAGATCTCACTTACAATTAGAGATTAAATCCCTTCAAACTGAACTCAAACAATTCAGTCCACACGATCTGACTTAAGTAAGCCATATCATCAAATTGTGCGACCCTGAGGGTTTCCTTTAAATGTCGGTAACGATAACTCACATTATCACGATCAGTGAGGGGTATCTAGCAACACATCACTGTCTCCCGATATAAAGGAAAGAGTCTTCCAAGACTACACCCATACCACAGCACAAGTGTGAATCAAATCACAAGGCATGCATATTTCCTTTACCACTGGACGTTCTTATTGGACAAGCGTGTCAAGCTTGTAACTCCAATATGATGAGCATGATTAGATCAGATGAACATAGTCACCTGGGTATGGCCATACTCTTTTCTCAATCATCTCATCCAGGGGGCCCCTTTAGAACATCACACTCCTTAAACAAGGAGACGGCAATCCTATGTCTATCACTAGTGCCCTAATCCTGACTCAAGCTCATCATCCAAGATAGTCTATAATCATTATGTTTCAAATGATATTGAACTACCTCAAAACAATGACAATCATCATTTAGAAAACACAAGTGATCTCAAGTCAGAGGAAATGTGCCACTTGTCTCATTCAAGGAATATTCACATTGTGACAAACAATTGAACATCCTAGTAGGGTCTGTCCAGTACATCCAATGTACCCATGAGTCTACATCTTATTCCATGCTCGAAGCATCCTATAAGATTAGAACACATATTAGTCTCAATCATATCAAGGCTGTCTCATGTTCACCAAGATATATCGACTAAGGACTTTATAGCCTGTCAGCCTAGCTGAACAGCTTTGAGACATTATTCAAAAGAACATATATTGCAGCAGACAATGTAGCTAACTGAATAACAACCATGCCTTTATAAACATAATAGTTTATTACATGATACTGATACAATCCCAAAGGCCTCAAACATTAGGCTTAAGGGCATACCCCAACAGTAGTGATGTGTTGCTAGATACCCCTCACTACTTATGATGTTTACATCATTGCCATCGTCATATGGATCCTACGGGGTCACACGCAATAGACTCTTGACGTTGCTTTAATCAGAAGCCTTAGGATCAAGTTATTGGATAACTTGGATCCATTTGGAAGATTTCATCAGCGCCAATGGGCCTGATGAGATGGAAGAAAGTTATTGGAGCCAAACTTCATTTTTGGCAAGTTGACCCGAAATTGACCTAGATTGGTCACATTTGGATTAGGGTTGCATTGGATTGGATCCAATGGCTTAATCAACCCATGCCATGAAGTTTGGGCTAGCTCATTATCCAATGAGGCCCAATAATTAGTTGTCATGAAGAGGAATTGGCTTAAAAGGGTATAATGGGGAGAAATCTCACCCCATTGGCGCCTAGGGGCATAATGGGGTGAGGGAGGCGCCTTTGCTTCATTATGGAAGTAAAGGGCGCCTAGCCCTTCTTCCTTGGAAGGAATACTTGCCTCTAAGGTAAGTCTTGGGGCTGATATGGCTTAATGGCTCTTTTGGAAAGAGCTTGGGCGCATATGGATAGTAGGGTAAGGTATATGGTAATGTTTTGGAGACTTACCTTACCTAAAACCCTAGTTTCTCCCAAAATTCTTACCCTAGCCGAAACTCCTCATGCTTGTTGCGCCTTGCCCTTCCCTTGGATAGAATGCATGCATCTAAGGCATGTCTTGGGCTGATATGGCCATTGGGCAAATTAGGATAGGTTGAATGAGGTTTATGGTAAAGTCTTGGAGACTTTCCTTACCTCAAGACCCCTTTATCCTAGCCGCCCACTTGGCATGATCTTAGCCATTGCCTTGCCGCTTCTTGTCCTATTTATAGGACCCCTTACCGCCCCTTCCATTGTTGGACTTTAAGGAGGCGTGAACACACATAGAAGGGAGAGAAAGCAAAGCAAAGGGCGACAACAAGGTGGTGCAAACTTCTTCCTTGGAGCCGCAAGTTCTTCCTCTTCCTCTCTTCTTTGGCGCAAGGATTCTTTGTGCTTGGTGGCGTCTTCTTGTCACAAGCCCTCATCGTCCCTTGGCCATAGGCGCACCTTGGAGGTGGCGCAAGCAAAGAAGAAGAGGGAAGTCCTTGGCGGCATCATCTTCCCTATCCCCTCCTTGGCACAACTTCTCTTGAAGGTGGCGCAAGTGGAAATGAAGGCTTGATTCTCTTCCCGAGGCTAGCACCAAGCGTGGAAGGGAGCAACGATCAAGGAGTCGACGCGTGGATACTTGTAGAGGGCGAACACTTGGGCGCCTTCAACATGGCTTCGACATCTAAACAAGCAATAAAGGTACTAACCCTAACACATCCTTGTGTTCTCTCACTCGCAAGGATCCTTGGGAAAGGAATGTGTTTCGGGTGTAATGCTTCTTCCGCTGCGTCCTGGGACTGCAAAATTTTAAAATTACACCCGGCATTCCCTAACAAGCTTGACCATATAGGCTACATATTGAGCATATGATAGCCAGATGGAGGCAGCCATCTGAGGAATCAAAGACCGTGTTGTACCAACTCAGTTGGCACAGTCTTCTGGATTGCCTAGATGAAGGGGAATCGCACGGGATGGCGATTGGCATGGGTAGCCTACCAGTGACTAGTGCTTGAACTCTCTGTGTATCTTATCTCGCCTGAGCGGGACGCGAAAATCAAGTATGAAATCTGGATCCCATCCCACTAAAAGAGTTTCACTCTTTCGGGCTATTTTATTGGATTTTTCAGTCAGATAAAATAGTGAGAAAAGAATCATTCTTAAGTCCTGGATTGATTCTAACATGCATACTGACCTTGTTGTTCTTGCTATGTTGTAGATTCCTGCAGCAACGAACACCACAGGGCTCAACTTGCGATCCATATTGGAAAAGGAGAAGTTTGCTGGGCCAAACTTCTCAGACTGGTACAGACAACTTAAGATTGTACTTAAAGCTGAGAGGAAGCTGTATGTCCTTGAGTCGGAAATACTGGCTCAACCCGCTGCGAACGCCGCAAGGGCAGTTCGGGATGCTTATGAGAAGCACGTCAGTGATAGTACTGATGTTGCTTGCCTTATGCTTGCGTCAATGACGCCCGAGCTTCAGCGTCAGCATGAGGATTTGTTTGCTATTGATATTATAGCAAATCTCAAAATGCTGTATGCTGCATAGGCAAGGACTGAACGCTATAACTTGACAAAACTTTTCTTTCATAGCAAACTGACTGAAGGGAGTCCAGTGGGAGCTCACGTACTCAAGATGATTGGGTACAAAGAAGCTCTAGAGAAACTGGGACATACCATCAATCAAGAACTTGTTGTAGATATTATTTTGTAGTCTCTCCCGGCTTCTTTCGATCCGTTCATCATTAATTTTAATATGAACAAAATCGACTGCACTCCGGCAAAGTTACTGAACATGCTCTGTACTACAGAGTAGACACTTGAGAAGGGAAAGCCTTCATCCTCTGTCTTAATGATTCCTTCAAGGAATAAGAAGAAGGGGAAGAAGGGCAAAACCCTTATCAAGAGCTACAACAAGGCTTTGAAACAAAAGGTGAAGCGGTCAAAGGACAACAGATGTTTCCATTGTGGCCAGCTGGGTCACTGGAAGAAGGACTGTAGAGCGCTCCAAGGAGAGAAGAAGGGAAGCAAGCCTTTCACTTCTGGCTCAGGTATTTTCGTGACTGAAGTCATGGTAGCTTCTTCTATTTCATGGGTGTTGGACACTGCATGTGGAGTTCACATTTGTTCAAATGTGCAGGAACTCAAGAGAAGAAGACAGGTGGGACAGCATGAGGTGGACCTACGAGTTGGAAACGGGGCACGGGTTGCTGCTGTTGCTGTAGGGGAATATAACATCTCTTTACCATCTGGTTTTGTATTAGAACTTGACAATTGTTATTTTGTACCAAGCATAACTAAGAATATTATCTCTATTCCTGCTCTTGTCAGGAAAGGTTTTTCTTTTGAATGCAAAACTTCACAGTGTTGTACTTCATATGATAATATTGTTTTTGCAACTGGGTCGATTAACAATGGGTTATACATGTTGGACATGGAATGTTCTGTACAACAAATTGATAACAAGAAAGCCAAGTATACTGATGATAGCACCTTATTATGGCATAGTCGTTTAGGCCACATTAACAAGAAGTGCATTAAGCGGTTGCATGATCATGGACTGCTGGGATCATTCTCCTATGAGGAGTTTGATACATGCAAAGCTTGTTTAATAGGTAAAATGACGAAGACTCCTTTTACTAATAAAGGTGAAAGGGCTTTAGGTTTACTTGACCTTATTCACAGTGATGTGTGTGGGCCGTTTAGTAAACATGCAAGAGGTGGCTATTCATACTTCATTACTTTTACTGATGATTTCAGTAGGTATGGTTATGTCTATCTAATGAGACATAAGAGTGAATCTTTTGACAAGTTCAAAGAATTCAAAAACGAAGTACAGAATCAGTTAGGCCGTAATATCAAGGCACTTCGTTCAGATCGAGGTGGAGAATACTTGAGTCGTGAGTTTACTGACTATCTAATGGAGTGTGGGATTATCTCACAGCTCACTCCACCAGGAACACCGCAATGGAATGGTGTGTCCGAAAGGAGAAATAGAACCTTATTGGATATGGTTCGTTCTATGATGAGTCAGGCTACTCTACCTTACTCCTTTTGGGGATTTGCACTGGAAACAGCTGCAAAGGTGCTAAACCGAGTGCCATCCAAGGCTGTTTCAAGGACACCATATGAGTTATGGTATGGGAAACAGCCGAGCTTGACATTTATTAAAATCTGGGGTTGCGAGGCTTATGTCAAAAAGCTCGCCTCTGGGAAACTGGAGAGCAGATCAAATAAATGTATATTTGTCGGTTACCCTAAAGAAACTAAGGGTTATTATTTCTATGATCCCAAGGAGAACAAAGTATTTATTGCTCGAACGGCTATTTTTCTTGAGAAGGAATTTCTTCTGCAAGAGGCAAGTGGGAGAGAAATAAAGCTGGATGAAATTCCAGAAGTGGGACAAAGTAGTCAAGCTCAGTTGGATGAGCCTGAGCAAATAGATCAGGTTGATCTTCAACCTGAGGCTCAGATGTCACGGGAACCGCGTAGATCGGGAAGGATCCGTCGTCAGCCTGAGCGCTATGACGGAGTCTACATCATTAATGATGAACCCCTCACTTATGCGGATGCGGTCAGTGGACCGGAATCGGCAAGATGGCTTGAAGCTATGCGAGCCGAGATGGACTCCATGTCAGACAACCAAGTCTGGGATTTAGTTGATCCGCCTCCGGGAATAATCCCTATAGGCTGTAAGTGGATCTTCAAGAAGAAGAAAGACATGGATGGTAACGTGGTTACCTATAAGGGCAGGCTAGTTGCGAAAGGTTTCAAACAAATCTACGGGATAGATTATGATGAAACTTTCTCTTCTGTAGCCATGTTCAAGTCCATTCGAATTATTCTCGCGATAGCAGCATATTATGATTATGAGATCTGGCAAATGGATGTGAAGACCGCTTTCCTTAATGGAAAACTGGAAGAGGATGTGTATATGACACAGCCTGAAGGTTTCATCAATCCATCAGAACGTCATAAGATATGCAAATTAAAGAAGTCCATTTATGGACTAAAACAAGCATCGAGAAGCTGGAATATTCGTTTTGATGAATCAGTTTGTGAATTTGGTTTCATCAAAAATGAAGATGACCCGTGTGTATATAAAAGGTTTAGTGGGAGCGTGATTACTTTCCTAGTCCTCTACGTCGATGATATTTTAATCATTGGAAACGATATTCCTGAACTACATGCAGTTAAGGCATGGTTAAGAAAATGTTTCCAGATGAAAGATTTAGGAGAAGCAGCCTATGTATTAGGTGTGGAGATCTATAGAGATAGATCTAATAGGCTTCTCGGGCTGTGCCAGAGTACTTACATCGATAAGGTCCTGGAGAGATTCCATTTAGAAAATTCTAAAAGAGGATACTTCCAGTCAGACATGGTCTGAATCTTTCAAAGAGCCAGTGTCCTCAAACACAATATGAGAAAGATGAGATGGACAATACGCCTTATGCTTCGGCTATTGGGTCCATCATGTATGCGATGTTATGTACTCGCCCAGACGTCGCTTACGGGTTAAGCGTGACCAGTCGGTTCCAAAGTAATCCAGGGAAGGCACACTGGATTGCAGTCAAGAATATTTTGAAATATCTTCGGAGAACCAAAGATATGTTCTTGATTTATGGAGGTCAGGAAGAACTCAGTATTGAAGGATATACTGACGCTTCATTCCAATCTGACCAAGATGATTTCCGATCGCAATCAGGCTATGTTTTTAGCTTGAATGGAGGAGCAGTGGTGTGGAAGAGTTTCAAACAATCAATTGTTGCTGATTCAAAAACAGAAGCCGAGTATGTTGCAGCCTCAGAAGCATCAAAGGAGGCAGTATGGATTCGTAAGTTCATTCAAGAACTTGGTGTTGTTCCTTCAAGTGCAGATCCATTGGTTATCTTCTGTGATAACACTGGAGCGATTGCACAAGCAAAGGAACCACGGTCACACCAGAAGTCCAAGCACATACAGAGAAGGTTTCATTTGATCCGTGAGATCATAGATCGAGGAGAGATCAAGATCTGCAAGGTACATACAGATGACAATCTAGCTGACCCGCTTACAAAGCCTCTGGCGCAGCAGAAGCATGAGAAGCACTGTAATAATATGGGTTTGAGATTTCTCAACCATTAGTTTAAGTGCAAGTGGGAGATTGTTGGGGTATGCCCTTAAGGCTAATGTTTGAGGCCTTGGGTTATTATCAGTATCATGTATAAACTGAGTATATGTTTATAAAGGCAATTGTTGTTATTCAGATTGTTGCATTGTCTGCTGCTGTATGTATACCTCTGAGTAATGTCTCAATGATGTTCAGCTTTGCTGACATTCAGAGTGTTCCTTAGTCGAGATATCTTGGTGAACATGAGACAGCCTTGATATGATTGAGACTAATATGTGTTCTGGTCTTATAGGATGCTACGAGCATGGAATAAGATTTAGACACATAGGTGCATTGGATGTACTGGACTGACCCTACTTAGGATATTCAATTGTTTGTCACAATGTGAATAAGTCCTTATAAGCAAGCAAGTGGTATATTCCCTCTGACTTGAGATCACTTGTGTTACTAAGTGATGATTGGCATTGTCTTGAGGTACTTCAATATCATTTGAAAGATAATGGTTAAGGATTATCTTGGATAGTGGGCATGAGTCATGTTAGGACACTAGTGATAGATAAAGGATTGCCTCTCCTAGTTGGAGTGTGATGTTCTACTGGGGCCCCCTCCGGATGAGATGGTTGAGAAAGTGTATGGCCATACCCAGATGACTATGTTCATCTGATCTAACCATTCTCATCGTGTTGGAATTACAGGCTTGACAGGCTTGTCCAACGAGAACATCCAGTGGCAAAGGGAACATGTATACTGAGTGAATTGGATTCACACTTGTGCTATGGTTTGGGAGTAGACTTGGAAGACTCTTTCCTTCATATCGGGAGACAGTGATGTGTTGCTAGATACCCCTCTCTGATCGTGATAACATATGTTATCATTACCGACAATGAAGGAAACCCTTAGGGTCGCACAATTTGATGATATGGCTTACTTATGTCAGATCGTGTGGACTGGAATTATTCTAGTTTAGTTTAAAGAAATTTAAACTCTGATTGGAAGTGAGATCTAGTCTGATCATGTTTGATTGATTAGGGCATATGATCGGTAAGCTTCGATCGGGAGAATTGATGCTTGATCGTAGAGATCAGGAGGTTCGATGAGATGTGTGGTTAGATCTTGAACCATGAGGTTCAGAGAGATCAAGACCATGGCTGGTTTGATTTGGTTCTTGAACCAAATGAAATAGAACCGGTTCACTTATGTGAACGCATGGTTCAAAGGGGAGAGGAGTTTTCGATGGCTTCATGGGGAGTTATGCACTTACTATATTTGGAAGCCGTTTTTCTTTTTGGAACTCTCTCCCATGTTTTCGAACGCCTAACGCCTCTCGCCCCTTTTCTCCTCTCGTGTGTGGTTCGTCTTCACGTAGAGTGAAAAGGAGTTCGGCCAGCAGGAAGGAACACATCTCATCACACGATCAAAGACTCCTTAGTGTCTTTGCTAGCACAAAGAGCACAAGGAAGAAGGCAACATCATCTTGTGTGTGATACCTTTGGAGAAGGGGCACTCGCCTCTTTCATCTTCTAAGCCGCCACTCAAAGCATGGCAATGGTAATGTTCTAACCTATCTTTTCAAGGTTGATCATATGTTTAAGTCAAGCGATTTTGAAACCTAGCATTTCCGCCGTTGCACACTCTAGATGCGCATGTGACCTAGGTTTCCTTTCACCAACTTTATGGATTGGCATCGGAACTTGAGGATAGTCCTCAAGCTCGAGAAGAAGCTGTATGTCCTTGAATAGGCTCTTCCTGCGGCTCCTCCGCCTAATGCCCGAACGGCAGACAGAGATGCTTATAGAAAGCATCAGGATGACTCTTTGGAGGTTGCATGTCTTATGCTAGCCAGCATGGCACCTGAACTGCAGGTGCAATATGAGGAGCAGAACGCTTTTCAGATGATCACTCATCTGAAACAGATGTTCGAGGCTCAGGCTAGAACTGAGAGATTTGACACCGCCAAAGCAGTCTTTCGGTATAAGTTGTCTGAGGGTGCACCAGTGAGACCCCATGTTCTCAAACTCATTGGGAATGTGGATCATCTCAGGAGACTGGGACATGCTATAGACAATGAGCTAGTTGTGGATCTTATTATGCATTCCTTGCCCCCTAGCTTCAGTCCGTTTATTATTAATTTTAACATGAATCGGATTGAGTGCACACGGGAGGAATTGATGAATATGCTCCAAACAGCCGAGCGAGAGATGGGTAAGACCAAACCCAATTCTGTTCTTTTGGTCCCTGCGACCAAGAAGATAAAGAAGAAGGGTAAGGCACGTGCTAAGAGAAGTGCCAGAGGTCCTACCAAGGCACTGAAGAAAAAGGCGAAGAGGTCAAAGGACCAGAGGTGTTTTCACTGTGGCGAGCAGGGTCACTGGAGAAGGGACTGCAAGCAGCTTCAGAATGAGGAGAAGAAAGGCTTGGCCTTAACTTCTAGCTCAAGTATCTATGTTACAGAAGTCAATCTTTCTACTTCTATGTCATGGGTATTGGATACCGCATGTGGGGCTCATATTTGTACAAATATGCAGGGGCTCAAGAAAAGTAGATCGGTGCGACCTAGAGAGATTGACCTACGCGTTGGAAACGGGGCACAGGTTGCTGCTGTTGCTGTAGGCGTTTTGACTCTCTCCTTGCCTTCTGGACTTCAATTAGAACTAGATAATTGCTTTTGTGTACCTTCACTTACTAAGAACATTGTATCCATTCCTTGCTTAGCAAAGAAGGGATTTAAGTTTGAAATAAATAAGAACTCTTGTTCTTTTTCATTTGCAAATATGTTCTATGGGAAGGGTACTTTGTGCAATGGTCTATATATCTTGGCTATGGAAAGTTCTATTTGTAACATAAGTAATAAAAGGACCAAACTGAGTGGTTCAGTTGGTGCTTTCCTATGGCACTGTCGATTAGCCCATATAAACAAGAATCGCATCCAACAACTCCATGCAAATGGATTGTTAGATTCAAGTTCCTTGGAGGAATTTGATACTTGCGAACCTTGTTTATTAGGGAAAATGACAAAGGCACCCTTCACCAAGATTGGTGAGAGGGCAGGAGGTTTATTAGATCTCATACATACTGATGTGTGTGGGTCTTTCAATAAACAAGCCAGAGGAGGGTACAACTACTTCATTACCTTCACTGATGACTTCAGTAGGTATGGCTATGTCTACTTAATGAGACATAAATCTGAGTCCTTTGAGAAATTCAAGGAGTTCAAGAATGAAGTAGAGAATCAGCTTGGAAGATCCATTAAAGCTCTTCGATCAGATCGAGGTGGAGAGTACCTGAGCGGTGAGTTCTTTGACTATCTGAGAGAGTGTGGGATCATATCCCAACTCACTCCTCCTGGAACACCTCAATGGAACGGTGTGTCTGAAAGGAGAAATCAATCTCACAAGGACAATGATCAAGTACCAACTGATGATAAATCAATAGTTAGACAATCGGTTAAATGTTTTGGAATTACAGAAAGTAAATCAAATACAACTAAATGTAAGTGACAACCAAATTTAGCAAGAGAAAATTCTGAATAGAAAATAAGATTTAGAGACATCAGAACTTCAGGTTCATCTCGTTGGTAGATCTTAAACTTGAACAAGATAGTATCATAACAATACAACTTTAAAGTATTCAAGGAGATATCTAATGGTACAAATTGCCCTCTTTTGACAGTGTAATCCGGTATCAATCTAGATCGACATCCTACTTTCGTGGCAAAATAGATCTAGATTGATCCAATGGGTTCAGAGATATTATAAAGTTCCTCACACAAATCCTGCCCTAATTCTTGACAACTCAAAGCATGTTCGATCCAGCAGATCTAGCGTCGTAATTCTCCTTTCGGTCCATCTTACGGCGCCCAAGAAAAGTGATTGCATGATCAAGGCAATACTAACAGTAAAATGGCACAGATCGAAGAAACATAAGATAAATTGCATTTGAGATAAGAAAATAAATTCGAATAGAAGATACACACAACTCAACTACACCCTTGTTCCGATAAAGAAGATTACACTATCATAGCGTCGATTCAATACAAATATCTAAGACAAGGAAGAAACAAAGAGAAGATTGAAGAGAGAAAGAAGTAAACTCTTCAAGGAAGGGCAACAACTATCCTTCTTCAAGCCTTCTAGAGTGGCGCACCAAGATCTTCTTCTCCCCTTTGCTCTCGACTAGAATCTCCACCTATCACCAAAACTCATCCCTTTGCAACATGATTTTCACCCCTTAAATAGAGTCAAAAGTTTCTTTTGAGTTCATGCATTGATAGCCCTTTAAATGCTCATCATATAGACTCTAAGAACGCCTAATTTGGAGTTAAGATGAGAGAGTTATGGCTAATTTAATGCAGGTCGCTCCATGATTACTAGTGTAATAGGAATTATGATCATAAGTGTAATGCATTCATTGCAGTTCTTTAATTTTGGAAACACTCACATAAATATGGCTCATTTAATTCTCGTCGTTTTGACTCCAAAAACATCCAAATCTGAGTTAAAACGAGAGAGTTATAGCCATTTAAAGTTTGATGGCTAGCAATAAATTATGGCGGCTTGAGAATACGGGTGTAATACAGATTATGGTCATGCCCGTAATCTTGGTGTAGAAGTCTAATCCTTCTGAAAATTTGTGGGTGAGCAGTATGTCTTTGGCTTGATTTAAGGCCATAGTTGTAACGTCAAAAATCGCTGATCAGAAGATTACGGCCATGGTGAATTATGGCCGTGCCCGTAATTTTCTTGTCTAGGTCTTCTTCATCCGAAAGGTTGTTGTCCAGGAAGTTATGGGCATGATTTCGGATTATGACTGTGCTCGTATAAAAACAAGTCCATTGGGAAGCCAATAAGAGAATATAGTCATGATATAGATTATGGCCTCGGTCGTAATTCTTGAAATTAGTCCTGTTTGAAGCCAAACTTCTTATCAATATTCCTAATTCACTTGGAGATATGAATATACTTCCATATAGCTCTAAAAGTGAGTGAATTATCATGTATTTAAACAAACATAACAAGTAGTGAAGCTTCTAAAGAAAATCAATAAAATAAGCTGAAAAGAGATGTAAAAACATGATAATAGGTCTCAATTCGCTAGTCCTCAAGCATCAATAAATATAGGTCAAAAAGACTATATAAATATGAGACATCAAAATCTCCCAGACTTAGATCATTGCTTGTCCTCAAGCATAAAAGAGAAGATAAAAGTGGTAGTCAAAGAAAGATGAAACCAATCCAAGCTTATAAAACATTATTTATTGGGAAAATACCATTATGAACAAACCTAAGTAAGTCAGGGAATTCAAGGTAATAATCTATCTTCAAGAATAAAGGTATGAAGATCCAAAAGCCAAAATTAGATAAAGCTTATCTCCATGAAATGCAATAATCTTCTGTGTGGTATATGCACTCTATTCAATACCTGATTCAACTAAAGATACAAGTTGGAAAAAAAACCAATGCACTCTTTATTTTTGTGTTATTTTCATTCTCTCTCTTTTCTCCTTTATTTTTTTCTTCTGTTTTCACTTCAAATCATGTCTTTGGTACCATTGCCAATTTTTCGCAGTGCCAAATAAAGGAGTATTATTATTTTTGTTGTATTTCATAAACTTCAACTCATATCTTCAATACCACTGCCACTTTTTCGCAGTGCCAAGTAGAGGAGTCTGTTTTATTTTCTTTTTAATTTTTTTTTTCATTTTGAGAGGAGATAACAACCATCAGATAAGTGCATTGATCATGAACAACAAGTAGTAAGGAGAATCAAACAGATAGAGGTATGTACTTACATAGAGAGATCATAAGCGTACCTTGAAATTAAAAAACTTCAATTGAATATTGGATAGGTCACTCCACGGCCTTTTTCCATCAAACATAATAATCAAATGAATTTCCTGACTTTGAACTAAGATTTAGATCATAATAATAATATCTCATGGAGTCAATATAAAATATCAAGGTATCATGATTTCCGTTTAAAATCAAAACAATATCATCAGCAAATCATCAGCATTTTAAAATCAGATAGTGTAATCCAATATTGGAACCAAGGGTGTAACAAACATCAGAATAAGAAACCAAAAAATGTTATCCAAATATACCAACATCAAAACAAGTTTAAAGTTACTATATAACAAGTTTTTAAAAGAGCCCACAATCTCCCATGCTTAGATTATGCATAGTCCCTATGCATAGCATGTAAAGATCTCAATTTGGAGAGATGGGCTATAACACTCATAAGATCCATCGGAGTCATCATCGGTGCTCATCTCAGCACCTTTCTCTTGAGGATCATCCTCGTCATTCAGCTAACTTGCAATCGTTCCTGAAATGGATAGCAATCATCAGATAAGATAAGTATTAAACTAAAACTAAATTAAAAAATAAAGCATTAAAGAAACGACAAAACACTTGGGTTGCCTCCTAAGAAGCGCTCATTTAGGGTCTTTCAGAGAGCAAAATGTAGGTGTCAACACCAAGGAATTCAACCGAGTCCATTAGTTTCGCATAAGTTTGGGTTTCTTCATTCTCTTCAGCATCAGGACTCTTCAAGAGACAAACCTTTAGTGGGTCCATGTTCATCAGCTATGGGATTTTCATCTTTGACCGCATCATCAATAACATCTAGGCTATAACATGAACATGCAATAGAAGGGTGTTTCAAAATTTGTGCTAAATTAAATTCAATAGCCTCCTCAACGATGTTTAAGGCTAGTTTCTCGTTCTTAACGTCGATAACCACTCCAGCAGTTGCAAGGAACGGTCTTCCTAAAATTATCAGTAACTTCATGTCTTCTTCTATCTCAAGCACGACGAAGTCGACTAGAATAAAGAAATCATCGACCTTGATCGGGACATCTTCCAGATTTCCTATTGGCTTGCACACTGAGCAGTCAACAAGTTGCAATAAAATTGGTGTTGGTTTCACATCGCCAATGTCCAGTCTTCTGCAAATAGAGGAAGACATTAGACTGACACTAGCACATAAATCACAAAGTGCATGATCGAAAAATAAATCCCCTATTTGACAAGGTATTGAAAAGATGCCCGGATCCTTTAATTTTTATGGAAGCTTGTTTTGAATAATAGCATTGCACTCTTTAGTAAGTGCCACTATGCCTAGTTGCTCCAGCTTCCTTCGATTTGAAAGAATGTCCTTTAAAAATTTTGCATATGTGGGCATCTACGTTAAAGCTTCAGTAAAAGGTATGTTAATATACAATTTCTTCAAAATTTCTAAAAACTTTCCAAAATGTTTGTCTAGCTTTGCCCTTGCTAGTCTTTGGGGAAAAGGGATTGGTGGCTTGTAAGGCGATGGTGGGATATAAGCTGGTTGTCTCACTTCATCTTTGCTCTCCTCACTTGGTCTCTCGGGTTCGAGTTTATCACAAGAAGATGCATCAGGACTCAGATCAGGCTCAGGTACTGATGTAGGGACCAGGAACCGAGACGATCTCCACACCCTTGGTTTACCACCGGAATCTCCACATGCTTCAATTTTAATTCTCCGGAGGAGAATTCTTCACCCTCAGAGATAGCTGATGTAGGGACATCTTCAAGGGTTAATTATGCGTGACATCATTTTGGAAAATTGTTGCATGTTGATGTTTTGAACTTGTTAATTTCATGCACTTCATGTGATTGTAATGTTGCTACAAACTATATTTGCTTTCAGCACTTGTTGTTTTATGTTGTAGCTAGGACTAGCCTAGGTTTACTTTGAAGTATTTATGTTATTTTGTAGTGGTTGTGATAGGTTGTCATAGTCTAGGTTCATGCACACCTGTATTGCACATGCTGCACCTAACCTCCCAACCTTGAAGTGACCTTGGCATAATGAAAGTTCCGCTCCAATCAGCCCATTGAGAAAAGACAATGTCAAAGACAAGCCGGTTCGTGATCAGACTCAGCTCAAGTGTCAACTTCAACACACCAGCCCAAAGTTAACTCGAGTTCATGTCCAGCAACTCCATCCAAGTTCATCCACCTCATTCAGTCAAACCCATGGAGATCCCATGATGCATTCAATCCAAAATCAAATGGAGATCCCAAGAAATATTCAATCCCAAAACCAAATGGAGACCCCATGAAATGTTCAATCCCAAAATCAAATGGAGACCCCATGAAATGTTCAATCCCAAAATCAAATGGAGATCCCATGACGCATTCAATCCAAAATGGAGCGTCATGGAGATCCCAAGAAATACTTAATCCAAAACCAGGTCAGCCATCAAAATAAATTGAAGATAGCTTGCGCAAATATCCATGTCCAACTCAGCGCAAGGACCGACCACAATAGCCTATCAGAATAGACCAAAATGAGAAGGCGCCAGCAAGTGAAGAATACCAAGGGTTGTTTCAGACCAAAACAAGGAGGCGCTAGCAAGTGAAGAATACCAAGGGTTGTTTCAGAATGCCAAGGGTCATTTCTATGTTGGGAGGAAAGGTTTTAAGCGAGCGTTGTTCACTCTTGCACTTAGTTTTGAAAATTCTGAATTTAGTAAACCTTGTGTTAGTGTGTGGAAGAGTCGAGCTTGCTCCTCTTTGGGTTGAGCTTGCTCCCCTGTGTCTCTCGGTTCTTCAATTTTCCCTGCCTGCATCTTACCGACTAGCATCCTCCACTACTTTCAGCGCTACTATTCCATTGCTGAGTTCAACTGCCTTCATCGAATCATCTCCTGGGCTGGATTCGGCATCATTGAAGAACACTCAAATCAGCATCCGGAACACTCTTCATCTCAGTCATCATTTGAAGGGTTAAGAAGGGGTCAGCCCCTTCCCCTAGGGGTTCCTAGGTGCATTCTTTCCATCTTTTACTAATACTTGCGCTTATCATTTTTGATTAGAGCCACATACCTAAGGTGATTCTTGGGCTAGGATTTAACATCCTTCATCAGGTACTTTTAGTTCCTCCAGTTGCTTACCACTACGAGTAGTAATTGCACTACAATTCTTTCGTGGGTTCTATTCAGGTTGAGAAGGTAACCTACCTGAAGGTCTTGCTAGACTGGCGGCAAGGTTTGCCAACTGTGTATCCATTTGTTTGTTATAGGCTTCAATGGAATCCAGTCTAGTTGTCACATGACGTAGCATATCATTAACACTCTCATTTGTTTGCGTTTGAGAAGAGATAAAATTTTCCATGATAACTTCAAGTTAGGTTTTCTGAGGTTGTTGTGCATATGTTTGAGGTTGAAAACCAGGTGGTAGTCTGTAATTTGGTTGTGGAGCAGGGTTCGGGTTGTTCCTGTAAGAGAAGTTAGGATGGTTTCTCCAACCAAGGTTATATGTATTTGAGTAGGGATCAAGTTGAGGTATATGATTTTGGTTCCCTACATCATTAACATATTCTCGGTGTGGTTCAGAAGGTTGGAAAATCCCTAACTGACAGTCAGCAAGGTTGTGACCCACAATTCCACAAATTTCACATACAATAGAATTTGAATTAACAGAATTGACATTTAATGAATCTAATTTACAAGATATTGAATCTACCTTGATAGCTAAAGAACTTAAGGTCTCCAATTCATATTTACCTGGCGCAACAGCCCTAGATAATGTACCACGTTCTCCAACCCATTGGTTATGATTTAGTGCCATGTTCCAATAGATTCATCACTTCATCAACGTTCTTATTCATGATTGCTCCACCAACGGCTGCATCTACAGTAAGATGCGTATTATAGTTAAGACCATATGATGCAGGAGAAGTTAACACTGAAGAAGGGGACTGTTGTGATCCGAAAGGACACACTTGTGAATACAAGTAGGTAGACTTATTTTAGGTGTCACGGCCAAAACCTAAGTGTTGGCGTACAGGGCTATTGTCACTCCCTGACACGGCTCCAAAAACTTGTTGTCCCTAGACTTGTAGTGTCCGCAAGTGCACGGATACTCGAAGTAATAAAGAAAAGTATCGATCCCACAGAGACCTATGTTGTTGAGTACCGAATAGATGATTTCTTACTATCTAGACGATCGAAATAGTAGAAACGGGCAAACGAAAGCTAGAACAAAAATATCAGAGAGAGATGCATGGGACTAGGGTTTCATTCACTTTAATTTCTATGACTAGACAAGAACAGAGATATCATCAGTTTAATTTTATCATGATAAAGATATAATTTACTTAATAAATGGATTATCTCACTTTCGTGTAGACAATCATGTAGGGACCAATCCTCGCTTTTGCGCAAGATTCATCCGAACGCTGAGGATAAGTAAATTATCAATCAAAGAATTCAAAGATCACTTTCGTGCATCCGAATTCTAGGTTGACAATCCCTAGTGAAATCTCAAGGATTACTTTCGTGCATCCGAGTCTCGACACTAGTTTTACTCATGGTTCTCCAATGTTCCGATCCTTGCTTTCACACAAGATCTCCATGTTTGATAACTTAGACTCGATCTTTAGATTCATATCATTATCATGGTAATTAATCTACTAGAATCAAACAAATAAGAACTAACCTAAGAGGGTTCCTAACATGCAATTCTAGGGTTCGAAGTTCTCAAGCAAATTACTTTTCAGTCTATTGCGAAAACTCTAAAACATGCATAATAATATGGATCTAAAAAGAGTCTAAGAACAATTATCACATGAGTAAAATCATCATGCTAAGATTAAACGTGATGAAATAATGAAAAAATAGTCATCTAGTCATTAAAAATCAAGTGAATTACTCTCCCATGTCCCAAAATAAGTTTAAGGTATCATAGAGGGAAGATTACAACAATCTATGTTGAAGGAAATCGAAAGGAAGAAGAAAGAAAAATTACGGTACGGCCGTAAAGAAGTTTACGGCCATAATCTGGAGCGAACAGCGGCGGCACTCGGTTTTGTGTTGATTTCTCCTCCGTCTGTTCTCCTTTCACGCTGAAACTTCTGGGGCATCTTCTCCACCTCTATGCGTAGCTTCCACTCAAATTTCACGGCCAGAGATGTGCTGTATGCTTCCCGGTAGCGAGACCTAGGGCGGCGGCGTGTGAGGCAATTTCTCTCTCTCTGGTGGACGAAAATTAGGGCTTTTTGGTCTCCTCCCTTCGTCCCTGAAAAAGCTTTCTTTTTGCTTCTTACAACATCTTGTTTAACGGCCTAGATCGATCGCAATCATCTACTCAAAAATCAGGCTTTGGAGTTGACCGGGAAAATCGCCAACTGGGTTATAATTTCGGCCGTAAAGAAGTTTACGGTGGTGCCGTAATCTGAACAGCGAGTTCTCTTCCGGAATTACGGTACCATGAAGTGATTTACGGCAGTGCTGTAATGTCAACAATCTTTCGGGTGAAAAATCAACCTGAATTACGGTACCACGACTACCTTTACGGTAGTACCATAAACTCCATCAATTTTCTGCCCAAAAACACTCCCAAATACGGCACCGTAAAGAGTATTACGGTAGTGCCGTAATCAAAAGAGATTCTCTGCCCGGAAAAACTCCAAATTACGGCACCATAAAGATTATTACGATAGGGCCGTAATTTCGATTCGCGAGTGCAGTCAAATTACGGTACCGTAAATTCCATAGTGGGGGTGCCGTAATTTGCTCTGAAGCTCCAATTCTTTTGAAATTTGACGTGTGGTCTCTTCTTGATGTTGTGAATCCAATTATGCCTCTGGATTGCTCGAAATCGACTGAAAAACTTGCCTTTTTACCTGAAAATTATCAAAAATAGAAAAGAGTGTAGATTCCGCAAATATTGATAAAAAGGCATAAAAATAAGCAAAGTTTATGAATATGACACAAAAAATACCATTGGAATGGCACAAAATTTACTATAAATTTCGGTGTCATCAAATACATAAGGCTCAAACTTTGCTTGTCCTCAAGAAAAAACCAAAAATTTTCAAAAACGGGTCATAGGCTTAGACTTTCTCATGGAAAATAAATTTCTAACATACAATCACTAATGAAAAATTCTCATCAATTGAATCATAAAATTTTAAACAGATATGTCATCTTCTAAATTCAATTCTCAAGATCCACTACTTAGTCAAATAAAACTTCGCAATTTGTATAAAAGACAGAATCTCAATCTCATGACTTCATCCAATTTTTAGTTTAAATTTATCATACTTTTGTTTACATGAATGGGATATCCAAAATCTTTTTCCACTCAAATTTTTCTTCTTTTTCTCCTTTTTTTTTTATTTTTTGCATCATTCACATTCTTTGATTCGATTACCACCTTTTTTCTGGTGACGAAGTTAGAGTACACGGACCACATAGTCAATGTAATAGAACTCATATCTTTTTAGTAGAAAGAATTTTACTAAAGACAACGGAGTTAATGTGAATAGATTCCTCTCATCATTCCTTTTTTTTTTCAGATTTCAACCCATGACCTTTGGTACCACTGTCAATTTTGCACAGTGCCAAGTAGGGGAGTCACTCACTATTTTTGTGGATTTTGGACTCTTTCTTCCCAACAAATAGTAATATAAACAAAACTTCAATTAGATTAATTAATTGATATCAATTCAAAAATTCATACTCATATGCTAATTTTATTCAAAAAGTAGCTTTACTCTTAAATCAAAATTTTCAAACAACATATCTCCCTAAAATCTCACTTATCAACCAATGAAAATTTTTAAAAGTAGATATGTATAAGAGAAATAAATTTGATATGATAGATCTAGTTCTAATCTCAGGTTTGAATTCAGTTATCAATAAAATCAAACAAGTTATCAACAATAATCTTCAAAAATTGATCAAAGCTAATAAATCATTCATATCAAAAATTTACTCATCATCATGTGTAATACAACGGGATCGAAGATAAAAATATAAGCATGTGAAGTAGCAGTGGTGGATAATAAGAAATTGTGGAAGAATCATCCTCATAAAAATATGAATCACTGATGTAATGCAATAGTAAGAGGGAAAGAAATACTCACAAGATTCTTCCAATCCATGCCGTTGGGTCTTTTCCATCAAAGTTTGTTTACCTACAGAGGAAAATAAAAATTAGTTTTGAAAAGAAAACCTAGATAAAAAGTACATAAAAGAAAGCAAAAATAAAGTTAGAAAGCTTGGGTTGCCTCCCAAGAAGCGCTAATTTAAGGTCATTAGCTTGACCCTTTTGCACTCGGATTTGATCGTGGTTCATCTAAATATAAAATCTCCTTTTCTTCAATTTGCTCCTCTTGATAATAATGCTTCAGCCTTTGACCATTAACCTTGAATTCTCCTGTTTCCTCACTCCATATATCTACGGCTTCGTAAGGATAAGCTTTGTTTACCTGAAAAGGCCCAGACCATCGAGACTTAAGTTTTCCAGAAAAAAGTCTCAATCTAGAATTGAATAAAAGAACAAAGTCACCTGGTTGGAAATCTCTTCTGAAAATATGTCAATCATGTCATCTTTTAGTCCTTTCCTTGTAAATTCTTGCATTTTGATATGCAGAAAGTCCGATCTCATCTAGCTCGTTTAATTGTAATCTCCATTTTTCACCCGCGTTCTTCAAATCGAAATTCAGCATCTTGATTGCCTAGTACGCCTTATGCTCAAGCTCTACAGGAAGGTGGCATGTTTTTCCATAAATCAATTGAAAAGGAGACATACCTATGGGCATTTTGAAAGCAGTCCTGTACGCCCATAATGCATCATCAAGTTTGAATGCCTAATCTTTTCTAGTGCGTGACATTGTCTTTTCCAAAATTCCTTTGATTTCTCTGTTTGATATTTCAACTTGACCACTTGTTTGGGGGTGATAAGGTGTTGCAACTCTATGATTTACTCCATATTTCCTAAGTAGGGCTGAGAACTTATGTTCTATGAAATGCGAGCCTCCATCACTGATTACTACTCATGGTGTCTCGTATCGTGGAAAGATAATTTTTTTGAACAGTTTAACTACAACTTTAGAATCATTGGTAGGGAAGCAAGAGCCTCAACCCATTTTGAAACATAATCAACTACCACCAGAATGTACTTGTTACCTCTAGAGGATGGAAAAGGTCTCATGAAGTCTATCCCTCAAACATCAAATATTTCAACCTCAAGAATATTGGACAGTGGCATCTCATGTCTTCTATTAATGTTCCCTGTTTTTTGACATCTATCACAAGATAAAACAAAGCTTCTAGCATCTTTGAAAATTGTGGGCCAATAAAATCCTAATTGTAACACTTTGAAAGCAATCTTCTCAGTACCGGCATGTCCACCATAAGAGGATCCATGGCATTGGAGCAATATATCTGCAAGTTCTTCTTCAGGTACACATCTTCTAAATATGTCATCGGCACATCTTCTAAACACATAAGGCTCATCCCAAAAATAGTGTTTCACCTCAGCCAAAAATCTCTTTCTTTTTTGGTAGCTTAAATCAGGAGGGAAAATATTAGCTACAAGATAATTTACTATGTCAGCATACCAGGGGGCTCTGAGTTGTTCAATGGCTAAGAGCTGTTCTTCAGGGAAGGAATCATTGATCTCATCATTCTTTTCAGTATCTACCATTATTCTTGAAAGATGATCTGCAACAAGGTTTTCTGATCCCTTTTTGTCTTTAATCTCCAAATCAAATTCTTGCAAAAGTAAAATTCATCTGAGTAATCGTGGTTTAGTATCCTTTTTCTGCATTAAGTACCTAACAGCTGCATGGTCAGTGTACACTACTACTTTGGAGTTAAACAAGTATGATCTAAATTTATCAAAGGCAAATACTATAGCTAGAAGTTCCTTTTCAGTGGTAGTGTAATTCCTCTGTGTCTCATCCAAAGTTTTGCTAGCATAATGGATAACATAAGGCTTTTTGTCTTTCCTTTGTCCCAAGACTGCTCCAATTGCATAATCACTGGCATCACACATGAGCTCAAAGGGTAATTCCCAATCTAGAGGCTGAATGATAGGTGCAGAAACCAAAGCCTTCTTTAGTTCCTGAAAAGCAGATAAACAATCTTCATCAAAAGAAAATTTTACATCTTTACAAAGTAAATTTGTAAGAGGTCTAGCGAGTTTAGAGAAATCCTTGATGAATCACCGGTAGAATCCTACATGTCCTAGAAAGCTTCAGACTTCCTTCACTGTGGTGGGTGGTTCCAATTTCTCTATCACTTCAACTTTGGCTTTGTCAACTTCAATTCCTCTTTCTAAAATCAATTGTCCCAAAACTATCCCTTGCTTAACCATGAAATGACATTTTTCTCAATTAAGCACAAGGTTAGTTTCTTCACACCTTTGCAAAACACGAGATAAATTAGCCAAACAAACATCAAAAGAGGAACCATATATAGAGAAATCATCCATAAACACATCCATAAAATCTTCAATAAAATCAGAAAAGATAGCCATCATATATCTTTGAAATATAGCATGTGCATTACATAAACCAAATGGCATTCTCCTATATGCAAAAGTTCTATACGGGCATGTGAAAGTAGTTTTATCTTGATCATCAGGATGTATAGGAATTTGAAAAAAACCAAAATATCCATCTAAAAAGCAAAAGTGAGAATGGTTTGCCAATCTTTCAACCATCTGATCAATGAAAGGTAAAGGGAAGTGGTCTTTCCTAGTGGCAGCATTCAGTTTTCTATAATCTATGCACATGCGCCAACTAGTAACAGTTCTAACAGGAATCAATTCATTATCTTTGTTTTTCATGACAGTCACCCCTCCTTTCTTAGGAACACAATGTACAAGACTTACTCATTTGCTATTAGAGATAGGATAGATAATACCTGTATCAAGTAATTTCATAACCTCTTTCTTTACAACTTATTTCATGGAGGGGTTTAGTCTTTTTTGGAAATCTGCATGTGGCCTGTGCTCCTCTTCCATCAAAATCTGGTGCATACAAAAAGAGGGGTTAATTCCTTTCAAGTCATCGATTGAATACCCAATTACCTTTCTATGAATTCTTAATTCCTTGAGAAGCAAATCTGTCTCCCTTTTTCCTAGCTGTGCATCAACAATAATAGGGTAAGTAGAATCAAGACCAAGAAATTCATAACGAAGGTTATCAGGTAAAGCCTTAAGTTCTATTTTTGGAGCCTTTCCTTCTCCACTCTTTTCATTGTCACAAGTACTACAATTTGATAGCTCATCAGTCATAGAGTTTGTTTTTTCAAGGGCGAAGTCTAAATCACTGTCACAATTATTGGTTTCGACAAATAAATCATTAAGATTATAGACAATGTCATCTACATCATGTATACTACAACAAGATTCAGAATTTGAAGGTTTATTCATGGCTTCATGCAAGTCATACTCAATTATTTCATCCCCAATGTTAAGTGAAAGTTTACCATTCTTTACATCAATAAGTGCTCTTGTAGTGGCTAAGAATGGTCTACCAAGTATGATGGGGATTTTTGCATCTTCTTCGATCTCAAAAACTAAAAAATCTGCTAGAATGAAATATTTACCCACTTGGATAGGCACATCTTCAAGAATTCCCACGGGGTATTTCACCGAGCGATCGGCGAGTTGCAGAGATATAAAAGTTGGCTTGAGCTCTCCCATGTCCAATCTCCTGCAGACAGATAATGGCATTAGGCTCACACTAGCCCCCAAATCACATAAGGCTCGATCAAAAGCCATACTACCAATAAAATAAGGGATAGAAAAACTACCTGGATCCTTCAATTTGGGTGGCGTTTTGTTTTGGATAACAGCACTACATTCCTCAGTTAAAGCCACAGTGCCATAGTCCTCTATTTTTCTCTTATTAGACAATATTTCTTTCAAGAATTTAGCATATGTGGGTATTTGAGATAAAGCTTCAGTAAATGGAATGTTAATATAAAGCTTTTTCAAAACATCTAGAAATCTCCCAAATTGTTTGTCTAACTTTTCTTTCATTAACCTTTGGGGAAAAGGTATAGGTGGCCTATAAGGTGTTGGAGAATTAGGGTTAGAATCCTCTTCCTTACATGAAACATCCCCTTTTGGTTCATCACCCTTTTGAGGTGGCAAACTAAGCAGGGTTTGCTCATGTTTAAAAATTTTTTCTAATTCTAATTCATCATCATGATCAATGATAGGCTCTTTCTCATTGTTTTCAACTTTCCCTTTAGGTTCTTCTAATTGTTTCCCACTTCTAGTTATGATTGCATTGCTGTATTCATCAGGCATTCGATCTTCTAAAATTTTATTGCGAATAGCTAAGAATTCTACTTGAGAGGCAAGTTGACTAACCAGACCCTTAAGATCTTCAATTTCTTTGTTTTGATTTTGCATGAGTTGACTTTCTTCTAATAGGGTAAAAGCTTCTTCAATGGTCTTACTCATGAGGGCTCCTCCTGCAGCAGCATCAACGATTAGACGGGTATTATGAAGTAGACTATAACAAAATGTATAAATTAAAACCCAATTTTCAAGGCCATGGTGAGGGCACTTCCGTATTAAATCGTTGAATCTCTCCCTTGCCTTGCTGATTGATTCTCCATCTTTCTATATAAAGCTCATGATCTGATTTCTCAATTGGATGGTTTTACTTGGTGGAAAGTACTTCATAAGGAAAGCATTTGACAGTTGTTCCCATGTAGTGAACGCACCAGTAGGTCTAGAATGTAACCAAAATCGCTCTAGGTCCCTGAGAGAAAAAGGAAACAGTCTTAGTTTTAGTGCATCATCAGAAACTCCATAAATTTTAATGGTATCACAATATTCAATAAAAAGATGTAAATGCTGATATGGATCCTCAATTGGAGCTCCTCCAAATTGGTTTTGCTAAATCATGGTCAAGAAGGCAAGATTAATCTCGAAATTATCTGTTTCAATAGTTGGTCTGACAATGCTAAAGTATATTTCTCGTGGTTTAGGGGCTGCATAGTCCTTCAGTGATCTCTGATCCGCCATTAGAACTGAATTTTCTATGCACACTAGAGTAGATGGATCAAATAACTCAAATAGACATAAAAGAAAAGAAAGATAGAACATAAAAAAAAACTAGTCTAGCAATACTCTCAAAATATTCAATATCAACAAAACTAAGGTCCCCGGCAACGCTGCCAAAAACTTATTGTGATCCGAAAGGACACACTTGTAAATACAAGTAGGTAGACTTATTTTAGGTGTCGTGGCCAAAACCTAAGTGTTGGCATACAAGGCTATTGTCACTCCCTGACACTGCTCCAAAAACATGTTGTCCCTAGACTTGTAGTGTCCGCAAGTGCACGATACTCGAAGTAATAAAGAAAAGTATCGATCCCACAGAGACCTATGTTGTTGAGTACAGAATAGATGATTTCTTACTATCTAGGCTATCAAAATAGCAGAAACGGGCAAACAAAAGCTAGAACAAAAATATCAGAGAGAGATGCATCGGACTAGGGTTTCATTCACTTTAATTTCTATGACTAGACAAGAATAGATATATCGTCAGTTTAATTTTATCATGATAAAGATATAATTTACTTAATAAAAGGATTATCTCACTTTCGTGCAGACAATCATGCAGGGACCAATCCTCGCTTTCGCGCAAGATTCATCCCAACGCTGAGGATAAGTAAATTATCAATCAAGGAATTCAAAGATCACTTTTGTGCATCCGAATTCTAGGTTGATAATCTCTAGTGACATCTCAAGGATCACTTTCGTGCATCCGAGTCTCGACACTAGTTTTACTCATGGTTCTCCAACGTTCCGATCCTTGCTTTCGCACAAGATCTCCACGTTTGATAACTTAGACTCGATCTTTAGATTCATATCATTATCATGGCAATTAATCTACTAGAATCAAACAAATAAGAACTAACCTAAGAGGGTTCATAATATGCAATTCTAGGGTTCCAAGTTCTCAATCAAATTACTTTTCAGTCTATTGCGAAAACTCTAAAACATGCATAATAATATGGATCTAAAAAGAGTCTAAGAACAATTACCACATGAGTAAAATCATCATGCTAAGATTAAACGTGACGAAATAATGGGAAAATAGTCATCTAGTCATTAAAAATCAAGTGAATTACTCCCCCATGTCCCAAAATAAGTTTAAGCTATCATAAAGGGAAGATTACAACAATCTATGTTGATGGAAATCGAAAAGAAGAAGAAAGAAAAATTACGGTACGATCGTAAAGAAGTTTACGGCCATAATCTGGAGCGAACAGCAGCGACACTCGGTTTTGTATTGATTTCTCCTCCGTCTGATCTCCTTTAATGCTGAAACTTCTGGGACACCTTCTCCTCCTCTATGCGTAGCTTCCACTCAAATTTCACTGCCGAAAATGAGCTATATGCTTCTCGGTGGCGAAACCTAGGGCGGCAGCGTGTGAGGCGATTTCTCTCTCTGGTGGACGAAAATTAGGGGTTTTGGTCTCCTCCCTTCATCCCCGAAAAAGCTTTCTTTTTTGCTTCTTACAGCACCCTGTTTAACAGTCTAGATCGATCGCAATCATCTATGCAAAATCGGGCTTCGGAGTTGACCGGGAAAATCACGAACTAGGTTGTAGTTATGGTCGTAAAGAAGTTTACGGTGGTGCCATAATCTGGACAGCGAGTTCTCGAGTTGAAATCTTCTAGTATTACGGTACCGTGAAGTGATTTACGGTAGTGCCGTAATGTCAACAATCTTTGAGGTGAAATATCAACCTAAATTACAGTACCGTGACTTCCTTTACGGGACTACCATAAACTCCATCAATTTTCTGCCCAAAAACACTCCCAAATACGGCACCGTAAAGAGTATTACGGCAGTGCCATAATCAAAAGAGATTCTCTGCCCGAAAAAACTCCAAATTACAGCACCGTAAAGATTATTACGGTAGGGCCGTAATTTTGATCTGCTAGTGCAGTCAAATTATGGTACCGTAAATTCCATAGTGGGGGTGCCATAATTTGCTCTGAAGCTCCGATTCTTTTGAAATTTGACGTGTGGTCTCTTTTGAAATTTGACATCCTCTGAAACTCTGAAATATATTAGGCCACTGGCTGACCATTCTGCTTCAGATTCAAGAACTGGTGCCGCAGCTTCTCTCGGAACGAAGCAGGAAAATACTCGATGGTGAAACATTGTTGAAAAACATCCCAATTGAAGCGTTCATCGCCCACCGTCAAAATGAGGGAATCCCACCAATCCCTTACGTCACCGATAAGAAAGTAGACCAGCAAACCAACACACTGGTCTTCAGGACAGCATACCATGTCCAGAGTGTCTCTCACGCTTTGGATCCACTGCATCGCTTTCCACGGGTTGGGTTGTCCGGTGAAAACCTCAAACCGTTTGTAGCCCAAATCCGCAAACCTGTCTGACATGTTCATCCAAGCTTCAGTATAATCGACCCCCTGTCCTGGCTGGTCTACAGGACCCTCTTCTTCAGCCTCATGATAAGCGGATTCAGGCTCTGGTGAAGTAGGAGCTGGGATCGGAGTTGGTGCAGCTGATGGAGGTGGTGCACTGGTCCCACCGGAGCGGCTGCTCCTACGCATCCAATGTAAAGGTAAATTCAGTGCACCTAGAGCTAGGCCACATGTCCAGCAAAACCGCGCTCCTGAGGAGCGGTTCCCAATGTTAGCTCAGACAGAGGGGACGACTACCCGTCGGCAGCCCGCCGGTGTAGCGTCCAACACCGGTCATCCCGAAGTCGATAAACAACAATCGGAGATAACAACACGTCAACATCACAATCCGCCAATGGTACTAACACCATGGCAACCCGTGGCCAAGGTACAAAACCATCGTAGCCACGCCCCCATCGGCTACGGCATTCTGCCTCGGTAATCCAACCGGTAATCCAACATAAAGAACAGCCCGGGAAATGGGGATCAACAAGTCATATCAGCCCACTCACAGGGCTCAACAGGTGCTCATATAGAACCACAACCATAGCATAAAGTGTAACAACAGCATAAAAACAGAAAGCATGCAGGCATATGTATGAACAATAAGACAGGGCGGGACTACAAAGGACTATCTGATACAAATCATTGGATGGACCTAAAAGCAAGGTGCCACTAATCTAGGCATGCATTTGGCACCGTAATCAAAGATAGGAGGAAGACCCTACCTCGAAATGTAGGATTGCGCTAAGAACCAACCGAAAATATGTATATGAATAGCATTCGTACATCAATAATCGTTGAACCTTAAAACATATGGAAGGGCAGTGTTATAACATGCTTGTGTTTATCATGCCAGTTCAACCCTAATCTGCATGCAATTCTACAGTGTACGTATAAACGGGGCTAGGGTACTAACCTAGTTTGCAGCCACGTACGAACGTTAACCACCGTAGGTCATCGGAGCACGTGAGAACCAACCCGCCGGAGTTTGCTGGAAGGTTCACCATAAAACCCGCCAGAACAGTACTTCCGAGCACTCCCGTAAGGTCAGAAACTCAGTAATCTAAGGAAATGTCACTGGCCAGATTCTGGGCGTCGTCGGAGGATCACTGGAACAGTAACTTTGGCCACCGGAACAGTGATCACCGGTGGAGATCGGAGCTCACCGGAGCACCACAGAGAGCGGCCACTGCGAGGAATCTGATCGTACAGTCGCCTTCAAGAATGGTCGCGGGAATCACCGGGATCGAACGGAAATGCGCCAGCGGCACCACTCACGTGTCTCGCCGGGGCCGGAGGGGAAAGCGGCTGGAAATGCGTCGGCCGGTGGCGAAAATGTCTGTCGAAGGTAGAGAAAACCTGATTGAGGCACCAGAGTCGATCTATGCGCCGGATCTGAAGATTTCACCAGAAACAAGGGGGAAAACGAGTGCGGCACGAGGAGGCAGCGGTCGACCTGGAAACTCATCGTCGGAACTCCTGTTGGCTGGAGGAAGAGGGCGAAGGCGAGCAGGCACGGGAAGCATGCCTGCCGAAAGGAGGAGGAGGACGACGATCGGAGTTCCAATGAGATCTTCGGGCGCGAGGGAGAGGGTGGAGGAGGCGCAGGCAACTCTGCGCACGCGTGAAGCCAAGACGTGAAGCAAGGAAACGTTAAGTGAGTAGAGAGTTTTGCATGCAAGAGAGTGAAAGAGAGACACTGCCCCGAGGCTCAAGAAATTTCATGCATGGTGAAGAAATGAAGTGGCTAAAGAGGAGATTTAATAGCGGAGAAGGGTATCTCATTGTTGTCAAGTGAAGCCAAAGAAAGGAAGGTGCGGGAGATAGAGGCTCGTGGATCCACGGGGGAAAAAGAAATTCGAGCGTATATTCACTGTGCGTGGCCCCCACAATTGCTGTCCACGAATTCGGTGTTTAATCACCGAACTTGACTTTTGGTCATGCTAATTTGTCGGCTAGTGTAAGTGTTGACCATGCAGTCAACCGTAAAAATTCAGGGTGTAACATCAATTCTTCGACATTGATCTAGAGATCGAGCGCACGTTCAGGATTTGAAGAAAGCACAACCAACTTCAGAAAAAGGAGGACATGCGCCATCCAAGAGGAGAATATCAGATGGAGCACATTCAGCTTGATGCAAATAATGACTAGATACCTCAACGGTGGGGAACAACTACAATAACAGGATGCTGAAAGATTATGCTGCCCCCTATGCACATAGATTACAATCATGAATTGTTAGGCCTACTGTAGAGGCCAATAATTTTGAGATTAAACCTGCTCTATTATCTATGCTTCAACAAAATCAATTTGGTGGTTCTCCTCTTGAGGACCCCAACATGCATCTTTCTATATTTTTAGAGTACTGTGATATGCTAAAAATTAATGGTGTTTCTACTAATGCTATCGGCTTGAGATTGTTTTCCTTCTCTTTAAGGGACAGAGCAAGAGCTAGGCTTCACACGCTACCTTCGACTTCAATAAGGACATGGGCGGAATTATCACAGGCCTTTCTCTCCAAATACTTTCCTCCATCTAAGACTATTCAACTGAGAAACCAAATAACTAGTTTTATGCAGAAGGATGGAGAGTCTTTGTATGAGGCTTGGGAAAGATTTAAAGAATTGCAAAGAATGTGCCCGCACCACGGCATAGAGACTTGGGTGTTAATCCATACATTTTACAATGCACTGAATTATAATACAAGGCTCATTGTTGATGCTGCAGCTGGGGGAGCCTTGATGAATCAAAGAGTTGAAGATGCCATGAACCTCTTGCAAGATATGGCGATGAACCACCACCAACAGTCATCAGAAAGAGGTATGCCTTCCAGAGCATCAGATAAGTATGAAGTTGATGTCTTGACTTCATTAACTGCTAAGGTAGATTCTTTAACCAAGAGGTTGGATTCTTTTCCAACTAACTCCGTTGATGCTAATTCTATATCTTGTGAGTTATGTGGGGTTGTAGACCATGCAGGTCCAGATTGCCAGCTGGGGATTGGTCAGTTGGTCATGAATCATTCTGAATACACGAATAAAGTTAGAAACATTAACTCGATGAATAACCCATATTCCAACACATATAACCAAGGATGGTGCAACCACCCGAACTTTTCATACCAGACTGCCTAACCAGTGCAACAACAACCGGCACAACCACCACAGGCAAATTACAGGCAATTTTCAGGGTTCCAAGCTAGGACTTACACTCCACCACCAAAGTCAAATATGGAGTCTCTACTTGAGACTTTTGTGGCGGCACAAATCAAACAAAATGAAGTAGTGAATGAGACCATGAAACAAATGACATCAAAGTTAGATGCCTTAGCCGCCCACAATAAGATGCTGGAGAATCAGCTAGCCCAGCAAGCTATCTCATCTACTAGACCTTCAGGAAAGCTCTCATCCCAACCAGAGGTCAATCCGAGGGAGTATTGCAATGCAATCTCAACTAGAAGTGGCAAGCAACTAGAAGATCCAAAAATGTCAACTGATGACAGAAGAGAAGATGCAACACCTAACACCAGAGATCAAAACCAAGGGTCAACTCCTATGACACTTGAACAGATTGAGGAGGAGCACCCTTATGTCGAGCCATCTGCATACAAACCTCCAATTCCTTTTCCACGGAGATTAGTCAAGGCCAAGCTAGATAAACAATTTGGTAAGTTTCTTGAAGTTCTAAAAAAGTTTTATAATAACATGCCTTTTGTTGATGTAGTGTCAGAAATGCCTACATATGCCAAATTTCTAAAGGACATCTTGTCCAATAAAAGAAAGCTAGAGGAGCAAGAGACTGTTGCATTTACTCAGGAGTGCAGTGCGATTATTCAGAACAAACCCCCCCCCCCAAAAGCTCAAGGACCCAGGCAATTTTTCCATACCCTGCTAGATTGGGGAGATGACATTCCAGCAGGCCCTCTGTGACTTGGGGGCGAGTGTTAGTTTGATGCCTCTTTCCTTGTACAAGAAGCTGAATTTAGGAGACTTGAAGCCAACCACCATTTCATTGCAGTTGGCTGATAGATCGATTCGCTGACCCATCGGGATTGTGGAGGATGTCCTTGTCAAAGTAGGCGACTATTTTATTTTGATAGATTTTGTTGTGTTGGAGATTGATGAGGACAACAGATTACCTATTATTCTTGGGAGGCTATTCCTTGCCACAGCTGGCGTAGTGGTCGATGTCAAAAATAGAAAACTGGATTTAAATATCGGTGAGAATGTTGTACAATTTAATTTATCAGACTCTCTAAAGAAATCTTCTCTTGCAGGTACATGTTGTCATGTTGATATCATAGAGAGAGATGTGAAGCTCATTGAACCGTACAAGAGAGACATCGACCCGCTAGAACTATGTTTGCTTGATGCTGAGGACCAAAACATTGATGACCACACTATTGAATATTCACTATTGTTGGACTCGCATCCAGTTTTGGAGTCCAAGTCTTCGAAGTTGGAAACTCTTTCTAAAGTGATCTTAGGAGAGACAGAAGAAAAGAAGATTAAGTACGAGAGCCTTCCTAGCAAACCTCCCCATGAGTTTCTTGGTAACAACTCTACATATCAAATGATAGTCAACGCCGATCTAAACAAAGAACACACTAAGCAATGGCACGACCAGTACATTATCAAAGAAGTATTTCTTGAAGGTGATAGGGTTCTTTTCTTTAACTCTAGGCTAAAATTGTTTCATGGAAAGTCAAGAACAAGGTGGTCAGGAACCTTCACTGTGCAACAAGTATATCCTCATGGGGCTGTTGGGGTATGCCCTTAAGGCTAATGTTTGAGGCCTTGGGATTGTAACAGTATCATGTATAAACTTTTATGTTTATAAAGGCAATAGTTGTTATTCAGTTTGTTACATTGTCTGCTGCAATAAGTGTGCTTCTGAATAATGTCTCAAAGCTGTTCAGCTTGGCTGACATGCCTTATGTCCTTAGTCGAGATATCTTGGTGAACATGAGACAGCCTTGATATGATTGAGACTAATATGTGTGCTAATCTTATAGGATGCTTTGAGCGTGGAATAAGATGTAGACTCATGGGTACATTGGATGTACTGGACAGACCCTACTAGGATATTCAATTGCTTGTCACACTGTGAATAATCCTTGTTTGCAACAAGTGGCACATGTCCTCTGACTTGAGATCACTTGTGTTTCTAAATGATGATTGTCATTGTTTTGAGGTAGTTCAATATCATTTTGAAATATAATGGTTATAGACTATCTTGGATGGTGAGCTTGAGTCAGGTTAGGACACTAGTGATAGATATAGGATTGCCGTCTCCTTGTTTGGAGTGTGATGTTCTAAAGGGGCCCCCCTGGATGAGATGATTGAGAAAGTGTATGGCCATACCCAGGTGGCTATGTTCATCTGATCTAATCATGCTCATCATATTGGAGCTACAGGCTTGACACGCTTGTCCAATAAGAACATCCAGTGGCAAAGGAAACATGTATGCCTGGTGAAGTGGATTCACACTTGTGCTGTGGTTTGGGTGTAGTCTTGGAAGACTCTTTCTTTTATATCGGGAGACAGTGATGTGTTGCTAGATACCCCTCACTGATCGTGATAACGTAAGTTATCGTTACCGACATTTAAAGGAAACCCTTAGGGTCGCACAATTTGATGATATGGCTTACTTAAGTCAGATCGTGTGGACTGAATTGTTTGAGTTCAGTTTAAAGGGATTTAATCTCTGATTGTAAGTGAGATCTGGTCTGATCATGTTTGATTGATTAGGGCTTAAGATCGGTAAGCTTAGATCGAGAGAGTTGATGCTAGATCGGTAAGATCAAGAGTATCAGGAGATGAACGGTCAGATCTTGAACCTTAGGGTTTAAGGTGATCTGGATCGAGGCTTGGTTTGATTTGGTTTTTAAACCAAATCAACTTGAACCGCTCATTAATTGAGCGCATGGTTCAAAGGGGGCATGTTGCGATTCATTCACTTGGCGTGAATGAGAGAACGTGGGGTGTGGTTTCTAATTTTAGAAACCATGATCTCAAAAGAGACCATGCTTCTTGTTCGAAGATAGAAGCCCTATTCTCGCCGCTCGCCTATCTCTCTGGATGACATTTCTCTCGTGGTGAAGGAGACTCACGACTTGGAGGAAATTCGGCCAAGCACCTCATCCCTTACACGACAAGGTCACTTGGAGATCCTTGCTAGCACAAGGAGCGTCCAAGGAGCAAGCCGTTGATCATCTTGTGTGCGGCGCTTTGGAGGAGAGCCCCGTCGCCATCTTCTTCCTAGACGCCAATCGAACCAGTGGCAATGGTATGAATCCACACTCGAACAAGTTGATCATATATTTGCGAAAGATCTATTGAAACCCATGCTTCCGCTTGCAAAATTTTTATGCGCCACCTATCTGGGTTTCTCCCCCTAGTTACAGGGGAACCTTTCAATTGGTATCAGAGCCGAAAGGTTATCGTTTAAATCATATGATTGCTTGAAGATAATGTGTGATCCATGTTTATGCTTATGCTTAGATCTAAGTTTTATTACATGCGAAAGTTTATGCTAGTTCATCATGCGAATATACATGTATGATGTTTGTTACTTCTTGGCGCATGTATTGGCGCATGTTGTTCTTTTGTCAAAGAAAAATTTAACTTGCGCGCCTATCATTAGACTAAGCGCCTACTATAAACCCTTAGACGGGTTGATGGGGTTGAAGTCATCCTCTAGGTTAGTTCCAATAGTCTGATCAGACCATCTGACAGCCTAGATGGGTCGACCAGATGGCACCCATGCGCAAGCATGAGGTGGCTATAGGTCGACTACATCACAGGCGTGTAGCGAGGTCTGGTTGAGACAACTGGTGAATGCACATGAGTTAGGCCCGGGTTCACACCCGCTTGCCAGAACCCATGATGGTTGTTCAGCCCTTGGCGCATGCATAGTTGACCACTGGGTCGACTCAAGTCAGTTAGGACTTGGTGCATGCAAGGGCAGTGGATCTGACTAGACATGATGAGTGGATCCCTATCAATGGACCGTTGTAAGGTTGTAGGGCACATAAGAAAAGTAAAATTGATATCAAAGGGCTTTTCAAAATTTTATTTTCTTAAATGGATCACATGTTGATTGAATACCATATGCCTGTTTATTTACTCTTATGTGGGCTGCCCGATTAATGTGTGCTGTGCTGGGGCCTGCGTGCCTGGATAATTTGTAAATTAATTTTTTATTGTGATCTGCGAATCACATGTTATTTAATTTATAAAGTGTAATTGACTTGCGTGTCAATCTTGTCTAGATAGATTAATTTGTAATTTGATCAGACAAGAGCACACAGCACACTTGGCAGAGGCGCATGCAGCAGTGGCTTGACCAGGTGGGAGGTCTAGGGTTCGACCCTAGGACAGGCGCATTATACCTGGTGGGCGCACCTGAGCTGCAGTGGGCGCTTGGGCCCTGGTTTGGGCCAGATGAGGAGCAAAAGCCCCATGAAGAAAAGCAAGTGAAGACTTAAGTTAGGTTAAGGTCTTACTTAGGCTTAATGGGCTTTTACCACATAAGATCAGCATGCTTTCTATTTATTGTTTATATATTTAGAATTGCATGATTTATTTATCTTCTGCTATCACCATAGGAATTGCATGATAGTTGAGAAGATAAAAGACCGTTAAAATCCAACGTTAAATATCAAGCACGTAAAGCCTTCTGACGCGAAACCTCACTGTTCTGACTATCGTTGGGGCCGTGTTGTACCCACTCAGTGGGCACGCCCATCTATCTTCAGACGGTGTGTGATTACACCTGCGTGTTACAGAGAAGGGATTTATCGCTTCTCGTTGCTCAGCATAGCACGTGGTGGTCCAGGGAGTAGGTCAGGTCCGCTTGACCATGTAGGCTACATATGGGGCATATGTTAGCTATATGGAGGCAGCCATCTGTGGGATCAGAGACTGTGTTGTACCAACTCAGTTGGCACAGTCTGCTGGATTGCCCAGATCAAGGGGAATCGCACGGGTTGGCGATTGGCAGGGACTGCCTACCAGAAATTAGTGCTTGAACTCTCTGTGCATCTTATCTCGCCTGAGCGGGACGCGGAGACCAAGTATGAAATCTGGATCCCATCTCACTAAAAGAGTGTTACTCTTTCGGACTGTTTTCATGGATTTTTCAGTCAGATAAAATAGTGAGAGAAGAATCTTTCTTAAGTCCTGGATTGATTCTATACATTGATACTGACCTTGCTGTTCTTGCATTGTTGTAGATTCCTGCAGCAACGAACACCATGAACTTCAATGTGCGATCCCTACTGGAAAGGGAGAAGTTTGCTGGGCCAAACTTCTCAGACTGGTACGGACACCTTAAGATTGTTCTTAAGGCAGAGAGGAAACTGTATGTCCTCGAGACGGCGATACCGCCTCAACCCGCTCCGAACGCCGCAAGGGCGGTTCGGGAAGCCTATGAAAAGCATGTCAATGATAGCATTGATGTCGCTTGCCTGATGCTAGCGTCTATGACGCCACCGCTGCAGCGTCAGCATGAGGATATGTCGGCTATAGAAATTATAGCAAACCTCAAGATGCTGTATGCTGCACAGGTGAGGACTGAGCGCTACAATTTGACTAAGCTGTTCTTTCAGAGCAAACTGGCTGAAGGGAGTCCAGTGGGAGCTCACGTGCTCAAGATGATTGGGCACAAGGAGGCTCTAGAGAAACTGGGACACACCATCAATCAAGAGCTTGCTGTAGACATTATTCTGCAGTCTCTCCCGCCTTCTTTCGATGCGTTCATTATTAACTTTAATATGAACAAAATCGATTGTACTCCGGCAGAGTTGCTGAATATGCTCTTGACTACAGAGGAGACTCTGAAGGGAAAGCCTTCAACCTCTGTCTTAATGGTTCCTTCCAGGAACAAGAAGAAGGGGAAGAAGGGCAAAGCCCCAGTCAAGAACTACAATAAGGCTCTGAAACAAAAGGTTAAGCGGTCGAAGGAATACAGATGTTTCCATTGTGGCCAGTTGGGTCACTGGAAAAAGGACTGTAAAGCGCTCCAAGGAGACAAGAGGGGAAGCATCGCTTCTGGCTCAGGTATATACGTGACGGAAGTCATGGTTTCATCTTCTTCTATTTCATGGGTGTTGGACACTGCATGTGGAGTTCACATTTGTTCAAATGTACAGGAACTCAGGAGAAGAAGACAGGTGGGACAGCATGAGGTGGACCTACGAGTTGGAAACGGGGCACGGGTTGCTGCTGTTGCTGTAGGAGAATATTACATCTCATTACCATCTGGACTTGTATTAGAACTGAACAATTGTTACTTTGTTCCCAGCATTACTAAAAATATTATCTCCATTCCTGCTCTTGTCAGGAAGGGGTTTTCCTTTGAATGCAATATTTCAAAGTGTGTTCTTTCTTTAGATAATATTGTTTATGCTACTGGTTCAATTAACAATGGGTTATTCATGTTGGACATGGAATGTTCTATACACAATATTGATAATAAGAAAGCCAAATATGCTGATGACAGCACCTTGCTATGGCATAGTCGTTTAGGTCATATTAACAAGAAATGCATTAAGCGGTTGCATGATTATGGACTGCTGGGATCATTCTCCTATGAGGAGATTGACATGCAAAGCTTGTTTAATAGGCAAAATGACGAAGTCTCCTTTTCCTAATAAAGGTCAAAGGGCTTCAGGTTTACTTGACCTTATACACAGTGATGTGTGTGGGCCTTTTAGTAAACATGCCAAAGGTGGCTATCAGTACTTCATTACCTTCACTGATGATTTCAGTAGATATGGGTATGTCTATCTTATGAGACATAAAAGTGAATCTTTTGACAAGTTCAAAGAGTTCAAGAATGAAGTACAGAATCAGCTTGGCCGAAATATCAAGGCACTTTGTTCTGATCGAGGTGGTGAATACCTAAGTCGAGAGTTTACTGACTATCTGAAGGAGTGTGGGATTATCTCACAGCTCACTCCGCCAGGAACACCGCAATGGAATGGTGTGTCCGAGAGGAGAAATAGAACGTTACTTGATATGGTTCGTTCTATGATGAGTCAGGCTACTCTACCTTACTCCTTTTGGGGATTTGCACTGGAGACAGCTGCAAAGGTACTAAACCGAGTGCCATTCAAGGCAGTTTCAAAGACCCCATATGAATTATGGTATGGGAAACAGCCTAGCTTGACATTTATCAGGATCTGGGGCTGCGAGGCTTATGTCAAAAAGCTCGCCTCTGGAAAACTAGAGAGCAGATCTGAGAAATGTATCTTTGTCGGTTACCCTAAGGAAACTAAGGGTTATTATTTCTACGATCCCAAAGAGAACAAGGTGTTTGTTGCTCGGACGGCCATATTTCTTGAGAAGGAGTTTCTTCTGCAAGAGGCCAGTGGGAGAGAAATAAAACTGGATGAGAATCCAGAGGAAGGACAAAGTGGTCAAGCACAGTTGGATGAGCCTGAGCCAGTAGAACAGGTTACTGAACAACCTGAGGCTTAGATATCACGGGAACCGCGACGATCGGGAAGGATCCGTCGACAGCCTTAGCGCTATGACGGAGTCTACATCATTGATAATGATGAACCCCTTACTTATGCGGATGCGGTCAGTGGACCGGACTCAGCTAGATGGCTTGAAGCTATGCGAGCCGAGATGGACTCCATGTCAGATAACCAAGTCTGGGATTTGGTTGATCCGCCTCCGGGAGTAATCCCTATAGGCTGTAAATGGATCTTCAAGAAGAAGATTGACATGGATGGTAACGTGGTTACCTATAAAGGCAGGCTAGTTGCGAAAGGTTTCAAACAAATCTACGGGATAGATTATGATGAAACTTTCTCACCTGTAGCTATGTTTAAGTCTATTCGGATTCTTTTCGCGATAGCTGCATATTATGATTATGAGATCTGGCAAATGGATGTGAAGACTGCTTTCCTTAATGGAAATTTGCAGGAGGATGTGTATATGACACAACCTGAAGGTTTCACTAATCCATCAGATCGTCATAAAATATGCAAGTTAAAGAAGTCTATTTATGGACTTAAACAAGCATCGAGAAGCTGGAATATTCGTTTTGATGAATCAATCTCTGAATTTGGTTTCATCAAGAACGAGGATGACCCGTGTGTATATAAGAGGTTTAGTGGGAGCGTGATTACTTTCCTAGTCCTCTACGTCGATGATATCTTGATAATTGGAAACGATATTCCTGAAATGCATGCGATTAAAGCATGGTTAAGAAAATGTTTCCAGATGAAAGATTTAGGAGAAGCAGCCTATGTATTAGGTGTGAAGATCTACAGGGATAGATCTAAGAGGCTTCTCGGGCTGTGCCAGAGTACTTACATCGATAAAGTCCTGGAGAGATTTCATTTAGAGAATTCTAAAAGAGGATATCTTCCAGTCAGACATGGTCTGAATCTTTCGAAGAGTCAGTGTCCACAAACACAGACTGAGAAAGATGAAATGGACAATATGCCTTATGCTTCGGCTATTGGATCCATTATGTATGCGATGTTGTGTACTCGCCCAGACGTCGCTTACGGGTTAAGCGTGACCAGTCGGTTCCAAAGTAATCCAGGTATGGCGCACTGGATTGCAGTCAAGAACATTTTAAAATATCTTCGGAGGACCAAAGATATGTTCTTGATATATGGAGGTCAGGAAGAACTCAGTATTGAAGGATATACTGACGCTTCGTTCCAGTCTGACCAGGATGATTTCCGATCGCAATCAGGCTATGTTTTTAGCTTGAATGGAGGAGCAGTGGTGTGGAAAAGTTTCAAACAGTCAATCGTTGCTGATTCCACAACAGAAGCCGAGTATGTTGCAGCCTCGGAAGCATCCAAGGAGGCAGTGTGGATTCGTAAGTTCGTCCAAGAACTTGGTGTTGTTCCTTCGAGTGCAGATCCTTTGGTTATCTTCTGTGATAACACTGGAGCAATTGCACAAGCAAAGGAACCACGGTCGCACCAGAAGTCCAAGCACATACAGAGACGGTTTCACTTGATCAGGGAGATCATTGATCGTGGCGAGATCAAAGTCTGCAAGGTTCATACAGATGACAATCTGGCTGACCCGCTTACAAAGCCTCTGGCGCAGCAGAAGCATGAGAAGCACTGTAATAATATGGGTTTGAGATTTCTCAACCATTAGATTAAGTGCAAGTGGGAGATTGTTGGGGTATGCCCTTAAGGCTAATGTTTGAGGCCTTGGGATTGTAACAGTATCATGTATAAACTTTTATGTTTATAAAGGCAATAGTTGTTATTCAGTTTGTTACATTGTCTGCTGCAATAAGTGTGCTTCTGAATAATGTCTCAAAGCTGTTCAGCTTGGCTGACATGCCTTATGTCCTTAGTCGAGATATCTTGGTGAACATGAGACAGCCTTGATATGATTGAGACTAATATGTGTGCTAATCTTATAGGATGCTTTGAGCGTGGAATAAGATGTAGACTCATGGGTACATTGGATGTACTGGACAGACCCTACTAGGATATTCAATTGCTTGTCACACTGTGAATAATCCTTGTTTGCAACAAGTGGCACATGTCCTCTGACTTGAGATCACTTGTGTTTCTAAATGATGATTGTCATTGTTTTGAGGTAGTTCAATATCATTTTGAAATATAATGGTTATAGACTATCTTGGATGGTGAGCTTGAGTCAGGTTAGGACACTAGTGATAGATATAGGATTGCCGTCTCCTTGTTTGGAGTGTGATGTTCTAAAGGGGCCCCCCTGGATGAGATGATTGAGAAAGTGTATGGCCATACCCAGGTGGCTATGTTCATCTGATCTAATCATGCTCATCATATTGGAGCTACAGGCTTGACACGCTTGTCCAATAAGAACATCCAGTGGCAAAGGAAACATGTATGCCTGGTGAAGTGGATTCACACTTGTGCTGTGGTTTGGGTGTAGTCTTGGAAGACTCTTTCTTTTATATCGGGAGATAGTGATGTGTTGCTAGATACCCCTCACTGATCGTGATAACGTAAGTTATCGTTACCGACATTTAAAGGAAACCCTTAGGGTCGCACAATTTGATGATATGGCTTACTTAAGTCAGATCGTGTGGACTGAATTGTTTGAGTTCAGTTTAAAGGGATTTAATCTCTGATTGTAAGTGAGATCTGGTCTGATCATGTTTGATTGATTAGGGCTTAAGATCGGTAAGCTTAGATCGAGAGAGTTGATGCTAGATCGGTAAGATCAAGAGTATCAGGAGATGAACGGTCAGATCTTGAACCTTAGGGTTTAAGGTGATCTGGATCGAGGCTTGGTTTGATTTGGTTTTTAAACCAAATCAACTTGAACCGCTCATTAATTGAGCGCATGGTTCAAAGGGGGCATGTTGCGATTCATTCACTTGGCGTGAATGAGAGAACGTGGGGTGTGGTTTCTAATTTTAGAAACCATGATCTCAAAAGAGACCATGCTTCTTGTTCGAAGATAGAAGCCCTATTCTCGCCGCTCGCCTATCTCTCTGGACGACATTTCTCTCGTGGTGAAGGAGACTCACGACTTGGAGGAAATTCGGCCAAGCACCTCATCCCTTACACGACAAGGTCACTTGGAGATCCTTGCTAGCACAAGGAGCGTCCAAGGAGCAAGCCGTTGATCATCTTGTGTGCGGCGCTTTGGAGGAGAGCCCCGTCGCCATCTTCTTCCTAGACGCCAATCGAACCAGTGGCAATGGTATGAATCCATACTCGAACAAGTTGATCATATATTTGCGAAAGATCTATTGAAACCCATGCTTCCGCTTGCAAAATTTTTATGCGCCACCTATCTGGGTTTCGCCCCCTAGTTACAGGGGAACCTTTCAGGGGCTATCAAGATTTGGACAGAGCATACAAGCAGTTTTATTGTGAATGGCCAGGGACTAAAACACTATTATCAGGATGACCGAACTGACAAAAGGTTATTCTCACCCTTTTTGATTCATCTGGTGTGGGTTGATAAACACTGTTTATGGTCGAGCTATAGACCTAAAACTAGTGTTCTTTGGGAGGTAGCCCAAGTTTTTGCTTGTTTATTTCTATTATGTGTTGATTTTTTGTTTTAGTAGAAAACTCTTATAGGTGGAGGTTTTTGCTGATTGAGATTTATTCTATATTGTAGGCATACCTTCTGGAGAATAGGGAATCAAAGCCAAGCATTTGTTTGCAGCACAGTGTGAATCACGGCTAGGCCGTGATTATGGTGTTCGCCCGTGATAGCATGCCATTTCTGTTCTCCCGGCCCTCCACCTACTCCTCTCACGTATCTGGACTTCGCATAGAGGACTATGCGACATTTGGAGTGGGTGAGCTATCTCTTCTCTAGTTTTCTATCTCTTGTTGTCATATTTCAATTATGCTCACCATGCTTCGGTAGAATAATTTAGATCCAATTTCTAAACATGATATCCAAATCTTGATCCAATGAAATCTAGGCTTAATTCTTGAAGTCGAATTCATGCTTGGTTTGGAATAATCATAACCTGTTGAATGCATGATCTAATTAGACATACTCTATGATCTTATCTATATGCTCTATGATTTGGAATACTTTAGATTGTTCGTTAGTGGGTCAAATATTTCTAAGAATTTTCAAAGAATATATGCTGGTAATATGCATGTAAATTCGTATTGAGATACACATCTACTTATTCATTGCTTGAGTCCTTTCTCTTGTTGGGAGAAAACTGCATTTGTGATGTGATGAAAAGCTTTATCAACTCCATATATTCTTTTATAAAAAAAAACTCTTAGATTCCTCTACTTGGCACAGCGAAAAATTGGCAGTGGTATCTAAGAGCATGAGTTGAAATCTAAGAGAGACTCCTCTACTTGGCACAGCGAAAAATTGGCAGTGGTACCTAAGGACATGAGTTGAAGTCTAATATCATAATTAGCTATTGGAGTTTTACATCCTAAATAATACATTTGAGTTGATCCCAACAAGTAGATTTGGATGAATTGGATTGTCATGAGTGATTTGAATGCTTAATTGAGTTTTCTGTTTACTGTTGGCTGAGTTCCTTGACTTCTGGAAATTGTGGGATCAAACTGCTGAACATTCTATGACACCTAATCACTTGATTTCTTCTGATTAGATATTGGATAACAAGTAGATGTTTTTCTAATTTGGATGTACGCTTTTAACCAGAATGATTATTTTCATACCTCTCATGTATTTCACTCTATTTTATTACTTGAGGACAAGCAAAGATTTATGTTTGGAGTGTTTAATGCCTTGCATTTTAGTATAGATTTTTATCATTATTCTATGATGAATCTAGGCCTATTTTAGTGTCTTTATACTCCTTTAAGGCTTATTGACTTAAAAGCTTCGGAATCTTCACTTTTTCTCGTTCTTGTGATATTTCAGGCAAAATCACCCAATTTTAAATTCTTTTGAAGATTCTAAGACCATTGGGTGATTCCCTGTGAGAAGACGAAGCTGTCCATCAAATTTGGGCTCAATCAGAGCTATTTCTGGACTTCACGGCCAGGTGAACCCCATGGGGTTCACCGGTGCTTTTGCTGGTAACCGGAACTTACAACGCACTTCACTGGTTGGTGAACCCCATGGGGTTCACCGTTGATCCTTTCTGGAAAAATCTGTGAAAGAACTCACAGAATACTTCACCACCAAGTGAACCCGGCAGGGTTCACTGGTGCTTCTTTCGTGACAAAACTGCATAGCAAGCTCCACCACCTAGTGAACCCCATGGGGTTCACCCATGATTCTTACTGGGCAGCTTGACAACCATTCGGATTTTTGATGATTTTGAGCCTGATTCAAGTCCAAATCTGGCAAGTAAGGACTTTTTGGAAAGCTTATTCGAAGGAGAACACAGAGTATAAAAGCCCCAATTTTCATAACCTAATGATCAAGCAATAAGATGACGAAGCGGCTAGGGCGGAAGAACACAACGACGAGGTGTTTCAGAGGCAATTTTTGGAGTTTGAAACATTAGATCATCACGGTTTCTATAGATTATTTTCGGTTTATCATCTCCTTCCTCTCAGATTCACTTCCTTATAGTTTTCTTTCCCTTAAACGAGAGATTTTGAGCATTTCAATGACGATTGTAGCATAAGCCCTTTTTCAAGGCTCGGTTGAAGCCCGTTGACGATTCTTAATAGCAATCCTTGTTCTAATTCAGTTATTTGGATTATATTGTGAGCGTATTTTACTTTGATGTACAAATCCCATAATTTTACCTTGGTCAAGTATTTTCATGTTTCAGCTGTTACGATTCATACCGAGAGGAGAATCGTAACGGCAGATCTTCTTAGTAAAACTTGTGAGACCTGGACACGATAGTGCTGTCTCAATGACGATTGTTAGGGTATGCCCTTAATGCTAATGTTTGAGGCCTTGGGTTATTGTCAGTATCATGTATAAACTAAATATTTGTTTTTAAAGGCAATTGTTGTTATTCAGATTGTTACATTGTCTGCTGTTATATGTATACTTCTGAGTAATGTCTCAATGATGTTCAGTTTAGCTGACATTCAGTATTGTCCTTAGTCGAGATATCTTGGTGAACATGAGACAGCCTTGGTATGATTGAGACTAATATGTGTTCTAATCTTATAGGATGCTTCGAGCATGGAATAAGATTTAGACACATAGGTGCATTGGATGTACTAGACTGACCCTTCTCAGGATATTCAATTGTTTGTCACAATGTGAATAATCCTTGTATGCAAGCAAGTGGCATATTCCCTCTGACTTGAGATCACTTGTGTTTCTAAGTGATGATTGGCATTATCTTGAGATAGTTCCATATCGTTTGAAAGATAATGATTAAGAGTTATCTTGGATAGTGAGCATGAGTCACGTTAGGGTACTTGTGATAGATATAGGATTGCCTCTCCTGGTTGGAGTGTGATGTTCTAAGGGGGGCCCTATGGATGAAATGGTTGAGAATGTGTATGGCCATACCCAGATGACTATGTTCATCTGATCTAACCATTTTCATCATGTTGGAATCACAGGCTTGACACGCTTGCCCGACGAGAACATCCAGTGGCAAAGGGAAAACATGTATGTCAAGTGAATGAGATTCACACTTGTGCTGTGGTTTGGGAGTAGTCTTGGAAGACTCTTTCCTTCATATTGGAAGACAGTGATGTGTTGCTAGATACCTCTCTCTGGTCGTGATAATGTAAGTTATCGTTACCAACATTGAAGGAAACCCTTAGGGTCGCACAATTTGATGATATGGCTTACTTATGTCAGATCGTGTGGACTGGAATTTTTCTAGTTCAGTTTAAAGGAATTTAAGCTCTGATTAAAAGTGAGATCTAGTCTAATCATGTTTGATTGATTAGGACATGTGATCGGTAAGCTTTGATCGGAGGATTGAAGCTTGATCGTAAAGATCAGGGGTTCAATGTGATGTGTGGTTAGATCTTGAGCCATTTGGTTCAAAGAAGATTATAACCAGGGCTGGTTTGATTTGGTGCTTGAACCAAATTGAGATTGAACCGGTTCACTTGTGAACGCATGGTTCAATCAATGAGGAGTTTTCGATCGCTTAAAGGGAAGTTATGGAGGGAGTTATAATTCGGTTCTTACCATAAGTGGTGGACGAATTTTCCTTTAGTGCACCCCACGTTTTCGAAAGCCCTCTCGCCTCCTCCTCCTCTCGTCGCTCTCGTGCTCTCGTGTGGATCATCTTCACAAAACAAAAGAGAAGCTCGTCCGGCGACAAGGGAACACGCATCACCCTTTCCAAGAAACGATCAAGACTCCTTAGTGTCTTTGCTAGCACAAGGAACACAAGGATGAAAGCCTTTCTCATCTTGTGTGTGACATCTTTGGAGAAGAGGCACTCACCCCTTTCATCTTTCAAGTCGTCTCTCACACCATGGCTCAGGTAATACTCTAGCTTGTCCTATACATAATATAGAAGGTTGATCATGTGCTCATGTCATGCGATCCTAGAATTTCCGCTGCAACAAGTTTTGTTTTTGAATAATGCTTGTGACCTAGGTTCGACTTTCAGTGGTATCAGAGCGCTAGTTTTTATGACTTGATGCATAAGGTTGCCTTCTTGTGATCCATGTTTAAGTTATTGGGTAGATCTTGTTTATGTTCATATGCGACTACATGATGCAAAGTTTACATACCATACATAGCTTGCGCATATGCTGTTAGATGAATCTTTGCATGCATAGTTTGCGCATATATCATACTTGTTTTTCAAACAAAATTATCTTCATGCGCGACTACACTAGATCTATCTGTGCGCCTACTTCGAACACTTAGACGGGTTAACGGTTTTGAAGTCGTTAGTCAAGTATGGACCCAACAGCCAAATCAGACTATCTGACAGCCTGGATGGGCGGCTGGATAGCACCTGTGCGCAAGTTGTACAGGTGGCTATAAGCCGACTGCAGAAGGGCGTGTAGCGATGTCTGTTTGAGGCGCCTAGTGAACGATCATGATTATGGCCCGGGGTCACACCCGCTTGCCGGAAATCATGTGGGACGTTCAGCCCTTAAGGCGTGCATAGTCGACCATTGGGTCGACGCAAGTCGGTTATGACTGGGTGCATGCAGGGGCAGTGGGTCTGACTTGGTCTGACGAGTGGATATCTGTTAATGGAGCGTTGTAAGGTAGTAGGGCACATAAGGAAATAAAATTGATGCCATGGGATTTTTTCGAAAATCTTATTTCTGATTGGATCACATGTTGTACATGTTTAACATGTTTCTTTGAGTATATTGAGTGTTTATTTAATCTTATGTGGGCTGCCCTATTTTGTATGCTGTGCTGGGGCCTGCGTGCCTGGAAATAAATATTTTGAGGTGATCTGCGAATCACATTTAATTTATTAAAATGTATAATTGACCTGCGTGTCAAACCATGTCTAGATAGTTTTTTAAAATGTAATTTGATCAGACATCAGCACACAGCACATATGGCAGTGGCGTTTGCAGCAGTTGGCTTCACTAGGTGGGTGGTCTAGAGTTCGACTCTAGAACAGGCGCATGCTATCTGGTGGGCGCGTTAGAGCTGCAGATGGCGTTTGGGCCCAGGCTGGGCCGGATGAGGTACAAGAGTCCCATAAAGAGCTCAAGTAAAGACTTTTGTTAACCTAGGGTTTTACTTAAGTTTTATGGGCATTTACCACATAAGATAATGGTGCTTTCATTTACTGTTTTAAGTAAGTAGCACATGTATGTTTTATTCTTCAGCTATCATTATAGAAATTGCATGATAGTAAGAAGATAAAAAGGACCGTTAAAATCCAACGTAAATTTCAAGCTATCGATTGCCTTCTGACGCGAAACCTCACTGTTCTGACTATCGTTGGGGCCGTGTTGTACCCACTCAGTGGGCACACCCAGCTATCTTCAGACGGTGCGCGATTACACCTACTTGCTACAGAGAAGGGATTTATCGCTTCTCGTTGCTCAGCATAGCACGTGGTGGTCCAGGAAGTAGGTCAGGTCAGCTTGACCATATAGGCTACAAGTTGAGCACATGATAGCTATATGGAGGCAGCCATCTAAGGAATCAGAAACTGTGTTGTACCAACTCAGTTGGCACAGTCTTCTGGATTGCCTAGATGAAGGGGAATCGCACGGGTTGGCGATTGGCATGGATTGCCTACCAGTGATTAGTGCTTGAACTCTCTGTGCATCTTATCTCGCCTGAGCGAGACGCGGAGATCAAATATGAAATCTGGATCCCATCTCACTAAAAGAGTTTTACTCTTTCGGGCTGTTTTATTGGATTTTCAGTCAGATAAAATAGTGAGAAAAGAATCAGTCTTAAGTCCTGGAATGATTCTAACATGGATATTGACCTTGTTGTTCTTGCTATGTTGTAGATTCCTGCAGCAACGAACACCACAGGGCTCAACTTGCGATCCATATTGGAAAAGGAGAAGTTTGCTGGGCCAAACTTCTCAGACTGGTACAGACAGCTGAAGATTGTCCTCAAAGCTGAGAGAAAGCTGTACGTCCTTGAGTCGGCCATGCCGGCTCAACCCGCTGCGAACGCCGCAAGGGCGGTTCGAGATGCTTATGAGAAGCACGTCAGTGATAGTACTGATGTCGCTTGCCTTATGCTTGCGTCAATGACGCCCGAGCTCCAGCGTCAGCATGAGGATTTGTCTGCTATTGATATTAAAGCAAATTTGAAATTGCTGTATGCTGCACAGGCAAGGACAGAACGCTATAACTTGACGAAACTTTTCTTTCATAGCAAACTGACTGAAGGGAGTCCAGTGGGAGCTCACGTACTCAAGATGATTGGGTACAAAGAAGCTCTAGAGAAACTAGGTCATACCATCAATCAGGAACTTGTTGTAGACATTATCTTGCAGTCTCTTCCGGCTTCTTTCGATGCGTTCATTATTAATTTTAATATGAACAAAATCGACTGTACTCCGGCAGAATTACTGAATATGCTCTGCACTACAGAGCAGACTCTTGAGAAGGGAAAGCCTTCATCCTCTGTTTTGATGGTCCCTTCTGGGAATAAAAGGAAGGGAAAGAAGGGCAAAACCCCTATCAAGAGCTACAACAAGGCTTTGAAACAAAAGATAAAGCGGTCAAAGGACAACAGATGTTTCCATTATGGCCAGCTAGGTCACTGGAAGAAGGACTGTAGAGCGCTCCGAGGAGAGAAGAAGGGAAGCAAGCCTTCCACTTCTGGCTCAGGTATTTTCGTGACTGAAGTCATGGTTGCTTCTTCTATTTCATGGGTGTTGGACACTGCATGTGGAGTTCACATTTGTTCCAATGTGCAGGAACTCAAGAGAAGAAGACAGGTGGGACAGCATGAGGTGGACCTACGAGTTGGAAACGGGGCACGAGTTGCTGCTGTTGCTGTAGGAGAATATCACATCTCTTTACCATCTGGACTTGTATTAGAACTTGACAATTGTTACTTTGTACCAAGCATAACAAAGAATATTATCTCTATTCCTGCTCTTGTCAGGAAAGGTTTTTCATTTGAATGCAAAACTTCACAGTGCTGTATTTCATTTGATGGTATTGTTTATGCAACTGAGTCGATTAACAATGGGTTATACATGTTGGACATGGAATGTTCTGTACAACAAATTGATAATAAGAAAGCCAAGCATGCTGATGACAGCACCTTGTTATGGCATAGTTGTCTAGGCCATATTAACAAGAAACGCATTAAGCGGTTGCATGACTATGGACTGCTGGGATCATTCTCCTATGAGGAGCTTGATACATGCAAGGCTTGTTTAATGGGTAAGATGACGAAGACTCCTTTTTCTAATAAAGGTAAAAGGGCTTCAGGTTTACTTGACCTTATTCACAGTGATGTGTGTTGGCCATTTAATAAACATGCCAGAGGTGGCTATTCATACTTCATTACTTTTACTGATGATTTCAGTAGGTATGGTTATGTCTACTTAATGAGACATAAGAGTGAATCTTTTGACAAGTTCAAAGAATTCAAAAATGAAGTACAGAATCAGTTAGGCCGAAATATCAAGGCACTTCAATCTGATCGAGGTGGAGAATACTTGAGTCATGAGTTTAATGACTATCTAAAGGAGTGTGGGATCATCTCACAGCTCACTCCGCCGGGGACACCGCAATGGAATGGTGTGTCCGAGAGGAGGAATCGAACCTTATTGGATATGGTTCAGTCTATGATGAGTCAAGCTACTCTACCTTACTCCTTTTGGGGATTTGCACTCGAAACAGCTGCAAAGGTGCTAAACCGAGTGCCATCCAAGGCCGTTTCAAAGACGCCATATGAATTGTGGTATGGGAAACAGCCGAGCTTGACATTTATCAAGATCTGGGGTTGCGAGGCTTATGTGAAAAAGCTCGCCTCTGGGAAATTGGAAAGCAGATCTGATAAATGCATATTTGTCGGATACCCTAAAGAAACTAAGGGTTATTATTTCTACAATCCCAAAGAGAATAAAGTATTTGTTGCTCGAACGGCTATTTTTCTTGAGAAGGAGTTTCTTCTGCAAGAGGCCAGTGGGAGAGAAATAAAGCTGGATGAAATTCCAGAAGAGGGACAAAGTAGTCAAGCAAAGTTGGATGAGCCTGAACCAATAGATCAGGTTAATGTTCAACCTGAGGCTCAGGCATCACGGGAACCGCGTAGATCGGGAAGGATCCGTTGTCAGCCTGAGCGCTATGACGGAGTCTACATCATTAATGATAAACCCCTAACTTATGCGGATGCGGTCAGTGGACCGGAGTCAGCAAGATGGCTTGAAGCTATGCGAGCCGAGATGGACTCCATGTCAGACAACCAAGTCTGGGATTTGGTTGATCCGCCTCCGGGAATAAACCCTATAGGCTGTAAGTGGATCTTCAGAAAGAAGAAGGACATGGATGGTAACGTAGTTACCTATAAGGGCAGGCTAGTTGCGAAAGGTTTCAAACAAATCTACGGGATAGATTATGATGAAACTTTCTCTCCTGTAGCCATGTTCAAGTCCATTCGAATTATTCTCGCGATAGCAGCATATTATGATTATGAGATCTGGCAAATGGATGTGAAAACCGCTTTCCTTAACGGAAAATTAGAAGAGGATGTGTACATGACACAACCTGAAGGTTTCATTAACCCATCAGAACGTCATAAAATATGCAAATTAAAGAAGTCCATTTATGGACTAAAACAAGCATCGAGAAGCTGGAATATTCGTTTTGATGAATCAGTTTCTGAATTTGGTTTCATCAAAAATGAAGATGACCCGTGTGTATATAAAAAGTTTAGTGGGAGCGTGATTACTTTCCTAGTTCTCTACGTCGATGATATATTAATCATTGGAAATGATATTCCTGAACTGCATGCAGTCAAAGCATGGTTAAGAAAATGTTTCCAGATGAAAGATTTAGGAGAAGCCACCTATATACTAGGTGTGAAGATCTTTAGAGATAGATCTAATAGGCTTCTCGGGCTATGCCAAAGTACTTACATCGATAAGGTCCTGGAGAGATTCCATTTAGAAAACTCTAAAAGAGGATATCTTCCAGTCAGACATGGTCTGAATCTTTCAAAGAGCCAGTGTCCTCAAACACAGTCTGAGAAAGATGAGATGGACAATACGCCTTATGCTTCGGCTATTGGGTCCATCATGTATGCGATGTTATGTACTCGCCCAGACATCGCTTACGGGTAAAGCGTGACCAGTCGGTTCCAAGGTAATCCAGGGAAGGCACACTAGATTGCAGTCAAGAACATTTTAAAATATCTTCGGAGAACCAAAGATATGTTCTTGATTTATGGAGGTCAGGAAGAACTCAGTATTGAAGGATATATTGATGCTTCGTTTCAATCTGACCAAGATGATTTCCGATCGCAATCAGGCTATGTATTTAGCTTGAATGGAGGAGCAGTGGTATGGAAAAGTTTCAAACAATCAATTGTTGCTGATTCCACAACGGAAGCCGAGTATGTTGCAGCCTCAGAAGCATCAAAGGAGGCAGTATGGATTCGTAAGTTCATTCAGGAACTTGTTGTTGTTCCTTCAAGTGCAGATCCATTGGTTATCTTCTGTGATAACACCGGAGCGATTGCACAAGCGAAGGAACCACGGTCACACCAGAAGTCCAAGCACATACAGAGAAGGTTTCACTTGATCCGTGAAATCATTGATCGAGGAGACATCAAGATATGCAAGATTCATACAGATGACAATCTAGCTGACCCACTTACAAAGCCTCTGACGCAGCAGAAGCATGAGCAGCACTGTAAAAATATGGGCTTGAGATTTCTCAACCATTAGTTTAAGTGCAAGTGGGAGATTGTTAGGGTATGCCCTTAAGGCTAATGTTTGAGGCCTTGGGTTATTGTCAGTATCATGTATAAACTAAATATTTGTTTTTAAAGGCAATTGTTGTTATTCAGATTATTACATTGTCTGCTGTTATATGTATACTTCTGAGTAATGTCTCAATGATGTTCAGTTTAGCTGACATTTAGTATTGTCCTTAGTCGAGATATCTTGGTGAACATGAGACAACCTTGGTATGATTGAGACTAATATGTGTTCTAATCTTATAGGATGCTTCGAGCATGGAATAAGATTTAGACACATAGGTGCATTGGATGTACTGGACTGACCCTTCTCAGGATATTCAATTGTTTGTCACAATGTGAATAATCCTTGTATGCAAGCAAGTGGCATATTCCCTCTGACTTGAGATCACTTGTGTTTCTAAGTGATGATTGGCATTATCTTGAGATAGTTCCATATCGTTTGAAAGATAATGATTAAGAGTTATCTTGGATAGTGAGCATGAGTCACGTTAGGGTACTTGTGATAGATATAGGATTGCCTCTCCTGGTTGGAGTGTGATGTTCTAAGGGGGCCCTATGGATGAAATAGTTGAGAATGTGTATGTCCATACCCAGACGACTATGTTCATCTGATCTAACCATTTTCATCATGTTGGAATCACAGGCTTGACACGCTTGTCCGACGAGAACATCCAGTGGCAAAGGGAAAACATGTATGTCAAGTGAATGAGATTCACACTTGTGCTGTGGTTTGGGAGTAGTCTTGGAAGACTCTTTCCTTCATATTGGAAGACAGTGATGTGTTGCTGGATATCTCTCTCTGGTCGTGATAATGTAAGTTATCATTACCGACATTGAAGGAAACCCTTAGGGTCGCACAATTTGATGATATGGCTTACTTATGTCAGATCGTATGAATCATCCCGATTAAAACATGATAATACATGGCCAAGGTAAAATCATAAAATACATACAACAAAGTAAAATATGATCACACAAAAATCCAAATAACAATATTGAAATAAGTTTTGCAATCAAAAGTCGTCAGCGAGCTTCAACCAAGCCTTGAAATAGGTTTTACGCTACAGTTTTCATGAAATTGTTCAAAAATCTCTCTGTAAAGATAGGAAAACTACAAGCAAACGTTTCTGAGAGGGAGGAGAAGATAAACCGAAGCCAATCTCCAAGAATCGTGATGCTTCAATGATCCAATCTCGCAAAATTGCCTCAAGAATGCATTGTCGCCGTTTTCCATCACCTTCGTCTGCTTGTGTGCCGATTTCTCCTTCTTTTGAAAGTTTCAGAGAGGGCTTTTATATCCTTTGGATTCGTCTCTCAATAAGCTTTCCAAAACGTGCTCACTTGCCTAATTTGGACATCTCTAGGGCTCAAAATCAGAGGAAATCCGAGTAGAGGTCGGACGCCCCAGTCGTGATCATGGGTGAACCTCGCCGGGTTCACTAGGTGATGAAGTCCTCTATACAGTTCTAACGAGAAAGAATCACTGGTGAACCCCACCGGGTTCACCAGGTGATGATGCTTACTGTAGTATCATGCCGAAATTCCTTTAGAAAGAATCACATGTGAACCCAGCCGGGTTCACCTACCAATGAAGTGTTCTGTGAGTTTCAGTCGTCAGTGAAAGCACCGGTGAACCCCACCGGGTTCACCTGGCCGTATTTTTCCAAATGAGTGCCGATTGATTCCAAATTTGATGGGTGGCTTCGTCTTCAGATAAGGAATCGCCTCATGGCTTTAGAATCTTCAAAAGACTTCAAATTTGGGCGATTTCACCTAAAGTTTCACAAAAATAAGAAAAAGTGAAGATTCTAAAGCTTTTAAGCAAATAAGTCTTAAAGGAGTATAAAAATATCAAAATAGGCCTAAATTCATCATGGAATAATACCAAAAATCACTACTAAAATGCAAGGCATCAAATTTGGAGTCAAGTGCATATTTTTTATATGCACGGTCCTTGGGTGGGAGCATTGCGGTATGAATCGATAGTGGGCTAACAACTCCCACGAGTGTACTTTATTCATGTTGTGATGTTGTGGTACTTGACACTTTATGATTTGATTGTGATGCTACTCTTTGTAGTAATATATTTTTATGTTTGGATGCAACAACCTCATGATGGCCTAGCCCAAGACGGGCCGTATAATCATCTCAACAATACAGCCCAAGAACGTGCAACGACAGTCGTGACCCAGCCCACATCATTCAAGTTCTATTGCTTTATCGTGGCATGCTCCGAACCCGTCTAACCACTCGGCCGTACTCCAGGATGAGGAATCAAAGGACATGCACCAGCTTCACTTTAGTTGTTACGAGTTTGTTTTATTTTGTCTTTAGCTGCAACTTGACCACTTTTGGGGCTGCAAGAGTTGGTAGTTAGTTGGGATTCTTATCTCTTACTAGTTTATCTTGTTCCCTCCCCTCTTGTTCTATAAAAGAGGAGGATGGGCTAGTTGATCTTCAGTTCTCTCATAGTGGTAGAGTTCGCCTAGTGAGCTACGAGTGCCTCCAGAGTTTGGGATCATGGTCAGTGCCTCGATTCCGGTGTTTGTATGAGTCTTGATCAGCGCCTCGACTCCTCGTTGTATTCTAGCTTGTTTCTGTTGCAAGAAGAAAATCCCACTGCCATGGGTGGGTCAGGTTCGCTTGTTTTGAAATTTCTATTGTGCTTTACTTGGTTTTCATCTTCTTCACCCATGAGCATGCGTTCATCGGAGGCGTGGTTGGTTTCTTATTTCTTTGGTGTGTATCCATCTACATAGGCGCGCGAGCTGAATCCTGCGCCATCGCTGCGTGCTAAGCTTAAAATTTGCTAAGAGGTTAGTGTGTAATTTCAGTAGTTTGAATGCCGTTGATCCTCTTCTCGCATTCGTGTTGCCCGAATCGAATTCGCCGCTGATTTCATCGTGTTTCTTGCTGCATTTCCTAAGCGTTTTCACTTCCCTCGTCTAAATACCCTCTCCCGTTTCTTCATGCATTGTGTAACACTATAGAGTATGGCATTAAGGACCCTCCCACACACTATAGATCCATCATTTCTGGTATCATAGGAGTTGCGTATTCGATTCTTATCGTTCACATGGTCCAACTTCGTTGCATAGCATATTTCCGCACGATTTCTGCGCTTTCAGCATCCTGCACTTAGTTTATTTTTGCCTTGTTTGTGCATGGAGACCACAAGGTCATAAGTCATGTCGTCCCAATTCCCCGACACCATCCCGGAAATCCAAGAGTCAGTTCAACCCTCAGAAGGGATTAGCACACCGTTAGACTCTTTAGCTGCACTTGCCGTGCAAGTTCACACACTATCCGCACGGTTTGATGCCCATGTGGGTAAGACGGACACCGCTGTCCAGCAACTCACGGTGGTGATCCGGGACCTCGTTGACCATCTAGATGCCTCGGAGCATAGGCGCCCGAATCCGGTTCAGCCCCCTCCTTCTGCCCAACCCGATTCAACTAGGGAGTTTCCCCTCTAGTCGCACCAGGTAGGCGCCAGCCCTTAGAGTTTGAACCTGACCGTCGTAGGCCTTACGAGGCCCACGAAGGCCCGGATTATGGGGATGAACCTTTTTGACGAGGATGATGTTTGGGCCGCACAAAGGCCCCCAGCCCGACACCGTTATGAGCAAGACCGAGCGAGGACTTTCACCGCTTTGTTTGACACACCCCCGCACCCTTCGTGGGCGGCCTAGACCCCACGAAATTCCTTGATTGGGTCGCCTCTGTCGACTCATATTTTGACTTGAGTAACTGTGCCCCACACCTACATGTCTGGTATGTCTGCACCCTGCTCAAAGGGCCCGCATGTTTGCATTGGCAGAATGTGGAGCACCAAAACGAGCAGCTCGCGCTCCCTCCCATCATTCGTTGGGAGGAAATGAAGAATTGCCTCCGCAAGCGGTATGTACCCCCTTTGTATCGATAGCAACTCCTAGACCAGTATAGTAGCCTTCAACAAGGGTCGAGTTCCGTTGCGGAATATCACTTGACCTTCGATACGTTGCAACTTGCAACTTGCAAGAAGACCCTGAGTTAGTTTTGTCTAAGTTCAAGAATGGTCTCCGTGCAGAAATCCGGCTTGCCCTCCCGGCGTATGGCTCGGAATCATTAGACCAAACCTATCAACATGCACTCGACATTGAACAAGACCTTCATGCTGTGACCCGACGCAGTGAGTTTGTCCCACCGCAACATCCCTACTCTAGCGGGCTCCCACACACCCACCCTCGATCCGACCCGCGTTCTACACCCAAGGCCCATGGTTCCCCTCGTCGCCCAGCCCCGGAGGCAGCCCCCTCTCGCCCCACTTGGGAGGAGAACGGCAAAGCCCCCGTCGTTGGCTCAACTGAGCGAGTCCATTGTTATAACTATCTTCAACCAAGCCACTACTGTAGAGACTGCCCTAAGAAGTCTATCTCCACAGACAAAGGTCACGCCCGTGTAGCCACCATTAGCCGCGAGTGTGCAGAACACGATGTTAAGGCCGAGTGTTACACGAGTGGTGATGAGTCGGGTCACCCTACACTTGCAGTTATGTGGTGCACCCTTGTCCAAACCCTGCCCTCCGAGGATTGGAGGCGCACAAGCATCTTTACAACTTACATCAAGTGCAACAGGCACTCATGTAAGATTGTCATTGACGGGGGAAGTAGTTTGAACGTGGTCTCTCAAACCGCGATCACTTTCTTTGGCCTTCCCCTTGAGCCCCACTCAAAGCCCTACTCGATTGTGTGAGTTGACGCATCGAGCCTCCCAGTTACCCATCAGTGTCAAGTTCCCATTGCTTTTGGGGAGTATCGCGAGAAAGTTTGGTGTGACGTGGCAGCCATAGATGTTGCCCATGTCCTCTTAGGACGCCTTTGGCTGTATGATAGGGATGTGGTTCACTACGGCCGGTCGAACACTTATGTGTTTGACCACAACAACTAGAAAATCTGATTGATCCCAGCTCCGCCTAAGGAGCTGCGCGCGTCCACTTCAAAGGGCATGATTGTGCCTCCCACGACTGCCCCTCCAGCTCCAGCCATAGTGTCCCTCATGCGCAGCTCCGCGCTCATGCGCGAGGCCACCGAATTGATGTGGGCTCAGGACACAAGAGACAAGCCACGATTTTGGCAAAGATTTTTTTCTTTTTATAATAAGATAGTAGGAAAACTGAAATTATTCTAACAGATTTGAAAGTAGATGTTTTGTAGTTTTATAATAGGAAAACCAAATTGTTCTACTTGCTGAAATAAATTGTAGAATTAAATTACTGAAACTTAAAGAGGACTTACAGTGGATCCCTTGAGAATAGAAGGGATCACCTTCCCGTTCTTCACCAGTCCTACTCTGATGGAAGGTGTCAGTTACACACATGCATTCCAGCAATCCCACACAGGCGTGGGTGAGTTGTTAAGCAAATATTAAACTTTACAAATCAAAGTCGCAAGAGGGAGGTTAAGCCTCCAACTTCCCTTGCCTAGACAATAAGAAGGACTAAACTAGTTGAGGGAGGGGTGGAAAGAAGAGTGCTCCAAGAGTGTTACACCTCCAAGCGCCATGTCCTATAACAATCGAAATTTAGTGTAGGACTTGAACTTGAAGAAACAAGAGAAGGAACCGAAAGACTAGTTAGAACACTTAGCTATTGAGGATCCTTGTTGAAGATGGGGTTCGGCCTCAAAAGTTCCTTCAAGATGAAAGTTCCGGCCTCCAAAGAGAACTCCTTCAAGGGTTTGTTGATGGCGAACTTTGGCTTCTCTTGAGAGTGGTTAAGGGTCACGGTTTGATGTGGGGGAAGGAGGTGGAAGTTTCGGCTAGGGTGGAGGTATGGATGATGGAGGCGCATAGAAGAAGAGAGGAAGAGTAGTGACACAAGCACTCAGAAATTAACCTAGAAACTACTCGACAAATATCATTACTATGCTATGCAAAATGATGCATGAAAGCTACAATTTATAGGCAAGGCATCTAGGGGTTACATGAGTCATTTCTTCCCCTAGGCGCCCATGCAAATAAGGAGGAAAATTCAGGAAATAATTGCAAGGGAAAATACATTGAATTGGCGCACACAAGCTTGAGTTGTCCTTCCTTCTTTGGCCATTTCCTTCAAGGTAAGTTTTTGAATTTGAATTCAAGGGCTGGCGCATATTGATCTTTGAATGAGTGGGCGGTTCTAAGCATTGATAGAGCTTCCAATTGAGGAGAAAATTTTGAATTACTTCTCCAAGTGTTGGGCGCCATATTAAATGCTTCCTTGATTTGAGGATTGATTGGTGGATCTTGTCTTGTGGCTGATTCTTTGAGGGAATGATGTGGGCGCCCAGGGCTGAATTTGGCAAGAGTTTCATGCATTCATGAAACCCCTTCAACTCAAGTCTTCAAGTGATGAGAGTTGAACTGAGTTTAAGCTAAATTTCCTTTTTTTTGGAGCTCACTAGGTGAGTGAGTGGTGAGCTGAATTTTGCCTATGTCTTGTAGATGCATTACACGTTCTATGCTTCTAACCAACCATGATGCAACATTTCATTTAAACAGGAAAGTAAAACCTACATGTAACTACATGTTGGATTGGGGGTGGATCTAACCTATCATGATGCGATGCAATGCAAATAAGGAAAGTAGGATCCTATAGAGGAAACCCAAACCTGAGAGGTTTCCTTCGGACCCTAGTGGACCTCCACGGAGCTGGTCTTGGGCCCCCATCATTTCTCCCCGGGTGGGAAAAATTCTCCTCTAGAGAATTATCCTTGTATCCTTGGAGTAATTTTGGGTTGGCTTGGACAAGCTCAGCCTCAGGAAGCCAAACCTCCTCACCAGAAGTGTATCGGACTCGGTAAAAGACTTGTACCTCATCATATGTGAGTCGAGTCTGGTCTTCCAGGATGGCGTCAATGGATGGCTTGCGGCTGTCGTCAGGCTCTAGTGGGGGAAGTGGCTCATGGTAAAGTGTGAGATCCTCTACGTTGACAGTGGCTAGGATCCCCAAATCGGGTGGTAGATCCAGGATGTAGGCGTTGTTGCTGATCTTTCCCGTGATCTTGAATGGTCCGATCCCTTTTGCATCCAGCTTGCGTCCAGGTCCTTGTACTCGCTCCTGGCGGACTCGCAGTATCACCCGATCACCTACAGAAAATGCCCTTTCTCGGCGTGTCTTGTTAGCATCATCACGATAACGATTAACAGAATCTAGCATAGTGCTATATAACTCATGATGAAGCTGTGAAACATGAAAGGCTAAGTCTCTAGCAGATATGGAAACATGAAAATGCCTAGGTGCAGGGAAAAGGTCAATAGATTTATTTGGTTGGTACCCTAAATTGGCTTGAAAGGGGGACAGGCCGGTGGTTCGGTTGGGCACATTGTTATAAGAGAACTCGGCTGTGGGCAGTAGCTTGTCCCAATTGCCAGGGTGCTCTCCAACTAGGCTCCTAAGGATACTCCCAAGTGATATGTTGACCACTTCTGTCTGACCATCCGTCTGGGGATGATAGGCAGTGGAGAATTTCAAGTTCGTACCTAGAAGTTTCCACAGGGTTCTCCAAAAGTGGCTGACAAACCTGGTATCCCTATCAGACACGATAGTAAAGGGGTACCATGGAGTCTAACTACTTCCCTAAAGAATAGGCGGGCTATATAGGAAGCATCAGAAGTTTTCCTATAGGGTTAGAAATGGGCCATCTTGGTAAACCTATCTACAACCACAAAGATAGAGTCAAACTTAGAGGGGGTTCTAGGTAACCCTAAGATGAAGTCCATACTTAGATCTTGCCATGGGGCTCTAGGGATAGGCAGGGGTGTGTAAAGCCCAAAGTTATGTTTCTGAACCTTAGTGGTTTGGCAAGTCTTGCAATGTCTCACTACTTTGGCTACATCCTTATAGAGGTCTCGCCAATAAAACCGCTCTTCTACCAAGTCTAAGGTTTTCTCTCGGCCATGGTGTCCAGCAGATCCTCCTCCATGGATTTCCCAAACTAGGAAGTCCCGGATGGAAGTCTTGGGCACACAGAGTGTTGGACCAAGAAATAGGTATCCATCCCTAAGGGTATACAAGGAATGACTATGGACATCTAAACTTAGATCATGGTATATAGTAGAAAAATTAGGACAATCAATATAAGCAGATTTCATGCGATCAAAGCCAATAAGTTCAACATGCAGTTTATTGATAAGCAAAGCAACTCTACTCAAGGCATCAGCTACCTTATTTTCAATTCCAGATTTATGTTTAAGCACAAAGGTAAACTGTTGAAGATATTCTACCCATTTAGCATGCCTAAAGTTAAGTTTCTTTTGGGCATTTAGGAAAGATAAGGCTTGGTGATCACTATGAAGGGTGAACTCAGTATGGATAAGGTAGTGTCTGAAATGCCTAAGGGTTTGGACTACAGCATAGAACTCCTTATCATAAGTCAAATATTTCTGCCTGGCCTCATTTAGCTTTTCACTGAAGAAGGCAATAGGGTGACCTTCTTGGTTGAGAGTCCCTCCTATGCCTATGCTAGAGGCATCACAATCGACCTCAAAGACTTTGCTGAAGTCTGGGAGCCTAAGAACTGGGGCAGTGGTCATCCTAGACTTGAGTTCTTCAAAAGCCTTACTATCAGACTTGGTCCAGGAAAAATCACCTTGTTTCATGCAACTGGTGATTGGGGCAACTATGGAGCTAAAGTTCTTGATGAACCTACGGTAGAAAGTAGCTAGGCCATGGAAACTCCTAACTTCAGTGAGGGTTTTAGGTTCAGGCCAGTCTAAGATTTCTTGGACCTTAGCAGGATCAGCTTGTAAACCTAACTCAGAAATAATAAACCCTAGGAAGACAACCTTATGAGAGAGGAAAGAGCACTTCTTTAGGTTAATGCATAGCTTCTCAGTCCTAAGTAGGTCAAGGGTCTTCCTTAAATGTTCTAGGTGTTCTTCCTTAGTCTTATTGTATATCAAGATATCATCAAAATAGACTACAAGGAATTTACCTATATAGGGTCTAAGCATTTGGGTCATAAGTCTCATAAAGGTTGAGGGGGCGTTGGTTAACCCGAAGGGCATGACCAACCACTCATATATACCATCCTTTGTTTTGAAGGCGGTCTTCCATTCATCCCCTAACCTTATCCTGACTTGGTGATAACCACTCCTAAGGTCAAGTTTGCTAAACCATTTGGATCCTACAAGGAGGTCTAGCATGTCATCTAGTCTTGGGATAGGGAACCTATACTTCACAGTTATCTTATTGATAGCCCTACAGTCAATACACATGCGCCAGCTACCATCCTTCTTTGGGGTAAGGAGGGCTGGGACGGCGCAAGGGCTTAGGCTTTCCCTAATGTGTCCCTTGGATAGGAGGTCATCTACCTGCCTCTTAAGTTCCTCATGTTCAGTGGGGCTCATCCTATAATTGGGAAGGTTGGGTAAGGTTGAGCCGGGGACAAGGTCTATGTTATGCTGGATATCCCTAAGAAGGGGTAAGCCTATGGGTAACTCCTCTGGGGTTAACTCACTATAGTTTGAGAGGAGGGCTTCTATTTCAGGGGGTGGCTTATCCTCTTGGTCAGGGTTGGGTTCCTTAAAGACTAGGGAGTAGATAGGTTGGGTCTCTTGGATTTCCTTAGTGAAAGCTTGGGGTCGGATGAGTTGAATGGTGGGCTTGCTATCACTAGACTTGGTTTCTTCTATCTTACCCTTAATGGTTGAGGCTCTAAGCTCCTTGGGCAGGGTAGGTATTAACCTAATCTTTTGCCCATCTTGGCTAAAGACATAAGTATTGGTGCGACCATAGTGAATCACATCCATGTCATATAGCCAAGGGCGATCCAGAAGGACTTGTGCGATGTCCATGGTGATGACATCACACCAAATATGTCCTTGATAGGTGCCAAATTGGAGGGGCACAAGGCATCTATGGGTGACGGGTACACTATTTTGGTTGACCCAGGAGATGCTATAGAGATTCGGGTGTGGTTCTAGTTTCAGCTTGATCTTGACCACAGCTACATGAGAGACGGTGTTGACACTGCTTCCTCCATTGATTACAACCTTGCACATGTGACCATGGCATTTGGTGTAAGTATGGAAGATGCTGGTCCTTCTCCAGTCCTCAGTAGGAACAGGTTTGACTAGGTTGCATCTAACTACCCCTAAGGTATTCTGGGAAAACTCATCAGTTTCAAGATCTTGGTATTCTACATCTTGAAGGTTGGGATCTTGGTTTAACTCTTCTTCAGGGGTTGCCTCAGGTTCTAAGGGGTCTTCTTCTATGATAAGGAACCTTTTGGTGCAATCTCTAGCTATGTGTCCAGGCTGCTTACAGTTATGACAAACAAATCTACTGGTTCCTGTGGGTTGGTTTGGTTTGGGTTGAGGTTGACTTGGTGCCACAGCTTGGGTTGGTCTAGGTCGAGATTGGCTAGGGCTTGGGGAATTGGTTTGAGGAGCCCTAGGGAAGGGTCTAGAGGGAGTAAACTCTCTCCTAGCCATAATTTCTTGTTCGACCTCTATAGCTCTTTGATAGGCTACCTCTAAGCTATCTATCTGGTAGTAGGTTAGGCTTCTTTTGATATCTGGTCTAAGGCCACTCTTGAACCTACTCAGTGTAAGGCTCATATCCTCATTGATCTCACACCTAAGGAGAAGCTCTTCTAATTTGATCATGTAATGTTCTATAGTTAGGTTTCCCCGGGTGTGGCTACTAAGTTGGTCTAGAAGCTTGCTTCGATAGTACAGAGGGACGTACTTATCTCTCAACCGAAAGCGCATGTCTTCCCATCTCTCAATAGGATAGTGGAAGGTTCTTTCTACATGGGTCCAATACAACCTAGCTGGTCCATCTAAGAGGCATTTGGAAAGTCTTACCTTGCCTTGTTCTGGGATTTGGCTCCACTCGAAGTATAGTTCTAGGTTGGTGATCCAGTCTAAGAACTCCCTGTTAGGGAATACCGGGTGTAATTTAAAATTTTTGCAGTCCCAGGACGCAGCGGAAGCATTACACCCGAAACATATTCCGGTCCCAAGGATCCATGCGAGAGAGAAGACATAAGGATGTGTTAGAGATGTACCTCTTTTGCTTGTTTAGTTGTTGAAGCCATGTTGAAGACGATCAAGTGCTCGCCCTCTACAAGTATCCACGTGTCGACTCCTTGATCGTTGCTCCCTTCCACGATTGGTGCTAGCCTCGGGAAGAGAATCAAGCCTTCACCTCACTTGAGCCACCTTCAAGAGAACTTGCGCCACCTTCAAGAGAACTTGCGCCAAGGAGGGGATAGGGAAGATGCTGCCAAGGACTTCCCTCTTCTTCTTCTTTGCTTGCGCTACCTTCAAGCAAGGTGCGCCTATGGCCAAGGAACGAAGAGGACTTGTGGCAAGGAGATGCCACCAAGCACTAAGAGTCCTTGCGCCAAGAAGAGAGGGAGAAGAAGAAGAACTTGCGGTTCCAAGGAAGAAGGAGATTGTGCTCCTTGATGAAGAAGGAGAGCTCCAAGCTCTCAAGTTGTCGCCACCCTAAGCTTCCAATTCTCTCCAAGAGATGTCGCCACCAAGCCCTTCTCCAAGTTACGTCAAGAGGTGAAGAAGGATAAGAAGTCTTGCGGCTTCAAGGAGGAAGAAGGGTTGCGCCACCTTCAAGTTGTCACCCTTTGCCCTTGCTCACTCCTCTCTATGTGTCTTCACGCCTCCAAGGAGTTAACCTTTTTTAGAGGGGGCGGCTAGGGTCTTATTTATAAGGTCAAGAGGCGGTTTAGGGAGGGCCAAGATCATGCCAAGTGGGCGGCTAGGATGAAGGGGGTTTGTGGCAAGGAAAGTCTCCAAGACTTTTCCATAAACCTCATTCAACCTATCCTTATTTGCCCTATAGCCATATCAGCCCAAGAGATGCCTTAAAGGCATGCATTCCATCCTAGGAAGAAGGGCTAGGCGCCCTTTACTTCCATAATGAAGCAAAGGCGCCTCCCTCACCCCATTATGCCCCTAGGCGCCAATGGGGTGAGATTTCTCCCCATTATGCCCTTTTTGCCTCTAATCTCTTCATGACAACTTATTATTGGGCCTCATTGGATAATGAGTTAGCCCAAACTTCATTGCATGGGTTGATTAAGCCATTGGATCTAATCCAATACAACCCTAATCCAAATGTGACCAATTAAGGTCAATTTCGGGTCAACCTGCCAAAATTGACGTTTGGCTCCAATAACTTTCTTCCAACTCATCAGGCTCATTGGCGCTGATGAAATCTTCCAAATGGATCCAAGTTATTCAATAACTTGATCCTAAGGCTTCTGATTAAAGCAACGTCAAGAGTCTATTGCGTGTGACCTCGTAGGATCCATATGACGATGGCAATGATGTAAACATCATAAGTAGTGAGGGGTATCTAGCAACACATCACTACTACCCATGTCATAGGACTTAAGTCATTATGGCAACAACTCCTAACAAGCAATGAGGATTCCCATTGCATTATAGATCCCTTTGCCTAAACTGATATCCTGCCATTGGATTAGTCTCAAGTTTATCAATCCAATGCATTGGTCATGACTCAACAAGTGTGGCCACACATTCCTGTCATGCACCAATAAGGTGGGGCACCCCGAGTGGATATCATGCTTCCAATAAGGAAGGGGCAAATCCTACTATTGGTCATCCATGTCTCTACATGACTTATGACATGCCCAATGTCAGTCATTTTGTTCTCCCAATTACGGAGAGACGTAAGACTGTATCAAAGCATACCCATCATCAAATCTAGACATGAATACCTCAAGTCTAAGGATCAATGCAAACCTCTTGCATGTGAGATTGACTTGTTGACTAGACAAGTCAATCATCACGGTGGATCACTCTAGTGCATCCAATGCACCTGTATGCCTGCGTTACTGTGCCCCGCACTTAACCAGCCCATACACCAGTCTCACATGTACCAAAACTGTCCCATATCTGCTATGGTACCTTGTCTGGGGATAGCTTATGAGAATGGATCCAATCCAAACTCCTGGGACATTATTTATGCAACTCAATACATCAACGTAGGTAGAGAAGTCTGCACAATAACGACCATGCCTATATAAAGAGTAATAGTTCTATGAAAGTACATTCAAACAATCCCTGACCATGTCCATACATTGGTCTTCAGGGCATATACACCAACAATCTCCCACTTGCACTAACACCAAGGGCAACTGATGTTTAGTCAGTTCCAATGTCTCTAGTATGACCCTTTTAGCTTCCGCTGCACCAGAGGCTATGTCAGTGGGTTTTTCCAGATTGCTATCTGTGTTTATTTTAACAAACTTGATCATCATCCTTATCCATGATCTCTAAGATCAGATGATATGCTGCAGTACATACTTGAGCACTAAGTTCCTTCATTTATGCTATGGCCCCAGTAAGAACTATACTGGACCATCAAGCACCAGGAAATAAACCAAGTTCAAATGAATGAAGCTGCTTCCTTGGCTGCCACAAGAAGCTGCAATGTACTCTGCCTTATTTGTAGAATTTTGCCACCATGGTTTGCATAATGCTCTTTCAGCACACAACACCACAACAAGGCAAAGCGCAAATCCTTGTTGTGGTCATAAGATTGGAACGAAGTATCAGTGTATCCTTGTACACAAAATTCTTCCTGTCTATCATAGTCTAGACTTCAATCCTTTATACTTCCCAAGTATATATAAGGATTGCTTTCACAGCTATCAAGTGTCAAACACTAGGATCTGATTGAAACTTACTGGCTATGCTCCAAGCATTTGCCACAAATGGTCTTGTGTATATTATTCAAAACATGATCCATCCTATACACCATGTATCAGGATTTTAGACCCATGTTATTACTCTCCAGCTGTGTCATAGGACACAACATCCTCATGAGAGTCAGACCATATCTCTCTGGAAGGTATCAATATCTGGAATCATCAAATATAAACCTTTCCAGAAACTCTTGGATGAACATAGATTGACTAAAGGGCAATGACTTTCTTGGATCTCTATCTATAGATCCTCATGCCTAGGATGTAGGCATCATTCCTTAGATCATTTTTTTTCGAAATACATCTCAAGCCTTTTCTTCACCATGTGAAGAGCTGAGATGTCATTCCATGTGAGGAGAATATCATCAATCTTCTAGAACAAGAAATACTATTAAGGTGCTCCCACTGATCTTCTTGTAAACACAGGCTCTTTTAAACATGCTTGCATAACACCATGCATATCTTTATGGCCTTGATATGAAAACCTTCTGGCTATTTCCTTATAGATATCTTTTCAGATGTCCATGCAAGAAAGGCAGTTTTCATAACAACATGCCATAACTGATCATGCAATTACAACATGCAGATTCCTAATGGACTTAAAACTCAGCTATTGGAGAAAAATTTCATCATTATCCACCCAGTGGATTTGCCTGAAATTTCTGTTCACTAGCTTGTCTTTCAAGGTAACAATGTTACCTTCCATGTCTATCTTCCTAGAAGATTTATTTACAGCCTGTGGGAATTACCCCTTTGATAGCTCATCTAAGTCCCTGACTTGATTACCAGACATGGAGTCCATTATGGTTCTCATGGCCTTTAGCCATTTCTTGGAATCTAGTCCACCGACCGCTTCCATTTCCTCATAAGTCTTAGGTTCATCCTTGATGAAAAATTCATCATGCCCAGCATATCGAATCGATCCAGACTTATGTGGTTCCTGTGTTACTTGAACCTCAGGTTGACTTTCAACCTGTATGTGAGATTTTGCTCTCCATCTGTGTCTAATTATATTGTGGTTGATTCTGGACCCTGTCCCAATTAAATCTACTCCCAATACTTTCTCAAGGGAGACATCAGTTTGAGCAACAAATATTTTGTTCTCTTTGGGATAGAATTAGCACTCTATAGTGCACCACAAACACATACTTTTGAATCACTGCACATTACATTCCCAATTCTATTGAAGAAATGGGATATTTGCAGTTTGCAACTCAAAAGCTAATTTAGACACTTTCAGATAGAGTGACAGTACATCTGTTTGCATGGCATCATAGTAGTATATTTGCATGACTATTCAAAGATGGAACCACATCCAATGTGTTCCTTTTTCTTTCTTTGAAATTCACCACACAGTAGTGTACTAAGTAAGCTGTGAGATAACTCAACATTTCTTAGGACAGTCATCAAATTCTCCACTAATCACCTTGATCCAATCAAAGTGTTTTAATAGATCCTCCAATTTGACTCAATACTTCATTTGTGAACTTCTTGGATTTCTCCAAAGTTCTTAGGTTGGATAAGACATACCCACACCTGATGAAGCATATAACACCTCTTCATGCTTGTTTATACGGGTCCACACACATTGCTGTGTAATAGATCCAACAAGCTACTTACCCTTCCACCCTTTATGGTGAAGGCAGCATCTTGCTCCTTTGAACAAGGCTCACATGTATCATTATCCTGAAAGGATAATGATCCCAACAGTCCATGGACCTTTGGATGTGATCATTGTTCTATGGTTCAAGAGGCAATGCTATAAGCAGGTGTTTATTGAATCATTGGATCTGATCTTGTGTTACATATAGAACCACAAACTATTTATCAATTGTATCACTTCAATAGAACATCTCAGATTTTAAAAAAAATATCATTTATTTTAAAACTGAAATCCTTTCAAAAATGATGTTCTAATACATAAGCTGATACATAATAGCAAAGTTCTAGATAAAGTCTTCAAGGTAGTGAGATGATATCAACAGCAGCATCCAATGCTCCGTCCCTGACCCGAGAGTCGATCCCATCAAACCTAATCGTCCTATTTCTTTTGAGCTCCTGCACATGTAAAACATATGTGAGCCTCACATGTGGTACCTAGTACCCATGAATAAGAAGTAGACATAAAAACCTTGGTAACACAATACCTGAAGCGGATGGATTACATCCCTTCTTCTTTGTCATGCTCTTCTTGGCCATTAATCCTCTTCGAAATATCCATGCATTCCCAGTCTTCCGAAGTATTAGCTTCGAAGATACAGAACCATGGTCATTCTCAGATTTAGGCATATACTTTGAAGATCCAACAGAACTTTCCTGATCTTTGTCTATAGAGCATGGTGTGAAGAGACCTTTGAGATGTATGATAAGATCATAAATTCCCATCTCATCACACTCAACTTTGACCTCTTGGGTCATGCACTCTAAGACAAGAGCAGTGTACTGTTCGTTATCTTCACAATGTTCAAGATAGACATTCCACTCCCACTCAGTAGTGAAATACACACTGGGCTGGGATGGAGGTCTTTCAAGAAGATGCACCTTATTCTCTTGTTCTAGTATCTTGGACAAAATCTTGAACCACTTTGTCCAATTTGTCCCATCTAGTTTGTTTTTATAAAGTTTCAATCTTAGATCAGGAGATGCCATCTACAATAAGCAAATAAGTAAAATAAGTACTATGATAAAGCATTTAACAAGGACTTTAAATGCTATGCTCCCACTACTTCCAAAACAAGTTGAGAACTCTCAAACTCAACATGGAAAGAGGTGAGTAGGATCCCAATTTCACATGAGGTCTCCGTGACTCATGAGGGTGAGTTGGGATGCACAGAGTGTCTCATGCTTCCTTAGGTAGGCATGCCAGCCAATTGTGCCGTGCACAATTCCTCTTAGTTAAGACAGACTAGGCGCCCTGTGTCCAGCGAGGGCTGGATACAACATAGAACCCTATCCTCTCAACAGCTACCTCTAGTAATTCATCATGTCAGTGACATATGAAAAACTAGTCTAGTCTGGTCCTAACCGTTATGCCCAGGGCTAATGAATTCCTTGCGAAGGCACGCCCAGGTTAAAACTGGACTGGGGAAATCTTTGTCACCACACACCTTCTAAAGATAAGTGGGTGTGTCCCACGAGGGTGGGAAATAGTTCACAACACCACCGATCGATAGTTTGATGAGGGCTACGCGTTAGAAGGCTATCGACTTGATATTGTATTGAGAGTTTTTGCATGTTTGTTTTATTCTTTTCTAGCATGCAGTTTTCCTATGGTTATGGCAGCAAAGGAAAAACATCACAGGCATGCTATGGACAAAATAATAAACCATCACAGGCATGCTAGTTTGGTCGATATGGTCATAGCCCTTTTCATACACATAACTTGTCACGAGCCATGTGACATGTTATCGTGCATCCAAGGGTTGCGAATCCCTAAAGCAGATCAGCCCATGCCAGAAGCCGAAAGTATGTGTCCTTCCTTCAGCCGCAAGTCCATCACCACGCTTCCAAAGCTGGCGCCACACTAATTCCGATTGAAGAAGACTCCTTGTTGTCCAGATGAAGCCTTAACCTATCATATAATTCTACATCTATTCTTTAAACAAGATGAAAAAATCTTTACAACAAGATAGGGAGAGAACCACACGCAGGTGGAAAGAGATTTTACAAGCATTCATCATAAGTGGAAACATGCTTCCACATCACAACACAGGAGGGCACTCGCTATGACCATATCAACCCAATCAGGTGGCGCATGTAAAATTTGAAAATCCAGAAAAATCAAATTTTAGCACCTTATGCGCCAACATCATCCAAAGCACTCTCTTAACCAAATTTATACTAAAATTGGGATCAAGTTTCATGATGATTTCATGGACCCTATCGGCTGGCAATTTTGTCAGATCAAGAGACCCGGCCAGTCCGAAGACACAATGCCCATCCTACTTGACAAAACTACGTGTGCCTTTGGTCTTAAATCCATCATAAACACAATCCAAATTTCGGCCATAAAAAGGATAAAAGAAGTTTGGATGAAAGAGGCTTTCTATGTGAAACGCGCATGGATAGAAGAAAAATTTTCCAAAAACTTTTCATACAAGCAAACATACACCTTGTGTTTCTCGCAAGTAGCTCTGATACCACTGTTAGGGAATACCGAGTGTAATTTAAAATTTTTGCAGTCCCAGGACGCAGCGGAAGCATTACACCCAAAACATATTCCGGTCCCAAGGATCCATGCGAGAGAGAAGACACAAGGATGTGTTAGAGATGTACCTCTTTTGCTTCTCTAGTTGCTGAAGCCATGCTGAAGACGATCAAGTGCTCGCCCTCTACAAGTATCCACGCGTCGACTCCTTGATCGTTGCTCCCTTCCACGATTGGTGCTAGCCTCAGGAAGAGAATCAAGCCTTCACCTCACTTGCACCACCTTCAAGAGAACTTGCGCCAAGGAGGGGATAGGGAAGATGCTGCCAAGGACTTCCCTCTTCTTCTTCTTTGCTTGCGCTACCTTCAAGCAAGGTGCACCTATGGCCAAGGAACGAAGAGGACTTGTGGCAAGGAGATGCCACCAAGCACTAAGAGTCCTTGTGCCAAGAAGAGAGGGAGAAGAAGAAGAACTTGCGGTTCCAAGGAAGAAGGAGATTGCGCTCCTTGATGAAGAAGGAGAGCTCCAAGCTCTCAAGTTGTTGCCACCCTAAGCTTCCAATTCTCTCCAAGAGATGTCACCACCAAGCCCTTCTCCAAGTTATGTCAAGAGGTGAAGAAGGAGAAGAAGTCTTGTGGCTTCAAGGAGGAAGAAGGGTTGCGCCACCTTCAAGTTGTCACCCTTTGCCCTTGCTCACGCCTCTCTATGTGTCTTCATGCCTCCAAGGAGTTAACCTTTTTTAGAGGGGGCGGCTAGGGTCTTATTTATAAGGTCAAGAGGCGGTTTAGGGAGGGCCAAGATCATGCCAAGTGGGTGGCTAGGATGAAGGGGGTTTGTGGCAAGGAAAGTCTCCAAGACTTTTCCATAAACCTCATTCAACCTATCCTTATTTGCCCTATAGCCATATCAGCCCAAGAGATGCCTTAAAGGCATGCATTCCATCCTAGGAAGAAGGGCTAGGCGCCCTTTACTTCCATAATGAAGCAAAGGCGCCTCCCTCACCCCATTATGCCCCTAGGCGCCAATGGGGTGAGATTTCTCCCCATTATGCCCTTTTTGCCTCTAATCTCTTCATGACAACTTATTATTGGGCCTCATTGGATAATGAGTTATCCCAAACTTCATTGCATGGGTTGATTAAGCCATTGGATCTAATCCAATGCAACCCTAATCCAAATGTGACCAATTAAGGTCAATTTCGGGTCAACCTGCCAAAATTGAAGTTTGGCTCCAATAACTTTCTTCCAACTCATCATGCTCATTGGCGCTGATGAAATCTTCCAAATGGATCCAAGTTATTCAATAACTTAATCCTAAGGCTTCTGATTAAAGCAACGTCAAGAGTCTATTGCGTGTGACCCCGTAGGATCCATATGACGATGGCAATGATGTAAACATCATAAGCAATGAGGGGTATCTAGCAACACATCACTACTACCCATGTCATAGGACTTAAGTCATTATGGCAACAACTCCTAACAAGCAACGAGGATTCCCATTGCATTATAGATCCCTTTGCCTAAACTGATATCCTGCCATTGGATTAGTCTCAAGTTTATCAATCCAATGCATTGGTCATGACTCAACAAGTGTGGCCACACATTCTTGTCATGCACCAATAAGGTGGGGCGCCCCGAGTGGATATCATGCTTCCAATAAGGAAGGGGCAAATCCTACTATTGGTCATCCATGTCTCTACATGACTTATGACATGCCCAATGTCAGTCGTTTTGGTCTCCCAATTACGGAGAGACGTAAGACTGTATCAAAGCATACCCATCATCAAATCTAGACATGAATACCTCAAGTCTAAGGATCAATGCAAACCTCTTGCATGTGAGATTGACTTGTTGACTAGACAAGTCAATCATCACGGTGGATCACTCTAGTGCATCCAATGCACCTGTATGCCTGCGTTACTGTGCCCCGCACTTAACCAGCCCATACACCAGTCTCACATGTACCAAAGCTGTCCCATATCTGCTATGGTACCTTGTCTGGGGATAGCTTATGAGAATGGATCCAATCCAAACTCCTGGGACATTATTTATGCAACTCAATACATCAACGCAGGTAGAGAAGTCTGCACAATAACGACCATGCCTATATAAAGAGTAATAGTTCTATCAAAGTACATTCAAACAATCCCTGACCATGTCCATACATTGGTCTTCAAGGCATATACACCAACACTCCCTAGGGTCTAGGGTTCCACTAAAACGGGGAGGATTCAATTTGACGGCATGGTGCACATCAAATTCCTTGAGTCTTTGGTTATGTTGGTTTTGAGCATGATGCCCATTCCACTCGGTGTGGGGGGGGGGGGGTAACCATAGGGTTAGGGGTAGGTTGGCGGTTCATTGTTTCCAAAGGGTCCAAGTTTGCCTCACTTGGAGGTTGGCTTGGGGTCCTTTGTTGGCCTTCAAGGGTGTTCATCCTAATGTTCATGGCTTGGAATTCATTCCTCATGGTGGTCATTTGTTGAGTAAGCCCAGCATTCATTTCAGCCATTTGTTGAGTAAGTATCCTAAAATACTCAGCAGGATCCATAGGTTGGTTGTTCTCTTGTTGGGTTCTAGATCTAGTTTGCATGAATGAAATTTTTGAGATGAGTATATCTTTTCGAAAATATGAACCCTAGTACATTATGGAGTTAATTGTTTTAAACAACCTAAACCACAAGAATCGTTCTAGTAGTAGAAAAATAAGTTTTGAGCTTAAAAATCTACTCTAGAGCCTATGCTCTGATACCAAACTGATGTGGGCTCAGGACACAAGAGACACGATTTTGGCAAAGATTTTTTTCTTTTTGTAATAAGATAGTAGGAAAACCGAAATTATTCTAATGGATTTGAAAGTAGATGTTTTGTAGTTTTATAATAGGAAAACCGAATTGTTCTACTTGCCGAAATAAATTGCAGAATTAAATTACTAAAACTTAAAGAGGACTTACAGTGGATCCCTTGAGAATAGAAAGGATCACCTTCCCGTTCTTCACCGGTCCTACTCTGATGGAAGGTGTCGGTTACACACATGCATTCCAGCAATCCCACACAGGCGTGGGTGAGTTGTTAAGCAAATATTAAACTTTACAAATCAAAGTCGCAAGAGGGAGGTTAAGCCTCCAACTTCCCTTGCCTAGACAATAAGAAGGACTAAACTAGTTGAGGGAGGGGTGGAAAGAAGAGTGCTCCAAGAGTGTTACACCTCCAAGCGCCATGTCCTATAACAACCGAAATTTAGTGTAGGACTTGAACTTGAAGAAACAAGAGAAGGAACCGAAAGACTAGTTAGAACACTTAGCTATTGAGGATCCTTGTTGAAGATGGGGTTCGGCCTCAAAAGTTCCTTCAAGATGAAAGTTCCGGCCTCCAAAGAGAACTCCTTCAAGGGTTTGTTGATGGCGAACTTTGGCTTCTCTTGAGAGTGGTTAAGGGTCACGGTTTGATGTGGGGGAAGGAGGTGGAAGTTTTGGCTAGGGTGGAGGTATGGATGATGGAGGCGCATAGAAGAAGAGAGGAAGAGTAGTGACACAAGCACTCAGAAATTAACCTAGAAACTACTCGACAAATATCATTACTATGCTATGCAAAATGATGCATGAAAGCTACAATTTATAGGCAAGGCATCTAGGGGTTACATGAGTCATTTCTTCCCCTAGGCGCCCATGCAAATAAGGAGGAAAATTCAGGAAATAATTGCAAGGGAAAATACATTGAATTGGCGCACACAAGCTTGAGTTGTCCTTCCTTCTTTGGCCATTTCCTTCAAGGTAAGTTTTCGAATTTGAATTCAAGGGCTGGCGCATATTGATCTTTGAATGAGTGGGCGGTTCTAAGCATTGATAGAGCTTCCAATTGAGGAGAAAATTTTGAATTACTTCTCCAAGTGTTGGGCGCCATATTAAATGCTTCCTTGATTTGAGGATTGATTGGTGGATCTTGTCTTGTGGCTGATTCTTTGAGAGAATGATGTGGGCGCCCAGGGCTAAATTTGGCAAGAGTTTGATGCATTGATGAAACCCCTTCAACTCAAGTCTTCAAGTGATGAGAGTTGAATTGAGTTTAAGCTGAATTTCCATTTTTTTGGAGCTCACTAGGTGAGTGAGTGGTGAGCTGAATTTTGCCTATGTATTGTAGATGCATTACACGTGCTATGCTTCTAACCAACCATGATGCAACATTTTATTTAAACAGGAAAGTAAAACCTACATGTAACTACATGTTGGATTGGGGGTGGATCTAACCTATCATGATGCGATGCAATGCAAATAAGGAAAGTAGGATCCTATAGAGGAAACCCAAACCTGAGAGGTTTCCTTCGGACCCTAGTGGACCTCCGCGGAGCTGGTCTTGGCCCCCCATCACGAATCCAAGGTCGTCTATGCCTTAATTGTGAGCGAGTCACCGGAGTCCTCTCCTCCCTTAGACACGGCACCTCCCCTGGAGATCTCAGCCCTCTTGACCGAGTTCTCCGACATCAGCCCGTCAGACTTACCCCATGGACTCCCTCCGGATAGGGATATCCAACATGTTATTGACCTTGTCCTGGAGGCACCTCTCCCCAACCTACCCCACCATTGTTTGAACCCTACTGAACACACTGAATTGCAGCGTCAAGTGGATGAACTCCTCACCAAGGGGTACATCCGCGAGAGCTTAAGCCCTTGTGTTGTCCCTGCCCTTCACATGCCCAAGAAGGATGGGTCATGGCGCATGTGCATTGACAGCCGCACCATCAATAGGATCACCATCAAGTCTAGGTTCCCCATACCTAGACTTGATGATATGATAGACTTAGTCTCCGGCGCATCGTGGTTCTCCAAGCTTGATCTTCGTAGTGGATATCACCAAGTCCGCATTCGCGAAGGTGATGAATGGAAGATTGCATTCAAGACCAAGGACGACCTTTATGAGTGGCTCGTCATGCCATTCGGGTTGTCTACTGCCCCGTCCACATTCATGCGGCTCATGAACCAAGTCCTTAAGCCCTACATGGGTAAATTCCTGGTCGTCTATTTTGATGACATCCTGATTTTCAGCTGTACCAGCGAATAACACTTGGAGCATCTTCGCTCCACATTTGACCTTTTGCGTAAAGAGCGCCTCTTTCTTAACACGAAGAAGTATGCCTTCATGACCAACTGAGTCCATTTCTTGGGTTACATCGTGTCCGATGAAGGTCTTTCTATTGACCCGGCCAAAGTGGAAGCCATCCAGCATTGGCCTGAACCCCGCACCGTGTCCGAGGTCTGTAACTTTTTGGGCCTCGCGGGTTTTTACTGCCGTTTCATTCGGGGTTTCTACACAATTGTGACCCCGTTGACCCAACGGCTGTCCAAGGATGACTTTGAGTGGACCCCCGCCACTCAACGTGCTTCGACGCCCTTAAGGATGCCATCACAACCGCACCTGTCTTGCTCCTCCCAAACTTCTCCAAAGTCTTTGAGGTCACGTGCAATGCCTCTGATACTGGGATCGGAGGTACCCTTAGCCAAGAGGGCCACCCTGTTGCTTTCTTCAGTGAGAAGTTGAACGCTTCCAGCAGCGTTATTCGACATACGACAAGGAGTTTTATGCCATAGTTCAGCCGCTTCGTCAGTGGAGGCACTACCTACTCCACCGAGAATTTGTCTTGTATAGCGACCATCAAGCCTTGTCCTTCCTTAGTGCCCAGGAGAAATTGGGTGCCCGTCATGCCAAGTGGGTTGAGTACTTACAGCAGTACTCCTTTGTGATCAACCACAAGGCGGACAAGGAAAATGTTGTTGCGGATGCCTTAAGTCGAGTTCGGACCCTTCTGTGCGTAATGCACACCCATGTCAACACCTTTGACCATGTCAAGGAGGAATACACCACGTGTTCCAATTTCGGTGTCATTTATGCTGCTTTGACCGAGTCCCCAGATCCCGAATCCCCGTATCTTCTTTGCGAGGGCTATCTTTTCTTAGGGAATCGCCTGTGTATTCCCCACTCATCGTTTCGAGATCATCTCTTGCTCGAGCAACATGCAGGTGGTGTTGCCGGCCATCATGGCCACGATAAGACCCTTGAGATGGCGGAGGAGTGCCTCTTTTGGCCTTCCCTTTGCAAAGACGTTACGTGCATTGTGCGCCATTGTGGCACATGCCAAATGGCCAAACCCCGACCCGCGAACACCGGCCTCTACACCCCTTTGTCGGTCGCTGAAGATCCTTGGCATGACCTTAGCATGGACTTTGTCCTTGGGCTGCCCCGGACTGCTTCTCGCTTTGATTCTGTCTATGTGGCAGTGGACCGATTCTCGAAAATGGCTCACTTCATTCCCTGTACACGCACTACAGATGCGTCCCACGTGGCCCATCTCTTCTTCAAGGAGATTGTCTACCTCCATGGCCTTCCTTCAACCATTGTGTCCGACCCCGACACGTGATTTGTGAGCCACTTCTAGCGCTCACTTTGGGCCTTCTTGGGCTCCACGCTGAAATTCTGTACTACGTACCACCCGACGGACGGGCAAACCGAGGTGGTTAACCGTAGTTTGGGTAACTTGCTCCGTTGCCTCATAGGCGATCACCCACGGTCTGGGGATACCATCCTCCCCATGGCTGAATTTGTGTACAATAGTACGACCAATAGGTCTACGGGTCTTTGTCCCTTCCAGATCGTCACGGGCCGTCAACCTCGCAAACCCATTGACCTGCATGACCTTCCCATGGAGTCCCACTTGTCCGAGCATGCATATTCCTTTGCCCAGCATGTAGCTAGCTTGCATGATGAAGTTCAGCATCGTATCTTTTTGGGCAACACTTATAATGCGATGAAGGCCAACGAGCATCATAGTCCACATCATTTTTTTGTTGGTGAGTTGGTGAGGGTGCGTATCCACCCCGAGAGATTATCAAACTGGGCTTATTTTAAACTCCAATCGCGCTACATGGGGCCCTATGTGGTGGTACGGCGGATCGGCTCCAACGCCTATGTTCTGGATGTACCCGAGGACATGGGGATCCACCCCGTCTTCAATGTGGCAGACCTCCTCCCCTTATCCGGTCCTTTGGAGGAGCCTTTGGACACCGACAAGTCTCTTCCCCCTAGTTCTCTGGAGGAGAACTCTGCAAAGTGGGGGGGAGTTGATGCAGGAGAAGTTAACACTGAAGAAGGGGACGAATCAGATGGGAAATACCTCTCCAGAATTTTCTGCACACTAAACACGGGCAAGCCATGACGCCCGTCACAGGTGTGATGGCCTCGGCGAAGAACCCAGAAAGTAAGCATGGGCGTGCATCCCATCACGAGCAGGCCATGACGAGCTCGGCGAGAATTGGCGCACCTGATCATGGCCGTGATGGAGAACATGGGCAGACCGTGATCACCTCGGTGAAAAACAAAAAAAACCAGTGATTTCGGACGCGAATGCGGTCACGATCGTGACAAGAAGCACGGGCAGGCCGTGATGAGCTCGGCAGATTCTGGAGCACCTGATCATGGCCGTGAACACCATCACGGCCAGGCCGTGATCACTTCGGCAGGCTCCGACAGAACTGATCATGGCCATGAACAGAAGCACAGCCAGGCCATGATCACCCTTGAAGACACTGTTTTGCCCCGGCGACCCCGTTTCGACGTGCACAACCCTCCCTACCATGTTCATCCATCCAAGAAGGACCCAAAGGAGCCCAACAAGGTAGAAATACGATGGTCACAATGCCCATCCCAACCGCCGGACTGCTACATGGGAGTTGTTAGCCCACTATCGATCCATACCACAATGCTCCCACCCAAGGACCGTGCAACCCAACCTCATGAAGGCCTAGCCCAAGATGGGCCGCATAATCATCTCAACAATATGACCCAAGAACACGTAACGACAGTCGTGACCCAGCCCACAACATCCAAGTTATGTTGCTTCATCGCGACATGCTCCAAACATGTCTAACCACCCGACCGTACTCCAAGATGAGGAATCAAAGGACATGCACCAGCTTCACTTTAGTTATTAGGAGTTTGTTTTATTTTGTCTTTAGCTGTAGCTTGACCACTTTTGGGGCTGCAAGAGTTGGTAGTTAGTTGGGATTCTTGTCTCTTACTAGTTTGTCTTGTTCCCTCCCCCTCTTGTTCTATAAAAGAGGAGGGATGTGCTAGTTGATCTTCAGTTCTCTCATAGTGGTAGAGTTCTGCTGGTGAGCTGCAAGTGCCTCCAGAGTTTGGGATCATGGTCGGTGCCTCGATTTCGATGTTTGTACGAGTCTTGGTTGGCGCCTCGACTCTTTGTTGTATTCCAGCTTGTTTCTGTTGCAAGAAGTAAATCCCACCGCCACCAGTGGGTCAGGTTCGCCTGTTTCAAAATTTCTATTGTTCTTTCCTTGGTTTTCATCTTCTTCACCCATGAGCATGCGTTCATTAGAGGCGTGGTTGGTTTCCTATTTCTTTGGTGTGTATCCAGCTACATGGGCGCACGAGCTGAATCTTGCGCCATCACTGCTCCTAAAGCATGCTAAGCTTAAAATTTGCTAAGAGGTTAGTGTGTAATTTCAGTAGTTTGGGTGCCGTTGATCCTCTTCTCGCATTCGTGTTGCCCGAATCTAATTTGCCGCCGATTTCAACATGTTTCTTGCTGCATTTTCGAAGCGTTTTCACTTCCCTCGTTTAAAGACCCTCTCTCGTTTCTTCGTGCATTGTGTAACACTATAGAGATGGCATTAAGGACCCTCCCACACACACTGTAGCTCCATCACCATAGTAAAAGGTATGAACAATTACCCATCTTTCTAAGCTGTGATGTGGGCATAAACGTTGAAGCTCCTTAAATCGCACCCAAGCTTCGTATAAAGATTCCCCTTCTTTTTGGGTGAAACCAGTGATCTGATTTCGCAGTTGAACAGTCTTGTTTGGGGGAAAATATTTTGAGAGGAACGCCTGGGAAAGTTGTTCCCAAGTTGTAAGCGACGCTAGTTGTAGCGAATATAACCAATTTCAAGCTATATCCCATAGAGAGAATGGGAAGAGTCTCAAACGTAGATCTTCACTAGAAACTCCATTCATCTTTGTGGTATCGCAGAACTCCTAGAATATTGACAGGTGTATATTCAGATCTTCAGAAGGTAGGCCTCCGAATTGGTTTTGTTAAACCATCTATAAGAGAAAGGGCTGTATCTCAAAATTATTAGCCTCCACCGGAGGTTGAGAAATGCTTGAGTGAAGACACTGCGCATTTGGAGCAGTGAAATCTTTCAGAGTTCTATTGTCGTTTGCCATTGTCAAGTCAATAGGAATATGTTCAGTTCTCCTCGATATCTCTTTATTGCTCAATTCCTTTAGTCTTCTTCTTTGATGGAACATCCTTTCAATTTCCTGATCAAGCTCGTATAGATCTTCTAATCCACCTAATCGTAAACCTCTACGCATATAATAGTTAAGCTTAATAAACAAAGTTAGAGAGAAAAACTAAATTACAATAACAAAGAAACAAAAACAAAAGCAATAACACAAAGCAATACGTCTAGACCACCAATTCTTTAATCACTTTGATTTTGGTGCTTGTCCCCAGCAACGGCGCCAAAACTTGATGTGTTGTTTACCACAAGCGTAAAGGTTTATCGTAGTAGTACTTAAGAGTCGATCATATCGGGACAGTGATCAAGTACCATATGCTGATAAATTAATAGCCAGACAATCGGTTAAATGTTTTGGAATTACATAAAGTAAATCAAATACAACTAAATGCAAGTGACAACCAAATTTAGCAAGAGAAAATTCTGAATAGAAAACAAGGTTTAGAGACATCGAAACTTTGGGTTCATCTTGTTGGCGGATCTTAAACTCGAACAAGATAGTATCATAACAATAAAACTTTAAAGTATTCAAGGAGATATCTAATGGTATAGATTACCCTCTTTCAATGGCGCAATCCGTTATCAATCTAGATCGGTGCCCTACTTTCATGGCAAACCATATCTAGATTGATTAAATGGGTTCAGAGATATCATAAGTTCCTCACACAAATCCTGCCTTAATTCTTGACAGCTCAAAGCGTGTTCGATCTAGCAGATCTACCGTCGCAGTTCTCCTTTCGGTCCATCTTGCGGCGCCCAAGAAAAGTAATTACGTGATCAAGGCAATACTAGCAGTAAAACAACACAGATCGAATAAACACAAGATGAAATTGCATTTGCTATAAGAAAATAAGTTTGAATAGAAAATACACATAACCCAACTACACCCTTGTTTCGATAAAGAAGATTACGCCCTCATAGCATCGATTCAATACAAATCTCTAAGAGAAGGAAGAAACAAAGAGAAGATTGAAGAGAGAAAGAAGCAAACTCTTCAAGGGTAGCAACTATCCTTCTTCAAGCCTTCTAGAGTGGCACACCAAGATCTTCTTCTCTCCTTTACTCTCAACCAGAATCTCCACCTCTCACAAAAAATCATCCCTTTGCAAAATGATTTTCACCCTTTAAATAGAGTGAAAAGTTTCTTTTGAGTTCATGCATTGATAGCCCTTTAAATGCTCATCGTATGGACTCCAAGGACGCCTAATTTGGAGTTAAGACGAGAGAGTTATGGCTCATTTAATGCAAGTGGCTCCATGATTTATGGGTGTAATGGGAATTATGGCCATAACCATAATGCATTCATTGCAGTTATTTAATTTTAGAAATGCTCACATAAATATGGCTCATTTAATTCTCATCATTTTGACTCTAAGAACGTCCAAATCGGAGTTAAAACGAGAGAGTTATGACCATTTAAAGTTTGACGACTAGCAATAAATTTTGGCAGCTCGAGATTACGGGCGTAATGCAGATTTTGGCCATGCCCGTAATCTTGGAGTAGAAGTCTAATCTGTCTAAAAATTTGCAGGTGAGCAGTATGGCCTTGGCTTGATATACGGTCATAGTTATAACGTCAAAAATCGCTGATCAGAAGATTTTGGCTATGATGAATTACGGTCGTGCCCGTAATTTTCTTGTCTTAGGTCTTCTTCATCCGAAAGGTTGCTGTCGAGGAAGTTATGGGCATGACTTTGGATTTTGACTATGCTCGCATAAAAATGTGTCCATTAGGAAGCCAATAAGAGAATTACGATCATGACGTAGATTATGGCCTCGACTGTAATTCTTGAAATTATTCCTGTTTGAAGCCAAACTTTTTGTCAAGATTTCTGATTCACTCGGAGATGTAAATGTACTTCCATATAGCTCTAAAGAATTGTCCTGTATTCAAACAAATATGACAAGTAGTGAAGCTTCTGAAAAAAATCAATGAAATAAGGTGGAAAAAGGTGGAAAAAGATGTAAAAACATGATAATATGTCCCTATTTGCTAGTAAATATAGGTCAAAAAGACTATATAAATATGAGATATCACGTGCTCCTGCCAATCACACCATAGCCAAGTTGGAGTCGTGCTCGTCCCCTGGTGTGGGATCAAGCCTCGGCTAAGCCAGTTATGGCTCATTTTGTGAATTTTATTCAAAATTTTATTAGTGTAATCAGGACGTGACAACTTGGTATCGGAGGCTAGGGCCTGCATGTTCCAAATTATAAACCAACATTGTATATGACTTGGCAGCAGTGATCATGACAATGATCATAAATGACCATAGCATCGAGATGCTGGTGGTGACTATCAAACATAGGGGAGCTATTGCTCCCAAGATGTTAGCAGAGTTGGTTTCATCCAGCGAGAGCCTCACGGCTCAGGTTACTCATCACCCTAGTGGAGGCATACATTATGGAGGTCGTCTGGGTGAAGCACGCTACCGCGGCTTCTATAGCACCAACTAAGGCCGATGGTGGCCTAGGGACAGTCATGCGACGATATGTCTCGGACACCAGCCAATGATGGCCATGGGGCTTGCTGTGTGATGACATGTCCCCGACACCGAGGCCGATGGCGGCCAAAGGATCATCGTGCAATCACATATTTGGTAGCTAGCTCCCTTTCGAGGGGTACGTTGTGCTAACAAAGTTGAGAACTTCTATTGTGGTATGGAAATGTGTTTCCATAATGCCTAGTCCTCGAGGGGGAAGCAAGCCTAAGGTTTGCACTACATATCTCTCCGGAGATGCAAAACTGTGGTGGCGGACGAGGGCCACACCTAGTTTATTCGAGCCGATCTAACCCATAGCTCTCTTGCAAAGAGTTTATAAAAATGAGATTAAAATTAGTTCCTTCTAGGGGAACTCATAGGTCTGCCAGGGGTGCCGTAAAACGACACGAGCACATTGGGAGCAATTAGGACTATGTCCAATGATATGCTAAGTCGATATTGAGATCGACCTTATGACTATATAGACAACCTTTGGGGTTGTGCACAAACCGAACTGCATAACCAAAAGGTGAAGAACTTCAAGGCAATTATGGAGGTTGTTAATGTCTAGTAGACATCAAGGGGCCAGAGAGCTGCCTCATATGACGCTACTTCTTCCTTGCGAACGAAGTGTTTGTTCGTCATAAGAGGTAAGAAGTCCCTTTTCAAGGGAGAATTGGCATGCAATGCCAAAAACCAATGAATTTAGTTGGAGACCAACCCCCTCTCTACCCTAGTGGTAGGAAAGAGAAATGTAAAGGATCATGAAGCGCTCCTGAATCCATTCGTGCTTCACTTCTATTTTGGGCAAAGCCATGACTATGAAAGTTGTATCGAACATGTCCCCTATGCAGAATAGAAGGATGTCAATTAGTGTGATATACCCTTAGGTCTTAGGGATATCCAACAATGTTGGTATCACAATTGGCACTTGGCGGGGCCATTGCCACACAAAGTGAATGGATTATAAAACTATCGTTGACCTTGAGCTATTAGTAAGGCAAAAATAGTGTAATGTCATTACTATATGGGATCCAAACCTGTGATGAAAGATTTCCTTGCTTTGTGTTGTTGATAGAGATCCGCAAGTGCATGGATTTATCGAAGTAATAAAAAGATTGTCGTTCCCAACGAGGACTACGTAGTTAAGTACCGACTTCTTGACTTGTTTGAATCTAGGCTAACTAAATCTCTTGTTGTTATAAACTTCTACGCACGACACAAACTCAGAAACAGCTTTTAAGTGGCTTAATTTCTAAAGGATCGGGATTTCATGGGTTCACCACACTGATAAACATAGATCATATAAAAATAACTCAATTAACAAACTTATCTCTCCTAAAAGGTACTTTTCCTATGGTACATATCACTTCCTCTCAGAGCATGATACGGTATCTAATTAGGTTAACTCCCTACTCTCGGGACAGTTAACCTAACTAAACCCCTTGAGTTCTATGAAAAGTAGGTTAATTCCTTCAGACGAATCCAAACTACTCTCGTGATCGGATTTGTAGGTTTAATTGAAATAGATCGGACGTTAGTGATTCACCTCTCGGTCCTTCTCGCAACGTCAAAGACTTAAAGTTACTTGGCTAAGGAAAATTACAGGATACATGCAATTTCAATCAAATCAGGATGATAAACTTATATTAAAAAACCAGGAGAATAAATCGATCCATGAAAATCAGTGGGTTAAGCCCAAATAATCCTGAAACAGTATCTACTCGCTCATATTGTTAAGAAAATACATGTTTATGATGAACAAGTAAAATCTCTTAGAAATCGCAAAGAAATCACAGAAAGAACAATGAAACCGTCTTCTCCTCGGACTGGAGATGAAGAAGAATGGATTAATCGTCGAATTCGTGTGGAATCTCGCCGGAATATGTTTTGAAATCAAGTTGTCGCCCTCGTCGCCGCCGCCGCCGCCACCGCCGCCGCTTGTGTTCATCCAAAAATAGCCTTTCAAACCTCCCAAAATCCCATCTTTTATAGTTGGACTGGTTTAGAACTCATCAAGGAACGGTTCTGCGAACTTTGGTTCAAATCTGGTTTGAATCGAGTGAGAAACGAGTGAAAAACTCGTCGGGCGGCAATTTTCACCGTCAGTGACGCATTTACGGCCACGGCCGTGATTATCTCCATGTATATATCCCTTTGGTCACAGAAACTTTTACGGCCCGTGATGGAATCACGGGTTCGGCCGTGAAAGTTTCTGTTCATTTCAACACTTAGCCGTTTTCATCCTCTGCTCGAACGCGTAATTACGGCCGACCCAGAATTACGGCTAAGGTCGTGAATGTTGCGTTCTTCACCATTTTCGCACCAAATTTGATGTAAAGGTTCGTGATCTTCTCGGGAATCATGCTTTGGCTTCAAAACTCTCGAAATCCTTCATTTTGCGTCATTTTACCTACATTTTCATTAATCCCAAGAAAAGTGAAGATTCTATGCAAAGTAAAGTAAAAGCACTAAAAACAGCACAAAATCATGCAACTTAGCCCAAAATATGATCTAAAACATAGGCAAAAACATGGTGTAAATGCAACACATCAGTTGTGAATTGGTAACATGGTGGCTAAGAAGGAGAAAAAGCGGGACTCCGCAGAAGTACCCCTTTTCGATATATGCCTTGGCTGCAAGGGTTTCACCAAGAGGAGCCTATGGTTTGAGCTATGTGGGTAGAGGACCCTGAGAATGGAGACCCCTTCAATGGTCAAATAAGTGTTGGAAGGATCTTCCAACATAAGGCCTTCGGAGTTGCCGAAGCGCCTCCCACCTAGGAGAGAAATCAACCACAAGATGGACCTTGTGGCAGGATCTACTCCGTCTTCCAAGGCTCCTTAGGGGATACCTCTAATGAAGTTTGTTGAGTTTCCAAAGCAATTGGATGAGTTGCTAGAAATAGGATTCATAAGACCAACTGTGTCACCATATGGAGCATAGTCCTCATCTAGAATAAGGATGGAACACTGATGTTTTGTGGGGATTAAAGGACTTTGGATGAGATTACAGTCAGGGACTGCAATCCAACCCTCATGATCCCAGATCTGTTGGACACATTGGGAAAAGTTAGGATTTTGTCAAAGCTTGACTTGAGGTCTGGATGTTGGCAGATTCATATTGCCGAGGGCGACAAAAGGAAAAACTACCTGCATAAACCGATATGGGTCATTTGAGTTTGGTAATGCCTTTGAGTATTGCCAATACTCTAGCGACATTTTCTTATCTAATGAACTAAGGGTTGGCCTCGTTCTTACATGACTTTGTCTTGTATATCTGGATGATATAGTCGTATTTTCCTCAGGTGTTGAGGGGCACTTGACTCACTTGGAGATGGTTCTTAAAGTATTGAGGGAAAACTAACTCTAGGGGAGTTGGAAAAGTGCACCTTTGGTGTGAAGGGTATTTCCTTCCTTGGTTACATGGTGGACCATGACCGGGTGTAGATGGACAAGAGCAAAGTCCAAGCCATTACGAAATGGCAAACTCCCTCAAATCAAACTGAATTACAGAGTTGTCTTGGTGTGGTGAACTCTTATTGAAAGTTCATCAGGGGCTGCTCTTGTGTAGTTGTACCTCTCAGCAATCTACTAAGAAAGAATGCAAGTTGGTCCTGCGATTATCAGTGTCAGTCTGTGTTGCAGGAGAAGACAACATGAAAGAAGGGAAAAATCTGGCCCGGATGGCGCCCCAAAAATTTTCCACAAAAAGCTCCTCGGGGCACCCAGTGACGGCAGCCACGCCCTGTGAGTCCTGCGGACAACTACCCGATTCGGGGGCGGCTTCATATGCACAAGTCAGATTTTCCACAGAAAGTTCCTCAGGGTACCCAGCGACGGAAGCCACGCCCCGTGAGTCCTGCGGACAACTACCCGATTCGGGGGCGGCTTCACATGCACAAGTCAGATTTTCCACAGAAAGTTCCTCGGGGTACCCAGCGACGGAAGCGACGCCCCGTGAGTCCTACGGACAACTACATGAAGAAAGTCACAGGTGTGGAAACTGCCACGGCCAGGCCGCGGAAGTTTCTGTGAACCCTGACACACTTGTTCACAGCCGTGCGCACCAACATGGCCATGCCATGATCACCCCAGAAGACGCAGAACTGCCCTGACGACCCCGTTTCGCCGTCCACAACCCTCCGTACCAAGTTGAACCATCCATGGAGGACCCGAAGGAGACCAACAAGGTGGAGGTACAGCGATCTCAATTTACTTCTCATCCGCTGGACCATTTTGTAGGAGTTATCAGCCCATTGTCGATCCACACTGAAGCCCTTCCGCCCAAGGGCATGGGCGGCTATCCACCTAAAGGCCCAACACCTAAGGGGCCGTGCAATCATCTTAGCAACACGGCCTAAGAACGTGCCACATCTGTCGTAACCCAGCCCACGACATCCAAATTATGCTGCTTTGTCGCGGTATGCTTCGAATGCGTCTAACCGCCCAACCGCCTCTGTACGAAGACCAAAAGACCATGTGCCAGCTTCATAGAATATTAGGTAGAAGTTTGTTTTGCTTTGTCTTGTAGTAGCAGCTTGACCACCTTTGTGGCCTACAGGAGTAGTTAGTTATTAAAGTAGCTTGTCTTTTCCTGCTTTGTCTTGTTCCCTCCCCCTCTTGTTCTATAAAAGAGGAGGCTGGGGTGTTGTGTTCCTTAGTTCTCTTGGTAGTAGAGCACTCCTGGTTAGCTGGGAGCCTCTAGCGCGTAGAAGTCAAAGTCGGTGCTTCGCCTTCAGAGTTTGTATGGGTCGAGGTCGTCGCCTCGATTCTAGAGTTATTCCGATTTCCAGCTTTCAGAGAAGTAAATCCCACCTCGTCGGTGGGTCAGGTCCACCTGTCTTCTCACTTCGTTGCGTTCTTGCTTTTCCATTGCGATTTCTCTTTCTCCACGGGTATCTGTACGTCGGAGATGTGGACGTTCCGTGTTGTTCTTTGGTGTATTTCAAGTGCATAGACGTGCGAGCTGTGCCCTGCGAATCTGCTGCTCCCCATTGTGACGTGCTGAGCTTAAAATCTGCTACGTGAGCGTGCTAAAATGCTACGAGGTTAGTGTGTTACATTCTGTAGTTGAGTGCCATTGTGATCTTTCGCATTCGTGTTGCCCTGATTGAACTTGACGCTGGTTTCATCGTGTTTTTTGCTACATTTCTGAAGCGATTTTCACTTCCCTCGTCTAAAGACCCTCTCCCGTTTCACGTGCATTGTGTAAACCCTTAGAGTACGGCTTTAAGGACCATCCCGCCTATAGTAGCTACATCATTTCTGGTATCAGAGGAGTTGCGCGTTGAATTCTTATCGTTCGCATGGTCCAACTCCGTTGCATCGCATATTTCCACATTGATTTCGTGTTTTCAGCATCCTGCACTTAGTCATTTTCAGCCTTGATTGTGCATGGTGACCACAAGGTCGCAACTCATGTCTTCCCAATTCTCTGACACTATCCCGGAAACCCAAGTGTCGGTCCAACCTTCGAAAGGGACTAGCACCCCTTTAGACTCCGTAGCCGCACTTACTGCGCGAGTGGACGCGCTGACTACGCAGCTCGCAGCGTATAAGCAGTCCACAGATGCCGCCATGCAGCAACTCCAGTTGTCATCGGAGACTAAGTTCCAGCAACTTTTGGCTGGTTTCCAAGACCTTACTGATGCCATTAATGCGTCAGGGCAAAGGTGCCCTAACTTGAGTCAACCCCCTCAATCCGCTCGAACCGCTCCGACTAGGGAGTTACCGCAGGTAGTCACGCCTGTTCGGCGCCAACCCATTTTAGATGATCCTGGCCACCATGGGACATACGTGGCTCATGGAGGCCCAGGTTATGAGGATGAGTCATACGATGAAGATGATGTTTGGGCCGCACAAAGGCCCCCAACCCAGCCTAGGTTTGAGCGACAGCGAGCCAATGTCGATGTCCATCGTTTTATCCGTGAGACTGATGCCTTGCATTTTGGTAGTAATTTTGATGGTCATTTTATGCTAAATCTAGGCTTATTTTGACACTTTTATACTCTTTATAAGTTTATTTCCTTCATATCTTCAGAATCTTCACTTTTTGGTTTTTTGGTGGAAATTCAAGTAAAATCACCCTTTTCGACATATTTTGGAGATTCTAAGGCCATGAGACGATTTCTTATGCTAAAATGAAGCTACACGTCAAATTTGGGCCAAAACGGAGTTAGCCTGAAAAATACGGCCATGGGGTTCACCTGCCCAGTCGCCAGCCAGCAGAACTCATAGAGAGCTTCACGGCCGAGTGAACCCCAGCGGGGTTCACCAGATTTCCTTCAGGCCGAAAACTTCACAGAATAAAGCACAGCCAGGTGAACCCAGTGGGGTTCACCGTGCTTCTTTCAGCCAAACTTCATAGAACGAATCACGGCTAGGTGAACCTGGCGGGGTTCACCCGTGATTCTGATCCAGGCTCACGCACGAGACCGACCTCTACTCGGATTTTTGATGATTGCCGATCCGTTTGGAGTCCAAATTTGGCAAGTGAGGACTCTATGGAAAGCTCTTTCGAAGGAGAACACAGGGGAGATAAAAGCCCTAATTTTATTGCCCTAATTATTGAAAAATCACGTGACGAAGTGGTGTAGGTGGAAGAACACGATGAAAGGAAGAGTTCGAGGTGATTTTCAGAGATTGGATCATCGGAGCATCACGATTCTTGCAGATTTGCTTTGGTTTATCCTCTCCTATCACTTAGAAACTGTTCCTTGTGATTTTCCTATGTTAAAAGAGAGATTTTTGAACGTTTCAATGACGATTGTAGCATAAACCCTATTTCGGGGCTTGGTTGAAACCCGTTGACGAATTTAATCACAAGCTTTATCTTTATTCTGTTATTTGGATTGTGTTGTGAGCATATTTTACTTTGAAGTGTTTATTTCGTGATCTTACCTTGGCCAAGTACTTTCACGTGTTAGCCGTTACGATTCATATCGAGAGAAGGATCGTAAGGGTGGAATCCCTTAGTAAAACTTACGAGACCTCGACACGAGAGTGCTTGGTCTTAACTCGAGGGTTTTATAATCTGCCATAGAACTCACTGGGTTCGTCTTAGAACGATCCACCTCGAGAGTAGGAGGTCAATCTAAGCCAAACACTGGGGTGTACACTCGAGAGAGGGCACCTTGTACTTTAAGGTTAGATTCCTTATGCAAATCAATAATCCAAATAACTGACATCTGTCTTGTGCGATTAAAGTAGTCATCGTGGTAAAAACCAAAAGCCCTGATTTCTCTCTCATATTTAATCTCTACCTTCGTAGCGTTGATTGCTTGTTTTTGATTTCTACTTTCAAAACCTAATTTCGATTTGCCTAACTATTAGGACTCGGATTTTCTGGTACACAACCTTGTTCCCTGTGGGATTCGATATCTTTTATATTACTTCGACATAACCATGCACTTGCGGGACGTGTCAAGTTTTTGGCGTCGTTGCCGGGGAACAACGGTTGATATTAGTATACTTCTGAGAATTGGTAGACTTGGCCTTAGGTTAGATTTTCTTTATTGCACTGTTATTTTCTTTTTCTCTTTATTTACTTGCTGTCTTAGAACTTTATAATTTTGACTGATCATTTTATGCTAAGAAGTTCTAGGGCAGGTACATTCTTTGACATTGATCCAGAGATCGAGCGCACCTTCAGGACAAGAAGGAAGCAAAATCAAATTCTGAAGAAAGAAGTCATGAACCATCCAGAAGGAGAAAATCAGATAGAGCATATTCAGCTTGATGCGAACAATGATCGAGTACCACAACCAATGGGGAACAACTATAACAACAGGACATTGAAAGATTATTCTGCTCCATATGCTTATGGCTTTCAATCAGGAATTGCTAGGCCCGCTGTTGAGGCCAATAACTTCAAAATAAAACTTACTCTTCTTTCTATGGTGCAACAAAACCAATTTGGTGGTTCTCCTCTTGAGGACCCCAACATTCACCTCTCTATTTTTTTGGAATATTGTGATATGCTAAAAATTAACAGTGTGTCTGCTGATGCTATCAGGTTGCGACTATTTCCCTTCTCTTTGAGGGACAGGGCAAGAGCTTGGCTACACACACTACCTTCTGCTTCGATAAGAACATGGGCAGAGCTTTCTCAAGCCTTTCTCTCCAAGTACTTTTCTCCATCAAAGACAATTCAATTGCGAAATCAGATAACGAGTTTCATGCAAAAAGATGGAGAATCCCTATACGAAGCTTAGGAGAGGTTTAAAGAACTCCAAAGGATGTGTCCACATCATGGAGTTGAGACTTGGGTTTTGATCCAAACATGCTACAGCGGTTTTGATGAGGATGACAGGCTCCCTATCATTATGGGGAGACCTTTTCTTGCTACTATAGGCGCTGTCATGGATGTCAAGAATGAGAAACTATCTTTGAACATCTGTGGCAACGTTATTCAATTTGATCTAACTAACACTTTGAAAAGACCTCCTCTTGCAGGCACATGCTGCAGTATTGACATCGTGGAGAAGGCTATACAGTATGTTGAACCCCTCAGGAAAACAATGGACCCATTGAAGCTTACCTTGACAACCCCCACCAAGGATGCCAAGTGCTACAAAGCACGCACCAAGTCTTGGCATGACAAGCCCATAGCAAAGAAAGAATTTCATGAAGGGGATAAAGTACTTCTATTTAATTCAAGACTTCGGCTATTTCCAGGAAAGCTTCGCACGAGGTGGTCCGGTCCTTTTACAGTTCAGAAGGTTCAACCATATGGTGCCATCACAATTTGGACAGAACGAACTGGGAGTTTCACAGTGAACGGCACCGCCTCAAGCACTACTTTGAAGATGAGCGGGTCGAAAGAGAGGAAGTTCTTGCTCTCTCAGACCCCACAAATTTGTAACTCTGAAAACTCTTATGGTCGAGCTACCGACCTAAACCTAGCGCTCTTGTTTGGCAACCCAAGTTTTTGATTGATTTTAGTTCTTATGCATAATTTTTCCATGTCATTAGTCAGTGTTTTAGAACGTTGATTTATTTTTCATTTAATTTCAATTCTCTAGAGGGGATCGCTACTAATTTAATGTCTCTTTATGTTGTAGGAGGAAGTTGGAGCATGTGGAAATTTTTCCAGAATTTTTTGAGTTAATCAGTGCAAATCACAGCCAGGTGAACCCCATGGGGTTCACCCGTGAAGTGCACTGTACAGCGAACCCAGACTTTGTGACCAGAGCGTTTTCACAGGCAGATGAACCCCACGGGGTTCACTAGTATTTCTTTCTGCGCAGAAACCTTCCAGTATACTTCACAGGCAGGTGAACCCCAGCAGGTTCACCCGTGTTTCTGTTGCATCAGCCCGACCATAGTGAACATCACGGGCTAGTGAACCCAGGCGGGTTCACCCATATTCTAGCCGATGTTCACTCGAAGCTAGGCCAACACACGCCCGATTTTTCCACCGCCTTCCTTTTTTGTAGAGATCCCGCCGACTTCGTTACTCTTCAATTAGAAAGAAGGTTTCTCCAGTGCAGATCTAAGTTCTATTTCAACGTCGTCCCTGATTTTTATGACGACTTCGATTTCACGCACTTTTGCCGCCGCCTCCCAATTTCGATGACACCGATCAGATCCTCCGTTTTCTCTCCCTCTTAGCACTCGAAGAAGATCTCCAAAGGTTTGATCCAGCTTTTCATTTCATCCAGATGGATTTCTACTTCGATTGATTTCAGATCGTGGATTTTCGTTCCGCCTGCTTCTCTGACACCTATTTTTGCCGATCGCTGCTGCCTCCATTTTCTCTGCACCTTCAGCCAGATCTTCTCAACTCTAAGTTCGCCGGCCGCTTCCGACCTTCTCCAGCCACTATGCCTCTAGGACAAAAGCCATGGCTAGCAAGAGGACCGCACGTCCACAGCAGGCACTATCAGACTCATCCGCCACCGACGATGAGGAGTATGAGCCGACGCCGACGCTGTTGGGGTATGCCCTTAAGGCTAATGTTTGAGGCCTGTGGGAAAGTATCTGTATCATGTAATAAACTGTTATGTTTATAAAGGCATGGTTATTATTCGGTTGTTTACATTGTCTGCTGCAATATATGTTCTTCTGAATAATGTCTCAAAGCTGTTCAGCTGGGCTGACATGCTATTATGTCCTTAGTCGATGTATCTTGGTGAACATGAGACAGCCTTGATATGGTTAAGACTAATATGTGTTCTAATCTTATAGGATGCTTCGAGCATGGAATAAGATGTAGACTCATGGGTACATTGGATGTACTGGACAGACCCTACTAGGATGTTCAATTGTTTGTCACAATGTGAATGTTCCTTGATTAAGACAAGTGGCACATTTCCTCTGACTTGAGATCACTTGTGTTTTCTAAATGATGATTGTCATTGTTTTGAGATGGTTCAATATCATTTGAAACATAATGATTATAGACTATCTTGGATGGTGAGCTTGAGTCAGGTTAGAGCACTAGTGATAGACATAGGATTGCCGTCTCCTTGTTGAAGGAGTGTGATGTTCTAAAGGGGCCCCCTGGATGAGATGATTGAGAAAGTGTATGGCCATACCCAGGTGACAGTGTTCATCTGTTCTAATCATGCTCATCATATTGGAGTTACGAGCTTGACAGGCTTGTCCAATAAGAACATCCAGTGGTAAAGGAAATATGCATGCCTTGTGAATTGATTCACACTTGTGCTGTTTTTGGGTGTAGTCTTGGAAGACTCTTTCCTTGATATCGGGAGACAGTGATGTGTTGCTAGATACCCCTCACTGATCGTGATAATGTGAATTATCGTTACCGACGTTTTAAGGAAACCCTCAGGGTCGCACAATTGATGATATGGCTTACTTAAGTCAGATCGTGTGGACTGAATTGTTCAGGTTCAGTTTAAAGGGATTTAATCTCTGATTGTAAGTGAGATCTAGTCTGATCATGTTTGATTGATTAGGGCTTGAGATCGGTAAGCTTCGATCGAGAGAATGGATGCTAGATCGGTCAGATCAGGAGCATCAAAGAGATCAACGGTTAGATCTGGAACCTTAGGGTTTTAATGTGATCTAGGCCATGTCGATTGGTTTATTTGGTTATTGAACCAAAATTAAATTGAACCAAAATGGTTCAAGTCTAGGCGACAAGTTCACTTAGCGTGAACATGTTGGGCGGTGAGTGGTGCTATTTTTAGCAACCATGACTCTCACGTTCGAATAGAGAGGGTTCTCTATTCTCGCCTCTTGAACGCATATTCCTCTCGTTTCTTTTGGGTGACGGCGCCTTGGAGCTTGAGGAGAATTCGGCAAAGAGAAAAGATCTCCTTCCCTTTCCATTTCGATCAAAGACTTCTTTGGATCTTGCTAGCACAAGAATCGCAAAGAGGAGTAGGCGACATCAACTGTGTGCGTCACCTCTGGAGAAGATCTGCTTTGATCTTTGCTTCCTAGACGCCATCTTGAAATGGCTATGGTATGAGTTTTATCTCTTCTATGCAATCGAATTTTTATGGTTGATCATATCACATGAAGCCGATCCATGAAACCCTAATCCGCTGCCTAAATGTTTATAATGCGCCATGCTGGGTTTCGCCCCCCTCTAGAAAGGGGTTCTTTCAATTGGTATCAGAGCGTTGTTTCATGCTTGTTTATGATTGCCATGATATGTCATATGATCCATGTATGCGCAAGTTGATAGATCTATAGGTTACATGCGATGTCTTATGCTGATAGTTGTAAGATGGCGAAAGTTATTTTCTCTTTTGCGCATGTTGTTGTTTGCGCATGTTCTTGTAAGTTTTCTTAAAACCTTGATCACATGCGCGATTCACCTAGATCTAATGCGCCTACATTAAACCCTTAGATGGGTTATTAGGGTTGAAGTCATCCCCTAGGTCGGATCCAAACAGTCTGATCAGACCATCTGACAGCCTAGATGGGTTGACCAGATAGCACCTTGGCGCATGCTAAAGGTGGCTATAGGTTGACTGCATCAAAGGCGTGTAGCGATGTCTGATTGAGACAACTTGTGAACACACCTGAGTTAGGCCCGGGGTCACGCCCGTTTGCCAGACCTCAGTGTGGTTGTTCAGCCTTGGCGCATGCATGGTTGACCTTATGGTCGACTCAAGTCAGTTAGGACTTGGTGCATGCAAGGGCAGTGGATCTGACTAGGTTGGATGAGTGGATCCCTAGTAATGGACCATTGTAAGGTTGTAGAGCAAATAAGGAAAAATTAAAATTGATCCCAAGGGGTTTTCGAAAATTTTAATTTTTATGGATCACATGGTTCTTGATTGATGCATATGTTTGTTTATTTAGTCTTATGTGGGCTGCCCGTTATTAATGTGTGCTGTGCTGGGGCCTGCGTGCCTGTATTAAAAATTGTAAATTAATTATTGTGATCTGCGTATCACTGTGTTTTAATTTATAAATGTAAGTGACCTGCGTGTCACTCTTGTCTAGATAGTTAAATTTGTAATTTAATTAGACAAGAGCACAGAGCACACTTGGCAAAGGCGCTTGCAGCAGAGGCTTGACCAGGTGGGAGGTCCAGGGTTCGACTCTGGGACCAGGCGCATATTCCCTGGTAGGCGCACCAGAGCTGCAGATGGCGCTTAGGCCCTGGTTTGGGCCAGATGGGCAGCTAAAGACCCATGAAGAGCAAATGAAGACTTAAGTTAGGTTAAGGTCTTCTAGGGCTATGGGCTTTTACCACATAAGATTCATGCTTTCTTTTATTGCTTAATATTAGAATTGCATGATTAAATTATCTTCTGCTATCACCATAGGAATTGCATGATAGGCAAGAAGATAATAGACCGTTAAAATCCAACGCTGAAATATCAAGCTCGTAAGCCTTCTGACGCGAAACCTCACTGTTCTGATTATCGTTGGAGCCGTGTTGTACCCACTCAGTGGGCACGTCCATCTATCTTCAGAGGGTGTGGGATTACACCTGTGTGTTACAGAGTAGGGATTTATCCCTTCTCGTTGCTCAGCATAGCACATGGTGGTCCAGGGAGTAGGTCGGGTCAGCTTGACCGTGTTGGCTACATATGTGGAGCATATGGTAGCACATGGAGGCAGCCATCTGTGGGATCAGAGACTGTGTTGTACCAACTCAGTTGGCACAGTCTGCTAGATTGCCCAGATGAAGGGGAATCGCACGGGTTGGCGATTGGCTGGGATGCCTACCAGAAACTAGTGCTTGTACTCTCTGTGCATCTTATCTCGCCTGAGCGGGACGCGGAGACCAAGTATGAAATCTGGATCCCATCTCACTAAAAGAGTATTACTCTTTCGGGCTGTTTTGCTGGATTTTTCACGCCTGATAAAATAGTGAGAAAAAGAATCTTTCTTAAGTCCTGATCGATTCTTATACATTGATACTGACCTTGCTGTTCTTGCATTGTTGTAGATACCTGCAGCAACGAACACCATGAACTTCAATGTGCGATCCCTACTGGAAAGGGAGAAGTTTGCTGGGCCGAACTTCTCTGACTGGTTTGGACACCTTAAGATCGTTCTTAAGGCAGAGAGGAAACTGTATGTCCTCGAGACGGCGATACCGCCGCAGCCCGCTCCGAACGCCGCAAGGGCGGTTCGGGAAGCCTATGAAAAGCACGTCAATGATAGCATTGATGTCGCTTGCCTGATGCTAGCGTCTATGATGCCACCGCTGCAGCGTCAGCATGAGGATATGTCAGCTATACATGATTACAAACCTCAAGATGCTGTATGCTGCACAGGCGAGGACTGAACGCTATAATTTGACTAAGCTCTTCTTTCAGAGCAAACTGGCTGAAGGGAGCCCAGTGGGAGCTCACGTGCTCAAGATGATTGGGCACAAGGAGGCTCTGGAGAAACTGGGGCATACCATTAACCAGGAGCTTGCTGTGGACATTATTCTGCAGTCTCTCCCGCCATCATTCGACGCGTTCATTATTAATTTTAATATGAACAAAATCGATTGTACTCCGGCAGAGCTGCTGAATATGCTCTTGACCACTGAGGAGACTCTGAAGGGTAAGCCTTCGACCTCTGTCTTGATGGTTCCTTCAAGGAACAAGAAGAAGGGGAAGAAGGGCAAGGCCCCGGTCAAGAATTACAGCAAGGCTCTGAAGCAGAAGGTGAAGCGGTCCAAGGAATACAGGTGTTTCCACTGTGGCCAGCTGGGTCACTGGAAAAAGGACTGTAAAGCGCTCCAAGGAGATAAGAGGGGAAGCTTTGCTTCTGGCTCAGGTATATTCGTGACTGAGGTCATGTTTTCTTCTTCTATATCATGGGTGTTGGACACTGCATGTGGAGTTCACATTTGTTCAAATGTACAGGAACTCAAGAGAAGAAGGCAGGTGGGACAGCATGAGGTGGACCTACGAGTTGGAAACGGGGCACGGGTTGCTGCTGTTGCTGTAGGAGACTATTTCATTTCTTTACCATCTGGACTTGTATTGGAACTAGACAATTGTTACTTTGTTCCCAGTATAACTAAAAATATTATCTCCATTCCTGCTCTTGTCAGGAAGGGATTTTCCTTTGAATGCAATATTTCAAAGTGTATTTTGTCTTTTGATAATATTGTTTATGCAACTGGTTCAATTAACAATGGGTTATACATGTTGGACATGGAATGTTCGATACAGCAAATTGATATTAAGAAAGCCAAGTATGCTGATGACAGCACCTTGCTATGGCATAGTCGTTTAGGCCATATTAACGAGAAACGCATTAAGCGGTTGCATGATCATGGACTGCTGGGATCATTCTCCTATAAGGAGATTGATACATGCAAAGCTTGTTTGATGGGTAAAATGACGAAGTCACCTTTTCCTCACAAAGGTCAAAGGGCTTCAGGTTTACTTGACCTTATACACAGTGATGTGTGTGGGCCATTTGGTAAACATGCCAGAGGTGGCTATCAGTACTTCATTACCTTTACTGATGATTTCAGTAGATACGGGTATGTCTATCTGATGAGACATAAGAGTGAATCTTTTGACAAGTTCAAAGAGTTCAAGAATGAAGTACAGAATCAGCTAGGCCGAAATATCAAGGCACTTCGCTCAGATCGAGGTGGTGAATACCTAAGTCATACGTTTACTGACTATCTGAAGGAGTGTGGGATCATCTCACAGCTCACTCCGCCAGGAACACCGCAATGGAATGGTGTGTCCGAGAGGAGAAATAGAACGCTACTTGATATGGTTCGTTCTATGATGAGTCAGGCTACTCTTCCATACTCCTTTTGGGGTTTTGCGCTGGAAACAGCTGCAAAGGTACTAAACCGAGTGCCATCCAAGGCAGTTTCAAAGACGCCATATGAGTTATGGTATGGGAAACAGCCGAGCTTGACATTTATCAGGATCTGGGGCTGCGAGGCTTATGTCAAAAAGCTCGCCTCTGGGAAACTAGAGAGCAGATCTGACAAATGTATCTTTGTCGGTTACCCTAAGGAAACTAAGGGTTATTATTTCTACGATCCCAAGGAGAACAAGGTTTTTGTTGCTCGGACGGCCATATTTCTTGAGAAGGAGTTTCTTCTGCAAGAGGCCAGTGGGAGAGAAATAAAGCTGGATGAGAATCCAGAAGAAGGACAAAGTGACCAAGCACAGTTGGATGAGCCTGAGCCGGTAGAACAGGTTATTGAACAACCTGAGGCTCAAATATCACGGGAACCGCGAAGATCGGGTAGGATCCGTCGACAGCCTGAGCGCTATGACGGAGTCTACATCATTGATAATGATGAACCCCTCACTTATGCGGATGCGGTCAGTGGACCGGAGTCAGCAAGATGGCTTGAGGCTATGCGCGCCGAGATGGACTCCATGTCAGATAACCAAGTCTGGGATTTGGTTGATCCGCCTTCGGGAGTTATCCCTATAGGCTGTAAATGGATCTTCAAGAAGAAGATTGACATGGATGGTAACGTGGTTACCTATAAAGGCAAGCTAGTTGCGAAAGGTTTCAAACAAATCTACGGGATAGATTATGATGAAACTTTCTCACCTGTAGCCATGTTTAAGTCTATTCGGATTCTTTTCGCGATAGCTGCATATTATGATTATGAGATTTGGCAGATGGATGTGAAAACAGCTTTCCTTAATGGAAATCTGGATGAGGATGTGTACATGACACAACCAGAGGGTTTCACTAATCCATCAGATCGTCATAAGATATGCAAGTTAAAGAAGTCCATTTATGGACTTAAACAAGCATCGAGAAGCTGGAATATTCGTTTTGATGAATCAGTCACTGAATTTGGTTTCATCAAGAACGAGGATGACCCGTGTGTATATAAGAGGTTTAGTGGGAGCGTGATTACTTTCCTAGTCCTCTACGTCGATGACATCTTGATCATTGGAAATGACATTCCTGAAATGCATGCTGTTAAAGCATGGCTGAGGAAGTGTTTCCAGATGAAAGATTTAGGAGAAGCAGCCTATGTGTTAGGTGTGAAGATCTACAGGGATAGATCTAAGAGGCTTCTCGGGCTGTGCCAGAGTACTTACATCGATAAGGTCCTGGAGAGATTTCATTTAGAGAATTCTAAACGTGGATATCTTCCAGTCAGACATGGTCTGAATCTTTCGAAGAGTCAGTGTCCACAAACACAGACTGAGAAAGATGAAATGGACAATACGCCTTATGCTTCGGCTATTGGTTCCATTATGTATGCGATGTTGTGTACTCGCCCAGACGTCGCTTACGGGTTAAGCGTAACCAGTCGTTACCAGAGTAATCCAGGTATGGCGCACTGGATTGCAGTCAAGAACATCTTAAAATATCTGCGGAGGACCAAAGATATGTTCTTGATATATGGTGGTCAGGAAGAACTCAGTATTGAAGGATATACTGACGCTTCGTTCCAGTCTGACCAGGATGATTTCCGATCGCAATCAGGCTATGTTTTTAGCTTGAATGGAGGAGCAGTGGTGTGGAAAAGTTTCAAACAGTCAACTGTTGCTGATTCCACAACAGAAGCCGAGTATGTTGCAGCCTCGGAAGCATCCAAGGAGGCAGTGTGGATTCGTAAGTTCGTGAGAGAACTTGGTGTTGTTCCTTCGAGTGCAGATCCTTTGGTTATCTTCTGTGATAACACTGGAGCAATCGCACAAGCAAAGGAACCACGGTCGCACCAGAAGTCCAAGCACATACTGAGACGGTTTCACTTGATCAGGGAGATCATAGATCGTGGCGAGATCAAAATCTGCAAGGTTCATACAGATGACAATCTGGCAGACCCGCTTACCAAGCCTCTGGCGCAGCAGAAGCATGAGAAGCACTGTAATAATATGGGTTTGAGATTTCTCAACCATTAGATTAAGTGCAAGTGGGAGATTGTTGGGGTATGCCCTTAAGGCTAATGTTTGAGGCCTGTGGGAAAGTATCTGTATCATGTAATAAACTGTTATGTTTATAAAGGCATGGTTATTATTCGGTTGTTTACATTGTCTGCTGCAATATATGTTCTTCTGAATAATGTCTCAAAGCTGTTCAGCTGGGCTGACATGCTATTATGTCCTTAGTCGATGTATCTTGGTGAACATGAGACAGCCTTGATATGGTTAAGACTAATATGTGTTCTAATCTTATAGGATGCTTCGAGCATGGAATAAGATGTAGACTCATGGGTACATTGGATGTACTGGACAGACCCTACTAGGATGTTCAATTGTTTGTCACAATGTGAATGTTCCTTGATTAAGACAAGTGGCACATTTCCTCTGACTTGAGATCACTTGTGTTTTCTAAATGATGATTGTCATTGTTTTGAGATGGTTCAATATCATTTGAAACATAATGATTATAGACTATCTTGGATGGTGAGCTTGAGTCAGGTTAGAGCACTAGTGATAGACATAGGATTGCCGTCTCCTTGTTGAAGGAGTGTGATGTTCTAAAGGGGCCCCCTGGATGAGATGATTGAGAAAGTGTATGGCCATACCCAGGTGACAGTGTTCATCTGTTCTAATCATGCTCATCATATTGGAGTTACGAGCTTGACAGGCTTGTCCAATAAGAACATCCAGTGGTAAAGGAAATATGCATGCCTTGTGAATTGATTCACACTTGTGCTGTTTTTGGGTGTAGTCTTGGAAGACTCTTTCCTTGATATCGGGAGACAGTGATGTGTTGCTAGATACCCCTCACTGATCGTGATAATGTGAATTATCGTTACCGACGTTTTAAGGAAACCCTCAGGGTCGCACAATTGATGATATGGCTTACTTAAGTCAGATCGTGTGGACTGAATTGTTCAGGTTCAGTTTAAAGGGATTTAATCTCTGATTGTAAGTGAGATCTAGTCTGATCATGTTTGATTGATTAGGGCTTGAGATCGGTAAGCTTCGATCGAGAGAATGGATGCTAGATCGGTCAGATCAGGAGCATCAAAGAGATCAACGGTTAGATCTGGAACCTTAGGGTTTTAATGTGATCTAGGCCATGTCGATTGGTTTATTTGGTTATTGAACCAAAATTAAATTGAACCAAAATGGTTCAAGTCTAGGCGACAAGTTCACTTAGCGTGAACATGTTGGGCGGTGAGTGGTGCTATTTTTAGCAACCATGACTCTCACGTTCGAATAGAGAGGGTTCTCTATTCTCGCCTCTTGAACGCATATTCCTCTCGTTTCTTTTGGGTGACGGCGCCTTGGAGCTTGAGGAGAATTCGGCAAAGAGAAAAGATCTCCTTCCCTTTCCATTTCGATCAAAGACTTCTTTGGATCTTGCTAGCACAAGAATCGCAAAGAGGAGTAGGCGACATCAACTGTGTGCGTCACCTCTGGAGAAGATCTGCTTTGATCTTTGCTTCCTAGACGCCATCTTGAAATGGCTATGGTATGAGTTTTATCTCTTCTATGCAATCGAATTTTTATGGTTGATCATATCACATGAAGCCGATCCATGAAACCCTAATCCGCTGCCTAAATGTTTATAATGCGCCATGCTGGGTTTCGCCCCCCTCTAGAAAGGGGTTCTTTCAGACGCCGCCTCCTCCATCTTACTGGCCATCTTCGGCCACACCAGGCTCCTCTTCGTCTCGTCATGAGCGCACATCTGCCAGCCGACCACAGCCCTATGTCTCTCCCCTGAACGAGTTCGGGATCATCTTCCGGAACGCCGGGCAAGAGGCACGGTATCAGACGCTGCGGCAACGTCACGTGCTCAACACGCGGTATCTAGACAGAGGCACGTAGCAGATGCTTGGGATGCTAGAAGATGTCGACTTGATGTACGTTGCAGTCGGTTGGGAACAGTTTCAGCGACTATCCTCTCCCACCTACATTGGCATCACACTGGAGTTTCTAAGCTCTTTGGAAGTAAAGGCAGACCCTATCCTTGAGGACGATCCAGGCTGCCTGACCTTCCGTCTTGGTAATATCGAGCATATCCTTACTCTATCACAGTTATGCAGCATTTATGGTTTTCCTGAACCATGTGCACGCAAGGTCCCCACCGAGTACAGTGAACAGAATTTATGGGAAGCAATTACCAATGAGCATATCTACTCCGCTCGCGTGGCCCATGCCTCCAGTCTTTGCAACCCTGTAATCAAATATGTGCACCGCGTATTGGCCCACACCCTCTTTAGCCGCGGTGAGAGCGATGGCATGGTTCGGCAGATCGAGTTGTTTTATCTATGGTGTATGCTTCACAGTTTCAGAGTAGACTTCGGATATTATTTGGCAAAGCAGTTCAGCCGCATCGCCCGTTCTTTGAAGGGGGCGATTGTGATTGGCGGCTTGATCACTCCTTTGGCAGTTTCCCTGGGTATCATTCCATACGGCACATTAGAGGCTACTGGCAACAACAGGCTCGACATCGAGTCTTGTGTTGCCATGAAGCTGATTGCACGCATGGGAGACTCCTACTGTATGACATTCAAGGGGAACCCCTTCTGCCTGCCTTTGCCGAACCCAGAGCGCACATCAGTTAGAGTGTGAGGAAACTGGCGTATCCAGCCGACTGAAGACCCACAGCCTGACCCTATCGACACTGCACCACCAGCCCCTGGCGCCTTTTCCTTTGGCGGCACCTCCTCTCATGATTCTATGATGTCTGTGTTGCAGGAAATTAGGGAGGAGCAACTCCATCAGCATGAGATGATTGATCACTTGGACACCACTGTTACCTACATCCAGCAGGATCATTCCTCCCGTTGGGAGTCCATGGATGCACATATGCAGCGGCAACACAAAATGATGGGGTCCGTTTGGGAGAAGCTATCAAGTATGGATGAGCGCCTCTCTTTCCTCAATGAAGAAAACATGACTTGCATGGACATTTCCTCTGACGAGGAGGCCGAGCCAGATTATAACGCACGCGGGAAGAGCAAGAGCTCCCGAGCTTCTAGCTCTCGCTTGCGCAAGCGGAGGTAGTTTCCCGGACACCGGTATCATCATCCACTCCTCTCACATCATGGCATTGCATAGAGGACTATGCAAACTTTTAGAGTGAGTGAGCTTTCTTTACTCCGGTCTTCTCCCTTCCTTTCTATATGACCGTTTGACTTGTCATGGTTTGTTGTGATTGATACTGTTATTCTATGATGGATATTCTGGCATTGTATCTTATATGCCATCTTATTCGTGGGCCTGGTCCATATCTTCAGGCCCCACCTTGTGACTGTATGACATACTTTCTTGCTTGAGTCCGCACTCTGTTATGGTTAGTATGCTTTTCATATGAGTTGTGTGAAATTTTTTTTTGCATGTGTATGAATTGTCCTATGATAGCCATTTTGAAAATTTTATGAGCTGAATGCATAATTGGGTAGAAATGATCAAAGAATTAAGTCTGGAGTAATACCTCCTTGTTAGAGTTACTTTTTGATCATGTCCATGTATTCTATGATTTTGAAATTTTGTGATTTGGATTGGTTTGAGATGTTCATTAGTGGGTCAAACATTTCTATGATTGTTAAATCAACTAAGGCTTGCAACTTACATGAGAATCATATTAAGATACATATTTGCTTAGTTTTTCTTTTAATTCCTTTCTGTTGTTGGGGAGACACTACATTTGTCAAAAAGGATATGTTATCAACTGCTGAATAAAAAAAAATCACCCTTAGATTCCTCTACTTGGCACTGCGAAAAATTGGCAGTGGTACCGAAGGACATGAGTTGAAATCTAAGGGATGGGAAGTTGAAATCAATTAAGAGACTCCTCTACTTGGCATTGCGAAAAATTGGCAATGGTACCTAAGGTTATGAGTTGAAGTCTATTGCAATAATCAGTGTACCATACCCTGATGGAACATTTGAGTTAACCCCAACGATTTGAATAGGGAGGATTGGAATTGCATGAGTGTTATGTGTAGGCTTGATTGAATCCTATGTTTGTTGCTTACAAGGTTGTTTGGCATCTAGAAATTGTGGGATTAAACTGTTGAACACTTGAAACAACCATTTACTTGATTTCTCCTAATTAGACTTTGGATTGTTATTAAATGTTTTTCTAACTTGGATGTATGCCTCAACACAAAAGATTATTCTTACACCCATCATGTATTTCATCTTATTTTATTGCTTGAGGACAAGCAAAGATTTAAGTCTGGAGTATTTTGATGCCTTGCATTATGGTAGTAATTTTGATGGTCATTTCATGCTAAATCTAGGGTTATTTTGACACTTTTATACTCTTTATAGGCTTATTTCCTTCATATCTTCGGAATCTTCACTTTTTGGTGTTTTTGTAGAATTTTAGGTAAAATCACCCTTTTTCAACATATTTTGGAGATTCTAAGGCCATGAGACAATTTCTTATGCGAAAACGAAGCCACACGTCAAATTTGGGCCAAAACAGAGTTAGCCCCCAGTCGCCAGCCAGCAGAACTCACAGAGAGCTTCACGGCCGGGATTTCCTTCAGGCCGAAAACTTCACAGAACAAAGTGATAGCCCGAAAGGGAACACTACAAGTCTGGCACGCATGTACCTTGGACTAATCCCCGGCAACGGCGCTAAAAACTTGATAGGCTTCCGCAAGTGCACGGAACTATCGAAGTAATAAAGAAAAGTATCGAATCCACAAGGACCTTATTGTTAAGTACCAAATAGGGGTATTCTTACTAGCTAAGCGAACCGATTCTAGTGCAAAGTAATAATGGAAAACACACGAACTCAGATAATCAGAGAGATAAATATGGGACTAGGGTTTCATCCACCTTAATTTCAATGATAAGATATAAATAAAAAGGTTCGTCAATCAAATCTTGCTACGATAAAGACCTAATTTACTTTATAAAGGGATTATCTCACTTTCGTGCAGACAATCACGTAGAGATAAATAAATCATCAATCAGAGAATTCAAAGATCACTTTTGTGCATCCGAATTCTAGGTTGATAATCTCTAGTGGAATCTCAGGATCACTTTCGTGCATCCGAGTCTCTACACTAGTTCTACTCATGGATCTCCAACATTCCGATCCTCACTTTCGTGCAAGATCTCCACGTTTGACAAATAGACATCGATCTATAGATACATGTTATAATCATGGCAATTATTCTACTAGAACAGATCAAATAGGATCTACCTAAGGAAGGGTTCCTAACATGCAATTCTAGGGTTCCAAGCTCTCAAGCAAATCACCTTTCAGTCTCATTGTGAAAACTCTAAGAACATAATTAATAACATGCAATTATAGAGAATCTAAGCACAATTTATCACAAGAGTAAAATTATCACAACAAAGATTATCATGACGAAAGAAAAGAGTTATCTAATCATTAAAACCCTATGTCCCAATATAGGATTAAGCTTGCATGGAGGAAGAATTACAATAAAGCATATTTTCAAATAGTCAAAAATCGAAGAAGGGAAGAAGAAAGGTTACAAAACAGGTGCCGTAATTTGCAGGAAAACTTGATGAATAGTGCTATCACCACCAATTTCATCAATTCCTCCTCCGATCGAACTCCTCTTCCTCTGAAACTTCTGGTACGTCCTCCTCTCCTCTAGGCGAAGCTTCTGAGTGAAAATCACGGCCTGAGGTGCCCTCTACGCCTCTCGACGCGAGGCCAAACCCTAGCTGCCTTTCTGGTGATTTCTCCCTCGATACTGGATACCCCCTTCCACTTCGTGCGTCTTCCCCTCTTAAACACGAGTCCAGAACATCTTTTGGATCTCGATTTGGAGCTCTAGATCAAAAGTTATGGCCCTCGCAAGTTTCAGGCCCGTAAGAGTCGCGCAACCTAGTGCAAATTACGGCCGTAAAATAAATTACGGCAGTGCCGTAAAATCAACTGAACTTTCTGGTCAGAAATTGCTCTAAATTATGGCTCGTGTTATTTTTTATGGCACTGCCATATTTTTGGGCAGAAATTACACCCGTAATATCCATTACACCCGGGTGTATTTTTCAAACTCGCTCCGATTTGCATGAAAATTGGCGGGCGGCTTCGTTTTGACGTCCTGAATCCATTGGTGCGCTCAAATCCTTCAAAATCCATCAAAATATGGCACTTTTATATGAAATTCATGAAAAATAAGAAATTCTGTAGATTCCGTAATATTTAGCAAATAATGCTTAAAAACAAGCAAAAGTTAATAAATATGACACGAAAAGAAATATAAAATGGCATGAAATTTACTATAAATTTTGGTGTCATTAAATACATAAGGCTCAAACTTTGCTTGTCCTCAAGCAAAAATCAAAAATTGATCATCAGAATAACCTTTTCATGCTCAATAAATTTCTAAAATACAACCCATCAATGAAAAATTCCACCAATTGATTTACAAAACTTCAAATAAACATATTATCCTTAGATCTCAACCCTCTAGATCCACAATTCAATTAAATAAAACTTTGCAACTTGTATAATAAATAGAATTTTCAATCTCATGCTTTCACCCAGTTTTCAGTTCAAATCTATCATGCTTCTGTTTACAGGAATTAGGTTTCCAAGATCTTTTTCGACACATGATTTTTTTTTTATGTATTTTGTTTGTTTTTGTAAAGATGGCATGTACCCACTTAGATACACACTTTTTATTTTTGACTTCAACTCTTGTCTTCGGTACCACTGTCAATTTTACACAGTGCCAAATAGAGGAGTCTTATTATTTTTCACTCTCATTATTTTTCATGCATAGACTTCAACCCATGTCTTAGGTACCACTATCAATTTTACATAGTGCCAAGTAGGGGAGTCTCTCACTATTTTTATGGATCTTGGATTCTTCCTTCCCAACAAATAGCAAAATAGACTAAATATTTACTAGGTTGATCAATTGATATCAATTCACAAATCATACTCATATGCACATTTTAGTTAAAGGAGTAGTTTCACTTTTAGATCTTATTCCTCAAATAACACATCTATCCAAAGTTTCATGCATCAACCAATGTCAAATTTCAAAAGATAGATATGCACTGAAGAAATAAATCTAACATGATAGGGTTTTTCTCTAATCACAAGTATAAATACTCACATCATCAAGGAAGACATTTTATCAATAAAAATTTTATCAATAAATCATGTCATTATATAGTAGAAAGTGGATCATATGCTTTCATCAATTTCAACAAATTTGAATAATATCATCTTCAAAACAATGAGTTCCATATATCCATAAAATCATTTTTCAAGAGAAAACCAATAAGTAGTATAAATATGATAAAGTCAAAGATGCACTATATGAAATAGTCATTAATAAAAGAGTGCAAGTGATACTCACAAAACTATATAGATCATGCTCAGTCATTGTCAGGCCAATGCAGCTGGGTCCAAAAATGTGTCTTTTGAAAATTTTCTGCAAAAATTTAAGGTACATAAGGCTCAGATCAAAAACAGTCTCAAAAAATAATAATGATAAAAATAATTTTCTCAAGGGAGAATCAGAGATGTCACCGGAGGTCTGAAAGATGCTGATGCAAGCGGGCAGAGGTGGAATAGATGCTAGCTGAAAAGCTACTAGCAATGATGGTGCCGACAATGGAGTGAGTAATCTCTAGTGGCCTGCTAGAGAATACAGTCCTGTAGGTGAGATCGTCAGCCGGTGGTGCGAGAGATAGCACTGCGTAGAAAAAAAATCAGTCACTAATGAAGAGTCTACTGCATAAATAATTCAAATCAATGGAAATAGGGGCAGTAGAAGAAGCATGAAGCTGCTGGTGATGCTCTGCAAGAGGTGGAAGACAGTTTCCCTTGAAAATTTCTGAATCTGGACGCAAAAGAAGCAATAACAAATTGCAAGCAAACAGTGCAGTTTTTGAATTTTTTATGAAAAGTAGTCCTACCCAAAAATAAGATTTAATGATCCAAATAGAAAATGGACAGAACCACGTAATAGAATAAGAGATATTCTTTTCAGACATGTGAAAATCAAAGGATCAAAATCTATCAGAAATTTAGGGCATCAGCAGAAAGAAGGCTACTCAGATTAAAAACTGCACAAATTGCACAAAAGTTAATAAAATTCAAAAAGTTACTATGTGTCCTAGAATGATGAGAAAATATTTTCATGAAAATAATTTATCCACAAGATAGAATGACACGCGTTCTTTCAATTCCAAGTGGAAAATTTGGGTTTCAAGTCATCGAAACATCTCAAAAAGTGGCAGCAAAAGTACTAATCAGAACAGTCAGAAAAAACTGCTGCATAAATTAATCATAATCAAAAAGTTGCTATGTGTTTTAGAATGATCCATGAACTTTAAAACTCAGAAAAAATATCCAGATGATAGATAAAGATGAGTACTTCGATGTTGTGCCAAAGCTCAAAATTATTCTTAACCTAGTTTCTTAAAATCACAGCGAGAAAACACCTACTCAATAAGCAAACTGCAGAGAGAAGAGTGCAGATTTTTTTTTCAAAAATAATAGAAAAATTAATTCTAAAAAAAACTAGGATAAAAGAAATTAAGCTAAGATAGAGTACTTGGGTTGCCTCCCAAGAAGCGCTAATTTTAAGTCATTAGCTTGACCAAAAATCAATATCATGGTGAAGCAAGTGAATCAGTACCAAAATAGATTGCAAACAATTTTCTACATTTTTTTTGTCCATAAAGCTTAGCCACAAATCCAAAAATCCAGAATTGCATATAAATCACAATTAAAGTGGCTTTCTTAAATATGCAGAAATCAAAATCAAAATCTTCACATGAAGGATATTTAATGATCTTCCTAAATTTATCAGAGAGTAAAATCATTAGTCCTTTCTTCAACTTTATTTTTTCAATCACAATAAGACTTTTATCAAAATATTCAAGCATTGGATCATCATAATAATAGTTATGTCTTTCATTGGATTCCTCAATAAAGCACAAATTTTCAATTAAATCAAAAGGTTGAGCAATAGATATGGGCAAAGCATCAACATGGTGAGATACATCAATTTTTGCAACATTCAAATCATCTACAGGTTCCTCATGTTCATCATCAAACAATTTATCAATATCAAAATTATCAACAAAGTCAAGATGAGACTCTTCAAAATTAATTTCCTCATGCTTCCCCACAAATAATTCATCATCAGAAGAGTCAAAATCAGAATCATATGAAAAATAAGATTTATCAATATTTACAATAGAATTAGAGTTGACCACAAGAGATTTATCATTAATTTCAAAAATATCACCAAAATCACAGTGGGGCTCATCAATGTCTATAATTTTTGAACCTTCATCATGCTCATCAGATTTAACCATAAACAAGATATTATCAAAATCAGAATTATCATCAAAAGAAGGTTCTTCAATTTTAATTTTCTCAATCTTTTCCTCAAATAAATTAGCAGATGAATCAGTTCTACAATCATCAAAATCAGAGTGAGAATCAATAATTTTCACATAAGGCTCAATCTCAAAACAATCATGATCACAGGGGGATTTTTCTAGTTCAAGTTCCTCAGTATCAAATTCAAATTGTGGTTCAGAAACATGATCATAGCAATCATCATATAAAGAAGTTCGGTTTTCCCATCTAGAATACAATCGATCTTGTTCTTGCCATGATAAATTTGGTTTTAAAAATGGGCAATCAGAGGAACAATGATCAGGATATCCACAAATAACACAGTAATCAGAAGAACAAGATTGCATATAAGATTTAAATTGATCTACAAGAGATTTACCTTGTGGCATGTATACCTCACCTCTTTCAGTTGCCCAGGAGTTGTGATTAAAAGACATGTTTTCAAATCTATCAAGAACAGAAAGATAATCCAACACCAATCAATCAAAAAAAATTTATTATTTTTTATTTTTTTTCAGAATATAGAAAAAAATAGAAAATCTAAAACACAAGCAAATTCACAAATCTTCAGATATCATAGTTCTGTCACAACTGTGAAAATCCAAAACTTGCAAAAAGAAAAAACAAAGTTAAATCTAAAACAAAATACTTAGTCTAGCAATACTAACAACTATTTTGATATTAACAAAACTAAGGTCCCCGGCAACGGCGCCAAAAACTTGATAGCCCGAAAGGGAACACTACAAGTCTGGCACGCGTGTATCTTGGACTAATCCCCGGCAACGGCGCCAAAAACTTGATAGGCTTCCACAAGTGCACGGAACTATCGAAGTAATAAAGAAAAGTATCGAATCCACAGGGACCTTATTGTTAAGTACCAAATAGGGGTATTCTTACTAGCTAAGCGAACCGATTCTAGTGCAAAGTAATAATGGAAAACACACGAACTCAGATAATCAGAGAGATAAATATGGGACTAGGGTTTCATCCACCTTAATTTCAATGATAAGATATAAATAAAAAGGTTTGTCAATCAAATCTTGCTACGATAAAGACCTAATTTACTTTATAAAGGGATTATCTCACTTTCGTGCAGACAATCATGCAGAGATAAATAAATCATCAATCAGAGAATTCAAAGATCACTTTCGTGCATCCGAATTCTAGGTTGATAATCTCTAGTGGAATCTCAGGATCACTTTCGTGCATCCGAGTCTCTACACTAGTTCTACTCATGGATCTCCAACGTTCCGATCCTCACTTTCGTGCAAGATCTCCACGTTTGACAAATAGACATCGATCTATAGATACATGTTATAATCATGGCAATTATTCTACTAGAACAGATCAAATAGGATCTACCTAAGGAAAGGTTCCTAACATGCAATTCTAGGGTTCCAAGCTCTCAAGCAAATCACCTTTCAGTCTTATTGCGAAAACTCTAAGAACATAATTAATAACATGCAATTATAGAGAATCTAAGTACAATTTACCACAAGAGTAAAATTATCACAACAAAGATTATCATGACAAAAGAAAAGAGTTATCTAATCATTAAAAATCAAAGGGATTAAACCCTATGTCCCAATATAGGATTAAGCTTGCATGGAGGAAGAATTACAATAAAGCATGTTTTCAAATAGTCAAAAATCGAAGAAGGGAAGAAGAAAGGTTACAAAACATACAACACCGTAATTTGCAGGAAAACTTGATGAATAGTGCTGTCACCACCAATTTCATCGATTCCTCCTCCGATCGAACTCCTCTTCCTCTGAAACTTCTGGTGCGTCCTCCTCTCCTCCAGGAAAAGCTTTTGAGTGAAAATCACGGCCTGAGGTGCCCTCTACGCCTCTCGATGCGAGGCCAAACCCTAGCCGCCTCTCTGGCGATTTCTCCCTCGATACTGGATAAACGTTCCCCCTTCCACTTCGTGTGTCTTCTCCTCTTAAATATGAGTTCAGAACATCTTTCGGATCTTGATTTAGAGCTCTGGATCAAAAGTTATGGCCCTCGCAAGTTTCGGGCCCGTAAGAGTCGCGCGACCTGGTGCAAATTACGGCCGTAAAATAAATTACGGCAGTGCCGTAAAATCAACTGAACTTTTTGGTCGGAAATTGCTCTAAATTACGGCCCGTGTTATTTTTTACAGCACTGTCATATTTTTGGGCAGAAATTATACCTGTAATATCCATTACACCCGGGGTGTATTTTTCAAACTCGCTCCGATTTGCATGAAAATTGGCGTGCGGCTTCATTTCGACGTCCTGAATCCATTTGTGCGCTCAAATCCTTCAAATTCCATCAAAATATGGCACTTTTATCTAAAATTCATGAAAAATAAGAAATTCTGTAGATTCCGTAATATTTAGCAAATAATGCTTACAAACAAGCAAAAGTTAATAAATATGACATGAAAAGAAATATAAAATGGCATGAAATTTACTATAAATTTCGGTGTCATCACAAAGCACAGCCAGGTGAACCTGGCGGGGTTCACCGCTCTTCTTTCAGCCAAACTTCACAGAACGAATCACGGCTAGGTGAACCCGGCGGGGTTCACCCGTGATTCTGATCTAGGCTCACGTGCGAGACCGACCTCTACTCGGATTTTTGATGATTGCTGACCCGTTTGGAGTCCAAATTTGGCAGGTGAGGACTCTATGGAAAGCTCTTTTGAAGGAGAACGTAGGGGATATAAAAGCCCTAATTTTCTTGCCCTAATTATCGAGGAATCATGCGATGAAGCGGTGCAGGTGGAAGAACACGGCGAAAGGAGGAGTTCAAGGCGATTTTCAGAGATTGAATCATCGGAGCGTCATGATTCTTGCATATTTGCTTTGGTTTATCCTCTCCTATCCCTTAGAAACTCTTCCTTGTGATTTTCCTATGTTAAAAGAGAGATTTTTGAACGTTTCAATGACGATTGTAGCAGCATAACCCTATTTTGGGGCTTGGTTGAAAGCCGTTGACAAATTTAATCACAAACTCTATCTTTATTCTGTTGTTTGGATTGTGTTGTGAGCATATTTTACTTTGAAGTGTTTATTTCATGATCTTACCTTGGCCGAGTACTTTCACGTGTTAGTCGTTACGATTCATATCGAGAGAAGGATCGTAAGGGTGGAATCCCTTAGTAAAACTTCCGAGACCTTGACACGAGAGTGCTTGGTCTTCGCTTAAGGGTTTTATAATCTGCCATAGAACTCATTGGGTTCGTCTTAGAACGATCCACCGCGAGAGTAAAAGGTCGATCTAAGCCGAACACCGGGGTGTACACTCGAGAGAAGGCACCTTGTACTTTAGGGTTAGATTCCTTGTGCAAATCAATAATACAAATAACCCACATCTGTCTTGTGTGATTAAAGTGGTCATCGTGGTGAAAACCAAAAGCCCTAATTTCTCTCTCATATTTAATCTCTATCGTCGTAGTGTTGTTTGCTTATTTTCGATTTCTGCTTTCAAAACCCAATTTTGATTCGCCTATCTATTAGGACTCGGATTTTCTGGTACTCAACCTTGTTCCCTGTGGGATTCGATATCTTTTATATTACTTCGACATAACTGTGCACTTGTGGGACGTGTCAGAGACCCCCCCCCCCCCCCACACACACACACTTCGCGTGTGGTCTTGACCCTACTAAGTTCCTAGATTGGTTCGCCTCGATGGATACCTACTTTGACTTGAGTGACACCCCTCAATACATGCGAGTTCGCATAGTCCGCACCTTGCTAGATGGTCCCGCGCACCTACATTTGCAAAATGTAGAGCGCCAAAACGAACAGAACGCTCTCCCTCCCATTACCCGATGGGAGGAGATGAAGTATCACCTTCGTGAGCGATATGTCCCACCCTCCTATAGCCAGCGTCTCCTTGACCAGTATAGCAGCCTTCAGCAAGGATCGGGCTCCGTTGCGGAGTATCGTTTGACCTTCGACACGTTGTAACTCTGTTGCAATTTGCAAGAGGATCCTGAATTGGATTTGTCTGAATTTAAGAACTGGCTCTGTTCGGATATCCGACGAGCTTTACTTACGTATGGGTCCGAGTCCCTTAACCAAACCTACCAGCGCGCATTGGACATCGAGCAAGACCTCCGCGCAGTGACCCGTCGCAGCGAGTTTATCCCTCCTCGGGTGTCCGCACAACGGTGGACCACCGCATTCCCACCATAGGACTGAACGCGCTGAGCTGCATTTGGACCCTCATCCCGCGCCTAGATCTCATGGTTCCCCTTGGCACCCATCCCAGGAGGTTGTGCCTTCTCGCCCCACTTGGGAGGAGAAAGGCAAAGCCCCCACCGTTGGGCCGGCCGAGCGCATCCATTGCTACAATTGTTTGCAGCCGGGCCACTACTCTAGGGACTACCCTAAGAAGTCCGCAGTCGCGGACAAGAACCACACATGTGTAGCCACTATTACCCGAGAGCGCGAAGAGCGTGATGTGGAAGCCGAGTGTTACATGAGTGGTGAGGAGTCGGGTCACCCCACACTCGCGATTGTGAGGTGCACCCTTGTGCAAACCCCGCCCTCCAAGGATTGGAGGCACACGAGCATATTCACCACTCACATCAAGTGCAACGAGCACTCATGCAAGATTGTCATCGATGGGGGAAGTAGTTTGAACGTGGTCTCTCGGACCGCGATTACTTGCTTCGGTCTTCCCCTAGAGCCCCACCCCAAACCCTACTCGATCGCGTGGGTTGACGCATCAAGCCTCCTGGTTACCCATCGTTCCCAAGTTCCCATCGCATTTGAGGAATATCGTGAGAAGGTGTGGTGTGACGTGGCGGTGATGGATGTCGCCCACGTCCTTTTAGGACGCCCCTAGCTCTATGATAGAGATGTGGTTCACTATGGCCGGTCGAACACATATGTGTTTGACCACGGTGACCAAAAGATCCGTTTGATCTCGACCCCACCCAAGGAACTGTGCACGTCCACGTCCAAGGGCGTGATCGTTCCCCCCACCACTGCCCCGCTAGCACCCACTATGGTGTCCCTCATCCGCACGTCTATGCTTATGCGCGAGGCCACGGAATCCAAGGTCGTCTACGCCTTGATGTTGCGTGAGTCCCTGGAGTCCTCCCCTGTAGTAGACACGAGACCATGCCCGAATGTCTCCGCCCTTTTGACTGAGTTTGCTGACATTAGCCCAGAGGACCTACCCCAAGGTCTCCCACCGGAATGGGAGATCCAGCATGCTATTGACCTTGTTCTAGGAGCACCCCTCCTGAATCTGCCCCCCCCCCCAATTGTTTGAACCCCACCGAGCATGCTGAACTACAGCGTCAAGTGGATGACCTCCTCACTAAGGGATATATCCGTGAGAGTCTAAGTCCCTGCGCTGTCCCTACATTGCTCACACTCAAGAAGGATGGGTCGTGGCGCATGTGCATTGACAACCGCGCCATCAATAGGATCACCATCAAGTATAGGTTCCTTATCCCTAGGCTTGATGACATGCTAGACTTAGTTTTTGGGGCATCTTGGTTCTCTAAGCTAGACCTTCATAGCGGATACCACCAAGTCCGCATCTGCGAAGGTGATGAATGGAAATCCGCATTCAAGACCAAGGACGGTCTTTACGAATGGCTTGTCATGCCATTCGGGTTGTCCAGTGCCTCGTCCACTTTCATGTGGCTCATGAGCCAAGTTCTCAAGCCCAACATGGGCAAATTTCTGGTCGTCTATTTTGATGACATCTTAATTTTCAGCTGGATCCCAGAAGAATACTTGGAGCATCTTTGCTCCACGTTTGACCTCCTGCGCAAGGAGCGGCTCTTCCTTAACACAAAGAAGTGCTCCTTCATGACCAACCGCGTCCACTTCCTAGGCTACATCGTGTCCGACGAGGGTCTCTCTATTGACCCAGCGAAGGTCGAAGCCATCCGGCATTGCCCCGAACCCTGCACTATGTCCGAGGTCAACAGCTTTTTGGGCTTCGTGGGCTTTTATCGCCGCTTCATTCGGGGCTTCAGCATGATTGTGACCCCGCTGACCAATGCTTGTCCAAAGAGGACTTTGAGTGGACCCCAGCCACACAACGCGCCTTTGAGGCCCTTAAGGACGCCATAGCCACAACCCTTGTTCTCCAACTTCCAGACTTTTCAAAAGTCTTTGAAGTTGCATGTGATGCCTCCGGTACCGGTATCGGAGGGACCTTGAGTCAAGATTGCCACCAGGTCGCCTTCTTTAGTGAGAAGTTGAATGCTGTCCGCCAGCGTTATTCGACGTATGACAAGGAGTTCTACGCCATTGTCCAGTCGCTCCGTCAGTGGAGGCACTATCTCCTCCACCGCGAGTTTGTCCTCTATAGCGACCACCAGGCCTTGTCATTCCTTAGTGCCCAAAAGAAGTTGGGCGCCCGCCATGCCAAGTGGGTTGAATACTTACAACAGTATTCCTTTGTGATCAACCACAAGGCAGGTAAGGAAAATGTTGTCGCGGATGCATTGAGTCGAGTCCGCACCCTCCTCTGCGTGATGCGCACGCGCATCAACACTTTCAACCATGTTAAGGAGGAGTACACCACCTGTCCTGATTTCGGCATCACGTATGTCGTCTTGACCTAGTCCCCTGACATTGAGTCCCTGTATCAGCTTTGTGAGGGCTACCTCTTCTTGGGGAGTCGCCTGTGCATTCCCCGCACTTCGCTTCGAGATCATCTTTTACTCGAGCTGCACACGGGTGGCGTCGCCGGCCACCATGGCCGGGACAAAACCCTTCAGTTAGCGGAGGAATGCCTCTTCTGAAAGTCCCCTACCACGAGGGGGCGAAACCCTAATAGGCGCATGCAGAGGTTTTAACACAGCGGAAAAGGTTTCTAGATCGATGCATGCAGTATGATCAACTTTAAAATTTTGTATACATGAGAATCGATCCTTACCGATGCCATTTCTTGGATGGCGTCTAGGAAGTAGAGAGTCAAACGCTTCTCCTCCAAATGGTGCGCACACAAGGTGATCAATGCGCCTACTCCCTTAGTGCTCCTTGTGCTAGCAAGGTTCCAAGGTCTCCTGATCGAATGGAAGGGAAGGAGATGTTTTTTTCTTCTTGGCCGAATCCTCTCCAAAGCGTCAAGGCGACACACGACGAGTGAACCTTTAGAGAGAGGGGCGAGAGGCGAGAATAAAACTTCTCTTGGCGTGAACGTGAGGCGTGGCCTCATGGCTTCTAAAAATAGCAAACCACCAACGTTCATGCGACCATGGGTTTACCCGAACGCATTTTGCTCTCCCCTTGAACCATGCGCTCACATGATGAGCTGGTTCAATTTCGGTTTGGTTCAAAGACCAATTAAGCCATGCATCTGGTTCAGATCACAATAAACCCTAAAGGTTCAAGATCCAACCGTTCATCTCTTGATGCTCTTGATCTCACCGATCTAGCATCAATTCTCTCGATCGAAGCTTACCGATCTCAAGCCCTAATCAATCAAACATGACCAGACCAGATCTCACTTACAATCAGAGATTAAATCCCTTTAAACTGAACCAGAACAATTCAGTCCACACGATCTGACTTAAGTAAGCCATATCATCAAATTGTGCGACCCTAAGGGTTTCCTTTAAATGTCGGTAACGATAACTTACGTTATCACGATCAGTGAGGGGTATCTAGCAACACATCACTGTCTCCCGATATAAAGGAAAGAGTCTTCCAAGACTACACCCAAACCACAGCACAAGTGTGAACCCAACTCACTAGGCATATGTGTTTCCTTTGCCACTGGACGTTCTTATTGGACAAGCGTGTCAAGCCTGTAATTCCAATATGATGAGAATGATTAGATCAGATGATCATAGTCATCTGGGTATGGCCATACACTTTCTCAATCATCTCATCCAGGGGGCCCCTATAGAACATCACACTCCAATCAAGGAGACGGCAATCCTATATCTATCACTAGTGCCCTAACATGACTCATGCTCATTATCCAAGATAATCTATAACCATTATGTTTCAAATGATATCGAACTACCTCAAAACAATGTCAATCATCATTTAGAAACACAAGTGATCTCAAGTCAGAGGAAATATGCCACTTGTTTGCATATAAGGATTATTCACTTTGTGACAAGCAATTGAATATCCTAAGTAGGGTCTGTCCAGTACATCCAATATACCCATGAGTCTACATCTTATTCCATGCTCGAAGCATCCTATAAGATTAGAACACATATTAGTCTTAATCATATCAAGGCTGTCTCATGTTCACCAAGATATCTCGACTAAGGACAAAACTGCATGTCAGCCAAGCTGAACAGCATTGAGACATTATTCAGAAGTATACATATTGCAGCAGATGATGTAACAACCTGAATAACAACCATTGCCTTTATAAACGTAGAGTTTAAACATGATACTGAAATAATCCCAAGGCTTCAAACATTAGCCTTAAGGGCATACCCCAACATCTTCTGGCCATCCCCCCGCAAGGACGTCGAGCGTATCGTGTGTTATTGTGGCACCTGCCAAATGGCCAAACCCAGACCTGCGAACACTGGCCATTACACTCCATTGCCGGATGTCGAGGGTCCATGGCATGACCTCAGCATGGACTTCGTCCTCGGGTTACCTCGGACCACGTCCCGATTTGACTCCGTCTACATGGTTGTAGACCGGTTTTCAAAGATGGCGCATTTCATCCCTTGTTCACGCACCGCAGATGTGTCCCACATGGTGCATCTTTTCTTGAAGGAGATAGTCCGTCTTCATGGTCTCCCTTTGACCATTGTGTCCGACTGCGACACGCGGTTTGTGAGCCACTTTTGGCGCTCACTTTGGGCCCTCTTAGGCTCCACTCTGAAATTTTTCACCACTTACCTCCCCCAAACTATTGGGCAAACTGAGGTGGTTAATCGTAGTTTGGGTAACTTGCTCCGGTGCCTTATCGGTGATCACCCAAGGTCTTGGGATACCATTCTCCCCATGGCGGAATTCGCGTAAAATAGCGCAGCTAATAGGCCTATGGGTCTTAGTCCCTTCTGGATCGTTACGGGCCGGCAAACCCGCAAACCTATCGACCTGCATGACCTACCCATAGACTCTCATTTATCTGCGCATGCATACTCCTTTGCCCAACATGTAGCTAGATTGCATGACGAAGTTTGGCATCGTATCTTTTTGGGCAACACTCATAATGCGATGAAGGCCAACGAGCACCGTAGGCCACATCATTTTTCTGTGGGTGAGTTGGTGAGGGTGCATATCCACCCCGAGAGAGTGTCAAACAGGGCTCATTTTAAGCTCCAACCACATTACATGGGGCCCTATGTGGTGGTGCGGCGGATCGGCTCCAACGCCTATGTGCTAGACCTACCTAAGGACATGGGAATCCACCCAGTCTTCAACGTGGCGGATCTGCTTCCATTCTACGGTCCTTTGGAGGAGCCCCTCAACACCGATGAGCCTCTTCCACCTAGTTCTCCGGAGGAGAACTCTTCAAATGTGGGGGGGGGGGGGAGTTGATGCAGGAGAAGACAACATGAAAGAAGGGGAAAATCTGGCCTAGATGGCACCCCAAAAATTTTCTATAGAAAGTTCCTCAGGGCACCCAGTGACGGAAGCAACGCCCCGTGAGTCCTGCGGACAACTACCCGATTCAGGGGCGGCTTCACATGCACAAGTTAGATTTTCCACATAAAGTTCCTTGGGGTACCCAGCGACGGAAGCCATGCCCCGTGAGTCCTGCGGACACCTACCCGATTCGGGGGCGGCTTCACATGCACAAGTCAGATTTTCCATAAAAAGTTCCTCGGGGTACCCAGCGACGGATGCCACGCCCCGTGAGTCCTACGGACAACTACCCGATTCGGGGGCGGCTTCACATGCACAAGTCAGATTTTTCACAGAAAGTTCCTCGGGGTACCCAGCGACGGATGCCACGCCCCGTGAGTCTTGCGGACAACTACCCGATTCGGGGGCGGCTTCACATGCACAAGTCAGATTTTCCACAAAAAGTTCCTCGAGGTACCCAGCGATGAAAACCTTACCCCGTGAGTCCTGTAGACAACTACATGAAGAAAGTCACATGTGTGGAAACTGCCGTGGCCAGGCCGCAGAAGTTTCTGTGAACCCCGGCACACTTGTTCACGGCCGTGCGCACCAACATGGCCATGCCGTGATCACCCCAGAAGACGCAAAACTGCCCCGACGACCCCGTTTCGATGTCCACAACCCTCCATACCATGTTGAACCATCCATGGAGGACCCGAAGGAGCCTAACAAGGTGGAGGTATGGCGATCTCAATGCACTTCTCGACCACACCAAAGCCCTTTCGCCCAAGGGCATGGGCGGCTGTCCACCTAAAGGCCCAACACCTGAGAGGCCGTGCAATCATCTTAGCAACTGATAGACTTCCGCAAGTGCACGGAATTATCGAAGTAATAAAAAGATTATCGTTCCCAACGAGGACTACGTAGTTAAGTACTGACTTTTCGACTTGTTTAAATCCAGGCAAAATAGATGAATGGTTATGATAAACTTCTAAGCACGAACAATTCAAAAGCAGCTTTTAGAGGGTTCAAGTTCTAAGAGAATCGGGATTTCTGAGTTTCACCACACTGACTATTATGAATCTTATAAAGATTACTCAATCAATAGAAAATATCTATCATGAAAGGAACTTTTCCTAATGTACATATCACCTCCTCTCAGAGTGTAATACAGTGTTTAATTAAGTTAACTCCCTACTCTCATGACAGTTAACCTAACTAAACCCATTAAGTTCTATGAAAAGCTATTAAATCCTTCAGACGAATCCAACCTACTCTCGTGATTGGATTCGAAGGTCCAACTGAAATAGATCGGACGTTGCAATTCACCTCTCGGTCCTTCTTGCAATGTCTAAGACGCAATTATACGTGGCCAAGGTATATTACGCAATAAACACAACTTCAATCAAATCATGATAATAATTTTGTACAAAAAGAGTATGAATAAAGATTAATTCATAAAAGTCAGTGGGCTAAGCCCTAAATCCCGAAACAATGATCTACTCACTCATGTTCTTAAGGAAATACATGTTTGTACGATGAACAAGTATAGATCTAGTAAAAATTGCAAAGAATTCACTAAGACAACAATAAAACTGGCTTTCCCTCGATCTGGAGATGAAGAAGAGTCGATCAATCGTCGCTTTTGCGTGAAATCTCGTCGGAATTTTGCTCGAAAATCAACTTTCGCCCTTGTCGCCGCCACCGCTTGTGTTCATTCGAAAAAGCTCCCTTTTTTCTTGAAAAATCTGATCTTTTATAGTTAGACTAGTTTGGAATGCCTCAGCGAACGTTTCTACAAAGTCTGGTTCCAATCTGGTTAGAATCGGTGGAGAATCGAGTAAAAAAACTCGTCGGGGCGGACGTTTTTACGATCCGTAACATGTTCACTGCCACGACCGTGATTCTTTCTATGAGTACAGCCCTTATGTCATAGAAACATTCACGGGCCGTAACAGATTTATGGCTTCACCCCGTGAAAGTTTCTATGCATATCTATACTTAGCCGTTTTTCACTCATCGCTCAAACTAGAAATTACGGCCGACCCAGAATTACAGCCAAGCCCGTAATTCTTGCATTCTTCACTATTTCAACTCCAAATTTGACGTATAAGCTCGTGATCTTCTCAGGAATCATGCTTTGGCTTCAAAACTCATGAAATCCTTCATTTTTGGGTGATTTTACCTACATTTTCATAAAAACTAAGAAAAGTGAAGATTCCGTGCAAAGTGAAGTAAAAGCACCGAAATAAGCACAAAATCATGCACATAAGCACAAAATATGATCTAAAATATAGGCAAAAATGTAGTGTAAATACAACGCATCAGCAACACAGCCCAAGAACGCGCCACATCCGACGTAACCCAGCCCACGACGTCCAAATTATGCTGCTTTGTCATGGTATGCTCCGAACGCGTCTGACCGCCCAACCGCCTCTGTATGAAGACCAGAAGACCATGCGCTAGCTTCATTGAATATTAGGTAGAAGTTTATTTTGCTTTGTCTTGTAGTAGCAGCTTGACCACCTTTGTGGCCTGCAGGAGTAGCTAGTTGTTAAAGTAGCTTGTATTTTCTGCTTTGTTTTGTTCCCTCCCCTCTTGTTCTATAAAACAGGAGGCTGGGGTGTTGCGTTCCTTAGTTCTCTTGGTAGTAGAGCACTCCTGGTGAGCTGAGAGCCTCAAGCGCATAGAAGTCGAAGTCGGTGCTTCGCCTTCAGAGTTTGTACGAGTCGAGGTCGTCACCTTAATTCCATAGTTGTTCCGATTTCTAGCTTTCAAAGACGTAAATCCCACCTCATCGGTGGGTCAGGTCCGCCTGTCTTCTCACTTCCTTGCATTCTTGCTTTTCCATTGCGATTTCTCTTTCTCCACGGGTACCCGTATGTCGGAGACGTGGACGTTCCGTGTTGTTCTGTTGTATCCCAATAAGTAGCTAGACAGAAAACTTATCTCTGGCGTTGCCACCAAAAACTTGTTGTGTCCGCAAGTGCACGGATACTCGAAATAATAAAAAATATCGATCCCACAGAGACCTTGTTTGTCAAGTACCGAATAATCAATTTCTTACTATCTAGGCAATCGAAACTATGCAAGTAAACTAATGAAGACTTTAACGAAAATACCAGAGAGAGAAACTGGGACTAGGGTTTCATCCACTTTAATTTCTATGACTAGATATGAATAGTAATTTGTCGGTTTAATTTTATCATGATAAGGACATAATTTACTTCATAAAAGGATTATCTCACTTTCGTGCAGACAACCATGTAGGGACTGATCCTCGCTTTCGTGCAAGATCTATCCCAAGATGAAAATAAGTAAATCATCCATTGAAGAACACAAGGATCACTTTCGTGCATCCGAATTTTAAGTGGATCATCTCGAGTGGAATCTCAAGGATCACTTTCGTGCATCCGAGTTTCAATACAAGTTTTACTTATGGTTCTTCAACATTCTGATCCTTACTTTCGCATAAGATCTTCACGTTTGATAAATTGACCCAATCCTAGATTCATATTATTAAACATGGCAATTATTCTTCTAAAATCAAGAGACAAGAACTAACCTAATTTCTTACAGTAAGTTCCTATCATGCAATTCTAGGGTTCCTAATTCTCAAGCAAGTCACCTTTCGGTCCTTATTGCGAAAACTCTAAAATATGATTAATAACATGAATTTATGGAGAATCAAAGAACAATTATCACATAAGTAGAATTATCATGCTAAAATTATACGTGACGAAGTAATGAAAAGTTTGTCTAGTCATTAAGAAATCAGAGGGGATTACTCCCCCATGTCCCACAAAAGGTTTAAGCTAGCATGGAGAAAAGATTACAATAAACCATAGTTTCTAGCGATGAGAAATCAAAAAGAAAAGGGGAAGAACGAATAACCACACGGCTGTAATGAAAATTACAGCTGTAATAATCGTATGAATAGTGCTAGCGCTGGGTTCTTCGTCGATTTCTCCACTGATCGAGATCCTTTCACGTTGAAACTTCTGGGGTATGTTCTCTTGCTCCAGGCGAAGCTTCCTTTCAAATTTCATGGCCGGAGATGCGTTGTATGCTTCCCGGCGGTGAACCCTAAGGCGTCAGCGTGAAACTCGATTTCTCCTTTGTCAATGGATGAAAATTAGGGCTTTTAGTGTATCTCCCTTCATCTCATCGAAAGCTCTTCTTTTGCTTCTTACAACTTTGGATTTAATGGCTTGGATCGTCCGCAATCGATCCTGCAAAAATCGGACTCAAATTTGACCGTGGAAATCGCGTCTCCAGGTTGTAATTACGGCTGTATTTTTGGTTACGGCACTGCCGTAATTTCTAGTCGGAAAGTGCTCCAAATTATGGCCCTTGAAAATCTTTATAGTAGTGCCATAATTTCTGAAATATTTCTGAATGAAAAATTCCCAAATTACGGCAGTGCTCTGATATTACGGTAGCCGTCAAAATACGGTACCGTAATATAGATTACGGCTTTGCCGTAATTTGGTCTGAAGCTCCAATCTTCATGAAATTTGACATGTTATCTCCTCTTGATGGTGGGAATTCATTCATGCATCTGGATTGCTTGAAAACGCCTGAAAATTATCAAAAACCAAAAAGAGTGTAGATTCCGCAGTAATTGATAAAAAAAGGTTTAAAAATAAGCAAAGGTTCATGAATTTGACACAAGAAGATATATGAAATGACATGAAATTTACTATAAATTTCAGTGTCATCAAACACATAAGGTTCAAACTTTGCTTGTCCTCAAGCAAAAATAAAAAATTGATCATAGGAAAAGATATTCTCATGAAGAATAAATTTCTAAAATACAATCACTAATGAAAAATCCCACCAATTGATTCATAAAATTTTAAATAGACATATCATCCTTTGAATTCAATTCTCAAAATCTACAACTTATTCGAATAAAACTTTGCAACTTGTATAAAAAGCAGAATTTCAATCTTATTAATTCATCTAATCTTCAGCTCAAATCTATCATGCTTTTGTTTACAGGAATAGGATATCTAAAAATCTTTTTCCACTCAAATTTTTCTTTTCTTCATTTTTCTTTTTATTCTTTTTGTGTTTTTGATGGCATGTACCCACATAGATACACACTTTTTATTTGGATTTCAACTCTTATCTTCGATACCACTGTCAATTTTACATAGTGCCAAGTAGAGGAGTCATTTTCTTTTTCTTTTTCTCTATTTTTTTTTCTTTTCAGACTTCAACCCATATCTTCGGTACCACTGTCGATTTTTTTTTGGATCTTGGATTCTTTCTTCCCAACAAATAGCAAATAGACTAAACATCAATTAGATTAATCAATTGACATCCATTCAAAAATTATACTAATATGATGATTTTATTCAAAAAGTAGCTTCACTTTTAAATTAAATTCTTCAAATAATATATCTACCTAAAATCTCATTCATCAATCAATGAAAAAATTTTAAAAGGAGATATATATTAGAGAAATAAATTCAACATAATAGATCTAGTCCTAATCACAAGCATGAGTTCATTCACCATCAATACAAGTCATCAACAATAAATTCCTTAAAAATATACACTAGGCCATAAATCAATCATATCAACACAAAAATATATTCATCAGTCATGAAAGTAACACAATGTTGTATCAACAAACATGCACCTCCATATGGTGCTCAAAATATCAAAATATCATCATACAACCATATCGAAATAATCATCAATATCAAAATGTGATAATACAACCCCATCGAATGAATAGAAATCAATATCATCATTATACAACCACATCAAAATAGTCATCAGAACATATAGCAATAGTAGACACAACAAGTTTGTAGAGTTATCCCTCCTATAAACAAATGAAATATCAGTAAGATAAGAAAAATAGAATGTAAAGAAATAAAGAAAAGGGATACTCACAAAACTCTACTCATCATCTGATCTAATCTCCTCGGTGTCCTCCTCTGCCACATCTATAGGATCAAAGGGCTGCTCTCTCTGGTGCCCACTATGGTCTCCACCTCTCCTCGAGTCCTAGAATCTAAAATGATCATATAAGAAATTTCTCATCTCTTCCATATAATTGCTGAGATGTTCCACATCGTAGTGAAGGTGATGCATCGAGTCCTTCATCTACCCTACGGTGTCCATCATCCTCTCCATACGATGTCCCTGACGATATATCTCAGCAGAGAGTGCCTGGAATCTGGGGTCAAAAGCACTAGACCATCCTCCAGTAGGTCTGTGGGAAGAATCAGCAGCTGGGGGAGTAGGATCAGCAGGCCGGTGAGATGGTGACTCCATACCATAAGGATCATCTCTTCCACCCCAAGTGGGTGGTGGTGGAACTACACTCAACGGTGGTGTAAAGGCGGCCTCGGCAGTATTTGGTGAAAGCTTACAATTCGCTCTTTCTTTCACAGTAGTCTTCTCTACATGAGGTAATGGTAGAGTAGGGACATTTGGTCCAAGGACCAAACAAAAGACATCCCCTTCTCTAACTATCATTTTCATTGCCATGCAAGACTCAAGATCAAGCCTTGCATTCCCCCTTGCCACTTCTATCCCATATGGTTCAACATTCAGATGTAGGGCTATAGGTGTAATCAGCCCTCCTATCACAATGGCACCCCTCTTTGCCCTAGCCACTTTATCCATGTGTTTCATCATAAAGAATGCAACATCCACTACTACTCCATTAAACATCCCCCAAAGAAAATAGAGCTCAGACTGTCTTACCATGTCATCACTATCTCCTCTGCCAAAGACAGTGTGGGCAAGAACTCTATGAACATACTTTATGCAAGGGTTCGCGATCTTTGAAGCTCTAGCAAAAATAGTAGAAAAATGAGTTTCATGGGTAATTTGGTTCCAAAACACATTCTCAATAAACCCAATTGGTATTTGGGTATACCCTCCTAAACCCAAGTGAAAAATAGATCTGACTTCTCTTATGGTTAGCTTCCTCTCAACATTAGCCAATTTGAATGTGATATCTCCTTCAGCAGGTCCATCAGAAAACTCTCTTAGATCTACATTCAAGCTACTCAAAAATTCCAAAGTAAGTGGCAAATAGGTGTATGGTGTCATCTCAAAAAATCTTCTAGCACTGATTTGCTCAAACATCCCAGATACATCCTCATAAAGTCCAAGTGCTTCTAAAGTTCTTCTATCAGCATATTTGGTATTGACAACCCTTCTTTCCACCAATTGATTGTACCTCGACTCTTGAATTTCATCCCTAAAAATAATGCCATAGGGATTTGGTGGTGTAGAAGATGTGGCTGGTCCTTTCCCTCTCTTCTTTGAAACTACTTGTTTGATCTTGGGTGCCATGAGTGAACTAAAGCTGCAACTTGAATTTCAAGACAATATAGCAAAGTATAGCAAATATTGAACTCAAATAATACTTCCAATCATGAACATGAATACTCACTAAGCATCATAGAAGCAAAAATTAATTGAATCTAAGCCTAAAATCAAGATTTCAGCTAGAGATGAAAAGGGGCGAAATGTGAACAGTGAAATTTCAGCAAATCTAGCTTGTTTGAACTCAAACTACGCACAGAAATTAGTCAAAAACCCTAGAAACGGACAAGAACTGGTCGCCTATCATCTAAGAAGTAAATAGAAGGAAGAATCTCAGAAAACGACCAAGAATCAAAGACAAACGACGAGAGGGGCGAAATATGCATAAAAACTCACCAAAATCGAGAAATCGAGCTAAAGAGTACCAGATCGGTGGTGAAAACGGGAAAGGAAGGGTTGCCGGCGAGCTATGACGGTCGGGGAAGGTCTGGAGTCGAAGGTTGGCGCTCGAACGAGTGAGACAACTCAAAACACGGCCTAGAAAACCCTAAAACACGGCACAGGAATCGCGGCTAAAAACAGAATTACGGCCATAGAAATGTTTATGGCAGTGCCGTAATCTAGTGAAATTGAAAAACATGAGCCGTAAAACGAATATGGGAGTATCATAATTTCGTCCAAACTCTCGGGTCAAAAAACGGTAGCAATTACGGTACCGTGAAAAAGCTTACGTTACCGCCGTAATATTCAGAAAACTCTCGGGTCAAAAATTAGTAGCAATTATGGTACCACAAAAATGGTTACGGTAGTGCCGTATTTTGCTCGATATTCTCTAATGAGAAAATGATCAAAATTACGGTGCCATGAAATTGAAAACGGTAGTGCCGTAATATTTAGACTTTATTTTTTTTAGGAAAGTAAAAAAAATCATCTCAAAAATACGACACCGTGGAATTCGTTACTGCAGTGCCGTAAAAGCAATGAAACTCTCAAGAAGATTTTGTACACAAAATACGGTACCATGAAAATACTTACGACAGTACTGTTATCTCGTCAAAACTTTCTGTTCGGAATTGACAGGAATTACGGTACCGTAATGTGCATTACGGTAGTGCCGTAATTTTGTGCCAAAACTTGCTTACCTACAAAAAGAAAATAGAAATTAGTTCTAAGTGCAAACTAAGGAAAAAGTAAATAAAATAAAGCAAACTAAAGTTAGAAAGCTTGGGTTGCCTCCCAAGAAGTGCTAATTTAAAGGTCTTTAGCTTGACCCTTTTGCACTCGGATTTGACTCTGATTTCTTCAATTTCCACTCTGATTTTTCTTTGATTTGAGCATCTCTTTCAATCACATAAGGCTCAGTCCTGAAACAGTGTCCAAATTTACTCAAGATCTTCTTTCCTTTATTAATCAATCTAGAGCCTCTTCTTCTTCTTCTCTTCTTCTTCTTCTTCTCAGAATTTTGATGTCCTATCTCCTGCAATCCTCTATCAATATCCTCAGAAAAATCTTTAGTTTCACTATTAGAGGATTCATCAAATAAATTACAAACATCATAAACAACATCATCAACTATGTCAACACTACAACATGATCCAGAATATGATAGTTTATTCAAAGAATCAGCAAGATCAAATTCAATTATTTTTTCACTAATATCAAAAGTGATTTTCCCTTTTTTAACATCTATGTGTGCTCCAGCAATAGTCAAAAAGAGTATACCAAGAATTATGGGATTTTTATGATTTTCTTACATGTCAAGGACTACAAAATCTGCAGGTATAAAAAATTCACCTACCTTGATTGGAACATTCTCTAGAATACCTATAGGATACTTTACCGAGCTATCAACGAGCTGTAAAGATATGGATGTGGGTTTAAGCTCTCCAATGTCCAGCTTCCTGCAAATAGATAAAAGCATTAGGCTTACATTAGCTCCTAAATCACATAAGGCTCGGTAAAAAGCCATGCTTCCAATAGAACAAGGTATAGAGAAACTACCTGGACCCTTTAGTTTTGGTGGCAATTTATTTTGAATGATAGCACTACAATCCTCAGTTAAGCCACAGTACAGGTACCATAGTTCTCTATTTTTCTTTTGTTGGACAAGATCTCTTTCAAAAATTTTGCATATTATGACATTTGAGATATAGCTTCAGTAAAAGGAATATTAATGTAAAGCTTTTTCAATACTTCAAGAAATTTGCTAAATTGCTTACCTAGTTTTGCTTGCACTAACCTTTGTGGAAAGGGTATAGGTGGCCTATAAGGTGGAGGTAAATTAGGTTTAGAATCATCTTTCTCACATGACACATCCCCTTTTAATTCATCACCTTTTTGAGGTGGCAAACTAGTTTGGGTTTGTTCATGCTCAGAAGAATTTTCTAACTCTAATTCATCATCATGATCATCATTAGGCTCTTTTTTATTGTTCACAACTTTCCCTTTCGGTTCCTCTAATTGTCTCCCACTTCTAGTGATGATAGCATTGCAGTGCTCCCTAGGGTTCAACTCAGGTTTAGCAGGTAATTTTCCAAGAGTTCTGTAAGAACTACTAGCTTGTTGTGCTATTTGATTTACCAAGATTTTGTTGTGGGCTGCTAAAGATCCTACTTGAGAAGCTAATTGACTAACCATTCCCTTAAGCTCTTCAATTTCTTTGCTTTGATTTTGCATGAACTTTTCTAGCATGGACTCAATATTTGAATTCTGATTTGAGTTTTGATTTTGATTTGGCTTTTGTTGGTATCCTCTATTTTCAGTTTGTACTCCTACATTGTTATTGTTTTTCCAAGACAGGTTGGGGTGATTTCTCCATCTAGGATTGTAGGTACCAGAATAGGGATCATTGTTTCTACTTTGGTTATAGTTCCCTAATGCATTAACATGTTCACTATCCTGACTAGCAATGACTTTACAATCTTCAGAGACATGACCAATGTTACCATATATATCACAAACAATAGATGAAGAAATAACAGCAATTTGCATCTTAAAGGAATCAAATCTGTTACACAAATAGTCTACCTTCTCTGCCAAGGTGCACCATGTTGGGCCGAAATTTCACAGCAAGGGATGGAGAACACTTTTATTGCGTAACCAATTATACAGCAAATTCATTTGATGCAACATACATTTCGCTGCGCGGGTAAACTAAAACCGGTGTAGGCATGAAAGATGCAGAACAGAAGAGCCAGAACACCAATTTCCTGTTATTGCAAGACATTGGAGTAAATAAACGAACCAAGAGTGAATGTGCCATCCAGAATTGAATCAAAACGGTGGAGTAGCTTTCTGCTTATCTTGCACTACCTAATAATCATAAGCCACAGTGAACAAAGCTATGCCAGCAACCCCAAGGCAATTGTTACGCAATCCTCAACACCAAGTGATTTTGCCTCATTAAAAGACCATGAAAACAAAACGGAGCTCCCAAGCATTCTTGAACCAATAAAACATGGATATATCGTAGATAAAGCCACCTCTCTTCCGTCTGCCTGATGCCTCTACAAAGCAAATATAGCATAAGTATTCGGCATTTGTTAAGAGACAACTATGCAGGAGAAGTGAACCTGCTATTTATTGCAGAATGCAAAATTAATTACAGGATTTGTCCGTTGGATCGTTGGGAGTAGTCCATCTATTATTCAGCCTAATAGAACTTGTCAAAATTCTAACAAGAAAACAGGTAACAAAATCAGCTTGAGTAAAGCAAGGAGCACAAAATCAAGTAAAGGCGCTGGGAACTTTTGATGATCAAGACTACAGAAGAGAGGGGATGCACAATGCGGGTCCAATCTTCATGTAAAAAAATTGTGAGGCGTTCAAATGACATTAAGATTGATGGTCAAACTTCAATGAAATCAAGTCAAAATTGATTGTGACTTAATGAAGTTGGAAATGCATTAAAATTGGATCAAAAGGAGAATCTGTCATACACTAGCATTTCAAGAAAAATGTTCGGTAGCAAATAACGAAAGGGATTTGCGGCAAAGCAAACTAATAAAAATGAATAAATGCACCCCTCCTAATAAGGCAAGGCATTTACAAGGAGATAACGTAGCAGAAAACGAATGAGGAGAATAGTAACTCATAAGAAAAGACAGGCGTTGGCAGCAAATAAAATTTCTAAAGAAAAAAAGAAGAAGCTCCAGAGGAAAATAAAAGTTTCCTAAACGCTGATAAGAAGACAAAGGGACCTTAATTAAAAAATCAGCTTTGCAAAAGACAAAAGAAAGGAAAATGAGAATAAAATATAAACATTTCTAAGGAGGATTGGAAATTGTCTGACACGGAACAGAAGCAAAAACTGAAACACGCAAAAAGGTGCAACAAAAAGGGTCATCACCCGCCACCAGCCCAAAAGGATGAGGGGACAAGTGCTGGAGAATGAGAAAAGGTAGCCGCCGCAATTGGCAGAAAAAAAAGCGGCCTCCACAGTGACAGGGATAGAGGGAGTGCGAAATAAAAAAGGGGAAGACAGCTGTGAGGGATCGGCTGAAACCTTATAAGAGAAGGGTCGCGACCAAAAAAAAAGAAGAACAGGGAGAGAGGAGCCAACAGAGAAGAAAAAAAAACACCACCGAAGGCATCGCAAGAAGAAGAGGAGACTGCAAGAAGAAGGTAAATGAAGAAAAGCTTCTCCATTCGGTTTTCTTAGGCTTCATGGATGCATTAAGCATCCTGGCTCACGATGGCTGCACACACACACGCTCTCTTCCCCCATTCGATTTTCTTAGGCTTCATGGATGCACTAAGCATCCTGGCATCACGAGAAGCACACACACAAGTTTTATACACGCAATCTTTTTATGGATGCCACCATGCACCCTGGCACTGTGTACATCATCTCTTTGGTTCGGAGAGCACTCGGTAAAGAAAGAGGAGAGAAAAGGTGATGTGGAAGGCTGAAGAATGAAAGGGAAGAGAAGGTGCTGGATTTCTAAGAAAAAGAGAGAGGAAGGAGGTGAGGGCTAAAAAAAATGCCGAGAGAATCCGTAAAAAAGAGAGTAAAAAAAAGAGACAAAAGAGAACCTTCAGCGACGATAAAACAGCCAGAAGTACGAAGAAGAGGTAAAAGAAAGAAGAATGTCGGGAAATCTCAAGAGGAAGGGGGTCGAGAAGATATACAGAAGCCGAAGAAGGAGGAGAAGCAGCGAGAGGTAGAATAGAGGCTGAAAAGCCAACCCCGAGAGCAAAAAAAAATCTAAACGAAGAAAGGGAGGACGTAAGGAGATGAAGAGTAAAAAAAAAAAAGAAGAAAAAGAAAAGACGAGAGGCGTCAAAAAGGGGAAGAGAAGAAACATGTTGAAGGTGGCAGAAGTGTAGTAGAAGAAGAAAGAAATATGCTGAAGGTGGCAGAGGTGTAGTAGAAGAAGAAAGAAACATGTCGATGGTGACAGAAGCGTAGTAGAAGAAGACTGAAGAGGTGCATGAAACAGCTGAAGGTGGCAGAGGTGTAGTAGAAGAAGAAAGAAGCATGTCGACGTTGATAGAAGCGTAGTAGAAGAAGACTGAAGAGGTGCATGAAACAAAAAAAAAAAGAAAAAGATGCGAAGAAGTTAATAAAAAGAAAACGAAAAAGGAGAAGGGACGCGGGAAGGCCAGCCAGAGCACAAAAGAAAAATAAGAACTCGTAAAAAGGGGAAGAAACAGAGCCGATATCTGAATCGTAAAAGAGAAGTACCTGTCAAAAGCCCTCCCTTGTTTCTTCTCAGGGACTTTGTCCAAAACAAAATCACATCAAGCGATGAAACCCCTCAAAGAGTTCTGTCAAAAGGCCTGCTGCCGCCTTAGAATCTTGAAGAGGGCTCTTCCTGTGAGAAGGGAATAGTGAAATGAATTGCGTCGCTAAGAGGAGTTAAGAAGGGAGAAAATCACACACAAAAAAAAAGGCAAGCTTACCTGTATGAAATCTGGTCGCAGTAAGCAGCCAGAGAATTCTACCTTGACAAAGATCGCCGGTCGCCGCCGTGCAAGGGCTCTCACAGACAAAAGAGGTATTAAAGAAAACAAAACAAAAAAAACGACAACAAATGAAAAATACATATAATAAAGAGGGCGGAGGTATACGTGGGTTTGAGGTGGATCCGACCCGAATATATTTTACTACCGGGTTGACATCTGGAACTTTGCCACCGGGTTAGCACAAATCCAACCCGCCATTGTTAAAGGAACAATCTCTCGCCGTGGTGGGATTAATTCCGGCAGCCTTGCACAGAAGAACGATGAACTGAACAGCCGTCTCTTTTAATCTGCTGCTTCGGACAAATAACAAGTTTATTTGACATTGAGAACTCAGAGGAACGATGGAAGACTAGGATCCATGATTTACCTGTCAAAAATTCGGGATTACCATGATTTGGTGCGGTATAGGCCCTGATCAGAGTTCTTCTTCGATGAAATCGAGCCTCATTTCGTTCCCGGATTTGGAGGGCAGCAGACCCCCTCACGAGCTACCACAAATCTGCTATCAATAAAAAAACAACACTCGTAAAACCCTTCTCCTAGTATCTAGGAGAAGAGATATTTAAAATAAAAAAAAGAAGAAGAAGAAGAAGAGAGAAAGAAAAAATCTCCCTACTGGGTAGTAGGGCGCGATCGCCGTCATTTTCGACAGGGGTTGTCGCCGCTTCGACGCCTCCACCATCCGTACCACCCAGGACCCTAATCCCTCATGCTAGCTCCCGCTACAAGCTTGGTCATTTCCGACCATCTCTGCCACCTCCGCCGATGTTAACGCTGCCACGATCTGACGCCGCCGCTCTTCCCCTGCGACCTCGCCTCCTATGCCTCACCTCCGTTCTCCTTCATTGCCGACAAACAGTTGGCAGTCGCTCTCGGTAACGCCATAAGCCCCAATACCGCCGGAAGCGCAGTAGTGACATCATCCCTCCTCCGACCCGGATGAACGCCTCCTGCCCGCTTTCTCAGAGACCGGCGCTGTCGTCAATCGCTGGGACGCGAACCCTACGGCGATTCCCCAAAATCGTCGTCAATCAAGGAATCGCTCGGACTCTGTCTGTCCGCCGCGAAAAAAAAAGGGAAAGGGTAACTTTCCCCTTTGACCGAGGGTTGCGGAGTCACCAAGAGAAGACCCTCTCGGCATCGCTAATTCCGCCCCTTGATTCCCAGTTTAACATCGGGATCAAATTAATGATCGAATGTCATGGTCTCGAAGGAAGAGTTGCTTTATACTCTTGCAAAAAAATAATAACAAACGAGAGAAACAAAAATGGCAACAATGAAAACAAGCGATAAAAAAGGGATAAAAAGAGAAGGAGATGGAAATTAATGAAGTGTCTGAATCCGGTATAGTCGTTTCGGCATCATGAGCATAAATCTATATCACGTTGTCTCATATTTAAAATACTCTGAAATGTAAAATGTCTAACTCCAAAAACACACTCGTACGAACATACTGAAAGCCTTATACCAATGCGACGGAATATCGTTTGGGAGGTGCGTACGTCGACGTTTAGCGTCGGGGCGCAGCTCCTCGATATAACGTTTCATTCGGTAAGGCCGGATGAATTTCTAAACTAAATTATCCAACACGCCGCGAGGCCGGGTAGTTTTCCAAAATTAAATCATCCAATACGCTGCAAAGCCGGATGAATTTCTAAGCTAAATTATCCAACACGCCGCGAGGCCGGGTAGTTTCCCAAAATTAAATCATCCAATACGCTGCAAAGCCGGATGAATTCCTAAATTAAGTTATCCAACACGCCACGAGGCCGGGTAATCTCCCAAAATTAAATCATCCAATACGCCGCAAAGCCGGATGAATTTCTAAATCAAATACCCAACACGTCTAAATGCAATTGCGACGGAATATTGTTTGGGAGGTGCGTACGTCGATGTTTACCATCGGGGCGTAGTTCCTCAATATAACATCGGGTTGCCTAGACCGGGTATCACTCATTATAGTGCTCCAAAGCCGAATGTCCGGTGGGCGCATGATATTTAAATTGATGAAAAAGCCCATTTTCTCACCGTTTAAATATGTCAAGTTTTGTAAAATGATATTGTCCGATTTCTTTCTCTTATCTCGTTGCGTATTGTAGATCTCTTAATCAAAGGTTCCCTACTCTCAGGGGTAATTAACAATGAATGCTTGCGCTCATTGGAAGCCAGAACCCATTAAATAAAAAGCTTTATTGATTTAAGGTGGATTTGAAACGGTCATAACGCATTTCTCAATGTAACAAAATGACCCCACAAATTCTGGCACGCCCGGTGGGACCTGGCTTCTCCTTTCATCTTTGAGAGCTATATTACGCGACACAAAGATTTCACATCCTTGTTCTTATACTTCTTTTGTTCTACACAGCAATGGCAAAGAAGCTGAACATCTTTGTTGAGGACGCATCAATAATCATGCATGGCGTTCAATTTGGCTCTATTTTGGAGGAAGACGTTGAGTTCATCTATCTACCCTTTACAGACTCCGAGAACATTAAAGGCAAAGGAAAGAATACTCCAGTTATCAAGAGTAAGACCCCCCTGAAGAAGAAGGAGACTTCCACAAAAAAGGAAGAGCCGTCATTCACTGATAATGGAAGCACGTTCAACAAAGAAGAGGAGGAACCATCTTTCACTACTAACGGGGGCAAGATCCACCAGACTACGTTCTCAAACCCTGAGAAGACAAGGAAGCAGGAACGACAAGCCTTAAGGAAGAAGGGGGCTAGGCTCTGCAAACAAGGTCGCCTAATCCCTGTGAGGCGTAACCATTCTGCTGCTAAAACAGAAACCGCCGTAACAAACAAATTTGCACCACTTCTGTCGGTTCTAAGAAACTCTAACCTGATAGAGGGACTGCGGCTGCGAACCCACGTACAGAACAGGCCTCATCCAAAACCTAAGAATATCACTGCTCAAAAGACGATATCTCAAAGGGTTTATGAGGCCTACAAAAAGGCTCAAAAGAATATGAAAAGAAAGGAAAGGTGTTTCAAGACTAGCCATAAGGAGATAAAGGGATATACAATCCATACGATACGAATGGTGGAACATGCACGGGAGGCCGGCTCTAATTCTGAGGAGGATACCCTTCGGACCATGGCAAGGAAAGCCAAGGGTAAAAAGTTGGCCTCTATTGTAATCCAGGAGCCTGTTCAACGATATGAACCAGGAGCGACCCCTTTACACCAAGAAATTTTCGAAGAGGAAGAGGAAGAGGAAGAACCTGTCATGACCACTAATCATGATCATAGAGATGAAGCTATCGCCGACCTCAAGAGGCAACTCAAGAAGAGGGATAACAACATGAGCATCCTCATGGCGAAGTTTGAAGAGGTGACTAGTGCTCTTGCAAAGACGCAAGAGATGATGTTACGCCAAGAACAATCATCGCGAGAACAAAATAACGCTCCGGCAACATCTTCTTTACCAGCTCAGTCAAATGACGAGGCCATCACCTTAACTAGGAAGGAAGTACAAGAACTGGTGATGGACCAGCTGAAGCAAATGGAGGGAACCAAAATTGCTCCGCGAAGGAGGCGAGGGAGATCTTACCCAGCTGTATACGATGATATCCCTTACCCCAAAGGGTACATCGTACCGCACTTTAAGATGTTTAATGGAATAGGAAACCCTGACCAGCACTTAGCCCATTTCGTCGCGACTTGTGGGAATACTGGCGGCAACGACGCCTTATTGCTCCGGCAGTTTCCACAAAGTCTCTCAGGGGTTGCCTTTGAGTGGTATTACTCCCTAGAGAATGAAGTTATCGGAACCTGGGCTGATATGGAGGAAACCTTCAGGATGAAGTTTGCTTCGGTAAGCGATAAGATTACGATCGCGGATCTGGCAGATACAAAAAGGAGAAAAGATGAAACCGTCCTTAATTACATCATAAGATAGAGGAATTTGAGTATTAAATGCGAAAAGCCACTAGAGCAAACTGAAGCCGTGGAGTTGTTGGTCCGCAATATCGACAGCTGGATGGCCCCCTTTCTTTGCGGCAATAACATTTCTACATTTCAAGAATTGATCACCCAAGTGGCAAAACTGGAGCGAACAAATCATCAGCCCTATGTAAATACGCAGAACCCAAGGTTCAAAAGAGAAGAACCAAGAAGGAATGAACCCAAGATCGCCTATACAAACGCTGCTAGCAAAAGCAAAAGGGTGGAAGTTCATAATACAAACATACCCCGAATCGAGAAAGCACCAACGCTTGGCGAAAATAGCCGAGGCAAGCCATTGACCCTTGAAGAGAGAAAGAATAAAATCTATTCGTTCAAAAGAGAAAAGACGATGAAAATTTTTAGGGATGCTCTGAAGAATGGCTTACAATTACCAGAGCCGAAACGCCCTGAAGAAAGTAATAAGACTGACGATCCCAACTTTTGCCCTTACCATCGCGTACTGGGGCACACAATAGAAGACTGCTATATTTTCAAAGATTGGGTGGATAAACAATTTAAGACAGGAAAGATAACTCTGTCGAAACAGGTTTTGAATGAAACCCAAACCGAGGAGGTTGATTTTATTCAAACAAGAATAGATCCGGCGCCTGTAGAAGACCAGGAGTGGAATACCGTGGTGTCAAAAAGGACGTTGCGACTCCTCCAAAAATTACAACAGATACCAGGCATAGTGTGGAAAGACTCTTTGTCCCCACGATACGTATCGCCAAGACCTCGTCCACCAACAAGGGAAAGTCAAAGGAAAAAAGAAGAAGAACCCTCAATTGAAGAACAAAAATAAGAAAGTAGCCTTCTCAACTAAGGCGCAAGAAAAGAGCGATCTCAAAGAATACATCGACTCGCTTGAAGAGTATGTGCAAGAAATGCCTGAGCCTATAAAACTTCACCACTATATCACTGAAGAGGTGTGGGAAGGACTCCTGGAAAATGACTTGGAAGATGAAGAGTACGAGGTAGAATCCTATAGGATGATATCGGTGATCTCGGAGCCCCCGAAAGAAAACAAAACTGACAATGTTGAAGCCGTCACTATCGCGAGGATGGGTGTCTGTAACGCGATTAACCTGGGAAGTGACTCCGATGATGAGGTCTTACCTGCCTACTTATATGAGGAAGCACCTGCCGTTGAAAGAAGTAAGCAAATAAACGAATCATGCCAAATGAATCTTAGAAGCGGTAAGGTCATAATAGGACGTACGATAGACAAAGAAAAGGAAAAATTCAAAGGAAAGCAAATTGAAACACAGGAAGTGGACGGCGATGCGGTACTCCCACTAAAGCTATCCTCTTCTGAATATAATATACTGTCGCATTTGAGGAAGGTCCCCGCCCTCTTCAGCATATATGATGCTTTGATGATGTCACAAGAACTGAGGGATGTTCTTATTTACGCCCTGCAAAACCCTCAAAAATTTCAAGCATTCTTCGTGGAGCCTGATATAAAGGAGGCATTAAGTACGTACGCTACATCGTCCATTACTTTTAATGATGATGACATGCTATTGGGAACGTCACAGCATAATCGACCGCTTTATGTGACCGGGGATGTGGAAGGAATAAAGATAAGCAGAATCTTAGTTGATCCAGGGTCGTCGGTTAACCTCATAACCTTGCGGACCTTCAAAAGCCTTTCTTTAGGCGTCCATAATTTAACAGCCGAAAAAGTTATCATCCAAGGGTTCAATAAAAATAGCCAGAAGGCTTTAGGCTCTATATATTTACCATTGCAGCTCGATGATTTAAAAACCGAAGTTAAATTCCACGTTATCGACACCGATACATCATACAAGGCGTTGCTCGGGAGACCTTGGCTGCATGAGAATCACATAATCCCCTCTACCTTACACCAATGCTTGAAATACTTGAAGGAAGGTAGGGAAGAGCGTATCGATGGGGACATCCAGCCCTTCTCAGTGCATGAAGTTAAATATGAAGATGCACACTATTTCATTGGATCGACAACGCAGCCTGCGAAATCAACACTACAGAACTCGATCATCTCTAAACTAAAGAAGACAACTTTGTCCGCATGTCCCCATTTTGGAAGTGACTCCGAGTCAGAAGCGAGTGACTGTTCAGCCTCTGCGTGCGACGTGGTTGAAACTCATGAGAAGGAAGGTTGGTCGCAAAGACTAACAACATGACAAAATATGACAGAATATGAGGTAGGAATTTTAAGAGTTCCTCAAGGCTATCTTAAGGGTTTCACCCCCCTGAACGCATCGCAAGTTATAGAGATGAAGACCTTTATTGTTCCTGGCAAGAGGGAATGCGCAAAAGGAAGGCTCTTTGTTCATAAACTCATACACTTCTATCAGTCAGATGAAATTCATCACGTCAGGACGAATAAAGAAAATGACCCAGAGTCAACGCAACTTATCGAAGTCCCCCCATTTGCTTATTACCCCCCGAGCTTAAAAAATCTCGTAAAAAGTATGGTTGTTTGAAGCCTCGTTCAAAGAGTGAGTTACGCCAATTTGAAAAGTTGTGGAACCCGAGTTCACGAAATATCACGTTACCAAATGGGAAGATCTCCAGCACCCGCGGTTTAGGGTATATAGAACCAAATGAAGAAGCTCTTATGTTTCATTCATATACTTGCAATATGGTGACAATAGGCGAAGCATGCGCAATGGAACAAGGAAATGAAGAATTCAAGAGGGCACCAAAAGAACTGGAAGATGGGGGGCAGACCACCTGCGACGAGTTGATTGAGGTCAATCTCGGATCGGAAGAGGATGTTAGGCCCACCTACATAAGTGCACAACTCTCTCAACATGAAAAGGGCCAGCTGGAAGCACTCCTCCACGAGTTTAGCGATTGCTTTGCGTGGACATATAAAGAGATGCCGGGCCTGAGCTCGGAGGTCGCTGTCCATAATTTATCGATCAGTCCTGATATCACTCCGGTGAAGCAAGCACCGAGAAGAATGAGGATAGAGCTTGAGGAGCAAATTACCCTCGAAATAAAGAAACTAATCGAGGCGGGTTTTATAAGAGAGGAGAAATACGCTGACTGGATAGCAAGTATCGTCCCCGTAAAGAAGAAAAATGGGCAAATCCGAATCTGCATGGATTTCAGAGACTTGAATAATGCATGTCCCAAAGACGATTTTCCACTCCCTGTGACAGAAGTAATGATCGACTCGGTGTCAAACTTTGAAGTGTTCTCATTTATGGACGGGTCATCTGGTTACAATCAAATTAAAATGGCGCCTGAAGACGAGAAGCACACTGCATTTCGTACGCCTATCGGCATCTTTTCCTATACCGTTATGCCATTTGGGTTAAAGAACGCTGGGGCAACGTATCAACGCGCAATGACTAAGATCTTTGACGATTTAATCCACAAACTCGTCGAGTGCTACGTGGACGATTTGGTGGTTAAGTCGCGATCTAGAGCAGAGCACTGTCAGGATTTGAGGACCGTGTTCACTCGCATCCGTAAGTACAACCTCAAGATGAACCCATTCAAATGCGTGTTCGGAGTATCATCTGGAAAATTCCTGGGTTTCGTGGTCAAACACAAAAGAATTGAAATTGATCCCGCGAAGATAGGTTCAATTAAAAACATGCCACCCCCAAAGAATCTTAAGGAGCTTAGATCCTTTCAAGGACGGCTAGCTTATATTAGGAGGTTCATTTCCAATTTATCCGGGAGAATCCATCCCTTTTCGAAACTAACAAAGAAGAGTGCTCCATTCATTTGGGATGACACATGTCAAAACGCTTTCGAAAATATCAAAGAATATCTTTCATATCCACCAGTCCTTGGGGCACCTATCACCGGAAAGCCACTCATCTTATACACTATGGCATTGGAGGCGTCCTTGGGGGCACTATTGGCCCAGAATAATGACGATGGGAAAGAGACCGCCTTATATTATCTTAGCCGGATGTTCGTAGGGGTAGAGCATTCCTATTCTCCAATTGAAAAACAATGTTTAGCATTGATATTTGCTATTAAAAAATTGAGGCACTATCTCCTTGAACATGAAGTCCGTCTCATATCAAGAGTCGACCCTTTAAGGTACCTGATGACGAGGCCTGCTTTGACAGGACGATTGGCTAAATGGGCCGTCCTACTTCAAGAATTCGACATCACATATGTGTCGCAGAAAGCAGTAAAAGGGCAAATTCTCGCCGATTTCTTAGCAGCTCATCCTGTCCCCGATGACTCTCCGCTGAGTTACGACTTCCCAGACGAGGAAATTTTAAATACCGAAACCGACGATGGATATTGGGAACTTTACTTCGATGGGGCGTCTTCAATTCAACCAGCTATCCCCCCAAATATACCGAAAGTAAAGTCAGGGATCGGCCTGGTATTCATCACCCCGGAAAAAGGGATATTACATTACTCCTTAGCCCTCACTGGTCCCTGTACCAACAACGAAGCTGAGTACGAAGCTTTAATCGCCGGACTCGAGCTCGCGCTGGAGATGAAAATTAAAAAAATGCATATATATGGCGACTCCCAGCTCATTGTCAAGCAGGTGACGGGTAAGTACCAAGTCAAGAAAATGGAATTACACAAATATCATGCGAAGGCTGTGGGACTCATGGAAAAGGTGCCGCATGTCACTTTGACTTGCGTCGCTAGGGCTGCTAACGGTAGAGCAGACGCGCTAGCAAAGTTTGCCAAAGAACTGGCTAGACCATCCATTGACCAAATCAATATTGTGATCAGGGATAGGAAGCTGATCGCACCGGCCGAAAATGATAACGTCAACAAGAAAGAAGCAACAGATGCTATGACAGTCTCCCTCACGCAAGAACATGACTGGAGGGAGCCGTTCGTCAACTATCTCAAAAGTGGTATTCTACCCGAAGATAAGACTCAAAGAGTACAATTGAAAAGGCGGGCCCTTCGGTATACATTCGTGAATGACACGCTGTATCGTCGATCGTATGAACAACTTTGGCTCAGGTGCATCGCGATAGATGAGATCGCTCACGTGTTACGTGAAGTCCATTTCGGCCTTTGTGGCGCCCACCAATCAGGACCCAAAATGTATCTTAAGATTAAAAGGCTGGGGTACTATTGGCCAAGTATGGTACGAGATTGCATAAACTGTGCAAAGACCTGCCACTTGTGTCAAGTGCATGGAGATTTAATTCATAAGCACCCTAACCCTCTTCATCCGACGGTTTCATCATGGCCGTTCGAAATGTGGGGGACGGATATAGTAGGGCCAATAGAACCTTCTTCTTCCCTGGGGCATCGATTCATACTCGCAGCAACGGACTATTTCTCCAAATGGGCAGAAGCCGTCCCATTAAAAGAAGTCAAGGCCACCAACGTCGTCAATTTCTTTCGTGCAAATGTATTGAGTCGTTTTGGGACCCCTAGAAGGATCATATCCGACAACGGCTTGGCCTTCAAAAATGCCTTGATCTACAAATTTGCAGAGCGTCACAAGATTGATTGGCGGTACTCCTCGATATACAACCCAAGAGCGAATGGATTGGCCGAAGCATTCAATAAGACTCTATGCAAGCTGCTCAAGAAGAGCGTTTCAAAGAACAAAAAGGAGTGGCATCAAAAGCTAGTGGAAGCATTGTGGGCTTATCGAACCACATATCGTACACCTACACAATCAACACCTTATTCCTTAGTCTTCGGTGTCGAAGCAGTGCTTCCACTCGAGGTGGAAATACCCTCACTAAGAATGGCAATGCAATGTGACATGACAATGGATGAAAATGTCCAGTTACGTCTTGATGAACTAGACACACTTGATGAGCAAAGGCTGGTTGCGCAGCAAAACCTAGAGCTATACCAAGCACAAATGGCAAGGGCGTATGACAAATTAGCCAGGGAACGCACTTTCAAGAAAGGAGATCTTGTCCTAGTAGTAAGGCGGCCCATCATATCCAACAAGATGACAAAAGGAAAGTTCAACCCTAATTGGGAGGGGCCTTACGTGATAGGAAAAGTCTATGAGGGGGGAGCCTACCAGTTGACAGATCAAGACGGGGCACATCCAATGCCGCCCATTAATGGCCGCTTCTTAAAGAAATACCATGTTTAAAGGCGCAAACCTAATCCCGACAAAGCAACAGTAAGATCAGGGGCATCGGGTCGTTGCCAGTTGACCGTTCGGTGAAACTATATAACTCCCTCATACGAACATTCGCCCCAAGCAGATGACAGAAGCGAAAATTCGCCCCTTATAACTAAAAAAAATATATAATAAAATAATAAAAAAAACAAAAAAAAACATAAAAAAACATAAAAAATATATATATATATAAAATAAATAAAATAAAAAATAAAATATAAAAATATAAAAAATAATAAATAAATAAAAATAAATAAAAATAAAATAAAATAAAATAAAATAAAATAAATAAATAAATGAAACAAAATAATACAAAAAATAAAAAAATAAAAAATCAAATCAAATAAAAAAAAAGAGAAAGACAAAAATCAAACGTTCCTTTCGTTTGTGTCGATACATCAGTTTGACTTGACTCAAAAAGGGAGAAAATGAAAAAAGAGGGGCTTGAAATAATTCACGACAGCCCAAGCAAGGATTTTATTCAAACGACATGTTCGATTTTATTCAAATAATTTATGAAGTTAAGCGTGTCTCATCTGTTAAGGAAAAATCATGGAACATGAATAATAAGGAGAAGATCGAGGCCGCTCTAAAAAAAAAGGGAAGAGGGAAGCGCACTGAACCTCCGAGAAATATGAAAAGGTTGCAGAATTCATCGATTACGGTGGCTCGCCCAAAGGAAAACAACCCGAAGTTCTAAAAAGGGTAACTTGTGACCCCTATAATGCAGCACGCGAATGGAAGCTAACAGGTTAAAAAAAAGGGCAAAAAGAACTTGCGCCAAAGTGTCGGAACTGGAGAGCATAAACGTCAAGGCCTTATACAGAGGAGCATGAGTTTATCTTATCAAGTTAGACATCGAAGAGGTACTTGAGATCATTCCTAACCATAGGGATGAGAAATAAGAATGCAAATCCTCGCAGATGAGGGAAAATGACGAGAAAGAGATTAAGTTTTACAACAACATATTTGCCAAAACCGCAGAATGTCCTCCTCAATATTACCTGCATTGCCCTGTTGAACAGTAGTTTAACAATATGATCATGTTGTCACGCGAGGTATGACAACCTGCCAAACAAGAAATCATTATCATACCAAGTACCAGATGCTTACAAGGAGTTGATAGAATCCCAGTCACTAAATAGATCATTATCAGCCATATGATCTAAAATCAACAAGCGGCGAAGCCACACCAATGCAAAGGCGAGGGGCTAGGTATAGGATACAAGAGAAGAGATACATCAAAATTCCTCGAAGGGTGAGCCAAATCAAATACATCTGAAGCAAGGACACTTTCGACGGATTTATATATGCTTGTGGCTTATACAAAATCCGCCGAGGGGCATTTGTTGAGCCGAAATTTCACAGCAAGGGATGGAGAACACTTTTATTGCGTAACCAATTATACAGCAAATTCATTTGATGCAACATACATTTTGCTGCGTGGGTAAACTAAAACCGGTGCAGGCATGAAAGATGCAGAACAGAAGAGCCAGAACACCAATTTCCTGTTATTGCAAGACATTGGAGTAAATAAACGAACCAAGAGTGAATGTGCCATCCAGAATTGAATCAAAACGGTGGAGTAGCTTTCTGCTTATCTTGCACTACCTAATAATCATAAGCCACAGTGAACAAAGCTATGCCAGCAACCCCAAGGCAATTGTTACGCAATCCTCAACACCAAGTGATTTTGCCTCATTAAAAGACCATGAAAACAAAACGGAGCTCCCAAGCATTCTTGAACCAATAAAACATGGATATATCGTAGATAAAGCCACCTCTCTTCCGTCTGCCTGATGCCTCTACAAAGCAAATATAGCATAAGTATTCGGCATTTGTTAAGAGACAACTATTCGGGAGAAGTGAACCTGCTATTTATTGCAGAATGCAAAATTAATTACAGGATTTGTCCGTTGGATCGTTGGGAGCAGTCCATCTATTATTCAGCCTAATAGAACTTGTCAAAATTCTAACAAGAAAACAGGTAACAAAATCAGCTTGAGTAAAGCAAGGAGCACAAAATCAAGTAAAGGCGCTGGGAACTTTTGATGATCAAGACTAAAGAAGAGAGGGGATGCACAATGCGGGTCCAATCTTCATGTAAAAAAATTGTGAGGCGTTCAAATGACATTAAGATTGATGGTCAAACTTCAATGAAATCAAGTCAAAATTGATTGTGACTTAATGAAGTTGGAAATGCATTAAAATTGGATCAAAAGGAGAATCTGTCATACACTAGCATTTCAAGAAAAATGTTCGGTAGCAAATAACGAAAGGGATTTGCGGCAAAGCAAACTAATAAAAATGAATAAATGCACCCCTCCTAATAAGGCAAGGCATTTACAAGGAGATAACGTAGCAGAAAACGAATGAGGAGAATAGTAACTCATAAGAAAAGACAGGCGTTGGCAGCAAATAAAATTTCCAAAGAAAAAAAGAAGAAGCGCCAGAGGAAAATAAAAGTTTCCTAAACGCTGATAAGAAGACAAAGGGACCTTAATTAAAAAATCAGCTTTGCAAAAGACAAAAGAAAGGAAAATGAGAATAAAATATAAACATTTCTAAGGAGGATTGGAAATTGTCTGACACGGAACATAAGCAAAAACTGAAACACGCCAAAAGGTGCAACAAAAAGGGTCATCACCCGCCACCAGCCCAAAAGGATGAGGGGACAAGTGCTGGAGAATGAGAAAAGGTAGCCGCCGCAATTGGCAGAAAAAAAAGCGGCCTCCACAGTGACAGGGATAGAGGGAGTGCGAAATAAAAAAGGGGAAGACAGCTGTGAGGGATCGGCTGAAACCTTATAAGAGAAGGGTCGCGACCAAAAAAAAAGAAGAACAGGGAGAGAGGAGCCAACAGAGAAGAAAAAAAAACACCACCGAAGGCATCGCAAGAAGAAGAGGAGACTGCAAGAAGAAGGTAAATGAAGAAAAGCTTCTCCATTCGGTTTTCTTAGGCTTCATGGATGCATTAAGCATCCTGGCTCACGATGGCTGCACACACACACGCTCTCTTCCCCCATTCGATTTTCTTAGGCTTCATGGATGCACTAAGCATCCTGGCATCACGAGAAGCACACACACAAGTTTTATACACGCAATCTTTTTATGGATGCCACCATGCACCCTGGCACTGTGTACATCATCTCTTTGGTTCGGAGAGCACTCGGTAAAGAAAGAGGAGAGAAAAGGTGATGTGGAAGGCTGAAGAATGAAAGGGAAGAGAAGGTGCTGGATTTCTAAGAAAAAGAGAGAGGAAGGAGGTGAGGGCTAAAAAAAATGCCGAGAGAATCCGTAAAAAAGAGAGTAAAAAAAAGAGACAAAAGAGAACCTTCAGCGACGATAAAACAGCCAGAAGTACGAAGAAGAGGTAAAAGAAAGAAGAATGTCGGGAAATCTCAAGAGGAAGGGGGTCGAGAAGATATACAGAAGCCGAAGAAGGAGGAGAAGCAGCGAGAGGTAGAATAGAGGCTGAAAAGCCAACCCCGAGAGCAAAAAAAAATCTAAACGAAGAAAGGGAGGACGTAAGGAGATGAAGAGTAAAAAAAAAAAAGAAGAAAAAGAAAAGACGAGAGGCGTCAAAAAGGGGAAGAGAAGAAACATGTTGAAGGTGGCAGAAGTGTAGTAGAAGAAGAAAGAAATATGCTGAAGGTGGCAGAGGTGTAGTAGAAGAAGAAAGAAACATGTCGATGGTGACAGAAGCGTAGTAGAAGAAGACTGAAGAGGTGCATGAAACAGCTGAAGGTGGCAGAGGTGTAGTAGAAGAAGAAAGAAGCATGTCGACGTTGATAGAAGCGTAGTAGAAGAAGACTGAAGAGGTGCATGAAACAAAAAAAAAAAGAAAAAGATGCGAAGAAGTTAATAAAAAGAAAACGAAAAAGGAGAAGGGACGCGGGAAGGCCAGCCAGAGCACAAAAGAAAAATAAGAACTCGTAAAAAGGGGAAGAAACAGAGCCGATATCTGAATCGTAAAAGAGAAGTACCTGTCAAAAGCCCTCCCTTGTTTCTTCTCAGGGACTTTGTCCAAAACAAAATCACATCAAGCGATGAAACCCCTCAAAGAGTTCTGTCAAAAGGCCTGCTGCCGCCTTAGAATCTTGAAGAGGGCTCTTCCTGTGAGAAGGGAATAGTGAAATGAATTGCGTCGCTAAGAGGAGTTAAGAAGGGAGAAAATCACACACAAAAAAAAAGGCAAGCTTACCTGTATGAAATCTGGTCGCAGTAAGCAGCCAGAGAATTCTACCTTGACAAAGATCGCCGGTCGCCGCCGTGCAAGGGCTCTCACAGACAAAAGAGGTATTAAAGAAAACAAAACAAAAAAAACGACAACAAATGAAAAATACATATAATAAAGAGGGCGGAGGTATACGTGGGTTTGAGGTGGATCCGACCCGAATATATTTTACTACCGGGTTGACATCTGGAACTTTGCCACCGGGTTAGCACAAATCCAACCCGCCATTGTTAAAGGAACAATCTCTCGCCGTGGTGGGATTAATTCCGGCAGCCTTGCACAGAAGAACGATGAACTGAACAGCCGTCTCTTTTAATCTGCTGCTTCGGACAAATAACAAGTTTATTTGACATTGAGAACTCAGAGGAACGATGGAAGACTAGGATCCATGATTTACCTGTCAAAAATTCGGGATTACCATGATTTGGTGCGGTATAGGCCCTGATCAGAGTTCTTCTTCGATGAAATCGAGCCTCATTTCGTTCCCGGATTTGGAGGGCAGCAGACCCCCTCACGAGCTACCACAAATCTGCTATCAATAAAAAAACAACACTCGTAAAACCCTTCTCCTAGTATCTAGGAGAAGAGATATTTAAAATAAAAAAAAGAAGAAGAAGAAGAAGAGAGAAAGAAAAAATCTCCCTACTGGGTAGTAGGGCGCAATCGCCGTCATTTTCGATAGGGGTTGTCGCCGCTTCGACGCCTCCACCATCCGTACCACCCAGGACCCTAATCCCTCATGCTAGCTCCCGCTACAAGCTTGGTCATTTCCGACCATCTCTGCCACCTCCGCCGATGTTAACGCTGCCACGATCTGACGCCGCCGCTCTTCCCCTGCGACCTCGCCTCCTATGCCTCACCTCCGTTCTCCTTCATTGCCGACAAACAGTTGGCAGTCGCTCTCGGTAACGCCATAAGCCCCAATACCGCCGGAAGCGCAGCAGTGACATCATCCCTCCTCCGACCCGGATGAACGCCTCCTGCCCGCTTTCTCAGAGACCGGCGCTGTCATCAATCGCTGGGACGCGAACCCTACGGCGATTCCCCAAAATCGTCGTCAATCAAGGAATCGCTCGGACTCTGTCTGTCCGCCGCGAAAAAAAAGGGAAAGGGTAACTTTCCCCTTTGACCGAGGGTTGCGGAGTCACCAAGAGAAGACCCTCTCGGCATCGCTAATTCCGCCCCTTGATTCCCAGTTTAACATCGGGATCAAATTAATGATCGAATGTCATGGTCTCGAAGGAAGAGTTGCTTTATACTCTTGCAAAAAAATAATAACAAACGAGAGAAACAAAAACGGCAACAATGAAAACAAGCGATAAAAAAGGGATAAAAAGAGAAGGAGATGGAAATTAATGAAGTGTCTGAATCCGGTATAGTCATTTCGGCATCATGAGCATAAATCTATATCACGTTGTCTCATATTTAAAATACTCTGAAATGTAAAATGTCTAACTCCAAAAACACACTCGTACGAACATACTGAAAGCCTTATACCAATGCGACGGAATATCATTTGGGAGGTGCGTAAGTCGACGTTTAGCGTTGGGGCGCAGCTCCTCGATATAACGTTTCATTCGGTAAGGCCGGATGAATTTCTAAACTAAATTATCCAACACGCCGCGAGGCCGGGTAGTTTCCCAAAATTAAATCATCCAATACGCTGCAAAGCCGGATGAATTTCTAAGCTAAATTATCCAACACGCCGCGAGGCCGGGTAGTTTCCCAAAATTAAATCATCCAATACGCTGCAAAGCCGGATGAATTCCTAAATTAAGTTATCCAACACGCCACGAGGCCGGGTAATCTCCCAAAATTAAATCATCCAATACGCCGCAAAGCCGGATGAATTTCTAAATCAAATACCCAACACGTCTAAATGCAATTGCGACGGAATATTGTTTGGGAGGTGCGTACGTCGATGTTTACCATCGGGGCGTAGTTCCTCAATATAACATCGGGTTGCCTAGACCGGGTATCACTCATTATAGTGCTCCAAAGCCGAATGTCCGGTGGGCGCATGATATTTAAATTGATGAAAAAGCCCATTTTCTCACCGTTTAAATATGTCAAGTTTTGTAAAATGATATTGTCCGATTTCTTTCTCTTATCTCGTTGCGTATTGTAGATCTCTTAATCAAAGGTTCCCTACTCTCAGGGGTAATTAACAATGAATGCTTGCGCTCATTGGAAGCCAGAACCCATTAAATAAAAAGCCTTATTGATTTAAGGTGGATTTGAAACGGTCATAACGCATTTCTCAATGTAACAAAATGACCCCACACACCAGCCATCACTTTCATTCTTACCTTGGGAAGGTTTGTAAAGCACTCCTCTCTCTGAAGTCCACTAGTTATGATTCAAAGCCATTTCCCCAAGCAATTTGAAAGTATCATCAATGGTTTTGCTCATCAGAGCTCCTTCTGCAGCAGCATCAATAGTTAGTCTGGTATTATAAAGTAAGCCATTGTAAAAAGTATGAATTAAAACCCAGTTTTCAATACCATGGTGAGGACACTTCTGTTGTAAATCATTGAATCATTCTCATGCCTCACTAAAAGATTCACCATCCCTCTGTGCAAAGCTTGAAATTTGATTTCTCATTTGGATGGTCTTGCTTAGTGGGAAATATTTCATCAAGAAGGCATTGGACAGTTGCTCCCATATAGTGAAAGTACCGGTAGGTTGTGCTTGAAGCCAAGATCGTGCTCGGTCCCTAAGAGAAAAAGGAAACAATTTCAATTTTAGTGCATCGTTAGAAACTCCATTAATCTTAATTGTATCACAAAGTTCAAGAAACAAAGAAAGGTGTTAGTTAGGATCTTCAAGAGGAGATCCTCCAAACTGGTTCTATTGAATCATTGATAAGAAAGTAGGCTTTATTTCAAAATTGTTAGCCTCTATCACTAGTCTAGCAATGCTAGAATGAATCTCTCGTGGATTAGGGGCTGCATAGTCCCTAAGCGATCTTTGTTCTGCCATAGTCACTTCTACAATTTCTTCTTATTGACTTTCCTCAAATCTCAACTTTCTGCACAGTCTAAGAGTTTTATTTATCTCAGGATTAAAAGGTACAAGAGGTCCTGATCTAAGATTCCTGCACATGCAAAGTAGATAGATCAAATGATTTCAAGAGAAAAGAAAATAACAAAAAAATAAAATAAAAAATAGAAAATAAAACATAGTCTAGAAATACTCTCAATATCTTCAATATTGACAAAAACCAAGGTCCCCGGCAATGGCGCCAAAAACTTGTTGTATCCCAATAAGTAGCTAGACAGAAACTTATCTCTGGCGTTGCCGCCAAAAACTTGTTGTGTCCGCAAGTGCACGGATACTCGAAGTAATAAAAAATATCGATCCCACAGAGATCTTGTTTGTCAAGTACCGAATAATCAATTTCTTACTATCTAGGCAATCGAAACTATGCAAGTAAACTAATGAAGACTTTAACGAAAATACCAGAGAGAGAAACTGGGACTAGGGTTTCATCCACTTTAATTTATATGACTAAATATGAATAGTAATTTGTCAGTTTAATTTTATCATGATAAAGACATAATTTACTTCATAAAAGGATTATCTCACTTTCGTGCAGACAACCATGCAAGGACCGATCCTCGCTTTCGCGCAAGATCTATCCCAAGCTGAAAATAAGTAAATCATCCATCGAAGAACTCAAGGATCACTTTTGTGCATCCAAATTCTAATTGGATCATCTCGAGTGGAATCTCAAGGATCATTTTCGTTCATCCGAGTCTCAACACAAGTTCTACTTATGGTTCTCCAACGTTCCGATCCTTACTTTCGCACAAGATCTTCACGTTTGATAAATTAACTCAATCCTAGATTCATATTATTAAACATGACAATTATTCTTCTAAAATAAAGAAACAAGAACTAACCTAATTTTTTACAGTAAGTTCCTATCATGCAATTCTAGGGTTCCAAGTTCTCAAGCAAGTCACCTTTCGGTCCTTATTGCAAAAACTCTAAAACATGATTAATAACATGAATTTATGGAGAATCAAAGAACAATTATCACATAAGTAGAATTATCATGCTAAAATTATACGTGACGAAGTAATGAAAAGTTTGTCTAGTCATTAAGAAATCAAAGGGGATTACTCCCCCATGTCCTACAAAAGGTTTAAGCTAACATGGAGAAAAGATTACAATAAGCCATAGTTTCTAGTGATCAGAAACCAAAAAGAAAAGGCGAAGAACGAATAACCACACGGCTGTAATGAAAATTACAGCTGTAATAATCGTATGAATAGTGTTGGCGCTGGGTTCTTTATCGATTTCTCCTCCGATCAAGATCCTTTCACGTTGAAACTTCTGGGGTATGTTCTCTTGCTCCAGGCGAAGCTTTTCTTCAAATTTCACGGCCGGAGATGCGATGTACGCTTCCCGGCGGTGAACCCTAAGGCGGCGGCGTGAAACTCGATTTCTCCTTTGTTAGTGGATGAAAATTAGGGCTTTTGGTGTCTCTCCCTTCGTCTCGTCGAAAGCTCTTCTTTTGCTTCTTACAGCTTTGGATTTAATGGCCTAGATCGTCCGTAATCGATCCCGCAAAAATTGAACTCAAATTTGACCGTGGAAATCACGTCTCCAGGTTGTAATTATGGCCGTATTTTTGGTTACGACACTGCTATAATTTCAGTTGAGTTCTCTGATCGAAACTGTTTGGCAATTACGGCACCGTAAAATATGTAATGGCAGTGTCGTAATTTCAGCCAAAATTTTTGGTCAGAAAGTGTTCCAAATTACAGCCCTTGAAAATCTTTACGGTAGTGCCGTAATTTCCAAAAATCTTTCTGGATGAAAAATTCTCAAATTACGGTAGTGCTCTAATATTACGGTAGCCGTCAAAATACGGTACCGTAATATAGATTACGGCTCTGCCGTAATTTGGTCTGAAGCTCCAATCTTCATGAAATTTGACATGTTATCTCCTCTTGATGGTGGGAATTCATTCATACATATGGATTGCTTGAAAATGCCTAAAAATCATGTCTTTTTGCCTGAAAATCATCAAAAACTAAAAAGAGTGTAGATTCCACAGTAATTGATAAAAAAAGGCATAAAAATAAGCAAAGGTTCATGAATTTGACACATGAAGATATATGAAATGGCATGAAATTTAGTATAAATTTCAGTGTCATCATGTTCTTTGGGGTATTTCAAGTGCATAGACGTGCGAGCTGTGCCCTGCGAATCCGCTGCTCCCCATTGCAACGTGCTGAGCTTAAAATCTGCTGTGTGAGCGTGCTAAAATGTTACGAGGTTAGTGTGTTACATTCTGTAGTTGAGTGCCGTTGTGATCTTTCGCATTCGTGTTGCCCCGATTGAACTCGACGCTGGTTTCATCGTGTTTTCTGCTGCATTTCCGAAGTGATTTTCACTTCCCTCATCTAAAGACCCTCTCCCATTTCACGTGCATTGAGTAAACCCTTAGAGTACGGCTTTAAGGACCATCCTGCCTATAGTAGCTACATTAGTCGGTCTCTCAAGAGCCAAGATGGCGTATCGCCTCTAAACCGATCCTAAAGTTACCACACTTTGGTGGATCATTCAAGGTTCATACCGATGCTTTGGAACAAGCGACTCGTGGTGTTCTTCTTCAGGATGGGCGTCCTATAGTTTTCATGAGCAGAAAGTTAAATGTGATAAAGCAATAATGCTCGGTTCACGAGAAGAAAATCGGTAGAGGTACACAATTACCTTTGAACCTAGAGGATATACCTCCTAGGGAATGCCTGAGCTATGAAAATCGTTAATACAGTGAATATCTGATTTATCACTCATGGAGAATTATCGATCAAGCAAGCTTGTTGGTGGGAATTCTGAGTAGAATTCCAGTTCCAATGGGAACAAAAATCGAGTACGCTAATGTAGAGTTGAGTGCTGTCAACGAGCTAATGCCTCGGTGTGCTTCACCCTCACAAGAATTAAGGGAGGACTCCTTGAGAGGATCCAAGCATTATCATCTATGGATGAAAAGTGTTAAAAGTTCATTCAATAGATCAAGTCAGATACCATCTCAAGCCATCACTGAAAGAATTGGAAAACTATTAATATATCGTCAATGTATTATATCACAAATATCACAAGTATCAAACTATCAATGTATCATATCACAAATATCACAAGTATCAAACTATCAATGTATTAATGTATCATCATATCACAAATAACAAACTATTAATATATCATCAACTACTAGCTTCAGATTTTTCTTCAAAATGTACACTGTCCACGAAATCCCAATCAAAATGAAAAGTCTTCTAGACTTTTAGCTTCCTCGCTATTCATAGTGTCACAAGTAAATATACACATATCAAAAGAGCAAAATTGACATCCTTCTCTTCTGTCCAACTTTACAAAAAGTGTTAATAAGCCAAAAAAAGAGTTAGTATCCATCTTCAAACCTAAAGAAAAAACAATTTAACTTATATTATTTTACTTAAAAAGAAATATATTATAACATTAAAAATTTACTACCTGAGTTACTATATCTAAAGCTACAACTTCTGTTCCATCTATCTTCTCTTCAATATTATAATCCAAATGAACAATACCTTCCGCAAGCTCATCCAATGATGATTTTTCCTCGATTTTTAATTTAAAATTATAAACAATGAAAAAGTTAAAGTATACTAGCTTAAATAAAAACATAAAAAATAAGTACATTACCTGCTTCTCTAAATAACCAATCTTTGGTGCAAATAAATGCTTCAACAGTTTCTAGTTTTAATAAACTCCGATATTGATCAAGGATTTGTCTTCCACAACTAAAAGCTGATTCCGATGCTATAGTGGAAATAAGAATAGCTAATATATCTCAAGCCATCACTGAAAGAATTGGAAAACGATGTTCACTTAATTTCCAATAGCTAAGCACATCTACTTCCAACTTTTTATCGAGTCTTGATTCATCCAAGTATTGCTCAAGTTGAGATTTGCATGAAGCATTCAAATAAGCCAAATTCCTGCATCATATCAAAATTAGTTAAATTATATAAAAAAAAGTAAACTATAAACACTCATTATGAAATAACAGTTATCTATTACCTATAGTAAATTATTATCTTTATTTGATGATTTTCCTTCCACAAGAATGGATGTATGTGTGATGTAGCTGGACATGATTGAAATGGCTAAATTGTCCTCATAATATTCATTGTAAAGCTTGAATAAACTATCTCGAACTTCACCAAGCTCAATTGAATTGTATACATAAAGTTTCTTATAAACTCAATCAACAAACTGAATTTTATATCAAGGATCTAATATGACAGCTATAGCCAATATCACATTGATTTGAGACCAATACTTATCAAATTTTCCAAACATTTGGAGAACCATCTTTTTCAAATAATCATCTATGCCATCTATATGCTCTTTCAATTTTACACATTCAGTATAAATAGATGGAAAAAACAAATTTGCAGTTCAAATATTTAACTCTAGAAAAGACACAAGTGATGTTATAAAAAAAATAGCTAAAAACTTCATAATCTTTTGAATTTTTTTCCCATTCAAACAAAGATGGATAATCCTTGTAGTTAGAATCACTCAACTCCAAGTGACGTAGTGCACTTTTAAAATATATAGCACTTTCAAGCATGAGATATGTAGAATTCTATCTAGTAGGTACATCTTGCCTTAGTCCCATTTTTCCATCCAAATTTAAAAATTTAGCACATTCAAGAAGCTTTTGCTTTCTAACTTGAGAACCCTTGATATATTTTAGTGTCTCACGAACTTTTTCAATGGCAATATTAATTTCTTTCAAGCCATTTTGAACAATTAAATTAAGAATATGAGTGCAGCATCTTTGATGAAAATATACACCATTACTTAAAAGTGCCCTTGAAACAATAAGTTTTTGTTTTAACAATCATACAAAAGCATCATTTACTGAAGCATTATCAACTATGATGGAAAATAAGTTATTTTCTATCCCCCATTCAACCAACAAAGAGCATAATTTTTCAGACAAAGCTATACCACTATGTGGTGGAGGCATATACAAGAAACTAAGTAATCACTTATTTAAAACCCAATCTTTGTCAATATAGTGTGCAGTAAGCTATATATATCCATTAGTAGCAATAGATGTCTATAAATCAGATGTTAAACAAACTACCAAGCACTTTCTCTAAAAAAAACTTTTCAATTTGGCTTTTTCTCTTTTGTACATCTTAAACAAATCAGCTTTCATTATGTTTCGAGTAAAAGTAGTACAATTCTGATGTAAGTATGCAAATAATGCTCTAATTCCAGTAAATTCCACAAATGATAATGACAAATTATGTTTTATAATTGCACTAACAACTAACTCATGAAAACGTATAGGATCAAATGTTGCTTTTCTCATAGCTAAATCAGGGCTAAAAATCAGCTGACCAATATCCTTTGTATTTTTCCTCACACAAGTGTCAATATGCTGCTTTAAGTTACCGGTCCCATATTTACCATCAGATAAAAACAAAGAGCCACATTTTTTGCACTTACAACATGATTTTCCATCAATTGTTTTTTCAGTTGGTTCATAGTGTTCATACAATTGATGTGTGTTTTTTTTTTCGTTTTCCTTTGGCTTTGATTGTCTCCTTTTTTTCTTTTTCAATGTCCATATTTTCTAACTCATCATTAGTTTCAATTGGCTCGTTGTTACAAGGATTTTCCATATGATCAAAATTCAATCTAAACTAAAATAAAATAAAATTTGATTTATTCAATCTAGACTGAAATAAAATTAAATTTGAGTTAAGACTTTGAAAGACTAACTTATGTGTAAAAAATAAAATTAATTTGATACTTTAATCAAACCAGGGAGTTGTGCTTGTGTGGGTTGATTTTTTCGAGTGGAGTTGCTACGTTGATGTTGTCAACTGGATGGAGGCATGACAAGCTATAACCAAGGATGGATGGAGGCGAAACCGAGCAAGCAGAGAGGCAAGCAGAGCGGAGGTACGACAAGCGGAGAGGAGGTGACATCGACTAGATGGAGGCGCGACAAGCAAAGAGGGCTGGATGGAGGCGTGACAAGCAGAGTGGAGATGTGGCAAGCAGAGCGGAGGCGACGTCGACTGGATGGAGGCGAGACCGAGAGATGGCGGTGAGTGAAGTAGCTTGGAGGCGATTGGAGCAGTGGAGGCAATGAGAGATTTGGTTGGCGACAGGAAAGATGGAAAGACCTCGTGGAGCGGTGGAGGCAACGTGAACGAGGAGAGAATTGGCAGGTGACGGGAAAGAATGAAAGAGCGCATGGAGCGACGAAGGCGATGGGAAAGAAGGGAGAAATTTGAATCGACTAAGAGAAGATTTAGGATTTAGGGATTTAGATGGGCTAGTAAACAGTAAATTGTTACTAGGCTATTTAGGCTTAAACAAAAATTTGGGTATGTGTTTTAGAATGAGTAAACTTTAAAAATTAATATATATATATATATATATATACATATATATAATTTATAAATTAATTGGATTAAGCCGGTTAACTCATTTATAATCCGATACGATTTGATTATTTTTAAGTTATAAATAAGTTAACTTGTTTATAACGTGAATATGATTATACTAGGTGTTAGGCCCTGGGCTCCCCGGTTCAGCCCAGAGGGAGTGGCCTAAGCCCAAGCCCAAATCCAACCCACGGTGCAAGAGTCTAGAAGGAGGTAAACCTCGGTCAACCTTCAATGTTGACCCGAGGCTCGGCGTTCGCACGCGACGAAGCGGTCGACGCGTGCAGCACGGAGGATTTCACGGACTTTGGCGACTTCACCACCACGCAAGCGAGATAAAACAGAGGACGCGGCAGCGTCCGGATCCGGCGGAAGACGAGGGCAGCGACCGGGCTCGAGGCGTCGACGAGGCTCGGAAATATCGGATGCAGCGTCGTTGGCGACATCTGCGTGAGATCCGGACGGCGAGCGATGCGGACGCGAGAAGCTCGGACGCGTGCGGAGCAGAGCAGCGCGAGCGAAGCGGGCGCAGGGAAGCTTGAAGACGGCACTGGCTTCGATAAAAGGCGGAACAGTGGAGGGCTTCGGGAGCTTCGGCACCGTGAGCGAACGAAAGAAATCCACCGGCGAGGTTAAGGGCTCCGTTCAAGCGTGAACGGCGAGCAACGAGAGGGTTGAGAGCGGCTGTTTCCGGCGGCGAGCATTGCCGTCGACGAGAGCGTGAGAGGGAGAGGTTTTGTAGCTTCCAGTTGAGTAATAAAAGCTTTCCTCTTCCATTGATTTCCTGTGCTTCTTCTCCGGCGAGTTTTCGTGTTTTCCGGCGAGATCCTCTACTTCGGCGTTCTTCGGTGTACGGCGGCGACGAACCTCGGCAGCAGGCGGCTACGAGGTCGTCGACGATCGGCGACGAGGCGAGACACAGGCGGTGTCTTCCCCTTGTCGTCAATCCTCTCCGGCGACGGTTGCGAACGTGAACGCGGCGAGCGTTCGCGCGGCGAGACGAAGACGACGCGAACGGACGGCGTTCGATTCGAGACGTCGACGTCAGCGTGACGTAAGCGAGTGAATTCGAAATCGGATCGCGGCGAATTGGATTGCTGACGTCGGCGTGACGTCAGCGCAGAGAGTTAATTCGGCGAACGGCGGATTTTGACTGTTCGGTCAAAATCAATTTTGACCAGTAAGGTATTCTGATTTAGGTTTTCGATTCTTTTCCGGATTCTTGAATTAGGGTTAGGGTTTTCAATCCTTTCCTTTAGTGAATTGTAATTTGGGGGATAAAAAGTGAGCGGGAACTAGGGTTTCAAAGTTGGGGACAAGATTTGGTCCGGAAGCCCTAGCGCGATCACGTTCCGGTGTTCCGCCGGATGGCCCTGAGACAACGGATAAGCGTTGTTTTTAGACCGTTCCGACCAGGGCGTGACACTAGGTGTATATTTGATTGAAACACATGCTTATCCTCTCTTATTATAAAGAAAATGGTTTGAGTGCATGTACCCCATTTCAATTCCTCAAACAGATAAATTAATTTAAGAGAGAAACGTCCGCGATTCCTTGGCGGCTAGGGTTTTGTTCTTTCTCTCCCTCCGGAACGATCAGAACCCTAAACTTTTGTTCTTCTTTTTACCCTATCGTTCAAACTTATTCGATCCTATTCTTCGATTCCCATGGAAATAAAATCTCTGATTCTTGCTCTAGTATAGTCTGTGCTTTCTCTTACGCCACACCGAGCCCTGCCCTCGGAACATCCTTTTGACGGGAATGGCCACCATCAACCCCTTCGATCTCCTTGGAGACGTCGATAGCGATGACCCTTCGCAGCTTCTTCTCGCGGTCCAACAGCAGAAGATTGTCTCCAAGAAATCCGCAGCGCCGGCAGCGGCTACCGCTCTTCAGGCACCTGCGAAGCTTCCGACCAAACCACTTCCACCTGCTCAAGCCGGTCTGTGTTTCGTGTCCGTTTCTCCTTATTCGTCGTTCAATGTATGATGCCTAAAGAGAACACATTTTTTTTCTATAGTAACTGCATATTGGGTGCTGTTTTAGCTACAAGCTAGGTGTTTTTTTTTTCTGTTTTTTTTTGTTTTACTCTACTTGAATTATTATTTATACCGTTGAAAGACTCCGCTTTTTTTTTTTGTTCTTGTGGTATTTTGCAGTGCGAGAGGCGAGGGAGGTGAGGAACAACCCTGGGTCAGCACGAGGTGGAGCTGGCTATGGTGGGACAGGGCGTGGTAGGGGTGGACGTGTGGGTATGCCGTATGAAAATCGTGACTATGGTAATGGGAACGTTGCAGGAGCTCCTCAGGGATATGAAGTTGCCAATGGATCTGCAACTGGTGAATATGGCGACTTTGGTAAGTCAGAAGAGAGAGATCGGCCCCCACGACAGCCATTCACTGGTGGCCGCCGTGGTGGCTATGGAGGCCGTGGTGGATACAGGAATGGGGAGACTGAAGGGGACTCTGAACGCCCCCCACGGAGAATCTATGAACGGAGAAGTGGTACGGGCCAAGGCAATGAGATGAAACGTGGTGGTGCAGGCCGTGGGAATTGGGGCGCTGTAACAGATGAACCTAGTGAACCACTGTAAGTAGATTCCTTAGATTTAGGGTGCTTTATAAGTAGATGTTTATTAGTGAAACCTGTTTTTGTAACTATTATATTCCATCCTAAACTTTCAAGTATTTTGTGTGGACAGGGAAATTGTTAAAAATGATGATAAAACTGTTGAAATTGAGAAACACATGGACCAGGATGAGGTGCCCTCATCTGAGGTGAATAAGGATAACAAGGCGGGAGCAACAGAAGAGAAAGAAGAAGATAAGGTGATTACCTATGTACCTCTATTTAATTATTTTTTTGAAACACGTATTTCTTATCTGAATGCTACCGCATGTCTGCTACTTATTCATGAGTACTCAAGTAATGTTACTGGAATTTGTAGTAAAATGATTAATATCTTTAACTTTTCCTTCAACTTTATTGATATCCCCAATTTTTTATACTTTGAAATAGATGTGCTGCTTCTCAATTAATAGATATTAAGACAGTTGGACCTGTATATTCCTTTATCAGTATGACAATTTTACAATGGTGTTTTCTTGCTTTAAAACTTAGAAATTTGTGTGTACATAAGATATGTGAATGATATAAAATCACTCAATAATTATTTTATTTTCTTCTTTGCTATTGTTTTGCAGATATTAAATATAGGGATTGTTTATTTTGAACAAACATTTGCTTGTTTTGCAATATTCACTCTTTGTATGTCCAAGAGGTTTTTCTCATTATCCAACTTGATCTTATGGTTCAACCCTTTTTTAAAACATATTAATATGTCAATGATGTGTTTTACTTAGTATGAAACATCCTAAAATGAAGGAGTGATATAAAATTTAGATTTCTCTAATGTTGAAATGTAGATTAAAAAAAAGAGATTCTAATCTGTATCTAATTTCACATATTTAGATATTAATAGAATATTGTAGCATATTGTCATATTTAACACATAATTAAGTTTATATTCAAATTTATAGTGAACAAAAGGCAGGTGTTATAAGTGCATGGCTAAGGACATGACAAAAGTTGAGCTATGAGAACATGATGGGAAGTTGCTATATCTAACATCCTTTGTAAGCTCACTATAGCATATTTGATGCAATATTTATTTTATGACGATTCTCTAAAGTGAGTCATATGATATGATAGGAAGGAGCAAGAAAATTGAGGAGTGTAGTGGTGCCTATTGTAAAAGACGATACACATGGTCATTACTAGGGTGGTATGACACCTTTTAGGGGGCGTATATATATATGGTGATTGCAAAAAGGAGATATCTTCACTATGTTTTTTACAAGACAATGATGGAATGTAGTACACAATAAGTTTGTAGTGTTTATTGCAGATTAAAGGAGAAGACCATTTAGTTGATCTTATGCATAAGCATACTATATTATTGCCTAGCATGGAATATAGCCTTGTGAATATGGCTAGACAGGTGGATCTTGCACATTGAAATGGATTCGAAAGTTATAAAAGACAAAACATTATAAAAAAGGTGGTACTTGTTGCACAATGATAGAGGACTAAGTGGTGATTTGAGTTTGTTAATGAGAGATGTCAAGCTTCATGGTGATTGCCAAGGTCTTTACTAATGAAATAGAGGGTAATGCTAATGAGGTGTTTGGGATAGGCATCTATAATGTGCTCTAAATTATAATTATTTGGTTATGAACCATTCTCGTTGGAAGGTGAGATCACTTGGTAATCAATTACTCCCTAGGGAGAAAGAGGAAACTTTGACAAAGTGGGAGCGGTTGGAAGATTAGTTTTCAATGCTTTGATACATGTAGAAGTGAGTTAAACATTTTATCACACTGTTGAACTCAAGTCAGTATTATATTTTATCTAAAGTGAAGGTCAACAAAATACCGTATGAGAACTTACGTAGTAACATGGCAAAATGGGAGAATTATGGGTTTGGTTATGTGAATGCCCTGGAAGTTTTCACACCTAGCAATGTAAATCTGTTTATAATGTGATACCTTTTATGGATTCATTTGATAAGTTTACATGCCTAGACATGTACAATGCTTATATTTATATTCATCATGTCTTCCTTTATGGTTGGTTCTTGGTTAATTATTTTATCTTCTCTCCGTTTAATGTATTTCTAATATCAATTGTTCTGGTCATTATTCAATGCTTTGATACATGTAGAAGTGAGTTAAACATTTTATCACACTGTTGAACTCAAGTCAGTATTATATTTTATCTAAAGTGAAGGTCAACAAAATACCGTATGAGAACTTACGTAGTAACATGGCAAAATGGGAGAATTATGGGTTTGGTTATGTGAATGCCCTGGAAGTTTTCACACCTAGCAATGTAAATCTGTTTATAATGTGATACCTTTTATGGATTCATTTGATAAGTTTACATGCCTAGACATGTACAATGCTTATATTTATATTCATCATGTCTTCCTTTATGGTTGGTTCTTGGTTAATTATTTTATCTTCTCTCCGTTTAATGTATTTCTAATATCAATTGTTCTGGTCATTATTCTTTCCTTTAATGATTTCCTTTTAAGTTCATTATGTCTTTCTTTTAATTATTTTTATTTCTCTCCGTTTAATGTATTTCTAATATCATCATCATTCTTTCCTTTTATGTTCATTATGTCTTTCTTTAGCATATTCTTCTCATCATGCATTCCTTTATGATTGTTTTTGATTGTTGATTGTTTTCATCTTCTCTCTATTAAATATAGTTTGATCTCAAATTCTTTTGAGTTTTAATCTTTGTTTGGTATAATATATTCTTGTCAATTATATTTGTTTTAGCTTTAAAAATGACACCATATAGAGTTATTTTGAGAAGTTAGTTTACTCATAATTAGGAATCCTTGGGTGAATGTACTATCATGTTGCCTGCCAAGAGTACCAATTTAACACGTGGGGAGAACAATAACTAAAAGAAATACTCTCGGGCTAATATTATAATAAACTAAATGCACGTGTTCCATCTATACTCAGAAGTTAGAACCTTGGGAGAGAACTTTATTCAAAATCATCTACATATTAATTAATAATATTATCTATTATAGTAAATATTAATATTGAATATTGAGATGAAGATGAGCAATATTCTCTATGAATATAACTCCTTTATTTTTATTGAATGTTGCTTTTTTGGTCTAGCTTTGTGAAGTATGAAATGTTCTACTAAATGAGAAAGAATACCTTATGTTTTGAAAATATCTTTGCAATAATGTGCCACCTTTATTTATAATTTACATATCTTATATAGGTAATGGTAGAATAGGCTGCAAATTGCTAGGAACATGTAATAGACTAGGGATAGCAAATTAACCAGTACCCGACCCATTCGTTCATAGCGAGTTTGGGTACTCGTTTAAGTAAATGGGACGAATTTGGGTTTATTATATGTAACCCAAGTCAGGTTTAAACATGCCGATACCTGAAACCCAAACCCAATTTACTAAATAATTAATTAATATTAATTGCTAGCCCCTTTACAGAATTAGAGTTTACCCTAACTTGCCACTTGCCACTTGCCACTTGGTGCCCTAACCCTTTACTTGGTCTACCAATTGCCTTGCTCCAGCTACGCTTTCCGCTCCTCGCTTTGGCTCTTAGCGCTCGACTCTAGCTCGACTCTAGCTCTACTCTCAGCTCTTGACTTTGGTTCTCTGACTGTAGGCCTCTAGCTGAGCTCTTGACTCAAGTGTTGTGGTGCCTTAAACCTTGACTCCAAACAAAATACATCAACAATTTTCAATCTTTTTATTATATCTTCTATGCTATTCAAAACTCTTCTTAATGTTAAAGATATTTGTATGTATTGTAATGGTTTTCTGGTGTTGATTTTGATTTGGTTCATGACTGCTACCGGTATATGATTTGGTTAATGTTAAATTTTCATAAGCTTTTACTAATGGATTCAAAAGATCTTACAAGTACACCAAAATCCGTTGAGAAAAATGTAGCTATTAATGACTCTACTAAACCTCTAAATCCTAAATCAACTAATCAAGCCACTTTTGTCCAAATAAAAAATGTTTGTTAATATTAGTTATTTGGGATCATTTTGAGAAGGTATATATAAGCATGATCAAGATTGAGCGATTTGTAATTATTGTAAGATAACTCTCAAGGTTTTCGGTAAACATGAAACTAAGTCTTTACACAATCACGTGATTTCACATGTAAAAAGGACCAATTAAGACATTGAAAGGTTTAGAAAAGCAAAAAATAAATTAGCAAAGAGAAGTAGAATGATAGTAAAGTTCAATGTGGAAATTTTGCTTTTAATAACGTGGTTTTTATTATCCAGCACAAGTATCCTTTTTCTATTGTTGATCATATTGGATTTAAAAATCTTTTAGTAGCCTCCTCGAGCCTTTGTTTAAGATGATATCTCGTGATGTATTAACAATGGTATTATAAAAATTTATGAAATTGAGAAAATGGCTGCATAATTTATTTGAAAATATTGAAAGTTGAATAACGATCGTCGACATGTGGATTTCTAATCATAAGGCTATATGCTAATTAGCTCACTATATTGATGATTGTAGATATTACAAAATTGTATATTGAGGTATTCTTTTCTATATTTTTACATATAAAACTTAGTTTTGTAGGAAAAGTGTAAAACTTTTACTTGTATAATAAATATTAATTCTTCTGATCAAATATTTTATGAGTTTATTTATGGGTATGCTCCTCACATTATGGATGTTCTTGCTAAAATCTAATGAAAAGCTTGGTAACTTAGAATCTTAAAAATAAAGTTTTTACTATGTGTGAAACAATTGTAGTTCAAATGATGACATGGTTAATATTCTTGTTTAGAAATTATATAGTAACTTGTTACATGAGGAAAAAAATTTCATATGAGGTGTTTGCATATATATTAAATCTTATTGTGAAAGATGGATTATTATGAATAGAAAATATAATTGATAGAATTTGTGATAGTATTGCTACTACTCCATCAAGAATTGAAAGTATAGATTAAGTAGCACACATTAAAGTTTTTATGCTAAAAAAAGTTTTCCCTTGATTGTAAAACACAATGGAATTTAACTTATTTGATGCTTTAAATTGCCTTAGAATATAAAGATATTTTTTCTAGATTAAAACTTTGGGAAAAAAATTATGTTGATGTTTCTTATGATCATGGGGGATGGCAAAAAAATTGATGATAAGTTGGTGGAGTACAACTATAAAGAATGAATTATCTAGTTGTGTTGGAACACTAGAACTAGTACCAATTTATCAACAATTTTCTTTGCAATTTCCCAATCATGATAATAAGAAACATATGTAGTTTTTTTCCACAGTTTTAATCTTGAAAAATGAACTTTATATTTTATGATAGTTTGAAGCGTCAAATAAGTTTAGTTCAACCATGTGTTGCAAAAAAAAAAGATAAACTTTTCTAGCTTTTAATTCTTTTTAAGTAATAGCAACTCTATCACGAATTCTATCAATTGTATTTTCTTTAACTAATATTCTATCTTCCATGTGTTGGTGATCACTATTCGGTTTCTAATATTTTCAAACAAGTTATGTAGTTTTTTTAAATTTATAAATTTTCATAATGTCATTCTTAGGGCCTGTTTGGTCCCACTTTTAATTGCTTTATTATTGTGTTAAACTGTATTGTAATGTGCTATCAAAATGTTTGGTTTTCATTACCAAATAGAGACTACATTGTATTAATTTTCGTTACATTACACAATAGAAACCATCTCTATATATGGAGGTTGAGTACATACACCCTAATTCTATTATTACTAATATACCCCTAACAATTATCTATTCTAACACTCTCCCTCAAGCTGGAACATACATAACAATTACGCTCCAGCTTGTACATAATAAAAAGAGCCAACAAGATAATAAAGGGACAAGTACAAGAAGAAGATAACAACACTGGTCGCAAGCAAGCTGTCGTAGTGAGCAACACAAGGCGTCATAAAGAGCGATGCAAGCTGTCATAGAGAGCGACGTAAGGCGTCATAGAAGGACATAAGGCATCGTAGAGAGCGACACAAGTTGTTGTAGAGAGTGGCCAGGACGAGAAGACACCTAAGGTGGAAGATCATCAGAGACAAGACGAGAAGACACCTTAGGTGGAAGATCATCCGAGACTGCAAGTAGCAGAGAGTGAGGCGTTTCGCTATTTCAACACCGGAGAAGATGAGCTGAGGCTTCCAAGCCTCCAAGATCCGACGAGCAGCATAAGGCGAAAGAGAGCAAGAGAGCAAGGGGCAGAGAAATAATCCTATAGGCTCACTGACAGCAAGAGCTCGGAAGAGAGTAGCCGGAGAGGATTTCATAGTAGTGTATATCCACTAAATAAAATAAGGGAGATCAGCTCCCAAAACCCCATAAAACCAACCAGCTATAAGCTGGAATCAAGGCATGCGAGAAGACCACCAGCTTAGCCAACTCTCGGCTGAAAATGGGCAGCATGCGGAACCAGAATAGCATGTAAATACCATCCCTCGGCAGAAATAGGAAGTCAAGGAAAACCAGCCATAAACCAGCTCTGGTGAAGATCCAACTGGGAATGAGAACACCAGCAATAACGTCGATGGAGACACAAATATTGAATGGAAGCAACGGACGGAAATCCAAAGGAAGAGGGAGACCCGCAGGAGGCGGGAATACACGGATGTCCCTGCTCGGAAGGAGCCCAGGGCTCTGCTTCTCCAGCCACGTCCCAGACGTGTGGCCACCGGAGCTCTCAACGCGTCAAAAGAAACCCAGGCGCGGCGTGAGGTTTGAAACCCTAAAGATGGTCGACACTACTTCCAGGTCAGCGACCATCTTCTTCAAGGTGATACCAGAGGGCGTAGCAAGAGATGATTGCTCTGCTCGTCGCCTTCTTCTTCGAGAGGCGGACGGTGTAGCGGCTGATGGCACGGCAAAGATAGAAGCACCAGACGTCGTCGAAGGAGAAGGATGACAGAGCAAACCCAGGATGACAGAGCAAACCCAGGTGTTGGTGGCCAGGTGCTCTTGTTGGCACGGGCGAGGAGAGCGAAGAGGCGTGAGTAGAGGCGGGTAGCGCTGAGGGCCGCTGAGAGAATGGCAGCGACGGAACGGGCCTCAAGGGCGGCGAGAAGTGGGCCTGCGGCAGACTGGAGGGCGGCGGATGAGTTCTGAGTGTTAGAACATCTGCGATGAGGGTGGAAGATGCGATGGAAGCGGTGGACTTCGGGAATGACGGAGGATAGAGAACGCGGCGGAAACGTGAAGCGATGGAGGCAGAAGAGAACGAAGAGATGAAGCGGAGTGTTGAGTTGTGGCGGCCGAAGGAGATGAAAGTGGCGGCGGTAAACAACCTTGCTCTGATACCATATGGTAAAAGGAGAGGAGAGAGGGGAGAAAACCCTAAAGACTACATTGTATTAATTTTCGTTACATTACACAATAGAAACCACCTCTATATATAGAGGTTGAGTACATACACCCTAATTCTAATATTATTAATATACCCCTAACAATTATCTATTCTATGAGTGATCACTATTCGGTTTCTAATATTTTCAAACAAGTTACGTAGTTTTTTTAAATTTATAAATTTTCATAATGTCATTCTTAGGGCCTGTTTGGTCCCACTTTTAATTGCTTTATTATTGTGTTAAACTGTATTGTAATGTGCTGTCAAAATGTTTGGTTTTCATTACCAAATTGTAGCTTTTCCAAACGTATTAAATTGTAGCTTTTCTAATTTTTATTTTTTACTACTTTTTCTTACTTTTGCTTTTTATTACCAAATACTTTTTTTTACTGCTTTCTGCTTAACACGGGTTAAAATCAGCTTAAAAGAGGGGCCAAATAGGCCTTTAGTTCTATTGTGAGAAATCATCTTAAACAAATGTTGGAGGCTACTAATAAATCTTTTAAATCAAATATGATAAACAATGAAGAGAGGATACTCAGGCTAGACAGTAGCATTAGCTAACTCTTTTCTTGAGACCTTTTAATTAAAAGTAAAATTTCCAAAATAAACTTCGCCATCAGCTTCTTTATTTTAATTTGTTTTTGGTTCTTTTTACACATGATTTGCATAAAGACTTAGTTCCATATTTACTAGAAGCCTTAAGAGTTGTCTTACAATAATTACCTATGGCTTAATCTTATCATGTGTATATAACTTCTAAAAATGATCCCAAATAACTTTGATGACTTATTTTTCTTTCTTTGGGCAGAACTAGCTTGATAAGGTGGTTTAGATTAGAGTTTTGAATTATAGTTTCATTAGTAGCTACATTTTCCTTAGCAAGTTTTGGTGTTCTTGTAAAATCTTTTTTATCCATTAGTAAAAAGCCTAAAAAAATTTAACATTAACCAAATTATCTATTACTAACAGACCATTATGATATATGCAAATATATTTAACATTACGAAGAGTATTATATAACGCAACAAGATTTAATATATGTGCACAACACCTTGTATTAAAAATTTTTCCTCAAGTAACGAGTCACTAGAGAATTTTTGAATAAAAATATTTGTTATGCAATCATTTGAACTACTGATAGTAAATATTTTCTTTACTACTATAATTTACCAAAATTTCTATTAGATTTTCAACAAGAAAATCCATAGTGAGCAGCATGCATATAATTAAACCTATATAAAATATGCAAGTGAAAGTGAAAGTTCTACACTTTTATGATAAAGCTAAGTTTTATATGTAAAAAACTATGGAAAAAATAATTAAATATATGATTCTACAATATCCAGTGAGTCATTAATGTAGTGATATGTGATTGGCATATGACCCTTTGATTAGAAGTCCACGTGTTGGTGGTGATCGTCATTTGGCTTCCACTATTTTCAAACAAGTTATGCAGATATTTTTTTAATTTCATAAATTTTTATGTCATTCTTAATTGTATCATGAGAAATCATCTTAAACAAGGTTGAGGCTACTAATAAATCTTTTAAATCCAATATGATAAACAATATACTCATGCTGATATAATAGCATAAGCTACTAACTCTTTTCTTTAATCCTTTCGGTCAAGAGTAAAATTTTTAAAATGAATTTTACTTCTAAATGCTAGTTTGTTTTTGTTTTTATAATTATGTACTAATGTCAATTGCATAAAGACTTAGTTCTATATTTACTAGAGGCCTTAAAGAGTTATGTTACAATAATTACACGCTCAATCTTGATCATGCTTATATTACTCAAAATGATCCTAAACAACCGGTGTTGATTTATATTTTTTTTGCTTTGGATAGAACTAGCTTGACCAGTTGATTTAGATTAGAGTTAGTAGTGAGGTTCATTAGTAGCTACATTTTTCTTACCAAGTTTTAGTGTTTTAGTGTACCCGTAAAATCTTTTATATTGATTCGTAAAAAACCTAAAAAATTTAACATCAACCAAACCATTTATTACTAACATGAACTAAATCAACACATATGCAAGTATGCTTATCATTACGAAGAGTGTTATATAACACAGTTGTAATAAAAAGTAAGATTGAAAACTGTTATTGATGTATTTTGTAATTGTTTGGAGTAAAGGGTAAGGCACCGCTATATGAGGAGTCAGAGAGTTGAGCTGGAGGCTTGGAGCCGAGTGCCAATATGCAGCATTAACATAAATTCTATCAATTGCATTTTCTATAACTGATAATTAATCTTTAACAATAAGATTTAATATATATGCACAAACCTCATATGAAATTTTTTTCCTCTTTAAGTAACAAGACACAAGATAATTTCTAAATATTTTTAGTTATGCCATGAACTACAATTGTCCAGTGTGATAGTGAATATTTTGTTTTTAACATTTCAATTTACCAAACTTTCTATTAAATTTTCAGTAGGAAAATCCATAGTGTGAGGAGCATGCACATAAATAAAACTATATAAAATATTTAATCAAAATAATTAATATATATTATGAAAGTAAAAAAAATTTATACTTTCATGGTAAAACTAAGTTTCATATGTAAAAATATAGAAAAAAATACCTTAATATATGATTCTATAATAACCATGAGTTATTAATATAGCGACATATAATCCTTTTGATTAGAAGTTGAGTGAGTGGTGATCACTATTTGATTTTCAATATTTTCAAACAAGTTATGCAGTTTTTTCTTCAATTTCATAAATTTTCATAATGTCATTTATAAGTGTATCATAAGAAATCATCTTAAACAAAGTCTAGATTCTCCTAATAATCTTTTAAATCCAATATGATAAACCATAGAAAGAGGAGTATAATATAATTTGTTTTTGCTTTTTTAAATGTGTAGCAATGTTTAGATTGGTTTTTTTACCCGTGACATCATTGATTGCTTAAAAACTTAGTTCCATGTTTATTTTTAGGCCTTAAAAGTTTTTTTACAATAATTACGCTAAATCTTGATCATGCTTATATAATTTCTCAAAATGATCCCAAACAAGTGAATAACGGATGTTGACTTACATTTTTTGCTTTGGATGGAACTAGCTTAAACACTTGATTTAGGATTAGAGTTTGGGTGGTTGGTTCATTAGTAGCTGTATTTTCGCAGGTTTTCATGTGTGTAAAATCTTCTGTATCCATTGCTAAAAAAGCCTAAAACAGATTTAGCAAGATTGAAAACTGTTATTGATGTATTTTGTTTGGAGTAAAGAGTTAGGGCTCCGCTGCACATCGAGAGTTGAGCCGGAGACCTGGAGTTGATGGCGACAGCTGAGAGCTGAAGTAGAGAGTGGAGACTGGGGCTAGCAGCAGCAGATTGAGTAAAGGTTTGAGTAAAGGTTTATGGCACCAGAGTGGTGAGTAAAGGGTTAAGGTAAACTGTAATTCTGTAATGGGGCTTGCGAGTAAGGTTTATGGCACCAGAGTGGTGAGTAAAGGGTTAAGGTAAACTGTAATTCTGTAATGGGGCTTGCGAGTAATATCCATCAATTATTTAGCTAATTGGGTTTGGGTGTTGGGTCCACATGTTTAAACTTGAACGCAACTCAGGGTTACATAAACCCAATCCTGTTTTAAGTAAACGAATGCCCGAACCCACTATAACTAGGTTGGGTACCTGATCTCGGCAGATTAGTTTGCAATCCCTATTCAGGGTGGGTTTTCACGGATACCTGATTAAACATTTGGTTTATTTAAGCGGTTACCCACTTGGGTTCAGTTTATATAATAGGGTATTGACCTGGATTTGCATATCGGGTATTAGTAGGGGTATCAGTATTAATAATAGTCAGTTCAGATTTTGGTAAAACACTGGGTATTTGATCTGATGCCATTCCTATAATAGGGCATATTTCTTGATGCAAAATGGGGTTGTTTCCATCATTACATGGAACCATGGATGAGTGCAAGGGTTTGTTTCATCCTATAGGAGATATTTGCTTCTGCTGCTGCCTTAACTTCGTTTGCTTGTAATTAGCACATCTATTAACACAACTTGCTTTTTGCGCGGGCCATCCTTTTATTAGACCGTCCAAGCATATACTGTGAAATAAACAATGAAAATGTGTAGTTCTCCTTTGACATAATGATTTTCCTTTGATTTTGTACGGAAATCTGGCGATAAGTGCCAGAAAATTTTGTAAAATAATTTCAAGAAGAATTTTCGTGACCTTTCTTCGTAAATTTCAACACGTAGTAATACAATTTAGTTTAATTGAGCAGGAGATGACTTTGGAGGAGTATGAAAAAGTGAAGGAGGAGAAAAGAAAAGCCTTGCTTCCGATGAAAAATGAGGAGAGAAAAGTTGAGATTGATGACGAGCTTCAATCCATGAAGCAACTATCGGGGAAAAAGACGTGTGATGAGGTTTTCGTCAAGTTGGTAAGAGTGCTTTGCCTTTTACTAATTGATTATCGTGAAATTTACACATTCTTTTACAAGCCTGTTCAATCTTAGTGGAACATTTATTTGGTAGGGTACGGACAAGGAGACAGGAAAAAAGAAGGAAAACATTGGTCGTGATGAAAAGATCAAAAAGGTATTTAGCTACTGCCAATTTGCTTGATCGTGACGGTCGTATCTTACGTTTTCTCTGACGAACTATAGTACCTCTATGGTTAGCCCATGCGCATCACTGACTTTTTAAAGCCGGCCGAAGGAGAGAGATACTACACACCAGGTGGCAGAGGCCGGGGGAGAGGCCGTGGTGGTCGGGGGCCATATGCAGGTGGTGGTGGTGATGGGGGTTTTTCTTTCATATCTGCTGCCCTGGCAATTGAGGATCCGGGACAGTTCCCCACGCTCGGAGGAAAGTGAAAGGCAATGTCGGTTAAAATTGTGCCGCTGTAGTAGTACTGCTGTCATTATTTAAGTTTTTGATTTATGTTCTGAGGATTCAGTAAAATAATGTTGCACTGTTTCTTTGTTTTATCTTCTGATTTCAGGATGTATTGAATTTTCAAGAGTCATGCAAGTGATGTTTGAGGTTGCTTTAACCGTTATCTGGACGCATAGATTCTCTCATATTTCTTACTTTTTTTTTCATAATTTTCGAGGCTATTCACAAACTGCTATCTTGTATGTGATTTTTATTGGGATGGAGGTTTTACAGAAATTCTGTAGCATTTTGTACATCCAAGGCATATAGCAGCTGCACCATTGGGTTCGATGCGATGCTCCTGCATAGTGTGGTCTCTAAAAGCTGGTGGCTCTCAAGCTAAGGTGGGAATGTATTATGTATTATGTTGTGTTTTGAGGTTATTTATTCTCTTGCAAGGATGGGAGTATATGTTTGCGTAATATTCATTCGAAAATTTTCTTCCTAAAACGACCGTTGCATTGTTACTCAATACATAAAAGCAGAGCAAGCAAGCAAGGAATTATTAAATTATAGAGGATGCACTTCTCAACCTACCGAAGTCTGAACAGCAACAACATTCATATGAAGGCACTATGGACTAAGAATTTGGAAGCAGAGGGTCGGTGCACGCCTTACTGATCAATGGCACAACTGGTATGGATGGAGATTGTTGACCCACGCTATGAGTAAAGAAAGCTACAGATAATTACTCAGTCTGGAATGCTAGCATTACGGACGCTATTTCTTTTGGACAATTGCTGCAACTTTTTAGTCTCGAACAAAAACAAAGTGATTCACTTCTGCTCTATTGAGTAAAATAGTTTGCGACATTTGCAGTTGCTGTGCCATTGCCATTATAATAGCTCAAAAGTGGCCAACTATTGCAAGTGATTGCCAGCACTAATTAATGAGTCAAGTTGGAACCACTCCATGATTTGAACGCATTGGTGTGCTTGATACTAAAAGATTTGAAGAGTCGAAGAGTTATGAAACAATGAATAGAGTAATTAAATATACGGAAGCAGAGAGGTCTTATGTCTTACAAGCATTAAATGGCACGTGAGGTTTTCCCTTTTTACAAGTCAAGAAAGACGAATGTTCGGGTGAGAGATTGGTTTCAGTCCATAACAATATAGAAGGATAGTTTGTCTTTAGCGGAGTCAGATTTCCTCAACTAAATAGAGGGAAAGATGTTCATATATGTCACAAGTGCAAGCGTGTTGCTATCATCAGGTTCTGCCCAACAAAAAGGAGTTTTCCCATTATGATCATTTCCTAATAAACTTCTTGTCAAAGCCTTTGCTCGAATTATTGCATTATACAAGTCTTTTCTACCAGCCAGAGAGAGAATATTTACATCTGGTTGCAACCCTTGATCATAACTCCCTTCAATTATCTATATATATATATATATATATATAAGACATTATTTATAACTGTATATTCTTTGTAAATTTCAATAGGGGTAGTTGTCAACACTATGCGATATATAGATCTATCACTAATCCTAAACTATTGAAAGGTTAAGAACAAAAATGAAAGTAAGTTGAAAATTTACAATTCTTACATCCTACTTGAATCCAAACTCTCCCTCTCTTTTTATATTTGTACCCGCACTTGGAGGTACTTAAGTATACCAAATTAAATAAAAATATTTAAGGCTATATTTTATTCCTACTTGAAGCTACTCATTTAAGCATACCTGTTAAATAATAAAAAAAATTGAACAATAGCATATTTTATTGCTGTTCAACCCAAGCCAATTTTGACATAAAATATTGCCATATCGGGAAGACATCTTTCGAGTTTGAATAGATCTTTGAAGTGTGAGTCTTGGGTCTCCATCAGCCTATGTGTTCATGAGAGTTTGATTCATTAGCTAAATTAGACTCATGTAGAGGAGTTAGCTTAAATAAGTAAGCTATACTAGAGTGAATTGACCAAATTATGTCATTATTTGACATTTTTTTTATTAACTACAGATGACAACCACTAGTGCTTGCGTCGCCATTTTTCCCGACTCTCCTCTCAGGTGCTTGTGTCGCCAGCAACCTTGTCACCTCTCTTGTTTTCATGATCCTCTACGTGTGCTAACTAGGAACTCGTCGCTAACCTCGCCAGAGTGTTTCTCCACCATCTCTGAGCCTCCACGCTCGATCTCTTGCCTCTTCATCATTCCTGGAAGCCAAGAATCTAGATCCAAGCCCAGAACAAAATCAGTAGGGAGTAGTAGAAGCTCGCCTCCCCTATTCACTGCCCAACTTCGTGACGATTACTAGTGAAGGTGCCCCCCAGGTGCTTCGACTATCGTTATCTTCTTGAGTCCTCTCTAGATGTTGGTGATGATATTTCCCTCCTCATCCATGCCGCCAGAGGAAACACCAACCAACACCAATCAGTGAACTTCCACCCGCTGGATCCTCTGTTCCATAACTACTTCTCATGTTTTTGACCCTTGATCAACATGAGGGCAGTCTCCTCCTCTTCGACAAGTGGAAGAAGCTACTTGGGCGTTATCTACTCCCTTTTTTTACTCCCCTTCATGCCTAGTATAGATCTGCCGTAGAGAAGATCAGAACGTTAGTAGCACCTAGACAATGATGGATTGCAGCACCCCTTCACCCGTTTCCTTTAGACTCTTATAAGTGTTCCCCTACTTTGTTGTTTCATTTACTCCTTGTCTAGGGTTACTTCTACACTAAATTATGTGGGCAGTTCCAATCATGAACTCAACAATGAAGCACCAAAGGCATCCACAACCCTCAGCTGAATTACATTTCCATCCCCTACTTAAATAGCCCTCATTATGTTAGTAAGGGAACTTGGAGGCCTAACCTCCCTCTTGACTTATTACTTATAATTGGCCTATTAAATTAAACCTGAACTCACCCACGCATGTGTGGGATGCTATAATGATATGTTTGTAAGCTCATAGGGCCCTATGTTGTACCGTAAGGTAACACTACAAGTATGACACACGTGTACCTTAGACTAATCCTCGGTAACGGCGCCAAAAACTTATTGTGATCTCGCAAGTGCACGGGTACACGAAGTAATAAAGAAAGTATCGAATCCACAGGGACCTACGTTGTCAAGTACTAAATAATTGATTTTTCGCTATCTAGGCAATCAAATGAAAGTTAAGCAAATATCGCAAACACACAAAAGAAAACTGTTAGAGAGAAAGTTGGGACTAGGGTTTCGTTCACTTAACTCTTATGACTAGATATGAATAAGGATTTCGTCGGTTTAATTTTATCATGATGAAGATACGATTTACCTAATAAAAGATTGTTTCACTCTCGTGCATACAATCACGCAGGGATTTATCTTCGCTTAGATTTGTCCCAACGCTGAAGATAAGCAAATTATCAATCTATGAACCCAAGGATCACTTTCGTGCATCCGAATTCTAGGTTGACAATCTCTAGCGGAAACTCAAGGATCACTTTCGTGCATCCAAGCCTCGACACTAGTTTTACTCATAGATCTCCAACGTTCTGATCCTCACTTTCGTGCAAGATCTCCACGTTTGACAAATAGACTCGATCTATAGATTCATGTTATAATCATGGTAGTAATTTTACTAGAACAGATCAAGTTGGATCAAACCTAAGGAAGGGTTCCTAACATGCAATTCTAGGGCTCCAAATTCTCAAGCAATTACCTTTCGGTCTCAAGCGAAAATTCTAAGAACATAATTAGTAACATGAACTTATAGAGAGTCTAAGCACAATTATCACATGAGCAAAATCATCATGGTAATATTAAACTCAACGAAATAGTAAAAATAGTCATCTAGTCATTGGAAATCAAGTGAATTACTCCCCCATGTCCCAAGAGTACTTTAAGCTATCATGGTAAAGGAGTTACAGAATTCCATGGTTTCAGAAGATCAAAAATCAAAAGAAAAGAGAAGTTTAGAAAATACAGTGCGGCTGTGAAGTATTTCACAGCCGTAATTTCCAAATTTAGGCGATGAACAGTGTCGGCACCCCTTCTTTCCTTGATTTCTCCTTCAATTGATCTCCTCTCTGTCTGAAACTTCTGGTACGTCGTCTCCTCCTTCAGATGAAGCTTCAGTATGAAAATCACGGCCGGAGATCGTCTGGATTGAGCACGGTGGCGATACCCTAGGCGGCGGCGTGGATAACGATTTCTCTCTCGACAAACAATGAAAATTGGGGCTTTCGGTGTGTGTGTGTTCCTCCCGTCCAAAACTCCCTTTTGCTTCTTACGGCGTCGAATATGAAGCCCTGGATCGTCTGCAATCATCTCCGCAAGAATCAGGCATGGAAATTGACCTGGGTGTCGCGTTCAAAACAAGAATTACGGCAGTGTAATAGTTCACGGCAGGTGCCGTAAAATCGATCGAGTCTTCTGTTCTGATGTTGTCTAGGAAATACGGTACTGTAAATTGGTTTACGGCAGTACCGTAAAATCGGCTGAACTCTCTGTTCGAAATCGTCTGGAAAATACGGTACCGTGTAGTTCATTACGGTGGTGCCGAAAAATCAGGTAAAGTCTCTGTTCTGAAAGCGCTGAAGAATACGGCAGTGTAATTCTTTATGGCAAGTGCCGTAAAATCCAAAAATCTTTCTGTTCGGAAATTCTTCAAAATACGGCAGGGCTCGGATTTTACGGTACTGTATGAAATTACGGTACCGTAAAATGGATTACGGCACTGCCGTAATTTGCTGAATTGCTCCGTTTTGCGTAAAATTTATTGGGTGACCTCCTCTTGATGATGGTAACTCTTCTATGTATTTGATTTCGCTTGAAAATGCCTTAAATAGTGCCTTTTTACCTGAAAAACATGAAAAACCAAAATAGAAGTAGACTTTGCAATATTTGATGGATTTAACATAAAAACAAGTAAAAGATCCTCAATTTAGTATGAAAAAGGTATCCAAAATGAATCAAAATATACTACATATTTTGGTGTCATCAAACACATAAGGCTCAAACTTTGCTTGTCCTCAAGCAAAAATCAAAATTTTGAAATCAAAATTTGATTAAAAAAATAGCCTTTTTCATGCTCAATAAATTTCTAAAATACAACTTGTCAATGAAAAACTGTGTCAATTGATTTATAAAAATTCAAATAAGTATATCATCTTTAGAACTCAATCCTCTAGATCCACAATTCAATTAAATAAAATTTTGCAACATGTACAATAATTAGAATTTTCAATCTCAAGACTTCACCCAATTTCAATTCAAATCTATCATGCTTTTGTTTACAGGAATTAGGTTTCCAAGATCTTTTTCCACACACAATTTTTTTTTCTTTTTTATGAATTTTGTTTGTTTTTGTAAAGACGGCATGTACCCACATAGACACATACTTTTTATTTTTGACTTCAACTCTTTCTTCGGTACCACTGTCAATTTTGCATAGTACCAAGTAGAGGAGTCTTATTCTTTTTATCTCTCATTATTTTTCATGCATAGACTTCAACCCATGTTTTAGGTACCACTATCAATTTTACATAGTGCCAAATAGGGGAATCTCTCACTATTTTTTTTTTGTGGATCTTGGATTCTTCCTTCCCAACAAATAGCAAGAATAGACTAAACTCTTACTAGGTTGATCCATTGATCTCAATTCAAAAAAAAAAAAAAAATTGCACTCATATGCTCATTTTATTCAAAAGAAAAGTTTCACTTTTAGATTTCATTCTTCAAACAATACATCTACCCAAAATTTTATGCATCAACTAATGTCATATTTCAATAGACAAATATGTATTGAAGAAATAAATTTAACACGATGGGGCTATAAAATCATCAACACATGAGTCTATTCATCATCAAAAATTTATCAACACATGCCAAAACATGATCATATATCAAAATATTTTCATTATCACATCATGTCAACTGGAATTAATATCATCATCATCATATGGTACAACCATATTAAAAAGTAAATCATCAGAATATCATACAACCATATTGAATATCATAAACCAGCATCATCATTAAAGTACAACCAAATTGAAAAGCAAGTAATCAAAAATCGGTGGCAGCGATCATGAAGCGTCATCCCTTCCTTCATCATATGAAAAATCAATGAGATATATATGGGAAAACACAGTATGGTAAAGAGATAAAGGAAAACAATACTCACAAAGTATCTATTTGTCGCCATCTAATCGTGTAGCCTCTGAATCTCTAGCAGCAGCCTCCATGGGGTCATAATATGGTGTTCCTCCTTGATCACCCTGGTATCCATAATCTCGATGATCTGCATAACCAAAGCGGTCAAAAAGGAAATTACCTATATCTTCCATATGATTGCATAACCTCTCCATATCTCTCTGGATGTGCCCCAGAGTGTATTCCATCCTCTCCTGGCGGCGTTCTTGATTATACATTTGTGCTGTCAACGCCTGAAAACTAGGATCATGGTGGCTAGCAAAACCAGCCCTAGGTTTCTGTGAAGATGTACCGGCAGCCTGTGGAGAATCACGAGGAGGTGACTCCATCCCATATGGATCACCTCTTCCACCCCAGGTGGGTGGTGGTGGTGCTGAATCAAGCGGTGGGGTAAAGGATGCCTCTGCTGCGCTGGGTGACAACTTCCAATTGGCTCTGTCCCTGACTGTAGTCTTCTCGTTGCGCGGTAAAGGTAGAGGGCGGATATTTGGTCCAATGACCAAACAAAAGGTATCTCCCTCCCTAACAATCATCCTCATCGCAATGCAAGATTCCATATCCAGTCTTGGATTCCCTCGTGCCATCTCTGCGTCAAAGGGCTCAATCCCAAAATGCCTGGCTATAGGAGTAATCAAGCCTCCTATTACCACAGTTCCTCTGGTTGCTCTAGCCACCTTGTCCATATGCTTGGCCATGAAATAAGCCACATCCACTGCAAACCCATTGAGCATGCCCCAGAGAAGATAGAGCTCATGCTGACGAACCATGCCGTCACTATCCCCTCTGCCGAACACTGTGTGTGCTAGAACCCTGTGAGCATATCTGATACAAGGGTTCAGAATCTTACTAGCCCTGGCAGAAACAACATAGAAACGGTTCTCATCAGTGATTTGGTTCCAAAATATGTTTTCCATAAATCCAAGGGGTATCTCAGTGTACCCTCCTATGCTCAGTCCAAAGATGTCTCTAACTTCCTACAAGGTAAGTTTCCTCTCCTCATTGGCTAATCTGAAATTAAGTTCTCCTTCTACAGGGCCATGAGAGTACTCCTTTAATTCAATTATCAAACTACTCAAAAACTCTAGAACAAGGGGTAAGAATGTGGGTGGTTGCATCTGGAAAAACTGCTTGGCTTGAATCCTATCAAACATCCAAAGTATGTCATCATAAAGCCCTAAGGCTTCAAGAGTCCTATGATCAGCATATTTTGTGTTGACAATCCTTCTTTCAATCAATTTGTTGTATCTGGTCTCTAGCATCTCATTCCTAAAAATAATTCCATGGCGATTCTGGGGTTGATATGGTTCTGCAGGGGCTTTCCTCTTCTCCCTTTGGCAAATTACCTTTCTCCTTGGCATATTTGCTAACAAGCTGCAAACTCATAATTCAATGGCAGCAAAACAATAATATATATGTTCAGATTAAGTTCTATCAACATGTTCTCCAAGCGTCATTAGCAGAGTAAAAACAGGGCTTGTAATCTTAATCTCAATTCAAAATGGCAAGCATGAATCATAGCTTCAGCATCATTAGTAACACTAATCAAGTATTTAGGAAGCAAAAATCTACTTTAAACTCATGCTCAAATTCAAGAAACAACAAAACCGTGAGTGAACAGTAACTTTACTATGTTTCAACCCATTTCAGCTCAAATCGGTCATGAAATCGGTTCAAATTTGTTTCAAATAGCAAGAAATTGAAAGCTTATCCTCTAGCGAGTGATTAGAAACAAAAATCACTCAAAATGGTTGAGAATCGAACGAGAACGAATGAAAGGGGCGAAAACTCGTCAAAACTCGTCAAAACGATGAAATCGGAAAAACGGGTACCTAATAGACGGTGAAATCTGGACGGGAAGGGTCACCGGCGTCCACAGCAGGTCGGAGATGGTCGGAGAGGTGAGATCGGCGCAAGCTCGAGCGAAAACGAGGGTGAAACCCTAAAAACGGCCCGGTCGAAACCCTAAATACGGTACAGACTCGCGTGTTCGAAAGTATTTTACGTCCGTGTTATTTCTTACGGCACTACCGTAAAATCTTAACTGCCTTCTGTTCAAAATTGGATGCAGAATACGGTACCGTAAAATGTCTTACGGTACCGCCATAAAATCTTGACATCTTTTTGTTCAAAAATGATGTGGAATTACGGTACCGTAACATAGCTTACGGTACCTACCGTAAAATCCAAACAGCAAAATTTTTTTTTTTTTCAAAAATCAAAAATTTAGAAAATCAAAAAATAAGATTTTGTGAAAATACGGTACCGTACAATACCTTATGGTAGTACCGTAAAAATAAGGAAGCTCTCGGGTGGATTTTGGAACTAAATTATGGTACCGTACAATGCCTTACGGTAGTACCGTGAAATCGTGGCAACTTTCTAATCGGAAGAGGTTGAAAAATACGGTACCGTAATATACTTTACGGTAGTGCCGTAATTTGCTCCAAATCAAAATTTACCTACAAAAATAAAAGAAAAATTAGTATCAAGCTAAAATTAAGTTAAAGAAAACAAAATAGAGGTTAGAAAGCTTGGGTTGCCTCCCAAGAAGCGCTAATTTAAAGGTCATTAGCTTGACCCTTTAACACTCGGGTTCGATCGTGAACTCCTGAATTTCCCTCCTGATTTTCCAACATAAGGCTCAATCTTGAAACAGTATCCAAATTTGCTTAGAATCTCTTCTATTTTGCCAATCAATCTAGAGCTTTCTCTTCTTCTCTTCCTCCTTATCTTTTTCTTCTGCAATTTCTCACCAATACCCTCAGAAATATTGTCTTCATTATTTGGGGTTTCATCAAACAGACTTGAAACATCATAAATTTCATCATTAAATATCTCAACACTACAATAAGATCCTGAGTATGAAAGTTTGTTTAATGAATCATTAAGATTAAATTCAATCTTGTTGTCACATATGTCAAAGGTAATCTTTCCTTCTTTCACATCAATGTTAGTCTTAGCAGTGGCCAAAAGTGGTCTTCCAAGAATGATAGAATTTCTAGAATTTACCTCCATGTCTAACACTACAAAATCTGCTGGAATGAAAAGCTTACCAATTTGTACAGGGACATTCTCTAATATTCCTGCAGGATACTTTACCGATGAATTCGCGAGCTGTAAGGATATGGATGTATGCTTTAGCTCTCCAAGATTAAGTTTCCTGTAAGTAGAAAGAGACATTAGACTCACACTTGCACCGAGGTCACATAAGGCTCGGTCAAAAGCCATAGTGCCTGTTGAACAAGGTATAGAAAAACTACCTGGATCTTTCAGTTTAGGTGGCAGTTTGTTCTGTATGATAGCACTATAATCTTCAGTTAAAGTAACAGTGCATGTACCATAATCATCTAATTTCCTTTTACTAGACAAAATTTTCTTTAAAAACTTGGCATAAGATGGCATTTCAGTAATAGCTTCAGTGAAAGGAATGTTAACATAAAGCTTTTTCAGGATTTCCAGAAATTTGCCAAACTTTTTGTCTAGTTTATATTGAACCAACCTTTGAGAAAAAGGTATAGGTGGCTGATAAGGATTAGGCAAATCAGATTTAGGATTGTCTTTCTCACATGATTCCTCCCCTTTTGGTTCATCACCCTTTTGAGGTGATAAACAAGTTTGGGGTTTCTCATGTGAAGAAAATTCTCCTAACTCTAATTCCCTTTCATTGTCATCAAGCCTTTTTTCAGTGTTTTCAAACCTCCCTCTAGGTTCTCCCAGTTGTTTCCCACTTCTAGTCATGATGGCATTACAGTGCTCCCTAGGGTTTATCTCAGGTTTTGCAGGCAATTTCCCAGGGGGTCTGTAAGGTACACTAGCATGTTGTGCAATTTGGTTTTCAAGAATTTTGTTGTGGGCTTCTACTCTATCCAGTCTAGAGTTAATTTGATGAAAACTTTCCTTAAACTCTTCAATTTGTCTATTTTGATTTGACAGGATTTGTTTTTGATTAGACATAAACTCTTCAATTTTTCTATCTTGTTTTAGCTCAAACTGATTTTGACTAGTCATTATTTTTTCAATCATGGATTTTATCTCAAAAAATTGATCATTGTTTTGATTCAGATTTTGGTTGGGATTTTGCCTTTGGAATCCTTTGTTTTCAGTGTTCCCCCCTACATTGTTATTGTTTTTCCATGAAAGGTTGGGGTGATTTCTCCATCTAGGGTTATATGTATTAGAATAGGGATCATTAGGTCTACTTTGATTATAATTCCATATGACATTCACATGCTCATTACCCTGATCAACAATTCTACAATATTCAGCAGTATGATCATCATTGCCACAATTTTCAGAAGTAATAGCAGAAATAGAAGCAGTTTGCATGGAATTTAACTTACTGCACAAAAAGTCTACCTTCTCTTCTAAGGATCGCCACCCTTCACTTTCACCCTTACCTTGAGAAGGTTTGTAAAGTACTCCTCTCTCGGTAGTCCATTGATTGTGGTTCAATGCCATCTCCTCTAGTAGTCTGAAGGCATCATCTGGTGTTTTGCTCATAAGAGCTCCTCCTGCAGCAGCATCCATAATCATTTTAGTCTGATCAGATAATGTAATATAAAAAGTTTGCAGTAAAGTTTGAAGTTCTAGTCCATGGTGAGGGCACTTCCACTGTAGTTCATTGAATCTCTCCCAGGCTTCACTGAGCGACTCCCCTCTTCTTTGTTGAAAGCTTGTAATTTGGTTTCTCATCTGCAGTGTCTTGCTTGGGGGAAAGTATTTGTTCAAGAAGGAATTGGACAGTTGATTCCAAGTGGTGAAGCTACCGGCTGGGTGTGAATTAAGCCATGTCTTTGCCCGGTCCCTAAGAGAGAAAGGAAAAAGTCTTAATCTCAATGCATCGCTAGAAACACCATTCAATTTAATAGTATCGCATAATTCAAGAAATACGGCCAAGTGTTGGTTAGGATCCTCTAGTGGAGATCCTCCAAACTGATCTTGTTGAAACATTGCAATGAAACCAGGTTTAATCTCAAAATTGTTAGCCTCTATTGCTGGCCTAGCTATACTAGAACGAATTTCATGATGGTTAGGGGCTGCATAGTCCCTAAGTGTTCTCTAATTGTTCTGATTGTCTCCCATCTCTAATATTTCTTCTTTTAACTCTGGTTGGAATGTCTCTTGCAATTCTTCTTGTGATGTCTCTTCTAATCTCAACTTTCTGCGCACTCTCAATGTCTTATTGATTTCAGGATCCAATGGTACAAGTGGTCCTGACCTAAGGCTCCTGTGTATGCAAAGTAGATAGATCAAGTGATTTCAGGAAACAGAAAATAAGCAGTAAAAAAACAGTAAATAAAAACCTAATCTAGCAATAATCTCAACGTCTTTAATATCGACAAAAACTAAGGTCCCCGGCAACGGCGCCAAAAACTTGTTGTACCGTAAGGTAACACTACAAGTATGACACGCGTGTACCTTGGACTAATCCTCGGTAACGGCGCCAAAAACTTATTGTGATCCCGCAAGTGCACGGGTACACGAAGTAATAAAGAAAGTATCGAATCCACAGGGACCTACGTTGTCAAGTACTAAATAATTGATTTTTCGCTATCTAGGCAATCAAATGAAAGTTAAGCAAATATCGCAAACACACAAAAGAAAACTGTCAGAGAGAAAGCTGGGACTAGGGTTTCGTTCACTTAACTCTTATGACTAGATATGAATAAGGATTTCGTCGGTTTAATTTTATCATGATGAAGATACGATTTACCTAATAAAAGATTGTTTCACTCTCGTGCAAACAATCATGCAGGGATTTATCTTCGCTTTCGCGCAAGATTTGTCCCAACGCTGAAGATAAGCAAATTATCAATCTATGAACTCAAGGATCACTTTCGTGCATCCGAATTCTAGGTTGACAATCTCTAGCGGAAACTCAAGGATCACTTTCGTGCATCCAAGCCTCGACACTAGTTTTACTCATAGATCTCCAACGTTCTGATCCTCACTTTCGTGCAAGATCTCCATGTTTGACAAATAGACTCGATCTATAGATTCATGTTATAATCATGGCAGTAATTTTACTAGAACAGATCAAGTTGGATCAAACCTAAGGAAGGGTTCCTAACATGCAATTCTAGGGCTCCAAATTCTCAAGCAATTACCTTTCGGTCTCAAGCGAAAATTCTAAGAACATAATTAGTAACATGAACTTATAGAGAGTCTAAGCACAATTATCACATGAGCAAAATCATCATGGTAATATTAAACTCAACGAAATAGTAAAAATAGTCATCTAGTCATTGGAAATCAAGTGAATTACTCCCCCATTTCCCAAAAGTAGTTTAAGCTATCATGGTAAAGGAGTTACAGAATTCCATGGTTTCAGAAGATCAAAAATCAAAAGAAAAGAGAAGTTTAGAAAATACAGCGCGGCTGTGAAGTATTTCACAGCCGTAATTTCCAAATTTAGGCGATGAACAGTGTCGGCGCCCCTTCTTTCCTTGATTTCTCCTTCAATTGATCTCCTCTCTGTCTAAAACTTCTGGTATGTCGTCACCTCCTTCAGATGAAGCTTCAGTATGAAAATCACGGCCGGAGGTCGTCTGGATTGAGCGCGGTGGCGATACCCTAGGCGGCGGCGTGGATGACGATTTATCTCTCGACAAACAATGAAAATTGGGGCTTTCGGTGTGTGTGTGTTCCTCCCATCCAAAACTCCCTTTTTGCTTCTTACGGCATCGAATATGAAGCCCTGGATCGTCCGCAATCATCTCCGCAAGAATCAGGCGTGGAAATTGACCTGGGTGTCGCGTTCAAAACAAGAATTACGGCAGTGTAATAGTTCGCGGCAGGTGCCGTAAAATCGATCGTGTCTTCTGTTCTGATGTTGTCTAGGAAATACGGTACTGTAAATTGGTTTACGGCAGTACCGTAAAATCGGCTGAACTCTCTGTTCAAAATCGTCTGGAAAATACGGTACCGTGTAGTTCATTACGGTGGTGCCGTAAAATCGGGTAAAGTCTCTGTTCTGAAAGCGCTGAAGAATACGGCAGTGTAATTCTTTACGGCAGGTGCCGTAAAATCCAAAAATCTTTCTGTTCGGAAATTCTTCAAAATACGGCAGGGCTCAGATTTTACGGTACTGTATGAAATTACGGTACCGTAAAATGGATTACGGCACTGCCGTAATTTGCTGAATTGCTCCGTTTTATGTGAAATTTCTTGGGTGACCTCCTCTTGATGATGGTAACTCTTCTATGTATTGACTTCACTTGAAAATGCCTTAAATAGTTCCTTTTTGCCTGAAAAACATGAAAAACCAAAATAGAAGTAGACTTTGCAATATTTGATGGATTTAACATAAAAACAAGTAAAAGATCCTCAATTTAGCATGAAAAAAGTATCCAAAATGAATCAAAATATACTACATATTTTGGTGTCATCACCCTACTTGTCTGCTTTTCCACTATTGGAATGATGAAAAACAAGATAGTGCATCCCTTCTATTCTCAATGGGAGCGCAAGGTGAGTCTTCTCCTTTATCTTTATTTTTTTTGATAGTTTACTTGCTTATCATCCATGCTTACTGTAGTTAATATTAATTGTTGACTTTATCTATCAAATAAAAAAAATTAATTTCAAAATGTGTTAGCTTAATTCAAGTTTTTTAATATATCTTATTACAAAGTTATTACAAAGGCATTATTTGCATGCTAGCCCCCTCCTACATCAGGTGGTATCAAAGCCTAGGCTCCTTAGTTAGATTTTAAGCCTAAAAACTTATTTTCTAAAACTAAGGCGATTTGGACTTAGGTTGCTTGAAAGAAATTTTGCATCACCATAATTGATCTAGGGACATTGCTTTCAAAATTTATATTCTTTCAGAATCATGCATACCCTGTCTAGAGCCCAACATGAACCTAATTCACCCATGGAATTAACTGCTTTAATGGAAATGATGACTAAAATGAATGATAGTATGAATGAGATGAGGACTGAAATGAGGGAACTTACCCAAAGGGCTTAAAGTGTTGAAAGTCATAATAGAGAAGAAAGACCCCCCTAGGCCCTAGTCGCCCTTCTAGTGAACCAATCCTTAGGGATTTCTCTGAACCTTCTCATAGAAATCAAACTCATAGGAGAGATGCCTATCAAAATGAAGAATGGGTGGGCCACCATGGTCAACCTAATTACCAGACTAGGCATAGGGATGATGATGTTCAAAGGGCCATCAAACTCACTCCTCCAACTTTTAGTGGATCCCTTGATCCTAGAGATTTCATTGACTGGTTAGCTAAACTCGAACATTACTTCGACTAGAGCATGATGTTGGAGAATAGCAAGATTAGGTTCACCCGATGCCTCCTTGAAGGCTCAAATAGATTGTACTAGGCTAGTGTTGAGAACAATCTAGATAGAGACAACTAGCCACCCATAGACAGATGGGATGAAATGCTCCACATATTGAAAGAGAAGTATGTCCCTTCTTCATTCAAAGACAAGCTTTTGGATCAAGTTTATAGCCTCACCCAGGGTAGTTTGACGGCAGCCAAATACACAACCAAGTTTGATGAAGTCTTCCTTAGGAGTGGAATTAGCAAACTGCCTAGGTGTACCTTAAGCAGATATAAGAATGGACTAAGGTCTGAAATCAAGAGGGGTTTGACCTATTACCAAATAGAAACCATGGAGCAATGCTATCAAAGAGCACTTGATGTAGAGCTAGATTTTAGGGCTGCCTATAGGAGAGAAGCTAGTATTTCTAGACCTATCCTTAGGACTCCTACTCCTAGCCTTGCCCAAGTCAAACTCAAACTAAGTCCCACTCCATCCCAAGAACCCTCTAGGGTAACCTATCACACTTGTAAACAACCTAGCCATATCATGAGGAATTGTCGAAAGAGAGTTCTATACTTGGAAGAGGAAACCCAAGAGGAAGAAACTTATGAGGAAGACCATCAGGAGACCCAAATCCCTGATACTAGCTGCCAAGTTTGGGGAGGTGCAGACTATGATAGTGACTGATGCCTTGTATTTTAGTAGTAATTTTTCTTTGTATTTCATGATAAATCTAGGCTTATTTTGATAGTTTCACACTCTTTTAAGACTTATTTGTTTGAAAGTCTCAGAATCTTCACTTTTTCTTGCTTTTGTGGAATTTCAGGCAAAATCACCCAATTTTGACCTCTTTTGAAGATTCTAAGGCCATGGGACGATTTCTTATATGAAAATGAAGCTGCCTGTCAAATTTGGGCTCAATCAGAGTTGGCCTAAAAAATATAGCCAGGTGAACCCTATGGGGTTCACCAGCATTTTCGCCAGACTACAGGATGTTCACAGTGAGCTTCACGGGCAGGTAAACCCCACGGGGTTCACCCGTGATTCTCTCTGTTGCGCAGCACTCAAAAGCATCCAGAGCACATCACAGGTAGGTGAACCCAGCGGGGTTCACCAGTGCTTCTCTCTCGACTGAACTGTGCAAAGCACTTCATGACCAGGTGAACCCCACAGAGTTAACTCGTGATTTTTACTGGGCAGCCTAACAACCATTCGGATTTTTGATTATTTTGGGTCCGATTCAAGTCCAAATCTAGCAAGTAAGGACTTTTCGGAAAGCTTATTCGAAGGAGAACACAAAGAGTATAAAAGCCCCAATTTTTGTGACCTAATGGAGGAGAAATTGGTGCTCGAAGAGGCTAGGGCGGACAAAACTGGTGAACACTCCTTTCCGGGGCGATTTTGAGGGATTGGAGCGTTAGATCTTTGCGATTCTGGAGGATTTTGTTCGGTCTATCCTCTCCTTCCTCTCTAAAGTGCTTTGTAACCATTTTCCTTAACATTTTAGAGAGATTCTTGTGAGTTTTCATGAATTCTATAGCGTAAAACCTTTTTCGGGACTTGTTTGAAGCGCGCTGATGATTTCTTCCATGCTATTTTAATTTAATTCTGTTATTTGGATCTTCATATGAGTATATTTTACCTTGTTGTATTTATTCCATGATGTTGCTTTGGCTGCGTAATATCATGTTTTAGCCAACGCGATCCATACCGAGAGGAGGGTCGTGGTGGTGGAACCCCTGAGTAAAGCTTGTGAATCCATGACACGAAAGTGCTTGGTTTTCACTCGAGGGTAAAATAATTTTCCATAGAACTCATAGGGTTTATCTGGAGAGATGCACCGTGATGTAGGACGGGGAACTAAAGTATTCAAACAACGCCTTTGAAAACCGGTTTTGATAAATAACTAAGTAATAAGGGAAAGACCGAAGTTATGCTAACGAAGTTTGAGAAACTAATTTTTTTTTGTATTTTATATAAGAGAAAACTGAATTTAAACTAAGAACTGTAAATAAGAATTACACTAGAAAGCAGTAACAGCAGGAAGTAAACTTACAGTGCAGCCCTTGAGAATCGAAGGGCTGTGCTTTCCGTTCTTCACCGGTCCTACTCTGATGGAAGGTGTAGGGTGGAGCTTACAAACATTCATAGATAGATCCGTACAAGTCACGGATTTTAATACAAAGAAAATCAAAGGGGTGAGGTTAAGCCTCACAAATTCCCTTGCTAACTCTAGGTTACTTAAAGAGAAGGGGGAGAAGCGAGAAGAAAGGGGTGCACCCCTTCTAGTTCCACTCCTTGCGCAAGCTTCAAGAATAATTTCAAAATTAGTGTAGGGAGATGTTCTTAAAACAAAGAGAGAAGACTAAGGAAAGGGACTTAGCCGAATAGCATGAAGACTCCATGATGCCGAGAGGGAGAATGTCTTCTTCTTGCTCCAAACCGAGGATGAAGAGGGGCTCCCCTTGAGGTTGCGCACTTAAGAAAGGGAGGGATCCTTCTTGGAGTCTCGGTGGGAAAGTTGGAAGAAGATGATGGCTCGGCTATTGGGAGAAAACTAACACTAACACAAGTAATTAACCTAGGAAACTAATAGACAATATTATTTCATCAAAAGCTAATCGAAATACAAGGTGGAGACTATGTTTTTATAGGCGAGATGGGGCTAGGGCAGGATAGTCATTAGCTTCCATGCGCCTATTACAAAGATGGATAGAGTTTGAATTTCAAAATCAAGAGGATGTGGGCGCAAATCCTCTTTGGGAGCTTCCTTCTTTGGTGATCTTCTTTTGGCAACTCTTTAATTGCTTGGGTTGGCGAGAAATGTATCTTCTTTATCCTTTGGCGAAATGTTTGTTGGCGCATGGATAAGAGATTCAAAATTTGAATCCTTTCCATGAGAGCATGGGCGGCAACAAGAGATGGTAACTTCTCATAAATGTCTTCATAAATGCCCTCCTTTGATGGTGGATCTTGATGGATAATTCCTTTGATTTTAGATCTTAATGGATGAGGGATTTGAATTCATTCCTTGCTTGGACTAGTGGTTGGCGCATACTCCTTAGATGGATGATGAGGTGGTTGATTGCCCTAGTGGAGAGGCGCTCAACAAATATAGCAAGTGAGTTATTGCATGGCTTGAAGTGAACTTGGGCTTTGAAGTCTTCTTTTCCTTTTCTGGAGCTGAACTTGATGAGTGGACCTTGAGTGACTTTGAGCTGGAACTTGAGCTGCTCCTTACTTGAATGACCTGCCAAAATGATCCTAATGCATGCATGCACTACCCTACTATGATGCGAGAGTACATAGAGTTTCATGAATTACAATGCACTACCTACTACAAGTGGACTTGCTATAAATGACTACATGATGCATGGTTTTATTGAAAAAATAAATTACCCTAAATGCAATGCAAGAAAGGGAACTCTAAGGGAACCCATATCGAAGAGGTACCCTACGAGTCCGAGCAGATCTCCTCAGAGCGGGGCTATTGCCTCCATCACACCGCGAGAGTAGGAGATCATTCCGGATAAGCACCAGGGTGTACCACCGAGAGGGAGCATCCTGTAACTTAAGGGAGATTCCTTATGCAAAATTATGAACTCTTGTAATAGATCCTTTTCTCTGCATGTTAGATACATCAGTGTGGTGGACATCGAAGTCCTGATCTCCCTCATATAGATAACCTCCTCGTCATTGCGTTTGATTTCTTATTTTCGCTTATTGCTCTCAAAACCTCATTTCGAATTACTTAGCTATTGAGAGTTAGATTTTCTGGTATTTAACCTTGTTCCCTGTGGGATTCGACATCTTTTATATTACTTCGACATAACCATGCACTTGCGGGATGTGTCAAGTTTTTGGCATCGTTGCCGGGGAACAACGGTTAATATTGGTATATTTCTAAGAATTGGTAGACTAGGCTTTAGTTAGTTTTTCTTACACTACTGTTAAATTCCTTTACTCTCTATTTGTCATTTGTCTTGGGACTTTGAAATTGTGACTGACCCCTTTTATGCAAAGAAGTTCCAGGGTAGGCAAACTTTTTAAAATAGACCCGGAGATAGAAAGAACATTCAGAAATAGAAGAAGACTTAAACAAGTTCAGCGAAATAAAGACAAAAGCCAGATGGAGCAAATACCATTAGATATGAACAATGATCAAGCACCCCAACCTGCAAGGAATAACAACAACAGAACACTGCGAGATTATGCTGCCCCCTATGTACATGGATTACAATCAGGAATTGTTAGGCCTACTGTAGAGGCCAATAATTTTGAGATTAAACCTGCTCTATTATCTATGGTTCAACAAAATTAATTTGGTGGTTCTCCTCTTGAGGACCCCAACATGCATCTTTCTATATTTTTAGAGTATTGTGATATGCTGAAAATTAACGGTGTTTCTACTGATGCTATCAGGTTGAGATTGTTTCCCTTCTCTTTAAGGGACAGAGCAAGAGCTTGGCTTCACACGCTACCTTCGGCTTCAATAAGGACATGGGCGGAATTATCACAGGCCTTTTTCTCCAAATACTTTCCTCCATCCAAGACTATGAGAAGCCAAATAACTAGTTTTATGCAGAAGGATGGAGAGTCTTTGTATGAGGCTTGGGAAAGATTTAAAGAATTACAAAGAATGTGCTCGCACCACGGCATAGAGACTTGGGTATTAATCCATACATTTTACAATGCACTGAATTATAATACAAGGCTCATTGTTGATGCTGCAGCTGGGGGAGCCTTAATGAATCAAAGAGTTGAAGATGCCATGAACATCTTGGAAGATATGGCGATGAACCACCACCAATGGTCATCAGAAAGAGGTATGCTTTCCAGAGCATCAGGTAAGTATGAAGTGGATGTCTTGACTTCATTAACCGCTAAGGTAGATTCTTTAACCAAGAGGTTGGATTCTTTTCCAATTAACTCCGTTGATGCTAATTCTATATCTTGTGAGTTATGTGGGGTTGTAGGCCATGCAGGTGTAGATTGCTAGCTAGGGATTGGTCAGTTGGTCCCGAATCATTCTGAACACATAAATATAGTTGGAAACATTAACCCGATGAATAACCCATATTCCAACACATATAACCAAGGATGGCGCAACCACCCGAACTTTTCATACCAGACTACCCAACCAGTGCAATAACAATCGGCACAACCACCACAGGCAAATTACAGACAAATTTCAGGGTTCCAAGCCAGGACTTACACTCCACCACTAAAGTCAAATCTAGAGTCTCTACTTGAGACTTTTGTGGTGGCATAGATCAAACAAAATGAAGTAGTGAATGAGACCATGAAACAAATGCCATCAAAGTTAGATGCCTTAGCCGCCCACAATAAGACGCTGGAAACTCAGCTAGCCCAGCAAGCTAGCTCATCTACTAGACCTTCAGGAAAGCTCCCATCCCAACCTGAAGTCAACCCCAGGGAGTATTGCAATGCAATCTCAACCAGAAGTGGGAAACAACTAGAAGATCCAAAAATGCCAACTGATGACAGAAGAGAAGATGCAACACCTGACACCAGAGATCAAAACCAAGGGACAACTCCTGTGACACTTGAACAGATTGAGGAGGAGCGGCCTTATGTTGAGCCACCTGCATACAAACCTTCAATTCCTTTTCCATAGAGATTAGTCAAGGCCAAGCTAGACAAACAATTTGGTAAGTTTCTTGAAGTTCTGAAAAAGCTTTATATTAACATGCCTTTTGTCGATGTATTGTTAGATATGCCTACATATGCCAAATTTCCGAAGGACATCTTGTCCAATAAAAGAAAGCTAGAGGAGTAAGGAATTGTTGCACTTACTGAGGAGTGCAGCGCGATTATCCAAAAAAACCCCTCCAAAAGCTCAAGGACCCAGACAGTTTTTTCATACCCTGCCAAATTGGGGAGATGACATTCCAGCAGGCCCTCTGTGACTTGGGGACGAGTGTTAGTTTGATGCCCCTGTCCTTGTGCAAGAAGCTGAATTTAGGAGACTTGAAGCCAACCACCATTTCATTGCAGTTGGCTGATAGATCGATTCACCGAGCTATTGGGATTGTGGAGGATGTCCCTGTCAAAGTAGGCGACTATTTTATTTTGACAGATTTTGTTGTGTTGGAGATTAATGAGGATGATAGATTACCTATTATTCTTGGGAGGCCATTCCTTGCCACAGCTAGCGCAGTGGTCGATGTCAAAAATGGAAAACTGGATTTAAACATCGGTGAGAATGTTGTACAATTTAATTTATCAGACTCTCTAAAGAAATCTTCTCTTGTAGGTACATGTTGTCGTGTTGATATGATAGAGAAAGATGTGAAGCTCATTGAACCGTACAAGAGAGACATCGATCCGCTAGATTTATGTTTGCTTGATGCTGAGGATCGGGACATTGATGACCACAATATTGAATATTCACTATTGTTGGACTTGCACCCAGTTTTGGAGTCCAAGTCCTCGAAGTTGGAAACTCTTTCTAAAGTGATATTAGGAGAGACAGAAGAAAAGAAGATTGAGTACGAGAGCCTTCCTAGCAAACCTCACCATGAGTTTCTTGGTAACAACTCTACATATCAAATGATAGTCAATGCCGATCTGCACAAAGAACACAATAAACAATGGCACGACCAGCGCATTATCAAAGAAGAATTTCTTGAAGGTGATAGAGTTCTTCTCTTTAACTCTAGGCTAAAATTGTTTCATGGAAAGTCAAGAACAAGGTGGTCAGGACCCTTCACTGTGCAACAAGTATATCCCTATGGGGCTATCAAGATTTGGGCAGAGCATATAGGAAGTTTTATTGTGAATGGCCAGGGACTAAAACACTATTATCAGGATGACCGAACTGACAAAAGGGTTGTTCTCACCCTTTTTGATTCATCTGGTGTGGGTTGATAAACACTGTTTATGGTCGAGCTATAGACCTAAACCTAGCGCTCCTTGGGAGGCAGCCCAAGTTTTTGCTTGTTTATTTTTGTTATGTGTTGATTTTTTGTTTTTTGTTGAAAACTCTTATAGGTGGATTTTGATGTGTTTTATTTTGTTTTCATGGAGGTTTTTGCTGATTGAGATTCATTCTATATTGTAGGCATACCTTCTGGAGAATAGGGAATCAAAGCCAAGCATTTGTTTGCAGCAAAGTGTGAATCACGGCTAGGCCGTGATTATGGTGTTTTCCTGTGATAGCATGCCATTTATGTTCTCCCGGCCCTCCACCTTCTCCTCTCACGTATCCGGACTTTGCATAGAGGACTATGCAAACTTTTAGAGTGGGTGAGCTATCTCTACTCCGGTTTCTTCTTTCTGTCTTCATGTGGCTGTTTGACTTATGACTATGACATGACTTTTATTCGGTGACGGATGGATATTGTGGCATTGTATCTTATATGCCATTTTATTCGTGGGCCTGGTCCACATCTTCAGGCTCCACTATGTGATAGTTCTGCATGACACTTTGGGATCTACTTTATTGTTTATGTTGGTACTTTGCTATGATGATTGTGATTCTCATACATGTCGTGTGAATGTTAAAATGTTATGATGCTTATTATTCGTGAGTTTACTTGTCTATCATGAGTCTTGTCCTATGATAGCTATTGCAAAATTTTTTTAGTTGAATGCATGATTGGTTAAGAATAATCCAAGATTGTTGATAATACCTCCTTGTTAGGGATACTTTTTGATCATATCCATATGCTCTATGATTTTGAAATTTTGTAATTTGGATTGACTTTAGGTTGTTCATTAGTGGGTCAAACATTGACATGACTGTTTAATCAACTCAAGCTTGCAACTTACATGAGAATCGTATTGAGATGTATTCACTTAGTTATTCTTTGATTTCCTTTATATTGTTAGGGGGACACTGCCTTTGTTAAAAGGATATATTATCAACTGTTGAGCATAGCATTAAAAAAAAACTCACCCTTAGATTCCTCTACTTGGCATTGCGAAAAATTGGCAATGGTGCTGAAGGTTATGAGTTGAAATCAAGGAGTTGTGAAGTGAAATCTATAAAGAGACTCCTCTACTTGGCACTGCAAAAAATTGGCAGTGGTACCTATGGTTATGAGTTGAAGTCTAATGCAATAATCAATGTATCATACCCTAAACGAAACATTAGAGTTAACCCCAACGATTTGACTAGAAGGACTGGAATTGCATGAGTGTTGTGTGTAGGCTTGATTTAATCCTATGTTTGCTGCTTACTAGGTTGTTTGGCATCTAGTTATTATGAGATCGAGCTGTTGAACACTTGAAACAACCATTTACTTGATTTCTCCTAATTAGATCTTGGATTGCTATCAAATGTTTTTCTAACTTAGATGTATACCTCAACACAAAAGATTTCTCTTATACCCACCTCTTGTGTTTCATCTTATTTAATTGCTTGAGGACAAGCAAAGATTTAAGTCTGGAGTATTTTGATGCCTTGCATTTTAGTAGTAATTTTCCTTTGTATTTCATGATAAATCTAGGCTTATTTTGATAGTTTCACACTTTTTTAAGACTTATTTGCTTGAAAGTCTTGGAATCTTCACTTTTTCTTGCTTTTGTGGAATTTCAGGCAAAATCACCCAGTTTCGACCTCTTTTGAAGATTCTAAGGCCATGGGATGATTTCTTATATGAAAACAAAGCTGCCCGTCAAATTTGGGCTCAATCAGAGTTGGCCTGAAAAATACGACCAGGTGAACCCCATGGGGTTCACCAGCATTTTCGCCAGGCTACAGGATGTTCACAGTGACCTTCACGGGCAGGTGAACCCCACGAGGTTCACCCATGATTCTCTCTGTTGCGCAACACTCAAAAGCATCCAGAGCACATCATAGGCAGGTGAACCCAGCGGGGTTCACCTGTGCTTCTCTCTCGACTGAACTGTGCAGAGTACTTCACGACCAGGTGAACCCCACGGGGTTCACCCGTGATTCTTACTAGGCAGCCCGACAACCATTTGGATTTTGATGATTTTGGGCCCGATTCAAGTCCAAATCTAGCAAGTAAGGACTTTTTGGAAAGCTTATTTGAAGGAGAACACATAGAGTATAAAATCCCCAATTTTCATGACCTAATAGAGGAGAAATCAGTGCTCGAAGAGGCTACGACGGACGGAACTGGCGAACACTCCTTTACGGGGCGATTTTGAGGGATTGGAGCGTTAGATCTTTGCGATTCTGGAGGATTTTGTTCGGTTTATCCTCTTCTTCCTCTCTAAAATGCTTTGTAACCATTTGCCTAACATTTTAGAGAGATTCTTGTGAGTTTTCATGAATTCTATAGCATAAAACCCTTTTCGGGACTTGGTTGAAGCCCGCTGACGATTTCTTCTATGCTATTTTAATTTAATTCTGTTATTTGGATGTTCATATGAGTATATTTTACCTTGTTGTGTTTATTCCGTGATGTTGCTTTAGCCACGTAATATCATGTTTTAGCCAACGCGATCCATACCGAGAGGAGAGTCGTGGCGGTGGAACCCCTGGGTAAAGCTTGTGAATCCATGACATGAGAGTGCTTGGTTTTCATTCGAGTGTAATATTATTTTCTATAGAACTCATAGGGTTTATCTGGAAAGATCCACAGCGAGAGTAGGAGATCGTTCTGGATAAGCACTAGGGTGTACCAGCGAGAAGGGGCATCCTGTAACTTAGGGGAGATTCCTTATGTAAAATTATGAACTCTTGTAATAGATCCTTTTCTCCGCATGTTAGATACGTCAGTGTGGTGGACACCGAAGTCTCGATCTCCCTCATATAGATAACCTCCTCGTCGTTGCATTTGATTTCTTGTTTTCGCTTATTGCTCTCAAAACCCCATTTCAAATTGCTTAGCTATTGAGACTGAGATTTTCTGGTACTTAACTTTGTTCCCTGTGGGATTCGACATCTTTTATATTACTTCGACATAACTATCCACTTATGGGACGTGTCAGTGTCCAAGCTCAATGTACCTTAGGAGTGGTTAGATGCACTCTCATTAAGCTTTCTAGTGAGGATTAGCGTAGGACTAGTATCTTCCATACCTATACCATGTGCAATGGTCAAATTAGCAAATTGGTGATAGATGGAGGTTACAGTCTCAATGTTATCTCATACAGCTGTGACCAAGTTCAACCTTAAGCTTGAGCCTCACCGCACCCCATATAGCATTTCTTGGGTTAACCAATCTAGTGTGCCTATAGCTCATAGATGCCAAGTGCCTTTGCATTTTGCCATCTACCAAGGGAAGGTTTGGTGCAACGTCATTACTATGAATTTTGCCCAAGTCCTCCTTGGCCGGCCTTGGCTATACGACATGGATGTTATCCACTACGGTCGGGCTAACACTTGTGTCTTTAGCTATGATGGGCATAAGGTCAAACTCAAACTCTCCATGCCTAAAGAGCTTAGAGCCTCCACTAGTATGGAAAAATAGAAGAGTCTAAGTCTCCTAAACCAACCATCCAGCTAATTAGACCCCAAGCCTTCACCAAAAAATACCAAGAGACTTAGCAGATGTATACTCTAATTGTTAAGGAGACCAACCTTGAATCTGAGACCCAAACCCCACCTGAGGTAGAATCCCTTCTGATAGACTATAGTGAGCTTACTCTTGAAGAACTACCCATAGGTCTCCCACCCTTGAGAGACATCCAACATGCTATAGACCTCATCCTTGGTTCAACCTTACCTAACTTGCCATACTATACGATGAATCCTACTGAACATGAGGAGCTTAAGAGGTAGGTAGATGACCTCCTAGATAAGGGATTCATTAGAGAAAGCCTTAGCCATTGTGCCATTCTTGCCCTCCTAACCCCTAAAAAGGATGGAAGCTAGCGAATGTGCATTTGACTATAGGGCAATTAACAAGATTACTATTCAATATAGGTTCCCTATCTCTAGACTTGATGACATGTTAGATATGTTGGTTGGATCTAAGTGGTTTAGTATACTAGATTTGAGGAGTGGATACCACCAAGTGAGGATCAGGGAAGGTGATGAATGGAAGATTGCTTTCAAGACCAAGGCGGTCTATATGAGTTGGTAGTAATGCCTTTTGGCTTGACTAATTTCCCCTCAACTTTTATGAGACTCATGACCCAGGTCTTAAAACCCTACATAGGTAGGTTCTTAGTAGTCTATTTTGATGACATCCTGATTTATAGCAAAACAAGGAAGAGCACTTAGAACACCTTAGAAAACCTTAGATCTTCTTAAGGACACGAAGTTGTATGTTAATATGAAGAAGTGTTCTTTTCTCTCTCATAGCATGGTCTTTCTGGGGTTCATAGTTTCTGAACAAGGCCTTCAAGTTGACCCAATCAAAATCCAAGCCATTATAGATTGGCCTAAACCCAAGACCATTACTAAAGTTAGACCACCAAGACATATAAGCATAGTCCAAGTCTTTACACACCTTTGCTTATACCATAGGCCCCTTGGTAAGATCTTAGTATGGACTTTGTGTTAGGACTACCACGGACCTCTGCTAGGCATGACTTCATCTTTGTAGTGGCAGACAAATTTACTAAGATGACCAATTTTATTCCTTGTTCCAAGATATCTGATACTTTACATATAGAAAGATTGTTCTTTAGGGAGGTTGTTAGATACCAAATTTGTCAACCATTTATGGAAAACCTTGTGGACCCTATTAACTACCAAACTCAAGTTCTCCACTGCCTATCATCCCCAGATGGATGGTCAGACTGAAGTGGTCAACTGGTCACTTGGGAGCATTCTTAGGAGTCTTGTAGCGGAGCACCCAGGTAATTGGGATAAGCTCCTGCCCATTGCTGAGTTTTCCTACAATAGTATAGTCAACAGGACCATTGGTTATCTCCATTCCAAGCAAGTCTAGTGTTCCAACTAACAAGCCTATTAATTTATTCCCATTGCCGAACAGTTTAGGACCTCTTTGCCTGCTCGTGGTTTTGCTATTCACATTTCTCAGCTACATCATGAATTGTTTTCTAAGATATCTGATTTTGTAAATGCTTATCATGATGATGCTAATAAATGTCGCTGAGAAAGGTTATTCTTTGTAGGTGATTGTGTTATCCTAAGGGCTCGCAAGGAGAGGGAGCAAGGACTTGTGCAAAAGCTGGACACTAAATGAATTGGCCATTCATTATCATTGGCAAAGTCAATAACAACGCCTATATATTGGACTTGCCACCAAACTTAGGGATCTCCACCACTATCAACGTGGAGGATCACACTTCTTAACATGAGCCCATCTCCATCACCACACATGATGATATTGGAGAGTCATAGATTGAGGTTATTCTTGAGGACCAGACGCAACTCACCCCTAACGAGATGTGGATTTTCTACCTTGTCAAATACGTCACTGGTAAGGAAGTTTGGCTCCCCGAAGTAGAGCTCTTGAAGACCACCCCTGCTTCGAGTATACAAAGACAATTCTTTAGAGGAGAATTTTACCCACCTTGGGAGAGTTGATGGAGACCCAAGACTCATACTACGAAGATCCATTCGGACTTGAAAGAAGCCTTCCCGATATGGCTTCCCTTCCTAGAGTTTGTCATCTCTACTTGTTTTTTTTTTTTTTTTTGCATTGCATGTCATCATAGAATTTAATTTGGTAGGAAAACTTGCATTGTAACCATGGATCTACCCAAATGCCTATGCATTCATGGTAGGACTAGAGCATGCTTGCATTCATATCTTATAGGTAATCTAAAAGGACTATAGAGGCAATCAGGATGATCAACGCTAAGGTCCCCAACAAAAGAAGATTCAAGATGCTCAATGAAAGAAATTAGTCACGTGAAAGAAGACTAAGAGTACATGTGCAAGAATTAAAGGGAAAGGGGACAAGGTGTTTTCTCCCTTGTCCAAGCATTCAGCCCAAAGGATGAAAGATCAGCTCCAGCTCAGCCATCAAACAAATGTAGGGATTGAAGATTAAGAAGCAAAGAAAGCTAAAGGTAGCCTACAGAGAGGAGAAAGATTCATTGGAGGACCTCCCTTGAACAATGGGGCTAACAGCTAGAAGCTCCTTGAAGTTTGCCTATAAGATGTACTAATCCATGTAGTTGCATTCAGCTTGGAAATGAAATTTGTTGTCTTCCTCAACCTCCAGTTCTTGCATCGCCATTTTTCCCGACTCCCCTCTCAGGCGCTTGTGTCACCAGCAAGCCTCGTCACCTCCCCTATTTTTGCGATCCTCTACATGTGCTAACCAATAACCCATCTCCAACCTCGCGGAAGTGTTTCTCCACCATCTCTAAGCCTCCTTGCCCCATCTCTTACCTCTTCCTCATTCTAAGAAGTCAAGAATCTGGATCCAAGCCCAGATCAAAATAGGTAGGGAGTCGTAGAAACTCGCCTCTCCTGTTAACCGCCCACCTTCATGATGATTGTTGGTGGAGGCGCCACCCAGGTGCTCTGGTTGTCGCTGTCTTCTCGAGATCCCTCTAATTGTCAGTGATGATATGCTCCTCTTCATCCATGCTGCCAGACGAAACACTAGCCGGCACCGACCAACAAACTTCCAACCATCGGATCCCCTATTCCATAACTGCTTCCCCTATTTTCAACCCATGATCAACATGAGTGCGGTCTCCTCTTCTTCAATGAGTGGAAGAAGCTGGTTGGGTGTTAGCTACTCCCTTCTTCCACTCTCCTTTATGCCTAGTATAGATCCACCGTAGAGAAGATCAGAACGTTAGCAACACCTAGACAATGATGGATTGCAGCACCCCTTCACCTATTTCCTTTAGAATATGATAAGTGTTCCCCTACTTTGTTGTTTCTTTCCTCCTTGTCTAGGGTTACTTCTACAGTAAATTTTGTGGGTAGGAAATGAGAATCATGGACTTAACAAGGAAGCACCAGAGGCAACCACAACCCTTAGCTGAATTACATTTCCATCCCCTGCTTAGATAGCCCTCATTGTGTTAGCAAGGGAACTTGGAGGCCTAACCTCCCCCTTGACTTATTACTTATAATCGGCATGCTAAATTAAACTTGAACTCACCCACGCATGTGTGGGATGCTGCAATGATGTGTTTGTAAGCACATAGGGCTCTACTTGCCTACTTTTCCACAATCTATAGACCCTCTCATGGGTTTTAGCGTCGCATTGTCACCTCATGCCTAGAGTTAGAATTAAGGACCTCTAACCCATTCTCCGTTTGTGTTAGGCCGTGACGATGATCACAACCGTAATCTTCTTCCGGAGTCATCATGGCTTGGCCGTGATCCGGGTCACAACCATGATATTCTCTAAGCCATCTGAGGTTGTCTTCCCTTACTCCGTTAAGTACCCTTCACATTTGATGCTAGCGTTCCCTCCAATTTCTCTCTCTTGTCGAGTTATTAGTGATAGTATAATAATTTGAAGAGTTGTTCTTCCCTCTATTCTTTATTGTAATTTTAATATTTGTGATTCTACATATCTTGTTTGGTCATGTGTGTAATTGCCAACCTTCACATACTTGACATCAATGTTCCTTCACATACCTGACGCCAATCACTAAAACTGGTGAAGAATGAGAAGTTTTTTTTTTAAAAAAAAAACTGGTGAAGAATGAGAAGTTGATCCTTTGTATTCTCAAAGGGTCCAAATGAGTGTTTAGTTTTTGTAATTTATTATTTTCTTAGCTTAATTCTCATTTGAAAATTTGTATCTTCTTTGCCATGTTTTTGTTGGGAATCCACAAGCTAATTTTAAAATATAATAAAAGTGAAAGTGATGGCCCGAACAAGATATCCCTAAGCGCCAGGATCCCTTACGAGTGACCCACCAGATGTGTCAGAGTAGTATACCTTTATTCGCAAAAATTCTAGGGGCTGTCGATGACGAAGCAGAGGAGCACAAGTGGTCCGCCCTCTACAATCGTGCACACACACAGACTCCCTGAGATCTTCTTACATCCATGCTTGGTGCTAGCCTTCGGTAGGAAGATCCTGTCGCCTATGCTACTGTCCTCTCTTGTTGCGCCATCTCTAAGATGTGCCTACGGAGGATCCTCTTGGTTGTGCCATCCATATGATGTGCCAAGAGGGGGAGTTTTCTTCATCTCAACTTGTGACAATCTTATGAAGATTGCACCATGGAGAAGAAGATCAAGGCTTGGCCGCAAGGAGTGGGCATCACCACTACCACTTACGCCAACTTGAAGATCAACCTCTCTATCTTTCTTCCTTCTCATCTTGTCTATACAAAAGTGGTGCCACCCTTGAAGTTCAAAGTGGCGACACCTCTTGTAGGCAGCCTATGTGCCTTCTTCCAAGAAGAAGCAGAAAGGAAAGAGAGAAGAAGAGGTAGGCGATAAGGAGAGAAGATTTCTTCCACTTGTCCCTTGAGAGATGATGATCTACATATCTTGGAGATTGTCGCCATCACCATGGAGGAGGAGGGGCGGCTGCCCTCTTCATGTTGGCGACAAGGAGAGAAGGCTAGGGCAGCTAGGGCTTGCAAGAGTCGAACCACTCAATGTGCGCCTAAACCCCCCATATACATAGAGTTTAAAAATCAGGCCCTGCAACATAAGTTACGATTATTTTGAATATAAATATTCACTTAAGTTGCACATGGCCCCCATGACTTAAGTCGTAATAAAATGAATATAAATATTCATTTAATTCACTTAAGTTGTGGTTCCATGTATTGCATTTAAATTACGTTGACAATCCACCAGACAAATCTAGTGATATTTGACCCATCGACTAGACCTAGTCCATCGAGGTCAAATGTGGTCACCCTAGGGTCAACCGACGTCAACATAAGTCAAAATACAACATAACTCTATAACATCATCTCCATCTCATCAGACGCATCTGAGATGCATCAGACTCCCAAATGACTCGAATCAACCAAATGACTCGATCATAGGCAACTCGATCAATACGAGATCTCAAGTGTTTAGGTGTGGACCCTGTAGGTTCCTCAGACGTTGCCAATGATAACCTCAAGTCATCACAAGCAATGAGTGGCACCTAGTAGTACATCATTGCTACCCAAGTCCTTAGAATGGAGTCATCATCGACATCCCCTAAAACTGCGATAAAGTACACGTGCACTCTAATCCTTTTGCCAGGCTGATATCCTGATTGGACAAGTGTGCCACACTTATTTAATCCAATCTTATGGTCATGACTAAATCAGGTTCTCACCTAGGTATGACCATACACTTTTAGTCATGCATCCATATGTGGGGCTCATGGATATCAAGCTTCCTCGCAAGAAAAAGGTAAATCCTCTATTGGCTTATTGAATCTCTCATATGGCTCAAGATATATCCAATGACAACTGTTATGACTCCCCTGCTACGGTGGAGCGTTAGGTTGTTTCAAAGTACATCCCTTACCATATAGAGATATCAATGCCCTCGAGGACGAGTGAATCTTTGTCACTATGAGATTTGACCTATGACACCAAGTCAAATCGTCACGGCGGGTCGATCCAATATATCTATCTTGATATACCCATATGTATATGTTAGCAACCCGTGCTCAACCAGCGCATATACCAGTCTCAAGTACATCATAGCTGTCCCTTATCACTATGACACTTGACCGGGAATAATCTTTTGAGACTAGATGAAATCTATCTCCAGGAACATTGTATATGTAAATGTACATATGACGCAGATGTAACAAATGCACAACAATGACCATGCCAGGATATATATAACAAATGAATGTGACACACATCGGACCAGTCATAGGTCCTAGGGCATATACACCAACAATCTCCCCCTTGCACTAGGACCTTGAGGGAGTCACCTCAACCTCATGTCCTCTTGCTGACCTGCCATGCTCCTGCTACGCCAGAGCATCAGTCAGTGGGCCTATCGCAACTGTATTGATGTAAATATATCTGCAATCTCACGACAACATCTTTGTCTCCAAGACTAGGTGAAAGCACTAGAGTATGTATCTGGATCTTTAGGTGAAGCCTTGGTTTTCTGTCATGCGTTATTACTCCAATGTGCTCACAAATAGAGACCAATAACCGCATGACAACCACTTGAAGTTCAATGAAGAACTCTTATATCCAAATAGCTTCCTAGAAACTATAACATACTCTGCCTTCAATCGAAGATGATGGTAGTCCATCACGAAGCCTTTTACAGCTTCCTTCACTACTAGACACAAAGTTGATGCTACGATCAAGGTCAGACTGGAACAAGCTATCAAATGTAACCCAAAACACCAAGCCTTTCCTATCTCTACCAATCAAGAACCATTCGTCTAGTTCTTTGCAGAACCTAAGGATGTTCCTTTCTCTTTATCCAATGCCATGCACCTGGATTGGACCTGGTATCTATTGATTATGCTCTAGGCACAAAGCACATCTGGTCTATAACATACCATTATCGGTGTATGTTATCTAACTTAGGACTTGGAGTTTCTTGGACCTATCCAAAAACTCTCACACCTACCCCATAGGTGATGTCCACTAAGTCATTCATCATGTGACACTTCCCTATCATCTTTTCACAAAGTGAAGAATTGGAATGTCCTCTCTGATGATATGTATGTCCCCAACATACAAGACTAGAGATGTCATCAAGCTCCCACTACACTCAGGCACCATAGGATGAAAATTTTCTACATTGAGTTAGGAGTTACCTATAAATCAAAGCCAAACGAATCGATTCAACCTGTACAGCCTGTGTGTTCTGAGCCTCAGGTTACCCACAACTTGTATAACTGGCTCAAATTCCATCTTTGACCAAGTGTGTCAAATGGCTGACCTTGGACTATATCCAAGTCAAACTTCCTCCCACTAGCCTTTTTCAAGAGGAAAAACTTTCCCAAGAAAATTAGCACCCTAACCAGCAACCAAGTTACTCTCCTGTGGGATCATGGAAGCAGTACCCCCAAAGGATACCCCATACACACATATCTCATATATGGAATATCTATCAGTGTTTAGGAAAAATTGTTCATTTTTGCAAAATCTTTAAGAAGGAGTAACATGACTTAACCTGTATCGAATCGTGCCAAGCATGACCCGATTCCTCTAATTAGACACTCACTTTCAAAGAGGAGTTCTAGAAGGAGTAAGCTATGAGAAAATCTCATACTCATTAGGATAGTCATAAACTGTGACTCAAGTGCTTTCTTATAAATTAGAAAGCATTTATGGATCTATCAAGCTGGTTTCCTTACTACATACATAACTATCAGATATGTCTATGAAGGACTAGTACCCTATCTTTGGCTTACTTATTAGCCCTGTCCACACACATAAAGTGTATGAGGCACAATAAGTCTCTAGATCTTCCACTACTAAAAAGTGAAGAACATCGCTGTTGTTGTCCTTAGCAAATAAGGCTCGTGCGAATCAAACTCTTAAAAGAGGTTGACCTGACTCATTCTCCTAAAAGGAGATTGAATCTATGAATCCCTTTGCATGGAGGCAATGGATGAGGTTCTTGTTTTACAAGGACCAAACAACAGTGCCAAAAAGAGGTACAGAACCACTTAATTTTATTTATAAATTATGTTACTCATAGAACTTCCCATAAAGATAGAACATGATAATATTGAAGTTCTAACAAAGTCTTGACCCTAGAGAGAGTAAGATCTCCTGCAGCTATGGTTGCAACGTATGCTCCAACTGGTATGTTAGTCTCTCTACGCCAGCATTGTCCTATTTCTATTGAGTACCAAGATACTTTTGCAAGTGTTGGTCTCATCATGCGGTACAATATACCCATGTGTCAGAAATAGACAACTAGACTTTGGTAACATAATTACCTGATCTAGAATACGAAGGGTTACTTCTCTTCCCCTCGTTTTGAGGTCGCTAGCAATCAATCTCAAGCACCTTATCTCCTGCACCCTCATCATCTATAATGCGTCAGTCAAGCCCTGAGGCTTACCTTCACATTATGGGACTGCTTTGGATGTTATAGCTTTCTATTCTAGCTTATCCCTATAAGAGCTGTTTTAGAATACAGATCTAGAATATGATCAACTCTACATGTTTATTTCACAAAACAATCATTTAATATAGCCTTTTATAAATGATTGGGTTCCCACTATTTTGCTCGAATTGATAACCCTCAAAAGTCGATCAGGAAATCGCTAGAGTTCCTTAGTGAGGTGGGATCCACGGCCTTGCGTTCCACTAGGGCGGGATAAACTGCACAAGATGACGCATGCTTCATGAGATAGGCACGCCAGCCAATTGCAACTTGGCAACTGATGTCCTGTATTTATATAGTATTTTTACTATACTTTTTATGCATAATCTCTCCTATTTTTACCATATTTTCATTTATTTTGACTTAAATCCGTTTGTTTATTCAGAATCTTCACCCCTCTTTGCTTTTGTCATATTTTAGGAGAAAACGACCTATTTTTGATAGATTTTTAAATATCTGAGTGCACGAATGGATTCTAGACGTCAAGACAAAGCTGCCCATCAAATTTTAGGTAAAACAGAACTTATTTGAAAAATTGTGGCCCACCCGTGATAATTATCACGGCCGTAATATGAAAGGGAAAGCACAAAAAAAATTACGGCCTACCTGTGATAATTATCACAGCTGTAATTTATTTGGTACAAAATTCGGAGTTCATAAAAAGAATGACAACCTACCCTTGATTATTTTCACAGCCATGATTTCCTGGAGATTTTCCACAGAAATAATTACGGCTGTGCCGTGATTATAATCACGATCGTAATTCTCCTCGGCTATTTTCTAGAATATATAGAAAGAATTACGGGCGTACCCTAATAATTATCATGGCCATAATTCTTTCAGATTCCTTAACAAAAAATACACAGAAAGAATTATGGGTTTGCCGTAATTATTATCACGGCCGTAATTTTATCCGCCAGTTTCAAGTTTGACTCGGTTTCTCACTCGATTTGATTCCTTTTCATGCCGAATTTTGGAGAAAACCTATTTTAAGGATGGAGAACTATATAAGGAAGCTTTGGAGCAATTATTAGAACTTTTTGGCTGATTTTCAAGTGGAATTCGATGAAGAGGCGAGATTTAGGGCAAACGGCAGCGTTCTTCACTTTCTCACCGGAAAAGCTTGGTTTTTATGGTTGGCTAGCGTTGATTTCATCAGGGAGCCTTGATTCTCATCTTTCTTTATCGATTTTATATTTATTTGCCAATTGTAATAGAAAACATGAATTTTTATACCGTGAACATGATGAACATGCCAGCGTAAATCTTTTATTTAGGATTACGGCTGTAACCCACTATGTTTTCATGACTTGATATTTGATTTCCTTCTTATGAAGTAGTTTACTTGTGTTAGATTTAATTATTGTTGTGTTTATTACATGTTGATTACTAGTCATAATTTGCATGCTTAGAGACATCGCAAGAAGTACTGAGAGGTGAATTGCGACGTCAGATCTATAGTTTTTGAATAAGTTGATTTGAACATGAGAGTAGTTCGAATCAGCTTGAGGGATTTCATAGATTTGTTAAAAACTCATTGGGTTTATCTCAAGTTAATAACCATGCGAGTAGGGAGTTAACTCGGTTAAACACCGGATTGTATTGCTGAGAGGGGCAATTTGTACATGCGGATAAATCCCCTTCAACACAGTAAATCCTTCTTAAGATATTTTTAATTAGAAAAGTCATAAAACATAGTGAGGTAAACCCGAAATCTTGAATTTTCATCAAATTGATTACAGCCTATTTGTGCTTTTATACTCTTGCAAACGAAATTTAAACCCTTTTTTGAATCGTCGAGCTAACGACCCTAAGATAAGTTGGTACTTGGTCATTGGTCTCTGTGAGATCTATATTTTTGATTACTTCGACGATTCCGTGCACTTGCGGATAGCATTAGTAACTCCCCTTCTCAAGATAGTTCAGGCACTCTATGCATAGCTAGGGCTGGAACAACATAGAGCCCTAACCTCCTGAGCCTATCTCTAGAGTTTCCATCATGTGGTCCATCCACATATGAAAAATCCAGTCAAGTATAACCTGACCGTTTTGCCCAGGGCCAACGAATTCCTTGCAAAGGTGCGTCTAGGATTTAACCAGATTGGGGAAATCATTATCACCACATGCCTCCTAAATATAGATGGGTGTGTCCACTAGGGTGGAAACAATAATGCTCAACACCAATGATCAATAGTTTGACTAGGGCTATGCGTCAGAAGGTGGTATCAAAAAATGATCAGACTTGTTATTTTTTATGAGGGTTTTTGTGGTCTCACTATTTAGTTTTATCATTCATCTAACAATACAGGTATGTAATCCTAAAGTGAGTAACATGAAAAATAAAACATCACAAGGATGCTTAAAACTGAGCAGAAAAGAAAACATGATATGGTTATAGCCCGAACATGGGTAACAAGCCCCTAGACCTAGACTAATCACCTAACTACTCTAAGGCACAAGCTATGGGCCTATGCCACAAAGTCCTTGGCTCAGCCCTGAGTGCTCTAAGGGCTTTGCTCCAAACCCTAGGTGTGCCACCTAGGTCTTCAGCTCCAAGGGTTAGCTCACAAACCTTAGAGGTGCTATCTAGGAAAACCTAGAAGCCCCCTTAGGTTCGGCCAGACCTATGCTCCACCTGTGTTAGCTCACAAACCCTAGGCTCCTCCTAGGGTTCGACTAGCCCTATGCTCCACTATGTCAGCTCGCGAACCCTAGGCTCCTCCTAGGGTTCAGCCAACACCATATGCGCCACCATCATGCTAAGTACGATGCCTCCCATGCAAATTGCCCCACCACAAGGTGCGTCAATATGCTAGGGTGCACTACTAAGCAAAGATGTATTACCATCATGCCAGGTGTGCCAAGTCACTCTACTTAGCCCTTAAACCAACATGTGCGCCACCTAGGTTGCCCTAGGTGCCACCATGGTTTGGCCAAGGAGAATTTGCACCACTTAGCATGGTCTTCATGCCATGCTCCAAGGAAGTCTTCTGCTACCCTAATCCTTAATTCTTGCTATTTTACAATACATGAATTAAAAATAAGAAGGGCGGCACGCAGGCCTCACAGAAAATATATCACAGTCATGGCATGGGCTTGTTTATAACTATATCACAATGCAATAAAAAGCACCTACTCATGCTCTTTCTACATGCAATGAAAAACTAACAATTAAAATTAATTTTAGTTTTTCATAAATCTGTTCATCACCCAAAATAATCGTCACAAAAGTTCCCTTAATTAATTCTCTCAGGCTACTAGTGAAAAGTGGCGCATGCATGCCCAAGGCATGCAAGCCGCCCCCTTTCAATCCACCTTACCATATAAAAATTAAAGGGAAAGATTCCCTAAAAATTTACTTAGCTTGTGCGCAAGGTCTATCCTTGGCACACAAGGAGAATCTATTAGCAGAAAATTTTAGACAAAATTTCAATGTGATAAACCTACCTTTTTCTAAGCAGAAAAATCATGACATAAAAATTTTAAATAAATTTTTTCATGGCATGCTGGTAGTAAACACCGCGTGGGTCTCGTAAGTTCCCTCTAATACCACTGTTAAGAATCCCTGGGCCAATTTTAAAATTTAATAATGGCAGAAGCGATGGCCCGAAACAAGATATCCCTAAGCTCCAGGATCCCTTAGGAGTGATCCACCGGATGTGTCAGAGTAGTATACCTTTATTCTCAAAAATCCTAGGGGTTGTTGATGACGAAGGAGAGGCGCTCAAGTGGTCCACCCTCTACAATTGTGCACACGTGGACTCCCCGAGATCCTCTTCCATCCATGCCTAGTGCAAGCCTTTGGGAGAAAGATCTTGTCACCTATGTTGCTGTCCTCTCTTGTTGCACCATCTCCAAGATGTGCCTATGGAGGATCCTCTTGCTTGTGCCATCCATATGATGCTCCAAGAGGGGGAGTTTTCTTCATCTCAACATGGGCAAATCTTATGAAGATTGCACCATGGAGAAGAAGATCAAGGCTTGGCCGTAAGGAGTGAGCATCACCACTACCACTTGCACCAACTTGAAGATCAACCTCTCTATCTTTCTTCCTTCTCATCTTGTCTACACAAAAGTGGTGCCACCCTTGAAAATCAAAGTGGCGACACCTCTTGTAGGCAGCCTATCAGCCTTCTTTCAAGGAGGAGCACAAAGGAAAGGGAGAAGAAGAGGTAGGCGACAAAGAGAGAAGATTTCTTCCACTTGTCCCTTGAGAGATGATGATCTACATACCTTGGAGATTGTCGCCATCACCATGGAGGAGGAAGGGCGGCTGCCCTCTTCATGTTGGCGACAAGGAGAGGAGGCTAGGGTGGCTAGGGCTTGCAAGAGTCGAACCACTCAATGTGCACCTAAACCCCATATACATAGAGTTTAAAAATCGGGCCCCGCAACTTAAGTTACGATTATTTTGAATATAAATATTCATTTAAGTTGCGCATGGCCCTTACGACTTAAGTCATAATAAAATGAATATAAATATTCATTTAATTCACTTAAGTTGTGGTTCTATGTATTGCATTTAAATTACGTTGACAATCCACCGAACAAATCCAACTACATTTGACCCATTGACTGGACCTAGTCCATCGAGGTCAAATGTGGTCACCCTAGGGTCAACCAGGTTCAACATAAGTCAAAATGCAAAATAACTCTATAACATCGTCTCCATCTCATCAGACGCATTCGAGATGCATCAGATTCCCAAACTGACTCAAATCAACCAAATGATTCGATCATTGGCAACTCGATCAATACGAGATCTCGAGTATCTAAGTGTGAGACCCTGTAGGTTCCTCAGACATTGGCAGTGATAATCTCAAGTCATCACAAGCAATGAGTGACACCTAGTAGTACATCATTGCTACCCAAGTCTTTAGAATGGAGTCATTATCGACATCCCCTAAAACTGCGACAAAATACACGTACACTCTAGTCTTTTTGCCAAGCTGATATCCTGATTTGACAAATGTGTCACACTTGTTTAATCCAATCTTATGGTCATGACTAAATCAGGTTCTCACCTAGGTATGACCATATACTTTCAGTCATGCATCCATATGTGGGGCTCATGGATATCAAGCTTACCCGCAAGAAAGGGGCAAATCCTCTATTGGCTCATTGAATCTCTCATATGGCTTTAGATATACCCAATGACAACCGTTATGACTCCCCTGCTACGGCGAAGTGTTAGGTTGTATCAAAGTACATCCCTTACTATATAGTGATATCAATGCCCTCAAGTCGAGGACGAGTGAATCTCTGTCACTGTGAGATTTGACTTGTGACACCAAGTCAAATCGTCATGGCGGGTCGATCTAGTATATCTACCTTGATATACCCATATGCCTGCATTAGCAACCCGTGCTCAACTAGCATATATATCAGTCTCAAGTGCATCATAGTTGTCTCTTATCCACTATGACACTTGACTGGGGATAATCCTTTGAGACTAGATGAAATCTATCTCCAGAAACATTGTATATGAAAATGTACATATGACGCAGATATACCAAATTCACAACAACGACCATGCCAGGATATATATCACAAATGAATGTGACACACATCGGACCAGCCATAGATCCTAGGGCATGTACACCAATAGTTTTCATCTTATTATTATTATTATTTTTATTAAAATACTACAAAATAATTTACAAACTTTGGCATTAGAAGAAATGTTGCTTCCTGCTACGTCACAAAGGGATTATATTGCATATAGAAACTTTGTTACTGGCTAATGGTTATCAACTAACTATATATTTCTATAAGTTTAATAGCATTGATGTCTCTCACTACTTTTGATGATATAACTAGTTAATCACTACCAATGTCATATGGGACCTATAAAGTTTTACACATAGACACTTGAGGATCACATTATGATTATATAGTCTTGGATCATATTATGAATTAATTCGGGTTCATTTGGGATATTACATATGTCAAATGAAGGTAGGATTAATGGATGGTCCATATTAATCAATCTATTACAAAAATGGGGCTAAGCATCTATTTTAAGTAATAGGGATTAGCTTATTGGTGTTTAGGCCAAATGGGGGCAAAGACTCGCCTAAAGACATGACACCTGGAATCGAGTGGCATTCTACTTGTGACAATAACATGAAAAAGGCATTGGAGTGGCATTGGGCTTTAGGTCCAATCAGACTAACAGAGGCACCTATAAGCACCTAGGACTTACACTAGGTAGCAAAGTGCAGATGCCTATCTTTGCAGGGCAATGGTGCTAATGGGGTAGGCATGGGTAGCTATGGTAGGGGCACATGCACCTATCCTAGTAGACAAATGTGTGATCTAGGGGCTAAAATAAGTAGGAAATTTTATTAGAGTTTCCCTCAATAGAAGCCTTCTTCACTCTTTAGATTTGCGCCAAGTCTTGACACAATTAAATAAGGAAGGGCAGTCCACATTGCCAAAAGAGAAGAGGTGCCTGTATTTGTATAAATAAGCGGGCAAGGGGGTAGCCAGGAGTGTAGCTAATTCTTTTGCTCTATACTTGTGACCCTCTCCTTGTTAATTGCCTCCTCTCCCTCTTCTCTTGAGCTCCAAGAGAAGTATAAGGCTTTAATCCTTTCTCCCAAGACTAGCACTAAGTGTAGAGCAAGATAGTTTTTAAGGAATTTGTGTAGATATTGGTAGAGGGCGAACACACACTTATGCATCCATATTTTGGGTCTGTTTGACGTTGCTAAAACTTTTAGCTTTTGTTGGTTGAGAAAGGGCTGGTTGAAAAGTAGTTGGCTAGAAAAGTTGGGTGGTGTTTGGATAAATAATTGTGCTGGTCAGCAGCTATGCTGTGCTATTAAGCATATTATTTTTATAAAATTTTGTTGTGCCGTGCTATTAAGCATATTATTTTTATAAAATTTTACAAGAGTCTTCCTAGTACTTATAACACGTGGAGTCCTATGTATTACAATATATAAAAAGTTTAACCAAACCCATATATTTATAATTGTACCATCTAATCGAAATGATAAATTGTACGTTAAATATCAAAAGATTTTGCGCTTCATTACAACAATATTCTTTCTAATAACAAAACATACGTATTTAAATCACACATCTGATGTCATTAGACCTAGAGCAATCTGATTGCGCTTGATATCTATTTGAATGGAATTTACTTGCTCATCAACAACTTCCTCACTAACTTCTAAATCAGCTATAGTATTGAAATGAAGATTAGCATCAAATTATTGAAAAATCTCATCAGTTGTCATTGTTTGCTTAATATAATTATGTAATGTCATTAATGCAACTACAATTTTAACTTGAGTCTCAAATGTAAATAGCACTGACAACGGGTCAGGTACTCGCAGTTTTACCCGCTTTCTGAACCCAACCCAAACTTGGGTCGGGTATTTAAAAGGGTACCTGTAGGTACCTGATTAAATAAAAAATAAATTATTTATTATTTATTATATAAAATATATTTTACAAATAAAAATAAATATATTTATATAATAATTATTTATTATTATTTTTTATATTTTAATAGTAATAAATATTTATATAATAATTATTTTATTCTTATTTATATTCTAATACTAAAAATTTATATTTATATTTTTTTTATTGAAATCGGGTATCGGGAAAGTACTAGGTACCCACATCCCTAAACCCGAACCCGACCCATTTAGCTAATCGGGTACCCGAACCCGCCATAAACGGGTCAGGTTGGGTCGGGTACCCAAATCCGTGGGGTGAAATTGCCACCCCTAAATGTTAACGACAGCATATCGCATAATATATTCTATGTTTTCTTCCACACTTCAAAAGTCCACTCAATACAACTTCTAAGGGAGGAGTCTGCTTTATTAAATATTTCTTTAAGGCCTCGTGGTGGATATCCTTGTTGATATTCTTGAAGATGATACCTTACTCCTCTATATGGGCCAAGATACCCACACATTTGTGAGTATCTAACATCAACTAAATAATATTTCCCTTTAAATTTCAAATAAAATAGTAATTAGCAATTGCAATGTAGATATAAAAAAACTAAAAGTTAAAATTTTGTATCATACCTAGAGGAGGTTTTGGAAAATTTAATGTCAATGTCTTTGAAAGAACACGTGCATCATGAGTTGTACTTTCATATCTAGCTAGTACATATAAAATTTTATATCAAAGGAACATACAGCAAGCACGTTTTGGGTTGGCTGACCCTTTTTTCCTATAAATCGCAGCTGATCATGCACTGGGATGACTGCATCTATATGTATATCATCAATAGCCCCAATGCAATCCTATAAAAAGTTAGGAGGGTTAATATAAAATAATATCTCATTTGTAAAATTTGAATAAATAATCAAAACTTACCTTAAAATGAGGCATACAACGATTGTCACGTAATATTTCTGGTGGAGTATATCGAAACTCTCTATTGGTGGGCTCTATCATAACTTTTGCAAACTTACAAATTGATTTCAACACCTCATGGAAGATCCTACTGATAGTTTCACCAAACGTTAAAATCTTTCTTGTGCATGCCTCGATGCCCCCTGTGCTAATGTATAGATAAAAAGCACAACCTTTTCATAAATATATATGTTTTTTGACGATTTCAAATTGTATGAGTTCTCTAAAATATGACAATTATACAAAATCATTTTGCTCCATCCTCATCATTCTCCAACACCTTTCTGGGTGTCCTTGTATTATTTCTCTCATCCATCCCATACCTAAATGGGATGATACCATACAAGGGGACTTATGTAAATATGGTGCATAATACTCATTCATAGCAAGTACAGTACAATTAATCACATTCCAAAATGGGTTTGTTTCATCAGTAAGATTATGCAGATCATGAAACTCCTATGTAGCATCACTATCACTATTGTGACCATCCATATCTATACAAATAACAACATAACATAAGTAATCAACAAACATATAAAACATCACAAGTTCAGCAAATATAAAACATCATAGCATCAACAAATATAACATATCACATGTTCAACAAACATATTGTAGTGCATCAAACTCAGCAATAAATTTAAAGTTAATATTCCATAACATCTCAAACTCATAGGTCAACTCTTCTTTGATGAATCTAATAAATACTTCAAGAAGCCTAATTTCTCTTCAACTGTTTCCACTTCTTTGAACATTACTCTATTTGATTTTTGTCAAAACTGGGCTATAACAAAAAAGTATATCTCACTATCACGTTCAATTCCCGAAAGAGATCTTAACTTTGCCATCACCTCTTTAACACTACAGCCGGGAGAGTCTGTTAAATTTTGTTGAATTGATGTTGCAAGTAGATTCAAAGAATCCTTAAATCCAGATGCAGCTGTAGTCTTTCTTTTACCATATTGACTTTGATGAGAGAATGATGGCATGCGAGATGATTCCATACTTTCATCACATGGTCATAGGTTTCATATTGCGTATCCATCTCTTGAATTGGTTCTTCAGGCACAGTTGATGTATAACAGAACTCTCCTATCTCTACTGTCTGTCCAAACATAATATCATTTTTTATTTTGATATTAGGATGGATACCCTTCTTTTGAAACTTGACATACTCTTTGTTAACTTATAATTATATTAGAATAATGAATTACTTTATCAACTACAATAACAACAATAATAACAAGATCTAAATATACATACTACAATCTTAGTTTCCCACCACTCAGGGGCTGCATCCACCGTCTCTAACCTTGCATTCCATCCTAAACTAGTTTCTCTGCCTTTCAACACTTTTCATAACTTCCAATCAGCCTTTAGTTGATCCCATTTGTTATTTAATTGCAGTTTATCATATGTCAATGTAGTCAATTGTTGAAAGTTTTCAAGAATAAATTTCCACCCTTGAGCATTTAAGTGTGTTCCAAGACACTTGTTCTTATCGATAGCAGCAATACAAACATCACAAAATGTCAGGTTGTTTTTAGAATCCACATTGCTTTTCCACTTTTGGATGTAGATCGTAAGGTTTGGGCTATTGTTATAGCTTAGATATAGAATTAGCTAACCTTTGCACATAAGAAGCATATAAGCATATAAGTAATTCATAGCTAGATAAGATGTAGTGCCATTGTTATTGCTTAGATATAGAACTATCCATATGAATGTGATTCAGGTTATTCAAAATATTCGAGTGAAAAAAATTCATAGCTAAAAATTCATAGCATATAAGCATTGGAATTGCATGAGTGTTATGTGTAGGCTTGATTGAATCCTATGTTTGTTGCTTACAAGGTTGTTTGGCATAGAGAAATTGTGGGATTAAACTGTTGAGCACTTGAAACAACCATTTACTTGATTTCTCCTGATTAGATTTTGGATTATTATCAAATATTTCTCTAACTTGGATGTATGCCTCAACCCAAACGATTGTTCTTATACCTATCTTGTATTTCATCTTATTTTATTGCTTGAGGACAAGCAAAGATTTAAGTCTGGAGTATTTTGATGCCTTGCATTTTGATAGTAATTTTGATGGTCATTTCATGCTAAATCTAGGCTTATTTTGACACTTTTATACTCTTTATAGGCTTATTTCCTTCATATCTTCGGAATCTTCACTTTTTGGTGTTTTTATGGAATTTCAGGTAAAATCACCCTTTTTCGACGTATTTTGGAGATTCTAAGGCCATGAGACGATTTATTATGCGAAAATGAAGCTACTCGTCAAATTTGGGCCAAAACGGAGTTAGCCTGAAAAATACGGTCAGGTGAACCCCACAGGGTTCACCATCCCAATCGCCAGCCAACAGAACTCACAGAGAGCTTCACGGATTTCCTTCAGGCCGAAAACTTCACATAACAAAGCACAGCCAGGTGAACCCGGTGGGGTTCACTGCGCTTCTTTCAGTCAAACTTCACAGAACGAATCACGGCCAGGTGAACCCGGCGGGGTTCACCCGTGATTCTGATCCAGGCTCACACGCGAGACCGACCTCTACTCGGTTTTTCTCTGATTTCTCACCCGTTTGGAGTCCGAATTTGGCAAGTAAGGTGTCTATGGAAAGCTCTTTTGAAGGCGAACGCGAAGGACACAAAAGCCCTAATTTCCTTTCCTTAATTGTCAAGGAATCATGCAACGAAGTGGTGCAGGCGGAAGAACAAGGCGACAACACGAGTTCAGGGCGATTTTCAGAGATTGGATCATCGGAGCATCACGATTCTTGCAGATTTGCTTCGGTTTACCCTCTCCTATCCCTTAGAAACTCTTCCTTATGATCTTCCTATGTTAAAAGAGAGATTTTTGAGCGTTTCAATGACGATTTCGGGGCTTGGTTGAAAACCGTTGACGAATTTAATTGCAAACTTTATCTTTAATTATGTTATTTGGATTTTGTTGTGAGCCTATTTTACTTTGAAGTGTTTATTTCATGATCTTACCTTGGCCGAGTACTTTCATGTGTTAGCCGTTACGATTCATATCGAGAGAAGGATCGTAAGGGTGGAATCCCTTAGTAAAACTTGCGAGACCTCGACACGAGAGTGCTTGGTCTTCGCTCAAGGGTTTTATAATCTGCCATAGAACTCATTGGGTTCTTCTTAGAACGATCCACCGCGAGAGTAGGAGGTCGATCTGAGCCGTACACCTGGGTGTTCACTCGAGAGAGGGCACCTTGTACTTTAGGGTTAGATTCCTTGTGCAAAATCAATAATCCAAATAACTGACATCTGTCTTGTGCGATTAAAGTAGTTATCGTGGTGGAAACCAAAGCCCTGGTTTCTCTTTCATATTTAATCCCTGCCATCGTAGCGTTGATTGCTTGTTTTAGATTTCTGCTTTCAAAACCCAATTTCGATTCGCCTAGCTATTAGGACTCGGATTTTCTGGTACTCAACCTTGTTCCCTGTGGGATTCGACATCTTTTATATTACTTCGACATAACCGTGCACTTGCGGGATGTGTCAGTTTGTGAGGATGATGGCCCATGACGATCTGGAAAGGACTAAGACCCGTAGACCTATTAACGGCACTATTGTACGCAAATTCCGCCATGGGGAGGATGTGATACGTCCCGCAAGTGCACGGTTATGTCGAAGTAATGTAAAAGATGTCGAATCCCACAGGGAACAAGGTTGAGTACTAGAAAATCTAAGTTTTAATAGCTAGGCGAATCGAAACGTGGTTTTGAAAACTAAAATCGAAAACAAAACAAGACAAACAATCACAACTACGCCGGTTAAGAGTAAATATGGGAGAGATATCGGGGCTATGATTTCCAGCGCGCTGACTATTTCAATCGCACAAGACAGATATTAATTATTTGGAGTATTGGTTTTGCACAAGGAATCTAACCCTAGGGTACAAGGTGCCCTCTCTCGAGTGTACACCCCGGTGTTCGGCTTAGACCGACCTCCTACTCTCGCAGTGGATTGTTCTAAGACGAACCCAATGAGTTCTATGGCAGATTATGAAACCCTCGAGCGAATACCAAGCACTCTCGTGTCGAGGTATCGCAAGTTTTACTAAGAGATTCCACCCTTACGATCCTCCTCTCGGTATGAATCGTAACGGCTAATACATGAAAATACTCGGCCAAGGTGAAATCACGGAATAAGCACGTCAAAGTAAAATATGCTCACAATTTATTCCAAATAACGAAAATTGAAATAAAGTTTGCAATCAAAATCATCAGCGGGCTTCAACTAAGCCCCGGAATAGGGTTTATGCTACAATCATCATTGAAACGCTCAAAATGTCTCTTTTAGCATGGGAAAATCACAAGGAAGAGTTTCTAAAGGATAGGAGACAATAAACCAAAACAAATCCTGAAGAATCGAGGCGCTCCGATGATCAGATCTCCGAAAATCGCCCCGAAATCATGTTTACGCCGTGTTCTTCCGCTCTCGCCGCTTCATCGTGTGATTACTCGATCATTAAGTTGTAAAAATTAGGGCTTTTATATCCAATCATTCTCCTTCGAAAGAGCTTTCCATAGAGTCCTTACTTGCCAAATTTGGAGTCCAAACGGGTTGGAAATCATGGAAAATTCGAATCAAAGTCGGACTTGTCGTCGCCTGGGTCAGAATCATGGGTGAACCCCACCGGGTTCACCTGGCCGTGATTCATTCTAGGCATTCTGGCTGAAAGAAGCGTGGTGAACCCCGCCGGGTTCACCTGGCTATGCTTCGCTCTGGACTGTTCTCGGCCTAAAGGAATTATGCGTGAAGCTCTCTATGAGGTTTTGCTGGCTGGCGAAGAAACTGGTGAACCCCATGACCTGGCCGTATTTTTCAAGCTAACTCCGTTTGAGCCCAAATTTGACGTGTAGCTTCGTCTTTGTATAAGAAATCGTCCTATGGCCTTAGAATCTTCAAAATATGTTGAAAAAGAGTGATTTTACCTGAAATTTCACAAAAGCACCAAAAAGTGAAGATTCCAAAGCATTTAAGCAAATAAGTCTTAAAAGAGTATAAAAGTGTCAAAATAAGCCTGGATTTAACATGAACTAGCTATGAATATTACTATTAAAATGCAAGGCATCAAAATACTCCAGACTTAAATCTTTGCTTGTCCTCAAGCAATAAAATAAGATGAAACACGGGATAGGTATAAGAGCAATCTTTTGGGTTGAGGCATACATCCAAGTTAGAGAAATATTTAATAACAATCCAAAATCTAATCAGCAGAAATCAAGTAGATGGTTGTTTCAAGTGTTCAACAGTTTGTTCCCACGATAACTAGATGCCAAACAACTTAGTAAGTAGCAAACATAGGATTCAATCAAGCCTACACATAACACTCATGCAATTCCAATCCTACCTATTCAAATCGTTGGGGTTGACTCAAATGTTCCATCAGAGTATGATACACTGATTATTGCAATAGACTTCAACTCATAACCTTAGGTACTATTGCGAATTTTTCGCAATGCCAAGTAAAGGAGTCTCTTCATTGACTTCAACTTCACATCCCTTAGATTTCAACTCATGTACTTTGGTACCGCTACCAATTTTGCACAGTGCCAAGTAGAGGAATCTAAGGGTAAGCGATAATTTTTTTTTTCAAAGTTCAGCAGTTGATAACATATCCTTTTGGACAAATGCAGTGTCTCCTGAACAACAGAAAGGAATTCAAAGAATAACTAAGCGAATATGTATCTCAATATGATTCCCATGTAAGTTGCAAGCTTTAGTTGATTTAACAAGCTTAGAAATGTTTGACCCACTAATGAACTACTCAAACCAATCCAAATAACAAAATTTCAAAATCATAGAATAAATGGACATGATCAAAAAGTATCTCTAACAGGGAGGTATTATCAACAATGTTTGATTATTCCTAACCAATCATGCATTCACCCTAAAAAATTTTGAATTAACTATCATAGGACAAGACTCATACACATAACTGCAAACTCATGGAAAAATTTCACACAGCATATGTGAAAAGCATAGTCATCATAAAAGAGAACGGACACAGGCAGAAAGAGTAATGTCATACAGTCGTAGGGTGGGGTTGAAGATGTGGACCAGGCCCACGAATATAATGGCATATAAGATACAATACCACAATACCATCCATCACAGAATAAAAATCATGTCACAGTCATAACAAGTCTAGCAAGAAAAGTCAAATGGCCACATAAAGACAAAAGGAGAAACCGGAGTAAAGATAGCTCACCCACTCTAAAAGTTTGTATAGTCCTCTATGTAATGCCATGATGTGAGAGGAGTGGATGTCAATGCTGATGCTGATAGGAAGCTATCTCCGCTTGTGCGAGCAAGAGCCAAAGCCTCGTGAACTCTTGCTCTTTCCACGTGCGCTATAGTCAGGCTCAGCTTCCTCTTCAGAAGAAATGTCCATGCGTGCCATGTTCTCTTTAGAGAGAGAGGAAAGTCACTCATCCATACTTGATATTTTCTCCCAGACAGAACCCATCATCTTGTGTTGCCTCTGCATATCCGCCTCCATGGACTCCCAACGAGAAGAATGATCTTGCTGAATATAGGAAATAGTAGTGTCTAAGTGATCGATCATCTCCCGTTGATGGAGCTGCTCCTCCCTAATTTCCTGCAACACAGACATCATAGAATAATGAGACGAGGTGCCGCCAAAGGAAAAGGCACCAGGGGCTGGTGGTGCGGTGTCAACGGGGTCAGGCTGTGCGTCCTTGTTGTATCCCAAGTTGTTTGGCGTGTACCTAGGACTAATCCCCGGCAACGGCGCCAAAAACTTGTTGTTTCCGCAAGTGCATGGATACTTCGAAGTAATAAAAATATCGAACCACAGAGACCTACGTGTTAAGTACCAAATAGATGTTTTCTCACTAGCTAAGCAAGCCGAATATGATGGAAGTAAACTATGCAGAAAAGTATGCTAAAAGATGATCAGAGAGAGATAAACTGGGACTAGGGTTTCATCCTCCTTGATTCTAATGACTAGACATAAATAAAAGATCGCCAGACTAATCTTATCATGATAAAGACTTAATTTACTTCATAAAGGGATCATCTCACTTTCGTGAAGACAATCATGCAGGGACCAATCCTCGCTTTCGCGCAAGATCTATCCCAGGCTAATGATAAGTAAATCATCAATCAAAGAATTCAAAGATCACTTTCGTGCATCCGAGACTCAACACAAGTTCTACTTATGGTTCTCCAACGTTCCGATCCTCACTTTCGTGCAAGATCTCCACGTTTGACAACTCGACTCTACCCTAGATTTAATTTATCATCATGGCAATAAGATCACTAAAATCAAATAATTAAGAACTAACCTAAGAGAGATCCTAACATGCAATTCTAGGGTTCCAAGTTCTCAAGCAAGTCACCTTTCGGTCCTTATTGCGAGAACTCTAAAACATGAATAATAACATCAATCTATGGATAATCAAAGACAAACAATCACATAAGTAGAATCATCATAATAAAACTATTCTGATGAAGGTAAAAAGTTATCTAATCATTAAAAATCAAGGGGGATTACACCCCATGTCCCAAAAAGTGTTTAAGCATGAATGGAAGAAGAGGTACAATAATCCATGGTGTAGGAAATTAAAAAAGAGGGAGACAACAAATTACAGTACAGCCGTAATAGTGATTACGGCCGTAATCTGGGACGAACAGCTGGTGATGCTCCTTTGTTGATTTCTCTCTCGTCTGAGATCCTTTTTCTTTGAAACTTCTGGTATGTCCTATACACCTCCAAACGAAGCTTCTGTGTAAAAATTGCGGCGATAGATGCCCTCTACGCCTCTCGGCGCGAGGCCAAACCCTAACCGCCTCTCTGTCAATTTCTCCTTTGATACTAGATCAAAATTCTTTATTTCACTTCGTGTGTCTTCTTCTCTTATAGATGAGTCCGCAGCATCTTTTGGATCTCAATTTGGAGGTCTGGATAAAAAGATATGGTCCGTGCAAGATTCGGACCCGTAAAAATTACGTTTTTGAATGAAATTACGGTACCGTAATGAATATTACGGCAGTGCCGTAATTTTGGCTCTATGAAGTATTTGTCAAGATTATGCCCCGTAAAAATATTTACTGCCATGCCGTATTTGCTTATGTATGTTTCTGGACCAAAATACGGCCCGTAAAGATCATTACGGCTGTACCGTAATTCTGGAAATCTCTCGGGTGGAAAATCATCTGGCATTACGGCACCGTAAAGATTGTTACGGCGGTGCCGTAATCTCATGAAATTCTCTGGTCGAAATCTTTCCAAATTACGGCACCTCTCAGGAATTACGGCTGTATCGTAATTTTGTGGTGGAATTACGGTACCGTAAAATCCATTACGGGTGTGCCGTAATTTGCTATGAAGCTCTAATTCTCCTGAAATTTGACATGTGACTTCATTTTGATGTCTAGAATCCATTGTTGTGCTCGAATCCATCAAAATAAAGCACTTTTTACCTGAAATTCATGAAAAATAAGAAATTGTGTAGATTCCGTGATATTTAACAAATAATGCTTAAAAACAAGCAAAAGTTCATAAATATGACACGAAAAGATATATAAAATGGCATGAAATTTACTATAAATTTCGGTGTCATCAAACACATAAGGCTCAAACTTTGCTTGTCCTCAAGCAAATAGATAGAATAAAGAACTCTACTATGGAAAATATGTCTTTTCATGAAAAATAAATTTCTAAAATATAATCACTCATGAAATTTTCCACTAACTTTTTGCACAAAATTTCAGATAAATACATCATCCTCTGAATTTAGTCTTTAAGATTCACAGCTTTGATCGAATAAAACTCCGCAACTCGCATAATAAACAGAATCTCAGTCTCATAAATTCACCCAATTTTCAGTTTAAATCTATCTTACCTTTGTTTACAGGAATACGATATCCAAAATCTTTTCCCACACAATTTTTTTTTCTTTTCTCTCCCTTTTTTTATGTCTTTTTGATGGCATGTAACCACATAGATACACACTTCTTATTTGGACTTCAACTCTTATCTTCGGTACCACTGTCAATTTTACATAGTGCCAAGTAGGGGAGTCTCTCACTATTTTTGTGGATCTTGAAATCTTCCTTCCCAACAAATAGTAGAATAGACTAAACATCAACTAGGTTAATCAATTGACATCAATTCAAAAATTACTCTCATATGCTCATTTTATTAAAGTGAGATGCTTCACCCTTAGATTGCATTCATCAAACAACATACCCACCCAAAAACCTTATGCATCAATCAATGAAGAATTTCAACAAGTAGATATATATTGAAGAAATAAATTGAGCATAATAGGTATATTTCCATTCATAGGCATGCATTATCATAGAAAAATTCACACATCTCTGTAAAAGAATGTGAAACATTAAATCCAAACAGTCATGAGGTGTAAAGTGATAGATCTATGTAATCACATAAGGCTCAAACAATGCAAAGGGTGTAAAGTGACAGAATTTTGAGGAGAAGAAAAAGTGTAGATAATCAAATCAAATAAAATAATCACTAGAAAGTGCAAACAATACTCACAAAACAATATAGCAAGCTCTGACCGAAAATACATAAGGCTCAGTATAAAAATAGTGTCGGGGCAAATGCTGCAAGGTTCAAAGATGTACCTTTTGAAAATTTTACCTGCACAATTTAGGGTACATAAGGCTCAGTCTGAAAATAGTCTCAAAAATAATAATGATAAAAATAATTCTCTCAATGGAGAATCAGAGATGTCGCCAGAGGTCTGAAGAGGATCCCGGTGGAAAAAGCTGATGCAGCTGAGAAGCAGAGGGTGAACAGAGGCTAGCTGAAAAGCTGCTAGCAATGATGGTGATGGTGCCGACAGTAGAGTGAGTAATCTCTAGTGGCCTACTAGAAATCACAGTCCTGGAGGTGAGATCGTCGGCTGGTGGGTGCGAGAGATAGCACTGCATAGATAAAAAAATCAGTCACTAATAAAGAGCCTGCTGCATAAATAAATCAAATAAATGGAAATAGAGGTAGTAGAAGAAGTAAGAGTCTGCTGATGGTATAATCCAGTGTCGACGGCTGGAAACAGTGATGTCAGAGGCAGATGCAGTGGTAGCTAGAGGTGGAAGATAGTTGCTTTTGAAGATTTCTGGATCTGGAGGCAGAAGAAGCAATAACAGGTAGAAAGCAAACAGTGCAGTTTTTAAATTTTTTTATGAAAAGTAGCCATACCCTAGAATAATATTTAATGATCCAAATAGAAAATGGACAAAACCAAGTTGTAGAATAAGATATGTTCTTTTCAGACGTATGAAAATCAAAGGATCAAAATCTGTCAGGAATTTAAGGCATTAGCAGAAAGAAGGCTACTCAGATTACAAAACTGCAAAAACTGCACAAAAGTTATTCATATTCGAAAAGTTGCTATGTTTCCTAGAATGATCAGAAAATATTTTCTTGAAAACAATTAATCCACAAGATAGAACAACATATGTTCTTTATATTCCAAGTGAAAAATCAGGGTTTCAAGTCATTAAAGCATCTTAAAAAGTTGCAGCAAAAGTGCTAAACAGATTAGTCAAAAGAAAACTGCTGCAGAAATTTATCAGAATCGAAAAGTTGCTATGGGTTTAAGAATGATCCATGGACTTTAAAATTTAGAAAAAATATCCAGATGATAGACAAAGATGAGTACTTCGTGATGGTGCCAAAGATCAAAAATTTTTGTGATCCAGATTCTTAAAATCGCAGCGAGAAAACACCTACTCGGATAAGCAGAAAGTAGTTCAAAAATTACGGGCGTAATGTTCTTTACGGCAGTGCCATAATTGACACAAATTCTCAGGTCAAATTATATAGGAAATATGGTACCGTAAACATGGTTACGGTAGTATCGTAAAACACTAAAACTCTCGGGAAAGAAAACGGTGAAATTACGGCACCGTAAAAATTATTACGGCAGTGCCGTATTTTGCGCAAAAATTGATTTTACCTGCAAAAAGAGAAGAAAAATTAATTCTAAAAATAAAGTAAAATAAAAGCAACTAAACTAAGTAATAATGCTTGGGTTGCCTCCCAAGAAGTGCTAATTTTAGGTCCATAGCTTGACCAAAACCAAAAATCATGGTGAAGCAAGTGAATCAGTACCAAAATAAAGAGCAAACAATTTTCTCCTTTTCCGCTGTCCAAAAAGTTCAGCCACTAATCCAAATATCCAGAATTTTATATAAATTACAATCACCGTGGCTTTCTCAAAAATGCGGAAGTCAAAATTAAGATTTTCAATGATCATCCTATATTTGTCAATGAGCAAAATCATAAGTCCTTTTTTCAAGTTTATATTTTCAATTGACATAAGAGTAGGACTTGGATAAAAATATATAAGCATTGGATCATCAAAATAATTTTTCTCTTTCACATAAGATTCCTCAATAAAACATAAATTTTCAATAAAATCAGAAGATTGAACAGTGGATATGGGCAAAACATCAGAATGAGATCCATCAGTGTATTTAAAATTCAAATCATATTCAAGTTCTTTATGCACTTCATCAAATAATTTATCAATTTCAAAATCATCATCAAGATCAGAGTGAAATTTTTCAAAATCAGTCCCTTCATACCTTTCCACAAATAATTCATCATCAGAAGAGTGAAAATCAGAATCATAAAAAAAAATCATAATGAGATTTGTCAATGTTCACAACAGAATTAATAGAATGAGAGTTAACCACACAAGACTTAGCATTAATTTCAACAATATCACCAAAATCAAAGTGGGGTTCATCAATGTTTGTAGATTTTAAACCTTTATCAATCTTATCAGATTTAACCATAAATAAGTTTTCATCAAAAGAATCAATTTCAAAACTATCACTAGAATCAAGAGCAGATTTTTTAGAATCAATTTTTTCAAACTTTTCAACAAATAAATTATCAAATAAATCAGATTTATAGTCATCAAAATCAGAGTGAGATGCACTAATATCCACATAAGGCTCAATCTCAAAACAATCATGATCAGAGGGGGATTTTTCTAAATTAATTTCTTCAGTTTCAAACTCAAATAAACATGCTTGTTGTGCTAATTGGGTTTCAAAAATTTCAGAATCAGCAGTTAAAGATTCTACTTGAGAAGCAAGCTGACCAATTATTCCCTTAAGATCTTCAATTTCTTTACTTCTATTTGTCATGATTTTGTTTTGATTTGTCATGAATTTTTCAAGCATGGATTCTAACCTAGATTCCTCAGTGTCCTCAAAGTATGGTTCAGAAACATGATCAGAGCAATCATCATAAAAAGAATATTGATTTTCCCAACTAGGATAATAATAATCATCTTGATAACATGGTAAATTGTGATTTGCATGATTTCTAAATTGACATTCATAAGCATAATGATCATTACATTTACAGATATTGCATCTAATAGAAGGAATAGTGTGTAATTTCAATATGTCTGCAAGAGTGCATCGTGAATCATCTTCATGCTGACCTTGTGGCATGTATACCTTACTTCCTTGAGATGCCCATGGATTGTGATGAAAAAACATATTTATCAAATCTATCAAGAACAGAAAGATAATCCAACACCAAATTTTTTTTCTCAGAATATATAAAAAAACAGAAAATATAAAACACAAGCAAATTCACAAATTTTAGAAAATCTCAGTTCTGTCACAACTTCTGAAAATTCAAAACCTGCAAAAAGAAAAGAAAAGTTAGATCTAAAACAAATAAAACCTAGTCTAGAAATACTAACAATTATTTTGATATTAACAAAACTAAGGTCCCTAGCAACGGCGCCAAAAACTTATTGTATCCCAAGTTGTTTGGCGTGTACCTAGGACTAATCCCCGGCAACGGCGCCAAAAACTTGTTATTTCCGCAAGTGCACGGATACTTTGAAGTAATAAAAATATCGAACCACAGAGACCTACATGTTAAGTACCAAATAGATGTTTTCTCACTAGCTAAGCAAGCCGAATATGATGGAAGTAAACTATGCAGAAAAGTATGCTAAAAGATGATCAGAGAGAGATAAACTGGGACTAGGGTTTCATCCTCCTTGATTCTAATGACTAGACATAAATAAAGATCGCCAGACTAATCTTATCATGATAAAGACTTAATTTACTTCATAAAGGGATCATCTCACTTTCGTGTAGACAATCATGCAGGGACCAATCCTCGCTTTCACGCAAGATCTATCCCAGGCTAATGATAAGTAAATCATCAATCAAAGAATTCAAAGATCACTTTCGTGCATCCGAATTCTAAGTTGATTGTCTCAAATGGAATCTCAAGGATCACTTTCGTGATACGAGACTCAACACAAGTTCTACTTATGGTTCTCCAACGTTCTGATCCTCACTTTCATGTAAGATCTCCACGTTTGACAACTCGACTCAACCCTAGATTTAAATTATCATCATGGCAATAAGATCACTAAAATCAAATAATTAAGAACTAACCTAAGAGAGTTCATAACATGCAATTCTAGGGTTCCAAGTTCTCAAGCAAGTCACCTTTCAGTCCTTATTGCGAGAACTCTAAAACATGAATAATAACATCAATCTATGGAGAATCAAAGACAAACAATCACATAAGTAGAATCATCATAATAAAACTATTCTAACGAAGGTAAAAAGTTATCTAATAATTAAAAATCAAGGGGGATTACACCCCATGTCCCAAAAAGTGCTTAAGTGTGCATGGAAGAAGAGGTACAATAATCCATGGTGTAGGAAATCAAAACAGAGGGAGAGAACAAATTATGGTACGGCCGTAATAGTGATTACGGCTGTAATCTGGGACGAACAGTGCCGGTGACGCTCCTTTGTTGATTTCTCTCTCGACTGAGATCCTTTTTCTTTGAAACTTCTGGTATGTCCTCTCCACCTCCGAACGAAGCTTCTGTGTAAAAATTGCGGTGAGAGGTGCCCTCTATGCCTCTCAGCGCGAGGCCAAACACTAACCGCCTCTCTGTCAATTGCTCCTTCGATACTAGATCAAAATTCTTTCTTTCAGTTCGTGTGTCTTCTTCTCTTAAGGATGAGTCCTCAACATCTTTCGGATCTCAATTTGGAGGTCTGGATCAAAAGATATGGTCCGCACAAAATTTGGACTCGTAAAAATCGCGTTTTTGAATGAAATTAATGAATATTACGGCAGTGCCGTAATTTTGGCTCTGTGAAGTATTTGTCAAGATTATGACCCGTAAAAATATTTATGGCCATGCCGTATTTGCTTCTGTATGTTTATGGACCAAAATACGGCCCGTAAAGATCATTACGGCAGTGCCGTAATTCTGGAAATCTCTCGGGTGGAAAATCATCTGGCATTACGGCACTGTAAAGATTGTTGCGGCGGTGCCATAATCTCACGAAATTCTCTGGTCAAAATCATCCCAAATTGCGGCACCTCTCAGGGATTACGGCTGTATCGTAATTCTGTGGTGGAATTACAGTACCATAAAATCCATTACGGGGGTTCCGTAATTTGCTATGAAGCTCTGATTCTCCTGAAATTTGACGTGTGACTTCGTTTTGATGTCTGGAATCCATTGTTGTGCTCGAATCCTTTAAAATCCATCAAAATATAGCACTTTTTACCTAAAATTCATGAAAAATAAGAAATTGTGTAGATTCCGTGATATTTAACAAATAATGGTTAAAAACAAGCAAAAGTTCATAAATATGACACGAAAAAATATATAAAATGGCATGAAATTTACTATAAATTTCGGTGTCATCAAACACATAAGGCTCAAACTTTGCTTGTCCTCAAGCAAATAGATAGAATAAAGAACTCTACTATGGAAAATATGTCTTTTCATGAAAAATAAATTTCTAAAATATAATCACTCATGAAATTTTCCACTAACTTTTTACACAAAATTTCAGATAAATACATCATCCTCTGAATTTAGTCTTTAAGATTCACAGCTTTGATCGAATAAAACTCCGCAACTCGCATAATAAACAGAATCTCAGTCTCATAAATTCACCCAATTTTCAGTTTAAATCTATCTTACCTTTGTTTACAGGAATACGATATCCAAAATCTTTTCCCACACAATTTTTTTTCTTTTCTCTCCCTTTTTTTTATGTCTTTTTGATGGCATGTAACCACATAGATACACACTTCTTATTTGGACTTCCACTCTTATCTTCGGTACCGCTGTCAATTTTACATAGTGCCAAGTAGGGGAGTCTCTCACTATTTTTGTGGATCTTGAAATCTTCCTTCCCAACAAATAGTAGAATAGACTAAACATCAACTAGGTTAATCAATTGACATCAATTCAAAAATTACTCTCATATGCTCATTTTATTCAAGTAAGATGCTTCATCCTTAGATTGCATTCATCAAACAACATACCCACCCAAAAACCTTATGCATCAATCAATGAAGAATTTCAACAAGTAGATATATATTGAAGAAATAAATTGAGCATAATAGGTATATTTCCATTCATAGGCATGCATTATCATAGAAAAATTCACACATCTCTGTAAAAGAATGTGAAACATTAAATCCAAACAGTAATGAGGTGTAAAGTGATAGATCTGTGTAATCACATAAGGCTCAAACAATGCAAAGGGTGTAAAGTGATAGAATTTTGAGGAGAAGAAAAAGTGTAGATAATCAAATCAAATAAAATAATCACTAGAAAGTGCAAACAATACTCACAAAACAATATAGCAAGCTCTGACCGAAAATACATAAGGCTCAGTATAAAAATAGTGTCGGGGCAGATGCTGCAAGGTTCAAAGATGTACCTTTTGAAAATTTTACCTGCACAATTTAGGGTACATAAGGCTCAGTCTGAAAATAGTCTCAAAAATAATAATGATAAAAATAATTCTCTCAATGGAGAATCAGAGATGTCGCCAGAGGTCTGAAGAGGATCCCGGTGGAAAAAGCTGATGCAGCTGAGAAGCAGAGGGTGAACAGAGGCTAGCTGAAAAGCTGCTAGCAATGATGGTGATGGTGCCGACAGTAGAGTGAGTAATCTATAGTGGCCTACTAGAAATCACAGTCCTGGAGGTGAGATCGTCGGCTGGTGGATGCAAGAGATAGGACTGCATAGATAAAAAAAATCAGTCACTAATAAAGAGCCTGCTGCATAAATAAATCAAATAAATGGAAATAGAGGTAGTAGAAGAAGTAAGAGTCTGCTGATGATATAATCCAGTGTCGACGGCTGGAAACAGTGATGTCAGAGGCAGATGCAGTGGTAGCTAGAGGTGGAAGATAGTTGCTTTTGAAGATTTCTAGATCTGGAGGCAGAAGAAGCAATAACAGGTAGAAAGCAAACAGTGCAGTTTTTAAATTTTTTTATGAAAAGTAGCCATACCCTAGAATAATATTTAATGATCCAAATAGAAAATGGACAAAACCAAGTTGTGGAATAAGATATGTTCTTTTCAGACGTATGAAAATCAAAGGATCAAAATCTGTCAGGAATTTAAGGCATTAGCAGAAAGAAGGCTACTCAGATTACAAAACTGCAAAAACTGCACAAAAGTTATTCATATTCGAAAAGTTGCTATGTTTCCTAGAATGATCAGAAAATATTTTCTTGAAAACAATTAATCCACAAGATAGAACAACATATGTTCTTTATATTCCAAGTGAAAAATCAGGGTTTCAAGTCATTAAAGCATCTTAAAAAGTTGCAGCAAAAGTGCTAAACAGATTAGTCAAAAGAAAACTGCTGCAGAAATGTATCAGAATCGAAAAGTTGCTATGGGTTTTAGAATGATCCATGGACTTTAAAATTTAGAAAAAATATCCAGATGATAGACAAAGATGAGTATTTCGTGATGGTTCCAAAGATCAAAAATTTTTGTGATCCAGATTCTTAAAATCGCAGCGAGAAAACACCTACTCGGATAAGCAGAAAGTAGTTCAAAAATTACGGGCGTAATGTTCTTTACGGAAGTGCCATAATTGACACAAATTGTCAGGTCAAATTATATAGGAAATATGGTACCGTAAACATGGTTACGGTAGTGTCGTAAAACACTAAAACTCTCGGGAAAGAAAACGGTGAAATTACGGCACCGTAAAAATTATTACGGCAGTGCCGTATTTTGCGCAAAAATTGATTTTACATGCAAAAAGAGAAGAAAAATTAATTCTAAAAATAAAGTAAAATAAAAGCAACTAAACTAAGTAATAATGCTTGGGTTGCATCCCAAGAAGCGCTAATTTTAGGTCCATAGCTTGACCAAAACCAAAAATCATGGTGAAGCAAGTGAATCAGTACCAAAATAAAGAGCAAACAATTTTCTCCTTTTCCGCTGTCCAAAAAGTTCAGCCACTAATCCAAATATCCAGAATTTTATGTAAATTACAATCACCGTGGCTTTCTCAAAAATGCGGAAGTCAAAATTAAGATTTTCAATGATCTTCCTATATTTGTCAATGAGCAAAATCATAAGTCCTTTTTTCAAGTTTATATTTTCAATTGACATAAGAGTAGGACTTGGATAAAAATATATAAGCATTGGATCATCAAAATAATTTTTCTCTTTCGCATAAGATTCCTCAATAAAACATAAATTTTCAATAAAATCAGAAGATTGAACAGTGGATATGGGCAAAACATCAGAATGAGATCCATCAGTGTTTTTAAAATTCAAATCATATTCAAGTTCTTTATGCACTTCATCAAATAATTTATCAATTTCAAAATCATCATCAAGATCAGAGTGAAATTTTTCAAAATCAGTCCCTTCATACCTTTCCACAAATAATTCATCATCAGAAGAGTGAAAATCAGAATCATAAAAAAAAAATCATAATGAGATTTGTCAATGTTCACAACAGAATTAATAGAATGAGAGTTAACCACACAAGACTTAGCATTAATTTCAACAATATCACCAAAATCAAAGTGGGGTTCATCAATGTTTATAGATTTTAAACCTTTATCAATCTCATCAGATTTAACCATAAATAAGTTTGTTGGTGTATATGCCCTAGGACCTAGTTTTGGTCCATCTTTGTACTACTTGACTCTGATATTCATATATCTTTCTGGCATTGTCGTTATCATTGTTTGTCTACACCTGCGATTGTGTACTTACATGATAATGTCCCTGGAGACAGATTGGATCTGTGCTCGAACTATAATCCCCAGTCGATGTACCTTAGTGGATATGGGACAGCTATGGTACTTGTGAGACTGGTATGTGGGCTGGTTAGGCACGTGGTGCTAACATAGACACATGGGTATATCATTGGAGGATATACTGGATAGACCCGCTATGAGGCTATGACTTGGTGTCATGAGTTATCCTCATAAGTGACAGGAGATGCATTGATCCCTTGACTTGAGGTCATTGACCATTCTATATGGTTAGGGACTTGCTTTGATGCAACCTAACACCTCGCCGTAGTTGAGAGGTCATAACGGTTGTCATTGAGCATGTCACGACCCATATGAGAAGGTCAATGGACAGACATAGGATTTGCCCCTTCCTTAGGGAAGCATGATATCCATGGAGCTCCTCTATGGTTCTATGACTGAAAGTGTATGGCCATACCCAGGTGAGAACCTGATTTAGTCATAACCATGTGATTGGGTGAAAACAAGTGGTGACACACTTGTCCAATCGGATATCAGTTCGGCAAAGAGACTGTAATGCATCTGTACCTAGTTGCGATGATGGGGATGTCGATGTCGATATCCATTCCAATGACCTGGGTAGCAGCGATGCACTGCTAGGTGCCACTCACTGCTTGTGATGACCTTTGGTTAGCACTGCCAGCGTTAGAGGAACCTACAGGGTCGCACACCTTGATACTCGAGTTTTCATATTGATCGGTTAGCCTTTAGATCGAGTTATTGGATAACTCGGATCTATTTGGGAGATTTCATCAGCGCCAATGGGCCTGATGAGATGGAAGAAACTTATTGGAGCCAACTTCCGTTTTTGGCATATTGATCAAACTAACCATGGTTAACCTCATTTGACCATAGGTTAAATTGGATTGGATCCAATAGCTTGGTTAACATGCATAATGGACTTTGGGCTTGGCCCATTGTTTAGTTGGGCTTCCTAATAAGTTGTATTGAAGGGCTATGAGGCTTGAAGGGTATAATGGGGATGAATTAATAGGATAGGCGCATATGGGATTCTAGTTGGACTAGGATTTGCGCCTATGCCTTGTTTGGTATCTCCTAGGTGATTAAATCAAATTGGATTTGAATAAATCACCCAAGATAATTGATTGGATTGTGTTTGACAATTGTGGGCTGATTATTAACATAATTAGAGTCCTAATTGGATTAGGACTTGTGCCCAAGCCACATTAGGCAATCCATTATATTGCCTTGACTAGGTCTAGGCGCATAGATGGGATTAATGCCTCATATGGCATGATATGGGCGCATATGGCTGATACTTGCTTTGGCAAGTCTTAGGCGCATATGGGAGTAGAGATTTAATCAGTATATTTGATTAAATAATCTCCTAGAATCATGCCCTAATTGTCAACACTTGCCTTTCTCCCCTAACCGCCTCTTGCTCCTATAAATAAGCCCTTGCCGCCCCCTCTCTTGATGATGCTAATTCCTTGGAGGCGTGAAGCATTAGAGGGCGACGGCTTGGAGAGCTTAGAGCTCCTCTTCTTCCATCAAGGGCGCAAGCATGCTTCATCTTTCTCCTCTTCCTTTCCTTGACGCAAAGGAACAAGAAGGCTTGCGGTGTTCCCTTCTCCTTCCATCTCCTTGGCGCATCACATCTTGGTGGTGGCGAAAGTTGCTTGGAGGACTCTCCTAAGGCATGGATCTTCTTCCCGAGGCTAGCACCGGGCGAGGAAGAAGAAAACTTGAGGAATCCGTGTATGCGAGACTGCAGAGGGCGAACACTTGGGCGCCTTCATCGACATCGGATTCTAATTGCTAAAGGTACTTACTATCACATCGTGTCGACCCCCTCGCAAGAGATCTTCACTGGGTTTTTGGGACCGGCCTGTTTCGGGGACATTCTTCCGCTGCAAAAATGTATGTCTATAACTCTGAAAATTGTAAAATGTCCCCGGGGTTTCCCAACAGTGGTATCAGAGCTACTTGTGAGCCTCGAACGATGTTCTTTCATGCTTTTCATGCTCACATGCCATATCTACATTTTTGCATATTGCATAGATGTTGGCGCATGGTTTTTCTTTAAGTAGAAAAATTGTAGGTCTCTTGTTTCTTACTTCTAATTAACTTCTTGTGGTTCTTTGCTCTCTTCATGTGATGGGATAGACCCATACGTGGAAGAGAAAATTTCTCCTCTCATAATAGGATAGACCTATCTTGAGAGACTTGTTGGGATAGGGCATGGACTGGGTGATTGCCCTTATCCTAACAAGTTAGGGATTGCAAGCAGGGCAACCGGTATGCCTCTTGTAGACTCCTGAGAGAAACTTAGAATCAAAGATTTGTGATATGAAGGGAAGGAAGAGAGACATGTTTTATGAAAAAGTAAAATTTCAGATTTTATGTTTTTCATGAGCATGTAGAATTGCATGAGTAAGTACTTGATTGTGCATGATGTTATGGTCATATGTCAAGCCCCTTAGCATGCCTGTGATGTATCCTTGTGAGGCCTGCGTGCCGCTTTTCTTTTTGCTTTTAACTAAGAAGAAGATTAGGGTGGCGCATCTACTTGGAGCAAGGTGCATGCTTGCTTGGTTGCGCATCCTTGCCTGATGGCGCAACAAGCTTCAAAGGTGGCACATCCTTGCATGGGGGCGCAAGTTAGGGATTGACCGAGCCTTGTGCTTGTGTGCTATCCCTCTTGTGGCTTGCTAGATGGCACACCTTCCTTGGAAGAAGACCATGGCATTGGCCGAACCTTGTGGGTATACCCCTAGGGTTTGAGAGCTAAACCATGAGAGAAGGACCTTGGAGCCAACCTTGAAGTTCAAGCTAGAGGTCGGCTAGGCTAGGTCTAGTTTTTGGGGCTTGAGTTCTAGGACAAGAGTTGAACCTATTTCATGGCATGGATTGGTTCAATGTCTTGTATAGGATATGATCACATCATCCTTTACTGCTTTTATTATCTGCAGAAGCATGTCTGAAATGTTTTACCATTATGTTATCACCATAGGATTACATGCCTGTAATGATAGACATAAGATAAAACTGAGATGATGAGACCTTAAACAAAAACCCTCAATTAAAATATCAAGTATGGTAGCCTTCTAACGCGTAGCCCTCACTAAGCTATCGATCAGTGGAGTTGTGAATTGTTTCCCACCCTCGTGGGACACACCCACTTATCTTTAGAAAGTGTGTGGTGGCATGGTTTCCGCAGTCCAGTTTTAACCTGGGCGTGCCTTCGCAAGGAAACTCGTTGGCCCTGGGCATAACGGTTAGGAATGGACTTGACTAGAAGTTCACATGTGCTGGGCACATGGTGAAAGTCTAGAGGCATCGTTGAGAGGTAAAGGTTTCATGTTGTATCCAGCCCTCGCTGGACATGAAATGCCCAGACTGTCTCAACTAGGGGAATTGCATGGAGCAATCGGCCGGCGCGCCCACCTTAGGAAACATGGGTCACTTTGTGCATCTCATCCCACCCTCGTGGGACGCGAAGCCCTATGTGGAATAAGGATCTCATCTCACTAGGAAATCTTGGATTTCTCGATTGACTTTGTGGGTTGTCAATTCGATTAAAAATAGTGGGAGCCATGGTCATTTAAAACAAGTCCAGTTTAAATGACTCGAAGTAGTACTAATCTGCTGTTTCTTGGTTGTTGTAGAACAATGGCTATGAACAATAGCAGTTGGTCACTGCGATCTACCCTGGAAAAGGATAAGTTGGTTGGATCCAACTTACTGGATTGGTATATGAACTTGAGAATCGTGCTCAAGCTCGAAAGAAAGCTTTATGTCCTTGAGCGTCCTTTTTCTGACCCACTTCCATGCTCGGCCTCAGCGGCTGAGAGGGATGCTTATGATAAGCATCAAGTTGATACTTTGGAGGTTGCTAACCAACATGTCACCTGAATTTAGAGGGTGATAAGAATCAAAGAGTGCCTCTGAGATTATTTTAATCTAAGGCAGCTCTTTGATGAATTGGTTGAGCTCAATCCTCCTAAAGTTGATATTCAGTGTGTTGAGCCAAAAGGCTTGACCAAGGAACTGGAATTAAAGATGGATATGATCAGGAATAATAGGTGCTATTCATGTGGAGGCCCACCTCACATGTTGAAGGACATGTTGCAACTTTAGAATGAGGAGAAGAAAGGCTAGGCCTTGTCTTCATGCTCAGGTATTTATGTTACCGAAGTCAACCTCTCTACTCCTATGACATGGGTATTGGATACCGCATGTGAAGCTCATATTTGTATAAATATGCAAAGGCTCAGAAAGGGTAGATCGGTAAGGCCTAGAGAGATTGACCTACGGATAGGTAACAGGGCATAAGTTGCTGCTGTTGCTGTAGGAGTTGTTAGGGAATGCCGGGTGTAATTTAAAATTTTGCAGTCCCAGGACGCAGCGGAAGAAGCATTACACCCGAAACACATTCCTTTCCCAAGGATCCATGCGAGAGAGAAGACACAAGGATGTGTTAGAGATGTACCTCTTTTGCTTGTCTAGACGTCGAAGACATGTTGAAGGCGCCCAAGTGTTCGCCCTCTACAAGTATCCATGCGTCGACTCCTTGATCGTTGCTCCCTTCCACGCTTGGTGCTAGCCTCGGGAAGAGAATCAAGCCTTAGGGTATCTTTACTTCTCTTGCGCCACCTCCAAGATGAAAGCGCCAAGAGGAGATGAGGAGGAAGATGATGCCACCAAGTTGCTTCCTTTCTTCTTCTTTGCTTGTGCCACCTTCAAGCAAGGTGCGCCTATGGCCAAGGAAGGGAGAGAGCTTATGGCAAGGAGATGCCACCAAGCACTAAGAGTCCTTGCGCCAAGAAGAGAGGGAGAGGAAGAAATTGCGGCTCCAAGGAAGATGTTTGCGCCAAGCTTTGATGTTGTCGCCCTTTGCCCTTACTTTCGCCCCTCTATGTGTGTTCACGTCTCCAAAAATTCATCATCTAGAGAGGGCGACAATGGGTCCTATAAATAGGACTAGAGGCGGTTTGAGCAAGGGCTAGGATCATGCCAAGTGTATGGCTAGGATGAGGTGTCTTGAAGTAAGGAAAGTCTCCAAGACTTTACCATAAACCTCATTCAACCTTTCCATAAAAGTCTAAACACTATATCAGCCCAAGACATGCCTCAAATGCATTCTTACCATCAAAGGCTAAGTGGCTAGGCGCAACATGCATGAGGAGTTTCGGCTAGGGTAAGGGTTTTGGGAGAAACTAGGGTTTGAGGTAAGGTAAGTCTCCAAGACATTACCATATACTTCTTCCCTATGTCCATATGCGCCTAGGAACTTCCCATAAAAGTTCTCAAGTCATATCAGCCCCAAGACTTACCTTAGAGGCAAGTATTCCATCCAAGGAAGAAGGGCTAGGCGCCCTTTACTTCCATAATGAAGCAAAGGCGCCTCCCTCACCCCATTATGCCCCTAGGCGCCAATGGGGTGAGAATTCTCCCCATTATACCCTTTTAAGCCAATTCCTCTTCATGACAACTAATTATTGGGCCTCATTGGATAATGAGCTAGCCCAAACTTCATAGTGTGAGATGATTAAGCCATTGGATCTAATCCAATGCAACCCTAATCCAAATGTGACCAATCTAGGTCAATTTCGGGTCAACCTGCCAAAAATGAAGTTTGGCTCCAATAACTTTCTTCTAACTCATCAGGCCCATTGGCGCTGATGAAATCTTCCAAATTGATCCAAGTTATCCAATAACTTGATCCTAAGGCTTCTGAATAAAGCAACGTCAAGAGTCTATTGCGTGTGACCCCATAGGATCCATATGACGATGGCAATGATGTAAACATCATAAGTAGTGAGGGGTATCTAGCAACACATCACTACTACCCATGTCATAGGACTTAAGTCATTATGGCAACAACTCCTAACAAACAACGAGGATTCCTTTTGCATTACAGATCCCTTTGCCTAAGCTGATATCCTGCCATTGGATTAGTCTCAAGTTTATTATCCAATGCATTGGTCATGACTCAACAAGTGTGTATAAGTAAACCTAGTTAACAAGCGACTAAAACAAAAGCTTGCATCAGAAAAACTAGGAATCCCAAGAATCGCTTATCACGAGCATATGATCAACCTTTTTTCAAACTCGTATAGAAAAAGTAAAAGCATTACCTGTGCCATGATATGAGAGGCAGCTTGGAAGAGAAAAAGGGGCGAGTGCCTCTTCTCCAAAGAAATCACACACAAGATGAAGTAGACTTCCTCCCTTGGGTCCCTTGTGCTAGCAAAGACACCAAGGAGTCCTGATCGTCCCTTGCAAGGAAGATGTGTGTCTTGGCTGGTCTGCCTTTTCTTGGGTGGAGACGATCCACTCAAGAGGAAGAAGAGGAGTTCTCTATTGAATATGTGGGTGATCAACGAGAGGTATATTCGGCCACCAAAATAGTGAAACCGAAAAACATAACTATCTCCATAACTCCCACTTAAACCATCGAAACCTCCATCTTAAATTGAACCATGAGTTCACAAGTGAACCGGTTCAAACACCATTTGGTCCAAACACAAAATCGAACCAACCCTGGCTAAAATCTCTTTGAACCGAATGGCTCAAGATCTAACCACACATCACATTGAACCCCTGATCAATACGATCAAGTATCAATCCCCGATCAAAGCTTACCGATCACATGCCCTAATCAATCAAACATGATTAGACTAGATCTCACTTCCAATCAGAGTTTAAATTCCTTTAAACTGAACTAGAATAATTCCAGTCCACACGATCTGACATAAGTAAGCCATATCATCAAATTGTGCGACCCTAAGGGTTTCCTTCAATGTCGGTAACGATAACTTACGTTATCACGATCAGAGAGAGGTATCTAGCAACACATCACTGTCTCCCGATATGAAGGAAAGAGTCTTCCAAGACTACTCCCAAACCACAGCACAAGTGCGAATCTAATTCACTTGGCATACATGTTTCCCTTTACCACTGGATGTTCCCGTTGGACAAGCGTGTCAAGCCTGCGATTCCAACATGATGAAAATGGTTAGATCAGATGAACATAGTCGTCTGGGTATGGCCATACACATTCTCAACCATTTCATCCAAGGGCCCCTTAGAACATCACACTCCAACCAGGAGAGGCAATCCTATATCTATCACAAGTGCCCTAGCATGACTCATGCCCACTATCCAAGATAATCCTTAACCATTATCTTTCAAATGATATTGAACTACCTCAAGACAATGCCAATCATCACTTAGAAACACAAGTGATCTCAAGTCAGAGGGAATATACCACTTGCTTGCATACAAGGATTATTCACATTGTGACAAACAATTGAATATCCAAAGAAGGGTCAGTCCAGTACATCCAATGCACCTATGTGTCTAATCTTATTCCACGCTCGAAGCATCCCACAAGATTAGAGCACACATTAGTCTCAATCATATCAAGGCTGTCTCATGTTCACCGAGATATCTCGACTAAGGACAATACTGAATGTCAGCTAAGCTGAACATCATTGAGACATTACTCAGAAGTATACATACAGCAGCAGATAATGTAACAATCTGAATAACAACAATTGCCTTTATAAAACATATATATTGTTTATACATGATACTGTAAATAGCCCAAAGCCTCAAACATTGGCCTTAAGGGCATACCCTAACAATCTCCCACTTGCACTTAAACTAATGGTTGAGGTATCTCAAACCCATATTGTTACAATGCTTCTCATGCTTCTGCTGCGCCAGAGGCTTTGTAAGCGGGTCAGCTAGATTGTCATCTGTATGAACCTTGCAGAGCTTGATGTCTCCTCGATTAATGATCTCACGGATCAGGTGAAACCTTCTCTGTATGTGCTTGGACTTCTGGTGTGACCGTGGTTCCTTCGCTTGTGCAATCGCTCCAGTGTTATCACAGAAGATAACCAATGGATCTGCACTCGAAGGAACGACACCAAGTTCCTGAACGAATTTACGAATCCAAACTGCCTCCTTTGATGCCTCTGAGGCTGCAACATACTCGGCTTCTGTTGTGGAATCAGCAACAGTTGATTGCTTGAAACTCTTCCACACCACTGCTCCTCCATTCAAGCTAAAAACATAGCCTGATTACGATCGGAAATGGTCTTGGTCAGACTGGAATGAAGCATCAGTATATCCTTCAATACTGAGCTCTTCCTGACCTCCATAAATCAAGAACATATTTTTGGTTCTGCGAAGATATTTCAAAATGTTCTTGACTGCAATCAAGTGTGCCTTCCCTGGATTACCTTGGAACCGACAGGTCACACTTAACCCGTAAGCGACGTCTGGGCGAGTACACAACATCGCATACATGATGGACCCAATAGCCGAAGCATAAGGCGTATTGTCCATCTCATCTTTCTCAGACTGTGTTTGAGGACACTGGCTCTTTGAAAGATTCAGACCATGTCTGACTGGAAGATAACCTCTTTTAGAATTTTCTAAATGGAATCTTTCCAGGACCTTATCGATGTAAGTACTCTGGCACAGCCCGAGAAGCCTATTAGATCTATCTCTATAGATCTCCACGCCTAGTATATAGGCTGCTTCTCCCAAATCTTTCATTTGGAAACATTTTCTTAACCATGCCTTGACTGCATGCAGTTCAGGAATATCGTTTCCAATGATTAAAATATCATCGACGTAGAGGACTAGGAAAGTAATCACGCTCCCACTAAACCTTTTATATACACACGGGTCATCTTCATTTTTGATGAAACCAAATTTAGAAACTGATTCATCAAAACGAATATTCCAGCTTCTCGATGCTTGTTTTAGTCCATAAATGGACTTCTTTAATTTGCATATTTTATGACCTTCTGACGGGTTGATGAAACCTTCAGGTTGTGTCATATACACATCCTCTTCCAGTTTTCCGTTAAGGAAAGCGGTTTTCACATCCATTTGCCAGATCTCATAATCAAAATATGCTGCTATCGCGAGAATAATTCGAATGGACTTGAACATGGCTACAGGAGAGAAAGTTTCATCATAATCTATCCCGTAGATTTGTTTGAAACCTTTCGCAACTAGTCTGCCCTTATAGGTAACTACGTTACCATCCATGTCTTTCTTCTTTTGAAGATCCACTTACAGCCTACAGGGATTACTCCCGGAGGCGGATCAACCAAATCCCAGACTTGGTTATCTGACATGGAGTCCATCTCGGCTCGCATAGCTTCAATCCATTTTGTTGACTCCGGTCCACTGACCGCATCCGCATAAGTGAGGGGTTCATCATTAATGATGTAGACTCCGTCATAGCGCTCAGGCCGACGACGAATCCTTCCCGATCTACGCGGTTCCCGTGATGTCTGTGCCTCAGGTTGAACATTAACCTGATCTATTGGCTCAGGCTTATCCAACTGTGCTTGACTACTTTGTCCCTCTTCTGGAATTTCATCCAGTTTTATTTCTCTCCCACTGGCCTCTTGCAGAAGAAACTCCTTCTCAAGAAAAATAGCCGTTCGAGCAATAAATACTTTATTCTCCTTGGAATTGTAGAAATAATAACCCTTGGTTTCTTTAGGGTATCCGACAAATATGCATTTATCAGATCTGCTCTCCAGTTTCCCTGAGGCGAGCTTTTTGACATAAGCCTCGCAACCCCAGATTTTGATAAATGTCAAGCTCGGCTGTTTCCCATACCATAACTCATATGGTGTCTTTGAAACGGTCTTGGATGGCACTCGGTTTAGTATCTTTGCAGCTGTTTCCAGTGCAAATCCCCAAAAGGAGTAAGGTAGAGTAGCCTGACTCATCATAGAACAAACCATATCCAATAAGGTTCGATTCCTCCTCTCGGACACACCATTCCATTGCGGTGTTCTTGGCGGAATGAGCTGTGAGATGATCCCACACTCCTTCAGATAGTCAGTAAACTCACGACTCAAGTATTCTCCACCTCGATCTGATCGAAGTGCTTTGATATTTCGGCCTAACTGATTCTGTATTTCATTTTTGAATTCTTTGAACTTGTCAAAAGATTCACTCTTATGTCTCATTAAATAGACATAACCATACCTACTGAAATCATCAGTAAAAGTAATGAAGTATGAATAGCCACCTCTGGCATGTTTACTAAATGGCCCACACACATCACTGTGAATAAGGTCAAGTAAACCTGAAGCCCTTTCACCTTTATTAGTAAAAGGAGTCTTCGTCATCTTACCCATTAAACAAGCTTTGCATGTGTCAAGCTCCTCATAGGAGAATGATCCCAGCAGTCCATGGTCATGCAACCGCTTAATGCGCTTCTTGTTAATATGGCCTAGACGACTATGCCATAACAAGGTGCTGTCATCAGCATGCTTGGCTTTCTTATTATCAATTTGTTGTACAGAACATTCCATGTCCAACACGTATAACCCATTGATAATCGACCCAGTTGCATAAACAATACTATCAAATGAAATACAGCACTGTGAAGTTTTGCATTCAAATAAAAAACATTTCCTGACAAGAGCAAGAATAGAGATAATGTTCTTTGTTATGCTTGGTACAAAATAACAATTGTCAAGTTCTAATACAAATCCAGATGGTAAAGAGATGTGATATTCTCCTACAGCAACAGCAGCAACTCGTGCCCCGTTTCCAACTCGTAGGTCCACCTCATGTTGTCCCACCTGTCTTCTTCTCTTGAGTTCCTGCACATTTGAACAAATGTGAACTCCACATGCAGTGTCCAACACCCATGAAATAGAAGAAGCAACCATGACTTCAGTCACGAAAATACCTGAGCCAGAAGTGGAAGGCTTGCTTCCCTTCTTCTCTCCTCGGAGCGCTCTACAGTCCTTCTTCCAGTGACCCAGCTGGCCACAATGGAAGCATCTGTTGTCCTTTGACCGCTTCATCTTTTGTTTCAAAGCCTTATTGTAGCTCTTGATAGGGGTTTTGCCCTTCTTCCCCTTCTTCTTATTCCCAGAAGGAACCATCAAGACAGAGGATGAAGGCTTTCCCTTCTCAAGAGTCTGCTCTATAGTGCAGAGCATATTCAATAATTCTGCCTGAGTACAGTCGATTTTGTTCATATTGAAATTAATGATGAACGCATCGAAAGAAGCCAGAAGAGACTGCAAGATGATGTCTACAACAAGTTCTTGATTGATGGTATGACCCAGTTTCTCTAGAGCTTCTTTGTACCCTATCATCTTGAGCACGTGAGCTCCGACTCGACTCCCTTCAGCCAGCTTGCTATGAAAGAAAAGTTTCATCAAGTTATAGCGTTCTGTCCTTGCCTGAGCAGCATACAACAATTTCAGATTTGCTATAATATCAATAGCAGACAAATCCTCATGTTGACGCTGGAGCTCGGGCGTCATTGACGCAAGCATAAGGCAAGCGACATCAGTACTATCACTGACGTGCTTTTCATAAGCATCTCGAACCGCCCTTATGGCATTCGCAGCGGGTTGAGCCGGTATTGCCGACTCAAGGACGTACAGCTTCCTCTCAGCTTTAAGGACAATCCTCAACTGTCTGTACCAGTGTGAGAAGTTTGGCCCAGCAAACTTCTCTTTTTCCAATATGGATCGCAAGTTGAGCCCTGTGGTGTTCGTTGCTGCAGGAATCTACAACATAGCATGAACAACAAGGTCAGCAACCATGTTAGAATCATTCCATGACTTAAGAGTGATTCCTTTTCTCACTATTTTATCTGACTGAAAATCCAATAAAAAACCCGAAAGAGTGAAACTCTTTTAGTGAGATGGGATCCAGATTTCACACTTGATCTCCGCGTCCCACTCAGGCGAGATAAGATGCACAGAGAGCCCAAGCACTAATCACTGGTAGGCAATCCATGCCACTCGCCAACCCGTGCGATTCCCCTTCATCTAGGTAATCCAGAAGACTGTGCCAACTGAGTTGGAACAACACAATCTCTGATTCCTCAGATGGCTGCCTCCATATAGCTATCATATGCTCAACATGTAGCCTATATGGTCAAGCTGACCTGACCGACTTCCTGGACCACCACGTGCTATGCTGAGCAACGAGAAGCGATAAATCCCTTCTCTGTAGCATGTAGGTGTAATCTCGCACCGTTTGAAGATAGCTGGGCGTGCCCACTGAGTGGGGTACAACACGGCCCCAACGATAGTCAGAACAGCGAGGTTTCACGTTAGAAGGCAATTGAAAGCTTGATATTGACGTTGGATTTTATCGGTCTTTTATCTCCTTACTATCATGCAAAGCCTATAGTGATAGCAGAAGAATAAAACATACATGTGCTAATATTACTTAAAACAGTAAATAGAAAGCACAATTATCTTATGTGGTAAACGCCCATAAAAATATAAGTAAAACCCTAGTTTGACTTTTAGAAACAAGCAAAAGTCTTCACTTGAGCTCTTTATGGCATTCTTGTACCTCATGCGGCCCAAACGCCATCTGTAGCCTAAATGCGCCCACCAGACAGAATGCGCCTGTTCTAGAGTCGAACTCTAGACCACCCACCTAGTGAAGCCAATTACTGCAAACGCTTCTGCCATATGTGCTGTGTGCTCATGTCTGATGAAATTACATTTAAAAAAAATATCTAGACATGGATTGACACGCAGGTCATTTATACATTCAAATAAATCAAATGTGACTCGCAGATCACATCAAATATATTAATTTCCAGACTCGCAGGCCCCAGCACAGCATACAAAAAGGGCAGCCCACATAAGATTAAATAAACACTCAAATTTACTCGACTCGAGTCCAATCATTCATGGCAACATGTAAAACATGTACAACACGTGAAAGAAAAAAAATATATGGCATCAATTTTATTTCCTTATGTGCCCTACTACCTTACAACGGTCCATTAACAGGTATTCACTTGTCAGAACAAGTCAGACCCACTGTCCTTGCATGTACCCAGTCGTAACTGACTAGCGTCGACCCAATGATCGACTATGCATGCCTTAAGGGCTGAACGTCCTACATGAATCCCGGCAAGCGGGTGCGACCCCGGGCCATTATCATGATCGTTCATCTTTTTGCCTCAAACAGGCATCACCACACTCCCTTCCGCAGTCGGTTTATAGCCACCTGTACGTCTTGCGCACAAGTGCTATCCAGCCGCCCATCCAGACTGTCAGATAGTCTGGTTAGGCTGTTGGGTTCAGACTTGACAAACGATTTCAAAACTGCTAACCCGTCTAAGTATTTAAAATAGGCGCACAGAAAAAACTAATGGAGTCGCGCATGAAGGTAACTTTTGTGAAAACAACTATAATATGCGCAAGCTATGTAATGTAAACATACATCTAACACAAGGTATGAATTACATTGCATCATTTATTCGCATGAGAACAAAAACATGCGCATCAATATTAGATCTACCCAAGCATGGATCACAAGAAGGCAATCATATGCATCAAGCCAGTAACCTTGCTCTGATACCACTATAAGTAAACCTAGTTAACAAGCGACTAAAACAAAAGCTTGCATCAGAAAAACTAGGAATCCCAAGAATCACTTATCACGAGCATATGATCAACCTTTTTTCAAACTCGTATAGAACAAGTAAAAGCATTACCTGTGCCATGATATGAGAGGCAGCTTGGAAGAGAAAAAGGGGCGAGTGCCTCTTCTCCAAAGAAATCACACACAAGATGAAGTAGACTTCCTCCCTTGCGTCCCTTGTGCTAGCAAAGACACCAAGGAGTCCTGATCGTCCCTTGCAAGGAAGATGTGTGTCTTGGCTGGTCTGCCTTTGCTTGGGTGGAGACGATCCACTCAAGAGGAAGAAGAGGAGTTCTCTATTGAATACATGGGTGATCAACGAGAGGTATATTCGGCCACCAAAATAGTGAAACCGAAAAACATAACTATCTCCATAACTCCCACTTAAACCATCGAAACCTCCATCTTAAATTGAACCATGCGTTCACAAGTGAACCGGTTCAAACACCATTTGGTCCAAACACAAAATCGAACCAACCCTGGCTAAAATCTCTTTGAACCGAATGGCTCAAGATCTAACCACACATCACATTGAACCCCTGATCAATACGATCAAGTATCAATCCCCGATCAAAGCTTACCGATCACATGCCCTAATCAATCAAACATGATTAGAAGGAATAGTGTGTAATTTCTAAATTGACATTCATAAGCATAATGATCATTACATTTACAGATATTGCATCTAATAGAAGGAATAGTGTGTAATTTCAATATGTCTACAAGAGTGCATCGTGAATCATCTTCATGCTTACCTTGTGGCATGTATACCTTACTTCCTTGAGATGCCCATGGATTGTGATGAAAAAACATATTTATCAAATTTATCAAGAACAGAAAGATAATCCAACACCAAATTCTTTTTTTCAGAATATATAAAAAAACAGAAAATATAAAACACAAGCAAATTCACAAATTTTAGAAAATCACAGTTCTGTCACAACTTCTGAAAATTCAAAACCTGCAACAATAAAAAAAAAGTTAGATCTAAAACAAATAAAACCTAGTCTAGAAATACTAACAATTATTTTGATATTAACAAAACTAAGGTCCCTAGCAACGGCGCCAAAAACTTGTTGTATCCCAAGTTGTTTGGCGTGTACCTAGGACTAATCCCCGGCAACGGCGCCAAAAACTTGTTATTTCCGCAAGTGCACGGATACTTTGAAGTAATAAAAATATCGAACCACAGAGACCTACATGTTAAGTACCAAATAGATGTTTTCTCACTAGCTAAGCAAGCCGAATATGATGGAAGTAAACTATGCAGAAAAGTATGCTAAAAGATGATCAGAGAGAGATAAACTGGGACTAGGGTTTCATCCTCCTTGATTCTAATGACTAGACATAAATAAAGATCGCCAGACTAATCTTATCATGATAAAGACTTAATTTACTTCATAAAGGGATCATCTCACTTTCGTGTAGACAATCATGCAGGGACCAATCCTCGCTTTCGCGCAAGATCTATCCCAGGCTAATGATAAGTAAATCATCAATCAAAGAATTCAAAGATCACTTTCGTGCATCCGAATTCTAAGTTGATTGTCTCAAGTGGAATCTCAAGGATCACTTTCGTGATCCGAGACTCAACACAAGTTCTACTTATGGTTCTCCAACGTTCTGATCCTCACTTTCATGTAAGATCTCCATGTTTGACAACTCGACTCAACCCTAGATTTAAATTATCATCATGGCAATAAGATCACTAAAATCAAATAATTAAGAACTAACCTAAGAGAGTTCATAACATGCAATTCTAGGGTTCCAAGTTCTCAAGCAAGTCACCTTTCGGTCCTTATTGCGAGAACTCTAAAACATGAATAATAACATCAATCTATGGAGAATCAAAGACAAACAATCACATAAGTAGAATCATCATAATAAAACTATTCTAACGAAGTTAAAAAGTTATCTAATAATTAAAAATCAAGGGGGATTACACCCCATGTCCCAAAAAGTGTTTAAGTGTGCATGGAAGAAGAGGTACAATAATCCATGGTGTAGGAAATCAAAACAGAGGGAGAGAACAAATTATGGTACGGCCGTAATAGTGATTACGGCTGTAATCTAGGATGAACAGTGCCGGTGACGCTCCTTTGTTGATTTCTCTCTCGACTGAGATCTTTTTTCTTTGAATCTTCTGGTATGTCCTCTCCACCTCCAAACGAAGCTTCTATGTAAAAATTGCGGTGAGAGGTGACCTCTACGCCTCTCGGCGCGAGGCCAAACACTAACCGCCTCTTTGTCAATTGCTCCTTTTATACTAGATCAAAATTCTTTCTTTTACTTCGTGTGTCTTCTTCTCTTAAAGACGAGTGCTCAACATCTTTCGGATCTCAATTTGGAGGTCTGGATCAAAAGATATGGTCCGCACGAGATTTGGACTCGTAAAAATTACGTTTTTGAATGAAATTACGGTACCGTAATGAATATTACGGCAGTGCCGTAATTTTGGCTCTGTGAAGTATTTGTCAAGATTATGACCCGTAAAAATATTTACGGCCATGCCGTATTTGCTTCTGTATGTTTATGGACCAAAATACGGCCCGTAAAGATCATTACGGCAGTGCCGTAATTCTGGAAATCTCTCGAGTGGAAAATCATCTAGCATTACGGCACTGTAAAGATTGTTACGGCGGTGCCATAATCTCACGAAATTCTCTGGTCAGAATCTTCCCAAATTGCGGCACCTCTCAGGGATTACGGCTGTACCGTAATTCTGTGGTGGAATTACGGTACCGTAAAATCCATTACGGGGGTGCCATAATTTGCTATGAAGCTCTGATTCTCCTGAAATTTGACGTGTGACTTCGTTTTGATGACTGGAATCCATTGTTGTGCTCGAATCCTTTAAAATCCATCAAAATATAGCACTTTTTACCAAAAATTCATGAAAAATAAGAAATTGTGTAGATTCCATGATATTTAATAAATAATGCTTAAAAACAAGCAAAAGTTCATAAATATGACACAAAAAGATATATAAAATGGCATGAAATTTACTATAAATTTCGGTGTCATCAGTCCTCAACTGGTTGGATACGCCAATTTCCTCGCACTGTTACTATTGTGCGCTTTGGGTTCGGTAAAGGCAGGCAGAATGAGCTCCGTTTGAATGTCATGCAGTAGGAGTCACTCTTGCAAATAATCAGCTTCGTGGCGATGCAAGACTCGATGTCGAGCCTGTTGTTGCCAGTAGCTTCCAGTGTGCCATATGGAACGATACTCAGAGAAACTGCCAAATGAGTGATCAAGCCGCTAATCACAATTGCCCCCTTCAGAGAACGGGTGACGCGGCTGAACAGTTTTGCCAAATAATACCCAGAGTCCACTCTGAAACTGTGAAGCATGCACCATAGATAAAATCACTCGGTCTGTCGAACCATACCGTCACTCTCACCGCGGCAAAAGAGGGTGTGGGCCAACACGCGGTGAACATACTTGATTACAGGGTTGCACAGACTGGATGCACGGGCCACGCGAGCGGAGTAGATGTGCTCATTGGTAATTGCGCCCCAGAAGCCCTGCTCACTGAACTTGGTGGGGACCTTGCGAACACAAGGTTATGGAAAACCATAAATGCTACGCAACTGAGAAGAGTGAGAGTGTGCTCAATGTTACCCAAGTGGAAGGTCAAGCAGCCTAGGTCGTCCTCAAGAATAGGGTCTGCCTTCATCTCCAAAGAGCTCAAGAATTCTAGTGTCCCACCAACGTAGGTGGGAGAAAATAATTGCTGGAACTGCTCCCAACCCACTATGGCGTACATCAAGTCGACATCGTTTATGTCAGTCCTCACAAGGTGGCGAAACCCTAGATAGGCGCATGAAAAATTTCTTCTAAAGCAGCGGAGTGGGTTTCATAGTATCATCGCATGCAATATGATCAACTTAACAACATGAAAAGAATTCATACCGAAGCCATGTGTTGGATGGCGTCTTGGAAAGAGAGAGCAAGAGAGATCTCCTCCAAATGATGCGCACACAAGAATGAGGATGCGCTCACTTCCTTGGTGCTCCTTGTGCTAGCAAGGTTCCAAGAGGTGTCTTTGATCGAATGGAAGGGATGGATGAAGCTTTGCTCGCTTTGCCAAATGACTCTCCAAGGCGTCCAAGACTCATCACACACGAATGCCCTCTCGAGAGTAAGTGGGGAAAGGCGAGAGAGAAGTTCTCTTGGCGTGAACGTGAGATGTGGTCACGTTAGAGAACTTGCTATCTAAAAATAGCAATGTCTCAACGTTCATGCGACCATGCATTACCCCAATCGCCAATGCCTCTTTACTTGAACCATGCGCTCACCCAATGAGCTGGTTCAAATCGATTTGGTTCAATAACCAAATAAACCAAGCAACTAGTCCAGATCATAACAAAAACCCCTAAGGCTTAAGATCTGACCGTTCATCTCTTGATGCTCCTGATCTCACCGATCTAGCATCCATTCTCTCAATCGAAGCTTACCGATCTCAAGCCCTTATCAATCAAACATGATCAGACTGGATCTCACTTACAAACAGAGATTAAATCCCTTTAAACTGAACCCAAACAATTCAGTCCACACGATCTGACTTAAGTAAGCCATATCATCAAATTGTGCGACCCTAAGGGTTTCCTTTAAATGTCGGTAACGATAACTTACGTTATCACGATCAGTGAGGGGTATCTAGCAACACATCACTGTCTCCCGATATAAAGGAAAGAGTCTTCCAAGACTACACCCAAACCACAGCACAAGTGTGAATCCAATTCACAAGGCATGCAAATTTCCTTTGCCACTGGATGTTCTTATTGGACAAGCGTGTCAAGCCTGTAGCTCCAATATGATGAGCATGATTAGATCAGATGAACACTGTCATCTGGGTATGGCCATACACTTTCTCAATCATCTCATACAGAGGGGGGGCCCCTTTAGAACATCATACTCCAATTAAGGAGACGGCAATCCTTTATCTATCACTAGTGCCCTAACCTGACTCAAGCTCACCATCCAAGATAGTCTATAATCATTATGTTTCAAATGATATTGAACTACCTCAAAACAATGACAATCATCATTTAGAAACACAAGTGATCTCAAGTCAGAGGAAATGTGCCACTTGTTGCAATCAAGGATTATTCACATTGTGACAAGCAATTGAATATCCTAGTAGGGTCTGTCCAGTACATCCAATGTACCCATGAGTCTACATCTTATTCCATGCTCGAAGCATCCTATAAGATTAGAACACATATTAGTCTCAATCATATCAAGGCTGTCTCATGTTCACCAAGATATCTTGACTAAGGACATAACTGCATGTCAGCCTAGCTGAACAGCTTTGAGACATTATTCAGAAGTACACTTATTGCAGCAGAGAATGTAACAAACTGAATAACAACCATGCCTTTATAAACATAAGAGTTTATTACATGATACTGATACAATCCCAAGGCCTCAAACATTAGCCTTAAGGGCATACCCCAACAGTTTAGCATCCCAAGCATCTGCAACATGCCTCGATCTAGGTATATCGTGTTGAGCACTCGGCGTTGATGCAATGTCTGATAGCGCTCCTCTTGGCAAGCATTGCGAAAGATAATCCAGAACTCATTCGAGGAGAGACATATGGCGTCTGCCGGCTGGTGGGTGTGCATCCATGGCATGACGATGAAGAACCTGGTGTTGCTGAAGATGGCCGGTAAGATGGAGGAGTGGGCATCGGCTCATACTCGTCGTCGTCGGTGGCGGACGAGTCAGAGAATGCTTGTGTCGGCCGCGCGGTCATCTTGCTAGCCATGGCTTTGGTTCTTGGAGGCATGGTGGCTAGAGATGATCGGAAAAAGGTAGGTAAGCTTCAGTGAGAGGAGATCTAGTTGGAGATGCGAAGAAACGGAGACGGCGGTGGATCGACGAAAAAACTCAGAGAACAGGGGAGGCCGGATTCCGGAATCAAGTGGAGAGAAATCTTGCTCAGATGGAAGGGGAAACTTGGATCAAACCCTTGAAGATCTCCTTTGCATGCTGAAGAGACAACCGGGCGGCGCGATCGGGAGGCGGCTGTGGAAACACGCAAGATTTGGCGACGCGAAAATCTGGGACGAAGTTGCAACCGAACTTATCCTGCTTGCAATAAAACTCGGATCTGACCCAAAGAGATGGCTTTCGTATTTGGAATGAGGGAAGAGTGGCGAAATCAGCGGGATCTTGGCGAAATTGGAAGTCGATGGAAACCCTAGCCGCGCAACGCTTCGAGTCGGTACGATGAGTGGATGAAAATACGGGTGAACCCACTCGGGTTCACTAGCCCGTAATGTTTACTGGTATCATGCTGTTGCTACAGAAGCACGGGTGAACCCGCTGGGGTTCACCAGCCCATGAAGTATTCTGGATGGTATCTGGTGTTCAGAAAAGGTGGTGAACCCCGTGGGGTTCACCTGCCTGTGAAGCTTACTGGAGGGTTCCTGCGCAGACAGAAATACTAGTAAACCCCGTGGGGTTCACCTGCCCATGAAATGCACTGATCAACTCGAAAAATTCTGGAAAAATATGGAAAAATTTCATACGCTACATCTTCCTCCTATTGCATAAAGAGACATCAAATTAGTAGCAATCCCCTCTAGAAATTCAAAAATTAAATGAAGAATAAATCAATAGTGTAAAACAACATCTAAATCAATGCATGAAAACTAAAATCAAACAAAAACTTGGGTTGCCTCCCAAGAGCGCTAGGTTTAGGTCGGTAGCTCGACCATAAGAGTTTTCAGAGTTGCAAATTCGTGGGGTCTAAGAGAGCAAGAACTTCCTCTCTTTCGACCCTCTTATTTTCGAAATAGTGCTTGAGGCGGTGCCCGTTAACTGTGAAACTTCCAGTTCGTTTTGTCCAAATTGTGATGACACCATATGGTTGTACTTTCTGAATTGTGAAAGGACTGGACCATCTCTTGCGGAGTGATAGGTTTCCACAAGTGCACAGAATTATCGAAGTAATAAAGAAAGATATCGAACCACAGAGACCTTATTGTTAAGTACCAAATCACTGCTTTCTTACTAGCTAAGCAAATCAAATATGATGCAATAATCAACGAAAAGAGTGAAAAGTAAATCAGAGAGATAAATATGGGACTAGGGTTTCATCCACCTTGATTCTAATGACTAGATATAAATAAAAGGTCACCAGTCTAATTTTATCATGATAAAGACTTAATTTACTTCATAAAGGGATCATCTCACTTTCGTGCAGACAATCATGCAGGGACCAATCCTCGCTTTCGCCCAAGATTTATCCCAGGCTAATGATAAGTAAATTATCAATCAATGAACTCAAGGATCACTTTCGTGCATCCGAATTCTAGGTTGATAATCTCTAGTGGAATCTCAAGGATCACTTTCGTGCATCTGAGCCACAACACTAGTTTTACTCATGGATCTCCAATGTTCCGATCCTCACTTTCGTGCAAGATCTCCACGTTTGACAATTAGACTCGATCTATAGATTCATGTTATTATCATGGCAATTAATCTACTAGAACTGAACAAATTGGATCTAACCTAAGGAAGGGTTCCTAACATGCAATTCTAGGGTTCTGAATTCTCAAGCGATTACCTTTCAGTCAATAGCGAAAATTCTAAAAACATAATTAGTAACGTGGATCTATAGACAGTCTAAGCAGAAATATCACATGAGCAAAAGTATCATGACGAAAAAGAAGATTATCTAATCATTAAAAATCAAGGGGGATTGCACCCCATGTCCCAAAATATGTCTAGCAAGCATGGAGAAAGAAATACAATCAACCATAGTTTCAAAGTATCAGAAATTGAAGAGAAGGAAGAAATAAACTTTACAACACGGCTATGAAATTAAACATAGCCGTAATTTGCAAGGAACTCATTGTGAATAGTGCCGGCAACGCTTCTTTCGTTGATTCCTCTTCCGATCGGACTCCTCTTGCTCTGAAACATCCAGTGTGTCTTCCTTATCCCCAAGCGAAGCTTTTGTGTTAAAATCGCGGCCTAAGGTGCCCTCTATGCCTCTTGGCGTGAGGCCAAACCCTAGATGCCTCTCTTGCGATTTCTCCATCGATACTGGATAAAAATTCTCCCTTTTAATTTGTGTGTGTTCTCCTCTTAAAGACGAGTCCGCATCAACTTTCAGATCTCAATTTGGAGCTATGGATCAAAAGTTATGGCCCGCGCAAGAATCGGACCTATAAAAATCACGTTTTTGAGTGTAATTATGGTACCGTAAAATAGATTATGGTAGTGCCGTATTTTCTGGGCAACTTTCTGATCAAAAATTGCTCAAAATATGGTACCATAAAATAGTTTACGGCAGTGCCGTAATTTCAGCGAATCTCTCTGTTCTGAAGCGCTCTAAAATACGGCACGTGTAATTCTTTACGGCAGTGCCGTAAAATCAGGAAAACCTTCTGTTTGGAAAACTCCCCAAATTACGGCAGGTGCTCTGATTTTATGGTAGCGTATGAAAATACGGTATTGTAAAATAGGTTACGGCACTATCGTATTTTGGCTGATTTGCTCTGTTTTGCGTAAAATTTCTTGGGTGATCTTCTCTTGATGATGGTAACTCTTTCATGTCTTTGATTTTGCTTGAAAATGCCTCAAAATAGTGCCTTTTTACTTGAAAAACATGAAAAACCAAAATAGAAGTAGACTTTGCAATATTCGATGAATTTAGCATAAAAATAAGCAAAAAGATCGTCAATTTAGCATGAAAAGATACATAAAATGATACAAAATATACTATATATTTTGGTGTCATCATGGAGCTTTCCTAGAAATAGCCGAAGTCTTGAATTAAATAGAAGTACTTTGTCTCCCTCATGAAATTCCTTCTTTGCAATGCGCTTGTCATGCCAGAACTTGGTGCGTGCTTTGTAGCTCTTTGCATTTTCGTAGGCGAAAAGGCGCATCTCTTCCAATTCATCAAGTTGTAGCTTTCTCCTTTCACTGGCGTTCATGAAATCAAAGTTGATTTACTTGACAGCCCAATACACCCTGTGTTGGTGTATATGCCCTAAAGACCAATGTATGGACATGGTCAGGCATTGTTTGAATATACTTTGATAGAACTATTACTCTTTATATAGGCATGGTCGTTATTATGCAGACTTCTCTACCTGCGTTGATGTATTGAGTTGCATAAATAATGTCCCAGGAGTTTGGATTGGATCCATTCTCATAAGCTATCCCCAGACAAGGTACCTTAGCAGATATGGGACAGCTTTGGTACATATGAGACTGGTATATGGGCTGGTTAGGTGCGGGGCACAGTAACGCAGACATACAGGTGCATTGGATGCACTGGAGTGATCCACCGTGAGGATTGACTTGTCTAGTCAATAAGTCAATCTCACATGCAAGAGGTTTTGCATTGATCCTTAGACTTGAGGTATTCATGTCTAGATTTGATGATAGGTATGCTTTAATACAGTCTTACGTCTCTCCGTAACTGGGAGACCAAAACGACTGTCATTGGGCATGTCATAAGTCACGTAGAGACATGGATGACCAATAGTAGGATTTGCCCCTTCCTTCCGAGGAAGCATGATATCCACCTTGGGGCGCCCCACCTTATTGGTGCATGACAGGAAAGTGTGGCCACACTTGTTGAGTCATGACCAATGCATTGGATAATAAACTTGAGACTAATCCAATGGCAGGATATCAGCTTAGGCAAAGGGATCTGTAATGCAATGGGAATCCTCGTTGCTTGTTAGGAGTTGTTGCCATAATGACTTAAGTCCTATGACATGGGTAGTAGTGATGTGTTGCTAGATACCCCTCACTACTTATGATGTTTACATCATTGCCATCGTCATATGGATCCTACGGGGTCACACGCAATAGACTCTTGACGTTGCTTTAATCAGAAGCCTTAGGATCAAGTTATTGGATAACTTGGATCCATTTGGAAGATTTCATCAGCGCTAATGGGCATGATGAGTTGGAAGAAAGTTATTGGAGCCAAACTTCATTTTTGGCAGGTTGACCCAAAATTGACCTAGATTGGTCACATTTGGATTAGGGTTGCATTGGATTAGATCCAATGGCTTAATCAACCCATGCCATGAAGTTTGGGCTAGCTCATTATGCAATGAGGCCCAATAATTAGTTGTCATGAAGAGGAATTGGCTTAAAAGGGTATAATGGGGAGAAATCTCACCCCATTGGCGCCTAGGGGCATAATGGGGTGAGGGAGGCGCCTTTGCTTCATTATGGAAGTAAAGGGCGCCTAGCCCTTCTTCCTTGGATGGAATACTTGCCTCTAAGGTAAGTCTTGGGGCTGATATGGCTTGAGAACTTTTATGGGAAGTTCCTAGGCGCATATGGACATAGGGAAGAAGTATATGGTAATGTCTTGGAGACTTACCTTACCTCAAACCCTAGTTTCTCCCAAAACCCTTACCCTAGCCGAAACTCCTCATGCATGTTGCGCCTAGCCACTTAGCCTTTGATGGTAAGAATGCATTTGAGGCATGTCTTGGGCTGATATAGTGTTTAGACTTTTATGGATAGGTTGAATGAGGTTTATGGTAAAGTCTTGGAGACTTTCCTTACTTCAAGACACCTCATCCTAGCCATACACTTGGCATGATCCTAGCACTTGCTCAAACCGCCTCTAGTCCTATTTATAGGACCCATTGTCGCCCTCTCTTGATGATGAATTCTTGGAGATGCGAACAATCATAGAGGGGCGAAAGCAAGGGCAAAGGGCGACAACATCAGAGTGGCGCAACCCTTCTTCCAACAAGTGACCGCAAGTCTTCTCCTTCCTCTCCTCTTGGCGAGACTTGGAGAAGGACTTGGTGGCGGAATCTGAAGAAACCCCTTTCAAGAGGGGGGCCAAAACTTGTAGAAAACCCCTTTCAAGAGGGAAGCCGAAACCCTGATTGTGGCGCACATATAGAGTTTTGCAAGCGGAAGATAGGGCTTCATGGGATCGCAATCATAAAAGCATATGATCAACTTGTATAAGAGGAATAGATCTAAAAGATCATACCAATGCCATCGATTTGATGATGCCTTGGAAGCAAAGGTTCAAGTGCTCCTTCTCCAAAGGTGACGCACACAACCGATGAAGATAGCTTGCTCTTTGAGTCCTTTGTGCTAGCAAAAGCACTTCAAAGAATCCTTGTCGCGTGAGGGTGTTTCGAGATGAAGCTTGGCGAGAGTAACCTTCTTCTTCTCCTTCTCGTCCGAATCCTTTCGCCCCCAAAGAGGAACGTTGAGAAGAGAAGAGTGAAGTCGAGCGTTCAAAAACGTTTTTGCGTTAAGGTGAAGTCGCCTTCATTACATTCCATAAATGGAAGATATGAAGCCATGCGCCACAACCAAACCAAAAACGCCTAACGCCTTGAACCAAGAATTCACCCTTTGTGAACCGGTTCAAGCAACTTTAATCCACTTCAATTTGGTTCAAGAACCAAATTAAACCAGCCCAAGCCATGGTCTAGATCTCACTCTGAACCAAAGGGTTCAAGATCTAACCGTTTATCTCTTGATGCTCTTGATCTCACCGATCTAGCATCAACTCTCTCGATCGAAGCTTACCGATCTCAAGCCCCAATCAATCAAACATGATCAGACTAGATCTCACTTACAATCAGAGTCTCTTTCCCTTTAAACTGAACCTAAACAATTCAGTCCACACGATCTGACTTAAGTAAGCCATATCACCAAATTGTGCGACCCTGAGGGTTTCCTTTAAATGTCGGTAACGATAACTCACGTTATCACAATCAGTGAGGGGTATCTAGCAACACATCACTGTCTCCCGATATAAAGGAAAGAGTCTTCCAAGACTTCACCCAAACCACAGCACAAGCGTGAATCAACTCACTAGGCATTACATGTTTCCTTTGCCACTGGATGTTCTTATTGGACAAGCCTGTCAAGCTTGTAACTCCAATATGATGAGCATGATTAGATCAGATGAGCATAGTCACCTGGGTATGGCCATACACTTTCTCAATCATCTCATCTAGGGGGCCCCTATAGAACACCACACTCCTTCAACAAGGAGACGGCAATCCTCTATCTATCACTAGTGCCCTAACCTGACTCATGATCATTATCCAAGATAGTCTATAACCATTATGTTTCAAATGATATTGAACTACCTCAAAACAATGACAATCATCATTTAGAAACACAAGTGATCTCAAGTCAGAGGACATGTGCCACTTGTTGCAATCAAGGATCATTCACATTGTGACAAGCAATTGAATATCCTAGTAGGGTCTGTCCAGTACATCCAATGTACCCATGAGTCTACATCTTATTCCATGCTCGAAGCATCCTATAAGATTAGAATACATATTAGTCTCAATCATATCAAGGCTGTCTCATGTTCACCAAGATATATCGACTAAGGACATTTAGCATGTCAGCCTAGCTGAACAGCTTTGAGACATTATTCAGTAGTACACTTATTACAGCAGACAAGGTAACAACCTGAATAATAACCATGCCTTTATAAACACAAGAGTTTATTACATGATACTGATACAATCCCAAGGCCTCAAACATTAGCCTTAAGGGCATACCCCAACAATCTCCCTCTTGCACTTAATCTAATGGTTGAGCAATCTCAAACCCATGTTATTACAGTGCTTCTCATGCTTCTGCTGCGCCAGAGGCTTGGTAAGCGGGTCAGCCAGATTGTCGTCTGTATGAACCTTGCATATTTTGATCTCGCCACGATCTATGATCTCCCGGATCAAGTGAAACCGTCTCTGTATGTGCTTGGACTTCTGGTGCGACCGTGGTTCCTTTGCTTGTGCGATGGCTCCAGTGTTATCACAGAAGATAACCAAAGGATCGACACTCGAAGGAACAACACCAAGTTCTCTCACGAACTTACGAATCCACACTGCCTCCTTGGATGCTTCCGAGGCTGCAACATACTCGGCTTCTGTTGTGGAATCAGCAACAGTTGACTATTTGAAACTCTTCCACACCACTGCTCCACCATTCAAGCTAAAAACATAGCCTGATTGCGATCGAAAATCATCCTGGTCCGACTGGAACGAAGCGTCAGTATATCCTTCTATACTGAGTTCTTCCTGACCACCATATATCAAGAACATATCTTTGGTCCTCCGCAGATATTTTAAGATGTTCTTGACTGCAATCCAGTGTGCCTGTCCTGGATTACTTTGGAAACGACTGGTCACGCTTAACCCGTAAGCGACGTCTGGGCGAGTACACAACATCGCATACTTAATGGACCCAATAGCCGAAGCATAAGGCGTATTGTCCATTTCATCTTTCTCAGTCTGTGTTTGTGGACACTGACTCTTCGAAAGATTCAGACCATGTCTGACTGGAAGATATCCCCTTTTAGATTTCTCTAAATGGAATCTTTCCAGGACCTTATCGATGTAAGTACTCTGGCACAGCCCGAGAAGCCTCTTAGATCTATCCCTGTAGATCTTCACACCTAATACATAGGCTGCTTCTCCTAGATCTTTCATCTGGAAACATTTCCTTAGCCATGCCTTAACCGCATGCATTTCTGGAATATCATTTCCAATGATCAAGATGTCATCGACGTAGAGGACTAGGAATGTAATCATGCTCCCACTAAACCTCTTATATACACACGGGTCATCTTCGTTCTTGATGAAACCAAACTCAGAGATTGATTCATCAAAACGAATATTCCAGCTTCTAGATGCTTGTTTCAGTCCATAAATGGACTTCTTTAGTTTGCATATTTTATGACGAGCTGATGGATTAGTGAAACCTTCAGGTTGTGTCATATACACATCCTCATCCATATTTCCATTAAGGAAAGCTGTTTTCACATCCATCTGCCAGATCTCATAATCGTAATATGCAGCTATCGCGAAAAGAATCCGAATAGACTTAAACATGGCTACAGGAGAGAAAGTTTCATCATAATCTATCCCGTAGATTTGTTTGAAACCTTTCGCAACTAGCCTGCCTTTATAGGTAACCACGTTACCATCCATGTCAATCTTCTTCTTGAAGATCCATTTACAGCCTATAGGGATTACTCCCGGAGGCGGATCAACCAAATCCCAGACTTGGTTATCTGACATGGAGTCCATCTCGGCTCGCATAGCTTCAAGCCATCTAGCTGACTCCGGTCCACCGACCGCATCTGCATAAGTGAGGGGTTCATCATTCTCAATGATGTAGACTCCGTCATAGCGCTCAGGCTGACGACGGATCCTTCCCGATCTTCGCGGTTCCCGTGATATCTGAGCCTCAGGTTGTTCAATGACCTGATCTACCGGCTCAGGCTCATCCAACTATGCTTGACTACTTTGTCCTTCCTCTGGATTCTCATCCAGCTTTATTTCTCTCCCACTGGCCTCTTGCAGAAGAAACTCCTTCTCAAGAAATATGGCCGTCCGAGCAACAAATACTTTGTTCTCTTTGGGATCGAAGAAATAATAACCCTTAGTTTCCTTAGGGTAACCGACAAAGATACATTTCTCAGATCTGCTCTCTAGTTTCCCAGAGGCGAGCTTTTTGACATAAGCCTCGCAACCCCAGATCCTGATAAATGTCAAGCTCGGCTGTTTCCCATACCATAATTCATATGGCGTCTTTGAAACGGCCTTGGATGGCACTCGGTTTAGTACCTTTGCAGCTATTTCCAGTGCAAATCCCCAAAAGGAATATGGAAGAGTAGCCTGACTCATCATAGAACGAACCATATCAAGTAACGTTCTATTTCTCCTCTCGGACACACCATTCCATTGCGGTGTTCCTGGCGGAGTGAGCTGTGAGATAATCCCACACTCCTTCAGATAGTCAGTAAACGCATGACTCAGGTATTCTCCACCTCGATCAGAATGAAGTGCCTTGATATTTCGGCCTAGCTGATTCTGTACTTCATTCTTGAACTCTTTGAACTTGTCAAAGGATTCACTCTTATGTCTCATTAGATAGACATAACCATATCTACTGAAATCATCAGTAAATGTAATGAAGTACTGATAGCCACCTCTGGCATGTTTACTAAATGGCCCACACACATCACTGTGTATAAGGTCAAGTAAACCTGAAGCCCTTTGACCTTTGTTAGGAAAAGGTGACTTCGTCATTTTACCCATTAAACAAGCTTTGCATGTATCAATCTCCTCATAGGAGAATGATCCCAGCAGTCCATGATCATGCAACCGCTTAATGCGCTTCTTGTTGATATGGCCTAAACGACTATGCCATAACAAGGTGCTGTCTTCAGCATACTTGGCTTTCTTATTATCAATGTTTTGTATAGAATATTCCATGTCCAACATGAATAACCCATTGTTAATTGAACCAGTTGCATAAACAATATTATCTAAAGATAAAACACACTTTGAAATATTGCATTCAAAGGCAAATCCTTTCCTGACAAGAGCAGGAATAGAGATAATATTCTTGGTTATACTGGGTACAAAATAACAATTGTTTAATTCCAATACAATGCCAGATGGTAAAGAAATGAAATAGTCTCCTACAGCAACAGCAGCAACCCGTGCCCCGTTTCCAACGCGTAGGTCTACCTCATGCTGTCCCACCTGCCTTCTTCTCTTGAGTTCCTGTACATTTGAACAAATGTGAACTCCACATGCAGTGTCCAACACCCATGACATAGAAGAAGAAGATAACATGACCTCAGTCACATATATACCTGAGCCAGAAGCGACGCTTCCCCTCTTATCTCCTTGGAGCGCTTTACAGTCCTTTTTCCAGTGACCCAGCTGGCCACAGTGGAAACACCTGTTGTCCTTGGACCGCTTTACCTTCTGTTTCAGAGCCTTGTTGTAACTCTTGACAGGGGACTTGCCCTTCTTCCCCTTCTTCTTGTTCCTAGAAGGAACCATTAAGACAGAGGTTGAAGGCTTTCCCTTCAGAGTCTCCTCAGTTGTCAAGAGCATATTCAGCAGCTCTGCCGGAGTACAATCGATCTTGTTCATATTAAAATTAATAATGAACGCATCGAAAGAGGGCGGGAGAGACTGCAGAATAATGTCTACAGCAAGCTCCTGGTTGATGGTATTGTTAGGTCCCCTTCAAGGGGGAGCGCAAGCGGATAAAGCCCCTTTCTAGAGGGGGGCGCAAATGCAATTTTAGGGGTGTCACCCTCATGATCGCATGTAGATCATATGGTTAACTTATGTATAAGCGAAAGGATCTTTAAAGGGATCATACCAACGCCATGAAGTTGGATGTCGGCTTGGAAGAAGAGAGCAACTTTGATCTCCTCCAAAAGTTCACACACAAGGTGAAGATCTCTTACTTCCTTGGCGTCACTTGTGCTAGCAAGGCACCCAAGGTTCCTTGTCGAATGGAAGGAGATGATGAAAGCTTTCTTGGCCGATCCTTCTTCTCGTCAACCTCTACCACCCGAGAGTTCGAGTGTCGTCGAGAGCCAAAGGGGAGATGAGCGTTTTTCCAAGCTTGTGATCGAATGTGGAGACATTCATCACTATGGCAAAACCGAAATGCCATAAATGGTAAGTCTTCAACACATGCGTTATGCGTTCACATGAAGTGAACCAAACGCATATCTCATCTCACAAATGAACCAAGCGCTCACATATGAGCCGGTTCAATGTAGTTGGTCCAATGACCAAACCAAATCAGCCCAAGTATTGGTCCAGACCAAAATAAACCCTAAGGTTCAAGATCTGGCCGTTCATCCTTTGATGCTCTTGATCTCCCAGATCTAGCATCCACACTCTCGATCAAAGCTTACCGATCTCAAGCCCTAATCAATCAAACATGATCAGACTGGATCTCACTTACAATCAGAGTTTAATCTCCTTTAAACTGAATCAAAACAATCCAGTCCACCCGATCTGACTCAAGTAAGTCATATCACCAAATTGTGCGACCCTAAGGGTTTCCTTTAAATGTCGGTAACGATAACTCACGTCATCACAATCAGTGAGGGGTATCTAGCAACACATCACTGTCTCCCGATATAAAGGAAAGAGTCTTCCAAGACTACACCCAAACCACAGCACAAGTGTGAATCCACTTCACAAGGCATACATGTTTCCTTTGCCACTGGATGTTCTTATTGGACAAGCATGTCAAGCCTGTAACTCCAATACAATGAGCATGATTAGATCAGATGAACATAGTCATCTGGGTATGGCCATACACTATCTCAATCATCTCATACAGGGGGGCCCCTTTAGAACATCACACTCCTTGAACAAGGAGACGGCAATCCTTTATCTATCACTAGTGTCCTAACCTGACTCATGATCATTATCCAAGATAGTCTATAATCATTATGTTGCAAATGATATTGAACTACCTCAAAATAATGACATTCATCATTTAGAAACACAAGTGATCTCAAGTCAGAGGACATGTGCCACTTGTTGCATTCAAGGATTATTCACATTGTGACAAACAATTGAATATCCTAGTAGGGTCTGTCCAGTACATCCAATGTACCCATGAGTCTACATCTTATTTCATGCTCGAAGCATCCTATAAGATTAGCACACATATTAGTCTCAATCATATCAAGGCTGTCTCATGTTCACCAAGATATCTCGACTAAGGACATATGCATGTCAGCCTAGCTGAACAGCTTTGAGACATTATTCAGAAGTACACTTATTACAGCAGACAAGGTAGCAACCTGAATAATAACCATGCCTTTATAAACATAAGAGTTTATTACATGATACTTATACAATCCCAAGGCCTCAAACATTAGCCTTAAGGGCATACCCCAATAATCTCCCACTTGCACTTAATCTAATGGTTGAGAAACCTCAAACCCATATTATTACAGTGCTTCTCATGCTTCTGCTGCGCCAGAGGCTTGGTAAGCGGGTCAGCCAGATTGTCATCTGTATGAACTTTGCAGATTTTGATCTCGCCTCGATCAATGATCTCCCGGATCAAGTGAAACCGTCTCTGTATGTGCTTGGACTTCTGGTGCGACCGTGGTTCCTTTGCTTGTGCGATTGCTCCAGTGTTATCACAGAAGATAACCAAAGGATCTGCACTCGAAGGAACGACACCAAGTTCTTTCACGAACTTACGAATCCACACTGCCTCCTTGGATGCTTCCGAGGCTGCAACATACTCGGCTTCTGTTGTGGAATCAGCAACAGTTGACTGTTTGAAACTCTTCCACACCACTGCTCCACCATTCAAGCTAAAAACATAGCCTAATTGCGATCGGAAATCATCCTGGTCCGACTGGAACGAAGCGTCAGTATATCCTTCTATACTGAGTTCTTCCTGACCACCATATATCAAGAACATATCTTTGGTCCTCCGCAGATATTTTAAAATGTTCTTGACCGCAATCCAGTGCGCCATACCTGGATTACTTTGGAACCGACTGGTCACGCTTAACCCGTAAGCGACGTCTGGGCGAGTACACAACATCGCATACATAATGGACCCAATAGCCGAAGCATAAGGCGTATTGTCCATTTCATCTTTCTTAGTCTGTGTTTGTGGACACTGACTCTTTGAAAGATTCAGACCATGTCTGACTGGAAGATATCCTCGTTTAGAATTCTCTAAATGAAATCTCTCCAGGACTTTATCGATGTAAGTACTCTGGCACAGCCCGAGAAGCCTCTTAGATCTATCCCTGTAGATCTTCACACCTAATACATAGGCTGCTTCTCCTAGATCTTTCATCTGGAAACATTTCCTTAACCATGCTTTAACAGCATGCAGTTCAGGAATATCATTTCCAATGATCAAGATGTCATCGACGTAGAGGATTAGGAATGTAATTACGCTCCCACTAAACCTCTTATATACACACGGGTCATCTTCGTTCTTGATGAAACCAAACTCAGAGATTGATTCATCAAAACGAATATTCCAGCTTCTAGATGCTTGTTTAAGTCCATAAATGGACTTCTTTAACTTGCATATTTTATGACGATCTGATGGATTAGTGAAACCCTCAGGTTGTGTCATATACACATCCTCATCCAGATTTCCATTAAGGAAAGCTGTCTTCACATCCATCTGCCAGATCTCATAATCATAATATGCAGCTATCGCGAAAAGAATCCGAATAGACTTAAACATGGCTACAGGTGAGAAAGTTTCATCATAATCTATCCCGTAGATTTGTTTGAAACCTTTCGCAACCAGCCTGCCTTTATAGGTAACCATGTTACCATCCATGTCAACCTTCTTCTTGAAGATCCATTTACAGCCTATAGGGATTACTCCCGGAGGCGGATCAACCAAATCCCAGACTTGGTTATCTGACATGGAGTCCATCTCGGCTCGCATAGCTTCAAGCCATCTAGCTGACTCCGGTCCACTAACCGCATCCGCATATGTGAGGGGTTCATCATTATCAATGATGTAGACTCCGTCATAGCGCTCAGGCTGTCGACGGATCCTTCCCGATCTTCGCGGTTCCCATGATATTTGAGCCTCAGGTTGTTCGACAACCTGTTCTACCGGCTCAGGCACATCCAACTGTGCTTGACTACTTTGTCCTTCTTCTGGAATCTCATCCAGCTTTATTTCTCTCCCACTGGCCTCTTGCAGAAGAAACTCCTTCTCAAGAAATATGGCCGTCCGAGCAACAAATACTTTGTTCTCTTTGGGATCGTAGAAATAATAACCCTTAGTTTCCTTAGGGTAACCGACAAATATACATTTCTCAGATCTGCTCTCCAGCTTCCCAGAGGCGAGCTTTTTGACATAAGCCTCGCAACCCCAGATCCTGATAAATGTCAAGCTTGGCTGTTTCCTATACCATAACTCATATGGTGTCTTAGAAACTGCCTTGGATGGCACTCGGTTTAGTACCTTTGCAGCTGTTTCCAGTGCAAAACCCCAAAAGGAATACGGTAGAGTAGCCTGACTCATCATAGAACGAACCATATCAAGTAACGTTCTATTTCTCCTCTCGGACACACCATTCCATTGCGGTGTTCCTGGCGGAGTGAGCTGTGAGATAATCCCACACTCCTTCAGATAGTCAGTAAACGCATGACTTAGGTATTCACCACCTCGATCAGAACGAAGTGCCTTGATATTTCGGCCTAGCTGATTCTGTACTTCATTTTTGAACTCTTTGAACTTGTCAAAAGATTCACTCTTATGTCTCATCAAATAGACATATCCATACCTACTGAAATCATCAGTAAAGGTAATGAAGTAATGATAGCCACCTCTGGCATGTTTACTAAAAGGCCCACACACATCACTGTGTATAAGGTCAAGTAAACCTGAAGCCCTTTGACCTTTGTTAGGAAAAGGTGACTTCGTCATTTTACCCATTAAACAAGCTTTGCATATATCAATCTCCTCATAGGAGAATGATCCCAGCAGTCCATGATCATGCAACCGCTTAATGCGCTTCTCGTTAATATGGCCTAAACGACTATGCCATAGCAAGGTGCTGTCATCAGCATACTTGGCTTTCTTATTATCAATGTTTTGTATAGAATATTCCATGTCCAACATGAATAACCCATTGTTAATTGAACCAGTTGCATACACAATATTATCATAAGATAAAACACACTTTGAAATCTTGCATTCAAAGGCAAATCCTTTCCTGACAAGAGCAGGAATAGAGATAATATTCTTGGTAATACTGGGTACAAAATAACAATTGTTTAATTCTAATACAATGCCAGATGGTAAAGAAATGAAATAGTCTCCTACAGCAACAGCAGCAACCCGTGCCCCGTTTCCAACTCGTAGGTCTACCTCATGCTGTCCCACCTGCCTTCTTCTCTTGAGTTCCTGTACATTTGAACAAATGTGAACTCCACATGCAGTGTCCAACACCCATGATATAGTAGAAGAAGATAACATGACCTCAGTCACATATATACCTGAGCCAGAAGCGATGCTTCCCCTCTTATCTCCTTGGAGCGCTTTACAGTCCTTTTTCCAGTGACCCAGCTGGCCACAGTGGAAACACCTGTTGTCCTTCGACCGCTTCACCTTCTGTTTCAGCGCCTTACTGTAGTTCTTGACAGGGGCCTTGCCCTTCTTCCCCTTCTTCTTGTTCCTTGAAGGAACCATTAAGACAGAGGTTGAAGGCTTTCCCTTCAGAGTTTCCTCAGTAGTCAAGAGCATATTCAACAGCTCTGCCGGAGTACAATCGATTTTGTTCATATTAAAGTTAATGATGAACGCATCGAAAGAAGGCGGAAGAGACTGTAGAATGATGTCTACAGCAAGCTCCTGGTTAATGGTATGCCCCAGTTTCTCCAGAGCCTCCTTGTGCCCAATCATCTTGAGCACGTGAGCTCCCACTGGGCTCCCTTCAGCCAGTTTGCTCTGAAAGAAGAGCTTCGTCAGATTATAGCGTTCTGTCCTCGCCTGTGCAGCATACAGTATCTTGAGGTTCGCTATGATCTCTATAGCCGACATATCCTCATGCTGACGCTGCAGCGGTGGCGTCATAGACGCTAGCATCAGGCAAGCGACATCAATGCTATCATTGACGTGCTTTTCATAGGCATCCCGAACCGCCCTTGCGGCGTTCGCAGCGGGTTGAGGCGGCACAGCCGTCTCGAGGACATACAGTTTCCTCTCTGCCTTAAGAACGATCTTAAGGTGTCCAAACCAGTCTGAGAAGTTTGGCCCAGCAAACTTCTCCCTTTCCAGTAGGGATCGCACATTGAAGCTCATGGTGTTCGTTGCTGCAGGTATCTACAACAATGCAAGAACAGCAAGGTCAGTATCAATGTTAAGAATCAATCAGGACTTAAGAATGATTCCTTTTTCTCACTATTTTAGCTGACTGTAAAATCCATAAAACAGTCCGAAAGAGTAATACTCTTTTAGTGAGATGGGATCCAGATTTCATACTTGGTCTCCGCGTCCCGCTCAGGCGAGATAAGATGCACAGAGATGACAAGCACTAATTTCTGGTAGGCTGTCCCAGCCAATCGCCAACCCGTGCGATTCCCCTTCATCTGGGCAATCCAGCAGACTGTGCCAACTGAGTTGGTACAACACAGTCTCTGATCCCACAAATGGCTGCCTCCATGTGCTACCATATGCGCCACATATGTAGCCTACATGGTCAAGCTGACCCGACCTACTCCCTGGACCACCACGTGCTATGCTGAGCAACGAGAAGCGATAAATCCCTTCTCTGTAACACGCAGGTGTAATCCAGCACCATCTGAAGATAGATGGACGTGCCCACTGAGTGGGTACAACACGGCTCCAACGATAATCAGAATAGTGAGGTTTCACGTCAGAAGGCTTACGAGCTTGATATGTTAGCGTTTGGATTTTAACGGTCTTTTATCTTCTTACTATCAGGCAAATCCTATGGCTATAGCAGAAGATAACTAAACATGCAATTCTAATTATAAGCAATAAGTAGAAAGCATGCAGATCTTATGTGGTAAAAGCCCATAGCCTAAGTAAGACCTTAAATTATCTTAAGTCTTCACTTGAGCTTCTTGGGACATTTGCGTCTCATCTGGTCCAACCCAGGGCCCTAGCTCCAAGAGCACCTCAGGTGCGCCACCAGCTGAATGCCCCTCTGGGATGTGTGCCTTTGTGCTCTTGTCTAATCAAATACAATTTGATCTATCTAGACAAGTTTGACTCGCAGGTCAATTATACAATAGATTAATTAAAAATGTGATTCGCAGATCACAAATTAATTTACAAGTTTAATTCCAGGCACGCAGGCCCCAGCACAGCACACATTTAACATGGGCAGCCCACATAAGAATAAATAGACAAGCATCATGGCATCAATCAACATGTGATCCTAAAACAAGAAAATAAAATTTTGAAAACCCCATTGGCATCAATTTTAATTTTCTTATGTGTTCTACAACCTTACAATGGTCCATTGATAGGGATCCACTCATCCATCTGGTCAGATCCTCTGCCCTTGCATGCACCGAGTCCTAACTGACCCGAGTTGACCTAATGGTCAACCATGCATGCGCCAAGGGCTGAACAACCCTCATGAGTTCTGGCAAGCGGGTGTGACCCCGGGCCTAACTCATGTGTGTTCACTGGTTGTCTCAACCAGACCTCGCTACACGCCTAAGATGCAATCGACCTATGGCCACCTCATGCTTGCGCACAGGTGCCATCTGGTCGATCCATCTAGGCTGTCAGATGGTCTGATCAGACTATTGGATCTACCCTAGAGGTGACTTCAACCCCATCAACCCATCTAAGGGTTTATAGTAGACGCCATTAGATCTAAATGGAGCGCGCAAGATGTTACAAGTTTTAGGTAAAAACCAACTACAACATGCGCAACAACAAAGTAAGAAGCTTTCATCTACATTAGCATGCGCAACTAGATATATGGTAACAAGCGCAAACATGATGAAACTTCAAGATAGATCTATAACATGCGTTGACATACTCGGATCACAAACAAGCAACATGAAGCAATCATATGAATCTACATGAATCCCAAGCTCTGATACCAATTGTTAGGTCCCCTTCAAGGGGGAGCGCAAGCGGATAAAGCCCCTTTCTAGAGGGGGGCGCAAATGCAATTTTAGGGGTGTCACCCTCATGATCGCATGTAGATCATATGGTTAACTTATGTATAAGCGAAAGGATCTTTAAAGGGATCATACCAACGCCATGAAGTTGGATGTCGGCTTGGAAGAAGAGAGCAACTTTGATCTCCTCCAAAAGTTCACACACAAGGTGAAGATCTCTTACTTCCTTGGCGTCACTTGTGCTAGCAAGGCACCCAAGGTTCCTTGTCGAATGGAAGGAGATGATGAAAGCTTTCTTGGCCGATCCTTCTTCTCGTCAACCTCTACCACCCGAGAGTTCGAGTGTCGTCGAGAGCCAAAGGGGAGATGAGCGTTTTTCCAAGCTTGTGATCGAATGTGGAGACATTCATCACTATGGCAAAACCGAAATGCCATAAATGGTAAGTCTTCAACACATGCGTTATGCGTTCACATGAAGTGAACCAAACGCATATCTCATCTCACAAATGAACCAAGCGCTCACATATGAGCCGGTTCAATGTAGTTGGTCCAATGACCAAACCAAATCAGCCCAAGTATTGGTCCAGACCAAAATAAACCCTAAGGTTCAAGATCTGACCGTTCATCCTTTGATGCTCTTGATCTCCCAGATCTAGCATCCACACTCTCGATCAAAGCTTACCGATCTCAAGCCCTAATCAATCAAACATGATCAGACTGGATCTCACTTACAATCAGAGTTTAATCTCCTTTAAACTGAATCAAAACAATCCAGTCCACCCGATCTGACTCAAGTAAGTCATATCACCAAATTGTGCGACCCTAAGGGTTTCCTTTAAATGTCGGTAACGATAACTCACGTCATCACAATCAGTGAGGGGTATCTAGCAACACATCACTGTCTCCCGATATAAAGGAAAGAGTCTTCCAAGACTACACCCAAACCACAGCACAAGTGTGAATCCACTTCACAAGGCATACATGTTTCCTTTGCCACTGGATGTTCTTATTGGACAAGCATGTCAAGCCTGTAACTCCAATACAATGAGCATGATTAGATCAGATGAACATAGTCATCTGGGTATGGCCATACACTATCTCAATCATCTCATACAGGGGGGGCCCTTTAGAACATCACACTCCTTGAACAAGGAGATGGCAATCCTTTATCTATCACTAGTGTCCTAACCTGACTCATGATCATTATCCAAGATAGTCTATAATAATTATGTTTCAAATGATATTGAACTACCTCAAAATAATGACATTCATCATTTAGAAACACAAGTGATCTCAAGTCAGAGGACATGTGCCACTTGTTGCATTCAAGGATTATTCACATTGTGACAAACAATTGAATATCCTAGTAGGGTCTGTCCAGTACATCCAATGTACCCATGAGTCTACATCTTATTTCATGCTCGAAGCATCCTATAAGATTAGCACACATATTAGTCTCAATCATATCAAGGCTGTCTCATGTTCACCAAGATATCTCGACTAAGGACATATGCATGTCAGCCTAGCTGAACAGCTTTGAGACATTATTCAGAAGTACACTTATTACAGCAGACAAGGTAGCAACCTGAATAATAACCATGCCTTTATAAACATAAGAGTTTATTACATGATACTTATACAATCCCAAGGCCTCAAACATTAGCCTTAAGGGCATACCCCAACAGGTATGCCCCAGTTTCTCCAGAGCCTCATTGTGCCCAATCATCTTGAGCACGTGAGCTCCCATTGGGCTCCCTTCAGCCAGTTTGCTCTGAAAGAAAAGATTTGTCAGATTATAGCGTTCTGTCCTCGCCTGTGCAGCATACAGCATCTTGAGGTTCGCTATAATTTCTATAGCCGACATATCCTCATGCTGACGCTGCAGCGGTGGCGTCATAGACGCTAGCATCAGGCAAGCGACATCAATGCTATCATTGACGTGCTTTTCATAAGCATCACAAACCGCCCTTGCGGCGTTCGCAGCGGGTTGAGGCGGCACAGCCGTCTCGAGGACATACAGTTTCCTCTCTGCCTTAAGAACAATCTTAAGGTGTCCGAACCAGTCTGAGAAGTTTGGCCCAGCAAACTTCTCCCTTTCCAGTAGGTATCGCACATTGAAGCTCATGGTGTTCGTTGCTGCAGGAATCTACAACAATGCAAGAACAGCAAGGTCAGTATCAATGTCTAGAATCAATCCAGGACTTAAGAAAGATTCTTTTCTCACTATTTTGTCTGACTGAAAAATCCAGTAAACAGTCCGAAAGAGTAACACTCTTTTAGTGAGATGGGATCCAGATTTCATACTTGGTCTCCGCGTCCCGCTCAGGCGAGATAAGATGCACAGAGATGACAAGCACTAATTTCTGGTAGGCTGTACCAGCCAATCGCCAACCCGTGCGATTCCCCTTCATCTGGGCAATCCAGCAGACTGTGCCAACTGAGTTGGTACAACACAGTCTCTGATCCCACAGATGGCTGCCTCCATGTGCTACCATATGCGCCACATATGTAGCCTACATGGTCAAGCTGACCCGACCTACTCCCTGGACCACCACGTGCTATGCTGAGCAACGAGAAGGGATAAATCCCTACTCTGTAACACGCAGGTGAAATCCCGCACTGTCTGAAGATAGATGGACGTGCCCACTGAGTGGGTACAACACGGCTCCAACGATAATCAGAACAGTGAGGTTTCGCGTCAGAAGGCTTACGAGCTTGATATGTTAGCGTTGGATTTTAACGGTCTTTTAACTTCTTAACTATCATGCAAACCCTATGGTGATAGCAGAAGATAAACTCATGCAGTTCTAATTATATATGGAATAAAAAGAAAGCATGGATCTTATGTGGTAAAAGCCCATAGAGCCTAAGTAAGACCTTAACCTAATTTAAGTCTTCACTAGCTCTTCTTGGGTCTTTTGCCTTTCATCTGGTCCAACCCAGGGCCCTAGCGCCAAGAGCACCTTAGGTGCGCCACCAGGTGAATGCCCCTCTTGGATGTGTGCCTTTGTGTTCTTGTCTGATTGAAACACATTTTAATCTATCTAGACAAGGTTGACTCGCAGGTCAACTACACATTATAAATAAATTAAAAATTGTGATTCGCAGATCACAAAATAATAATTTATCAGGCTCGCAGGCCCCAGCACAGCACACATTAAAAGGGCAACCCACATAAGATTAAATAAACAAGCACATGGCATCAAATCAACATGTGATCCATTTAACAAGAAAATAAAATTTTGAAAACCCCATTGGCATCAATTTTAATTTTCTTATGAGCCCTACAACCTTACAATGGTCCATTGATAGGGATCCACTCATCCATCTAGTCAGATCCTCTGTCCCTTGCATGCACCAAGTCCTAACTGACTCGCGTTGACCTAATGGTCAACCATGCATGCGCCAAGGGCTGAACAACCCTCATGAGTTCTGGCAAGCGGGTGTGACCCCGGGCCTAACTCATGTGTTCTTACTGGTTGTCTCAACCAGACCTCGCTACACGCCTAAGATGCAATCAACCTATGGCCACCTTGTGCTTGCGCACAGGTGCCATCTGGTCGATCCATCTAGGCTGTCAGATGGTCTGATCAGACTATTGGATCCAACATAGAGGTGACTTCAACCCCATCAACCCATCTAAGGGTTTATTGTAGGCGCCACTTAGATCTAGTGAGGCGCACAAGTGATTAAGTTTTTAAGAAAACCTACATCATTCAACATGCGCCCTCCTTCATCATATATGCGTGCGCAAGGGAGTAAAAACATACACCATGTATTTTTCACTACTAAACATGAGATGCGCAAGATGCTAACTACTAGATCTACTAGTTAAACACAAACAAGGATCACAAATCAACAAGCAATCATATGATTCTACATACAACCGCATGCTCTGATACCAATTGAAGAAACCCCTTTCAAGAGGGGGGCCGAAACTTGTAGAAAACCCCTTTCAAGAGGGAAGCCGAAACCCTGATTGTGGCGCACATATAGAGTTTTGCAAGCGGAAGATAGGGCTTCATGGGATCGCAATCATAAAAGCATATGATCAACTTGTATAAGAGGAATAGATCTAAAAGATCATACCAATGCCATCGATTTGATGATGCCTTGGAAGCAAAGGTTCAAGTGCTCCTTCTCCAAAGGTGACGCACACAACCGATGAAGATAGCTTGCTCTTTGAGTCCTTTGTGCTAGCAAAAGCACTTCAAAGAATCCTTGTCGCGTGAGGGTGTTTCGAGATGAAGCTTGGCGAGAGTAACCTTCTTCTTCTCCTTCTCGTCCGAATCCTTTCGCCCCCAAAGAGGAACGTTGAGAAGAGAAGAGTGAAGTCGAGCGTTCAAAAACGTTTTTTGCGTTAAGGTGAAGTCGCCTTCATTACATTCCATAAATGGAAGATATGAAGCCATGCGCCACAACCAAACCAAAAACGCCTAACGCCTTGAACCAAGCGTTCACCCTTTGTGAACCGGTTCAAGCAACTTTAATCCACTTCAATTTGGTTCAAGAACCAAATTAAACCAACCCAAGCCATGGTCTAGATCTCACTCTGAACCAAAGGGTTCAAGATCTAACCGTTCATCTCTTGATGCTCTTGATCTCACCGATCTAGCATCAACTCTCTCGATCGAAGCTTACCGATCTCAAGCCCCAATCAATCAAACATGATCAGACCAGATCTCACTTACAATCAGAGTCTCTTTCCCTTTAAACTGAACCTAAACAATTCAGTCCACACGATCTGACTTAAGTAAGCCATATCACCAAATTGTGCGACCCTGAGGGTTTCCTTTAAATGTCGGTAACGATAACTCACGTTATCACGATCAGTGAGGGGTATCTAGCAACACATCACTGTCTCCCGATATAAAGGAAAGAGTCTTCCAAGACTTCACCCAAACCACAGCACAAGCGTGAATCAACTCACTAGGCATTACATGTTTCCTTTGCCACTGGATGTTCTTATTGGACAAGCCTGTCAAGCTTGTAACTCCAATATGATGAGCATGATTAGATCAGATGAGCATAGTCACCTGGGTATGGCCATACACTTTCTCAATCATCTCATCTAGGGGGCCCCTATAGAACACCACACTCCTTCAACAAGGAGACGGCAATCCTCTATCTATCACTAGTGCCCTAACCTGACTCATGATCATTATCCAAGATAGTCTATAACCATTATGTTTCAAATGATATTGAACTACCTCAAAACAATGACAATCATCATTTAGAAACACAAGTGATCTCAAGTCAGAGGACATGTGCCACTTGTTGCAATCAAGGATCATTCACATTGTGACAAGCAATTGAATATCCTAGTAGGGTCTGTCCAGTACATCCAATGTACCCATGAGTCTACATCTTATTCCATGCTCGAAGCATCCTATAAGATTAGAATACATATTAGTCTCAATCATATCAAGGCTGTCTCATGTTCACCAAGATATATCGACTAAGGACATTTAGCATGTCAGCCTAGCTGAACAGCTTTGAGACATTATTCAGTAGTACACTTATTACAGCAGACAAGGTAACAACCTGAATAATAACCATGCCTTTATAAACACAAGAGTTTATTACATGATACTGATACAATCCCAAGGCCTCAAACATTAGCCTTAAGGGCATACCCCAACAGAATCAACCCCTAATCTTCCTCAAGGCCGAAACTCATCTTCTCCCTCTTCTCTTGGAGTGAAGAGGATAAGGAGTTGGCGGCATCTTCCTTGCACTAGGCGCATGAACCTTGGAGGTGGCGCAAGAAGAGTGAAGGAACCCTAAGGCTCGATTCTCTTCCCGAGGCTAGCACCGAGCGTGGAAGGGAGCAACGATCAAGGAGTCGACGCGTGGATACTTGTAGAGGGCGAACACTTGGGCGCCTTCAACATGGCTTCGACATCTAAACAAGCAAAAGAGGTACATCTCTAACACATCCTTGTGTCTTCTCTCTCGCATGGATCCTTGGGAAAGGAATGTGTTTCGGGTGTAATGCTTCTTCCGCTGCGTCCTGGGACTGCAAAATTTTAAATTACACCCGTCATTCCCTAACACCCTGTGCTCAAGTTCAATAGGTAAGTGGCATGATTTTCCATAAATAAGTTGGAAAGGAGACATACCGAGGGGCGTCTTGAGTGCGGTCCTATAAGCCCATAAAGCATCCGGTAATTTCATCACCCAATCCTTCTGTGATCGCGATATAGTTTTCTCCAAAATTTGTTTGATTTCTCTATTGGAGACCTTTACCTGACCACTAGTCTGAGGATGGTAGGGCGTGGCAATTTTGTGCCGTACACCATACTTTTTCAATAATGCCCCGAACGTCTGCTCAATGAAGTGGGAGCCACCATCGCCGATTAGAATACGTGGAACTCCAAATCGGGGGAAGATAGTCCGCTTCATAAACCTCATAACGACTCTAGAATCGTTTGTAGCTTCAACGGATGCCTCCACCCACTTCGACACATAGTCAACTGCAACCAAAATGTACCATTTTCCACATGAAGATGGGAAGGGGCCCATGAAGTCTATCCCCCATACATCAAAAATTTTCACTTCCATGTCATTGTTGAGTAGCAACTCGTCCCTTTTTGGTAAGTTTCTAGTCCGTTGACAACTGTCACAAGTGGAAACAAAATGTTTAGCATCATAGAATATAGAAGTCCAATACAAACCATACTGTAAAACTTTAAAAGCTATTTTAGAGGCCCTCGCGTGTCCTCCATAAGGTGAAGTATGGCAATGGCTCAACACATCTTGTATCTGCACCTCTGGTATGCATCGTTTGTACAACCCGTCCGCACATCTCTGGTACAAATATGGCTCATCCCAGTAATAAAATTTTACATCATGTAGGAATCGCTTCTTCCTCTGAAAAGTGAGATCAGGAGGGAAGATGTTAGACACGATGTAGTTAACATAATCTGCATGCCATGAGACTTGTTGATCTAATAAAGCATAGAGATGTTCTTCAGGGAATGTGTCATTGATCTCTAACTCTTCATTAATTTCTTTGTCTGTGTCGCGGTTGAGTCTGGAAAGGTGGTCAGCCACTAGATTTTCACTCCCCTTTTTGTCTCTGATCTCTATATCGAATTCTTACAAGAGGAGGATCCATCTAATGAGCCTTGGCTTCGCATCCTTCTTGTTGATCAAATATTTTATAGCTGCATGATCAGTAAAAATGATTATTTTCGAGTTAACTAGATAAGAACGGAATTTATCAAAAGCAAAGACAATCGCTAGCAGCTCTTTCTCCATGGTTGCATAATTTATCTGAGCGTCGTCGAGTGTGCGACTGGCATAGTAAATGGCGTGAAGCTTCTTATCCTTCCTCTGTCCCAAGACTACCCCAACAGCTTTGTCGCTAGCATCACACATCAACTCGAAAGGTAATGACCAATCCGGGGGTTGAATTATTGGAGTAGAGATTAATGCTGCCTTGAGTTTCGTGAAGGCTACCTCGCAATCCCTGTCAAAGAAAAACATAGCATCCTTAGTGTTGGGAAACCCCGGGGATTTAAAACTTTTACAGACAAGCACAGCGGAAGCAATCCCTGAAACAGGCCAGTCCCAAAAACCCTGAAGATCGAGTCTAGCGAGAGAATCGACATGGTGAGTAGGAGATGATACCTTGAAGCGAATCAAGAGATGCGATGCAGGCGCCCAAGTGTGCGCACACAGCCGAACCTGGAGTCCTCTTCTTCCACGCCCGGTACTAGCCTCGGGAAGAAGATCCACGCCTTTGGGAGACTTCCTCAATCACTTGCTCCAACTCCAGAGGAGATGCCAAGTAGAGGAGGTGGAGCTTCGTTAGAGTCCAACTCTCGAAGCACTCCAACGCGATCCGAATAGGAATCAACCCAAGCCAAAGTCCAACTTTGGGTAGGAGGGCGACAAGGAGCTTGCAAGAACTGAACCAAGTAAGGAGGAGAGTCCAACTCTCTCATTGGCCGAATATCTCAAAAGTGGCGACAAGGGGAAGAGGAGGGGAAGAAGAGCGACAAGGGAAGAGTGGGGAGTTTTATACACTTGAATAGGTGCACCTCTTCACAAGTGAAGAGGCGCACCTCTTCATGATGCACCCCTTCAAGAGATCAAAACCAATTTCCCACTCTAAGCCAAAGCCAATTTGCCCACTGCAAGTAAAATCCCATTCGCCTTCTCCAAGCAAGAAGCTCCAAGCTTCTCACTTTAAGTGAGATGTCCAACTTGGATTTGTCCACCTCAAGGAAATGCGCCAAGCTCACTCCAAGTAGCTTGCGCCATTCCATTTGGCCCATTGGCCCAAATGGCTTATTGAGCCCATTTGGCCTATTAGCCCAACTTGGTCTATTGGGCCCATTTGGCCAACTAGGCCCAAAAATAAGTTAGCTCCAAATGATTCATTTCATCTCATCTAGCACAGTGGTGCTGATGGATTATCCCAAACAGATCTAAGTTATCCAATAACTCAATCAATAGGCTACCCGATCAATACGAGAACCCGAGTTTCAAGTTGTGCGACCCTGTAGGTTCCTCAGACGTTGACAGTGATGAACCCAGTCATCACAAGCAGTGATTGGCACCTAGCAGTGCATCGCTGCTACCCAAGTTATTGGAATGGATATCAGCATTGACATCCCCATCATCGTAACAAGATACCGATGCATTATAGTCTCTTTGCCAAACTAATATCCGATTGGACAAAGTGTGTCACCACTTTGTTTTCACCCAATCTCATGGTCATGACTAAATCAGGCTTTCACCTGGGTATGACCATACACTTTCAATCATGCAACCATAGGGGGGGGCCCCGTGGATATCAAGCTTCCCACAGGAAGGGGCAAATCCTATATCTGTCCATTGATCTTCTGATATGGGTCGTGACAAGCCCAATGACAATCGTTATGACCTCCCTGCTACGATGAGGCGTTAGGTTGTATCAAAGCATGTCCCTAGCCATATAGAAGAGTCAATGACCTCAAGTCAAGGGATCAATGCATCTCCTGTCACTTGTGAGCTTAACTCATGACACCAAGTTAAAGCCTCACAGCGGGTCGGTCCAGTATATCCTCAATTGATATACCTATATGCCTGCGTTAGCACCCCGTGCGTAACCAGCCCATATACCAGTCTCACATGTACCAGAGCTGTCCCTTATCCACTCAGGTATTCGACCGGGGACACACCGTTTGAGCACAGATACAATCTGTCTCTAGGGACATTATTATCAATGTACATAATCACAGATATAAACACAACATAATAACGACAATGCCAGTATGATATATTAAATATCAATGTCAAGTAGTACAAGATGGACCAACAATGGGTCCAAGGGCATATACACCAACAATCTCCCACTTGCACTTAGACTTAGTTGTTGAGAAATCTCAACCCTATGTCCCTCGCATGACCATCACGCTTCTGCTGCGCCAAAGCCTTGGTCAGTGGGTCTACCAGATTATTGTCTGTGTCAACTCTGCTTATCCTGACATCACCTCTATCAATGATCTCCTAGATCAGGTGAAATCTACTGAGAATGTGTTTGGATTTTTGATGAGACTGTGGTTCCTTTGCCTGTGTCATCGCTTTATTATTGTCACAATAGAGCTCAATCGGATCCACAGCAGTTGGAACCACCTGAAGTTCAGAAATGAACTTCCGAATCCAAACGGCTTCTTTGGCTGCCTCAGAAGCAACAACATACTCAGCCTCGGTCGTAGAATCAGTTACAATGGATTGCTTAGAACCTCCACTCAATCTGAACACATAGCCTGTCTGCGATCTGAGGTCATCAGGGTTAGATTGGAACGATGCCTCAGTGTAGCCCTGAACATTGAGCTCTTCCTGTCCCCCATATACCAAGAACCATTCTTTAGTTCTTCTCAGAAACATAGAATGTTCTTTACAGCCACCCAGTGCTGCAGACCTGGATTGGATTGGTATCGGCTGGTTATGCTCACAGCATAAGCCACGTCTAGTCTAGTGCATAACATCGCATACATGATCGAACCTACTGCCAAAGCATAGGGCACTCGACTCATGTCGTCCCTCTCAGCCTGTGTGACGGGACACTAGCTCTTGGAGAGAATAAGGCCATGTCTCACTGGAAGGTATCCTTTCTTAGATTGCTCTAAGCTGAACCTCTCCAGGACCTTATCAATGTAAGTACTCTGACTAAGGGCCAGAAGCTTCTTGGATCTATCCCGGTAGATCCTCACGCCTAGGATATAGGCGGCCTCCCCTAAGTCTTTCATCTCAAAACACTTCCCCAACCATGTCTTCACAGCTTGAAGACTAGGGATGTCGTTTCCGATGAGTAGTATGTCGTCGACATACAGGACCAGAAATGTCACCAAGCTCCCACTGAATTCACTGTAAACACAGGCGTCATCTTCGCTCTTGATAAAACCGTAATCTCTTACTGCTTCATCAAATCGAAGATTCCAACTTCGAGAGGCTTGCTTTAATCCATAAATGGATCTTTTTAGCCTGCAGACCATATTGGCCTCTGTAGGGTGGATGAAACCATCAGGTTGTGTCATAAACACATCCTCTGTCAGCTTCCCGTTAAGGAACACTGTCTTTACATCCATTTGCCATATCTCATAATCGTGGTATGCAGCTATAGCAAGCAGGATTCGAATGGATTTGAACATGGCAACTGGCGAGAAGGTTTCATCATAGTCCACCCCGTGAACTTGTCTGAATCCTTTAGCCACAAGTCTACCCTTATAGGTAACTATGGTGTCATCCATGTCAGTCTTCCTCTTGAAGACCCATTTACACCCTATAGGTTTTACCCCATCAGGTAGCTCAATCAAATCCTAGACTTGGTTAGCCGACATGGAATCCATCTCGGATCTCATGGCCTCAAGCCATTTCTCGGAGTCTGGTCCAACGACCGCCTCATCATAGGTCCTGGGTTCATCCTCAATGATGAAGATCCCGTCGTGTTGGGTCGGCAGCGACCCGTACCTCTCAGGTGCACGATGAATCCTCCCAGACCTACGCAGGGCCTGTGTCTGAGCCTCTAGTTGCCCAGCAACCGGTGCAGGTGGCTCAGGTCCCATCTCGGTGTCTTGTGATTCCACTTGGACCTCGTCCAAGTCAAACTTCCTCCCACTGACTTCTTTCATGAGAAATTCTTTCTCGAGAAAGACAGCACCCCGAGCAACAAAAACTTTGTTCTCGCTGGGATTGTAGAAGTAATATCCTTTAGTTTCCTTAGGATACCCCACAAACAAGCATTTATCAGATCTGGGTTCTAGCTTGCTAGAATCCTGACATTTGACATAAGCCTCACATCCCCAGACTCTAATAAAGGAGAGATTCGGTCGTCTCCCATTCCATACCTCGTACGGAATCTTGGAGACACTCTTAGATGGAACATTATTTAGTATGAGAGAAGTTGTCTCAAGTGCATGGACCCAAAACGAGGGAGGTAGAGTTGCATGACTCATCATAGATCGAACCATGTCCAACAAAGTTCAATTTCTCCTTTCAGACACACCATTCCATTGAGGTGTTCTAGGAGGAGTGAGTTGGGATAGAATCCCACACTCTCTAAGATAGTCAAAGAACTCACCGCTCAGGTACTCTCCACCACGATCTGATCGAAGAGCCTTAATAGATCTACCAAGCTGGTTCTCTACTTCATGTCTGAACTCCTTAAATTTCTCAAAGGATTCGGACTTATGTCTCATCAAATAGACATAACCATATCTACTGAAGTCATCAGTAAATGTGATGAAGTAGTTATGCCCTCCTCTGGCTTGTTTACTGAATGGCCCACACACATCACTATGTATGAAATCCAACAAACCTCCTGCCCTCTCACCAATCTTGGTGAAGGGCGCTTTTGTCATCTTCCCCAATAAATAAGGCTCACAAGTATCAAACTCCTCCAAGGAGGTTGAATCTAACAATCCATTTGCATGGAGTTGTTGAATGCGATTCTTGTTTATATGGGCTAATCGACAATGCCAAAGGTACGCACCAACTGAACCACTCAGTTTGATCCTTTTATGATTTATGTTACATATAGAGTTATCCATGTCTAAGACATATAATCCATTGCACAAGGTACCCTTCCCATAAAACACATTTGTAAATGAAAAAGAACAAGAGTCCTCTTTTATCTCAAATTTAAATCCTTTCCTTGCCAAGCAAGGAATAGATACAATGTTTTTAGTAAGAGAAGGTACATAGTAGCAATTATTTAACTCAAGTTGAAGTCCAGAAGGCAGGGAGAGCGTCAAAATCCTACGGCAACAGCAGCAACCTGTGCTCCGTTTCCAACACGTAGGTCAATCTCTCCAAGCCGCACCGTTCTACTTTTCTTGAGCCCTGCATATTTATACAAATGTGAGCTCCGCATGCGGTATCCAATACCCATGACATAGAAGTAGAAAGGTTGACTTTGGTAACATAAATACCTGAGCCAGAAGACGAAGCCTTGCTTCTCTTCTCCTCGTTCTGAAGTCGCACCATGTCCTTCAACATGTGAGGTGGCCCATCACATGAATATCACCTGTTATTCCTGATCCTTTCCATCTTTAGTTTCAGTTCCTTGGTTAAACCTTTCGGTTAACCACACTGAATGACTACTTTGGGAGGGTTGAGCTCAACCAATTCATTGGAGAGCTGCCTTAGATTATAAATAATCTCAAAAGCACTCTTAGATTCATATTGCCTTCTAAATTCAGGTGACATGTTGGTTAGCATCAAATTAGCAACCTCCAAAGTATCAGCCTGATGCTTATCAAAAGCATCCTTCTCAGCCGCTGAGGCCGAGCATGGAAGTGGCTCTGGAATAGGCTGCTCAAGGACATAGAGCTTCCTCTCGAGCTTAAGGACAATCCTCAAGTTCCGATACCAGTCTATCAAGTTGGATCCAACCAACTTGTCCTTTTCTAGGATAGATCGCAGTGACCATCTGATATTGTTCGTAGCCATTGATCTACAACAACCAAGAAAGCAGATTAGTACTACTTCAAATCATTTAATCTGGACTTGCATTAAATGATTATGGCTCCCACTATTTTAATCGAATTGACAACCCACAAAGTCAATCAGGAAATCTGAGATTTCCTAGTGAGATGGGATCCTTATTCCACATGAGGCTTCGCGTCCCACGAGGGTGGGATGAGATACACAAAGTTGTTGGGGTATGCCCTTAAGCCTAATGTTTGAGGCCTTGGGATTGTAACAGTATCATGTAATAAACTCTTGTGTTTATAAAGGCATGGTTATTATTCAGTTTGTTACCTTGTCTGCTGCAATAAGTATACTTCTGAATAATGTCTCAAAGCTGTTCAGCTGGGCTGACATGCTATTATGTCCTTAGTCGATGTGTCTTGGTGAACATGAGACAGCCTTGATATGGTTAAGACTAATGTGTGTTCTAATCTTATAGGATGCTTCGAGCATGGAATAAGATGTAGACTCATGGGTACATTGGATGTACTGGACAGACCCTACTAGGATATTCAGTTGCTTGTCACAATGTGAATAATCCTTGAGTGCAACAAGTGGCACATTTCCTCTGACTTGAGATCACTTGTGTTTTCTAAATGATGATTGTCATTGTTTTGAGGTAGTTCAATATCATTTGAGAAATAATGATTATAGACTATCTTGGATAATGAGCTTGAGTCATGTTAGGGCACTAGTGATAGACATAGGATTGCCGTCTCCTTGTTTAAGGAGTGTGATGTTCTAAAGGGGCCCCCTGGATGAGATGATTGAGAAAGTGTATGGCCATACCCAGGTGACAGTGTTCATCTGATCTAATCTTGCTCATCATATTGGAGCTACAAGCTTGACACGCTTGTCCAATAAGAACATCCAGTGGCAAAGGAAATATGCATGCCTAGTGAGTTGATTCACACTTGTGCTGTTTTTGGGTGTAGTCTTGGAAGACTCTTTTCTTTATATCGGGAGACAGTGATGTGTTGCTAGATACCCCTCACTGATCGTGATGACGTGAGTTATCATTACCGACATTTAAAGGAAACCCTCAGGGTCGCACAATTTGATGATATGGCTTACTTGAGTCAGATCGTGTGGACTGAATTGTTCAGGTTCAGTTTAAAGGGATTTAATCTCTGATTGTAAGTGAGATCTGGTCTGATCATGTTTGATTGATTAGGGCTTAAGATCGGTAAGCTTCGATTGAGAGAATGGATGCTGGATCGGTGAGATCAGGAGCATCAGGAGATGAACGGTCAGATCAAATACCTTAGGGTTTTAATGTGATCTGGACTTATGGCTTGGTTTATTTGGTTATTGAACCAAATTCAAGTGAACCGGCTCATGAATGAGCGCATGGTTCAAGGGTGAAGTGGAGTTTGCGATTGGGGTAAACCCAAGATCGCATGTGGAGAAGTTATATGCTATTTTTGGATAGCACTTCTCAACGTGACCACGTTTTCACGTCCTCCCTCTTCACGCCTTCACGCTTTGTCGCCAACTTGTCTTTGGCTCTTGGGGCATTCTCGCGTGGAGGAGAGGAAGAGACGATAGGGAAAAATTGCCAAGCCAAGAAGTTCTTCTTCCCTTTCACTCGACCAAGACATCTTTGGACCTTGCTAGCACAAGGATCGCAAGGAGGAGTAGGCAACATCAATTGTGTGCGTCACCTCTGGAGAAGATGCAGTTCGATCTTTGCTTCCAAGGCGCCATCTAGAAATGGCTATGGTATGATCCTTCTCTATATGCAATCGGGTTCCTTTTGTTAATCATATAGCATGCAAGATCTAGAAACCCCCTTTCCGCTGCTTGCATCTTCCATATGCGCCAATGCTTTAGGGTTTCACCCCCTTGTGGGGACTTACAATTGGTATCAGAGCCTAGGTTTCATGCATGTTTTATGATTGCAAGCCATTTTGTGATCCTTGTTTGCGAACAATGCTTAGATCTGTATTACATGTGAAAATACATGTTAAGTTATCATAGGCGAAACTTGTATTTTGTTTATGGCGCATGTATGAGGTTACCTTCAGTTGGCGCTTGTATGTTGTTGGTTTTCTTAAAAACTTAAATTCTTGCACGACTCACACTAGATCTAAGGCCTTACTGTAAACCCTTAGACGGGTTACTAGGGTTGAAGTCATCCCCTAGGTTAGATCCAGACAGTCTGATCAGACCATCTGACAGCCTTGATGGGTTGACCAGATAGCACCTGTGCGCAAGCACCTGGTGCCGTTAGGTCGACTGCAGACAGGCGTGTAGCGATGTCTGATTGAGACAACCTATGAACGCACATGAGTTAGGCCCGGGGTCACACCCGTTTGCCAGACCTCATTGTGGTTGTTCAGCCCTGGCGCATGCATGGTTGACCTTTTGGTCGACTCAAGTCAGTTAGGACTTGGTGCATGCAAGGGCAGTGGATCTGACTAGGTTGGATGAGTGGATCCCTAGTAATGGACCGTTGTAAGGATGTAGGGCAAATAAGGAAATTAAAATTGATGCCTATGGGGTTTTTCAAAAAATTTAATTTTCTTGATTGGATCACATGTTGATTGATGCCTATGTTTGTTTATTTATTCTTATGTGGGCTGCCCATGTTAATTGTGTGCTGTGCTGGGGCCTGCGTGCCTGGACTTTAATTTTGTAAATTAATTTTTAATTGTGATCTGCGCATCACATTTATTTAATTTATAAAAATGTAATTGACCTGCGTGTCAATCTTGTCTAGATAGATTAATTTGTAAATTAATCAGACAAGAGCACAGAGCACACATGGCAGAGGCGCATGCAGCAGTGGCTTGACCAGGTGGGAGGTCCAGGGTTCGACTCTGGGACAGGCGCATTTTCCCTGGTGGGCGCACCTGAGCTGCAATTGGCGCTTGGGCCCTGGTTTGGGCCAGATGAGCAGCAAAAGACCCATGAAGAAAAGCAAGTGAAGACTTAAGTTAATTAAGGTCTTACTAGGGCTATGGGCTTTTACCACATAAGATCCATGCTTTCTTTTATTGTTTAAATAAGTAGAACAGCATGATTTATTTATCTTCTGCTATCACCATAGGAATTGAATGATAGTGAAGAAGATAAAAGACCGTTAAAATCCAACGCTAAAATATCAAGCTCGTATGCCTTCTGACGCGAAACCTCACTGTTCTAATTATCGTTGGAGCCGTGTTGTACCCACTCAGTGGGCACGTCCATCTATCTTCAGACGGTGCAGGATTACACCTGCGTGTTACAGAGAAGGGATTTATCGCTTCTCGTTGCTCAGCATAGCACGTGGTGGTCCAGGGAGTAGGTCGGGTCAGCTTGACCGTGTAGCCTACATATGTGGCGCATATGGTAGCGCATGGAGGTAGCCATCTGTGGGGTCAGAGATTGTGTTGTACCAACTCAGTTGGCACGGTCTGCTGGATTGCCCAGATGAAGGGGAATCGCACGGGTTGGCGATTGGCAGGGACTGCCTACCAGAGATTAGTGCTTGTACTCTCTGTGCATCTTATCTCGCCTGAGCGGGACGCGGAGACCAAGTATGAAATCTGGATCCCATCTCACTAAAAGAGTTCTACTCTTTCGGGCTGTTTTGCTGGATTTTTCAGCCAGATAAAATAGTGAGAAAAAGAATCTTTCTTAAGTCCTGATTGATTCTTAACATTGATACTGACCTTGCTGTTCTTGCATTGTTGTAGATACCTGCAGCAACGAACACCATGAGCTTCAATGTGCGATCCCTACTGGAAAGGGAGAAGTTTGCTGGGCCGAACTTCTCAGACTGGTTCGGACACCTTAAGATTGTTCTTAAGGCTGAGAGGAAACTGTATGTCCTCGAGACGGCGATACCGCCTCAGCCCGCTCCGAACGCCGCAAGGGCGGTTCGGGAAGCCTATGAAAAGCAAGTCAGTGATAGCATTGATGTCGCTTGCCTGATGCTAGCGTCTATGACGCCACCGCTGTAGCGTCAGCATGAGGATATGTCTGCTATAGACATGATAGCAAACCTCAAGATGCTGTATGCTGCACAGGCGAGGACAGAACGCTATAATCTGACAAAGCTATTCTTTCAGAGCAAACTGGCTGAAGGGAGCCCAGTGGGAGCTCACGTGCTCAAGATGATTGGGCACAAGGAGGCTCTAGAGAAACTGGGGCATACCATCAACCAGGAGCTTGCTGTAGACATCATTCTGCAGTCTCTCCCGCCCTCTTTCGATGCGTTCATTATTAACTTTAATATGAACAAAATCGACTGTACTCCGGCAGAGCTGCTGAATATGCTCTTGACTACTGAGGAAACTCTGAAGGGAAAGCCTTCGACCTCTGTCTTGATGGTTCCTTCGAGTAACAAGAAGAAGGGGAAGAAGGGCAAGGCCCCTGTCAAGAATTACAGCAAGGTTCTGAAGCAGAAGGTTAAGCGGTCCAAGGAATACAGGTGTTTCCACTGTGGCCAGCTGGGTCACTGGAAAAAGGACTGTAAAGCGCTCCAAGGAGATAAGAGGGGAAGCTTCGCTTCTGGCTCAGGTATATACGTGACGGAAGTCATGGTTTCATCTTCTTCTATTTCATGGGTGTTGGACACTGCATGTGGAGTTCACATTTGTTCAAATGTACAGGAACTCAAGAGAAGAAGGCAGGTGGGACAGCATGAGGTGGACCTACGCGTTGGAAACGGGGCACGGGTTGCTGCTGTTGTTGTAGGAGACTATTTCATTTCTTTACCATCTGGTCTTGTATTAGAACTAAACAGTTGTTACTTTGTTCCCAGTATTACTAAAAATATTATCTCTATTCCTGCTCTTGTCAGGAAGGGATTTTCCTTTGAATGCAATATTTCAAAGTGTGTTTTATCTTTTGATAATATTGTTTATGCCACTGGTGTTGGGGTATGCCCTTAAGGCTAATGTTTGAGGCCTTGGGATTGTATCAGTATCATGTAATAAACTCTTGTGTTTATAAAGGCATGGTTATTATTCAGGTTGTTACCTTGTCTGCTGTAATAAGCGTACTTCTGAATAATGTCTCAATGCTGTTCAGCTAGGCTGACATGCTATAAAGTCCTTAGTCGAGATATCTTGGTGAACATGAGACAGCCTTGATATGATTGAGACTAATATGTGTTCTAATCTTATAGGATGCTTCGAGCATGGAATAAGATGTAGACTCATGGGTACATTGGATGTACTGGACAGACCCTTCTAGGACATTCAATTGCTTGTCACAATGTGAATGATCCTTGATTGCAACAAGTGGCACATGTCCTCTGACTTGAGATCACTTGTGTTTCTAAATGATGATTGTCATTGTTTTGAGGTAGTTCAATATCATTTGAAACATAATGGTTATAGACTATCTTGGATAATGATCATGAGTCAGGTTAGGGCACTAGTGATAGATAGAGGATTGCCGTCTCCTTGTTGAAGGAGTGTGGTGTTCTACAGGGGCCCCCTAGATGAGATGATTGAGAAAGTGTATGGCCATACCCAGGTGACTATGTGCATCTGATCTAATCATGCTCATCATATTGGAGCTACAGGCTTGACACGCTTGTCCAATAAGAACATCCAGTGGCAAAGGATACATGCATGCCTTGTGAAGTGGATTCACACTTGTGCTATGGTTTGGGTGTAGTCTTGGAAGACTCTTTCCTTTATATCGGGAGACAGTGATGTGTTGCTAGATACCCCTCACTGATCGTGATAATGTAAGTTATCGTTACCGACATTTAAAGGAAACCCTTAGGGTCGCACAATTTGATGATATGGCTTACTTAAGTCAGATCGTGTGGACTGGATTGTTTTGATTCAGTTTAAAGGAGTTTAAACTCTGATTGTAAGTGAGATCCAGTCTAATCATGTTTGATTGATTAGGGCTTGCGATCGGTAAGCTTCGATTGAGAGGATTGATGCTAGATCGGTGAGATCAAGAGCATCATGAGATGAACGGTTAGATTGGAAACCTTAGGGTTTAGTTGATCTAGACCGATTGGCTTGGGCTGGCTTGGTTTGGCCTTTGGACCGAACACATTTACTTTGAACCGGTTCAAGAGCTTGAACGTATGGTTCATTGTTTTGGCGTTTTGATCGATTTAGTGATCATGAACGCATGGCTTAATGGATTTTCCAATTTTGGAAAGTCATTTAGCGCATGTTCCCTTGAATGCCAAATGACTTGAATGCTCCATTCAACTCTCGTCTCCTTGCTCTTGCTTGACGAGACTTTGGCGTGGAGAAGGCGAGGTCTTGGTGGAGGTTCGGCAAGCCTAGACATCATCTCTCATTTCCTTACCATACGAGAGGGACCCTTGAAGGACCTTGCTAGCACAAGGATCTCCAAGGAGCAAGCACATCATCTTGTGTGCGTCAACTAGGGAGAAGATCCCTTTCGATCTTTCTCTTCCAAGTCGCCATCTTCCTCATGGCTTTGGTATGGATCTAAACTTCATCAAGTTGATCATATTATCTTGCTAAGATCCATGAAAAACCCTTGCTTCCGCTTGCAATTTTTATGCGCCACCCTTAAGGGTTTTTCGCCCCCCTCTTGAAAGGGGTTTCATCTGCTTGCGCTCCCCCTTGAAGGGGACTCTTCAATTGGTATCAGAGCATGCGGTTCAAGCATGTAATATGATTGCTTGGTATATTTTGTGATCCTTGGTTGCGCATTTACATGTATGCTTAGATCTTGTTGACATGCGAAACTTACATGTTATTTCTTCATGCGAAAGTAAGATGTTTACCTTATGTTGGCGCATGTTGTTTGTTCATCTTGTCGCATGTCTTGTGTTGGCGCTTAGTTCATGTTATTTTATCAAAAACCTAACATGCGCGCCTATGACTAGATCTAAGTGGCGCCTACTATAAACCCTTAGATGGGTTGATGGGGTTGAAGTCACCTCTAGGTTAGATCCAATAGTCTGATCAGACCATCTGACAGCCGAGATGGATCGACCAGATGGCACCTGTGCGCAAGCATGAGGTGGCTATAGGTCGATTGCATCTTAGGCGTGTAGCGAGGTCTGGTTGAGACAACCATTGAACACACATGAGTTAGGCCCGGGGTCACACCCGCTTGCCAGACCTCATGAGGGTTGTTCAGCCCTTGGCGCATGCATGGTTGACCATTAGGTCAACTCGAGTCAGTTAGGACTTGGTGCATGCAAGGGGCAGAGGATCTGACTAGATGAATGAGTGGATCCCTATCAATGGACCATTGTAAGGTTGTAGGGCACATAAGAAAATTAAAATTGATGCCAATGGGGTTTTCAAAATTTATTTTCTTTTAATTGGATCACATGTTGTTTGATGCCTATGCTTGTTTATTTATTCTTATGTGGGCTGCCCATGTTAAATGTGTGCTGTGCTGGGGCCTGCGTGCCTGGAATTAAACCTGTAAATTAATATTATTGTGATCTGCGAATCACTTTTTAATTAATTTATTGTATAATTGACCTGCGAGTCAAACTTGTCTAGATAGATCAAAATGTATTTTGATTAGACAAGAGTACAAAGGCACACATCCCAGAGGGGCATTCAGCTGGTGGCGCACCTGAGGTGCTCTTGGCGCAAGGGCCCTGGGTTGGACCAGATGAGATGCTAAAGACCCAAGAAGAGCAAGTGAAGACTTAAATATCTTAAGGTCTTACTTAGGCTATGGGCTTTTACCACATAAGATGCATGCTTTCTTTTATTGTTTAAATAAGTAGAACAGCATGATTTATTTATCTTCTGCTATAGCCATAGGATTTGCCTGATAGTAAGAAGATAAAAGACCGTTAAAATCCAAACGCTAAAATATCAAGCACGTAATGCCTTCTGACGCGAAACCTCACTGTTCTGACTATCGTTGGAACCGTGTTGTACCCACTCAGTGGGCACGTCCATCTATCTTCAGACGGTGCGGGATTTCACCTGCGTGTTACAGAGAAGGGATTTATCGCTTCTCGTTGCTCAGCATAGCACGTGGTGGTCCAGGGAGTAGGTCGGGTCAGCTTGACCATGTAGGCTACATATGTGGCGCATATGGTAGCGCATGGAGGCAGCCATCTGAGGGATCAGAGACTGTGTTGTACCAACTCAGTTGGCACAGTCTGCTGGATTGCCCAGGTGAAGGGGAATCGCACGGGTTGACGATTGGCTGGGACAGCCTACCAGAAATTAGTGCTTGTCATCTCTGTGCATCTTATCTCGCCTGAGCGGGACGCGGAGACCAAGTATGAAATCTGGATCCCATCTCACTAAAAGAGTTCCACTCTTTCGGGCTGTTTTGCTGGATTTTTCAGCCAGATAAAATAGTGAGAAAAAGAATCTTTCTTAAGTCCTGGATTGATTCTATACATTGATACTGACCTTGCTGTTCTTGCATTGTTGTAGATTCCTGCAGCAACGAACACCATGAGCTTCAATGTGCGATCCCTACTGGAAAGGGAGAAGTTTGCTGGGCCAAACTTCTCAGACTGGTTCGGACACCTTAAGATCGTTCTTAAGGCAGAGAGGAAACTGTATGTCCTCGAGACGGCTGTGCCGCCTCAACCCGCTGCGAACGCCGCAAGGGCGGTTCATGATGCTTATGAAAAGCACGTCAATGATAGCATTGATGTCGCTTGCCTGATGCTAGCGTCTATGACGCCACCGCTGCAGCGTCAGCATGAGGATATGTCGGCTATAGAAATTATAGCGAACCTCAAGATGCTGTATGCTGCACAGGCGAGGACAGAACGCTATAATCTGACAAAGTTTTCTTTCAGAGCAAACTGGCTGAAGGGAGCCCAGTGGGAGCTCACGTGCTCAAGATGATTGGGCACAAGGAGGCTCTGGAGAAACTGGGGCATACCATCAACCAGGAGCTTGCTGTAGACATTATTCTGCAGTCTCTCCCGCCCTCTTTCGATGCGTTCATTATTAATTTTAATATGAACAAGATCGATTGTACTCCGGCATAGCTGCTGAATATGCTCTTGACAACTGAGGAGACTCTGAAGGGAAAGCCTTCAACCTCTGTCTTAATGGTTCCTTCTAGGAACAAGAAGAAGGGGAAGAAGGGCAAAGCCCCTGTCAAGAACTACAGTAAGGCTCTGAAACAAAAGGTTAAGCGGTCGAAGGACAACAGGTGTTTCCACTGTGGCCAGCTGGGTCACTGGAAAAAGGACTGTAAAGCGCTCCAAGGAGATAAGAGGGGAAGCATCGCTTCTGGCTCAGGTATATATGTGACTGAGGTCATGTTATCTTCTTCTTCTATTTCATGGGTGTTGGACACTGCATGTGGAGTTCACATTTGTTCAAATGTGCAGGAACTCAAGAGAAGAAGGCAGGTGGGACAGCATGAGGTAGACCTACGCGTTGGAAACGGGGCACGGGTTGCTGCTGTTGCTGTAGGAGACTATTTCATTTCTTTACCATCTGGCATTGTATTGGAATTAAACAATTGTTATTTTGTACCCAGTATAACCAAGAATATTATCTCTATTCCTGCTCTTGTCAGGAAAGGATTTGCCTTTGAATGCAATATTTCAAAGTGTGTACTTTCTCTTGATAATATTGTTTATGCTACTGGTTCAATTAACAATGGGTTATTCATGTTGGACATGGAAAGTTCTATACAGCAGATTGATATTAAGAAAGCCAAGTATGCTGATGACAGCACCTTGCTATGGCATAGTCGTTTAGGCCATATTAACGAGAAACGCATTAAGCGGTTGCATGATCATGGACTGCTGGGATCATTCTCCTATGAGGAGATTGATACATGCAAGGCTTGTTTAATGGGTAAAATGACGAAGTCACCTTTTCCTCACAAAGGTCAAAGGGCTTCAGGTTTACTTGACCTTATACACAGTGATGTGTGTGGGCCCTTTAGTAAACATGCCAGAGGTGGCTATCAGTACTTCATTACCTTTACTGATGATTTCAGTAGGTATGGGTATGTCTATCTGATGAGACATAAAAGTGAATCTTTTGACAAGTTCAAAGAGTTCAAGAATGAAGTACAGAATCAGCTAGGCCGAAATATCAAGGCACTTCGTTCTGATCGAGGTGGAGAATACTTGAGTCATGCGTTTACTGACTATCTAAAAGAGTGTGGGATTATCTCACAGCTCACTCTGCTAGGAACACCGCAATGGAATGGTGTGTCCGAGAGGAGAAATAGAACGTTACTTGATATGGTTCGTTCTATGATGAGTCAGGCTACTCTTCCATATTCCTTTTGGGGATTTGCACTGGAAACAGCTGCAAAGGTACTAAACCGAGTGCCATCCAAGGCCGTTTCAAAGACGCCATATGAATTATGGTATGGGAAACAGCCGAGCTTGACATTTATCAGGATCTGGGGTTGCGAGGCTTATGTCAAAAAGCTCGCCTCTGGGAAACTGGAGAACAGATCTGAGAAATGCGTCTTTGTCGGTTACCCTAAGGAAACTAAGGGTTATTATTTCTACGATCCCAAAGAGAACAAAGTATTTGTTGCTCGGACGGACATATTTCTTGAGAAGGAGTTTCTTCTGCAAGAAGCCAGTGGGAGAGAAATAAAGCTGGATGAGAATCCAGAGGAAGGACAAAGTAGTCAAGCACAGTTGGATGAGCCTGAGCCGGTGGATCAGGTTATTGAACAACCTGAGGCTCAGATATCACGGGAACCGCGTCTACAGGGAAGGATCCGTCGTCAGCCAGAGCGCTATGACGGAGTCTACATCATTGATAATGATGAACCCCTTACTTATGCGGATGCGGTCAGTGGACCGGAGTCAGCTAGATCGCTTGAAGCTATGCGAGCCGAGATGGACTCCATGTCAGATAACCAAGTCTGGGATTTGGTTGATCCGCCTCCGGGAGTAATCCCTATAGGCTGTAAATGGATCTTCAAGAAGAAGATTGACATGGATGGTAACGTGGTTACCTATAAAGGCAGGCTAGTTGCGAAAGGTTTCAAACAAATCTACGGGATAGATTATGATGAAACTTTCTCTCCTGTAGCCATGTTCAAGTCTATTCGGATTCTTTTCGCGATAGCAGCATATTACAATTATGAGATCTGGCAGATGGATGTGAAGACGGCTTTCCTTAATGGAAAACTGGATGAGGATGTGTATATGACACAACCTGAAGGTTTCACTAATCCAGCAGATCGTCATAAAATATGCAAACTAAAGAAGTCCATTTATGGACTGAAACAAGCATCTAGAAGCTGGAATATTCGTTTTGATGAATCAATCTCTGAGTTTGGTTTCATCAAGAACGAAGATGACCCGTGTGTATATAAGAGGTTTAGTGGGAGCGTGATTACATTCCTAGTCCTCTACGTCGATGACATCTTGATCATTGGAAATGATATTCCAGAAATGCATGCGGTTAAGGCATGGCTAAGGAAATGTTTCCAGATGAAAGATTTAGGAGAAGCAGCCTATGTATTAGGTGTGAAGATCTACAGGGATAGATCTAAGAGGCTTCTCGGGCTGTGCCAGAGTACTTACATCGATAAAGTCCTGGAGAGATTCCATTTAGAGAATTCTAAAAGAGGATATCTTCCAGTCAGACATGGTCTGAATCTTTCGAAGAGTCAATGTCCACAAACACAGACTGAGAAAGATGAAATGGACAATACGCCTTATGCTTCGGCTATTGGGTCCATAATGTATGCGATGTTGTGTACTCGCCCAGACGTCGCTTACGGGTTAAGCGTGACCAGTCGGTTCCAAAGTAATCTAGGTATGGCACACTGGATTGCAGTCAAGAACATTATAAAATATCTGCGGAGGACCAAAGATATGTTCTTGATATATGGTGGTCAGGAAGAACTCAGTATAGATGGATATACTGACGCTTCGTTCCAGTCGGACCAGGATGATTTCCGATCGCAATCAGGCTATGTTTTTAGCTTGAATGGTGGAGCGGTGGTGTGGAAAAGTTTCAAACAGTCAACTGTTGCTGATTCCACAACAGAAGCCGAGTATGTTGCAGCCTCGGAAGCATCCAAGGAGGCAGTGTGGATTCGTAAGTTCGTGAGAGAACTTGGTGTTGTTCCTTCGAGTGTCGATCCTTTGGTTATCTTCTGTGATAACGCTGGAGCCATCGCACAAGCAAAGGAACCACGGTCGCACCAGAAGTCCAAGCACATACAGAGACGGTTTCACTTGATCCGGGAGATCATAGATCGTGGCGAGATCAAAATATGCAAGGTTCATACAGACGACAATCTGGCTGACCCGCTTACCAAGCCTCTGGCGCAGCAGAAGCATGAGAAGCACTGTAATAACATGGGTTTGAGATTTCTCAACCATTAGATTAAGTGCAAGTGGGAGATTGTTGGGGTATGCCCTTAAGGCTAATGTTTGAGGCCTTGGGATTGTATCAGTATCATGTAATAAACTCTTGTGTTTATAAAGGCATGGTTATTATTCAAGTTGTTACCTTGTCTGCTGTAATAAGCGTACTTCTGAATAATGTCTCAATGCTGTTCAGCTAGGCTGACATGCTATAAAGTCCTTAGTCGAGATATCTTGGTGAACATAAGACAGCCTTGATATGATTGAGACTAATATGTGTTCTAATCTTATAGGATGCTTCGAGCATGGAATAAGATGTTGACTCATGGGTACATTGGATGTACTGGACAGACCCTTCTAGGACATTCAATTGCTTGTCACAATGTGAATGATCCTTGATTGCAACAAGTGGCACATGTCCTCTGACTTGAGATCACTTGTGTTTCTAAATGATGATTGTCATTGTTTTGAGGTAGTTCAATATCATTTGAAACATAATGGTTATAGACTATCTTGGATAATGATCATGAGTCAGGTTAGGGCACTAGTGATAGATAGAGGATTGCCGTCTCCTTGTTGAAGGAGTGTGGTGTTCTACAGGGGCCCCCTAGATGAGATGATTGAGAAAGTGTATGGCCATACCCAGGTGACTATGTGCATCTGATCTAATCATGCTCATCATATTGGAGCTACAGGCTTGACACGCTTGTCCAATAAGAACATCCAGTGGCAAAGGATACATGCATGCCTTGTGAAGTGGATTCACACTTGTGCTATGGTTTGGGTGTAGTCTTGGAAGACTCTTTCCTTTATATCGGGAGACAGTGATGTGTTGCTAGATACCCCTCACTGATCGTGATAATGTAAGTTATCGTTACCGACATTTAAAGGAAACCCTTAGGGTCGCACAATTTGATGATATGGCTTACTTAAATCAGATCGTGTGGACTGGATTGTTTTGATTCAGTTTAAAGGAGTTTAAACTCTGATTGTAAGTGAGATCCAGTCTAATCATGTTTGATTGATTAGGGCTTGCGATCGGTAAGCTTCGATCGAGAGGATTGATGCTAGATCGGTGAGATCAAGAGCATCATGAGATGAACGGTTAGATTGGAAACCTTAGGGTTTAGTTGATCTAGACCGATTGGCTTGGGCTGGCTTGGTTTGGCCTTTGGACCGAACACATTTACTTTGAACCGGTTCAAGAGCTTGAACGTATGGTTCATTGTTTTGGCGTTTTGATCGATTTAGTGATCATGAACGCATGGCTTAATGGATTTTCCAATTTTGGAAAGTCATTTAGCGCATGTTCCCTTGAACGCCAAATGACTTGAACGCTCCATTCAACTCTCGTCTCCTTGCTCTTGCTTGACGAGACTTTGGCGTGGAGAAGGCGAGGTCTTGGTGGAGGTTCGGCAAGCCTAGACATCATCTCTCATTTCCTTACCATACGAGAGGGACCCTTGAAGGACCTTGCTAGCACAAGGATCTCCAAGGAGCAAGCACATCATCTTGTGTGCGTCAACTAGGGAGAAGATCCCTTTCGATCTTTCTCTTCCAAGTCGCCATCTTCCTCATGGCTTTGGTATGGATCTAAACTTCATCAAGTTGATCATATTATCTTGCTAAGATCCATGAAAAACCCTTGCTTCCGCTTGCAATTTTTATGCGCCACCCTTAAGGGTTTTTCGCCCCCCTCTTGAAAGGGGTTTCATCTGCTTGCGCTCCCCCTTGAAGGGGACTCTTCAACTGGTTCAATTAACAATGGGTTATTCATGTTGGACATGGAAAGTTCTATACAGCAGATTGATATTAAGAAAGTCAAGTATGCTGATGACAGCACCTTGCTATGGCATAGTCGTTTAGGCCATATTAACGAGAAACGCATTAAGCGGTTGCATGATCATGGACTGCTGGGATCATTCTCCTATGAGGAGATTGATACATGCAAGGCTTGTTTAATGGGTAAAATGACGAAGTCACCTTTTCCTCACAAAGGTCAAAGGGCTTCAGGTTTACTTGACCTTATACACAGTGATGTGTGTGGGCCCTTTAGTAAACATGCCAGAGGTGGCTATCAGTACTTCATTACCTTTACTGATGATTTCAGTAGGTATGGGTATGTCTATCTGATGAGACATAAAAGTGAATCTTTTGACAAGTTCAAAGAGTTCAAGAATGAAGTACAAAATCAGCTAGGCCGAAATATCAAGGCACTTCGTTCTGATCGAGGTGGAGAATACTTGAGTCATGTGTTTACTGACTATCTGAAGGAGTGTGGGATTATCTCACAGCTCACTCCGCCAGGAACACCGCAATGGAATGGTGTGTCCGAAAGGAGAAATAGAACGTTACTTGATATGGTTCGTTCTATGATGAGTCAGGCTACTCTTCCATATTCCTTTTGGGGGTTTGCACTGGAAACAGCTGCAAAGGTACTAAACCGAGTGCCATCCAAGGCAGTTTCAAAGACGCCATATGAGTTATGGTATGGGAAACAGCCGAGCTTGTCATTTATCAGGATCTGGGGCTGCGAGGCTTATGTCAAAAAGCTCGCCTCTGGGAAACTAGAGAGCAGATCTGACAAATGCATCTTTGTCGGTTACCCTAAGGAAACTAAGGGTTATTATTTCTACGATCCCAAAGAGAACAAGGTTTTTGTTGCTCAGACGGCCATATTTCTTGAGAAGGAATTTCTTCTGCAAGAGGCCAGTGGGAGAGAAATAAAGCTGGATGAGAATCCAGAAGAAGGACAAAGTGCGCAAGCAGAGTTGGATGAGCCTGAGCCGGTAGAACGGGTTTCTGATCAACCTGAGGCTCAGATATCACGGGAACCGCGAAGATCGGGAAGGATCCGTCGACAGCCTGAGCGCTATGACGGAGTCTACATCATTGATAATGATGAGCCCCTCTCTTATGCGGATGCGGTCAGTGGACCGGAGTCAGCGAGATGGCTTGAAGCTATGCGCGCCGAGATGGACTCCATGTCAGTTAACCAAGTCTGGGATTTGGTTGATCCGCCTCCGGGAGTTATCCCTATAGGCTGTAAATGGATCTTCAAGAAGAAGATTGACATGGATGGTAACGTGGTTACCTATAAAGGCAGGCTAGTTGCGAAAGGTTTCAAACAAATCTACGGGATAGATTATGATGAAACTTTCTCACCTGTAGCTATGTTTAAGTCTATTCGGATTCTTTTCGCGATAGCTGCATATTATGATTATGAGATCTGGCAGATGGATGTGAAAACAGCTTTTCTTAATGGAAATCTGGATGAGGATGTGTATATGACACAACCAGAAGGTTTCACTAATCCATCAGATCGTCATATGATATGCAAGTTAAAGAAGTCCATTTATGGACTGAAACAAGCATCGAGAAGCTGGAATATTCGTTTTGATGAATCAGTCAGTAAATTTGGTTTCATCAAGAACGAGGATGACCCATGTGTATATAAGAGGTTTAGTGGGAGCGTGATTACTTTCTTAGTCCTCTACGTCGATGATATCTTGATCATTGGAAATGACATTCCTGAAATGCATGCGGTTAAGGCATGGCTAAGGAAATGTTTCCAGATGAAAGATCTAGGAGAAGCAGCCTATGTATTAGGTGTGAAGATCTACAGGGATAGATCTAAGAGGCTTCTCGGGCTGTGCCAGAGTACTTACATCGATAAAGTCTTGGAGAGATTTCATTTAGAGAATTCTAAAAGAGGATATCTTCCAGTCAGACATGGTCTGAATCTTTCGAAGAGTCAGTGTCCACAAACACAGACTGAGAAAGATGAAATGGACAATACGCCTTATGCTTCGGCTATTGGGTCCATAATGTATGCGATGTTGTGTACTCGCCCAGACGTCGCTTACGGGTTAAGCGTGACCAGTCGGTTCCAAAGTAATCCAGGTGTGGCGCACTGGATTGCAGTCAAGAACATTTTAAAATATCTGCGGAGGACCAAAGATATGTTCTTGATATATGGTGGTCAGGAAGAACTCAGTATTGAAGGATATACTGACGCTTCGTTCCAGTCGGACCAGGATGATTTCCGATCGCAATCAGGCTATGTTTTTAGCTTGAATGGAGGAGCAGTGGTGTGGAAAAGTTTCAAACAGTCAACTGTTGCTGATTCCACAACAGAAGCCGAGTATGTTGCAGCCTCGGAAGCATCCAAGGAGGCAGTGTGGATTCGTAAGTTCGTGAGAGAACTTGGTGTTGTTCCTTCGAGTGCAGATCCTTTGGTTATCTTCTGTGATAACACTGGAGCAATCGCACAAGCAAAGGAACCACGGTCACACCAGAAGTCCAAGCACATACAGAGACGGTTTCACTTGATCAGGGAGATCATAGATCGTGGCGAGATCAAAGTCTGCAAGGTTCATACAGATGACAATCTAGCAGACCCGCTTACAAAGCCTCTGGTGCAACAGAAGCATGAGAAGCACTGTAATAATATGGGTTTGAGATTTCTCAACCATTAGATTAAGTGCAAGTGGGAGATTGTTGGGGTATGCCCTTAAGCCTAATGTTTGAGGCCTTGGGATTGTAACAGTATCATGTAATAAACTCTTGTGTTTATAAAGGCATGGTTATTATTCAGTTTGTTACCTTGTCTGCTGCAATAAGTATACTTCTGAATAATGTCTCAAAGCTGTTCAGCTGGGCTGACATGCTATTATGTCCTTAGTCGATGTGTCTTGGTGAACATGAGACAGCCTTGATATGGTTAAGACTAATGTGTGTTCTAATCTTATAGGATGCTTCGAGCATGGAATAAGATGTAGACTCATGGGTACATTGGATGTACTGGACAGACCCTACTAGGATATTCAGTTGCTTGTCACAATGTGAATAATCCTTGAGTGCAACAAGTGGCACATTTCCTCTGACTTGAGATCACTTGTGTTTTCTAAATGATGATTGTCATTGTTTTGAGGTAGTTCAATATCATTTGAGAAATAATGATTATAGACTATCTTGGATAATGAGCTTGAGTCATGTTAGGGCACTAGTGATAGACATAGGATTGCCGTCTCCTTGTTTAAGGAGTGTGATGTTCTAAAGGGGCCCCCTGGATGAGATGATTGAGAAAGTGTATGGCCATACCCAGGTGACAGTGTTCATCTGATCTAATCTTGCTCATCATATTGGAGCTACAAGCTTGACACGCTTGTCCAATAAGAACATCCAGTGGCAAAGGAAATATGCATGCCTAGTGAGTTGATTCACACTTGTGCTGTTTTTGGGTGTAGTCTTGGAAGACTCTTTTCTTTATATCGGGAGACAGTGATGTGTTGCTAGATACCCCTCACTGATCGTGATGACGTGAGTTATCGTTACCGACATTTAAAGGAAACCCTCAGGGTCGCACAATTTGATGATATGGCTTACTTGAGTCAGATCGTGTGGACTGAATTGTTCAGGTTCAGTTTAAAGGGATTTAATCTCTGATTGTAAGTGAGATCTGGTCTGATCATGTTTGATTGATTAGGGCTTAAGATCGGTAAGCTTCGGTTGAGAGAATGGATGCTGGATCGGTGAGATCAGGAGCATCAGGAGATGAACGGTCAGATCAAATACCTTAGGGTTTTAATGTGATCTGGACTTATGGCTTGGTTTATTTGGTTATTGAACCAAATTCAAGTGAACCGGCTCATGAATGAGCGCATGGTTCAAGGGTGAAGTGGAGTTTGCGATTGGGGTAAACCCAAGATCGCATGTGGAGAAGTTATATGCTATTTTTGGATAGCACTTCTCAACGTGACCACGTTTTCACGTCTTCCCTCTTCACGCCTTCACGCTTTGTCGCCAACTTGTCTTTGGCTCTTGGGGCATTCTCGCGTGGAGGAGAGGAAGAGACGATAGGGAAAAATCGCCAAGCCAAGAAGTTCTTCTTCCCTTTCACTCGACCAAGACATCTTTGGACCTTGCTAGCACAAGGATCGCAAGGAGGAGTAGGCGACATCAATTGTGTGCGTCACCTCTGGAGAAGATCCAGTTCGATCTTTGCTTCCAAGGCGCCATCTAGAAATGGCTATGGTATGATCCTTCTCTATATGCAATCGGGTTCCTTTTGTTAATCATATAGCATGCAAGATCTAGAAACCCCCTTTCCGCTGCTTGCATCTTCCATATGCGCCAATGCTTTAGGGTTTCACCCCCTTGTGGGGACTTACAAAAGTGACCCATGCTTCTTAAGGTGGGCACGTTGGCCGATTGCACCCAGGCAATTCCCCTTCTCAAGACAGTTCAAGCATTTTGTGCCCAGCTAGGGCTGGAACAACATAAAACCTTAACCTGTCGAGGCTGCCTCTAGAGTTCCATCATGTGGCCACCACATATGAAAAACCAGTCAAGTCTATCCTAACCATTATGCCCAGGGCCAACGAGTTTCCTTGCGAAGGCGCGCCCGGTTAAAACGGACTAGGGAAACCATTGCCACCACACGCCTTCTAAAGATAAGTGGGTGTGTCCCACGAGGGTGGGAAACAGTTCACAACACAACTGATCAATAGCTTGATGAGGGCTACGCGTCAGAAGACTACAGACTTGAAATTGATGTGAGGGTTTTTGAGGTCTCATCCTCTTAGTTTTATCTTTTGTCTAACATTACAGGCATGCAATCCTATAGTGATAACAAAATGATAAAACACATCCAGGCATGCTTTAACAGATATCAAAAGCAGTAAACAAGCGATGTGGTCATAGCCTAATCAACACATTGAACCATCACATGCCAAAGGATGTTCAATGCTTGACCTAGGTGACAAGCCCCTACAAGACCTAACCTAGCCGCCACCAAGCTTTATCTTCAAGTGCGGCTTCAAGGTCCTCCACATCAAGGCATAGCACGCAAACCCAAGGGTTCGGCCAAGACATTGATGGCTCCTCCATGCATGATGCGCCATCATGCTTGTGCCAAGAGGGATAACTCACGAACCCTACAGTTCGGCCAAGCCCTTACTTGCGCCACCAAGCAAGATGTGCCATCATGGTTGATGCGCCAGGATGTAAGCTTCAAGAGGGATGCGCCCTTAATCTTCTTTGTGCGTTTACAAAACAAAAAGAAAAAGCGGCACGCATGCCTCACACAGAATACATCACAGGCATACAAGGGGCTTGACTATGACCACAACATGATGCACAATCATCTCATGCTTTTCTATATGCTCAAGAAAATAAAAAACTTCGGTTTTAGTTTCTTAGAAAACATGTCTTTCATCCTCAATGTCCGTTCGCAAATCTAGGACTTTTCGTTTCTCTCAGGAGTCCACAAGTGACGCATGCATGCTCCAAGCACGCTTGCCGTCTACCCTTGCAATCCTTAACCTGCCACGATCAGGACAACTGTATGCCCATAATCTTTGACAAGTCCCACACAGTAGGACTATCCTACATGCGTGGAGAGAAATTAATCCTCTCACATATGGGTCTAACCCACCATGTGAAGAAAGCAAAAAACCAAAGAGATCGAATAGATGTTAGGAACGAAAAACTTACAATTTTTCTTACTCAGAAAAATCCATGAGCATATGAAATTTTTCAAAACATTCAGATGGCATGTGAGCATACAATAAAAGCATAAAATACCGTTCGAGTTTGCAAGATGGCTCTGATACCACTGTTGGGTAACCCCGGGGATTTAAAACTTTTACAGACAAGCACAGCGGAAGCAATCCCCGAAACAGGCCAGTCCCAAAAACCCAGAAGATCGAGTCTTGCGAGGGAATCGACACGGTGAGTAGGAGATGATACCTTGAAGTGAATCAAGAGATGCGATGTAGGCGCTCAAGTGTGCGCCCTCTGCAATCTCGCACACAGCCGAACCTGGAGTCCTCTTCTTCCACTCCTGGTGCTAGCCTCGGGAAGAAGATCCACGCCTTTGGGAGACTTCCTCAATCACTTGCACCAACTCCAGAGGAGATGCCAAGTAGAGGAGGTGGAGCTTCGTCAGAGTCCAACTCTCGAAGCACTCCAATACGATCCGAACAGGAATCAACCCAAGCCAAAGTCCAACTTTGGGGAGGAGGGCGACAAGGAGCTTGCAGGAACTGAACCAAGTAAGGAGGAGAGTCCAACTCTCTCAATGGCCGAATATCTCAAGAGTGGCGACAAGGGGAAGAGGAGGGGAAGAAGAGCGACAAGGGAAGAGTGGGGAGTTTTATACACTTGAATAGGTGCACCTCTTCACAAGTGAAGAGGTGCACCTCTTCATGAAGAGACGCACCCCTTCAAGAGATCAAAACCAATTTCCCACTCTAAGCCAAAGCCAATTAGCCCACTGCAAGTAAAATCCCATTCGCCTTCTCCAAGCAAGAAGCTCCAAGCTTCTCACTTTAAGTGAGATGTCCAACTTGGATTTGTCCACCTCAAGGAAATGCGCCAAGCTCACTCCAAGTAGCTTGCGCCATTCCATTTGGCCCATTGGCCCAAATGGCTTATTGAGCCCATTTGGCCTATTAGCCCAACTTGGTCTATTGGGCCCATTTGGCCCACTAGGCCCAAAAACAAGTTAGCTCCAAATGATTCCTTTCATCTCATCTAGCACAGTGGTGCTGATGGATTATCCCAAACAGATCTGAGTTAACCAATAACTCAATCAATAGGCTACCCGATCAATACGAGAACCCGAGTTTCAAGTTGTGCGACCTTGTAGGTTCCTCAGACGTTGGCAGTGATGAACCCAGTCATCACAAGCAGTGATTGGCACCTAGCAGTGCATCGCTGCTACCCAAGTCATTGGAATGGATATCAGCATCGACATCCCCATCATCGTAACAAGATACCGATGCATTATAGTCTCTTTGCCAAACTGATATCCGATTGGACAAAGTGTGTCACCACTTTGTTTTCACCTAATCTCATGGTCATGACTAAATCAGGCTTTCACCTGGGTATGGCCATATACTTTCAATCATGCAACCATAGGGGGGGGGCCCCGTGGATATCAAGCTTCCCGCAGGAAGGGGCATATCCTATATCTGTCCATTATCTTCTCATATGGGTCGTGACAAACCCAATGACAACCGTTATGACCTCCCTGCTACGGCGAGGCGTTAGGTTGTATCAAAGCATATCCCTAACCATATAGAAGAGTCAATAACCTCAAGTCAAGGGATCAATGCATCTCCTGTCACTTGTGAGCTTAACTCATGACACCAAGTTAAAGCCTCACAGCGGGTCGGTCCAGTATATCCTCCACTGATATACCTATATGCCTGCGTTAACACCCCGTGCGTAACCAGCCCATATACTAGTCTCACATATACCAGAGCTGTCCCTTATCCCTCAGGTATTCGACCGGGGACACACCATTTGAGCACAGATACAATCTATCTCCAGGGACATTATTGTCCATGTAGATAATCGCAGTTGTAAACACAGCATAATAACGATAATGCTAATACGATATATTAAATATCAATGTCAAGTAGTACAAGATGGACCAACAACGGGTCCAAGGGCATATACACCAACACTTAGCAAGTAAATTAGTTATGGGGTGAGCTTTTTAGAAAAGTCTTTAATGAATCGTCTGTAAAAGCCAGTGTGTCCAAGAAAGCTCCTGATCCCCTTCACCGTCGTGGGTGGCTGAAGATGTTCGATGACTTCAATTTTTGCTCTGTCCACCTCTATCCCTCGCTCAGAAACTAAATGCCCAAGAATGATGCCTTCCTTGACCATGAAGTGGCACTTCTCCTAGTTCAAAACTAGGTTCACCTCTTCACACATCTGCAAAACCTTAGACAGATTAGATAAACAATGACGAAAAGAGGAGCCATACACAGAAAAATCGTCCATAAAAATATCCATGAAATCTTCATTAAAATCAGAGAATATGGCCATCATTGCTCGCTGAAAGGTCACGGGGGCATTGCAGAGGCCGAAGGGCATCCTTCTGTATGCATATGTGCCATAGGGACATGTAAAGGTTGTCTTCTCCTGGTCGTCCGGGTGGATAAGGATATGGAAGAAACCTGAAAAGCCTTCCAAAAAGCAAAAGTAAGAATTATGCGCTAATCTGTCCAACATCTGGTCTATAAATGGAAGAGGAAAATGATCCTTTCGCGTAGTAGAGTTCAACTTCCTATAGTCAATACACATCCTGTATCCTATAACCGTACGCGTCGGTATCAACTCGTTAGCTTCGGTCTTAATCACTATGAGTCCACCATTCTTGGGTACAACATGTGCTGGACTTACCCAAGAGCTATCTGAAATTGGATATATTACTCCAGCATCCAATAATTTGAGCACTTTTTTCTTCACAACATCCTTCAAGTGCGGGTTGAGTCGGCGTTGGAACTCCACAGTAGATTTGCTATTGTCTTCCAATAGGATCATGTGCATGCAAACAGAGGGGTTAATCCCTTTTATGTCATCTAATGAACTATTACCTTCCTATGGAGACGAAATTGATTAAGCAATAATTCGGTTTGCTCCTTGTCCAACGCCGCACTGACTATCACTGGGTGTGTAGAATTTTCTCCTAGAAACTCATATCTCAAGGAGTTGGATAAGCTTTTGAGTTCGATTTTCTGCTGTCCTTGATTCTCCTGATTTTCTTCTCTCTTGTCATTTGGGCTTGCGTCAGATTCCAGTAGTGCAACGTATTTCTTAGCTTCTCCTTCATCATCTCTATCAAGAGAGTTTGTGAGGGCAAGTTCTAAGGGGTCCACTTCTTTCCTGAGGGCCTCAACATCCTGCGTGGCTTTCTCCACAATGTCAATACTGCCAGCATGTTCCTGCAAGAAAAGGTTTTTTCAAAGTATCAGTTAGATCAAATTGAATAACGTTGCCACAGATGTTCAAGGACAGTTTTCCATTCTTGACATCCATGACCGCGCCTGCAGTAGCAAGAAAAGGTCTCCCCAGAATGATAGGGAGCCTGTCATCCTCATCAATCTCCAAAATAATAAAATCAACAGGAATAAAGTAATCTCCTACTTTAACTAGTACGTCCTCTAAAATACCAATTAGGTGACACACAGATCTATCTGCAAGTTGTATAGAAATATTGGTTGGTTGCAAATCCCCTAGATCTAGCCTTTTACAAAGTGATAATGGCATGAGGCAAACGCTTGCTCCTAGATCGCACAAAGCTCTCTGAAATGACATCTCCCCAATCTGGCAAGGTATGGAGAAACTGCCTGGGTCTTTAAGCTTCTGAGGGAGCTTGTTCTGAATGATGGCGCTGCACTCCTCAGTAAGTGCAACGGTCTCTTGATCCTCTAGCTTCCCCTTGTTTAATAAGATGTCTTTCAGGAATTTTGCATAAGTCGGCATCTGCGAAAGAGCATCAACGAAAGGGATGTTAATATAAAGTTTCTTCAATACTTCTAAAAACTTAATGAACTGCTTGTCCAATTTAGCCTTGACAAGCCTCTGTGGAAAAGGAATAGGTGGCTTGTATGCAGGCTGTTGGTGTATATGCCCTACAGACCAATGTATGGACATGGTCAGGCATTGTTATGAAAGTACTTTGATAGAATTATTAAAGGCATGGTCGTTATTATGCAGACTTCTCTACCTGCGTAGATGTATTGAGTTGCATATATAATGTCCCAGGAGTTTGGATTGGATCCATTCTCACAAGCTATCCCCAGTCAAGGTACCTTAGCAGATATGGGACAGCTTTGGTACATGTGAGACTGGTGTATGGGCTGGTTAGGTGCGGGGCACAGTAACGCAGACATACAGGTGCATTGGATGCACTGGAGTGATCCATCGTGAGGATTGATTTGTCTAGTCAACAAGTCAATCTCACATGCAAGAGGTTTGCATTGATCCTTAGACTTGAGGTATTCATGTCTAGATTTGATGATGGGTATGCTTTAATACAGTCTTACGTCTCTCTGTAATTGGGAGATCAAAACGACTGTCATTGGGCATGTCATAAATCATGTAGAGGCATGGATGACTAATAGTAGGATTTGCCCCTTCCATATTGGAAGCATGATATCCACCACGGGGCGCCCCACCTTATTGGTGCATGACAGGAAAGTGTGGCCACACTTGTTGAGTCATGACCAATGCATTGGATAATAAACTTGAGACTAATCCAATGGCAGGATATCAGCTTAGGCAAAGGGATCTGTAATGCAATGGGAATCCTCGTTGCTTGTTAGGAGTTGTTGCCATAATGACTTAAGTCCTATGACATGGGTAGTAGTGATGTGTTGCTAGATACCCCTCACTACTTATGATGTTTACATCATTGCCATCGTCATATGGATCCTACGGGGTCACACGCAATAGACTCTTGACGTTGCTTTAATCAGAAGCCTTTGGATCAAGTTATTGGATAACTTGGATCCATTTGGAAGATTTCATCAGCGCCAATGGGCCTGATGAGTTGGAAGAAAGTTATTGGAGCCAAACTTCATTTTTGGCAGGTTGACCCGAAATTGACCTTAATTGGTCACATTTGGATTAGGGTTGCATTGGATTGGATCCAATGGCTTAATCAACCCATGCCATGAAGTTTGGGCTAGCTCATTATCCAATGAGGCCCAATAATAAGTTGTCATGAAGAGGGAATTGGCTTAAAAGGGTATAATGGGGAGAAACCCAACCCCATTGGCGCCTAGGGGCATAATGGGGTGTGGGTGGCATAAGTTGCTTCCTTTGGAAGGAAGTGGCGCCTCCCCCTTCATCCCTTCATGGTATCTTGTCTCTATGGTAAGTATTGGGGCTGATATGGCTTGAGGACTCTTTTGGAAAGAGCTTGAGCGCATATGAGAAGTAGGGAGATGTTTATGGTAAAGTCTTGGAGACTTTCCTTATCTCATAAACCCTACATGCACTCAAACCCTTACCCTAGCCAAATACCTCTTGCATGTTGCGCCTAGCCCTTCTCCTTGGATGGAAAGAATGCCTCTAAGGGATGTCTTGGGCTGATATGGCTATTGGGCAAATAAGGATAGGTTGAATAAGGTTTATGGCAAAGTCTTGGAGACTTTCCTTACCACAAACCCCTCTCATCCTAGCCGCCCACTTGGCATGATCCTAGCCATTGCCCTAGCCGCCCCTTGTCCTATTAATAGGACCCTTGCCGCCCTCTCTTGTTGTTGTTGGTTCGATTCCTTGGAGGTGTGAACAAACATAGAGAGGTGTGAGCTAGGGCAAAGGGCGACAACATCAAGGTGGCGCAACCTTCCTCCTCTTTGTAGCCGCAAGCCTTCTTCTCCTTCTTCTCCTCTTGGCGCAACTTGGAGAAGGGCTTGGTGGCGACATCTCTTGGAGAGAATTGGAAGTTTAAGGTGGCGACAACTTGAGGGCTTGGAGCTCTCCTTCTTCCATCAAAAGGCGCAAGCAAGTTCTTCTTGTTCTTCTTCTCATCTTCTTGGCGCAAGGATTCTTTGAGCTTGGTGGCGTCTTCTTGCCACAAGCCCTCATCGTCCCTTGGCCATAGGCGCACCTTGGAGGTGGCGCAAGCAAAGAAGAAGAAGGAAGTACTTGGCGCATCATCTTCCTCCTCATCTCTTCTTGGCGCTTCTACCTTGGAGGTGGCGCAAGTTTTGAAGAGAGTGATAAGGCTTGATTCTCTTCCCGAGGCTAGCACCAAGCGTGGAAGGGAGCAACGATCAAGGAGTCGACGCGTGGATACTTGTAGAGGACGAACACTTGGGCGTCTTCAACTTGGCACCTTCATCCTAACAAGCAATAAAGGTACTAACCCTAACACATCCTTGTGTTCTCTCCCTCGCATGGATCCTTGGGACTGGAATGTGTTTCGGGTGTAATGCTTCTTCCGCTGCGTCCTGGGACTGCAAAAATTTTAAATTACACCCGGCATTCCCTAACACAGGCGGTCCCACATAGGGCCGCTCCTCTTCAGCTGGCTCAGGTGCCACCGGTGTTGCATCTGAATGTGGTTCCACGGGTTTTGGTGTCACTTCATCTCTCCTGTCATCAGTCGGCATCTTTGGGTCTTCAAGTTGTTTGCCGCTCCGAGTGGAGATTACATTGCAATGCTCCCTCGGGTTTACCTCTGGTTGGGATGGAAGCTTGCCTGGTGCTCTAGAAGACGAGTTAGCTTGCTGGGCTAGCTGACTCTCTAGCATTTTATTGTGTGTCTCTAGGGAGTCCATCCTTGTCATCATGTCTGTCAGTCCTTCAAGTTGCTTGCTCAAATTTGAATCATTATTCGGCTTTGGCTGTTGATGAAGCGTCTAATAGGAGGGAGGGTCCTTAAGCCGTACTCTAGGGATTTTACACAATGCACGTAAAACGGGAGAGGGTCGTGAGACGAGGGACGGAAAATCGCTTCGGAAAGTGCAGGAAATTCGATAGAAAGCGCGACGAAGACAACGACAAACTCGATTAGGGCAATACTAATGCGAATGAAAATCGACGGCACCTAACTATTAACGCAACACACTAACCTCGCAGCAATTTTTTTTGCAATCCTCGCAGCTTTCTTGGCACTTTTAAGCTGAGCCACACGAGGACGCAGCGATCGCGCAGGACGGGCTTGCCGGCCTTGAAGCTGAAACAAAACCAAAGGAACACAAGGACTCCAACCACGCCTCTAATGGCGGATGGGAGGGGTGAAAAGAAGGTGAAAAGCACAGCAAAAACTCGTAAAGAAACAGGCGAACCTGACCCACCAGAAGGGTGGGATTTACTCCAATCAGAAAGTTGAAACAACTTGGAATCGAGGCGTCCTCGACCCGAACGATGAAGGCGAGCCTCCGGCTCGACTTCTACAAACGCTGGCGACTCTAACTCACCAGGAGGTCTCTCCACTCCAAGAGAACTAAACTACACTACAGCCCAACCTCCTCTTTTATAGAATGGAGGGGTGGGAACAAACAAAACACACAGGAGATGAACAACTTTGACAAACTACCTACTCTAGCAGGGCACTAAGTGGTCAAGCTGCGACTAAAGACAAAACGTAACAAACTTCCTAACTAATATTCTTTGGGGCAGGAGGCATGATTCTGCGTCTTTGTACGGGCTGTGGTTTAGACGCATTCCGAGCACATGGCGACGAAACAACAGAATTTTGATGTTGTGGGCTGGGCCACCACTGTTGCCGCTGGATCTTGGGCCGTGTTGTTAATGACGTTGAGTGGCCCGCTTTGGCTCGGGTCTTCAGGGGTCGGGCTTGTCGGGCCCTTAGGCTTAACTTCTTCGGTGTGGATGGGAAGAGGGCTAATGACGCCCAAGAAGCGGTTCAGTGGCTTGCTTTGGCGTTGGGATCACCGGATTTCCACCTTGTTGGGCTCCATTGGATCATCATTGGATGGATCAACATGGTAGGGAGGGCGGTGTACCTCGAAGCGGGGTCGTCGGGGCTGTAACGAGTCGTCAGGGGGGAACACGGCTTGGCCGTGTTCTCCTTCACGGCCGTGTTCGCTGGTGCCGAGATCCATAGAATGTTGCGTTGATTTCATGACTGGGCCGTAACTGATTTTACGGGTCGTATTCTTCGTCACGGCCTGGCCGTGTTCTCCTTCACGGCCATGTTCGCTGGGGCCGAAATCCACAGAATGTTGCGCTGATTTCACGGCAGGGTCGTAACTGATTTTACGGGCTGTATTCTTCATCACGGCCCGGCCGTGTTCTCCTTCACGGCCGTGTTCGCTGGGGCCGAAATCCACTGAATGTTGCGCTGATTTCACGGCGGGGTCGTAACTGATTTTACGGACCGTATTCTTCCTCAGTGTCTTTCAGGGGACTTGTGCCGTCCCCAAGTGTATCCATAGGCTCGTTTGCTCCTGCATCAGCTTCCGCTGCGTACTCTGAGTTCTCCCCCGGAGAACTAAGGGGCAGCAGCTCGTCGGTGTCAGACGGCTCCTCCAAGGGGCCGTGGAAGGGAAGGATGTCCGCCACGTTGAAGACAGGGTGGATCCCCATGTCCTCAGGCAAGTCAAGCTCATAGGCGTTGGAGCCAATCCTGTGTACCACCACATACGGTCCCATGTAGCGTGGCTGGAGCTTAAAATGTGCCCTGCTCGACAAGCGCTCGGGGTGGATACGCACCCTCACCAGCTCACCTATAGTGAAATGTTGTGGCCTACGATGCTCGTTGGCCTTCATTGCATTGCGAGTATTGCCCAAAAAGATACGACGTCGAACCTCATCATGCAAACTAGCGATGTGCTGGGCAAAGGAATATGCATGTGGGGAGAGGTGGGACTCGATGGGAAGGTCATGCAGGTCGATGGGTTTACGTGGCTGGTAGCCCAAGACAATCTGGAAGGGACTAAGACCCGTAGTCCTATTGGAGGGGCTATTGTACGCAAATTCGGCCATAGGTAGGATGGAATCCCAAGACCTCGGATGGTCGCCTACAAGGTAGCGGAGTAGATTGCCCAAGTTGCGGTTAACAACCTCGGTTTGACCGTCAGTCTGAGGGTGGTAAGCCATTGAAAATTTCAACGTGGTATGCGAGATGGCCCAAAGTGAGCGCCAGAAGTGGCTCACAAAACGCGTGTCACGGTTGGACACGATGGAGGAGGGAAGACCGTTAAGATGCATGATTTCACGGACAAAAAGGGATGCAACATGTGATGCATCCGCAGTGCGCGCACAAGGGATGAAATGGGCCATCTTGGATAACCGATCGACAACGACATAGATCGAGTCAAAGCGGGAGACGGTCCGTGGCAACCCGAGTACAAAATCCATGCTTAGGTCACGCCACGGGCCACTGGCCACCGGCAAAGGGGTATAGAGGCCCGTGTTCGCAGGGCGGGGTTTGGACAATTGACATGTACCGCAGTGGCGCACAATGCGCTCAACATCCTTTTGTAGGGAAGGCCAGAAGAGGCGTTCCTCCGCCATTTCAAGGGTTTTGTCGCGGCCATGATGGCCGGCGACGCCACCCGCGTGAAGCTCGAGTACGAGATGATCTCGAAGCGAAGAGCGGGGAATGCACAAGCGATTCCCCAAGAACAAGTAACCCTCGCACAATTGATAAGGGGAATCGGGGTCAGTGGACTCGGTCAAAGCAGCGTAAATGGCACTGAAATCAGAACAGGTGGCATATTTGTCTTTGACATGGTCAAAGGTATTGACACAGGTGCGCATGACACATAGGAGAGTCCGGACGCGGCTCAAGGCATCCGCGACGACATTCTCCCTACCCGCCTTGTGGTTGATCACAAAGGAGTACTGCTGTAGGTACTCGACCCACTTAGCATGGCGGGCGCCCAACTTCTTTTGGGCGTTAAGGAAGGAAAGGGCCTGGTGGTCGCTGTATAACACAAACTCGCGGTGGAGGAGGTAGTGCCTCCACTGTCGAAGGGACTGAACAATCGCGTAAAACTCCTTGTCGTAAGTGGAGTAACGCTGCCTAACCGCGTTCAATTTCTCACTGAAGAAAGCCACGGGGTGGCCCTCCTGACTAAGGGAGCCACCAATGCCGGATCCAGAGGCATCACAGGCAACCTCGAAGACTTTCGAGAAGTCTGGGAAGCGCAAAACAGGAGCGGTGGTCAAGGAGTCCTAAAGCGCATCAAAAGCTCGCTCAGTGGCAGGGGTCCACTCAAACTCGTCCTTAGAGAGACGCTGGGTCAAGGGGGTTGCAATCGTACTGAACCCACGGATGAATCGGCGGTAAAAGCCCGCAAGACCCAAAAAACTATGAACCTCAGTCATGGTACGAGGTTCAGGCCAATGTCGAATGACTTCAACTTTCGCGGGGTCAACAGACAGACCCTGGTCCGAGACGATGTACCCTAGAAAGTACACGCTAGGGGTCATGAAGGAGCACTTCTTCATGTTAAGGAAGAGGCGTTCCTTGCGCAGGAGCTCAAAAGTGGAGCGAAGATGCTCCAAGTGTTCATCTCGGGTCTTACTAAAGATCAGGATGTCGTCAAAGTAGACGACCAAAAACTTGTCCATGTAGGGTCGGAGGACTTGACTCATCAAGCCCATAAAGGTGGACGGGGCATTGGACAGCCCGAATGGCATGACAAGCCACTCGAAAAGGCCGTCCTTGGTCTTGAAAGCGGTCTTCCACTCATCACCTTCGCGACGGACTTGGTGGTATCCGCTTCGGAGGTCGAGCTTGGAAAACCAAGACGTGCCGGAAATTAAATCCAACATATCGTCAAGCCGAGCGATGGGAAAACGATACTTGATAGTAATCCTATTAATGGCTCGGCTATCGACACACATGAGTCATGACCCATCCTACTTAGGTGTGAGAAGCACGGGTACCACGCAAGGGCTGAGGCTTTCACGGATGTACCCCCTTAGTGAGGAGGTCATCCACTTGGTGCTGCAACTCCGCATGTTCGGCGGGATTGAGGCGATGGTGGGGCAGATTAGGGAGGGGTGCCCCCGGGACAAGGTCAATGGCGTGTTGAATGTCCCTCTCCGGAGGGATGCCGTGAGGCAAATCCTCAGGGCTGATATCGCTAAACTCGGCTAAGAGGACGAACACCTCAGCAGGAGGCGTCGGGTCGGGGCAAGGGATGGGGTCCTGAACTTCGCGCACCATGAGCGCATAGACAGTCTTGGTCGCATGAGCCTCGCGAACCAACGCAAGGGTTCGCATGAGGGAGAGCATAGGAGAAGGCGGCGGGACAGGGGTTGATGGCGTGATCACACCCTTGGAAGTGGACACTCGCAGCTCCTTAGGCGGAGCCAGAATCAAGCGAATCTTCTGCTCGTCATGGTCGAACACATAAGTGTTCGACTGACCATAGTGAATGACGTCCCTGTCGTATAGCCAGGGGCGGCCTAAGAGGACATGGGCGACATCCATCGTCGCGACATCACATAGGACCTTCTCACAATAGTTCCCAAACGCAATGGGAACATGACACTGGTGTGTGACAGGGAGGCTCATGGTATCAACCCACGCAATGGAGTAGGGCCTCGGGTGGGGTTCAAGGGTAAGGCCGATGCGCGTGACCGCAGTCCGAGAGACCACATTCAAGCTACTTCCGCCGTCTATGACGATCTTGCAAGAGTGCCCGTTGCACTTGATGTAAGTGGTGAAAATACCCGAACGCCTCCAATCCTCGGTAGGCGTGGGTTGGACTAAGTTGCAGTGGACGACAAGAGCAGACGGACCCGACTCCTCGGCACTAGTGTAACACTCCGCCTCGATGTCATGTGCGGCGGGGGTTATGGTAGCTACGCGAGCCGGACCTGCGTCAGCCCGGGCTTGTCTCTTGGGGCACTCGCGCGACATGTGACCCGGCTGAAGGCAATTATAACACGTAATGCGGCCAGATGTGCCGTCCATCGGGGCCTTACCCCTCTCTTCCCTCGTGGGCCGAGAAGGTGATGCCTCTAAGGGTGGGCGCCTAGGGGTTTGATGGGCTAGGGGCGCGGGCCGCGGGTCCGGACGAGGCTCCGGACGCTCGAATCGGGGGTGGGGCTGCGAGTGGCCACCCAGATGGGGGCGCCGCGGGGGACCTAGGTCGGCGTGCCTTGCAGTGGCGCGCAGGTCTTGCTCGATGTCTCGAGCGCGTTGGAAGGTCTGATCCAAAGTTTCGGTCCCATATGTGGGTAAGGTGCGACGGATATCTGAGCGGAGACCATTCCTAAATTTGGATAGCTACAGTTCGGGGTCCTCTTGTAGGTTGCAACGGAATTGGAGCGTCTCGAAGGTGAGACGATACTCCTCGACGGTACTAGAACCCTGGTGAAGGCGACTATACTGATCAAGGAGTCGCTGCCTATACGAGGCGGGGACATAACGCTCGCGGAGGCAATAACGCATCTCCGCCCACTCGGTGACCGGGGGTAAACCCTGTTACGCATTTTGGCGCTCCAAGTTCTCCTAGTGTAAACGCGCAGGACCCTCAAGTAGGGTGCGCACGTACCAAACGCGGGACCCATGTGGGAGCCTAGTAAGGTCAAAATGGGCATCAACGGACGCGACCCAATCGAGAAACTCTGTGGGATCAAGGCGACCCTTGAAAGGTGCAGGGGTATGTCGAACATAGCGCATGACATCGTGGTCCTCGCGGGGACGTTCGACGCGGTTCGGGGTGGGTGTTCTGGGTGCGGCCCAAGCGTGGCCGAAGTGCCCATTGGGCTGAGGACCTTGGGCGGCCCAAACATCATCATCATCTAGGGGTTCATTCCCTAGGGCTGGGTTCCTAGGGGTCTCGTACGACCGTGTGCGACCCCAATCTTCCTCGTGGGCGCGCGGCCGGGCGAGTGCAGTCAAAGGGGGTACTTCTCTTGTAGGGGCTGGGTGTGTGGACACCGGAGGATTCACCGGAGTTGGAAGTTCACGCTCTGTGACCCAGGGGCGACTAAGGAGGTGATTGAGTCCAGCCATAATCTGATCGAATTTGGCGTCGGTGCTAGCTTGTTGGGCGTCCACGCGTGCGATTGCGCAGGACGGGCTTGCTGGCCTTGAAGCTGAAACAAAACCAAAGGAACACAAGGACTCCAACCACGCCTCTGATGGTGGATGGGAGGGGTGAAAAGAAGGAGAAAAGCACAGCAAGAACTCGTAAAGAAACAGGCGAACCTGACCCACCGGAAGGGTGGCATTTACTCCAATCAGAAAGCTGAAACAACTTGGAATTGAGGCATCCTTGACCCGAACGACGAAGGCGAGGCTCCGGCTCGACTTCTACAAACGCTGGCGACTCTAACTCATCAGGAGGTCTCTCCACTCTAAGAGAACTGAACTACACTACAGCCCAACCTCCTCTTTTATAGAATGGAGGGGTGGGAACAAACAAAACACATAGGAGATGAACAACTTTAACAAACTACCTACTCTAGCAGGCCACTAAGTGGTCAAGCTCCGACTAAAGACAAAACGTAACAAACTTCCTAACTAATATTCTTTGGGGCAGGAGGCATGATTCTGCGTCTTTGTACGGGCTGTGGTTTAGACGCGTTCCGAGCACATGGCGACGAAACAACAGAATTTCGATGTTGTGGGCTGGGCCACCACTGTTGCCGCTCGATCTTGGGCCGTGTTGTTAATGACATTGAGTAGCCCGCTTTGGCTTGGGTCTTCAAGGGTCGGGCTTGTCGGGCCCTTGGGCTTAACTTCTTCGGTGTGGATGGGAAGAGGGCTAATGACGCCCAAGAAGCGGTTCGGTGGCTTGCTTTGGCGTTGGGATCGCCGGATTTCCACCTTGTTGGGCTCCATTGGATCATCATTGGATGGATCAACATGGTAGGGAGGGCGGTGTACATCGAAGCGGGGTCGTCAGGGCTGTAACGAGTCGTCAGGGGCGAACACGGCCTGGCCGTGTTCTCCTTCACGGCCGTGTTCACTGGTGCCGAAATCCACAGAATGCTGCGTTGATTTCACGGCTGGGCCGTAACTGATTTTACGGGCCATATTCTTCGTCACGGCCTGGCCGTGTTCGCTGGGGCCGAAATCCACAGAATGTTGCGCTGATTTCACGGCAGGGTCGTAATTGATTTTACGGGCTGTATTCTTCATCACGGCCTGGCCGTGTTCTCCTTCACAGCCGTGTTCGCTGGGGCCGAAATCCACAGAATGTTGCGCTGATTTGACGGCGGGGTCGTAACTGATTTTACGGGCCATATTCTTCATCACGGCCTGGCCGTGTTCTCCTTCACGGCCGTGTTCGGAAGCAGACTTCGCGGTTGCGGCCGTGTCTGCGGCCGTGTCTGTGGCCGTGTCGACATTTGCGTCCCGGAGCGACCGTGTCACGACCGTGTCTGGGCGCACGGCCTGGCCGTGTCTGGGTCCTATGAACTCCGATCGTGCTGAAATCCTGGCCGTCTTTTCCCCACGTCCTGGGGAGTCTTCCTCAGTGTCTTTTAGGGGCCTTGGGCTGTCCCCAAGTGTATCCATAGGCTCGTTTGCTCCTGCATCAGCTGTGGTGGTGATGCATTATAGTTCCTAGCCTGAAATCCTAGTGGTCTGAAATTGTTCTATTGGGGTTGCCTGAAGTTTCCTTGTGGGGGCTGGGTTTGCTGTGGTGGAACTTGTCCAGGCTGCATTGGCTGAGTTGTTCGGTATGAAAAGTTCGAGTGGTTGCGCCATCCTGGATTGAATGTGCTGGAGTATGGATTGTTATTTGCATTGAAGTCTCCAACAGCATTCAATTGCTCAGAGTGAATTGCAGCCATCTGTCTATCTCCTACCTGACAATTTGCCCCTACATGACCTGCAACTCCACATACCTCACAAGAAATAGCATTAACATCCATTGAATTATGCATGCTCGGACAAGTGGGACTCTATGGGAAGGTCATGCAGGTCAATGGGTTTGTGAGGTTGATGGCCCATGACGATCTGGAAAGCACTAAGACCTGTAGACCTATTGACGGCACTATTGTATGCAAATTCTACCATGGGGAGGATGTGACACGTCCCGCAAGTGCACGGTTATGTTGAAGTAATATAAAAGATGTCGAATCCCACAAGGAACAAGGTTGAGTACTAGAAAATCTAAGTTTTAATAGCTAGGTGAATCGAAACGTGGTTTTGAAAACTAAAATCGAAAACAAAACAAGACAAGCAATCACAACTACGCCAGTTAAGAGTAAATATGGGAGAGATATCGGGGCTATGGTTTCCACCGCGCTGACTATTTCAATCGCACAAGACAGATATTAATTATTTGGACTATTGGTTTTGCATAAGGAATCTAACCCTATGGTACAAGGTGTCCTCTCTCGATTGTACACCCCGGTGTTTGGCTTAGACCAACCTCCTACTTTCGCTGTGGATTGTTCTAAGACAAATCCAATGAGTTCTATTGGCAGATTATGAAACCCTCGAGCGAATACCAAGCACTCTCGTGTCGGGGTATCACAAGTTTTACAAAGAGATTCCACCCTTATGATCCTCCTCTCGGTATGAATCGTAACGGCTAATACATGAAAATACTCGGCCAAGGTAAAATCACGGAATAAGCACATCAAAGTAAAATATGCTCATAATTCATTCCAAATAACGAAAATTGAAATAAAGTTTGCGATCAAAATCATCAGTGGGCTTCAACCAAGCCCCGAAATAGGGTTTACGCTACAATCACCATTGAAATGCTCAAAAATCTCTCTTTTAGCATAGGAAAATCACAAGGAAGAGTTTCTAAAGAATAGGAGACAATAAACCGAAACAAATCATGAAGAATCAAGGCGCTCCGATGATCAGATCTCCGAAAATCACCCCGGAATCGTGTTTTCACCGTGTTTTTTCGCTCTTGCCACTTTGTCATGTGATTATTTGATCATTAGGGCATAAATTTAGGGCTTTTATATCCTATGCGTTCTCCTTCGTAAGAGCTTTCCATAGAGTCCTTACTTGCCAAATTTGGACTCCAAACGGGTTGGAAATCATGGAAAATCCGAATCAAAGTCGGACTCGTCGTTACCTGGGTCAGAATCACGGGTGAACCCCGCCGGGTTCACCTGGCCGTGATTCATTCTGGGCATTCTGGCTGAAAGAAGCGCAATGAACCACGCCGGGTTCACCTGGCTGTGCTTCGCTCTGGACTGTTCTCGGCCTAAAGGAATTCTGGTGAACCCCGCTGGGGTTCACCCGGCCGTGAAGCTCTTTGTGAGGTTCTGCTGGTTGACAAAGAAACTGGTAAACCCCATGAGGTTCATCTGGCCGTATTTTTCAGGCTAACTCCGTTTGAGCCCAAATTTGACGTGTAACTTCGTCTTTGTATAAGAAATCGTCCTATAGGCTTAGAATCTTCAAAATATGTCGAAAAAGGGTGATTTTACCTGAAATTTCACAAAAGCATCAAAAAGTGAAGATTCCAAAGCATTTAAGCAAATAAGCCTTAAAAGAGTATAAAAGTGTCAAAATAAGCCTGGATTTAACATGAAATAGCTATGAATATTACTACTAAAATGCAAGGCATCAGGATGGTATCCCAAGACCATGGGTGATCGCCTATGAGGCATCGAAGGTTGCCCAAATTGCGGTTAACCACCTCAGTTTGCCCTTCAGTTTGGGGGTGGTATGCGGTAGAGAACTTCAGGGTGGAGGACAAAAGGGCCCAAAGTGAGCGCCAGAAGTGGCTCACAAACCGCATATTGCGGTCGGACACAATGGTTAAAGGAAGGCCATGGAGATGGACAATCTCCTTGAAGAAAAGATGGGTCATGTGGGACGTATCGGCAATTCGTGTACAAAGAATGAAGTGTGCCATTTTCAAGAACCGGTCTATAACCACGTAGATGGAGTCGAAACGAGAAGCGGTTCGGGGTAGCCCACGGACAAAGTCCATGCTAAGGTCGCTCCAAGGACCTACAGCGAACGGCAAAGGGGCATAGAGGCTGGTGTTCACGGGTTGGGGTTTGGCCATTTGGCATGTGCCACAATGGCGCTCAATGTCCTTGCGAAGGAAAGGCCAAAAGAGGCGCTCCTCCACCATCTCAAGGGTCTTGTCACGGCCGTGATGGCTGGCGACACCACCCGCGTATAGCTTGAGCAAAAGATGATCTCGAGGCGATGACCGGGGAATGCATAAGCAGTTTCCCAAGAAAAGGTAGCCCTCACAAAGCTGATACGGGGACTCAGTCAAGGTGGCATAAATGGCACTGAAATCGGAACACGTGGTGTACTCCTCCTTGACGTGGTGAAGGTTGTTGACTCGGGTGCGCATCACACACAAAAGGGTCTGAACTCGACTTAGGGCATCCGCAACGACATTTTCCTTACCCGCCTTGTGGTTGATCACGAATGAGTACTGCTGTAAGTACTCGACTCACTTGGCATGGCGGGCACCCAACTTTTTTTGCGCACTAAGGAAGGACAAAGCCTAATGATCACTATACAACACGAACTCGCAGTGGAGGAGGTAGTGCCTCCATTGATGAAGGGACTGAACTATGGAATAGAATTCCTTGTCATACATCGAGTAATGCTGCCGGACAGCGTTCAACTTCTCACTAAAGAAGGCAACAGGGAGACCTTCTTGGCTAAGGGTACCGCTGATCCCAATACTAGAGGCATCGCATGCAACCTCAAAGACTTTGGAGAACTCCGGGAGGCGCAAAACAGGTGCGGTCATGATGGCATCCTTAAGGGCGTCGAAGGCACGTTGAGTGACGGTGGTCCACTCAAAGTTGTCCTTGGACAGACGTTGGGTCAGCGGGGTTGCAATCGTGCTAAAACCCCAAATGAAACAGAGGTAAAAGTCCGCGAGACCCAAAAAAACTGTGGACCTCGAACACGGTGTGGGGTTCAGGCCAATGCCAGATGGCTTCAATCTTGGTCGGGTCAATAGAAAGATCCTCATCAGAGACAATGTAACCCAGAAATGGACTCGATTGGTCATGAAGGTGCACTTCTTCATATTATGGAAGAGGCGCTCCTTCCGCAGGAGGTCAAAGGTTTAGCGAAGATGCTCCAAGTGCTCTTCTTGGGTCTAACTAAAAATCAGAATGTCATCAAAATTAACGACCAGGAACTTGCCCATGTAGGGCTTAAGGACTTAACTCATGAGCCGCATAAATGTGGACGGGGCATTGGATAACCTGAATGGCATGACAAGTCATTCATAGAGAGTGTCCTTGGTCTTGAATGCGGTCTTTCACTCATCACCTTCGCGGATGCGGACTTGGTGGTATCCGCTACGAAGATCAAGTTTGGAAAACCACGATGCTTCAGAGACTAAGTCCAACATGTCATCAAGTCTAGGTATGGGGAACCTATACTTGATGGTGATTCTATTGATGGCGCGGCTGTCCATGAAAATGCGCCACGACCCATCCTTCTTGGGCGTGAGCAAGGCGGGTACCACACAGGGACTTAGATTTCTCGCGGATGTGCCCCTTGGTGAGGAGTTCATCCACTTGATACTGCAGTTCAACATGTTCAGTGGGGTTCAAACGATGGTGGCGCAAGTTGGGGAGAGGTGTTCCTGGGACAAGATCAATGGCCTGTTGGATCTCCCTATCCGGAGGGAGTCCATGGGGTAAGTCCTTAGGGTTGATGTCAGCGAACTTAGTAAAAAGGACAGAGATCTCAAGGGGAAGTGTTGCATCGCTGGAGGGAGAAGGATCCGGTGACTCACGCACCATTAAGGCATAGACGACCTTGGACTCGGTGGTTTCGCGCATAAGCGCGGAGGTGCGCATGAGGGACACTACGACCGGTGCCAGAGGAGCAACTATGGGCCGGACGATCACACCCTTAGAGGTGGACGCACACAACTCCTTAGGTGGGGCCGGGATCAATCGAATTTTTTGGTCATTGTAGTCGAATACATAAGTGTTCGACCGACCGTAGTGAACCACATCCCTATCGTATAGCCAAGGGCATCCTAAGAGGACGTGGGCAATATCCATGCTGCCACATCACACCAAAGTTTCTCGCGATAGTCCCCAAAAGCAATGGGAACTTGACAACTATGGGTAACCGGAAGGCTCGATGCGTCGACCCACGCAATTGAATAGGGTTTCGGGTGGGGCTCGAGGGTAGGACCAAAGCGAGTGATCGCGGTCCGGGAGGCCACGTTCAAACTACTTCCCTCGTCAATGACAATCTTATATGAGTGCCCGTTGCACTTGATGTAAGTTGTAAAGATATTTATGCGCCTTCAATCCTCAGAGGGCGGGGTTTGAACAAGGGTGCACCGCATAACCGCAAGTGTGGGGTGACCCGACTCATCGCCACTCATGTAACACTCGGCCTCGACATCGTGTTCTGCACGCTCGCGGGTAATGGTGGCTACACGAGTGTGACTTTTGTCTACGAAGGCGAACTTCTTAGGTCAATCCCTAGAGTAGTGGCCTAGTTGAAGACATTTATAACAATGGTCTCGCTTGGTCGAGCCAACGATGGGGGCCTTGCCCTTCTACTCCCAAGTGGGGCGAGAGGGGGCTGCCTCTGGGGCTGGGCGATGAGGGGAGCCCTGGACCTTGGGTGTAGGACACGGGTCGAATCGAGGTTCGGGGTTCTCAGCCCGAGGGGTGCAGGGGCACCGCGGTGGGACAAACTCGCTGCGTCGGGCCGCAGCACGAAGGTATTGCTCAATGTCAAGCGCATGCTGGTAGGTTTGGTCTAATGATTCCGAGCCATACGCAGGAATGGCGCATCGGATTTCTGCGTGGAGGCCATTCTTGAACTTAAACAAAACTAACTCAGAGTCTTCTTGCAAGTTGCAATGTGTCGAAGGTTAAGCAATATTCTGCGACAGAACTCGACCCTTGTTGGAGGCTACTATACTGGTCTCGAAGTTGCTGTCTATATGAAGGGGGCACGTACCGCTCGCGGAGGTGATACTTCATTTCCTCCCAATGAGTGATGGGAGGGAGTGTGAGCTGCTCATTTTGGCGCTCCACATTCTGCCAATGCAGATGTGCGGGCCCTTCGAGCAAGGTGCGGATATACCGGACATGTAGGTGTGGAGGCACAATCACTCAAGTCGAAATATGAGTCGACGGAGGCACCGAATCTAGGAATTTCATGGGGTTAAGGCAGCTTTTCAGGATTCAGCTTGCCTGCCTATGATCCTGGAAACAACCAAAGAACAAGGAAAAGACAGGCGAACCTCACCCATCGGCGGCGGTGGGATTTACTTCTTATAATGTAGGAAACAACTTTGAAGTTGAGGCGTCGACCTCGACCCATACAAACTCTGAAGGCGAAGCACCGACTTCGACTTCCATACACGCTGGAGTCTCTTAGCTCACCAGGAGAACTCTATCATCTACTAGAAAACTAAGGATTAAACTAGCCTAGCCTCCTCTTTTATAGAACAAGAGGGGAGGGAACATAACAAACTAGTGAAAGACAAGAATCCTAACTAATTACTAACTCTTGCAACCCCAAAAGTGGTCAAGCTGCAGTTACAAGACAAGAGAAAATAAATTTCTACCAACTAAAGTGAAGCTCTTGCGCATGTTCTTTTGTCCTATGTACGGCCGGGGCGGCGGGTCAGTATTGTCGTAGCACGCTCTTGACCCGTATTGTTGAGGTGGTTGCAATATCCGTCTTGGGCTGGGTCTTCATGAGGTTGGGTCGCAAGGCTCTTGGGTGGAAGCACTTCGGTATGGATTGATAACGGGCTAACAACCCCCATGTAGCGGTCCGGTGGATGAGATGGGCGTTGGGACCATCGAATTTCCACCTTGTTGGGCTCCTTTAGATCCTCCTTGGATGGATAAACATGGTAGGGAGGGTTATGCATGTCAAAACGGGGTCGTCAAGGTGAAATGACGCCTTCTGGGGTGAACATGGCCTAGCCGTGATGCTGTTCATGGCCATGATCAGGTCTGCCAGAGTCTACTGAGGTGATCATGGCCTGGCCGTGATGGTGTTCACGGCTGTGATCAGTTGTGCCAGAATCTACCGCGGTGTTCATGGCTTGGCCGTGCTACTCGTCACGGTTGTGACCGTGTTCGCGTCCGAAATCACTAGTTTTTTCGATTTTCGCTTAGGTGATCACGGCCTGCCCGTGCTTCTCTTCACGGCCGTGATCAGGGTTGCTGGAATTCGCTGAGCTCATCACGTCCTGCCTGTAATGACATGCACGACCATGCTTACAACTTGAATTCTTCACCGAGGCCGTCACACCCATGATGGGCTTCATGGATTACCCATGTTTAGTGCTAACTTCTCCTACATCACACATCTTACTATCCCTGCAGTAATAGCAAAACAAAGAAAGTCTTTCCCATTTGGCTTATTTTTCATCCACGTTAATTTCATAGTTAAATGTCCGCTAGCTTAAAATAATTATGCCCAACTTGTTAGTCTATTGATGAAGTGATGGAGAGTTGAAAAGTTATCTGATGGTAATTTATTCTACTCGAAAGTGTGGCATACTATTATTGGCAATAAAACTTGAGAATTTTTCTATCAAACACAAAAGTTTCATGCGATTGATGACCTACATACATCAGATTGGATAAAAGTGGCTACTTTTCTATACAAAATCTTCCCTTGCCAGTGTATGAAACTCTAAACAGATTTTCTAGAGTCTCATGTGTATGTAGATTTTTTAAAGTTAACTCTAATGATTTATGGAATAAATATAAAGAACTAGTTATCATCATATAATTAATTATCTATTCAAAATCAAATATGCTTAATCAAAATTTACCATTAATAGACTATAAAAAACAAGGAAGCGGATTGTCAGTGCATAAACTAAATAATCAGGGGCATTTTTGTCCGAAAGACACGTGCCCCGAGTCGGCGAGTCCCCAAACAACAAACAAACCACCCACGATTACCATTAATTTAAATCTGCCGACCCTAAATTTATTTATTCGCTTCTTTTAAAAATCTCACCTCATCTCCTCTGTCTCTGTCCCAGCGCCCCACGCTCTCCCCTCCATGGCCGCCTCTCCTACGCAGCTCCTCCTCTTCTCTCTGTGCCTCCTCCTCGTCGCACCTACTGGCACCTCGAAGCCCCTGCACCGACAAACCCTCGTCGTCACCCCTCTCACAAGCCCCGCTGCCATCCTCCTTGACGGGGACGCTGATGAGCTTACCACTGTAGTGGAATCTGATGCAACCCTCTCCTCTTCGTCCTCCGTCCACTTCCATCTTTTCCACCGCGACTCTTTCCTCGGTGCCTCCTCTACCCCAGAGCAGATCCTCCGTCTCCGCCTTGATCGAGACGCCGCCCGGGTGGAAACCCTCCTTGCGGTGGCCCAGCCGCCACCAGCTGCTGCGAATGCAACTTCCCGGCGGGGGTTTAGTAGCACGGTGGTGTCAGGTCTCGCCCAGGGAAGCGGCGAGTACTTTGCCAGGATTGGGATAGGGACGCCTCCCAGGTACTCCTACATGGTTCTCGACACCGGCAGCGACGTCGTCTGGCTCCAGTGCGCGCCGTGCCGTCGCTGCTACTCCCAGTCTGACCCGATCTTCGACCCTCGGAGCTCACGCACCTATGCCGCCGTTCCCTGCGACGTTCCCCTTTGCCGCCGCCTCGATCTCGCCGGGTGCGACACCCGGCGCCACAGCTGTCTCTACCAGGTCTCCTACGGTGACGGATCTATCACTACAGGCGAGTTCGCAACGGAAACTTTAACATTCCGGCAAAGCATCAGGATGCCCCGCATCGCCCTCGGTTGCGGCCACGACAATGAGGGCCTCTTTGTCGCCGCGGCTGGTCTCCTCGGCCTTGGCCGAGGGAGTCTCTCATTTCCGTCCCAGGCGGGGCAACGGTTCGGCCGCATGTTCTCCTACTGCTTGGTAGATCGGACCTCCGCCGGCGCGCCGAATCGGTCATCGTCGGTGGTGTTCGGTAGCTCTGCCGTGCCAAGGGCTTCGTCGCGGGTGGCGTACACTCCCCTGGTAAGGAACCCTAAGGTGGACACCTTCTACTACATCGAGCTCATGGGAGTAAGCGTGGGCGGGACGCGCGTGCTCGGAGTGCTAGCATCGGACCTCCGGCTGGATCCGACGACGGGGAGAGGAGGGGTGATCGTGGACTCAGGGACGTCGGTCACACGGCTGGCTCGGCCTGCGTACGAGGCGCTGCGTGACGCGTTCAAGTCCGGGACGACGGGACTGAAGGTTGCGCCGGGAGGGTTCTCGCTGTTCGACACGTGCTACGATCTGTCCGGGCAAACGGAGGTGAAGGTGCCGACGGTGGTGCTACACCTGGCGGGCGGGGCGATGGTGTCACTACCGGCGGAGAACTACTTGATCCCGGTGGACACGAGCGGCACATTCTGCTTCGCCTTGGCAGGGACCGACAGTGCTGTTTCCGTCATCGGAAACATACAGCAGCAAGGATTCCGGGTGGTCTTCGACGGGGAGAAGTCGAGGGTTGGGTTCGTGGCGCGTGGCTGCTAAGTGAATCAGCGGCGACGCGACATGGCCGGAAAAATTGACAAAAGAAGCGAGTAAGCGGAGAGTGCCTTTGCGGCTTGTTTGACCTCACCCACCTACCTTGGGAAAATTACTGTTTTGCTTCTATTCTACTAGTGTTGTTGTAAATTGTAATGGCACGGAAAAAGGGTTAATTAAAGGCATTACTTGTATCCATCCAATCGAGTGTATTGGTCGGAGTAATGGTAAAGAATAAAATGCGTAAAAAAAAATAAAATAAAATAAAATGCGTGGAAAGACGGGAAGGTAAAGTGAAAGCACAGAGCACATGGGGAAGCGAGAGCGACTCGCTCCAGCTGTTGTCGTTTGGCTCCTCGTAGCCGTTGTATCCGTCTGCTGTACGGCTGGCTTGTTGCATTTGAAACTTGAAAGAAAGAGCTTGGAAGCTTGAAATTTCACAATTAGAGACTTGCTGTATTTATAATCTATTTCTTGCCGTTGTATCCGTCTGCTGTACGGCTGGCTTGTTGCATTTGAAACTTGAAAGAAAGAGCTTGGAAGCTTGAAATTTCACAATTAGAGACTTGCTGTATTTATAATCTATTTCTTGCCGTTGTATCCGTCTGCTGTACGGCTTGTTGCATTTGAAAGAAAGAGCTTGGAAGCTTGAAATTTCACAATTAGAGACTTGCTGTATTTATAATCTATTTCTTGCGACCAACTTCCTATCATTCTAATTCAGCTCGTATTTCTGAATAAAATTATAATTTATTTTATCAACTAATCCAAAATATTCCATGAATTCTAACTATGGGATTGGTGCTATTACAAGTGTTAAGAAGTTTGGAATCGACAAGAATAATAATGGAAGGATTCTAATATCATATCATCAATATATGAAATACAGAGAGGAGAGATCCCTAAGATTCCCCAAATGGGAATCGCCACTTGCAAAGTTTATCAAGATCATTCTAGAAAGAATTTGATAACAATATTAGAGATGATGTGATTATAATAAAATAATGAATCTTGAAAAATTGAGAAAACTTAATTTGATTATAAAAACTCCAATGACTAGTAAAAGATTAACAATGTACGAAAAATAAAATCTCATGATTAGTCACTTGAATTGACTTCTCATAGAATTAAGATTCATATTGATGTTGAGAAGTTGCATGACCATAAGGGTTCTACAAATAACTATCCGAAAATGTCAAAGTTTTGGGCTTCAATCCACTTAAGAAGAATGAGGATTATTGCAAGTTGATGGCTAGACTAGCAAGGGGTAATTGTAGAAAGAGAAAGAAGAAGAAGTTGTCTCCAAACCACCTAATACCCGTGCATAAAAATTCCATCAAAATTTCATATAATTTTGGATAATATTGAATTGATTGTTTCATAGTTTTGGGACTTGTTTGTAGGCTTTTGTGATCGGTTTTTAGTGGAATGTGATAAAATGAGTTGATCAAGCTAGGATTTATCCTAGCTACAGGTGTGTTATTTTTTTAGGTCTCTTAATCAAGTGACACTAAAAATTCATGATAGTGTTCAAATGAATTAGTATAAGACATTAATTACATTTGTTATATTAATTTATTTGAGAATCAAGAAATATAAGGATTAAGCTATACATGTCATATCTCATAACTCATAGTCAATCTAGGTACCAAGGTTAAAAGATCTAAATTATGTACTGACATTATGACATACATGGTTAACTCAATTATGATAACTTGTGACTTAGATGACAATGGTGTGTCATTAGGCACCACTCATTATTTATAATAATATAATGAGATTCTATTATCACTATTAATATCATAAGAACTTATTCCGTCACACACAAAGATTAATTAGAGTCTTAATATAGGATAAGTCAAAATGTATAATAGTGATGGCAGTTACCATAGTGATAGTAGCTACTGGTTTTGTACCACATACATGACACTTTTTTAATTAAATTAAATGGAAGTACTTAATTTTATTTTTTGATCGACACTAAGCATATCACGTGGAGATACGGAGGCATGGATGAGATCACATAGTTTCACATGTAGTTGTGGACCATGTTTAATTGTAACAGTAATGGTAATATGTAATCTCATCTAATTACAGCAAGTGTACTTTCACAAATATTATGAATAACTCTATTTTTCATATGACATATCTATAAAAAAAAATATATGATATTATCATAAATATATTATAGGCTTTTTTCTATTAAGTTTCAATTTCAATTGAAAAGTAGTGTGATCATTTTAAATTTATATTATAAATTTCAAATTTTTTTATTTTAGTAGATTCTAGCTTCTAATAAATGCAAGAATTCATTGTTAATTACTCCTAAAGAGTTTAGAACACCTTTGATTAAGAGATTTATAATACATACAGAGTAAAGACAAATGGCTAAAGAATAAGGTGATTTATAATTTTTTGTAATGACACGGTTTACAATTTGATATAAGAGTACTTCATCAAGACTGATGTTCATTAGACATAGGCCATGGAGAAAAATCTGAATTGTGTTGTAACAACATTGAGGAACTACGCCCCGATACGAAGTATTGATGTACGCACCTCCCAAATAACATTACTAACAATGTGCGCTAGGTATTCATCGTCTATGACTATGTTCGAATTGAGCGCCCGGGCTATAGGACCAAACATTTGGACTTTGGTGAAGTTGGTGAAAAAGTCATGGGGGCCAAATGTTCGGAGTTTGAATAAACAAGCCGATGAGCCAAGCGTTTAAAATTTGGTGAGTGAACGGAATTTGGTGAACGAGTCGTGAGACTAAATGTTCTAAGTTTAGACGAACGGGCTGACGAGCCAAGCATTTGTAATTTGGTGAATGGGCTATGGGGCCAAACATTTGAATTTGGGTGAATGGGCTACTGGGACAAATATTCAAAATTTAGGTTAGTGAATGATAAATGAGCCGCAGAGCCAAACGTTCAAAATTTGGGTGAACGAGCCATGGGCCTAAATGTTCGAAATTTATTGAATGGGTCATGAGGTCAAATGTTCAAAATTTGAGTAAATGAGCCGTGGGGCAAAATGTTTGAAATTTGGGTGAATGGGCCATTGGGCCAAACACTCAAATTTAGTGAACAGGTTGTGAGACCAAACGTTCAAAATTTGGGTGAATAGGTCGTTGGGCAAAACATTCAAAATTTGGATAAACGGGCCATGGGCCAAACGTTCAAAATTTAGGTGGATGGGTTATTGGGCAAAATATTCAAAATTAAGATGAATGAGCCAATGGGCAAAATGTTTGAATTTTGATGAACGGGTCATGGGACCAAACGTTCAAAATTTATTTGGTTGTGAATGAGCCGTAGGGCCAAATGTTTTAAATTGGTGAATGGGCCATGGGGCCAAACATTAGAATTAAATAAATGGGCCAATAGGCCAAGTGTTTAAAATTTAGTGAATAGGCCGCGGGCCAAGCGTTCGAAATTTAGGTAAATTAATTTCAGTCTTAGAAAGTTTGTTACGTAGATCTACTTAGATCGAGGTCTCTGATCACAAATCTAAGATCAAATCTGGAAAGATCAGACCCAATTTAGTAAGGGTCAATGGTTGTATCATCTTCGAAGCCATCCGATTGGCTTAGATTTGTGTAAGTTATTTTCAGCCATTGATATTTTAATTCATCGACCTGCTTTGATCCAGAGCTCTAATCAAAAATTCAAGTTTAAATTTAGGAAGATCATACTCAATTGAGTAAGGATCAATATTTGAATCATTGCGAAAGCTATCCGATTGGCTGAGATTTAGGTGAATTAATTTCAGCCATTGAAAGTTTGATTCATAGATCTGCTTTGATCCAGACCTCTGATAGAAAATCCGAGGGTGGATCTGGAAAGATCTGACCCAAATGAGTAAGGATCAATATTCGGGTCACTTTCTAAGTCATCTGATTAGCTGAGATTCAGGTGAATTAATTTCAGCCATTGAATATTTGATTCATAGATTTGCTTTGGTACAGATCTCAGATAATAAATCTGTGGGTGGATCTGGAAAGATCTGACCCAATGAGTAAGGATCAATATTTAGATCATTTTAAAAGCCATCTGATTGGCTAAGATCTGGGTGAATTAATTTCAGCCATAGAAAGTTTGATTTGTAAATCTGCTTAGATCCTGGCCTCTAATAAAAAAATCCAAGGTCAAATTCAAAAAGATCATACTCAATTAAGTAAGGATTGATACTTGGATTGTGTTAAGAATTGTTTGATTAACTTGGATTTGTGTGAATGAATATCGGCCAGCGACTATATAACATTAAATTTGGATCGTTTGATTTTGAGATTAAATTCTAATGGTTGATTTCATGAGAATTAATCAGGATTGTTGGTAAGCCCCACAAGCGTACGGTCTATCAAAGTAGTAAATGATATCGTTCCCACAGGGGGCAGGTGTCAAGTACCAACCATTAGTATCATTGAAAGCTAGATGATTTAAAATTTAATCAAGAAAACAAATGAACTACCTAAGTAGACTCTAATTATCGATTTCAAAATAAAACAAATTAGCAACTAGTAGGGGGAAATTCAAATTTTTCAAGGGTTCGGGACCTTAGGTTTCACCTCGTCAGATGAATGATAACGTAAAACAACGAATCACAATTTAATGGATAGAAAACAGATTACCTTCTCTCGAAGCGTAATCTGACGGTGAATTGTTTAAGGCGATCTATCCTTCGGTACGGATTACCTTCTCTCGAAGCATAACCCGGTGTCTACTTAAGCAATTAAAAAATTAACTTAAGAAAGACCCAGTGAGTTCCATGATGATCGTTGGTCCTCGAGTAACGTTAAATTACTCTTGTAATTCAAAATTACAAGTTAAGATTGGGCAATCGAGTGTTACGATTCACCCTTCGGTACTTCTCGTAACACTTAACACATACAAATATTTGGCCAAAATATTACTACGCAATAAGCACACCCAATAATAATAAGCAATTCACTTAATAGGTACTCTAAGATTCATACAATGTGTATTACATATTATGAGTTTTCCAATGGGCTATGTCCAAGCCCCGAACAAGGGTTTTACTCAACCAAATACATCATAAACACATGAAAACCCTAGGAGAATGAGTTTGAAAGTTAGGGAAATTACTAGTCGAGGTTAGGAGACGATAGATCTTGAGTTTCCTCTCGAAAGCCCCCAAGAAAATCTGTCGAATCGAGTCCTCGAAGTCCCAAAATCGCTATTTTCGCCCTAGCCACGTTCTTCACAAAAATTATCTTCCTAACCGCCAAAAATTGTCGATTATATGCTTCCCTCGAAGCCTTGGGCGGTTAGGAATGTTAATTGGGAATTTTCCTCAATTTTCTGGCACTTGGAGCGTCAGATTTGATGAAAAACAGACGAACGGACGTGATCAGCGGATGCGATCACGGGCGTGCCGGCGAGCACAGGCAAGCCGTGTCTAACTCGAAAAATTCTGGAACACCTGAACACGGGCGTGCGCACGGCGGTGATGGCTCCGGTGAAATTCTGGATTTTCCTCAAGCACGGCCGTGACGGTAAGCACGGGCAGGCCATGCTCGATTCGCCAATTGCTGATTCTGAAGACGTGATGAACACGGCCGTGATCACAGGCACGAGCAGACCGTGTTCATCGTAGGAAGCTCTAAAAAAATTGAAATTTTGCCTGTCTTATGCTTGTAATATGCTGAACCTTTCCCTAACTTCAAATCTCGAATAATCTTCACGAAAATAAATGATAATGACCTTTATTTCATAAAGAAATGAAAAATATGTAAAGATTCTATACTTTATGGGAAAAAGATATAAAATTGTGACATAAAATAGAAGTTAAGCCTCAAATGATGGTATAAATAAGACTCTAAATCCTATAAAAATCACACCTATCAATTGTCTGATCAAAATTGGGTAGTTTTGAGCCATTGGATCAGGGCTAAAGTTTGGATCGTTGGATTGAAATTTGACAAAATTGGATCGTTATTTATTTGACCAAATATGAACGGTTGGACCGACCCTGGGAAATATAGACCATCGGATCGACACTGGAAAATCTGAAGCATCTAATTAGGATAAGAAGATCTGGGCCATCAAATCTTTGATGATCAAATCAGAGCCGTTGGATCGAGTTTGGATATAGATCATCAGATGATAAGATCTATGCTATTGAGAAGATCTAGCCACATGACCGTTAGATCCTCGATGATCAAATCTAAGCCAGCAATTTTAAATTTAATCTGAGTCATTTGATCCTTGGTGATCAAATCTAAGTTGTTAATCTTAAATTTAATTCGAGGCTTTTTATCTAAGCCATTAGTTTTAAGTTTAATTTAGGCCGTTGGATCATCTCTTGATGAAATCGGATGGATGGATTCAGTGGTGATTTTTTGTGTGGTGATTGTGACGAAGACAAGCACATCTCAGCCTTCATCTTTCGCCGTCCACTGCTCACCTTCTATTGCTCACCTACTCTGACTGAAGACTCCTTGCATTGCTTTGGAGCAGTGGTCGAAGTCTAACACCAGTCGACAGTGAATCAACATCGAACGAGTGATTTTCATTCAAAATAAAGGCAAAAAACATGGTCGCCAAAAAATCTATCGATTCGAGCAATCCAAATGTTTGATGGATAGATCTCTTCGTCTACTAGTGCGCACACTGGAGGAGAGGTGTGAGCGGAGTTTTGATTCGATTAGACGGCTAAATGACGCATTCGCCGAGGAAATCGGAGGTTTTCACGGCTGGAAGAGAAGAAGCAAGTGATTGCCAAAAAAATATTTGATTTCGGTGATCTAGCCTTTAGATGACCGAAGCCTTCTTGCTTGTCGATGCGCACACTCGAGGAGAGGGTGTGGATAGGGTTTTGGCTCAATCCGATAGGTGGATGTTGGATTCAGTGAGGAAAACTCTGAGGTGTTTGTGGCTAGGAAAACTATTCGGTCCCGGTGATCTGGCTGTCAAATGGCCAGATCCTTTTGTCTGTCGATGCACACACTCTGGCTCAATCCAATGGGTGGATGCACACACTTGAATGCATGGACGAAATCTGAGTTTGATTAATAGGACTCCCACAAGTGCATGGGTCTATCAAAGTAGTAAAATATCGATCCCACAGGGGCTAATGGACAAGTACTGACTGATTTCAAATTCACTAGCTAGACGGAGTTGAAATTGGTGAAGTTTTAAATACCGAACTAATTATGAGAGCAAGAACATAGACAGCAGGGATTGTACGAGAGAACTTGGATAAAAAATAAATCAGGATATGGGTTCACCTATTTGACCTCTTATGAGTGAATAATCAAACTCTAAGACTAACTTTCTATCAAGTTTAAGGGAATTTGTACCAAAGGTATAGGTTGCTCCCTCCGATGAACCTCCCCACTCCCATGGATTGGTTATCGGTCTAATCCGTATGAGTCCGGTGCACGGATGACCTTTCGGCCTACCCGATGCCTCTAAGGCCCTACACTCACGGCGGGCAAGTACAGCTTATCAATGGGTTTCCCCCAGATCTTAATTTACAAACCTTGCATCGGGAGAGTGTAGGTTCAAGTGCTCCCTCTTGGGCTACACAGGCATAGAGCACCATAACAATTAGACAAACCCTGACTCAAATGGTTCTGACGTGCGGACGACCTCTCGGCCTCCCCAATGCATCTAAGGCCCTACACTCACGGCGGGCAAGTACAGGTTATCAATGGGTTTCCCCTAGATCCTGATTTACAAACCTTGCACCGGGAGAGTGTAGGCTGAAGCGCTCCCTCTCGGATTACACAGGCATAGAGAAATAAGGGTCAAGTAAGGACTCAAAGAGCTTGGAGTAAGGTTATTATACACATAAGATAGTCAAAGGATTTCCCTAAGTCCTGCTTTAAAGTTTAAGCTACAATATCCATGTTCATTGCACAAGTACACATAAAGATATGCTCATTAATTCCAAATCTTAATCTAGAAGGTGTAGAAAATGAGATTGAAGGCTCCCCTAAACCGGATTTGGCACTGGAGATGATCAGTCAACGGTCTTTGGAAGTTCTTTAGGTAATGCAGGCGCTGCAAGAATATCTTCAATCTTCCCCTGTGCAAGTTCCCTTCCAAGCGTTCTCCTTCTTCCTTTGCTTTCCTCTCGTGAAATTCCTCTTGCTCTCTACTCAAGGTCCATTGAATCTTTCGTTGTCCTACTCCAAATCTCTTCTCAAAAATCAGATTTATGTTGCTTTTTTCCCTAAAAGCCTGCAAATAGCCTTATCCCTTTCTCCTCACGTAACCTCCATCATCATTTAAACTTCCCTCCAAAACTCCTCTCTAGGGCTTCTGATAGAGGGGGGGGGGGGGGAAAGTTACCAGGTTGCCCTCCTTCTTCCCCTTTGATTAAGTTAAGAAAACCATGGTTAAAATCTCAGTTTCAAAGGCGTGATTATGGTCATGGCCTGCTCAAGATTGCCCAGTTTTAGCTTCCAGGCACATAGGCATATTACGGTCATGATTTTGATCATGACCCGGTTGTGATTCTTAACAGAGGCTTCAATCGTTCTGAAAATCTCTAAGTGGATCCTTCTTAATGTTGAAAGGCCTCCTCTAATCTTGAAGTCCCATAATTTGTCTTCTTTTTTGGTTGTTTTGACCTGAAAACATGAAAATGCCAGCAGATGTGTAGATTTCATAAAGTAAGGCAAAAAAAAGCAATTATAGAGCGTAAACCATGGAATGAAGATGATTTCATCAATAAAATCATTCATAAAATGCTATATAAATATGTGTTAACAAATTTCCCCTAGACTTAAATCTTTACTTATCCTCAAGCAAAAGGAATGATAAGAAATAATTAGAACAGTGATGTCCCAACGAAAGTCATATTTCTTAATGATCTGAAAATGCTAAGACATAATCTAGTCACAAGATGCACAAAGCACTAGAGCTTGTAAAGATGTCAAAATGTAAAGCTAGGTATCAAGATTAAATCTATTGACAACATTTGTACTATAAGTTGGATATCGATGTCAAAAATTTACCCACCAAATGAGTTGAAATCCACTTGAGTGCCCAAGTAAAGGTAAACTTTACAAAGTATCAGTAAAGGTCGACGCTCATTACTTCGATACCACTGCATTTTTTTCTCTTCTCTCTCCTATTTACTTTTTTCCTTTTGTGTGCAATGCCAAGTTGAAACTTCGGCACCACTACTTCTTTTCCTTTGTTTTGCTTTTGCAGTGCCAAGTTGCAACTTCGATACTACTGCTCATTCCTTTTTTTTTCCTTTTGTCGGCAGTGCTAAGTTGTAACTTCGGTACCACTGTCATCTTTCTTTCTTTTGTTTTATAATATTAAGTCGTAACTTTGGTACCACTGCTATTTCTTCTTCTTTTTTTTTTCTTTCCCATTCTCTTTATAGTGCTAAGTTAGAGGAGCGCAAACCAAAACCAATACCAAAAGCTATCAAGAGGAACAAGTGTGGTGAGTGATTTGATCTATCTCTATCCAAGCATACAGTACACATGTAAAAGCACAGATTATACCTAGATACGAAGCTTATCAAAGTTCGATCATAAAGTGTTCAGTGTATAAGGAATCAAGTGACTAGAATATATCGTTCATTATATTATAGAAAATGAAGCTTTGTCAGCTTTACGTAATAAATATGATGTAAAATTTGTTCTTTTAAAGTAGCGGGGGTGTACAGAATGTTTTCAACACAGGATTATAGTAAGCAGGTAGCAGGAGATAAATCCAACCATGAATGAAACAGTTCAATCATCAAGTTTAAAAAACAATATGCGACATGTTCACATATTCAAATAGCATAGTTGAGATAGTATATTCTACATGGTTCATCAGCAAATTTAAAATGTCATAGTTAAAGCATTGACAGCAACATCGTTAAAACATCAAATACCATGTTTAAACAGCTTACAACAGCAAAGTTTTAAAAACAAAGTTTTAAACATGATGACCCTACGATACCAAAATATGTCAGGATAATAGCCAAAATATGTAAATCTCCCCCAAAGCTAGAGAATGCAACGTCCTCAATGCACGAACTATGTAAAAAAGGGATAAAAGAGGGGGACTTACAAAGGTGCAGTTCTACTCACTGCATTTGTCAGGGTTGTCGTCATCATTAGATGGGAATGAGTCCGAAATATGGTTCATGTTGTCACGGTCCTCATCATCACGTGTGGGGGGGGGGGGGGGGTGCTCCGAGAGATGTGTATGAAGGAGCAACTCAATGGTGTGGGTCATCTTAATCAGATGGGCTAGCTACCTCCCCTTTTTGCTAGCTGATCTGGGCGGATAAGTTGCAGCATGTCATCCATAGAGGGGCGAGCGGTGGTCTTTAGTTGGGCGTCAGAGGAAGAGCTAGGATCCATATCAAATGGTACAGTAGAATCCTCTAGAGTAGTGGGATCTGGGTGCATACGCCAATTGGTGCTGTCCCGTAATTGAGATCGTGGATGCTCGGGTACTCTGTGGAGAGTAGGAGGTCATCGATGATATGCATCTCCAGAAGACATCTTCGTTGAAGTTGGGAGGTCCGATGCAGGACGCCTCGTGTTGATGACCCATCAACCAGAAAGGGACTGATAATGGGCAACTTGGTGCTCGTCATGCATTTTTATCTTTGTTGGACCTAGGTGCTATGGCGGTGAAGGAGTTGGACGGGAAGCGCCGGCCGGTTGCTTGCCCATCGACTTCTTTTGAGGCAGCATGGTTGAGGTGGAAGAATCAGTCAAAGAAGCCAGAAAGTTGAAGGGATGTTGTTCTCATGAAGCACCGAAGAGTAGGTTATCAGAACAGAGAGTTCGGCAAAATAATGAGGGAAAACCTGGAGTGTAGAGATCACCGGACGAGGTCGAAGGGGTCACTAGAAAAGTGAGCAGTGGTGACTTGCTGGGGCAGTGCAGGTGGGCCTCGCGAGTTTTGCGGAGGAATGAGAACCCTCAGTGAAAAGGTCAGGCGGTGATAAGTTTAGAAGCTTGACAAGCTGGGCAGCAAGTCAGGATCCGATAATAGTTTAAGAATCATGCCCACGACTTTTATCATGACCCGGTCAATATCTTCTTTGGCTGACCTTTGCGCGTAGCTATTACGGCCGTGACCACAGTCATAGCCCCTGCCATGATTCTTTTGGCGAGATTTCTTCATTCAGCTTTGTAAAAATCCCGGTCAAGATTTCCATCATGATCTCGTCGTGATTTCTTTGTAAAAATTCTGCGTCCGCATTACCGGCCATGACTACAGTCACAACTCTGCCGTGATGTTCTCGTCGAGATGTCACAGTCAAGATTTTCATCATCACCCGGTCGTGATTCTCTCGCAAAATTTTGGTGCTGTCTATTACACATGTGATTTCAATCATAGGTCGGCTATAATGCTCTCATCAAAATTTTTGCATTTTGTCTTTGAGAAATCCTAGTCACGATTTTCATCATGACTTGGTCAATATCCCCTCAGCAAAGTTTCTGCACAGATTTTACGACCATAGTCACAGCTCGACCGTAAAGCTCTCGGCAAAATTTCTGTGTAGGCTCAGTGATAATCACGGTCATGATTTTCATCATGACCTACCCGTGATTTCTAGAAAAATGACCGAAAATGCCTCTCCCTTGGATTAGTTGAGGGATATACTTGTATCATACAAAACAAGCAGAAATATCAATAACTATAGCAAAATAATCAAGAACATATGAAAACCAAAATGATAAACAATGTAAGTAATGAAAGGCATAACAAAGCCAATATAACACTCCCAAAACAACTACAAACTGAATGTCAATGCTGGGAATAAATAAGTGAGCAAAGGACAAGTTTGGGCTGCCTCCCAAGAGAGCTAATTTAGGGTCTTCAGCTTGACCATAGCTTGTGTCATCCCGATAAGTGAGGGTCAGCGAGAGTCATAGTCATTGCTTGCTTTTTCGTGTAGCCAACATAGGGTTGTGCATTCAGCATGAAAGGGCTTCCTGTGCTCTTCAAGAACTGAAGATACTAGTCCATTACAGAGTTCCATGATGAGTTGAAAGTTGCTATAGATGGAGAAAAGTGTTTTGGCATCATGTCGATAGACTTTGGACTGGAAACTTTAACCTAAATGTTGTAATTTGCTGCCAAAAGTGCAGAATGGAGGAACTGCATAGCTATAAGGTTATCACCATTATCATATATCAAAACTTTGAAGCAGAGTAGATCAAAAACTATAATTAGGAGGAAGGCTAAATCTGAAATAGATAGAAGTAGGGTTTTCAAAATTGAACAATGCCTCCTAGTATCATTCCGAGACATAACAAAATAATCAAATCAACAAGGATTTTAGACCAATCATCAAGAAAACTCATCAAAATATATTAATATAACTAAACTACACAAACCATGAAAGCATCTAAAATAAACAAGGAAAAATGCTAGAAATAAAATAAACTAGAGTAAGATACTTGGGTTGCCTCCCAAGAAGCTCTAATTTAAGGTCTTTAGCTTGACCAATGCTTGAATATCATGGTGTTGCTGGTGGGTCACTAGCATAGTAAAGTGCATATAACCTCCTGCCTTTTTGCTGTCCTGAAAGAATTCCCACCAAAATAAATATCATGTATTTCAAAAGCAAGTTGATCACTATCATGTTAAACATCCTCAATCTTGGGACATATTCAAATTTAAATTTTAGATTTTCACTTATCTCAAGGTTAATGTTGTCAAGTGTCTCAGCTCTTGCATTTTCTACATTGATGGTTGGATTTAAGTCTTGTAGTTTGGAGTTTATATAAATATCAGTTTCAGTTGCCTCATCATTGTCATGAATCATGTAAAATTCCAATGGGTCTTTGTTGATTTTGGGGACATGAATTTCCTCAACTACTTGGTTCAAGATTTATTTGTTATAACATAACCCAAATCGCTTATCAGGTTTTACTTCCATCAAACTTTGGGGAAAAAGAATTTGTGGTTTATATGATGGCGGTAAAACGCACACTGATTCCTCTTCATCAACATTTATGATGCTAGTGTTTGATTCTTTCTCATCCAAATTACTCTCCAATTAACCTCACCTAACCCGCAACTCTTCACATGAGGCTCCTCTGACTCTTCCATGGGTTTGGCTAAGGTGATGGCTTGTTGAGCTCTTTGATTCTCCAATATGTTGCTGGGTGTAGACAAAGAATCTACCATGGAGGTTATCGCTTGTACTGCTTCAATTATACTATCATTTTGCATAGTTTGAGCAACAATATAGCTCTCAATCCTAGTTTCTAAGTTTGAATTTTGGGGTTGATTGAATTGCTACTGGTGGAAATCTACATATTTTCTAAAATTCAATTGTAGCATAGGGTTTGAGTCACTCCCGTAAAAGTAGTTTGAGCTATTCTGCCAATCCAAATCATAGGTGTTAGAGTATGGGTCAATGGCAATTGAGATCTCTAATTGGCATTCATGAGAAAAATGACCTATACATCCACAAATATCACAAGAAGCATAAGGTAACATTGCAGGATTGATATCTGATGAATCAAGTATCATGCTAGAGTATAGATCAATGAAAAATGGAATCCCCAATTGGCATTCATGAGTAGAATGACATGTACATCTACAAATATCACAATAAACATAAGGCAACATTTTTTTAAAAAAATTCAGAAATTCTAGATGATAGAAAATTCAGTCACAAGAAACAAAAATTATAAAAAATAAAAACTATAAAAGAAAAAGTCTAGTCTAGCAACTTCTCAATCTTGTTAATATTGTCGAAATTAGTCTCTGGCAATGGCGCCAAAACTTTATAGGACTCCCGCAAGTGCATGGGTCTATCGAAGTAGTAAAATATCGATCCCACAGGGACTAATGGGCAAGTACTGACTGATTTCAAATTCACTAGCTAGACGGAGTCGAAATTGGTGAAGTTTTAAATACTAAACTAATTATGAGAGCAAGAATGTATACGGCAGGGATTGTATGAGAGAACTTGGATAAAAGATAAATCAAGATATGGGTTCACCTCTTTGACCTCGTATGAGTGAATAATCGAACTCCGAGACTAACTTCCTATCAAGTTCAAGGGAATTTGTACCAAAGGTATAGGTTGCTCCCTCCGATGAACCTCCCCACTCCCATGGATTGGTTATCGGTCTAATCCGTATGGGTCCAGTGCACGGACGACCTTTCGGCCTACCCGATGCGTCTAAGGCCCTACACTCACGGCGGGCAAGTATAGGTTATCAATGGGTTTCCCCCAGATCCTTATTTACAAACCTGACACTGGGAGAGTGTACGCTCAAGCGCTCCCTCTTAGGCTACGCAGGCATAGAGCGCCATAACGATTAGATAAACCCTGACTCGAATGGTTCTGACGTGCGGATAACCTCTCGGCCTACCCGACGCGTCTAAGGCTCTACACTCATGGTAGGCAAGTACAAGTTATCAATGAGTTTCCCCTAGATCCTGATTTGCAAACCTTGCACCGGGAGAGTGTAGGCTGAAGCACTCCCTCTCGGATTACACAGGCATAGAGCACAATAAGGGTCAAGTAAGGACTCAAAGTGCTTGGGGTAAGGTTATTACACACATAAGATAGTCTAAGGGTTTCCCCAAATCCTGCTTTAAAGTTTAAGCTACAATATCTATGTTCATCGCACAAGTACACATAAAGATATGCTCATTCATTCCAAATCTTAATCTAGAAGGTGTAGAAAATGAGATTGAAGACTCCCCTAAACCAGATTTGGTACTGGAGATGATCAGCCGAGGGTCCTTGGAAGTTCTTTAGGTAATCCAGGCACTGCAAGAATATCTTCAATCTTCGCCTATGCAAGTTCCCTTCCAAGCGTACCCCTTCTTCGTTGGCTTCTTTGCTCTCGTGAGATTCCTCTTGCTCCCTCCTCACGGTCCATTGAATCTTTCCTTGTCCCGCAGCAAATCTCTTCCCAAAAATCAGATTTTTGTTGCTTTTTCCCCAAAAGCCTGCAAATAGTCTTATCCCTTTCTCCTCACGTAACCTCCATCATCATTGCAAACTTCCATTCAAAACTCCTCTCTAGGGCTTCTGATAGAGAGGGGAGAAGTTACCAGGTTGCCCTCCTTCTTCCCCTTTGATTAGGTTAAGAAAACCATGGTTAAAATCTCAATTTCGAAATAGGCGGGTCCGTGATCATGAGCGTGATTCTAATCATGACCAGCTCAAGATTGCCTAGTTTTAGCTTCTAGGCATGGAGGCATATTACAGTCATGATCCTGATCATGACCTGGTTGTGATTCTTAATGGAGACTCAAATCATTCTGAAAATCTCCGAGTGGATCCTTCTTAATGTTAAAAGACCTCCTCTAATCTTAAAGTCTCATAATTTGCCTTCTTTTTTGTTGTTTTGACCTGAAAACATGAAAATGTCAGCAGAGGTGTAGATTTTGTAGAAGTAAGGCAAAAAAAAAAGGTAATTATAGAATATAAACCACGGAATGGAGATGATTTCGTTAATAAATCATTTATAAAATACTATATAAATATGTGTCAACAATTAGGTGCTTAGATTAAATGAAAGAATTGTTTGAAGATTCGCCATCTAAGTGCAGGATGGGGACAAGTGCGCGGCATCGAATGCAATATGGTGATGAGTGGTTATTGTATCGATCAATTCTTGAATTTTGACCCGTAGTTTTGATTATGGCTGTAATCAGATTCGAATTCTGATTTTTCAATCCCGATTTTTTCTATACACCGTGGAGTCCACTACCAATTATTTTTATAAATCCTAATCCTATTCCACTTACCGTAGATTTCCTTCATTAGTATTATTGGGCGCACCAAAAGGAATAAAAGATCGTTAAGAGGTTTGGTGCCAAAATCACTCAAAAGGTAAATGTTTTGTTTTTTTTATTTGAATTATGATTTATTTTAGAGTTTACCTTCCATCAAAATATATATATTTTTTATAGTTATCTTTCTATCAAAGGAAAGAAGAAGAAATACAAAAACATATATCTGTAGCTAATAAAGTTACTGATCTGAACGTTATGATCTGTGTATTTTCATCAAAGAAATACAAAAACATATATCTGTAGCTAATAAAGTTACTGATCTGAACGTTATGATCTCTGTGTATTTTCATCAACGTTTGGACCTTGTGGAGTTCTCCGTGCATGTTGTTAGCGTCGGCGTCCATACGCTTGATAGTTCTCTGTGTATTTTTTATAGTTCTCGTTTGTGTGTCTCGCTCTGCTTCTTTTTATATATAAAAAAAAATTCAACTCAGCCGTCTTTTTAATTTTAGTCATATCCCCCACCTTCTCTAATCATGGTTTAACTACTCACATGTTGTCAAATTATCAAGGCTGAATATTCAAAATACTCGTATGTTCATAGAAATTTGAACATCCGTTGACAAATCTTTTGCTTTAAATTTTAAGTCGTTCATGAGTCATGTGTTGATATGACATTTATAAAATATGTTTGCTCTCCAATTTGTGGAACAATATTTATTATATATATCTCTTAATCAAAGGTGCCCTGATTTCAGAGATAATTAACAATGAGGGCTTACATTCATTGGAAGCCAGAACCTATTAAACAAAAAATCTTATTAATTTAAGATGAATTTAATAAAGATCAAACACATTTAAACATGACCAAAAATAATCCCATAAATACTTCACCTTGTCTCTCCTCGAATCCTATTGTCTGCTGTGAACTACTGAAGTAGAGATAAGCATTGTCTAGATCTATTCCAAGTGACTCACTAAAGAGTTGCAGCACCGTCATGGCCTTCAACTTATAGTGAAGTGGGTAAGGATCTACAAAAGTTGTAACAAGGTAAGAGTTTAATTTAGACATCGATGGTGCTAGTTGCGGTGTTGTCAGTTCACATTCGGCTTTTTGGCTAGCATTGGCAATTCGCCATGAGATAGTTAATGCGTTAGGGAGAAATTTTATAGGAATCCGTGGATTCCTATTTTTTTTAAGAAGCTCGACTATGCGCCCCAATCAAGGCACATTTTCACATTAATGTTAGGGTTAGTATTAGTCTTTTTCAGCCTTGAGATCTATACTAATATTAATCAACGGCATACAGCCGTGCTTATGAAAATTCTAAGAATCCGTGGATTCCTATAAAATGCACTCATTGTTAGGTCACAATCCGTAACAAGCTAGGCTCAGAGGTTTTAGCTCCAACTCAAGGTTTACAAACCCAAATCACTCCTGGACATGACCCTCACAAGTCATAACCTTTTAACTATCAGAACTGCAGCTTAATGGTTAGAGGATAAGTCACCAGAGGTTGAATCCGTTGCAGATTAAAAAATGTCGAAAAGACAAAATGAGCCACATTTTTTATTTTGTCAAATTTTGCAATCTATGCATGCAATTGTGGGCTTTTTTTATTCCGAATTGAATGCACGATCTAATTCGCTTCTCAATTTTCTATTTTTTTTTATTCTCACATTGTATTCCATTCGATTTGTTAAATTAAATGCAGCATCCATTTTTTTTTTGTAATGCACGATTCAATTTTGACTACAGAACTTGAATGCACATTTCAATTTTGACTAGACAAATACGCTTCCAAACAAAATCGAATTAATTAATTTTGATCAGAATATATTGACTGAATAATTAATTAAGAATTAATTAATTAAGTAATAATTAATATTTTTTTTCTCAACATGTATTTGTAAGTTGTGCATTACTTAGGGATGATAGTGGGTAGGGTACCCATATTTTTCATACTATCCGTTCTCTAACTCCATTCTTTAACCCGAATAATTCTTCTACAACTCATACCTGAATAACTACCCGTTTATTTTTTTAAACCTGTATACCCTACCCTATTAAAAATTTAATTACCTGTTTAATACTTAAACTATATAAATACTCAACTAAATACCTACCTTATTAAATTTCAACCAATATATATGGTTATCTAAATAAAATTCGGGTACCTGACTATATAAAAATCCAAATAATGGTTAACTTTTGAGTAGGGTAAAACGGGTACTTGCTAACCTGAGTAATATATAAAAAATATATAATTTTTAATATATAAATAAAATAACATATACACAAAAATAAATAAATAAATATAATCGGGTTTGGGTAGTGGGTATTTATCCTATACTACCTGAACCCGACTCAGGTAGTATATACACTACTCATACCCTACCCGAACCTGAATAATAGGTACCTGATTACCTATAAATAGGTTTGGGTAGGGCAGGTACTGTTGACAAAGATTTATATAGCATTTCAAGTATGATTTTACAATCAAAATCACCTATATTTCTAGGCTTTCTACCTCATTATTGCCTTAATTGCTTTACATCTATGGAATCTACACCTCTCTTGGTATTTTTCACGTTTTCAGGTCAAAACGACCACAAAAGGGTGGATTCTGGGACTTTTGTGGTAGAGGAGCTCATCCTAATTCAAGATGATCCTAACCAGAAGTTTTCGGATTCATTGAAGCCTTTGAAGGAAATTACGACTGGGTCGTGATCGGAATCATGCCCGTGACTCGCCTCTGTGCTTAAAGCTGCAATTGATAAATCATGACCAAATTCACGCCCGAGATCGCAGACCTGCCTGTTACGAAATCATGATTTTTACCCAGATTTCTTTGACCTAACCCTAAGGGAAGCTCAAGGGCGTTAAGGACCTTTCTCCCCCGTTGACAAAGGAGGCGTGGAGCAGCTTTTGGCAATGGATTTGGTCACGAAATCATGATTTCGTGGAGGATGGGCGGCTGAAGCTTTGCAGGGTATGGGAAGTGCAGCGAAGACTCATTTCTCTACTAAAAAGCTGCAGCGGCTTTGCAGAATCTGGAAAATGGTAACAGCCCACTTGGAGAAGGTGATAAAGAGCCTTGAAGAAGAGAGAGTAAGGGGGTTCGCACACGTAGAGAGAAAAGCGGCAAAGTCTGGGGAGAAGGGGAGATAGGGCCACGCATCGAGCTTCATTGAAAATATCCCTGCGTAGATCATCACAAGGACAGTTTATAAGCAGAACCTTTAAGTTATATCTGATTTTCTATGCCCATTTTGACACCGTATGAAGAACACTGCATGATTTCAATTTGCCTTCTATAATCTTTACATAAATCTGCACATACGTGTAATGGTAGAACCTCTTACATGTGATTCCATGATTAATATGATAGGCTAAGTTCTAAATCAGGATGTGGGGTAGCCCTGATGAATTACTAGTTGTAATGGTTTAGCTCCCCTGATGAATTACTAGTTGTAATGGTTTCGCTCTATTAGTCAAAAGTCCTCGCTTGACCTTATGAGCGTGCCTTGCCTACATCACCCGGAAGAGTATGCTTGAACCTTTAATCGCCTAAATAAGGTTTGTTAATCAGTATCTCTAGGAGGAAAACCTCGCTTGCGGATCTGTACTTACTTACGGAGATTTTAGGGAGCTTAGACTTTTCGGGGAGAAGCTTGTCCGACCGAGCGTCAGAACCATTCGGTTGAGAAGTTTATCCTTTCCGTGGGCATGCTTTGCCTACGCTGCCCAAAAGGGAGTGTTTGAGCCTTTAATCACCTTAAGTGAAAGTTTGTTAATCAGCATCTCTAGGAGGAAAACTCGCTTGTAGATCTATACTTACTTGCGGGGATTATAAGGAACTTAGATGCTGCGGGAAGACACCCGTCCGACCGCAGGTCAAAACCCTACGGATTGGACTGATAATCTAGTCCGTGAGAGCGGACAAGATTATTGGAGGGAGCGACCTGTACAACAGGTAGCTAAGTCCCTTGAACTAGGCAGGACATTGGCAGTAGAGTTTAACTATTCAATTGTAAGAAGTCAAAGCGGTGAACCCATATCCTGATGCATTTCCCCATTAACATTCTTTGGTGCAAATTCCTCAGTTTACGATTCTTGTGCATTTAATTATTTCGTCATCTTAAGCTTCATCAGTTTCGACGTAGTTTAGCTAGCAAATTCGAGATCTGTCGGTACTTGCCCATTAGTCCATATGGGATCGATATTTTACTACTTCGATAGACTCGTGCACTTACGGGGAGCCTATCAAGCATCCTTGGGCTCTATCAGGTACCAGCTAAAAAACTACCTAGCTGTCATCCCTAGCATTACTTCACACAAGTGGAGCAAAGAGAACTATGATTCTTAGGTCATGTATTAGTAGGGACGAAAAAGTAGAGCACCAAAAAAGGGGAAGGAAAAAAAGAAAGGAGGGGAAATTTGAGTCACGTGATTTTCACGTGACCAGACAAAGAGGAGGGAGAGGGAAGGCAATGAGAGATGATGAGTGGCTGAGTAGCCACAAGCTGGCGAGAGTAGATGAGTGGACAAGTGACCATGAGCTAGCGTGAGTCAAGGTGAGGTTGACGCGGCGGTGAGCTGGTGAGAGCAAATGAGTGGCCACGAGCTTGCAAGAGTCGAGGTGTGGTTGAGGTCGAGGTCATCGGAAACATAAGTGGAGAGGAGGGAAGTTGAGGTAGACTGGCAGAGAGGAGGAAAGAGAGGGAGGGGAGAGGGACGGGGCAAGGTGGAGGTTGCCGGAGAAGACGCAAGCAAGGCAGGCGCAGAGGAGACATACAATGATGAGTAAGCATTAAGCAAGATGTGTTTTTGCTAGATTCGGGCAGATTAAAAAATGTTCATCTTTTTCTTCTGTCCTTTTCCATGCTTCCTAGTAAGTGACAAAAAAGTTTATTTTCCATTCTTTTCACCCAGTTTTCCCTCGTAGTAAACAAGGTGTTAAAGGTATTACTAGAGAGTAGATAAAAGAGGCTCCATTTAATAGTGTATTACAAAAGTTAGCAATGACACCAAAATATATAGTATATTTTGTATCATTTTATATATCTTTTCATGCTAAATTGAAGATCTTTTGCTTATTTTTATGCTAAAATTATCAAATATTGCAAAATCTACTTCTGTTTTCGTTTTTCATGATTTTCAGGTAAAAAGGCACTATTTTAAGGCATTTTCAAGAAAAATCAAAGACATGGAAGAGTTATCATCATCAAGAGGAGATCACCTGACAAATTTCACGCAAATCAGAGCAACACACCAAAATATGGTAGTGCCGTATTCTATATTATGGTACCGTAATATCAGAGCACTGCCGTAAATTGGTGGTTTTTTCGATTAGAGAGTTTAATAAAAAAATACGGAATGGCCGTAAGCAATTATACGGGCCATATTTTGAAGCGCATTCAGAACAGAGAAAATTGCTGAAATTACGGCACTGCCGTAAACCATTTTACGGGCCGTATTTGCCAGAGATTTTGGACCAGAGAACTCGACTGAAATTACGCACAGCCATAATATATTTCACGAGCTATAATTTTGACTCAGGGTTCACAGAACTAAAATATGCACTGCCGTAAAATAAAACACGGCCGTATTCTCTACCTGGACGCGCGATATTTTCGAGCTTGATTCTTGCGCGGACCATATCTTTTGATCCAGAAGTCCAAATTGAGATCCGAAAGATGCTACGGACTTGTCCTAAAGAGGAGAAGACACACAAAGTGAAAGACCAAATTTTTATCCAGAATAAAGAGAGCAATCAATAGAGATGCGCTTAGGGTTTGGCCTCGCGCCGAGAGGCGTAGAGGGTACCTCAGGCCGTGATTTTTACACAGAAGCTTTGTTTGGAGGAGGAGACAACAGCCCAGAAGTTTTAGAACAAGAGGAGTTCGATTGGAGGAGAAATCAATGAAAGAGCGGCGCCGGCACTATTCACTCGCATAATTACAGCTGTAATTTCTATTACAGCCGTGTTGTAACGTTATTTCTCTCTTCTTTTTGTTTTCTGATCGTTCTAAACAATGGATTATTGTATTTCTTCTTCCATGCAAGCTTAAACATATTTGGGACATGGGGTGCAATCCCCTTTGATTTCTTAATGATTAGATAACTTTTTATCTTCGTCAGAATAGTTTTATGATGATAATTTTACTTATGTGAATAATTGCACTTTGATTCTCCATAGATTGATGTTATTATTCATGTTTTAGAGTTCTCGCAATAAGTACCAAATGGTGACTTGCTTGAGAACTTGGAACCCTAGAATTGCATGTTAGGAACTCTCTTAGGTTAGTTCTTAATTATTTGATTTTAGTAATTTTATTGCCATGATAATAATTTGAATCTAGGGTTGAGTTATTGTATTAGACTTGATTTGATCTTGCATGAAAGTGAGGATCGAGTAGTCGAAAAATCAAAAGTAGAACTTGTGTTGAGTCTCGGATGCACGAAAGTGATCCTTGAGATTCTACTCGAGACAATCAACTTAGAATTCTGATGCACGAAAGTGATCTTTGAATTCTTTGATTGATGATTTACTTATCTTCAGCGTTGGGATAGATCTTGCGCGAAAGCGAGGATTGGTCCCTTCATGATTGTCTGCACGAAAGTGAGATGATCCCTTTATGAAGTAAATTAAGTCTTTATCATGATAAAATTAGTCTAACGATCTTTTATTTATATCTAATCATTGAAATTAAGGTGGATGAAACCCTAGTCCCAGTTTATCTCTCTGATTATTTTTTCGTGTGTTTATCGATTATTCACTTGCATCATATTCGATTTACTTAGCTAGTAAGAAAATAATTATTTAGTACTTAACAATAAGGTCTCTATGGGATCGATACTTTTTTTTATTACTTCGAGTATCCGTGCACTTGTGGACACTACAAGTTTAGGGACAACAAGTTTTTGGAGCCATGTCAGGGAGTGACAATAGCCCTGTACGCCAACACTTAGGCCGCCGCGACACCTGAAATAAGTCTACCTACTTGTATTCATAAGTGTGTCCTTTCGGATCACAACAGTTAGATACTCAAATTCTCTCACTAGACATTAAGTCGCATCACACTAAAATGTTATAATTTTAAATCACTTGATAGGCTTCTATTTAGGTGGAATAAATCAATCAAAATTCTAACAATTGGTTTGAATTTCTAAATGTTCAAATTTATGATGATGTACGTAATATTTTTCCATACTAAAAGTAATACACAACTAAGTGGGGGGAGATGTAACATCACGTCTTATGCTCAACTATAAAATCGTTTTGTAAGATGCCCCAATCTTCTATTTACGAATCCTAAAGCCATGTGATGGAGGTATGAATCTTGATGCCATCCACCATTGTCTCATGCTCGTCCCCACCTATCATCGTCGCCCATTACCCATATCAGCTTAACCCTAGCTTGTGTTTAATCTCATTCCCACCCAAAAACCCAACACTATCCCCTTTCTTTCATGCCCTAGCTTGTGCGACCGACAATCTAATTCGTTCCTACTTGTTGTCTCCTTGCTTGCACCTTCGCCCTTGTCTCCGATGAAAGGTCTTCACCTACTGCAAAGCTCCCTAATCTCGTTCCGGCAACAAAGCTCCAAAGCTCCCGCCAAAGGGTTTTGTAGCTCCTACAAAAGGGTTTCGACTTTAGAAAATTTCTATAGCATCAAGTATATTTTATTCATCATCTATACTTCTCCTTTCCTTACAATGTAAGGATTTTCATTAACATACCTTTTTTTTTCATGATAGCCTTAGCATTTTCATTGATATACTTGATTTTAGTAGGGCACATAGTTCATATGTTTGAGAAAGGCTAACCATATTTATCATTGATAAACTTTAAATTTTCATTGATAGACCCTATTTTATCGTCGATAGGCCTAATTTTTTTTATTAATAAACTTTATATTTTCATTAACAAACCTTATTTATCGTTGACAATAGACTTTAAATTTTTGTTGATAGCCCTTATTCTATCATTGACAGCAATTAATTTTTTATTGATAGGCTAAAATTTATCGGTGATAGGCCTCAATGGCATCAAAAGATGACCGACCCCAACATTGAAAAGTCAGTAAGAATTATTGTTATTCTTACTATATATTTACACAAGTTAATTCATATGTTACTTTTTTAAGGATGTTGATAATTTCAAAGATTCTGTTGTTGGGGAAACTAGTTCTGGCTATGTGGTTCCAAGTATTGGTATGGTCTTAAATAGTGAAGTTTTAGCATATAATTTTTATAATAAGTATGCCAAAAGACTATATTTTAGTATAAAAAATGTATACTTAAAGCATAAAAAAGACGGTAATTTGAAGTATCATACATTAGTCTATAGCAAACAATGGTTGAAACATGCACACAGAAGTCATGTGACTAAGAAACCATAAGATAAGATTAGAACAAACTGCATGGCCTGGATTCACTTTAAAATTTTAATTGATGATGTGTGAACAATATCCAAGATTTTGATTGACCATAATCATCCAATGACTAGTCTAAATAAGGTCCCAATACTGAGATCACATAGAAAAATCTTACCTTTCCAACATGCCCTTATAGACCAAATGACTAAGTACAGTATCAAGACTCACCATATTTATAATTATTTTTAGTCAGGGGTACAAAATAATGAAGTTGATTTTATAAGAGATGTTAATACAAATTATATTCAAAAACAAAAAAGAAAAAGTTTGGATGGTAAGAAAAAAAAGGGTATTTTGAATTTCCTAAATGAGAGACAAGCAAAAGATCCTCCTTTCTTTTTTGCTATTGAAGCTCATGGATCAAAAGAGCTTGCTATTTTTTTTAGGCTGGTGGTTGATTAATCATGGATTACGCTTATTTTGGTGATATAATCTATTTTGATACTACTTTTCAAATAAAAGAGTGTGATATGCCATTTGATTCAATTGTTAGTGTGAATCACCACAAGTAAATAATTATATTTGATGCTATATTATTATATAATGAGTCTGGTGATTCTTTTGTTTGGTTATTTAATACATTTTTGAAAGCAATGTCTGATCGGCATCTTGTTACTATTTTTTTTTTGAATCACTCAGCTGCAATATTCAAAGCCATTTAGACTGTTATGCCAAATACAACACACTATCTTTGTTTATGGCATTTCTTCAATAATGCAGCAATACATCTAAGTCATGTGATTCATGACAATTCTATATTTTTTTAGGATTTTAGACTATATATATATAGCGGTGTAGTATAGATATTTTTCACATACTATGGGAAGATATGTTGAACAACTACCAACTTATGAAACATCTTTGGATGATCATTTTTTTTAATTGCATATAAAGTGGGCTGCATGCTACCGTACAAAAATATTTTGTACTTATATGAGCACAACACAACAAAGTGAGTATGAATGCTCACTTTAAATAATTCTTCAAGAAAAAATTGTCTCTATTTTATTTTTAGAGCAGTATGAGAAACATTTAAATTCTTTTATGAAAAAAAAATAAAAGAAAATTTCAAGTGTAGAAACAATACACCAAATGGTATTTTTTTGAGATATAGTGAAAGAAGCATTTGGGATTTACACTAGAGTTATGTATAAAGAGTTTGAATAGTAGTATCAATTAAGCATTGATTTCATTATTTCATTTATGACTTGGGCTGAACCTAGAATGACATTTAAGATAACTTCTCTAAATAGTGGTAGAGAAAAGATTGTAGTGTACATATCTTCTTCTGTGACTGTCAATTGCACATGGAAAATATTTGAGTGCAATAGAATTTTATGTACTCATGGTATAAAGGTGCCGTCTACCAATAATGTGAATTTACTACCACCTTAGTATATAGTACATAGCTGGACAAAGTATCGTAGATAAAGTTATAGTTCTAATATGAGTCCACCTACCATCAATAATCTTGGAGAGGAGAGTTTGACATATGTATATAGCCGAGTATATCAAAAATAATATTATATTTTAATAAAGAATATGCATTCTATAAAAACCCTCGAATAAATAGAAGCTGCAACTAATCAACTAAGTATACAAGTTGATAAAATATTACGTATTGATCTTCCACCTAAGGACCTTGACAAAGTAAGAAATGAGGTGCACTCAGGGACAATTATCATCATACAACCCCGTGTCCAAAAAAGGTCCAAATGAGAAATGCAAGAAAGGTACACTAGAAAGAAGAATAAGAAAAACAAATACAGCATGTGCCTATATAGTTCTAGCATCTCCTTCACATGTGCCTCTATGACTTTGCCCTATGAGACCTTCTGTTCCTACAACCATTTTTCCTTGTAAGACCATAACCCAATTGACAGAGTCATGGACACACATGAGGACGGCCCAACACCTCTAGGAGACACTTGGGGAGACTTCCCAGGATCTGAGGAGGATGCCCCACAAATTTCAGCTCAGGAAGCCTCCTGCTGCCCTGAACACGGCCAGGCCGTGTTGGCAGACACAGCCGTGACGAGAAGAATGGTCGTTCCACCAGCCGTGGCTGACTCCGCATGACCCAGCTGACCCCGACACGGCCAGGCCATAACGGTGGACACGGCCGTGACACGGTCAAGGAAGAACACGAACGCCAGCATGGTCCGTGACACGCCCATGATATCCGCCGTGACGAGTTCAGCGGACTTCGGCCTCAGCGATCACGACCATGACGAGGAACACGGCCAGGCCGTGACCAGTCCACCATCTGGCATCGCCTGCCCACTTCAACATGGCCCGGCCATGACTAGGAACACGGCCATGTCCAAACATTCTGTGGATTTTGGACCCCAAATTATGGCCCGTGATGTTCATCACGGCACTGCCGTAAAATCCGCTCGACCCCAACACGGCCAGGCCGTGACGGAGGACACGGCTGTGACAAGTTCGCAGATCATCAGCACGCCCATGTCTCCAGCCGTGTTCCCCCCGACAGAAAATCCAGACACTGAACACGACCGTGACTGAACATGGCCGTGACGGCAAGCACGGCCAGGCCGTGTTTAGTCCAAGAAAACACATACAGGTCAATTGTCATCCTGTTCGACGCTCGCAACGGTCCTCGCACCCCCCGGATCATTTTGTGGGTGTGGTGAGCCCCTCCTCAGTGACAACTTGCCACGTCCGCTCCCTCAATGAGGCATCACCCACATCTTCGGAGTCCCTCCAGCCCGTTCCTATGGCTACTCTTCCTCGAGGACCTCCACCGGAAGCCATCGTAGATCCCTACAACAATCGGGTCCTCAATTCAGCCCAAGAGACCACCACCAATGTCCAGAACCAGCCCACGATTAGTATGTTCTATTGCTTCATGGTAGCCTGCTCTGAGATGGTATAGCCGTCGACAACGGCCCAGTCGATGGCCCAGCAAGAAGGCCCATGCGCTAGCCACCTCAGCATGTTGTTCCCCGTGCTTGTATTCCCTAGTTAGTTATCACTTTTCAAGTTGTTAGAGGGCATCTTGGACCCTCTTTAGTTGTTAGGGGTTGTTGGTGTCTCCAACAAACCCCATGTGAGTAGCTTGTGCCTCACCCCTCCCTCTTGTTCTATAAAAGAGGGCCGAGGGACTACCAGTTTTTCAGCTTTGTTGTAGTAGCACCTTCCCCCACGCGAAGGTTTAGACCACTCCAAACTCCGAAGAGCTCGCCTAGAGTCTCTTCGCCACCACCCCACCTCTTGTAATCGATTTTAGCTTTCAATCAAAACACCCGGAGAACCTCCCAAGGCTCTGGGTCCTTTTCAAGGCAACCTCTGTATTCATTGATCGGCTTGTGTCTTGGACTCATAGCATTCCGCCTCCACAGCCCTGTCTAGGTCCTGCGCGCACGTGCTTGCTTCAAGAAATTGGCTCTACTAATCAGGTGAGTAGTTTCATTCGTAGAATCGTGTTCGTTGTCTCCTCGGCTCGCTGGTATTGCTCAAGTTGCGTCCCTGTGGCACGGGTTTTCATCGGGTTTCTCGAGCTTTCATCGCTCCGCACGTTTTACTTCCCTCTCCTCTAGCCCCTCTCGAGTATTCAGCATCATGGTTTCCCCCACCATAGAGTACTGAATTAAGGACCAACTTACCCATAACATCCGCTGCGTTAAATTTTGGTATCAGAGCGAGGTTGGAGCTAACTCTTGTCTAGCTCCGCCGATCTATCACATCATATCATACGGCTTCTTCGGTTTTCTCTTTCGCATTGCATACTCATACATTTGTTGTCGCCATGACTACTCGATCAGGAACCTCTTACCAAAATCCCCCTGCCCAAGTGCCCACTACGACTGATAAAAGTACTCCGCCTAGGGTAGAGTCAGTTGAGTCGCTGTCCACACGCTTGGAAGCGATGGAGGTTATGTTTCAGCGCTTAATGTCATTGGTCCAACACCTCACGGACCAAGTTGTGGAACACAAGTCTAAGCCCACTATGGCACAGCCCCCGCTTAGTGTTCCCCCTTTGTTGGCTCCACTGCACATGCACGCCAACGAATCCCCGCATTACGACCCGTTTGGTGATGAGTCCGCATGGGCGGAGGAGGCCCCTCCCAGCCGCGTCCAGTCCAGCGTAGTCGTGAGGATGATGAGGTCCGTCGTCTCACGCGAATTGATCCCCCTATCTTTAAGGGTATCCTAGATCCCAACGATTTCCTCGACTGGGTTTCAGCCGTCGAAACTATTTCGAGTGGAGCGCTTTGTCCGCTCACCTTAACGGTCTGTTTCAGAGGAGAGAAAGGAAAGAAACATAGTTCTTTCCTTCTATTTCCCTAGTTTTCAAGGAGAGAAACAAGGAAGGGAAAGTAAAAAATTTCCTTTCCTTTCTCTCCAAAACCATTCCCTCGAAAAGAGGCGAAAACCAATTACGTCCTCTCGCCCAAAAAAACCTTGCTGCTCGAAGTTCGCCGCTTTCATCCTCTCTCGCCCGCCGCTCGAAGCTCGCTGCCTTCCTCATCTCTTGCCCGTCGGAAGCTCGCCGTTCGAGCTCACCCCCTTCGTCCGGCCAGTGGGCAGCGGAGATCCTCGTTTCACTCGCCCCTCTCCAGTCATCCGAGGCTCCGAGCTTACCCCTGATGTGATCCGAAAGGACACACTTATAGATACAAGTAGGTAGACTAATTTAAGGTGTCGCAGCCAAAACTTATTTGGCGCACAGGGAACTGTCACCCCCTGATACGGCTCCAAAAACTTGTTGTCCCTAAACTTGTAGTGTCCGCAAGTGCACGGATACTCGAAGTAATAAAGAAAATATCCATCCCACAGAGACCTTCATTATCAAGTACTGAATAATTGATTTCTTACTATCTAGGCTAATCGAATTGGTGAAAAATAGCAATTGGAAACTAAAAACGAAATTATCAGAGAGAAAAGCTGGGACTAGGGTTTCGTTCACTTCAACTTTTATGACTAGACATGATAGGGATTTCGTCAGTTCAATTTTATCATGATGAAGATGTAATTTACTTAATAAAAGAATTATTTCACTTTCATGCAAACAACCGAGTAGGGATTAATCCTCACTTTTGTGCAAGATTCATCCCAATGCTGAAGATAAGTAAATCAACAAACAATGAACTCAAGGATCACTTTCGTGCATCCGAATTCTTGGTTGATAATCTCTAGTGGAACTCAAGGATCACTTTCGTGCATCCGAGTTTCAACACTAGTTTTACTCATGGATCTCCAACGTTCCGATCCTTGCTTTCGCACAAGATCTCTGACACCTTGCATTTTAGTAGTGATTTTTATTATTATTCCATGATGAATTTAGGCCTATTTTAATGATTTCACACTCCTTTAAGACTTATTTAGTTAAAAACTTCAGAATCTTCACTTTTCGTCTGTCTTATTTAATTTCAGGTAAAATCACCCAATTTTGAGGTCTTTTTGAAGAATCTAAAAGCATAGGGTGATTCCTTATGAGAAGACGAAGTTGCCCGTAAAATTTGGGCTCAATCGGAACCTTCTCTGGACTTCACGGCCAGGTGAACCCCACAGGGTTCACCCGTGATCTTGCCGAAGGAAGGATTTCAGCGCGCGCGTCACTGCCTGGTGAACTCGGCGGGGTTCACCGATGATGTCGAGATTTCTGAAAGCTGTCGCACACTTCACTGGCAGGTGAACCCCATGGGGTTCACCCGTAATCTCATCTGAAAATACCTGCACAGAAGTACGCCGAGAATTTCACTGGTAGGTGAACCCCACGGGGTTCACCTGTGATTATTTCGCAACAAAAGAGCTCCGAGCACTTCACCACCTGGTGAACCCCGCGGGGTTCACCCGTGAAGGCGGCAGAACAACACGACCTCCACTCAGTCTTTCGCTGATTCCCGGTCTGATTCAACTCCAAATTTAGCAAGTGAGGATTTTTCGGAAAGCTGACTTGAAGGCGAACAGATGAAATATAAAAGCCCCAATTTTTGTGACCTAATCATCGAGCAATCGGGCGATGAAGCGGCTAGAGCGGATGGACACGGTGATTCGGCGACTTCGAGCGGATTTTTGAAGATTGGATCATCGAGACCTCGCGATTCTGGCTTGTTCCATTCGATTTATCTTCTCCTCCCTCTTAGAAACCTTTTCCTGTGATTTTCGCATGATTAAAGAGAGGATTTTGAGCGTTGTAACGATGGTTGTAGCTTAAACCTATTTTCAGGGCCAGGTTAAAGCCCTCTGACGATTTTTGTTTGCATCTCATGTATTAACTTTGCTATTTGGATTATATCTTAAGCATATTTCACTTGATGTATTGATTTCTTGATTTGTACTCCGGCCAAGTATTATCATGTCATAGTTGTTATGGTTCATAACGAGAGTAGGACCGTAACGACCGAACCTCTTTGTGAATCTTGTGAAGGCTTGACGCGAAAGTGCTTGTTCTTCGCTCGAGGGTTCATAATCTACCACAGAACCCATTGGGTATATCAAGAACGATCCACCGCGAAAGTAGGAGACATTCTGGGTAAACACCGGGGTGTACACTAGAAAGCAGGCACCTTGTACCATAGGGTAGATTCCTTATGCATATCTGTAGATCCAAGTAACTGTTATTTAATTCTTAACGCAAATAAAATCGTCAGAGTGGTGGAAACCTTGCCCTAAAATTCTCTCTCATATATTTCCCTGCCGTAGTTGTTTGATTTCTTGCTTATGATTTTGCTTAATTTTAGTTTTTAAAGTTATAAAAACCACGATTCGATTAGCTTGGATTCCGAAAAATTAGACTTTCTAGTACTCACCTTGCTCCCTATGGGATCGATATCTTTTGTATTACTGCGACATTTCCGTGCACTTGTGGACAGTGTCAAGTTTTTGGCACCGTTGCTGAGGAGCAACGGTTGATATTAGTACACTTCTGAGTTTTTGTGCGACCAAACTTAGTTAGTTTTTCTTTTTCTTTTTTTATTTTTTATTTTGATTTACACTGCCTCCTGCTCTTTACTTGCTTTGAACTTCATTTTTTTTGGATCTGACAAACTTTTATGCAAAGAAGTTCCAGGGCAGGAGCACTCTTCGAAGTCGATCTTGAGATAGAACGGACCTTCAGACAAAGAAGGAAGTTTGCGTAAATCCAGAAAAAAGAGAATCGGCAATAGATGGAACATCTTCACAATAACATGGAGAACGAACCAGCACCTCAACCCATGAACAACAATAATGCTAGAACACTGCGAGACTATGCAGCACCTTTCACACATGGGTTTCAATCAGGAATAGTCAGGCCTAGTGTAGAGGCCAACAATTTGGAAATTAAACCTGCATTACTTTCCATGATACAACAGAATCAATTTGGTGGTTCTCCTCTTGAGGACCCCAATATGCACTTATCTATATTTTTGGAATATTGCGATATGCTTAAGATTAATGGAGCTACTTCTGATGCTATCAGGTTACGCTTGTTTCCCTTCTCTCTGCGGGATAGAGCAAGGGCATGGCTCCACACGATTCCCCCAGCGTCAATACGGACATGGGATGAACTGTCTCAGGCTTTCCTCTCGAAGTATTTCCCTCCTTCGAAGATGATCCACCTCAGAAACCAGCTAACGAGCTTCATGCAGAAGGATGGAGAGTCTTTGTATGAAGCCTGAAAAAGATTTAAAGAGCTTCAAAGACTGTGTCCCCATCATGGGATTGAGACTTGGGTCCTAGTACACACGTTCTATATGGGATTGCAATACAATACTAGACTCACAGTCGATGCAGCTGCTGGAGGATCGGGACTGATGAGCAAAGTACCTGAAGATGCTATAAGCCTCTTGGAGGACATGACACTGAATTACCATCAATGGAATCCAGAGCGAGGTACACTTTCAAGAAAAGCAAGTAAATTCGATCTTGACTCATTAACTGCCCTGACTGCAAAGTAGACAATCTGACTCAGAAATTTGATTCATGGTCTGCTAATTCTTTGGACACTAATTCATTATCTTGTGAGTTGTGTGGTGTTGTAGGACACGCAGCTGCTGAATGCCGAGTGGGAGATGGACAAGTGGTCCCAAGTCAGCCTGAACAGCTTAATGCAGTTGGAAATATGAACTCCATGAACAACCCTTATTCCAACTATTACAACCCCGGCTGGCGCAACCACCCTAACTTCTCCTACCGGACCACGCAGCCACTTCAACCAGGGCAAGTGCCACAACAAATTCAATCACAACAAGGGAACTTTAGGCAGCCACAACAAGAAAATTACAGGCAACCACCTAGGTTCCAACAGAGAAATTACAACCCTCCACCTCAATAAGGAAATTACAATCCTCCTCAAAGACCGGCCCAAGACTCTCAGCTGAGTAAGCAATTAGAAGGGCTAACTGACATGATGAAATTGATGATGACCAGGATGGATTCCTTGGAGACGCACAACAAGATGTTGGAGAGCCAGCTTGCGCAACAGGCCAGCTCGTCAGCAAGAGCGCCAGGGAAGCTTCCATCACAGCCAAAAGTTAACCCGAGGGAGCATTGCAATGCAATCTCCACTCAGAGCGGAAAGCAACTCGAAGATCCACCAATGCCGACCGATGAAACAAGGGATGATGAGACACTAAACCCTGAGGAGCAACACACAGATACAATACTGGTAGAACCTGAAAGAACAAAGGAAGAGCGATCCTATGTTGGGCTGTCTGCCTACAAGCCGCCGATACCTTTCCCTCAGAGACTTGTCAAAGCCAAGCTAGACAAGCAATTCAGTAAGTTTTTGAAAATATTGAAAAAATTATATATTAACATTCCCTTTGTTGATGCCCTTTCGCAGATGCCAACATACGCGAAATTCCTGAAGGACATCCTCTCAAATAAAAGGAAGCTAGAAGACCAAGGCACCGTGGCACTCACTGAAGAGTGCAGTGCGATTTTGCAGAACAAGCTTCCACGAAAACTCAAAGATCCTGGCAGCTTTTCCATACTGTGCCAGATAGGAGAGATGACCTTCTAGAGAGCACTATGCGATTTAGGGGCGAGTGTCAGCATCATGCCGCTATCACAGTGTAAAAAGCTAGATTTGGGTGATTTGAAATCGACTAATATTTCTCTGCAGCTTGCTGACAGATCAGTGAGGAGTCCAGTGGGCATCTTAGAGGATGTTCCCATTAAAGTTGGGGATTATTTTATCCCTGCTGACTTTGTTGTACTAGACATTGATGAGGATGACAGGCTTCCTATTATCTTAGGAAGGCCTTTTCTTGCCACGGCTGGAGTTGTCATCGATGTTAAAAATGGGAAACTGGATTTAAACATCGGTGGCAATGTTATTCAATTTGACCTGTCCAATTCTCTTAAAAAACCTTCTTTTACAAGTATATGTTGCAGCGTGGGTTTAGTTGAATGCATTGGAAATTCTGTAGTGAATGGACATCACCTCGAACACCATTTTGAAGATGAATTAGTCAAACAAGGGGAAGATTACGACCCTTTTGATCCTCCCTGATTTGATTACCTGATGACTCTTTGGTCGAGCTATTGACCGAAAACTAGCGCTCTTGGGAGGCAGCCCAAGTTTTCTCGTTGTTTTCATTTTTTTTTATTACATTCATTGTTGTTGGTTTTTCCTTACTTTACCATCGTTGAAAACTCTACTCTCTTGCTTATTTAGTTTGCTATATGAAGTTTTGATATTGAAATACACTAATAGAGCTTTATTTTTGGGTGACGCAGCTACGCTATGTGAACAGGAGGATTTTGCTGGACTTTTACCGAACCTCAGTGCGCTTCACGGCTAGGTGAACCCGACAGGGTTCACCCGTGAAGTACACGTTGCATCTTGACGAGCAGCTTTGCGAAGGATATTTCTGTCAAATTAGAGCGGGACCGGAAATTTTGGGATGTGCATAATGTTTCTGGATTTTCTGTGACTTGACTTGCTCTTCACGGCTAGGTGAACCCGGCGGGGTTCACCCGTGAAGACATCCGAGCCAAAGAGGGCAAATTCCGCCGTGCACTGCATGGCTAGGTGAACCCGGGTGGGTTCACCTGTGTTTCTATTGATGCATTGGCCGTGTTTGCTCCAGTCCATAGCTAGGGTTAGCGACTCCACGCCGCTGCTGCCCTCAACCACTCCAGATCTTAGCTCACCCAGCGATCTCCTACCTCCAGATCCTCAAGGAACTTCCCTTCTTCAAGACCAGCATCTCAGTTGCTCCCGGCATTTCGATTTAATGGCTCCTAGGCGCAAGGCTCTCGTCTCTCGTCGCCATGTTCTGCAGCCTGTGTCCGACTCTTCCGTGGACGACGATGACTTCGTCCCACACAAACAGCCGACGCCGCCTTCCTCTTCCAGAGACCCGCCACGCTCATCTGCTCGGCAGCCCGAAGCTTATGTTTCCCCACCAAACGAATTCGGCATTGTCTTCAGAAATGCCGAACACCAACTAAACTTCGAGCAGCTCCTCCATCGCCAGATACTCAACACTCGTTATTTGGACAGGAACACTCTCATCATTCAAGGGCTCATGGATGATGTTGAATTGATGTACTCCAATATTGGATGGGAGCAGTTCCTCCGGCTCGCCTCACCTACGTATATCGGAGTTACTCTGGAATTCCTCAGCTCTCTGGATGTGAGAGCTGCTGCTGCAGTGGATGAAGACCCAGGACGCATCTCTTTCCGGATGGGGAACATCGAGCACAGTTTATCTCTCTCTGATCTCCGCCATATTTATGGTTTCTCAGAACCATGCACGCGTAATGTCCCAGGTGAATTCAATGAGCAATCTTTCTGGGCATCAATCATGAATGAACACTTCTACTCAGCCAGAGTGGCCAGAGCTTCTAGCATTTGCAACCCGATAATCAGATACGTCCATAGAGTGCTCACCCATACCATCTTCGGACGTGGGGAGAGCGATAGCATGGTACGCTAGTCTGAGCTATTTTATTTATGGCGCATGCTGCATTCTTTCAGGGTCGATTCAGGTTTCTACTTGGCGAAGCAGTTCAGCCATATCGCGCACTACCGCAAGGGCGCGATCGTCATCGGAGGCCTTATCACACCGCTTGCTGTCGCTCTAGGGGTCATCCCCTATGGTACACCCAAGGCTCATGGAAACAACCGGCTCGAGATTGAGTCATGCGTTTCCATGAAACTTATCATCCGTCGAGGTGATTCTTATTGTATGACGTTCAAGGACAGCTAGTTCTATTTACCACTACCCAATCCAGCACGCACCACCGTGCGCGTTCGAGAGAACTGGCACATCAAGCCAACCGAAGATCCTCAGCCCGACCCTGTTGACACTGCACCACCAGCCCCTGGCTTGTTTTTCTTTGGTGGCGGCTCCTCCTCAGATTCCATGATGAGTATCCTCCAGGAGATGAGGAAGGAGCAACTCCAGCAGCGTGAGCTCATTGACCAGATGGACTCCTCCATCTCATTTATATGCCAGGAACAATCTTCCAAGTGGGAAGCTAACGAGGCTGGGATGCAGTGACAACATAAGATGCTGGGCTCAATCTGGGAGAAATTATGTATCATGGATGACCGGTTTGCCCTGCTTAATGAAGAAAACATTAGAAACATACCGGTCTCTTCTGATGAGGAGGAAGCACTAGGTCACACCTCACGCGGTAAGGGGAAGAGCTCTAGAGCTTCTGGCTCGCAATCACGCAAGAGGTGCTAGCATCATCCTCACTCGACAGCGCCATCCATCTCCTCTCACGTATATGACGTTGCATAGAGGACTATGCAAAAATCTAAGAGCGGGTGAGCTATCTTGACTCCAGCTTCTTCTTGGCTGTTTGGTTGTAGTTGTCACAACTTTCTGTTTTCATTCTATGGATTTGTTTTGCTACTTTATGATGGATATTTTGATATTGGCATTGTATCATATATGGCACTATTCGTGGGCCTGGTCCACATCGTCAGGCCCCACTCTCTGCAGTGTATGAAATGTATTTGAGCCACTTGCTCTCCACTTTGATGCTATGCTTTTCATGATTAAATGATGTATGAATTCATAAGCTTGCATGTAGTTGTTTTGAAGGATTATATTGCATATTCTGTGATGAAAAATTTTATTGACTTGTCATGTTAGTCTTGTCTGATGATAGCCTGACAAAATTCTTAAAGTTAGATGCATGTTTGGTTAGAATTTATCGAGACATGTTGAATGTAGTACTTGCTAGAAATTTACTCAATAGTCATGTCCATACGTTCTTTGAATTAGAAATTGGCTAAACTGATTGATTTTAGGTAGTTCATTAAGTGGGTCAAACATCTTCATGATTATTCAATTGATTGTGACTTGCAATTTACATGTCGATTCATATCATGTAACTAATATTCTCTTTTCAAACTTTGAATTCCTTTCTAGTATTGGGGAAATACTGCATTTGCTAAAAGTTAAGGATATGTTGATCTCTGATACTTGATGTAAAAAAAAACAAAAATATCTCTCACACTTAGATTCCTCTACTTGGCACTGCGAAAAATTGGCAATGGTACCAAAGGACATGAGTTGAAATCTAAGAAATGTGAATTGAAATAAAAAGACTCTTCTACTTGGCATTGCGAAAAATTGGCAATGGTACCTAAGGTTATGAGTTGAAGTCTAGTGCAATAATCAGTATCTTATATCCTGAATGAAACATTTGAGTTAACCCCAATATTATGAATTGGAAGGATAGGAATGGAATGAGTGTTGTGTATGCTTGATTGAATCCCATGTTTACTGCTTTCTGAATTGATTGATATCTAGAAACTGTGGGATCAAACTGGTGAATGCTTAAGACACTCCCTTTAGTTGATTTCTTCTGATTGGATCTTGGATTGCTAAAAATTATTTTTCTAAACTTGGGTGCAAACTTCAACACAAAAGATTATTCTTATACCAAGCATGTATTTTAACTTATTTTATTGCTTGAGGACAAGCAAAGATTTAAGTCGAGGAGTATTTGACACCTTGCATTTTAGTAGTGATTTTTACTATTATTCCATGATGAATTTAGGCCTATTTTAATGATTTCACACTCCTTTAAGACTTATTTAATTAAAAACTTCAGAATCTTCACTTTTCGTCTGTCTTATTGAATTTCAGGTAAAATCACCCGATTTTGAGGTCTTTTTAAAGAATCTAAAAGCATGGGGTGATTCCTTATGAGAAGACGAAGCTGCCCGTAAAATTTGGGCTCAATCAGAGCCTTCTCTGGACTTCACGGCCAGGTGAACCCCATAGGGTTCACCCGTGAACTTGCCAAAGGAAGGATTTCAGCGTGCGCGTCACTGCCTGGTGAACCTGGCGGGGTTCACCGATGATGTCGAGATTTCTGAAAGCTGCCACACACTTCACTGGCAGGTGAACCCCATGGGGTTCACCCGTGATCTCATCTGAAAATACCTGCACAGAAGTACGTCAAGAATTTCACTGGTTATTTCACAACAAAAGAGCTCCGAGCACTTCACCACCTGGTGAACCCCGTGGGGTTCACCCGTGAAGGCGGCGGAACAGCACGACCTCCACTCGGTCTTTCGCTGATTTTCGGTCCGATTCAACTCCAAATTTAGCAAGTGAGGATTTTTCAGAAAGCTGACTCAAAGACGAACAGATGGAATATAAAAGCCCAAATTTCTGTGACCTAATCATCAAGCAATCGGGCAACGAAGCGGCTAGGGTGGACGGACACGGCGATTCGGCGACTTCGAGCGGATTTTTGAAGATTGGATCATCGGGACCTTGCGATTCTGGCTTGTTCCGTTCGGTTTATCTTCTCCTCCCTCTTAAAACCTTTTCCTGTGATTTTTGCATGATTAAATAGAGGATTTTGAGCATTGTAACGATGGTTGTAGCGTAAACCTATTTTCAGGGCTAGGTTAAAGCTCTCTGACGATTTTTGTTTGCATCTCATGTATTAACTTTGCTATTTGGATTATATCTTAAGCATATTTCACATGATGTATTGATTTCTTGATTTGTACTCTGGCCAAGTATTATCATGTCATAGTTGTTACGGTTCATAACGAGAGTAGGACCGTAACGACCGAACCTCTTTGTGAATCTTGTGAAGGCTCGACGCGAAAGTGTTTGTTCTTCGCTCGAGGGTTCATAATCTACCACAGAACCCATTGGGTATATCTAGAACGATCCACCGCGAAAGTAGGAGACGTTCTGGGTAAACACCGGGGTGTACACTCGAAAGAGGGCACCTTGTACCATAGGGTAGATTCCTTATGCATATCTATAGATCCAAGTAACTGTTATTTAATTCTTAACGCAAATAAAATCGTCAGAGTGGTGGAAACCTTGCCCTGAAATTCTCTCTCATATATTTTCCCCGCCGTAGTTGTTTGATTTCTTGCTTACGATTTTGCTTAATTTTAGTTTTTAAAGTTATAAAAACCACGATTCGATTAGCTTGGATTCCGAAAAATTAGACTTTCTAGTACTCACCTTGCTCCCGATGGGATCGATATCTTTTGTATTACTGCGACATTTCCACGCAGTGTAATAGTTCACGGCACTGCCGTAAAATCGGTCGAGTGTTCTATTCCCTAAAAGGCTAGAAATTACGGCACCGTAATCAGGTTTACGGCACTGCCGTAAAATTGGCTGAACTCTCTGTTCGGAAGTGACTGGAAAATACGGCCCGTGTAATCTTTTATGGCGGTGCCATAAAATCGAGCGAAGTTTCTATTCTGAAGCACTTTGAAATACGGTACCGTAATATTGTTTACGACGGTGCCGTAAAATCCGAAAAACTTTCTGTTCGAAAATTCTTCAAAATACGGCAGGGCTCAGATTTTACGCTACTGTCTGAAAATACGGTACCATAAAATGGGTTACGACACTACCGTAATTTGCTGATTTGCTCTCTTTGGTATGAAATTTCTTGGGTGATCTCCTCTTGATGATGGTAACTCTTCATTGTGTTTGATTTTGCCTGAAAACTCCTTGAAATAGTGCCTTTTTTACCTAAAAATCGAGAAAAATCAAAACAGAAGTAGGCTTTGCAATATTCGATGAATTTATCATGAAAACAAATGAAAGATCCTCAATTTAGCATGAAAAGATATCCAAAATGATACAAAATATATTATATATTTTGGTGTCATCAAAATACATAAGGCTCAAACTTTGCTTGTCCTCAAGCAAAAATCAAAATTTGAAGTCAAAGTTTGATTAAAAGAATAACCTTTTCATGCTCAATAAATTTCAAAAATACAACTCATCAATGAAAAATTCTATTATTTGATTTATAAAACTTCAAATAAACATATCATCTTTAGAACTCAATCCTCTAGATCCATAATTCAATCAAATAAAACTTCGCAACTTGTATAATAACTAGAATTTTCAATCTCATGATTTCAACCAATCTATCATGCTTTTGTTTACAGGAATTAGGTTTCCAAGATATTTTTTCACTCTTTTTTTTTGGCATGTACCCACATAGATACATACTTTTTTATTTCTTTTTGCATCATTCACATTCTCTAACTCGATTACCACATTTTTTTTCTGGTGACGAGATTAGAGTGCACGGATCACATAATCAGTGCAGTAGAACTCATATCCTTTAATTTGAAAGAATTTACTAAGGATAGCGGAGTTTATGTGAAATGATTTCTCTCATGGCATGTACCCACATAGATACATATTTTTTTTTTATTTATTGCTTCAACCCATGACCTTCGGTACCACTGTGTTTTCTCACAGTGCCAAGTAGGGGAGTCCTCACCATTTTTGTGGATATTGGATTCTTATTTCTCAACAAATAGCAAGCATAGACTAAACATCTACTAGGTTAATCAATTGATTTCAATTCATAAATCATACTCATATACTCATTTTATTCAAAAGAAAAGTTTCGCCTTTAGATTTTATTCCTCAAACAATATATCTATCCAAAATTTCATGTATCAACTAATGTCATATTTCCATAGACAAATATGTATTGAGGAAATAAATCTAACATGATAGGGCTATATCTCTAATCATGGATTCGAGTTCAGTCATCATCAAAAATCATGAAAACATGTCCATATATCACATTTAATGAAAATATTTTCATCATCCTATCATAACATCAAGAAACAATATCATCATAATGCAGTACAACCATATCGAAAAGCGAATCAGAATATCAATATTTGTCATACAACCATATCGAAAACTTAGTGCAATTATCAAAAATCAGTGGCGGCGATTATGAAGCGTCATCCCTCCTCCCTTCATCATTTGAAAAATCAATGAGATATTTATGGAAAGATACAGCATGGTAAAGAAGTGAAGGAAAACAATACTCACAAAGCATCTACTCGTCGCCATCTGATCGTGTAGCCTCTGAATCTCTCACAGCAGCCTCCATGCGATCATAATATGGTGTTCCTCCTTGATCACCCTGGTATCCATAATCTCTATGATCTGCATAACCAAAACGGTCAAAAAGGAAATTACCCATGTCTTCCATATGATTACATAACCTCTCCATATCCCTCTGGACGTGCCCTAGAGTCTCTTCCATTCTCTCCTGGCGGCGTTCTTGATTATACATCTGTGCTGTGAGCGCCTGGAAACCTGGATCATGGTGGCCAGCAAAGCCACCCCTTGTCCCATGTGAAGAAGTACCGGCGGGCTGTGAAGAATCATGAGGAGGTGACTCCATCCCATACGGATGACTCCTTCCATCCCAAGTGGGTGGTGGTGGAATTATATCAAGTGGCGAAGTAAAAGCCGCCTCAGCTGCGCTGGGAGATAACTTCTAGTTGGCTCTGTCTCTGACTATGGTCTTCTCAACGCGAGGTAGAGGTAGAGGAGGAACATTTGGCCCAAGGACCAAACAAAAAGTGTCTCCTTCTCTTACAATCATCTTCATTGCTATGCAAGACTCAATGTCGAGTCTTGCATTCCCTCGTGCCAATTCAATCCCATATGGCTCAATCCCGAAATACCTAGCTATAGGAGTGATCAGACCTCCTATCACCACTGATCCTCTAGTTTCTCTGGCTACCTTGTCCATATGCTTAACCGTGAAGTAGGTGACATCCACAGCAAATCCACTGAGCATCCCCCAAAGAAGATAGAGCTCATGCTGACGAACCATGCCGTCACTATCTCCTCTCCCAAATACTGTGTGTGCTAGAACCCGATGTGCATATTTGATACAAGGGTTCATGATTTTTTAGGCTTTGGCAGAGACAGCATAAAAGTGGTTCTCATTGGTGATCTGGTTCCAAAATATGTTCTCCATGAATCCTAGGGGTATCTCAGTGTACCCTCCTGTGCTCAGTCCAAATATGACTCTAACTTCCTGTAGTGTTAGCTTCCTTTCCTCATTTGCTAATCTGAAAGTAATTTCCCCATCAGCAGGGCCATTGGAATACTCTTTTAAGTCTATGGTCAAACTGCACAAGAATTCCAAAACAAGTGGAAGATAGGTGTGCGGAGTCATCTGGAAGAACTTCCTGGCTTGGATTCTCTCAAACATCCAAAGCACATCATCATAAAGCCCCAAGGCTTCAAGAGTCCTCTAATCTGCATACTTGGTATTGACGATTCTTCTTTCCAACAGTTTATTGTATCTAGATTCCTGCATTTCGTTTCTGAATATGATTCCATGGGGGTTTTGTGGCAAAGATGGCTCTGCAGGGGCTTTCCCTTTCCTCCTTGGAAAAATTGTCTTTGCCCTTGGTGCCATGAGTGTATACACAAACTGCAAATTTCACAATTTAATGGCAACATAACAATAATACAGTTCAATTCAAGTCAAATGGCATCCTATCAACATGTTCTATTATCATAAAAACAGGGCATAAACAGAGCATGTAATCTCAATCTCATCTCAATATGGCAGGCATGAATCATAGTTTCAGCATCATTAATAATACTAATCAAGTAAATAGGAAGCGAAAATCAACTCATAACTCCAGCTCAAACTCAAAAATCAATAAAACCATGAGTGAATAGTGACTTTACCATGCTTCAACCTATTTCAGCTCAAATCACCTATGAAATCAGCCCAAATTCTTTTCGAACAGCAAAGAATTGAAAGTTTATCCTCTAACGAGTGAATAGAAACAAAAATTACTCAAAATGGTTGAGAATCGAGCGAAAACAAGTGAAAGGGGTGAAAACTGGTAAAAACTCATTAAATCGGTAAAATCAGTGAAAAGGTTACCTAATCGACGATGAGAGTTGAACGGGAAAGGTCGCCGGCGATCACTGAAGGTCGGAGATGATCGGAGATTCAAGAGTGGCTTGAAAACGAGCGAGAACGAAGGTAAAACCCTAAAAACGGCCCGACAGAAACCCTAAATACAGCACAGAACTCGCGTGTCGGAAAGCAGATTATGGCAGTGTAATGTATTACGGTACTTCCGTAAAATCACGAAAGCTCTCGGCTCGAAAGTGGTTCAAAAATACGGTACCGTAAAATCCTTTATGGCACTGCCGTAAAATCTCAGAACCTTTCTGTTCAAAAACGACGCGAAATTACGGTACCGTAAAACAGCTTACGGTACCTGCCGTAACACTCAAAAAAGCAAAATTAAAATTTTTTTTTCAAAAATTGAAAATTCAGAAAATCAAAAAATAAAATTCCGTCAAAAATACGGTACCGTAAAATACCTTATGGCGGTACCATAATTTCGCGGCAACTTTCTGATCGAAAGAGGCTGGAAATACGGTACCGTAAAATACCTTACGGTAGTGCCGTAATTTGGTCCAAATCATAATTTACCTACAAAAATAATGGAAAAATTAGTATCAAGCTAAAATTAAGTTAAAGAAAACAAAATAGAGGTTAGAAAGCTTGGGTTGCCTCCCAAGAAGTGCTAATTTAAAGGTCATTAGCTTGACCCTTTAAGACTCGGGTTTGGTCGTGAATTCCTAGATTTCCACTCTGATTTTTCAACATAAGGCTCAATCTTGAAACAGTATCCAAATTTGCTCAGAATCCTTTCTATTTTGTCAATCAATCTAGAGCTTTCTCTTCTTTTCTTCCTCCTTGTCTTTTTCTTTTTCTGCAATTTCTCATCAATACCCTCAAAAAGATTGTCAGATTCATTATTTGAGGTTTCATCAAACAAAGTTGAAACATCATAAATTTCATCATTAAATATTTCAACACTACAACAAGATCTTGAATATGAAAGTTTGTTCAATGAATCATTAAGATTAAATTCAATCTTGTTGTCACATATATCAAAAGTAATATTTCCCTCTTTCACATCTATGTTCGCCTTAGCAGTGGCCAATAGTGGTCTACCAAGAATTATAGGATTTTTAGAATTTTCCTCCCTGTCTAACACTACAAAATCTGCAGGAATGAAAAACTTACCAATTTGTACAGGAACATTCTCTAAAATACCTACAGGATACTGTAAGATCCAAGGATCTTAAGTCCTGGTAAGCATTATTTTGATTTAAATAAAATTATTGACTGTGTTATTATTTCTGTGTATTGATTGTTAATTTATGATAAATTAATTAGAGATTTTGGTTGTTGAATTATCGTTAATTAAATTAGAAATTTTTTTGGATGTTAATGTTAATTAATTAACTAGCTTATTGGATACCAATTTTCAGTTAATTAATTAGAGTTTATTGCTTGTTAATTTAAGTTAATTAATTGTTAATTAATTGGAGTTATTGGACGTTAATCCTTATTGGATGTCAATTAAATCCTTATTGGATTTTATTTAAGTGAATGGTTAGTTAATGGTTAAATTAATTAGTTAACCATGGGTTATTGGGTTGGTGCTAATTGGGTTTTAAAATTCGAAATTATTAGTTAAATGGATTAAACCCTTTTGGAATTAATTGGTTAATGGGTTTAAAATTTAAAAACCCAAAGTTTAAGTGGTAATTTTCGGCTAGGGTAGAGGTTTTGGCGTTTTGTTTGGCTTGGAGGAAAACTTTGGGCGACGGCTTGAAGAGTTGGCGATTCTTGAAGCCTTGGGCGATCTTCTTCTTCATCTTCCTTCTCTCTTGGCCGGAGTCTTTGGTGTTGGAGGTGTTTCCTTCCATTGGCGGCGATTCTTGGTGGAACTTCAAGCCTTAGACGAAATTTTTGGAGAGTTTTTCACCTTAGTGTTCACGGTTAAGAGGTGAGTGGGGTGTCTATTTGATTTCTATCTATTTGTTAGTGTTAGATGATGTGTTAGATGATACATTTGCTTGTTGGAATTTTTATCATGCTAAAACCGAAAACTCAAGACTTCATCTTGTTATAAACCGAAAGTTGCAAAGATATATTTATCTTGAAAACCGAATTTAAGGTATCCCTTGTTCTTCATGAAAATCTAGTTTAGAGTATTTTCATGAAAACCGAATTTAGGGTATGCCTCCATGAAAAACCGAAATTAGGGTATTTCTTATATGGAGTTTAGGAAGCATTAAATCATTGATCTTGAGTATGAAATTCATGTTAACTAAGGTTTAAAATTTAGTAGATAATATGTTATGTTAACCGTGGGTTACATGTGTGAATTGTAAAGCAATTTGATGAATACATGCTTTAAGTTTATGTTTAAATTTTATATTGATTTTATGGATACTTGATAAATGCTTATAATATTGTAAAACTCATGTTTATTTATCTAAGACCATGTATTCATGTTTGAGAACATTGGGTGATAACATAACAAGGTTACACTGAACTGACCAGCCTGAAACTTAAGGATTACACTATGTTATGTGATTTTTAAATATTATGTGATTTATGATTTTTGGAATGTTAAGTGATCTTTGAATATGTGAATATTATGTGGTTATGTGAATTTCGAAAATTATGTTGATATGGGATTTTCGAATATTATCTGTTGTGATCATGTGTTGGTTAGGACTAAGGCTAAGTGCAGCTGTGTACTCAAGGGGATGGTCAATATGTGATATGTTAAGGGTTTGAATTTTCAGCCCTGTATTGTGATATGTGAAGGGGGTTGATGTTCAGCCTGCCTGTTATGATTATTGTGATGGGGGTTGTTGTTCAGCCTGCCCGATGTGATTATTGTGATGACTATCCTAGAGTCTAGTTGACACTTAGGAGTCCACCTTTGTGATATATGATATAAGATGTGTCTGTTGTCCAGTAGGAACCTTTTGGGAGAACGGGTTTTGACGCAAAGTGCCATGTCTTGGTCGGACAGGGGCCACCTCTTGATGTCATCACTCTCTTTTTGTGATATGGGGTGTCGTAGAGCAAAGTGCCACGTCGTGACCCGGCGGGGGCCACCTCTTGAATCTACACACAATCCATCGATGTGTTTATGGGGTGTTTTAGAGCAAAGTGCCACGTCGTGACCTGGCGGGGGCCACCTCTTGATTCTACTCACTGTCCATGTTTATGTGTTGCACGAGATTTTGCAGCTCCCAGTGCTTAGGCCAAAGCCGGGTTAGACCATATTGGTCACTACTGAATATGCTGGACAACTAGGTTAACTAAGTATTGGTGTGTTTAGTTGGTTTAGAGTATAACTCTAGAACCTGAGTTTGTTTAGAACCTGAGTTTGTTATATGTTGGTGTGTACATCTGGCTGTTTATATGACTTCTGTATTTATTCTTGTTGTATATTGACATAATGTTCTGTTAAAGATTTTTAAAATAATCTGCCTATATTTTTGAATGTATGTTATGGATGGTCGATTTAGACTATCCACTCACTGGGCTGTGTAGCTCACCCCTCACTATTTTTAGGCATAGAGCAGGGGCGCATTTCTTGAGTTAGCATTGGCGTGGACATTATGCTAGTTTGTTGTGAATATATTTAAGAACTTTTGTGCTTAAATATGAGGCCGGTTGTGGCTGAACTATATGAGTTGTATGAACTATATGAATGATGTGAACTATGTGAATTTGTGTGAACCACGTGAACTATGTGAAATCTGTGTTGCCAGATTGTGGCAGTTAAATGTGTTTGATTTTTGTGTCACCGCGGGCCTCAGCCTGGTTTCGGTGTTTGGTATGAGTTTATAAAATCGACTTTGTGGCTTTGCTTTGAATTTCGAATCGAATTGTATTTATGCCATCGGATTTGATATAACTGTTGCCTTGCATATGTCTAGTGCAAGGATTGCGTGGTGGCAGGTACCCTTATGTGATTTATGAGATTTGTGTTTTGTGGATATTTATGTATGGGTTTGTGGAAATTTTCAGATCGTGTTTTCTTGAACTCGGTTTTACCTAGCATATGAATCGATCTTATATGAAACATCCTGTATCATTCATGAACTGTGCCATTTGTTTGGGGTTAAGATAACGGGATGTTACAGAATGGTATCAGAGGGTTGGCTAGCTAAAACTTAGTTTGGGGGAAAACATGTTTGTGTATTGCTAGACACCTGTTAGGTTTATGATTGTTTTCCTGACTATGATATGTGTGTGTAGGCATTTAAGATGGTGCGAACCAGAGGAAATGTTAGTGGCGAGGATGAGCAGCCTTCGAACCTCACGAGAACTATTGAGGCTCTGACTGGCATGGTACAGCAACAAGGTGCCATGATAGAGAGGCAAGCTCAGATGCTGCAGCAGCAACAGACTCAGCATCAAGAGGCGCAACAGCAGCTCTTGCAGCAGTTGACTCAAGAGAGACCCCAGACTACTACTCGGGCGGTGGGGGATGACTCTCAGGAGGGCGCTCATAGGCGCTATGCTTCACTTGTGAGTGAATTCCAGAAACTGGGTCCTAGTTCTTTTTATGGGGGCTCAGAATCATGTAATGCCGAGAACTGGCAGTTATGCTTGGACAAGATTTTCCAAGTCATGCGTTGCTCGGATGAAGACAAGCTGTGTCTGGCCACCTATATGATGCGTGGTGACGCAGATGAGTGGTGGAAGGGCGTGGTGAGACTTGCCGAAGAAAGACATGAGACTGTAGATTGGCCTTACTTCTTGTCTCGATTTAACAAGAAGTACTTCCCCGATAGCTTGGTTGAGGACCGAGAGGTGGAATTCATTCACCTGGAGCAGGGTGATATGACTATGGACCAGTATGAATTACAGTTCACGAAATTGGGAAAGTATGCTCCTCATCTGATAAACACTGAAAAGAGGAGAGCTACTAAGTTTCTCAGAGGTCTTAGATGGGACATTAGAGAGCAGGTTGGTGCTCAGCATTTGGAGACCTATGTTGAGACTGTTGGGCGAGCACGCACCATTGAGAGATACATAGCTGAGAGGAGTTCTCATGTTGCCGTGACAGTGGTTCCTGCAGCTGAGGCGGCGGCTCCTCAGTATGGCAGTGGCGGCAAGGGTAAGAAGTACCCTAAACATAAGGACTACAAGAAGAGCAGGTATAAGCCTTACTCTTACAAGGCACCGCAGCAGTCCAGGGATGCACCGCAGCAGTTCAGGGATGCCAGGGAGGCAAAGATCAGTAACAATGAGAACTGGACTTGCAATTATTGTGGGCTCAAGGGACATCTAGTGAAAGACTGTTATAAGAAGAATGGCGTGTGCTTCAGGTGTAAGAAACCGGGGCACATGGTCAGGGACTGCAAAGAGCCTGAGATACAGCCTAGAGGCGCAGATAAGCCTACAGTCTAGACTAGAGTTTATGCTGTGGCTGAGAAGGATACACGAGCTTCCCGATCCGTTGTGGAAGGTACCTTATTTGTATTTGATCAGTTAGCTCGCATTTTATTTGATCCTGGTGCAAATTTGTCTTTTGTATCTGTTAAGTTTGCTGCATGTTTACCTGTGTTACCTAAGGTGATGAATTATGTTGTGTCTGTGAGTACTCCCTTAGGAAAGTCATTATCTACAGACACTGTGTGTGCTGATTGTGTAGTGCATGTAGAGGGTTATGAGTTTCTAGTGGATTTAATCCTCCTAGACATGCAAGACTATGATGTCATCCTAGGTATGGATTGGTTATCCTCACATCATGCTACTGTGGATTGCTTTGAGAAAGTAATCACTTTAAATTTGTTAGATGGGAACCGGATTTTTGTGAGAGGTCTAGTGTCGGACCAAGGACCGCATGTAATATCTTTCCTGCAGGCCAGGAAGTTACTTGCTAGTGGATGCAAGGGTTATCTTGCGCATGTTAAGGTGCAGGATGATTCTACTTCTGATTTGACTCAGATGGCGGTGGTGAAAGAATTTCCTGATGTGTTCTCTGAAGAATTTTCAGGCTTGCCACCAATTAGAGAAGTGGAGTTTGGCATTGAGTTGGCGCCAGGAACGGCACCTATCTCCAGAGCTCCTTACCGTATGGCTACTTCAGAGTTGGCCGAGCTTAAGAAAGAACTGGAGGAATTGCTAGAGAAAGGGTACATTCGGCCTAGTGCTTCTCCCTAGGGAGCGCCAGTACTTTTTGTAAAGAAGAAAGATGGAACCCTGAGGATGTGTATAGACTACAGGCAGTTGAACCGAGTGACTATCAAGAATAAGTATCCTCTTCCCAGAATTGATGATCTGTTTGATCAATTACAGGGAGCTACAGTGTTCTCTAAGATTGATCTGAGATCAGGGTATTATCAGCTTAGAGTCAAGGATGAGGATATATTTAAGACTGCTTTCAGGACCAGGTATGGGCATTTTGAATTTTTAGTTATGCCTTTTGGACTGACGAATGCACCTGCTGTCTTCATGGATTTGATGAACAGGGTATTCCATGAATTGCTTGACTCTTGTGTGGTAGTCTTTATAGACGATATTTTGGTATACTCACGGACTACTTCAGATCATGTCAGTGACTTGCGCAGAGTGCTGGAGGTTCTGAGGAAGAACCGATTATATGCCAAGGCTAGTAAGTGTGAGTTCTGGCTAGAGAAAATCAGCTTCTTGGGACATGTGATTTCTGGTCAGGGGGTGTCTGTAGATCCAGTTAAAGTGCAAGCCATTCTCAATTGGGGAAGACCGACTAGTGCTACTGAGATCAGAAGTTTCCTGGGTTTAGCAGGTTACTACCGGAGATTTGTTGAGGGATTCTCCAAGTTGGCGGGTCCTTTAACTAAATTAACCAGAAAGGAGGCCAAGTTTATTTGGGATGATAAGTGTGAAGAGAGCTTTCAAGAGCTGAAAAGGAGGTTGACTAGTACACCAATCCTCATTATTCCTAGTGATGGGGAAAGGTTTACTGTCTATACAGATGCTTCTGGCAAAGGGTTGGGTTGTGTCTTGATGCAGAAGGGTTCTGTAGTAGCCTATGCTTCGAGACAACTGAAGGAGTATGAATTGAACTACCCTACTCATGACTTAGAGTTGGCGGCCGTAGTCTTTGCTTTGAAGATATGGCGTCACTATTTGCTGGGCCAGGAGTTTGATCTGTTCACTGATCACCAGAGTCTCAAGTATATCTTCACTCAGAAGGAGTTGAACATGAGACAGAGAAGATGGATGGAGTTGATCAAAGACTATGACTTCTCCATTCAGTATCAGGCTGGAAAGGCCAATGTAGTGGCGGATGCGCTGAGCAGACATCCAGTTACTTCAGTAGCTGCTTTACGGGTTAGTGAGTGGCAGTTACTGCAGGAGTTCAGAGATCTCAGGATCAGTGTTTCTCCTAAAGTTCAGACTGGTTACGTGGCTTTTCTCAGAGTACAGTCTGCTTTGTTGCAGAAGATCAGAGATCAGCAGTCTGTGGATCCGAAATTAGTTCAGATCAGGGATAGTCTGGTTGATGGCGCAGTTCAGGATTTTAGCCTGTCTGATGATGGTATTCTTCGGTTTCGTGGAAGGGTATGTGTCCCTGAGGAACCGAGCTTGAGGAAAGAAATATTGGAGGACAGCCATAACTCCAAATATTCTCTACATCCTGGTGTGACTAAGATGTATCAGGACCTCAAGAAGAGTTTTTGGTGGCCGGGCATGAAGAAGGAGGTATATGATTTTGTCTCTAGGTGTTTAACCTGTCAGACTGTAAAGGCTGAACACCAGAAGCCTGGTGGTTTGTTGCAGCCCCTTCCTATTCCTGAGTGGAAGTGGGAATGCATCAGTATGGATTTTGTGTGTGGTTTGCCTAGAACCAGATTGGGTCATGATGCTATTTGGGTGATCGTTGATAGACTCACTAAATCAGCCCATTTTCTCCCGATCAAGATGACTTATCCTTTAGAGAGGCTGGCCAGATTGTACATTGATGAGATAGTCAGACTGCATGGAGTGCCTGTTGATATTGTGTCTGATAGGGACTCTCGGTTTTTGTCCAGATTTTGGAAGAGTTTACAGGAGGGTTTGGGTACTAAGTTGAGTTTTAGTACAGCATACCATCCTCAGTCTGATGGCCAGACGGAACGTACTATACAGACTCTAGAAGACTTGTTGAGAGCTTATGTGGTTGATTGGAGTTCTGAGTGGAACCGGGATCTATCTTTGATAGAGTTCACTTATAATAATAGTTTCCACTCAAGTATTCAGATGGCTCCATATGAGGCTTTGTATGGAAGAAGGTGTAGGACTCCCCTGTGTTGGGAGGAAACTGGTGACAGAATGATTTTGAGATCTGATGCAGTACAGGAGACTACTGATAAGGTCAGAGAGATTCAGGATAAATTGAAGATTGCTCGGGACAGACAGAAGAGTTATGCTGATGACCGTCGTCGTTCCCTGGAGTTTATGGTAGGGGATCATGTGTTCTTGAAGGTGTCACCTACTAAGAGTGTTATGAGGTTTGGCAAAAAGGGCAAGTTGAGCCCTAGGTTTGTAGGCCCTTTTGACATTATTGAGAGAATTGGTCCAGTGGCTTACCGGTTAGCTTTACCTCCTGCTATGGATCATGTGCATAATGTGTTCCATGTTTCTGTTTTGAGGAAATATCATCCTGATCCATCTCATGTATTGGAATTAGAACCTCTTCAGATTCAGAGTGACTTGACATTTGAGGAAAGACCTCTTCGGATTGTGGATAGAAAGGATAAAGTTCTGAGGAACAAGACTATACCTTTGGTAAAGGTTATCTGGGGAAATCAGTCAGTTGAGGAGGCGACATGGGAGACTGAAGCGGATATGAGGAAGTTTTATGCTTATCTCTTTGATGATATGGATGCTGAGCTTTAGAGGACTAAAGCTTTATAAGGAGGGAGGGATGTAAGATCCAAGGATCTTAAGTCCTGGTAAGCATTATTTTGATTTAAATAAAATTATTGACTGTGTTATTATTTCTGTGTATTGATTGTTAATTTATGATAAATTAATTAGAGATTTTGGTTGTTGAATTATCGTTAATTAAATTAGAAATTTTTTTGGATGTTAATGTTAATTAATTAACTAGCTTATTGGATACCAATTTTCAGTTAATTAATTAGAGTTTATTGCTTGTTAATTTAAGTTAATTAATTGTTAATTAATTGGAGTTATTGGACGTTAATCCTTATTGGATGTCAATTAAATCCTTATTGGATTTTCTTTAAGTGAATGGTTAGTTAATGGTTAAATTAATTAGTTAACCATGGGTTATTGGGTTGGCGCTAATTGGGTTTTAAAATTCGAAATTATTAGTTAAATGGATTAAACCCTTTTGGAATTAATTGGTTAATGGGTTTAAAATTTAAAAACCCAAAGTTTAAGTGGTAATTTTCGGCTAGGGTAGAGGTTTTGGCGTTTTGTTTGGCTTGGAGGAAAACTTTGGGCGACGGCTTGAAGAGTTGGCGATTCTTGAAGCCTTGGGCGATCTTCTTCTTCATCTTCCTTCTCTCTTGGCCGGAGTCTTTGGTGTTGGATGGCGGCGATTCTTGGTGGAACTTCAAGCCTTAGACGAAATTTTTGGAGAGTTTTTCACCTTAGTGTTCACGGTTAAGAGGTGAGTGGGGTGTCTATTTGATTTCTATCTATTTGTTAGTGTTAGATGATGTGTTAGATGATACATTTGCTTGTTGGAATTTTTATCATGCTAAAACCGAAAACTCAAGACTTCATCTTGTTATAAACCGAAAGTTGCAAAGATATATTTATCTTGAAAACCGAATTTAAGGTATCCCTTGTTCTTCATGAAAATCTAGTTTAGAGTATTTTCATGAAAACCGAATTTAGGGTATGCCTCCATGAAAAACCGAAATTAGGGTATTTCTTATATGGAGTTTAGGAAGCATTAAATCATTGATCTTGAGTATGAAATTCATGTTAACTAAGGTTTAAAATTTAGTAGATAATATGTTATGTTAACCGTGGGTTACATGTGTGAATTGTAAAGCAATTTGATGAATACATGCTTTAAGTTTATGTTTAAATTTTATATTGATTTTATGGATACTTGATAAATGCTTATAATATTGTAAAACTCATGTTTATTTATCTAAGACCATGTATTCATGTTTGAGAACATTGGGTGATAACATAACAAGGTTACACTGAACTGACCAGCCTGAAACTTAAGGATTACACTATGTTATGTGATTTTTAAATATTATGTGATTTATGATTTTTGGAATGTTAAGTGATCTTTGAATATGTGAATATTATGTGGTTATGTGAATTTCGAAAATTATGTTGATATGGGATTTTCGAATATTATCTGTTGTGATCATGTGTTGGTTAGGACTAAGGCTAAGTGCAGCTGTGTACTCAAGGGGATGGTCAATATGTGATATGTTAAGGGTTTGAATTTTCAGCCCTGTATTGTGATATGTGAAGGGGGTTGATGTTCAGCCTGCCTGTTATGATTATTGTGATGGGGGTTGTTGTTCAGCCTGCCCGATGTGATTATTGTGATGACTATCCTAGAGTCTAGTTGACACTTAGGAGTCCACCTTTGTGATATATGATATAAGATGTGTCTGTTGTCCAGTAGGAACCTTTTGGGAGAACGGGTTTTGACGCAAAGTGCCATGTCTTGGTCGGACAGGGGCCACCTCTTGATGTCATCACTCTCTTTTTGTGATATGGGGTGTCGTAGAGCAAAGTGCCACGTCGTGACCCGGCGGGGGCCACCTCTTGAATCTACACACAATCCATCGATGTGTTTATGGGGTGTTTTAGAGCAAAGTGCCACGTCGTGACCTGGCGGGGGCCACCTCTTGATTCTACTCACTGTCCATGTTTATGTGTTGCACGAGATTTTGCAGCTCCCAGTGCTTAGGCCAAAGTCGGGTTAGACCATATTGGTCACTACTGAATATGCTGGACAACTAGGTTAACTAAGTATTGGTGTGTTTAGTTGGTTTAGAGTATAACTCTAGAACCTGAGTTTGTTTAGAACCTGAGTTTGTTATATGTTGGTGTGTACATCTGGCTGTTTATATGACTTCTGTATTTAATCTTGTTGTATATTGACATAATGTTCTGTTAAAGATTTTTAAAATAATCTGCCTATATTTTTGAATGTATGTTATGGATGGTCGATTTAGACTATCCACTCACTGGGCTGTGTAGCTCACCCCTCACTATTTTCAGGCATAGAGCAGGGGCGCATTTCTTGAGTTAGCATTGGCGTGGACATTATGCTAGTTTGCTGTGATTATATTTAAGAACTTTTGTGCTTAAATATGAGGCCGGTTGTGGCTGAACTATATGAGTTATATGAACTATATGAATGATGTGAACTATGTGAATTTGTGTGAACCACGTGAACTATGTGAAATCTGTGTTGCCAGATTGTGGCAGTTAAATGAGTTTGATTTTTGTGTCACCGCGGGCCTCAGCCTGGTTTCGGTGTTTGGTATGAGTTTATAAAATCGACTTTGTGGCTTTGCTTTGAATTTCGAATCGAATTGTATTTATGCCATCGGATTTGATATAACTGTTGCCTTGCATATGTCTAGTGCAAGGATTGCGTGGTGGCAGGTACCCTTATGTGATTTATGAGATTTGTGTTTTGTGGATATTTATGTATGGGTTTGTGGAAATTTTCAGATCGTGTTTTCTTGAACTCGGTTTTACCTAGCATATGAATCGATCTTATATGAAACATCCTGTATCATTCATGAACTGTGCCATTTGTTTGGGGTTAAGATAACGGGATGTTACAGATACTTTACCGATGAGTCTGCGAGCTGTAAGGATATGGATGTATGCTTTAGCTCTCCAAGATTTAGTTTCCTGTAAGTAGAAAGAGGCATTAGACTCACACTGGCACCTAGGTCACATAAGACTCGGTCAAAAGCCATAGTGCCTATTGAACAAGGTATAGAAAAACTACCTGGATCCTTCAGTTTAGGTGGCAGTTTATTCTGTATGATAGCACTACAATCTTCAGTTAAAGTAACAGTGCATGTGCCATAATCATCTAGTTTCCTTTTACTAGACAAAATTTCCTTTAAAAACTTGGCATAAGAATGCATTTCAGTAATAGCTTCAGTAAATGGAATGTTAACATATAGCTTTTTCAGGATTTCAAGGAATTTGCCAAACTTTTTGTCTAATTTATTCTAAACTAACCTTTGAGGAAAGGGTATAGGTGGCTAGTAAGGAGCAGGCAAATTAGGTTTAGGATTGTCTTTTTCACATGATTCATCTCCTTTAGGTTATCACCCTTTTGAGGTGGTAAACAAGTTTGGAGTTTCTCATGTGAAGAGGATTCTCCTAACTCTAATTCCTCTTCATTATCATCAAGCCATTTTTCAGTGTTTTCAAACCTCCCTCTAAATTCTCCTAGTTGTTTCCCACTTCTAGTCATGATGGCATTACAGTGCTCCCTAGGGTTTATCTCAGGTTTTGCAGGCAATTTCCCAGGGGGTCTGTAAGGTACACTAGCATGTTGGGCAATCTGATTTTCAAGAATTTTGTTGTGGGCTTCTACTCTTTCCAATCTGGAGTTGATTTGATAAAAACTTTCCTTAAATTCTTCAATTTGTCTATTTTGATTTGACATAAGTTGGTCTTGCTTAGACATAAACTCTCCAATTTTTCTATCTTGACTTAACATAAACTGATTTTGACTGGCCATTATTTTTTCAAACATGGATTCTATATTTGAATTCTGATTTTGATTTTGATTCTGGTTTGGTCTTTGATATCCTTTGTTTTTCGTGTTTCCCCCTACATTGTTATTGTTTTTTCATGAAAGGTTGGGATGATTTCTCTATCCAGGGTTATATGTACTAGAATAGAGATCATTAGGTCTACTTTGATTATAATTCCCTATGGCATTCACATGTTCATTACCTTGATCAACAACTATTCTACAATATTCAGCAGAATGACCATCATTGCCACAAATTTCACAAGTGATAGAGGAAACAGAAGCAGTTTGCATAGAATTAAACTTACTGCACAAAAAGTCTACCTTCTCTGCTAAGGATCTCCATCCATCACCATCACCCTTACTTTGAGAAGGCTTGTAAAGTACTCCTCTCTCGGTATTCCATTGATTGTGATTCAGTGCCATCTCTTCTAGCAATCTGAAGGCATCATCAGGTGTTTTGCTCATAAGAGCTCCACCTGCAGCAACATCCACAGTTAATTTGGTATTATTTGATAAAGCATAGTAAAAAGTTTGCAATAAACTCCAATCTTCAATGTCATGGTGAGGACGCTTCCGTTGTGATTCGTTGAATCTCTCCCATGCCTCACTGAATGACTCCTCATCTCTTTGTTGAAAGTTTGTAATTTGATTTCTCAACTGAATTGTCTTGCTTGGAGGGAAGTATTTTGTCAAGAAGGAATTTTGCAGTTGGTTCCAGGTTGTGAAGGTACCAGTTGGTTGTGATTGAAGCCATATCTTTGCCCGGTCCCTAAAAGAAAAAGGAAAAAGTCTCAGTTTCAAAGCGTCATTAGAAACACCATTAAATTTAATATTATCGCATAACTCAGGAAATAAGGACAAGTGTTGGTTGGGATCCTCCAGTGGAGATCCTCCAAATTGATTTTGTTGAAACATTGAAATAAAAGCAGGCTTAATCTCTAAATTGTTGGCCTCTATTGCTGGTCTAGCAATACTAGAATGGATTTCTTGAGGATTAGGGGCTGCATCGTCCCTAAGTGTTCTCGGATTGTTCTGATTGTCTCCCATCTCTAATATTTCTTCTTGTAACTATGGTTGGGATGTCTCTTGCAATCCTTCTTCTAATCTCAATTTCCTGCGCACTCTTAATGTTTTATTGATTTTAGGATCCAATGGTACAAGTGGTCCTGACCTAAGACTTCTGCGCTTGCAAAGTAATCAGATCAAGTGATTTCAAGAAAAACAGAAAATAACATAAATAAATAAAAAAGTAAATAAAAACCTAGTCTAGCAATAATCTCAATGTCTTCAATATTGACAAAACTAAGGTCCCCGGCAATGGCGCCAAAAACTTGATGTGATCCGAAAGGACACACTTATAGATACAAGTAGGTAGACTAATTTAAAGTGTCGCAGCCAAAACTTATTTGGCGCACAGGGAACCCCCTGATACAGCTCCAAAAACTTGTTGTCCCTAAACTTGTAGTGTCCGCAAGTGCACGGATACTCGAAGTAATAAAGAAAATATCGATCCCACAGAGACCTTCATTATCAAGTACTGAATAATTGATTTCTTACTATCTAGGCTAATCGAATTGGTGAAAAATAACAATTGGAAACTAAAAACGGAATTATCAGAGAGAAAAGCTAGGACTAGGGTTTTGTTCACTTCAACTTTTATGACTAGACATGATAAGGATTTCGTCAGTTCAATTTTATCATGATGAAGATGTAATTTACTTAATAAAAGAATTGTTTCACTTTCGTGCAAACAACCGAGCAGGGATTAATCCTCGCTTTCGCGCAAGAATCGTCCCAACGCTGAAGATAAGTAAATCATCAAACAATGAACTCAAGGATCACTTTCGTGTATTCGAATTCTTGGTTGATAATCTCTAGTGGAACTCAAGGATCACTTTCGTGCATCCGAGTTTCGACACTAGTTTTACTCATGGATCTCCAACGTTCCGATCCTTACTTTCGCACAAGATCTCCACATTTGACAAATAGACTCGATCTATAGATTCATATTATAATCATGGCAATTATTCTACTAGAACAGATCAAATAGGATCGAACCTAAGGAAGGGTTCCTAACATGCAATTCTAGGTTTCCAAATTCTCAAGCAAATACCTTTCAGTCAATAGCGAAAATTCTAAGAACATAATTAGTAACATGGAACTATAGAGAGTCTAAGCACAATTGTCACATGAGCAAAATCATCATGTTAAGATTAAACACAACGAAATAGTGAAGAAGTAGTCATCTAGTTATTAAAAATCGGGTGAATTACTCCCCTATGTCCCAAAAATAGTTTAAGCTAGCATCGTGAAGAAATTACAATAAGTCATGATTTTAGAAGATCGAAAATCGAAGGAAAAGAGAAGTTTAGAAAATACAGCACGGCTGTGAAGTATTTCACAGCTGTAATTTGTAATTGAAAGCGATGAACAGTCGGCGCCTCCTCTTTCTTCGATTTCTCTTCCAATCGATCTCCTTTCGATCTAAAACTTCTGGTGTCTGGTCTCCTTCTTCAGACGAAGCTTTAGTATGAAAATCACGACCGGAGGTGCTTTGGATCGCTTGCGGCAGTGAAACCCTAGGCAGCGGCGTGAATCAAAATTTCTCCCTCGACAATGGATGCAAATTGGGGCTTTTGGTCTCTCTGTAATCCTCTCATGACGAGCTCCCCTTTTGCTTCTTACGGCATCCAATTTAAAGCTCTGGATGGCTCGCAATCGTCTCCGCAAGAATCGGGCGTCAGAATTGACCTGGGCGTCGCGTTCAGAACAGGAATTACGGTAGTGTAATAGTTCACGGCACTGCCGTAAAATCGGTCGAGTGTTCTGTTCCTGAAAAGGCTGGAAATTACGGCACCATAATCGGGTTTATGGCACTGCCGTAAAATCGGCTGAACTCTCTGTTAGGAAGTGACTGGAAAATATGACCCGTCTAATCTTTTCGGAAGTGTCTGGAAAATACGGTACCGTAATATTGTTTACGACGGTGCCGTAAAATCCAAAAAATTTTCTTTTCGGAAATTCTTCAAAATACGGCAGGGCTCGGATTTTACGGTACTGTCTGAAAATACGGTACCGTAAAATGGGTTACAGCACTACTGTAATTTTCTAATTTGCTCTGTTTGGTGTGAAATTTCTTGGGTGATCTCCTCTTGATGATGCTAACTCTTCTTTGTGTTTGATTTTGCCTGAAAACTCCTTGAAATAGTGCCTTTTTTTACCTGAAAATCGAGAAAAACTAAAACAGAAGTAGACTTTGCAATATTCAATGAATTTATCATGAAAACAAGTGAAAGATCCTCAATTTAGCATGAAAAGATATCCAAAATGATACAAAATATGCTATATATTTTGGTGTCATCAGCCCCTCTCCTCTCATTCGAGCTTCCAGCCACCCCCTCCCCTCCGTCCAAACTCACAGCCGAGCTCGCCGCTTTCCTCCCTCTCGTCTGGCTTCATCCCCTCTCGCGCTCATGGATCTGGCGGAAGTGGTGTACGAGCTTGGCGTGAATGAAGAAGCGGAGGCCACAGACGTAGCACAGGTAGGGGACGAGGGAGGGAGTAGTTGCCTCAGCGCCTTCCTCCTCTCTCGCCTACCCGAGCTCGTCCGCCTTCCTCCCCTCTCGTCCGCCGGCCTCCCCTACTTGGCTACTCGTCCGAGCTCACCCTTTCCGTTCGAGTTCGCAGCTCTTTCATCTCCTCTCGTTCGAGCTTGCAGTCGCCCCTCCCCTCCATCCGAACTCGTAGTCGAACTCACTCGTCCGAAGCTGTCGCTGTCTCGCTAGCTCGTCCGAAGCAATCTCAGGGAGAAATGGAGGAGACGACTCGTCCGCCGGTAGTCGACTCGTCCGCTGGAGCTCGCGGCCGCCGGTAGCCAACTCGATGCGGCGGAGATGCTTCTCCAGCTCACGCTCATGTCTGCTCTAATCCTCTACTCTTCCGTCCCCTCCCCCTCACGGCAACGGCAAGCCTGATGGAGAAGCGTTGGGTGAGATTTTGGTTGGTTTAGGTGTAATTTGAGTTGATTTTGACTCAGTCAACAGCTTAATTGACTGGTCAAAATATTTCTTTCCTTTCATCGAAACATGAGGATTAAAAGAAAAAGGAATTATTTCCTTTCTTCCTTATTTCCTTTCTCCTGTTGTTTCCTTTCTTTTCTGATTTCTTTCCTTTCTCCAAAACGCAGCGTAAGGTCAGCTATGTTCGCCTCCTGCTCACCGGCCCCGCCAAGTTGTATTGGACGAATGTCGAGCGCCACCTAGTTGACCAGCGTCTTCACCCCATCACTCGGTGGGAAGAAATGTGCTATCGCCTTAGGGAGAAGTACGTACCGCCCACTTACCGTCAGCGCCTCCTCGACTCCTATTGTAGTATCTCGCAGGGATCCGACTCCATCGATGCGTACCACTCTTGCTTCGACGAACTTGGAATTCGTTGCAACCTTAGGGAGGATCCCGCGTTGACGCTATCTAGGTTTTAGCGCGGACTCCGCGAGGAAATCCGATGCGCCCTTCTGACCTATGGGTTAGACTCGATCATCCTCGTCCTACACCATGCTCGTGAGATCGAACAGGATTTGTGTTCGCAGCACCGTCGTCGCGAACCCGTTCCCCAGCGTCGTCCGGTCCATGCGCCCCCCCGCACAAGTCCCGACCCCCTGCCACGAGATCCCTCCGCGCCCCCAGCATGCAGGTCCTCGACGACCTCCACGTGATGCTCTGCGCGAGGCACCTGCGCCCCGTCTCACCTGGGACAAAAAGGGTAAGGCGCCCCTCGCTGCGATACCTCCTGGACCTTGTCGACACTGTAGTCAGACTGGTCACTTCAACTGGGACTGCCCCACACTTCGTGGCTGTACTGCACATCGCGGCCGCTCCATGCGACCCCCCAAGTCGTCACCCCTCTTGGGCCACCCTCGGCTCAAGAGGTTGGTCCCTGGTGTTACTCCGATGAGGAGTCAAGCCCGCATCCTACCTTGGCCATAGGCCACTGCACCCTTGTGGACCCCCCCCCCCCCCCCCCGGTCAGAGGATTGGAAGCGCACGAGCATCTTTTACACTTATATTAAGTATAATGGACACTCGTGCAAAATCGTGAATGATGGGGGTAGCAGCCTCAACGTCTCCCGGACGGCGGTCACCCGCTTCGGTCTCCCTTTGGAGCTGCACCCTCGACCCTACTCGATTGCGTGGGTCGATGCTTCCAGCCTGCCCATCAACCATCGCTGCCAAGTCCCCATTTTCTTCGGTGACTACGCTAAGAAGGTGTGGTGCGACGTTACCTCCATGGACGTCGCCCATGTTCTTCTTGGCCGGCCTTGGCTCTATGACCGCGATGTCATCCACTATGGCCGGTCTAACACCTATGTCTTCTAGCACGGAGGGCGTAAGATCTTCCTGACCCCGGCTCCACCCAAGGAGTTGTGGGCCTTTACGTCGAAGGGCTTAGTCTCACCTTCCCTGCTTGGACCACCGGCGCCTAAGCCGGTCACGCTTGTCCACCCTTGCTCCATCATCTCGGAAGCCCATGAGTGCGCAGTCGTCTACGCGCTCATGGTGCGTGAGATCCCCCGTGAGCCGTCGTCCCCTCCGGCCCCTTTGTCGGCCGAGATCGCCGCCCTTCTCGATGAGTTTCCCGACATTTGCCCAATAGACCTCCCCGTTGGTCTCCCTCTGGCTCGTGACGTCCAACACGTCATCGATCTCGTCCCCGAGGCATCTCTGCCCAACTTGCCCCACCATCGCCTCAACCCAACTGAGCACACGGAGCTCAAGCGGCAGGTCGACGACCTCCTGGCCAAAGGCTTCATCCGTGAAAGCCTTAGCCCTTGTGCCGTCCCGGCCCTTCTCACCCCGAAGAAGGATGGATCATGGCGGATGTGCATTGATTGCCGTGCGATCAATCACATCACGGTGAAGTACCGGTTCCCCATTCCCCGTTTAGATGACATGCTTGACCTGATCTCCGGTGCATGTTGGTTCACCAAACTTGACCTCCGGAGCGGTTACCACCAGGTCCGCATCGTGAAGGCGATGAGTGGAAGGTGGCCTTCAAGATGAAGGACGGCCTCTACGAGTGGTTGGTCATGCCCTTCGGCCTTACCAACGTGCCCTCCACCTTTATGCGTCTTATGAGTCAGGTGCTTTTCCCCTACATGGGCAAGTTCCTTGTCGTCTACTTTGACGACATTCTTATCTACAGCCGGACCCACGACGATCACTTAGCACACCTGTGTTTGACCTTTGACCTTTTGCGTAAGGAGCGCTTGTTCCTTAATGCAAAGAAATGCTCCTTTCTCGAAACCCAGGTCCAGTTCCTTGGGTTCATCGTGTCGGACCGAGGACTTATGGTCGACCCCGCTAAGGTCGAGGCCATTCGCCAATGGCCTGAGCCCGAGTCCATCACCGAGGTCCGCAGTTTCCCTCGGCCTCACAGCTTTCTATCGCCACTTCATTAAGGGCTTCAGCACCATCGTTGGCCCTATGACGGCCTGCACTAAACACGAGCCTTCTCGTGGACACCTGCCGCTAGCCGAGCCTTCCTAGTGCTTAAGGACATCATGACCTCAGCACCTATCCTTCGCCTACCCGACTTCTCCAAAGTCTTCGAGGTCGCTTGCGATGCCTCCGGCATGGGCATCGGCGGCACTCTTAGTCAAGAGGGCCACCCCGTCACCTTCTTTAGTGAAAAGTTGAACGAGGTGTGCCAACGGTACTCCACCTATGATAAGGAGTTCTACGCCATTGTCTAGTCCCTCCAACAATGGCGTCACTACCTTCTGCATAAGGAGTTCGTTCTCTTTAGCAATCTCCAGGCCCTCTCCTTTCTGAGTGCCCAGAAGAAGCTCATCCCTCGCCATGCGAAGTGGGTTGAGTTTCTTCAGCAGTACACCTTCATAATCACACACAAGGCCGGCAAAGACAACGTGGTGGCCGACGCCCTCAGTCGCGTCCGCTCATTGCTTTGTGTCTTGTCCACCCCTGTTCCAACCCTCGAGCATATCCGCGAAGAGTATGCGGACTACCCCGACTTTGGGCACGTCTTCACCCAGCTCCTTGCCGCTGACCCCCCGGACTTGCCCTACCATCTTCACGATGGCTTTCTAGTGTACGGCTACCAGTTGTGCGTCCCTCGCTCGTCCCTTTGCGATCATCTCTTGGTTAAACTCCACGCGGGTGGTGCCACAGGGCACCATGGCCGCGACAAGACCCTTGATTTGGCCGAAGACCAGTTCTTTTGGCCCACTCTTCGTAAGGATGTTGATAGGGTCGTCTGCCATTGTGGTACATGTCAGCGTGCCAAACCTCGTCCTGCCAACACCGGATTGTACACCCTGCTCCCCGTTCCTAAGAGTCCGTGGCTCGATTTCAGCATGGACTTCGTCCTAGGATTGCCCCGCACGGCCTTGCGACACGACTCCATCTTTGTTGTCGTGGACCGCTTCTCCAAGATGGCACACTTTGTGCCATGTTCTAAGATGGCTGATGCTTCCCACATTGTGCATCTCTTCGTCAAAGAGATCGTTCGCTTACATGGGCTCTCTCTCACTATCGTCTCCGACCGCGACACCCGGTTCGTCGGTCATTTCTGGAAGTCCTTGTGGGCCCTCCTCGGGACCACCCTCAAGTATTCATCGGCGTACCATCCGTAGACGGATGGTCAGACGGAGGTCGTGAACCATAGCTTGGGTAACCTCTTGCGCTACTTGGCTGGTGATTTCCCACGCCATTGGGCTGATTATCTCCCCATCGCGGAGTTTGCGTATAACAGTTCGTTCAATCGCTCCTACCGGTCTGAGTCCTTTCCAGGTCGTCCTTGGGCACCAACCACGTAAGCCCCTCAATATGCATAAGTTCCCAGCCCATCCTTCTCATCACGAGTCTGCCCATGCATTCGCATCCCACATATCGGGTTTACACGATGAGGTTTGCCGCCGGATCTTCTTGAGCAATACCCGGTATGCAGCTGAGGCCAACGAGCACCGTAGGCCACACCACTTCGAGATTGGTGAGAGTATTCTTGTGCGTATCCACCTTGAGCGGTTGAGATCTCGAGCCAACTGGAAGTTGCAAGCACGGTGCGACAGCCCCTATACGGTTCTGCGGCGGATTGGCAACAATGAGTACGTCCTCAATCTGTCAGAGGACTCTCTCATCAGCCCCGTCTTCAACATCGCCGACCTCCTACCCTACCACGCACCCCTACCCACCGGTGCCCCCTCCGACGACATCAGGCCATCTTATTCTCCGGAGGAGAATTCTTCCCACCCCGGATACTTGACGGAGTCATGGACGCACATGAGGGCGGCCCAACACCTCTAGGAGACACTTGGGGAGACTCCCCAGGATTTGAGGAGGATGCCCCACAAATTTCAGCTCAGGAAGCCTCCTGCCGCCCTGAACACGGCCAGGCCGTGTTGGCAGACACGGCCGTGACGAGAAGAATGGCCGTTCCACCAGCCGTGGCTGACTCTGCACCACCCAGCCAACCCCGACACAGCTAGGCCGTAATGATGGACACGGCCGTGACACGGTCGAGGAAGAACGCGAATACTAGCACGGTCCGCGACACGCCCGTGACATCCGCCGTGATGAGTTCGGTGGACTTCGGCCTCAGCGATCACAGCCATGACGAGGAACATGGCCAGGCCGTGACCAGTCCACCATTCGGCGTCGCCTACCCACTTCAACACGGCCCGGCCGTGACCAGGAACACGGCCATGTCCAAGCATTCTGTGGATTTTGGACCTCAAATTACGGCCCGTGATGTTCATCACAGCACTACCATAAAATCCGCTTGACCCCAACACGGCCAGGCCGTGACGGAGGACACGACCGTGCCAAGTTCGCAGATCATCAGCATGCCCGTGTCTCTAGCCGTGTTCGCCCCGATAGGAAATCCAGACGCTGAACACGACTGTGACGGCAAGCACGGCCAAGCCGTGTTTAGTCCCAGAAAACACATACAGGTCAATTTTCATCCTGTTCGACGCTCGCAAAGGTCCTCGCACCCTCCGGACCGTTTTGTGGGTGTGGTGAGCTATTGGTGAAATTATAACAAGCAGATCCCTAATGGACTTAAAGCTCAGCTATTGGTGAAATTTTCATCATTATCCACCCAATGGATTTGCCTGAAATTATTGTTCACTAGCTTGCCTTTTAAGGTAACAATGTTACCTTCCATGTCTATCTTCCTAGAAGATTTATTTATAGCCTGTGGGAATTACCCCTTTGGCAGCTTATCCAAGTCCTAGACTTGATTAGCAGACATGGAGTCCATTATGGTTTTCATGGCCCTTAGCCATTTCTTGGAATCTGGTCCACCGACCGCTTCCATTTCCTCATAAGTCTTAGGTTCATGCTTGATGAAAAATTCGTCATGCCCAGCATATCGAATCGATCTAGACTTATGTGGTTCCTGTGTTACTTGAACCTCAGGTTGACTTTCAACCTGTATGTGAGATTTTGCTCTCCATTTGTGTCTAATTATATTGTGGTTGATTCTGGACCTTGTCCAAATCAAATCTACTCCCACTAGCTTCTTTCAAAAGAAATACTTTCTCAAGAGAGACAGCAGTTTGAGCAACAAATATTTTGTTCTCCTTGGGATAGAATTAGCACTCTATAGTGCACCACAAACACATACTTTTGAATCACTGCACATTACATTCCCAATTCCATTGAAGAAATGGGATATTTACAGTTCGCAACTCAAAAGCTAATTTAGACATTTTCTTATGGAGTGGCAGTACATCTGTTTGCATGGCATCATAGTAGTATATTTGCATGACTATTCAAAGATGGAACCACATCCAATGTGTTCCTTTATCTTTCTTTGAAATTCACCACACAGTGGTGTACTAAGAAAGCTGTGAGATAACTCCACACTTCTTAGGACAGTCATCAAATTCTCCACTAATTATCTTGATCCAATCAAGGTGCTTTAATAGATCCTTCAATTTGACTCAATACTTCATTTGTGAATTTCTTGGATTTTTCCAAAGTTCTTGAGTTGCGTAAGGCATACCCACATCTAATGAAGTATATAACTCCTCTTAGTGCTTGTTTACATGGGTCCACTTACAATGCTGTGTAATAGATCCAACAAGTCACTACTCCTTCCACCCTTTACAGTGAAGGCAGCATCTGTCACATTGTTCCTTTGAACTAGGCTCACATGTATCATAATCCTGAGAGGACAATGATCCCAATAGTCCATGGACCTTTGGATGTGACCATTGTTCTATGGTTCAAGAGACAATGCTATAAGAGGATGTTTATTGAATCATTAGATCTGATCTTGTGTCACATATAGAACCACAAACTATTGTCAACTGTATCACTTCAATAGAACATCTCAGATTAAAGAAAAATATTATTTATTATTTCAAACTGAAGTCCTTTCCAAAAGGAATGATGTTCTAATACATAAGCTGATACATAATAGCAAAGTTCTATATAAAGTCTTCAAGGCAGTGAGATGATATCAACAGCAGCATCCAATGCTCCGTCCCTGACCCGAGAGTCGATCCCATCATGCCTCTTCGTCCTACTTCTTTTGAGCTCCTGCACATGTAAAACATATGTGAGCCTCACATACGGTACCCAGTACCCATGAATAAGAAGTAGACAAAAGACCTCGGTAACACAATACCTGAAGCGGATGGATTACATCCCTTCTTCTTTGCCATGCTCTTCTTGGCCATTAATCCTCTTCGAAATACCCATGCATTCCCTGTCTTCCGAAGTATTAGCTTCGAAGATACAGAACCATGGTCATTCTTGAAAGTCCCCTTCAAGGGGGAGCGCAATTTCAAAGTCCCCTTCAAGGGGAGCGGAAACAAGATGAAGCCCTAAATAAGGGGGTGGGGGCGCATGTAGATGTTTTTAGGGGATTCATCATCAAGATCGCATGTAGTCATATGATTAACTTATGTGAACGAAAAAGAGATCACAAGGTGTCATACCAATGCCATTAGAGTGGATGTCGGTTTGGAAGCAAAAGACCAAACGAGATCTTCTCCACAAGCGACGCACACAAAGTGATGTTGCTTACCCCTTGTGAATCTTGTGCTAGCAAGCCTCTTCAAGGGTCTTTGCCGTATGAGAAAAGGGGAAGAACTTCTTGCTTGGCGAGAGAGTTTTCTTCTCTTCACCTTGTCGTCAATTCACCACGACACCCAAGAGAGTTTCGCTAGAGGTGAGTGTGTAACCTTCCACACTAATGTGGAGGCGTTACATGCATTCAATCTTTGAAACCGATTTCCCAAAAAGGTAAGTCTTCAAAGCCTCATGCGTTCACACCAAGTGAACCATCGAATCTCCTCTTTGAACCAAGTGTTGAACCGGTTCTTTGATTTGGTTCAATCGAATTTTGTTCAATCACCAAATCAAATCAAGCCAAGCTACGATCTAGACCTTCTATGAACCAAATGGCTCATGATCTAACCGTTCATCTTCCGATGCTCTAGATCTCACGATCCAGCATCCAATCTCTCAATCGAAGCTTACCGATCTCAAGCCCTAATCAATCAAACATGATCAGTCCAGATCTCACTTACAATCAGAGACTAAAGCCCTTTAAACTGAACCCAAATAATTCAGTCCACACGATCTGACTTAAGTAAGCCATATCACCATATTGTGCGACCTTGAGGGTTTCCTTTATATGTCGGTAACGATAACTTTCGTTATCACGATCAGTGAGGGGTATCTAGCAACACATCATTGTCTCCCGATTTAAAGGAAAGAGTCTTCCAAGACTTCACCCAAACCACAGCACAAGTGTGAACCCACTTCACAAGGCATACATGTTTCCTTTGCCACTGGATGTTCTTATTGGACAAGCATGTCAAGCTTGTAACTCCAATATGATGAGCATGATTAGATCAGATGAACATAGTCATCTGGGTATGGCCATACACTTTCTCAATCATCTCATATAGGGGGGCCCTTTAGAACATCACACTCCTTAAACAAGGAGACGGCAATCCTTTGTCTATCACTAGTGCCCTAACCTGATTCAAGCTCACCATCCAAGATAGTCTATAATCATTATGTTTCAAATGATATTGAACTACCTCAAGACAATGACAATCATCATTTAGAAACACAAGTGATCTCAAGTCAGAGGACATGTGCCACTTGCTGCTTACAAGGATCATTCACATTGTGACAAGCAATTGAATATCCTAGTAGGGTCTGTCCAGTACATCCAATGTACCCATGAGTCTACATCTTATTCCATGCTCGAAGCATCCTATAAGATTAGAACACATATTAGTCTTAACCATATCAAGGCTGTCTCAAGTTCACCAAGATATCTCGACTAAGGACATATTGACTGTCAGCCTAGCTGAACAGCTTTGAGACATTATTCAGAAGTACACTTATTACAGCAGACAAGGTAACAAACTGAATAACAACCATGCCTTTTATAAACACAAGAGTTTATTACATGATACTTATACAATCCCAAAGGCCTCAAACATTAGCCTTAAGGGCATACCCCAACAATTCTCAGATTCAGGCATACACTCTGAAGATCCAACAGAACTCTCCTGATCATTGTCTATAGAGCATGGTGTGAAGAGACCTTTGAGATGTATGATTAGATCATAAATCCCCATCTCATCACATTCAACCTTGACCTCTGGGGTCATGCACTCTAAGACAAGAGCAGTGTACTGTTTGTTATCTTCACAATGTTCAAGATAGACATTCCACTCCCAATCATTAGTGAAATACACACTAGGCTGGGATGGAGGTCTTTCAAGAAGATGCACCTTATTTTCTTATTCCAGTATCTTGAACAAAATCTTGAACCATTTTGTCCAATTTGTCCCATCCAGTTTATGTTTATAAAGTTTTAATCTTAGATCAGGAGATGCCTTCTACAATAAGCAAATAAGTAAAGTAAGTACAATGATAAAGCATTTAACAAGGACTTTAAATTAAATGCTATGCTCCCACTACTTCCAAGACAAGTTGAGAACTTTCAAACTCAACATGGAAATTAGTGAGTAGGATCATAATTTCACATAAGGTCTCCGCGACTCACGAGGGTGAGTTCGGATGCACAGAGAGTCTCATGCTTCCTTAGGTAGGCATGCCAGCCAATTGTCCTATACACAATTCCTCTTAGTTAAGACAGACTAGGCGCCCTGTGTCCAGCGAGGGCTGGATACAACACAGAACCCTATCCTCTCAACAGCTGCCTCTAGTGATTCATCATGTCAGTGTCATATGAAAAACTAGTCAAGTCTGATCCTAACCGTTATGCCCAGGGTCAACGAATTTCCTTGCGAAGGCACGCCTAGGTTAAAACTGGACTGGGGAAATCATTGTCACCACACACCTTCTAAAGATAAGTGGGCGTGTCCCACGAGGGTGGGAAACAGTTCACAACACCACCGATCGATAGTTTGATGAGGGCTACGCGTTAGAAGGCTATCGACTTGATATTGTATTGAGAGTTTTTGCATGTTTGTTTTATTCTTTTCTATGGTTCAGGCAGCAAAGGAAAAACATCACAGGCATGCTATGGACAAAATAATAAACCATCACAGGCATGCTATTTTGGTCGATATGGTCATAGCCCTTTTCATACACATAACTTGTCACGAGCCATGTGACATGTTATCGCGCATCCAAGGGTTGCGAGTCCCTAAAGCAGATCAGCCCATGCCAGAGGCCGAAAGCATGTGTCCTTCCTTCAGCCGCAAGTCCATCACCATGCTTCCAAAGCTGGCGCCACTTCTGACTCCGATTGAAGAAGACTCCTTGTTGTCAGGATGAAGCCCTAACCTATCATATAATTCTACATCTATTCTAAACAAGATAAAAAATTCTTTACAACAAGATAGGGAGAGAACCACACGCAGGTGGAAAGAGATTTTACAAGCATTCATCACAAGTGGAAATATGCTTCCACATCACAACACAGGAGGGCACTCGCTATGACCATATCAACCCAATCAAGTGGCGCATGTAAAATTTGAAAATCTGAAAAAGTCAAATTTTAGCACCTTATGCGCCATTATCATCCAAAGCACTCTCTTAACCAAATTTATGCCAAAATTTAGATCAAGTTCCATGATGATTTCATAGACCCTATCGGCTAGCAGTTTTGTCAGATCAAGAGACCCGGCCAGTCCGAAGACACAATGCCGGTCCTACTTGACAAAACCTACGTGCGCCTTTGGTCTTAAATCAAGCATAAACAAAATCCAAGTTTCGGTCATAGAGTTGAGAAGAGAAGATTGGATGAAAAACGCTTTCTAAGTGAAACGCGCATGGATAGAAGAAAAATTTTCAAAAATTTTTCACACAAGCAAACGTACACCTTGTGTTTCTCGCAAGTACCTCTGATACCACTGTTAGGGAATACCAGGTGTAATTTAAAATTTTGCAGTCCCAGGATGCAGCGGAAGAATCATTACACCCGAAACATATTCCGTTCCCAAGGATCCATGCGAGAGAGAAGACACAAGGATGTGTTAGAGATGTACCTCCTTTGCTTGTCTAGACGTCGAAGCCATGTTGAAGGCGCCCAAGTGTTCGCCCTCTACAAGTATCCACGCGTCGACTCCTTGATCGTTGCTCCCTTCCACGCTTGGTGCTAGCCTCGGGAAGAGAATCAAGCCTTAGTGTTCCTTCACTACTCTTGCGCCACCTCCAAGGTTCATGCGCCAAGTGCAAGGAAGATGCCGCCAACTCCTTATCCTCTTCACTCCAAGAGAAGAGGGAGAAGAAGAGTTTCGGCCTTGAGGAAGATTAAGAGGAAGTCGCACCACCAAGTCCTTCTCCAAGTCACGCCAAGAGGAGAGGAAGGAGAAGACTTGTGGCCACCAGTAGGAAGAAGGGTTGCGCCACTTTGATGTTGTCGCTCTTTGCCCTTGCTTTCGCCCCTCTATCTGTGTTCACGCCACTTAGCATTCGAACCATGAGAGGAGGCAGCTAGGATCCCTTTTATAAGCCAAGAGGCGGTTTAGGGAAGGCCAAGATCATGCCAAGTGGGCGGCTAGGATGATAGGGGTTTATTATAAGGAAAGTCTCCAAGACTTTGCCATAAACCTCATTCAACCTATCCTTATTTGCCCAATAGCCATATCAACCTAAGACATGCCTTAGAGGCATTCTTTCCATCCAAGGAGAAGGGCTAGGCGCAACAAGCAAGAGGAATTTCGGCTAGGGTAAGGGTTTGGGCGCATGTAGGGTTCATGAGATAAGGAAAGTCTCCAAGACTTTACCATAAACATCTTCCTACTTCTCATATGCGCCCAAGCTCTTTCCAAAAGAGTCCTCAAGCCATATCAGCCCCCATACTTACCATAGAGGCAAGATACCATCAAAGGATGAAGGGGGAGGCGCCACTTCCTTCCAAAGGAAGCACTTTATGCCACCCTCACCCCATTATGCCCCTAGGCGCCAATGGGGTTGGGTTTCTCCCCATTATACCCTTCTAAGCCAATTCTCTCTTCATGACAACTTATAATTGGGCCTCATTGGATAATGAGCTAGCCCAAACTTCATGGCATAGGTTGATTAAGCCAGTGGATCCAATCCAATGCAACCCTAATCCAAATGTGACCAATCTAGGTTAATTTCGGGTCAACCTGCCAAAAATGAAGTTTGGCCCCAATAACTTTCTTCCAACTCATCAGGCCCATTGGCGCTGATGAAATCTTCCAAATGGATCCAAGTTATCCAATAACTTGATCCTAAGGCTTCTGATTAAAGCAACGTCAAGAGTCTATTGCGTGTGACCCCGTAGGATCCATATGACGATGGCAACGATGTAAACATTATAAATAGTGAGGGGTATCTAGCAACACATCACTACTTCCCATGTCATAGGACTTAAGTCATTATGGCAACAACTCCTAACAAGCAACGAGGATTCCCATTGCATTATAGATCCCTTTGCCTAAACTGATATCCTGCCATTGAATTAGTCTCAAGTTTATTATCCAATGCATTGGTCATGACTCAACAAGTGTGGCCACACTTTCCTATCATGCACCAATAAGGTGGGGCGCCCCGAGTGGATATCATGCTTCCAATAAGGAAGGGGCAAATCCTACTATTGGTCATCCATGTCTCTACATGACTTATGACATGCCCAATGACAGTCGTTTTGATCTCCTAATTACGGAGAGACGTAAGACTGTATTAAAGCATACCCATCATCAAATCTAGACATGAATACCTCAAGTCTAAGGATCAATGCAAACCTCTTGCATGTGAGATTGACTTGTTGACCAGACAAGTCAATCCTCACGGTGGATCACTCCAGTGCATCCAATGCACCTATATGTTTGCGTTACTATGCCCCGCACCTAACCAGCCCATACACGAGTCTCACATGTACCAAAGCTGTCCCATATCTGCTAAGGTACCTTGTCTAGGGATAGCTTATGAGAATGGATCCAATCCAAACTCCTGGGACATTATTTACGCAACTCAATACATCAACGCAGGTAGAGAAGTCTGCATAATAACGACCATGCCTATATAAAGAGTAATAGTTCTATCAAAGTATATTCAAACAATGCCTGACCATGTCCATACATTGGTCTTTAGGGCATATACACCAACAGGTTTCCCCCTCTGTAGAGTACTGGATTAAGGACCAACTTACCCATAACATCCGTTGCGTCACCAATCCCCCTCCGTTCCAGTCTTTGTAGGTACACATCCAAATGTACCAAGCAACCATGATGCCTCACCTCTGGGATTTTCATATGTTGAATTATTGATGGGAAATACTTTTTATTATGTAAATACATTTTCTCTATTCATTGATACATTACAAGCTATGTGATTATTTGTACTAATTATTCTGAACTCATTTGTAGTTTTCAGACCAAGGATCACATATTGCATTGTCATAACCACAATCACAGAAGCACACTAAACATGCAAACGAAAATATTGATTTGTAACTATATTTTTTTTTATACAAACACATTTACCTGTAATAACATTATATATTTTCTGCAAAATTTGTATGAACACATTCTTTTGTAAAAAAATAAACAAAATATATGCATTGTCTATCCCAAATTATAATGAGAAATATCGTTGATTGCCTTAATATTTTCATTGGCAGACTTAGTTTTTTTTGCTGATGGTCTCAGTATTTTCATTGACAAACTCAGTTTTTAAATTGATAGAATCATTATTTTCATTGATACACTTAGTATTTTCATTGACAGACTCTACATTTTTATTGATATGCTCAAAATTTACATTGACAGACTTAGTATTTTCATTGACATACCTTTCTTTTTGTTGACAAACTCAACATTTTCATTGACAGACTCATAATTTTTGCTAACATACTCAGTATTTTCATGAATAGACTCAATATTTTTTTTTACAAACTCAGTATTTTCATTAACAGATTTAAGATTTTCATTGATAGACTGACTATTTCTATTGATAGACTTAAAATTTTTATTGACAAACTCACATGTCATTGACATACACAAATATCATTATATATAAATGAATATTAGTACATATCAAATTGTGCACTCTTAATTACATAAAGAAATTAAAACCAATGGTAATTACATACACAAATGAATCTCATTGGACAAATTCAGTTTCTAACTAGTCTCTAAACAGCTCCATATTAATGATAGCCCTAAAAGTTAGTATATCCTCTTGACTAAAGTCCATGATACGATAACTTGCCCCAAATTGCCTATATTGATAGAGACTATAAAAACTAGGGGAGATGTACACAAATGGCTAGTACAACCTTCTCTTGACATAGTTTTTACTTCTCTCAACTAGAAGAGATGCATATGCATCAATCACCTACAATGAAAAATATCATTATTGTAGAATGAAGAGTATAAACTAATAAATATTTAACAATATGAAACACTTACATCTTCACTAACTAGGCCCCCAAACAATACAACATATATGTGGCTCTTTCTTATTTGGCAGGGGTTGGCTTGATGAAATAAATCTAATAGGCTTTGCGTTAACCCTTTATTTGGTTGTGTTGGCCATTGCTTATTTTGTCATATCCATAAAAATCGGTTGTGTCCATGAATTACAAAATAAAAGAATTATAAATTGGAAGCTATGAACAATGTTACATAAAATAAGGTAAAAGACTAACAAATATCATTGACAGACTCACAAATATCATTGACAGACTCAAACATCATTGACAGACTCACAAATATCATTAACATACTCGGTATTTTCATTGACAGACTCACAAATAGCATTGACATACTCAGAAATATCATTGTTAGACTCAAAAATATCATTAACAAACTCATAAATGTCATTGATAGACTCAAAATTATTATTGATATACTCATAAATATCGTTGAAATAAAAGAATGTCATGTTAGAAACCAATACCTCATCTACATAAGGTTTATCCGGCACATTCTCATCAACTTCAATGGCCTCCATCTATATAATTTTCCTCCTCTTAGTCACCTGGGTAGAAGGTAAGACGAGTACCCATGAGAAAAATCGTTGCCTCTTCCCTTTCCCCTTGGACTCGGTATTTTCTCCTTCTTCCCCTTCATCATCACCATTATCATCTTCTTCTTCTTCTTCTTCTTCGGCCGAATCTTTCTCCTTTTCTTCTTTCAATCTGTCATATGAAGTTGTAAGCTCCTACAGCTTCTTATTGTATTCTTCTCTGATTTCCTTAATTTTGTTTTCATACTCTTCCACATGAGCTTGTGAGGTTGTTTGGAGATTGTGTTTCTCATCGTTTAGCTCCTTTATTGTAGCTTGAAATTCAGTAGCTTGGGAGTTGAAGGCCTCTTGTATATCCATTTTTCTTGAACCAAGCTCTTCACTTTGCTCATAATGTCGTCTAGAGCATATTTTAGATGTGTATTCTCCAACATAGTATCATATTTGGAGCTTTGTCTCTCTACAACCACATCCAATTGCAATTGATTATGTCCATTCAAAAGCTCATCTCTCTCTTTAGTTATCCTCGCTAAATCATATTTAAGTCTATCTATTTCTACTGCAAACTCTTTGTCTTTATCTGAATGTTATTCAGTTTCTATGTCTTCCCCATCTTTATTTTCTTCTGTATGTACATCTGGTATACTAGTTAATGTATATAAATATGGAATACCAGTTAATGTATGTACATCTGCTATACCTTCATGTACAAGAGTTTCTTCTGTATCTTTTCTATCCATATCTTCACTATGTATAACTTGCTATTTATTTACATCACCTTTATCCTCTTCTTTGTCTACTTCTTTCTTTGCTGAGCCTTCCTCATCAGCTTCATATTTAATTTTTAAATTAATCTATACACATGATATAGAATCTTCATTAGACATTTGAATAAGGGCACACTGGGTAGTAAGGACATTAGCTACATACCAATTCATTATATACATCCTTAAAAATATTTAAAAATTGTGTTTCTTCTTTTGGCCTTAACATTGGGCTACCAAAACAAGCAAGGATGAACACCCTCAACCTTCACATCCACAAATAATTGGCAATGCTCATATAATCACACCTGTAAATAAACAAGTTATCAGCTAGTGAAATAATATATTAATTATGCAAAATGGGAAAAAAAATACTTACATTAAGAAGGATGCCACACCCTAAAAATGATGTGATATTTTTCTTCTTGAGGATTCTTAACAGATCTTCTATCAATTATCTATATACAACCTCAACCCAATTGCATATATGGATATTTCCCAAGTCTTCAACATAATTAACAAATGAAGAATCCAAAGCGTAGCCAATACCGTAGAATAAGAATATGCAAAATATATATAAAAAAATGCTAAGTTTGAGGATCTTCTCTTCATCTAGAATCTCACTATTATCCCCTACTAAGGTCTTGAGCTTCTTTTCAAGCACTTGCCTTGTTATTACTTAGCCCTTGAATTCCTCTTTGAAAAAGATTGTATCTAGACATTTATTATCAAATTTTATGAGATCTCCAACTCTGGATAGCTTAGGATAATTATCACATCTTTTACGGTGAATTCTATAAATATTCTATTAATGGAGAATCTTTTCATCTATTCATCCCACACCCCCCCCCACCCCCGCGCCGTTGGTTGATGTGGGGATTTGTGCATACCTGCACAACACAAATCCCTATGTGCAATTAAAGATTGAGATCTTCCGTTTTTTCCTCTTTTAAGCGGCCCCTCCGCTTAAGAAATTTTTTTTTTTTTTGGGGGGGGGGGGGGTGTTTCAAAGCCAACCTCTCACATCAAATTATTGCCTTCTAAAATTTCTCTCATGTAGTTGTGTAGTCTTGATATGGAACATCTATTGAAGTTGTGCCATGTCGATTCTTTTACCCTTTTCTTCCCTTCTCTTGAGTTGCAAGGCTTGTAGATATACTTATCATTGTTGTTTGAGCTAGAGCTGCTCATTTTTCTAATTCTTGAATTAATAAATATTTGTCCATGAAAATTTAAAGTCTATCAACAAAAAAATTTGGTATGTCAATGAAAATTTAAAGTCTATCAATGATAAATATGGTCTATTAACTAAAATATAAGGTATGTCAATAATAAAATATGGTTTATCTTTTTTGAAAAAAGTGGACTATCAATGGAAAAAATGGTATGTCAACGATAAATATGGTCTGTCAATGATAAAAATAGTTTGTCTTTTTTTAAAAAAAAATGGACTGTCAACGATAAAGTATGGTCTGTCAATGAAAAAATTTAATCTGTTAATGTTAAATATGATCTATCAACTAAAAGATAAGGTCTATTAATGATAAAAATATTATATGTTTTTTTAAATAAATTGTTAATGATAAAATAGGGTCTGTTAACAAAAAAATTTGGTCTATTAATGTAAATTTAAATTATGTCAATGATAAATATGGGATGTCAACGATAAATATAGTATGCCAACTAAAATATAAGGTTTGTCTATGATAAAATATGGTCTGTCTCAAAAAAATGGATACTCTACTAAAGTTAGGTTAGTCAACAAAAATACCAAGGCTATCAATGAAAAATCTAAGTTGTTAATGAAAATCCTTACATGGGAAAGGGAGAAGGACAAATGATGAATAAATATGTCTATTGTTGAATTTTTTTTTTTTGAAGACTTTCTTTTTGCGGGAGCTATGAATCCCTTTTGCTGGACCTTTGGAGCTTCGATGCGGGACGAAAAGATTAGGGAGCTTCTAGGACCCTTCACTAGACACAATGGGGTGCGAGCGGGGGAACTTTCGCTGGAGACAAGGACGAAGGAATCAAATCGCCAGCCCCACAAGCTAGGGTATGAAGTAAGATTTTGGCACGAAGGAAAAGGCATGGGGTTAGGTTTTTGGGTGGGAATGAGATTAAACTGTAACTAGGTTAAGCTAAGATGGGTAACGGGCAACGGTGACAAGTGGAGATAGGCGTGAAAGTTAGTGGAGGGCATTGTGATTCATGTCATCCACCATGTGGCTTTAGGATTCGTGAATGGCATATTAGGGTACCCAGCTTAAGCTATTTTTTCGATGATGTGTAATATCTAAAAATATATAAAAATATCAAGAAGTTCCAAAAACACTAGCTATTCTATGTTAAGAAAACAATGGATTATTGCAACATGTTAGCGATAAAAGAGATCTCTATTCTGAAATTTGGAATCCAGAATAACAAGATAAAATTCTTCTCGAAACATTTCTTTTTACAGCAAATAAGAGCAGGGTTTGACTCCAAGATCTTGTTATCAATAACTATAGTCATTACCAGTTAAAACATATTGACTACCCATTAGGAACCATTTTCAAAGAATCGGCTTTTTAACTAATTATTATGAACAGATGCTCTACGGCAAAAAAGATGCATTTTTGGGTCTTTTTCTGTCTTTTTTACTTAATTTTTTCCTTGAATAAAGTTATTTCAATTTCAGTAACATAAATTATGATTGAAATTTTCATGCCGTTTGTAAGGTATGCTCTTGTGACTAATGATATGAAAGGAATATCTTTCTTTGATACAGACATTTTCCATGTTATTTTTAAGAGGTACGCAACTGATGGGGATTTGGGAAATGGATTTAAGATTCAATAATTAAGAAACAATCGACAGCTTTGTATCATTAGACTTAGAGCTTACCATGAAGCTTCGGAGACTTTCCCATGCAGATTGAATAGTGTTGATTTCTTCATTTGGTTACGCATGGAAAGTCAAAGTTCCAACCCCTTTCCCATGCAATCACGGTTGGGATTAAGTACTCCATTCCATTAGCTTCGACGAATCTCACCAAGTATTCATCATCTTAGAAATTGAAGAAAACAACTACTAGTAATTAACAAATGAGTTACAAGCTTCCACCTGAACAAAAATTTGCCAATACACTTATAAATTTTAAGTCGTATGGTTTTGTCAGAATAGGTCAAGGATCAATCGCCAACAATTCTGTGATATATAAAAGTTATAAACTTTGAAAATAAAACAAAAAACTCAATTACGTTCTCTTTGTTTATAAATTTATCACCAATGATGATATCACACGCTTTGCAAACATTAGCTAGCCCATCACATTAAACTATTAAATTATTTAATAGCATTTATTAGTCACAACATTTTACATTAAGTTAATAATGCATTCTGATATTTTTTAACCAAAGAAAGCATTTACAAGGTATAATTTTAACTGCAGTATTTGTACTGAACGGTCCATTGCTTCATTAGAAATCATACGACGTCCAGTATCAATCATAAAGGTATTCTTTCGATTGTAAATTTAGATCTAGCAACCACCATTGGTGTATTCCGTGTGCACTCCGGAAATCTGGAGCAGGACTCAAATTTACAGTGAGATTTGCAGATGGAAGCAGATGCGGTGATTCCGATTCCATCCCGAAAGCATTTAAAACAATATCTTTGACAGAATACTTTGTTGCCACTTTCTCTATGCTTCCTGCCCCAATTTCTTCCATCTTTTTGCGATGTTCAAAGTATCCAATATAAGCAGAGCAAATGTCGTCAGCCTTGTTCACAAACAAATATGGTAGCCATGATGAGAACATTGTGAAGGAGTTGGACTTGTGATGAAGGCCTTTCACAGCCAGTGTGAGTCCCACGGTGAAAAAACTGCTGGCAATGCGAATGCCTTCTTTGACCTTCTTATGTTTGATTCTCTCAACTGGCGCAGAGAAGAATGGTGGATTGAATAGAAAGGCCTTAAGATTTATTCCTTCCTTGGCCATATTTTTTCCTGCAAGTATTGCTATGGCTGCTCCCAGAGAATGCCCAGCAATCCATAGATTTTGATATCCGAATGTTGCACCTAAAGCTCGAATAGCTTGCATTCCTATCTCAAAGCGGGATGTCTGATGGAGACCATTCTTAAGAAATTGCAGGTTCAGTTTAATATCTCGAGATATGGATTCTTCCATTGTGATTGTACCACGAAAGACGATCACAAATCTGGGAGCTTTACTATCTGTAGAAAGCTGGAAACTTGCAGGCGGTTTGTATTGATAAATAGCCCCAAAGAAGGAGAGATCAGCATCATCAATTAGCTTCCGGATTACTTCAAAATGGAAACTCTCCCACCAAGGAGGAGCCCGAGCCTCAGGACCTTGCCGGTTGAACTGTCGATCACGTTCTAGAACATATGCACCTTGAACCAAACTTGCGATAACTGCTCTTTGGTGGTGTGGGCAATTCCTAGTCAAAACAATTTTGTAATATTTATGAAAATTCTGAAAACTTGAGTTGGCGGGAGCATTGCACTAGAAGAACACGAATAATTGAAGATCCATTACTCAGAAATCACAGTTGATGAAGTTGGGCTTCCACATGCAATCTAAACTAAGGGGCTCTCGATTTTTTCTTTTCTGTGAACATTCATTGAAGAACATAAACATATGAACTGAAGTTGTAACTATGACAAAAAGCGATGGTTCTTGTTCCTAGAATATTTTCAGTAAAAATCAATAAATGAAAATTTATTTGGCCATTCTAACCACGGACCAAATGTTGGTACTCCTCTTTTCCTTTCAGCATCTATTTTCTCCATTATGTTCGACAATACTAAGCTAACAAAAAATTAAAATGTTGATAAACTTCTCTAGTCTTCTGCTCTCAAAAGGAACAAGTCCTAAATGACCATAAACTACACGTTTCTTCTGCACGGAAGAGTTCTTAGTTTTTGTTATGTCGGTAGTTATTACTTGCTCTCTTGTCAAAATGCAATCTAGTGATGCCATATTTCTCACAGCAAGAGTCAGAGCCAGTTCACGCCAACAGTCCATGTAAGTGTCAAATGTTTCTTGAGAATTCTTAACTGGCAGTGAGAAATTCCTTGAATTGTAAAAGCCATTTGAACATATAAGCTTGTGATAGTAATTTAACCACGGTTACTATCTAGGATTGTTGAATAAATATAATAACACATTTGATGCATGTCGCATTTTGCAGTTTTCAGCGAAAATGAGAATCTAAAAACTTTGTTAGTTTCAGTTTTCTGTTTCATTATAACTCATTTGGTATGTGTACAAAAATAGTTATGACGAGTGAGAAAAGGAGGTTCATGAATAAAATATTTGGCATACTTGCAAGTACATTTTGTTTCCAAGATTTGAGTTTCGCACAAAACTATCTGTTTATGTTCTAGTTTTTCTCTACTTTTTATATCGTAATAGTTTTGAGTTTTCAGTCTTTGCTTTGGCTAAAAAATTGTTTATCAAATAAGTTCTGAACCCATTTTTTTTCAGCCAAACTAAAAATAAAAAAAAATGTCTACCAAACATGGCTTAAAATTCTACACCTATAGGTGACCATCTAACGAAAAACCAGTGTGCTAAATATAATAATTTCTGAAGATTAGATATTGAGCAAAATTAGTCTCTTGAAGTTCAGTGGAACGAGAGTAGTTTCCTTTTTAATTGTAGCATGATGAAACTAACTAATAAACATCCTAGACTACAGACTATTTCTTCCCTAGAAAAAGTACCTTTTTACCTGTAAGCTATTTTACTTACCAATAAGCCACTGAGCTAGCATAATTTGTATCCAAGTTGACAGACCAGAACCATATAAAAGCTGAGGATATTAGATACAAATAACAAGAAACAATACATAGACAAAATCAGTTGGATAGGAGTCCAAATCTGTTGGTCTGTTTTTTTTTGCAATTACTTGGGTGGCATGAAATGTACTTGGAAACTAGGTTTGGGAAACCGTACGGAAGCTAAATTTTGCTCATTAATTTTGAGAAGAATAGATAAGTGCGAGCTAGGCAAACACAAAAGGTTCATAATTCATTTATCTTTGTGTACATTTGACAGTACAAAGCATACATCTAGTTCATATCAGTACAAGCATGGGCGTCTACAAACCAAATGCATACCGGTCTAGCTATTTTGCAAATTGATACCAGCTGATATTGACTTACCAGTTAGTACTGATAAATTATACCTAGCTATTGGGCTTTACCTTTTTTTTAAAAAAAAAAAACAATGCTAGATTCCAGTTTACTTTTTTGGAATTATATTTTAAGGTGAAAGGGTTTTTCTCCGTATATACGTCAATTCTCTACCAATTCGCTCACACTTCTCTAGGAAATTCTCGTATCTTTTCTTTCTCACTTAATATATATTAATCAATATTCCATGGTACACAAAAGTCATAATTTTGATATCACACGACATCATACATAGAAATTGCTAGAAAATTGCCATCATTGGTCATTCATTAATTGTAACAATATTTTTAAAGGTGGAGCTGCCACTCAACTTAAACAACATCTCGGCAATGACGTTCTTAATATCTCTTAGGGCGTATTTCCTTGGAGGGAAAAGGGGAGGAAATGAAAGAAAACAAAATTTTCTCTCATTTCCTTGGAGGGAAAAAAACAGAGGGAAGGAAAATTAACCCTTTTTCCCTAAAGACATTTCTGCTCGAAACCGAAGGAAAAGCACATGGCATCTTCTCCGTCTCTTCCGCCCTTGCCACCTTGCCCCCGAGCTTGCGCCACCCTCCTCGCCGGCACCACCCTTCCCCCACCCTTTTCCCTACGCCAGTGAACGCATCCACCTCCCACCTCCTCCCTGTCGAGCTCGCGTTTGCCTCTCACTAAGCTCGCCTCTGCCTTTTGCTTCCTTGCTGAACTCGCGCCTGTCACTGTTGCACTAAGCTCGCACTCGCACCTGCCTCCTACCTCCTTGCCAAAATCGCATCAGCTGCCACTACACTGAGCTCAGGCCCTCTACTATTGCACCAAGCTTGCGCCTGCCGCTACTGCACTGAGCTAGCGCTCACCAATCACGCTTGATTCCTCTCTCACCATCATGTGATTCTCACATGTCTTCTTTTCCTTCCCTTCAACTTTATCCTTTCTATGTTTTTTCTTCTTTCTAAGGACACATAGCCTAAATACCCAAAGGCATTACAAAAGATCTGTCTAGCCATCAATGAAGAAATGAAAGCTACTCTCTCATTAGAGTTAGCGAATAAATCATCATAATCCCAAATTAGCTACCGAGGATATAATAAAAAGTAATATATATATATATATATATATATATATATATATATATATATATATATATATATATATATATATATATATATATATATATACCCATATCCGGTCTCAATATTTGTGTCTATATCAATGCTAGTTACTACTATAGCTATCCCATAGAAGGTAGTCATCTATAATATATATATATATATATATATATATATATATATATATATATATATAGTTTTAATTTATGTAAATATCACAATAATGATTAATTTATTTAGTTTTCGTTTTAACAACATGTGGAACAAAGCAAAAAGGGTCAAGCTGATTTGAAAATTTACCCAGAATGTGTTTTTAACAAGGAAAGGTACCACATTTTGATTTATATATTCTTTGGTTTCAATTTTAATCAAATATATCACAATAATATTTCTTTTATTTTTTCACATTTTCAAAACACAAGGGATTGAATAAAAAAGGTGAGACCAGTTCAAAAGCAATGCTAGTAGACTTGTCTATACACTATCAAATTCTTGAAATTTGATGATTTCGTCTAAAGTTATAAACTAGTGAACTAGTTCATTCTCATCTAAAGTTATGATATTCAATATATAAGCGCCCAAATTTAGCATAATTTCAACATGAACACCTGAAAATTGATCAACTTCATTTTCTTTTCTTTTTTTTTTAATACAAGTTTATAGGAACCAAGGGATAGAAAAGGTGGAGCAAAACCAAGCTAAAAAACTTGTCCAAACTAGACTGAGTTAGTCTAATTGTACTATGTGTTGGTACAACTAGTATATATTCATCAAATCCAACATTGGTTTACCGATACGAAGTAGTATTTAAAACTATGGTATAAGCCACAGCCAACACTTCTCATCATGGTGTAAACATTGGTAGTTGTTCTCGCTCCTAGCCTTACTAAGTTTAAAGAATCTGAAAAGCAATCCACAAGACCTGGAATAATGGTAAGTGCATTGGTCTCCAGCCTTTAAGCAGCCAACATGTATGAAACTTGTCCATGAAGCAGTAATATACATATTTAGGCAAGCATCATCAAGTTAAGGGGAGAAAGATGATTGTCATTGTCAAAGTACGATTTGCAAGAAGTAATAGACAATGTACCAGTTTACTGTAGTAAGATGTATAGGTCCAGATTCGTCGAACACATCCCTTTCTGATTCCATTTTCTTGAACGATGTAGTATTATTGACACAATGAAGTACTGTTAAAACATGAAAAAAAAATCCTATGACATTCATTGTATTAACAAACCCAAAGAGCCCTACAACTTCCAGAGCATGGATTCAACTACTCAATTTAACACTTTAGATAATCAGCTAAAGAATGTTCGATTGTATTAAAAAAGGAATAGTTTAGGTCCAAGGCTTTGGTCATTATGATGCTACGTTAGAATAAACAGTATAAATCAAACAATTAACAAAACAAATATATTTCATTTATTTGAGCCAGAATATGCCTCTTGCTAATGAGAGTTCTAAAGCAGTTCACAAATCCAATATAAAACGCATTCCTTCCAAGAAGAAATAATGGAACTAAATTCTAACTAAAAGTACCTAATTTCAACATATTGAATTACAAAAAATCAAACAAGAAATCTGAATTGCAACAAGGAAATAACAATAAAAAAAATAGGAAGTTAGAAAATACAACTAGAGATTCTCTAATGCAAATACCCAACGATTGCATAAGTTAAATCTAGTTTTCTCAACCCCCCCCCCCCCCCCCCCCCCCCCCCCCCCCCCCCCCCCCCCCCCCCCCCCCCCCCCCCCCCCCCCCCCCCCCCCCCCCCAAATAACTAAATAACAGGAATGAAAAAAATTGAGGAGGAACCTCAAGACTGAGAAAAGAATAGGGGTCCTAACTCCTAACTGTAAATAGTGTCTCTAAAGATCTTGTCTCTGTTCATGAGAAAAAACTGCCCTTACATCCTACCACTTCAAGTTAAATTAAACTGATTAAATCTAAAAAGTACACAAATATTATTTTCTAAAAAAAGTAAAAGTTACAAAATGTAACAGTGTAGACCTTTTAAAAAATTGATTTTTTTTTTTTACTTTAAGAAACACTATCAATCTCCTACAAAAATTCAAAATTTTTGAAACACATTAAAATCAATGAAATGATGCTCATTGCTTATATCGTAAGGTTAAGAGAAAGCATGGTAATGTCAATTGGAAGGAATAGAGTAAACTAGGTACTGAACAATACTTTGGCCTGATTTCAAATATTGCACACATGGTTGCAGATAATTGTGGCATGGGGTTGGGCATTTATGGTCATGCACAAGTTCTTTCAATTCATGAGAGTTTGAAGGTGTCTCTAGTTCATGGTTCATAGTTATAGATAATCCCGTATAGAAGAGCCTTAATAGGATTTGTATAGAACCATCTCCCGGATGTATCATTCAAGTTTTTCTAAATTTTAAACTCTCCACATCTTCTAAAGTGGGGTATAATGATCCCCTTAGGAATGAGAATTAAGCCCTAAAATAAACCCCAGTCATGACATGCTTTACACAAGTTTTAGGATACTAGTTTATCTCACCAGTAAAGTTATTTACCTGTCGAACATCCTTCAGCGATCACCATCAAAAAGTTGGGTTACCACTATAGAAAGACTCATTTTAGATCAATTATCATTCTCCTTGATGAAATTCACTTAGAGAGACCGCTATGGTTTCATAGAACATTTATACTATTAATAAAATAGAACATGTAAAATTAAAAATTAGTCAATTCTCACCATGTATATAAACTAGGATAACTATCATATTTATTTTGAATCACATGAATCATTACATTTTCTAATTAAAAAAAAATAAAAAAATTGTAAAATCATATGAGAATTATGAAATCTAATTTTATTTAAATAAAAATAAACTTTAGTATTAATTTATCTAAATCACATGAGCCCCACATTTTGTGTTACTAATAAACAATTTTAGTTGAGGATTATTATTAAACTAGACGAAAGATGAGAAAAAAAGGTACAACATAATATTATAAATTACTTCCAATATATATGTAATAGTTCATACTTTGGACTTAACCAAGCACAACAGTAGTGGAGAAGGAGGAGGAGGTTCACAGCAAAGTGAAGCACAGTGACTGAAGTTGTTTGCCGCTTCCACTTGCTGCAAGCTTCCTCAAGTGATGGTTCTATCAAGCTTTTGCTTCCGCTTCCATTGACCGGTTCCAACTATTGATCCATGGTTCCACTCGACTCACAGGCGAGTAATGAGTGGAGGCGAATGAGCTTCTTCCCTCTTCTCTTCTTTCTCTTCTCTTCTCTTCTTCTGCTCTACTCTACTACAACCTTAGTTCATTAGCAATGAGCAATGAGCAGAGCTGGACGAGTTTTTGTTTCTTCTTCTCCTCCTCCTTTTCCTCTCCTCCTTTCTTCCTTCTTTTCTTCTACTCCACTGCAACCTTGGTCTATGTCCTAGTCTCTACTCAGGCCATACTGCCTAGTACATACTAGTTTTTCAATCTTTGCTTAGAGACTAGTTTAAGTTTCATTACTTAAAAATGATTTCTTATAAATATTAGATGTCAAATTTTGTATATCAGCAACAAACACTGTTAGAGTAGAGATACTGAGATAGATAGATGAGAGAAGAAAAGATACAATACCCTAAAGGGATATATTGTATTAATCTAGTTGTTTAATAGTAGAGATTGAGATACTGCTAGGAAAGCAGTTAAATTTTTAGAAAACTTTTGTAATCTCACACTTACACTTTGTTTACTTGGAGGGAAAAGAGGAAGAAAAGGAAGAAAAAATCTCTTTTCCTTTGTTTATTTAGAAGGAAAATGGAAGGAAGGAAAACCCGGTTTTCAATTTTTCTTCCAAACACTATGTGCCCAAATCGGGCAGAAAAATAGAGAGAAGCATTGCTCATGTGCTCTTCTCCCTCTCCCTTCTCCTCTAATGTCATAACCCCCTCTCCCTGACCTGCCCTTCCTCCTCCCTTCTTCCCATCGAAAGCCTCCGCACTCTTCTCATCGCCGCTCCCCTCTTCCCATCAAAAGCCCCTACCATCGCCACCGCTCCCCACTTCTCGTTGCCACTCCCCTCTTCAGTTGTTGTTCCCCTTTTCCTGTTACCTCGTCGTTGCTCCCCTCTTCCTATCAGAAGCCCCCGCCCTCACCGCCACTTCCCTCTTATGTCGCTACTCCGTCTCCCCCATTCACCAACTAAACACATGACTTTCAGATAACAATGTTTTCCTTCCTTTCTCTTTTTCTTCCCTTCTTTTTCTCCTCCCCTCCAAGTAAACAAAGCCTTAGTTTATGGCAGCTTGCATGTAACTTTCAATATTTTGTGTAATGAAATTACCAATTATTGATAAATTATTAACCTAGTTGCAAAAATATAAAGACTTTGATTTAAGTATGATAGCCCTGGCAATGAGAGATATGTATGTGAAGTATTGGTGACACTTCAAAGACAACTTTGACATTGATCAAAAACTCAAGTTTAAATATGTTGAAGTAGAGTTATGTACTTTGTGAGTATGAGAAGGGAATGGTTGTAGCTAAGGAAGTAAAAGCTACAATATTTGAGATGTTCAACAATTATAAACATTTGAATGATTCCCAAAAAGACTCTCAAACCACTGATAATGCACAAGCTGAAATCATCTATGTTGAGGACTCTAGTGTGAATGAAAAATTTTGAGTTGCAAAAATGAGAAGGAAGAGGGAAAGGCTTAAAAGGTGCAAGACATATTTTGGAGGGAAAGATTCAAGAAAAGAATTGGATAAATATATGAGGAAGGTGGTAATGAATTTGATATATTACTATGATCGCATCAACCATCCTTCTTAAAGATGTTGGCAGAAGTTTAGTTGTCCCCCATGCGTAGGCTTATGGATTCTTCAGCTATTGCTCTAGAGCACACTATTACTATTTTAGCCCAACGAGTATGAAAGTTTTTAAGTTTTCATCCTCGACTACTACATAACGATAGGCACCAACGTAGCCACTTATCTAGTATAGACTCTCTAGTGTCCTTTGGGAATTTATCGATACTTGGTACATCTTCACATATGGCAGGTAATAAACTCATGTTTTTGTTATTAACCATTGATCATCATCATCCACCAGTGTCAATAGCCAATGGTTCACTTATACATAGTTGAGGGAATTCACACAGTTTCCCCCATTTTCACTATCATTCTCCCTAATATCTTTTATGTTCCAAAGTTTCCTACTAACCTATTATCTATTTGTGCCTTTACAAAAGCATCTAGTAGTGTTGTAATGCTTACTTCATCCCATTTTCTATTTCAAGACTTAAAAACGAAGGCGATGATTGGTGGGAGGCCTAGGCATTGGGTATATACATGCTTAATGCATCCTCTCCATCATGTATGAAGTCCTTATCTCCATTCGTTATAATGCATATAAGTTGCATTGTCATCTCGGCCACCCTTCGCCGGTTATTATTTAGCATTTTCTATTTTTATCGTCTTGCACTATTTCTCCATGTGATACCTGCCAAATTGGGAAACATCATTGTACCTCTTTTTTGTCAAGTCAGCATGAAGGAAGCTCATGTCCCTTTTAGTTAGTGCATTTTGATCTTCGGGGACGTAAGTCCTATTTTTGGTAAAGATGGTCACCGATACTTTGTAACATTCATCTATAACTATTCTAAAATGTGTTAGTATTTTTTTGTTAAAAACTCGGTTTGAGGCCTTTAATGTATTCAAAACTTATTATGTTGAAAAGTAGAATCAATTTTGTACCTTATTACAAGTTTTGTGTATTGGTAATGCTCTTAAATACACTAACTCTAGTTTTCACTCCTTTTGTAGTCCAATGGTTTCATTCATCAAACTACCTGTCTATGTACCTCCTTGTAGAATGGAGTGGCTAAGTATAAAAATAGGCACATCTTGATGTGGCTCATAATGTTTAATATGCAGGTTCCCCACTCCTTTTGGGCTGATGTTCCCACTACCACCTTTCTAATCAAGTGTATACCTCTATCTACTCATAATGGTTAGTCTTCCTTCTCCATTCTATTTCTTTTTCTTTCTCAAGACTCTCTTCCCTCTCACACCTCGCATATTTAGATGTGTGTGCTACATTCACATGCATAGACTTGATAAATTGAACCCCATGTGGTTCGTTGTGTATTCCTTGAATACTCCCAAACCCAAAAGGATGCTTTGACCTGGTGCACTATAACGTTCCATGAGTCACTTCAATACTTTATTAAGTCCACAAACAGCACCACTCAACCAATTCCCCCCTCTACCCGTTTTAGTACCACTTCCTAGTTCCTTTGACTCACTCCATCTTCCCACCAGTGCAGGTACAGAGTCAATGCTCTCTTGCTCTACCCAAGTTGCACCACTATGGCTCTGCCTCCAACTCAGATGGCTTACTCATTGCCTTGTGCAAAAGTCAGCGTAGTTCAACCACTTATCTTCTTTCCTATTTCATTTTCTATCAACATTTATCACCTAAGCATTGCAGATTTGCTTCTGCTCTCTCCTTCTGCACTGTTCCCCATAATCATGATGAGTTTATATTAGGTATAGCATCACAAATTTGCCACAGTTCACTCTTGACAGACCTGGCACTGGTATGTCTTCCCCCAAGAGCCCAACTTGTTCATTGAGTGTATACAACTGCTCCTTTTGTAGGTACAAAGCATGTTTAGTTGCAAAAGAATTTACTTAGGCTTATAGGTTAACTTCTTTAGTACCTTCTCTCTCATTGCTTGGTTGAACTCAGTTCAGGTCCATCGGGATGAGCCAATTTCAAATGGCTTTTACATCAAATAGATGTGAAGAATGCATTTCTCTGTAGTGATTTATTTGAGGTAATTTATATGGAGCAACTTTCAAGATATGTTGCTTAGAGAGGGCTAGTTTGCCTCTTTAATAAAGTGATTCATGGGCTTAAACAGAGCCTATGTGTTAATGTCTTTGACGGAAGATGTTGACTCCCCCCCTTTTTTTTGTTGACCATGACTGGTAGGTAGTCACTTGCCTCAGCCTCGCTCGAAGGAAGAAAGAGACGAAACTAGGATCGGTGATGATGACGCTAGCCAAATTTTGGTCCACCAAGAAATCCAAGCTGTATTGAAAACAATAATCCCCTTTTTCCTCTTTGGACTTGGTACAATGAAGCTCTAACTCTCCCCCAAATCCTACCTTGCTCAGCCACGTAGCTCGAGCCACAAGGATGTCGCTTATCTTTGTCTTTCCTCGTCAGCAACTCGCCGGGCTACAATCTCACCCTCACGACACTTAACCGGAAGAGGGGAAGAAGCTTACCTACCCAAAGCCACCATAGGGAAATGATGGTTCTCGAAGCCTCTCGAGACTTCTCTCTAACTAGAAATCCTTTTTCCAAAAGTAAACAACATAAGCAAATGAAGCTTGATCTTGTTGACCAATTTTCACCAACATTTCCCCTCCAATTGAAGGGTCATTTAAAACTAATTGAAATCAATTTCAAGCCAATTGAACCACCCCTGGTCCAACATAACATTGACTCAAGTCCACCCAATTTTGGGCTGCCTAGGTAGAATGATCTATCGGGTCAACATAGTTGGGCCGCCAAAACCCGATCAACCAATGGCCAACGAGTGAAGGCTACGAACCCTCTCGGGCTTTTTCTCATGTGCATTGTCCTGGTGTCACCTTATGCGCTGCTACGCGTTTGCATCACGTTGTTCGCTCGCGGATGTCCTATGCAGTGCACACAAACTCCATGACACGTGCGTATACCAAGCAGAGATGTGGCATGGTCCATTCGCTCACTTGCAAATGTTCTGTGTACGTGCATAGCTACATCGCGCACCCAGCCTCGCTGTTGCGTACTCAAACTCATAGGGTCGCGTAAGTCTCCAACTCATGCCACCACCTCTGTACCCTCACAAATAAGCGCAACATCACATGCCACCCCCATGACAATGCTCTACGTATATTGCCACTGACTGTATGCTATTTAACCAGTAAAGATTAGGAGTACTACGTTCGCACGTCGCCCCTGATATACTACTCAACTAGTAAGCCTAGGAGTACCACACTCGCATGCCACCCTCGACAGTGCGCTACTCAACTAGTAACGCTTGGGAGTACCACGTGTTTGCAATCTAAGCCTGACTCTCGGGATGTGGATCCGGATCCATTGCCGTCACATTGCATGTGTGGTTTCATAAGTTTTATGAAGTGATATTTGATGTTGATTTTTGTCCTCAGTTTTCACAGTTCACACATGGGAAGTGGAACAAATGGCATACTTGAGGCAAAACACTACCTATACTCTTAATTCACTCTCAAAGATCACAAAAAATAAAATATTTTTTGAGAATCAAAGTATTATAAAACTAACTCATCATCAGAACAAAATTATGTTTTAGATTACTTAACAAAACAGGGATAAAAGATTACAAGTGAAATTTATGGCTAACGGATTCAACCCATTAACCCTACATATTCAATGTGTAATCATGGTTTTTTGCTACATAACCTAATTTTATTGTTCTCCTTTCTTCCTTTTTTTCCTCCTCTTCTTTTGATCGCTTATTCACTTCATTGTTGCTCTTCAACTGATACAATTTTACAATATATCACTTGCTCAAATTTTATTTTTAGTCTCAAATAAGATAATATAAAATTCAACTAATATGATCAATAAAATATTTATCGTATATTATTGATGTAAGTGTCAAATTATCAAAAAAAATCAAGAAATTTGAATCAAATAATAAATAAAGTAGTAGTTGGAAAATAGAATGATAGGCGATGAGAATGTCCTAAAGTAAAGATTTGAAACCCATTGAATATAACTTATGTCAATTTCTTTGCTAGTAATGATGATGTGAAGATTTATCTAAATGACCTTTTAGATTTGATGAACAAAGATAGATAAATTATAGGAAACTTAAACTTAAGAGAGTCCCAAGGAAGAGGGAAGAAGGAGAGAGTAGAACTTGCCTTGAGTATTTCTTTTGTATGTAAAATGAGAAAAGAAGATCCTTATTTATAGGAAGAAGGCACCTCTTGCTATATATATATATATAAGAACAACTTTTCAGACAAAGAATAAAACAAGTTGATCTAACTCCTTGAGTATTTCCATTTGATTCGCAATCAGTAAGAAAAAAGAAATCTAAATTTTTGTCAAGTATCCCATCTAACAAGTTGATCTAACTCCTGCGACAAGAATAAAACAAAATCGCATTACAAAGACTAGAAACAAACGTACCACAGGAAGCAATGCGATCCAGCTGCTATGGACATTCAAGGATTCTAGATCCGCCGTCTGGAACCTTTTATCCACATTGTCAAGTTAGTTTTCCGCCATCAAACTTCCAAAAGCACCGTTAAAGAAAAACAAAGCAAAGGAAACGAGATTATACCCTCCTCTATTGCAACAACACTATTACAGTAACCAGAAAGCGATCAACCAACACAAAAGATTTCGAAACTTGTTTAATCGAGTCTAACTGGTAAAACCATCAAGGAAACGACAACGATCCAACTTTTCGCCTCAGCATCGTCGAGTATGGCAGAAATCGAAGAGACGCAGAGGAATATTTTGGAACTTTGGATCGGCTGTCAACGACGTTATATGGTTCGTGGAACCCTTGTCGTCGTTGTTGAAACATTATAGGCTTTACAGCTTGAGAATAAAAGATATGGGTCCGACCCATCTTTGCTTAGGAAGATAATCGGTTGTATTTTCTGAACCATCGTTCTGCAAGAATTGCTGATCCTTCCCTTTGTCGGTGTAGGTAGGTGCTTTGAATTGAATTCACGCTGACCGTTCTCGGTACTGCGTACGAAGGAAAAAGAGAGAGAAATAGTAAAGAGCTTGGCAATAAGAATTCTCTGGCGACATATGCCGACAATACAACATAACTAATTGTAACATATATATATATATATAAGACAAGATTATGTCTATCATTATAAGATAGCAAAGAGTCAAATATTTATTATTTTTATTTTATTCTAAACGCAATCCCATTAATTAACTTTAGTATCTTAACTAGATAAATACCAGATTGGGTATTGTATAATTTAACTTAAACTTGATCATAATATTTTGATAAATATCCCCCCATGCCCAATTTAATTAACTTTAAAACTTTTTAATTTTTATTTTTATCTTAACGTCATTTTATAAAAAGTAATATATAAATTTATTTTATTTTATTTTTTCAATAAATAATAGTTTTAGAACTAGTTAATTTATAATTTTAATTAAAATCTTATTTTGTTTTATTTTTAATTACATATTAGGTGTCACGCCTTGAATTATGGTAACCAATTTTTTTTTATATTTATACACGGGAGTCAATGCTTGACTCGAGTCCAAACACACCTACGTAGGGGACACCACGGTCGTAACTGTGAGATTGAGCGCGACTTGTGGGGAAGGTTCCTCGAACCGACCCTCAACTCAACCAAGGACTCCGCAGAGATCTCCGTCGTCCCAATACGACTCTGGTCAACGCTCATGATTTACCGAAGATCGGTTTCACTAAGTTAAACTGGGTTCACCTGAACCCAAAACGAACCCACCCATAACCGCGTCGAAGGGAAGACGATGCGAAGACAGGAGATCCGTCGGGAGCCGCACACTCGATCAGGGAGGAAAGCCGGAAAGGAAGAAGGAAGGCAGGGAGGTACCTCGGCAATCACACGACCGCCAACTCCTTCTATTTGGAGAAGCAACTGCCGTCAGTGCCTTCCAAGGCGGTCTGGACGTTGCCACCGGCTACTACGGCGGTGGACGCGAGAGAGACGAACATGAGGGCAGAGTTGGCCACGGTGTTCCACCACCCACCCGCACCACCGAAACGCTATGGGGACTCCACCGACAACGTTCGATGATGAGAAAGCCGACGTTGAACGGAGAACAGAGAGGGAGACGTCTCTAAGGATTGCAGATGAAGCAGCTATCGATGGAGATGACGACACAACTTTTTTTCAATTTCTCGCCCGCTGTCGTGCCACCCACATTGTCCAAAGTCAACACGGCGCGCAAGGTCACGAGCCATCTCATCCGCGTCACACTAGCCACTCGGCGTTTGACTCAAACGACCGTTGGGTTTCGAATTTGGGCCGCGCCTGATCCGACCTGTTGATCTGGTCATGGAAGGCAAGCGGGTTGGGCTGGAATTGGGCCACGCCCAATTCTCGGCCCAATGACCTAACATTCTCCACTTCTAGAGTGAGTCGTCGTCCTCGGTGACTCAAAGTAACGTCAAATCTCGTATTTGAACTACCACAGTTCGGACACCTTATACCATATAGCTTCTTCTATTAGAGAATCTTCCCACCGAACAAGAAATTCTATTCGTCAATTCATACTGCTATATCCCAAAAATCAGTGATCCAAGATCTCTCTGATCCTTTGGTCGAACTCTGTTCGAACTGTTGGAGGCATGCGAAGCAACTGTGACCGAGCGGGATCCCCCAGATCCCTATGGAACCTTTTTAGGAAGCTTACTTAGAATGTCGGATATAATTTCATCCCGTCGGGGAGCTTCAGATGATATGCTACTAAGCTGACCTAACTCAATACCTCGAAAAGTCCATCGTATCTCTATATAAGGCTCTGATGTGCTGCCTTTGCAGATATCTTCCTCCATATCTGCGGAGTGAGTCGGAGAAGAACCAATTCGCCTACGGCGAATTCTTCGTCCCAACGACGATGATTTGCATAATGTTGCATTCGTCTAGCGGCTAGCTTAAGGCTGTCCCTAGCCTCTTGGAGCCACTCCACGCTCAATCATTGCCCGTTGAGCCGCAAGACACCTCCCCTCGGAGTTCCTCATTGCGATATCAATAGGGGTTAGGGGCTATCTCCCTAACACTAGCTCAAAGGGGTTGTGTCTCATGGACGATGATATGTGAAGATTATAGGCAAACTGTGCCAAATCTATCCATTTTACGTGATCCTTTTAACTCGCAGTCACAAAATGACAGAGGTAGTCCTCCATGAGGGCATTCACCCGCTCCATCTATCCATCTGTCTTGGGATAGTCCGCTGTGAAGAAGTTCAACTTCGTTCCTAACTTGTCGAACAACGTCGACCAAAAACATTCGGTGAACCGGGCATCCCTATCGCTCACAATATCCTTTGGGATCCAAAAAATACTTCACCACTTTCTGAAAGAATAGCTCCGCAAGCACCATAGTTGAGCGTGGTTCGGGTGCTGGAATGAAAACTCCATGCTTGAAGAATCTATCCACAACCATGAATATCGATGTTTCCCCTCGACCTTGGGAAAACCACTAATAAAATCCAGGACACACTTGTCCAGGGTGTCTCGGGTATAGACAAGGGTTGCAACAACATGGCTGGTAACCTCCGATCGACCTTGTCTTATTGACAAACAAGACATGTGTGAAATACTTCTCAAGGCGAGCAGGAGCCTTTCGCCCAGATGACCCAACCATGGGGTATCATAGAGACCCCTTAGCAACTCACATTGCAACCGACCGGATGCGGGGACTAGTGGCCTTTCGCCATAGGTCATGACAACGTCATTGGCATCCAAATAATATCGTTGGGTCGTACCCAACTTGACTTGCTCGATAAGCTTTCGATATGCCTCATCGAAAGTGGATGCTTCTTTTATCCTCGTAAGGAGATCTCCCTCTACTCTGGAGATCGTGCAGCATACCAAGGTGTTAAGCCTACTCAGTGCATCAGACACCACAGTAGCCTTTCTAGGCTTGTGTTCCCACTAGAATTGAAATTCTGCTAGAAATTTCTACCATCTAGCCTATTATACCGACAATTTCTTCTGTGTGGTGAAATAAATATTTGCAACATTGTCGGTCTTCACCATGAAGGCGTTACATGATGTGGTCCGCAAGTGCATGAAGAAATCAAAGTAATAAAAATATTGATCCCACAGGGACCAATGACTAAGTACTGACTCTACTTAAGATCATTAGCTAGCCTAATCTATAATAGAATGGTTTTTATCTCAACTAAATGGAAGAAACAATAAAACAGACTTTGGTTGTAATCGATTTAATGGAAATTCAGGACTTCAGATTCACCACACTATGTTTCATGACTATAATTAAAATATCTTTAGAATAATTTACTATGTTGAAGGAGATTTATCTATGTGTACAGATTACCCTCTCTCAGCAGTTGATGACTCTAAATTTCTTAGTAATTTTCATACTTATTAACTGTTCTTTTGGGGTCATAATCATGCTTTTTTGCTTATTTTTATGCCTTATTTGTCAAGTACTTCGGAATCTACACTTTTCTTGGTTTTTGATTAATTTCAGGTAAAAAGGCATTATTTTGATAGGTTTTTAAGCAATCTCAATATGTACAAGGATTCTAATCATCAAGAGGAGTTTCCACATCAAATTTCAAGTCAACCTAAGTTTTCTAGCGAAATTACGGCAGTGCCGTAATGAATTTTACGGCCATAATATGCAAATATGGCACTACCGTAATGATTTTTACGGCCGCTTCCCGCAGAAACTTTTTGAAAAATTACAGTACTACCATAATAATTTTACGGTGCCATAATTCAGGTCCAAATTCATATAGTAACTTTAGAAGAGAATACGGTACTACTGTGAGACTTTTTATGGTACCATAATTTCAAGACAATTTCATACCGAGACTTTAGAAGACATTATGGCACCGCCGTAATGAATTTCATGGTACCGTAATTACGGCCCAGATGCCTGATTCTTCCGCTAGAAAATTAAAAAGATGATTTCTCGAGCTTTAGGGCACCAATTGAAGATCCGTAAAAAGGGGAATGATAAAAAAAAGGAAAAGGAGCCAAAAATGAAAGGACTAATTTTTATCATGGGTTCACAAAGAATTTTAGGGAATCGCCGCCGCCCTAGGGTTCGTCACCATTCAGCGTACAGACCACCTCCTGTCGTGAAATTTAAGAGGAAGCTTCGCCTGAAGAAGGAGAAGATACCACAAAAGTTTCAGAGTAAAAGGAGATCGATCGAGAGAGAAATCAACAAAAACAAGGGCGCTGCCACTGTTCATCGCATCCAGGAGCAAAATTACGGGCTGTAATTTTCATTACAGCCCTGATTTATAACTTTTACTCTTCTCTTTCAATTTCTAATCACTCTAAACGATGTTTTATTGTAATTCTTTGATCATGCTAGTTTAAACCTCTCTGGGACATGGGGTGTAGTCCTCTTGATTTCTTAATGACTGAATGATTTCTATTTCATCAGAATATTCTTGATATGATAATTTTACTTAAGTGATCGCTGCCTTTAATGCTTTCTAGTTTCATATTGTCAGCATGTGTTAGAGTTTTATGATATGGACTGAGAAGTGACTTATAAAACTTGGAACACTAAAATCAAGTATTAGGAACTTATCGTAAGAGATTATGTTTCTTCTTAATTCTAAATTTTAGAAGTTTATTGACTTGTTGATATTTTGTTCTAGGATGCATTAATGATATGGACATGAAAATATGTTAGAGATTGATGTTTGATTGTTAGAAAACCTTAAGTAAAACTTGTGAAACTAAGGTATGAGAATACTTAGTTTCATTTGAGATATTGATATCGAGATAGAATGCACGAGAGTGATTCTTAATCTCTTTGTCAAGGTTTGCTTTTCTTAAATATAGAATAAATATGTGTGAGAGCGAGAATTATTTTATGTTAATCATCTACGTGAGAGTGAGATGATTTCTTATTAAGGCAAATTATATCTTTATCATATTAAGAATAAACTGATGAACATTTATTTATATCCAGTCATAGAAATCAGGATGGATGAACCCCTAGTCCCAATTCTTTCTCTCTGACATTTCATGACTTTTTGATCGTTTGCTTTCCTCACAATCGTTTTGCCTAGCTAGTGAGAAATCGATTATTCGGTACTTGACAAACAAGGTCTCTGTGGTTCGATATCTTAATTATTACTTTGAGTATCCGCACACTTGTAAACACAACAAGTTTTTGGCGCCGTTGCCGGGGACCTTGGTTTTTGTTGATGTCGAAGGAATTGAAAATATTGCTAGACTAGGTTTTGTTCCTGTTTTTATTATTTTCTGAATTTTCTATGAAATATTCTGATTTTCTCTTATTTTCTGAAAATTCTGAGTTTATTTGATCTTCTACTAATTTATGCGCAGGACTCTTAGATCAGGACCATTAGTCCCCTTCGATCCTGAAATTAATAAAACTCTTAGGTTGCGCAGGAAACTTAGATTCACAGAGGAAAGAGAAGAAGAAGAATCAATCATGGCTGAAAGGAGAACACTTAGAGATTATGCAGCCCCAAATCCACAGGGAATTCGCTCCAGCATTACTAGGCCAGCAATTGATGCAATTAATTTCGAGATTAAACCAGCCTTTCTGTCAATGATCCGGCAGAATCAATTTGGAGGATCTCTGCTTGAAGATCCTAATCAACACTTATCTCTTTTTCTTGAATTCTGTTATACTATGAAAATTAATGGTGTATATGAGGATGCTTTAAAGTTGAGATTGTTTCTTTTTTCCCTTAGGGACCGAGTGAAAGCCTGGCTATATTCTCATCCGACTGGAACATTCATCACTTGGGAGCAACTGTCAAATGCATTCTTGATGAAATACTTCCCATCTAGTAAGATGATTTAGTTGAGAAATCAGATCACAAGCTTTGCACAGAGAGATAGCGAATCACTTAGTGAGGCATGAGAGCGTTTCAATGAGTTACAACGAAAGTGCCCTCACCATGGATTAGAATATTGGGTTTTAATTCAAACTTTTTATAATGGTTTACTCTATAGTACCCGTTTAATTGTTGATGCTGCTGCAGGAGGAGCCCTGATGAAGAAAACAGTTGAAGATGCCTACACACTGATTGAAGAGATGGCTTTGAATCACAACCAGTGGACTACTGAGAGAGGAGTGTTATATTGTCCTTCACATGGTAAGAATGAAGGTGATGGTTGGTGTTCTTTAGCAGAAAAGGTAGATTCTTTGTGTAGTCAATTTGATTCTTTTCAGATACAAACTACTGTAGTTTCTTCTATTACTTGTGAAGTATGTGGGAATCATGGGCACTATGCTGGAGAGTGTAAGGTTATTGTTGATCAGGGCGGTGAGCAAGTTAATGCAATAGGGGGTTACAATCAAAGCAGAAATAATGACCCATATTCTAATACATACAACCCTAGTTGGAGAAACCATCCTAACTTATCTTGGAAAAGTAACAATCATGCTGGTGGATAGAATGAAAATAGAGGATACTAGTAGAGACAACAAAATCAGAGTCAATCCCAAAAAATTTAGCTTAGAGGACATGTTTGAAAAATTCATGGGTGCCCAGATGAGACAAAATGGAGAGGTTACAGAGATCCTTAAGCAAATTAACTCTAGATTGGATGGTGTTGTTGCACATAATAAGATTTTAGAGACATAGATAGCACAACAAGCTAATACTTCCTATAGACCCCCAGGGAAATTACCTGCCAAACCTGAACCTAACCCTAGGGAACATTTTAATGCTATCACAACTAGGAGTGGAAAACAGTTAGAGAACCCAAGGGGATCACTAGATTATGATGAGGTATAGCCTAATATTGAACCTAGCAGTGAACCAGTTTTGGAATCACAACCTGCACATGTGCAGCCCCATCCTAGCTCGCCACCTTCTAAGGAGGATGAGCCTTCACAGAATGGTGATTTGCCTTGTAAGGTTGATATTCCTAGACCTAGTTCACCATCACCATATAGGCCACCTATACCTTTTCCCCAAAGGATTGTGCAAGCCAAGTTAGATAGGCAGTTTAGAAAATTTCTGGATGTTTTGAAAAAGCTGTATATCAACATTCCATTCACTGATGTCTTATCTCAAATGCCTACATATGCTAAATTTTTAAAAGAGATTTTATCTAATAAAAGAAAAATAGAAGACTGTGGTACTGTGGCATTAACTGAGGAATGCAGTGCTATTATTCAAAACAAGTTGCCACCGAAATTAAAAGATCAAAGTAGTTTCTCTATTCCTTGTTCGATTGGAAGCGTGGCTTTTGACTGAGTCTTATGTGACTTAGGAGCTAGTGTGAGCCTAATGCCTTTGTCTGTGTGTAGGAAACTAGATATGGGAGCTCCTAAACCAACTTCAATATCTTTGCAGCTCGCCAATCGTTCAGTGAAGTATCCTGTAGGTATTCTTGAGGATGTTCCGATCTAAGTTGGTAAGTATTTTGTACCAACTGATTTTGTAGTTCTAGAGATGGAGGAGGATGCAAAAATTCATATTATTCTTGGTAACTGTTCTTAGCCACTGCAGGAGCAATTATTGATGTAAAGAACGGTAAACTCACTCTAAACATTAGTGATAATAAAATTGAATTTGATTTGAATGATTCCATGAAGAAACCTTCATATACTAGTTCATGTTGTAGTGTTCATGCTGCAGATGATGTAATTTATAGTCTTGGTTTCTTGTTTGATAATCCTTTTGGTTTTGATACTAATTCTTGTGATAATTCTTGTGTGGAAATTCATGATTCCAATTCTAGTTCTGATTCTAGTGCTGAAACTCATGATATGTTGGACTACACTATATTTGATAATGAAGAAGAGAAAATTCCAAAAGTAGAACTTAAAGCTTTACCTAATAATCTTCGCTATGAATTTCTTAGCCCTAACTCTACTTACCCTGTTATTGTTGATGCTCAATTAGATGAAAGGGAGACTGATTTGCTATTGAAGGAGTTGAGGATTCATAGAAAGGTAATTGGGTATACCATTGATGATTTAAAGGGAATTAACCTTTTTTTTTGTATGCACAAGATTCATATGGAGGAGAAGCACAAACCACATGTAGATTTCCAAATGAGACTCAACCCATCTATGAAGGAAGTTGTAAAGAAGAAAGTTTTGAAATTGCTTGATGCAGGTATTATCTATATTATCTCTGATAGTAAATGGGTAAGTCCTGTACATTGTGTTCCCAAAAAAGGAGGTATCACAGTTATGAAAAACAAAGATAATGAGTTGATTTCTATTAGAACAGTGACTAGTTGGCGCATGTGTATAGATTATAGGAAATTGAATGCAGCCACTAGGAAAGACCACTTCCCCTTGCCTTTTTATTGATCAGATGGTTGAGAGACTTACAAACCATTCTTACTTTTGCTTCTTAAATGGATATTCTATTTTTTTTCCCAAATTCTTATACATCCTGATGACCAAGACAAAACCACTTTTACTTGCCCATATGGTACTTTTGCATATAGAAGGATGCCTTTTGGTTTATATAATGCACCTACTACTTTTTAGAGGTGTATGATGACCATATTTTCTGAATTTCTAGAGGATTTTATAGATGTTTTCATGAATGATTTTTCTGTATATGGTTTTTCTTTTGACGATTGTTTGGCTAATTTATCTCGAGTCTTACAGAGGTGCGAAGAAACTAATCTTGTGTTTAACTGGGAGAAGTGTCATGTCATGGTTAGGCAAGGAATAGTTTTGGGACACCGTATTTTAGAAAGAGGAATAGAAGTGGACAAAGCCAAAGTTGAAGTGATTGAGAAGCTAAAATTAGAAGTTTCTTGGCATCCCTGATAAAGCGCCGCCCACTACGGTTAAGGAAATTAGAAGTTTCTTGGGACATATAGGATTTTACCGGCGCTTTATCAGGGATTTTTCTAAACTTGCTAAGCTACTCACTGATTTACTTTGTAAAGATGCTAAATTCTGTTTTGATGAGAATTGTTTACTTGCATTTCAGGAACTGAAGAAGGCCTTAATATCAGCACCTATCATGCAGCCACCAGATTGGGAATTACCTTTTGAGCTTATGTGCGATGCTAGTGATTTTGCTGTGGGAGCGGTTCTAGGTCAAAGGAAGAAAAAGAAGCCTTATGTGATTTATTATGCTAGTAAAGCTTTGGATGAGACACAAAGAAATTACACCACAACTGAGAAGGAACTTTTAGCTATAGTTTTTGCTTTTGATAAATTTAGATCTTATTTGATAAATTCAAAAGTTGTGGTGTACACTGATCATACAGTGGTTAAGTATTTGATGCAGAAGAAAGATAGTAAACCGCGTCTACTTAGATGGATTTTGCTTCTACAAGAGTTTGACTTGGAAATTAAGGACAAGCAAGGAACTGAAAATTTTGTCGCAGATCATCTTTCAAGGATAATTGTAGATGCTGATAAAGGTGATATAATTAATGATTCCTTCCCTGAAGAACAACTCATAAGCATTGAACAAATCAGGCTCCATGGTATGCAGATATAGTGAATTATCTTGTTGCTAATGTTTTTCCTCTTGATTTGAGCTATCAGGTCAAGAAGAGATTCTTAGCTAATGTCAAGCATTATTTTTGGGATGAGCCTTATGTTTTTAGAAGATGTGCAGATGGCATATTTAGGAGATGTTGGGGAATGCCGAGTGTAATATAAAATTTTTGCAGTCCTAGGATGCAGCGGAAGAAGCATTACACCCGAAACACATTCCTTTCCCAAGGATCCATGCGAGAGAGAAAACACAAGGATGTGTTAGAGATATACCTCTTTTGCTTGTCTAGTTGTTGAAGCCATGTTGAAGGCGCTCAAGTGCTCGCTCTCTACAAGTATCCACGCGTCGACCTTCTCAACGTTGCTCCCTTCCATGCTTGGTGCTAGCCTCGGGAAGAGAATCAAGCCTTGAGATCCTTCACTTCACTTGTGCCACCTTCAAGAGAAGTTGCGCCAAGTGCAAGGGAAGATGCCACCAACTCCTTGTCCTCCTTACTCCAAGAGAAGAGGAAGAGGATGAGTTTCGGCCCTCAGGAATAGGAAGAAGAGATGTCACCACCAAGCCCTTCTCCAAGTTGCTCCAAGAGGTGAAGAAGGAGAAGCAGGCTTGCGGCTTCAAGGAGGAAGAAGGGTTGCGCCACCTTCAAGTTGTCGCCCTTTGCCCTTGCTCATGCCTCTCTATGTATCCTCACGCCTCCAAGGAATAGAACACTAGAAGGGGGGGCAGCAAGGGGTCTTATTTATAGGGTAAGAGGCAGTTTGGGCAAGGGCTAGGATAATGACAAGTGTATGGCTAGAATAAGGGGTCTTGAGGCAAGGAAAGTCTCCAAGACTTTACCATAAACCTTATTCAACCTATCCATAATTGCCCAAGTACCATATCAGCCCAAGACATGCCTTAAAGGCATTCATACCATCAAAGGAGAAGGGCTAGGCGCATAATGCTTCCTTAATGAAGCAAATTTGCCACCCAAACCCCATTATGCCCCTTAGGTGCCAATGGGGTTTGGTTTCTTCCCATTATACCCCTTTAGCCTCTTACCTCTTTATGACAACTTGTTATTGGGCCTCATTGGATAATGAGCAAGCCCAAACTTCATTGCATGGGTTGATTAAGCCATTGAATCAAATCCAATGCAACCCTAATTCAAATGTGACCAACCATGGTCAATTTTGGGTCAACTTGCCATAAATGGAGTTTGGCTTCAATAACTCTCTTCCAACTCATTAGGCCCATTGGCGCTGATGAAATCTTCCAAATAGATCCAAGCTATCCAATAACTTGATCATAAGGCTTCTGATTAATGCAATGTCAAGAGTCTATTGCGTGTGACCCCGTAGGATCCAAATGACGATAACAATGATGATAGATCATCATAAGTAGTGAGAGATATCTAGCAACACATCACTACTACCCATATCATTGGACTTAAGTCATATGACAACAACTCCTAAACAAGCAATGAGGATTCCCATGCATTATGTATCCCTTTGCCTAAACTGATATCCTGCCATTGGATTAGTCTCAAGTTTATTAATCCAATCTATTGGTCATGACTCAAACAGTACATTCCTGTTATGCACTAATGAGGTGGGGCGCCCCAAAGTGGATATCATGCTTCCAATCAAGGAAGGGGCAAATCCTACTATTGGTCATCCATGTCTCTATGTGAGTTATGATATGCCCAATGATAATCATTTTGGTCTCCCATTTACGGAGAGATGTAAGACTGCATCAAAACATATCCATCATCAAATCTAGACATGAATACTTCAAGTCTAAGGATCAATGCAAACCTCTCGCATGTGAGATTGACTTGTTGACTAGACAAGTCAATCCTCACAGTGGGTCACTCCAGTGCATCCAATGCACCTGTATGTCTGCGTTACTATGCCCCGCACCTAACAAGCCCATATACCAGTCTCATATGCACCAAAGCTGTCCCATATCGGCTAAGGCACCTTGACTAGGGATAACTTATGAGAATGGATCCAACCAAACTCCTGGGACATTATTTATTCAATACATCAACGCAGGTAAAGCATTCTGCATAATAACGACCATTCCTATATCGATTCTATCAAAGTACATTCAAATAATGCCGGACCATGTCCATACATTGGTCTGCAGGGCATAAACACTAACAATCTCCAACTTGCATTAAGACCAAGGGCAACTGAGTTTATTCAGTCTCATGTCTCTAGTATGACTCATTTAGCTTCCGCTACGCTAGAGGCTATGTCAGTGGGTCTCCAGATTGCTATCTGTGTTTATTTTGCAAATTTGAACATCATCTTTACCAATGATCTCTAAGATCAGATGATATCGCTGCAGTACATACTTGAGTGCTAAGTTCCTTTAATCATGTTATGGCCCTAGTAAGAATTATACTAGACCATCAAGCACCAGGGACTAAATCAAGTTCAAATGAATAAAACTGCTTCCTTGGCTGCCATAAGAAGCTGCAATGTACTCAACCTTAATTGTAGAATTTGCCACTGTGGTTTGCATAAAGCTCTTTCAGCCTACAACACCACATCAAGGCAAAACACAAATCCTGACTGTGAATGATAGTCATTAGACCGGAACGAAGTATCAGTGTACCCTTGTACACAAAGTTCTTCCTGTCTATCATAGACTAGACCTCAATCCTTTATACTTCCCAAGCATGAAGGATTGCTTTCACAGCTATCCAGTGTCGACCACTAGGATCTGATTGAAACTTATTGGCCATGCTCCAAGCATTAGCCATATATGGTCTTGTGCTTGTTGCACAAAACATGATCTATCCTATACCCAATGTACTAGGATTATAGACTCATGTTACTACTCTCCAACTATGTCATAGCACATGGTATCTTTGAGAGAGTCAGACCATGTCTTCCTGGAAGGTATCAACCTTTGGAATCATCCAAAATGAACCTCTCCAGAATCTCTTGGATGAATGTAAATTGACTAAAGGGCAATGACTTTCTTGGATCTCTATTGATCCTCATGCCTAGATTATAGGCCTCATTCCCTAAGTCATTCTTCTCGAAATACTTCCCTAACCTTTACTTCACCGCGTGAAGAGCTGGGATGTCATTTCATGTGAGGAGAATATCGTCAATCAAGTAGAATAAGAACCACTATGATGCTCACACTGATCTTCTTGTAAACACAGGACACTTGTATAGTACCATGCAAATCTTTATGGCTACTGTATGAAAACCTTTTGGCTATTTCCATCTAGACATCCTCTTCCAGACGTCTATTAAGAAAAGCAATTTTCATAACAACACGCTATAATAGAATATGCAATTATAACAAGCAGATACCTAATGGACTCAAACATAGCTATTGGTGTAAAAATTTCATTACTATCCACCCAATGGACTTGCCTGAAATTTCATTCATTAGCTTGTCATTATAGGTAACAATGTTACCTTCCATGCCTATCTTCCTAGAAGATCCATTTACAGCCTATGGGTGTTACCCCTTTGGTGGCTCAATCAAGTCCTAGACATGGTTAGCTGACATGGAGTCCAATTCGGTCTTTTCATGGTGCTTAACCATGACTCGGAATGTGGTCCACCGACCGCTTCCGTTGCCTCATAAGTCTTTAGTTCATCCTTGATGAAAAATCTGTTCATGCCTATAACCCGTGAGAGCATTTCGAATCCATCCAGACTTATGTGGTTCCTGTGTTACTTGAACCTAGGTTGACTTTCAACCTGCATGTGAGATTCCTCTCCATCTGTGTCTTAATTGTTTGTGGTTGATTTTTTGACCTCGTCCCAATCAAATCTACTCCCACTAGCTTCTTTCAAAAGAATTATCTCCTCAAGAAAGACAGCAACTTGAGTAACAAATATTTTGTTCTCATTGGGATAGAAATAGCACTCTCAGTGCCCCACAAACACACACTATGGAGTGTCAAAATAGTTGCCTGCATGGCCTCAATGAGGAAGAAGATTTACATGACTCTTCAAAGATGGAACCACATCCAATGTGTTCCTTTTTCTTTCTTTGAATTTCACCATACAGTTGTGGTGTTCCAAGTAAGTTGTGGGATAACCCCCACACTCCTTAGGACAGTCATTAAATTCCTCATTAACCACCTTGATCCAATCAAAGTGTTTTAATAGATTCTCCAATCCGATTCTGTACTTCATTTCTCAACTTCTTGGATTTCTCCAAAGTTATGTGTTGGATAAGACATATCCACACCTAATGAAGTATATAACATCTCCAAGTGCTTGTTTCCATGGGTCCACACACATTGCTGTGTAATAGATCCAACAAGCAACTGATACTTCCACCATTCCTGGTGAATGTAAGTAACCCTAGGTCACATACGCATATAAAAGTTTTTTTTTCTTGCTTTACTAGGTCCAAAATCGAATGACTTAAACATATGATCAACTTTTAACAACTTGTATAGAACAAGTGAGGATGTTACCATGGCCATGAGAGGCGGCTTGGAAGAAGAAAGGGGCGAATGCCTCTTCTCCAAAGGAATCACACACAGGATGAGACAGGCCTCCTTCCTTGCGCTCCTTGTGCTAGCAAGTCACCAAGGTTTCTTTTGTCATGTGAAGAGATGTCTCTTTCTTTGCTGGGCGAACTCCCTCTCTTGGCGTGAAGACAAACCAAAGATGAGAGCAAGAGGACAAGGGGCGAGCGGCGTTCTTACGTTCGAAAACGTGGGAGGTTTTTCCAAAAAGAAAAACGCCTTCCAAAAATAGTAAGCACTTAACTCCCCATGAAGCCATCGATTGAACCAACCGAAACTTGTCTCTTAATTGAACCATGCGTTCACTAAGTGAACCGGTTCAATTCCATTTGGTTCAAGGACCAAATCGAACCAGCTCTGGTTATGATCTCTTTGAACCAAATGGCTCAAGATCTAACCACACATCTCTTGACCCTCTTGATCTCTTCGATCAAGCATCAATTCTCCCGATCGAAGCTTACCGATCACATGCCCTAATCAATCAAACATGATCAGACTAGATCTCACTTCCGATCAGAGTTTAAATTGCTTTAAACTGAACTAGAACAATTCTGTCCACACGATCTGACATAAGTAAGCCATATCATCAAATTGTGCGACCCTAAGGGTTTCCTTCATTGTCGGTAATGATAACATATGTTATCACGATCAGAGAGGGGTATCTAGCAACACATCACTGTCTCCCGATATGAAGGAAAGAGTCTTCCAAGACTACTCCCAAACCATAGCACAAGTGTGAATCCAATTCACTCAGTATACATGTTCCCTTTGCCACTGGATGTTCTCGTTGGACAAGCCTGTCAAGCCTGTAATTCCAACACGATGAGAATGGTTAGATCAGATGAACATAGTCATCTGGGTATGGCCATACACTTTCTCAACCATCTCATCCAGGAGGGGGCCCCAGTAGAACATCACACTCCAACTAGGAGAGGCAATCCTTTATCTATCACCAGTGTCCTAACATGACTCATGCCCACTATCCAAGATAATCCTTAACCATTATCTTTCAAATGATATCGAAGTACCTCAAGACAATGCCAATCATCACTTAGTAACACAAGTGATCTCAAGTCAGAGGGAATATACCACTTGCTTGCTTATAAGGACTTATTCACATTGTGACAAACAATTGAATATCCTAAGTAGGGTCAGTCCAGTACATCCAATGCACCTATGTGTCTAAATCTTATTCCATGCTCGTAGCATCCTATAAGACCAGAACACGTATTAGTCTCAATCATATCAAGGCTGTCTCATGTTCACCAAGATATCTCGACTAAGGACAACACTGAATGTCAGCTAAGCTGAACATCATAGAGACATTAATCAGAAGTATACATACCGCAGCAGATAATGTAACAATCTGAATAACAACAATTGCCTTTATAAACATATATGTACAGTTTATACATGATACTGAAAATAACCCAAGGCCTCAAACATTAGCCTTAAGGGCATACCCCAACAATCTCCCACTTGCACTTAAACTAATGGTTGAGAAATCTCAAACCCATATTATTACAGTGCTTCTCATGCTTCTGCTGCGCCAGAGGCTTTGTAAGCGGGTCAGCTAGATTGTCATCGGTATGAACCTTGCAGATCTTGATCTCTCCTCGATCTATGATCTCACGGATCAAATGAAACCTTCTCTGTATGTGCTTGGACTTCTGGTGTGACCGTGGTTCCTTTGTTTGTGCAATCGCTCCAGTGTTATCACAGAAGATAACCAATGGATCTGTACTTGAAGGAACAACACCAAGTTCTTGAATGAACTTACGAATCCATACTGCCTCCTTTGATGCTTCTGAGGCTGCAACATACTCGGCTTCTGTTGTGGAATCAACAACAATTGATTGTTTGAAACTCTTCCACACCACTGCTCCTCCATTCAAGCTAAAAACATAGCCTGATTGCGATCGGAAATCATCTTGGTCAGATTGGAACGAAGCGTCAGTATATCCTTCAATACTGAGTTTTTCCTGACCTCCATAAATCAAGAACATATCTTTGGTTCTCCGAAGATATTTCAAAATATTCTTGACTGCAATCCAGTGTGCCTTCCCTGGATTACTTTGGAACCGACTGGTCACGCTTAACCCGTAAGCGACGTCTGGGCGAGTACATAACATCGCATACATGATGGACCCAATAGCCGAAGCATAAGGCGTATTGTCCATCTCATCTTTCTCAGATTGTGTTTGAGGACACTGGCTCTTTGAAAGATTCAGACCATGTCTGACTGGAAGATATCCTCTTTTAGAATTTTCTAAATGGAATCTCTCCAGGACCTTATCGATGTAAGTACTCTGGCACAGCCCGAGAAGCCTATTAGATCTATCTCTATAGATCTCCACACCTAATACATAGGTTGCTTCTCCTAAATCTTTCATCTGGAAACATTTTCTTAACCATGCCTTAACTGCATGTAGTTCAGGAATATCGTTTCCAATGATTAAAATATCATCGACGTAGAGGACTAGGAAAGTAATCACGCTCCCACTAAACCTTTTATATACACACGGGTCATCTTCATTTTTGATGAAACCAAATTCACAAACTGATTCATCAAAACGAATATTCCAGCTTCTCGATGCTTGTTTTAGTCCATAAATGGACTTCTTTAATTTGCATATCTTATGACGTTCTGATGGATTGATGAAACCTTCAGGCTGTGTCATATACACATCCTCTTCTAGTTTTCCATTAAGGAAAGCGGTCTTCACATCCATTTGCCAGATCTCATAATCATAATATGCTGCTATCGCGAGAATAATTCGAATGGACTTGAACATGGCTACAGGAGAGAAAGTTTCATCATAATCTATCCCGTAGATTTGTTTGAAACCTTTCGCAACTAGCCTGCCCTTATAGGTAACCACGTTACCATCCATGTCTTTCTTCTTCTTGAAGATCCACTTACAGCCTATAGGGATTATTCCCGGAGGCGGGTCAACCAAATCCCAGACTTGGTTGTCTGACATGGAGTCCATCTCGGCTCGCATAGCTTCAAGCCATCTTGCTGATTCCGGTCCACTGACCGCATCCGCATAAGTGAGGGGTTCATCATTAATGATGTAGACTCCGTCATAGCGCTCAGGCTGACGACGGATCCTTCCCGATCTACGCGGTTCCCGTGACATCTGAGCCTCAGGTTGAAGATCAACCTGATCTATTTGCTCAGGCTCATCCAACTGAGCTTGACTACTTTGTCCCACTTCTGGAATTTCATCCAGCTTTATTTCTCTCCCACTTGCCTCTTGCAGAAGAAATTCCTTCTCAAGAAAAATAGCCGTTCGAGCAACAAATACTTTGTTCTCCTTGGGATCATAGAAATAATAACCCTTAGTTTCTTTAGGGTAACCGACAAATATACATTTATTTGATCTGCTCTCCAGTTTCCCAGAGGCGAGCTTTTTGACATAAGCCTCGCAACCCCAGATTTTAATAAATGTCAAGCTCGGCTGTTTCCCATACCACAATTCATATGGTGTCTTTGAAACGGCCTTGGATGGCACTCGGTTTAGCACCTTTGCAGCTGTTTCCAGTGCAAATCCCCAAAAGGAGTAAGGTAGAGTAGCCTGACTCATCATAGAACGAACCATATCCAATAAGGTTCTATTTCTCCTTTCGGACACACCATTCCATTGCGGTGTTCCTGGTGGAGTGAGCTGTGAGATAATCCCACACTCCTTCAGATAGTCAGTAAACTCATGACTCAAGTATTCCCCACCTCGATCTGAACGAAGTGCCTTGATATTTCGGCCTAACTGATTTTGTACTTCATTTTTGAATTCTTTGAACTTGTCAAAAGATTCACTCTTATATCTCATTAGATAGACATAACCATACCTACTGAAATCATCAGTAAAAGTAATGAAGTATAAATAGCCACCTCTGGCATGTTTACTAAACCGCCCACACACATCACTGTGAATAAGGTCAAGTAAACCTGAAGCCCTTTTACCTTTATTAGAAAAAGGAGTCTTCGTCATTTTACCCATTAAACAAGCTTTGCATGTATCAAGCTCCTCATAGGAGAATGATCCCAGCAGTCCATGGTCATGCAACCGCTTAATGCGCTTCTTGTTAATGTGGCCTAAACGACTATGCCATAACAAGGTGCTGTCATCAGCATACTTGGCTTTCTTGTTATCAATTTGTTGTACAGAACATTCCATGTCCAACATGTATAACCCATTGTTAATCGACCCAGTTGCATAAACAATATTATCATATGAAATACAACACTGTGAAGTTTTGTATTCAAAAGAAAAACCTTTCCTGACAAGAGCAGGAATAGAGATAATATTCTTAGTTATGCTTGGTACAAAATAACAATTGTCAAGTTCTAATACAAAACCAGATGGTAAAGAGATGTTATATTCCCCTACAGCAACAGCAGCAACCCGTGCCCCGTTTCCAACTCGTAGGTCCACCTCATGCTGTCCCACCTATCTTCTTCTCTTGAGTTCCTGCACATTTGAACAAATGTGAACTCCACATGCAGTGTCCAACACCCATGAAATAGAAGAAGCTACCATGACTTCAGTCACGTAAATACTTGAGCCAGAAGTGAAAGGCTTGCTTCCCTTCTTCTCTCCTTGGAGCGCTCTACAGTCCTTCTTCCAGTGACCCAGCTGGCCACAATGGAAACATCTGTTGTCCTTTGACCGCTTCACCTTTTGTTTCAAAGCCTTGTTGTAGCTCTTGATAGGGGTTTTGCCCTTCTTCCCCTTCTTCTTATTCCTTGAAGGAATCATTAAGATAGAGGATGAAGGCTTTCCCTTCTCAAGTGTCTGCTCTGTAGTACAGAGCATGTTCAGTAACTCTGCCGGAGTGCAGTCGATTTTGTTCATATTAAAATTAATGATGAACGGATCGAAAGAAGCCGGGAGAGACTGCAAAATAATATCTACAACAAGTTCTTGATTGATGGTATGTCCCAGTTTCTCTAGAGCTTCTTTGTACCCAGTCATCTTGAGTACGTGAGCTCCCACTGGACTCCCTTCAGTCAGTTTGCTATGAAAGAAAAGTTTTGTCAAGTTATAGCGTTCAGTCCTTGCCTGTGCAGCATACAGCATTTTGAGATTTGCTATAATATCAAGCAGACAAATCCTCATGCTGACGCTGAAGCTCGGGCGTCATTGATGCAAGCATAAGGCAAGCGACATCAGTACTATCACTGACGTGCTTCTCATAAGCATCCCGAACCGCCCTTGCGGTGTTCGCAGCGGGTTGAGCCGGTATTGCCGACTCAAGGACATACAGCTTCCTCTCAGCTTTAAGTACAATCTTAAGCTGTCTGTACCAGTCTGAGAAGTTTGGCCCAGCAAACTTCTCCTTTTCCAATGTGGATCGCAAATTGAGCCCTGTGGTGTTCGTTGCTGCAGGAATCTACAACATAGCAAGAACAACAAGGTCAGTATGCATGTTAGAATCAATCCAGGACTTAAGAATGATTCTTTTCTCACTATTTTATCTGGCTGAAAAATCCAATAAAACAGCCCGAAAGAGTGAAACTCTTTTAGTGAGATGGGATCCAGATTTCATACTTGATTTTCGCGTCCCGCTCAGGCGAGATAAGATACACAGAGAGTTCAAGCACTAGTCACTGGTAGGCTATCCATGCCAATCGCCATCCCGTGCGATTCCCCTTCATCTAGGCAATCCAGAAGACTGTGCCAACTGAGTTGGTACAACACGGTCTTTGATTCCTCAGATGGCTGCCTCCATCTGGCTATCATATGCTCAATATGTAGCCTATATGGTCAAGCTGACCTGACCTACTTCCTGGACCACCACGTGCTATGCTGAGCAACGAGAAGCGATAAATCCCTTCTCTGTAGCATGTAGGTGTAATCACGCACCGTCTGAAGATAGCTGGGCGTGCCCACTGAGTGGGTACAACACGGCCCCAACGATAGTCAGAACAGTGAGGTTTCGCGTCAGAAGGCAATCGAGCTTGATATTAACGTTGGATTTTATCGGTCTTTTATCTTCTTACTATCATGCAAATTCTACAGTTATAGTAGAAGAATAAAACATGCTTGTGCTAATATTACTTAAAACAGTAAATGAAAGCACCATTCTCTTATGTGGTAAACGCCCATAAAAGCCTAAGTAAAACCCTAGTTTCACAAAAGTCTTCACTTGAGCTCTTTATGGGACTCTTGTACTTCATCTGGCCCAGCTCGGGCCCAAATGCCCTCCAGGCAGTATGCGCCTGCTCTAGAGTCGAACTCTAGACCTCCCACCTGGTGAAGCCACTGACTGCAAGCGCCTCTGCCATGTGTGCTCATGTGCTCATGTCTGATCAAATTACATTTTAATCTATCTAGACATGGTTTGACACGCAGGTCAATTATACATTTTTCATAAATTGAAATGTGATTCGCAGATCACAGCAAAATTTATATTAAATTCTAGGCACGCAGGCCCCAGCACAGCACACCAAATAAGGGCAGCCCACATAAGAATAAATAAACACCCAATCAACATGTTAAACATGCATACATGTGATCCAAATGGAAAATAAAATTTTGAAATACCCATGGCATCAATTTTATTTCCTTATGTGCCCTACTACCTTACAACGGTCCATTAACAGGCATCCACTCATCAGACCAAGTCAGACCCACTGCCCTTGCATGCACCCAGTCATAACTGACTTGCGTCGACTTGATGGTCAACTATGCATGCCTTAAGGGCTGAACGTCCCACATGATTTCTGGCAAGCGGGTGTGACCCCGGGCCTTAATCATGATCGTTCAGAAGGCGCCTCAATCAGACATCGCTACACGCCCTTCTGCAGTCGACCTATAGCCACCTGTATAGCTTGCGCACAGGTGCTATCCGGCCGACCCATCTAGGCTGTCAGATGGTCTGATTAGGCTATTGGGTCCAGACTTGACTAACGACTTCAACCCTGTTAACCTGTCTAAGTATTTGAAGTAGGCGCTTAGATAGATCTAGTGAGGGTCGCGCATGATGATAAGTTTTGATTGAAAACTTCTATGAAAAGCGCAAACAAACATCACTTGCGCAAGCTTAAATGTTAACAAAATACATCTAACATTTGATATGTATTTTCGTATGATAACAAGAGGATGCGCATCTAATAGATCATACCAAATCATAAAACAAACATGGATCACAAGATAGCAATCATATGTATCAAGCCAAAACCATGCTCTGATACCAATTGTAAGTAACCCTAGGTCACATACGCATATAAAAGTTTTTTTTTTCTTGCTTTACTAGGTCCAAAATCGAATGACTTAAACATATGATCAACTTTTAACAACTTGTATAGAACAAGTGAGGATGTTACCATGGCCATGAGAGGCGGCTTGGAAGAAGAAAGGGGCGAATGCCTCTTCTCCAAAGGAATCACACACAGGATGAGACAGGCCTCCTTCCTTGCGCTCCTTGTGCTAGCAAGTCACCAAGGTTTCTTTTGTCGTGTGAAGAGATGTCTCTTTCTTTGCTGGGCGAACTCCCTCTCTTGGCGTGAAGACAAACCAAAGACGAGAGCAAGAGTACAAGGGGCGAGCGGCGTTCTTACGTTCGAAAACGTGGGAGGTTTTTCCAAAAAGAAAAACGCCTTCCAAAAATAGTAAGCACTTAACTCCCCATGAAGCCATCGATTGAACCAACCGAAACTTGTCTCTTAATTGAACCATGCGTTCACTAAGTGAACCGGTTCAATTCCATTTGGTTCAAGGACCAAATCGAACCAGCTCTGGTTATGATCTCTTTGAACCAAATGGCTCAAGATCTAACCACACATCTCTTGACCCTCTTGATCTCTTCGATCAAGCATCAATTCTCCCGATCGAAGCTTACCGATCACATGCCCTAATCAATCAAACATGATCAGACTAGATCTCACTTCCGATCAGAGTTTAAATTGCTTTAAACTGAACTAGAACAATTCTGTCCACACGATCTGACATAAGTAAGCCATATCATCAAATTGTGCGACCCTAAGGGTTTCCTTCATTGTCGGTAACGATAACATATGTTATCACGATCAGAGAGGGGTATCTAGCAACACATCACTGTCTCCCGATATGAAGGAAAGAGTCTTCCAAGACTACTCCCAAACCATAGCACAAGTGTGAATCCCATTCACTCAGTATACATGTTCCCTTTGCCACTAGATGTTCTCGTTGGACAAGCCTGTCAAGCCTGTAATTCCAACACGATGAGAATGGTTAGATCAGATGAACATAGTCATCTGGGTATGGCCATACACTTTCTCAACCATCTCATCCAGGAGGGGGCCCCAGTAGAACATCACACTCCAACTAGGAGAGGCAATCCTTTATCTATCACCAGTGTCCTAACATGACTCATGCCCACTATCCAAGATAATCCTTAACCATTATCTTTCAAATGATATCAAAGTACCTCAAGACAATGCCAATCATCACTTAGTAACACAAGTGATCTCAAGTCAGAGGGAATATACCACTTGCTTGCTTATAAGGACTTATTTACATTGTGACAAATAATTGAATATCCTAAGTAGGGTCAGTCCAGTACATCCAATGCACCTATGTGTCTAAATCTTATTCCATGCTCGTAGCATCCTATAAGACCAGAACACATATTAGTCTCAATCATATCAAGGCTGTCTCATGTTCACCAAGATATCTCGACTAAGGACTGTTGGGGTATGCCCTTAAGCCTAATGTTTGAGGCCATGGGATTGTAATAGTATCATGTAATAAACTCTTATGTTTATAAAGGCATGGTTGTTATTCAGGTTGTTATATTGTCTGCTGCAATAATTGTACTTCTGAATAATGTCTCAAAGCTGTTCAGCTAGGCTGACATGCTGTAATGTCCTTAGTCGAGATATCTTGGTGAACATGAGACAGCCTTGATATGATTGAGACTAATATGTGTTCTAATCTTATAGGATGCTTCGAGCATGGAATAAGATGTAGACTCATGGGTACATTGGATGTACTGGACAGACCCTACTAGGATATTCAATTGGTTGTCATAATGTGAATAATCCTTGAATGCGACAAGTGGCACATTTCCTCTGACTTGAGATCACTTGTGTTTTCTAAATGATGATTGTCATTGTTTTGAGGTAGTTCAATATCATTTGAAACATAATGATTATAGACTATCTTGGATGGTGAGCTTGAATCAGGTTAGGGCACTAGTGATAGATATAGGATTGCCGTCTCCTTGTTTAAGGAGTGTGATGTTCTAAAGGGGCCCCCTGGATGAGATGATTGAGAAAGTGTATGGCCATACCCAGATGACTATGTTCATCTGATCTAATCATGCTCATCATATTGGAGCTACAAGCTTGACACGCTTGTCCAATAAGAACATCCAGTGGCAAAGGAATTATGCATGCCTTGTGAGTTGGATTCACACTTGTGCTGTGGTTTGGGTGTAGTCTTGGAAGACTCTTTCCTTTGTATCGGGAGACAGTGATGTGTTGCTAGATACCCCTCACTGATCGTGATAACGTGAGTTATCGTTACCGACATTTAAAGGAAACCCTCAGGGTCGCACAAATTGATGATATGGCTTACTTAAGTCAGATCGTGTGGACTGAATTATTTGGGTTCAGTTTAAAGGGATTTAATCTCTGATTGTAAGTGAGATCTGGTCTGATCATGTTTGATTGATTAGGGCTTGAGATCGGTAAGCTTTGATCGAGAGATTGGATGCTAGATCGGTGAGATCAGGAGCATCAAGAGATGAACGGTTAGATCTGGAGCCTTAGGGTTTAATTAAGATCTAGACTGGATCGCTTGGCTTGGTTGGTTCTTGAACCGAACCAAATTGAACCGGCTCATTATATGAGCGCATGGTTCAAAGGGAGATGGCGTGGTGATTCGTTCACTTGGCGTGAACGTGTGAGCGAGTTGTGGTTTCTATTTTTAGAAACCATGATCTCCACTTGGAGATCTCTCATGTTCGAATAGGGGATATCCTATTCTCGCTCTGCTCCCTATCGTGACCTCTCTCGCTCTCGACACTTGTGTGTGTGGCGACGCTTGAAGCCATTGAGGAGGAGGACTCGGCCAAGAAGGATCAACATCTCCATCCCTTTCATTCGACAAGGACCCTTTGAAGGGCTTTGCTAGCACAAAGGCTTCAAAGGAGTGAGCGCATCGATCTTCTTGTGTGCGTCTACTTTGGAGAAGGTTCATTTGCGCCTTTGCTTCCAAGGCACCATCAAACCGATGGCTATGGTATGAGTTCTTCTTCATCCATTCAATCATATAAAAGTTAATTTTATGACATATAAAGATCTCATGAAACCCTAGCTTCCCATGCGATGATTTTGTTATGCGCCACCAATAGGGTTTCCCCCTTTAGTTAGGGGACTTTCAATTGGTATCAGAGCCAGGTTTTATATGTTCATATGATTGCTTTGTGATCCATGTCCCATGTTTGCTTAGATCTTCATAACATGCGTAAAATACATGATAAGTTTTCATATGCGAAAAATACTTGTATTTGTTTGTTTTATGTTGGCGCATGTTGATTGGCGCATAGTTGTTTTCTTCAAAACTACTTCATATGCGCGCCTCTCATTAGATCTAAGACCTTAATGTAAACCCTTAGACGGGTTATTAGGGTTGAAGTCATCATCTAGGTTAGATCCAAACAGTCTGATCAGACCATCTGACACCCTAGATGGGTTGACCAGATAGCACCTGTGCGCAAGCATGAGGTGGCTATAGGTCGACTGCAGACAGGCGTGTAGCGATGTCTGATTGAGACAACCTTGAACGCACATGAGTTGGGCCCGGGGTCACACCCGCATGCCAGACCTCATTGTGGTCGTTCAGCCCTAGCGCATGCATAGTTGACCATTTGGTCGACTCAAGTCAGTTAGGACTTGGTGCATGTAAGGGCAGTGGATCTAACTAGAAATGATGAGTGGATCCCTAGTAATGGACCGTTGTAAGGTAGTAAGGGCAAATAAGGAAATTAAAATTGATGCCTATGGGGTTTTCGAAATTTAATTTCATGATTGGATCACATGTTGATTGATGCCTATGTATGTTTATTTATTCTTATGTGGGCTGCTCATGTTAATTGTGTGCTGTGCTGGGGCCTGCGTGCCTGGATTTTTTTTGTAAATTAATTTTAATTGTGATTTGCGCATCACCTCGTATTTAATTTATAAAATGTAATTGACCTGCGAGTCAAACTTGTCTAGATAGATTAATTTGTAAATTAATCAGACAAGAGCACAAAGCACACATGGCAGAGGCGCATGCAGCAGTGGCTAGACCAGGTGGGAGGTCCAGGGTTCGACTCTGGGACCAGGTGCATTTTCCCTGGTAGGCGCACCTGAGCTGCAGATGGCGCTTGGGCCCTGGGTTGGGCCAGATGAGCAGCAAAAGACCCATGAAGGAAAAGCAAGTGAAGACTTAAGTATCTTAAGGTCTTACTTAGGCTATGGGCTTTTACCACATAAGATCCATGCTTTCTTTTATTATTTAAATAAGTAGAACAGCATGATTTATTTATCTTCTGCTATCACCATAGGAATTGCATGATAGTGAAGAAGATAAAAGACCGTTAAAATCCAACGCTAAAATATCAAGCTCGTATGCCTTCTGACGCGAAACCTCACTGTTCTGATTATCGTTGGAGCCGTGTTGTACCCACTCAGTGGGCACGTCCATCTATCTTCAGACGGTGCGGGATTACACCTGCGTGTTACAGAGAAGGGATTTATCGCTTCTCGTTGCTCAGCATAACACGTGGTGGTCCAGGGAGTAGGTCGGGTCAGCTTGACCATGTAGCCTACATATGTGGCGCATATGGTAGCGCATGGAGGTAGCCATCTGTGGGGTCAGAGATTGTGTTGTACCAACTCAGTTGGCACAGTCTGCTGGATTGCCCAGATGAAGGGGAATCGCACGGGTTGGCGATTGGCTGGGACAGCCTACCAGAGATTAGTGCTTGTACTCTCTGTGCATCTTATCTCGCCTGAGCGGGACGCGGAGACCAAGTTTGAAATCTGGATCCCATCTCACTAAAAGAGTTCTACTCTTTCGGGCTGTTTTGCTGGATTTTTCAGCCAGATAAAATAGTTAGAAAAAGAATCATTCTTAAGTCCTGAATTGATTCTTTACATTGATACTGACCTTGCTGTTCTTGCATTGTTGTAGATTCCTGCAGCAACGAACACCATGAACTTCAATGTGCGATCCCTACTGGAAAGGGAGAAGTTTGCTGGGCCGAACTTCTCAGACTGGTTCGGACACCTTAAGATTGTTCTTAAGGCAGAGAGGAAACTGTATGTCCTCGAAACGGCGATACCGCCTCAGCCCGCTCCGAACGCCTCAAGGGCGGTTCGGGATGCTTATGAAAAGCACGTCAATGATAGCATTGATGTCGCTTGCCTGATGCTAGCGTCTATGACGCCACCGCTGCAGCGTCAGCATGAGGATATGTCTGCTATAGACATGATAGCAAACCTCAAGATGCTGTATGCTGCACAGGCGAGGACAGAACGCTATAATCTGACAAAGCTTTTCTTTCAGAGCAAACTGGCTGAAGGGAGCCCAGTGGGAGCTCACGTGCTCAAGATGATTGGGCACAAGGAGGCTCTAGAGAAACTGGGGCATACCATCAACCAGGAGCTTGCTGTAGACATAATTCTGCAGTCTCTCCCGCCCTCTTTCGATGCGTTCATCATTAACTTTAATATGAACAAAATCGATTGTACTCCGGCAGAGCTGCTGAATATGCTCTTGACTACTGAGGAGACTCTGAAGGGAAAGCCTTCGACCTCTGTCTTAATGGTTCCCTCTAGGAACAAGAAGAAGGGGAAGAAGGGCAAGGCCCCTGTCAAGAGTTACAGCAAGGCTCTGAAGCAAAAGGTTAAGCGGTCGAAGGAATACAGATGTTTCCATTGTGGCCAGCTGGGTCACTGGAAAAAGGACTGTAAAGCGCTCCAAGGAGATAAGAGGGGAAGCATCGCTTCTGGCTCAGGTATATACGTGACGGAAGTCATGGTTTTATCTTCTTCTATTTCATGGGTGTTGGACACTGCATGTGGAGTTCACATTTGTTCAAATGTGCAGGAACTCAAGAGAAGAAGACAGGTGGCACAGCATGAGGTGGACCTACGCGTTGGAAACGGGGCACGGGTTGCTGCTGTTGCTGTAGGAGATTATTTCATCTCTTTGCCATCTGGGCTTGTATTAGAACTAAACAGTTGTTACTTTGTTCCCAGCATTACTAAGAATATTATCTCTATTCCTGCTCTTGTCAGGAAGGGATTTTCCTTTGAATGCAATATTTCAAAGTGTGTTTTATCTTTTGATAATATTGTTTATGCCACTGGTTCAATTAACAATGGGTTATTCATGTTGGACATGGAAAGTTCTATACAGCAGATTGATATTAAGAAAGCCAAGTATGCTGATGACAGCACCTTGCTATGGCATAGTCGTTTAGGCCACATTAACGAGAAACGCATTAAGCGGTTGCATGATCATGGACTGCTGGGATCATTCTCCTATGAGGAGATTGATACATGCAAGGCTTGTTTAATGGGTAAAATGACGAAGTCACCTTTTCCTAACAAAGGCCAAAGGGCTTCAGGTTTACTTGACCTTATACACAGTGATGTGTGTGGGCCCTTTAGTAAACATGCCAGAGGTGGCTATCAGTACTTCATTACCTTTACTGATGATTTCAGTAGATATGGGTATGTCTATTTAATGAGACATAAAAGTGAATCTTTTGACAAGTTCAAAGAGTTCAAGAATGAAGTACAGAATCAGCTAGGCCGAAATATCAAGGCACTTCGTTCTGATCGAGGTGGGGAATACCTAAGTCGAGAATTTACTGACTATCTGAAGGAGTGTGGGATTATCTCACAGCTCACTCCGCCAGGAACACCGCAATGGAATGGTGTGTCTGAGAGGAGAAATAGAACGTTACTTGATATGGTTCGTTCTATGATGAGTCAGGCTACTCTTCCATATTCCTTTTGGGGATTTGCACTGGAGACAGCTGCAAAGGTACTAAACCGAGTGCCATCCAAGGCAGTTTCTAAGACTCCATATGAGTTATGGTATGGGAAACAGCCAAGCTTGACATTTATCAGGATCTGGGGCTGCGAGGCTTATGTCAAAAAGCTCGCCTCTGGGAAACTAGAGAGCAGATCTGAAAAATGCATCTTTGTCAGTTACCCTAAGGAAACTAAGGGTTATTATTTCTACGATCCCAAAGAGAACAAGGTATTTGTTGCTCGGACGGCCATATTTCTTGAGAAGGAGTTTCTTCTGCAAGAGGCCAGTGGGAGAGAAATAAATCTGGATGAGAACCCAGAGGAAGGACAAAGTGCTCAAGCGCAGTTGGATGAGCCTGAGCTGGTAGAACAGGTTATTGAACAACCTGAGGCTCAGATATCATGGGAACCGCGAAGATCGGGAAGGATTCGTCGTCAGCCTGAGCGCTATGACGGAGTCTACATCATTGATAATGATGAACCCCTCACTTATGCGGATGCGGTCAGTGGACCGGAGTCAGCAAGATGGCTTGAAGCTATGCGCGCCGAGATGGACTCCATGTCAGATAACCAAGTCTGGGATTTGGTTGATCCGCCTCCGGGAGTTATCCCTATAGGCTGTAAATGGATCTTCAAGAAGAAGATTGACATGGATGGTAACGTGGTTACCTATAAAGGCAGGCTAGTTGCGAAAGGTTTCAAACAAATCTACGGGATAGATTATGATGAAACTTTCTCACCTGTAGCTATGTTTAAGTCTATTCGGATCCTCTTTGCGATAGCTGCATATTACGATTATGAGATCTGGCAAATGGATGTGAAGACAGCTTTCCTTAATGGAAATCTGGATGAGGATGTGTATATGACACAACCTGAAGGTTTCACTAATCCATCAGATCGTCATAAGATATGCAAGTTAAAGAAGTCCATTTATGGACTTAAACAAGCATCAAGAAGCTGGAATATTCGTTTTGATGAATCAATCTCTGAGTTTGGTTTCATCAAGAACGAGGATGACCCGTGTGTATATAAGAGGTTTAGTGGGAGCGTGATTACTTTCCTAGTCCTCTACGTCGATGATATCTTGATCATTGGAAATGACATTCCTGAAATGCATGCGGTTAAGGCATGGCTAAGGAAATGTTTCCAGATGAAAGATCTAGGAGAAGCAGCCTATGTACTAGGTGTGAAGATCTATAGGGATAGATCTAAGAGGCTTCTCGGGCTGTGCCAGAGTACTTACATCGATAAAGTCCTGGAGAGATTTCATTTAGAGAATTCTAAAAGAGGGTATCTTCCAGTCAGACATGGTCTGAATCTTTCGAAGAGTCAGTGTCCACAAACACAGACTGAGAAAGATGAAATGGACAATACGCCTTATGCTTCGGCTATTGGGTCCATTATGTATGCGATGTTGTGTACTCGCCCAGACGTCGCTTACGGGTTAAGCGTGACCAGTCGGTTCCAAAGTAATCCGGGAGTGGCACACTGGATTGCAGTCAAGAACATCTTAAAATATCTGCGGAGGACAAAAGATATGTTCTTGGTATATGGTGGTCAGGAAGAACTCAGTATTGAAGGATATACTGACGCTTCGTTCCAATCTAACCAGGATGATTTCCGATCGCAATCAGGCTATGTTTTTAGCTTGAATGGAGGAGTAGTGGTGTGGAAAAGTTTCAAACAGTCAACTGTTGCTGATTCCACAACAGAAGCCGAGTATGTTGCAGTCTCGGAAGCATCTAAGGAGGCAGTGTGGATTCGTAAGTTCGTGAGAGAACTTGGTGTTGTTCCTTCGAGTGCAGATCCTTTGGTTATCTTTTGTGATAACACTGGAGCAATCGCACAAGCAAAGGAACCACGGTCGCACCAGAAGTCCAAGCACATACAGAGACGGTTTCACTTGATCAGGGAGATCATAGATCGAGGCAAGATCAAAATCTGCAAGGTACATACAGAAGACAATCTGGCAGACCCGCTTACTAAGCCTCTGGCGCAGCAGAAGCATGAGAAGCACTGTAATAATATGGGTTTGAGATTTCTCAACCATTAGATTAAGTGCAAGTGGGAGATTGTTGGGGTATGCCCTTAAGCCTAATGTTTGAGGCCTTGGGATTGTAACAGTATCATGTAATAAACTCTTATGTTTATAAAGGCATGGTTGTTATTCAGGTTGTTATATTGTCTGCTGCAATAATTGTACTTCTGAATAATGTCTCAAAGCTGTTCAGCTAGGCTGACATGCTGTAATGTCCTTAGTCGAGATATCTTGGTGAACATGAGACAGCCTTGATATGATTGAGACTAATATGTGTTCTAATCTTATAGGATGCTTCGAGCATGGAATAAGATGTAGACTCATGGGTACATTGGATGTACTGGACAGACCCTACTAGGATATTCAATTGGTTGTCACAATGTGAATAATCCTTGAATGCGACAAGTGGCACATTTCCTCTGACTTGAGATCACTTGTGTTTTCTAAATGATGATTGTCATTGTTTTGAGGTAGTTCAATATCATTTGAAACATAATGATTATAGACTATCTTGGATGGTGAGCTTGAATCAGGTTAGGGCACTAGTGATAGATATAGGATTGCCGTCTCCTTGTTTAAGGAGTGTGATGTTCTAAAGGGGCCCCCTGGATGAGATGATTGAGAAAGTGTATGGCCATACCCAGATGACTATGTTCATCTGATCTAATCATGCTCATCATATTGGAGCTACAAGCTTGACACGCTTGTCCAATAAGAACATCCAGTGGCAAAGGAATTATGCATGCCTTGTGAGTTGGATTCACACTTGTGCTGTGGTTTGGGTGTAGTCTTGGAAGACTCTTTCCTTTGTATCGGGAGACAGTGATGTGTTGCTAGATACCCCTCACTGATCGTGATAACGTGAGTTATCGTTACTGACATTTAAAGGAAACCCTCAGGGTCGCACAAATTGATGATATGGCTTACTTAAGTCAGATCGTGTGGACTGAATTATTTGGGTTCAGTTTAAAGGGATTTAATCTCTGATTGTAAGTGAGATCTGGTCTGATCATGTTTGATTGATTAGGGCTTGAGATCGGTAAGCTTTGATCGAGAGATTGGATGCTAGATCGGTGAGATCAGGAGCATCAAGAGATGAACGGTTAGATCTGGAGCCTTAGGGTTTAATTAAGATCTAGACTGGATCGCTTAGCTTGGTTGGTTCTTGAACCGAACCAAATTGAACCGGCTCATTATATGAGCGCATGGTTCAAAGGGAGATGGCGTGGTGATTCGTTCACTTGGCGTGAACGTGTGAGCGAGTTGTGGTTTCTATTTTTAGAAACCATGATCTCCACTTGGAGATCTCTCATGTTCGAATAGGGGATATCCTATTCTCGCTCTGCTCCCTATCGTGACCTCTCTCGCTCTCGACACTTGTGTGTGTGGCGACGCTTGAAGCCATTGAGGAGGAGGACTCGGCCAAGAAGGATCAACATCTCCATCCCTTTCATTCGACAAGGACCCTTTGAAGGGCTTTGCTAGCACAAAGGCTTCAAAGGAGTGAGCGCATCGATCTTCTTGTGTGCGTCTACTTTGGAGAAGGTTCATTTGCGCCTTTGCTTCCAAGGCACCATCAAACCGATGGCTATGGTATGAGTTCTTCTTCATCCATTCAATCATATAAAAGTTAATTTTATGACATATAAAGATCTCATGAAACCCTAGCTTCCCATGCGATGATTTTGTTATGCGCCACCAATAGGGTTTCCCCCTTTAGTTAGGGGACTTTCAAGGACAACACTGAATGTCAGCTAAGCTGAACATCATAGAGACATTAATCAGAAGTATACATACCGCAGCAGATAATGTAACAATCTGAATAACAACAATTGCCTTTATAAACATATATGTACAGTTTATACATGATACTGAAAATAACCCAAGGCCTCAAACATTAGCCTTAAGGGCATACCCCAACAGTGAAGGCAGCATCTGTCATCTTGTTCATTAGACAAAACTTACATGTATCATAACCCTGAAAGGATAATGATCCCAAAAGTCCATGAACTCTTGGATGTGACTTTTGTCCTATGGCCCAAGAGACAATGCAAAGAGATGGTATAGATTGAATCATTGAATTTGATCTATTTAGTGTTACACATAGAACTACAAACTATTATTAATTGCACCACTACTATAGAACATTCTAGATTTAAAGAAATACCATTTATTTCAAATTGAAAATCCATTCAAAACAATGGACATAATGTTCTTATACAAAAGCTGGTACATAATAGCAAAGTTCAAGTTAAAGTCTTGAAGGCAGTGAGATATCAACAGCAGCATCCAATGCTCCGTCCTTCACTCGAGAGTCGATCCCACTAAGCCTCATAGTCCTACTTCTTCTGAGCCCCTGCATATGAAAAACATATGTAAGCTCCTCATGCGGTACCCAGTACCCATGAATAAGAAGTAGACATGAAGACCTCAGTAACACAATACCTAAAGCAAATGGATTACATCCCTTCTTTTGTGCCATATTCTTCCTGGGCCTTAATCCATCCTGAAATTTCCATGCATTCCCAGTCTTTTGAAGTTTTAGCTTCGAAGATACGGAACCATAGTCATTCCTGGATTTAGGCAAACACCCAAAAGATCCAACAACACTCTCTTGATCACTATTAGAAGTGCATGGTGTGAAGAGACGTCGAAGATGTATGATCATATCATAAATCCCCATCTCATTACACTCAACCTGGACCTCAGGGGTCATGCACCTCAAAACAAGAGCAGTGTAATGTTCACTATCTGCACAATGTTCAAGATAGACATTCCACTCCCATTCTGTACTAAAATAAATACAGGGCTTGGTTGGAGGTCTTTCAAGAAGATACACCATATTCTCATGTTCTAGAACTTTGGATAAAATTCTGAACCATCTTGTCCAATTTGTTCCATCCAGTTTATTTTTAAGAAGTTTCATTCTAGGTTCAGGAGATGGAACCATCTACAATAAGCAAACAAGCAAAAAAGTACTATGATAAAGCATTTAACAAGGACTTTAAATTAAATGCCACACTCCCACTATTTCCTTAACAAGTTGATAACTCTCAAAACTTAACTTGGAAATAAGTGAGTAGGATCCTAATTTCACATGAGGTCTCCACGACTCACGAGGGTGAGTTGGGGTGCACAGAGAGTCCCATGCTTCCTTAGGTAGGCATGCCAGCCAATTGTGCCGCACACAACTCCTCTTAGTTAAGACAGACTAGGCACCCTGTGTACAGCGAGGGCTGGATACAACACAGAACCCTATCCTCTCAACAACTGCCTCTAGTGTTTCATCATGTCAGTGACATATGAAAAACTAGTCAAGTTTGACCTGACTGTTATGCCTAGGGCCAACCTGCACCTCGTGAGGGCACGTCTACACTTGTGGCAGACTAAGATGCATATTGCCACCACGCACCTTCCAAAGATAGATGGGTGTGTCTCACGAGGGTGAGAAACGGTTCACAGTCCATCGATCGATGGTTTGACGAGAGCTACACATCATAAGGCTATTGACTTGAAATTTCATGGAGAGTTTGTTTCTATTTGTTTTTATTCTTTTTCTAGCATGCAAATTTTCCTATGGTGGCAGCAAAAGGAAAAACACATCACAGGCATGCTATGGACAGGATAATAAACCATTACAGGCATGCTAGTATGGTCGATATGATCATAGACCTTTTCATACACATAACTTAACACGAGCCATGTGATATGTTATCATGCATCCAAGGGTTGTGAGTCCCTCAAGAAAATCAGCCCATGCCATAAGCTGAGAGCAGAATCCTTCCTTCAACTGCAAGCCCATCACCACGCTTCCAAAGCTGGCGCCACCATGACTTCAGTTGAAGAAGACACCTTGTTGTCTTGATGAACCTTAACCTATCTTATGAAACAATTCTATATCTATTCTAAAGCAAGATGAAAAATTTTTACATCAAGATAGGGGGAGAACAACACGCAGGTGGCAGACAGGTTTTACAAGCATTCATCACAGGTGGAAACATGCTTCCACATCACAACATAGGAGAACACTCGCTATGATCATATCAACCCATGGAAGAGACAAGTGGTGCATATATAAAATTTGAAAAATCAGAATAATCAAATTTTATCCACTTATGCGCCAACTCCATCCAAAGCACTCTCTCAGTCAATTTTATGCTAAAATTGAGATCAAGTTTCATGATGATTTCATGGACCCTATCAGCTGGCAATTTTGTCAGATCAAGAGACCCGGCCAGTCCGAAGACACAATGCCCGTCCTACTTGACAAAATTACGTGCGCCTTCGGTCTTAAATCAAACATAAACACAATCCAAATTTCAGCCATAAAAATTGATAAGAGAAATTTGGATGAAAACGCTTTCTAGGTGAAATGCGCATGGAAGAAAGAAAAATTTTTCACACAAGCATATGTACACATTGTGTTTCTCACAAGTAGCTCTGATACCACTGTTGGGGAATGCCGGGTGTAATATAAAATTTTTGTAGTCCCAGGACGCAGCGAAAGAAGCATTACACCCGAAACACATTCCTTTCCCAAGGATCCATGCGAGAGAGAAAACACAAGGATGTGTTAAAGATATACCTCTTTTGCTTGTTTAGTTGTTGAAGCCTTGTTGAAGGCGCTCAAGTGCTCGCCCTCTACAAGTATCCACATATCGACCTTCTCAATGTTGCTCCCTTCCATGCTTGGTGCTAGCCTCGGGAAGAGAATCAAGCCTTGAGATCCTTCTCTTCACTTGCGCCACCTTCAAGAGAAGTTGCGCCAAGTGCAAGGGAAGATGCCGCCAACTCCTTGTCCTCCTTACTCCAAGAGAAGAGGAAGAGGATGAGTTTCGGCCCTTAGGAATAGGAAGAAGAGATGTCGCCACCAAGCCCTTCTCCAAGTTGTGCCAAGAGGTAAAGAAGGAGAAGAAGGCTTGCGGCTTCAAGGAGGAAGAAGGGTTGTGCCACCTTCAAGTTTAGTCTCAAGTTTATTAATCCAATCTATTGGTCATGACTCAAACAGTATGGCCATACATTTCTGTCATGCACCAATGAGGTGGGGCACCCCAAAGTGGATATCATGCTTCCAATCAAGGAAGGGGCAAATCCTACTATTGGTCATCCATGTCCCTATGTGAGTTATGATATGCCCAATGACAATCATTTTGGTCTCCCATTTACGAAGAGACGTAAGACTGTCTCAAAACATATCCATTATCTAATCTAGACATGAATACTTTAAGTCTAAGGATCAATGCAAACCTCTCGCATGTGAGATTAACTTGTTGACTAGACAAGTCAATCCTCACGGTGGGTCACTCCGGTGCATCCAATGCACCTGTATGTCTACGTTACTGTGCCCCGCACCTAATAAGCCCATACACCAGTCTCACATGCACCAAAGCTGTCCCATATCGGCTAAGACACCTTGACTGGGGATAACTTATGAGAATGGATCCAACCAAACTCCTGGGACATTATTTATGCAATTCAATACATCAATGCAGGTAAAGCAATCTGCATAATAACGACCATGCCTTTATCAATTCTATCAATTCTATCAAAGTACGTTCAAATAATGCCGGACCATGTCCATACATTGGTCTACAGGGCATAATCACTAATAGGAGATGTATCCCCGAAGAAGAAATCAAGGATATACTATTACAGTGTCATGGATCATCTTATGGAGGGCATGCTAGTGCTGAAAAAACTGTTTTTAAAGTGTTACAATCTGGATTTTATTGGCCTTCTCTGTTTGAAGATGCTAGAGATTTTATACCGTCTTGTGATAGTTGCCAAAGGATGGGGAACATCAATAAAAGAAATGAGATGCCGCTGTCCACAATACTTGAAGTTGAAATATTTGATGTTTGGGGGATTGATTTTATGGGACCTTTTCCATCATCAGGAGATAACAAGTTTATTCTCATGGCAGTTGACTATGTTTCTAAGTGGGTTGAGGCTCTTGCTTCTCCTACTAATGATTCTAGAGTTGTGTTTAAATTGTTTAAAAAGGTTATCTTTCCACGATTCGGAACACCACAAGTAGTGATTAGTGATGGAGGATCTCATTTTATTGAACACAAGTTTTCAGCTTTGCTTAGAAAGTATGGGGTAAATCATAGAGTTGCAACACCTTACCATCCCCAAACAAGTGGACAAGTGGAGATATCGAATAGAGAAATCAAACGGATATTGGAGAAAACAGTGTCAAGGACAAGGAAGGACTGGGCTTTCAAGCTTGATGATGCGCTATGTGCATACCTGACAGCTTTTAAAACACCGATAGGTATGTCTCCTTTTCAATTAGTTTATGGTAAATCTTGTCATCTACCTGTAGAGCTAGAGCATAAGGCGTTCTGGGCTATCAAAACACTGAAGTTTGACTTGAAGAATGCAGGTGAAAAACGAAAGTTACAATTGAATGAGCTTGATGAAATTAGACTCTCCGCTTACGAAAACGCAAGAATCTATAAAGAGAGGACTAAAAGATGGCATGATTGACATATACTTAGAAAGGAATTCCAACCAGGTGAATTTGTTCTTTTGTTTAATTCTAGGTTGAGACGTTTTCCCAGTAAACTTAAATCTCGATGGTCTGGGCCTTTTCAAGTTAAGAAAGTCTATCCATACGGAGCTGTGGACATATGGAACAACAAAACAGGGGAAGAGTTTAAGGTTAATGGTCAGAGGTTGAAACATTACTTCCATGAGGAGCCAATTGAAGGAGGAGAAAAATTTTTACTTGATGAACCACGAGCAATCTGAGTGCGGAAAGGTCAAGCTAAAGACCTAAAAATTAGCACTTCTTGGGAGGCAACCCAAGCACTCTTTCTTTCCTTTTATTTTTATTTTTTGCTTTTGTTTTAGTTTATTTGTGTACTAACTTTTTCTTTTTCTCTTTGTAGGTAATTCCAGATTGATTTTTTGTAATAAACAGCAATCTCTGAATTTTTTTGATAAATTACGATACTACCGTAATGGTTTTTACGGTATCGTAATGTCTATACGGTACCGTAATATATTTTATCGCCCGTAATTTTGATCCCTTTTCATCTACAAGGTTTTACCTATTTTACGGCACCACCATAATGTTTTCACGGTACCATAATTGTGAGTGATTTTCGACTAGAAAATTTCTAAGCGTTTATGGATTTTACGGCACCGCCGTAATGATTCCCACGGTACCGTATTTTCAAGTAATTTTCTTATAGAGAGTTTTGAGGTTTTTGAACAAATTACAGCAGTACCATAATTATTTTATGGTACTGTATTTTCGGTTTGTTTTCCACCCGAGAGTTCTAGAGTTTTTGAGTAAATTATGGTAGTACCATAATAATCGTTACGGTACCATAGTTTCGGGTCGTTCTTCTACCGAAAGTCTGCTCGCATTTTATGGCACGACCTTAATATCATTACGGTACCGTAATTATGCCGGCCCCATGTGATTTTAATGCCGTATTTAGGGTTTCGGTGCCGTGATTTAGGGTTTTTCCGCTCGAGATCACACCAACTTGCGATTTTCTTCAAATCCTTGCTTCCAAACCCTCAGGCGACCTTTCCTAATTGATCTCCAACCCTCAGTAGCTGTTCATCCGCCGATTTTCCGCCCTTATCAATTTCTCTTCGTATGAGCTTCGATTCGATTGATTTGTGCTGCAAGGAGCTTCGAAGGAGGTAGAAGATTGTTCTTGAAGGAGATTTAAAGCTCGAGTTTAGCTCAAAAGCTCAGATTTGAGGGTTTCGACCAGACCTGTTTAGCCTCATTCTTCCTTGTTCGGTAACTCTTCTGCCTTCAGTTTGTCCACAAAAGTTCTTTGCAACTTTTGCCTGCATATCACCATGTCACCAGTAAAGAGAGCCGTCTCAAAGAAGAGGGGTAAAGCCCCAGCCGAATCTTCAGCCCCACCTCCACCACCAAACCCATATGGCATCGTCTTTAGAGATGAAGTGCAATAATAGAGGTACAACCATTAGCTTACTAGACGCATTGTCAAGACTAAATACGCTGATACTAGTGCTTTGGAGCTCTTGGGCCTGAAAGAGGATGTACTACGGATGTTTGACCAAATTGCTACGAAGAAATTCTTTGAGATGACTCCCCAGACCTATTTACCTCTAGTGTTAGAGGTTCTCAGTAGCTTGGAGATGGACTATGATGAGTACACTGATGGACCAGCCAAGGGAGAGATTAGATTCAGAATGGCCAATGACGAAAAGAAGCTTACACTTAGGGAGATTAGGCACATTTTTCATCTACCGAATGAAGGGCGCACCGAGCCACCTATTGGGTTCATCGAGAATGTCTTTTGGAACCAAATCACCGTGGAAACCAGATTCTCTCCCTCATCAGCTAGAGCAACAAGTATCTCCAACCCATGTATCAAGTATGCGCATTGAGTCCTGGCTCATACCGTCTTCGGGGGAGGGGACAGTGATGGTTTGGTCCGACATACTGAGTTATTCTTTCTTTAGTGCATGTTGCATGGTTATTTTGTGGATGTTGCTTCCTTCTTCATGAGACACTTGGACAAGGTTGCTAGGGGGAAGAAAGGCACGATTGTGATAGGAGGATTCCTCACTCCTATTGCACTTTTTCTGGGAATTGAGCCCTACGGGATTGAGGTTGCATGGGGCAATTGTTGTAGTCCACAAGTGCACGGATACTCAAAGTAATGTTTAAGATATCGAACCACAGAGACCTTGTTGTTAAGTACCGACGAATTGAGTTTTCACTAGCTAAACAAATCGAATAATGATGCAGACGATCGGAAAGTGCACAGAAAAATATCATAGAAGAAAACTGGGACTAGGGGTTCATCCACCTTAATTTTAATGATTAGAAGGAATAAAATATTGTCAGTTAAATTTTATTATGATAAAGATATAGGGTCTGTTTGGCATAGCTGCAGCTTCTAACTTTTGCTAGTTGAAAAAGCACTAGTTAAAAAATAACTTTCTAAAAAAGCTAAAAGGTGTTTGGATAACTCACTTTTCTTGTCAGCAGCTTTGGCTTCATTCACCGATTGACTCCACTGGCGTATATACTTGGACTTGTCCCTGCTAAGATAGAGCACTGCCACCGCCACATTCTCCACCTTTAGCTGCATCCCCTTCGTGCTAGCAGAGTCAGAAATGGCTCTACTCCACCAGCTCATCAATCTCGGCCGCGCTCAGCGCCACCGGCGTGCTCTGCAACGCCGGTGTCATCCTCCACCTTCCACTCCCTCCCTCCCCTTCCTCCGCCTCCATCTGTTGCCTCTCCCACTACTCCACCGACTGAAGAAACAAGAAAGCAGATTACCTTGTCGCATGTGAAGTGATCGAGATTGCGGAGGCCTCCGCTTCCTCCTCCGATGGGGGTGGCAGGTTTAGGTCTAGGAAAGCAACATTGATGGCAATGGGTGAGCATGGAGGACGTGGAGACCGTGCAGGAGCAGCGGCCGCGATGGCGGTGGTGGAGGTGAAATGGGATCTTTTGTGACCGTCGAAAGCTTGGCCGGATGAGAAAGTTTTGTAGCAGTACGGGCACTCGAATAGCTTGGGCTTGCCGACGGCGGCGGAGGAGATTGAGGGGACATCCATATGACTTCCGGCGGCCGTGATGTGTTCTGCTTTTGCCCTCTTATGGTTCGCTCGATGGCCGCCCAATCCCTGATAAGATTGAGCGGCATTGGTACCTCAATCTCTTTCGACATGATTGAGTGGCAGGTGCCGGCACCCGCTCCTCCGATTCCGTCTCCGCGTCCTTTTCCTTCTCATCACAATAGATCTCCTCTTCGTGCGCTCTGGCCCCCTTCCAACAATTGGATTGGTGGCCCTTCGCTTCAAACTTGGCCCACGCGTTGCAGGAGAGCAGCACAAGGCAGCAAGCAACTTCCTCCTAGCGAGCGGCGTCGGTGATGGAGCTGAGGGGCTCGGCGTATGTGGATGGATCTTCTCGGGGGCGAGCGCGCTTGAGCTACTGTGATGATCCCGTATCGCAGTCTCCATCTTGGGCGACAAGGGAGGCGCCGGTGACAGAGGAGGAGAATGCCGGATCGAAGACGCGGAAGCTTCTTCTGGGATTCTCGCGAAAGCAGTACACGGTCTCCTCCAGCTTCACCTCGGCGTTGGAAGTTGAGGAGGTCGATGACGAGGAGACGGAACCTCCGAAACGACAGCTCCGATGTAGGTTCAGCTGCAGCGATTCCTAGAAGCAGGTAAACGACAGCTTCTCCGCATCGTTGTAGCTTCTAGGTTCCAAACCTAGAAGCTGTTAGCCAAATGCTGTAGCTTCTTATTTTCTGCTGTTTTGACTAGCAGAAGTTGTTGACTAGCTGCGCCAAACGCGGCCATAATTTACTTCATAAAGGAATTATCTCGCTCTCGCACAGATAATTATACATAGAACCAATCCTCACTCTCGGGCAGGATCTATTCAATGCTGAAGATGAGTAAATTATTGACAAAGAACTCAAGGATCACTCTCGTGCATCCGAATTCTAAGTCAAACATCTCAAGAGAAGCTATGTATTCTCATACCATAATTTCTCAGGCTCTAATTAAGGTTCTCCGACGATTAGATAATTAATCTCTTACAATATCAAATCAAGTCTAACACAATAACTCAATCCAAAGATCAGAAAATCAACATGACAATAAAACTACTAAAAATCATAGTTAAGAACAATACCGAATCTCCTACCATAAGTTCTAAACTCAATGATTCTAGGGTTCCAAATTTTGCAATCAACTTCTCAGTCTATTTCACAAAATTCTAAAACATGCTAAAAATATGAGACTAAGGAGAATTATAAGCAATCATCACATAAGTAGAATTATCATAACAAAATCATCATGACGAAATTAATAATGTCTAGTCATTAAGAAGTTAAGAGGATAACACCCCCATGTCCCATAAGAAAATTAAGCTAGCATGATGGAAGAATTACAGCAAAACATGGTTTTAGAATGATTAGAAATTGAAAGAGAGAGGTAAAAGTTACAAAACAGGGATGTAATCAAATTACAGCCCGTAATTTGCTTTTCACGCGATGAATAGTGGTGGCGTCCACATTTTTGTTGATTTCTCCTTCAATCGATCTCCTTTCAGTCTGAAACTTCTGTGGTGTGTTCTCCTTCCTCAGGCGAAGCTTCCTTGTAAATTTTCTGGCCAGATATGGTTTGTGCGATGAACGGCGATGAACCCTAGCGTGGCGGTGATTTCTTCCAATTCTCCCTAAAGTGTTGATCAAAATTGTTCCTTTTACTTCGAAAACCTTCCTCCCCTAATGCTGAGTCTTCCCCTTTTTACGGATCTTCAATTGGTGCACTAAATCTCGAGAAATCTTCTTTTTAATTTTGTGGCAGAAAAATCAGGAATCTGGGCGCGAAATTACGGTACTGTGATGAATATCACGATACTGCCGTGGTTGCTTCTGAAGTTCTGTAAGGAATTGGCTTAGAATTACGATACCGTGAAAGTTGAACCCAAAATTACGGTAATGCCGTAATCCTCTTGGTTGTCTCTGTATGAAAATAGCTCGGAATCACGGCACCATGAAATATCTTATGGCAGTGCCATAATTCGTCTGAAATCTCTGGTCGAGTTTGAACCGAAATCACGGTACTGTGAAATTCTAACCCAAAATTACGGTGGTACCGTAATTTCCCAAAAAGTGCGCTTCGAGCTCCTACCATGAAATCCATTACGGTAGTGCCATAAAATGAGATTACGGTACCGTAATTCCTCTAGAAAGTTTGGTTGGGGTCAAAATTTGATGTGCAAACTCCCCTTTATGAGTAGAACTCATTCATGCATTGAAATTGCTTGAAAACATATGATAATGATGCCTTTTTACCTGAAATTGATAAAAAACCAAAGAAGGTGTAGATTCCGAAGTATTCGGCAAATAAGGCTAAAGCAAAAGAGCAAAATTATGACTCAAAAGACTAGTCAATTAACATGAAAAACACTATGAATTTAGAGTCATCAAACACACGTTGAGAAAATAATACTGATTATGTAAATAAACCTTCGGATGATGAATAAATTTCTAAGATACAATTCCTTATGAAAAATTCACATCACATAATGACTCAAAATTTCAAATAAATATATCGCCTTCCAAATTCAATTTTTAAGATATATAACTCAATCAAATAAAACCTTGCAATGTGCATAAATAGAACTTCAATCTCATGAGTTCACCTAGTTTGAGTTTTGGGTCAATGATGTTTTTGTTTACAGGAATAAGAATCACAAAATCTTTTTCCACTCAAATTTTTCTCTCTCTTTTTTTTATGCATCTTTGACATTTTCTAAAATGAATACCACCTTTCTTCTGGTGACATATTTAGAATACATTGGTCACATAACCAACATAATAGAACTCATATCTCTTTTAGTAGAAAGAATTCCTCTTGAGACAGCAGAGTTAATGTCAAAGAATCTCTCTCATGGCATGCATCCACATAGATACATATTTTCAACTTCAACTCTTGTCTTAGGTACCATTGCAAATACAATGCCAAGAAGAGGAGTTATTCTTTTCAGACTTCAACCCATGACTTTAGGTATCACTGCCAATTCTGTGCAATGCCAAATAGGGGAGTCATTTTTTTTTCTTTGTGGATTTTGGATTCTTTCTCCCCCAACAAATAACAAGGTGGACCTTAATGATTTACTAGGTTTAGTCAATTGATATCAATCCAAAAATCACACAACATATGCTCATTTTATTTAAAAGAATTACTTCACTTCCAAATCTCATTCATTAAACAATATATTCACCCAAAACCTCATGCATTAATCAATGGAAGATTTCAAAAGATAGATCATATCAAAGAAATAAACTCATAATTTCAGGTTTATTTGGAATCCTCAAGTATCATTATGAACAGTAATCCATCATCAAGAAAATTTCGGCATGATAACGACAGTATTTTCATGATCAAACAAACCACACAGGCATATATCACCTCATATCAAATCACAATGAAAATCATCAATACCAAATCATATATCATGCTAAACATCCTAGTGCATCAATCTGAAATATCAAATACAATCATATCGAAAGAAAGTATAGCAGTCATCAAATCATCTTCAATACAACCCAAATCGAAAGTATGTAGCAGTTAAAACTCAGAAGCGAGGATCAGTAGCAGTTGGACACAAGAAGTTTGAAAGATTTATCTTCTATTTGAATGCATGAATTATCAAAAAAATATAGAAGATGGAATGCAAATGAGTAGGAAAAATATACTCACAGAGCTCTACTAGTCCGTGTTAGACCCAATCTCCTATGTGTCCTTAGGTCCGAACCATCAGCGGTTTTTTTTTATTTTTTTTTATTTTTATTTTATTTTATTTTATTTTTGTTTTCACCTACAAAAAGAAAATAAAAATTAGTTCTAAGTAAAAATAAAAACAAAAACAAAGTAAAAGAAAATAAGCTAAAGTAAAAGTGCTTGGGTTGCCTCCCAAGAAGCGCTAATTTAAATGTCATTAGCTTGACCATTCTGCACTTGAATTTGATCGTGATTTCTTCAGTTGCCATGTTGATCTCTCAATGTTTTGTTCATGGCTTCTAGGAACATAAGAGTCATTCATGAAATAGTGTCCAATTTTACTCAAGAACCTTTTTCCTTTCTCAAGCAGCTTTGATCATCCTTTTCTCCTTCGTCTCTTCTTATTCTTTGCTGCTTTCTCCTGAAATTCTTTATTCACACACTCAGATGATATGTCAGTTTCAATATCAGAAGGATCATCAAATAAATTATGCAAATCACTAACAAAAATCATCAATTATATCAATGCTACAACATGATCCTGAGTGCGATGCTTTTTTCAATGAATTAGTTAAATCAAACTCAATTGTATTATCACTAATGTCAAAAGTGAGTTTTCCTTTTCTAATATCAATGACTGCACCGGCTGTGGCTAAAAAGGGTCTACCAAGAATGATAGGATTTTTAGAACTTTCTTCCATCTCAAGAACCACAAAATTAGTAGGTACAAAATACTTACCAACTTGGATAGGAACATCCTCAAGAATACCTACAGGATACTTCATTGAGTGATCGGCGAGCTGCAAAGATATTGAACTTGGCTTAGGAGCTCCCATATCCAGTTTCCTACACACAGATAAAGGCATTAGACTCACACTGGCTCCCAAATCACATAAGGCTTTATCGAAAGCAACACTCCCAATTAAACAAGGGATAGAGAAACACCTGGATCCTTTAATTTCGGTGGCAACTTGTTTTGAATAAGAGCACTGCATTCTTCAGTTAGTGCCACAGTACCGTAGTCCTCTATTTTTCTTTTGTTGGATAAAATTTCTTTTAAAAATTTTTGCATATGAAGGCATTTGAGATAAGACATCAGTAAATGGAATATTAATATAAAACTTTTTCAACACTTCCAAAAATTTCCCAAACTTCCTATCTAACTTAGCTTGCACAATCCTCTGGGAAAAGGTATAAGTGGCCTATATGGTGGTGGTGAACTGGGTATAGGAATATCAACTCCACAAGGCAAATCACCATTCTGTGAAAGCTCATCCTCCTTAGAAGGTGGAGAGTTAGGATGGGATTGCACATGTGCAGGTTGGGATTCCAAAACTGGTTCACTGCTAGGTCTAACATTAGGCTCTCCCTCATCTTCATCTAATGGTCCCCAGGGGTCCTCTAACTATTTTCCACTCCTAGTTAAGATAGCATTACAATATTCCCTAGGGTTAGGTTCAGGTTTGGCAGGTAATTTCCCTAGGGGTCTATAAACTGTGCTAGCCTATTGTGCTATCTGAGTCTCTAACATTTTATTGTGAGCAACAACACCATCCAACCTAGATTTAATTTCCTTAAGACTCTCTGAAATCTCATCATTTTTGCTCATCTGAGCACCCATGAATCTCTCAAACATGTCCTCTAAACTGGATTTTTGGGGTTGACTCTGATTTGGTTGTCTCTGATTATACCCTCTATTTTCATCTTGCCCCTTAGTGTTATTATTATTTTTCCAAGACAAATTTGGGTGATTTCTCCATCCAGGGTTGTAGGTATTAGAGTAGGGATCATTGTTTCTACCTTAATTATACCCCCCCAACAACATTAACTTACTCAGAACCTTGATCAAATATCACAAATAATAGAAGAAATAGCAGCAGTTTGCATCTGAAAAGAATAAAAATGGTTACACAAAGAATCTACCTTTTCTGCTAGAGATCGCCAACCATCACTTTCATTCTTACCATGAGGAGGTTGATACAGTACTCCTCTCACAGTAGTCCACTGGTTGTGATTTAAGGCCATCTCTTCAATCAGCTCGTAGGCATCTTCAACGGTCTTCTTCATCAGTGCTCCCCCCTGCAGCAACATCAACGGTTAAGCGAGTGTTGCAAAGCAAACCATTATAAAAAGTTTGAATTAAAACCCAATCTTCTAATCCATGGTGAGGGCACTTCCGTTGTAACTCATTGAAGCGCTCCCATGCTTCACTAAGTGATTCGCCATCCCTCTGTGCAAAGCTTGTGATTTGATTTCTCAACTGGATCATCTTACTGGGTGGAAAGTACTTCGTCAAGAAAGCCTTTGACAATTGTTCCCAAGTGGTGAATGTTCCAGTTGGATGAGAATGTAGCCAGGCTTTTGCTCGGTTCTTGAGGGAAAAATGAAACAATCTCAGTTTAAGAGCATCATCAGATACACCATTAATTTTTATGGTATCACAAAATTCAAGAAAAAGAGATAAGTGTTGATTAGGATCTTCCAGAGGAGATCCTCCAAATTAGTTCTGTTGGATCATTGACAGGAAGGCTGGTTTAATCTCAAAATTGTTTGCATCAATTGTAGGCCTAGTAATGCTAGAACGAATTCCCTGTGTGTTCGGGGCTGCATAATCTCTAAGTGTCCTCCTTTCAGCCATGATGGATTCTTCTTCTCTGTCCTCTGCAAATCTCAATTTCCTGCGCAATCTAAGAGTTTTATTAATTTCAGGATCCAAAGGAACTAATGGTCTTGATCTAAGATTCCTACGCATACACATGTAGAAAGTCAGAAAAGTTCAGATTTTTCAGAAAATAAAAGAAATGTAGAATCTATCACAGAAAATACTAAAAACAAAAACAAAAGGCTTAGTCTAGCAATACTGTCAATTAAATCAATATTAACAAAACCAAGGTCCCTGGCAATGGCGCTAAAAACTTGTTGTAGTCCGCAAGTGCACGGATACTCGAAGTAATATTTAAGATATCGAACCATAGAGAACTTGTTGTTAAGTACCAACGAATTGAGTTTTCACTAGCTAAACAAATCGAATAATGATGCAGACGATCGGAAAGTGCACAGAAAAATATCAAAGAAGAAAACTAGGACTAGGGGTTCATCCACCTTAATTTTAATGACTAGAAGGAATAAAATATTGTCAGTCAAATTTCATTATGATAAAGATATAATTTACTTCATAAAGGAATTATCTCGCTCTTGCGTAGATAATTATACAAAGAACCAATCCTCACTCTCGTGCAGGATCTATTCAATACTGAAGATGAGTAAATTATTGATAAAGAACTCAAGGATCACTCTCGTACATCCGAATTCTAAGTCAAACATCTCAAGAGAAACTATGTATTCTCATACCATAATTTCTCAAGTTCTACTTAAGGTTCTCTGACGATCAGATAATTAATCTCTTATAGTATCAAATCAAGTCTAACACAATAACTCAATCCAAAGATCAGAAAATCAACATGGCAATAAAACTACTAAAAATCAGAGTTAAGAACAATACCTAATCTCTTATGATAAGTTCTAAACTCAATGATTCTAGGGTTCCAAATTTTGCAATCAACTTCTTAGTCTATTTCACAAAATTCTAAAACATGCTGAAAATATGAGACTAAGGAGAATTATAAGCAATCATCACATAAGTATAATTATCATAACAAAATCATCCTGACGAAATTAATAATGTCTAGTCATTAAGAAGTTAAGGGGATAACACCCCCATGTCCCGTAAGAAAATTAAGCTAGCATGATGGAAGAATTACAGCAAAACATGGTTTTAGAATGATTAGAAATCGAAAGAGAGGGGTAAAATTACAAAACAGGGCTGTAATCAAAATTACAGTCCGTAATTTACTTTTCACGCGATGAACAGTGGCGGCGTCCTTGTTTTTATTGATTTCTCCTTCAATCGATCTCCTTTCAGTCTGAAATTTTTGTGGTGTGTTCTCCTTCCTCAGACGAAGCTTCCTTGTAAATTTCATGGCCAGATATGGTCTGTGTGATGAACGGCGATGAACCCTAGCGCGGTAGTGATTTATTCCAATTCTCCCTGAAGTGTTGATCAAAATTGTTCCTTTTACTTCAAAAACCTTCCTCCCCTATTGCTGAGTCTTCCCCTTTTTACAGATCTTCAATTGGTCCCCCAAATCTCGAGAAATCGTTGTTTTAATTTTCTGGCAGAAAAATCGAGAATCTGGGCGCAAAATTATGGTACCGTGATGAACATCATGGTACTACCGTGGTTGCTTCTGAAGTTCTGTAAGGAATTGGCTCGGAATTACGATATCATGAAAGTTGAACCCAAAATTACGGTAGTGCCGTAATCCTCTTGGTTGTCTCTATATGAAAATAGCTCGGAATCACGACACCATGAAATATCTTACGGCAGTGTCGTAATTTGTCTGAAGTCTCTAGTCAAGTTTGAGCCGAAATCACGGTATCGTGAAATTCTAATCCAAAATTACGGCGGTACCGTAATTTACCAAAAAGTGCACTACAAGCTGCTACCGTGAAATCCATTATGGTAGTGCCATAAAATGAGATTACGGTACCGTAATGAAATTACGGTAGTGTCGTAATTCCTCTAGAAAGTTTGGTTTGGGTCGAAATTTGATGTGCAAACTCCCCTTTTTGAGTAGAACTCGTTCATACATTGAAATTGCTTGAACACATGTGATAATGATACCTTTTACCTGAAATTGATTAAAAACTAAAGAAGGTGTAGATTCTAAAGTATTCGACAAATAAGGCATAAAAATAAAGCAAAAGAGCAAAATTATGACTCAAAAGACTAGTCAATCAACATGAAAAAACTATAAAATTTAGAGTCATCAGCAATGCTAGGATAGACATTGAGTCCTGCGTTGCCATGAAAATGATTGTCAGAGAGGGAGATACTTATTGCTTGGTTCTACAGCCCAGTCTTCCTACTTTACCATTGCCTAATCCAGGAAGAACCACTATTCAAAACCCAGAGAATTGGAAGCTTTCTCCTGATGCTGCTTCTTATGCTACTCCAGCACCTGTGGACTCCGTACCACCACCACCGGCTGCTAGGGTGATGACCCATTTGGGATTGGTATATATTCTTCACCCTCCAGAGTTGCCAATCCACCACCGCATAGAGCTATTGGATCCTCCTCACGTCGTGCTGGCCCTGATCAGAGCGGGTGGCAAAGTCATCTAGATCCTGACTTCCAGGCAATTTCTACTGATGTGCACCGATTGACATCTACTGTGGGGAGGATATTTGATTATGTAGTGCATATACATGATGACGTTGAAGAAATCAAGGAGTACCTTCATCTCAAGCGCAGAGGTGATGGAGAAGGAGGTTCTCAAGGAGATCCAATGGACGTCGCCCCAGCTGATAGAGACGAGGAGAGGACTAACTCTGATTGAGTTGAGTTTTGTGAGTATCTTCCCCTTTTCTTTACTTTACTGCACTTTTATAGATTTTTGATGATTTACATATTCTTGTAGGGGAGGATGACCTTGTCATTGCTTCCCTTGTGTTCGCCGGCTACGGATCTTCGGTTTTCGAGATATCACTGCTAAAATTCATTCGATTTGTTTGTATAAGATGATATGATGATAATTCGATTTAGTTGTATGTGATGTTCTGATATTTGAGATTGATACTCTGTGATTGGTATGGTGCATGACTTGGTTAACGCAATGATGATTTTAGTTATGATTTAGTAATAATGTGATAAATGCCTGTGTGGTTTGTTCTAATCATGAAAATACTGCTGTTATTATGCAAAAATTTTTCTTAATGATAAATTACTGTACATGACAATACTTGAGAATTGGAAATAGACCTAATATGCTGAATTTATTTCTTTGATATAATTTATCTGTTGGAATTTTTCATTGATTAATACATAAAGTTTTGGGTAAATATATTGTTTAATGAATGAAATTTGAAAGAGAAATAACTCCTTTAAATAAAACGAGCATATGTTGTATGATTTTTGGATTGATATTGATTGATTAAACCTAATAGATCCTTAAAGTCCATCTTGTTATTTGTTGGGAAGAAAGAATCCAAAATCTAAAAAGGAAAGTGACTCCCCTATATTCTAAATTTGTCACCAGAAGAAAGGTGGTATTCATTTTAGAAAATGTCAAAGATACATAAAAAGAAGAGAGAAAATTTGAGTGGAAAAATATTTTGAGGTTCCTATTCCTATAAACAAAGACATCATGGACTCAAAACTAAAACCAGGTGAACTCATGAGATTGAAGATCTATTTATGCACATTGCGAAATTTTATTTGATTGAGTCATGAATCTTAAGGATTGAATTCGGAAGACAATATATTTAATTGAAATTTTAAGTTGTTATTTGATGTGAATTTTTCATAAGTAATTATATCTTAGAAATTTATTCATCATCTAAAAGTTTATTTTCCATAATCAGTATTGATTTTTTTATTTGCTTGAGGACAAGCAAAGTTTGAGCCATATGTATTTTGATGACTCTAAATTTCTTAGTAATTTTCATACTTATTAACTATTCTTTTGGAGTCATAATCATGCTCTTTTGCTTATTTTTATGCCTTATTTGTCAAGTACTTCGGAATCTACACCTTTCTTGGTTTTTGATTAATTTCAGGTAAAAAGATATTATTCTGATGGGTTTTTAAGCAATCTCAATATGTACAAGGATTCTAATCATCAAGAGGAGTTTCCACATTAAATTTCAAATCAAACCAAGTTTTCTAGCGAAATTATGGTAGTACCGTAATGAATTTTACTGCCGTAATCTGCAAATATGGCACTACTATAATGATTTTCACGATTGCTTCCCGCAGAAACTTATTGGAAAATTATGGTACTACCGTAATAATTTTACAGTGCCATAATTCAGATTCAAATTCATACAGTAACTTTTGAAGAGAATACGGTACTACCGTGAGACTTTTTATGGTACTGTAATTTTAAGAGAATTTCATACCGAGACTTCAGAAGACAGTACGACACCACTGTAATGAATTTCATGGTATCGTAATTACGGCCTAGTTGCCCGATTCTTCCGCTAGAAAATTAAAAGACAATTTCTCGAGCTTTAGGGCACCAATTGAAGATCCGTAAAAAGGGTAACGATCAGAAAAAAGAGGAGAAGGAGCCAAAAATGAAATGACCAATTTTTATCATGGGTTCACAAAGAATTTCAAGGAATCACCACCGCCCTAGGGTTCGTCACCGTTCAGCGTATAGACCACCTCCAGCCGTGAAATTTAAGAGGAAGCTTCGCCTGAAGAAGGAGAAGATACCATAGAAGTTTCAAAGTAAAAGAAGATCGATCGAGGGAGAAATCAATAAAAACAAGGGTACCGCCACTATTCATCACGTCCAGGAGCAAAATTACGGGATGTAATTTTCATTACAGCCCTGATTTGTAACTTTTACTCTTCTCTTTCAATTTCTAATCACTCTAAATGATGTTTTATTGTAATTCTTTGATCATGCTAGCTTAAACCTCTTTGATACATGGGGTGTAGTCCTCTTGATTTCTTAATGACTGAATGATTTCTATTTCATCAGAATATTCTTGATATGATAATTTTACTTAAGTGATCACTGCCTTTAATGCTTTCTAGTTTCATATTGTCAGCATATGTTAGAGTTTTATGATATGGACTAAGAAGTGACTTATAAAACTTGGAACACTAAAATCAAGTATTAGGAACTTATCGTAAGAGATTAGGTTTGTTCTTAATTCTAAATTTTAGAAGTTTAGTGACTTGTTGATATTTTGTTCTAGGATGCATTAATGATATAGACATGAAAATATGCTAGAGATAGATGTTTGATTGTTAGAAAACCTTAAGTAAAACTTGTGAAACTAAGGTATGAGAATACATAGTTTCATTCGAGATAGTGATATTGAGATAGAATGCATGAGAGTGATTCTTAATCTCTTTGTCAAGGTTTGCTTTTCTTAAACATAGAATAAATCTGTGCGAGAGCGAGAATTATTTTATGTTAATCATCTGCATGAGAGCGAGATGATTTCTTATTAAGGCAAATTATATTTTTATCATATTAAGAATAAACTGATGAACATTTATTTATATCCAGTCATAGAAATCAGGATTGATGAACCCCTAGTACCAATTCTTTCTCTTTGACATTTCATGAACTTTTCGATCGTTTGCTTTCCTCACAATCGTTTTGCCTAGCTAGTGAGAAATCGATTATTCGGTACTTAACAAGCAAGGTCTCTGTGGTTCAATATCTTAATTATTACTTCGAGTATCCGTGCACTTGTGGACACAACAGCAGTACGATCCAGTATCTATCTGAATTAATCTCCTACTCTCATGGTTATTAATTCAAAATAAACTTAATGAGTTCTTGATAAATCTAAGAAATTCCTCAAGCCGATTCGAACTACTCTCGTGTTCGAATCAACTTATCTAAAAATTGTAGATCCGACATCGTAAGTCACCTCTCAGCACTTCTTGCGACGTCTCTCAACATGCAAATTATAGCCAGTAATCAACATGTAATAAGCACAATAATTATTGAATCAAACACAAGTAAATTACTTCATAAGAAGATAACAAACAATTAAGTCATGAAAATATAGAGAGTTACACCCTAGTCCTGAAGAAGAAGTTTGCGCTGACATGTTCATCATGTTCACGTTGTAAAAATCCAAGTTTGATTACAAAATTGGCAAATAAAAATAAAGATCAACAAAGAGGAAAGAATTCAAGGCTTCCTGATGAGAATCGATGCCAAACAATCAGAAAATCGAAGCTTTCCTGGTGAAGAATCGCCATCCATCGCTAGTCGCCCGTAATCACGCCCCTTTGTCGAATCCTGCTTAAAAATTGGCCAAAAAGTCCTGATAATTACTCCCAAGCTTCCTTATATAGTTTTTTATCCTTAGAATAGGTTTCCCCCAAAATTTGGCATGAAAAGACATCAAATTGGGCGAGAAACCGAGTAAAACTCAAAACTGGCGGATAAAATTACGGCTGTGATAAAAATTACGGCCATCCTGTAATTCTCTCTGTATGTTCTGGGAAATAACTGAGGAGAATTACGACTGTGATTATAATCATGGCACTGCCGTAATTCTTTCTATGAAAAATTTCAAAGAAATTAAGGCTGTGAAAATAATCAAGGGTAGGCTATGATTCCACCTGTGAATTCTGAATTTTGTACCAAAGAAATTACGGTCATGACAATTATCACAGGTGGGTCATAATTCTTTCTATGCATTCCCTTCAGATTACGGTCGTGATATAAATTACAGGTGGGCCATAATTTTACAAATAAGCTCCGTTTTGCCTGAAATATGATAAATTAAGTGAAAATATGATAAAAATAGGAGAGATTATGTATAAAAATCACAGTAAAAATACTATATAAATACGAGACATCAAATCTTCCTAGATTTAAACTCTTGCTTGTCCTTAAGTAAATAAATAAACTAAGGAACAATGCTGAATGTGGAAAATATAACTCTCTTATGAAAAATAAATTTTTAGAATATAATCACTCATAGAAATTTTCCAACTCATGCTATATAAAATTCCAGATAATTACACTGTTCTTATAATTTAATCCTTAGGATCCACAATCTTAACCAAATAAAATTTTACAACTTGTATAATAATTTGAATCTCAACCTCAAGAATTCACCTTCATTTCAGTTTAGATCTACCATATTTTTGTTTACAAGAATAGGATCTCCAAAATCTTTTTCTCATTTCAACTCCTTTTATATATACATATATGTATATACATATATACATACATATGTATATCTATATCTATATATATATATATATATATACATACATATGTATAGGAAAATATGGGACAAAAAATAAATCCACTTGGTTTCAGACTTGGTACAACCCAACGTCATCATTCCTTTTGGTTTGCACAACCAAAAAATTATTCCGTAGGTCTACAGGAAGATGAAAAAATACGGAATTGTATCAAAAACTATGTACAAAAAAATAGGAGAATATCCTCAGGTTTCGAAGGAATCGCACGTATAGGAATTCAAAAAAGAATCGATTTGATCTAGGAAATTGAATATCCAATATAGATTATAACTTATGTTATTTATAACTTATGTTATGTTAGGTCTTTTTATGTATGCTGTGCTGTACACAAAAAAAAAAAAAACTATTTCATGAAACCAAATAGCAATACCCCATATCTCGCTATAGCGAGATATGGGGTATTGCTATTTGGTTTCAAAGTATTGCTACTTTCTTCTTATGATTCATTTCCACTAAGACATCTTATCCATTTGTGGATAAAACTTCGACAGCAGCTAGGTCTAGAGGGAGGTTGTGAGCATTACGTTCATGCATTACTTCCATACCAAGGTTAGCACGGTTGATGATATCAGCCCAAGTGTTAATGACACGACCCTGACTGTCAACTATGGATTGGTTGAAATTAAAACCATTTAGGTTGAAAGCCATAGTGCTAATACCTAAAGCTGTGAACCAAATACCAATTACAGGCCAAGCAGCCAAGAAGAAATGTAAAGAACGAGAGTTGTTAAAACTAGCATATTGGAAGATCAATCGACCAAAATAACCATGAGCAGCTACGATATTATAAGTCTCTTCCTCTTGACCGAATTTGTAACCCATGTTAGCAGATTCATTTTCAGTGGTTTCCCTAATCAAACTAGAGGTTACCAAGGAACCATGCATAGCACTGAATAGGGAGCCGCCGAATACACCAGCTACACCTAACATGTGAAATGGATGCATAAGGATGTTGTGTTCCGCCTGGAATACAATCATGAAGTTGAAAGTACCAGATATTCCTAACGGCATGCCATCAGAGAAACTTCCTTGACCAATAGGGTAGATCAAGAAAATAGCAGCAGCAGCTGCAATAGGAGCTGAATATGCAACAACAATCCAAGGACGCATACCTAGACGGAAACTAAGTTCCCACTCACGACCCATGTAACAAGCTACACCAAGTAAGAAGTGTAAAACAATTAGCTCATAAGGACCGCCATTGTATAACCATTCATCAACAGATGCTGCTTCCCAGATTGGATAAAAATGTAAACCTATAGCTGCAGAAGTAGGAATAATAGCGCCAGAGATAATATTATTTCCATAAAGTAGAGAACCAGAAATAGGTTCACGAATACCATCAATATCTACTGGAGGAGCAGCAATGAAGGCGATAATAAATACAGAAGTAGCAGTCAATAAGGTAGGGATCATCAAGACACCGAACCATCCAATGTAAAGACAGTTTTCAGTGCTGGTTATCCAGTTGTAGAAGCGACCCCATAGGCTTGTACTTTCGCGTCTCTCTAAAATTGCAGTCATGGTAAGATCTTGGTTTATTCAATTGTTTTAAGGACTCCCAAGCGCACATATTAACTATAACTAGAAATGAGATAGATAATAGAAGGCTTGTAATCTAATAGTATAACATGGCTTCTATGTCATGTGATCATGCAATTTGCGAAAATTGAGATATGGCATGTGAGCATGGAAAAGCATGAAAATACATCGTTCGAGTCTCGCAAGTCGTTCTGATACCACTGTTGGGAAACCCCAGGGATATTTTACAATTTTCAGAGGTAGAGATTACACAAAACATTGCACAACAGAAGCAATATCCCCGAAACGAGCCGATCCCAAAAACCCAGTGAAGATCACATGCGAGAGAGTCGACACAATGAGATAGAATATACCTTAAAGCAAGATGAGGCTGATGTCGTGATAGGCACCCAAGCGTGCGCCCTCTGCAGTTTCACACACATGGATGCCTCGAGTCCTCTTCTTCCACGCCCGGTGCTAGCCTCGGGAAGAAGATCCAAACCCTTGTCACCTTCTTCAAGACTTGCACCACCTCCAAGGATGAAGTGCCAAAGAAGAAGATGAGGAGAAGGAGAAGCCGCCAAAGTGAAGTCCCTCTTGCGCCAAGAGGAGAGGAAGAAGATCACTTGCGGCTTGATGGAAGAAGAAGGGTTGCGCCAATTGAACCCTTGCTCTTGCCCTTCACCCTTTGCTCTCGCCTCTTTCAGTGTTCACGCCTCCAAGGAATAGAATACCTGAGAGGGGGCGCCTAGGGCCACTTATATAGAGCAAGGGGCGGCCAGGGTTAGGGCTAGGTGCAATTTGCTTCCATAATGAAGCAAATTTGCCCACTTCACCCCATTATACCCCTTAGGCGCTAATGGGGTTGGTTCTCTCCCCATTATACCCCTTAGGCGCCAATGGGGTTGTTATTGGGCCTCATTGGTCGATGAGCAAGCCCATACTTCATTGAATGGGTTGATTAAGCCATTGGATCCAATCCAATGCAACCCAAATCCAAATGTGACCTAACCATGGTCAAATTTGGGTCAACCTACCATAAATGAAGTGTGGCTCCATTAACATTCTTCCATCTCATCAGGCCCATCGACGCTGATGAATTCTCCCAAATAGATCTTAGTTATCCAATAACTCGATCATAAGGCTTCCCGATCAATACGAGAACTCAAGTATCAAGATGTGCGACCCTATAGGTTACTCTGACGCTGGCAGTGCTGACCAAAGGTCACCACAAGTAGAGAGTGGCACCTGGCAGTGCATTGCTGCTACCCAGGTCATTTGAATGGATATCGACATCGACATCCCTATCATCGCAATTAGGTACAGAGGCATTCTAGTCTCTTTGCCGAACTGATATCCGATTGGACAAGTGTGTCACCACTTGTTTTCATCCAATCTCATGGTTATGACTAAATTAGGTCTCACCTGGGTATGGCCATACACTTTCAGTCATAGAACCATAGAGGAGCTCCATGGATATCAAACTTCCCTTAGGAAGGGGCAAATCCTCTATCTGTCTATTGACCTTCTCATATGGGTCGTGACATGCTCAATGACAACCGTTATGACCTCCCAACTACGGCGAGGTGTTAGGTTATATCAAAGTATATCCCTAACCATATAGAATTGCCAATGACCTCAAGTCAAGGGATCAATGCATCTCCTATTGCTTGTGAGGATAACTCGTGACACCAAGTCATTGCCTAACAGCGGGTCATTCCAGTAAATCCACCACTGATATACCCATATATCTGTGTTAGCACCTCATGCCTAACCAGCCCATATACCAGTCTCACAAGTACCAGAGCTATCGCATATCCACTCAGGTACATCCACTGGGGACAAACATTTGAGCACAGATCCAATCTGTCTCTAGGGACATTATCATATAAGTACATGTTCGCAGATGTAAACAAATAATGATAACGACAATGCCAGTATGATATATATAAATATCAGTATCAAGTAGTACAATAATGGACCAAACCTAAGTCCTAGGGCATATACACCAACAATCTCTCACTTGCACTATGACCTAGAGGTTGAGGAACCTCAACCCCATATCTCTAGCGTGACGATCATGCTTCTGCTGCGCCAAAGCCTTGGTCAATGGGTCTGCCAGATTGTTCTCTGTGTCAACTCTGCTAATCTTGACATCACCTCTGTCTATGATCTCTCTGATCAGGTGAAATGTCCTGAGTATGTGTTTGGATCTTTGATGAGACCGTGGTTCTTTGGCTTGTGCAATTGCTCCATTGTTATCACAGTAGATTTCAATGGGATCCACTGCACTGGGAACCACCTGAAGTTCAGAAATGAACTTGCTTATCCAAACAGCTTCTTTGGGTGCCTTAGAAGCGGCCACATACTCAGCTTCGGTTGTAGAATCAGCGATGGTGGATTGCTTGAAGCTCTTCCAGCATACAGCACCTCCATTCATTTTGAACACATAGCCGGCCTGCGATCTGAAGTCATCAGGGTCAGACTAGAAACACGCGTCAGTGTAGCCCTACATACTGACCTCTTCCTGTCCCCATAGACTAGGAACAAATCCTTAGTTCTTCTCAAATACTTCAGGATGTTCTTTACAGCCACCTAGTGCTGTAAACCAGGATTGGATTGGTATCGGCTGGTTATGCTCATAGCATAAGCCACATCTGGTCTAGTACACAACATTGCATACATGATCGATCCTACTGTCGAAGCATAGGGCACTCGACTCATGTCATCCCTCTCAGCCTGTGTGGTGGGACACTGGCTCTTTGAGAGAGTAAGGCCATGTCTCATTGGAAGGTACCCTTTCTTGGATTGCTCCAAGTTGAACCTCTCCAGGACCTTATTAATGTAGGTACTATGACTAAGGGCTAGGAGCCTCTTGGATCTATCCCTATAGATCCTCATGCCTAGAATATAGGCGGCCTCCCCTAAGTCCTTCATCTCGAAACACTTCCCTAACCATGTCTTCACAGCTTGAAGACTAGGGATGTCATTCCCGATGAGTAGTATGTCATCGACATACAAGACCAGAAAAGTCACCAAGCTCCCACTGAATTTTCTGTATACACAAGCGCCATCTTCGCTTTTGATAGAGCCATAATCTTTCACAGCTTCATCAAATCGAAGATTCCAACTTCGAGATGCTTGCTTTAATCCATAAATGGATCTCTTTAGCCTGCAGACCTTATTGGCCTCTGCAAGATGGATGAAGCCATCAGGTTGTGTCATATACACATCCTCAGTTAGCTTCCCGTTAAGGAACGCTGTCTTTATATCCATCTGCCATATCTCATAATCATGATATTTAGCTATAGTAAGCAGAATCCTAATGGATTTGAAAATAGCAACTGGCGAAAAGGTTTCATCACAGTCCACCCTATGGGCTTGTTTGAATCCCTTAGCCACTAGTCTACCTTTATAGGTAACTACGTTGCCATCCATGTCTGTCTTCCTCTTGAAGACCCATTTACACCTTACGGGTTTTACCCCATCAGGTAGCTCAACCAAATCCCAAACTTGGTTAGCTGACATGGAATCCATTTCGGATCTCATGGCATCAAGCCATCTCTCGGAGTCCGGTCCACTGACCGCCTCATCATAGGTCTTGGGTTCATCCTCAATGATGAATATCCCGTCGTGTTGGGTCGGTAGCGACCCATACCTCTCAGCTACACGACGAATCCTCCCAGACCTACGTGGGGCCTGTGTCTGAGCCTCAGGTTGCCCATCAACCGGTGCAGGTGGCTCAAGTTCCATCTCTGTGTCTTGTGGTTGCACTTGGACCTCGTCCAAGTCAAACTTCCTCTCACTAACTTCTTTCATGAGAAATTCTTTCTCTAGAAAGACAGCACCCCGAGCAATAAAAACTTTGTTCTCGGTGGGAACATAGAAGTAGTAACCCTTAGTTTCCTTAGGGTACCCCACAAACATGAATTTATCAGTTCTAGGTTCTAGCTTGCTAGAATCCTGATGTTTGACATAAGTCTCACATCCCCAGATCCTGATAAAAGTGAGATTAGGGCATCTCCCACTCCATACCTCGTATGGAATCTTTGAGACACTCTTAGATGGAACATTATTCAGTATTAGAGAAGCTGTTTCAAGTGCATGCCCCCAGAATGAGGGAGGTAGAGTTGCATGACTCATCATACATCGAACCATCTCCAACAAAGTTCGATTTCTCCTTTCAGACACACCATTCCATTGGGGTGTTCCAGGAGGAGTGAGTTGGGACAGAATCCCACACTCTCTTAGATAGTCAAGAAACTCACCACTCAGGTACTCTCCACCACGATCTGATCGAAGAGCCTTAATGGATCTACCAAGCTGGTTCTCTACTTTATTCTTGAACTCCTTGAATTTCTCAAAGGATTCATATTTATGTCTCATCAAGTGGACATAACCATATCTACTGAAATCATCAGTAAAGGTAATGAAGTAGCTGTGTCCTCCTCTGGCTTGCTCATTGAATGGCCCACACACATCGCTATGTATGAGATCCAACAAACGTCCTGCCCTCTCACCAATTTTGGTGAAGGGCGCTTTTTCATTTTCCCTAACAAACAAGGCTCACATGTATCAAATTCCACCAAGGAACTTGAATCTAACAACCCATTTGCATGGAGTTGTTGAATGCGATTCTTGTTTATATGGGCTAATCGACAATGCCATAGGAAAGCACCAACTGAACCACTCAGTTTGGTCCTTTTATTATTTATGTTACAAATAGAGTTATCCATGTCTAACACATATAGACCATTGCACAAAGTACCCTTCCCATAGAATATATTTGCAAATGAAAAAAACATGAGTTCTTATTTATTTCAAACTTAAATCCCTTCTTTGCCAAGCAAGGAATGGATACAATGTTCTTAGTAAGCGAAGGTACATAATAGCAATTATCTAACTCTAATAGAAGTCCAGAAGGCAGGGAGAGAGTCAAAACTCCTACAGCAACAGCAGCAACCTGTGCCCCGTTTCCAACCCATAGGTCAATCTCTCTAGGTCGAACCGATATACTTTTCTTGAGCCCCTGCATATTTGTACAAATATGAGCTCCACATGCGGTATCCAATACCCATGACATAGAAGTAGAAAGGTTGACTTCTGTAACATAAATACCTGAGTATGAAGACGAAGCCTTGCCTCTCTTCTTCTCATTCTGAAGTCGCACTATGTCCTTCAACATGTGAGGTGGCCCTCGACATGAATAGCACTTATTGTTCCTGATCCATTCCATCTTTAATTTTAGTTCCTTAGTCAAACCTTTCGGCTCAACACACTGAATATTAACTTTAGGAGGATTGAGCCTAACCAATTCACTAAAGAGCTGTCTTAGATTAGTAATAATCTCAGAGGCACTCTTCAATTCATATTGCCCTTGAAGCTCGGGCGACATGTTGGTTAGCATCAATGTGCAACCTCCAAAGTATCAGCCTGATGCTTATCATAAGCATCCCTCTCAGCCGCTGAGGCCGAGCATGGAAGTGGTTCAGGAATGGGCTGCTCAAGGACATAAAGCTTTCTCTCGAGCTTTAGCACAATTCTCAAGTTCATATACCAATCCATCAAGTTGGATCCAACCAACTTGTCCTTCTTAAGGATAGATCGTAGTGACCAACCGCTATTGTTCGTTGCCATTGTTCTACAACAGTCAAGAAATAGCAGATTAGTACTACTTCAAATAATTTAAACTGGACTTGTTTTAAATGAATATGGCTCCCACTATTTTAATCGAATTGACAACCCACAAAGTCAATCGGGAAGTTTAAGACTTCCTAGTGAGATGGGATCCCTTTTCCACATGAGGCTTCACATCCCACGAGGGTGGGATGAGATGCACAAAGTAACTCATGCTTCCTAAGGTGGGCACGCCGGCCGATTGCTCCAAGCAATTCCCCTTATTGAGACAGTCTAGGCATTTTATGTCCAGCGAGGGCTGGATACAGCATGAAACCCTAACCTCTCAACGACGCCTCTAGAGCTCCACCATATTCCCAGCACGTGAAAATCTAGTCAAGTCCATTCCTAACCGTTATGCCCAGGGCCAACGAGTTTCCTTGCGAAGGCGCGCCCGATTAAAACAGACTGGGGAAACCATTGCCACCACGCACTTTCTAAAGATAAGTGGGTGTGTCCCACGAGGGTGGGAAACAGTTCACAACACCACTGATCGATAGCTTAGTGAGGGCTACGCGTTAGAAGGCTACTAGACTTGATATTTATTTATGAGGGTTTTTGAGGTATCATCAGTTTTATCTTATGTCTAACATTACAGGCATGCAATCCTATAGTGATAACATAATGATAAAACAGGCATGCTTTAGCAGATATCTAAAGCAATAAATGAATGATGTGATCATAGCCTATTCAAGACATTGAACCAACCCATGCCAAAAGGAGGTTCAACTCTTGACCTAGGATTCAAGCCCCAAAGACAAGACCTAACCTAGCCGACCTCTAACTTGAACTTCAAGGTTGGCTCCAAGGTCCTCCTCACCATGGTTTAGCTCTCAAACGCTAGGGGTACACCCCAAGGTTCGGCCAATGCCATGGTCTTCCTCCAAGGAAATTGTGCCATCTAGCAAGTCACAAGAGGGATAGCACACAAGCACAAGGCTCGGACAAACCCTATCTTGCGCCCCCATGTAAGGATGCGCCATCTTTGAAGCTTGTTGTGCCACCATGCAAGGTGCGCAAGATTCATGCATGCGCCTAGCTCCAAGTACATGCGCCACCCTAATCTTCTTCTTAGTTAAAAGCAAAAGGAAAAACGGCACGCAGGCCTCACAAGGATACATCACAGGCATGCAAAAGGGGCTTGACTCATGATCACAACATTATGCACAAGTAAGGTATCTACACATGCAATTCTACATGCTCATGAAAAACATAAAATCTGAAATTTTACTTTTTCATAAAACCAGTCTCTTTTCCTCATCTCCTTATCACAAATCTTTTAGTTATTCGCTATTAATTTTCATGATGATTTCAAAGATCCTCTCGGCTGATAATTTTGTCAGATCAAGAGACCCAACCAGTCCGAAGACACAATGCCCGTCCTACTTGACAAAATAACATGCGCCTTTGATGCTTAAATCATGCAAGAAAAATATCCCAAAAATCCAAAAGAGATTGAAAAGATGATAGAAACAAGAAACCCTAATTTTTTCTACTTAGAAAAATCATTTGCCATGTGATTATGCAATTTGCGAAAATTGTGATATGGCATGTGAGCATGGAAAAGCATGAAAATACATCGTTCGAGTCTTGTAAGTCGCTCTGATACCACTGTTGGGAAACCCCGGGGATATTTTACAATTTTCAAAGGTAGAGATTACACAAAACATTGCACAGCGGAAACAATATCCCCGAAACCAGCCGATCCCAAAAACCCAGTGAAGATCGCATGCGAGAGAGTCGACACGATGAGATAGAATATACCTTAAAGCAAGATGAGGCTAATGTCGTGATAGGCGCCCAAGCGTGCGCCCTCTGCAGTTTCACACACACGGATGCCTCGAGTCCTCTTCTTCTACGCCCGGTGCTAGCGTCGGGAAGAAGATCCAAGCCCTTGTCACCTTCTTCAAGACTTGCGCCACCTCCAAGGATGAAGCGCCAAAGAAGAAGATGAGGAGAAGGAGAAGCCGCCAAGGTGAAGTCCCTCTTGCGCCAAGAGGAGAGGAAGAAGATCACTTGCGGCTTGATGGAAGAAGAAGGGTTGCGCCAATTGAACCCTTTCTCTCGTCCTTCACCTTTTGCTCTCGCCTCTTTTAGTGTTCACGCCTCCAAGGAATAGAATACCTGAGAGGGGGCGCCTAGGGCCACTTATATAGAGCAAGAGGCGGCCAGGGTAGGGCTAGGCGCAATTTGCTTCCATAATGAAGCAAATTTGCCCACTTCACCCCATTATACCCCTTAGGCGCCAATGGGGTTGGTTCTCTCCCCATTATACCCCTTAGGCGCCAATGGGGTTGTTATTGGGCCTCATTGGTCGATGAGCAAGCCCATACTTCATTGAATGGGTTGATTAAGCCATTGGATCCAATCCAATGCAACCCAAATCCAAATGTGACCTAACCATGGTCAAATTCGGGTCAACCTACCATAAATGATGTATGGCTCCAATAACATTCTTCCATCTCATCAGGCCATTCGATGCTAATGAATTCTCCCAAATAGATCTGAGTTATCCAATAACTCGATCATAAGGCTTCCCGATCAATACGATAACTCAAGTATCAAGATGTGCGACCCTATAGGTTACTCTGACACTGGCAGTGCTGACCAAAGGTCACCACAAGTAGTGAGTGACACCTAGCAGTGCATCGCTGCTACCTAGGTCATTGGAATGGATATCGACATTGACATCCCCATCATCGCAATTAGGTACAGATGCATTCCAGTCTCTTTGCCGAACTGATATCCGATTGGACAAGTGTGTCACCACTTGTTTTCATCCAATCTCATGGTTATGACTAAATCAGGTCTCACCTGGGTATGGCCATACACTTTCAGTCATAGAACCATAGAGGAGCTCCATGGATATCAAACTTCCCTTAGGAAGGGGCAAATCCTCTGTCTGTCCATTGACCTTCTCATATGGGTCGTGACATGCTTAATTACAACCGTTATGACCTCCCAACTACGGCGAGGTGTTAGGTTGTATCAAAGTATATCCCTAACCATATAGAATTGCCAATGACCTCAAGTCAAGGGATCAATGCATCTCCTATTGCTTATGAGGATAACTCGTGACACCAAGTCATTGCCTCACAGCGGGTCATTCCAGTATATCCACCACTGATATACCCATATGTTTGCATTAGCACCTCGTGCCTAACCAGCCCATATACCAGTCTCACAAGTACCAGAGTTGTCGCATATCCACTTAGGTACATCCACTAGGGACAATCATTTGAGCACAGATCCAATCTGTGTCCAGGGACATTATCATATAAGTACATGTTCGCAGATGTAAACAAATAATGATAACAACAATGCCAGTATGATATATATAAATATCAGTATCAAGTAGTACAATAATGGACCAAAACTAGGTCCTAGGGCATATACACCAACAATCTTCCACTTGCACTAAGACCTAGAGGTTGAGGAATCTCAACCCCATATCTCTAGCGTGACCATCATGCTTCGGGTCAACCTACCATAAATGAAGTCTGGCTCCAATAACATTCTTCCATCTCATCAGGCCATTCGATGCTAATGAATTCTCCCAAATAGATCTGAGTTATCCAATAACTCGATCATAAGGCTTCCCGATCAATACGATAACTCAAGTATCAAGATGTGCGACCCTATAGGTTACTCTGACGCTGGCAGTGCTGACCAAAGGTCACCACAAGTAGTGAGTGACACCTAGCAGTGCATCGCTGCTACCCAGGTCATTGGAATGGATATCGACATTGACATCCCCATCATCGCAATTAGGTACAGATGCATTCCAGTCTCTTTGCCGAACTGATATCCGATTGGACAAGTGTGTCACCACTTGTTTTCATCCAATCTCATGGTTATGACTAAATCAGGTCTCACCTGGGTATGGCCATACACTTTCAGTCATAGAACCATAGAGGAGCTCCATGGATATCAAACTTCCCTTAGGAAGGGGCAAATCCTCTGTTTGTCCATTGACCTTCTCATATGGGTCGTGACATGCTTAATTACAACCGTTATGACCTCCCAACTACGGCGAGGTGTTAGGTTGTATCAAAGTATATCCCTAACCATATAGAATTGCCAATGACCTCAAGTCAAGGGATCAATGCATCTCCTATTGCTTATGAGGATAACTCGTGACACCAAGTCATTGCCTCACAGCGGGTCATTCCAGTATATCCACCACTGATATACCCATATGTTTGCATTAGCACCTCGTGCCTAACCAGCCCATATACCAGTCTCACAAGTACCAGAGTTGTCGCATATCCACTTAGGTACATCCACTAGGGACAATCATTTGAGCACAGATCCAATCTGTGTCCAGGGACATTATCATATAAGTACATGTTCGCAGATGTAAACAAATAATGATAACAACAATGCCAGTATGATATATATAAATATCAGTATCAAGTAGTACAATAATGGACCAAAACTAGGTCCTAGGGCATATACACCAACAATCTTCCACTTGCACTAAGACCTAGAGGTTGAGGAATCTCAAACCCATATCTCTAGCGTGACCATCATGCTTCTGCTGCGTCAAAGCCTTGGTCAATGGGTCTGCCAGATTGTTCTCTGTGTCTACTCTACTACACTTTTGTCTATGATCTCTCTGATCAGGTGAAATGTCCTGAGTATGTGTTTAGATCTTTGATGAGACCGTGGTTCTTTGGCTTGTGCAATTGCTCCATTGTTATCACAGTAGATTTCAATGGGATCCACTGCACTGGGAACCACCTAAAGTTCAGAAATGAACTTGCTTATCCAAACAACTTCTTTGGCTGCCTCAGAAGCGGCCACATACTCAGCTTCGGTTGTAGAATCAGCGATGGTGGATTGCTTGAAGCTCTTCCAGCATACAACACCTCCATTCATCTTGAACACATAGCCGGCCTGCGATATGAAGTCATCAGGGTCAGACTGGAAAGATGCGTCAGTGTAGCCCTGCATACTGAGCTCTTCCTGTCCCCCATAGACTAGGAACAAATTCTTAGTTCTTCTCAGATACTTCAGGATGTTCTTTACAGCCACCCAGTGCTATAAACCAGGATTGGATTGGTATCGGCTGGTTATGCTCACAACATAAGCCACATCTGGTCTAGTACACAACATTGCATACATGATCGATCCTACTGTCGAAGCATAGGGCACTCGACTCTTGTCATCCCTCTCAGCCTGTGTGGTGGGACACTGGCTCTTTGAGAGAGTAAGGCCATGTCTCACTGAAAGGTACCCTTTCTTGGATTGCTCCAAGTTGAACCTCTCCAGGACCTTATCAATGTAGGTACTATGACTAAGGGCTAGGAGCCTCTTGGATCTATCCCTATAGATCCTCACGCCTAGAATATAGGCGGCCTCCCCTAAGTCCTTCATCTCGAAACACTTCCCTAACCATGTCTTCATAGCTTGAAGACTAGGGATGTCATTCCCGATGAGTAGTATGTCATCGACATACAAGACCAGAAAAGTCACCAAGCTCCCACTGAATTTTCTGTATACACAAGCGTCATCTTCGCTTTTGATAAAGCCATAATCTCTCACAGCTTCATCAAATCGAAGATTCCAACTTCGAGATGCTTGCTTTAATCCATAAATGGATCTCTTTAGCCCGCAGACCTTATTGGCCTCTGCAGGATGGATGAAGCCATCAGGTTGTGTCATATACACATCCTAAGTTAGCTTCCTGTTAAGGAACGCTATCTTTATATCCATCTGCCATATCTCATAATCATGATATGTAGCTATAGCAAGCAGAATCCTAATGGATTTGAACATAGCAACTGGCGAAAAGGTTTCATCATAGTCCACCCCATGGACTTGTTTGAATCCCTTAGCCACTAGTCTACCTTTATAGGTAACTACGTTGCCATCCATGTCTGTCTTCGTCTTGAAGACCCATTTACACCCTATGGGTTTTACCCCATCAGGTAGCTCAACCAAATCCCAAACTTGGTTAGCTGACATGGAATCCATTTCGGATCTCATGGCGTCAAGCCATCTCTCGGAGTCCGGTCCACTGACCGCCTCATCATAGGTCTTGGGTTCATCCTCAATGATGAATATCCCGTCGTGTTGGGTCAGTAGTGACCCATACCTCTCAGGTACACGACGAATCCTCCCAGACCTATGCGGGGCCTGTGTCTGAGCCTCAGGTTACCCATCAACCGGTGCAGGTGGCTCAGGTTCTATCTCTGTGTCTTGTGGTTACACTTGGACCTCGTCCCAGTCAAACTTCCTCCCACTAACTTCTTTCATGAGAAATTCTTTCTCTAGAAAGACAGCACCCTGAGCAACAAAAACTTTGTTCTCGGTAGGAACATAGAAGTAGTAACCCTTAGTTTCCTCAGGGTACCCCACAAACACGCATTTATCAGATCCAGGTTCTAGCTTGCTAGAATCCTGACGTTTGACATAAGCCTCACTTCCCCAGATTCTGATAAAAGTGAGATTTGGGCGTCTCCCACTCCATACCTCGTATGGAATTTTTGAGACACTCTTCGATGGAACATTATTCAGTATTAGAGAAGCTGTTTCAAGTGCATGCCCCCAGAATGAGGGAGATAGAGTTGCATGACTCATCATACATCGAACTATGTCGAACAAAGTTTGATTTCTCCTTTCAGACACACAATTCCATTGGGGTGTTCCAAGAGGAGTGAGTTGGGACAGAATCCCACACTCTCTTAGATAGTCAAGAAACTCACCACTCAGGTACTCTCCACCACGATCTGATCAAAGAGCCTTAATGGATCTACCAAGCTGGTTCTCTACTTCATTCTTGAACTCCTTGAATTTCTCAAAGGATTCAGATTTATGTCTCATCAAGTAGACATAACCATATCTACTAAAATCATCAGTAAATGTAATGAAGTAGTTGTGTCCTCCTCTGGCTTGCTCATTAAATATATAGTAATATGTACATATGTATGTACATATGTATGTACAAATGTATATATATATATATACATGTATATGTATACATGTATATACATGTATACATATACATGTATCTGTATATGTATACATGTGTATAAATATATACATGTATATGTATATGTATACATGTATATATATATTTATACACATGTATACATATATATATATATACATGTATACATATACATGTATACATGTATACATGTGTATAAATATATATATACATGTATACATATGTATACATGTATACATGTATATATATATATATGTATACATGTATACATATGTATACATGTATACATATATATATATATACATATGTACATGTACATATGTACATGTACATATGTATATATACACATATACATATGTATATATATGTATATATACACATATACATATGTATATATATGTATATATACATATATGTATATGTACATCTGTACATATGTATATACATATATATATATATATATATATATGTATACATATATATATACATGTATACATGTATACATGTGTACATGTGTATACATGTATACATGTGTACATGTTTATACATGTATACATGTGTACATGTGTATACATGTATATATATATATATATATACATCTATATACATATATATACATGTATATATATATATATATATACATATATATATATATGTATATATGTATATATACATGTATATATATATATATACATGTATATATATATATATATATATATATATATGTATATATGTATATATACATATATATATGTACATATGTACATGTACACACATGTATACATGTATATATATACATGTATACACATGTATACATGTATACATGTATACATGTGTAGACATGTATACATGTATACATGTGTATACATGTATACATGTATACATGTATACATGTGTATACATGTATATATATATATATATACATCTATATACATATATATACATATATATACATGTATATATATATATATACATGTATATATATATATATACATGTATATATATATATATATATATATATATATATATATATATACATGTATATATATATATATATATATATATATATATATATATATACATGTATATATATATATATATATACATGTATGTATATATGTATATATACATATATATATATATATATATGTATGTATATATGTATATATGTATGTATATATGTATATATGTATGTATATATGTATATATACATATATATATGTACATATGTACATGTACATATGTATATATCTACATATATATATGTACATATGTACATGTATATATGTACATATGTACATGTACATATGTATATATCTACATATACATATGTATATGTATATGTACATATGTACATATGTATATACATATATGTACATATATATATGTATGTATATATGTATATATGTATATATGTATATACATATGTACATATGTACATATACATATACATATGTATATGTAGATATATACATATGTACATGTACATATGTACATATATATATGTATATATACATATATACATACATATATATATGTATATACATATATATATGTATATACATATATATATGTATATACATATATATATATATATATACATATATATATGTATATATATATATATATGTATATACATATATATATGTATATATATATATATATATATATATACGAATACCAGCTTTTTTCTAGTGACGAATTTAGAGTACATTGGCCACCTAGCCAATATATTAGAACTCATATCTTATTCCTTAGCATATTTGAGATTTATAACCAAAGATAATGGAGTTAATGTCAAATGGCTTTTCTTTGGCATGTACCCACATGGATACATACTTTTATTCGTACTTCAACTCATGTCTTCGGTATCATTGCTAATTTTTCGCAGTGCCAAGTAGAGAAGTCATATAACTGGATTTTGGATTCTTTCTTCCCAACAATTAGCATGGTAGTTTAAACATTAACTAGACCAATCAATCAATATAAATTCAACAAATTATACTCATGTACTCACTTTATTCGAATAAAAATGCTTCACTCTTAAATCGCATTCATCAATCAACATATCTACCAAAATTTCATGCATCAATTGTTGAAAAATCAAAATAAGATGATATATATTGAAGAAATAAATTTAATACAAGAAGCATATTTCCATTCACATGCATTGACTTATATGAATCTACAAAGCACAAAATATTCATCATCAAAGAGAAATACTACACATCATCATAGAAATTCATTAATTCAAGAAAAATCATACATTCAAGAAAAAACAGAAAGACCACACATCCAAGAGTATTATAGTTATACAATCCATCATTCCATCATCTCAATGCACCCACACGTGGTGCCAAATAACATCATAAAGTCATCAGTGTAATAAAGTTATACAATTCATCCACAAAATAAGACCCAAAACACACAAAGACACAAAACATAAAATCGAGGAGCCTCAGACACAAGGGTATGAATGTGCACCCTTCCTTACAAAAGAGAACGCATCATCTTGATGTAAAAGAGCAAAAATAGAGTATATAAGAAAAGGGGATACTCACAAAGTACTAATCATCATCATCCGTGTCAGTATTAGTCTCCTCATCATCCTCCTCGCTAGGTGTAGCCTCTCCCATAGGCTCATCCAGATCCTTCTCGTGATCTCCTTTCTCTTCATCAGAATAGAAATGGTCCCACATAAACCCCTTTATATCCTAGACATCATCACGTGCATCCTGGATAAAATCAAGTGCTCTCTCCAGGAGACGTCCTTAACGGAACACTTATGCAGACAATGCTTGGAAGTCCGCATCCTGGGCACTAGACCCACCTCTCTGAGTCGGGGCTATGCCGCGTGATGAAGATCCTACTCTGGGTGGAAAGGAGTCCATACCCATACCAAATGGGTGTCTACTACCTCCCTTGGTAGGTGGTGGCGGTGCAGAGTCAAGGGGAGTAGGGGTAGCATCAGCAGCTGCACTTGGAGAAATTTTCCAATTCAATTGATTTTGGACCGTAGTTCTTTCCTTGTTCGGCAGTGGTAAAGTTGGGGAGTTTAGTCCAAGGTTTAAACAATATATATCTCCATCTCTAACTATCATTCTCATAGCAGTACATGAGTTGATATCTATCCTTGGATTTCCCTTTGCTATCTCAATCGCAAATGGTTCCACATTCAAAGAAAGTGCAATAAGAGTAATAAAACCTCCTAACACTATAGTGCCCTTCTTGGCACGTGCAACTTTATCAAACTGTTTGACTAAGAAATAAGCAACATCTAGCTGATACCCATGAAGCATGCACCACAAAAAATAAAGTTCTGATTGGAGAGCCATACCGTCGCTCTCACCTCATCCGAAGATGGTGTGTGAGAGAACTCTATGCACATATCAGAGAGAAGGGTTGGAGATGCTAGTTGCTCTTGCATTCTTTGGTGAAACATTTGAGTCCGAGGTGATCTGATACCAAAATACATCCTCAATATATCCCTGCGGCGGATGTGTGGCTCCTCCTCCTAGTAAATGGAAGGCAACTCTGATATCTAGGAGCGTGAGGCTCGTCTCAATGTTCGCAAGGCGTAAGGTAAGGTGACCTTTCGCTTCCTGATAGTGGTAATCATGGAGCTCTACTTCCAAACTGCTGAAGAACTCCAAAACTAGGGGAAGATATGTTTGCGGCTAGCTTAGGAAGAATTTCAGTGCCAATATTTGCTCATACATCCAATGTACATTCTCATTAAGCCCTAGAATTTCCAATGTTCACTTATCTGAATAGCATGTATTTGTAATCCGTCTAGTGAGAAGGTGATTGTATCTAGCTTCTTGTACATCATCTCTGAAGATAATGCCATATGGATTTGCAGGAGGTGGTGGTGTTGAAGAAGCAGCTTGTGCTTTCCCCTTCCCCTTGCTCATAACTTGTTTCCTCCTCGGTGCCATTTCAAGTAGTGTAGATGAAGTAAATTAAACTAGAGGTGGTGAAGAAACAGAGGCGTTTCCAAAATATGTGAATAGGGCACTGGAAATAGAATCAGCCCAAAATGCAATGCTCAAATCCGGTCTTTCTGGGTGAAATTAGTCTTCAAAATCTTCAAAGGAAAGATCCCTTTACTCAATTGAAACTTTAGAGGACAAATGGTAGCTTAGGCAAAGCTTGGCGGAAATCAGCTTTCTGGACCAGATCGATGACTTCGAACTGCCGGAATGTGGCTTGGAGATGACTGGAACTCAGTCGAAAAGAGTCGTCAGACGATCTAGAAGGCAAGAAGAGGCTCCATTCGAAGAAGCAGCGCAAATGAGAGAAAATCACGAGTGAAAACCCTAAAAATACGGTTGAGGGTTTATATAGAAGAAACAAAATTATGGCTGTGAAAATAATCACGGCACTACCATGAAACATTTTGTACAAAAACTGAATAAAATTATGGGCATAATAATTTTCACACCACCCAGTGAAAGTTTATGTAACAAAACTCTCTCAAATTACGGGCGTGAAATAAATCATGGCATCCCTGTTGGGAAACCCCGGGGATATTTTACAATTATTCACAGAAATTACATTTGCACAGCGGAAGAATATCCTCAAAATAGGCCGGTCCCAAAAACCCAGTGAAGATCGTCTTGCGAGGGAGTTGACACGATGAGATAGTAAATACCTTAGGAGCAAGACGAAGCCGATGTTGAGGTAGGCGCCCAAGTGTTCGCCCTCTACAGTCTCGCACACACGGATGCCTCGAGTTCTCTTCTTCCACGACCGGTGTTAGCCTCGGGAAGAAGATCCAAGCCTTGTCCACCTCCTTCGAAACTTGCACCACTCACCGATTGAGTTGCACCAAGGATAGGAGAAGAGTGCCACCAAGCCCTTATTCTTCTCACTCCAAGAAGAGAAGGAGAAGAAGGCTTGCGGCACTAGGGAAGATGATGCCGCCAAGGAGTTCCCTTGCTCACGCCAAGAGGAGGAAGGGAAAGATGCTTGCGGCTACTTGATGGAAGAAAGAAGCTTTTGCCAAGGCCTCTTGCTTTTGCCCCTTTAATATTGCTCAGCCAATATTTCTCTTATCCCTAGCTCTCGCATATACACATGTATATATAGAGAGGCAAGAAGGGGGTGACAATAATAGGGTGTGGGCGAAATTCATAAAGAAGGGCGGCTAGGGTAAAGGGGAGGGAGTTATTAGGGTTTGAGGTAAGGAAAGTCTCCAAGACTTTACCATAAACCTCTTCCCCTTTTCCATATGCACCAAGGACCTTCCTAAGAAGTCCTTCTAGCCATATCAGCCCCAAGACTTGCCTAAGAGGCAAGCTTACCATCAAGGAACAAAGGGGGAGGCCCCCTTTACTTCCTAATGAAGCAAAAATGCCCACTCCACCCCATTATTCCCCTAGGCACCAATGGGGTGGGGATTTCTCCTCATTATACCCTTTAGCCCATTAATTCTTCATGACAACTTGTTATTGGGCCTCCTTGGGTAATGAGCTAGCCCAAACTTCATTACATGGGTTGATTAAGCAATTGGATGCAATCCAATGCAACCCTAATCCAAATTTGACCAACCATGGTCAAATACGGGTAAATCTGCCAAAAATGAAGTTTGGCTCCAATAACTCTCTTCCATCTCATCAGGCCCACTAGCGCTGATGAAATCTCCCAAATGGATCCGAGTTATCCAATAACTCGATCATAAGGCTTCCCGATCAATATGAGAACTCGAGTATGAAGGTGTGCGACTCTTTAGGTTCCTCTGATGTTGGCAGTGCTGACCTAAGCTCATCAGAAGCAGTGAGTGGCACCTAGCAGTGCATCGCTGCTACCCAAGTCATCGGAATGGATATCGACATCGACATCCCCATCATCGCAACTAGGTACTGATGCATTATAGTCTCTTTGCCGAACTGATATCCGATTGGACAAGTGTGTCATCACTTGCTTTCATCCAATACGTGGTTATGACTAAAACAGGTTCCCACATGAGTATGGCCATACACTTTTAGTCATAGAACCATAGAGAAGCTCCATGGATATCAAGCTTCCCTCAGGAAGGGGCAAATTCTCTGTCTGTCCATTGACCTTCTCATATGGGTCGTAACATGCCCAATAACAACAGTTATTACCTCCCAACTACGGCGAGATGTTAGGTTGTATCAAAGCATGTCCTTAACCATATAGAATGGTCAATGACCTCAAGTCAAGGGATCAATACATCTCTTGTCACTTGTGAGGATAACTCATGACACCAAGTCATTGCCTCACAGCGGGTCGGTCCAGTATATTCACCACTGATATACCCATATGTTTGCGCTAGCACCTCATGCCTAGCCAGCCCATATACCAGTCTCACAAGTACCATAGCTATCCCATATCCACTAAGGTACATTGACTGGGGACAAGAGTTTGAGCACATATCTAATCTGTCTCCAGGGACATTATCATGTAAGTACATAATCGCAGATATAGACAAACATTGATAATGACAATGTCAGAATGATATATAAATATCAGAATCAAGTAGTACAAAGATGGACCAAAACTAGGTCTCAGGGCATACACACCAACAATCCCTGTAAAATTATTTATTTATTTATTAAAAAAATTATAGGTGTGAAAATTTTCACACCACTACCGTGAAATCTTCTGTATAGAAAAGTCCAAAAATTATGAGTGTGAAAATAATCACGGCACACCCATAATTGTCTCTGTTCACTAAGGATGCAAAATTACAGCCGTAATAAAAATTACAGGTAGGCCGTAATTTCTGCGTAAGCTCCAAAAATAACTGTTTTGACGTAAAATACATTTTCGACACACCTACAAAGCAGAAAGACAAAGATTAGTACTAGAAAAAACATCTAAATAGTCAAAAATAAAGAAAATTAAAATAGAAAAATAAAAGTAAGAATGCTTGGGTTGTCTTCCAAGAAGCGCTAAGTTTAAGATTGCTAGCTCGACCGAAGATCGTCATCATCATGCAAGTGGTGGAGGATCTGAGAGCTTCTGGTTGGAAACTTCTTCAATAGGTTTTGACATATAGTAATGTTTTAGGCGTTGACCATTAACTATGAAGTTCCCTGTTCTTTCACTCCAAATCTCAATAGCGCCATAAGGATAAATTTTAAGAACCTTGAAAGGACTTGACCACCTCGTTCTTAGTTTTCTAGGAAAGAGCCTCAATCTAGAGTTAAAAAGTAAAATGAGGTCACCTTCTTGAAAATCTTTTCTGACGATGTGGCGGTCATGCCACTTCATGGTTCTTTCTTTGTAAATCCTCGCACTCTCATATGCATTCATCCTTATTTCCTCCAATTCATTAATTTGTAACTTTCTTTTCTCCCTAGCAGATTTAAAGTCTTTATCGCTCAATAAGCTTTATGTTCCAATTCAACCAGAAGATGACATGATTTACCATATACAATTTGATAAGGTGACATACCAATTGGAGTCTTGAATGTAGTCCTATATGCCCATAACGTATCATCCAACTTCATGGATCAATCTTTCCTTAACCAAGAAATAATTTTTTCAAGAATTCTCTTTAATTCCCTATTAGAAATTTCTAACTAGCCACTTGTTTGTGGGTGATAAGGAGTTGATACTTTATACTTCACCCCATATTTACTCAATAGTGCAGAGAATTTTTGCTCTATAAAGTGGGATCTACCATCACTTATAACAACTCATGGAACTCCAAACCTCAAAAATATTATCCTTCTAAACAACTTGATAACTATGTGAGAATCGTTCGTTGGAGCCGCTACAGCTTCAACCCACTTTGACACGTAATCAACTGCTATAAGGATGTACTGATGAGCACATGAGGTTGGGAAGGGACCCATGTAGTCAATTCCCCACACATCAAATATCTCTATTTCCAAAATATTACTTAGTGGCATCTCATCATGTCTATATATGTTTCCTGTCCACTGGCACTCTTCACAGAAAAGAACAAAATTTCAAGCATCTTTAAAAAGAGTCAGCCAGAAGAAACGTGACTGAAGCACTTTGAAAGCAGTCTTAGACGAACTGGCATGTCCTCCATAAGCAGAACCATGGCAATGAAAGAGTACATCCTTGACCTCTTCTTCTGGCAGACATCTCCTGTATAACCCATCTGCACATCTCTTAAATAGAAAAGGATCCTCTGAGAAATAATGTCTTACTTCTAACAAAAATCTGTTTCTACCCTGATAATTCAAGTTAGCAGGTAAAATATCAGACACCAAATAGTTTACAAAATCAGCATACCACGGAGTATCAATCCTTGTGATAGCAAAGAGATGCTCATCAGGGAAGGCATCATCAATCTCTTGCTCAGTAACTTTCTGCCCTCTATCTTCCTGAACAAGGCACGACAAATGATCAGCAACATAGTTTTCTGCGCCCTTCTTATCTTTGATCTCCAAGTCAAACTCTTGCAGCAGAAGGATCCATCTGATCAACCTTGGCTTCGAATCCTTCTTACTCATAAGATACTTGATTGCTGCATGATCTGTGTAAACAACTACTGTAGAGTCAATAAGATAAGATCTAAATTTATTGAATGCAAAAACAATGGCTAGAAAACTCTTTTTCTGTTGTTGCAAAATTGATCTGTGCGTCATCCAATGTCCGACTAGCATAATAAATAGCGTGCAACTTTTTCTCTTTGCGTTGCCCAAGAACAGCACTGATAGCATAGTGATGACTCTAAATTTCATAGTGTTTTTCATACTTATTTAGTAGTCTTTTGAGCCATAATCTTACTCTTTTGCTTTGTTTTTATACCGTTTTTATCATACACTTCGGAATCTACACCGTCTTTAGTTTTTGATCAATTTCAGGAAAAAAGGATCATTATCACCGGTTTTCGAGCAATCTTAATGCATGAATGAATTCTAACCATCAAGAGGAGTCTACCCATAAAATTTCAACTCAAAAGGGTTCTTCTAGCAAAAATACGGCACTGCCGTATTTTGGAAGAAAAACGTCACGGTACCGTATTTCGTAGGGGACGCTTTGGGTGAAATACGGCACTGCCGTATGAAACTGCACACCACCGTATTATTCGGCGTTTTCAACCAGAAGGTTTCAGTCGAAATACGGCACTACCATATAGAACTTCACGGTGCCATATTTGTTAGCATTTTCAACCAGAAGGTTTCAGCCGGAATACGTCACTACCGTATGATCTTACACGGTGCCGTATTACTCAACAATTTTGACCAGTGGGTTTCGACAGGAATACAGCACTGCCGTATATTTAGGCAACATTGTCACGGTACCGTATTGTTTACCCAGATCTTGCAGAAAACAAAATGCGGCACTGCCGTGATCAGATTACGGTACCGTATTTTGAAGCCCAGAACTCCGAGTTTTCTGCCGCAAAATTAAAAATGTGATTTCTCGAAACTTAGGGCACCAATTGAAGATCTGAAGAAAGGGGAAGACTCGGGATAAGAAGGAAAAGAGTGGCGAAGCAAAAGGACTAATTTTTATCCACGACTAGAGAGAATTTGGGGAAATCGTCGCCGCGCTAGGGTTCATTGCCGTTTGCTGCACAGACCATCTCCCACCATGATTTTTGAGAAGAAGCTTCGCCTGAGGAAGAAGAACACATCACAAAAGTTTCGGCTTGAAAGGAGATCAATTGAGGGAGGAATCATCAAAAAACGTGCTTGTGACACTGTTCATCGTGAACTCGAAGACAAATTTCGGGCTGTGATTTACTTGCAGCCCTATTTTGTAACTTTTACTCCTTCCTTACTATCTCCAATCATACTAAAATCATGTTTTGCTGTGATTCTTCCATCATGTTAGCTTAAATTCTTCTTGGGACAAGGGGGTGTTATTCTCTTAATATTTCAATGACTAGATAACTTTTCTCACATCAATATATCTCTGCTATGGTTATTTTACTCAAGTGGTTTATTGCCTTCAATCGCTTTTAGTATCATGCTTTAACATGTTTTGGAGTTTTATGCTATGGACAGAGAAGATGATATCATAGAACTTGGAACCCTAGAATTTATTGTAAGAACTCATCGCAAGAGATTGGCTGTGCTCTTATCTTTAGATTTTAGAAGTTTATTTCTTGTTATTGACATGACCTAGAATTTATTGTTGTCACAGACATGATAACATGCTAGAGATAGACATTAGATTGTTAGAAAGCCTTGAGTAAAACCTGTGAAACTAAGGCGCGAGAGTGCTTAGTTTTGCTTGAGATCTTGGTATTGAGATGGGATGGACGATAATGATGCTTAATCTCCTTAACCAAAATTCACTTATATTTAGCATTGAATTGATCTTGTGCGAGAGTGAGGATCGTTCTTTGCAAACTAATTGCGCGAGAGTGAGTTAGTTTGTTTGTTAAGTGAATTATATCAAAACCGTGACATAGATAAATTGATGATTCTTTAATTCTATTTAGTTATGAATATCAAGTTGAATGAACCCCTAGTCCCGATTCTCTCATCCTGATCTGCTTCAATTACAGTTCGATTGCTTTTTACACAATTCTCGATTCGCTTAGCTAGTGAAAACTCAATTAGTCGGTACTTAACAACAAAGTTCCTGTGGTTTGATATCTTAATTATTACTTCGAGTATCCGTGCACTTGCGGACACATCAAGTTTTTGGCGCCGTTGCCGGGGACTTCGGTTTTGTTGATATTGATATAATTGTTATTATCGCTAGACTAAGTTTTTATTTGTTTTTGTTTTTATTTTTTTTCTTTCTTTTCACTACTTTCTGTGATAGATTCTGATTTCCTTTTAGCTCTACAAATTCTGAACTTTTCTAACCTTCTACTTGTGTATGCGCAGAAATCTTAGGATAGGACCATTAGTTCCTCTTGACCCTGAAATTAATAAAACACTTAGACTGCGCAGGAAGTTGAGATTTGCAGAAGGAAGAGAAGAAGAATCCATCATGGCAGAAAGAAGAACGCTTAGAGACTATGTAGCCCCAAATACACAAGGAATCCGTTCCAGCATCACTAGGCCTACTATAGATGCAAACAACTTTGAGATCAAACCAGCGTTCTTATCGATGATTCAACAGAATCAGTTTGGAGGATCTCCTTTGGAATATCCAAACCAACACTTATCTCTTTTCCTTGAATTTTGTGACACCATAAAGATTAATGGTGTATCTGACGATGCCCTCAGACTAAGACTGTTTCCTTTTTCTCTCAGGGACAGAGCAAAAGCCTGGCTTCATGCACATCCAACTGGAACATTCACTACTTGGGAGTGTTTGTCAAACGCCTTCTTGCAGAAGTACTTTCCTCCTAGTAAAATGATCTAGTTGAGGAACCAAATCACAGGTTTTGCCCAGAGAGACGGAGAGTCAATGAGTGAAGCATGGGAGCGCTTTAATGAGCTCCAACGGAAGTGCCCCCACCATGGAGTGGAAAACTGGGTTTTAATTCAGACTTTCTATAATGGTTTGCTTTACAATACACGCTTAACTATTGATGCTGCTGCAGGAGGAGTATTGATGAACAAGACTGTTGAAGATGCCTATGCTTTGATTGAGGAGATGACGCTAAATCACAACCAATGGGCTTCAGAGAGAGGAGTGCTTTATCGGCCTTCTCATGGTAAGAACGATGGTGATGGTTGGTGCTCTCTTGCAGAAAAGGTAGATTCGTTATGTAACTGTTTTGATTCTTTCCAAATGCAAATTGCTTCTGTTTCTTCTATTGTATGTGAAATTTGTGGGAACAATGGACATTATGCTGAGGAATGCAAAGTTATAGTTGATTAGGAGAGTGAGCAAGTTAATGTTGTGGGCGGTTACAACCAAGCTAGATCTAATGACCCTTACTCCAATACTTACAATCCTGGTTGGCGCAACCATCCTAACCTATCTTGGAAAAGCAACAATCGAACTAGTGGGCAAAATGATAATAGGGGGTATAACCAGAGACAGTCAAACCAGAATCAACCCCAAAAATCTAGTTTAGAAGAGATGTTTGAGAGATTCATGGGCAATCAGATAAGCAAAAATGATGAGATTACAGAAACCCTTAAGCAGATAAACTCTAGGTTGGATGGTGTTGTTGCTCATAACAAGATGTTAGAAACTCAAATAGCACAACAGGCTAATACACCTTATAGACCCCCCGGGAAGTTACCTGCAAAACCTGAACCAAATCCCAGGGAACATTGTAATGCCATCATGACTAGGAGTGGTAGACAGTTAGAAGATCCAAGGGGACCCTTAGATGATGAAGAGGATGAGCCTAATGTTATGACTAGTGAGGAACCTGTTTTGGGACCACAGCCCACACAGGTGCAGGCCCTTCCTAATTCTTCTCCTTCTGAAGAGAATGGGTCTTCACAGAAAGGTGACTTACCTTGTGAGGTTGAGGTACCCAGACCTAGTTCTCCACAGCCATATAGTACACCTATCCCTTTCCCCCAGAGGATCGTGCAGGCTAAACTAGATAGGCAGTTTGGAAAATTTTTGGAAGTGTTGAAAAAGTTGTACATTAATATTCCTTTTACTGATGCATTATCCCAAATGCCTACTTATGCAAATTTTTAAAAGAAATCTTATCCAATAAAATAAAAATTGAGGACTACGGTACTATAGCACTAACTGAAGAATGCAGTGCTCTAATTCAAAATAAGTTGCCACCAAAGTTAAAGGATCCAGGTAGCTTCTCGATACCCTATTCAATTGGTAATGTTGCTTTCGATCAAGCTCTATGTGATCTAGGGGCTAGTGTTAGTCTTATGCCTTTATCTGTGTGTAGGAAACTGGACATGGGAACCCCTAAGCCGACTACAATTTCTTTGCAACTCGCCGATAGATCAGTGAAATATCCAGTAGGTATTTTGGAAGATGTTCTTATACAAGTTGGTAAGTACTTCATACTTGCTGATTTTGTGGTACTTGAAATGGAAGAGGATGCCAAGATTCCTATTATTTTGGGTAGATCGTTCCTAGCCACTGCTGGAGCCCTTATTGATGTAAGGAACGGTAAACTTACTTTGAGAATTGGCAATGACAAGATTGAATTTGATTTGAATAATTCATTGAAAAAACCTGCATATGCTAGTTCTTGCTGCACTATCCATGCTATTGACGACACAGTCTATGATGTTAGTTGCTTGTTTCATGATTCTTCTATTGATGTTCCTCTTTCTGACTCTTTGGGAAGTTCTTGTGAAGAAATTGACAATTCTGGTTTTAAGAATGATTTTGATGATTTTGATGATGAAAAACATGACATTTTAGATTGTGTTACTTTTGATAATGAAAGTGAAAAGATTCCTAAAGTTGAACTGAAAGTTTTACCTAATAACCTTATATATGAGTTTCTTGGTCCCAACTCTACATACCCTGTGATTGTAGATGCTCAATTAGATGCCAGGGAAACTAATCTTCTCTTGAAGGAACTGAGAACTCATAGAAAGGTAATTGGGTACACCATTGATGACTTGAAAGGGATTAACCCTTCCTTTTGTATGCACAGGATTCACATGGAGGATGAGCACAAGCCGCATGTAGACTTTCAAAGAAGACTCAATCCGTCCATGAAGGAAGTGGTGAAGAAGGAAGTACTAAAATTGCTAGATGCAGGTATTATCTACCCTATTTCAGATAGTAATTGAGTAAGCCCTGTACACTGTGTTCCAAAAAAGGGAGGTGTCACTGTAATGAAAAATAAGGTCTATGAATTGATACCTCTTAGAACTGTCACTAGTTGGCGTATGTGTATTGATTATAGAAAATTAAATACTGCCACTAGGAAGGATCATTTTCCCTTGCCCTTCATTGATCAAATGGTTGAGAGACTAGCTAAACACTCATACTTTTGTTTTCTCGATGGGTATTCCGATTTTTTTCAGATTCCCATCCATCCTGATGATCAGGATAAGACCACCTTCACGTGTCCATATGACACTTTTGCTTATAGAAGAATGCCCTTTGGTTTATGCAATGCACCTACCACTTTTCAGAGGTGCATGATGGCAATTTTTTCTGAATTTATAGAAGACTTCATGGATGTCTTTATGGATGATTTTTCAGTCTATGGGCTTTCCTTTGATGACTGTTTGGCTAATTTCTCTAGAGTTTTCCAGAGATGCGAAGAGACTAACCTTGTCTTGAACTGGGAAAAGTGTCACTTTATGGTTAGACAGGGGATCGTTTTGGGCCATCTTGTTTCAGAGAGAGGAATTGAAGTGGACAAGGCCAAGATAGAAGTGATTGAGAAGTTGACACCACCCACCACTGTCAAGGAGATCAGGAGCTTTTTAGGACTTGCAGGGTTTTACAGGAGGTTCATCAGGGACTTCTCTAAACTTGCTAAACCTTTAACAGATTTACTTTGTAAAGATGCCAAATTCTGCTTTGATGAGAAATGTCTATTTGCTTTTCAGGAATTAAAGAAGGCCTTGATATCAGCACCGATCATGCGGCCACTTGACTGGGAGTTACCTTTCGAGCTTATGTGTGATGCCAGCGACTTTGCAGTAGGAGTAGTTCTAGAGCAAAGGAAGGACAAGAAGACTTATGTGATCTCCTATGCCAGTAAAGCTCTAGATGAAACACAGAGAAAATACACCACCACTGAGAAGGAGTTATTAGCCGTAGTTTTTGCATTTGACAAATTCAGATCTTACTTGATAAATTCAAAAATAATAGTATACACCGATCATGCTGCAGTTAAATATTTGATGTAGAAGAAGGATAGTAAGCTAAGGTTGTTGAGATGGATTTTGCTTCTACAAGAGTTTGACCTAGAAATCAAAGATAAGAAAGGCACTGAGAATTTAGTTGCAGACCACCTTTCAAGGATGATGTTTGAAGATACAAAAGGTGACATTAATGATTCCTTTCCTGAGGAACAACTGATGAGAATTGAACAGATTAAGGCCCCTTGGTATGCAGATATTGTAAATTATCTTGTTGCAAAAATATTTCCTATTTATTTGAATTACCAAGGCAAGAAAAGATTTTTAGCAGATGTTAAACACTATTTTTGGGATGAGCCTTATGTGTTCAAATGATGTGCAAATGGAATATACAGGAGATGTATCCCCGAAGAGGAAATGAAAGACATATTATCACAATGCCATAGATCATCATATGGAGGGCATGCTAGTACTGAGAAGACAGTTTTTAAGGTATTACAATCTGGATTTTATTGGCCCACATTGTTTAAAGATGCAAGAAATTTTATAATGTCCTGTGATAATTGTTAAAGGATGGGGAACATAAATAAAAGGGATGAAATGCCATTGTCCACCATACTTGAAGTTGAAATTTTTGATGTTTGTGGCATTGATTTCATGGGACCTTTTCCATCGTCTGGAGGCAATAAGTATATACTCGTGGCAGTAGATTATGTTTCCAAGTGGGTAGAAGCCACTGCTTCTCCTACTAATGATTCTAGGGTTGTGGTAAAATTGTTTAAAAGAGTTATCTTTCCATGCTTTGGAATACCACGAGTGGTGATTAGTGATGGAGGATCCCACTTTATTGAACACAAGTTTTCAGCTTTACTTAGAAAATATGGGGTGAGTCATAGAGTCGCAACACCTTATCATCCCCAAACAAGTGGACAAGTGGAGATATCTAATAGAGAAATTAAAGGGATATTGAAAAAGATAGTGTCAAGAACAAGGAAGGACTAGGCTCTTAAGCTTGATGATGCACTTTGGGCATACCGGACTGCTTTCAAGACACCAATAGGTATGTCACCATTTCAATTAGTTTATGGCAAGTCATGTCACCTTCCTGTAGAACTCGAGCATAAGGAATTCTGGGCGATTAGAGCATTAAATTTGACTTGAAGAGTGCAAGTGAAAAGAGGAAACTGCAATAGTGAACTTGAAGAGATTAGACTCTCTGCTTATGAAAATGCAAAGTTCTACAAGGAGAGAACCAAGAGATGGCATGATCGTCACATACTCAGAAAAGAATTTCAACCAAGTGACTTCGTTCTCTTGTTTAATTCTAGATTGAGACTTTTTCCTAGTAAATTGAAGTCTCGATGGTCTGGGCCTTTTCAGGTGAAGAAGACTTACCCGCACGGAGCCGTCGACATATGGAGTGAAGAGAAAGGAGTGTTCAAGGTTAATGGGCAAAGATTGAAGCACTACTATCATGGAGAACAAATTGAAGAAGGGGAACATTATTTGCTTGATGAGATACGAACAAATCCAAGTGTGAATGGGTCAAGCTAAGGACCATTAAATTAGCGCTTCTTGGGAGGCAACCCAAGCAAAACTTTTTCCTTTTTCTTTGATTTTGGTTTGTTTTTGCTTAGGTTTACTTTATTTTGAGTTAACCCTTTTTTTTCTTTTTTGAATTTTTGTGATTTTTTTGAGATTTTTTTGAATTTTGATTACAAAATATGGCAGTACCGTATTTTCTCGACGAACTCTCACGGTACCGTATTTCCGAACATTTTTTGAACAGAAAGTTTTTTTCATTTTACGGCAGTACCGTGGTCGCTTGCACGGTGCTGTATTATTGGCCAGATTTAAATAGAAAGATTTTTTTCATTACACGGCAGTACCGTGGTCGCTTGCACAGTACCGTATTTTTGGTCATTTTAAAACAAAAGGTTTTTCTGGTTTTACGGCACTGCCATGGATTCTTGCACGGTACTGTAATTTTGAGGAATTTTGGACAGAAATTTTTTTTTTTGAAATTACGGCGGTACCGTATTTTCACACGGTGCTGTATTTTCTGCGTTTACCCGTACAGAACTTGTAGCCAAAATACGGCCCTGCCATATTCATTATATGGTACCGTAATTCCATCCGACCCCATGTATTCACGTGCCGTATTTAGGGTTCGGCGCACTGTTCTTAGAGTTCCTTCTCCCGATTTGGCGCCGACTTTCTGTTTTTCCTCAAGCATTCGCTTTCCAAACATTCGTGCGATCTTTCCCCTCATCTTTCATCCGATTCCAAGCAAAAATCGTGATGATTTCGAGCTCGATCACGATTATTTCTGAGTCGCTGCACTGTTTTCCGCCGAGATTTCGCTTCCTCCAACTCCTCTCATCCAGGCATAGATTTGCTTGCTTCCAAGTTCAGAAACCACCGTGGGAGAAAGGAGATCACACCCCGAGAAGATTTGGAGCTTGATCACAACCTGAAACCCAGATTTGAATCTTCGAACGTCACCCTTCTTTCCAGCCGCACGCCCTTGGGTAATGAGAACTCTTCCCAGATTTCTTCCATTTGACACTTATTTCATTTGCGTTATATTATGGCACCTACCAAAAAGTTGGAATCAAAGAAGAAAGGAAAGGCCCTCACTAAACCTCCAATGCCACCACCGAATCCATTCGGTATCATGTTTCGAGATGAGGAGCAAGAGCAAAGATACAACATACTACTTGCTTGATGCATTGTAAAAACAAAATACACCGATGTTAGAGCTTTAGAGCTTCTTGGACTGAAAGATGATGTATTTTGGATGTATGACAAGGTAGGATTGAGAGAATTTTTTGAAATGACACCTGAAACGTACTTACCTGTTGTTCTAGAAGTTCTTAGTAGCCTGGAAATAAGTTGGGAGGAATACAAGGATCACACAGCTGAAGGAGAGATCAGATTTAGGATGATGAATGAAGAGAGGAGACTCTCTTTCAAGGAAATTCGACGTATATTCCACTTCCCGCGAAAGGGACGTACTGAACCACCCATTGGATTCATTGAGCACATTTTTTGGAACCAAATATCATCAGACAGAAAATTCTCAACATCAACAGCAAGAGCCTCAAGAATATCAAACCCCTGTATCAGATATGCCCACCGCGTTCTCGCGCACACCATATTCGGGAGAGGGGACAGCGATGGTATTGTCACTCACGCTGAGTTATTCCTGCTTTGGAGTATGCTACACAGTTACACAGTGGACATAGCCTTCTTTTTCATGAGACATCTGAATAAAGTGTCAAAGGCTAAGAAGGGAGCTATAGTGATAGGAGGTTTTCTTACTCCTATAGCACTACATCTAGGGATTGCACCCTATGGGATCAAGGTTGCTAGAGGAAATTCGAGGATAGATATTGAGTCATGCATTGCAATGAAAATGATTCAACGAGATGGAGATATATATTGTTTGATCCTACAGCCTGGGCTTCCCATGTTGCCATTACCTAACCTCGAACGAACCTCAGTACAGAATCTTGAGAATTGGAAGCTATCGCCGAGCTGTATATCTTATGCTACACCTGCACCTGAGACATCATTGCCACCACCACCTCCTGCTTTGGGTAATGACCAGTTTGATATGGGTATTGACTCCTCACAGCCTACAGTCACCGAGCCACTGCCCTTGGGAGCCGCCGGATCATCCTCACATCACGCAACCCTATATCAGAGAGGTTGGCAGAGTTACCGAGACCCAGGGTTTCAGACTATCACTACACAGTTGTACAGGCAAGAGCAGCGTATGGAGAGGGTGATGTTGGGAAACCCCGGGGACATTTTACAATTTTTCAGAGCCATGGACATACATTTTACGCAGTGGAAGAATGTCCCCGAAACAGGCTAGTCCAAAAAACCCAGTGAAGATCTCTTGCGAGGGGGTCGACACGATGTGATAGTAAGTACCTTTAAGCTATGTCGATGAAGGCGCCCAAGTGTTCGCCCTCTGCAGTCTCGCGCACACGGATTCCTCAAGTTTTCTTCTTCCTCGCCCGGTGCTAGCCTCGGGAAGAAGATCCATGCCTTAGGAGAGTCCTCCAAGCAACTTGCGCCACCACCAAGATGTGATGCGCCAAGGAGATGGAAGGAGAAGAGAACGCCGCAAGCCTTCTTGTTCCTTTGCGCCAAGGAAAGGAAAAGGAGAAGCATGCTTGCGCCCTTGATGGAAGAAGAAGAGCTCTAAGCTCTCCAAGCCGTCGCCCTCTAATGCTTCACGCCTCCAAGGAATTAGCATCATAAAGAGAGGGGGCGGCAAGGGCTTATTTATAGGAGCAAGAGGCGGTTAGGGGAGAATGGCAAGTGTTGACAATTAGGGCATGATTCTAGGAGATTATCCAATCAAATATATTGATTAAATCTCCACTCCCATATGCGCCTAAGACTTTCCAAAGCAAGCATCAGCCATATGCGCCCATATCATGCCATATGAGGCATTAATCCCATCCATGCGCCTAGACCTAGTCAAGGCAATATGATGGATTGCCTAATGTGGCTTGGGCGCAAGTCCTAATCCAATTAGGACTCTAATTATGTTAATAATCAGCCCACAATTGTCAAACACAATCCAATCAATTATCTTGTGTGATTTAATCAAATCCAATTTGATTTAATCACCTAGGAGATACCAAACAAGGCATAGGCGCAAATTCTAGTCCAACTAGAATCCCATATGCGCCTATCCTATTAATTCATCCCCATTATACCCTTCAAGCCTCATAGCCCTTCAATACAACTTATTAGCAAGCCCAACTAAGCAATGGGCCAAGCCCAAAGTCCATTATGCATGTTAACCAAGCTATTGGATCCAATCCAATTTAACCCATGGTTAAATGAGGCTAACCATGGTTAATTTGATCGATATGCCAAAAACGGAAGTTGGCCCTAATAAGTTTCTTCCATCTCATCAGGCCCATTGGCGCTGATGAAATCTCCCAAATAGATCCGAGTTATCCAATAACTCGATCTAAAGGCTACCCGATCAATATGAAAACTCGAGTATCAAGGTGTGCGACCCTGTAGGTTCCTCTAACGCTGGCAGTGCTGACCAAAGATCATCACAAGCAGTGAGTGGCACCTAGCAGTGCATCGCTGCTACCCAGGTTATTGGAATGGATATCGACATCGACATCCCCATCATCGCAACTAGGTACAGATGCATTACAGTCTCTTTGCCGTACTGATATCCGATTGGACAAGTGTGTCACCACTTGTTTTCATCCAATCACATGGCTATGACTAAAACAGGTTCTCACCTGGGTATGGCCATACACTCTCAGTCATAGAACCATAAGGGAGCTCCATGGATATCATACTTCCCTTAGGAAGGGCAAATCCTATGTCTGTCCATTGACCTTCTCATATGGGTCGTGACATGCTCAATGACAACCGTTATGACCTCCCAACTACGGCGAGGTGTTAGGTTGCATCAAAGCAAGTCCCTAACCATATAGAATGGTCAATGACCTCAAGTCAAGGGATCAATGCATCTCCTGTCACTTGTGAGGATAACTCATGACACCAAGTCATAGCCTCACAGCGGGTCTATCCAGTATATCCTCCAATGATATACCCATGTGTCTGCGTTAGCACCACGTGCCTAACCAGCCCACATACCAGTCTCTCAAGTACCAGAGTTGTCCCATATCCACTCAGGTACATCGACTGGGGACTATAGTTCGAGCACAGATCCAATCTGTCTCCAGGGACATTATCATGTAAGTACACAATCGCAGGTGTAGACAAACAATGATAACGACAATGCCAGAAAGATATATATTAATATCAGAGTCAAGTAGTACAAAGATGGACCAAAACTAGGTCCTAGGGCATATACACCAACAATCTCCCACTTGCACTAAGACCTAGAGGTTGAGCAACCTCAACCCCATATCTCTAGTACGACCATCATGCTTCCGCTGCGCCAAAGCCTTGGTCAGTGGGTCTGCTAGATTGCTCTCTGTGTCAATTCTGCTAATCTTGACATCACCTCGATCAATGATCTCTTTGATCAGGCGAAATCTCTTGAGTATGCATTTGGACCTTTGATGAGACCGTGGTTCCTTATTATGTGCAGTTCCCATTGTTGTCATAGTAGAGCTCAATGGGATCCATTGCACTTGGAACCACCTGAAGTTCAGAAAAGAACTTCCTGATCCAAACGGCTTCATTGGCTGCCTCAGAAGCAACCACATACTCAGCTTCGGTTGTAGAATTAGCTATGGTGGATTGCTTGAAGCTCTTCCAGCATACAGCACCTCCAACCATCTTAAACTAATAGCTGGTCTGCGATCTGAAGTCGTCAGGATCAGACTGGAATGACTCATCAGTGAAGCCCTGCACACTGAGTTCTTCCTGTCCCCCGTAGACTTTATAGAATAAATCCTTAGTCCCTTTCAGGATACTCAAGGATATTCTTTACAGCCACCCAGTGCTGTAAACTAGGATTGGATTGGTATCGGCTGGTTATGCTCACAGCATAAGCCACAACTGGTCTAGTACACAACATTGCATACATGATCGATCCCACCACCGAAGCATAGGGCACTCGACTCATGTCATCTCTCTCAGGCTCTGTGTTGGTACACTGGTTCTTTGAGAGAGTAAGGCCATGTCTCACTGGAAGGTATCCCTTCTTGGATTGCTCCAAGTTGAACCTCTCCAAGACCTTATCAATGTGGGTACTCTGACTAAGGGCCAAGAGCCTCTTGGATCTATCCCGGTAGATCCTCACGCCTAGAATATAGGCAGCCTCCCCTAAGTCCTTCATCTCGAAACACTTCCCTAACCATGTCTTCACAGCTTGAAGACTAGGGATGTCGTTTCGGATGAGCAGTATGTCATCGACATACATGACCAGAAAAGTCACCAAGCTCCCACTGAATTTTCTGTATACACAGGCGTCATCTTCACTTTTGATAAAGCTATAATCTCTCACAGCTTCATCAAACTGAAGATTCTAACTTCGAGATGCTTGCTTTAATCCATAAATGGATTTCTTCAGCCTGCAGACTTTACTAGTATCTGCAGGATGGATGAAGTCATTAGGTTGTGTCATATACACATCCTTAGTTAGCTTCCCGTTAAGGAACGCTGTCTTCACATCCATCTGTCATATCTCATAGTCATGATATGCAGTTATAGCAAGCAGAATCCGAATGGATTTGATCATGGCAACTGGCGAGAAGGTTTCATCATAGTCCACCCCGTGGACTTGTTTAAATCCTTTAGCCACTAGTCTACCCTTATAGGTAACTATTTTGCCATCCATGTCTGTCTTTCTCTTGAAGACCCATTTACACCCTATGGGTTTTACCCCATCAGGCAGCTCAACCAAATCCCAGACTTGGTTAGCCGACATGGAATCCATCTCGGATCGCATGGCCTCAAGCCATCTCTCGGAGTCCGGTCCACTGACCGCCTCATCATAAGTCCTGGGTTCATCCTCCATGATGAAGATCCCGTCGTGTTGGGTCGGCAGCGACCCATACCTCTCAGGTGCTCGACGAAACCTCCCAGACCTACATGGGGCATGTGTCTGAGCCTCAGGTTGCCTAGCAACCGGTGTAGGTGGCTCAGGTTCCCATCTCGATGTCTTGTGGTTGCACTTGGACCTCGTCCAAGTCAAACTTCCTCCCACTAACTTCTTTCATGAGAAATTCTTTCTCTAGAAAGACCGCACCCCGAGCAACAAAAACTTTGTTCTCGGTGGGAATATAGAAGTAGTAACCCTTAGTCTCCTTAGGGTACCCCACAAACATACACTTATCAGATCTAGGTTCTAGCTTGCTAGAATCCTGACGTTTGACATAAGCCTCACATCCCTAGATCCTGATAAAAGTGAGATTAGGGCGTCTCCCATTCCATACCTCGTATGGAATCTTTGAGACACTCTTAGATGGAACATTATTCAGTATTAGAGAAGCTTTTTCAAGTGCATGTCCCCAGAATGAGGGAGGTAGAGTTGCATGACTCATCATAGACCGAACTATGTCCAACAAGGTTCGATTTCTCCTTTCAGATACACCATTCTACCGAGGTGCTCTAGGAGGAGTGAGTTGGGATAGGATCCCACACTTACTCAGATAGTCAAAGAATTCACTGCTCAGGTGCTCTCCATCACGATCTGATCGAAGATCCTTAAAGGATCTACCAAGCTGGTTCTCTACTTCATGTCTGAACTCCTTAAATTTCTCAAAGGATTCAGACTCATGTCTCATCATGTAGACATAACCATATCTACTGAAGTCATTAGTAAATGTGATGAAGTAGTTATACCCTCCTTTGGCTTGTTTATTGAATAGCCCACACACATCACTATGAGATCCAACAAACCTCCTGCCCTCTCACTAGTCTTGGTGAAGGGCGTCTTTGTCATTTTCCCTAATAAACAAGTCTCACATGTATCAAGTTCCTCCAAGGAACTCGAATCTAGCAACCCATTTGCATGGAGTTGTCGAATGCGATTCTTGTTTATATGGGCTAATCGACAATGCCGTAGGAAAGCATCAACTGAACCACTCAGTTTGGTCCTTTTGATATTTATGTTACAAATAGAGCTAACCATGTCCAAGACATGCGGACCATTGCACAAAGTACCCTTCCCATAAAACATGTTTGCAAAAGAAAAAGAACATAAGTTCTCTTTTATTTCAAACCTAAATCCTTTCTTTGCCAAGCAAGGAGTGGATACAATGTTTTGGTAAGGGAAGGTACATAATAGCAATTGTCTAGCTTTAACTGAAGTCCAGAAGGCAGGGAGAAAAACTCCTACAGCAACAGCAGCAACTTGTGCCCTGTTACCTATCCGTAGGTCAATCTCTCTAGGCCTTACCGATCTATCCTTTCTGAGTCTTTGCATATTTGTACTCCACATGCGGTATCCAATACCCATGTCATAGGAGTAGAAAGGTTGACTTCGGTAACATAAATACCTGAGCATGAAGACAAGGCCTTGCCTTTCTTCTCCTCATTCTGAAGTTGCAACATGTCCTTCAACATGTGAGGTGGCCCTCCACATGAATAGCACCTATTATTCCTGATCATATCCATCTTTAATTTCAGTTCCTTGGTCAAGCCTTTCAGCTCAACACACTGAATATCAACTTTAGCAGGATTGAGCTCAACCAATTCATCAAAGAGCTGCCTTAGATTAAAATAATTTCAGAGGCACTCTTCGATTCATATCACCCTTTAAATTCAAGTGACATGTTGGTTAGCAACCTCCAAAGTATCAACCTGATGCTTATCATAAGCATCCCTCTCAGCCGCTGAGGCCGAGCATGGAAGTGGCTCAGGAATAAGACGCTCAAGAACATAAAGCTTAGTCTCGAGCTTGAGCACGATTCTCAAGTTCATATACCAATCCAGTAAGTTGGATCCAACCAACTTATCCAGGGTAGATCGCAGTGACCAACTGCTATTGTTCATAGCCATTGTTCTACAACAACCAAGAAACAGCAGATTAGTACTACTTCGAGTCATTTAAACTGGACTTGCCTTTTAAATGACCATGGCTCCCACTATTTTTAATCGAATTGACAACCCACAAAGTCAATCGAGAAATCCAAGATTTCCTAGTGAGATGAGATCCTCATTCCACACAGGGCTTCGCGTCCCACGAGGGTGGGATGAGATGCACAAAGTGACCCATGTTTCCTAAGGTGGGCGCACCGGCCGATTGCTCCAAGCAATTCCCCTTATTGAGACAGTCCAGGCATTTCATGTCCAGCGAGGGCTGGATACAACATGAAACCCTTACCTCTCAACGATGCCTCTAGACTTTCACCATGTGCCCAGCACATGTGAACTTCTAGTCAAGTCCATCCCTAACCGTTATGCCCAGGGCCAACGAGTTTCCTTGCGAAGGCACGCCCAGGTTAAAACTGGACTGGGGAAACCATTGCCACCACGCACTTTCTAAAGATAAGTGGGTGTGTCCCACGAGGGTGGGAAACAGTTCACAACTCCACTGATCGATAGCTTAGTGAGGGCTACGCGTTAGAAGGCTACTAGACTTGATATTTTAATTGAGGGTTTTTGTTTAAGGTCCCATCATCTCAGTTTTATCTTATGTCTATCATTACAGGCATGCAATCCTATGGTGATAACATAACGATAAAACATCACAGGCATGCTTTAGCTTTTGTAAAGAAAGCAATAAAAGGATGATGTGATCATAGCCCATTCAAGACATTGAACCAATCCATGCCAAAAAGGGGTTCAACTCTTGACCTAGGATTCAAGCCCCAAGATTAGACCTAGCCTAGCCGACCTCTAGCTCTATCTTCAAGGTTGGCTCCAAGGTCATTCTCCCATGGTTTAGCTCTCAAACCCTAGGGGTACACCCACAAGGTTCGGCCAATGCCATGGTCTTCCTCCAAGGAAGGTGCGCCATTTAGCAAGCCACAAGAGGGATAGCACACAAGCACAAGGCTCAGCCAAACCCTAACTTGCGCCCCCATGCAAGGATGTGCCACCTTTGAAGCTTGTTGCGCCATCATGCAAGGATGCGCAACCAAGCAAGCATGCATCTTGCTCCAAGTAGATGCGCCATCCTAATCTTCTTCTTAGTTAAAAGCAAAAAGAAAAGCGGCACGCAGGCCTCACAAGGATACATCACAGGCATGTTAAGGGGCTTGATATATGACCACAACATCATGCATAATCAAGTACTTACTCATGCAATTCTATATGCTCATGAAAAACATAAAATTTGAAATTTTACTTTTTCATAAAACATGTCTCTCTTCCTTCCCTTCATATCACAAATCTTTGATTCTAAGTTTCTCTCAGGAGTCTACAAGAGGCATACCAGTTGCCCTCCTTGCAATCCCTAACTTGCTAGGATAAGGGCAATCACCCAGTCCATGCCCTATTCCAACAAGTCTCTCAAGATAGGTCTATCCTATTATGAGAGGAGAAATTTTCTCTTCCACATATGGGTCTATCCCATCACATGAAGAGAGCAAAGAACCACAAGAAGTTAATTAGAAGTAAGAAACAAGAGACCTACAATTTTTCTACTTAAAGAAAAATCATGCGCCAACATCTATGCAATATGCGAAAATGTAGATATGGCATGTGAGCATGAAAAGCATGAAAGAACATCGTTCGAGGCTCGCAAGTAGCTTTGATACCACTGTTGGGAAACCCCGGGGACATTTTACAATTTTTCAGAGCCATGGACATACATTTTATGCAGCGGAAGAATGTCCCCGAAACAGGCTAGTCCCAAAAACCCAGTGAAGATCTCTTGCGAGGGGGTCGACCCGATGTGATAGTAAGTACCTTTAAGCGATGTCGATGAACGGGCCCAAGTGTTCCCCCTCTGCAGTCTCGCACACACGGATTCCTCAAGTTTTCTTCTTCCTCGCCCGGTGCTAGCCTCGGGAAGAAGATCCATGCCTTAGGAGAGTCCTCCAAGCAACTTGCGCCACCACCAAGATGTGATGCGCCAAGGAGATGGAAGGAGAAGAGAACGCCGCAAGCCTTCTTGTTCCTTTGTGCCAAGGAAAGGAAAAGGAGAAGCATGCTTGCGCCCTTGATGGAAGAAGAAGAGCTCTAAGCTCTCCAAGCCGTCGCCCTCTAATGCTTCACGCCTCCAAGGAATTAGCATCATAAAGAGAGGGGGCGGCAAGGGCTTATTTATAGGAGCAAGAGGCGGTTAGGGGAGAATGGCAAGTGTTGACAATTAGGGCATGATTCTAGGAGATTATCCAATCAAATATATTGATTAAATCTCCACTCCCATATGCGCCTAAGACTTTCCAAAGCAAGCATCAGCCATATGCGCCCATATCATGCCATATGAGGCATTAATCCCATCCATGCGCCTAGACCTAGTCAAGGCAATATGATGGATTGCCTAATGTGGCTTGGGCGCAAGTCCTAATCCAATTAGGACTCTAATTATGTTAATAATCAGCCCACAATTGTCAAACACAATCCAATCAATTATCTTGTGTGATTTAATCAAATCCAATTTGATTTAATCACCTAGGAGATACCAAACAAGGCATAGGCGCAAATTCTAGTCCAACTAGAATCCCATATGCGCCTATCCTATTAATTCATCCCCATTATACCCTTCAAGCCTCATAGCCCTTCAATACAACTTATTAGCAAGCCCAACTAAGCAATGGGCCAAGCCCAAAGTCCATTATGCATGTTAACCAAGCTATTGGATCCAATCCAATTTAACCCATGGTTAAATGAGGCTAACCATGGTTAATTTGATCGATATGCCAAAAACGGAAGTTGGCCCTAATAAGTTTCTTCCATCTCATCAGGCCCATTGGCGCTAATGAAATCTCCCAAATAGATCCGAGTTATCCAATAACTCGATCTAAAGGCTACCCGATCAATATGAAAACTCGAGTATCAAGGTGTGCGACCCTGTAGGTTCCTCTAACGCTGGCAGTGCTGACCAAAGGTCATCACAAGCAGTGAGTGGCACCTAGCAGTGCATCGCTGCTACCCAGGTTATTGGAATGGATATCGACATCGACATCCCCATCATCGCAACTAGGTACAGATGCATTACAGTCTCTTTGCCGTACTGATATCCGATTGGACAAGTGTGTCACCACTTGTTTTCATCCAATCACATGGCTATGACTAAAACAGGTTCTCACCTGGGTATGGCCATACACTCTCAGTCATAGAACCATAAGGGAGCTCCATGGATATCATACTTCCCTTAGGAAGGGCAAATCCTATGTCTGTCCATTGACCTTCTCATATGGGTCGTGACATGCTCAATGACAACCGTTATGACCTCCCAACTACGGCGAGGTGTTAGGTTGCATCAAAGCAAGTCCCTAACCATATAGAATGGTCAATGACCTCAAGTCAAGGGATCAATGCATCTCCTGTCACTTGTGAGGATAACTCATGACACCAAGTCATAGCCTCACAGCGGGTCTATCCAGTATATCCTCCAATGATATACCCATGTGTCTGCGTTAGCACCACGTGCCTAACCAGCCCACATACCAGTCTCTCAAGTACCAGAGTTGTCCCATATCCACTCAGGTACATCGACTGGGGACTATAGTTCGAGCACAGATCCAATCTGTCTCCAGGGACATTATCATGTAAGTACACAATCGCAGGTATAGACAAACAATGATAACGACAATGCCAGAAAGATATATATTAATATTAGAGTCAAGTAGTACAAAGATGGACCAAAACTAGGTCCTAGGGCATATACACCAATAGGTGATGGGAGGCATAGGAGGAATACATGAGCAGATAAGTCACATTCATATGGATATCGAGGCGTTGGGAAACTATATGGAAGACATGGGGAATTTTCTCTACGATCGTTTTGGCTACGAAGACACCAGGAGAGGTAGTATCTACAGCAATGCAGGTGAGGGAACTTCCCACGACCCCATGGATACGGCCCAGGCTGACGAAGACGAGGAAGAGACGCATTCAGACTAGAAAGATCTTGTGAGTATTTCATACTAATTCTCATACTTATTTGGTTTACTGATTTATGTTGATCTTACCCTCGTGTAGGGAAGGATGACTTTGCAAACTTCTTGCCTCCTACTGCTACGGATTCTCGCTACTTGATTGCTATTGCTTTGAGACTTCTATTTGGTTGTACCGACATATTTAGAGGATTTGCTATACTTTCTATTCGATCTGGTTGTATTTGATATGTGATGTTTGATATTCTAGATTTATGTCATGGGTTTGGTATACCATGAGATTCATTGATTGATTGATACACCTGTGTGGTTTGTTTATTCATGGAAATACGGCCGATATCATGCCAAAATTTTTCTTGATGGTTTACATATTAAAAATTGAGATTAGGATTAAACCTATTGTGATGAATTTATTTCCCTAATACATATCTACCTTTTGAAAATTTTTCGTTGACCAATGGATGATGTTTTGGATGAACATATTATCCGAAGAATTTGATTTTAGAGGGAAGTTACTTCTTTGAATAAAATCAGCATATGAGTGTAATTTTTGAATTGATATTGATAGATTAATTTAGTTGATATTTATGCTATTCACTATTTGTTGGGAAGAAAGATTCCTTGATCCATAAAAATAGTGAGAGACTCCCCTACTTGGCGCTATGTAAAATTGATAGTGGTACCTAAGACATGGGTTGAAGTCTATTTCTAAAAGAGAGAGAGAGAGAGAAAAAAAAGGAAAAGACTCCTGTACTTGGCACTGTGTAAAATTGACAGTGGTACCGAAGATAAGAGTTGAAGTCTAAAATAAAAAGTGTATATCTATGTGGGTACATACTTTCTATTCAAAAATAATAAAAAAAAGAAAAGAGAAATTCTGTGAGGAAAAAGATCTAAGAGACTCTATTCCTGTTGATGGTTATGAATTGAAACTGGATGAAATCTTGAGATTGATATTCTGCTTATTATACAAATTGTGAAGTTTTATTTGATTAAGTAATGAAACTCGAAGTTCAAAAATCGAAGGGTGATATGCTTATTTGAAACTCCATGAACAGTTGATGAAAGTTTTCATAGTTGATTGTGTTTTAGAAATTTATTCGTCATGAGAAAGTTTTATCCTTTGATTAATTTCTTGATTTTTGATTGAGGACAAGCAAGATTTGAGCCTAATGTGTTTGATGACTCTAAATTTCATAGTGTTTTTCATACTTATTTAGTAGTCTTTTGAGCCATGATCTTACTCTTTTGCTTTGTTTTTATACCTTTTTTATCATACACTTCGGAATCTACACCGTCTTTAGTTTTGATCAATTTCAGGAAAAAATGATCATTATCACTGGTTTTCGAGCAATCTCAATGCATGAATGAATTCTAACCATCAAGAGGATTCTACCCATAAAATTTCAACTCAAAAGGGTTCTTCTAGCAAAAATACAGCACTGCCGTATTTTGGAAGAAAAACGTCACGGTACCGTATTTCGCAGGGGACTCTTTGGGTGAAATACGGCACTGCCATATGAAACTGCACGCCACCATATTATTCGGTGTTTTCAACCAGAAGGTTTCAGCCGAAATATGGCACTGCCGTATAGAACTTCACGGTGCCGTATTTGTCAGCGTTTTCAACCAGAAGGTTTCAACCGGAATACGACACTACCGTATGATCTTACACGGTGCCGTATTACTCAACAATTTTGACCAGTGGGTTTCGACAAGAATATGACACTGCCGTATATTCAGGCAGCATTGTCACGATACCGTATTGTTTACCCAGATCTTGCAGAAAACAAAATACGGCACTACAGTGATCAGATTACAGTACAGTATTTTGATGCCCAGAACTCCAAGTTTTTCGCCGCAAAATAAAAAACGTGATTTCTCAAAACTTAGGGCACCAATTGAAGATCCGAAAAAAGGGGAAGACTTGGGATAAGAAGGAAAAGAGTGGCGAAGCAAAAGGACTAATTTTTATCCACGACTAGAGAGAATTCGGGGAAATCGTCGCCGCGCTAGGGTTCATCGCCGTTTGCTGCACAGACCATCTCTGACCATGATTTTTGAGAAGAAGCTTCGCCTAAGGAAGAAGAACACATCACGAATGTTTCGGCTTAAAAGGAGATCAATCGAGGGAGGAATCATCAAAGAACGTGCTTGTGACACTATTCATCGCGAACTCGAAGACAAATTTCGGGCTGTGATTTACTTGCAGCCCTGTTTTGTAAATTTTACTCCTTCCTTACTATCTCCAATCATACTAAACATCATGTTTTGCTGTGATTCTTCCATCATGTTAGCTTAAATTCTTCTTGGGACAAGGGGGTGTTATTCTCTTGATATTTCAATGATTAGATAACTTTTCTCACATCAATATATCTCTGCTATGGTTATTTTACTCAAGTGATTTATTGCCTTCAATCGCTTTTAGTATCATGCTTTAACATGTTTTGGAGTTTTATGCTATGGACAGAGAAGATGATATCATAGAACTTGGAACCCTAGAATTTATTGTAAGAACTCATCGCAAGAGATTGGTTGTGCTCTTATCTTTAGATTTTAGAAGTTTATTTCTTGTTATTGACATGACCTAGAATTTATTGTTGTCACAGACATGATAACGTGCTAGAGATAGACGTTAGATTGTTAGAAAGCCTTGAGTAAAACCTATGAAACTAAGGCGCGAGAGTGCTTAGTTTTGCTTGAGATCTTGATATTGAGATGGGATGCACGAGAGTGATCCTTAATCCCCTTAACTGAAATTCACTTATATTTAGCATTGAATTGATCTTGTGCGAGAGTGAGGATCGTTCTTTGCAAACTAATTGTGCGAGAGTGAGTTAGTTTGTTTGTTAAGTGAATTATATCTTAACCGTGACAGAGATAAATTGATGATTCTTTAATTCTATTTAGTTATGAATATCAAGTTGAATGAACCCCTAGTCCCGATTCTCTCATCCTAATTTGCTTCAATTACAGTTCGATTGCTTTTTACACAATTCTCGATTCGCTTAGCTAGTGAAAACTCAATTAGTCAGTACTTAACAACGAAATCCCTATGGTTCGATATCTTAATTATTACTTCGAGTATCCGTGCACTTGCGGACACATAGTCACTAGCATCACATATCAATTCAAAAGGAAGTGACCAATTAGGTGGTTGAATTAATGGTGCTATTGTAAGAGCCTTTTTGAGTTTCTAAAAAGCAGACATACAATCTTAGTAAAAAAACAAAAAGGAATATCTTTACCAAGTAACTTAGGAAGAGGTATAGCAATTTTTAAAAAATCTTCAACAAAGCTTCTATAAAAACCAGCGTGACCAAGAAAACTCTAATTCCCTTAACAGAAGATGGTGGTGGCAATTTCTCAATTACCTCCACCTTTGTCTTATCTACCTCAATTCCATGATTAGAAATCAAGTGCCCTAGAATTATACCTTCATTAACTATAAAGTGACACTTTTCTCAATTTAAAACCAAATTAAATTCTTCATAGCGTTATAACACATGATAAATTAGACAGGTAAATATCAAAATCAAAACCATATATGGAAAAATCATCCATAAACACAACTATAATATCCCCAATAAGATCAGAAAAAATAGCCATCATGCAACGTTGAAAAGTAGCTGGCGCATTGCAGAGTCCAAACAGCATGCGACGATAAGCAAAAGTGTCATATGGGCAAGTGAACGTTGTCTTCTCCTAATCTTCAGGATGAATAGGGATCTAAAAGAAACTAGAATATCCATCAAGATAATAAAAATAAGAATTACATGCTAAGCGTTCTAATATCTGGTCAATAAAAGGAAGGGGAAAATGATCTTTTCGGGTGATGACATTCAACTTCCGATAGTCAATGCACATCTGCCACCCTGTTACTGTTCTTGTCGGAATAAGAGTGTTATTTTCATTTTTCATCACAATAATCCCTCTTTTCTTTGGCACCACATACACCGGGCTCACCCACTGGTTGTTAGATATGGGGTAGATAACTCCAACATATAGGAGTTTATAACCTCTTTTTTCACTACCTCCTTCATGTTCGGGTTGAGCCTCCTCTGATACTCAATTAATGGCTTGCTCCTCTCTTCTAAAAATATTCTATGCTTACAAATAGAAGGATTAATTCTTTTTATATCATCAAGGGTATAGCCAATCACTTTCTTATGCTGACCAAGTTCATCTAAAAGTTTAGTAGTCTGAGATGCATCAAGATTTGCATTAATGATTACAGTAAAAGTAGAGTTCTCTCCAAGAAATTCATACCTGAGGTTGCTTGGGAGAGTTTTAAATTCATACCTCTTTTCTTCATTAGGTTTACCTTCTATCATGCTCAAGTGTTCTTCTTTCAACTTTTTGGACTCAAGTGGTGATGCAGAATTTAACAATACATAATATGAGCTTACCTCCTACTCTTCATCACTGTCATTACCTTTGATAAGACACTTCGAGTGGATTCTTCTCCATCCTGGAATTAATGGTCATTGATGAAGTGTCTTCCAATACTTCAACACTGCAGCAGGATCCTACAAAAGAAGGTTTCTTTAGATTTTCTATTAAATCAAAACCTACAAAGTCCTCACCTATCTTGAAAGTGAGCTTTCCATTCTTAACATCAATTATTGCTCTAGCTGTCGCCAAAAAGGGGCGACATAAAATTATGGGAAGTTTAGAATCTTCTTCCATCTCGAGGACAACAAAATCAGAAGGTATAAAGAACTTACCGACCTTAATAGGCACATCCTTTAAAATACCTACCAGATGCCGTACAGAGGGGTCGGCTAGCTGTAGAGAAACAGAAGTGGGTTTGAGATCTCCAATGTCCAGCTTCTTACAAACAGAGTGTGGCACCAAGTTGACACTAGCCCCTAAATCACACAAAGCACGGTCAATAGTCATATCACCAATAAAACAAGGAATAGAAAAACTCCCTAAATCCTTCAGCTTCGGTGGCAATTTATTCTGAATTATTGCACTGCACTCCTCAGTGAGTGCGACCGTTGCATGCTCTTCCAACTTCCATTTGTTGGACAATTTTTCTTTCAAGAACTTGGCATATGAAGGCATCTGTGATAATGCATCAGTGAAAGGTATATCAATATAAAGCTTTTTAAGTAACTCTAAAATTTTCCAAATTGTTTATCAAGTTTAGCCTTTGCCAATCTTTGAGGAAAAGGTACTGGCGGTTTGTAGGGAGGTGGTGGTACATAAATTGGTTTTGGCTCCCTATCTTCCAAAGATGTTTCACCATTGTTTCCTTCTTCCTATGTGGATTCAGAATTCTACACCTCTTGGTCTTGCGTTAAATCTGGTGCCCATGGCTCTTCCAATTGTTTCCCACTACGTGTTGTAATGGCATTGTAGTGCTCACGTGGATTTACCTCTGGCTTCCCCGGTAGTCTACCTGTAGGCCTACTTGAAGAACTAGTCTTCTAAGCTCTTTGAGTTTTCAACATCTTATGATGGGTCTCCATAGATTCCATCTTGGAAGTTAGATTCTTGATAGAATCACCAACATGTCTAAATTATTACTTGAAATCATCGACTTGATGTTTGAAATCATCGAATTGATGTTTGAAATCATCTTTCTGATTGGTCTGTGGGGGCAATAAATGTCTCTATTTAAATTTCTAGGTTCGACTTCTCAGGATATTGAGTTTGAGGCTGATTGTACTGTCTTTGCTAAAAGCCAGGGGGGCTGTCGATTGTTACTCTGAGGTGCTTGGTTTTGATTGCTCCTCCAAGAGAGATTGGGATGGTTACTCCACCTAGGGTTATAAGTGCTAGAGTATGGGTCATTCTGAGGTCTTCCATTATAATTCCCAATTGCATTAGCTTGCTCAGAGTTGCACTCACCTTGTGTAGAAACTCCCAACTGACAATCTTGTATATGATGTCTTGCATTACCACAAATCTCACATGAAACAACATTAATAGTAGTAGGATTAAGATTTAAAGAATAAAATTTATTGGTTAGAGAGTCAACCTTGGTGACAAGCGAAGTGATGGTATCTAAGTCATACCTTCCTGACGCCTTGGCAAATGGCCCTCTCTCACTTATCCACTAGCAATGATTCAAAGACATTTTCTCAAACAAATTAATTGCACCATCTACACTTCTTGTTCATGATCGCCCCACCGGCGGCAGCATCAACCTTCGTACGAGTATTATAATTCAATGCATTATAGAATGTGTGAATGATTACCCACTTGTTGAGGCCGTGGTGTGGACACATCCTCTGAAGTTCTTTAAATCGGTCCAACGCCTCGTACAATGATTCTCCTTCCTTCTGAACAAGGCTCGTGATCTGGTTCCTAAGCTGTGCAGTCTTACTTGGTGGAAAATATTTTGCTAGAAAAGCATTGGAATGTTCCTCCCAAGTTGTTATGGAACCTGGCTGATGAGAGTGAAGCCATGCATGAGCTCTATCCCTAAGAGAAAAAAAGGGAAAAGTCTGAGTCGAAGAGCATCATTAGAAACACCATTCATCTTTAATGTATCACAATATTCAAGAAATATAGAAAGGTGCATATTAGGTTCCTGCAAGCCTCCAAATTGGTTCTGCTGAACCATGGAACGTAGAGATGGCTTGATTTCAAATTGTTCGCCTCATTGTTGGGACGAGCAATACTAGAGCGAACCCCTTGGAGGTTTGGGTTTGCGTAATCCTTTAAAGATCTCTGATCACTCATTTTAGATTTTAAGATTTCCTTTGTTAACTACTTTCTGTGCAAGCGAAAAGTTTTCTCTGGTTTAGGATCTTCCTCAAATAACTTCCTGGAACACCTAGGCATAAACAATTAACAGGATAAAATGAAGATGGAAAATAGACAATCAGTTTAAAGAAAGACTATAAATAAATAGAGTTAAATAACAAGTAAAAGAAAATAAAAGTCTAGTCTATCAATCCTTAGATTAAGTCATTATTAGCAAAATTGGTCCACGGCAATAGCGCCAAAAACTTGATGTGGTCCGCCAGTGCACGGATAAATGACTAAGTAACAAAAATATTGATCACACAGGGACCAATGGCTAAGTACTGACTCTACTTAAGATCGTTAGCAAGCCTAATCTATAATAGAATGGTTTTTTATCTCAACTAAATTGAAAAATAGTAAAACAGATTTTGGTTGTAATCGATTTGATGGAAATTCAAGACTTCGAGTTCACCACACTATATTTCATGACTTTTTATAATTAAAAATATCTTTAGAAGGATTTACTAAGTTGAAGGGGATTTATCCGTGTGCACAGATTGCCCTCTCTCAACAGTACAATCTGGTGCCTATCTGAATTAATCCCCTACTTTCGTGGTTATTAATTTGAAATAAACCCAATGAGTTCTTGATAAATCTAAGAAATCCCTCAAGCCGATTCGAACTACTCTCGTGTTCGAATCAGCTTGTCCAAAAATTGTAGATCCGACATTGCAACTCACCTCTCAATACTTCATGCGGCATCTCTCAACATGCAAATTATGGCTAGTAATCAACATGTAATAAGTAGAATAATTATTGAATCAAACACAAGTAAATAACTTCCTACGAAGATAACAAACAATAAAGTCATGAAATCATAAAGGGTTACACTCTAGTCCAGAAGAAGAAGTTTACGCTGACATGTTTATCATGTTCACGTTGTAAAAATCCAAGTTTGATTACAAATTGGCAAATAAAAATAAAGATCAACAAAGAGGAAAAAAATTCAAGGCTTCCTGATGAGAATCAACGCCAAACAATTAGAAAATCGAAGCTTTTCTAGTGAAGAATTGTCATCCGTCACCAGTCACCTGTAATCACGCTCCTTTATTGAAACCCACTTGAAAATTGGCCAAAAAGTCTTGATAATTTCTCCCAAGCTTCCTTATATAGTTCTTCATCCCTAGAATAGGTTTCCCCCCAAAATTTGGCATGAAAAGAAATCAAATCGGGTGAGAAACTAAGTCAAACTCGAAACAAGTGGATAAAATTATGGCCATCCCGTAATTCTCTCTATATGTTCTGGGAAATAACCAAGGAGAATTACGGCTGTGATTATAATCATGGCACTGCTGTAATTCTTTCTGTGGAAAATCTCGAAGAAATTATGCTGTGAAAATAATCAAGGGTAGGATGTGATTCCATCTGTGAATTCTAAATTTTGTACCAAAGAAATTATGGCCATGACGATTATCACAGGCGGGCCATAATTCTTTCTATTCTTTCCCTTTAGATTACGGCTGTGATATAAATTATAGGTGGGCCGTAAGTTTACAAATAAGCTCCATTTTGCCTGAAAATTGATGGATAGCTTTGTTTCGAAGTCTAGAACCAATTCATGCACCTGAATCTTCCAAAATCTATCGAAATTTGTTCATTTTTCCCTGAAATATGTTAAAAGCAAAGAGAGGTAAAGATTCTGAACAAACAAAAGGATTTAAGTCCAATTAAGTGAAAATATGATAAAAATAGGAGAGATTATGTATAAAAATCATAGTAAAAATACTGTATAAATATGAGACATCATTATCCAAGTGATATACTCTCCATGTTCGGAGGCAGTGCACTACTGTTATCATCTCCTTCTCATACGCAGAGTACCTCTACTCTATCTCATTCATCTATCAACTCTTGAAAGCTACAGGATGCCCATCCTATATTAGAACACCACCGATCGCTTGATCTAAAGCGTTGGTGTGAACCTCAAATGGTTTTCCAAAATCAGGTAATTTTAGGATCGGTTCAGAAGTAATACGTTCTTTCAAGTCTTGGAAGGCCGATTGACTCCGATCAACCCAACCCTAGTTGGTATTCTTTTTTAGCAAATTGCTGAGGGGTGCAGATACTCTCAAGCAACCCTAGATGAACTTTTGATAAAAGTTCACCACACCAAGAAAACTCCGCAACTCGGTCTGGTTTAAGGGAACTTGCCATTCCACAATGGCTTGGACCTTGCCCTTGTCCATTTGCACCTAGCTGTGGCCTACCACATGTCCAAGGAAGTTAATCTCTTCCGACATGAAAGTGTATTTCTCTAACTTTAAATAGAGTTTATTTTCTCTCAAAACTTGAAGAACCTTCTTCGAGTTGATTAAGTGTTCCTCAAAGCTTGAGGAATACACCACTATATCATCCAGATATACCACGACGAAGTCATCTAAAAAAGGTGCTAACACCTAGTTCATCAGATGACAAAATGTCACTAGAGTATTGGTTAGCCCAAAGGGCATGTCCAAGAACTCAAATGCTCCATAACGGGTTACACAGGTTGTCTTCCATTTGTCGCCCTCAGTGATACAGACCTGCCAATTGCCCGATCTCAAATCTGGCTTAGAGAATATCCTAGTTTTTTCCAATCTATCCAATAGATCTGGGATTAGTGGAATAGGATAATAGTCCTGGACAGTTAGTTTATTTAGGGTTTTATAATCCACACAGAACCTCAATGACCCATCCTTCTTATTTTAGAATAGGACCGGGGCTCCATACAATGACACAGTTGGCCGCACAAACCCTGCTTCCAATAACTCATCGAGTTGTTTACGGAGCTCGGCTAACTCCACTAGAGACATCCTACAAGGAGCCTTGGATAGGAGAGTAGGTCTTGCCACAAGCTCCATCTTGTGGTCAATCCCTCTCCTAGGTGGGAGGTGCTTCAGTAGTTCCAAAGGCATCACATCAGCAAACTCCTCTAACACTTTGTTGACCACCAAGGGAGTATCACTCCTTTCTAGGTGGGGGCCCTCCATCCAAATGGTCATTAGTATAGGGTTTCCTTGGCACAACCCTGCAGCCAAGGCATTCGCTGACAAGGGCACTCCCCGGGAGTCCCTCTTCTTTCCCTTCCTCGGCTCTGTGCTACCAATGTAGGGAACGAGGCAAGGGGAGTTCTCATCATGTATCTGTCTCCCATACAGATATAACATTACACCTATCTTCCAAAGATAGCTTCGTAATCTATGAGTTTGAGGATCTTTGCATGGCATCGACCCTGCCAACTATTAATCACGATATCCACATCATATGATATACCTAAGACCTCAGGGTCTATCGCACCAATCGACCTCACTCGGTCATGTGCTGGGGACATCATAAGTCCAGTTCTCTTAGTTGTGGCTTCGCCTATGAAAAGGTGTGAGACACCTATATCAATTATAGCATTCATCAGTAGAGAATTTATAAGAGACGCAATATAGAGCAAAGTAGGTCTCTCACTACTAGAAGAGGCAGTGCCTAATACTAGGGGATTCAAGAGTGCCTCCTGATCCCATACATTACTCTCCTCTTCTGCCACTAGGGAAGCCACTCTCTCTCTCTCTCTCTTGGGCTAGACCTTCACCATGTGAGACCCCCCACATAGGTCACACACCATCATAGAGCTCATGCTCTTCGGCGTTAGAGTGGATGGGCGGTCCCTGACCATCTTCATCGTCTTTGTTGTCGCAGGCCGATTCTTCCACGTAAATGGCTTTTTGCCCCTCATGGTGAACGAACCCTTCGTTCATGAGGCAGAAGCTGAATCAATGGGGGCCTATCCCCCGGATCCACTATGGTCCACCAAGGCTTTTGCAGCCTGCATAGCATCCTTCAAGGTCCTCACCTCTTGGTGGCGCAGCTCTTCACATGCCCAACCCTAGAGGTGGTCCACAAAGATATACAATCAGTTCTGCTCCGACATATCATCTATCTCCAGCATCAGTTGGGAAAACTGCTGCACAAAGTCCCGAATGTTCACAATATACCGGACTTTCTCAAGGGCGCCCCTTGTAGAACACGTCAAGTTCCCTGGAAGGATCTGAGTTTTGATCTTAGTTTTAAGCACTTCCTAAGAGAGATTATGGGCTAGATTGGTCCCGAATAAGTTAGGAGCGGACTGAGTCCGCCACCACCACTTCACGTCTCTAGAGAGGTATGCGATGTAAGCTTGGGCTTGCTCCTCCTCGGGGATCTAAGCATTTTGGAAATATGTTTCCATATCCCAAAGGAAGTTCTTAAATTCTGTGGATCAATGGACCCCTCGGAAGGGGCGATGAGTTGCATTTACATGATATTTTTGCCTGTATTTTATATGATATTTTGTGCTTATTTTATGATTTTATACCAATTTTTAGTGTTTTTACTTCACTTTGTATAGAATCTACACTTTCCTTGGTTTTATGAAAATGCAAGTAAAATGACTTAAAAATAATGGATTTCATGAGTTTTGAAGCCATGGCATGATTTCCGAGGAGATTAAGAGTTTGCACATCAAATTTGGAGTGAAAAGGGTGAAAATGCGACTTTCACGGCCTTGGCCGTGAGTTTTTCGGCCGGACGTGGGTTTTCCGTTCGAAGGGAGAAAATGCGGTTAAGTTAAAAAGTCCACAGAAACTTTCACAGGTGAGGCCGTGAATCCTTCATGGTCCATAATTCTTTCTATGTTCCCAGAGCCTTATTCATAGAAACATTTATGGCCGCAGCCGTAAAGTGTTTATGAAGTGTGAGTTTTTTTTTTTCCACTTCAAGTTTTTCACTTAATTCGACTCCACATCAAGCTGGATTTAAATCAAACTCTCCAGATTTGTTCCTTGAAGGGTTCTGGACTGATTAAAGTATAAAAGGAAGAATTTTGGAGGGCAAAAGAGACTCTTTTTCGGACGAAGATAATCGGCGGCAGCCGTTAGGGCAAAACTCAGTTCTAGAGTAGATTTCCAGCGAGATTTCACTCAGAAGAGAAGATTGATTTCTTTTTCATCTCCAGATCGAGGGGAAGCTTTTCTAATCGCTGTCTTAGTGAATTCTTATAATTTTGATAGGATTTGAATGCAAGTTTATTTAATATACATGCTGTTAACTATGAACATGAGCAAATAAATCTTATTTTGGGAAATAGGGATGAAGCCCAGTGACGCTTATGAATTAAAAATTGTGTTTTTGCTCTTTGTTAAGATCATTATAGTATTGATTTGTTCAAAATTGTGTTTACTTTGTAATTTACTCTAGCCAAGTATATTTGCGTCTTAGACATTGCGAGATGGACTAGGAGGTGAATCGCAACGTCAGATTTATTCTATTCAAAACTACAAATCCAATTACGGGAGTAGTTTGGATTCGTTAGAACTTAATGGGTCTAGTTACATTAACTGTCACGAGAGTAGGGAGTTAGCGTATTTAGATACCGGATTACGCTTCGGGAGGAGGTAATCTGTACCTTAGGAAAAACCACTTTCACAACTATAATTTTCTATACAAAGGATTATTTTCATAAAATTCATACTTGTCAGTGTGGTGAAACCCTAAGTCCCGATCTTTCAAAACCTAATTTTCTCTAGAACATCATTTCCTTTGCTTCTCGTACTTAGAGCCCAAAAACAAACCACGATTTGATTAGCCTAGATTTGGACATGTCATATAATCGATACTTGACCACCAAATCCTCGTGGGAACGTTCTTAATTTTATTACTTCGATAAATCCATGCACTTGCAGATGCATCAAGTTTTTGGCGGCGTTGCTGGGGATCAGACCAGTCAATATCGATTTGATCGATAAGTTTAGAGACTAGGCATTTTTTTTCCTTTCTTTTATTTTAGTATTTACTTTATTTTTATTCTTTTTATTGCTATCTTCACTTTGATTTACACATTGTATGCCCAAAATTTTACGTACAGGTACTCTATTTCCTGAAGATCCAGAGATCGAACACACATTCTGCCTTTGAAGAAGACTACAGTTCCAGACTCAAAAGACTTCGGAAGAAGGTGCAATGGCTGCTAACAATCAATCGTTGAGGGATTTTGTAGTACCGAACATACAGGGTTTCAGTACAAGTAAAGTTTGACTTAATGTGGAAGTGAACAATTTCAAGCTCAAGCTAGCAATGATGACGTTAGTTCAAAAAAATCAGTTTGGAGGTTCCCCAAACTAGGATCCTAACCCTCATCTTACTGTGTTTTTAGAATATTGTGACACCATTAAGGTAAATAGTGCATCTTCTGATGCGATAAGACTGAAACTATTTTCATTTTCTCTCAGGGACCGCGCACGGGCTTGGTTGTATTCTCTTCCCGCTGAATCAATCACTACTTGGGATGAACTTTCACGCACTTTTTTAACTAAATACTTCCCACTAAGAAAGACAGTTCTACTGAGGAACATGATTACATATGTTGGACAACGAGAAGGAGAGTCGCTCTATGATGCATGGGATCGCTTCAAGGAGCTCCAGCGTATGTGTCCTCACCATGGGCTTGAGAAATGGGTCCTAATCCATATCTTCTACAATGGATTAGACCACAGCACAAAGCTGATGGTGGATGCTACTACTGGAGGAGCTATTATGAGCAAGAGCATGGAGGATGCAACTACTTTGCTTGAGGACATGGCTATGAATCATAACCATTAGTCCAATGAGCGAGGTACCTCTTCCTCGAGAATTGGTACGTGTAGCAATGACTCCTTAACATCTCTAGCTTCGAAGGTAGATTCCCTAGCTCAAAAGTTGGATTCTTTTACTTTTCCTTCAATCGAAGTTAATACTATTTCTTGTGAAGTGTGTGGTGTTTCAGGTCATAATTCATCTGATTGTTAGCTCTTAGCTTCATCACAAGATGACTCTTGTCAGGAGCATGTCAATGCTTTGGGAAACTTCAACCAAAGGTAGGTGAACGACTCTTATTCTGCCACTTATAACCCAAGCTGGAGGAACCACCCAAATTTATTATACAAAAACAACCAAGGGCAAGTTCCTCCACAATATAATCAGTAGAATAACAGCCGCCACCAAGTTTTCAATCCAGGCAGTTTGGTCAGCCCCAAAAGTCTAACTTGGAGTCCCTCTTGGAAGGATTTGTTGTTGCTCAAAAGAAGCACAACGACGATGTCTCTAATGCTATTAAGCATCTAACATCTCATGTGCATGTTTTGACAACCCACAACAAGATGCTAGAGAGCCGAATAGCTCAGTAGACAGATAACTCCAATAGGCCTGTCAGTAGACTTTAAAAGCAGCCAGAGACAAATTCTAGGGAGCATTGCAGTGTAATAACCACGAGGAGTGGTAAGCAATTAGATGAACCCCAAATGCCTGATGAAGAACCTACACCGGTTGTCATTGAGGAACAACCTAAAGAGTCTTTACTTGATAAGGAGAAACCTGTGGAGAAGGAGAAGGAGAAGGAGGAAATTTATGTGGGACCACCTGCATATGTTCCACCTATCCCTTTTCCTCAGAGGCTAGCTAAGGTAAAGTTAGATAAGCACTTCGGCAAATTCCTGGAGGTATTGAAAAAGTTATATATTAACATTCCTTTTATCGATGTTTTGTCACAGATGCCTACTTATGTAAAGTTTCTAAAAGACATCCTTTCCAACAAGCGTAAAATTGAGGAATATGGCACTGTGGCACTTACAAAGGAATGTAGTGCAATTATCCAAAACAAGATACCTTAGAAGTTGAAAGATGCGGGGAGTTTCTCAATTCCATGTCAAATTGGAGACATGTCTTTTGAAGGAGCTTTATGTGACTTGGGTGCGAGCATGAGCTTGATGCTTTTGTCAATTTATAAGAAACTTGATATAAGAGACATAAAGCCAACTACTATCTCATTACAGCTTGCTAACTGGTATGTTCGACGCCCTATGGGAATTCTGGAAAACGTCCTGATTAAATTTGGTCAATTTTTTATACCTGCAGATTTTGTAGTATTGGAGATGGAAGAAGACATTAAATTGCCTATCATTTTGGGAAGACCGTTTTTAGCTACTGCAGGAGTTGTGATAGATGTGAAGAAGGGAAGATTGACTCTAAATATTGGTGAGAATAATATCAAATTTGATCTTTCCTCTTCTCTTAAAATGCCTTTTTTTGCATATTCTTGTTTCAATATTGATGCACGTGAACTGGAGACCAATGAAGAAAATCTGAAAAATGAAATAGACCCTTTGGAGATATGTCTTGTCATGGAAAAGGGTAAAGAAGAAGATATCGGAGAAGAAGCTCAGATTTATACAGAAATTCTAGATTTAGGACTGACGATTGAGACACACAAAGCCAAAGCCAAGAAACTTATTTTGGTAAAACCTGAACCATTGAAAATGAATAGATTGGAACTCAAATCACTCCCACCGAATTTAAGGTATGAATTTTTGGGTGAAGATTCTACATATCTGGTGATTATCAGCGCAGATTTAGATCTAATCCAGACAAAACGATTGCTTGATGAGCTTTGACTGCATAGGAAGGTAATTGGTTATTCATTAGATGATATACGTGGTATTAACCCTTCTTTATGTATGCACAAGATCTTTCTTGAGGAGAATTGTAAACCCTCTATAAAGTATCAACGTCGGTTGAATCCCGTCATGAAGGAGGTGGTAAAAAAGGAGATCCTAAAGTTACTAGATGCTGGGGGTGATATACCCGATTTCTGATAGTGAATGGGTTAGTCCGGTTCATGTGGTTCCAAAGAAAGGGGGAGTTACAACAGTAAGAAATGAGAACAATGAACTAATTCTGATGAGAATGGTAACTGGGTGGTTGATGCCTCACATTTTGGTAGTAATTTTGATGGTCATTTCACGCTAAATCTAGGCTTATTTTGACACTTTAATACTCTTTATCGGCTTATTTCCTTCATATCTTCGGAATCTTTACTTTTTGGCACTTTTATGAAATTTCAGGTAAAAACGCCCTTCTTTTGAAATATTTTGAAGATGCCATGGGATGATTTCTTGTATGAAGACAAGGTCACACGTCAAATTTGGGCTTAAATGGAGTCAGCCTCAAAAATACGGCTAGGCCATGGGGTTCACCAGATCCTTCGCCAGGCTACAGGAACTTCACAGTGAGAATCACGACCAGGTGAACCCCACCGGGTTCACCGGATTTCCTGAAGGCCGAAACCAGTCTAGAGAGAAGCACGGCCCGGTGAACCCCACGGGGTGCACTGCACTTCTATTCGCCCAAACTCACAGTAGGAATCACGGGCATGTGAACCCGGCGGGGTTCACCCGTGATTCTAACCCAGGCTCACGCATGTGTCCGAGTCTTACTCAGTTTTTCCTTGATTTCTCACTCCTTTGGAGTCCAAATTTAGCAAGTGAGGATTCTATGAAAAGCTGATTCGAAGGAGAGGGCAAGGAACATAAAAGCCCTAATTTTGGTTCCATATTTGGGGAGAAATCGAGGAAAAGGCGAGTTAGGGCGAGTTGATCGACACCCATTCAGTATTTTGGCGATTTTGAACACGATTCAAGTCCAAATTTAGCAAGTGAGGACTTTTTGGAAAGCTTACTTCGAGGCAAAGAGAAAGAATATAAAAGCCCTAAATTTCGTGACCTAGATATGGAGCATTCATGCGAACAACGGCACGGGCAGAAGAACACGGCAACAGAGGCAATTTTTAGAGATTTTCGGAGATTGAGACACACGATCATCTCGATTTCTTCAGGATTCCTTCGGATCATCATCTCCTTCCCCTTAGCTTCATTTTCTTATACTTATCATTTTATGAAAAGAGAGATTTTGAGCGTTTCAATGACGATTGTAGCGTAAACCCTATTTCGGGGCTTGGTGGAAACCCTTTGATGATTTTAATTGTAAACTTTGTATCTATTTTCGTTATTTGGTATGAAATTGTGAGTATATTTTACTTTGATGTGTTTATTTCGTAATTTTATCTTGGCTGAATATTTTCACGTGTTAGCCGTTACGATTCATATCGAGAGAAGGATCATAAAGGTGGAATCTCTAAGTAAAACTTGCGAGACCTCGACACGAGAGTGCTTGGTCTTCGCTCGAGGATTTCATAGTCTGCCATAGAACTCATTGGGTTCGCCTTAGAACGATCCACCGCGAGAGTAGGAGGTCAGTCTAAGACGAACACCGAGGTGTATCACTCGAGAGAGGGCACCTTGTACCCTAGGGTGGAAGCCATAGCCCTGAAGTAATTAATATCTTTCTTGTGCGATTAAGATTATCATCATGGTGGAAGCCATAGCCCTGAAGTCTCTCTCATATTTGACCTCTACTGACGTAGTTACAGTTGTTTGTTTTCGATGTTTGTCTTCAAAAACCAATTTCAATTCGCCCAGCTATTAGGACTCAGATTTTCTGGTACTCAACCTTGTTCTTTGTGGGATTCGACAATCTTTTATATTACTTCGACATATCCATGCACTTGCGGAGCGTGTCAAGTTTTTGGCGCCATTGCCGGGGAACAACAGTTGATATTAGTATATTTCTGAGGATTGGTAGACTAAGCATTTTTTTTTCTTCTTTTCTTCCTTTTTATTTTTATTTTAGCTATTTCCTTTCTTAAGCTTTATCATTGTGTCTGATCAATAGTTTTTGCTAAGTAGCTTAAGAACAGGTGATCTTTGAATTTGGAGAATGCCTGAGTACCTTTGGCTGCTAAAAATATGAACAACAAGACTTTGAGAGATTATGCTGCTCCATCTATACAACACTTACAATCAGGCATTGCTCGCCCAAATGTGGAAGCCGACAGTTTTGAGATCAATCCTGCACTACTATCAATGGTTCAACAAGACCAGTTTGGAGGCTCTTTACTTGAAGACCCTTACATGCATTTAGCTATATTTTTGGAATATTGTGATACTTTGAAATTAAATGGTGTCTCCTCTGATGCAATTTGACTAAGGCTTTTTCCTTTTTCTCTTAGGGATCAAGCAAGGATATGGCTACACTCCTTACCACCAGGATCAATCACTACATGGGACCAGCTCTCCCAAATTTTCCTTTCCAAATACTTCCCTCATAGCAAGACTGTGTGGTTTGGTAACCAGATTATAAGCTTTACTCAGAAAGATAGAGAATCACTCTATGAAGCATGGGATAGATTTAAAGAACTTCAGAGAATATGCCCACATCATGGACTTCAAAAATGGGTAATTGTTCACACCTTTTATAATGGTCTAAATTTTAACACGAGGTGTATTGTTGATGCAGCTGCTGGTGGGGCTTTGATGAACAAGACTGTGGATGATGCTATGAGCCTGCTGGAGGATATGGCCTTCAATCACAGTCAATGGTCAGGACACAGCTTCGCCGAATGCAAATTAGGAATCTCACAACTTGAACCTTTTAGAAAGCAAGTCAATACCTTTTGGAATCTCAACCCTAGACCACAGTTAAACCCATATTCCAATACATACAATCCAAGTAGGTGGGACCATGAAAATTTTTCCTATGAGAACAATCCCAACACAATTCCCCAACCTAACTATAGGCAACCTCCTGAATTTCAATCGAGGCAGTTTGTGTCACCTCAAAAGTCTAACCTTGAGTCACTACTAGAGACTATTGTGGCAGCACAAACCAAGGAAAATGAGAGTATTTGTGAAGTCATTAGGCAACTAGCATCTAAAGTAGATGCTCTCAAGGCCCATAATAAGATGTTGGAAACCCAATTGGCTAATCAAGCTAGCACCTCTACAATAGCCACTGGTAAACTCTCATCCCAATCTGAAACAAACCCAAGAGAATATTGTGATGCAATTATAACTTGTAATGGGAAACAACTTGAGGAGCCTAGGATGCCTGCACATGACACTGAGATTAAATCTCCTGAGATACTTCAACCAGAAAAATCAAAAGAGGAGATAGAACATGAGAAACCACTTGAGGATATATCTTATTTTGTAGGGTCTTGTCATAAGGTTGATGTTGTTGAGGAAGTGGTTAACCAAGAAGTGATTAGTGAATTATTTGTGGATCCTATAAAAATCTATTTTGCAGCTGAAGATGAGGTGAAGGATAATGAGGATGTTGGGGTATGCCCTTAAGGCTAATGTTTGAGGCCTTGGGATTGTATCAGTATCATGTAATAAACTCTTATGTTTATAAAGGCATGGTTGTTATTCAGTTTGTTACCTTGTCTGCTGTAATAAGTGTACTTCTGAATAATGTCTCAAAGCTGTTCAGCTGGGCTGACATGCTGTAAAGTCCTTAGTCGAAATATCTTGGTGAACATGAGACAACCTTGATATGATTGAGACTAATATGTGTTCTAATCTTATAGGATGCTTCGAGCATGGAATAAGATGTAGACTCATGGGTACATTGGATATACTGGACAGACCCTACTAGGATATTCAATTGTTTGTCACAATGTGAATAATCCTTGTTTGCATCAAGTGGCACATGTCCTCTGACTTGAGATCACTTGTGTTTCTAAATGATGATTGTCATTGTTTTGAGGTTGTTCAATATCATTTGAAACATAATGGTTATAGACTATCTTGGATAATGATCATGAGTCAGGTTAGGGCACTAGTGATAGATACAGGATTGCCGTCTCCTTGTTAAGGAGTGTGATGTTCTAAAGGGGCCCCCCTTGAATGAGATGATTGAGAAAGTGTATGGCCATACCCAGGTGACAGTGTTCATCTGATCTAATCATGCTCGTAATATTGGAGTTACAAGCTTGACTTGCTTGTCCAATAAGAACATCCAGTGGCAAAGGATATATGCATGCCTTGTGAAGTTGATTCACACTTGTGCTATGGTTTGGGTATAGTCTTGGAAGACTCTTTCCTTTATATCGGGAGACAGTGATGTGTTGCTAGATACCCCTCACTGATCGTGATAACGAAAGTTATCGTTACCGACATTTAAAGGAAACCCTCAGGGTCGCACAATTTGATGATATGGCTTACTTGAGTCAGATCGTGTGGACTGAATTATTTGGGTTCAGTTTAAAGGGATTATAAGCTCTGATTATAAGTGAGATCTGGTCTAATCATGTTTGATTGATTAGGGCTTGAGATCGGTAAGCTTTGATCGAGAGAGTTGATGCTAGATCGGTGAGATCAGAAGCATCAGGAGATCAACGGTTGGATCTGGAGCCTTAGGGTTTAACGGTGATCTAAACCAATGTTTGGGTTAATTGATCTTTGAACCAAAATTGAAATGCATTCGATTTGCTTGAACCGGTTCACATGTGTGAACGCTTGGTTCATTGGTTGAAAGCGTTTTCTTTGATCGGTTATGAGATCATGGCGCATGATTTCCATTTATGGAAAGTCATGAAGGCCTCAACGCCTTAACGCCCAAAACGCCTCTACACCTCAACGTCAAGGCGTTCGCTTGGAAGTGAACGAACATACTCTCGTGGATTGAGGTAGTTGACGAAGAGGAGGTCTCGGTGAAGGCACCAAGCGATCTCATCCCTTCCATACGTCAAGGACACCTTGGGCACTTGCTAGCACAAGGAACGCCAAAGGAAGTAGGCGGCATCTTCTTGTGTGCGTCAACTTTGGAGAAGGTTCATTTGCGCCTTTGCTTCCAAGGCTCCATCAAACCGATGGCTATGGTATGAGATCTTCTTTAGATCTTTACAACGTCTTAAGGTTGATCATATGAACATATATTCATGCGATCTTGATAAAACCCTAATTCCGCTGCCAAAAGAATTTACATGCGCCCCCTTTAGGGTTTGATCTGCTTGCGCTCCCCCCTCGAAGGGGACCCTACAATTGGTATCAGAGGTAAGGTTCTGTATATGCTCATTTGATTGCCTTTATGTGATCCTTGTTTGCGTTTGCTATGCTTAGATCTAATCACATGCCGCAAAACTACATGCTAGTTTTATTTAGATGTATGCGCATGTTTGTTGGCGCTTGTTTTGACAAATCAAAATATCATGTGCGCGCCTCATCTAGACCTAAGGCCCTACATTAAACCCTTAGATGGGTTGATGGGGTTGAAAGCATCTTCTAGGTTGGATCAAAATAGTCTGATCAGACCATCTGACAGCCTAGATGGGTTGACCAGATAGCACCTGTGCGCAAGCATGAGGTGGCTATAGGTCGACTGCATCAAGGGCGTGTAGCGAGGTCTGGTTGAGATGGCTACTGAACACACATGAGTTAGGCCCGGGGTCACACCTGCTTGCCGACACTCATGAGGGTTGTTCAGCCCTTTGCGCATGCATGGTTGACCATTAGGTCAACTCAAGTCAGTTAGGACTTGGTGCATGCAAGGGCAGTCGATCTGACTAGATGGATGAGTGGATCCCTATCAATGAACCATTGTAAGGTTGTAAGGGCACATAAGAAAATTAAAATTGATGCCAATGGGGTTTTCGAAAATTTTATTTTCTTTTGGATCACATGTTGATTGTAGGCATATGTTTGTTTATTTAATCTTATGTGGGCTGCCCGTGTTAATGTGTGCTGTGCTGGGGCCTGCGTGCCTGGTTAATTGTAAATTTAATATTATTGTGATATGCGCATCACTTTTATTTAATTTATAATGTGTAATTGACCTGCGAGTCAATCATGTCTAGATAGATTAAATTGTAAGTTTAATCAGACATGAGCACAAAGCACAGTTGGCAAAGGCGCATGCAGCAGTGGCTTGACCAGGTGGGAGGTCCAGGGTTCGACTCTGGGACTAGGCGCATTTTCCCTAGTGGGCGCACCTCAGCTGCAAATGGCGCTTAGGCCCTGGTTTGGGCCGGATGAGCAGCAAAAGCCCCATGAAGAAAAGCAAGTGAAGACTTAAGTTAATTAAGGTCTTACTTAGGCTATGGGCTTTTACCACATAAGATCCATGCTTTCTTTTATTGTTTAAATAAGTAGAACAGCATGATTTATTTATCTTCTGCTATCACCATAGGAATTGCATGATAGTGAAGAAGATAAAAGACCGTTAAAATCCAACGCTAAAATATCAAGCTCGTATGCCTTCTGACGCGAAACCTCACTGTTCTGATTATCGTTGGAGCCGTGTTGTACCCACTCAGTGGGCACGTCCATCTATCTTCAGACGGTGTGTGATTTCACCTGCGTGTTACAGAGAAGGGATTTATCGCTTCTCGTTGCTCAGCATAGCACGTGGTGGTCCAGGGAGTAGGTCGGGTCAGCTTGACCATGTAGGCTACATATGTGGCGCATATGGTAGCACATGGAGGCAGCCATCTGTGGGATCAGAGACTGTGTTGTACCAACTCAGTTGGCACAGTCTGCTGGATTGCCCAGATGAAGGGGAATCGCACGGGTTGGCGATTGGCTGGGATAGCCTACCAGAGATTAGTGCTTGTACTCTCTGTGCAACTTATTTTGCCTGAGCGGGACGCGGAGACCAAGTATGCAATCTGGATCCCATCTCACTAAAAGAGTTCTACTCTTTCGGGCTGTTTTGCTGGATTTTTCAGCCAGATAAAATAGTGAGAAAAAGAATCATTCTTAAGTCCTGATTGATTCTTAACATTGATACTGACCTTGCTGTTCTTGCATTGTTGTAGATACCTGCAGCAACGAACACCATGAGCTTCAATGTGCGATCCCTACTGGAAAGGGAGAAGTTTGCTGGGCCAAACTTCTCAGACGGGTTCGGACACCTTAAGATCGTTCTTAAGGCTGAGAGGAAACTGTATGTCCTCGAGACGGCTGTGCAGCCTCAAACCCGCTGCGAACGCCGCAAGGGCGGTTCGCGATGCCTATGAAAAGCACGTCAATGATAGCATTGATGTCGCTTGCCTGATGCTAGCGTCTATGACGCCACCGCTGCAGCGTCAGCATGAGGATATGTCGGCTATAGAAATTATAGCGAACCTCAAGATGCTGTATGCTGCACAGGCGAGGACAGAACGCTATAATCTGACAAAGCTTTTCTTTCAGAGCAAACTGGCTGAAGGGAGCCCAGTGGGAGCTCACGTGCTCAAGATGATTGGGCACAAGGAGGCTCTAGAGAAACTGGAGCATACCATCAACCAAGAGCTTGCTGTAGATATTATTCTGCAGTCTCTCCCGCCCTCTTTCGATGCGTTCATTATTAACTTTAATATGAACAAAATCGATTGTACTCCGGCAGAGCTGCTGAATATGCTCTTGACTACTGAGGAGACTCTGAAGGGAAAGCCTTCAACCTCTGTCTTAATGGTTCCTTCTAGGAACAAGAAGAAGGGGAAGAAGGGCAAAGCCCCTGTCAAGAATTACAGCAAGGCTCTAAAACAGAAGGTAAAGCGGTCGAAGGACAACAGATGTTTCCACTGTGGCCAGCTGGGTCACTGGAAAAAGGACTGTAAGCGCTCCAAGGAGACAAGAGGGGAAGCATCGCTTCTGGCTCAGGTATATACGTGACGGAAGTCATGGTTTCATCTTCTTCTATTTCATGGGTGTTGGACACTGCATGTGGAGTTCACATTTGTTCAAATGTACAGGAACTCAAGAGAAGAAGACAGGTGGGACAGCATGAGGTGGACCTACGAGTTGGAAACGGGGCACGGGTTGCTGCTGTTGCTGTAGGGGATTATTACATCTCATTACCATCTGGCATTGTATTAGAATTAAACAATTGTTACTTTGTACCCAGTATTACCAAAAATATTATCTCTATTCCTGCTCTTGTCAGGAAAGGGTTTTCCTTTGAATGCAAGATTTCAAAGTGTTATCTTACTCTTGATAATATTGTTTATGCTACTGGTTCAATTAACAATGGGTTATTCATGTTGGACATGGAATTTTCTATACAAAACATTGATAATAAGAAAGCCAAGTATGCTGATGACAGCACCTTGCTATGGCATAGTCGTTTAGGCCATATTAACAAGAAGCGCATTAAGCGGTTGCATGATCATGGACTGCTGGGATCATTCTCCTGTGAGGAGATTGATACATGCAAAGCTTGTTTAATGGGTAAAATGACGAAGGCTCCTTTTCCCAACAAAGGTCAAAGGGCTTCGGGTTTACTTGACCTTATACACAGTGATGTGTGTGGGCCATTTAGTAAACATGCTAGAGGTGGCTATCAGTACTTCATTACCTTTACTGATGATTTCAGTAGATATGGGTATGTCTATCTTATGAGACATAAAAGTGAATCTTTTGACAAGTTCAAAGAGTTCAAGAATGAAGTACAGAATCAGCTAGGCCGAAATATCAAGGCACTTCGTTCTGATCGAGGTGGAGAATACCTAAGTCGAGAATTTACTGACTATCTGAAGGAGTGTGGGATTATCTCACAGCTCACTCCACCAGGAACACCCCAATGGAATGGTGTATCCAAGAGGAGAAATAGAACGTTACTTGATATGGTTCGTTCTATGATGAGTCAGGCTACTCTTCCATATTCCTTTTGGGGATTTGCACTGGAAACATCTGCAAAGGTACTAAACCGAGTGCCATCCAAGGCCGTTTCAAAGACGCCATATGAGTTATGGTATGGGAAACAGCCAAGCTTGACATTTATTAAGATCTGGGGTTGCGAGGCTTATGTCAAAAAGCTCGCCTCTGGGAAACTAGAGAGCAGATCTGACAAGTGTATCTTTGTCGGTTACCCTAAGGAAACTAAGGGTTATTATTTCTTCGATCCCAAAGAGAACAAGGTATTTGTTGCTCGGACGGCCATATTTCTTGAGAAGGAGTTTCTTCTGCAAGAGGCCAATGGGAGAGAAATAAAGCTGGATGAGAATCCAGAGGAAGGACAAAGTAGTCAAGCACAGTTGGATGTGCCTGAGCCGGTAGAACAGGTTATTGAACAATCTGAGGCTCAGATATCACGGGAACCGCGTAGATCGGGAAGGATCCGTCGACAGCCTGAGCGCTATGACGGAGTCTACATCATTGATAATGATGAACCCCTCACTTATGCGGATGCGGTCAGTGGACCGGAGTCAGCTAGATGGCTTGAAGCTATGCGAGCCGAGATGGACTCCATGTCAGATAACCAAGTCTGGGATTTGGTTGATCCGCCTCCGGGAGTAATCCCTATAGGCTGTAAATGGATCTTCAAGAAGAAGATTGACATGGATGGTAACGTGGTTACCTATAAAGGCAGGCTAGTTGCGAAAGGTTTCAAACAAATCTACGGGATAGATTATGATGAAACTTTCTCACCTGTAGCCATGTTTAAGTCTATTCGGATTCTTTTCGCGATAGCAGCATATTACGATTATGAGATCTGGCAGATGGATGTGAAGACGGCTTTCCTGAATGGAAATCTGGATGAGGATGTGTATATGACACAACCTGAAGGTTTCACTAATCCATCAGATCGTCATAAAGTATGCAAGTTAAAGAAGTCCATTTATGGACTTAAACAAGCATCTAGAAGCTGGAATATTCATTTTGATGAATCAATCTCTGAGTTTGGTTTCATCAAGAACGAAGATGACCCGTGTGTATATAAGAGGTTTAGTGGGAGCGTGATTACTTTCCTAGTCCTCTACGTCGATGACATCTTGATCATTGGAAACGATATTCCTGAACTGCATGCTGTTAAAGCATGGTTGGGAAAATGTTTTCAGATGAAAGATCTAGGAGAAGTAGCCTATGTATTAGGTGTGAAGATCTACAGGGATAGATCTAAGGGGCTTCTCGGGCTGTGCCAGAGTACTTACATCGATAAAGTCCTGGAAAGATTCCATTTAGAGAATTCTAAAAGGGGGTATCTTCCAGTCAGACATGGTCTGAATCTTTCGAAGAGTCAGTGTCCACAAACACAGACTGAGAAAGATGAAATGGACAATACGCCTTATGCTTCGGCTATTGGGTCCATTATGTATGCGATGTTGTGTACTCGCCCAGACGTCGCTTACGGGTTAAGCATAACCAGTCGGTTCCAAAGTAATCCAGGTCAGGCACACTGGATTGCAGTCAAGAACATTTTAAAATATCTGCGGAGGACCAAAGATATGTTCTTGATATATGGTGGTCAGGAAGAACTCAGTATTGAAGGATATACTGACGCTTCGTTCCAGTCGGACCAGGATGATTTCCGATCGCAATCAGGCTATGTTTTTAGCTTGAATGGTGGAGCAGTGGTGTGGAAAAGTTTCAAACAGTCTACTGTTGCTGATTCCACAACAGAAGCCGAGTATGTTGCAGCCTCGGAAGCATCCAAGGAGGCAGTGTGGATTCGTAAGTTTGTTCAGGAACTTGGTGTCGTTCCTTCGAGTGCAGATCCTTTGGTTATCTTCTGTGATAACACTGGAGCAATCGCACAAGCAAAGGAACCACGGTCGCACCAGAAGTCCAAGCACATACAAAGACGGTTTCACTTGATCCGGGAGATCATTGATCGTGGCGAGATCAAAATCTGCAAAGTACATACAGATGACAATCTGGCTGACCCGCTTACCAAGCCTCTGGCGCAGCAGAAGCATGAGAAGCACTGTAATAATATGGGTTTGAGATTTCTCAACCATTAGATTAAGTGCAAGTGGGAGATTGTTGGGGTATGCCCTTAAGGCTAATGTTTGAGGCCTTGGGATTGTATCAGTATCATGTAATAAACTCTTATGTTTATAAAGGCATGGTTGTTATTCAGTTTGTTACCTTGTCTGCTGTAATAAGTGTACTTCTGAATAATGTCTCAAAGCTGTTCAGCTGGGCTGACATGCTGTAAAGTCCTTAGTCGAAATATCTTGGTGAACATGAGACAACCTTGATATGATTGAGACTAATATGTGTTCTAATCTTATAGGATGCTTCGAGCATGGAATAAGATGTAGACTCATGGGTACATTGGATGTACTGGACAGACCCTACTAGGATATTCAATTGTTTGTCACAATGTGAATAATCCTTGTTTGCATCAAGTGGCACATGTCCTCTGACTTGAGATCACTTGTGTTTCTAAATGATGATTGTCATTGTTTTGAGGTTGTTCAATATCATTTGAAACATAATGGTTATAGACTATCTTGGATAATGATCATGAGTCAGGTTAGGGCACTAGTGATAGATACAGGATTGCCATCTCCTTGTTAAGGAGTGTGATGTTCTAAAGGGGCCCCCCTTGAATGAGATGATTGAGAAAGTGTATGGCCATACCCAGGTGACAGTGTTCATCTGATCTAATCATGCTCGTAATATTGGAGTTACAAGCTTGACTTGCTTGTCCAATAAGAACATCCAGTGGCAAAGGATATATGCATGCCTTGTGAAGTTGATTCACACTTGTGCTATGGTTTGGGTATAGTCTTGGAATACTCTTTCCTTTATATCGGGAGACAGTGATGTGTTGCTAGATACCCCTCACTGATCGTGATAACGAAAGTTATCGTTACCGACATTTAAAGGAAACCCTCAGGGTCGCACAATTTGATGATATGGCTTACTTGAGTCAGATCGTGTGGACTGAATTATTTGGGTTCAGTTTAAAGGGATTATAAGCTCTGATTATAAGTGAGATCTGGTCTAATCATGTTTGATTGATTAGGGCTTGAGATCGGTAAGCTTTGATCGAGAGAGTTGATTCTAGATCGGTGAGATCAGAAGCATCAGGAGATCAACGGTTGGATCTGGAGCCTTAGGGTTTAACGGTGATCTAAACCAATGTTTGGGTTAATTGATCTTTGAACCAAAATTGAAATGCATTCGATTTGCTTGAACCGGTTCACATGTGTGAACGCTTGGTTCATTGGTTGAAAGCGTTTTCTTTGATCGGTTATGAGATCATGGCGCATGATTTCCATTTATGGAAAGTCATGAAGGCCTCAACGCCTTAACGCCCAAAACGCCTCTACACCTCAACGTCAAGGCGTTCGCTTGGAAGTGAACGAACATACTCTCGTGGATTGAGGTAGTTGACGAAGAGGAGGTCTCGGTGAAGGCACCAAGCGATCTCATCCCTTCCATACGTCAAGGACACCTTGGGCACTTGCTAGCACAAGGAACGCCAAAGGAAGTAGGCGGCATCTTCTTGTGTGCGTCAACTTTGGAGAAGGTTCATTTGCGCCTTTGCTTCCAAGGCTCCATCAAACCGATGGCTATGGTATGAGATCTTCTTTCGATCTTTACAACGTCTTAAGGTTGATCATATGAACATATATTCATGCGATCTTGATAAAACCCTAATTCCGCTGCCAAAAGAATTTACATGCGCCCCCTTTAGGGTTTGATCTGCTTGCGCTCCCCCTCGAAGGGGACCCTACAGAGGAAGCTAAAGCTTTTGTGAAACTCTTTGATTCAACTGAAATAGTCAACTTGAGGAAGGTACAATTTGAAAATTTGCATAAGGAAACAACCAAGGTAATTGATGAAGGTAAAATAAGCTTGAAATCATTTTCTGACTCTTCAAGGTATGAACCACTTGGTAATTTCATCTTCATTCTGATTTATGAATAACACTCCTATGGTCGAGCTACCGACCCTAAACTAGCGCTCTTGGGAGGCAACCCAAGTTTTTGCTTAATTTTAATTTTTATGCATAGTTTCTTTTTGTTACTAGATAGTGTTTTAGACTATTGGTTTCTTTTTCATTTTTTTTAGATTTCTAGAGGGGATTGCTACTAAATTGATGTCTCTTTATGATGTAGGATGAAGATGGGGCGCATGAGAATTTTTCTTGAATTTTCCTAAAATTTTTGAAGTAAACAGTGCAAATCACGGCCTGGTGAACCCCATGGGGTTCACCCGTGAAGTGCACTGTGCAGGCACCCAGGAATATGTTCAGTAAGTTTCACAGCCAGGTGAACCCCACGGGGTTCACCAGATTTTCAGTACGCGCAGAAAACAACCAGTGAGCTTCACAAGCAGGTGAACCCCATGGGGTTCACCTCTTTCTTTTATTGGTCAAATGCTTGAGCGATTGGCTACGAATTCTTATTTTAGTTTACTTGATGATTTTTCAGGATTCTTTCAGATACCTATTTACCTTGAAGATCAAGAGAAGACTACTTTTACATGTCCTTATGGGACTTTTGCTTACAGGCACATGCCCTTTGGCTTAAACAATGCACCGGCCACTTTTCAACAATGCATGATGGCCATTTTCTCATACTTTATTGAAAATATTATGGATGAATTTTCACTATATGGTTCTTCATTTGATGATTGTTTATCTAATTTGTCACGTGTTTTGTAGAGATGCGAGGAGGTGAATTTAGTCCTTATATGGGAGAAATGCCACTTTATGGTTCGAGAGGGAATTGTCCTTGGACATCTTATCTCACAAAGAGGCATCGAAGTTGATAAGGCTAAAATTGAAGTCAATGAAAAATTACCTCCACCTACCTCTGTCAAAGCAATCCGCAGTTTTTTTAGGACATGCTGGATTTTATCGTTGATTTATTAAAGATTTTTCTAAAATTGTTAGGTCTCTTACAAATTTATTAGCTAAGAATGCTGATTTTCTTTTTGACAGGAACTGCACATAAGTTTTTGAAAAAATAAAGAAGGCCCTTGTCTCCGCACCTATTATGCAACCACTAGATTGGACACTTCCATATGAGTTGATGTGTGATGCAAGTGACCAAGCAGTGGGCGCAGTGTTGGGGCAGCGAAAGAATAACAAGCTTCATGCCATCTATTATGCTAGCAAGACTTTAGACAAAGCACAAATTAATTATGTAACAACTGAAAAGGAGCTTCTTACCATTGTGTTTGCTTTTAATAAATTTCTCTCTTATATTGTTAATTCTAAAGTTGTTGTTTTTACAAATCACGCGGCAATAAAGGGGGAGTTGGTGAATAAGAAAGATGCAAAGCCCAGATTAATTAGATGGATATTACTCCTGTAGGGATTTGACATTGAGATAAGAGACAAGAAGGGAGCGGAGAATTTAGTGGCTAATCATTTATCTAAATTAACCAAGGAGAAAGATATGGAGGAGGATTTAGAGATTAATGACTCTTTTCCAGAAGAGTATCTATTTGCTATTATAGGACAAGAGACACCATGGTGTGCAAATATTGTAAATTTCCTTGTGTCTAACGTTATGCCTCCTAATCTAACATCTCAGGGTAAAAAAAAATTTCATTCGAATGTTAAGCACTTTTTCTGGGATGAACCATATTTATATCGATGATGCGCAGATAGTTTATTCAGGAGATGTTTACCAGAGGAAGAGATACCCGATGTGCTTTCTTACTGTCATTCTTCTCCTTATGGAGGACATACCAGTGCATCGAAGACGGCATTCAAAATTCTCCAATCAGGTTTTTATTGGCCAATAATTTCTCGTGATGCTAGGAAATTTATTCAGTCTTGTGATAAATGCCAGTGAGCGGGTAATATTGCTAGAAGGGATGAACTTCCTCTGCACGGTATTTTAGAGGTTGAAATTTTTGATGTTTGGGGAATAGATTTTATGGGTTCTTTTCCTACTTCATGTGGAAAGAAATATATTCTCTTATGTGCTGATTATGTGTCTAAATGGGTTGAAGCATCTGCTGAAGCCACTAATGATTCATGTGTTGTAGCTAGGATATTTAAAAAGATAATTTTTCCTACATTTGGTATTCCTAGAGTTCTGATTAGCGATGGTGGCTCTCATTTTATTGAACATCAGCTTGAGTCATTGCTAAAGAAATATGGGGTACATCATAAGATTGCTACACCATATCATCCACAGATGAGTGGATAGGTAGAAGTCTTGAACCGTGAGATAAAGAGGATTCTTGAAAAGACTGTGTCAGGGGTAAGGAAGGATTGGGCGCTGAAGCTTGGTGATGCTCTTTGGGCTTATAGGACAACTTTCAGAGCGTTTGGAGTTTGATCGAAGGAGGAATCAACAAAACAGCGGTGACAACGCTGTTCATCACGAAATTACGGGTGTAATTTACATTACACCCGTGTTGTTATGTTGTTTTTTTTCTCCTTCTCTGATTTCTAATTATTCTAAACTATGATTCATTGTATTTTTTCCTCCATGCAAGCTTAACACTCTTTTGGGACATGGGGTGTAATCCCCTTGATTCTTAATGCTTAGATAACTCTTCTATTTTCGTCATGATAATTCTGCTATGATAATTTTACTTTTGTGATGGATTGTGCTTAGACTCTCTATAAGTCCATGTTACTAATTATGTTTTTAGAGTTTTCGCAATGAGATTGAAAGGTGATTTGCTTGAGAACTTGGAACCCTAGAATTGCATGTTAGGATCCCTTCCTTAGGTTAGATCTAATTTGATATGTTCTAGTAAATTAATTGCCATGATTATAACATGAATCTATAGATCGAGTCTATTTGTCAAACATGGAGATCTTGTGCGAAAGCAAGGATCGGAACGTTGGAGATCCATGAGTAAAACTAGTATTGAGGCTCGGATGCACGAAAGTGATCCTTGAGATTCTACTAGAGATTATCAACCTAGAATTCGGATGCACGAAAGTGATCTTGAGTTTTTTGTGATTTACTTTCATTAGCATTGGGACAGATCTTGCGCAAAAGCGAGGATTGGTCCCTACATGATTGTCTGCACGAAAGTAAGATAATTCCTTTGTGAAGTAAATTAGATCTTTATCGTAGCAAGATTTGATTGACGAACCTTTATTTATATCTTATCATTGAAATTAAGGTGGATGAAACCCTAGTCCCATGTTTATCTCTCTGATTATCCTTCGTGTTAGCTATATTGCTTACTTTCATCATATTCGGTTTACTTAGCTAGTGAGAAAATAATTATTTGGTAATTAACAATAAGGTCTCTGTGGATCGATATTTTTATTACTTCGATAATTCCGTGCACTTGCGGAAGCCTATCAAGTTTTTGGCGCCATTGCCGGGGACCTTAATTTTGTTAATATCAAAATAGTTGTTAGTATTGCTAGACAAAGTTTTATTTGTTTTAAGTTTTAACTTTGTTTTCTATTTTTGCAGGTTTCAGATTTTCACAGTTGTGACAGAGCTGTGATATCTAAATATTTGTGAATTTTCTTGTGTTTTAGATTTTCTATTTTTTTATATTCTGAAGAAAAAAAAATAATTTGATTGATTGGTGTTGGATTATCTCTTTGTTCCTTATAGATTTGATAAATATGTCATCACAATTCATGGACATCAGAAAGAAGTAAGGGATACATGCCTCAAGGTGAGCTTAAAGATTATTCACAGCTTACTATTGCAGAATACATGAAATTACACTCTCTCCCTCTTATTTATTGTAAAATTTGTAAAGGTAATGATCATTATTTTGATGAATGTCAATTTAGAAAGCATGCAAATCCCAGTAAAAGATTTGACGATCTTAAGGGGATGATTAGTCGACTTGCTTCTCAAGTAGAATCTTTAACTGCTAAATCTAAAATTTTGGAAACCCAGTTAGCACAAAAAGCATGTTTACTTGAGTTTGATCCAGAAACTGAAAAACTTGATTTAGAAAATTCCCCCACTGATTATAATTGTTTTCAGATGAAGCCTTATGTGAATATTCATGAATCTCACTCTGATTTTGATGATTATAAAATTGATTCCTTTGATAGTTTAGTTGAGGAAAAGTTTGAAGAAATTGAAATTGAAAAACCTTCTTTTGATGATAATTCTGATTTTGATAATATCTTGTTTATGGTTAAATCTGATGAGCTTGATAAAGGGTTGAAAATTATAGACATTGATGAACCCCACTGCGATTTTGGTGATATTGATGAAATTTATGATAAAACTCCTAAGGTTAACTCTGATTCTATTGTAAACATTGATAAATCTTATTTCTCATATGATTCTGATTTTGACTCTTCTGATGATGAATTATTTGTGGGGAAGCATGAGAAAATTAATTTTGAAGAGTCTCATCTTGACTTTAATGATGATTTTGAAATTGATAAATTGTTTGATGAAGTGCATGAAGAATCTGTAGATGATTTGAATATTGTGAAAATTGATGAATCTCACCATGTTGATATGTTGCCCATGTCTACCGTTGAATCTTGTGGTTTATTTGAAAAATTATGTTTTATTGAGGAATCTAATGAAAGACGTAAACATTATTATGATGATCCAATGCTTGATTATTTTGATCAAAGTCCTACTTCTATTGCTATTGAAAATATTAATCTGAAGAAAGGACTCATGATTTTACTTTTTGACAAACATAGGAAAATCATAAAGATTGCCATGAGAGGATTTGAAAATCTTAATTTCTGCATACTTGAGAAAGCCACATTGATCATGATTTGTATTGAATTTTGGATATTTGGATTAGTGGCTAAACTTTTAGGAAGAAGAAAATGCAGAAAATTATATGCTTTATACTTTGGAACCGATTCACCTGTTTCACCATGATATTGATTTTTGGTCAAGCTATGGACCTAAAATTAGCGCTTCTTGGGAGGCAACCCAAGCACTTTTGTCTTAGTTTAGTTTCTTTTATTTTAGTTTATTTTTAGAATTAATTTTTTTTTTATTTTTGCAGGGAAAGCAAATTTTTGCGCAAAATACGACACTGCCGTAATCTATTTCACGCCCGTAATCTGTGTTGATTTCTTCTCCCGAGAGTTTTATGGATTTTACAGTGGTACTGTATTCTCTTTACGGTACCATATTTGCTAACCGTTTTTGACTTCACGTGTCGTAATCTTGAGGGTTTTTGTTTCTGAAATTTTGTGAAATTACGGCACTGCCTTAAGACATTTTACAGTACCATATTTTAACTCTGCTTTCTGCTTATTTGCCTAGGTGTTTTCTCGTTGCGATTTTAAGAAACTAGGTTGCGAAAATTTTTAATTTTTGGCACAACATGGAAGTACTCATCTTTGTCTATTTATTGGATATTTTTGCTGAATTTTAAAATCCATGGATCTTTCTGAAACATATGCCAACTTATCGAATTTGATTAACTTTTGTGCAGTTTGTGCAGTTTTTAATTTTAGTAGCCTTCTTTCTGCTGATACCCTGAATTCCTGACAGATTTCGATCCTTTATTTTTTACATACCTGGGAAGATCAAGTTTTATTCTACTTTATGGTTTTGTCTGTTCTCTATTTGGATCATTAAATTTTATTCTAGGGTATGGCTACTTTTCATAAAAAATTCAAAAACTGCTTGATTTGCTCTCTATCTATTGTTGTTTCTTTTGACTCCAGATTTGCAGCACCTCCAGCTACCACTGCATCCGCCTCTGACATCAATGTTTCCAGCCGTCAACACTGGATCATATCACCAGCAGATTCTTATTTCTTTTGCTGCCTCTTATTCCATGATTTGATTTATTTATGCAGCAGACTCTTCATTAGTGACTGATTTTTTTTATCTATGCAACATTATTTTTGGCACCCACCAGCCGACGATCTCACCTCCAGGACTGTGGTCTCTAGCAGGCCACTAGAGATTACTCACTCTACTATCGACACCACCACCATCATTGCTAGCAGCTTTTCAGATAGCATCTGTTCCACCTCTGCTTCTTGCCTGCTCGACTCTTTCCACTGGCATTCTCTTCAGACCTCCGGCGACATCTCTGATTCTCCCGTGAGAAAATTATTTTTATCATTATTATTTTTTAGACTGTTTTTGATTTGAGCCTTATGTACCTTAAATTTTGCATAAAATTTTCAAAAGATACATCTTTGGACCCAGCTGCAATAGCCTGACAATGATTGAGCATGATCTATATAGTTTTGTAAGTATCGCTTGCGCTCTCTTATTAATGACTATTTCTTATAGTGCATCTTTGACTTTATCATATTTGTACTACTTATTGGTTTTCTCTTGAAAAATGATTTTATGGATATATGGAACTCATTGTTTTGATGATGATATTATTCAAATTTGTTGATAAAATTTATGGAAGCATATGATCCACTTTCTACTACATGATGGCATGATTTATTCCTTGATGATGTGAGTATTTATACTTGTGATTAGAGAAAAACCCTATCATGTTAGATTTATTTCTTCAATGCATATCTGTTTTTGAAATTTGACATTGGTTGATGCATAAAATTTTGGGTAGATGTGTTATTTGAGGGATAAAATCTAAAGGTGAACCTATTCTTTTGAATAAAATGAGTATCTGAGTATGATTTGTGAATTGATATCAATTGATCAACCTAGTAGATGTTTAGTCTATTTTTGCTATTTGTTGGGAAATAAGAATCCAAGATCCATAAAAATAGTGAGAGACTCCCCTACTTGGCACTATGTAAAATTGATAGTAGTACCTAAGACATGGGTTGAAGTCTATGCATGAAAAATAATGAGAGATAAAAAGAATAAGACTCCTCTACTTGGCACTGTGTAAAATTGACAGTGGTACCAAAGAAAAGAGTTGAAGTCAAAAATAAAAAGTATGTATCTATGTGGGTACATGCCATCTTTACAAAAATGCAAAAAAAAAAAAAATCATGTGTGGAAAAAGATCTTGGAAACCTAATTCCTGTAAACAAAAGCATGATAGATTTGAACTGAAAACTGGGTGAAATCATGAGATTGAAAATTCTATTTATTATACAAGTTGCAAAGTTTTATTTGATTGAATTGTGGATCTAGAGGGTTGAGTTCTAAGGATGATATGTTTACTTGAAGTTTTATAAAGCAATTGATGGAAATTTTCATTGATAGGTTGTATTTTAGAAATTTATTGAGCATGAAAAGGTTATTCTTTTAATCAAATTTTGATTACAAATTTTGATTTTTTTCTTGAGGACAAGCAAAGTTTGAACCTTATGTGTTTGATGACACCAAAATATGTAGTATATTTTGTATCATTTTAAATACCTTTTCATGCTAAATTGAGGATCTTTTATTTGTTTTTATGCTGAAGCCATCAAATATTGCAAAGTCTATTTCTATTTTGGTTTTTCATAATTTTCAGGCAAAAAGGCACTATTTTGGGCGTTTTTAAGCAAAATCAAATACATAGAAGAGTTCCCATCATGAAGAAGAAATCACACAACAAATTTCATGAAAATCAAAGCTAAGAACCAAAATACGGCAGTGCCGTAAACTATTTTACGGTACCGTATTTTCACGGCTACTGTATTATCAAGAACACGGCCGTATTTTGGTGATTTTCTGAACAGAAAGTTTTTGTGATTTTACGGCACTGCCGTAAAGAATTACACGGGCCGTATTTTCCAGCGTTTCAGACCAGAGTGTTCAACCGATTTTACGGCACCACCGTGAAGAAGTTTACGGTGCCGAATTTTGTGAAGACTTCAGACTAGAGAACTCGACTGAAATTATGGAACTACCGTAAATGATATTACGGTACCGTATTTCCCAACGTCTCCAGAACAGAACACTCAAGCTATTTTATAGCAGTGCCGTAACATATTACACTGCCGTAATTCCCAATCAAAAATGCGATTTTTACGAGTCTGAATCTTGTGCGGGCCATAACTTTTGATCCAGAGCTCCAAATCAAAATCCGAAAATTGTGGCAGACTCGTCTTTAAGAGGAGAAGACGCTCGAAGTCGAAGGGGAACGTTTATCCAGTATCGAGGGAGAAATTGCCAAGAGAGGCGGCTAGGGTTTGGCCTCGCGCCGAGAGGTGTAGAGGGCACCTCAGGCAGTGATTTTAACTCAGAAGCTTCTCCTAGAAGAGAGAAGGATGCCACAGAAGTTTCAGAGCATTTGGAGTCCGATCAAAGGAGGAATCAACAAAACAGCGGTGACAGCGCTGTTCATCACGAAATTACGGGTGTAATTTACATTACACCCGTGTTGTAATGTTGTTTTTTTTCTCCTTCTCTGATTTCTAATTGTTCTAAACTATGATTCATTGTATTTTTTCCTCCATGCAAGCTTAACACTCTTTTGAGACATGGGGTGTAATCCCCTTGATTCTTAATGATTAGATAACTCTTCTATTTTCGTCATGATAATTCTGCTATGATAATTTTACTTTTGTGATGGATTATGCTTAGACTCTCTATAAGTCCATGTTACTAATTATGTTTTTAGAGTTTTCGCAATGAGATTGAAAGGTGATTTGCTTGAGAACTTGGAACCCTAGAATTGCATGTTAGGATCCCTTCCTTAGGTTAGATCTAATTTGATCTGTTCTAGTAAATTAATTGCCATGATTATAACATGAATCTATAGATCGAGTCTATTTGTCAAACGTGGAGATCTTGTGCAAAAGCAAGGATCGGAACGTTGGAGATCCATGAGTAAAACTAGTGTTGAGGCTCGGATGCACGAAAGTGATCCTTGAGATTCCACTAGAGATTATCAACCTAGAATTTGGATGCACGAAAGTGATCTTGAGTTCTTTGATTGATGATTTACTTATCTTTGGCATTGGGACAGAACTTGCGCGAAAGCGAGGATTGGTCCCTGCATGATTGTCTGCACGAAAGTGAGATAATCCCTTTGTGAAGTAAATTAGGTCTTTATCGTAGCAAGATTTGATTGACGAACCTTTATTTATATCTTATCATTGAAATTAAGGTGGATGAAACCCTAGTCCCATGTTTATCTCTCTGATTATCCTTCGTGTCAGCTATACTGCTTACTTTCATTATATTCGGTTTACTTAGCTAGCGAGAAAATAATTATTTGGTAATTAACAATAAGGTCTCTGTGGATCGATATTTTTATTACTTTGATAATTTCGTGCACTTGCGGAAGCCTATCAAGTTTTTGGCGCCATTGCCGGGGATTAGTCCTAGGTACATGCCAAACAACTTTGGTCCTATCAGTCCGCAAGTGCACGGATACTCGAAGTAATAAAATAAATATCAATCCCACAGAGAGACTAGTGCTGTCAAGTACTGAATAATTGTTTTTCTTACTATCTAGGCAATCGAATAATAGCAAAGCAAGAATCGAAGACACAAGGAAAATCACTATCAGAGAGAAATTGGGACTAGGGTTTCATCCACTTTGATTTTCAAGACTAGATAAGAAATAAAGAATTCATCAATCAAATCCTAAAATGATATTGGCATAATTTACCTAAAAAGGGATTATCCCACTTTTATGCAGATAACCATGCAAGAATAAATCCTCGCTTTCGCGCAAGATTCATCCTAAGCTAAAGATAGGTAAACCATCAGACGAAGAATTCAAGGATCACTTTCATGCATCGTAATTCTAGGTTGATTGCCTCGAGTGGAATCTCAAGGATCACTTTCATGCATCCGAGACTCAACACACGTTCTAGCTATGGTTCTCCAACGTTCTGATCCTCACTTTCGTGCAAGATCTCCACATTTGATGCAATAATTCAATCCTAAGATCATTAATTATCATCAAGGCAATTACTCATCTAAAATAACAAAACAAGAACTTAACCTAATTTCTTACGGTGAGTTCCTATTAGTCAATTTTAGGGTTCCAATTCTCAAACATATCACCTTTCGGTCCTTAATGCAAGAATTCTATTCATGATGACAAGAAATAAACTAAGAAAAATCTTAGAGCAGTAATCTCATAGGTAAAAGTATCAAAGTAGAACTATCATGATGAAATAAAAAGAGTTATAGTCATTAAGAAAATCAAAGGGGATTACTCCCCCATGTCCCAAAAAAAGTTTAAGCTACCATGATGAAGACATTACAAAATTCCATAGTTTCAGAAAATCAAAAATCAATAAAAGAAGGAGTTTTTAGAAAATACAGCACGGCTGTGAAGTATTCCACGGCCGTAATTTGCAAGAGAAGTCGTGAATAGTGTGGCACGAGCTTCTTCCTTTGATTTCTCCTCGAATCGATCTCCTTTCCTTCTGAAACTTCAGGCATGTTGTCTCCTTCACCAAGCGAAGCTTCAGTATGAAAATCATGGCTGGAAGTGCTCTGGATTGATCGCGGCGGCGAAACCCAAGGCGGCGGCGTGTTCGGTGATTTCTCCCTCGACAGTTAACGAAATTTGGGGCTTTTCGTGTCTTCACAATCCTCTCCTTCCCAGCTCCTCTTTTCCTTTTTTCAGTCTTTTGTTTTAAGCTTTGGATCAACAGCAATAATCTCCGCAAAATTCGCGCGTCAAAATTGACCTAGGAGTCGCGTTCAAAAACCGGAATACAGTAGTGTAATATCTTACGACACTGCCATAAAATCCCTCGACTGTTCTTTTCTGAAAGTGCTGGAAAATACGACACCGTAATATGGTTTACGGCCGTGTCGTAAAATCGGCTGAACTCTCTGGTCGGATACGTCGGGAAAATATGGCCCGTGTAATTATTTACGGCAGTGCCGTAATTTCAGGAAAACTTTCTGTTCTGAAGACGTTCCAAAATACAGCCCGTAAAATGGGTTACAGTAGTGCCGTAATTTCAGCAAAGGTCTCTGTTTGGAAAATCACTAAAATATGGCCGTGCTCTCGATAATACGGTAGCCGCAAAAAATACGGTACCGTATTATAAATACGGCACTACCGTATTTTGGTTTTCTGCCTCGATTTGCGTGAAATTTCTTGGGTGACTTCTCCTTGATGATGAGAACTATTCCATGTACTTGATTTTGCTTGAAAATGCCTTAAATAGTGTCTTTTTGCCTGAAAAACATGAAAAACCAAAATAGAAGTAGACTTTGCAATATTTGATGGAATCAACATAAAAACAAATAAAAGATCCTCAATTTAGCATGAAAAGGTATCTAAAATGAAGCAAAATATACTACATATTTTGGTGTCATCAAGTGATCTGAGGTCATGAGTTATATTATACCACGAGTTGGTATACTTTAAATCTGTTGTGATCAAGTATCAATAACGATTTAAGTACCATGCCACTAACTGGCTTTCTCCAAAAAAAGAGAAGAGAGAGAAAAGACTTCTCTACTTGGCACTACTAAATTTGGTAGTGGTACCGAAGAGATGAGTTGAAGTCTAATAATAATAAAAATAAAAAAGGGAGAAAGCTATAGGTTGAGTGGATAACTCCGTTGACCTTATGATTGAAACTACGAGTTAAATTATACTACTTTATAGTATACTTTAAACAATGTTATGATGCTAACAGAGGAGACACATGATAGTTTAAAGACCAAATTGCTCTAAAAATCTCTTATTTTTAATATCACCAAATGACTTGAAGTAAATTTCTGTCTATTGAGTAAAGAAGATTTATTATGTCTAGAGTATTTGATGCTTAATACATGAAGAATGAATATTATGATATGAATTTTTAGTTTTACCTTTCTTGGATTGTAAACTCTTGATAATTTATTTATTTTGTGATTTTTTTTAAATTACTTGGGTTCTGAAAATTGATTACTTGAATTGTGAACTAAGAGCATTATTAAAGGGAGAATAAAAACATGTTCCTTATCTTTACATTCTCCATACATATCAAAATATTGCTTGAGGACGAGCAAAACTTTAAGCCTAGGGTATTTTGATGAGTTACATTTACATCATATTTTTGCTGCATTTTTTATGATATTTTGGGCTTATTTTATGATTTTATACCAATTTTTAGTATTTTTACTTCACTTTGTATAGAATCTTCACTTCCCTTAGTTTTTATGAGAATGCAAGTAAAATGACTTAAAAATAATGGATTTCAAGAGTTTTGTAGCCAAGGCATGATTCCTGAAGAGATTACGAGTTTGCTCGTCAAATTTGGAGCAAAAGGGTTAAAAATGTGACTTCCATTGCCTTGGCCATGAGTTTTTCGGCCAGCCGTGAGTTTTGCGTTCAAAGGTCGAAAATGCAGCTAAGTTAAAAAGTTCATGAAAAATTTCATGGGTGAGGCCGTGAATCCTTCACGGTCCGTGATTCTTTCTGTGTACAAAGAGTCTTATTCATAGAAACATTTATGGCCGCAGCAATAAAGTGTTTATGGGCTATGAGTTTTTCTGCCCCTTCGAGTTTTTCACTCGATTTGACTCCAAATGAAGCCGAATTTGAACCAAACTCTCTAGATTTGTTCCTTGAAGTGTTCCAAACTGATTAAAAAGGAAGAATTTTAGAGGGCAAAAGGGACTCTTTTTTAGACGAAGACAATCGGCGGTGGCTGTTAGGGCGAAACTCGGTTCCATAGTAGATTTTCGGCAAGATTTCACGCAAAAGAGAAGATTGATTACTTCTTCTTCATCTCTAGATCGATTGTAAGCTTTTCTAATTGCTTTCTTAGTGAATTCTTGTAATTTTGATAGGATTTGAATGCAAGTTTATTCAATATACATGTTGTTAACTATGAACACGAGTGAGTAAACCTTATTTTGAGATTTAGGGATTTAGCCCACTGATGCTTATGAATTAAAAATTGTGTTTTTACTCTTTGTTAAGATCATTATAGTATTGATTTGTTCAAAATTGTGTTTACTTCGTAATTTACTCTAGCCAAGTATATTTGCATTTTAGACGTTGCAAGAAGGACCGGGAGGTGAATCACAATGTTGGATCTATTCTATTCAAACCTATGAATCCAATCATGGGAGTAGTTTGAATTCATTTGAAGGATTTACATGGTTTTTCATAGAACTTAATGGGTCTAGTTACGTTAACTGTCATGAGAGTAGGGAGTTAGCGTATTTAGATCCTGGATTATGCTTCAGGAGGAGGTAATCTATACCTTAGGAAAAACCCCTTTCAAAACTATAATTTTCTATTCAAAGGTTTATTTTCATAAAATTCATACTTGTCAGTGTGGTGAAACCCTAAGTTCCGATCTTTCAAAATCTAATTTTCCCTAGAACACCGTTTTCTTTGCTTTTCGTACTTAGAGCCAAAAAACAAACCATGATTTGTTTAGCCTAGATTTAGACATGTCGTATAATCAGTACTTGACCGCCAGATCCTTGTGGGAACGATCTTAATTTTATTACTTCGATAAATCTGTGCATTTGTGGACGCATCAAGGGAGCAAGCTCCAGGACAAGTCATCGCACGATGTCCCCTGGCAGAGATCTATCGCGGTCAGTGCTATCGAAGCCGCCATAGTGCCCTTCAGCAACGTGACCTCCACCCGGCATGCCTCTAGCTCCTCAGTGAGTCGAGTCACCTGAGCTACGAGGCGCTCGTTGGAGACAAGCAGTGTGGACACGACCCCCCACCAAAGTGCAGGGGCCTAAAGCCCCATCTCCAACTATGTCCTGGAGGGACGATAGTCTACTGTCCGTCGAAAACACTATATGCACACAAGCAGTTGGGTTAGATGAAATACGAGTACAACGCTTGTACAAGTTGGAACGCGCAGACCCTGGCCTCTGATACTAAGTAGTCATGCCCTAAATTATGGTAACCAATTTTTTTATATTTATACACGGGAGTCAATGCTTGACTCGAGTCCAAACATGCCCACGCAAGGGCACCATGGTCGTAACTGTGAGATTGTGTGCGACTAGCAGGGAAGGTTCCTCGAATCGACCCCCAACCCGACCAAGGACTCCACAGGGATCTCTACTATCCCAACACGACTCTGATCAACGCTCACAATTTACCGATAATCGGTTTCATTGAGTCGAACTGGGTTCACCCAAACCCAAAATGGGCCCACCTGTAATTGACCGCATCAGACGTGGTCCACAATAGCAACTAAACACGCTCGCTTCCCAGAGGAAGCAGAGGGGAGTAGCCAGACGTACTGCGTTGGGGAGCTAGACTCACCCACTCGTCTGCTTGCTACGTCGACAACTAGCGTCCGCAGACAGTCGTCCATACAGCTTGCACGTCAGTAATGGAGAGGACCCAGCCAGTGCCTCGCTCTCACGTCGGTGAAGAGGTCGGACGACGCTCCACAAGTGACATCACACATAGGTGACGACGAAGCCGACAGCCTCATCTTTCTCATGCACAAGCGAGAACGATCGGAGGGGAAGGGTTACCCATAGGCAACCGGCCCAAGGTGGCCAGCTTCGGTCGCATGTAGGTGACAACCGGCACCGATGAGGTAATGCTCGCACATAGGTGAGCTCGACGAGAAGGAAGCTCTGATGTGAAAGGAGGTGCCATCCTCGTCACCGCTCACTCTTATTGGCAAAGAAGGCTCCGTCAACATCCACCCGGCTGGCCGTTTGAATGGAGGGTGCTCATCTCTGGGAGCAATGCCACATGGAGGCGACGAACCCAAGGAGATGATATGCGTTGGTGGACGACAGGGAGGAAGGAGGAACGGGCCTCGTGCGCAGGCGAGCTCAGAGAAGAAAAGGGAAGCTCCACACATTGGCATAGGGAGCTCGTCCAGTGAGCAACGAGACATAGCCGCACGTAGTCGAGTCCGAGGCCGGGAGTTCACGCATGCAGGCGGCTGGTGCTTGATGTGTGTTGTACTATCACACAACTAACCGCAAGCCTGACAGTTTTGTCGTGATGGTAATAAAGTGTCGATCCCATAGGGACAATGATCAATTACCAAGTGATTATGAATCGATATCTAGACAATCAATTAAGTGGTTTGAAATTATGAAAAGTAAAGCAAATATAACTAAAAGTAAACCAAATTTGGCAAGAGAAAGTTTTTGGTAGAAAATAGGGGTTAGAGATATCGGAACATCGGGTTCGTCTCATTGATGAATCTTAAATTCAAATGAGTTAGAATTATAGCAAAGCAATTTTAAATGCACTCAAAGAAATATCAAAAGGTACAGATTACCCTCTTTTGACGGTGTAATCCGGTATCAATCTAGATCGGTGTCCTACTTTCATGGCAAACAGGACCTAGATTGATCCATTGGGTTCGGAGATACTATAAAATTCCTCACACAAATTCCGCCCCATTTCTTGACGGCTCAGAGTATGTTCGAACTAGCAGATCTAGTGTCTCAATTCATCTTTTGGTCCTTCTTGTGGCGCCTAAGAAAAGTAATTGCGTGGCCAATGCAACACTAACAGTAAAATAGCATAAAACGAATAAACACAAGATAAAATTTGTATTGCTATGAAATAACAAGTTCGAACAAAAGATACAAACAACGAGACTACACCCTTAGTTCCGATAAAGAGATTACGCTATTATAGCGTCGTTTGAGTACAAATCTCTATAAGAAGAAGAAAATATAAAAAATAATTGAAGATAGAAAACCACAAACTCTTCAAAAGGGGTTGCAATCTTCTTCCATCAAGCCTTTTGGAATGTAAGCACAAGATATCTTCTTCTCCCAAATTTTCAGAACTTCACACCAAGCCAAGACTCATCGCCAATGCAAGAGGCTTTTCACACTTTTTAGAGAATATAATCCAACTTCTGAACGTGTGACTTGATAGCTCTCTTAATTAGCTACGTTTTGACGCCTTAAACGTCCAAAACGGAGCTATAATGAGAGAGTTATGGCTCTTTTAAGTTTAGGCTGCAGAAGTGTGATTATGGGTGTAATGAAGATTACGGGCATGACTGTAATGTCAGCATCAATTCTCTTCGGCTCTTGAAACATTCATACACTTATGGGCCATTAAAAGCTCATTGTAATGACACCAAAAACGCCCAAATTGGAGTTGTAACGAAAAAATTATGACCGAATTAATGCAGCCCTTCAACACACTTAATGCTCTTAACACCATTACGGGTGTAATGAGATTATGGCCATGCCTATAATTTCTGTAACGAACTCCATTTCATCTGAAATTTTGCGTGTGAATTGACCTTTGACTTGACTTGGATTTCGGCCATAGTATGATATCAAAGGTCACCGATGTGAAGATTACGGGCATGGTGAAATTATGGCTATACCCGTAATGTCTTTTGTCAAAGTTTTCGTCTTACGAAAGACTTCTTTTGGGAAAATTAAGGGCACACCTTCGGAATATGATTATGCATGAATGAAAATGGGATTCTTGGGAATTTAAACTAGAAATTACGGTCATAATGCAGATTATGGTCTCGGTCGTAATTCTTGAAATTAGCTCCGTTTGAAGCCAAACTTCTCGTCAAGGTTCTTGATTCACTCAGGGATGTAAATATACTTCCAAATAGCTCTAGAAATGAGTGAATTATCTTATATTCATCAAACATGACAAGAAGTGAAGCTTCTGAAGAAAATCAATGAAATAAGCCAGAAAAAGATGTAAAAATATGAAAATAGGTCTCGATTCACAAGTAAATATGGGTCTAAAATCTCCTAGGCATAGATCATTGATTATCCTCAAGCAAATAAAAGTGGTAATCCAAAAAAGATGAAATCATGACAAGCTTGTAAAATATTATGTCCGAGGGAAAATATCATTATGAATAAATCTTAGTAAGTCAGGGAAATATCATTCAAGATAATCATCTATCGTCAGGAGTAAGAGTGTGAAGATCCAAGACCAAAGTCAAATAAGACTTACCTCCACGAGATGCAATAATCTCCTGTTTGGAACCTGCACTATGTTCAAACCTGATTCAACCAAAAACACGAGTTGGAAAACATCAATGCACTCTTTATTTTTGTTTTATTTTTATCCTCTCAATTTTATTTTGACTTCAACTCATTTCTTAGGTACCACTACCAATTTTACGCAGTGCCAAGTAGAGGAGTCTTTTTTTAAAATAGACTTCAACTTATATCTTCGGTACCATTGCCAATTTTTCGCAGTGCCAAGTAGAGGAGTCTGTTTTATTTTCTTTCTTTTCTTCTTTTTTTTTGTTGTTGTTGTTTTTTTTTCAATAAAATTTCAAGATTTTGAGAGGAGATCATAAAGTAAGTGCATTGATTATTTCCAACATATAGCAAGGAGAATCAAGTAGATAGAGTTATATACTTCCACGGAAAGTTCATATCATGCTTTGAAAGGAAAATTCTTGATCAAAAATTGGATCTACCACTCCACTACCTTTCTCCATCATATAAGATAATCAAATGAAATTCCTGACCCAGAACTAAGATTCAAAACATATGATGTCCATGGAGTCAATATAAATATGAAGCTCTCATGATTTCCATTGAAAATCAGAACAGTATCAGCATGTGAAAGTAATCGCAGAGTATAATCCAATATCGGAAAGCAAGGGTGTATCCAGCATCAAAACAAGGAGAATCAAAACAAAACACAAAGTGTTGTAATTATCTAAAAAGTTTTAAATCAAGACAAACCAAAGTGAACCCTCTATCTCCTAGACTTGAAATATACATAGCATATAAAGATCAAAATTTGGAGATATGGGTGGAGATACTCACAAGATCAGTTGGAGTCATTGTCTATGCTCATCTCAGCACATTCCTCTTGAGGGTCGTCCTCATCGACATCATGAGAATTCAGCAGGACTCCCAGAGAAGTTGGAGAAGCTGTTGGCATTTGTGGATTTGAACAACTTTGCACATAGGAAAGCCAAAGACAGCATGCGGCCTTGGTATAGCGTCCGATGAGGAGGGCAGAACGGCAGAAGAAGAAGACTGGTAGAATGTGGTTGCAGGTATGTGCATAGTAGACTTCCGTGCTCCAATCTTACATTTGGGGGCCATTGCAGATGAAAGAGAAAGCAGCAGTGAGAATCGTACCAAAGTGTGGAAGAGCCGAGAGATCTGGTTGGATGAAGAGATTAGAAAGGTGGAAGTCTTCTCAGCACTCTTATGTAGCACGTTGATGCGGAGCTGATGTGTGTCTCGGCAGATAAAATCGAAGGATGAAAAATGGATATCAGCCGAACTGGAGGTAGTAGCCCTTTTTCTAGCGCCATGGATGAAATCAGAGACGGGAATTGGGTGATCAGCGTCTGTAGAGGTAGCAGCAGCATCGGGAATCTCATGAATAGAGAAGGTCGAGCAGTGGAGAAGAAATTGTTCTTGATACTTCTTTTAAATAGTAAACGGCCTGATTTCTAAATGGAAGAGGCGGAGGCATTAATCTCACGCTACTGCAGTGTGATTTCGCTGAAGGCGCAGCTGCGGAAGGAGGAGCGACATCCAATTTAATCCAAGAAAGCTAGAGAACGGCAAACGGCTTCATGAAGGTGCGGGCGTTCCAGGGCGACGACTGCTTTCAGTTCAGAGTGTTTCCACTTTGATGATTGAGAAGGGAGGCGTTTCTGCCGCAAAGGGAGACGTTTTCAGTTGAAGCTGGAGAAAAGGGGACGGCGGTTTCTGCTGCAAATTGATGAGGTCATCGCAGTAAAGCTGTCGACTTCAAAAGAAGGGAGTGATGGTTTTGTCGTGATAGTAATAAAGTATCTATCCCACAGGGATAGTGATCAATTACCAAGTGATTATGAATCAATATCTAGACAATCGATTAAGTGGTTTGAAATTATGAAAGGTGAAGCAAATATAACTAAAAGTAAACCGAATATGGCAAGAGAAAGTTTTTGGTAGAAAACAGGGGTTAGAGATATCGGAACATCGGGTTTGTCTCATTGATGGATCTTGAATTCAAACGAGTTAAAATTATAGCAAAGCAATTTTAAAAGCGCTCAAGGAAATATCAAAAGGTACAGATTACCCTCTTTCGATGGCGTAATCTGGAAAGAGATGTAAAAACATAAAAATAGGTCTCGATCACAGGTAAATATATGTGTAAAAGAGTATAAAAATATGAGACATCAGTGCTCAGACGGAGGGAAGACGACGCGAAGACAGGAGATCCGCCGAGAATCGCATGCTTGACTGGGGAGAAAAGCTGGAAGGGAAGCAGGGAGGTACCTCGGCAATCACACAGACGCCAGCTCCTTCTATTCAGAGAAGTGATTGCCGTTAGCACCTTCCGAGGCAGTCTGGACATTGGCGCTGGCTGCTACGGCGGCGGATGCGAGAGAGACGAAGATGAGGCAGAGTTGGCCACGACGTTCCACCACTCACCCACACCACCGGAACGCTATGGGGACTCTACCGATGATGTCTGGTGACGAGGAAGTCAACGTTGAAATCCTCCATAAGGGCCTTCCAGCCCTTGCTAGAGTTTATCTTGCGTTTAGGAGACCAAGGGTCAATCTTACCGTATTTAGCTTGATAGAGATTGACCCAAATGTTCTATTTGTTATTGAGAAAATCCAAAATTCTTTTACAGTTAATAGCAGGGCGCATGAGGTTAAGATCTTTAACATGGATGCCGCCCAAGTTTTTAGGTCTAACCAGCGTTTGCCAATTGATGAGATGAAGACCTCTTTTGAGATTTTCTTTAGCCCACATAAATATTCTGATCGAGGCATTCAGTTTTATCAAATGCGATCTACTAAGCCCATTAGTAACTATGTTGTGGATGGGAATGGAAGAAAGGACACTTTTGGCAAGAGTTATTCTACCAGCTTGGGAGAGGATACGCCCTTGCCAGGTCAGCATCCTACTTTGGATCTGATCCATGCTTTCGTTAAACGTTTGAATCGGACTTTGGGTGGGGTTGATGTTAGAGCCAAGGTATTCAAAAGGGAAGTTACCCTGTCGAAGACCAAGGACTTTGGAAATATCATTTCTAGTTTGTCTTGGGTAGCTTCTTGGGAACAAGATTCTAGTTTTAGAAGCAATGACTTTCAAGCTAGTAATATCATAGAATTCATGAAGGATTTTCTTGATGTTAATGCAAGATTTTCTACAGGCCAGTAAAAGGAAAATGTCACATTTCTCATCAGCATACATAAGATGAAAAATGTGACATTTTCCTTTGATATTGAAGGGGGTGATCCTTTTAGTTTGGCAAGCGTGATTAAGGAGGATACTGAGGATATTAGTAGTTATAACAAAAAAGGTAAGGATAAAGTGGGTCTCCTTGCCTAATGCCACGGTTGCCTTTGAAATATGGAGAGAAGTCCCCATTTATACTACAGGTAAAGGAAGGAGAGTACACACAAGCTTCAACCCACTTGATAAATTGAGAAGGAAAACCAAGGAGATCCATAGCAAGGGAATTTGCCCTCCTTTTCATAGAGTCAAAGGCTTTTTCAATGTCAATTTTGATAAGAATCAAGGGATTCTTTGATTGAGAAAAGTGCATGCTATGAGCAAGCTCTTGAGTAATGAGAATGTTATCATGTATATTTCTGTCTTTAATGAAAACAGCTTGTTCCAAACTAATGAGATTGGGAAGAAGAGGTTTGATTCTATTCGCTAGGATCTTGGAGAGGATCTTGTAATTGACATTACATAAAGCAATATGTCTGGAATCTTGAATTTTCCTAACCTAGTTCGATTTAGGGATGAAGATAAGTTGTATTTTAGCCCAATTAGAAGGAATAGCATAGTTTTGCTGGAAATAAGTGATAGCTTTGAGAAAATCATCTTTTATGAGGATCGAGTAATGTTTGTAAAATTCATTAGTAAAGCCATCAGGGCTAGGGCTTTTGCCAATTTTCAGCTCAGTGATGACAAGATTACTTTCCTTAGCAGTGAAAGGAGTAGTAAGTTGAAAGCAAGTTTCATCAGGAAGGTAAGTTTTATGTCTATTAAGGATCGCAGAGCAAGAGTTAGTAAGTCTTGGGTGGGTAGCATTCTCATCCCAAAGAGAAATATAGAAGTGGTGGAAAAGCATTAGGATATCATTTGTATCAGTTGGGGGGGGGGACCATTCTCAACATTAATGTATCTTATGACGTTTTGTCTTTTTCGATTAGAAACCATTTGATGGAAAAACTTGGAATTGACATCCCCATACTTAAGCCAATTACATTTAGCTAAGGTATGCCACTTTAAGTTAATTTGACGGTAAGCGCCTTAGCTTTATTAGTGAGCATATGAAGTTGTATATCATCATCCGGAGTAAGAAAGTTGTTAGATTCAAGGCGCTCAAGGTCAGTAATTTTTTGGAGGGTAGTTTTCAAAGCAATTTCAAGACTACCAAGAGACGTTTTGCTCCAAAGTCTAAGGTCCTTTTCAATGGTGTTGAAGCGGGTTTCAAATAAGGGGTCAGAATAATTATTAAAACTCCAGGCCTTCTTGACAATGTGATGAGCTTCGATATAATTGTTCTAGAGAGCATGATATCCAAAGGGAGGCCTCTTAAAAGTGGAGGAAAAAATTTTTATAAGAAGAGGACTATGATCAGAAGCAATTCTAGGCAAGTGAGTGCCTACCGTGTTGTTAAAAAGTTTAAGCCAGTTGTTATTGGCGAGAGCTCTATCAAGACGATAGAGAATTTTCCCAAGACCCTTACGGTTGTTAGACCAAGTATAAGGGTTAGAGTCATAGCCCAGGTCAGTGAGACCATGAGTATAAATGAACTATTTCAAAGTAATAATAGAGTTATTGAGAACAAAAGGAGAACAACCCCGTTTCTCCTCCGCATTAAATCCTGGAAATCTGACGAACAGAAGAGGCGGCGGCAATTTTTTGCCTGTGGAAGGAGGAAAGGGCGGCGCCCATTGGAGCAATGTCGATTTCAGTTGAAGAGCAACGATGCTTTGATGATTGAGAAGGGAGGCACTATTTTCCTTTAAGGCTAGAGGCAGGCATTGCGGCAGTTTGAAGTCAGATTGATGAAGGGCGGCGCGGCATGGATGACTTCTCTAGCATGTGACTCGTCTCACGCTGATTTCTATTGAAAAAGATGAAGAGCAGCGATAGTTTCAGTGGTAATAAATGGAGGTCGACGATGCTTTGATGAGCGGAGGTGGAAAAAGGGGGGCCCATAAACCCTCAATGATCCTGGATTTTTATTGCCATGATCTGCTTATCAAAATATGAATGGCCTCCTATTCAGCCATATCACGACCGTAAAGGATATTACGACTGTGCCTGTAATCCCAGATTTTTTTTAATGGAATTGCGAGAGACCAGGTTATTACAGCCAAAGTAGTAATCTTGCAAGCAACTTCAAATAAATAACATACATCAGATATAACAAATTAAAATTAAAGAAATAAAAATAAAGCACTTGGTTTGCCTCCCAAAAAGTGCTAGTTTAGGGTCATTAGCTTGACCGTAGTGTAATTCAAAGTTTAGAATGTGTAAGTCAGCACCAAGGAATGCATACCTTAAATTGTCAGACAGTGATTTCAGGTATAGGTTTCTTTCAGTAGTTACCAGGGGTGCTTCCTCATGTAGGTTTTTAGATTTTTACCATTATCGAATTGATTCGTTTAGTAGAATCAAGGACTTTCACAAAAGTTTGAGTTTCTTCATTGTCCTTCTCAGCTTGACTAGAACATCCTCTAAAATTTCCATCGGCTTTCACACAAAATGATCAGCAAGTTGTAATAATATGGCTATTTCTTCTTAAACTTAAAAAAATTGATAGTGAATATTTCAAAAAGACTATGAAAAAGTAGAGTTACACTAACAGAATGAAAACTAAATTACTAAAAAAAAGTAAGAAAAGAAACAAAAATAAACAGGATAAGTCTACTCTATCAACTCTTAAATCACTTCGATATTGATTGTCTGTCCCTGGCAACGGCACCAAAACTTGATGTGTAGTTTATCTACTACTATCTAACCGCAAGCGTAACGGTTTACCATAGTAGTACTTAAGAGTTGATCCCACAGGGTCAGGAATCAAGTACCGAGTGATTGCAAATCAATAGCTAGACAATCGGGTGAATGTTTTGGGTTTTCATAAAATAAATCAAAATACAACAAAATACAAATGCTAGCCGAATCAAGCAAGTGAAAGTTTTCGATAGAAAACAAGGTTTAGAGACATCAGAACTTTGGGTTCATCTCGTTGGTGGATCTTAAACTCAAACAAAATAATATCATAATAACGCAATATTAAAGTATTCAAGGAGATATCCAATGGTACAGATTACCCTCTTTCGACAGTGTAATCCGGTATCAATCTAGATTGGCGTCCTACTTTCGTCGCTAATCAAATCTAGACATATCCAATGGGTTCAGAGATATTATAAAGTTCCTTATACAAATCCTACCCCATTTCTTGATAGCTTAGAGCATGTTCGATAAGGCAGATCTAGCGTCGCAATTCACCTTTCGGTCCTTCTTGCGGCGCCAAAGAAAAGTAATTGCATGGCCAATGCAATACTAGCAGTAAAACAGCACAAATCAAATAAACACAAGATAAAATTATATTTGCTACGAGAAAATAAGTTCGAACATAAGATACATTGATGCAGCTACTATAGGAGGGTTGGTCCTTAATGCCGTCCTCTATGGTGTTTACACAATGCACAGAAATCGTGAGAGGGTCTTGAGACGAGGGAAGTCAAATCGCTCAGAAAATATAGCAAGAAACACGGGAAATCGGCGCAAATGCGTTTCGAGGCAATACCAATGCGAGAGAAATCCAACGGCACCCAAAATTACTAAAATTCACTCACTAACATTTAGAGCAATTTTAAGCAAAGCACGAACAGGGACTGCAGATCCCGGGGTTAGCTCGCGCGCCTATGCACCTGCGATCAAACCAACGAACAGGAAAACCGTCCACGACTCCGACGCTCGGATGCTCGTGGGTGAGAGGGCGAACGAAAACACAACTCGGAAAGAGCGTGTAGAAACAGGCGAACCTGACCCACTCAGAACGGTGGGATTTACTCTTCAAAAAGCAAGAAAGACTTCGAGTCGAGACACCGGTCGCCGACTCTTACAAACTCTGAAGACGAGGCTACTTCGTCTTCCACACAAGCTGAAGGCACACTCGCTCACCAGGAAAACTCTACCTCTAAGAGAACTAAGGGAGAATGCTGGCCAGCCCCTCTCTTTTATAAGATAAAGAGGGGTAAACAAGACAAAAGGGCAGCATCTCAATAACTAACAACCAAAAAGTGGTCAAGCTGCCATAAAAAGACAAAACAAAATAAAATCCTACCAACTACCATCTACTCTTGTAGGGGCGCAGGTCCTTTGGTTCTTCAGCCTACGAGGTGGTTGCGACAACGGTTAGACGCGCTCAGAGCACATCGCGACAAAGCAGCAGAATTTTGAAGTACTGGGCTGCGTAACGATCGTCGCGGCCTTTTCTAGGGCCGTGTTGCTGATGTGGTTGTGAGGCCCATTTGGGATTGGGCCCTTTGAGGACTGGCTTGTAGCGTCCTTGGGCCAGGTCACTTCGGTGTGGATGGAGAGTGGGCTGATCACACCCACGAAGCGGTCCGCTGGGTGAGTGGGCGTTGGGATCGCCGGATAACTACCTTGTTGGGTTCCTTTGGGTCTTCATGAGGTGAATTAACATGGTAGGTTGGGTTGTATACATCGAAATGGGGTTGTTGAGGCAGTTCTGCGGCTTCGGGTAGCTGTCTACCGGACCCACGGGGTGTGGCTTTCGTCGCTGGTTGACCCGAGGAACATTCTGTGGGATTTCTTACTTGTGCCTGTGGATCTTCAGGAAGTTGTCCGCAGAACTCTCAGGGCGAGGTTTTCGTCACTGGGTGACCCGAGGAACTTTTTGTGGAAAGCCTAACTTGTGCCTGGGGACCTTCATGTAGTTGTCTGCGGGACTCTCGGGGTGAGGTTTTCATCGCTGGGTACCCCGAGGAACCTTCTGTGGAAATTCTGACTTGTGCATGTGAATCTTCAGGAAGTTGTTTGTAGGACTCTCGGGGCGAGGTTTCCGTCGCTGGGTACCCCGAGGAACTTTCTGTGGAAAACTTAACTTGGGCATGTGAAGTATCCGGTAGTTGTCCGCAGGACTCACGGGGCGTGGCTTCCGTCGCGGGGTACCCCATGGAACTTTCTGTGGAAACCTTTTGGGGCACCATTGGGGCCAGATTTTCCCCTTCCTTCATGCGGTATGCTCCTACATCATACACGCAATGAGATTACACCCTAGTTTCGATAAAGAAGATTAGCTAGCATAGTGTCGATTCAGTACAAATCTCTATAGGAATAGAAGAAACTAAAAAGAAGATAGAAGAAAGATGAAGCAAACTCTTCTGAAAAAGCACTATAACTATCCTTCAAATCTTCTAGAATAGAATGCATGGTTCCTTCCTCCTCCCTTGTTATTGATGACACTGAAATTTATAGTAAATTCTATGCCATTTTGATAGATATTTTTGTGTCCTATTTACACTCTTCGCTTATTTTTATGCCTTTTTTTATCAAATACTGCGGAATCTAAACTTTTTTAGTTTTTGATAATTTTCAGGTAAAAAGGCACGATTTTCAGGCATTTTCAAGCAATTTCAGATGCATGAATGAATTCCCACCATCAAGAGGAGATTACATGTCAAATTTCATGAAGATTGGAGCTTCATACCAAAATACGGTAGGGCCATAATCTATATTACGGTACCGTATTTTCACAGCTACCGTAATATCAGAGCGCTACCGTAATTTGAGAATTTTTCATCCAAAAAGTTTTTCGGAAATTACGGCACTACTGTAAGGATTTTCACGGGCCGTAATTTAGAGTGATTTCCGACCAGAAATTTTAGCTGAAATTACGGCACTGCCGTAACCTATTTTACAGTGCCGTAATTGCCAGACAGTTTCAATCAGAGAACTCGACTGAAATTATGGCAGTGTCGTAACCAGAAACACAGTCGTAATTCTATCGTTAATGCCCGATTTCTACCGTAAATTTTGAAGCCCGATTTTTGCGCGATCGATTGCGGACAATCTAGGCTACTAATTGAAGATCCGTAAGAAGCAAAAAGGGAGGATAGACGGAGGTGAAGACACACAGACAAGAACCCTATTTTTCATCCACTCTAGAGAGAGAAATTGAGTTGCACACCGCCGCCTTAGGTTTCATCGCCGGGAAGCGTTTAGCACATATCCGCCCGTAAAATTTGAGGGGAAGCTTTGCCTGGAAGAGGAGAACATACCCCATAAGTTTTAGAGTGAAAGGAGATCGATTGGAGGAAAAATCAACAAAAACACGCCGCCGGCAATGTTCACGCGCGGAAATTACGGCTGTAATTTCCATTACAGCCATGTGGTTATTTGTTTTTCCCCTTTTTCTTTGATTTCTTACACTTTGACACTATGGAATATTGTAATCTTTCTTCCATGCTAGCATAAACCTTTTATGGGACATGGGGGAGTTATTCCTTTGATTTCTTAATGACTAGATGAATTTTCCATTATTTCGTCATGTGTAATTTTAGCGTGATAATTCTACTTATGTGATGATTGCCTATGATTCTCCATAGTTTTCTTATTATCATGCATGTTTTTAGAGTTTTCGCAATATGGGCTGAAAAGTGATTTGTTTGAGAACTTGGAACCCTAAAATTGAATATTACGAACTCACTATAAGAAATTAGGTTAGTTCTTATTTCTTGATTTTAGAATAATAATTGCCATGTTGATAATTTGAATCTAGGATTGAGTTATTTTGTTAAACATGAAGATCTTGTGCGAAAGTGAGGATCAGAACATTGGAGAACCTTAAGTAGAACCTGTGTTGAGACTCGGATGCACGAAAGTGATCCTTGAGACTCCACTTGAGATATTCAACTTAGAATTCAGATGCACAAAAGTGATCCTTGAGTTCTTTGATTAATGATTTACTTATTTTCAACATGGGATAGATCCTGCGCGAAAGCAAAGATCGGTCCCCTGTATGATTGTTTGCACGAAAGTGAGACAATCCCTTTATGAAGTAAATTACATCTTTATCATGAAAAAATTAGACTTGACGAACATTTTTTCATATCTAGTTATGGAAATTAAAGTGAATGAAACCCTAGTCTCAGATTCTCTCTCTGATATTTTCGTGTAGCCTTCGATAGTATTACTTGCATATTTCGATTGCCTAGCTAGTAAGAAATTAATTATTCAGTACTTGACAAATGAGGTCGCTGTGGTTCGATATCTTTTTTATTACTTTGAGTACCCGTGCACTTGCGGATACAACAAGTTTTTGGCACCGTTGCCGGTGAACTTGATTTTTGTCAATATTGAAGATATTGAAAGTATTGCCAGACTAGGTTTTGTTTTCTGTTTTATTTTCTGTTTTCTATTTATTTCCTTTTCTCTTGAAATCATTTGATCTATCTACTTTGCATGCGCAGGAATCTTAGATCAGGACCTCTTTTACCTTTTGATCCTGAAATAAATAAAACTCTAAGACTGTGCAGGAAGTTGAGATTTGAAGAAAATCAACAAGTAGAAGAAGTGGACATGGCAAAAAGAAGATCACTTAGGGACTATGCAGCCCCTAATCCACAGGAGATTCATTCTAGCATTGCTAGACCGGTGATAGAGGCTAATAATTTTGAAATCAATCCTGCTTTCTTATCTATGATTCAACAGAACCAGTTTGGAGGATCTCCTCTTGAAGATCCTAACCAACACCTTTCTTTGTTTCTTGAGCTTTGTGATACAATCAAGATTAATGGAGTTTCTAACGATGCATTAAAATTGAGATTATTTCCTTTTTCTCTTAGGGACTGAGCGCGATCTTGGCTTCAAGCTCAACCTACCGGTACCTTCACCACATGGGAGCAACTATTAAATGCCTTCTTGATTAAATATTTCCCACCAAGCAAGACCATCCAAATGAGAAACCATATCTCAAGCTTTGCACAGAGGGATGGTGAATCTTTTAGTGAGGCATGGGAGTGATTCAATGATTTACAACGGAAGTGTCCTCACCATGGCATTGAAAACTAGGTTTTAATTTATACTTTTTATAATGGTTTGCTTTATAATACCAAACTAACTGTTGATGCTGCTGCAGGAGGAGCTCTCATGAGCAAAACCATTGATGATGTTTTCAAATTGCTCTGGGAAATGGCTTTAAATCACAACCAGTGGACTACAGAGAGGAGTGCTGAATTGACCTTCTCAAGGTAAGAATGAAAGTGATGGCTGACATACCTTGGCAGAGAAGGTACACTCTTTGTGCAACAGATTTGATTCTTTTAAAATGCAAACTGCTGTTGTTTCTTTATCTGTTGTTTGTGATATCTGTGGTAATAATGGTCATATTTCTGAAGATTGTAAAGTCATTGTTAGTTAGGATAGTGAACATGTTAATGCATTATGGAATTATAATCAAAGTAGAAACAATGGTCCCTATTCTATTACCTACAACCCTAGATGGAGGAATGATGTGGGCTCAGGATACAGATCATACAAACAACGATTTTTGAAGATTTTGTAATAATAATATTATGAAAACTGAAGTTACTCTAACGGATTTGAAAATAGATGTTCTTGTAGTTTTATAATAGGAAAACTGAATTACTCTACTTGCTGAAATAAATTGCATAAAGAAAATACTGGAATTTAAAAGAAGACTTACAGTGGACCCCTTGAGAATAGAAGGGGTTACCTTCCCATTCTTCACCGGTCCAACTCTGATGGAAGGTGTCGGTTACACGCAGGCAATTCAGTAAACCACACAGGCATGGGAGAGTTATTTAAAAGAAATATTAAAGCTTTACAATCAAAAGTGCAAGAGGGAGGTTAAGCCTCCAAGTTCTCTTGCCTAGATAATAAATAGGACTAATCTAAAATATGGGAGGGGTGGAGAAGAGGGGAGGGACGCGCCCAAGAGATCTCCAAGTCCAAGCGTCCTTCTCTCTACAAGATCTGAAACTTGGTGTAGACTTTGAACTCAAATAAGGAGAAAAGAAAACCACAAAGGAGTTGAGAATACTTAACTTAAGATGTTCCTTTGTCATGTTGGTTCTCGGCTCCAATGGATTCCATCAGCATGGGTCTCGTCTTCAAGAGGGTCTCTCCGAGAGTTGTTGATGATGAGTGCTCGGCTCACAACTTGGAAGTGATAAGAGGCCTCGGCTTGATGTAGGAAAGATGAAGAATGCGAATAGAAGAAGAGGAGAAGACTTGGTGACACAAGCACCGAGAGTTAATTGGCTAGGAAACTAATAGACTTTTATTCATTCAAAAACGCGATTACAAGAGAGATGGCATACATTTATAGGCGTTGAGAGAGCTAGGGCAGGATGGACAATTCCTCCCTAGGCGCATAAGCAAGATTAAGTAAAAATAATTCAGCAATTAATTGCAAGAAAGGCTACATGGAATGGGCGCACAAGCTAGTAGTTGTCCTTCCTTCTTTGGCCGGCTCCTTCAAGGTAAGTTTTTGAATTTATTTGAATTCAAGGGCTGGCGCACATTGAAGAGGCGGTTTGTGCATTGATGAGGCTTCCAATTGTGGAGAGGAATTTGAATTGTTGCTCCAAGTGTTAGGCGCCATTACTTGATTCCTTGATTTCAGGAGTGATTGGTGGATCTAGATTTGTGGCCGATTCTTGAGTGAAGATGTGGGTGCCCAAGGCTTGATTTGGCAAGGGAGTTGAGGATTGATGAAGCCCCTTCAACTCAAGTCTTCAAGTGGTGATAGTTGAACTGAGTTGAAGCTGAATTCCCTTCTTTGGAGCTCACTAGGTGAGTGACTTGAGCTGAGCTATCTTAGTTTTCTTGAGCTGCTTCTTCTCCTGCAGGGTTAGTTGCCAAAACAAATGTACTACCCTACATGCACTTAACTACATGAAATTTTATTGAAAGTCAAACACTTATTCTAACAAAGCAAATTGCAAATGTGCAAATAAGGAAAGTGTTATGCTTCTAACCTATCATGATGCGATGCAATGCAGGAAAAGGAAAAGTAGGGCCCTAGGAAGAAAACCCATACCTGAGAGGATTCCTTCGAACCCTAGTTGACCGCCGAAGAGCTGGTCTTGGCCCCCCATCAAGGAATCACCCCAACTTATCTTGGGAAAACAACAACAATGTAGGGGGACAAACTGAAAATAGAGGATACCAACAAAAGCCAAATCAAAGTCAAAACTCAAATCAGAATTCAAACATTGAGTCCATGCTAGAAAAGTTTATGACTAATGAAAATTAGTTCATGCAAAATCAAAACAAAGAAATTAAAGATCTTAAGGGAATGGTTAGTCAACTTGCATCTCAAGTAAGATCATTAGCAGCCCACAACAAAATCTTAGAAAATTAAATAGCACAACAAAATCCTCGGGACTTTGAAGATACGGGCGTATACCATTATACAGCACCGGCCGTATTTTTCTCGGGAAAAATGTGTTCAGAAGAATACGCCCATGTAATGAAGTACAGGTGCGGTTGTGTAATCCTCGGGAGAAAACAATCACTCAAAATACGCCCATATAGTGTAATACGGCCCAGGCCGTATTTTTCTCGGGAAAAATGAAGTTTGCAAAGAACGGCCAGAAATCACTTCATAGGCGCGGCTGTGTTCTTTTCGGTGGAAAACTCCCATATGCTGAAATTCCAAAATACAGCCGTATTACATGTCACGGCCAGCCCGTATTTGTCCAAATATCCCAAAAATAGAGTTTTTCAGCTCCCAGCTTCCTGTATATCATTCCTACATTCACCATGAGATAAAGTTCATTAGAATGAAGCAAAGAAATTAACAAAAATGCTCACTAAGCATAGCAAACTATATTACAAAGAAGCACATGGAGATAGGTAAAAGCTATTAACAACAAAACACACAAATCATCAGATACTTGGGCTGCCTCCCAAGGAGCGCTACTTTTAGGTCGGTAGCTCGACCAATAAGTTTATCAAGTAGAGGATGGAGGTTCTAGGAGAGTTTGAGTACTCCCCTTTTCAACCGGTTCAGATTCATAGTAAATCTTCAGCCTTTGTCCATTTACAGTGAAACTCCCAGAACGTTCGCTCCATATCACAATAGCTCCATGAGGATAAACCTTTTGAATTACAAAGGGTCCTGACCAACGTGTCCTTAGCTTTCCAGAGAAGAGCCTGAGACGTGAATTGAATAGGGGACCTGGTCTCCTTCTTTAAATTCTTTCTTCCTAATATGCCGGTCATGCCAAAATTTTGTTCTTTCCTTGTACAATTTGGAGTTCTCATAAGCAAACATTCTCACTTCATCTAACTCATTAAGCTGGAATTTTATCCTCTCTTTTGTAGATTTCAAATCATAGTTCAGTAATTTAACAGCCCAATATGCTCTATGCTCTATCTCCACTGGCAGATGGCAAGATTTGCCATAGATAAGTTGAAATGGTGACATTCCCAATGGAGTCTTAAATGCCGTCCGATAGGCCCATAAAGCGTCGTCCAACTTGAGGGTCCAATCCTTTCTTGATGTAGAAACTGTCTTTTCAAGGATATGTTTAATCTCACGGTTTGAGACTTCGACTTGCCCGCTAGTTTGGGGGTGATATGGTGTTGCAACCTTATGCATCACCCCATACTTTCTCAATAAAGCCTCAAACTTCTGTTCAATAAAGTGGGATCCCCCGTCACTTATCAATACCCTCGGGCCCCCAAATCGTGGAAATATTGTCTTCTTTAGCATCCTTGATACCACTCGAGAATCACAAGTTGCAGCAGCTGCAGCTTCAATCCATTTCGAGACGTAATCCACAGCTACTAGAATATACTTGTTGCCGCACGATGATGGAAATGGCCCCATAAAGTCTATCCCCCAGACATCGAATATTCCAACTTCCAAAATGCAGTTGAGGGGGAGTTCGTCTCGTTTAGAAATGTTGCCACTCCTTTGGCAACTATCACATCTCTCAATAAAATTCTGAGCATCTCTGAAAATGGTGGGCCAATATAGTCCTGACTGTAGAACTTTGAATGTTGTCTTTTCAGCGCTAGCATGTCCACCATAGGGTGAAGAATGACATTGCAAAAGTACATCGGAGATTTCTGAATCTGGAATGCATCTTCTAAAAAGGCCATCATCACATCTTCGGTAGAGGTAGGGATCATCCCAATAGTAGTGTCGTACATCAGATAAGAATTTCTTTTTCATCTGAAATGTCAAATCATGTGGAAGGATATCAGTAGCCAAAAAATTTACAAAGTCCGCGTACCATGGCGTAGCTTGCACCATAATGGCGAGCAGTTGCTCTTCAGGAAAATTATTATTAATCTCAAGATCATCTCCGGTCTGTTCTTCTTTCTCATTAATCAATCAGGATAGGTGATCTGCCACCAAGTTTTCTGCCTCTTTCTTATCCCGAATCTCCAGGTCAAACTCTTGTAGGAGAAGGATCCATCGAATAAGTCTCGGTTTCGCATCTTTCTTGCTCATCAGATATTTAATCGCTGCATGGTCAGTAAAAACGATTATTTTAGAATTAATCAGAAAAGACCGAAACTTATCAAAAGCGAAGACGATGGCAAGCAGCTCCTTCTCCGTAGTAGCATAATTAATCTGTGCCTCGTCCAAAGTGCGACTCGCGTAGTAGATGGCATGGAGCTTGTTGTCCTTTCTTTGTCCCAGTACAGCTCCCACAGCGAAGTCGCTTGCATCACACATTAATTCGAAAGGAAGATTCCAGTCTGGAGGCTGCATAACAGGAGCAGAAGTTGGAGCCATCTTTAGTTTTTCAAATGCTAATAAACAATCATTATCAAAGCAGAATTCAAAATCTTTTGAAAGCAAGTTCGTGAGTGGTCGGGCAATTTTTGAAAAGTCTTTGATAAATCTTCTGTAGAAACCTGCATGCCCAAGGAAGCTGCGGATTCCTTTTACTGAGTTGGGTGGCTTCATCTTCTCAATAACTTGGACCTTCGCTTGATCGACTTCAATCCCGCGTTCAGAAATCAGGTGTCCTAGTACAATGCTCTCTTGTGCCATAAAATGGCACTTTTCCTAGTTGAGGACGAGGTTCACTTCCTCGCAACACTGTAAAACTTTCACCAAGTTAGATAAACATTTTTCAAAAGAATGGCCATAAACAGAAAAGTCATCCATGAAAATGTCCATAAAGTCCTCATTATAATCTGAGAAAATTGCCATCATGCAACGCTGGAATGTAGCTGGAGCGTTGCACAATCCGAATGGCATCCGTCGGTATGCAAAAGTGCCGTATGAATAGGTAAATGTGGTCTTCTCTTGACCTTCCGGGTGAATAGGTATCTGCAGAAAACTAGAAAAACCGTCAAGAAAATAGAAATAAGAATTGTGAGCCAGGCGCTCAAGCATCTGGTCGATGAAGGGCAAAGGAAAATGGTCCTTCCGCGTTGCTTTGTTCAATTTCCGGTAATCGATACACATTCTCCATCCACTTACGGTGCGTACCGGAATGAGCTCATTTTGATCGTTCTTAACTACAGTGACCCCTGCTTTCTTTGGAACTACATGAATGGGATTAACCTATTGACTGTCAGGGATGGGGTAAATGACTCCCGCATCGAGAAGCTTGAGAATTTCTTTTTTAACAACTTCTTTCATACTCGGGTTCAACCTTCGCTGAAACTCCACTGAGGGCTTACTCCCCTCTTCCAAAAGTATTCTGTGCATACACACAGATGGGCTTAGTCCTTGAATATCATCCAACGAATAGCCTATGACTTTCCTGTGGAGTCTCAGTTGAGCAAGTAAAAGTTCAATCTGCTCTTCAGACAAGTTAGCATTCACTATAACAGGTAAAGTTGAATTTGCACCAAGGAATTCATACCTAAGATTCTCAGGAAGTGATTTCAATTCAATGATCTTTTCCTTACTCTCAACTGGTATCTTATCATGGAGTTCTTTAGAATTCACCTTGGCCGGATGAAATGTACCAGTTGTATCCATCAATTGTGCATACATTATAGCTTCCTCATTATCTTCCGTATGTGGGCTTTCCAAAAGAGTGACCTCTAGTGGGTCAATGCTGGAGCTAATGTGTGCAACTTCTTCTACCACATCATCTATGATGTCCACACTGCAGCAAGATCCTGCAACAAAAGGCTTTTTCAGACTCGAAGATAAATCAAACTCAATAGCGTCATTACCGATATTCAATGCTAGTTTTCCCTTTTTCACATCAATGACCGCTTCGGCTGTGGCAAGGAAAGGTCGTCCTAGAATTATCGGCAACTTAACATCCTCTTCCATTTCAAGAACAACAAAGTCCATTGGGATGAAGAAGTCACCGACTTTGATCGGGACATCTTCTAGAATTCCCATAGGTTTCCGCACCGAGCGGTCAGCTAGCTGCAAGGAAATCGGCGTCGCTTTCACGTCGCCAATGTCAAGTCGCTTAAAAAGGGAAGAAGGCATAAGACTGACGCTTGCTCCCAAGTCGCATAGTGCGTGATCAAAAGAGAGATCCCCGATTTGGCAAGGGATCGAGAAGCTGCCCGGATCTTTCATCTTTTGCGGAAGCTTGTTCTGGAATATGGCGCTGCACTCCTCAGTGAGTGCAACGGTCCCCGGTTCTTCCAGCTTTCGCCTATTCGAAAGGATGTCCTTTAGAAACTTAGCATATGTTGGCATCTGCAAAATTGCTTCAGTAAACGGGATATTAATATACAGTTTATTCAAAATATCCAAAAACTTTCCAACCTGTTTATCTAACTTTGCCTTAACCAATCTTTGGGGAAATGGGACAGGTGGTTTGTAGGCAGGGGGAGGAACATAAGTTGGTTCTTTCACTTCAGGTTCTTTTTCTTCTCCCTTTTTGACAGATTCAGATTGGGAGAGAGTCTCATCATCAACTTCAGAATTAGGCACCCTAGGCTCCTCTAGCTGTTTACCACTTCGAGTGGTAATAGCATTTCTGTGCTCCCTCGGGTTTGGTTCAGGTTGGGAGGGTAACTTTCCAGGAGCTCTAGCTATGGAAGTTGCTAAGTTTGCTAATTGGGTGTCTATTTGTTTGTCATGGCTTTCTATGGCTTCAAGTCTTGTTGTGACTTGTCTCATCATTTCATTGACTGTTTCATTTGTCTTCGTCTGAGAAGAAATGAAAGTCTCCATGATTGCTTCCAGTTGAGATTTCTGTGGCTGTTGTGGTTGCTGCTGTGCATAAGGTCGAGGTTGGGGTTGAAATCCGGGGGGTTGTCTATACGTCTGCTGAGGAACTGGGTTTTGATTGTTCCTATATGAAAAATTCGGGTGGTTCCTCCACCCCGGATTATAGCTACTTGAGTATGGGTCCAGTTGGGATCTAGGATTAGGGTTGAGGTTCCCTATGGCATTGATATTCTCTCAGTTAGGTTCAGAGGTTTGGGCAATCCCCAACTGGCATTCAGCAAAACTATGTTTAGCAAACCCACAAATTTCACAAAGAGTAGAGTTAGTATCAACAGAGTGAACATGAAAAGAATCAAGTTTACGTGCTAGAGAATCAACTTTCGCTTCTAGTGAGCTCATTGAGTCGAGCGCATACTTACCGGGCGCTATGGCCTTAGAAAATGTAGTACCTCGTTCTCCTGCAGACCACTGATTGTGGTTTAGCGCCATGTCCTCTAGAAGATTCATCGCTTCTTCTACACGCTTATTCATTATCGCGCCTCCGGCTGCTGCATCGACAGTAAGACACGTGTTATAATTAAGACCATGGTAGAAGGTATGTACTATTACCCATGGTTCTAAGCCGTGATGTGGGCAGAGACGCTGAAGATCCTTGAATCTCTCCCACGCTTCATATAAAGATTCTCCGTCTCTTTGGGTGAAGCCGGTGATCTGGTTTCGCAGTTGAACAGTTTTAGACGGTGGAAAGTATTTAGACAGAAAGGCCTGGGATAGCTGATCCCATGAGTTAATCGATCCTGGCTGCAAAGACTGTAGCCAGCCACGTGCTCTATTGCGTAATGAAAACGGGAAAAGCCTCAATCGTATAGCATCTGAGGAAACTCTGTTGATCTTCAATGTGTCACAGAACTCAAGAAATAAGGATAGATGTTGATGAGGATCCTCAACGTGTGTGCCTCCAAATTGATGTTGCTGGATCATGCTTAGTAAGGACGGCTTGATCTCGAAATTGTTAGCATCCACTAGAGGTCGTACAATTCCGGATTGTAGTCCTTGCACATTCGGGGAAGCAAAGTCCTTTAAGGTTTGGTTATCATTTGGAGCTCGTAAGTTCAAGGGTACCGGCTCTGGTTCTGGCTCCATTGGAAGAGCTAAAGGAATCGCCTCTGTCCTACTGGATTGCTCTTTGTTTCTTTGCTCTATTAACCTCCTTCGTCGGTGGAGCGTCCGTTCGATTTCGTCGATTTGGTCGTATAGGTCGTTGATTCCACCTGATCTAAGACCTTGACGCATAAAAGAAAGGTAAGCAGCAAATGTTCCACAATAATTCAGAAGCAACAGATTGTTATCAGTAATGAAAACAAACAAAAAACAAAAAAAGCTTAGTCTATCAATCTTAAGAAGACAATCGATATTGACTATCGCCGTCCCCGGCAACGGCGCCAAAACTTGATACTTACCGCAAGCGTAACGGCTTTATCGCGGTAGTATATAGTATCGTTCCCACGAGGACGGTTGAGTCAAGTACCAATAATTCTTAATTTCAATAGCTAAACGAAATCGTAATTGAGAGTGTTATCGGTTTAATGTTCAAAATAAAGTAAACAACTAAAACAACTCCAATTGATAGCGAAAACAGAAGAAAGACAGTTGTTATGAGAAAAATCAGATTTAAGGGGTTCACCACACCAACAATCAAGAACTAAATGAAAAGTGTTGCAAGAGATAATCTGAAACCACAGAAATTCTCAAGTTTACAAATTACCCCCTCTCGGCGATGTAACTTGGTACCAAACCCGACGTCCTTCTACTTTCGTGATAGAACGAAACGGGTCAATCCAATGAGTGCAGGAGAATATAAATTCCGCAGGCACGTTTCACCTACTTTCATGGCAAAACCTACCAGCCCAATCAAAACAGATCACTCGTCACAATTTTCCCTTTCAGTACTTCTTGTGATGACTAGAGTAAAATTCGATTGATCAAGTTGAAGATTACAGATTAAACACAGTGAAGATCGAGTAGAGTCAAGAAAATCTCATAAAAGCAACACAATCAGTTCATAGATTGAAAAGTGGGCTACGCCCAAAAATCCGATTGAGTGTTTACTCTACAACTTGCATAGTTTCGGTTAAAATCTCTTTCAGATGAAGGAATACACAAGGCAGAAGAGTTACAAGATGAAAATAGAAGAGAAAATGCTAACTATCCCCTCTAGATCCGGTTCCAAGTGTTGTCTTCTTCCTCGTTCTCCTTCTCTCGTTGTCCTCCCGGAATCGATGCATTTTCCCCCTAGATGTTTCCTTTTATATGTCTGATCGACTTCCTCTTATTTCTAACGTGTAGCCCTTCTAATTCCCGTCATTTTGACACCAAGATCGCCCAAATCTGACTTGGAACGAGGGAGAAATGCCAAGAGTCGCGATCGGCGTATAAAAATACCGGTGTGAAACATTTCTTGGGCTGGCCCGTGAAGTTCTCGACCAAATTCTACGTTGTGCCTGCAGTTGACTTCATGGGCGTATTCTGTTTCACAGGCTAGCATGTATTCTTCTCGGTGAACCTGATTCCAAAATTTCATTCCCGCGTTTCACGATCGTGTCTTCGATTACGGCTCGAAAATAATGTAAAATATTCGTCCTCAGAAATATGGTCGTGAACACTTTCAAGGGCAGGCCGTATTTTTGGTAACAATGTCCGTCTGAGCTGAAAATTGCTGGGAAGCTTCGTCTGTCCATCCTTAACCACTTTATAACTTTATTTCCAATTTTAAGCTCCATATATAAGTGATTTAACCTGAAACACATGAAAGACAAAGAAATGTGTAGATTCCAAAAATAACAAGAAAATAAGTGCTGAAAGAGATATAAAAGTAACAAAATAGGCCTTAATTCATGAAATAAATATATCAGGAAATGCAACATATGACAAGGTATCATAGTTCTTACAGACCCCCTGGAAAATTACCTGCTAAACCTGAGTTGAACCCTAGGGAGCACTGTAATGCTATCATCACTAGAAGTGGGAAACAATTAGAGGAATCCAAAGGGAGAGATGTGAACAATGAAAAAGAGCCTAATGATGATCATGATGATGAATTAGAGTTAGAAAAATCTTCTGAGCATGAACAATCCCAAGCTAGTTTGCCACCTCAAAAGGGTGATGAACCAAAAGGTGATGAACCTTATCAGAATGATGTTTCTAAACCTAATTCACCTCCACCTTACAGGCCACCCATACCCTTTCTCCAAAGGTTAGTGCAAGCAAAACTAGATAAACAATTTGGCAAATTTCTTGAAGTGTTGAAAAAGCTTTACATTAATATTCCTTTTACTGAAGCTTTATCTCAAATGCCATCATATGCAAAATTCTTGAAAGAGATCTTGTCTAACAAAAGAAAAATAGAGGACTATGGTATTATGGCTTTAACTGAGGATTTTAGTGCTATTTTCCAGAATAAATTGCCACCAAAACTGAAGGATCCAGGTAGTTTCTCTATACCTCGTTCTATTGGAAGCATAACTTTTGACCGAGCCTTATGTGATTTAGGAGCCAGTGTAAGCCTAATGCCTTTATCTATTTGCAGGAAGCTGGACATTCGAGAGCTTAAACCAACATCCATATCTTTACATCTCGCTGATAGCTCGGTAAAGTATCCTATTGGTATTTTAGAGAATGTTCCAATCAAGGTAGGTGAATTTTTTATACCTGCTGATTTTGTAGTCCTTGACATGGAAGAAAATCATAAAAATCATATCATCCTTGGTATACCCTTTTTGGCTACAGCAGGAGCACATATAGCTATAAGGAAAGGAAAAATCACTTTTGATATTTGTGAAAAAATAATTGAGTTTTATCTTGCTGATTCTTTGAATAAACTTTCATATTCTGGATCATGTTATAGTGTTGATATAGTAGATGATGTTGTCATTGATGTTTATAATTTATTTGATGAATCCTCTAATATTGAAACTGACACTTTTTCTGAGGATGTGGATAGAGGAATTCAAGAGAAAAGAGATTCAAATTCTGAAAAGAAGAAGAAGAAAAGAAGAAGAAGAAAAAGAGGCTCTAGATTGTTTGATAAAGGAAAGAAGATCTTGAGTAAATTTGGACATTGTTTCATGAATGAGCCTTATGTGATTCAAAGTGATGCTCAATCCAAAGAAAAATCAGAGTGGAAATTGAAGAATTCAAGATCAAATCTTAGTGCATAAGTAATTCCAGTCTTCTTCGGACCATAAGGTTGTGACGAGATTACGATACTGCCATAAGCATTTTCACAGTACCGTATTTTGTGTCCAAAATGGACCCAAGAGTTTCATTGCTTTTATGGTACTGCCGTAATTAATCTCTTGGTGCCATATTTTTGAGCTGATTTTTATTATTTATTACCTTAAAAAAATTGAAAATTTTACGGTTCTACCGTTTTCAATTTCACGGCACCGTAATTTTGGTCATTTTCTCATCAGAGAGTATCGAGCATATTACGGCACTGCCGTAACCATTTTTGTGGTACCGTATTTGCTACAGGTTTTTAACCTGTGAGTTTCTTGGAAATTATGGTACTACCGTAAGCTATTTTACGGTACAGTAATTAGGGACATTTTTCGAGCCGAGAGTTTGAGCCATTTTATGGTACTGCTGTTTTGACATTACGGCCCATGTTTTTCAATTTCGCCAGATTACGGCACTATCGTAAGCATTTTTACGGCCGTAATTCTATTTTTAGACGTGATTCCTGTGCCATTTTTAGGGTTTTTTGGGCCGTCTTTTACTTTTTTCTCACTCGTTCTCACTCGTTCTTACGCCGACCTTCATCTCCAGACCTTCTCCGACTGTCAGAGCTCACCAGCGACCCCTCCTTTCCGGTTTTCACTGCCGATCTGGTACTCTCTTCACCGATTTTTTGTTATAGCGAGTTTCACGCGATTTTCGTCCCTTTCTTCGTTTCTTGGTCGATGTCTAAGATTCTTGTTCGCATTTGCTTCTTAGATGATAGGCGACTCATCCTTGTTAGTTTCCAAAGGTTTTTGACTAGTTTTTATGAGAGATTTAAGTTCAAACGAATAGATGTGCTAAGTTTTCACTATTCACTATTCGCCCCTTTCATCTTAAACTAAATCTTTGAGTTTATGCTTATATTTTGACTAATCTTTGTTCTATTGTGCTTGATGAGTATTCATGTTCATGATTGGAAGTATTATTTGAGTTCAAACTTGCTATACTTTGATATATTGTGTTGAAATTCAAGTTGCAGCCTTAGTTCACTCATGGCACCCAAGACTAAGCAAGTAGTTTCAAAGAAAAGAGGAAAAGGACCAGCTACATCCTCCTCAACACCAAATCCCTATGGCATTATCTTTAGGGATGAAATTCAAGAGTCAAGATACAATTTATTGGTGGAGAGAAGGGTTGTCAATGCAAAATATGTTGATAGAAGGACTTTAGAGGCACTTGGGCTCTACGAGGATGTATCTTGGATGTTTGAGCAGATCGGAGCTAGTTGATTTTCTGAGATGACACTATATACCTATTTGCCACTTGCTTTGAAATTTTTGAGTAGCTTGAATGTGGACCTACAAGAGTTTTCCGATGGACCTGCTGAAGGAGATATCATATTTAGGCTAGCTAATGTTGAGAGGAAGCTAACTTTGAGAGAAGTCAGATCTATCTTTCACTTGGGTTCTGGAGGGTATACCCAAATACCAATTGGGTTTATAGAGAAAGTGTTTTGGAACCAGATTACCCATGAGACTCATTTTTCTACTATTTCTTCTAGAGCTTCGAAGATCATGAATCCTTGTATAAAGTATGTTCATAGAGTTCTTGCCCACACTGTCTTTGGCAAGAGGAGATAGTGATGGCATGGTACCATAGTCTGAGCTCTATTTTCTATGGGGGATGCTTAATGGAGTAGTAGTGGATGTTGCCTTCTTTCTAATGAAGCACATGGATAAAGTGGCTAGGGCAAAGAAGGGTGCCAGGGGGACTGATTACACCTATAGCCCTACATCTGAATATTGAACCCTATGGGATAGAAGTGGTGAGTGGGAATGCAAGGCTTGATCTTGAGTCTTGCATGGCAATGAAAATGATAGTTAGAGAAGGGGATGTCTTTTGTTTGGTCCTTGGACCAAATGCCCCTACTTTACCATTACCCCACGTAGAGAAGACCACTGTAAAGGAAAGAGCAAATTGCAAGCTTTCACCGAGCACCGCCAAGGCCGCTTTTACACCACCATTGAGTACAGTTCCACCACCACCTACTTGGGGTGGAAGAGACGATCCTTTTGGTATGGAGTCGCCATCTCACCGGCCTGTTGATTCTACACACCCAGCTCTTGATTCTTCCCACAAACCTACTAGAGGATGGTCTAGTGCCTTCGACCCAGGATTCCAAGCACTCTCCGCTGAGATATATTGTCAGGGTCATCGTATGGAGAGGATGATGGATTGCATGGGGAGGATGACTGACGCGAGGCACCATATCCACTAGGATCTGGAGGAGCTGAGCACTCACATGGAGGATATGGGAAATTTTCTTTATGACCACTTTGGGTATGAGGATAGCAGGCAAGGAGGCGACCATGGTGGGCACCAGAGAACGCAGCCCTTTGATCCTATGGATGCAGTAGAGGAGGACAACGAGGAGATTTGATCAAATCATGAGTAGAGTTTTGTGAGTATCCCTTTTCCTTATTTCTTTGCATTCTATTTTCTTTATCTTACTGATATTTCATTTGTTTATAGGAGGGATAACTCTACAAACTTTTGTGTCCGCTACTGCTATATGATTTTTTTGTGATAATTCAATATGGTTGTATAATATTCTGATATTGACCAATTGATGTGGTTGTACCCTATGATGATATTGATGGTTATTTCAATTTGGTTGTGTGATGATATTTTGATATTTTAAGCACCTTGTGGAGGTGCATGCTTGATGATATAACACTGTGTTACTTTCATGATTGATGAGTCTATACCATTTTTGTTTATATGTTGATTTGTGGCCTAGTCTATATTTTTGAAGATGTTATTATTGATTGTATGATTCTATTAATGGTGAATGAACTCATTCTTGTGATTAGGATCAAATCTATCATGTTGAATTTATTTCTCTAATATATATATCTACTTTTGAAATTTTTCATTGATTGATGAATGAGATTTTAGGTGGACATATTGTTTGAAGAATTTGATTTAAAGGTGAAACTGCTTGTTAAATAAAATTAGCATATGAGTGTAATTTTGAATTGATGTCAATTGATTAATCTAGTTGATGTTTAGTCTATCTTGCTATTTGTTGGGAAGAGAAAATCCAAGATCCATAAAGAGTGAGAGACTCCTCTACTTGGCACTGTGTAAAATTGACAGTGGTACCTAAGACATAAGTTGAAGTTTGGAAAAATAAAAAAAAATAGAGAGAAAGAAAAAGGAAATGACTCATCTACTTGACACTGTGTAAAATTGATAGTGGTACCAAAGATAAGAGTTGAAGTCCAAATAAAAAGTGTGTATCTATGTGGTTACATACCATCAAAAACACAAAAAGAGAAAAAGAGATATTGAGTGGAAAAAGATTTTGGAAATCTTATTTCTGTAAACAAAGGTATGATAGATTTAAACTGAAACTTGGGTGAATTTGTGAGACTAAAATTCTGCTTTTTATACAAGTTGCAAAGTTTTATATGATTAAGTTGTAGATCTTGAGATTTGAATTCAAAAGATTATATATCTATTTAAAATATTATGAAGCAATTACTGAAATTTTTCATTGGTGATTGTATTTTAGAAATTTATTCTTTATGAGAAAGTCTTTTCCTATGATCAATTCTCTTGATTTTTGCTTGAGGACAAGCAAAGTTTGAGCCATATGTGTTTGATGACACCGAAATTTATAGTAAATTTTGTGCCATTTTCATAGATATTTTTGTGTCATATTTACACTCTTTGCTTATTTTTATGCATTTTTTATCAAATACTGTGGAATCTACACTCTTTTTGGTTTTTGATGATTTTCAGGGAAAAAGACACGATTTTCAGGCATTTTCAAGCAATTCCAGATGCATGAATGAATTCCCACCATAAAGAAGAGATTACATGTCAAATTTCATGAAGATTGGAGCTTTAGACCAATCTATAACAGCTACCGTAATATCAGAGCGTTGCCGTAATTTAGGAATTTTTCATCCAAAAAGTTTTTCAGAAATTACGGAACTACAGTAAGGATTTTCACGGGCCGTAATTTGGAGTGATTTCTGACCAGAAATTTTAGCTGAAATTACGGCACTGCCATAACCTATTTTACGGTGCCATAATTGCCAAATAGTTTCGATCAGAGAACTCGACTGAAATTACAGCAGTGCCATAACTAGAAACATAGCCATAATTCTATCATTAGTGCCCGATTTCCACGGTCAATTTTGAAGCCCGATTTTTGTGCGATCGATTGCGGACGCTCCAGGCCACTAATTGAAGATCCATAACAAAAAGGGAGGACAGACGGAGGCAAAGACACATATACAAGAAGCCCTAATTTTCATCCACTCTAGAGAGAGAAATCGAGTTACATGCCACCGCCTTAGGTTTTGCTAGTGGGAAGCGTACAACGCATCTCCGGCCGTGAAATTTGAGGGGAAGCTTCACCGAAGAGGAGAACATACCCTAGAAGTTTCAGAGTGAAAGGAGATCGATCGGAGGAGAAATCAACAAAAGCACGCCGCCAGCACTGTTCACGTGCGGAAATTACGGCTGTAATTTCCATTACAACCGTGTGGTTATTGTTTTTCCCCTTTCTCTTTGATTTCTTACACTTTGACATTATGGAATATTGTAATCTTTCTACCATGCTAGCTTAAACCTTTTATGGGACATGGGGGAGTAGTTCCCTTTGATTTCTTAATGACTAGATGAATTTTTCATTATTTCGTCATGTGTAATTTTAGCGTGATAATTCTACTTATGTGACGATTGCCTATGATTTTCCATAGTTTTCTTATTATCATGCATGTTTTTAGAGTTTTCGTAATATGGACTAAAAAGTGATTTGCTTAAGAACTTGGAACCCTAAAATTGAATGTTAGGAACTCACCGTAAGAAATTAGGTTAGTTCTTATTTCTTGATTTTAGAAAAATAATTGCCATGTTGATAATTTGAATCTAGGATTGAGTTATTTTGTTAAACGTGAAGATCTTGTGCGAAAGTGAGGATCAGAACGTTGGAGAACCTTAAGTAGAACCTGTGTTGAGACTCGGATGCACCAGTCTCATATGTATCAGAGCTGTCCCATATCCACTCAAGTACTCAACTGGGGACAAGAGTTTGAGCACATATCTAATCTGTCTCCAGGGACATTATCATATAAGAACACAATCTCAAATGTAAACTAAGCATGATAACGACAATGTCAGAATGATATATAAGAAACATCAATGTCAAGTAGTACAAAAGATAGACCAAAACTAGGTCTTAGGGCATAAACACCAAACCTCAACCCCATATCCCTCGTATGACCATCATGCTTCTGTTGCGCCAAAGGCTTGGTCAGTGGGTCTGCTAGATTGTTCTCTATGTCAACTCTGCTAATCTTGACATCACCTCGGTCAATGATCTCTCTGATCAGGTAAAATCTCCTGAGCATGTGTTTGGACCTTTGATGAGATTGTGGTTCCTTTGCCTGTGCAATAGCCCCATTGTTGTCACAAGAGCTCAATAGGATCCACAGCAGTTGGAACCACCTGAAGCTTAGAAATGAACTTCCTTATCCAAACGACTTCTTTGGCTGCCTCAGAAGTGGTGACATACTCAGTCTCGGTTGTAGAATTAGCTAGGGTGGATTGGTTGAAGCTCTTCCAGCATACAACGCCTCCATTCATCTTGAACACATAGCCTACCCGCGATCTGAAGTCATCAGGGTCAGACTAGAACGATCCATCAGTATAGCCCTGAACACTGAGTTCTTCCTGTCCCCCATAGACCAAGAACAAATCCTTAGTTCTTCTCAGATACTTTAGGATGTTCTTTACAGCCACCCAGTGCTACAGACCTGGATTGGATTGGTATCGGCTGGTTATGCTCACATCATAAGCCACATCTGGTCTAGTACACAACATTGCATACATGATCGAGCCTACTGCCGAAGCACAGGGCACATGACTCATGTCTTCTCTATCAGCCTGTGTGGTGGGACACTAGCTCTTTGAGAGAGTAAGGCCATGTCTCACTAGAAGGTATCCCATCTTAGGTTGCTCCAAGTTGAACCTCTCTAGGACCTTATCAATGTAGGTACTTTGAGTAAGGGCCAGGAGCCTCTTGGATTTATCCCGGTAGATCCTCACGCCTAGGATGTAGGCGGCGGCCTCTCCAAAGTCCTTTATCTCAAAACACTTTCCCAACCATGTCTTCACAGACTGAAGACTAGGGATGTTGTTTCTAATGAGCAGTATGTCATCGACATACAAGACCAGAAAAGTCACCAAACTCCCACTGAATTTTTTGTACACACAAGCGTCATCTTCACTTTTGATAAAGCCATAATCTCTCACAGCTTCATCAAACCGAAGATTCTAACTTTGAAATACTTGCTTTAATTCATAAATAGTTTTCTTTAGCCTGCAGACCTTATTGGCATCTGTAGGATGGACGAAGCCATCGGGCTGTGTCATATACACATCCTCTGTCAGCTTCCCATTAAGGAATGTTGTCTTAACATCCATCTGCCATATCTCATAGTCATGATATGCAGCTATAGCAAGCAGAATCCGAATGGATTTGATCATGGTAACTAGCGAGAGGGTTTCATCATAGCCCACCCCATGGACCTGTCTAAAACCTTTAGCCACAAGTCTACCCTTAGTAACTATATTGTCATCCGTGTCAGTCTTCCTTTTAGAGACCCATTTATAGCCTATGGGTTTTACCCTATTAGGCAACTCAACCAAATCCCAGACTTGGTAAGCTGACATGGAATCCATCTTGGATAGCATGGCCTCAAGTCATCTCTTGGAGTCCGGTCCAGCGACCGCCTCGTCATAGGTCCTAGGTTCATCCTCAATGATGAAGATCCCGTCATGTTGCATCGGCAGTGACCCATACATCTCAGGTGCACGACGAATCCTCCTAGACCTATGTGGGACCTGTGTCTAAGCCTCTGGTTGCCTAGCAACCGGTGCAAGTGGCTCAAGTTCCATCTCATTGTCTTGTGGTTGCACTTGGACCTCGCCCAAGTCAAACTTCCTCCCACAAACTTCTTTCATGAGAAATTTTTTCTCTAGAAAGATAGCACCCCGAGCAACAAAAACTCTGTTCTCAGTGGGGACATAGAACTAGTATCCTTAGTTTCCTTAGGATACCCCCACAAACACACATTTATCATATCTAGGTTCAAGCTTGCTAGAATCCTGATGTTTGACATAAGCCTCACATCCCCAGATCCTGATAAAAGATAGATTAGGGTGTCTCCCACTCCATACCTTGTATGGAATCTTGGAAACACTCTTAGATGGAACGCTATTCAGTATGAGAGAAGTTGTTTCAAGTGCATGACCCCAGAATGATGATGGTAGAGTTGCATGACGCATCATAGATCGAACCATGTCCAACAAGGTTTGATTTCTCTCAGACACACCATTCCATTGAGGTGTTCTAGGAGGAGTGAGTTGGGATAGGATCCCACACTCTTTAAGATAGTCAAAGAACTCACCGCTCAGGTACTCTCCACCACGATCTAATCAAAGAGTTTTAATAGATCTTCCAAGCTGGTTCTCTACTTCATGTCTGAACTCCTTAAATTTCTCAAAGGATTCAGATTTATGTCTCATCAAATAGACATAACCATATCTACTAAAATCATTAGTAAATATTATGAAGTAGTTATACCCTCCTCTAGCTTGTTTACTAAATGGCCCACACACATCACTGTGTATAAGATCCAATAAACCTCCTGCCTTCTCACCAGCCTTGGTGAAGGGCGCTTTTGTCATCTTCCATAATAAAATAAGGCTCACAAGTATCAAACTCCTCCAAGGAGGTTGAATCTAACAACCCATTTGCAGGGAGTTGTTGAATGCGATTCTTGTTTATATGGGTTAATCAACAATGCTAGAGGAATGCACCAACTGAACCACTCAGTTTGATCCTTTTATTATTTATGTTACAAATAGAGCTATCCATCTCCAAGACATATAATCCATTGCATAAAGTACCCTTCCCATAAAACATATTTGCAAATGAAAAAGAACAAGAATTCTCCTTTATTTTAAATTTAAATCCTTTCTTTGTCAAGCAAGGAATTGATACAATATTTTTAGTAAGCAAAGGTACATAATAGCAGTGATCTAGTTCTAACTGAAGTCCAGAAGGCAGGGAGAGAGTCAAAACTCCTACAACAATAGCAGCAACTTGTGCCTCATTTCCAACTCGTAGGTCAATCTCTCCAGGCCACACTGATCTACTTTTCTTGAGCCCCTGCATATTTGTACAAATATGAGCTTCGCATGCGGTATCCAATTCCCATGACGTTGAAGTAGAAAGGTTAACTTTGATAACATAAATACCTGAGCATGAAGATGAGGCCTTGCCTCTCTTCTTCTCGTTCTGAAGTCGCACCATGTCCTTTATCATGTGAGGTGATCCTCCACATGAATATCACTTGTTATTCCTGACCCTTTTCATCTTTATTTTTAGCTCCTTGGTCAAACCTTTCGGCTCACCACACTGAATGTCAACTTTAGGAGGATTGAGCCTAACCAATTCATCAAAGAGCTGTTTTAGATTAGAGATAATCTCAGAGGCACTCTTCAATTCATATTGCCCTCGTAATTTAGGCGACATGTTGGTTAGCATCAAATTAGCAATCTCCAAAGTATCAGCCTGATACTTATCATAAGCATCCTTCTCAGTCGTTGAGGCCGAGCATGGAAGTGGCTCAGGAATAGGCTGCCCAAGTACATAATGCTTCCTCTCGAGTTTGAGCACTATTCTCAAGTTCATATACCAATCTAGTAAGTTGGATCCAGCCAACTTGTCCTTTTCTAGGACAGATCATAGTGATCATCTGCTATTGTTCGTAGCCATTGTTTTACAACAACCAAAAAAAGCAGATTAGTACTACTTCAAATCATTTAATCTGGACTTGCACTAAATGATTCTAGCTCCTACTATTTTAATCGAATTGACAACCTACAAAGTCAATCAGGTAATCTGAGATTTTCTAGTGAGATGGGCTCCTTATTCCACATGAGGCTTTGCGTCCCATGAGGGTGGGATGAGATGCACAAAATGACTCATGCTTCTTAACGTAGGCACGCCGGCCGATTGCTCTTAGCAACTCCCTTTATTGAGACAGACTAGGCATTTGATGTCCAGCAAGGGCTGGATACAGCATGAAACCCTAACCTCTCAACGATGCCTCTAGAGTTCCATCATGTGCCTAACACATGTGAAAAACTAGTCAAGTCATTCCTAATCATTATGCCCAGGGCTAATGAGTTTCCTAGCAAAGGCACATCCAAGTTAAAACCGGACTGGGGAAACCATTGTCACCACATAACTTCTAAAGATAAGTGGGTGTTTCCCATGAGGGTGGGAAACAGTGCACAACACCACTGATCGATAGCTTGATGAAGGCTACGAGTTAGAAGGCTACTAGACTTGATATTTTAATTTGAGAGTTTTTGAGGTCTTATCCTCTTAGTTTTATCTTTTGTCTAGCATTATAGGCATATAATCCTATAGTGATAACAGAAAGATAAAACATCACAGGCATGCTTTTGCAGATATAGAAAGCATTAAAGGATGATGTGGTCATAGCGCAATCAAGACATTGAACCAACACATGCCAAGGTGTTCAATGCTTGACCTAGGACACAAGCCCCTACAAGACCTAACCTAACCGCCCTCTAGTCTTGAACTTCAAGGTCAGCTCCAAGGTCCTCCTCACCATGGTTTAGCTCTCAAACCCTAGAGGTACCCCTAGGGAAATCCGAGAAGCAACCCCATAGGTTTGGCTAATGGCATGGTGCCCCCTCCGAGCATGTTGCACCACTTGCAAGCCACAAGATGTATAGCTCACAAGCCCAAAGGCTCGGCCAATTCATCTTGCGCCCCCATGCAAGGATGCATCACTTTGAATGAAGAGGGTTGCTCCACCAAGCAAGGTGCGCAAGCAAGCATGCGCTAATGCCAAGACTTCATGCACCCCTAATCTTCTTCTTAAACAATTACAAAACAAAAGAAAGGGTGGAATGCAGGCTGCACAAGAATACATCACAGTGCTAAGGGGCTTGACTAATGTCGACAACATCATGCACAAACAAGGCACTATCTCATGCAATTCTATATGCTCATGAAAAACATAAAATCTGAAATTTTACTTTTTCATCAAAACATCTCTCTCTTCCTTCACCTCTTATCACAAATCTTTGGTTCTAGGTTTCTCTCTGGAGTCTACATGAGGCATTCCCAATGCCCTCCTTTCAATCCTAACTTGTTGAGATTATGACAATCACCCAGTCCATGTCCTGCATAATCTCAACAAGTCTCTCATGATGGGTCTATCCCACCATGAGAGGAGAAATTATCTCTTTCACATATGGGTTTATCCCAGTTATGTGAAGAGAGCAAAGAACCAAAAGAAGTTGATTAGAGGTAAGAAACAAGAGACCTACAATTTTTCCTACTTAGAAAAATCATGCACCATACATATTAAATATGCGAAAATTCTATATGACGTGAGCATAGAAAAGCATAGAAAACATCGTTCAAGGCTCGCAAGTCACTTTGATACCACTGTTGAGAAACCCTGAGGATATTTTACACTTTTTATAAACATTACAAGTACACAGCGGAAGCATATCCCCGAAATAGGCTGATGCGTTACATTTCCACCATGTTTTTGCCTATATTTTACATGATATTTTGGGATTAATTGAATGATTTTGTGCTGTTTTTAGTGCTTTTACTCTACTTTGCACGGAATCTTCACTTTTCTTGCTTTTTATGAAAATGTAGGTAAAATGACTGAAAAATGATGGATTTCAAGAGTTTTGAAGCCAAAGCATGATTCCTGAGGAGATCGCGAGCTTACACGTCAAATTTGGAGTTGAAATAGTGAAGAATGCAAGAATTACAACCTTGGCCGTAATTTTGGGCCAGCCGTAACTTTGGCGACGAGCAAAGGGCCTGAAATGGCTAAATTAAAAAGCTCACAGAAACTTTCACGGGTGAAGCCATGAACCCATCACGGTCCGTGAATATTTCTGTGCGCAGGAGTTTTTATACACAGAAAGAATTACAACCGAAGCCATAAACTCATCACGGGCGGTGAAAGTTTCCACCGCTTCGCATATCTCACTCGATTCGACTCCAAACCGAACCAAAATTGAACCAAACTCTCCAGAAACCTTCCTAGATGGGTTCTATACTGATTAGACTATAAAAGGAAAGGTTTTGGACGGGTTTTTGGGGCTTCTACGCACAAAAACAACAGGAGGCGGCGGCGACGGCGAGATTCAATTCCAGGGCAGAATTCCGGTGAGAGATCATGCAAAGGAGGGATTTGATCACTTTATCTTCATCACCAAATCAAGGGGAAGAGTTCTAAATACTTTCCTAGTGTCTCTTTACATTATTTTAGAGAGATTATATGTTGAATTCAACAATGAACATGCTGTTTGTTATGAACATGAATGTGTAAACCATATTTTTGGGATTTGGGGAATAGCCCGTTGACGATTCATGGATTAAAAATATTGTTTTAAATCTTTTACATGAATTTTTATAGATTTGATTTGATTAGAATTGTGTTATTCCGTATTTTACCTTGGCCATGTAATTTTACGTCTTAGACGTTGCGAGAAGGACCGAGAGGTGAATCACAACGTCGGAACTATTCTTTTCAAACCTACGAATCCAATCACGAGAGTAGTTTGGATTCGTTTGAAGGATTCCATGGTTTTTCACAAAACTTAATGGGTCTATTTATATTAATTGTCATGAGAGTATGGAATTAATATAAATAGATACCGGATTATGCTTCGAGAGGAGGTAATCTGTACCTTAGAAAAAATCCCTTTCAAAACTATAATAATCTGTTTAAAGATTTATTTTTACTAAATTCATAATCGTCAATGTGGTGAAACCCCAAGTCCTGATTTTATCTGAATTGATTTTTAGCCAAAACCTTAAACCACCTTTTTATTTTCTTGCATCAGAAGTTTTCAAAACAAAAACTACACTTTGAATCATCTAGATATAGATCAATCGTGTAATCGGTACTTGACCACCTGATCCTCGTTGGGAACGATAATCTTTTTATTACTTCGATAAATCCGTGCACTTGCGGATCACTATCAAGTTTTTGGCGTCGTTGCCGAGGATCAAGCTAGTCAATATCGATTTAATCGTGAGATTTATAGACTAGATTTTTTTGGTTTTTGTTTTTGTTTTTATTTTTTTGAATTTTATTTGATTTTCGCATTTTTTTTAGTTAGTTTATTTTATTTTATTTTTCTTGTTTTTGATTAACACGTTGTAAGAACAGGATAATTCAAAAATCACTTGTCTACATATTTTATATTTCCTATTCCACATTATATATTTCTGAATTTTATTGCATAAATTGAAAAATGATGTTTAACCAATGTCAATGGTCAAATCAAAGGTATATGCCACTGGTAAAGACAAGAGAATATGGTACGGATGTATTTCAATCACTTGCAGCAAAGGTAGATTCTTTCACTCAACACATTGATTAATTAAGCATGCAATATTCTATTATTTGTGATATTTGTGGTTCTCATGTGCATACTTTTGCTGAATGTCAATTAGGAATTCCTCCATGCTTTAACTTATGCCCTAGTACCTATAACTCAAGTTGGGAGAACCATGAAAACTATTTTTATCAGAATGACCCAACATTTACTCCACAATCAGACTTTAGTGAACCTCAAAAATCCAACTTAGAAGCCATGCTTGAAAATCTTTTAGTTGCTGTGAACAAACAAAGTGAGGATATTCATAGTATGATATATGGCACTAATAAAAATGACATAGAGGATGGAATCCAGGATAAATCTAAGAATTTTGTAGAGTTGGAACAATCATTAGTCTTGACTCCTGATTATGATTTACCTTCTTCAAATTTTGATGATTTTGATAATTTTGATGACTGTTATTTACCTTCCTCAGCACTTTACCAGTCATCCAGTCCCCTCTCACATAATGAAGTGTCTTGCAACACAAATACTTGGGACATGTTTGAAGAAAAATTTGAACTTTTGGAGTCTTGTGAAAAAGAAGGATGATGAATTTAAGGATCCTCAAGAAAGAACTAATGAGATAGATAGGGATGAATTTGATAGTGTTAGGATGGAATACGTCCCTTCATTTTCTTATTACACCTCCACCATTGAAGAGAAAGAAATTGAGGAAAAAGATGAGGAAGAGGATCCTGAGTATATTACACCACCACCACCATATGAACCATCATTCCCTTTTCTCCAGGAAAAAATCATTAGGGATTTGCATTATAGATGGTGAAGAGGATAATGATGATAAAGTAGCTGAAATATTATTTGAATCAAATTTAGCCACAGGTACCCAAAAGATTGCACATGAGATTCTTGATCACCTTGACATTGAGGTAAGAGAAAAACCAAAAATAAAATTTGAAAACTTCTTGATCAATCCAAGGTATGAATTCTTTGATTTTAATTTTAATCTTCTTTCAATTGCTGTTATAAGTTTAAAAGAAGAAAACATGATATTACTCTTGGATAAATATAGAAAAATTATTGATTATTCTTTTCATGACTTTAACTTATGTTTTCGTGTGCATGTACTGGTCACTACAACATGGATCCACCTATTTCATTGGATATATACATTGGTGGACACACTCATGAGACGAAGGAAAAGCAGAAGATTATATGCTCTCTACTATGGCATAGATTCATCAACTCCACCATGACATAAGCTGTGGTCAAGCTAATGACATTAAACAAGCGCTTTTGGGAGGCAGCCCAAAGTTTTTTTAATTTTATTAATTTTTGCATTCTTAGTTTTTGTTTTTTCATTTTCTTTAAATTTTTAGAAATTTTTGCAGCATGTATTGATGAATTTTTATTCATGGAAAATCTTTTAATAAATTGTTTTATTTGCAGGAAATTTTTGGAGAATTTTTACATGAAGAAAAGCTAATCAACGAGACCATCATGGGTGCAGCCGTGAATCATTCACGGACCATGATTCTTGCGGCAATCTCTTTGTGAGTATATGAAAAATGTGATTTTGATAGTGAAATATGATAGTATTTGATATTTGAAACTTGTTTACATTGTAAAATGTGATATATCTTTAATGTGATATAGTTTCTAGATCTTTCAGGTTCATGTTTCCATCTTTTGATATAACTGAACAGGTTTTCGCCCACATTATAAAGGGAACTCTTGCAACATTTTTTCTGAAATCTATGATTTATTGATTAAGAGTTTATGCATATGCAACAATTTAAGTCTAGGGTGTCCTTCATGATTTGCTTTTTCCTTCAAAAGCTTTATAGATATGTATTTTGAATGTTTATGATTTTTAAGGGTAATCAAATTTGTTTTATCCTTGATTTTAGACTTAGGAAACATTTTGAGTGATTGATATGATGACTTAGGGAATTTTTGAAATTTCATGTAGACTTAAATTATTGAGTAAATTCAATTCTCGTATACATAAAATGCATATGTGAATTGTTATATGTTCATACGGCACGTGCATAGTATCTTATTACTTGAAATTTAATTTATCTATTTATGCTTGATGGAAAATTTTTATGAATAGAATTTGGGGATGCATATTTAACTAAGATTTGCTCCAACTCCTCTAGTTGAGAAATCTTAAGTCATGAGTTATATTATACCATGATGTCGTATACTTTAAATCTGTTGTGATCAAGTAACAAAGGGAGAACTTTTAAAACAAATATTTAACCCTCTTGCAGAAAGATCAACAATGATTTAAATACCATGCCACTGACCGGCTTTCTCCAGAAATAAAAAAAATAAAAAAAATAGAGAAAAAGAGAAAGCTGTAGGTTAAGTGGACAACTCCACTGACTTTCATGATTGAGACTATGAGCTAAATTATACCACTCTGTGGTATACTTTGAACAATGTTACAGTGCCAACAGGAAAGGGCATATAACCGTTTAAAGACCAAATTACTTTAAAAATCTCTTATCTTTAACATCACCAAGATTCTTGAAATAAATTTTTGTCTATTGAGTAAGCTTGATTTATTAAATTGAAAGTATCTAATATCTAGTGTGTGAAAAATGAATGATATGACATGAACTGTGAATTTTATCTTTCTTGGATTGTAACCTCTTGGGAATTTATCTCTATTATGATTTTTCTTGAATCACTTGAGTTAGAAGGATTGATTGCTTAATTTGTGGACTAAGGATATTATTAGGGGCAAAAATAAATGAGTGTTCCTTATCTTTACATTCTCCATACATATTAGAGTATTGCTTGAGGACAAGCAAAATTTTAAGTCTAGGGTTTCTGATGCGTTCCATTTACACCATGTTTTTGCCTATATTTTGCATGATATTTTGGGCTTAATTGAATGATTTTGTGCTGTTTTTAGTGCTTTTACTCTACTTTGCAAGGAATCTTCACTTTTCTTGGTTTTTATGAAAATGTAGGTAAAATGACTCAAAAATGATGGATTTCACGAGTTTTGAAGCCAAAGCATGATTCCTGAGGAGATCGTGAGCTTACACATCGAATTTGGAGTTGAAATAGTGAAGAATGCAAGAATTATGGCATTGGCCGTAATTTTGGGCCGGCCGTAACTTTGGTGATGAGCGAAGGGCATGAAATGGCTAAGTTAAAAAGCTCATAGAAACTTTCACGAGTGAAGTCGTGAACGCATCACGGTTCATGAATATTTCTATGCGCAGGAGTTTTTATACACAGAAAGAATTACGACCGAAGCCGTAAACTCATCACGTGCGGTGAAAGGGTGAAAGTTATCGCCCCTTCGCATATCTCACTCGATTCGACTCCAAACCGAACCAGAATTGAACCAAACTCTCCAGAAACCTTCCTAGATGGGTTCTATACTGATTAGACTATAAAAGGAAAGGTTTTGGAAGGGTTTTGGGGGCTTCTACACACGAAAACAACAGGAGGCGGCGGCGACGGCGAGATTCAATTCCAGGGCAGAATTCCGGCGAGAGATCATGCAAAGGAGGGATTTGATCACTTCATCGTCATCACCAGATCAAGGGGAAGAGTTCTAAATACTTTCCTATTGTCTCTTTACATTATTTTAGAGAGATTACATGTTGAATTCATCGATGAACATGTTGTTTGTTATGAACATGAATGTGTAAACCATATTTTTGGGATTTGGGGAATAGCCTGTTGACGATTCATGGATTAAAAATATTGTTTTAAATCTTTTACATGAATTTTTATAGATTTGATTTGATTAGAATTGTGTTATTCCGTATTTTACCTTGTCCACGTAATTTTACGTCTTAGACGTTGCGAGAAGGACCGAGAGGTGAATCGCAATGTCAGAACTATTCTTTTCAAACCTACGAATCCAATCACGAGAGTATTTTGGATTTGTTTGAAGGATTCCATAGTTTTTCACAGAACTTAATGGGTCTATTTATATTAATTGTCACGATAGTAAGGAATTAATATAAATAGATACCAGATTACGCTTTGAGAGGAGGTAATTTGTACCTTATGAAAAATCTCTTTCAAAACTATAATAATCTGTTTAAAAATTTATTTTTACTAAATTCATAATCGTCAATGTAGTGAAACCCTGAGTCCTGATTTTATCTGAATTGATTTTTAGCCAACACCCTATACCACCTTTTTGTTTTCTTGCATTAGAAGTTTTCAAAACAAAAATGGCACTTTGAATTGTCTACATATAGATCAATCGTGTAATCGGTACTTGACCACCTGATCCTCGTTGGGAACGATAATCTTTTTATTACTTCGATAAATCCGTGCACTTGCGGATCACTATCACAGGCCAGTCCCAAAAACTAAATGGATCTTATTCTTGCGAGGGGGTCGAAATGATGAGAGCAGAAAGTACCTAGAGTAAAAGCAAATCGATGTCAAGGTAGGCGCCTAAGTGTGCACCCTCTGCAGTCTCACACACACGGATCCCTCGGGTTCTCTTCTTCCACGCCCGGTACTAGCCTTGCGAAGAAGATCCAAGCCTTAGGGAGCCCACCACTTCACTTGCGCCAACCTTGAAGAAGAGATGCGTCAAGAGGAGAGGAAGAGATGATGCTGCCAAGCTTCAGACCTTCTTGTGCTAAGAGATGAAGAAGAAGAAGCTTGCGGCTAGGAGAGGAAGACCTGAGCCACCTTAATGTTCTTGCCCTTTCCCTTAGATGTTCACGCCAATATCTTATCTTAGGGCTCTCGCATGCATCCTGATATATAGATGCAAAAGGGGGTGGGGGTGGCAACACAAGAGGTTTGGCACAAATACTCATGAAGGAGGCGGCTAGGGTTAAGGGGACTTGGCTAATTTGGGTTAGGGTTATGGTAAGACTCCAAGTCTTTTCCATAAATCCCTTCCCATTAGCCTTATGCGCCAAGGACTTACCAAAGAAGTCCTCCAAGCCATACATGCCCCAAGACTTGCCTAAGAGGCAAGGTTACCATCCAAGGTAGAAGGGGGAGGCGCCAATTGCTTCCTAATGAAGCATTAGGCGCCTACTTCTTCCCATTATGCCCTTAAGTGCCAATGGGAGTAGTTTTCTCCCCATTATACCCCTAAGCCCTCTTATCTCTTCATGATAACTTATTATTGGGCCTCACTGGGTAATAACCTAGCCCAAACTTCATTACACAAGTTGATTAAGCCATTGGATCCAATCCAATGCAACCCTAACTCAAATGTGACCAACCATGGTCAATTTCGGGTCAACCTACCAAAAATGAAATTTTGCTCTAATAATTCTCTTCCATCTTGATAGGTTTCCCACAAGTGCACGGGTCTATCGAAGTAGTAAAAATATCGATCCCACCGGGACTAATGGGCAAGTATCGATAGATCTCAAAATTGCCAGCTAGACGAAGTCAAAATTGGGGAAGTTTAAATGTTGAACTAATTTAATGAACAAGAACGTAACCAGAGGAATTGCACGAGAGAAATTTTATGAGGAGATGCATCAGGATATGGGTTCACCACTTTGACTTCTTACAGCTGAATAATCAAACTCCGTTGTTGTCATCCTACATAGTTCAAGGGATTCAGCCGTCCGACATGCAAGTTGCTCCCTCCAATAGCCTCGTATATTCCCACGGGCTAGGCTACCGGTTTAATCTATATGGTTCTGACATTCTGTTGAACTTGTGGTCTCACTAACACATCTAAGGCCCTGATACCTTCAAGGCGAATACAAGTTAACAAAAGGGGTCCACCCCGAGAATTCCTGATTTTTAAACCTCCACTGCAGAGTGCCTGGCTCAAACACACCCTTTCGAGTAGCACAGGCATAGAGCACCGAAATAGTCCAACATGCTGGCACACTTTTGGTTTGTCAGATGCGTCTAAGATCCAAATACTCACGCTAAGGGAGTACAGTTCGGCAAGGGGATTTCCCCGAGCCCCTGATTTACTAACCACGCTCAGGAAAATAAAAGGCTCAAATGTTCCCTTTCGGGTAACGTAGGCAAGGTGTACAAACGGACTGGATAAACCCTCAAACGAATGCTTCCGATATGCGGTCGGACTTTTGGTCTCTCTAACACGTTTAGGACCCTCATAATCCCTTAAAGTGAGTACAGATCTACAAGCGAGTTTTCCTCCTAGGATACTAATTTACAAACCTCACTTCGGCGATTAAAGGCTCAAGCATCCCCTTTAGGGTAATGCAGGCGAAGAGCGCACATACCGGTTAAGTAAGGATCCAGGGCATTCGGAGTAAGATTGTTACAACTAGTAAGTCATCAAAGGGTTACCCCAAATCCTGATTCAAGAGTTAGCCTACAATGTTCATGGTAACAACGTAAACTATGGTATTAAACATCACATACATTTGCAGGTTTAAGTGGTAATTACAAAGAGAAGGTAAGATCGTATGATACTTTGCCAAGGTTGTACAAATAGCGCACCAAATTGAATGTAAGCGTAAGATCTTCCTTACAAATTAATCCTTAGGGTGCTCATGCAGCAAGTGTCTTCAATGGATGTAGATGCGCAGCCCCTTCTCTATGTACAGTCGCCATCTTCTCCCAACGCAGTAGCTCTTCCCTCCTGTGCGATTCCTCTTCCTTCTCTTCTTTGCTCCTTCCTTTTATCTCCTCCTCTTGTGCTTTCTTTTCTTCCCCATTCCCTACCAAAAGCCGCAGTAGTCGCTGCAATTTTTCAGCCGAAAGTAGTCTCCTCTGCTCCCTTCCATACCCTGCAGTCGCCGATGCCAGCCTACTTTCTACACAAAATGATGATTTCGTGGAAGGATTCTGCCTCCCAAAGGCTGCTCCACACCCCTTTCTCAATGGTAGAGAAAGGTCCTAAGTGCCCTCTAGCTCTTCCTTAGGATACGTTGAAGAAATCAGAGTTAAAATCACGGTTTTGAAATAGGCGGGTTCGCGATCTCGGGCGTGATTCTTGTCGTGACCTGGTCGTCATTTCCGACTGCAGCTTCAATCGTAGAGATGAGTCACGGGCATGATCGTGACCCGGTCGTGATTTCCAACAAGGGTTCCAACGGATTCAAAAACTTCCAATTAAGACCATCTTGATTTAGGAGGGGTTCCCCTGGCCTCAAAAGTTCAGATTACATCCTCTTTGTGGTCGTTTTGTCCTGAAAATGTGAAAATAACAAAAGAGGTGTAGATTCCGTAGATGTAAAGCAATTAAAGCAATAATGAGGCAGAAAGCTCAGAAATATAGATGATTCTGACTGTAAAATCATACTTGAAATGCTATATGGATTTGTGTTAATAGAATACCCATGACTTAAATCTTTGCTTGTCCTCAAGCAAAACGAAATTCCATGAGGGTGCTAGTTGTTCATCAAAAGTTATACTCCGCAATGATCTATAAATGCTAAGACCAAATCTAATCACAAGATATACAAATCACTGCAGACTTTTAAGATGTCAAGATGAAAAGCAAAGCATCCAGGTCAGATCTATGGACAACAATTGTACGATAATCTGGATAATAATAGTTCCTTACCAAATAAAGCATTAATCCACTACAGCACCCAAAAGGTAAACCTTAAGGAAGTAGTAAAGGCCTTGCTCATAACTTTGGTACCACTAAGTTAACTCATGACACTAAGTTAGAGCCTCACAGTGGGTCAATCCAGTATATCTACTACTGATATACCCATATGCATGCGTTAGCACCTTGCGCATAACCAGCCCATACCAGTCTCACATGTACTAGAGCTATCCCATATCCACTCAGGTACTTGACTGAGGACAAAAGTTCGAGCACAGATACAATCTGTCTCCAGGGACATTATCATGCAAGTATACAAAGATCGCAGATGTAAACATAGCATAATAACGACAATGCCAGAATGTCATATAAAATATCAATGTCAAGTAGCACAAAGGATAGACCAACAACGGGTCCAAGGGCATCAACACCAATAGTATTGTGGACTCGTGAGTTATGATGGCATGAATCAATTAGATAGTTATTGGATAGCTGCCTAGTCAAGTGAAATATGCATACACTATCTAGACTCTAAAAGTCCAAATCTAGAATAGAAGGTAGAGGCACAACTCTTGGATTTCAATAGGCTAATGGCCTAATGGGCTAGTTCCAAGTGGCGTAGGTTGTGTGCCTCTATCCACTATTAATATTTAATATACTAACATTAACTATTATTAGTAAATTCAATTTTTAATGAACTGAAAAAGTAACTGATATTGATACCAAAAAACAATTTATACAAAAATTGTAATCGATACCAATATCGGCACTGAATTTATCGATTTTTTAGTTAATAGAGAAAATTTAGTTTTTATCGAACTATTGCTCACCCCTACTTCTCGCCCTTGCGCTTCCCCTTATACAAAAAGAAATTTTTGCTCATGACTGTTGAATCATTGTGCTTGTTCATATCCTTCCATCAAATATCTAAATTTGATTTCAGAGAGCTATTTTCTTCTTTCTAAGGGTAATCAATTGGTAAAAATCGAAATCAACTTTATTGAACTAAATTTTTTTTAAACTGAAACTAAATCAAAACAAAAAAAAACTGAATGCTTCCCTGACTAAATTTACTAAAAATTTTTGATAACTTCACAAGTACAAGCTTAGAGCCAACTATAAAGGAGATAGCATTGAAGAACTAAAGATGCTAACCTAGTCATTTGAGAGCTCATTAGCTAGAGTTGGGACTAGCAACAATTAGTAGTAGAAGTCAATGGTGCCAACCAAGTAATATGGCACTTGACATAGAGGGATTCGGTAGTCGATAGATGATGCCCTAGGGTTTTCCACCTGTAGCCTTTCGGTGGTCGAGCATACAAGCCTATGGGTGAGCATCTATTTAGTGACAACTAAATTTACAGACCAATTCGATAAATTTGGTTCGATAAAGACATGTTTTGGTTTTAGTATTGGTAATAGGTTTTCTAAAGATTAGATTTCAGTTTTGGTTTTAGTTTTTTTCTTTTTGGTTCGGTAAAAAATGAATTTACTAATACTAAGTGTTAATTATTAAATTTAGTTTCATAAATTATAATATTTCCCAAAATAAATATAAAACTAGTAAATTTTATTTGTTAAATATATTAAAAAATTAAAAATATTATTATATTTCTGTAGGTAAAATAATCTAATTTGGTAAATCGGTAATTTACCAAATTTACCAAAAAAAATTGGTAAGCCTTCGATTTTTATTAAATTTGATTTGGTTTCAGCTTGCAAAATTTGAGTATAAAATTTTTTCATAATTTTGTTTGGTATATTTGGTGTGGGTAAATACTAAATGCTCACCTCTACTCGAGCTATCAAGGTCAATAAGTAAATTACTCAAATACCCAATTAGGAATGGGCAATGGGTGTCAGACTCGGGTGGATGGGCAGTCTGGTCATGGGTGAATGGTGAAACGATGGCACATTTGACATAGTGTTGTGGACTCGTGTGTTGTGATGACGTGAATTAGGTGGATGGTTATTTGATAATTGGCTTGTCACCTAGTGTGAGGCTGAATCTCCCATAGGCTAGGCCGAGAATCCCACGGACTTAGGCAGAGGCCCAAGCTCACATTCCTAATGCGGACAAGGGCCCAAACTAGCGAATAAGACGGTGGTATGACGATCGACTCAAAGAAGGAAAGCTAGCCGGAGATTCTTCCTAAGATCGTAAGCTGGGTGGCACATCATTGCAAACAAGGAAGGCTCATCTTGGCATTGATGGAGAATCTTGGCAAAAGTGGAAGGCTTGATGACGTCTTAATGATATTTCCAAAGGGAGTGAGAGAGCTCCTCCTTTAAGATCTCGGCTAGACAAGAGAGAAGGCATCTTCTCCAGGAGCATTGATGGGAGAGCAGCAATAGAGGTAGCTGTTCCCCCTTTCCAGGCATTTGCAGAGGCGAACGACTCTCTCAGGCGGCAACCTCTAGTAGCATCCCCAATGGATTTCTAGTGATGGTGAGGTCAGATGAAGAGAGAGTATACAAGAGTGTAGATCTTGTATAGGGAGAGTGATGCAGGAGGAGCTAGCACTGATGTGGGGGAAGATTTGGATGAGAAAACACCCCCCCAAAATTTTCTGCGAGACCATCATGGGCAGACCGAGAAGTAGTCACGGGTGTGACCGTCTCAGTGAATTCCAGAGCGGCTGATCACAACCGTGCACCAAGGCACGGGCAGGTTGTGAACATCACGGTGAAATTCGATGAACACAAGCACGATCGTGCATCCAAACACGGGCAAGATGGGCAGGCAATGTACGTCTCGGCCAAATTTGGCGAATAGATGCACAAGCGTGATCCTCTCGACGAAAAAAGAAAAAAATTGGTGATTCCAGACATGAACGCAGTCACGGCCATGAACACCATCACGGCCTGACCATGAATGCCTCGACAAATTTTGACGAATCAAGGCATGAAGAGGAGCACGGGCGTGAACTCAACCTAGAATCTAGACATGGCCATGAGCACTATCATGGCCAGGCCATGAACACCTCAGTGGAAAATTGGAAAACCACATATCCTAGACGCGAACAAAAGCATGGGCACGAACATGATCACGGCCTAGCCATGAATGTCGTAGCGACCTATGAAGCAAAAGATCACGGTCGTGAACGCCATCATAGCCAGGCCGTGAACACCCTTGAAGCTGTAGATCCACCCCGGAGACCCCGTTTTGACATTGATCACCCTTCGTACCATGTCTCCACATCACAAGACGACCCAAAGGAGCCCAACATGGTGATAATTCGGCGATCCCAACACTCAAGTCAACTGCCGGACTGTTATAAGGGAATCATCAGTCCACTATCCATTCATACCGAGGTACAGTCCCATGAGTGGAGGCCCATGGGCCTCTCCACTCGCCCCACCGAAGGCCCAGTCCAAGACAGATACCACAACCACCTGAACAACACGGCCCAAGAGCAAGCCTCCAATGTGATGAACCAGCCCACAATATCCAAATTCTGTTGTTTTGTCGTGGCTTGTTCTGAGCTCGTCTAACCTCAATACGTCATCCCCGTACGCCTAGGAATCAAGGACATGTGTAGAGCTTCAGTACTAGTTGGTAGAAGTTTGTTTTATTTTATCTTATGTAGTAGTCTTGACTACATTTGACTGCAAAAGTAGGTAGTTGGTAGGATTTAGCCCTTGTATTGTTCCTCCTCTCTTATCTTATAAAAGAGAAGGGGTGGGCTGGCATTTCTTCTTCAATTCTCTTGGTAGTAGAGTACTCCAGCTTGTGTGGATCGTAGTCAGTGCCTCGATTCCGAAGTCTGTAAGAGTCGTGGTCGGTGCATCGACCCAGAAGAGTGTTCTAGCTTATATTTCTGTTATAAGAAGTAAATCCCACAGCCTCCGATGGGTCAGGTTTGCCAATTTCTGAATTTTGCTACGACTTTCCACTGTGTTTTCATCTTCACCCTCCTTCACCCATGAGCATCCATACATCAGAGGAGTGGAATGATTGCTTATTCTTTGGTGTGTTTTCAGGATCATAGCGTGCACGAGCTGAGCACCATCGATCCGCTGATCCCTAAGGAACGTGCTACGCTTAAAATTGCTAAGAGGTTAGTGAGTGAATTTCGTAGATTTGAGTGCTGTGGTTTTCTCTTGCCTTAGTGTTGCCCCGAAATGACTTTGCCGCTGATTTCTTCTTGTTTTATTGCTACAATTTTTGAACATTTTTAGTTCCCTCATCTCAAGACCCTCTCACATTTTCTATGCATTGTGTAAACACCATAGAGTACGAGACTAAGGACCAACTCTCCTATCGTAGCTACATCAGAGAGGTGAGGGGTTTTATGTAATCTTAGTGAATGAAGGTGAAACTTTCCCCTTAAACTATTTATGTCCTTTGATACGCACCGTAAGCACACTGTGTTATCGAAGTAATATAAAAGATTGTCAATCCCATAGGGAGTTAAGTCAAGTACCAACTATTCTGATATTTAGAAGCTAAGTAATCTTATTTTTTTATGTTTTGGAAATAAAGTAAACAAACTCAACTATAAATAAAATCGGAAAAGCAACAATAGAAACATAAAGAGTGTCTACTTGAGAGATATCAGGACTATGGAATTCACCACATTGACTGATCTATCTGAACTGGAATTTGGTTGATGCATGAGTTTATCATTTTACATAAGGAATCTTTTCTATAGTATAGGTTGCCCCCTCTCGGTCGGTACAACCTGGTATCTATCTAAAACAACCCCTACTCTCGCGGTAGATTGTTTTAGATAAATCCATTAGGTTCGATGAAAGATTATGTTACCCTCAAGCGAATTCTAACTACACTCGTGTTAAAAGATTGCAAGTTCTACTTAGGGAATCCGCCAACACGATCCTCCTCTCGGTCAGGATCGTGTCGACTAACACACAATACCACTTGATCAAGGAAATATTATGAAATAAGTACAATTAAGTAAAATAAGCTCAGATAAGACTCAAAACATCAAAAAAAATTAAGTTCATACAATAGATCAAGTCAAAGGGCTTCATCCGAGCCCCGAATAAAGGTTTACGCTACAATAGCTATATAAATCCGCACAAATCTCTCAAATCAATAAAGAAAACTAGAAACAAAGACTAAGGAGAAGATGATGCAAATGTTTCCTTCTGATTTGGTGAAGATCCGTTGTGAAATCGCCCCAAAATCCTCTCTAGAAGCCCTTGTCGCCGGTCTACTCGCCCTAGCTGCTTCATCCATCAATTGCTCTCCAAATATGGCACAAAAAAGAGGGCTTATGCCCAAAAGATTCATCTCCCTCTTAGCTTTCCAAAACATATTTTTCATATTTTTCTGATTTTTTTAGAGCCATCAATCAACTAAAAAACATAAGGAAGGTCATTAGAGTTAGTCGCGATCATGGGTGAACCCCACCGTGTTCACCCGCTTATGATGTGTTCTGTGCTGTTCTGCGAAGTAAAAATCACTAGTGAACCCCGCAATGTTCACCAAGCCGTGAAGTGTACTGTTCGCTCATGTAGAAATTGTCTTCGAGAGAATCATGGCCGAACACCAAGATCATGGGCAGGCTGTGAAGTGTTATGTGAATTTTTGGAGTTCCAGGCAAAGCACCGGTGAACCCCGTGGTGTTCACCTGGCCGTATTTTTCAAAGAAGCTCGGATTGGCCCAAATTTAATGTGTAGTCTCCTCTCGTCTCATCATGAGGATCACCCCATTACTTTAAAATCTCTAAAAAGCTACAAAATTAGGTGATTTTACCTGAAATTTCACAAAGATGAGAAAAAAGTGAAGATTCTAAAGCAAACAAGTAAATAAGCCTAAAAATTACATAAAAGCACCAGAATATGCCTTGTTTTGAGATAAAATAGTATCAGAAAATACTACCAAAATACAAGGCATCAACTACTCCCAAACTTAAATCTTTCCTTGTCCTCAAGTAGTAAAATGAGATCAAACACATAACAGGTATGAAAGAAGTTATTCAAGTTGAAAGCATATAACCAAGTCAAATTTTTCCATGAGCTAACCATGATCCAGTTTGAGAAATCAGATGATGAGTCGATTAACAAGAATTGAATCAAGCAGGTCCCACAATCTTTAAATGATAAGACATTCAGCTATGAGCATACAAAGAATCTAGTCTAGCATATATACTACATTCACTAATTCAATTCATCCAAAATCATGTTGGGGTATGCCCTTAGGCTAATGTTTGAGGCCTTGGGATTGTAACAGTAACATGTAATAAACTCTTCTGTTTATAAAGGCATGGTTGTTATTCAGTTTGTTACCTTGTCTGCTGTAATAAGTGTACTTCTGAATAATGTCTCAAAGCTGTTCAGCTAGGCTGACAAGCTTTATGTCCTTAGTCGAGATATCTTGGTGAACATGAGACAGCCTTGATATGATTGAGACTAATATGTGTTCTAATCTTATAGGATGCTTCGAGCATGGAATAAGGTGTAGACTCATGGGTACATTGGATGTACTGGACAGACCCTACTAGGATATTCAATTGTTTGTCACAATGTGAATATTCCTTGATTGCAACAAGTGGCACATTTCCTCTGACTTGAGATCACTTGTGTTTCTAAATGATGATTGTCATTGTTTTGAGGTAGTTCAATATCATTTGAAAGACAATGATTATAGACTATCTTGGATGGTGAGCTTGAATCAGGTTAGGGCACTAGTGATAGACATAGGATTGCCATCTCCTTGTTTAAGGAGTGTGATGTTCTACAGGGGCCCCCTGGATGAGATGATTGAGAAAGTGTATGGCCATACCCAGGTGACTGTGTTCATCTGATCTAATCATGCTTATCATATTGGAGCTACAAGCTTGACACGCTTGTCCAATAAGAACATCCAGTGGCAAAGGAAAGATGCATGCCTTGTGAGTTAGAGTCACACTTGTGCTGTGGTTTGGGTGAAGTCTTGGAAGACTCTTTCCTTTCTATCGGGAGACAGTGATGTGTTGCTAGATACCCCTCACTGATCGTGATAACGTGAGTTATCGTTACCGACAGGTATAGGAAACCCTTAGGGTCGCACAATTTGATGATATGGCTTACTTAAGTCAGATCGTGTGGACTGAATTGTTTAGGTTCAGTTTAAAGGGGTTTTAAACTCTGATTGTAAGTGAGATCTGGTCTGATCATGTTTGATTGATTAGGGCTTGAGATCGGTAAGCTTCGATCGAGAGATTTGATGCTAGATCGGTGAGATCAGGAGCATCTTGAGATCAACGGTGATCTTGAGCCTTGAGGTTCAATAAGATCGACCATTGCTTGGGCTGATTTGGTCGTGGACCAAAGTCATTTGAACCGGCTCATCTTGTGAGCGCTTGGTTCAAAGATTCGAATGGGGTGAAGGAGTTACGGTTCACTTCATGTGAACGCATAACCGTTGAGAGTAATGGGTTGCTATTTTTGGATAGCAACGCCTCCACGTTGATTACAACGTTCGCTCAATCGCCTCTCATCACTTTGGACGATTTTTCTCTCTTCTCGTGTGACAAAGCTCTCGACGAGTGTAGAGGAAGTTCTTCTTCGCCAAGCCCAAAGGATCTCATCTCCTCCACGCGCAAAGGACCCTTGAAGCTTTGCTAGCACAAAGACGACAAGGAGAAGCCATTCCTCATCGTGTGTGCGTCGACTAGGGAGAAGATCCCTTTCGGTCTTTGATTCCAACACACCATCCAACGAATGGCGATGGTATGATTCTTCTTGATATTTGCAATCGGTTTTTCATAGTTGATCATATATATCATGCAACCGATTCTTGATGCCCTAATTTCCGCCCATGCAATAGTGTTCTATGTGCATGTATTAGGGTTTTGCGCCCCCCTCTTGAAAGGGGTTTTATCCGCTTGCGCTCCCCCCTTGAAGGGGACTCCTGCAATTGGTATCAGAGCAGGCTTTTATGCATGATAAATATGTTTGCTGTGATTTGTGATCCTTGTATGCGCCATGTTACTAGATCTAGACTACATGCGAAACTTTACTAGTTATGTATTGTTGTTGGCGCATGTATGGGTAGCACTTCTATAAGTTGTGTTTGATGTTTATCTTACAAAAAAAAAAATAAAATGACTTGCGCGCTTACCATTAGATCTAAATGGCGCCTGCAGTAAACCCTTAGACGGGTTATTAGGGTTGAAGTCGTCCTCTAAGTTAGATCCAACAGGTCTGATCAGACTATCTGACAGCCTAGATGGGTCGACCAGAGAGCACCTGTGCGTAAGCTATAGGTGGCTCTAGGTCGACTGCATCAAAGGCGTGTAGCGATGTCTGATGGAGACACTTTATGAACGCACATGAGTTAGGCCCGGGGTCACACCCGTTTGCCAGATCTCATAGTGGTCGTTCAGCCCTGCCGCATGCATGTTTGACCACTGGGTCAACTCAAGTCAGTTAGGACTTGGTGCATGCAAGGGCAATGGATCTGACTAGGTTGGATGAGTGGATCCCTAGTAATGGACCGTTGTAAGGTTGTAGGGCCTATAAGGAAATTAAAATTCATACCCATGGGGTTTTTCGAAATTTAATTTCATGAATGGATCACATGATGATTGATGCATATGTATGTTTATTTCATCTTATGTGGGCTGCCCAAGTTAAATGTGTGCTGTGCTGGGGCCTGCGTGCCTAGTAATGATTTTGTAAATTAATTTTAATTGTGATCTGCGAATCACCTTGTACTTAATTTATAAAATGTAATTGACCTGCGAGTCAATCTTGTCTAGATAGATTAATTTGTAAATTAATCAGACAAGAGCACTGAGCACACTTGGCAGAGGCGCATGCAGCAAGTGGCTTGACCAGGTGGGAGGTCTAGGGTTCGACCCTAGGACCTGGCGCATATTCCTGGTGGGCACACTAGATCTGCAGATGGCGCTTGGGCCCTGGTTTGGGCCAGATGAGCAGCAAAAAGCCCCATGATGAAAAGCAAGTCAAGACTTAAGTTAGGTTAAGGTCTTACTTAGGCTATGGGCTTTTACCACATAAGATTCATGCTTTCTTTTATTGCTTTATAAGTAGAACAGCATGTTTTAATTTATCTTCTGCTATCACCATAGGATTGCATGATAGTGAGGAAGATAAAAGACCGTTAAAATCCAACGCTAAAATATCAAGCTCGTAAGCCTTCTGACGCGAAACCTCACTGTTCTGACTATCGTTGGAGCCGTGTTGTACCCACTCAGTGGGCACGTCCATCTATCTTCAGACGGTGTGTGATTACACCTGCGTGTTACAGAGTAGGGATTTATCCCTTCTCGTTGCTCAGCATAGCACGTGGTGGTCCAGGGAGTAGGTCGGGTCAGCTTGACCATGTAGGCTACATATGTGGAGCATATGGTAGCACATGGAGGCAGCCATCTGTGGGGTCAGAGATTGTGTTGTACCAACTCAGTTGGCACAGTCGGCTGGATTGCCCAGATGAAGGGGAATCGCACGGGTTGGCGATTGGCTGGGACAGCCTACCAGAAATTAGTGCTTGTACTCTCTGTGCATCTTATCTCGCCTGAGCGGGACGCGGAGACCAAGTATGAAATCTGGATCCCATCTCACTAAAAGAGTTCTACTCTTTCGGGCTGTTTTGCTGGATTTTTCAGCCAGATAAAATAGTGAGAAAAAGAATCTTTCTTAAGTCCTGATTGATTCTTGACATTGATACTGACCTTGTTGTTCTTGCATTGTTGTAGATTCCTGCAGCAACGAACACCATGAGCTTCAATGTGCGATCCCTACTGGAAAGGGAGAAGTTTGCTGGGCTGAACTTCTCTGACTGGTTTGGACACCTTAAGATCGTTCTTAAGGCAGAGAGGAAACTGTATGTCCTCGAGACGGCGATACCGCCGCAACCCACTCCGAACGCCGCAAGGGCGGTTCGGGATGCCTATGAAAAGCACGTCAATGATAGCATTGATGTCGCTTGCCTGATGCTAGCGTCTATGACGCCACCGCTGCAGCGTCAGCATGAGGATATGTCGGCTATAGAAATTATAGCGAACCTCAAGATGCTATATGCTGCACAGGCGAGGACAGAACGCTATAATCTGACGAAGCTGTTCTTTCAGAGCAAACTGGCTGAAGGGAGCCCAGTGGGAGCTCACGTGCTCAAGATGATTGGGCACAAGGAGGCTCTGGAGAAACTGGGGCATACCATTAACCAGGAGCTTGCTGTAGACATTATTCTGCAGTCTCTTCCGCCCTCTTTCGATGCGTTCATCATTAACTTTAATATGAACAAAATCGATTGTACTCCGGCAGAGCTGCTGAATATGCTCTTGACTACTGAGGAAACTCTGAAGGGTAAGCCTTCGACCTCTGTCTTAATGGTTCCTTCAAGGAACAAGAAGAAGGGGAAGAAGGGCAAGGCCCCTGTCAAGAACTACAACAAGGCTCTGAAGCAAAAGGTTAAGCGGTCCAAGGAATACAGGTGTTTCCACTGTGGCCAGCTGGGTCACTGGAAAAAGGACTGTAAAGCGCTCCAAGGAGACAAGAGGGGAAGCATCGCTTCTGGCTCAGGTATTTACGTGACGGAAGTCATGGTTTCATCTTCTTCTATTTCATGGGTGTTGGACACTGCATGTGGAGTTCACATTTGTTCAAATGTACAGGAACTCAGGAGAAGAAGACAGGTGGGACAGCATGAGGTAGACCTACGCGTTGGAAACGGGGCACGGGTTGCTGCTGTTGCTGTAGGAGACTATTTCATTTCTTTACCATCTGGCATTGTATTAGAATTAAACAATTGTTATTTTGTACCCAGTATTACCAAGAATATTATCTCCATTCCTGCTCTTGTCAGGAAGGGTTTTTCCTTTGAATGCAACATTTCAAAGTGTGTTTTATCTTTTGATAATATTGTTTATGCAACTGGTTCAATTAACAATGGGTTATACATGTTGGACATGGAATGTTCTATACAAAATATTGATAATAAGAAAGCCAAGTATGCTGATGACAGCACCTTGCTATGGCATAGTCGTTTAGGCCATATTAACGAGAAACGCATTAAGCGGTTGCATGATCATGGACTGCTGGGATCATTCTCCTATAAGGAGATTGATACATGCAAAGCTTGTTTGATGGGTAAAATGACGAAGTCACCTTTTCTTCACAAAGGTCAAAGGGCTTCAGGTTTACTTGACCTTATACACAGTAATGTGTGTGGGCCATTTAGTAAACATGCCAGAGGTGGCTATCAGTACTTCATTACCTTTACTGATGATTTCAGTAGGTATGGTTATGTCTATCTGATGAGACATAAAAGTGAATCTTTTGACAAGTTCAAAGAGTTCAAGAATGAAGTACAAAATCAGCTAGGCCGAAATATCAAGACACTTCGCTCAGATCGAGGTGGAGAATACCTAAGTCATGCGTTTACTGACTATCTGAAAGAGTGTGGGATTATCTCACAGCTCACTCCGCCAGGAACACCACAATGGAATGGTGTGTCCGAGAGGAGAAATAGAACGTTACTTGATATGGTTCGTTCTATGATGAGTCAGGCTACTCTTCCATACTCCTTTTGGGGTTTTGCACTGGAAACAGCTGCAAAGGTACTAAACCGAGTGCCATCCAAGGCAGTTTCAAAGACGCCATATGAGTTATGGTATGGGAAACAGCCAAGTTTGACATTTATCAGGATCTGGGGTTGCGAGGCTTATGTCAAAAAGCTCGCCTCTGGGAAACTGGAGAGCAGATCTGAGAAATACATCTTTGTCGGTTACCCTAAGGAAACTAAGGGTTATTATTTCTACGATCCCAAGGAGAACAAAGTATTTGTTGCTCGGACGGCCATATTTCTTGAGAAGGAGTTTCTTCTGCAAGAGGCCAGTGGGAGAGAAATAAAGCTGGATGAGAATCCAGAGGAAGGGCAAAGTAGTCAAGCACAGTTGGATGAGCCTGAGCCGGTAGATCAGGTTACTGAACAACCTGAGGCTCAGATATCACGGGAACCGCGAAGATCGGGAAGGATCCGTCGACAGCCTGAGCGCTATGACGGAGTCTACATCATTGATAATGATGAACCCCTCACTTATGCGGATGCGGTCAGTGGACCGGAGTCAGCTAGATGGCTTGAAGCTATGCGAGTCGAGATGGACTCCATGTCAGATAACCAAGTCTGGGATTTGGTTGATCCGCCTCCGGGAGTAATCCCTATAGGCTGTAAATGGATCTTCAAGAAGAAGATTGACATGGATGGTAACGTGGTTACCTATAAAGGCAGGCTAGTTGCGAAAGGTTTCAAACAAATCTACGGGATAGATTATGATGAAACTTTCTCACCTGTGGCCATGTTTAAGTCTATTCGGATTCTTTTCGCGATAGCTGCATATTATGATTATGAGATCTGGCAGATGGATGTGAAGACAGCTTTCCTTAATGGAAATCTGGACGAGGATGTGTATATGACACAACCTGAGGGTTTCACTAATCCATCAGATCGTCATAAAATATGCAAGTTAAAGAAGTCTATTTATGGACTTAAACAAGCATCAAGAAGCTGGAATATTCGTTTTGATGAATCAGTTACTGAATTTGGTTTCATCAAGAACGAGTATGACCCGTGTGTATATAAGAGGTTTAGTGGGAGCGTAATTACATTCCTAGTCCTCTACGTCGATGATATCTTGATCATTGGAAATGACATTCCTGAAATGCATGCGGTTAAGGCATGGCTAAGGAAATGTTTCCAGATGAAAGATCTAGGAGAAGCAGCCTATGTATTAGGTGTGAAGATCTACAGGGATAGATCTAAGAGGCTTCTCGGGTTGTGCCAGAGTACTTACATCGATCAAGTCCTGGAGAGATTTCATTTAGAGAATTCTAAACGAGGATATCTTCCAGTCAGACATGGTCTGAATCTTTCGAAGAGTCAGTGTCCGCAAACACAGACTGAGAAAGATGAAATGGACAATACGCCTTATGCTTCGGCTATTGGATCCATTATGTATGCGATGTTGTGTACTCGCCCAGACGTCGCTTACGGGTTAAGCGTGACCAGTCGGTTCCAAAGTAATCCAGGTATGGCGCACTGGATTGCAGTCAAGAACATTTTAAAATATCTGCGGAGGACCAAAGATATGTTCTTGATATATGGTGGTCAGGAAGAACTCAGTATTGAAGGATATACTGACGCTTCGTTCCAGTCGGACCAGGATGATTTCCGATCGCAATCAGGCTATGTTTTTAGCTTGAATGGTGGAGCAGTGGTGTGGAAGAGTTTCAAACAGTCAACTGTTGCTGATTCCACAACAGAAGCCGAGTATGTTGCAGCCTCGGAAGCATCCAAGGAGGCAGTCTGGATTCGTAAGTTCTTACGGGAACTTGGTGTCATTCCTTCGAGTGCAGATCCTTTGGTTATCTTCTGTGATAACACTGGAGCAATCGCACAAGCAAAGGAACCACGGTCGCACCAGAAGTCCAAGCACATACAGAGACGGTTTCATTTGATCCGGGAGATCATTGAACGTGGCGAGATCAAAATATGCAAGGTTCATACAGATGACAATCTGGCAGACCCGCTTACCAAGCCTCTGGCACAGTAGAAGCATGAGAAGCACTGTAATAATATGGGTTTGAGTTTTCTCAACCATTAGATTAAGTGCAAGTGGGAGATTGTTGGGGTATGCCCTTAGGCTAATGTTTGAGGCCTTGGGATTGTAACAGTAACATGTAATAAACTCTTCTGTTTATAAAGGCATGGTTGTTATTCAGTTTGTTACCTTGTCTGCTGTAATAAGTGTACTTCTGAATAATGTCTCAAAGCTGTTCAGCTAGGCTGACAAGCTTTATGTCCTTAGTCGAGATATCTTGGTGAACATGAGACAGCCTTGATATGATTGAGACTAATATGTGTTCTAATCTTATAGGATGCTTCGAGCATGGAATAAGGTGTAGACTCATGGGTACATTGGATGTACTGGACAGACCCTACTAGGATATTCAGTTGTTTGTCACAATGTGAATATTCCTTGATTGCAACAAGTGGCACATTTCCTCTGACTTGAGATCACTTGTGTTTCTAAATGATGATTGTCATTGTTTTGAGGTAGTTCAATATCATTTGAAAGACAATGATTATAGACTATCTTGGATGGTGAGCTTGAATCAGGTTAGGGCACTAGTGATAGACATAGGATTGCCATCTCCTTGTTTAAGGAGTGTGATGTTCTACAGGGGCCCCCTGGATGAGATGATTGAGAAAGTGTATGGCCATACCCAGGTGACTGTGTTCATCTGATCTAATCATGCTTATCATATTGGAGCTACAAGCTTGACACGCTTGTCCAATAAGAACATCCAGTGGCAAAGGAAAGATGCATGCCTTGTGAGTTAGAGTCACACTTGTGCTGTGGTTTGGGTGAAGTCTTGGAAGACTCTTTCCTTTCTATCGGGAGACAGTGATGTGTTGCTAGATACCCCTCACTGATCGTGATAACGTGAGTTATCGTTACCGACAGGTATAGGAAACCCTTAGGGTCGCACAATTTGATGATATGGCTTACTTAAGTCAGATCGTGTGGACTGAATTGTTTAGGTTCAGTTTAAAGGGGTTTTAAACTCTGATTGTAAGTGAGATCTGGTCTGATCATGTTTGATTGATTAGGGCTTGAGATCGGTAAGCTTCGATCGAGAGATTTGATGCTAGATCGGTGAGATCAGGAGCATCTTGAGATCAACGGTGATCTTGAGCCTTGAGGTTCAATAAGATCGACCATTGCTTGGGCTGATTTGGTCGTGGACCAAAGTCATTTGAACCGGCTCATCTTGTGAGCGCTTGGTTCAAAGATTCGAATGGGGTGAAGGAGTTATGGTTCACTTCATGTGAACGCATAACCGTTGAGAGTAATGGGTTGCTATTTTTGGATAGCAACGCCTCCACGTTGATTACAACGTTCGCTCAATCGCCTCTCATCACTTTGGACGATTTTTCTCTCTTCTCGTGTGACAAAGCTCTCGACGAGTGTAGAGGAAGTTCTTCTTCGCCAAGCCCAAAGGATCTCATCTCCTCCATGCGCAAAGGACCCTTGAAGCTTTGCTAGCACAAAGACGACAAGGAGAAGCCATTCCTCATCGTGTGTGCGTCGACTAGGGAGAAGATCCCTTTCGGTCTTTGATTCCAACACACCATCCAACGAATGGCAATGGTATGATTCTTCTTGATATTTGCAATCGGTTTTTCATAGTTGATCATATATATCATGCAACCGATTCTTGATGCCCTAATTTCCGCCCATGCAATAGTGTTCTATGTGCATGTATTAGGGTTTTGCGCCCCCCTCTTGAAAGGGGTTTTATCCGCTTGCGCTCCCCCCTTGAAGGGGACTCCTGCAAATCAAATGTTGGGGTCAAACACAAATGTGTTATTGCAAGACAAACTTTATCACCTCTTATTTTATTTAGGTAGCAAGACAAGTTACCAAAATTGATAGTAATCTTTTTTTTTCTTTTTTTCTTATTTTTTTTACTTCAACTCATGTCTTCAGTACCACTGCCAATTTTTCGCAGTGCCAAGTAGAGGAGTCTTTTGACTTCAACTCATGTCTCCGGTACCACTATCAATTTTTCGTAATGCCAAGTAGAGGAGTTTTTTTTTCTTTTTTTTTCCTTTTTTTTAGATCACACTTGTGATCATCATCCAACAGATAATATGACAACATCGAATGAATGAACAAGTTTATATGTTTCAATAGAAAAACATATGTATGGTACTAGCATGTCAATCAAAACATTTCAGAAGCTTAGAACAATTGGATAGGATCATAAAAGATATCATAACAAGGTGGTGCATTCAGCATATCATAACCATTTCACACCATGCATGGAATCAATCTTAGTGTTTATTCAAGGCTATCACAGGATCACAACATTTTCAAATATATCGAGGTGTATATTTCAGCATATCACAGAATCATCAACTCATCACAGAAAATCATCAGAATGTTGCAATGTCATTCATGCAAAATACCTGAATCAGACTCAGTGTATAATAATAGAAGCATCACAGAATTACACTATCATAATCCATGCAAGAATATCCAAGAAAGATATCATCAAATAATCTCAGTATGACAAATGCATAACATATCTCAATAGCATCATAAAACTAATTCATAGAAGTGTTATCAAAAATGTCTCATCCACACATAAAAATATACTACCACAAAGAGTAGCATCACAATCAAATCATAAAGTGTCAAGTACCACAACATCACAATATGAATAAAATATCATAAAAATATCATGAAACCACCACAGTATCAGTACAAAAGAGTATCAATAGCAAAACAGAACATCATAGAAGTAAATAACAACCTAAAAAAAGTATTGCAATAGAGATTACCAAATCATTAGCAGAGTAGCATATCCATATCATCAGATTTTCAGCACATCCACATGTCACAGAATCATCAGCATGTATAATGAAGTCATCAGTAGAGTAATCCTCACATCAAAGTGTCATAGTATCACCATAGCATCAGAATCAAATAAAAGCATAACTATCATCACAACATAGTCAAAATATCACAGTCATGTATCACAAACATAGCAAAGTAGCAAAAGTCCGAGTCAATCAGAATATAATTCAAAATGAATAGTTGGAAGACTGAGCTTTAGAAGGAACAAGCATCAGAATCATTCTCTCCCCACATAAAAATTTGCATAGTCCTCTATGCAATCAATGGGTCGTGAGAGAGTGGGGGAAAATAAGATAAAGTAATACTCACTTCTTCCTCTTAGGCTTAAAGTCCTCATCATTAGAGTTCATTTCAATACCTTCCTTCTGGGGTCATCTTCATCATCATCACCATCTCCCCAAATCTCATCATTTCTTCATGAAGTTCACCTTGACACCTTTACTCTTCCTTTAAAAGTCCTATGATGGCTTTGAAATCAGTAAAGGTTCAGCTGTGAACTTCTCGTTGTAAAATGTGGCAATTATAAAAATTTTCATCTTCGCTGTAGCATCGGTCACGGACAGACTGTGATGAATCAAAAAGCTCCAAAACTTTGATTTTTGAGTATTCCTACAGTGATAAGAAAGAAAAATCATCAGCATTCTAATACAAAGAAAAATTAACTACATAACTTCAAAATCAAAAGACTAATTAAATAAAACACACAATGCAAAAGTAAAGGAAAGCATAAAAGACTTGGGTTGCCTCACACGAAGCGTTTGTTTAAGGTCATTAGCTCGACCGTAGTGTTATTCATAGATCAGAATGTATATGTAAGCACCAAGCATCAGAAAATGATTTTAAATCTATGTTTCCTTCATCAATTACCTTGGTTGCTTCCTCATGCAGATTTTTAAATTGTACCTTCTTTAGGATGACCAGTTCAATTGAATCAAGGAGTATAGCAAAAGGTTGAGCTTTTACATTGCCTTTCACCTTCTCTTCAGCTGCAAAACAGATATCTATAGGATCCACAAGCAATTTGTCAATCATAGCATGGTTAACCACTTCCTCAATATCATCAATATGTTGGGGTATGCCCTTAAGGCTAATGTTTGAGGCCTTGGGATTGTATCAGTATCATGTAATAAACTCTTATGTTTATATAGGCATGGTTGTTATTCAGGTTGTTACCTTGTCTGCTGTAATAAGTGTACTTCTGAATAATGTCTCAAAGCTGTTCAGCTAGGCTGACAGGCAATAAAGTCCTTAGTCGATATATCTTGGTGAACATGAGACAGCCTTGATATGGTTAAGACTAATATGTGTTCTAATCTTATAGGATGCTTCGAGCATGAAATAAGATGTAGACTCATGGGTACATTCGATGTACTGGACAGACCCTACTAGGATATTCAATTGTTTGTCACAATGTGAATAATCCTTGAATGTAACAAGTGGCACATTTCCTCTGACTTGAGATCACTTGTGTTTTCTAAATGATGATTGTCATTGTTTTGAGGTAGTTCAATATCATTTGAAACATAATGATTATAGACTATCTTGGATGATGAGCTTGAGTCAGGTTAGGGCACTAGTGATAGACATAGGATTGCCGTCTCCTTGTTTAAGGAGTGTGATGTTCTAAAGGGGCCCCCTGGATGAGATGATTGAGAAAGTGTATGGCCATACCCAGGTGACTATGTTCATCTGATCTAATCATGCTCATCATATTGGAGTTACAAGCTTGACACGCTTGTCCAATAAGAACATCCAGTGGCAAAGGAAATATGTATGCTTTGTGAGTTGATTCACACTTGTGTTGTTTTTGGGTGTAGTCTTGGAAGACTCTTTCCTTTATATTGGGAGACAGTGATGTGTTGCTAGATACCCCTCACTGATCGTGATGACGTGAGTTATCGTTACCGACATTTAAAGGAAACCCTTAGGGTCGCACAATTTGATGATATGGCTTACTTAAGTCAGATCGTGTGGACTGAATTGTTTGAGTTCAGTTTAAAGGGATTTAATCTCTGATTGTGAGTGAGATCTGGTCTGATCATGTTTGATTGATTAGGGCTTCAGATCGGTAAGCTTCGATCGAGAGATTGGATGCTAGATTGGTCAGATCAGGAGCATCAAGAGATTGACGGTCAGATCAAGAACCTAAGTGTTTATTATGGTCTGGACTGAATGCTTGGCTTATTTGGTTATTGAACCGAACCAAAGTGAACCGGCTCATGAATGAGCGCATGGTTCAAGGGTGAAGAGAAGTTTGCGCTTGGGGTAAACCCATGGTCGCATGAGTGCATGAACGTGGGAGTGTTTCTATTTTTAGAAACCATGACTCCTAAACGTGACATCGCCTCACGTTACTCCTCTCTCACGCCTATTGTCGCTCCTTCCTCTCGTCGCTTGCTCATTCGAGAGTGCATGTGGTGTTGACGAAAGGAGAAGGAAGTTTTTCGCCAAGCCAAGAAGATCTCATCCCTTCCATACGAGAAGGATACTTGGACGATCCTTGCTAGCACAAGGGACGACAAGAAGAAGCTATACCTCATCTTGTGTGCGACAATTTGGAGGAGACCTCTCTTGTTCTCTAGCTTCCAAGACGCCATCTAGAAATGGCTATGGTATGGTTCTATCACTACTATACAATCGGTTTTGTTAATCATAATACCATGCAAGATCTAGAAACCCCCTTTCCGTTGCTTTCATTCTTCATATGCGCCTATGATATTAGGGTTTCGCCCCCTTTATGGGAACCTTTCACAATATTATAGCAAGACCCAACAAAATAAGGTATAACATCAAGTGGTTTCTCATGTTCTATCTCCTCTTTTGATTGTTCAGGTTAAAATGTCTCAGGAGATCTAATCTTAGTGTCATGTGCAGGCATCCTAGGCTCCTCAAGTTGTTTCCCATTGTAAGTTATATTTGTATTACAACATTCACTCGGGTTTATCTCAGGTTGAGATGGGAGTTTACTAGAGGCTCTTATAGAGGTGCTAGCTTGATTAGCCAATTGGGTTTCCAACATCTTATTATGGGCCTTGAGAGCATCTAGTTTAGATGTTAGTTGCGTAATGTCTCCACTAACACACTCAATTTTCTTGGTTTGTTGAGTCAAAGTCTCTAGTAGTGACTCTAGGTTAGACTTTTGAGGTGACACAAACTACCTCGGTTGAAATGCAAGAGGTTGCCTATAGCTAAGTTGGGAAATTGTGTTGGGATTGTTCTCATAGGAAAAATTTTTATAGTCCCACTAACTTGGATTGTATGTATTGGAAAATGGGTCTAACTGTGGTCTAGGGTTAAGGTTCCAAAATGTGATAGCTTGCTCTCCAAAAGGTTCAGGTTATGAGATTCCTAATTGGCATTCGGCGAAGCTGTGTCCTGAAATTCCACAAAATTCACAATAAGTATTGGTGGCTTCAACCAAATTGACAATGAAGGAATCTAACTTTCATGATAAAATATCAACCTTTGCATCTAACAAACTCAATTTATGACATAAATCATACTTACTTGGAGTTGCAGCTCTATATGAGTTAACTCTCTCACCTGACCATTGACTGTGATTGAGGATCATATCCTCCAACAGGTTCATGGCATCATCCATAGTCTTGTTCATCAAAGCCCCGCTAGTAGCTGCATCAACAATAAGCCTCGTGTTATAATTTAGACCATTATAAAAAGTGTGAACAATTACCCATTTTTGAAGTCCATGATATGGACATATTCTTTGAAGTTCTTTAAATCTATCCCATGCTTCATAGAGTGATTCCCCATCTTTCTGTATGGAACTTGTAATCTGAATCCTCAACTAAATTGTCTTACTAGGAGGGAAGTATTTAGACAAGAAAGCTTGTGAAAGCTCTTCCCATGTTTTGATTGAAGCAGATGGTATAGTATGCAACCACGCTCTAGCTTGATCCCTTAGAGAGAAAGGAAATAATATTAGCTTAATTGCATTAGCAGAAACACCATTAATCTTAAAAGTATCACAGTATTCCAAAAATATAGCCAACTGCATATAAGGGTCTTCTAGGGGAGAGCCCCCAAACTGGTGTTATTGAACCATCAACAATAGTGCAGGCTTGATCTCAAAATTGTTGGCTTCCACATTCAGGCGAACAATGCCCAATTGTAAATGTTGTATAAATGAAGCAGCATAATCTCTCAAAATCTTGTTGTTCATATTTCCAGTAGCCAAAGGTACTCGGGCATTCTTTAGATTCAAAGAAAAAGGCTTCAAGATCTAGGTCATACAAATCACCTGTTCCTAAGCTCCTTTGCTAAACATATTGATCAGACACAATGATAAAGCTTAAGAAAGGCAATAGCTAAAATAAAAAATAAAAATAAAAAGCAAGAAAAAAATGCTTAGTCTACTAAATTTTAAAAATTTGTTAATATTGACCGAAGTTCCTCGGCAATGGTACCAAAAACTTGATACGCACCACAAGCGCACGATGTTATCGAAGTAATATAAAAGATTATCGATCCCACAGGAAGCTAGGTTAAGTACCAACTATTCTGATATTTAGAAGCTAAGCAATCTAATTTTTTTTGTGTTTTGGGAATAAAGTAAACTAACTCAACTATAAATAAAATAGGAAAAGCAATGATAGAAACATAAAGGGTGTCTAATTGAGAGATATTAGGACTACAGAATTCACTACATTGACTGATCTATCTAAACTGGAATTTAGTTAATGCATGAGTTTATCATTTTACATAAGGAATCTTTCCTATGGTACAGGTTGCCCCCTCTCGGTCGGTACAACCTGGTATCTATCTAAAATAACCCCCAACTCTCGCGGTAAATCATTTTAGATAAATCCATTAGGTTCGATAAAAGATTATGTTACCCTCGAGTGAATTCTAACTACTCTTGTGTTAAAAGTTCGCAAGTTCTACTTAGGGAATCTACCAACACAATCCTCCTCTCGGTCAGGATCATGTCTACTAACACACAATACCACTTGATCAAGGCAATATTATGAAATAAGTACAACTAATTAAAATATGCCCAGATAAGACTCAAAATATCAAAAAAGTTTAGTTCATACAATAGATCAAGTCAAAGGGCTTCATCCGAGCCCCGAATAAAAGTTTACGCTACAAAAACCAAATAAATCTACACAAATCTCTCAAATCGACAAAGAAAACTAGAAAAAAGACTGAGGAGAGGTAGGAGAAGATGATGCAAATGTTTCCTCCAGATTTGGTGAAGATCCGTCACAAAATCGCCCCAAAATCCTCTCTGGAAGCCCTTGTCGCCGGTCTACTCACCCTAGCTGCTTTGACCATCAATTGATCTCCAAATGTGGCACAAAAAGGAGCGCTTTTATGCCCAAAAGATTCGTCTCCCTCTTAGCTTTCCAAAACATATTTTTCAGATTTTTTTAAAGCCATCAATCAAGTAAAAAACATAAGGAAGGTCAACAGAGTCAATCGCGATCACGGGTGAATGATAGTATGCAAATATATGATATATCGTGACTTATTTCTGTTATTATTTTAAAGTAAAATGCATGCTTTGTCTCATTTATTTGGCTAAATGCTTTACATTATTCAGAATCTTCACTTTTCTATGGTTTCATTGAAATTTAGGGATTTCGCCTTAAATTGGTGGAATTTAGAAGATTTGAAGATATGGGATGACCCCTCATGATGAGACAAAGCTACATGTCAAATTTCAGCTCGAACGGAGTTTTCTATGCTCTTCACGGGCATGGCCATGCATCCATCCACGGCCGTGTGTGAACCTGCTTTCCCAGACTGCGCTAAGCCATTCACAGACATGCCCGTGCATCCATGCACAACTGTGAAGGACTCAGCCGACAAATCTAGAACTCGACAAAACATTCACAGGCACACCTGTGAACACATACATGGCCGTGAAGAGTAAGTTTCCATAAAATAAACCTCGACGAGCCGTTCACGGGTATGGTTGTGTATCCATGCACGGTCGTGTATCGTTTTGCCCTGCACGACACCCATTTGGTTTTTTATTCGTATCTTACTATTCTTGGAGCGGAATTTGCTAAAATTTTGTGGGGTCCTTCCTAACTTAGACACGCACATTTTGGGACTGGAATCAGGCAATTTGGGCGAGAGGTTGGGGAGAACAAAGTGAAACGGCGAGACCTAGGGTTTGACAGCGAATTTGGCGACGAAAGGTTGTTCTGGCGAGATTTCTTCCTCGTTTCGATGCTGAAGATCATGCCCCAACCTCTCTCGATGTAGATCTAGTCTTCCTTTTAGTTTGCATTAATTTATTTGTGAGATTATGATGTATTTCACGATGAATGTTGTAGCTTAACTTCTTTTCGGGGTTTGGGCGTAGCCCACTGTAAGAATGTTGATCTTTAATGCTTGATCTATATATTTCTCATATTTATCTGTGTTTTTATTCATGTCTAGGAAGTTTTAATCCATGATTATGTACTGGCCATACATATTTATATTTTAGATGCTGTGGGAAGGACTGAAAGGTGAACTACAATCGTCGGATCCCCTTAGACTGGATTGGTGATTTCGGCCACGAGAGTTATCGAAATCACCCAAGTAACCCTAATTCTTCACAGAACCCATTGGGTCTGCTTCACCCGGTAAGCAACTAGTGTAGGAGACTTGGGTTAAGTTAGACACCGGACCGTGTCCTAAGAGGGAGCGCGTCTGTACCTTAGGAAGAGTTACCTTAAGAACTTTGATAAAACTTTACTAAAACATCAGCATTAACTTTCTTTCATACTTCAGTGTGGTGAAACCCAAAACCTCAATTCTCTCTCAAAATCTTCACAACCCATTTGTTCCTTGTTTTGCATTTAAATTGCTTTAGTTTACTTACTAGCATTAGGATTTAGTGACACTCCTTTGATTATTTGATCGCCTAGCTATTAGTTAACTGATCAGTTAGTACTTGACCCCTAGTCCTCGTGGGATTGATACTTTTTATTACGCGATAGACCGTGCATTTGCGATACGCACCTATCAAGTTTTTGACACCGTTGTCAGGGACTAGGTTGCCAATGTTAACATGATCAAGAGATTAATAGACTAGGTTTAGTTAGATTTTCTCTTATTTTCATTTTATTTACTTACTGTTTAGTTACTTTCAGCTATTTTTCTTTTTATTTTAGTTATAGTTTTTATTTGGTGCGGGTGCTACTAATCTCTTTTGTCAAGGTACTTGTTTATGCCGAGGAATATTGTTCGAATAGGGAAACTTGTACTTGAAGATCTGGAGATAGGGCGTACCTTCCATCTGGACAGAAGAAATCTAAAAAGGTTGAAGCTTAAAGGACAATTTTCTGACAACCAAACAATGGAAGCTAATCGCTCTCTGAAATACTTTGCAGCACCCACAATCTCTGGTGTGCACTCGAGCATATTGCGACCGGCTATCGAAGCTAACAACTTCGAAATCAAGCCGTCCCTTGTACAAATGGTGCAACATAATCAATTTAGTGGAGCAACCACTGATGACCCTAACATTTACTTATCTATTTTTCTAGAATGTTGCGACACTCTGAAAATGAATGGTGCTCCCCCTGATACTATTAAACTAAGGCTCTTTCCTTTTTCTCTCGGGGACCGAGCCAAGGGATGGTTGCAATCTTTACCATAGGGCTCTATCACGATGTGGGACCAGTTATCACAAGCCTTCTTGTCAAAATATTTCCCACCGAGTAAGACCGCCAAGCTTAGAAATCAAATCACTTACTTCACCCAACGAGATGGAGAGTCCCTTTATGAAGCATGGGACCAGTTCAAGGAACTGTTGCACATGTGTCCACACCATGGTCTACAGAAATGGGTGATCATACATACCTTTTACAATGGATTATTGTATCAGACTAGACTTTCTATAGATGCTGCTACTGGTGGGGCACTAATGAACAAAAATTATGATAATGCTATGGAGTTAATTGAGGACATGGCCCTCAATCATTATCAGTGGTCAGGAGAGAGGAGCCAGCCAGTTCAAAATTCAGGAAAGTTTGATACGAACATGATTAATTCCCTAGTAGCAAAATTAGATTCACTTTCTTCTAAGCTTGATTCTATTAATGTTTCTACTTCTAACTCTATGACTTGTGATATTTGTGGGGTGACAGGCATTCTTCTGATGACTGCCACATCTTGAGCACCCCATCTGAACAAGTCAACACTATTGGGAACTTCAGGAATCAGAATGACCCCTACTCGAACACGTATAATATTGGATGGAGAAATCATCCGAATTTCTCCTACAGGTTGAACCAAGGGCAAGTTCCCCCTGTAAATTTTGCTAATTCAAATTCTTCTTCTCATTTCAGGCCTCCCCCTGGAATACAACATCCATCCGTTAGCCAAAGACAGCCAAATCCTCCCCAAAAATCCATATTATAGTTGATTCTAGAGAGTTTCATGGCAAATCAGATGAAGCATACCAATAGTATGAATGAGCAGATTCGCCAGCTGAATATGAAAGTGGACTCGATGTCCACACATTTGAAAATGATGGAGAACCGGGTCACACAGCTGTACGAGCGAACCAGTTCATCCTCTAGAACACCAGGAATGCTTCCAGCTCAACCTGAAGCAAATCCGAGAGACCAATGCAATGCTGTCATAACACGTGGTGATGAGCAATTAAAGGACTCTGAAGCTGAGAATATTGAGAATGAAAAAAAAGAGTCTGAAAGCCAAAAAGAGAAGCCTCATCCAGAAATTCCTGAAACACTAGACGTCAAGAAGATAATGGCTATTACTTAAAACTCTACATATTGCATGCATAATCAGCCACCTCTCAAATTCGAAGACCCTAGTAGTTTTGATATACCACTCATGATTGGCAACACTTAGAGCACTCTTGGATTTAGGTTCTGGCGTTAGCATCATGTCATCCCTTACCTTCAAGAAGTTGGACCTGGAAAATCTCAAATCTATCTGAGAATGTGCCACTGCAAATTAAAGGATTCTTTGTCTCGATAGATTTTATGATTTTGGACATGACTAAGAATTCTACCTTTCCTCTTATATTGGGCAGGCCATTCCTTGCTACAATTAGAGCCATGATTGATGTTCCACGCAGGACGATGAATTTTAGCATTAATGGGAATAATTTGTCATTCAATCTTTCTACTAATAACAAAGAATTCTATTTTTCAGGATCGAGTGACAGCGGAGCTGTAGTGAAGGAAGGTACTGTGCAGTCAAGAAGCAAGATGGAACTCTTCCCAGAAACTTTTCTTGAACATTTTGAAGATAGGCCCGATGACTCGATTGGTCTAAGAGGAGATAAGATGGTGGCTATGATGATTCAAATTGAAGATGCCACGGGAGCAAATATGAAGAAGTGGACATTGGGAGTGTTTGGAGATGAAGTTTTGATTGACTTTGCGAAAGCTTATATGTTCTACTACTTTGTTGTTCCATGTTCTGTCAAAACAGTTAAAGAGGAATATCTTGTGCTTATTTTAATAGGTGCAATTCATGGACGATGACAAAAGCAGAGGCTCCACGCCACTTACTTCACCTCTGCTACACCAGACACACCATAAGCACCACAATGGTCAAGCTAGTGACCTTAAAGAAGCGCTTGTTGGGAGGCAATCCAACATCTTGTTTACTTTTTTTTATTTATTTTCTTCATTTAACCTTTGTAGTTTTTTAGATTTTCTTTCATATTTATGCTTTCTAGGCTGTACCCTACTGATGGTAATTTTTCTAAAATTTTTTAGGTACTTGCGAGCCATTCACGGTCGCACCCGTGCATTCATGCACGGCCGTGAATGACTCGCAATTTTTTCTGCTAGCGCGCTGAAGCTTTCACAAGCAGGGGCGTGAAGAGATGCACGGCCGTGATGGAAATCTGCAACTAGCGCCGAGGTATTCACGGGCATGCCCATCCATCGACGCACGGCTGTGACGCGTAAGTGATGTTCGCGTCGATTCAGCGCCAAGGATCGCACAGGCTGGGCCGTGTACACTTTCACGGCCGTGTATGACTTTGTTATAAAAGGGGGTCGCCTGCACACCCGCGTACAGACCTGTGCAAGAAACCTTAGCTGCGCTGTCGCCGTTCCGATCCGCCACCTCTAGCACCCGATTGACCTCCGGCGACCCTCCACCGTCTTCTCCAGGGTCCGACGACTCTTACCCGCAAATTTTCGGCACCGATTCGCTCCTCCTCACGCTGACCCACCGCTCCTTCAATTTCTACCATTTCCTGTAGATCCATCACCGCCGACCTCGCCTCTTCACCGCTGACATCTCCGACAACTCATCCACGCCTTCTTGTCCTTCCCCATCAGCTTCCCACAACTCCAGCAAGTCTCGACGCAAGCAGATGACAAGCAAGCACCATGCATCTTCCTCCAATGCCACCGCCGATCAGCCACTGCCTACCGCACCACCTAATCCATATGGTATAATCTGTCGTGATCCAGAGCAGTTGGCGAAGCTGAATGCATTGACATGCCGCTAGGTGGTTACCACTTGGTTTCTCGATTACTCCACGCTGAACACTTTGGGTTTTCATGAAGATGTGCAGTGGCTTTTTCCATCGAGTGGGATGGGATCAGTTCTTCACGATCTCCTACCCCACGTATATTTCTATTGTGTTGGAGTTTCTATCTTCAATGGAGCTGCATGCAAACATCCATACCGATGAAGATGACGGCAACTTATCTTTCCAGCTCAACAACACCGAGTTCGTGGTTACTTTGTTAGAGCTAAATCAAATCTATGGCTTTCCTACTGATGGGACGCGATTGATCCCTAGAGAATTTAATGCCAGTACCTTCTGGGAACTTCTTACAGGTTCCCGACCCTTTGATACAAGGACTGCCAGAGCCACCTCTTTCAGCAACCCAGTGTTCAAGTATGTGCACCGAGTCATGGCGCATACTATCTTTGGACGAGGGGAGTTTGACGTTCTGGTTCATGCATCTGAGCTTCTATACCTCTGGGCCATGTTGCATGAAGTCCGCCACAACACGGCCTTCTACTTTGCTAGACAACTCCAGAAAGTTTCTAGGGCGGCAAAGGGTGTCATTGCTCTCGAGGGACTTCTTAACCCACTTGCTCTTGCGGTTGGGATCCAGCCCTACCAGATGGAGCAAGCCCATGGGAACTCCCACCTTGACCTTGACTCCTGCATTAAAATGCGGATGATAGTCAAGGAATGAGAGCTTTATAGTCTGCTCTTCCTCAGGAGCAATGTGAAGTTACCACTATCGAATCCTGCATGCACTATAGTTCAAGAGCAGCGGAATTGGAGGATGGAAGCTGTTGAGGATCATGATGTTCCCCTCAACACTGAACCACCACCACCTTCTCAGTGACCTACTTCCCAGCTTGATTGGATGGAGGCTATGATCTGGTTTGTCTGGGATGCCCAACAAGAAACTCACCTTACTGTTGATGAAGGGCTTGATTGGCTTCGCAACCTTGAGACTGAGGTAGAACGCCAGGGATGAGTGCAGTCCTCTCTCTTAGAGTCTGTTCATGATCTTCAGGCGAGACTGCGTCGGCGCTGGGGATGAGCATCACTAGTTTCACCATCACTCAGTCAGCTTTCTATATTTTAGTAGTTTCATTTATGTTATTAGCTTTACTTAGCTTATCATTCCCCTTTTTGCATGATTTTCCTTTACTAGTAGTATCAACATCTTAAGTGCCTACCATACCCCGTATTTATGATATTTGCTTTGCCTTTGGGATTAATTTGTTCTTTGAACACTTGATTGATTGAGATGAGAATCTTGCATGCCTCGTTGTCTATATTAGTTATAGTTTACACACATAGCTTTTTGTTTGGTGCAATTGAAAGCTTAACTAACTCAATTAATTATTATTCATTCATAAAAGGTGCACTTGTTGTATTTATTTTCACCTTGAAACACATCACATGTGACAAACTTCGTTGCATCTTGCTTCATAATTCCACACTTAGTTATACACCTTGTCATAGGAATCAGAAATAATAATAGTAGTACCAAAGTGTACTTATACATTGTACATTGTACTCCCACTTGGCACTATTCATAGCATTACAATAGCAAAAGGGATGGTGGTACCTAAGTTCATTGTCCATTATACTTGGCACTGTCCCCAGAGTTCAAAATAATAGTAGTGGTACCGAAGCCAAGATGTTCTCATTTCCCTAGCTTGGCACTGTTATCCTAAAAAAAATGGCACCACATAGAGACTATGTGGCACTGATGCTATTTTTCCCATGACTTGATGTACAACTATCTCATTTGTGAATGCTAGATCAAAAATTTCATTTATGTGTGATCTATGGTAAAGGTCGTTGGTATTGTCAACATTGCATACTTCAATGGATTATTTTAGTAATACTTGATTTAATTTGCTTTCAATACTACATTATTATAACCTGAGGCCTATTGTGACCAAATTATAACCTTGTTAGACTTACCAAAGTTGATTAAGATTCCTTATTTCATTTCATCACTATGTTCTAGACAATTCAATTGCTTGAGGATAAGCAAAACTTTAAGTCCGATGTATTTTGATAACATGCAAATATATGATATATCGTGACTTATTTCTGTTATTATTTTAGAGTAAAATGCATGTTTTGTCTCATTTATTTGCCTAAATACTTTACATTATTCAGAATCTTCACTTTTCCTTGGTTTCATTGAAATGTAGGGATTTCTCCCTAAAATTGGTGGAATTTTAAAGATTTGAAGATATGGGATGACCCCTCAAGATGAGACAAAGCTACATGTCAAATTTCATGTCAAACGGAGTTTTCTACGCTTTTCACAGGCATGGTCATGCATCTATGCACGGCCGTGTATGAACCTGCTTTCCCAGATTGCACCGAGCCATTCACAAGCATGCCCGTGCATCCATGGACGGTTGTGAAGGACTCGGCCGACAATTCTAGAACTCGACGAAATGTTCATGGGCATACCCATGAACACATACATGGCCGTGAAGAGTAAGTTTTCTAGAAAATAAACCACAACGAGCCATTCACAGGTATGACCATGCATCCATGTACGGCCATATATCATTCCGCCTTGCATGACACCCATTTGGTTTTTCGCTCGTATCGTACTATTCTTGGAGAGGAATTTGCTAAAATTTTGTGTGTACCTTCCTAACTTAGACACGGACATTTTGGGACTGGAATCAGGCAATTTGGGCAAGCGGTTGAGGAAAACGAAGCGCAACACCTAGACCTAGGGTTTGATGGCGATTTTGGCAATGAAAGGTTGTTCCGGTGAGATTTCTTCCTCGTTTCAACGCTGGAGATCATGCCCCAGCCTCTCTCGATGTAGATCTAGTCTTCCTTCTGGTTTGCATTAATTTATTTGAGAGATTATGATGTATTTCACGATGAACGTTGTAGCTTAACTTCTTTTCTGGGTTTGGGCGTAGCCCACTGTAAGAATGTTCATCTTTAATGCTTGATCTATATATTTCTCATATTTATCTGTGTTTTTAATCATGTCTAGGAAGTTTTAATCCATGATTATGTACTGGCCATACATATTTATATTTTAGATGTTGTGGGAAGGACTGAAAGGTGAACTACAATCGTCGGATCCCCTTAGACTGGACTGGTGATTTCGGCCACGAGAGTTGTCAAAATCACCCGAGGAACCCTAATTCTTCACAGAACCCATTGGGTCTGCTTAACCCGGTAAGCAACTAGTGTAGGAGACTTGGGTTAAGTCAGACACCAGACCATGTCCTGAGAGGGAGCGTGCCTGTACCTTAGGAAGAGTTACCTTAAGAACTTTGATAAAACTTAACTAAAACATCAGCATTAACTTTCTTTCATGCTTCAGTGTGGTGAAACCCAAAACCCCCCATTCTCTCTCAAGATCTTCACAACCCGCTTGTTACTTGTTTTGCATTTAAATTGCTTTAGTTTACTTACTTACATTAGGATTTAGTGGCACTCCTTTGATTATTTGATCGCCTGGCTATTAGTTAACTGATCAGTTAGTACTTGACCCCTAGTCCTCGTGGGATTGATACTTTTTATTACGCAATAGACCATACACTTGCGTTACGCACCTATCAAGTTTGGGAGTCTGATGTATCACGGATGCTTCTCATGAGATGGGGAGCTCCATATAGATCTAGATTATATTTTGAGATCAGTTGACCCCGGTTGACCTTTGGGTGACCACATTTGATCTCGATTGACTAGCTCTAGTCAACAAGTCAAGTGACGTAGATTGCATCAGATTGGTTCAATAGCTTGTTGACTTGATTCAATGTAATCATGGGTGGTCCATAGGCATAAGCGCATAATTGAATATTTATATTCAAATTAGGAGTAAATTAATTAGGAATAGATTAATTAATTTATTCATGATTTAAGTCATGGAACTCACAGCCTAACCCCTTAGGGATAGGCGTAGCATGCAATTTCTTATTGCTCTAGACGACAAGAACCTTAGCCATAGCCCACCCCTCTACTTCTCTACTCGAGCCGCTCCTTGGTGCCACCCATAGGAAGAAGCCACCGCCCACTTCAAGTTGGTGACATCTTTTTCCCCCTTGGCGCAAGTGAGGGCTTGGGGTGTTCTTCCTTATTCATTGGCGCATACACTTGGTGATTGGCGCAAGCACTGAAGAAGGCATTCTCCTTGGCGCATCGCTAGGAGTTGGCACAAGCAAGGAGAAGACTTCTAGAGGCATGGATCTTCTTTTCAAGGCTAGCATCGGGCGTGCAAAAAGGAATCTCGAGGAGCTTGTGTGAGAGAGACTACAGAGGACGTACCCTTATGTGTCTCATCATCCTCATCGACTCACTCTAAAATGCTGATAAGGTATTGATAGCATGGACCGCAAGTGCATAGTTTCTATCGAAGTAGTAATAGATATCGAACCCACAAGGACTAAGTATCAAGTACCAACATAGGGACTAAGTGTCAAGTACCAACATATTGACTTATTGTTAGCTAGACAGCTCAAATTGCATTTAAAATCTAAACTAGTTTAACAAAATAAATTCGAAAAGCCAGCAACTAATATGGGAAAATGCAATTCAAGAAGGATCGGGACGTCAGGTTTCACTATGCTAAAAGGCTAAAGATAAAATATTAAATACTCTAAATTCGAAATCCTAAGTTGACAAGTGCTCAAGGCTATCTAACCTCTTGTACAGATTTCCCCTCTCGGCAGTGCAATCCGGTATCTACCTAAGTCAATCGCCTACTCTCATCACTTATTGACTTAGGGTAGACCCAATGAGCTCTATGAAGGATCGTTAAACCCTCGAATGACTTCAACCTACTCTCGTGGTTAAAGTCACAAGTTCAAACTAAGTAAGTCGAGTGTTACGATTCACCTATCGGTACTTCTCGTAACACCTAACACGCATAGAAAGCTCGGTCGAAACAAACACACAGAATAAACACAACAAACATCAAATAATCAAGCTTAAGTAAATCTCACAAAGATTTATAAAAACATTTAATAATAAAAAATTGTTGAACGGGCTACACCCAAGTCCCGACAAAGAGTTTACGGTAGAGAATACATCATTAAACACACAGAAACTCTAAGAAAATACAACCAAAAGATGGGAAATTACAAGTCTTGGATGGGAGAGGACCAATCCTTGATATTCTCTCGATAGCCTATTGTGTCCGCAAGTGCTTGGATACTCGAAGTAATAACAAAGATATCGAACAACAGAGACCTCGTTTGTCAAGTACTGAATAATTAATTGCTTACTAGCTAGGTGATGTAGCAACTAATAGGTGTGGAGGTCCTTAAGCCGTAGTCTAGGGTTTTACACAATGCTCGATAAAACGGGAGAGGGTCGTGAGACGAGGGAAGAGAAAACGCGTCAGAAAGGTGCAAGGAAGCTGGTAGAAAACACGACGAAGATAGTGACGAGTTCGATTAGGGCAACATGAATGCGAATGAAGAGAACGGCGCCCAACTAAATAATACAGCGCACTAACCTCGTAGCAAATTTAGCGAATTCCTGCAGCTCTCATAGCACGTTTTAAGCTTAGCCTGCGTTGGGGGATTGCGGTTGTGCGGGGTTCAGCTTGCGCGCCTACGTAGCTGAAACAAAACAAGACAAGAGATGCCATGCCTCTGATGGACGGACAGCCATGGGTGAAGGAGAAAGGAGAAAAATCGCAGCAAAGAAACATGCAAGAGAATGACAAACAGACGAACCTGACCCATCGGAAAGGTGGGATTTACTTCAAACCGAAAGCGGGACAACTTGGAATCGAAGAGATGTCTTCGACCCGAACACAACGAAGGCAAGACTCCGGCTTGTCTTCACAACCGCTAGCGACTCTCAGCTCACCAGGAGATCTCTCCAACACCAAAGAGAACTACTTAACACTTAGCCCTACCTCCTCTTTTATAGAATAAGAGGGGAGGGAACAAACAAAATACTCAAGAGACACTCAACTCTAACCACCTACCAACTCTTGCAGGCCACAAAAGTGGTCAAGCTGCAACTACAAGACAAGGAATAACAACTACCTAATATTCTCCGAAGTTGGTTGCGTGATTCTGCGTCCTTGTACGGGGGCGGTTTAGACGCGCTCCGAGCATTCGACGACAAAACAGCAGAACTTTGATGTTGTGGGCTGGGTCACCACCGTCGCGGCTCATTCTTGGGCCGTGTTGCTAATCAGATTACGGGACCCACTTGGGGTTGGATCTTCAGGGGGTCGGTTCGTAGTGCCCCTAGGCTGCGCCACTTCGGTATGGATGGAAAGAGGGCTAATGATGCCCAAGAAACGGTCCGGCGGCTTACTTTGGCGTTGGGATCGCCGGATTTCCACCTTGTTGGGCTCCTTTGGGTCATCATGGGGTGGAGCAACATGGTAGGGGGGGCGGTGCACATCGAAGTGGGGTCATCGGGGCTCCAAAGTGCCTTCAAGGTCAAACACGGCCTGGCCGTGATAGTGAGCATGGTCGTGTTCAGAGTCGACGCAATCCACAGAATTGAGCACGGCCTGCCCGTGCTTGGAATCACGCCCGTGCTTGGCGTTGTCAAAATCAACAGAGTCGAGCACGACCTGCCCGTGCTTGGAATCATGCCCGTGCTTGGTGTTGTCGAAATCCACAGAGTCGAGCACGGCCTGCCCGTGCTTGGCGTTGTCAAAATCCACAAAGTCGAGCACGGCCTGCCCGTGACCAGAAGCACGGCCGTGTTCGGTGTGGCCGAAATCCATAGAACCGAGCACAGCTTGTCTGTGATCAGGAGCACGACCGTGTTCGGCATTCGCCTCTTCGGGCGATCGGGTCACGGCCATGACGGGGCGCACGGCCTGGCCGTGTCGGGGACTGGGGAGCTCTGACTGAGGTGAAAATTCCGGGGAAAATTCCTGGGGTCCTGGGGAGTCTCCCCAAGTGTCTTTTGGAGGGATTGGGCCGCCCTCAAGTACGTTCATGGGCCCATTTGCGCCTGCATCAGCTTCCGCTGCGTGATCTGATGAGTTCTCCTCCGGAGAACTAGGAGGGAGCGAGTCGTCAGCGTCCGATGGGCCCTCCAAAGGACCATAGAAGGGGAGGAGGTCCACCAGGTTGAAGACGGGGTGGATCCCCATGTCCTCGGGCAAGTCCAGAATGTAGGTGTTGGAGCCGATCCACTGCATCACCGCATAAGGTCCCATGTAGCGCGGCTGAAGCTTAAAATGCGCCCTGTGGGTAGACGCTCAGGGTGGATACGCACCCTCACCAGCTCACCTACAGAGAAATGACGTGGCCTACGATGTTCGTTGGCCTTCATTGCATTATGAATGTTGCCCGAAAAGATACAACACCGGACCTCATCATGCAGACTAGCAATATGCTGAGCAAAGGAATATGCATGCGGGGAGAGCTGAGACTCCATGGGAAGGTCATGCAGGTCTATAGGTTTACGCGGTTGATGGCCCGAAATGATCTGGAAGGGGCTGAGACCCATAGACCTATTAGAAGCACTATTCTACGCGAACTCGACCATGGGTAGGATGGAATCCCACGACCTTGGATGGTCCCCGATGAGACAACGAAGAAGATTGCCCAAACTGCGGTTAACGACCTCAGTTTGCCCATCGGTTTGGGGATGATAGGCCATAGAGAATTTCAGAGTGCTACCCAAGAGGGCCCATAGTGAGCGCCAGAAGTGGCTCACAAAACACGTGTCACGGTCGGACACAATGGTGGAGGGAAGGCCATGGAGACGCACAATCTCTCGGACAAAAAGGTGTGCGACGTGGGAAGCATCCGCTATGCGCGAACAAGGGATAAAATGGGCCATCTTCAAAAACCGATCAACAACGATGTAGATCAAATCGAAGTGGGAGGCGGTTCGAGGCAACCCAAGGACAAAGTCCATGCTCAGGTCGTGCCACGGGCCGCTGGCCATTGGCAAAGGGGTGTAGAGGCCCGTGTTCGAAGGGCGGGGCTTGGACAACTGAAACGTACCGCAATGGCGCACGATGCGCTCAACATCCTTACAGAGGGAAGGCCAAAAGAGGCGTTCCTCTGCCATCTCAAGGGTCTTGTCGCGGCCATAATGGCCGGCGATGCCACCCGCATGAAGCTCAAGCAAAAGATGATCTCAAAGCGAAGAACGGGGAATGCACAACCGATTCCCCAAGAAGAGGTAACCCTCGCACAATTGGTAAGGAGACTCGGGGTCAGTGGACTCGGTCAAGGCGGCGTAGATGGTGCCAAAATCAAAGCAAGTGGCGTACTCTTCTTTGACATGGTCAAAGGTATTGACGCGAGTGCGCATCACGCATAAGAGGGTCCGGACATGACTCATTGCATCTGCGACAACGTTCTCCTTACCCGCCTTGTGATTGATCACGAAGGAATACTGCTGTAGGTACTCGACCCACTTAGCATGGCGGGCGCCCAACTTCTTTTGGGCATTAAGGAAGGAGAGGGCCTGATGGTCGCTACACAACACGAACTCGCGGTGGAGGAGGTAATGCCTCCACTGCCGGAGGGACTGAACGATCGTGTAGAACTCCTCGTCGTATGTGGAGTAACGCTGTCGAACCACGTTCAGTTTTTTGCTAAAGAAGGCCACGGGATGGCCTTCTTGACTAAGGGATCCTCCGATGCCGGACCCGGAGGCATCGCACGCTACCTCGAAGACTTTCGAGAAATTAGGGAGGCGCAAGACAGGAGCGGTGGTCAGGGGTCCACTCAAAGTCATCCTTAGAAAGGCGCTGGGTTAAGGGGGTGGCAATAGTGCTGAACCTACAGATGAACCTGCGGTAAAACCCCACGAGACCCAAGAAACTACGGACCTCAGTCACGGTGCGAGGCTTGGGCCAATGCCGGATGGCCTCAACCTTCGCAGGGTCAACGGACAAACCTTGGTTGGACACAATGTATCCAAGGAAATACACGCTGTTGGTCAGGAAGGCGCACTTCTTTGTGTTAAGGAAGAGGCGTTCCTTGCGCAGTATGTCAAAGGTGGAGCGAAGATGCTCCAAGTGTTCATCGCGGGTCCGACTAAAGATCAGAATATCGTCGAAGTAGACGACCAAAAACTTGCCCATATATGGCATGAGGACCTGACTCATCAAGCGCATGAACGTAGATGGGGCTTTGGACAACCCGAATGGCATGACAAGCCATTCGTAAAGACCATCCTTGGTCTTAAACGCCGTCTTCCATTCGTCGCCCTCGCGAATGCGGACTTTGTGATACCCGCTTCGGAGGTCGAGCTTGGAAAACCATGACGCGCCGGATATCAAATCTAGCATGTCATCAAGCCGAGGAATGGGAAACCAATACTTGACAGTGATCCGATTGATAGCGCGGCTATCGACACACATGCTCCACGACCCGTCCTTTTTGGGCGTGAGGTGTGCAGGAACAGCGAAAGGGCTAAGACTCTCATGGATGTACCCCTTAGTGAGGAGATCATCAACCTGATGCTGTAACTCAGCGTGTTCCGCAGGGTTAAGGCGATGATGGGGCAGGTTAGGGAGGGGTGCTCCCGGGAGGAGGTCAATCACGTGCTGAATTTCCCTTTCCCGGGGAAGGCCATGAGGCAAATCCTCGGGGCTGATATCACTAAACTCGGCAAGGAGGGAGGACACCTCAATAGGAGGTGCTGGATCAGGGCAAGGGACAGGGTCCTACACTTCGCGCACCATGAGCACGTAGACGGTCTTGGCGGCATGAGCCTCGCGAACCAATGCGGGGGTGCGCATGAGGGAGACCATGGGGGAAGGCAGAGGGGCAGGTGCCGAGGGCGTAATCAGGCCCTTGGAGGTGGATGCATGAAGCTCCTTAGGCGGAGCTGGGATCAAGCGGATCTTCTGCTCATCGTGGTCGAACACATAAGTGTTCGACCGGCCATAGTGGACTACATCTCTATCGTACAACCACGGGCGGCCAAGGAGGACGTGGGCGACGTCCATAGTCGCAACGTCGTACAACACCTTCTCACGATAGTTCCCAAACATGATGGGAACCTGACATTGGTGGGTGACCAGAAGGCTTGTGGTATCGACCCAGGCGATAGAGTAAGGTCTCGGGTGGGGTTCCAGGGGAAGGCCGAAACGTGTGACCGCGGTTCGAGAGACCACGTTCAGGCTACTACCATCGTCAATGACGATTTTACACGAGTGCCCATTGCACTTAATGTAAGTCGTAAAAATGCCCGAGCGCCTCCAATCCTCGGTAGGCGTGGGCTGCACAAGGTTGCAACAGACGACAAGTGTGGACGGACCCGACTCCTCGCCACTAGTGTAACACACCGCCTCAACATCATGCTCAGCGGGGGTTATGGTGGCGACGCGAGCCGGACCTGTGTCGGCTCAAGCAGGCTTCTTGGGACATTCACGCGACATGTGACCCGGCTGCAAACAGTTGTAGCAGGTAATACGGCCAGAGGCTCTGACCGCTGGGGCCTTGCCCTTCTCCTCCCAAGTGGGCCAAAAAGGTGAAGCCTCAGGGGGTGGGTGTCTAAGGGGCTGAAGGGTCAGGGGTGCGGGTCGCGGGTCCGGACGAGGCTCCGGACGCTCAAGTCGCGGGTGGGGTTGCAGGGGACCGCCCGCATGAGGACGCCTATGCGGGCCAAGGTCATTGCACCTTGCAGCGACGCGAAGGTCTTGCTCGATGTCTCAAGCGCGCTGAAAAGTCTAGTCAAGGGTCTCCGATCTATAAGCGGGTAAGGCTCGACGGATATCTGCACGGAGCCCATTCTTGAATTTCGGCAAAACTAACTCGGGGTCCTCCTGCAAATTGCAATGGAGTTGCAACGTCTCAAAGGTGAGTCAGTACTCCTGGATAGTACCTGACCATTAGTGTAGGCTACTATACCGATCAAGAAGGTGCTGCCTATACGAAGGGGGTACATAACGCTCGCGGAGGCGATACCGCATCTCCGCCCACTCAGTGATCGGGGGAAGAGCCTGCTGCGCGTTTTGGCGCTCCACGTTTTCCCAATGCAAACGTGCAGGCCCCTCAAGTAAGGTGCGTACATATCGAACCCGCGAGTGCGGAGGCCAATCGCTAAGATCAAAATACGCGTCAACGGACGCGACCCAATCTAAGAACTGTGTGGGGTCAAGACCACCTGTGAATGGTGCAGGGGTGTTACGAATGAAACGATGGAAATCATCATCCACCTGAGGGCGCTCAACGTGGGTATGGGCTGGGGTTCAAGGTGCGGCCCAAGCGTGGCCAAAACGGCCACCGGGCTAGGGCCCTTGTGCGGCGCAAACATCGCCCTCATCGAGGGGGTCATCACCGTAACTTGGGTTCCTAGGGACCTCATGAGGTCGCGAGTGACCCCATTCATCCTCATGGGCGCGCCGCCGTGTGTTCGCAGACACCGGAGGGTTAACCGAGTTCGGGCGACCATGCTCCGCGAACCCGGGTTGACGAATAAGGTGTTGGATCCCAGCCAAAATCTGCTGGATCATGGCATGTGTGCTTGCTTGTTGAGCGTCCACTCGCACGGATAGTGCATCAAGCTTCGCATCGATCCGCCCCTCAAGCGCAACCATAGACTCTAACCGGGTGTTAGCCCCTTCCGAAGGCTGAACCGACTCTTGGGTTTTGGGGATGGTTTCCGGGTATTGGAACGACATAATTTGTGACCGCGTAGTCACCATGCACAAACAAGATGGAGACGACTAAGGTAAAATGCTGAAAACACCGAACGAATGCGGAAATATGCAATGCGATGCTAAGGGATCGTGCGAACGATAAGAATCGAACGCACAACATCCTCTGATACCAGAATTGATGTAGCAACTAATAGGTGTGGAGGTCCTTAAGCCGTACTCTAGGGTGTAGAAAACACAACGAAGATAGCGACGAGTTTGATTAGGGCAACACGAATGCGAATGAAGAGAATGACACCCAACTAAATAATACAGCGCACTAACCTCGTAGCAAATTTAGCGAATTCCTGCAACTCTCTTAGCGCGTTTTAAGCTTAGCCTGCGTTGGGGGATTGCGGTTGTGCGGGGTTCAGCTCGCGCGCCTACGCAGCTGAAACAAACCAAGACAAGAGATGCCACGCCTCCGATGGACAGACAGCCGTGGGTGAAGGAGAAAGGAGAAAAATCGCAGCAAAGAAACGTGCAAGAGAATGACAAATAGGCGAACCTGACCCACCGGAAAGGTGGGATTTACTTCAAACCGAAAGCGGGACAACTTGGAATCGAAGAGACGTCTTCGACCCGAACACGATGAAGGCAAGACTCCGACTTGTCTTCACAACCGCTGGCGACTCTCAGCTCACCAGGAGATCTCTCCAACGCCAAAGAGAACTACTTAACACTTAGCCCTACCTCCTCTTTTATAGAATAAGAGGGGAGGGAACAAACAAAATACTCAAGAGACACTCAACTCTAACCACCTACCAACTCTTGCAGGCCACAAAAGTGGTCAAGCTGCAACTACAAGACAAGGAATAACAATTACCTAATATTCTCCGAAGCTGGTCGCGTGATTCTGCGTCCTTGTACGGGGGCGGTTTAGACGCGCTCCGAGCATACGGCGACAAAACAGCAGAACTTCCATGTTGTGGGCTGGGTCACCACCGTCGCCGCTCGTTCTTGGGCCATGTTGCTAATCAGATTACGCGGCCCACTTGGGGTTGGATCTTCAGGGGGTCAGCTCATAGTGCCCTTGGGCTGCGCCACTTTGGTATGGATGGAAAGAGGGCTAATGACGCCCAAGAAACGGTCCGGCGGCTTACTTTGGCGTTGGGATCGTAGGATTTCCACCTTGTTGGGCTCCTTTGGGTCGTCATGGGGTGGAGCAACATGGTAGGGGGCGGTGCACATCGAAGTGGGGTCATCGGGGCTGCAAAGTGCCTTCAAGGTCGAACACGGCCTGGTCGTGATAGTGAGCACGGCCATGTTCAGAGTCGACTCGATCCACAGAATCGAGCATGGCCTGCCCGTGCTTGGAATCACGCCCGTGCTTGGCGTTGTCGAAATCCACAGAGTCGAGCACGGCCTGGCCATGCTTGGAATCACGCCCGTGCTTGGTGTTGTCGAAATCCGCAGAGTCAAGCATGGCCTACCCGTGCTTGGAATCACGCCCATGCTTGGCGTTGTCAAAATCCATAGAGTCGAGCACGGCTTGCCCGTGACCAAAAGCACGCCCATGTTCGGTGTGGCCAAAATCCACATAAACGGGCACGGCTTGTGCATGATTAGGAGCATGGCCGTGTTCGGCGTTCGCGTCTTTGGGCGATCATGTCACGGCCGTGACGGGGCGCACGGCCTGGCCGTGTCGGGGTCTGGGGAGCTCTGACTGAGGTGAAAATTCCAGGGAAAATTCCTGGGATCCTGGGGAGTCTCCCCAAGTGTCTTTTGGAGGGATTGGGCCGCCCTCAAGTGTGTTCATGGGCCCGTTTGCGCCTGCATCACTAGGCAATCGAAATATGCAAGTAAACTATCGAAGGCTATATGAAAATATCAGAGAGAGAATCTGGGACTAGGGTTTCATTCACTTTAATTTTCATGACTAGCTATGAAAAGATGTTCGTCAGTTTAATTTTATCATGATAAAGATATAATTTACTTCATAAAGGGATTGTCTCACTTTCGTGCAGACAATCATACAGGGGACCGATCCTCGCTTTCGCATAGGATCTATCCCATGCTGAAAGTAAGTAAATCATCAATCAAAGAACTCAAAGATTACTTTTGTGCATCCGAATTCTAAGTTGATTATCTCAAGTGGAGTCTCAAGGATCACTTTTGTGCATCCGAGTCTCAACACAGGTTCTACTTAAGGTTCTCCAACGTTCACGTTTAACAAAATAACTCAATCCTAGATTCAAATTATTAAACAAGGCAACTATTCTTCTAAGATCAAGAAATAAGAACTAACCTAATTTCTTACGGCGAGTTCCTAATATTCAATTTTAGGGTTCCAAGTTCTCAAGCAAATCACCTTTCAGTCCATATTGCGAAAACTCTAAAACATGCTTGATAATGTGAATCTATGGAGAATTATAAGGCTATCATCACAAAAGTAGAATTATCATACTAAAATTATACGTGATGAAATAATGGAAAAATCATCTAGTCATTAAGAAATCAAAGGGAACTACTCCCCCATGTCCCAAAAGAGGTTTAAGCTAGCATGGAAAAAGAGTTACAATAAACCATAATGTTAGAAGATCAAAAATCGAAGAGAAAAGGGGAAAACAACTTTACAGCATGGCTGTAATAGAAATTACCGCCGTAATTTACTCCAAGGACCTGCGATGAACAGTGCCGGCGCCCACTCTTTCATTGATTTCTCCTCCGATTGAGATCCTTTCTCTCTGAAACTTCTGGGGTATCATCCCCTAATTTCCAAGCAAAACTTCCCCTCAAATTTCACGGCCGAAGATGTGTTGTACGCTTCCCGATGGCGAAACCTAAGGCGGCGGCGTGTAACTCGATTTTGTCACACCCTTAGATAACAACAATCCATAAAAGATAATCATACGACATAATTTTTTGCAAGATCGACAATCAATATCAAGTTCAATGCCTTGAACAATAAAATAAGTGATATAATGTCATTATCCAAGTTGCAACAGAAAAATATCCATTCCATCAAAAACTTTTACCCAAGCAGAGTAGAGTCATACAATCCCAAAATCTGAGAACTAAAACATGCTACCAACATAAGCCATTGCAATCAACATTCAAAACTAGTAACATACTCCTCAAAACAAGTCTCATGACAACTCTTAAAACAAGTCTTTTATGGAGCATACAATGTTTTCCAAGATTACAAAGTCTCATGATTTAGCCAAAATTCCAAAATGAGCTTCCAAAATTTTCAAGCTTTTGCCCACAATGCGTAGCCAAGCTAATCTGCAATAAGGGTTAGTGCAAGCAAGAATGAGCATAAATTGCCCAACAAGTAATCCCAAAGGCTAAGGGAAAACGAACTAAGGAGGATAAACATATCAACGAAATAGTCAACACAATAAAGACATAATGAAAGATAACAGAATTTCCCCTTGAGCACATGAATTAGATAGGGAAAACAAGATAGCCATACATTCCTTAGATAAGGCATTTGGGTCACAAGTAGTCATTAATCATCATTGAGCATTCATATCACAGTAATCATTGATCATTGTTGTGCATTCATATCATGAGTAGTCATGGATCATAGATGTGGGGGAGACAATCATAATTCAAAATTCCTTCCACGTCTGGAAGTTGAACCAATCCTCGTCAGGAGAGAGCAAACAAAAGCTAGCTAGAGCATCTTAAGGCTCTTCGTACAAATAGATAGAGGGATTCAAGCGGTGGCTCCCACGAATTCAAGAGGTGGCCCCCACCTTTTTTAGGGGTGTGGCACTTTGCTCCATGTAGCACTTTGCTCCACATCTATCATGATGTAGTGGGATTCAAGAGGTGGCCCCCACCTTTTTAGGGGTGTGGCACTTTGCTCCACAACTACCATATGAGAAGTGAGATTCAAGAGGTGGCCCCCACCTTTTTAGGGGTGTGGCACTTTGCTCTCACAACTCTTTTGAATGGAGGGATTCAAGAGGTGGCCCCACCTTTTTAGGGGTGTGGCACTTTGCTCCACATCCATCCACAAATCTCTCATTTGGGTTCATACAAATTCTCCCCACAATATATCTTTCATAACAAGAGCACTAAGACAATGAGGTTGAGCATCACATTGAAGATAAGATATAACATAAGTCATTGAACACAATATTTGTCATAGGGCATACCATGAGTTCACAGTCATGAATTAAGGCATAGGAAATAGATTCATAATGATCTTGTTGCTTCTAGAATAATTTCAAGCTCAAAACACAATATCCACTTTGATGTTAAGCATGTAACCAAAACAGGGCAGATTCATCATATCTGATTTCTACTTATATTTTACGTCGAATACTTAATCAAAAATAGTCAATATTATATTCAAAATGAAGCTCTCTGAGTCTAGTTTCCACTAAAATAGGTTTCACAAGATTTTGAGTTGTAGGCAGGGAGATATGGGCGGTCGAACATAGGAAGGTCTGGATATTAGATTTTCAGAAAACAGATTCATATATCATACTTTCAACAAATGTTTCAGACTGAGTAAGTAACCTAAAATAAGCAATATAATATTCAAAATGAATCTATTTGAATCTACTTTCCAATAGAACTGAATTCGTCGGATTTGGAGTTCTAGTCAGAGAGATATGAGCAGTCGAACATAGGAGGGTCAGAATTCCAGATTTCCAGAAAACAGCTTCGTATGTTAGGAATGTGACATACGTTTCAGAATGAATACCCAACGGAAATTAGGCAAAATGGTATTCAAAATGTATCACTACTAGTGTACATTCCAATGAGTCTAGTTTCACAAGATTTCGAATTATACCTAGGGAGATATGAGGGTTCGAACGCATAAAGGTTGAAAATCCAGATTTCCAGAAACTGATTTTGTACAGCTAGATTACAATACATATTGAAACACGAATACAGCTCGGATATGGTCGATATCATATTCAAATTAAACCGGAATGAATATAGTTTCATACAAAATTTATTTCGTGCGATTTGGATCTATAGGCCATGAGATATTGGGGTTAAAGCACACAAAGGTCAGATTAGAGAATGCAGATTTCAGCAGAACGGGATTTTAAAACCCTATAAATATTTGAATCCGACCCCATAGAAACGAATATCATGAGATTCAAAACTCAAATCAAGCATAGAAGACACAAAGTGACATCAAAATTAGGTGAGGCATGGAGGAGGAACCAGATTAACGTAAACAAGAATAAGATTTACTTGCCTTAAGATGATGAAGTTTTTCTCCCAATCCTTCCTCTTGGTGGCGGCTCTCTCCTAGGGTTCTTTCCAAACCAACGTGACCAGCCTTCTCCCCTTCCTATCACGATTTTTCCTCTCACATTACTAACCCTCAAGGCTTATTTTTTCAAAAATACCCCTTTTAAGACTCCAATAAGGACATTTAAGCCCATAGTACCAAGATACCATCATCACCCTAGAAAAACAAGGTTTCAAGCATGCATAATTGACCAAGTAATATTATTTACCAAACTTATTATTTGCATAACATCATAAGGGGGGTTTCATAAATTTAGGGTATTACAGATTTCTCTCTCGACAGTGGGTGAAAATTAGGGCTTCTTCGTTGTCTCTATTCTCCTCCGTCTAAACTCCTCTTTTGCTTCTTACGGATCTTTAAATTATGGCCTGGATCATCCGCAATCGATCGCGCAAAAATCGAGCTTCAAAAAGTCTATGAAAATCGCATGTTTAGAACAGAATTACGGCCGCGGTTTCTGTTACGGCACTGCCGTATTTTCTTTAAGTTCTTCTGTACAGGATTTGACTAGAAATACGGTACTATGAAATTACTTACGGCAGTATTGTATTTTCTCCAAATCTCTCGGGTCAGAAATCGCATCAAAATATGGCACCGTGGAAATGATTACGGCCCTACCGTAAAATCTGGAAATCTCTCAGGTGAAAAATAGACTGAAGTTACAGCCCGAGAACTTCCTTATGGTAGTGCCGTAATTTCCAAAAAAACTTTTTGGATGAAAACTCCCCAAATTACGACAGCGCTCTGATATTACGGTAGCTGGTGAAAATACGGTACCGTAATATAGATTACGGCTCTGCCGTATTTTGGTCTGAATCTCCAATCTTCATAAAATTTAACATGTAATCTTCTTTTGATGGTGGGAATTCATTCATGCATCTGGAATTACTTGAAAATGCCTAAAAATCAAGCCTTTTTGCCGAAAATCATCAAAAACCAAAAAGAGTGTAGATTCCGCAGTATTTGATAAAAAAAGGCATAAAAATAAGCAAAGAGTGTAAATATAACACAAAAATATCTATCAAATGGCACAAAATTTACTATAAATTTCGGTGTCATCAAACACATAAGGCTCAAACTTTGCTTATGCTCAAGCAAAAATAAAAAATTGATCATAGGAAAAGATTTTCTCATGAGGAATAAATTTCTAGAATACAATCACTAATGAAAAATTTCACTAATTGCTTCAAAAAATTTTAAATAGATATATCATCTTTTGAATTCAATCCTCAAGATCCACCACTTAATCAAATTAAACTTTGCAACTTGTATAAAAAGCAGAATCTCAATCTTATGAATTTACCCAAGTTTCAGTTTAAATCTATCATACCTTCGTTTACAGGAATAGGATTTCCAAAATCTTTTCCACTCAATATCTGTTTTCTTTTTATATTTTTGATGATATGTACCCACATAGATACACACTTTTTATTTGGACTTCAACTCTTATCTTCGGTACCATTGTCAATTCTACACAGTGCCAAGTAGAGGAGTCTTTTTCTTTTTCTTTCTCTCTATTTTTTTCTATTTAGACTTCAACCCATATCTTCGGTACCACTGTCAATTTTACACAGTGCCAAGTAGAGGAGTCTTTCACTCATTTTGGATCTTCGATTCTTTCTTCCCAACAAATGGCAAGATAAACAAAACACCAACTGGGTTAATCGATCGACATCAATTCAAAAATTACACTCATATGCTAATTTTATTTAACAAGTAGTTTCACTTTTAAATCAAATTCTTCAAATAATATATCCACCTAAAATCTCATTTGTCAATCAATGAAAAATTTTAAAAGTAGATATATATTAGAGAAACAAATTCGACATGATAGGTCTAGATCTAATCACAGGCATGAATTCATCCGTCATCAAGAAAATCATTTTATCTATAGAATCATGATAAAATAATTAGAAAGCAGTGGACATAAGAAGTTTGGAAGACGAAACATCGATGGGGAAGATGAATTTCAAAGAAGTGAAGAAAAAGGAATACTCAAAAAGTTTTGCTTATCAGCATCCGATCCAATCTCTTTTATGTCTCTAGGGTAGCTAAGTCGGTGTAGGAACCGGTGGGAACACAGATAAGAAATTCTAAGAACGGTCGTGGAATTGCGTCAGCAGTTTTTTTTTATATATATAAAATGGTACCGTAATATTTGTTACGGCACCACCATAAAATGGGGTAAATCAGGAAAACTCTCGGGAAGATTTTGGAGCAAAATTACGGTACCGTAAATTCACTTATGGCAATACCGTAATTGCTTCAAAACTTTCTGATCAAAAAATTTTGAAAATACGGACTGTAATTTTCATTACAGTAGTACCGTAATTTATGCCAAATTTGATTTTTACTACAAAAAGAGAAGAAAAATTAGTTCTAAAAGCACAAGTAAAAATACAGAAAAGTAAATGAGAATAAACTGAAGAAAGAGTGCTTGGGTTGCCTCCCAATAAGCGTTAATTTAAAGGTCTTTAGCTTGACCGTTCTACACTCAGATTTGATCATGGTTCATCAAGGTAAAACTTTTTCTTTTCTTCAATCTGCTCCTCTTGATAATAATGTTTCAACCTTTGACCATTAACCTTCAAATCTCCTATTTCCTCACTCCATATGTCCACGGCTCCGTAGGGATAAGTTTTCTTCACCTAAAAAGGCCCAGACGATCGAGATTTAAGTTTTCCAGGAAAAAGTCTCAATCTAGAATTGAATAAAAGAGCAAAGTCACCTAGTTGGAATTCCCTTCTGAAAATATGTTGATCATGCCATCTTTTAGTCCTCTCCTTGTAAATTTTTGCATTTTCACATGCAGAGAGTCTAATCTCATCTAGCTTGTTCAACTGTAACCTCTGTTTTTCACCCGCGTTCTTTAAGTCAAAATTGAGTGCTTTCATTACCCAGAACGCCTTATGCTCAAGCTCTACAGGTAGATGACAAGATTTGCCGTAAACCAATTGAAAGGGAGACATACCTATTGGTGTTTTAAAAGCAGTCCGATAGGCCCACAGTGCATCATCAAGTTTGAATGCCCAATCTTTCCTCATGCGTGACATTGTCTTTTCCAAAATCCCCTTTATTTCTCTATTTGATATCTAAACTTGACCACTTGTTTGGGGGTGATAAGGTGTTGCAACTCTATGATTTACCCCATACTTTCTAAGCAAGGCTGAGAATTTGTGTTCTATTAAATGTGAGCCTCCATCACTAATCACTACTCGTGGTGTCCCAAACCTTGGAAAGATAATCTTTTTGAATAGTTTAACAACAACTCTGGAGTCATTAGTAGGAGAACCGAGAGCTTCAACCCACTTTGAGACATAATCTACCACCATAAGTATGTATTTGTTACCTCCAGAAGATGGAAAAGGTCCCATGAAATTAATCCCTCAGACATCAAATATCTCAACCTCAAGAATGGAGGATAATGGCATCTCATGTCTTCTGTTAATGTTACCTGTCTTCTGACATCTATCACATAATAAGATAAATTTTCTAGCATCTTTAAAAATTAAAGGCCAATAAAATCCCGATTGCAACACTTTGAAAGCAGTCTTCTCAGTACTGGCATGACCACCAATAGAGGATCCATGACATTGAAATAATATATCTGTGATTTCCTCTTCAGGTACACATCTTCTAAAAATACCACCTACACATCTTCTAAACACATAAGGCTCATCCCAAAAATAGTGCTTTACCTCAGCCAAAAATCTCGTCCTTCTTTGGTAACTCAAATCAGGAGGAAAAACATTAGCTACAAGGTAATTCACTATGTTAGCATACCATAATGCTCTGATTTGTTCAATGGCCAAGAGTTGTTCTTCAGGAAAGGAATCATTGATTATATCATTCTTTTCAGTATCCACCATTATCCTTGAAAGATGATCTGCAACAAAGTTTTATGATCCCTTTTTGTCTTTAATTTCCAAATCAAACTCCTGCAAGAGTAAAATCCATCTGAGCAAGCATGGTTTACTATCCTTTTTCTGCATTAAGTATCTCACAGCTGCATGATCAGTGTACACCACCACTTTGGAGTTAATCAAGTATGATCTAAATTTATCAAAGGCAAACACTATGACTAAAAGTTCCTTCTCAGTGGTGGTGTAATTCTTCTGTGCCTCATCCAAAGTCCTACTAGCATAATGAATAACATAAGGTTTTTTCTCATTTCTCTGACCCAAAACTGCTCTTATTGCATAGTCACTAGCATCACACATAAGCTCGAAGGGCAAATCCCAATCCGGAGGTTGAATGATAGGCGCTGAAACCAAGGCTTTCTTTAATTCTTGAAAAGCAGATAAACAATCCTCATTAAAAGAAAATTTAACATCTTTACAAAGTAAATTGTAAGAGGTCTAGCAAGTTTAGAAAAATCCTTGATGAATCACCAGTAGAACCCCGCATGTCCTAGAAAGCTTCGGACCTCCTTCACTATATTGGGCGGCTCTAATTTTTCTATCACCTCAACTTTGGCTTTATCAACTTCAACCCCTCTTTCTGAACTCAAGTGCCCCAAAACAATCCCTTGCCTAACCATGAAATGACATTTTTCCCAGTTAAGCACAAGGTTAGTTTCTTTACACCGCTGCAAAACTCGAGATAAGTTAGCTAAACAATCATCAAAAGAAGAACCATATACAGAGAAATCATCCATAAAAACATCCATAAAGTCCTCGATAAAATTAGAAAAAATAGCCATCATACATCTCTGAAAAGTAGCAGGAGCATTGCATAGACCAAAAGACATTCTCCTATATGCAAAAGTACCATACGGGCAAGTGAAAGTGGCCTTATCTTGGTGATCAAAATGTATAGGAATTTGGAAAAATCCAGAGTATCCATCTAAGAAACAAAAGTGAGAATGGTTCGCAAGCCTTTCAACCATCTGATCAATAAAAGGTAAGGGAAAATAGTCCTTCCAAGTAGCAGCATTCAATTTTCTATAATCTATACACATGCGCCAACTAGTTATAGTTCTAACAAGAATTAATTCATTGTCTTTATTTTTCATGACAGTTACCCCTCCTTTCTTAGGAACACAATGTACAGGACTTACCCATTTACTATCAGAGATAGGATAGATAATACCTGCATCAAGTAATTTCAAAACCTCCTTCTTCACAACTTCTTTCATGGAGGGGTTGAGTCTCCTTTGAAAATTTGCATATGGCTTGTGTTCCTCTTCCATCAAGATCCTGTGCATACAAAAGGAAGGGTTAATTCCCTTTAAGTCATCAATTGTGTACCCAATTACCTTTCTATAAATCCTTAATTCTTTGAGAAGCAAATCTGTTTCCCTTTTTCCAAGTTGTGCATCAACAATAATAGGGTAAGTAGAATCAAGACCAAGAAATTCATAACGAAGGTTATTAGGTAAAGCTTTAAGTTCTACTTTTGGAGCTTTCCTTTCTTCACTCTTTTCATTATCACAAGCACTGCAATCTAATAATTCATCAATTTCAGAATTGGTCTCTACCTTAGAATCAAGAGCAGTATCTAAATCAGAATCAATCTTAGAGGTTTCAATAAATAAATCATTAAGATCATAGACAATGTCATCTACAGCATGTATACTACAGCAAGATCCAGAATTTTATGGGTTTTTCATGGCTTCATTCAAGTCATACTCAATCCTTTCATCCCCAATGTTAAGTGTAAGATTACTGTTCTTTACATCAATAAGTGCTCCTGCTGTGGCTAAGAACGGTCTGCCAAGTATGATGGGGATTCTTGCATCTTTTTCCATCTCAAGAATTACAAAATCTGCTGGGATGAAATATTTACCTACTTGGATAGGCACATCTTCAAGAATTCCTACAGGATATTTAATTGAACGATCGGCGAGCTACAAAGATATAGAAATCGGTTTAAGCTCTCCCATGTCTAATTTCCTGCAAATAAACAATGGCATTGGACTCACACTAGCCCCTAAATCACATAAGGCTCGGTCAAAAGTCATGCCCCCAATAAAACAAGCTATAGAGAAACTACCTGGATCTTTTAATTTCGGTGGCAACTTGTTTTGGATAATAGCACTACATTCTTCAGTAAGAGCCACAGTACCATAGTCCTCTATTTTTCTCTTGTTAGACAAAATTTCTATCAAAAATTTAGCATATGTGGGCATTTGAGATAAAGCTTCAGTAAATGGAATATTGATGTAAAGCTTTTTCAAAACATCAAGGAATCTCCCAAACTGTTTGTCTAATTTCGCCTGCACTAGTCTCTGGGAAAGGGTATAGGTGGCCTATGTGGTGTAGTAGAACTAGGTTTAGAAATATCATTCTGACATGGCTCATCACTTTTAGGTTCATCACTTTGGTGAGGTGGCGAACTAGTTTGGGACTGCTCATATTCAGAAGATTTTTCTAAATCTAGTTCATGGTCATGTTTATCATCAGGCTCTTTTTCTTTATCTTCAATTCTCCTTTTAGACTCATATAATTGTCTTCCACTCCTAGTAGTGATAGCATTACAGTGTTCCCTAGGATCTAATTCAGGTTCAGTAGGTATTTGATCTTCTAGAGTTTTATTATAAATAGCTAAGGATCCTACTTGAGAGGTAAGATGATCAACCAGCCCCTTAAGATCTTTAATCTCTTTATTTTGGTTTGTCATTAATTGATTTTGGCTAGCCATAAACTTCTCAAGCTTGGATTCTACATTAAAAGAATTTACCTTGTTGGTCAAGGTTTGCCATTCCTCATTCTCATTCTTACCATGTTGATGACAATATAGCATTCCTTCTTCAGGAGCCCATTGGTTATGGTTCAGGGACATCTCCTCAAAAAGGGTAAAAGCATATTCGACGATTTTGCTCATGAGGGCTCCTCCTGCAATAGCATCAACAATCAGACGGGTATTATAAAATAGACCATTATAAAATGTATAAATTAAAATCCAATTTTTAAGGCCATGGTGAGGACACTTCCGTTGTAAATTATTGAATCGCTCTCATGCCTCACTAAAAGATTCACCATCCCTCTGTATAAAGCTTGTGATCTAGTTTCTCAATTGGATGGTCTTGCTTGGCGGAAAGTATCTCATCAAGAAGGCATTGGACAATTGTTCCCATGTGGTGAAGGTACCGGTGGGTCGAGAGTGCAGCCAAGAACGCACTCGGTCCCTGAGAGAAAAATGAAACAATCTCAGCTTTAACGCATCATCAGAAACTCCATTAATTTTAATGGTATCACAATATTCAAGAAAAAGATATAAATATTAATAAGGATCTTCAATTGGTGATCCTCCAAACTGATTCTGCTGGATCATAGACAAGAAAGAAGGATTGATCTTGAAATTATTGGCCTCAATAGCTGGCCTGGCAATGCTAAAGTGTATCCCCTGAGGATTAGGGGCTGCATAGTCCCTAAGTGGTCTTTTGTCTGCATCAGATCTAAGTTTCTTGTGCACACTAAAGTAAATGGATCAAATAACTCAAGTAAACAAAAAAATAGAACATAAACAAGAAATAAACAAAACCTAGTCTAGTAATACTCTCAATGTCTTCAATATTGACAAAAACAAAGGTCCCCGCAACGGCGCCAAAAACTTGTTGTGTCCGTAAGTGCACGGATACTCGAAATAATAAAAAAAATATCAAACCATAGAGACCTCGTTTGTCATGTACTGAATAATTAATTTCTTACTAGCTAGGCAATCGAAATATGCAAGTAAACTATCGAAGGCTACACAAAAATATCAAAGAGAGAATCTGGGACTAGGGTTTCATTCACTTTAATTTCCATGACTAGATATGAAAATATGTTCGTCAGTTTAATTTTATCATGATAAAGATATAATTTACTTCATAAAAGGATTATCTCACTTTCATGCAGACAATCATACAGGGGACCGATCCTCGCTTTCACACAGGATTTATCCCATGCTGAAAGTAAGTAAATCATCAATCAAAGAACTCAAGGATCACTTTCGTGCATCCGAATTCTAAGTTGATTATCTCAAGTGGAGTCTCAAGGATCACTTTCATGCATCCGAGTCTCAACACAGGTTCTACTTAAGGTTCTCCAATGTTCCGATCCTCACTTTCGCACAAGATCTTCACGTTTAACAAAATAACTCAATCCTATATTCAAATTATTAAACATGGCAACTATTCTTCTAAAATCAATAAATAAGAACTAACTTAATTTCTTACGGTGAGTTCCTAATATTCAATTTTAGGGTTCCAAGTTCTCAAGCAAATCACCTTTCAATTCATATTGCGAAAACTCTAAAACATGCTTAATAATGTGAATCTATGGAGAATTATAGGGCTATCATCACAAAAGTAGAATTATCATACTAAAATTATACATGATGAAATAATGGAAAAATCATCTAGTCATTAAGAAATCAAAGGGAGTTACTCCCTCGTGTCCCAAAAGTGGTTTAAGCTAGCATGGAAAAACAGTTACAATAAACCATAATGTTCAAAGATTAGAAATCGAAAAGAAAAGGGGAAAACAACTTTATAGCACGGCTGTAATAGAAATTACAGCCATAATTTGCTCCAAGGACCCGCGATGAACAGTGTCAGCGCCCACTCTTTCGTTGATTTCTCCTCCGATCGAGATCCTTTCTCTCTGAAACTTCTAGGGTATTGTCTCCTCCTCCAAGCAAAGCTTCCCCTCAAATTTCACGGCCGGAGATGCGTTGTACGCTTCCCGGTGGCGAAACCTAAAGCGGCGGCGTGTAACTCGATTTCTCTCTCGAAAGTGGATGCAAAATAGGGCTTCTTCGTTGTCTCTATTCTCCTCCATCTAAACTCCTCTTTTGTTTCTTATGGATCTTTAAATTATGGCCTGGATCGTCCGCAATCGATCGCGTAAAAATCGGGTTTCAAAAAGTCCGTGAAAATGGCGTGTTCAAAATAGAATTACGACCGTGGTTTTTGTTACGGCACTGCCGTATTTTCTTTAAGTTCTTCTGTACAGGATTCGACTAGAAATACAATACCATGAAATTACTTACGGTAGTACCATATTTTCTCCAAATCTCTCGGGTCGGAAATCGCATCAAAATACGGCACCATGGAAATGATTACAGCCCTACCGTAAAATCTGAAAATCTCTCGGGTGAAAAATGGACTGAAATTATGGCCCATGAAATTCCTTACGGTAGTGCTGTAATTTCTGAAAAACTTTCTGGATGAAAACTCCCCAAATTATGGCAGCGCTCTGATATTACGGTAGCTGGTGAAAATACGGTACCATAATATATTTTACGGCCCTGCCGTATTTTGGTTTGAAGCTCCAATCTTCATGAAATTTGACATGTAATCTTCTCATGATGGTGAAAATTCATTCATGCATCTGGAATTACTTGAAAACGCCTAAAAATCGTGCCTTTTTATTTGAAAATCAACAAAAACTAAAAAGAGTGTAGATTCCGCAGTATTTGATAAAAAAATGCATAAAAATAAGTAAAGTGTGTAAATATGACACAAAAATATCTATCAAATGGCTCAAACTTTACTATAAATTTTGGTGTCATCATAGCCCTAAGGAAATCCATCCAAACAAGCCCAAGAATATAGCTTTCGCCCAAATTTTACCCTAGTTGTTGCCTCTCAAATGTTCGAACCCTATAATGGCCCAAAATTCTCCCTTTTATACCTTAATCAACTCCTCAGGCAGTTAGGAAGGTCCCTTGGCATTTTCCCCCAATTTCCCCCCTTTGAAATTGGTCGGATTTGGTGAGAAACCACTGGATGGTTTGGACCAGCAGACATTTGCACGACAATAATGGTGAACATGGCCTGGATGTGTTCTCGTCATCACATAGCTTAAACCTCTTCACGGCCGTTAATACAAAAACACTCAGGTTGTGAACGACTCAACATGGATTTGACGAAGATGCATTCCGAGAAGATCATGACCATGCTTATAAACACGGGCAGGCCGTCATCTCTGAAGAAAATTTTGGTTCTACTAAAATTTTACCAATGACCTCCTAGCACTATGAAGAATCTTTTCATGACTTCAGATCTCCAAAATCTTCATTAAAAAATGGAAAATTTTTCTACATTTCACAAATAATTGAAAATAGTAAAGATTCTGCACTATAAAAGGAAAAGGATCCAAAATAAGGCAAAAAATAAGAGTTTAGTCTGATAAACATATAAGAATAAGACTTTAAATCCAATAAAAGTAAGACATATCAAAATATCACAGACCTAAAATCTTGCTTGTCCTTAAGCAATTAAATTATCTAGAACAATCAGTGATAATGAAAGAAGAATGTTATAAGGTCAAAGTATTTACTGATATGAAAACCATTACACTTAATGTTCAGCCTTAGAATAAAATTGAGATATAATCAATACCGAAAGCAGAAATCTATTCTCAAGGTTAAACCTCAAAATTTGAAAAAGGAGTCAGCATTGCTATCATACTATGACTATGCATTATCATCAATTCTTTATGAAACATCCAGCCTAACTAACCAGATCTCACCAGGATTAATCTTTTCAACATTGCAAAAATAGAACCATGAATTACAATCGATTAGCTCAAGCTACTTCCCTGAATTTGTCTTTAACCTTGTTATATGAATGACAAACATTTGCGATGAATGCACCCCTGATACATGGTTGAAAAACAGATTCAGAGTGTGTACACTACATAATGCACACAAACTCACTTCTTTAGACTATGTCAAAATGCAAAAATTGCAAACTCAAGATTAGAAGAAAGAAAAGTTGTTCACTTTTACCAAACCCTTTCTTTTCTCATGATCCTCTCTTTTTTATTTATTATTTTTTTTTCTTTTTCAACAGTGCCAAGTTAGATGAATTATGGAGTCATCATCACTTTGGTACCACTGCCCCTTTTTTTCTCATTCAAACTCTTTTTTTTACATCCTTGGTATCTCCATATCAGATGGCTGAGTGAATAGAATAGCTTTGACATCCTTGGCACCAATCGATTGGACTTCAAGATGTACACTAATAGTAGTATTTTATCATTTTCATTTTTTTAAGTACTTCTTAACCAATTAATTAGCTTGTTATTACCATATTGAATCTCCTTCAAGGGATCTCTTATCACAGAAGTTAGGTTCCCACTACCGAGAGACATAGCAACAAACTAATCTCATTCCTTTTAATACTTCTAGGATCTTAATCATGTATAACCTTGGTCAAGCAATCAACTTTGTTGTGCTCAATCTTTTCAAATAGCTGCAACCTTTTATGAATCAAGCAATTTTATAAACTTTTGTCTAATTTTAATATGACTACTTTTTCTTTTCTTTGTATCTATTTACTGAGCGTTTAGTTGGCTTTGCTTGTTGGAGCAAAGCCAAAAAAATATTTCTTCCTTGAAAAATAATATCAATTGAATAGCACGTTATGCTAATTTTATCCAAAATATTTAAGATGTCCATGATCATGATAATATGACAATAAATAGTAAATAATTTACACATATAGTTCTAATAATTTTGTATAATAGAATAAGTTTAGGCATGCAATTCTAGAAAATAAAGTTAGTGTACAAATTAAGAATAATTAATTAAATCTATTTAGTTAATTGTCTTAACGGGCATAGAAGTTTTTAACTGGGTAAGCCCCTACCATTTGGATCAATAGCCCCCACATTTTGGTCGTTAGACCACATAGTTTTCAAACTATATAGAGCCTGGCTTTTTAAAATTGTGTAACTATCTCTTGAGCATCTATTATTTTAAAACATAATTTTCTCTTTCAGGCTTTGGTATATTAACCTTGACACACTCACATTTAAAGAAAATTATGCATTGGCTTATGATCCTTCCATAGTTAATGTGGTGTGACCACATAGTTAAAGAGAATAAAAGAGATCACACCACATGGATCTACAAAATAATTTCCCAATTACGAGAATTATTTTAAAGTTTATTGAATTATACTATGCTCAGTTTATTCATTATGTACATTATAAATATTATAAATATTATGCATGTTATGCATTTCATGTACTTAATGTCCATTATATTTAAAGTTTACTTATTCACTAATAAGTACTTATTTTGATCATATTCATATACATAAACAAACATGTCATAAGTTATACATTATATATATCATGCCATGTATGCAGTGTCATAAATATTAAAAATCAGAAGTGAATCATTCGTATAGTATAAATATAACATTGCATATATCATAAAAAAAAGATAGTAATGACAAGCAAAGTTATTCTCTTAAAACAAAGATTACTAGTATAAAGTTAATTTTCAGCACATACATCAAACTTTTTTTTCATATATAGTTAGTTATAACTACCAGTTGAACCTTATAATAAGGAAATACTAGAAGATGAACTTGTGATATTTTTCTTGACCTCTTTTCTTAAAAAAAATTAATGGAACCATTAAGCAAATGTAAAAGTTTACATTTAACACTTTTGGAGTTTTTCTAAACCATTTTCTTGTTCTTCACCTTTTTTTTTTCTATTAAGCCTCACTAAATTATGCTAAGGCCTAATTGTCATTGATGCAAAAATCACAATCAAATTATTATGAGTCATGGCCAAATTTATATATACATACATATATAGTAACCAAATTTATATATGCAAAAATCACCAACTTTTAAGTCATAATTTAAAATTCTTTCGTAAACTCTTTATTTTGGTGCTGTCAAATGATAAAATGACTAAATTGTACAAACACACATGTGTATATATATACATATATTATTTTTAAAAAATTTATATTTATAATATTTTAAATAATATATTTATTTATTTGTATTAAAATTTGAATTGTTTAAAAAATAATATATTTCCTTTTTTATATTTACATATTCACTTATTACTAAATACAAACACTTATTTATAATAACATGTAAATTTAAAAGAAAATATTTGAAATTTTATAAGCTCATTATGGTACAATATTACAAATAAATAATATTTTTATTAAAGTAAATTTCAAACGGGCGATCAAGAAGAGAGCGAATGGCAGAGTTGTAATATTTCAACTGAACTAGCTTTTTAGAACTGATGCAGACCCCAAATAGAGCTTGTGCCCACCCATTTTTGTCGGCATGGGTTGTAAGACATGCAAAAAAAATAAAAATACCTATATAATAATTAAATAATATGCAGAAGCGTCATGTTAGATCAGCATATCTATAACCATTGTTATCTTTGATTTATCATACATAACACTTCTTCTTTACTTCATGTTATGCAAGAAATGTTAAGCTAGCAAATTGCTGAGATTGTGTAACCTTAATGTTTGCTAAGTGCAGGACCTCTCTTACATTGGGTTGTTCGAACAATCATACGACTTTCTTGTCATGAACAACCTATATTTATAAATGATTTCGATTTAATTTTGGCAAACCACTTACCCATATTCTAATTATTTAATGATAATATTAGAGACATGATTACACTTTATTTTTTAAAAAATAATATTAAATAATTTTTTTAATTATATAATAATAATATTAGAGACATGGTTTACACCCCATGTTCTAAAAATATTATTAAATAATTCTTTATTAGTTACCACATCGGGTAACTACTTACATTCTCTTAGGCCTATCCAATCGGTTCAACCCAAACTGAACCGAACCAATTGGACTCAAACTGATTTTTTTTTTTTTTTTGCAATTTTTTTTAAAATGAAAACCAAACCGATTATGGTTAAAACTGAATTGAACCGAATCAAAAATATCAAGTTCGGTTTAGTTCAAACCGATTAAAACTAAACAAATCGTCCTACCAAGTACTCTCAGTTCACATCGTCCAAAAAAAATTGAAGGGGAATATCGGTATTTAATAATTTGGAAAAAAAACAAGGCATAAAGAAATCGTTCCCTTCAAAGAGCGGCATATCGATCGATCAATCCCATTCCAATTTGACCAAGAACAAAGGGCAAATCGTTTAAAAAAAATGCAAAAACAAAATAACAAAACACAAAAACTTAGAACAGGGGGGAGAGTAGAGAAGCGGAAGCCTAGGATTGATTGCGGTGCCAGCGATGTTGAGGAAACGGTGCAGTGAGCAAGGTGGAGTAAGAGATGATTAGATCCGGTGATTCGGAGAAGAGGGAGATCTGGGAGACTTGGGAGGAGGCGAGGAGCTCCTTCTCACATTCGTCGTCACCCGTCATGGCACCGGGCACTGGGACTCCGTCGCCATGGAGATCCAGTGGCGCTTTGATGGCAACGGCAGAGGGAACGATGGCAGGGGAGACGACGACATGGATCCTAAAGCAGTGAAGCACCACATTCTGTCAAATCTGTCCCATGGCTCAAGGGGATTTGGATGAAAGTATAAAAATCGCATAGCAATTAAAATAGATTACTTCTGAGAGTTGGTCAAAGCAATAGCAATTAAAACAAATTACATCTTCGGAGATATAGTCAGAGCAATTAATGGAAATGCCTGCCATATAATTATTACATATTTCCTGGCTGTGATTTGATTAATGCAGACAATGAATGCAAGGCTTGAACGTTGGAGACTGGAGAGAAACTGATTTCAATGTTAATTTTAAGGTTTGGTAAATTGGTTTAGTTCAGGTTTGTAAACATTTAATTCCTTCAACTCGAAATCGAACCGATTTAAATTTTATCATTAGGAAAACCAAACTGAACCGAACCGATTAAGTTCGAAACTAAACCAAACCAATTTTTTCGGTTCGGTGCAATTCGGTAAAAAGATTTAAACCGATTACTGGACACCCCTACATTCTCCCACTTGGTCTGACCAAAATTAATCATGGATATCAAAACTTTATTAAAAAAAATCAATTACAAAACTACATAATATCACTAAGTCCCATCTACACTACATGATCCTTCAAAACCTTTGGTGGCATACCTTTTGTCAAAGGATCAACAATCATCAATTCAGTGCTAATGTGTACAACAGTCACTTTATTTTCTTAAACCCATTCCCTTATGGCTAAATACTTGATGTCAATGTGTTTACTTCGACTTCTACTCTTATTATATTTAGACAGGAAAACACAGTTGAATTGTCATATTACATCTTTAGAGGCTTAGAAACTAAATCCACAATTATAAATCCATGTAGGAAACTCTTCAACCATACACCATGTGAGGTTGCCTCCAAGCAAGAAATGAATTTAGCTTCCATGCTACAAAAAGTAGTCAAAGTCAGCTTTGAATTCCTCCAAGATATAGCATTGCCAGAAAACATAAATAAATATCCAAATGTGGACTTTCTTGAATCCACACAGCCGGCAAAGTCTGAATCAGAATAACCAACTACCTCCAAATGGTTAGTTCGTTTATACATAAGCATGTAGTCTTTCGTTCCTTTAAGATATCTCAATACCTTCTAAGCAGCTCTCTAGTGGTCCATACCTAGATTACTCTGATATCTTCCTTACATTCCCTCAAAAAATTCAATGTCAGGTCTAGTACATACCTGAGCATATATAAGGCTTCCTATAACATAAGCATATGAGATATTTTTCATTTGTTCCTTTTCAAACTCATTTTTTAGACATTGATTCAGATTGAATCTATCACCTTTCATAATAGGTGCTACACTTGGTAAACAACCCTTTCATCCAAAATCTTTCTAAGACTTTATTAATGTAGGTTTTTTGTGATAATCCCAAAATATATTGAGAGTTATCTCTATGAATCTTAATGTCAATGACATAAGAAGCTTCACCCATATCTTTCATCTCTAAATTCTTAGAAATAAATTATTTCACCTCATATTACATTCCCCTATCATTAGTGGCAAGTAAAATATTATCTACATGTAGAACAAGAAAACAAATTTTGCTTCCACTAATCTTGTGGTATACATTATCCATGATATTCTCTACAAAACCAAATGAAGAGATAATATCATGAAATTTTAAATACCATTAGTGGGAGGCTTATTTCAATTCATATAAAAAATTTTTAAGCTTGTAGACTAAATGCTCACCTTCGCTAGAGGAGAATCCTTCTAGTTGTTTCATATAAACAACCTCCTCTAAATCATCATTCAGAAATATCATTTTCACATCCATTTGATGTAATTCTAAATCAGAAAGTGTAACTAAAGTCATAATGATTCAAAAGAAATCCTTTTTAGATACAGGAGAAAAAAAATCTCCATATAGTCAATTCCTTCTTATTGAGTAAATCCTTTAGCTACAAGTCTAGCCTTCTATCTCTCAACGTTGCCTAATGAGTCTTTTTTTTTTGTTTTAAAGACTCATTTACAATCAATGGCTTTTGCACTATTTGGCAATATGATAAGATCTTGGACATTGTTAACTGTCATTGAATTCATCTCATCCTACATGGTATCATACCACAATATAGATTTATTATAACTCATAGCTTGTGAAAATATTTCAGGATCATTTTCGGCTCCAACATTGAAATCAAATTCTTGTAGATACATAATATAATCTGCACAATATAGATTTATTATAACTCATAGCTTGTGAAAATATTTCAGGATCATTTTCGGCTCCAACAATGAAATCAAATTCTTGTAGATACACAATATAATCTGTTATGACCCGCTTAGTAAGCAAACTATTCATTAACTTGGTGCACCAATTTACAACGTGGCCCAATTTATTAAAATGCTAAAGCCCAAGTTAACAATAGCAAGCCCACGTCAAGTCCACCATCCCTTAGTCGGCAACATGTGAGGTAAGCCCAATAGCGGCTCTATCATCTTCGGTAGCCCTTTCCTATTGGCCTCTCACCATGCTTAGGATTAAGTTTTTGCTCTGATACCATTTGTTATGACCCGTTTAGTACACAAACTATTCATTAACTTGGTGAGCCGATTTACAACGTGGCCCAATTTATTAAAATACTTAAGCCCAGTTAACAATAGCAAACCCACTAAGCCTTATATACCATATAACATTTTCTCCCACTTCTAATATGGAACTAAACTCAAGGTATTACATAATCATTAGGTATTATTGATCTCCTCTCTCTAGTTGATCTTCTTAATGTTGTGTTAACATTTTCCTAGGGAGTTTCCTGAGGAATGTTGCTCAACTGGTTGCTCCATATTTTTTAATATTTGTGGAACTATTGGATCTACTAAACTATCATTGGCAATAATTTGTGGTGTTTTATTAGTTGATTGTTCAACACTCGTTTGACATTAAGGAGCAAGATTATCATAAATGTCTTTCTCATGAACTAAGCCATGAGATAGATCACTTTCACTAATCAAGTCACTTTCAATAATTAATTCCACAAACTTAATGTTATATGATAGATAATAAATAAAACTTGTATCCCTTAGACTTTTTAGCGGATCCAACGAAATACCCTCTTATAGTCCTTGGGTCCAACTTCTTCCCATTTGGATTATAAACTATAGTTTGAATGGGCATCCCCAAATGCATATATGTCTCAAACTTGGTTTTCAACATTTCCATAATTCAAATGGTGTATTAGAAATAGCTTTGGTTGGAACGCAATTTAATATATACACTATTGTTTTAAGAGTTTCAGTCCATAATGATTTGGGAAGTTTAGAGCTACAAAGCATATTTTGTAGCATGTTCAATAATGTCATGTTTCTTTTTTCTACCACACCATTTTGATTAGGTGAACCTAGGATAATGTATTATGTCATTATCCCATGCTCTTGAAGAAATTTAGCAAATGGACTCGGTGCTTGTCCATTCTCAGTGTATTTACCATAGTATTTTGCACCTCTATCTAATTTTATGATTTTTATTTGTTTACCACATTGTTTCTCTACTTCTTCTTTAAATACTTTAAAATTATCTAGTGCTTCACTTTTGTTATAAAGCATGTAGAGATACATGTATCAAAAAATAATCATTTATGAAAGTGATAAAGTATTTTTTTTTTTTTTACCACAAGAATCAATTTTTGGATTACAAATATCAGTATATATAATTTCTAATATATCTGAACTCCTCTTGGCATCTTTCTTTTTCTTATTGGTCTGCTTTCCCCTTATGCAGTCAACACAAGTATCAAGATCATTAAAATCTAGTGCAATAACTATTTTATTATTTACCAATCTTTTATTTTTTTATAACAAAAATATGCCCTAATCTTCGGTGCCACAACATAGAGGAATTTTCATTTATAATACATCTTTTAATCTCAGCATTAGCATGCATTATTTTGTGAGTTAATTTGAGAAAAAAACCATCAATCATTGTTCCAACAGCTTCCACATGTGATTGTATCTTATTGCCTGAATAGATACATTGTTCACTGCCGATTGGCTTCTTGTGGCTTAGAAAGTCCTACAAGGTATTAGAGACATGGATTGTAGAACTGGAATCAATCCACAAAGTGTTATAATGTACTTCTACCATATTAGATTCATAACAAATAAATGAGATATAATTATCTTTCTTTTCAAGCCAAACTTTATGTTTAATATAGTCCTTTATTACATGTTGCTTCTTTTTACAAAAAAAATATTTGATTTCCTTTTTGGCATCAGATTGGACTAGTATCACACTTTTCCTCTTTTGTTTAACTTATATTTTATTATTTCCTGTTACTGTCATATATGCACTTTCACCTAATTTCATCGCCAACCTCTCTTCCTCTTGAACACACATGGTTAAAAGCTTATTAATTGACCATTTATCTTTATGTGTGTTATAAGATATTTTTAAAGGTACATATTGAGGTGGCAAAGAATTGAGTATAATGCACAAGGAAGGATTCAAACATCTCACTTTCAAGAGCCTATAATTGAGCCGCAATATGCCTCATTTGCATGATGTTCTCATACACACCTTTTACACTTGCGAGCTTCATTGATGACAACTTTGTCATTAGGGTGCTAGCAAGGGCTTTGTTAGAAGACTTAAATTGTTCATCAATAGCCTTCAATAACTCTCTAATATAATTACACTCTCCGATAGAACCACATATACTATCATTTATCTTTGTCTTTATGTACATTATGCTAAGGCAATTTAATCACTCCAAACATTCATAAAGAATAATTTCAGCCTGAGTGCTAGAATTAGAAGGTGCATGTGGTTCATTTTTATGGATAGTATAATCAATGTCCATCCATTCTAATTGGAGAAGAATTCTTTTTCCCCAAATTTTATAGTTATCACTATTGAGTTCAAGAATTTCACATTTGATATCAAAAAAAATTCATAGGTTGTATAACTACATCAATTAAAATATACATACTTATATTAAAGAAATAATTTGAGGCAAAAACGCAAATACATGTATTTACCAATGTAAAAACATGGTACATAATTTTATATTCATGAATTAAATAATAATTAAAATTATTTGTGGACTAAGTTTTAATCAAATTCACACATGTTGTTTTATTATGAACATATCAAATTATATTCCTTTTCTTAATCCCTATGGAAAATTAAGAAAAATAACTTGATATTTCATACTAATTAATTATATAAATTATAATAAAAAATTATGTGGGATAATTCTTATTATATTAAATATAACTAATCACCATTGAACTCATCCTATTAGATGTTATCCTAGACCCATGTATAATTTAATATAATTAAAGATGTTGCAGCTACTCTTTAATTAATTAAAGTTATATAAATCTTAATTTACCCAAGTAACCAAAAAAAAAGATTATAGCAACAATTCTACATATTCATAAATGATATTGCACTAGATTTTTTGTATAAATAAACTATCCATAAATTGAACTATAATGCATATTAAATTTTCAAAATATATGATGGAAATTTAAACTAAAAAATTGCATAGTTCAATAATTACATGCCGTTAGATTAGAATATCTACCAAGAACGCATAATAATTCTTAAATACATGATTAGAGAAAATGACAAAAATATTCTATCAATTGACATAAATATTTCAACTTCATATTTCAAGAGAAATGATAGAATACTTAGTGTTTATCCTAGATCATTATAGACACTCAACAATGCTTTAGGGATGACGCACATCCAAGGAAAAAAATTTTAGATATCACTAATCGAGCACGCCCAAAGATCATTTCGGGTAATGCATTATCCATATATCCAAAATGGATTCGGGTAGCACTGATCATGTACATCCAAAATAAATTTCATTAGGTAGCATCTACCCCTAAGACACAAGTATAGTGGTGTAAATAATTTCCTTAAATCATAAATAATTCAAAAATAAGAAATCAATCTCAATTTTTTTTTAATATCAACAAGATAGAAGCAAATAACCACTCTTATACCAACGGTAAGACATGCGAAAAATAAAATACATATCTAATAATTAAATAATATATGAAAGCGTAATGTTATATCAACATACCTCTAGTCATTGTTATCTTCAGTTTATCATGCACAACAATTCTCCTTTACTCCACGTCATGCAAGAAATGTTCATCTCCAACAAACCACTTAGATGGTGTAGCCTCGATGTTTGCCAAGCATAGGACCTCTCTCACAATGGGTTGCTCAATCACATGACTTTCTTGCCATTAAAGAATGTCATGACACAACTTGTATTTATAAATGATCTGGATCAAATTCTAGCAGACCACTAACCCATATTTTAATTATTTAATAATATTTTATATATTTAATAATAATATTAGAGACATGGTTACACCTCATGTTCTAATATTATTATTATTTATTTATTTATTAGTTACCATGAAGGTTAACTATTTACATGAGAAATTAAAGGCCAAGGAATCCGCGTGTTTGGAATATTCCTACAAGCTAAATTTTCAACTGTAGGGGTTGGGGGGTTGGAGTAGCTTCCCCCTCTAGCTTTTCCAATCATAAGCATGTGACGACTCCCCTTGGCTAGCATGACTCCACCATGGCCACCTTTCCGCCCTCCCTCCTCATGTCTGCCCCGCTGCCCCCTTCCCTTTGTCTACCTCTGGTTGTCCCACCACCCCCTCCCTGTTCGCCTCCAATAGCCCCTTCACTTGTCCACTACCAGTGACCCCTTGCCCCCTTCTCTATTCGCCTCTGCTAGCCCCTCGCTCCCTTAACCCTAATTTTTAATTATCCATTTTAAATATTTTTTACTTATTATTTTAATTATTTATTTAAATTATCATTTTATTTATTTTTAATTTACTATTTTAATTATTTTTACATTATTATTTTGGACTAAATTGCATGTTTCGTCTCATTTATACACTTAAATGTTTCATATTCTTCAGAACCTTCACTTTTCCTCTGTTTTATTGAAATGTAGGTATTTTGCCTCAAAATTGGTGGAATTTGGAAGATCTGAAGATATGGGACAATTCCTTATGATGAGACGAAACTACATGTGAAATTTCAGTCCAATCGGAGTCCTCTACACTCTTCACGGCCATGGGTGTGTATCTATGCATGGCCGTGCATGAGCTAACCACTCCAGGCTTCACCGAGCCATACATGGGCATGGGTGTGCATCCATGCACGGCCATGAAGAGTAAGTTTTCCAGCCACCGAGCCGTACACGGGCACATCCATGCACGGCTGTGCATCGTCCCGCGCAGCTTCGACAGGCCCCCGGTTTTTCTCCCATAACTTTCTATTTTTGAAGCGGATTTTGCTGAAATTTGGAGGAGACCTTTCTAACTTAGCTACGCACGTTTTGGGACCAGAATCATCGGATTTGATCAAGCGGTTGGGGAGAAGGAAGCAAAAGGGCGACAACCTAGGGTTTTGGGGTGATTTTCTGGGCGACAACACTATTCCGGCGCGATTCTTCCTCCGTTCCAATGTGGATCTTCATGCTCGACCTTCTCCCATCAAGGATCTACCCTTCCCTTTGGTTTGATTTCATTTGCATGAGAGATTTGATGTATTTCATGATGTATATGATAGCGTAAACTCTCTTTTCGGGGTTTGGGCGTAGCCCACTGTATGAATGTTGAATATTTTGACTTGATATATATATATATTTCTCTATTTGTCTTTGTTCTTATTCATGTCTAGGATGTTTTCATTCATGTTTATGTACTGGCCATATGTATGCATGCTTTAGATGTTGTGTGATGGACTGAGAGGTGAATCACAATCATCGGAACCCCTTAGACTGGACTGGTGATTTCGTTTGGCGAGAGCACTCGAAATCACCCGAGGAACCCTAATCCTTCACAGAACCCATTGGATCCGCTTAACCCGGTAAGCCACGAGAGTAGGAGACTTGGGTTAAGTCGGATACCGGACCGTGTCCTGAGAGGGAGTGCGTCTGTACCCTAGGAAGGATTACCTTGAAAACTTAGATAAAACTCTATTAGAACATCAAGCCTTAATATTTCTTCATGTTTCAGTGCAGTGAAACCCGATACCTCGATTCTCTCTCATAGACTTAAAGCCCCGATTGTTTTGTTCTCTGCCCTGTTTGATTTCATTTGCTTTAGTTTAATCTCTTGCACTAGGATATTAGCCACTTCTCCATTAATTGTTAACCTAGCTACTAGTTGACTGATCAGTTAGTACTTGACCCCTAGTCCTCGTGGAATCGATACTTATTATATTACGCGATAGACCGTGCACTTGCGGTAGCAGCCGTTCAGGCCCTATCACACTACTAGGAGTGGGAAGCAATTAGATGAACCAAGGGGTAGATTAGATGATGAAGAGGAAAAGTCGAACATAGAACATGGCAGTGAACCGGGCTTAGAAACACAATCTACTCATGTGCAGTCCCATGCTAGTCCGCCACCTTTTCAGGGTGATGAACCAAAAGAGGATAAGCCATGCAAGATTGATGTTTCTAGACCTAGTTCACCAGCCCTTTATAGACCTCCTATACTTTTCCCCAGAGACTAGTGCAAGCCAAATTAGATAAGCAATTTGGGAAATTTCTTGATGTTTTGAAAAAGCTATGCATTAATATTCCATTCACTGATGCTTTATCTAAAATGCCCACATATGCTAAATTTTTGAAAGAAATTTTGTTTAATAAGAGAAAGATAGAGGACTATGGTACTGTGGCATTAATTGAAGAGTGTAGTGCCATCATTCAAAACAAATTGCCACCGAAACTAAAGGATCCAGGTAGTTCTCAATTCCTTGTTTGATTGGGAGTATGGCTTTTGACCGAGCTTTATGTGATTTGGGAGCTAGTGTGAGCCTAATGCCTTTATCTATTTGCAGAAAATTGGACATGGGAGCTCCCAAACCAACTTCAATGTCTTTGCAACTTGCTGACTGTTCAGTTAAGTATCCCGTAGGGATTCTTGAGGATGTTCCGATCTAGGTTGGTAAGTATTTTGTTCCAACGGATTTTGTAGCCTTGGAGATGGAGGAAGATGCTAAGATTCCAATCATACTTGGTAGACCGTTTTTAGCTACTACAGGGGCACTAATTGATGTGAAGAATGGTAAACTCACTCTGAATATTGGTGATAACAAAATTGAGTTTGATCTGAATGATTCTATGAAGAAACCTTCATACCCGATTTTTGCTGTAGTGTACACTCTGTAGATGATTCTGTCTATGATCTTAGTGATCTGTTTGTTGAAACTTGTGAATTAAATTCTGATATAGATGGCAATTTAAATTCTAATGCTGAATTTCATGATTTAACTGCTTGTGATGATATTAAGAATGAGGAAGCGAAGGTCCCAAAAGTAGAACTTAAGACTTTACCTGATAATCTTCGTTATGAATTTCTTGGACCTAATTCTACTTACCCTGTCATTGTTGATGCACAGCTTAATGAAAGGGAAACTGTTTTGCTTCTAAAGGAATTGAGAATTCATAGGAAGGTAATTGGATATACTATTAATGATTTAAAAGGAATAAATCTTTCTTTTTGTATGCATAGGATCTTAATGGAAGAAGAGCACAAGCCACATGTGGATTTTCAAAGGAGACTTAACCCATCCATGAAGGAACTAGTAAAGAAGGAAGTACTAAAACTACTCGATGCAGGTATTATCTATCCTATCTCCGATAGTAAATGGGTAAGTCCTGTACATTGTGTTCCTAAAAAAGGGGGAGTCACTGTAATGAAAAACAAAGATAATGAGCTGATTCCTATTAGAACAGTAATTAGTTGGCGCATGTGCATAGACTATAGAAAATTGAATGCGACTACTAGGAAAGACAACTTCCCCTTACCTTTTATTGATCAGATGGTTGAGAGACTTGCAAATCATTCTTAGTTCTATTTTCTTGATGGTTATTCTGGATTTTTTTTTCCAAATTCTCATTCATCCTGATGACCAAGATAAGACCACCTTTACTTGTCCGTATGGTACTTTTGCATATAGGAGAATGCCCTTTGGATTGTGTAATGCACCTACTACTTTTCAAAGATGTATGATGTCTATATTTTTTGAATTATTGAAGATTTCATGGATGATTTTTCTATCTATGGCTTTTCTTTTGATGATTGTTTGGCTAACTTATCCCGAGTCTTGCAGAGGTGCGAGGATACTAATCTTGTGCTTAACTGGCAAAAATATCATTTCATGGTTAGGCAAGAAATAGTTCTTGGGCACCTAATTTTAGAAAGAGGAATAGAAGTTGACAAAGCCAAGATTGAAGTTATTGAAAGCTTGAGCCGCCCACTACGGTCAAAGAGATTAGAAGCTTTTTAGGACATGAAGGATTTTACCGGCGTTTCATCGGGGATTTTTCTAAACTTGCTAAACCACTTACATATTTACTTTGCAAGGATGCTAAATTCTGCTTTGATGAAAATTATTTGTCTACTTTTCGGGGACTAAAAGAAGCTCTGATTTCAGCGCCTATCATGCAACCCCTCGGACTAGAGTTTGCCCTTTGAGTTTATGTGTGACGCTAGTGACTTTGCAGTAGGAGTGGTGCTAGGGCAGAGAAAAGAGAAAAAGCCTTATATTATTTACTATGCTAGCAAGACTTTGGATGATGCACAAAGAAACTACACCACTACAGAAAAGGAACTTTTGGCCATAGTTTTTTGCTTTTGATAAATTTAGGTCTTATTTGATTAACTCTAAGGTTGTGGTGTATACTGATCATGCAGCAGTAAAGTATTTGATGCAAAAGAAGAAAAGTAAACCGCGACTTCTTAGATGGGTATTACTTTTGCAAGAGTTTGATTTGGAAATCAAAGACAAAAAGGGATCATAAAATTTAGTTGCAGATCATCTTTCAAGGATAACTGTAGAGGTTGATAAAGGTGATTCCATCAATGATTCCTTCCCTGAAGAACAACTCTTGAGTATTGAACAAATCAAAGTTCCATGGTATGCTAATATAGTGAATTACCTTGTTGCTAATGTTTTTCCTCTTGATTTGAGCTATCAAGGAAAGAAGAAATTCTTAGCTGAGGTAAAACACTAATTTTTGGGATGAGCCTTATGTATTTAGAAGATGTGCAGATGGAATATTTGAAAGATGTATCCCAGAAGAAGAGATCAATGATATATTATTTCAGTATCATGGATCAACCTATGGAGGGCATGTTAGTACTGAGAAGACTATTTTTAAAGTATTACAATCTGGATTTTATTGGCCCTCAATCTTTAAAGATGCTAGGAATTTTATAATGTCTTGTGATAGTTGTCAAAAAACGGGGAACATCAACAAGAGGAATGAGATGCCATTGTCCACTATACTTGAAGTTGAAATATTTGATGCTTGGGGGATTGATTTTATGGGACCTTTTCCATCATTCAGAGGTAACAAATATATACTTGTGGCGGTAGATTATGTTTCCAAATGGGTGGAAGTCATTGCTTCACCTACTAATGATTCCAATGTTGTGGTAAAGATGTTCAAAAAGATTATATTTCCACGATTTGGGACACCAGGAATAGTAATCAGTAATGGAGGCTCTCACTTTATTGAGCACAAATTTTTCAGCTTTGCTTCGAAAATATGGGGTGAATCATAGAGTTGCAACACTTTACCATCCCCAAACAAGTGGACAAGTTGAGATATCAAATAAAGAGATCAAAGGGATATTAGAGAAAACAGTGTCAAGAACAAGGAAAGACTGGGCTTCCAAGCTTGATGATCCGCTTTGGGCATACCGGACTGCTTTCAAGACACCGATAGGTATGTCTCCTTTTCAATTGATTTATGAAAAATCTTGTCATCTTCCTGTATAGCTCGAGCACAAGGCGTTCTGGGCAATCAAAACACTGAATTTTGACTTGAAGAATGCGGGTGAAAAACGAAAGTTACAATTGAATGAGCTTGATGAAATTAGACTCTCCGCTTACAAAAATGCAAGGATCTATAAAGAGAGGACTAAAAGATGGCATGATCGACATATACTTAGAAAGGAATTCCAACCAGGTGAATTTGTTCTTTTCTTTAATTCTAGGTTGAGACTTTTTCTCGGTAAACTTAAATCGCGATGGTCTAGACCTTTTCAGGTTAAGAAAGTCTATCCATACGGAGTTGTTGACATATGGAGGGACAAGATGGGGGGTGCGTTTAAGGTTAATGGTCAGATATTGAAACACTATTTCCATGAGGAGTAGATTGAAGAAGGATAAAAATTTCTACTTGATGAACCATGAGCAAATCCGAGTGCAAAACGATCAAGCTAATGACCACTAAATTAGCGCTTCTTGGGAGGCAACCCAAGCACTCTTTCTTTTGTTTTTGTTTTAATTTATTTTTTAGGACTAATTTTCTAATTTTCTCTTTGTAGATACATTTTTTCAGCAATTTCTTAATTTTTGACAAATTATGGTACTACCATAATTTTTATTACGGTATCGTAATTACGAGTTGATTCTTTGCAAAAGGATTTTATATGAATACGGCACTACCGTAATGAATTTTACAGACCATAATTTTGGACCGATTTTGTCTAGAAAGTTTCAAAGTTTTTTACGGTACTACCATAATGTTTTCACGGTACCGTAATTTTGGGTCGTTTTCTTACAGAATATTTGGAATTTTAGAGAAAAATTACGGTACTACCATAATGTTTTTACGATACCGTAATTTGGAGTCAATTTCTTACAGAATATTTTGGGGATTTTTGGTAGATTACGGTGTCGTATCACTTTTTACGTGCCGTATTTTTGAATTACGATAGTGCCGTAATGAATTTTATGGCTGTAATTTGTCCAGCCCCACGCGTTTTCTACTACCATATTTAGGGTTTTTCAGCCACTGTTAGGGTTTTTCCTCAAAATCTTCTTCGATTCAGCGCCATTTTCCTCTGTTCTTGCTCCCAAACCTTCTGGCAACCCTCTTCTACCACCTCCGACCACTTTCCGACTGATTCCTACCCGACATTTTGGAGATTTCGAGCTTGATCGAGCTTGACTGCTGTTCATCCGGCGGGTTCCGCCCTTCTTCATTTTTCTTCATCAGAGCTTCAATCCAGCTAGTTAGAGCTCCAAGGAGTTTCGAAAGAGGTAGGAGATCTTCCCTTGAAGTGTTTGAAGGCTCGATTTCAGCTCAGAAGTCCAGATCTAAGAGCTTAGTTCAAAGGCTGTTGGAAACACGCCTAGTTCGGTAACTGTTCATTCCAGTTTTTTATTAAGCTTTGAAATCTTGCTTCCATTCCTCATGGCACTAATGAAGAGAGTTGTTTCTAAGAGAAAGGGGAAAGCCCCAGCTGAATCTTCAGCCCCAGCTCCACCATCAAACCCATATGGAATAATTTTCAGAGATGAAATTCAAGAGCAGAGGTATAATCATTTGCTTGCCAGGTGCATTGTGAAGACTAAATATGCTGATATGCGAGCATTGGGGATTTTGAGACTCAAGGAGGATGTCCTATGGATGTTCGATTAAATTGCAACGAAGAAGTTCTTTGACATGACTCCTCAGACTTATCTACCTCTAGTACTGGAGGTTCTCAGAAGCCTAGAGATGAACTGGGATGAGTACACTGATCGCCAAGCTACAGGGGAGATTAGATTCCGGATGGCCAATGAGGAAAGGAAGCTTACACTTAGAGACATCAGACGTATCTTTCATTTACCGGATGAAGGGCGTACCTAGCCACCGATTCGATTCATTGAAATGTCTTTTGGAATCAAATCACTTCGGAAACCAGATTTTCACCATCTTCAGCAAGAGCAACTAGCATTTCTAACCCTTGCATCAAGTATGTACACCGAGTCCTAGCTCATACCGTCTTTGGACGAGGGGACAACCACGGTATGGTCCGTCATTCTGAGCTATTTTTCCTTTGGTGCATGCTTCACGGGTATTTTGTAAATGTAGCTTTCTTTTTTGTCAAACATTTGGACAAGGTTGCTAGAGTGAAGAAAGGCACTATAGTGATAGGAGGGTTCCTTACTCCTATAGCACTTCACTTAGGGGTTGAACCCTATGGGATCGAAGTAGCTAGAGGCAATGCCAAGGTTGACATTGAATCCTACATTGCTATGAAGATGATTGTTAGGGATGGAGACACATATTGTCTAATTCTACAGCCTGGTCTTCCTACCTTGCCTTTGCCTAACCCTGAGAGAACCACCGTTCAAAATCAAGAAAATTGGAAGTTATCTCCGAATGCCGCTTCCTATGCCACTCCTGCACGTGTGGATTCTGTGCCACCACCACCTCCTGCTTGGGGGGATGACCCCTTCCGTATAGGTATTGATTCTTCACCCCCTAGAGCTGCTGGTCCTTCACCGCATAGAACCACAGGATCTTCTTCATGCCGAGCTGCCCCTGATCAGAGTGGATGGCAGAGTTATCAAGATCCTGGCTTTCAGGCTCTTTCTGCTGATGTACACTGATTGACTACTATCACGGGGAGGATATTTGATTATGTGGTGCAATTAAATGAAGATGTCAAGGAGATCAAAGATTACCTTCATCTTAGGCATAGAAATGATGAAGATGAAGAAGGAGATTCTCAGGGCGATCCCATGGATGCCGCCCCAGCTGAAGGAGGTGAGGAGGAGACAGACTCTGATAGAGATTGAATAAAAACTTTGTGAGTATCCTTCCCTTATCTTTACTATTACCTGCATTATTTAGGTTTTTAATGATTTACATACCCTTGTAGGGAAGGATGACTTTGTCAAACTTCTTGTGTCCGTGCAATGATGATTCTCTATTTTTGTGGTCAAACTGCTAAAATTCATTCGATTTGGTTGTACTGAGATAATGTGATATTTGCTATTACTACTGCTTCGATGTGGTTGTATAACTCGGTATATTTGCATGGATGATATTTTGTGATTTTGAGCACCATGTATTGGTATAGTATGATAGTTTGAGTTGTTTAATTTGAGTTTTGTGATGAGATATCTTTCCTAGTTTGTTGCAAATGTTTATGCTGTTGCATGATGTGTAGTTGAATCCTTGAAATTACTGCAATTATCATGCCAAATTTTTTCTTGATGATAAATCACCATGCATAACAATATCTGAGAATTGGAAATAAACCTAATATGCTGAATTTATTTCTTTGATATAATTTATTTGTTGGATTTTTCTCATTGATCAATGCATGAGGTTTTGGGTAAATATATTGTTTCATGAATGCAGTCTGAAGGTGAAATAACTTTCTTGAATAAAATGAGCATATGAGTGTAATTTTTGAATTGATGTCAATTGATTAACCTAGTTAATGTTTAGTCTATTTTACTATTTGTTGGGAAGAAAGAATCCAAGATCCAAAAAGAGAGAGACTCCTCCACTTGGCATTGTATTAATTTGCAGTGGTACCGAAGTTTAGAGTTAAAGTCCAAATAAAAAGTGTGTATCTATGTGGGTACATGCCATGGAGAAAAAAATCATTTGACATTAACTTCGCTATCTTAGGCAAGTTTCTTCCTACCAAAGAGATATGAGTTCTATTACATCGGCTATGTGGTCAATGTACTCTAAATTCGTCACCAGAAAAAAGGTGGTAATCGATTTAGAGAATGTCAAAAAAAAAGAGATTGAGATTTTGAGTGGAAAAAGATTTTGGAGAATTTGAATTCTATTCTAGTAAATTCTAAATCATATTCCTGTAAACAAAGGTATGATATATTTAAACTGAAACAAAAGTGAAGTCATGAGATTGAGATTCCATTTATTATGTACATTGCGAAGTTTTATTTGATTGAGTTTTGGATCCTAAGAATTAAGTTCAGGGAACGATATATTTGTTTGAAATTTTATGTAATTTCGATGAGATTTTCCATGAATAATTGTATTTTAGAAATTTATTCATCATAAGAGAATTTAATTTCCATAATCGGTATTGATTTCTTTATTTGCTTGAGGACAAGCAACATTTGAGCCTTATGTATTTTGATGACTCTAAATTTCATAGCATATTTCTTACTAGTCTCATTGTACTTTTGGGTCATAATCATGCTCATTTGCTTATTTTTATGCCTATATTTATCAAATGTTTCGGAATCTACACCTTTCTTGGTTTTTGATCAATTTCAGGTAAAAATACATCATTTTCATGGGTTTTCAAGCAATTTCAATGCATGGACAAATTCTAACCATCAAGAGGTGACTACACATCGAATTTGGAGCAGAATTAGACTTCACAGCGAAATTACGGTAGTGCCGTAAAGAATATTACGGTCGTAATCTACAAATACGGCACCAAATTCTGCTACTGTATTCTTCGAAGATTTTTGTTCCAGCAAAGATTACAGCACTGTCGTAATGCTTTTTATGGTGCCGTAATGTCAAGCCAATACAGAGACTTTTGAGGAGATTACGGCACTGCCGTGATACATTTTACAGTACCATAGTTTCGAATTGTTTCCTTACAGAGACTTCTGAAACAATTATGACACTGCCATAATGATCTTCATGATGTCATAATTCAAACCTAGATTTTCGCGACTTGCTCGATTCTTCCGCGGATTACTTGCGAAGATGATTTCTCAAGTTTTAGACTACTATTTCAAGATCCAAAAAAAGGCGAATGACCAGACAAAAGAGGAGGAGATTTTTGAAGCAAAAGGCCCAATTTTAATTAATCATCGGAGGAGAATTTCAGAGAATCACCGTCACCCTAGGGTTCATTGCTGGGAAGCGTACAAGCCACCATCGACCGTGAAATTCAAGAGGAAGCTTCACCTGAAGGAGGAGTGGACACACGAAAAGTTTCAGCGTGAAAGGAGACCGATCGAGAGAGAAATCAACGAAAACAAGGGCGCCGCCACTATTCATCGTGATTCTAGGATAATTACGGGCTGTAATTTCTATTACAGCCCTGTTTAGTAACCTTATCTCTACTCTTTCAGTTTCTGATCCTTCTGAACAATGTTTTATTGTAATCCTTCAATCATGCTAGCTTAAACCTCTTTGGGACAAGGGGGTGTAGACCTCTTAATTTCTTAATGACTGGATGATCTTTATTTCATCATGATGTTTTTGATATGATAATTTTACTTAAGTGATTTACGTCTGTAATCTTTTTTTGTTTGAATCATTGGCATGTGTTAGAGCTTTGTGATATAGACCGAAAGGTGATTTGCAAAGCTCGGAACCCTAAAATTGAGGTTTAGGAGTTCATCATAAGAAATTAGTTGTGTTCTTACCCCTAGGTTTTAGAAGTTTATTGACTTGTTGATAGATTGATCTAGAAAATATTACTGTTTTAGACATGAAAATATGCTAGAGATAGATATTTGATTGTCAAAAACCCTTAAGTAAAACCTATGAAACTAGGCTATGATAATACTTAGTTTCCCTTGAGATTTTGATATAGGGATTGAATGCACGAGAGTGATTCTTAAATCTCTATGTCAAGGTTTGCTTTTCCTTAAACATAGAATAAATCTACACGAGAGTGAAAATTATTCTATACAAATTGTCTGCGCAAGAGCGAGATGATTTCTTATTAAAGCAAATTATATCTTTATCATAGCAAGGATAAACTGATGAATCTTTAATTGTATCTGGTCATTGAAATTAAGATGGTTGAACCCCTAGTCGCAATGTTTTCCCTCTAATATTTAGTAAACTTTCCGATCGTTTGCTTGCGTCATATTCAGTTTGCTTAGCTAGTGAGAAATCAATTCCTTGGTAGTTAACAATAAGGTCTCTATGGTTCAATAACTTTTTATTACTTCGAGTATCCGTGCACTTGCGGACACAACAAGTTCTCCAATGAAAGAAACTATATGGTATAAGGCGTTCGAACTGTGGCAGTTCGAGGACGAGATCGCACATTACTTTGAGTCACCGAGGACGGTGACTCGCTCTAGAGGGGGAGAATGTCCAGCCCGTTACTATGCAGCCGACTGGGTCAGCGGGTTAGTGGATTGAATCGAGTGGGGCCCTGATCCGGATCCAATCTTTGCAATGGGCGCGCGAATCAGTCGCGTCCGTTCAGACGTTGATGCGATGCTTGAGGCTGACAGGATGGGGTAGACCTTGGTCTGCATGTGGACGTGCAGCGAAAGAAAAATGCGGTCGTCATTTCTTCGCCGGTGTATCGAGTTTTCGCGTTCGCCAGAAAAGATCACTCCCCTCTCCGCTTGGACTTTCATTGGCCAGAGCTCGGACATCTGGTAGTCACCGTGCCAAAGCTCGCATCGTGTTCCGGTAGTGTGGGCGGGTGGACGAAATACGCTGAGCTCCCCGATTCCTTCCATCGCCGGCGTCATCTTCTTCACCTTCGACCTCACCGCCGTTAGCCGTCGAACCTCACTTCCAGACTGCCTTGGAAGGCACAGCCGCCAACCATTTCATTGGAAAGAAGGAGCCAGCACCTAGTGCTGAGGTATCTCTGCCTCCCCTCCTTTCGGCTTGCTTCTTGGTCGAGCACGCGGCTCCTGGCGTTCCCTCTCCCTTGCGTTTCCAGCGTTGCATGCTTGTGTCGTGGCCGTTTCTCCCTTCCCGCTCCCCTGGCGAGCCCTCTCCCTCCTCCTTCCGGCTACTGGCTTGCCTGCGCGCAAGAACTCCCGGAGCTAGGGTTCGCCTGCGAGCGGGCTATTCCCGGTGTTTGTCTGTCGCCTGCGTGCGATGTCCGCCATCCTAGATTTGCCGCCTGCGTACAACTATGGTCACCTCTCCTCCGTCGAAGCTGCCTAGTGATCGGCATCCCTCCCTCGTCTGGCGGAAATCTGAGTGGGTGGTGCCTCCCTTGCCGCGTGGAAGACATGCATCATCTGCCGCTTTCACCCGCTTCAGCCGCCTTCTCTGCCCGCGCATGAATGCCGCCTGTGCTACTCCTGTGTGCCACCAGACTCACCGGCATGCCCCGCCCCCCCCCCCCCCCCCCCCCCCTCCTCCCTCCCCCTCTTCCCTTTTTCCCTCCTTCTCGTGCTTGCCGGTGCGCGAGCCATCTAGCCTTTCTTTTAGTCGCCGGCGAGAGACTTTCTCCCCTGTCCCCGAGCTTACCTATGCGAGAGCGGTGGACGGCCAGGGCCTGCCAGCGGACGCACATGAGACGCGCTTGGACAATCCGCGCACCAGCTGCCAACGTGTTCGCACGTGTGGTCCTACGCGGTGTTTCATTGGTCGAGTTCTCCTCCTCGCTAGTGTGTGAGTGAGGTACTGGCTGTGTCCTCTCCGTCACCAGTGTGCGACGATGTGTGGACGACCGTCTGTGATCGCCGGGCGCCAGCTTGATTTGAGGACATGTGGGTGAGTGCGGCTCCCCAACGGGAAACATCCGGTTACTCCCTTCTGTTCCCACTCCAGCACGTGAGCGTGCTCGGAAACTGTTGTGAATCCCGTCCGATGCGGTTGATTACGGGTGCGTTCCCCCCCCCCCCCCCTAGTTTGACTCAGCGATACCAGTTCTCGGTAAATTGCGAGCGTTGATTCAGTCGTGTTGGAACGGTAGCGATCTTCTGCAGAGTCTATAGTCCGGCTGGGGGTCGGTTCAAGGAATCAACTCCGCCAGTCGCGCCCAATCTAGCGGTTTCGACCATTGCAACCCCTGTGTGGGTGTATTCGGACTCGAGTCAAGCATTGACTCACATGTAATAATATTAAAAAAATATTACCGTAAACAAGGGCGTGACACTAGTTATCATTTTATTATGAGATTTATTCCATGTGAAACAGTAATAAGAAGTTTACAACGCCTAAATATACAGATGGTGCAATATTTCTATGTAAAATACAATTACTTGTAGAACAAATTTTACATTTAATTACACATTGATAATGTGTTGTTGGAGGACATGTCAGTCAGCAAATGTGGTTTATCTATCCAGCAATTCTATTATCAAGTAAAATCAAGAGACAAGTGTAAAAAAGCAATATTTGAAACTTGCTTATTAAATGTTAATATATGTATATATTCGCAATCCTGTTTCTCAATTTAAAGCAAAGTCTCTCGATTTTTAACCCAGAGTTCACAAATACGGAACCCGTCAGAGACAAAAAAATTTTATTAATTATGGATCAAACTTGAAGGGGCTTATGCTGGTAATGCAAGAACAAAGTTGGCAGGTGAATGTGGATAACGGAACGGATGACGAGGATTCTCAGTTTTGGTCAACCCATTTAGATATACGGGTAGGGTAAGTAAGAAGCGTATTGCCAAGGGGAAGAAAAGAACTACATTGGGGAAGAACACCCTGACCCCACACTGGGGAAGAACACTACCAAACCAGGATTTTCAAAAATATTATTTTAATTCTACTTTCAAAAGAGAGCTTATATATCTTTTTATAATCATATGATTATAATAAAAAAATTAAAATGCATTAATAAGTTGATCAGTAGTTGGTGGTTGGGGGGTTAGTAGTTTTTAATAGAGGTAGGTGTAAGTTGGAGGTTGAGGCTCATAAAACTTGGGGTTGTCATCCATTTGAGCTTGTTGGCTTGTGAGGTATCTTTGTTGGATGATGTGACTTCTGCTTGCTAACGTGGCTAGTGATATTCCTCCTTCATTACCAAAATTGGCCTTTTTGATGTTTGACTTTGGCCTTTTAATATTTTGAACATATTCACTCTGTTCAAAATTAGCCTTGTGGTTGTTTTTTTTTCTCTCTACATTAGATTGAGGCGTATTTGGTAGTTCCTATGTATTCAATGCATGGGATTAGAGGCTTACTAATTTCATGCATTGAGGAAATAGGGACTTCGACACATTTGTGATACATGGGGGTAATTATAAGATGATGAAGATGATTACAAGATGCATGCGCATGGTTGGAATTCCACTAACATTCGTTGATACATGTTGAATTTAATTCCCAGAAGTGAACTACATTTGTCAAATTATAAAAAGTACTTAATCAAACATGTAATGTCATAAAAGTTTTGGTCAGGTTAAATAGTGAATTGAGTGCTTTGAGTAGAGGAAGTGGTGAAGGGAGATTTCATCATCTTGCTATGAAAGAAAAATGAGATAAGGTTGAATCAATCCCAAGGTCTTGCGGTTGAAGATCTAGCAATCAGTATGTTGTACCGTGATGTGGAAAGTAGGAGCTACCAAACTGCAAGTTTGACGTGAATGTCCAAGTTATTTGGAGTCTGACAAGTAATCTCAAGAAGATGGCTTCTGGTGGTTAACCATTCATTAATGATAATGCAACTGTGAATGCTACGAAGCAGGAAGAACTCATGCTGCATCGTAAATGCATGAACCCAATCGTAACAAGCCTATAATTTGCTGAAGATATAATCATTTTCAGCGGGCAAATGAAGAATCTGCTCAATGCATATCGTATTAGACAAGTTTGCAAATGAAGCCGGCTTGCACCAACACAAGAATAAATCATTTATGTTATTCTCCTCATGCCCACCGAAGTGTACATGAAACTTTGGCAAAGATGATAGGTATTCCTATTGGATCCCTTCCTTTTAAGCATTTGGGGATTTCTATTACTTGCAAGAAACCGGTTGGTAAGGATTGCTTGCCACTAATGGAGAAAATTTCTAGATGTCTGTTTAGTTGCAATAGTAAAATCTATCTTATGCAAGCAAAGTGGAGCTTAGTAAATCCACATGCTAAGGATCTATCACATATTGGTGTAGTGACATTCAACTTCTTATTGGTACCATCAATCGATTGAATCAGCTGTTATCTTCATTCTTATGGGGTGTGAAAGAAAATAAAGATGTCCAAAAAGGTCTCTTGGAAGAAGATCACTTAGTCTGTTGGTGGGGGTAGCCTTGGTTTGAGAGACATTAAGATCCTATCTATAAGGAACTTGGTGTCAATTACTACTTTTATATCATTGCCGAAATGATGACACAAAATAGGAACACATCACAAGTACACAATTAGTTGAAGTAATAAAAATATCGATCCTAGAAAGACTCTGAAATTAAATATCAATTTTATTGTGATCATGTTATCTAGGCAATTCAATATTTAGTAAGTGGCATATAGAAAGCAGAAAATAAAGTAAACTTGTGATGAATTCTAGGAAGTTTCAGGTATAGGGTTTTACCATAATAATTTCTAAAATTAAAAAATTATGCTAATATCATAAATTAAATTACCTAGGGTTGTTAAAAGAGAATTTACTTTAAATAAAAGGATACCCGCTTTTAGTAACTCATCCTAATATTTAACTAGATCAATAACCAATTGTCACTATGGCTTATCGATCTAATTAAATTCATTAAGCACAAATCATAAATTATTTAATCCCTCATATACCCTAGCTACTTTCATAGTCAAGCAATTATAAGTTTGATGACAGGGTTCCAAAACTAGAAGTCATTTTTCAGTCCTTGTCATACTTTCCAATGTAATATAATTAGAAGGACTATAAAGTGTTGCTAGGATTTTGACACCAATCTCTACTTTTTGGCTTCAATTTGGTGCGAGGAGGTGATGGTAGCTGCTGAAACTTGGTAGATTTGTTGCTCTAGGTGTGTGCTCTCCTGAAGCCTTAAGGTTTGGGCTTCTCTTATAGCTTGACGGAGGAGAAATCAAGAGAGAAAGAGTCGATTGTCCACCCACCAGAAACACTCTCCATATTTGTAATCACAACCGTGATTGCAAATCAGGGGCTGTGATTTTCACTATGAATATTTTGGGTTGAAATTTAAGTTGTAGTTTCGTTTCTGGGAAATATTATTTTAACTTCAAAACTTACAAAATCTTTCATCGCTCAAGAATCATTGTCAAAAACTTTTGCTTAGTTTTGAACTCCAAATGTGGGTGAAGATCTCTTTGTATACTTTTAATTTCTCTATAATAAGACATATTCAATTTTACCTATTTTCGGGGCCTTTTACCTGAAAATTCATTAAAAAAATAGAGAAATGAGATTTTTTTAATATATAATAAAAATAAACTAATTTGAATATAAATAAAAAATATGACACAAATTTATAATAAATATACGTAAAAAATACTATCAAAATTTGTATCATTATCGAGCACACGCTTCTAATAAGATTGCTAATATATATTCAATTAAGTCGTAGCATGATCCTTGGATGGTTCCCAAATTTTATATCATATAGTCAAGATCTTTGTTATGCTACTCTTCTTGGTGGAGACACAATGCTAAATGTATTAATTTTCAATGGCAAATGGGAGATCCCCACCTTACAATCTAAGTGGCTACAACATATTTTCTCTAGAATCCCTTCAGTTCATGTACTTCCTAATCAAATCATGGATGAGATTCTATGGAAGGGCTCTCCATCTAGGAAATTTACCATTAAAGGCGCTTATGATGCAGTATCTTTGACAAGTCTAGTATATTGGGAAAAAAATAGTTTGGTTCACTGGTAGGATCCCTCAGTTCATGTTTGTAACTTGGTTAGTCTGTTTGAACGAGATGTCTCCTATAGATAGATTTTAACAGCAAGTTTACTAGGGGGGACAGGAAAAGTGGATGGATGGGAAAAGTGGATGGACAAAAAAAAAATCAAGGGATTAAAATCTCTGTCACGTGAAAATCACGTGACTGAGATTTGACCAAAAATGATGAGAAATTTTGTCCGCAAGTGAGCTAGGCGAGGGGGTGTTTGCGAGCTAGGCGAGGATGTTTGCAAGTGATGGCAGCGGCAGCGGCTTCAGCGGTAGGCGACGGCGGTGGCAGCCACTCCAGCTCCGTCCTCGTCCTCGTCCGCTCTGCGTTTGCGAGCTCCATCCGCGTCCGCGAGCTCATGTTTGCGAGCGACGGCAGTGGTAGCCGCTCTAGCTCTATCCTCGTCCGCGTCCGCAAGCTCCGTCCATGAGCTGCGTCTGTGTCCGCGAGCTCATGTTTGCGAGCGACGGCAGCGGCAGCCGCTCCAGCAGTAGGCGACGGCGGCCGCCACTCCAGTGGTATGCGATAGCAGTGGCAACTGCTCTAGCAGTAGGCGGCGGTGGCGGCAGCTGCTCCATCTCCGTACTCATCCGTGTCCATGAGCTCCATTCACGTCCGCGAGCTCCGTCCGCGTCCATGAGCTTCGTCCGCATCCGCAAGCTCCGTCCGTGTCCGTGAGCTCCGTCAGCATCCGCGTCTGCATCGACGAGCTCCGTCCGCATCTACATCCACGAGCTCTGTCGGCGAGCTCCGTCGGCATCTGCAAGCTCTGTCTGCGTCCGCGAGCGACGTTGAGAGGGGCGACTAGCAGCATTCAGTGAGCGTGACGTCCAGCAAGTGTCCGTCCACAAGCATCAATGAGCATCGACGTCCAGCGACGGCATCCGTCCACGAGCGGCATCCATCCACGAGCGCTGGAGGGAGGGGGAGCAGGCGGGCACGGGGGAGAAGAGGGGAGGCAAGCAGCCGGGCGGAGGGAACTATAGGGAGGGGAAACAGGTTGCAGGCGTTGGAGGGAGGGGGAGCAGGTGGCGAACGCTGGAGAGAGGGGAGAGCTAGTGGACGATGGGAGAGAAGCTTGGCGGCGGCAGAGAACGGTGGCATCGGCGGCAGAGGACGTGAGTGTGAGGTCAGTACGCTCATGCGAGCTATTTTGTCTCATTCGCCTGATTTGGACGGATGAGAAATGAGGGATTTTTCCCTCACCCATCTATTTAATTTTTTCTCTTTTTGATCCATCCTTTCTGGTATACAATGTATTTTTTTGATATTCATCTCTTCCTTCCTAAAATCCTTCCTGGTATATAGACCCTAAAAGTGGGGAATCCTAACCAAGAGAGTTTGTCGTTTGTGTGATCTTGGAAATAATCAATTAACCATCTTTATTTGAGTGCCAAATTACAAATACGCTATGGAGAATTCTACATAATATTTGTGAAATTGACTATGTTGTAATCTCATGGTCTAGTTTGTTAACCAAGGTTGTAATTTCTTGGTCTATACTTAATTTGACATTGGCATTGTACATATTGAAAATTCAATAGGCATGAGTGTATCTTCCTTGTAAATATTTTATGCTTGGTTGCATTCTTTTGGCTCATTGATTCATGTGAATAGATGATCTGTGTAATAGAATTCAAAAGCAGACACACCCATGAATGAATCAAGTACATGCACAAGTATTATGCATCTGAGTTGATTCACTATATTATTTGTTTGGAATAAACTCTCTCTCTCTCTCTCTCTCTCTCTCTCTCTCTCTCTCTATATATATATATATATATATATATATATAATGATCAAAAACTCACTGCTAGCTAGATATCAGATAAGTAGTTGGGGGCATTTCACCACAAGTGGTTTGCACTCGCATGAAAAGGGTTTTGAGTTACAATTGCACATTAAACTACTCCATAGTCGAGTAACCAAAGGTAGTTATCCAAAGTGTTTTGCACTCATACCAAAAGTTTGATAACAATTTAGGAAAATTGCCTTGATCATAAAATTAAAAGAGATACAAGAAATGCATCCAATAAAATAAAATAAGTGAAATTGGAGTTCCTACCCTAATGTTAAAATATGGATGAGTTGAATTATATATGATGCAAATTGATGAAGTGAAGACTCAATGCATTGTTTGAGTGGCCGATTTCACTCATCATATATTGTGAAACTTTAAAATTTGACTTCTAAAGGTTATTTATTTACTTTTTGAGTTTTGACTAGAATGTGGACTATGTATAATGATATTTTGTGGAGATTGGTTCTATGCTTTTGAATTAAATATATCATGCCTAATCACTAATTTTAGAGATAATTTACTTGAGGACAAACAAAAAAGTTAACTTTACTCGAATTTGATATCTCATAATTATATGATTTTTAATGCTTTTTACTTACTAAATTGAGTCACAATATGATACTTTTGCATTATATTAAAATTAATTATCTATTTTCCGTCAAAATCTATTGTTTTCCTTGTTTTTGTATAATTTCAAAAAAAATGTCCAAAAATTAATGGATTTCAAGAGATTTGAAGCCATAGAATATTTCTACATTATAAGAGAGAGTCACCCATAAGTTTTAAGCAAAATGAAGTTTTCAAGAGAATCATGGCCAACTCATTACGCAAGTCATGATTGTGATTATATATGTTAAAGAAATCATAAAGGTTCATATTTGGAGACATGACCAGCGATCATGGCTGTGATAGTGTCGCAAGAGTTGAGCAGATGTCTACTCCAAGCCCATGATTTTTATCACATATGTGACTTTGTTGACAACATAATAGGATCCTACGACGAAGAGATGACGGTCATGACTTCATCCGCCAAGCATGATTCATATGTCATTTTTGACATAGCTTTGTTGTTTTCTAAAGGGGAAGCTCCACAACTATAAAAGGAACTTTCCTAACCCTAATTGGGGAGTCTTGAATGATCTTGGATCTTAACTTGGATTTTTAGACCATCTTAAAGAGTTTGTAGGCGGTTGGAAGTCTAACGAGGAAGCTATGGTCACTGTGCATCATTAACAACAGAGAGTTCTATTTGAATTAATTGGAGCAAAAATCCTTTATGGGGAAGTCATCAATTCTGTTCTTTTATATGTTTCCTACCTTAATTTCACACCTTGAATGCTTTTTGAGAATTTTTGTATTGTAAATGATGTATTTAATAGCATTAACTCATTTTTAAGATGGGGTGTAGCTTGTTGTGTAACTTTATGACTTAATACTTTGATATTCTTTCTATTATTTAATTTTCATTGAGATTAATTTGATTATAGTTATAATATTATTAAAATATTATTTTATTATATTTTAAGAAATAATCATACAAAGGAATTAAATTCATGTCAATATATAAAATCTTTATAAAATATGATATCATTATTGTAGTATTTTGAAATTTTATGTTTTTGAATAATGTGTGATGCAAACATAAGGGTAATGCGTAAATTTTATTTACTACACCAAGTGAAAATGACTAAGAAAAAAATTATAAAGAGATGTAAAAATGAAGGATGAAAAATTCAAGCCTACTATTATTGACTTGCTACCTCATGCTACTTGATTTATATGATATAAATATGAAAAAAAAAGATAAAAATTGACATGCTTGCTTGTTCATGACTTAAGGGAAAAAAAACCTAACACTGTGTTTACTTGGATGGATGAAAAGTGCAAAGGAAAGGAAAGAAGGAAAGAAAGGAAAAATAGATTGATGGAATGTGTTATAGGTTTTCTTTCCTTGTGTATACTTGGAAAAAAAGAAAGTTTGAAGGATTGATATATACCCTAATTTTTATTTTTTTCACTCATATTACATATAGACTATTAATATCATAGAATTATTAAATATTAAATATTAAATATTAAATACGAGCAACGGCGGCAAGAACAAGTAGCAGTGGCGAGAACGAGCTGTGGTAGCAAGCTCGAGCAGCGATGGCGAGGATGAATAATCGAGGAAAGCTTGTAGTGAGCAAGGATGAGCAACAGTGCAGTGAAAAGCGAAGTGTGAAGTTAATGAAGTTAAGGCATAGTATCAGCTTTCCACCGGAAAGCAAATAGAGGGATAAATGCCTAACTTTCCCTCCTAAACTATCTGTCCGCTCAAGTAAACAAGCCTATACTCCTTTCCTTCTAACTTTCCCTCCAAGTAAATAACCCCTAAGGGAAAGAGAGAGAAAATAGGATAACATAAGTTGAGAGTGATTTTGGCTTCTTAGGCAAGTAATTCTACCTTTCCTTGTGACATTTTACTTATTGCTCCAAATTCATGAGGAATTCTACTTCATGCTATTGTGATATCAATTTACTTCTGATTATCTCAATTTTGATAGATTTGGTCCATAGAAGAATGACTTATGCTATGTTAACACACTAGGAATGCTTATTTGATAAACCTGACCTTTCTACACCAAAATTATCATAACTTTAGTTATATAATCCAAAATTTTCTCTCTCCTTTGGTCTCTAATTATTTGCTAGGCATTTTTGCTCAATATTTTTATTCTAACCCTTTTACAAGTTAGCTTCGGGCTACAAATTTTGTAGAATACTAAAAGGATATTAATGTTTTGAAGTTTTGGGTTTTGATCATGTGAAATGTAAAGACTATTGCACAAAGTTATTTTGTGCATACAAGATAATATTGAACAAAATCATGGCTTGTATATGATAATACAAAATATGTTATGTTCATATATTATGAACATGAGAGTATGGAATGAAAAGTTCTTATTTGAATGACGTAAATGATTGATATATGATTGTTGTTTCCTTTTAGATGATGATTGTATAAACAAATGAGATTATTATATTTAGCAGGTATTTGTGTGTTGATCCTGGGTATATATAGCAAATTTATTGTTAATAATATGAATTCATATTCATTGAATTATCATGATCTAGGGGTGTGATAATAGTTGTGCTTAATTCACATGTGATATTTTGGCCAAATATATATATATATTCTAGACATTGCAAGATGAACTAAAAGTTGAATAACAAAATTTAAAATACTATAATTGAACTTGTGGATTAGATCAAGAAAGTAGTTCTAGCTTACTCGAGCAATTACACAATATATTATAGAACTTAATGAATTTATTTCATATTGATAAGTCACGAAAGTGAGAGATCGATTTAAATAGATACATAATTATGATACTAAAAACAAACAATATGTACCTTAAAATAAATTCTCTTTAGGTCAATTGAACTTCACTGGAGTAGGAGTTGATTTGTAATGTCATAAGGAAATAATATGGTGAAATATAAAGTCTTGAATTTAATCATATTGCTTTTCTCTTAGGCCTGTTTCTTTGGAGAGAATCCACGGCGGAGAAAAGAGAAAATACAATGAATCTTTCGCTGATAAATTCTATTGTAGTCTAATATTTGGGTAACCTCTACCTAATTCATCTAAATCAATATATCTAGCTAGTGAATCATGATTAGATAATACTTAACAACTTGGTGTATATGAAAATAATATTTTTATTATTTTGACAAAGTTGTGTGGAGCACTTAAAAGGCCACATGAGGCAACATTGCCAGAATCCTATGGGAAGGAATGCATCTAATGGTAGTCTAATATGAGATGAAAAAAAATTGGTACCACACTACATGGTTTTCTTCTTAATCATAAATACAAGCTAAGTTACTCATTATTTACCTCAGATTTGATGAGGGATAGGTACAGATAGAACCTTAAATTTTACAATTTACTTATTAAAAAATAAGCTAACTTAAAGCGTCGAAGGAAGGATGCCCTGAGCAAGCTTAGGAACTTGCTCTTCCTTGTAGGATCTCCAAGAACGAAAAAGAAGATGACTCTAAGGAGTTTAATCTATTGTGATAAAGATGAATCAAGATAGAAACATTGATCCACACCAATTCGCAAGATCTATAATTAAAAATTATTAAATTAAATGATATAACTTTCGGAGTGTATATATATATATATATATATATATATATATATATGAAAAATCTGAAACCATGTGTTTATGCAAACATCTTTTCAATTATATATCAAGATTTTTTTTTACGTGAATAAGTTGAAACAGAACGTAAACACACTAATAGGTATAATAATTAACACGTTCCCACTTGAATGGAACTTTAAGAGCAAATAAACAACAAACATAGCAGCTAATGAAGAAGTAACACAATAATAAGACGAGAATTTTTAACGTGGAAAAACCTCCTCCAATCAAGAAGTAAAAAACCATGAGACACTATGGTCCAAAGCAACTTCCACCATGAGCAATCGTTCAATAAGCAATCTGCTTTCAATGGGCAACAGAAAACTCTTAAGCATAACCAAGAAGAATATCAAAATTCTTGAATGTCAAACACGTAGAAAACTTGAAAAACGGACAGCCACTTTTTGCTTGAGAAAAATAAACCTTAATCTTGAGAGCTACGAATATGTAGAGCTAGATGTCCTCTTTATCTCTACTCCAGAAAAATGCTCAATCAAATGTCAACTTGATTTTTCACTTGCGCAGCAGCCTCCAAAAGTCTTCTTGCTTGTTTCTTTTCTGTCCAAAAAGTCTCTCGTGCCTCAGCTCCAGTACCAGCCTTGTTCTAAGCAAGAAAACAAGGTTAGGGTTTCAAGGAAACTTAACAAATTACTAAGTTAACCTTTCTTAACCCAATGGACATTAAGCAAAATAGTTTGGGCCTTTTCTTTCACATAGTTGGGAGCCTAAAAAACCCAACAAACTCCCCCTGGCAACTATGAGAAGATTGTTGTCAATCCAGCGATCGAACAACACTTATTGAACTTGGCATGTGGTAGTGCTTTAGTCATCATATCGGCACCATTATCATCTGTGTGTACCTTCTCTAAATTGAGTAATTTTTCATCCAATGCATCCCGTATCCAATGATACCTCACATCAATATGTTTTGATCTAGAATGAAATGTTTAATTTTTTTACTAGATGCTTTGGCACATACCTTGGTTTTGCACCATTATTGAACTTGGTTTTTCACATACCTTTCTTGTGTAAAACCAAGTTCAAGCGATAACTTCTTCATCCAAAATAGTTCTTTGCAAGCTTCAGTAGCCGCAATCAGTTCAGGTTCAGTGGTTGATAATGCGACACACTTTTAAAGTCTATATTGCCAAGCAACAGTTCCCCCCTGCAAAGGTAATCAAGTAGCTTGAGGTGGATTTTCTCGTGTCAACATCTCTTGCCATATCTGAGTCGGTGTATGCAACTAGATTTGGTTTCTCTCTTCCAAGACAAAGTCTCAAAGTGGAAGTCCCTCGAAGATATCTTAAAATCCATTTCACTGCATTCCAGTGTTCCCTCCCTGGATTAGAAATGAATCTTCTTACAACACCAACTGCATGAGCTATAACAGGCCTTGTGCTAACCATAGCATATATTAGGCTACCAACAGTAGAAGCATAAGGAACTTTACTCATATTTTCCTTCTCACACTCATTTGAAGGACAAAATTTTGAGCTCAATTTAAAATGTGAAGGTAAAGGAGTGCAAATCTTTTTGACTTTTTCTATGTTGAATCTCTGTAACACTTTCTCAATATATCTTTCTTGTGATAACTATTATTTCTTTGCCTTTCTTCACGATTGATTCTGATGCCAAGAATTTGTTTTGTTGGTCCAAGGTCTTTCATAGCAAAAGATTTCCCCAATTCTTTCTCAAGTTATTTTGACCGACAATAAGCATGTCATCAACATAAAGTAACAGAATAATAAAATCACAATTATCAAATTTTTGCACAAATGCACAATGATCAGAAGTAGTCCTTATGTGATTTTGTTGCTTCATAAAGTATTCAATTCAAACTTCTTGTGCCATTGTGTGGTGTCTATTTCAAGCCATACAAACTTTTTGTTAGTTTGCAAAGAATGTTCTCCTTACTTTTCACCCTAAAGCCATCAGGTTGATCCATATAGATTTCTTCCTATAAATCACCGTGAAGAAAGGCTGTCTTCATATCCATTTTAATAACAGGAGAGAAAATTTCATCAAAGTCAATGTCTTTTCTTTGACTAAAACCTTTAATAATCAAATGAGCTTTGTACCGTGGAGCTAAAGTTTCTCATCTTGCTTCACTCTATATATCCATCTGTTCTTTAAAGCTTTTCTTCCTTTTGGTAACTCTACCAACTCAAATGTCTGATTGTCATATAAGGATTGCATTTCATCTTTCATAGCATCAACCAAATGTTGTTTTGCATGACACTCTATAGCTTTTTCAGAAGATTCTAGCTCTCCCCCATCAGTTAAGAGCACATATTCATTAGGAGAGTACCTGTTAGAAGGCTGATGATCTCTAATGGATCTCCTAATAGGAGGAGTGGGCATGTCCTGTTGTTGAGTACCAGCATCTTCAATTTGAACATCATGTTCATCTTGATGATCATCATATGTATCATTCAGCTTCATTTGATTTTCAGTTGTGCCAAGTAAATGCGCCAACTGAGTTTGATCCAAGCTGATCCACTCACTATTACTATGTGATCCACCATTTTCAGCATTGTCAATATCTTCAATCATATGATTTTAAAAGAAGATAACATCACGGCTTCTGACAAGATTTTTCATTACTAGATCATATAATCTGTAGCCAAACTCATCTTCACTATAGCCCAAGAAAATGCACTGACAAGTTTTCATATCCAGTTTGGATCTTTCATCTTTTGGCACATGAACAGAAGCCCTGCATCCAAATACTCGTAAGTGATTGTAAGAAACATCTTTACCTGACCAAATTTTATTTGGGACATCACCATCCAAAGCTATGGTAGGGCTCGGATTTATTATATGCACCACAGTGCGTAATGCTTCACCCCAGAAAGATTGAGACAATTTTGCTTCTGAAAGCAAACATCTAATTCTCTCAACAATTGTTCGATTCATTCTTTCTGCAAGACCATTTAGCTGAGGAGTTTTCGGTGGTGTCTTCTGATGCCTGATTCCATTTTGCTTGCAATACACATCAAAAGGACTACAATACTAACCTCCATTGTCAGTACGGATGCACTTGATCTTCTTTCCAATCTCTCTTTCAACAAGTGCTTGAAATATCATAAACTTACTCAGAACTTCATCCTTAGTCTTTATGACATAAGCACAAAGCTTCCTAGAATGGTCATCAATAAAGGTAACAAAATAAAGAGCACCACTAAAAGTTTGTACCTTTAAAGGACCACATATATTAGAGTGCACCAATTCCAGGAGATCTTATTTTCTTGAAGGAATACTTTGCTTGAAGGCTACTCTGGTTTGTTTTCCTTCAAGACAATGAGAACATTTTTCCAAATCAACCCCAGTCAAACCAAAAAGAACATTCCTTTTAGCCAACAAATTCAATCTTTTTTCACTAATGTAACTGAGTCTTCGGTGCCACAATTTGGATTCATCTTTATCTTGTGTAACATTCACTCTATCTTTGCAAATAGAAGTTTGCATCATGTACAGATTTGAGCATTTACTTCCTGTAGCCACAATTAAGTTGCCTTTAGAAAGCTTCCATTGTCCTAAACTAAAGCAACTTGTGTAGCCACCATCATCAAGCTTTTCAGCTGAAATCAAATTTAGCCTGATATCTGGAGCATGCTAGACATCTTTCAGCAACAATCTCATTCTATTGTTGGATTCCAAGCTAACATCGCCAATACCAATGACTTTTGATATGCCATCATTACCCATTTTCAATACTCCAAAATCACCCAAAGCATAAGATATAAAATATTCCTTCCTTGGCATGACATGCAAGGAAGCTCCAGTGTTGATCACCCAACTTGACTCATGGCAAAAAAGATTAATAACTTCTTCATCATGAACAATGATAAGGTCACTTGAAGTTGCTATAGACACGCGGTCGTCACTGTCATCTTTCTTTTGATTGGACTTGCTTTCTTTCATTTCCCTTTTCAACTTGAAGTAATATTTCTTAATGCGCCCCATTTTATCACAGTGATGACATTCAACATTCTCATACTTAGATCTGGATTTGCTTCGGCTTTGGTATCTAGCATCTCTCCAATTTTTATTAGTACTCCTCCCCCTATTTTCAATAATTAACACCTCTGAGTGTGTTGAAGAGCCTTGAGCCTTTCTCCTCAATTCTTCATTCAAGACACCACTCTTGGTCATTTGTAATATCATTGCACTATCAGAAACTAGACTTAGCAAAAACTGACCTGACCCACTGACCCAACCCGACTCGACACGAAGTTAAGTGGGTTCGGGTTAGTCATAATCGTGTTCAGGTCATAAACAGGTCAACCCGTTTATGACCCAAAAATAATCAGGTTGTGTCGGGTTGTAAATGGGTTGACCCGCTTAACCTGATTACATTATATATTTATATATACAAATTTTAAATATAGGCTAGCCCAACTCCCAGTGCTAGCCTATAAACTCAAATATCTTCTAGTTATCTATTAACCTAGATTTCGGCCCACCAATAAGCCCAATTTTTATTAATTTTAATAAAATTTTTATCAATTTATTATTTATATTTAAAATATGAATGATAAATTTATAATCAGGTCGTGTCATGTCAAGCAGATCGGGTTAATCAATGGCCCATTTAATAAATGGGTTATTCGGGTCATGTCAGGTTAACCCGATTATATTCGGGTCGTGTTCGGGTTAGACAATTTGACATCTGATCAATAATGCCCTGAAATTCATTCAAATGATCAACCATAGAGGTACTATCTCTATATTTCAATTAAATTAACTTTTGGAGCAAAAATAGTTTGTTACTTCCTATCTTTGAAGCATAAAAATTTTCAAGCTTGTTCCATAAAGTTTTTGCATGCATCTCATATTGGATGTGGTTATAAACATTCTCCTCAACAAATTGATGAATAAAACCACATACTTGTTCATTCTCAAATTGCCATTTTTCCTCAAAGTTTGATTCAGGCTTCTGAGTAGCAAATGCAGGTAAGTGTAAAGCTTTCACAAATAAGAGATCTTTCATTATTCCCTTCCATATATGATAATTTGAGCCATTCAAGAAAATTATTCTGTTTGTGTTTATCTCCATATTTCAGACAAGCAAATCACCAAATATTTGAACATGCCTCTGATACCATTTGAAATAGAATGTAAACACACTAACAGGTATAATAATTAAAACGCTCCCACTTGAATGAAACTTTAAGAGAAAATATACAATAAATAGAGCAGCCAATGAAGAAGTAACACAACAATAAGACAAGAGAATTTTTAACGTGGAAAAACCTCCTCCAATCAAGCAGTAAAAAACCATGGGACACTATGGTCCAAAGCAACTTCCACTATGAGCAATCGTTCAACAAGCAATCCACTTTCAATGGGCTAAAAAAACTCTTAAGAATAACCAAGAAGAATATCAAACTTCTTGAATGTCAAACACGTAGAAAACTTGAAAAACAGATAACCACTTTCTCCTTAAGAAAAATAAACCTTAACCTTGAGAGCTACAGATATGTAGAGCCAGATGTCCTCATGATCTCTACTCGAGAAAAATGCTCAATCAAATGTCAACTTGATTTTTCACTTGTGTAGGTCTTCTTGCTTGTTTCTATTTTTGCCCAAAATGTCTCTCGTGCCTCAGCTCCAGTACTAGCCTTGTTCTAAGCAAGAAAACAAGGTTAGGGTTTCAAGGAAACTTAACAGATTACTATGTTAATCTTTCTTAACCCAATGGACATTAAGCAAAATAGTTTGGGCCTTTTCTTTCACATAGTTGGGAGCCCAAAAAACCCAACAAGTATGAGATGCATTAAATGACTTAAGCCTATCTTTTGGAGTAATGCTATGAATAAATAAGATTCAATAGAGTATGCCTAATTTTGAATTCTATAAAGAATTTTGTTTTCAATATTTGCTAAAATCAGAAGAGCACTTGCTAATTAACCTTATGATAAGGTGGAAAACAAAAGATCGTGTACACTATTGATAGATGTGCATTTTGAAATATAATATATTGTTTTTACTATTTAATTTTGATACTTCATGGAAGTTGAACGATATTTTAATATATACCCTAGGTATACATTTTAAAATACAATTCCGCTAAACCGATCAAAATTACCTTGAATTAAGTTAGACCGACAATTGAAACCAAAATTACACAAAATATATAAACTATCTAGAGAAAACTTTGGTACCCTTGGATAGACAATTTCAAATGCTTTCCAACGGGTACCTGGATCGGCTCAAATTCAATTGAAATTTGGTTGAATCGATCCAAAAACTAATGTTGGGTCAAAATTAAAATTGAACTTATGAATCTATTAAGCCGGTTAAAATAAATTTCAAACTCGGCTCGAGATTCGGCTCGGTTTATTTCAAATAAACCAAATCCAAACCGAAAGACTTGACCCAAACTGCTCACCCACGTGCCGCCCGAGTGCCACCATGTAAAGCCACTAGACTTTCGGCCACTACTTGCACCAGTGAGTTCCCAAGGGCATGTCGAGCGTCTGTTTATTGCCAAACTTCATCATGCAACTCCTGACGACAAAGGGAAGTTCTTAGACTAACCATGGCGAGCTGTCGATGTACAGTCAAAGCTTATGCAGTGGTCGACGAGTATCAATGGTGGCATCCTTGCCATTGATACTCAAAACCTTACCAATACCTAACTAAATTTCATAAAACAATGGAGAAGCAAGAGTACCTTGCTACGATGTTGTATCGTAGCCCTAGGTGCTAGAATCATGGCGATGGAGGCACTGGAAGATGAAAATTTGTGACAGCACCGTTCGAACTTTGGCAACTTTTTCAAGCTCCGATTTCTTCTCGCTGATGGTGCGTCTTAGCCCGAAGACAAGCTACAGTTGACGAATCAATAGGGTGAACAAGCCCTCTTAAATCCCTTCTGGAAGCACCCTAGAATAGAATGACGCCACCGGTGACTCGGTCGCTAAAAAACATGAGGGAGATGACAAGTTCACTCATCCCTCAAATTTTAAAACTTAAATCAAATAAAAAAATACGACAAGATTTTGATCTGCACTGTGTTGCTGGCTTCATGGTTCGACCTTGCGTGCGACTTGGGCTTGAGCCCTTGTGTTCATGTGATAAAAATTCTTTTTATATAAAACTTAATTTAATTAGTTCTCTTTTTAACATTTAAAAATTTCTAAAAAATTTATAAAAATTCTAAAAATTCCCAAAAATTGACCAAAATCCAAAACATTAATTTTGATTTTTTAAAACTATTTTCAAAAGTTTTGGAATGTTATAGATCTATTTGTGAATCTATATAGTTGATGAAAATATAACAATTTAGACTATATTAAAATTTTATACTCGTAATTAGTGATGGCAAATCAACCTATTAGGTTCGAGTATCCAACTCGACTCGATCCATTTATAGTGGGTTTAGGTACATGTTTAAGTAAACAGGGGTGGGTTTGGATTTACTAAATTCAACTCTTATTGGGTTCAAGTTTAAGCATGCAGGTACCCCCAAAACTTGAACCAAATTAATTAAATATTTAATAAATATTAGTCTTACCCTAACCCTAACTCTTCCCACTTGTCCATGCTAGCCCCTTCTCCCTTGCCCTCTATTTCTCCTCCTGTAGCCAAAACCCTCACTGCCTCAGCCGCCCCTCCCTCACGTACCGCTTGCTTCCAATTCCATGGCATTGTCGCTCTAACCCACCTCTTCTCTTGCCACCCCACCTGGTTGGCAACAACATGGATGGAAGCACGATGACGAGAGAAAGCACACACAAAGAAGAGACAGAGAGACAATGTAATCACTTATATTAATATGCTGTTGCTACATAAAACATATAAAGTACACATATTTATAGGAAAATAAATTAGCAACCTATGGCTAAAAATAAAATACCATTAACCCTCAACTCAACCCTCACGACACCTTAAACCTCATGAGACACATACACGACATAAAGTCGTGTTTACTATTTCTATTTTTAACACTCCCCCTTAAACACGACTCTAACACTAACTCTAAGCATATGTTACAAAAATATTAACCAATGCCTTTACACTGCTGGTATCTCCTTCCCACGAGCTTTGCTTTATGTCTTTTCTTCTTTCTTCTACTATATACCCTTTTACCTTTTGCATTAGCATGCTCTTCTATTTCTTTGTTGATGATCCTTTTGAATTGATTATCTTTATTAACTTCAACAAAGTTAATAGGCTCTACATCTACAAAGTGACATATAAAGATACCATCTTCAGCATACAAGTCTTCTACTTCTCTTATGTGGGGATGTCTTGAGCTCTCTCATCTCCCAAGATACTCCATTTGATGGTCCTCTATTAGTAACCTCTGCCTGCGGCACTATATCTTGCATAAAACCATCATCATCCTCAGTGTCTCTCTGTAGCCTTTGTCTTAAACTCTCTTCAATCTCCCAAAATGTAGCTTGAGACATAATTTCATATTCATCAAGGCTAGTCTTTTGCTTTTGCTTTTCTTGTTCTACTTCTTTTCTTGGCTCATGCTCATTATCCACATTTATCTTATCACAACCTCTTTCTCATTCTTCATAGTCATCAAGGCATGCTTCCAAACATGTAACTATGACTTCCTCTTGTATATCCATCTTCATAGAGTATTTAGATGTGGTAATGTCATTGTCATTCTCATCATCAAAATCTATAAAATAGAATTTATCTCCATACATGTCAATGTAACAAGGATCTACTTCCAATGTAGAGCTCTTATATGTTATTTAAAGCTTACAGTCTAGCTCCTCATCACTCTCCTTTTGATCCTCATTGCTCTCTTTTGAGATGAATAAACTCTTTCATTACGAGCATGATTGCATTCCCTAGCATAATGTCCAAACTTGTTACAGTTGTAACATTTCACTTGTGATTTGTTAGGCCTCTAAGTTTGATATATTCTGCCTCTACCTCTTCCTTTTATCGATGTAAATTGAAAAGTATTTTCATGAGTTTGTGTACCTCTACCTCTTGCAAGACCTTAACTTTGTCCTCGGCTGCTATAATTTTCATGTCTTCTTCTTGTTGTCTCTTTCAAATTCAATTGTGACTGTAGAACCTACTCCAAAGGTTCTTTCTTCCTTCTTTTTAATTTCTCCTCGTGGGCTTCTAAGGAGCCTGATAATTCTTCTAAGGACATTTCTTCCAAGTCCTTTGATTCTTCTATGGTCGTGACAATATAGTCAAATTTCTCAGTCAGAGATCTGAGAATCTTCTCAATTACCTTAATTTCAGGTACTTCATCACCAAGTCTTCTCATCTGATTTGCAATCGTAGCAACCCTTGAGATATAATCTGATACCTTCCTAGATTCTTACATACAGAGAGCTTCAAATTCTCCTCTCAAGCTTTGAAGGCGAACCCTTTTGGCCTTTAAGCTTCCTTTACAAGCACTTTACAACATTTCCCATAGTTACTTGGCTGTTGTATTGGATATTTTCTCGAATGTAGCTTCATCCATTGCTTGATGAATCAACGAAACAGCCTTATCCTTCTTTCTTGAACCTTGAAGAAGATTTCTCTGTGCTTGGGTTAGAGAAGTTGGGTCAACTAGAGCAACATATCCATTTTCTACAATATCCCATACATCATGTGCACCTAATATTGCTTTCATTCAAATGCACCAGTTATCAAATTTTTCCTTGGAGAATTTTGGAACTTGGAATGACATCATACCGTTATTCATTTTGTCAACAAATTCACCCACACAACTTTGACTTCTGGATCCAAAAAATTAAACTTTAGACCAAGCTTCCTTCAATAACTTAGGTCTGGCCCACTGATTTGGTTCAGAAGTTGAACCTAAATTAATTTGAGCCAATTTTAATTGGATAGAATAGATTTTGACCAAAGATTATGTTAAGCTTTCATTGGTTCACAAGCGCCGAACCAAAAAAAACTCGTACACGGCTCGTTGTAGCCATTCGGCGTGCAGTCGGCACATTCGTGAGCCTGTGATAGCGATCTGCAAGTGCACATATTTATCGAAGTAATAAAAAGATTATCGTTCCCAACGAGGATCAGGTGGTCAAGTACCGATTACACGGTCGATCTATATTTAGACGAATCAAATTTGTGGTTTTTGTTTTTGAAAACTTCTAAGTATGATAAAAAGAAACAGAGATAGCGTTTTGGTAAAAATCAATTTGGATAAATTCAGGATTCAGGGTTTCGCCACATTGACAATTATGAATTTAATAAAAATAAAATCTTTGAATGGAAAATTATAGTGTTGAAAGGGATTTTTCCTAAGGTACAGATTACCTCCTCTCGAAGCGTAATCCGGTACCTAGCTATGCTAACTCCCTACTCTCGTGACAGTTAACGTAACTAGACCCATTAAGTTCTGTGAAAAACCATGGAATCCTTCAAACGAATCCGAACTACTCTCGTGATCGGATTCGTAGGTTTGAAAAGAATAGTTCCGACGTTGTGATTCACCTCTTGGTACTTCTCGCAACGTCTAAGGCATAAAATTACTTGATCAGGATAAATTATGGAATAGACACAATTCTAATCAAATCAAATCTATAAAATTCATATCAAAGATTTAAACAGCTAGTTTAATTCATAAATCTTTCAACGGGCTACTTCCCAAATCCCAAAATAATGCTTACATGTTCATGTTCAAAGCAAACAGCATGTTCATCGATGAATTCAATATGTAATCTCTCTAAAATAATGCAAAGAGACACTAGGAAAGTAATTAGAACTCTTCCCCTTGATCTGGTGATGAAGATGAATCGTCAAATCCTCTCCATTGCGTGATCTCTCGCCGAAATTTTGCCTTAAAATTGATTTCCGCCGCCGCCGCTACAGCCCTTCATTTTCGTGCGTAGAAGCCCCCGAAACCCTTCAAAACCCTTTCTTTTATAGTCTAATCAGTATAAAACCCATCTAGGAAGGTTTCTGGAGAGTTTGGTTCAATTCTGGTACAATTTGGAGTCGAATCGAGTGAGAAACACGAAAAGCGGAAATATTCATGGCCCGTAATGTGTTTACGGCCAAGGCCATAAATGTCTCTATGTGTACATCCCCTTTGTACACAGAAAGTTTCACGGACCGTGATGGATTCACGGCCTCACCCGTGAAAGTTTCTGTGAACTTTTTTTGCTTAGCCGATTTCATCGCCCTTCGAACGCAAAATTATGGCCGGCCCAGTAATTACGGCTAAGGCCGTGAAAGTCTCGATCTTCACTATTTTCGCCCCAAATTTGACATGTAAGCTCATGATTTTCTCAGGAATCGTGCTTTGGCTTTAAAACTTGTAAAATTCATCATTTTTACGCCATTTTACCTACAGTTTCAATAAAATCAAGAAAAGTGAAGATTCTGTGCAAAGTGAAGTAAAAATACTAAAAATTGCATAAAATCATTCAATTAAGCCCAAAATATGATCTAAAATATAGGCAAAAACATAATGTAAATGCAACGCATCAAAAACCCTAGACTTAAAATTTGCTTGTCCTCAAGCAATACCTCGATATGTATAAAGAATATAAAGATAAGGAACACTCATTTGTTTTTGCCCTTAATAATATCCTTAGTTCACAAATTAAGCAATAAATCTTTCTAACTCAAGTAATTCAAGAAAAATCATAATAGAGATAAATTCCCAAGAGGTTACAATCCAAGAAAGATAAAATTCATAATTCATGTCATAATATCCATTCTTCACGCACTAAATTAGATACTTTTAATTTAATAAATCTACTTCACTTAACAGATAAAATTTCTACTTCAAGAATTTCAGTGATGTTAAAGATAAGAGACTTTTGATGGAATTTGGTCTTTAAACGGTTATGTGCCCTTTCCTGTTAGCATCATAACATTGTTTAAAGTATACCACAGAGTAGTATAATTTAACTCATAGTCTCAATCATAAAGTCAGCGGAGTTGTCCACTTGACCTACAGTTTTCTCTTTTTCTCCCTTTTTTTTATTAGACTTCAACTCATGTCTTAGGTACCACTGCCAAATTTAATAGTGCCAAGTAGAGAAGTCTTTTTTTTTTCTCTCTCTCTCTCTTTTTCTTTTTCTTTTTTTTCTTGGAGAAAGCCGGTCAGTGGCATGGTACTTAAGTCGTTATCGAGCTTTCTACAAGAGGGATAAATATTTATTTTTAAAGTTTTCCCTCTGTTACTTGATCGCAACAGACTTAAAGTATACCAACTTGTGGTATAATATAATTCATGACTTTAGATTGCTCAACTAGTGGAGTTGGAGCAAATCTCAATTAAATAAATATCATCAAATTCTATTCATAAAAATTCTCATCAAGTAAATATAGATAAATTAAACTTTCAAGTATAAAGATATTATGCACGTGTTGTATGAACTTATAACAATCTATGTATAAATTTTATCAATACCAGAATTGAATTTACTCAATAATTTAAGTCCACATGAAATTTCAAAAATTTCCTAAGTCATCAATCAATCACTCAAAATGTTTCCTGAGTTTAAAATTTAGGACAAAACAAATTTGATTATCCTTAATAATCATAAACATTCAAATATATACCTATAAAGCTTTGAAGGAAAAAGCAAAACATGAAGGGACACTCTAGACTTAAATTGTTGCATATACATAAGTATTAAAATCAATGAATGATAGAATTCAGAAAAATTTTGCAAGAATTCCCTTTATAATGTTGGCGAAAACCTGTTCAGTTATATTAAAAGATGAAAACATGACCTAGAAAAATCTAGAAACTATATCACATTAAAGATAATCATATTTTACACTGTAAACAAGTTTCAAACATTAAATACCATCATGTTTCGCTATTGAAATCATATTTTACCGTACTCACAAAGAAAATGTCATCATCACGGTCGGTACATGATTCACGGTTGCACCCGTGATGGTCTCATTAATCACTTTTCTCTCATATAAAAATTGTCCAAAAATTCCTACATATAAAACAACTTATCAGAAGATTTTTCATCAATAAAAATTCATCAATACATGCTGCATAAATTCCTAAAAAATTTAAATAAAATCAAAAAACCAAAAACTAAGAATGCAAAAATAAATAAAAATCAAAAACTTTGGGCTGTCTGCCAAAAGCCCTTGTTTAAAGTCATTAGCTTGACCACAGCTTCATGTCATGGTAGAGTTGGTGAATCAGTGCCATAGTAAAGAGCATATAATCTTCTTCTTTTCCTCCATCTCAAGAGTGTGCCCACCAAAGTATAAATCCAGTCAAACAGGTGAATCCATGTTGCAGTAGCCAGCACATGCATACAAAAATAAAAGTTAGAGTCATGCAAAGAGTACTCAATAATTTTTCTGTATTTATCCAAGAGTAAAATCATGCATTCTTCCTTTAGATTTATATTAGCAATCAGAAGAAGACTGAAATTAAGATCAAAAAATTCATGCCTTAAATTGTTCAAGAAACTTTCAAACTTCAAATTTGGTTTTTCACTTACCTCAATATCAATATGATCAAGTATCTCATGTGTAATCTTTTCGGTACCTATGGTAGCATTTGGATCAAATAATAATTCAGTTATCTCATCATCATTATCCTCTCCACCATCTATCATGCAAATTCCTAATGGATTTTTCTAGCAAAAAGGAATTGATGGTTCATATGGTAGTGGTGGTAGAATATGCATAGGATCCTCTTTCTCATCTTTTTCCTCAATTTCTTTCTCTTCAAAGGGTTGTTCCATCTTAACACTATCAAATTCATCCCCATTTATATCACTACTTATTTGAGGATCCTTAAATTCATCATCTTTCTTCTCACAAGACTCAAAAAATTCGAATTTCTCTTCAAACATGTCCCAAGTATTTGTGTTACAAGGCACTTCATTATGTGAGAGGGGACTAGATGGCTGGTAAAGTGTTGAGGAAGGTAAATCACAATCATCAAAATTTTCAAAATCATCAAAATTTGAAGAAGGTAAATCATAATCAGGAGTCATGACAAATGATTGTTCCAACTCTACAAAATTCTCATATTCATCCTGGATTCTTTCCTCTATGTCATTTTTATTAGTGTCAAAAATTATACTACAAATATCCTAACTTTGTTTGATTATAGCAGCTGTAAAGTTTTCAAGCAAGATTTCGAAGTTGGATTTTTGAGGTTCACTAAAGTCTGATTATGGAATAAAGGTTGGGTCGTTTTGATAAAATAAGTTTTCATGGTTCTCCCAACTTAGGTTATAGGTACTAGGGCATAAATTAAAGCATGGAGGAATCCCTAATTGACATTTAGTAAAATCATGCCCATGAAATCCACAAATATCACAAATAACATATTTCGACTTATAACATTGCATACTTACATATTCAGTATGTTGAATATAAGAATTTACCTTTTCTAAAAGTGATTCTGATACATCTGTACCATATTCTCTTGTCATTGTCTGTGGCACGTACCCCTAATTTGACCATTAACATAGGTTAAATATCATATTTGTAATAAATTCAGAAATATAAAATGTAAAACAGGAATGCAAAACAAAGCTTAAAATATCTAGTCAAGTGATTTTTCAGTTTTCCTGTTCATACATCGTGTTAATCCAAAAAGAGTAAAATAAAATAAACTAACTAAAAAAATGCGAAAAATAAACAAAACAACAAAAACAAAAACAAAATTAAAAATAAAAAATAAAACAAAAATTAAAATAAATAAATAAAATGTCTAGTCTATAAATCTCATGATTAAATCGATATTGGCGGGCCTGATCCCCGACAATGGCGCCAAAAACTTGATAGCGATCCGCAAGTGCACGGATTTATCGATGTAATAAAAAGATTATCGTTCCCAACGAGGATCAAGTGGTCAAGTACCGATTACACGGTCGATCTATATCTAGACGAATCAAATTTGTGGTTTTTGTTTTTGAAAACTTCTAAGTACGATAAAAAGAAACAGAGATAGCATTTTGGTAAAAATCAATTTGGATAAATTCAGGATTCGGGGTTTTGCCACATTGATAATTATGAATTTAATAAAAATAAAATCTTTGAACAGAAAATTATAGTGTTGAAAGAGATTTTTCATAAGGTACAGATTTTCTCCTCTCGAAGTGTAATCCGGTACCTAGCTACACTAACTCCCTACTCTCGTGACAGTTAACGTAACTAGACCCATTAAGTTCTGTGAAAAACCATGGAATCCTTCAAACGAATCTGAACTACTCTCGTGATCGGATTCGTAGGTTTGAAAAGAATAGTTCTGACGTTGCGATTCACCTCTCGGTCCTTCTCGCAACGTCTAAGACATAAAATTACTTGATCATGGTAAATTACATAATAGACATAATTCTAATCAAATCAAATCTATAAAATCCATGTTAAAGATTTAAACAACAAGTTTAATTCATAAATCTTTCAACGGGCTACTTCCTAAATCACAAAATAATGTTTACATGTTCATGTTCAAAGCAAATAGTATGTTCATAGATGAATTCAACATGTAATCTCTCTAAAATAATGCAAAAAGACACTAGGAAAGTAATTAGAACTCTTCCCCTTGATCTGGTGATGAAGATGAACCGTCAAATCCTCTCCTCTCCTTTGCGTGATCTCTCGCCGAAATTTTCCCTTAAAATTGATTTTCGCCGCTGCCGCTATAGCCCTTCGTTTTCATGCGTAGAAGCCCCTGAAACCCTTCAAAACCCTTCCTTTTATAGTCTAATCAGTATAGAACCCATCTAGGAAGGTTTCTAGAGAGTTTGGTTCAATTCTGGTACAATTTGGGATCGAATCGAGTGAGAAACACGAAAAGCGAAAATATTCACGGCCCGTAATGTGTTTATGGCCAAGGCCGTAAATGTCTCTGTGTGTACATCCCTTTTGTACATAGAAAGTTTCACGGACCGTGATGGATTCACGGCCTCACCCGTGAAAGTTTTTGTGAACTTTTTTTACTTAGCCGATTTCATCGCCCTTCGAACGCAAAATTACGGCCGGCCCAGTAATTACGGCTAAGGTCATGAAAGTCTCGATCTTCACTATTTTCGCTCCAAATTTGACGTGTAAGCTCGTGATTTTCTCGGGAATTGTGCTTTGGCTTTAAAACTTGCAAAATTCATCATTTTTATGCCATTTTACCTACATTTTTAATAAAACCAAGAAAAGTGAAGATTCTGTGCAAAGTGAAGTAAAAACACTAAAAATTGCATAAAATCATTCAATTAAGCCCAAAATATAATCTAAAATATAGGCAAAAACATGATGTAAATGCAACGCACCAGCCTACGAGCAGTTCCAGGCACTGGGCTGGCGACAGCAAAAGCCGGTGGTCGGCGACTGGCTGAGTAATCAATGATTTTCTAGTAGTAGCTCGACCTTGTGACGGTCGGCGGGCGAAAGGTTTAGCGACGCATTTTTCTGAGCGTCGCTGAATCTGCGAGCAGAGCTGGAGTGGCTTCAACGCTCGTCGATCAGGCGGCGGAATTCAGCCGCAAGGGATTCCTGGTTGGTTCAAGCAAATGTTGAACAGAACAGGCGACTCGGCAGCGAAAGAATGGTCATTGGCGTTCGATGCTGGAATTTAGCCGCGTGAGGAAAAGAGGTTTTTCGTTGACAGGCGAGAAGCGACTCGTCGCTGGATCTGCGAACAAATCTGGAGATTTGATCGAGATGTTTCAGCAAGCTTCTTCAACGTCTCTTCTTCATCAAGCAGAGCAACAGTCTGCAGGTGTTGCTCGCGTTCAGCATTTAGGGCTGCACTGTTGGGTGGTGTCGGTCACGACACGAGCTTGCGACAGTCGGCGGCAAATCTTTGATGTTGGAAGCGAGCGGCGGTGCTTCGTGAGCGACGAAAGGATTCGTCGAGCAGATTTTTCAGACGAGACTCTTCTTGTCTTCTTCAGCAATGGTCGTCGGCAAATCGGCAGGCGAACAGCAGATTATTCGCCTAGTGCCGAAACAAGTAGCGGGGTAAATTTTCAAATTGAGCAGCGATGGATTTAGGGCAACGCGTTCATCATTGGCAGTAATCGGCAGGCGACAGCAAGCGTCGAGATTTGGAATAGCATATCAAGTGGATCTACAGCGAGCCGCAATACTAAGCAGCAGAGATTCGGCAGCGCGACTCCGAGAGTGGCACTGAAATAGCAAATGACGATTTTGTTCAGCCGCTGGCGGAAGCAATAGGACCATGACGCCTTTGACGCGTTGGTCTATTAGGCTCAGCAACAATAACTCGCGACGAACGTCAAGTATTTTGTCCAAAGACAACAACAAATCTCAGTTTCGACAAGATTTTTTTCTTCTCTTTGTGACTAAGATCTTTGTCTCTCAACAACTTGATCTTCACTATAAGCAATCTTCATATCTCCCAATCAGATTTTTCTTATCAAACAAATCTCACAACCTCGGTGAGATTTTTCTTCTCTCGTCAACGGATCCTTCTTTCTCAGCGAAGATCTTCACGATTCATATCTCACAATAGTAGTGAGATTTTTCTCACCCAACGAGCAACAGGCCCTCAGCTATACCGTCTCTCGGCTGCAACGTCGCTAGGCAAAAATTGAGATTTAACTTTTTGCTAGAGCAGTTCTTCAACCTTACTTTGATGCCACTATTGGCAGCAACATAGGCAGAAGCACAGTGATGAGAGAAAGCACACACAAGGAAGAGACAAAAAGACAACGTAATCACTTGTATTAAAATGCTGCTGCTACATAAAACAAACAAAGTACACATATTTATAGGAAAATAAATTAGCGACCTATGGCTAAAAATAAAATACCCCTAACCCTCAACTCAACCCTCACGACAGCTCAAACCTCATGAGACATATACACAACATAAGTCGTGTTTACTATTTCTATTTTTAACACACCCCGCGTCTACCTTTGCCCATCACTCTTGCTCAATGGTGGGCCCACCCTGACCACCCCCCACCCGTCCCTTGCACACTGCTTTCCTCTAGTGTCATGCCCTCGTTGCACTCTCCCACTACTTCACTGCACCCACCTCTGCCCGTGCCACCCCCTCAATCTCGAAGAAAAATCTTAAGTGGATGGGGGCACTCCGAGCGGGGCCCCATCCGCTTATGAATTGCACTCCTCAGTCTCCCTACTTTGCTTCTAGCCTCAATTACTAGATCTTGGGTACTCACGAGTCTCTAGTACTTGATCGACTCGGGTTCGGTTTATATGATCGGTACCTAACCAAGGTTCGGATCAAGTTTGTTTATTAAGTATTAATAATGAAGATGAGTTTAGGTATTTGGTAAAAATGCAGGTCACTAACTCTTTGTCATTCCTATTTGTAACATTGACTCATTGTCTTTTGTTTTATGTATCTATTATTTCACTACTTAAGCCATGATGCCTTAGAAAGCTAGGACACTTTATGTACTTATAGATGGGCAAAGGTAGTTTGTAGACTAATTATAAAGTTTTAAATTATCTATTAATTTTAATTATTTAGGACTTTTAAAATTTATATATTAATATTGAACTCTGTTGGTTATTTAATTATAATACTAAAAGTGATTTTTCATAATTTATCAAATCATCATGTTGAGAAAAAAATTGAATTCAAACATTGTTATGTATTGGCTTGAATAATATGTTAGTGTTAATATATGAAAATATGTTAGTTAATTTAGTTGGTAATTTTTATTATTAATAACAAAGTCTTAGAATCGAGTTCTAATGAATAGCTTACTTATATCAAAAATAAAAAAACAACTTATATTAATTGATTTAAATAATATACATTAAATTAATTTATACAATACTAATTATTACATACAAATGAATGTCTATTGTGATTTTATACGATCATTCAAAAAGGAGTACATTAACGAATGGGCGATTTGTAAATGAATGTAAATTGTATGCATATGATTGTTGTTAAGGAAAACAATTATCAAATTGAGGATGCTGCATTAAGAGTAGCTGTTGTAATGAATGTGATCTGACTATTATGGTAATGGTTGATATTTTATAATTAATAAAATATTCAGTAAACTTTAAAAATTTGCTCGCAAATCTTTAAATTTAATGGCGCAAATTAAGTTTTCAATAAAACTTTTCTTTTGTCATTTTTTAATTTTCGTAACTATTTTTTTGTTACTTAAAAGTCCAACTATACCTTCGTTACTTTACATCAAAAAAAAAAAATCTTCAATATAATTGTGTATATAATTTAATAAAATAATGATTTGTCAAACTTGGTCAAAATGTCAAACTTGGTCAAAAATTTTGCTTGTTTACCATAAGAATTAAGAACGCAGCTCCAAGTTGCAATGTCAAACTGTTGCGGCCAACTGTCGAGGGACATTAATTTTCTTTTATCATCCCTGCTTTATACCTGTTCGTAGCTGCAATCCGGCTGTATACAACAGTGGGGCTCGTTGTGACGTTTAATCATCGTGGAGGTAACCTTGAAAAAATTTTTAGGTTGGATACTCAGCTGAACAGTAGCAGCAGGTACTTGGCTGTCTTACGGCATTATACAAAATGATAGTATAGGATTTCGTGAAATGACACGCATCTTTAGATTTTACAAAATTTAGGATTTCATTTTACGAATATGTGTCATAATTTTTTTGGCCGACGGTTGAATCTCCTGCTGCCACAATTTTTTCGGTAAGTGAACTTAATACTATTGTATTTATCGTCCGTAATTTGAACCTTCCTGCAATTGCATGAATAACCACTGGTTCACGACTCAAGGCACGAGAAGGTGCATCCAGGTCCGCGTCATGGCAATTTCGCGCATCTTGATTCTTGAACTTGAAGTGGGAATTTTTACGTTTTCATTTGAGAGTCGTGACTTAATCGACTACTCTACTCAGCGTTACTAAAACGTAAACCACAACACAAGCGAGCGGGTTTGAAACACAAACAGATACGTTGTTCCTTTTTTATTGCGTGACGGACCAATCACGAGCTCGGTTTTCTGGTTTCCGGCACTCCGCCGTCACGTTTCGCAACAAACCCCCAATAATTCTCACGCGGCCGCGGGCTGTTCTCTTGCCCACACAGCCTAACGACAAAGTGAAGAGCCGATAGCAAATCTACTGGCTTGTGGAAGACGAAGAAGGAGAATTGAGATCCGAGTTCTAATGGCGGAGTTGGCCGCGACGACAGGGGTGGCGAGCGAGAAGGACAAGAAGGGGAACAAGGGTGATGGTGGCGGAGGCAAAGGGCTTCTGCTTGGGCGATTTGAGGTGGGGAAGCTCCTCGGCTCTGGCACCTTCGCCAAGGTCTACGTGGCCCGGAACGTGCATACCGACGAGCTCGTTGCCATCAAGGCGATTGACAAGGAGACAATCGTCAAGGGCGGCCTCGTCGCCCACATCAAGCGTGAGATCGCCATACTCCGCCGTGTTCGCCACCCCTACATCGTCGAGCTCTTCGAGGTCATGGCCACAAAGACCAAGATCTACTTCATCATGGAGTACGTCCGTGGCGGCGAGCTTTTCTCGCGGGTCTCCAAGGGTCGCCTCGCCGAGGACACGGGCCGTCGCTATTTCCAGCAACTTATCTCCGCTGTCGCCTTTTGCCACGCCCGCGGTGTCTACCACCGAGACCTCAAGCCTGAGAACCTCCTGCTCGACCAGCACGGCGACCTCAAGGTCTCCGATTTTGGGCTCTCGGCCGTGGCCGACCAGATGCGCGGCGACGGGCTGTTCCACACCTTCTGCGGCACGCCGGCCTACGTCGCCCCCGAGGTGCTATCCCAGAGAGGCTACGACGGCGCAAAGGTTGACATTTGGTCCTGCGGCGTCATCCTCTTCGTGCTCATGGCGGGTCACCTGCCCTTCTACGACCGTAGCATAATGGCCATGTACCGAAAGATCTACAAGGGCGTCTTTAGGTGCCCGCGGTGGTTCTCGCAGGACCTTGTCCCCCTCCTCCACCGCCTCCTCGATGTGAATCCCCAAACGCGAATCACCGTCCCCGAGATCATGGAGGATCCGTGGTTCAAGAAAGGGTTCAGGAAAATCCGATTCTATATTGAAGACAACATACTACATTCTGTGGCTGATCCACAAAATGACTTAACGCAGAATGACAGTGAAACCAAGCCGGATGAGACGTACGAATCGGGATATGAATCGGATTGCTCTGTTGCTTCGTGTCCGGCCACGTTCTCTGATGAGCATAGCGAGCGACAAAGGTTGCCGAGACCACCGAGCCTGACAGCATTCGATATCATATCATTCTCCAAGGGATTTGACCTCTCGGGGTTGTTTGAAGAAACAGGGCAGATGGCCAGGTTCCTATCCAAGGAGCCTGCAGAAAAGATTGTATCGAAACTAGAGGAGATTGCGAAAGTTGCAAGCTTCCAGGTCAGAAGGAAGGACTGTCGGATCAGCTTGGAAGGAACGAGAGAGGGTGAGAAGGGTCCGTTAACGATCGGAGTTGACATGTATGAGCTCACACCATCAATGGTGGTGGTTGAGGTGAAGAAGAAGGCTGGGGATGGACAGGAGTACGAAGACTTCTGCAACAAGGAACTAAAGCCTGGTTTGAAAGATCTAGTTTCGGAATCGCCTCCGATTGCCAAAACCATCAGCAATGCAGAATAAAGAAATAGAGGTAATTTCTCACATCTTCATTTTGACATTCTTCTGTTTTCTGTGGTTCAGTATCATAGGGTTGGCTCTTGCTCAATCATGCTAGATTATAAAACTGATACTTATCAAGTCTTAAGGACATGAATCTCCCTAATTAGTTTTTAGCAAGTAAAAATTCAAGTCAATTGCAAAAAATTTGCCTCTAGCGATACGATATATATTTTTATCGACTATACTGAACTAGAACTTGTGTACAACTTCTCGTTTTGTTCTCAACTGTATCTAGTTATATCATATGTTCTTGGCTATCTGGACTTTCTTACTCATAAACAGCATTCACTTCATCGCATTTGGACCACAATTTATTAAACAAAACCACTCTGATAACTTAAATATCAAAGTTTCAACAAGTTGATAGCTCCACTTGTGGAAATGGACAGCCTTACATTTGCTTGATACCCAAGTGTTGGAATCAGGAAAAGACATTTAATGATTGAGGCTTGACTATTAATTTTATAATGGAAATAAGTAGACAACTTCATGTACTAGAAAAGTTTTTTTTTACCTTGGATCTTTTTTGCCATAAGACAAAGTTGCATTGAATTCAAGTTATTAGAGATCTTACCTAGGAATAGTAGAGACTATGTAGGATAGTATGATCCTTACAAAGAAATAAAATATATATATTTAAAAAATATTTTCATATATCAAGAGTAATAGGAACATTATAAAAAATAATAAATATCTATCAATTATGAACTAGTAAAACAACAATTATTTTGTAACCAACCAAATTCTAGATTTTGCAACCATTCACATAAAATAGAATTAAAAGGACATTAACTAAATAAAAACAAACTATTTTTCAGCCAACTAATTCAATCAAAGACAACAAAACAAGAAACATAGATTCAACCATTAGTGAATCAAACACTAAGAAAATAACTAAAATTTAATGGATCATGGATTAGGAATGTATATTGTAATATTACTCTTGATTTTTATATAAAATAAGCTTTGAAAAATATCTAAAAATTATATATTTCTTTTGCTGATGAGATGAATATTTCATCTCTAAAATATATAAAAAGTCATTATATTCCTCTTATTTATTGTATATGTTAGAGTATAGGAAAAGAGAGATAGCGAAGAGGAGAAGAGATAGAAAAACCCAAAAGGCTATATTATATTAATCTACTTGTTCGATTACAAAATAGATGCAACCTCTATCTATAGAAGTATTGAGTACATAAAATAATAATATTTTAATTATTATTTACTATATATATATATATATATATATATATATATATATATATATATATAATACTATTTCTAATATTACTAATTCTAACTATTACTAATTCTAATGTATAGAAAAAAGATTCATATAGAAAAGATCAATCACATAAGGGCTAGTACGCCACTTTATGAGGGTTTGCATCAGCCTTGCTAGTAGGGTCCAAAGGATGCTCAGTGTCAAAACTCATGTTACACCTCCCTAATGTCATGTAAATATGTTTGTGTCCATGTAGCATGGATGTGGGACATCATATTTTGTCATATGCCAATGTGGTACTATGGGGGCTAGGTGGTACAATGAAAAACCATGCCCTAAGCAAGGATTTCCATGGCTTGGGCAAGGATTTTTATGCCCCTAAGCCCCCTAAGAATGTGCAGAATTTTTTAGCCTAGTGAGACTCAAAGTAGCCATCAGGCACTAGGGCCATTTTGCATACTAAGATTATTTCCCAGGGGAGCTTGGGGGTACTTGGCTATAAACATACCTACACCTAGTGTTAGACCCCAAAACCCCGGGCCGGGCCCAAAGAGAAGCGAGCTGGGCGGTGGCCCAAGCCCATGTGGCGAAGCAAATAGCGGAGCCCGATTTAGAGTCAAAATCGGGTCCACGCATGAAATTGGGAAGAAGAAATAGTGCGGCGTCTCCTTTCCCCGCGTTCATTGGATGCGGACCTAGGCGACGACATCGGCGGCGGAAGAAGCGGATGGCACTAGCAGAGGATGAACATCCGATTCGAGCGGAGACGTCGAGCGAAGATGCGAGGTGAGCGGCTGTCTTCGAAGGCTGCGGAGGAATCGGACGAAAGGGCTCTTAGGCGTCGTCTCTTCCGGAAGCAGGTGATGTGGGCAGCGTGATCTACGCGAAGCAGTGGAGCGGGTCTGGCGGAGAGATCGATTATTTCTCCAGCGGACGAAGCGGGCGACCTGCGTAGCTAACGCGGAGCTAAGGCAAGACTCTTCCCCCTATAAGACTCGTTGCAGGGGCAGGAGAAGGGAGGAGGGAGAGTGCGCTGGGAGCGCCACTACCGGCGCCGTTGACCTTACCAGAGTAGGGGCTTTGATGCCGCCAGGGGGCGAAGATATGAGGAAAACTGGCGTCAGGGGGCGACGATGAGCTGAGAGCATTGTAACCGATGGCAGGTGTGCCGCCGGCAAGAGGTTCGAGTGGGAGCGGGGTGGGCGACGGGGTCGTCGGCTCTAAGAGATTTGTAATCGGTTTTGTGAGAGAAATACAGCGGTAAAGTCTTCCCTTATTTTTTCGGCGAGATTCCTGTTTCCAGATTCCACCATCTTCGGCGATGATTTTCGGCGACAGACAACTGCCAGCCGGTGACGAGGGGCTGAGGGCGGAGAGCGGGTCTTCACCCTATCGACACGCCCTATCTCCGGCGACGAGCTCAGCCGGCGAGGACGTAGGCAGCGTCCGCAGAGCTCAACGCGTAGAAGTGCGTTCGCTTCGAGGCGAACGAACAATTTTGATTTCGGTCAAAATCGAAATGAATCGCGCGGCGAGAACCGATTTGAGGTGGCTGACGCAAGGATGATGTCAGCCTGGCAATTCGGCGAGCGGCGCGCAGCGTTGACGGCATATTTTGGTTGACCGGGTCAAAATCACATTGACCAAGGCAAAATTTGAGTTAGGGTTTTGATTTGAGGGTGATTTTGGGGCCGAAAATTAGGGTTTTGGCGTGGTAAAATGATCCGTTGGAGAACCTTAAGCCAGCTAGTGTCACGCCCCGGTCGGATCTCCCTAAAAACAACGCTTAACCGATGTCTTACGGCCGTCCGGCGGAACACTAGAGCGTGAACTTCCGCTCAAATAAGGATTAGGTTTCTCCCAAATTAGAAACTCTAACCCTAGCCATCCAAAATCGATCCCCGAATTAAGAAAACAATCGGAAACCCTAAATCCAAAATACCTCCAAATCAATTTTGACCCGAAAGTCAAAATCGCACCGAAGTTTCAAATCGCTGTGCCGCTCGTTAATTTCGAATCGCTGACGTTAGCCACCCAAATTTCCGTCGCGGAATCGAAATCATGGTTCGGAATGACTGTTGCATCATCTTCCTCGCGTCTTCGCTTCGCTTCGCTCCGCTTCGCTCCGCTTCGCTCCGCTTCGCTCCGCTTCGCTCCGCTTCGCTCCGCTTCGCTCCGCTTCGCTCCGCTTCGCGACGCCGCCTGCATCGCTTTCTACCGCCGAGCGCCGTTGCACTCGTGAGCTCGCTGGAGAGGAAAGAGACGTCGCCTCGCCTCGCCCCGCCGACGACCGTCGTCGTCGAAGCCCTAGCAGCTACCCGCTGCCGAAATCAGTCGCCGAGAACGGGTGAAGGCGATACGCGGGACACAGAAATAGGGGAGAGGCTTGGGAAGAAGAAGAAGACTTTATTAACCCACTGACAGCTTACAGAAGTCTTCGGCGTCGGTCCCCTGACCGTCGCCCCCGTCCCTCCCTCACTGGTCGTTCCTCAACGCCGGTTACAAACGCTCCAAGTCCTCACTCAAGACTCGTCCGTCACTACCCAGAAGCTTCCTCAAGCTTCGCACGATGTTGATGGTGGAGAGCTGACGTCGCTGATTGAGATCTCCCTCCTAAGATCCCCCTCTCCCAAGCTCGATGGTCCTTTTAACGGGAAGAGGCGCCGCCTGCTTCTTCCGCTGCGCACTCCGCTTGGACCGCGTCCAAGCTTCCTTCACGCGTCCGAGAAGCCCGTCGCCAAGCTACTTCCGCATCCAAGTAACCCTTCGAAGCCCTCGAACTGCCGTTGTCCGCTTCTTTAGGCGTAGCCGAGCTCGCTTCCGTGCCCGAGCGGTGCGGAGATGACGACTTCGTCGTGCGGCTTTCACCCGAATCGAATGCATGTGTCATCCCTAACTTCGGTGATTTACGGTCAACATTAACGTTTGGCCGAAAGATTTGTGCATAGCTTCGGGCTCCGCTTTGTAACCTTCCGCCGGGGCTTGGTTTTAGGCTTGGGCTGAACCGGCCTAACCCAGGCCTGACACCTAGGGTTCTATCCACTATAACCACCCCTGATGACTTTGTCGTGTGCCATCCTTTTTTTAATGTCCCAAATGTAATAAAATCTTTATGCCCTTCATAGGGCTCCTTAGCCCTTGGTACAGGGTGTACGCAGGGCATTGCAAGCCTTTGTGTATGGTACTTGTGTTGTCCAATCTTTGTGGCTGTGACAAGGGAGGTTGATATAGACGAATAAAAATTTAACAATAATAAATATAACAGAAAAACTGTATAAAACTGATTTTTTCTTCCTAAATGATTTATGTGAGAGAGACACAAAGGCCAAGATAGAAATTTTACCATTGAAGCATGGGAGGCGTGTGCTACTAACAAGATGTAGGTGCTGTCCGCCCTTTACTAGTATTACACAGTGATTGTTGAATTATTTATTTTCACCCAAAGATGTATACAGAGGAGGCAAGTCAAAATTGATTTTGACCATAATTGAGAAAATCTAAAAATATATATTAAAATAATAAATCTAGAAAAATGACAGTTTCAGGTAAGAAAGAGGATACGCCACTTATGCGGAACCAATACAACAAAAAGATTGAAAATCACCCAAGAAGAGAAACGTGGTCGTGGCTCACAAGGAAAGCAAGAAAAAAAGTAATAGAATGATAAAAGGAATAAATCAAAATGGTGGATTATTGCCCTCATTAGAAATGAAGTCTCACCCACAATTGAGGTAATTCCCAACCAAAAAGAAGTGATGATATAAGGAAATTGGCCATAAAAGGGAAGACTGATCGGCTAAAATTGAAGAAGGAAAATTGGCATAAGAGATTTAGAAAATATAAGAAAAGGAAAGGACTCTCAGCAGAAGAAGGAAAGTAGATTGCGTTACATTGGAAGACAAATTGCTGCGAATTCCAGCGTAGCAGCATTAATTTCAGCAAACAGAAGAAGGAAAGAAGATTCAATGAAGACAAAAAATCAATCAACGGTGAAGAGAAAAGAAAGCAAAAAAATGGCAAATCAAAAATAAAAAGGACTGAAGAGGGGCTCTCGGAAGGTAGGGAGCTCGGCAGATAAAAAAAGAGAGGCGCAGACGCTGGAAGAAAAAAAAAAGGGATAGTGATAGAGAACTCTCGACAAGATAGGCTAAAATGCTCTCGGCAAAAAAAAAAGGGAGAAGGCTGGGGAGGTAAGTCTCGGAGGGGAGCTGGAGGAGAAAAACAAAACTGGTTTTTTGAGAGATCCGTCAAGGAGGTCCTCGGAATAAAAAGAGAGGAGGAGACACTCTCGGCATAAAAAAGAGAGGAGGGCTGGAGAAATCTGAACAAAATTTTGTTTTTGAGAAGTATGCCTAGGAAGTGAAGCAGCCGAGAGCAAGGAGAATAAAATTGAGAAAGAGGAGAGGAGGGCTGGAGAAATCTGAACAAAATTTTGTTTTTGAGAAGTATGCCTAGGAAGTGAAGCAGCTGAGAGCAAGGAGAATAAAATTGAGAAAGAAGAGAGGAGGGCAAGAGAAATCTGGACAAGAAAATGGCAGAAAGGTTGGAGAGAGGAGAAGAGAACGCCGGGAGGCTGCAACAGAAAAAGTAGAAGCAAATACAAAGGTATAAGGAGAGTGTGATTAATTTTATTTTGTTTTAGGCTTCATGGATGTGCTAATTACATCCTGGCACCATGGTTATTTTTATGCAATTTTTTTTATTTTTAGGCTTCATGGATGTGCTAATTACATCTTGGCACCACGGTTACTTCTATGCAATTTTTTTTTCATTATTTTAGGCTTCATGGATGTGCTAATTGCATCCTGGCACCATGGTTACTTCTATGCAAATTTTTTTATTGTTTTAGGCTTCATGAATGTGCTAATTACATCTTGGCACTACGATTACTTCTATGCAATTTTTTTTTATTGTTTTAGGCTTTATGAATGTGCTAATTGCATCCTGGCACCATAGTTATTTCTATGCAAAATTTGAAATGGCAAGGAATTGTGGAAGTCTGCAGTGAAATTGGTTATAGAAAAAAGATCGCCGAGAGACTATAATAAAGGAAAACATTCCTCTCTTGCTCTTGTGAATTTATGGAGGAGACTTTTAATCAAAACCCCTCTAAGATTAAAAATTCATGAGTTTATCAGTGAATACTTCAGACAGGAATTGCAGCAGCTTATTTTCTACGTGTAGTGAAATCAAGAAGGATCAAAACTCAATAGTAGTTCAGATGTCTGAAAAATGGCTGAAAAGAGAAATGCAAGAAAAAACAGAGGCAAATCAAACCAGGAACAAGAAAATTAAATAATACCTGTGCCAATTGAGCTATGCGCATTGCAAAGATATACAAAGGCCTTATCTACAATGCAATGCTGTTCCCTTGTAAAAAAAATCAAGGCAAAAACCACGAGGAAGAATGAATGCCCTTAGTGATACTTTAAGCTACAATAATTATGGTCATGAACCAATATTGGGTGCCTGTGGTGTCTCCATAAATACAAATTTTACTAAGGTGGAAGGCGAAGTGTTGCAACCTCTAAAGTTGAGAGTTGGTAATGGGGAAGACTTTCATGCCATCCAAAAGGAGATTTTTAACCAAAAAAAATTGATTGAGCCCACCGAAATTAGCAGATGGGCAGTTGTAAATTTTCTTTGCTAGATGTGACATCACATCCCTTATAAGGGATCTCATAAAGTGTTCAAATATGAACGACATTGCAATAAACGATCCATTTGTTGTGATAGAGGAGAGTCCTTCAATGAGAAGGGCGCCTCCTGTTGCAAGGGTGGATGATATGTTCCATCAAATTAAGATAAAGCTACCTGGAGTTCCTCAATTTCTTCTCTGCCTTTTTCTTAAGAGGAAGAATTCTGACATATATGGTCCATGGAAGTGAAAATGTGTCTCCAAGTTTGGAATTGCCACACAGTGCATTGCTCCAACAAAGTTAATGATCAGTATCTCACCAATGTGTTGCTGAAGATCAATGCAAGTTAGGTGGAATAAACTCTTTCTTGAGCATTGAAAGAACACAAGCTATTCCTTCGGTTTCTGAATCCCCAACAATCATATTAGGCATGGATGTTTCACATGGCTCTCCTGGACATATTCTGACATTCCTTCCATTGCTGCGGTTGTAAGTTCTGGCCTTCTATTTCTTGATATAGAGCTTCTGTTCGGACACAATCTCTAAAGATTGAAATGATAGACTCCGCCTGTTGGAGAAAAAGATGATAGTGACATAATACGAGAACTGCTGGTTGCTAGTTCTAGCAAGAGGAAACCTGATAATGTTATTATATTTAGGGATGGTGTTAGCGAATCACAGTTCATTCAAGTCTTCAACATTGAGTTTGATCAAAGGGGTGGCATCGTATTGGTCGTTCATCCTCCCACACTCACCTCTCTTGCCAGCCCTCTTTTGCCACAACAAAAATCTGCAACGAAGCATTGATATCCGAAAACAATGAAGCACTAATATCTGAAAACATCAGAAAAAAAAATCAAAGTGTCACCCTCGTTGCAATATTGTTGCCGATAGTCCGAGACATCTAGCACAAATTGAGAAAGCTCTAGCAATTAGCCTTACTCGACAGCGTAAACAAAATAACAACACGATTGTTGCCTCAAACACTGCGATGAACCACTGCGGTAATCCACTGCACACATCTCGACTTCACCGTGACATTCAGTGACTTAGTTGTAGCCGCTACTATAGCATATCATTGCCAATGCCTAGATCGCTATCGTGGTATGATGAAATCATCACAAGATACTCGCACCACTGGGTTAGTGTTAGTTTGGTTTGTCTCAAGCCTAATCAAGCTCAACACAAATTCAATTCATTGCCAAGAATTGAAGCAAATCAAACTAATATATACATTACATTGTCGGGTTCAAATTAGAATCTAGATCCAATCAGATGCTGATTTGCTATGTAGTTCAACCTGACTCACCATTAAACTGAATCAAAAATCCTAAACCCAATTATCATTAAATAGCGGCCCAACATGCTTCAAAATTGTAAGCTCAGTCTATGGCATAAAATTACCAGCCTAACTTGACACAGGTTAACTCAAAGTTTAATAGAAAAAGGGTGGCTCAATTAGACTAGTTCAGTAGCGAGTAGAACCTGACTAGATCTCTACAACAAGTTCAACCTTACCCAATTGACCAAATTGAATATCATAGCAATCAATTTAATCAACAAGTATTATAAGAAATTATCATTACACCTTAGTGCATCATAATATAATATTATTTAGGAGATATGTACGTCGATGCTTGTCATTAGGGGCATAGCTCCTTAATATGACATTGGGTATGCAACACTGTCATGACAAAACAAATTTCTGTAAACGAATTCCCATGTCTTCAAAGAGATAAATTTCTATATCCTCAAGAGGATAAAAATCTATTAAAGAATAATTATACTCTAAGGCTAAATAATTATTTCATATCCTCAAGGGGATATAAAAAAAATCATCAAGGAATAGTAGAGCCTAACTTGATCTCTACAACAAGCTCAACCTAACCCAATTGACTAAATTGAATATCATAGCAATCAATCTAATCAACAAATATTATAAGAAATTGTCATTACACCTTGGCACATCATAGTATAATATTATTTAGGAGATGCGTATATCGATGCTTGTCATCGGGGCATAACTCCTCAATATGACAATGTATATGCAATACCGTCATGATAAAACATATTTTCGTAGACAAATTCCCATGTCTTCAAAGAGATAAATTTCTATATCCTCAAGGGGATAAAAATCTATTAAAGAATAATTATATGCCAAGGCTAAATAATTATTTTATATCCTCAAGGGGATATAAAAAAAAGGATCATCAAGGAATAGTTACATACTAAGGCTAAGTAATCATTCTTAAAACGCATGTCAAATCAAAATCTAAATACTCATAAACTGTCAAAGTCGAGTATATATCAAATTCAAATATTCACAAGCCGTCAAGGCCGAGTATATACCAAATCTAAAATACTCACAAACCATCAAGACTTAGCACTTTCCAAATTCAAAAACTCACAAGCCATCAAAATCGAATACTTTTTCAAATTCAATTACTCATGAGCCATCAAGGCTACACACATATCAAATCCAAATGCTCACAAGCCACCAAGGCCGAATACCATACCTATTAAAATACTCATAAGCCATCAAGGTCGAATACAAATCAAATCCAAATATTCATAAATAAACAAGGCCGAGCACATATCAAATTCAAATGCTCGCAAGTTACTAAGGCTAACCTATCAAAATACTCATAAGTCATTAAGGCCGAGTACAAATCAAATCCAAATACTTATAAGCCATCAAGGCCGAGCACATATCAAATCTAAATACTCATAAGCCACCACAATAGAGTACCCAAATTCAAATTTAAATACTCACAAGTTATTGAGGCTGAGTCTTCATCAAATTCAAATACTTACAAGCCATCAAAACTGAGTATCTCAAAATACTCACAAGCCATCAAGACCGAGTACATACCAAATGTGAAATACTCACAAGCTATCAAGGTCAAGTATTCATTAAATTTAAATACCTATATGCTATTAGAAAATTAGACATCCACCGACAAGTCATTCTTTGACTAACGAAGATTGCTTCAAATTTTAAGTTGTTCATAAGCCATGTATTGATATGATATTTATAAACTATTTTGTGCTCTAATTTGTGGGATGTTGTTTATATGATATGAATCTCTTAATCAAATGTGCCTTCACTTCAGGGTAATTAACAATGAGTGCTTGTATTCATTAGAAGCCAGAACCCATTAAACAAAAATATTTTATTATTATAAGATGAATTTGAAAAGGTCATATTACATTAAAATATAAAACTTTTTGACTCCACAGTAATCCCTTAAAGATTACCTTGCTTTGTGTTTGGTGCTAGCCTCAAGAAACGATCAAGCCTTGGTCTTCCTTGGAGCTCTTATGGAGAAAATTGTGCCAAGAGTTAGGTGCAATTTGCATCATGCAAGAGCCTTCCACCTATGCGCTAATGTTGGTTGCCCCTGCCATATTAACCTTGTAGCATTAAGGTAGATTGTATGCAATTTATGCCACTTAATTATAGTATAAATGACTTAATTTATTCTTTTGATTGATAGTATAAAAGTTGTCGATCAATTAGAGAATTGTCTTCCATGATTTAAGTTTGACTAAGCTAAATCCTCTTAGGTGTCTACCAAATGGGGCATTCATAAGTGTGGATGTGCCTAGCACATGGGTTACCCCATAATACCCCTCATTGGGCCTATAGCCCAATTGAGGTTATCTAGTGCATTCTAATGAATTTAGCCATTTGTGCAAGCCTCATTAGCACCACAGTCAAGTGTCATGCACCAAGGCACCAATGCCTCTCCCCATTAATCTAGGTCAATTTGATCTTGCTTTAATCTAGCATCTCTAATATCCCAAATGGACTCAAATTAATACATAATTTGATCCAAGGCTTCTCAATAAAAAATGTGATCCTTCGGTGTTTGCATGTGACCTTGTGGGTCCCAAATGACATTGGTAGCGATGAATCGAACAAATCATCACAAATAATGAGTGGTATCTAAAAATACATTGCCACTACTCAAGCCATAAGAAAATATTATCAGTCGACAACTCCTAGCCAATAATAAAATTTTCATATATGCAATATAATCCCTTTGCATGTTGATTACCCAAACTAGACTAGTGTGCCACACTTGCTATTTCAATAATGTAGGAATGACTCAAGTAGGAGAACACAGTCTCTTAGGTATGACTATACGCTCTCAATCACACTTCTATAGGAGAGGCTCTAGATTATCATATTTTCTTTAGAAGCATGAGTTAAATCATTTTGTGATCACTCGTACTTTATATATAACTTATGATATATCTAATAACAACTATTATGACTTTTCGGCTACTTAAAAGTCACTTTTGTATCAAAGTATATCACCCATCACATATAAGTGTCGATGACCTTAAGCCTAAGAACCAATGCACCTTTTGTCACTTATGAACTTGACTTATTACACCCAAGTCATAGCTTCATGATGGGTCAGTCTATTACATATACTGCTTGATGTACCCATATGTTTGTGTTAATACCATGCACTCAACCAGATCATATACTAACCTCATATGCACCAGAGTTATACCTTATCTATTAAGGTACTCAAACTGGGGACAATATTATGAGACTAAGTAAAATCAATCTCTAGGGATATTATTATATTATCCTACACATCAACACAAGCGTATCGATCAATATGATAATCACAATATCTGTTATTATTCAATATAATAAATGAATAGGGTACATAATAAATGAATAGGGGTACTTGAACTAGTGGAACCCCTTGTTGAGTGACGCGCTCATCTTGCTATCTATATATGAATAGTAGCTCACCACTCTTTGCTATCATAGAGGCATTGAGTAGATCTCGACAGGAGCAGCCACCTTGGTGTAGGTTGTCGTTTTGCTGCGGAATGCAGATCCCTGTCAAAGTAAGGTATCAAGGTAAGCGGGTGTGGGTTAGAAAAGAATTAGGTAGGATCGGATGATCCTATAATCTAAAATGCCAATATTACCAATTCTACCTATTCCCTCCGTTCTAGGATGCTTTCTATTTGTTTTCCATTCCTTCTTGCATTTAAGATTGGTTTGCATGATTGTAGAGATCCTACAATCCGAATTTTGATTTTGACAACAATGATTGAATTAGATCATGATTGATTTTGATTTTGACAACAATATAAAAACTGCCTCCTATCAATGGTTTGTGATTAACATTCTTGAAGTTATTGCAACATTTAAAATGCATAGACAAACTTTTATGTATGATAATCATAAATCATGTTGTATATTAGCTAAATGTCATATTTGTTTCTGACTTTTGTATTTGTTATTTTCAGTATCTCATTTGTGACATATGGCAAAGGAAAAACCTAGGTTGAAATAGTTCTTGCATCTCCAAATAAAATGCGGAAATGTGGGAGTTGCCAATATTTTCTTTTCATTACTTCAGTTAGCACATGATCATTTGCAACTCTTTTGACTCTAGTGACTTTTACATGCACCATTAAAGTTTAGTACACATATCTCGAGCTGTTATCGTCCTTAGGACTTGTTATTTACTTTCAAGAGAATAACCTAATATCAAATCCTTCAATTACTCATAAGCTTCGGAAGAGTATGCAATGTGCATTTGATATTGCTTCCATTATATGCTTAGAATGAGATGGATGTGGGTTAAATGCCCGTATATGTTTGCATAGTTGCTAATTGCTGTTCTTAATTAAATCACTTGAGCTTATAGAGTGAGATTGAAAAACATCCTATAAACAAGACACAACACTACATAATGATGCTAATTGGCAATTTGGATACTATCCCTAATTTATGAACCAAAAAGAAGTCATTTCAATATATTTTGCCACTATTTTATGGTTTCTTTTTATGCTATTCCATGAAATAACTTGACGTCTCTCTAATTAGGGATGACGATCTGGTTTGTACTAGGCGGGTACCCAAGCTATAGAACCCGATTATAGGTAATCAAGTGCGATTCGGGTAGTATAGGTGAGTACCCACTACCTTAGTTAAATCGGGTATTTATAGGATTCGGGTAGTTAACAGGTAGTTGAAATTTTATTAGGGTTGGGTTTGAGCAGAGGTTTTAGAAAAAAATTGGGTATGGGTAGTAGGGTAGTTATTTATGTTTGGGTACGGGTTGGGCAAAAAACCATGCCTATCTCTAATGCTCTTTATTGTTGTTTTCATTTGATGGGTCCATCATGCATTGACCTATTTATTAATTTGAAAATTCTTGGATTTCTAAAATCTCTTGGAGTTCAACCCATGCATGAGACCTGGACTCTTTATTGGAGATCATGAAATGAGTGGATTGGCTCTGAAAGCAAATAGAAATAGGAAGTGGGAAGCTTTCTACATAGGACACAAAAGGTTAAAACCGGGATGTCATCTACCATCTAATCAACACGATTTTACGAGGCTATTCCTAATGGATTATTCTACACAATCAAGGACCATATATTAAATTTTCCACTTATAATTTTTGATTTAGTCCCGTTTAAAATTTTCAATAAACTCCTCTTTCATTGAATTTCATCTTGTTCTGTGAAATTCATTGTGAAGAGATGGCGTATGATTGATTCTTAGAAAAAGGTCTTACAGTTACTTTGTAATTTCTGTCTTTCTTTTGAGATTTTTTTGCATTAAATCTTGGCATTCTTATTGATATGTCATTCTTGTGGTTTAGTTTCATATTACTTGCATTTATGGAGATAGTGATAGTATAAATTAAGTTTAGAGATTACCATCAAATACCAAGAGTGGTATTAGAACCAAGTTGTCCTTCACCTATTTTTAATTATGAGGTTGATGATCAAATGTTGTTCTTAGTAGAGAAAATTAGCTTATTTTGAATGCTGAGAAGAAATGGTATCTTTATTGCAAAGATTTATTTGATATAAATGAAAAAAAACTATGTCATGAAAGATGTTAGAAGATGATGAGAGGAAGTTGAACACCAAAGCAATAAGTTATATTCAACAATAGGTAGAATACAACATATTTCATCATATTGTCAATGAAGATGTTGCGTCTGTCTTAATCATGGAGGTCAGAAATTAGCAATTTGATGGTTGTTCGCAGTTGAGAAAATTAATTTATTTAAAAAATTAAGATGAAAATTTGTTTCTATTGAAAATATTAATTTACTAGAGGTATAAATAAAACTAAGTAAAAAAAAATATTGGATGAATGAAATCACAAAACAATAACCATATTTGCAATGGGGGAATAGACCACATTCCACCATATTATTAATGAAAAATGCACATAAATCATGGAAGAAATATGGTTGGCAATGTGGCATCTTATGACAAGTTCATTATGAGTTTGAGTTACCTTAAGAATGCTAGGTGCAGAAATTAGAAGAAATTCATTAGAAGCAAGTAATCCTCAAGATTCAATGGTTGGAATCTGAGGTAGAGGTGAAATTAAATTTTCTCAATAACATTAAAGTTCTAGAAGTAAGTCAGCATTATAAAGAAATTTAGGATTCTGCTTTTTCCACAAGGAAGTTTTGGTCTAGAAAATTCAAAATGAAGGAAGTAGTGACACTAAGAAGGAAGATAAAAAAAAAGAATTATAATAAAGATAGAAAATTGAAACAAAAGCTTCTTCATATTTCCTGCCTCATATTGATTATTTATCATCTCTATAGTGATTAAACTTAGGTGTTGTGAAGTTAGAAAGTAAGACATCTCCATAATTCATAGCAAATGAAATATTATCATTAAGATCAATCTTGGCAACAAATGACTCGTTAAAGATGTTAGATATATTAAAGATCTCAGGTTCAATTTGTTTTCATACAATATTTTTGTTAATGATAGCTTAATCTGCATTTTTGGTCATAAAACATGAAAATTAGCAATTACACTATTTATTTGTTCTAGAGAAGTAATAAGAACATTTTTATATAGCAAATCTTAAAGGAGATATTATTATTGCTAGTATGTACTTCAGATTTATGACATAACTTAAACACGTGAGTCAGAAGGGTAAAGACAAGCAAGACATTCCCAAAAGTGATATTGATGATGAATCTGGATACAAATTATAAAATCCGTGGCACAGAAATTTGTATTTAAGTATAAATTATGTCTTTTATTAAGATTAGTTGGCAGAGCACTTCACAAAAAATATAAATGCAACGTGAGTGAGATACAACGTTTTCTAGATGATAATCTAACTCAAGTAAGTGAGCTAATTTCTAAAAGGTAAGTATTATGAAATGTACATTTATGATAGTTTTGTCCATGAACCAATTTATATTATAAATAAGTAGAAGATATAGTGATCTAGGAGGTCACTTGAGCGAGTCATAAAGTGGATTAAGTATTATGAGGGCTGTCATGCTCTCATGTAGGAGAAACATAAAGCTATTGACAAATACAGACATGATAAATAAAATGTGGTAGAAATCTATGCAACAAGAGATTCATTCCCTTAAAAAGCAATTGCCTAAAGGAAAAGGGCACAAAAAATTAGTGCTCTACAAGATAAAGTAATAGAATGTTAGATTATGACCAAGAAGAAGATTGAGCACTGATGATAAACTTAATCATCTGCCCTGCATGATCTCGAAGATTGTGTAGTGGATCTTTGCATCATACAAGGACATTCATCAATGCAAGTCAAGTAATGTGTTGGTGCATTTTTTGAGATCATTTGGTGAGTGGGTCAGCTACGGAAGCTTATGAAATGGGAAGTGGAGAAGGTTTCTATACAAAAGAAGAAAAATTGAGACCTTCAAGGCATGATTAAAAAGTTGTCCATTGTTCAATATGCTTGAACTTTTGCGAAGCTACTCCTAAAGGAATGCTGTACGCATCCTATGGCTAGATCTTCAAACAGTCTCTTCTAGCTAATGTTTTGATTTGGTTTATTTGAGAAATATTCTCTTTTAGTGAATTCTATCATGTTTTGTTAAATTCTTATTGTGAAGGTACATGTATGATTTATTCATAGTGAAGGTCACGTAGTACTTATGTGCTTTTTAAGATCTCGTGGCTTACTTGGTTTTTTTTTTTATCTTTTTTTAGTGATTTTCCATGTTATATCTTGATATTTTGTTACTCAGTAATTCATATGTTTAGTTTAATATAACTTGCATATATTTCAATTGGATAGTTGAAATATATGAATGGATAACAAATCCAAATAATTTTAATCTACTTAGATCGTTGGCTTACCTGTGAACTTATTTTTTTAATCTTGTGAATTGAGAATGAAAGGCAAAATCTGCCGGTACAAAGTTATGGTATCTTGAAAATTTGTAGTTTTAAATTAAAAATGATAGATATTATTTTGGTATTCATTATTTTCATAACATGAGCTATAATTGGTTAGAAGTGTCATCGGTGTCAACTGAGGTACTTTTTTTTTGTGTGCTTATTTGTCTTTTATTCTTCAACTAGTGCTTGTCCGAATGCTAATAATGTTCTTTGTTTTCATGTTTATATGTAGGCTCCCTTGGATCTCAAAGCATTATATATTCAATACCACCGCAAAACTGGAGTGCAGGAGGTACTCGGGAATTTAGTTACATGGTGAACAATATATTTCTAGGCATCGTTAATTATGCTTCTAAAGAATGAGAAGAATATGAATTTTCGTGCTTCGATTTACTGGCTTCTTTACACTTGACTGTATTGATTTCGGAGGAACCTGACCCTTCTGCTGGTGCAAGAGATCAATGTTGGCTCCGTATTGAAGAACTTCTAGTCCTCCTAACGGCACGATTAGTACTTTGACTAGGAATTCTTTTCCGTATTGCATTCTTGAATGTGATGCTAAATTTTGTGTCGTACACTCCATCCAGCTGCTAGGCCTAGCCTAATGGGTTAGTTATGTATATACTCTTCACCGCTTAACTATAAAATGTGCATATATGTGTTTGTTTTAGTTGGGAATAAATTATTGAATGATTAGATGGAAAGAATTTATTACATGAATTTTCGCACAAAAAAACACTTAATTTATATCTTCTTGTGTCAAATATTCAGTAAAAAAGCAGTTTTTAGCTGAAATACTTTCTTTTTACCAAAAAAAAAAAAAAATGAAGAATATAACCGAACGCCTGAAAAAGAAATCATAGCCTCTTGACTACTACACTTATGAGTCCCTTATATCTATGAAATAAGTTTTTTTTGGGTGAAATAAGTTTTAAGTAGATTATGGGCCAGTTTGGGGCCATGGGAGTTTATAACTTATGCTAGTTTGACCAGAGCTGATTGGATAAACTAAAGACTGTTTAAATAAATATATTGTAAATTTATATATGCATTTAAAATTAAGTAATCTATGATATAAATAAAATATTTTAAAAATATTCATATCAAATATAATAAAAAGTATAAAAAAAAATATATGTATTTGTATATAATTCAACAATATAATGCATTTCATATCTTTACGATGAAGAACAAACTATCACATTAAGTGACAAACTTGAAATAGAACAAACTATCACATTAAAGGACAGATTTGAAATTGCAGATGGAGAATAAATTATAAACATTCATTTCTAAGTTAGAGAACCACCAGGATAATTCTACTCAAGCAGAGTACTCGTGCAAACCAAAATGATGTCCACTTACCCTTCTATCATAGCTGCCAAAATGGTGTCCATAATTTGCATTTCATTTACAGCATGTGACAGAAAATTTCTATGAGAGTGGAGAAGCATGTCATGGCAACAGATCCGCTTGGATCTGGATTTGGAAGATGACAAAGCAATGGACGATCAAACCAAACTGGCAGGAGTCTTCCGTCCGCAGCACGATCAGCTTCAAAACCTTGTAGTGAACCAGCGAAGAATTTGGCGTGAGGCGTCTGAATCCAATGCTTGGGATTGCCTTCGATGAGGAAGGATATAGGCAGCGATAGAGATTTGGGTTTCCTGCAGGACAATTGAGAGCGTCGGAGAACATCATCTTGTGGATCTGGATGCTTGGATCTGGATCTGGATCTGGAAGGAGGCAGAAGAACGTCGGAGAACATCATCTTGTGGATCTGGATGCTTGGATCTGGATCTGGAAGGAGGCAGAAGAATGTCGGAGAACGTCATCAAAGCTTGTTTGAACAAAGAGTGGGGAAGATCGCTGGAGCGTTGGAGAACATGGTTGAAGTTGGAGAATCGGAAGAGGCGGAAGAGGCGTGGAGCTAGAGCTGGAGCTTCGAGGGGGAGGAGGTGGAAGGGGCTTGGGGGTCGAGGCTGAGGAGGCGGAAGGGGTTTCGGGTATTTTTTTTTTCTCTCATGGGATGGGCGGAAGAAGCACCCTTTCTGCCGCTGGCTAAGAACAGTGCAGATTCTCGGGCGCAGCCCGCGAATTTGCAAACCAAACATCAACGCTTGTAGAAAATAGCGGGCACGGTCCGCAAAAGCTGCTGGTTTGCAGCTCCAAACGAGCCCTATATATCGAATGATTCTATATGGTTTGTGCATATTATGTTCACGGTGCTTTTAGTATTTTTTTAGTATTGTAATTTGCTTTAAAATCTATTCAACATCTTATTTGTTATGAGTGAAGTCAAGAATTTGTTTGGACCAATAACAACCTAATAATGTATATATTTCTATTTATGCATGTTTCAAAAAGACATAATAATTTGGATTCATAACTAATAGGGTGATGGGCACATATAAGCTCACCTAGGCATGCCAAGTCTATCCAACACCAATTAGGTTTGATGTGAGCATGACATAGTAAAAGAAATAAAATAGCGCAACACAAATCCCTAGTCATTTGATCTCTCACTCACGACATGTTCCCTTTCTAGACAACATGAATCTAGCACAATTTCTTGTGTGGCCCCTCTAATAAAATACTTTTAAAAGATAGATAATTAAAAGTTTGGTTTTTGTTTATGCATTTTACGACCGTATATAGCTTAATTCAATTCAATCAACTAAAATTACTAAATGATTTTAATATTATCTTGATAAGGTCTTCTCATAAGTTGTACTCCCAACGCTACTGTGTATACTAGATGTCACGCCCCGGTCGGATCAGCCCTAAACTGGTGTCTTAGGGTTGTCCGGCGGAACACCAGAGCGTGAACTCCCTAGGTTTTCCGGGCAAAATTACCCACATAGAAAACCCTAATTCCCCGAATAATTTTTATCCCTAAATTACAATTCTTACGGAAACCCTAACCCTAATTATGAAATCAAGGTTTACCTGACCATGAGTCAATGCTGTCGTCACGAAAATCCACCCGATCGAAAATTGCCGCGCCCAATTAATTCCGCCTGGCTGACGTCACGCCGATGTCAGCCACCAATTCGTTTCCGCCGCTGGAATTGTCAACTTGCGATTTACTATTTTGATTTTGACCTGGTCAAAATCGAAACCGTGTTGTTCGTCGTCTTCTTCTTTCCACTTCGCGACGTTGCCGCCGCCGTTCCTTCGCGTGCGTACTGATGCCTTGCATTTTAGTAGTAATATTCATAGCCATTTCATATTAAATCTAGGCTTATTTTAACACTTTTATACTTTTTTAAGGCTTATTTGCTTAAAAGCTTCAGAATCTTCACTTTTTGGTGCTTTTGTGGAATTTCAGGTAAAATCACCCTTTTTTGACATATTTTGAAGTTTCTAAGGCCATGGGACGATTTCTTATACAAAGACGAAGTTACACGTCAAATTTGGGCTCAAACAGAGTTAGCCTGAAAAATATGGCCTGGTGAACCAGTTTCTTCGCCAGCCAGCAGAACCTCACAGAGAGAATCACGGCTGGGTGAACCCCAGGTTCACCAGTTTTCCTTTAGGCCGAAATCTGCACAGAACGAAGTATAGTCAGGTGAACCCCAGCAGGGTTCACCACGCTTCTTTCAGACGGATGGCATAGAGTGAATCACGGCCAGGTGAACCCAGTGGGGTTCACCCGTGATTCTAACCCAGGCAACGACGAGTCCGAGTTCCATTCGGATTTTCCATAATTTCTAACCCGTTTGGAGTCCAAATTTGGCAAGGAAGGACTCTTTGGAAAGCTCTTTCGAAGGAGAACACATAGAATATAAAAGCCCTAATTTTCATACCCTAATCATCGAGTAATCACATGACAAAGTGGCGAAGGCGGAAGAACACGGCGGAAAGAGGAGTTCGAGACGATTTTCGGAGATCTGATCATTGGAGCGCTTCGATTCTTCAGGACTTGTTTTGGTTTATCATCTCCTATCCCTTAAAAACTCTTTCTTGTGATCTTCCTATGTTAAAAGAGAGATTTTTGAGCGTTTCAATGATGATTATAGCATAAACCCTATTTCGGGGCGTGGTTGAAACTCGTTGATGAATTTAATCGCAAACTTTATCTTAATTCTATTATTTGGATTGTGTTGTGAGCATATTTTACTTTGACGTACTTATTCCGTGATTTTACCTTGGCCGAGTATTTTCATGTATTAGCCGTTACAATTCATACCGAGAGGAGGATTGTAAGGGTGGAATCTCTTAGTAAAACTTGCGAGACCTCGACACGAGAGTGCTTGGTCTTCGCTCGAGGGTTTTATAATCTGCCATAGAACTCATTGAGTTTGTCTAAAACGATCCACCGCGAGAGTAGGAGATTGTCTTAGTCGAACACCGGGGTGTACACTCGAGAGAGAGCACCTTGTACCCTAGGGTTAGAATCCTTGTGCAAAACTAATAATCCAAATAATTAATATCTGTCTTGTACGATTGAAATAGTCAATGCGGTGGAAACCATAGCCTCGATATCTCTCCCATATTTATTCTTAACCGGCGTAGTTGTGATTTCTTGTCTTACATTGTTTTCGATTTTAGTTTTCAAAATCATGTTTCGATTTGCCTAGCTATTAAAACTCAAATTTTCTAGTACTCAACCTTGTTCCCTGTGGGATTCGACATCTTTTATATTACTCCGACATAACCGTGTACTTGCGGGACGTGTCACGTACGTCGCCGGAAAAGAGAGCACCCTGACTACGCCTCGCCTCCGTCATCGTCCGGAGGTCACCTGCCACTAGAGCTCGTCGCCGCCGACCGACCGAGAATGAGCGGAAATAATAGAAACAGAGGAAGGTGGAAGTAGGAGGAAGAAGCTTTATTTCACTAGTAAAAGCTTACACAAGTCCTCTCTTATCATCGTCGGCCCCCTAGCCGCCGATGTCCGTCTTCCCTCCCTCACCGGCGACCCCTGTCGCCGGTTACAATCTCTCTAAAACCTCACAATCGCTCAAAGCTCCTCGCATGAACTACCCTTGCCGGCGTCTCCCTAGATGCCGGAACAGTACCTTTCGAAGCTTTCGAAGCTTGGTGGAGATGCTCGCTGATGGTGTCGCTCCTCTCGACGGCTTTATATTGATGCTAGCTGCCGCCTCTCTCGTGATTAGGGCGTTGAGCTGCATCGCCCCGCCGCATCCGCGTCCAGGTCTTCCGCTAAAGACCTCGTCGTCTCTCCGAATCCCCCGCGTCTCGCGCAACATCTGCAGCCCTCGCGTCCGAGTTTCTCGCCCCGCCAGTAGCCGTTGAACACATCGTCTGCATTCGCAGCGTTCGAATGCCGCGAGAACGACGATGCCGAAATGTCTAAATTGTGGTCAACATCCAATGTTGACCCATTTTCCGAAGGAAGCATTGGGCTTCGTTGCTTGGGCTGACGCGTCCTGGGTGTGGTCTAGGACCTGGGTTTGAGCCTGGCCCAATGGGCTCCGGTCTGGACCGGTCAAACCCGGGCTTGACAATTCTCCCCCGCCTAATTTGGACATCGCCCTCGATGTCTGTCACGGGCAGATCTCTGGCCACCATTGCTCCAATCAGACACTGCTGCACTCTCGTGGCAGTGTATGGGACTAGTTGTAGTCCACCAATCCTCACCTCTTCGGTGTGATCTTCAGCTTCCTCGGTTGGTTCTTGCGCTACCATGGCCATGAGTTTCTGCCTGGACGGACAATCCTTCACCCAGTGAGGACCGCCACACAAGAAGCAACCCTGTGGCTTTGGCTCTCGTCGGCCGAGTGAACCCCTGTCCTACCGAGGAAAGGGTCTACCCCTCTCTGAAACTCTAGCCCTCGGTGGAGTTCGTGGGGGGCCGTGCTTCGGTGGGGAGTTGCGCTTCGGTGGTGTCCTGGATTTCTTTGGTGGTGCTGGTCTGAACTTCTGATTATCCACCAAGGATTCGGCCACCGCTGCCGTCGCCCTCCAATCTGGTGGTGAGTGTCGTCGGACTTCCGCCTTTGCCCATGGCTGAATGTTCTGGAGGAAGAGATACCTCTTGTCATCCTCCTCCATATGTGGAAGCTCCAACATCAACGCGGAGAATGCCTTGACATACTCCTGGATCGACCCAGTGTGCTGCAGCCGGTCCACCTTCCTACATGCTTTGTCCGCTGAATTTCCAGGAAGAAACTGCCGCCTAAGTTCCTCATGGAAGGCCTCCCAAGGCCAGCTAGTAGCCCCCGATGTAGAGCTGACTTTGGTCCTCCACCAAAGTTTTGCGTCGCCTGTGAGGTATGCGATGCACACCCGCACCCAATCTTCTTCTGGAACACGGTTAGTAGAGAACAGCTGCTCCATGTCCCAAATGAAGTTTTCCACCTCTCTGGACGATCGGGCCCCTCCGAACGTCGCTAGCTCAGGTAATCGTACCTTTGGCTTAGGAGCCTCCTGCTCTGTCGGTGCTGCCGTCGATCACGATACTTGCGTTAGGGCCAAACGCAATACCGTAATATCTGCCTACATGTCCTCTTTCATGCGCGCCATCTGCTCCGGCAGATCGATCAGACCCTCCAGAGTCTGTTGCAGGAACTCGATCTGCAACTTCTGAGTCTGGATCTGCAATCTTTGAGCCTCCACTGTACTCTGAAGACTCTCGATCTGGGGAATCATCCTGTCGTCCCCAGCACTAGCCAGAGTGAGCACCTGCTCAATCTGTGTGATACGATCACCGTGATTCGCCATCTCTTCAGGTTTAGCCGTCTCCTTGGCTTTACCTTTGTCCTGCTTGGGCCAAACGTCCTCTGACGCTTCTCTGGCCATGTGGGTGATCTTCTGAAACTTCAAACCCTTCTTCACCTTCGCGGGTGAAGGTGCCGTGTTCGCCGTAACATATTAACTTGGCTCTGATACCAATTGTCACGCCCCGGTCGGATCAGCCCTAAACTAGTCATAAACTGGTGTCTTAGGGTTGTCCGGCGGAATACTAGAGCGTGAACTCCCTAGGGTTTCCGGGCAAAATTACAACCCAAATAGAAAACCCTAATTCCCCAAATAGTTTTTATCCCCAAATTACAATTCTCATGGAAACCCTAACCCTAATTATGAAATCAAGGTTTACCTCCTCTGGTTAAAATCAATTTTGACCACGAGTCAACGCTGTCGTCGCGAAAATCCACCCGATCGAAAATCGCCGCGCCCGATTAATTCTGCCTGGCTGACGTCACGCCAACGTCAACCACCAATTTCTTTCCGCCGCTGGAATTCTCAACTTGCGATTTACTGTTTCGATTATGACCCGGTCAAAATCAAAACCGTGTTGTTCGTCGTCTTCTTCCTTTCGCTTCGCGACATTACCGCCGCCGTTCGCTCGCGTGCGTACGTCACCGGAAAAGAGAATGCCCCGACTACGCCTCGCCTCTGTCGTCGTCCGGAGGTCACCTGCCACCAAAGCTCTCGCCGCCGACCGACCGAGAACGAGCGGAAATCACAGAAACAGAGGAAGGTGGAAGTAGGAGGAATAAGCTTTATTTCACCGGTAAAAGCTTACACAACTCCTCTCTTATCATCGTCGGCCCCCTGGCCGCCGACGTCCCTCTTCCCTCCCTCACCGGCAACGCCGGTTACAATCTCTCTAAAACCTCACATTTGCTCAAAGCTCCTCGCACGAACTACCCTCGCTGGTGTCTCCATAGACGCCGGAACAGCACCTTTCGAAGCTTGGTGGAGATGCTCGCTGATGGTGTCGCTCCTCTCGACGGCTTTATATTGATGCCAGCCGCTGCCTCTCTCGCGATTAGAGCGTTGAGCTGCAGCGCACCCCCCCCCCCCCCCCCCGCGTCCGCATCTAGGTCTTCCGCCGAAGACCTTGTCGTCTCTCCGAATCCCCCGCGTCTCCCACAACATCCGCAGCCCTCGCGTCAGAGTTTCTCGCGCCGCCAGCAGCCGCTGATCACGTCGTCCGCGTTCGAATGCCGCGAGAAAGACGATGCCGAAATGTCTAAATCATGGTCAACATCCAATGTTGACCCAATTTTCTGAACGAAGCATTGGGCTTCGTTGCTTGGGCTAACGCGTCATGGGTGTGGTCTTGGACCTGGGTTTGAGCCTGGCCCAATGGGCTCCGGTCTGGACCGGTCGAACCCCGGCCTGACACTAGGAGAGATGGAAACTTGGAGGGAAGGGAACAAAAGAGGGAAAGGATTTGAGGGTGGAAGGGATTGTGAGTCACGTGAAAATCGCTCAGAAGGGGAAAAACTCTTGGCGGCGAGAGGGTGTGCGGGCGAGCAAGCGGTGGCGGCGAGTAGGCGGCAGCATCGGCAAGAGTCGAGCGGTGAGCAGGCGGTGGCATTGGCGAGAGGTGAGCTAGCGAGCAGTGGCTGGAGAGCAGCGAAGTAGGCGGGCGAGCAAGGCGAACATCGAGCAGCAGTGGGAGAGCACCTAGGCAGCAGCTGCGAGGCAGGCAAGAAGCGGCGAGAGAGTAGCGAGGCATGCAGGAGAGGCAGCGAGGAAGGCAAGAAACAGTGGGAGAGCAGCGAGGCAACAACGGTGACGAGCAGAAGAGGCAACGGCAGCGATGAGCAGAAGAGGCAACAACGGCGACGAGCAGAAGAGGCAACGGCAGCGATGAGCAGAAAGGCAACAACGGCGATGAGTGGGAGAGGCGGTGATGATGATGCTCGGAATGGTAGCGTAGAAGGATTTACTGTAGCAATATGCCCAATTTTGGGCATATTGGGAAATGAGAGAAAATGCTGCTTATTTCCTTCTGAGTTTCTCTTCTAACGTTTTTGTCCACCCTAGTAAATGAGGGAAAAAGGCTAAAATCCATCCTTTCTCTTCTCCCTTCCCTCCAAGTAAACAAGGTAGTTTCTTCCTTAAACTAAAAAAGAAAAAGAACTCAAAAGGGAAGTTTCAAAATATGAAAGGCTTCTTCTATTACAATGTTTTATGATATTTTTATTCTATTATAATTTTACCACATTTTATGTTTTATTTTAGTTGATTATGAGTATTATTGTTATTAGTAGTAGTAATAGTAACAACAATAATAATAATAATAATAATGTAACTTCATATAAGGAGACATCAAATAATCATTCTTTTCCTTATGAAAAAATTTATTTCAAAAAAACTATCCTATTTGGGCCATTTTCAAGTCGCTGCACAACAGGGAACAATGTTATATTAATAAATATATTAATATAGTTTGTAATTAATTATAAATTATGTATATATATATATATTAGTAAATATACTAATACAATATATTATTAAATTTAAATTAACATTTGGTTAGCAATCTTGTATAATTAATTATTTAAAATAAAAACTTATACTTTTACTTAATTATAAGCAATGTGTGTAGTGAATATACTATTTACTCCAAGCATTAATATTCTAAAAACTGAACAAATTCAAGTTGAAAAGAGAATAAAGAAAAATATACAGGCAGCTCATATAATCTTGGTCCCTCAACGCCCAAAATTGCCGTAATTGAACGTAGAGAGGCTGTACAATGTACATATCTCTGTATATCCAATTACTTGCGGATTGCCGAAGGCCGCTTGTTCTAGAATTGATGGCTGCCGGTAAATAGAATGATGCATCTCCATACTGCAAAGAGGGGAAAAACATGTTCATTTTTACACGAAAATCAACGATGAAGATCCAGTAAGGTTGCTGCATTATGGTACAAAATGAAACATGAAGCAGATTCCAGATTAACTTGCTTCAACATGCTGGATCCCAAGTTCTGCCCACCAAACTGTAGAAAGACTAGCCCAGCTGATTGGCCAACCTTATTTAATTAAAAAAATAGATTTTTTTTTTGGTTAGATCAGAGGCTCAGGTGCTATCGGCGGCGGAGGGAAAAAAAATAGGAGAAGATTAAAAAAAAAGTAGATTGTTCGGAAACAAGGAAGGTTTTGTCTATTAGATGGAGAAGGAAGAGAAGAGAAGCCTTCAATAAAGAATGGAGTATCGTCCGCTCGTCTTCACAAGAAAGGATAAGCAATAAGTTAATTAGTGTAATGATATTTACTTATCTTGAGAATTTACTTTGTAAGATGTTTCTAATTAGCTGGTTCTTGAGTTTTAATAGTAAAATATTGAATCATTTATCTTTTATTAGTGGATTAGTTTGATTTGATTTACTCTTATTAGTTTAAAATTTTATTTAGAGTTTTATTTAAATAAAAATAAATTTAAAATTTATAAAGCAATAAAATAAAAAATTTTAAGAAAGGTAGAGCTTAGATGTGTTGAAACTTGCCCTTAGGAAAAAATTTAGGCTCTCGTGCAAGCATAATTCGGATAAAACACATAAGATATAACTAGGATATTTCTCCGGTAGGATATGACTGTGGAAAAATTAATCGAACGATCTTCCTAGCAAAAAAAAAAAAAAGGAAAAGAAAGAAAATTTAAAAAGAAAAAAGGCAAGAAAAAAGAAAAAGAAAAAGAAAAAGAGGGTAGAGAGATCTTCATAGGCATGGGATTTAGAACTATATACAGGGATGGTATAAAAACCTATCCCCGCCCCGCTCCGATTTGACTGGGAAAAACCCGAGTTGACCGGGTGTCGAATCAGGATCAAGTAAAACTTGACTTCTCACTCTCTCCTCTTCCTTCTCCTTCATGCATTGCCACTCCTTATTTTTCTCCCTCTCCTATTTCTTCTCTCTCTCTTCCTCCCACTACCATGGCTCCCTTTTCTTCTTCTCTCTCTTTTATTTCTTCTCCCTCCGGCTGCTCCGTACTCTCTTCCTCCTATGCCACAACTCCCTCTTCGTCTCCCTCCCGCTCCTCCATTCTCTTCCTCCATCTACTTTTTATTTTCTCCCTACTCTCTTCCTCCTAGCATCGCCTCCCTCCTCTTCCTTTCCCTCCCCTCTTCCTCGCATCACTACCGCTCCCTTCTCCCTCTCTTCTTCCCCTCTCCCTCCTCTCTTCACTTGCACCACTCTCCTTGCCAGAGCTCGCCAGCATTTCGCTCTCCTCGCTAGAGCTCGCCCCGGGTCGGGTTTCCCGATGAGGACCCAAACCCTACCGGGGTGAGGTGTGGGGCATATTTTTGGAAACCCAACGGGTTCTAGGTTAGGGTTGGGTATCGAGTTTTGAAGTGGGTTTGGCAATACCCACCCCGCCCGCCCTGACCTGACCCATTGCCATCCCTAGCTATATAAAGGCTAGATCCATAGCTTGAACGTTGGCATATTAATGCTAACATTTAGCTTTTGGTAGCAGTAGGATTAAAGGCATTAACATGCTAACGTTAATGACTTATTGAAAAAGGAAAGTTTTTTTTTTCTAATTTTTTCATTCCAATAATCTCTCACAATTTTTTTAAAATATAGTTAAACTTAATAAAATAATTAAATTAAATTAAATTGATGCTCTTGTCTATATTATGTGGTTAGTAAAATACACTTAAAGATATAGCATTTACTTAGAGAAAATATTTTTTGTCTAAAGAAAAAATTGTGAACTAGTCTTGAACTACTTCTCTTTAACCTAGACTTTAACAAATCCACACACAATATAAGAGATGTTCGATCATAGAGTTAACATATTTTTAGTCATGCACGTGTACCATTTGTGAGAGCTTATGAGAGTTGTCCATGTCCTCAGCTGCGACCGAATACAGACTCTCTCATGTAAGAAATTCTTTGCAAAGAATAAGTTAGAGACTTATCTTATAATAATTAACCACTTTAGGAAGTTTTCCTTTCCTTTATAATAAGAAACACAATAAACTTATATAAAATATTTGATGACACCGAAATTCATCGTAATTTCTATGCTATTTTGTTGGTGATTTTGTGTCATATTCATAGACTTTGCTTATTTTTATGCCCTTTTTTATCAATATTTATGGAATCTACACTCTTTTCTATTTTTAATGATTTTCAGAAAAAGGCATATTTTTCAGTCGATTTCAAGCAATCGAAGTGCATAATTGAATTCACAACATCAAAAGGAGATCACACGTCAAATTTTAGAAAATTTGGAGCTTCAGAGCAAATTATGGCACCCCCAACAAGACCTTTACGGTATCGTAATTTGGAATTTCTCCGGGCAGAAGATTTCATATGATTACAGCACTACCGTAAACATCACTATGGTGCCGTATTTTGGATTATTTTTGATCAGAGAATCGATGGAGTTTACGGTACTACCGTAAGGAACTTTACGGTACCGTAATTCGGGTTGATTTTCAACCCGAAAGATTGTTGACATTACGGCACTGCCATAAAAGATGTTACGGTACCGTAATTTCAAAAGTTTTCAACCCGAGAGTTTGCTGTCCAGATTACGGCACCACCGTAAAATCCTTTACGGCTGTAATTACAACCCAGTTCGCGATTTTCCCAGTCAACTCTGAAGCCCAATTTTTGCGTAGATGATTGCAATCGATCCAGGCCACTAAATATGTTGTTGTAAGAAGAAAAAAGGGAGCCATCACGGAGACGAAGACAAGCAGACCAAAAGCCCTAATTTTCATCCACCAGAGAGGGAGAAATCGAGTTTGACATGTCCGCCTTAGTGTTCGCCGCCGGGAAGCCTCCAGCGCATCTATGGCCGTGAAATTTGAGTGGAAGCTACGCATAGAGGAGGAGAAGGTGTCCCAGAAGTTTCAACGTGATTGGAGATCCGACAGAGGAGAAATCAACACAAATCCGAGCGCCGCCGCTGTTGCGCCAAGATTATGGTCGTAAACTTCTTTACGGCCGTACCGTAATTTTTCCTTCTTCTCTGTTTTCGATTTCCTTCAAGATGAATTATTGTAATCTTCCTTCCATGCAAGCTTAGACACTCTTTGGGACATGGGGGAGTAATTCACTTGAATTTTAATGACTAGATGACTATTTTTCCATTATTCTATCACGTTTAATCTTAGCATGATAATTTTACTCATGTGGTAATTGATCTTAGACTCTTTTTAGATCCATATTATTGTGCATGTTTTAGAGTTTTCGCAATAGACTGAAAAGTAATTTGCTTGAGAACTTGGAACCCTAGAATTGCATATTAGGAACCCTCTTAGGTTAGTTCTTATTTGTTTAATTCTAGTAGATTAGTTGCCATGATAATGATATGAATCTAAAGATTGAGCCTAAGTTATCAAACGTATCTTGTGCGAAAGCACGGATCGGAACGTTGGAGAACCATGAGTAAAACTAGTATCGAGACTCAGATGCACGAAAGTGATCCTTGAGATTCCACTAGAGATTATCAACCTAGAATTCGGATGCACGAAAGTGATCCTTGAGTTCTTCATTTGATGATTTACTTATCTTTAGCTTGGGATAAATCTTGCGTGAGAGCGAGGATTGATCTCTGCATGCTTGTCTGCATGAAAGTGAGACAATCCTTTTATTAAAGTAAATTACATCTTTATCATGTTGACATTAAACTGACAAAATCATTATTCATGTCTAGTCATAGAAATTAGAGTGAATGAAACCCTAGTCCCAGCTTCTCTCTCTGATAATTCCGTTTCAGCGCTTTGGTCTTCGTTTGCTAGTTTGCACTCTTTCGATTGCCTAGATAGTGAAAAATCAATTATTCGGTACTCAGCAACATAGGTTCCTGTGGATTCGATACTTTCTTTATTACTTCGAGTATCCATACACTTGCAGACACAACAAGTTTTTGGCGCCGTTGCCGGGGACCTTAGTTCTTGTTGATATTGAAGATATTGAGAATATTGCTAGACTAGGTTTTATTTATGTTTTACCTTTCTATTCTTATTTGTTTATTTGAGTTGTTTGATCCATCTACTTTAGTGTGCACAGAAAATCTAGATCAGATGACAAATCAGAGATCACTAAGGGACTATGCAGCCCTTAAGCCACGAGAAATACACTTCAGCATTGTCAGACCAACTATTGAAGTAGATATTTTTGAGATCAATCCTGCCTTCTTGACCATAATTCAGCAGAACCAATTTGGAGGAAATCCAATTGAAGATCCATATCAGCATTTACATCTTTTTATTGAATATTGTGATACTATTAAAATTTATGGAGTTTCTGATGATGCACTAAAATTAAGATTGTTTCCTTTTTCTCTCAGGGACAGAGCATGATATTGGCTACATTCTAGACCAGCTGGTGTTTTCACTATATGGGAACAACTGTCAAATACTTTTCTGATGAAGTACTTTCCACCAATTAAAACCATCCAATTGAGAAATTAAATAACAAGCTTTAAACAGAAGGATGGAGAATCATTCAGCAAGGCATGAGAGCGATTCAATGATTTACAACGGAAATGCCCTCACCATAGCCTTGAAGATTGGGTTTTAATTCATACATTTTATTATGGTCTAATTTATAATACCCGTCTAATCGTTGATGCTGCTGCAGGAGGAGCCCTCATGGGCAAGACCATTGAAGAAGCTTTCACCCTATTTGAAGAAATTTCCTTAAACCATAACCAATGGAACCCTGAAGAAGAACTGCTATATTGTGATGGTAAGGATGAAAGCAAGGAATGTCAACCCCTAACTGAAAAGGTAAGTTCTCTTAGTATAGAATCTTTTCTTGATAAGTTTATGACAAATCAAAGTCTATTCATGGAAAATCAAAACAAAGAAATTGAAGATATGAAGGAAATGATTAGTCGACTTGCCTCTTAAGTGGAATTCTTAGCTATTCGCAATAAAACTTTAGAAGATCAAAAGCCTAATGAATACTGCAATATTATCATGACTAGAAGTGGGAAACAATTAGGAGAACCTAGAAAGAAAGTTGCGAACAATGGAAAAGAGCTTGATGATAACCCTGAAAGGAAACTAGAGTTAGGAAAATCTTCTTCACATGAGGAGTCCCAAACTTGTTTACAACCTCAAAAGGGTGATGAACCAAAAGGTGATGAGCCATGTGAGAGAGATAATCCTAAACCTAATTTGCCTCCTCTTTACAAGCCACCTATACCCTTTCCTCAAAGGTTAATGCAAGAAAAGTTAGACAAACAATTTGGGAGATTTCTAGATGTTTTGAAAAAGCTTTACATTAACATTCCATTTACTGAAGCTTTATCTCAAATGCCCACATATGCTAAATTCTTGAAAGAAATACTATCTAATAAGAGAAAAATAGAGGACTATGGCACTGTGGCTTTAACTGAGGAATGTAGTGCTGTTATCCAAAACAAAATGCCACCCAAATTGAAGGATCCAGGTAGTTTTTTTATCCCTTATTTTATTGGCAGTATGACTTTTGACCAAGCCTTATGTGATTTGGGGGCTAGTGTGAGCCTAATGCCATTATCTGTCTGCAGGAGATTGGACATGAGAGAGCTCAAGCCGACTTCTATATCTTTGTAGCTTGCCGATCGCTCAGTGAAGTATCCAGTAGGTATTCTTGAGGATGTTCCTATCCAAGTTGGTAAGTATTTTATGCCTACTGATTTTGTGGTTCTTGAAATAGAGGAAGATGCGAAAATTCCTATTATCCTTGGTAGACCATTCTTAGCCACTATTGGAGCACTTATTGATGTAAAGAATGGTAAACTCACTCTAAATATTGGTGATAATAAAATTGAGTTTGATTTGAACAATTCACTAAAAAAACCTGCATATGCTAATTCTTGCTGTAGCGTTCGTGCTGTTGATGATGTAGTTTATGATTTTGGTTTTTTATTTGATTCTTATTCTACTTCTGATTCTTGTGAAAATTCAAATGCTGAAGTTGATGATTCTGACTTTGATGATGATTCTTGTAATAAAACTCGTAATATTGTAGAATGTGCCACATTGGATGATGAAAAAGAAAAAAATTCCAAAAGTTAAATTGAAAGCTTTACCTGATAACCTTAGATATGAATTTCTTTGTCCTAACTCCACTTACCTTGTGATTGTTGATGCACAACTAAATGAAAGGGAAATTGATCTGCTCTTTTAAGAGCTGAGGGTTCATAAAAAGGTAATTGGGTATACCATTGATGACCTGAAAGGAATTAATCCTTTTTTTGTATGCACAGGATCTTGATGGAAGAGGAACACAGGCCACATGCAGATTTCCAAAGAAGACTAAACCCCCTCCATGAAAGAAGTTGTAAAGAAAGAGGTTCTGAAATTACTTGATGCAGGTATTATCTATCTTATATCTGATAACAAATGGGTAAGTCCTGTACATTGTGTACCAAAGAAAGGAGGGGTAACTGTCATGAAAAACAAAGATAATGAATTGATACCTGTTAGAACTGTTACTAGTTGGCGCATGTGCATAGATTATAGAAAACTGAATGCTGTCACTAGGAAAGACCACTTCCCTTTACCTTTCATTGATCAGATGGTTGAAAGATTGGCAAACCACTCAAACTTTTGCTTTTTAGATGGATATTCTGATTTTTTTCAAATTCCTATACATCCTGATGATCAAGATAAAACCACTTTCACATGCTCGTATGCTTTTGCATATAGGAGAATGCCATTTGGTTTATGTAATGCACCTGCTACATTTCAAAGATGCATGATGACTATCTTTTCTGATTTTATTAAAGATTTTATGGATGTATTTATGGATGATTTCTCAGTATATGGTTCCTCTTTTGATGTTTGTTTGGCTAATCTATCTCGGGTTTTACAGAGATGCGAAGAGACTAACCTTGTCTTGAATTGGGAAAAGTGTCACTTTATGGTTAGACAGGGAATAGTTTTGGGTCATCTTATTTTAGAGAGAGGGATTGAAGTGGACAAAGCCAAGATAGAAGTGATTGAGAAGTTGGCTCCACCCACCACTGTCAAGGAGATCAGGAGTTTTTTGGGACATGCAAGGTTTTACAGGAGATTCATTAGGGACTTCTCTAAACTTGCTAAACCCCTGACTGATTTACTTTGTAAAGATGTCAAATTCTGCTTTGATGAGAAATGTCTGTTTGCTTTTTAGGAACTAAAGAAAGCCTTGACATCAGTACCCATCATGCAACCACCTGACTCGGAGTTACCTTTTGAGCTTATGTGTGATGCCAGTGACTTTGCAGTGGAGCAGTTCTAGGGCAAAGGAAGGAAAAGAAGCCTTATGTGATCTCTTATGCCGGTAAAACTTTAGATGAAACACAAAGGAATTACACCACTACTGAGAAGGAGTTGTTGGCTATAGTTTTTGCATTTGATAAATTCAGATCTTACTTGATAAATTTGAAAGTTGTAGTATTTACTGATCATGCTACAATTAAATATTTGATATAGAAGAAGGACAGTAAGCCACGGTTGTTGAGATGGATTTTGCTTCTGCAAGAATTTAACCTAGAAATCAAAGATAAGAAAGGAACTGAGAACCTTGTTGCAGATAATCTTTCAAGAATAATGGTAGATACTGAAAAGAATGATGAGATCAATGATTCCTTCCCTGAAGAACAACTCTTAGCCATTGAACAACTCAAAGCCCCCTGGTATGCTAACATAGTAAATTATCTTGTAGCTTATATTTTTCCTCCTGATTTGAGCTACCAAAAAAGAAAAAGATTTTTGGCTGAAGTGAAACATTATTTTTGGGATGAGCCTTATGTGTTTAGAAGATGTGTAGATAGCATTTTTAGAAAATGTGTACCTGAAGAAAAAATTGCAGATATTTTGCTTCAATGCCATGGATCCTCCTATGGTGGATATGCTGGTACTGAAAAGACTGCTTTCAAAGTGTTATAATGAGGATTTTATTGGCTCACAATTTTCAAAGATGCTAGAAACTTTGTGTTATCATGTGATAGATGTCAAAAGACTGGGAACATTAACAGAAGACATGAGATTTCACTATCCAATATTCTTGAAGTTGAGATATTTGATGTTTGGGGGATTGACTTCATGGGACCTTTCCCATCTTCGGGAGGTAACAAGTACATTCTTGTAGTAGTTGATTATGTCTCAAAATGGGTTGAAGCCCTCGCTTCACCAACCAATGATTCGAGAGTTGTTACTAAACTGTTTAAAAAAAATTATCTTTCCACGATATGGGATACCACGAGTAGTGATTAGTGATGGAGGATCGCATTTCATAGAACACAAGTTTTCAGCTTTACTCAGGAAATATGGAGTAAATCATAGAGTTGTAACACCTTATCACCCCCAAACAAATGGACAGGTTGAAATATCAAATAGAGAAATCAAAGGAATTTTAGAAAAAATAGTGTCACGCACTAGAAAAGACTGGGCATTCAAACTTGATGATGCATTATGGGCTTACAGAACTGCTTTCAAAGAACCCATAGGTATGTCTCCTTTTCAATTGGTTTATGGAAAATCATTCCACCTTCCTGTAGAGCTCGAGCATAAAGCATACTGGTCAATCAAGATGCTGAATTTCGATTTGAAGAATGCGGGTGAAAAACGGAGATTGCAATTAAATGAGCTAGATGAGATCAGACTTTTTGCATATGAAAATGCAAGAATTTACAAAGAAAGAACTAAAAGGTGGCATGATCGACATATTCTCAGAAGAGATTTCCATCCAGGTGACTTTGTTCTTTTGTTCAATTCTAGACTGAGACTTTTTCCTGGAAAACTTAAGTCTCGATGGTCTGGGCCTTTTCAGGTAAAAAAAGCTTATCCTTACGGAGCAGTAGACATATGGAGTGAGGAAATAGGAGAATTCAAAGTTAATGGTCAGAGGCTGAAGCATTATTATCAAGAGGAGCAGATTGAAGAAAAAGAGAGTTTATATTTAGATGAACCACGATCAAATCCGAGTGCAAAAGGGTCAAGCTAATGACCTTAAATTAGCGCTTCTTGGGAGGCAACTCGAGCTTTCTAACTTTATTTTTGCTTTCTTTTATTTACTTTTATCTAGGTTTTCTTTTCAGAACTAATTTTTAATTTTTGTAGGGAAACAAACTTTGGTGGAAGAAGCCCAAAGGCGTGAGTGGGTAGAGTCTTGTGAGTATCTCTTTTCCCTTATATCTTTTGTCTTTCACTTTCTGTATCTTATTGATATTTTATGTGTTGAAGGGAAGGATGCTTCTTCTGCATATCTGTGTCCGCCGGCACTACTACTCTGTTTTTCATGCTTATCTTTTTGATCTTCGATGGAGTTGTATAATGATGTTGATTATTTATCTTCGATATGGTTGTATAATACTCGATGAAATTTTTGATGATGATATTCTTTTCAATATGGTTGTATTCACTTGATAATATTTTGATGACATGACATGTTAATATTTGATGATGATGAGTAAATTTTGATATGAATGGCCTTGATCTAACTTTTGAAATTATTGTATATGACTTGATTGATAATTGATGTTGATAAGTGAGTTCAAAATTGAGATTAGAAATAGACCTATCATGCCAAATTTATTTCTCTTATACATATCTGCTTTTGAGATTTTTCATTGGTTGATAAGTGAGATTTTAGGGAGATATGTTGTATGAAGAATTTTATTTAAAAGTGAAGCTACTTTTTGAATAAAATTTGCATATGAGTATGAAATTTTGAATTGATGTCAACTGATTAATCTCATTGAAGTTTTGTTTATTTTACTATTTGTTGGGAAGAAAGAGTCCAAAATCCACAAAAATAGTAAGTGACTCCCCTACTTGGCACTGTGTAAAATTGATAGTGGTACCTAAGACATGGGTTGAAGTCTGAAAAAGAAAAAAAATAAATGATGAGAAGAATCTATTCACATTAACTCTACTATCTTTAGTAAAATTCTTTCTAAAAAGACATGAGTTCTATTACACTGACTATGTGGTGAGTGTACTCAAATTTCGTCACTAGAAAAAAGGTGGTAATCAAATTAGAGAATGTGAATAATGCAAAAAGAAAAAAAATACGTATCTATGGGAAAGAAAAAAATTAGAGTGGAAAAAGATTTTGAACACCCAATTCTTGTAAACCAAAGTATGATAAATTTAAACTGAAAATTGAATGAAGTCATGAGATTGAGATTCTATCTTTTATACAAGTTGCGAAGTTTTATTCAACTAAGTTGTGGATCTTGAGAATTGGATTTAGAAGATGATATATCTGTTTAAAATTTTATGATGCAATTAATGAGAATTTTTCATTAGTGATTGTGCAAATTTATTTTCCATGAGAAAGTCTATGTCTATGACCAATTTTTGGAATTTTCTTGGTTTTTGCTTGAGGATAAGCAAAGTTTGAGCCTTATGTGTTTGATGACACTAAAATTCATCGTAATTTCAATGCTATTTTGTTGGTGATTTTGTGTCATATTCATAGACTTTGCTTATTTTTATGCCCTTTTTATTAATATTTGCGGAATCTACACTTTTTTCTATTTTTAATGATTTTCAGGCAAAAAGGCATATTTTTCAGTCGATTTCAAGCAATCCAAGTGCATAATTGAATTCACAACATCAAAAAGAGATCACACGTCAAATTTCAGAAAATTTGGAGCTTGAGAGCAAATTACGGCACCCCCAACAAGACCTTTACGGTACCGTAATTTAGAATTTTTCCGGGCAGAAGATTTCATATGATTACGGCACTATCGTAAACATCACTACGGTGCCGTATTTTGGATTGTTTTTTATTAGAGAATCGATGGAGTTTACGGTACTGCCGTAAGGAACTTTACGGTACCGTAATTTGGGTCGATTTTTAACCCGAAAGATTGTTGACATTACGGCACTGCCATAAAACATGTTACGGTACCATAATTTCGGAAGTTTTCAACCCAAGAGTTTGCTGTCCAGATTACGGCACCACCGTAAAATCCTTTACGGCCGTAATTACAACCTAGTTCGCGATTTTTCTAGTCAACTCCGATGCCCGATGTTTGCGTAGATGATTGCGATCGATCCAGGCCACTAAATATATTGCTGTAAGAAGCAAAAAGGGAGCCATCACGGAGACGAAGACAAGCATACCAAAAGCCCTAATTTTCATCCACCAGAGAGGGAGAAATCAAGTTTGACACGTCCGCCTTAGGGTTCGCCGCCAGGAAGCCTCCAGTGCATCTCCGGCCATGAAATTTGACTGGAAGCTACGCATAGAGGAGGAGAAGGTGTCCCAGAAGTTTCAGCGTGATTGGAGATCCGACAGAGGAGAAATCAACACAAATCCGAGCGCCGCCGCTGTTGCGCCAAGATTATGGCCGTAAACTTCTTTATGGCCGTACCGTAATTTTCCTTCTTCTCTGTTTTCGATTTCCTTCAGCATGAATTATTGTAATCTTCCTTCCATGCAAGCTTAGACACTCTTTGGGACATGGGGGAGTAATTCACTTGAATTTTAATGACTAGATGACTATTTTTCCATTATTCTGTCACATTTAATCTTAGCATGATAATTTTACTCATGTGGTAATTGATCTTAGACTCTTTTTAGATCCATATTATTGTGCATGTTTTAGAGTTTTCGCAATAGACTGAAAAGTAATTTGCTTGAGAACTTGGAACCCTAGAATTGCATATTAGGAACCCTCTTAGGTTAGTTCTTATTTGTTTAATTCTAGTAGATTAGTTGCCATGATAATGATATGAATCTAAAGATTGAGCCTAAGTTATCAAACGTAGAGATCTTGTGTGAAAGCAAGGATCGGAACGTTGGAGAACCATGAGTAAAACTAGTATCGAGACTCGGATGCACAAAAGTGATCCTTGAAATTCCACTAGAGATTATCAACCTAGAATTCGGATGCACGAAAGTGATCCTTGAGTTCTTCGTTTGATGATTTACTTATCTTTAGCTTGGGATAAATCTTGCGCATGAGCGAGGATTGATCTCTGCATGGTTGTCTGCATGAAAGTGAGACAATCTTTTTATTAAAGTAAATTACATTTTTATCATGTTGACATTAAACTGACAAAATCATTATTCATTTCTAGTCATAGAAATTAGAGTGAATGAAACCCTAGTCCCAGCTTCTCTCTCTGATAATTCTGTTTCAGTGCTTTGGTCTTCGTTTGCTAGTTTGCATTCTTTCGATTGCCTAGATAGTGAAAAATCAATTATTCGGTACTCAGCAACATAGGTCCCTGTGGATTCGATACTTTCTTTATTACTTCGAGTATCCGTACACTTGCGGACACAACAATATTATACATCATAGTGTTCTCTAATTTTTATTTTTTAAAGTACTCTCTAACAAATCAATCTGCTTGTTATTATCACCTCATTTAAGGGATCTCATATCATAATGGTTGAGTTCCCACTAGTGAGAGACTTATTTTGAGGCTAAACTCATTCAACTTGTGTTATGTCCGCAATGTTGGGGTATGCCCTTAAGGCTAATGTTTGAGGCCTTGGGATTGTATCAGTATCATGTATATAAACTTTTATGTTTATAAAGGCAATGGTTGTTATTCAGTTTGTTACATTGTCTGCTGCAATAAGTGTACTTCTGAATAATGTCTCAATGCTGTTCAGCTAGGCTGACATGCTGTATTGTCCTTAGTCGAGATATCTTGGTGAACTTGAGACAGCCTTGATATGATTGAGACTAATATGTGTTCTAATCTTATAGGGTGCTTCGAGCATGGAATAAGATGTAGACTCATGGGTACATTGGATGTACTGGACAGACCCTACTAGGATATTCAATTGCTTGTCACAATGTGAATAATCCTTGTTTGCATCAAGTGGCACATGTCCTCTGACTTGAGATCACTTGTGTTTCTAAATGAAGATTGTCATTGTTTTGAGATAGTTCGATATCATTTGAAACATAATGGTTATAGACTATCTTGGATAATGATCATGAGTCAGGTTGGGACACTAGTGATAGATATAGGATTGCCGTCTCCGTGTTGAAGGAGTGTGATGTTCTATAGGGGCCCCCTAGATGAGATGATTGAGAAAGTGTATGGCCATACCCAGGTGACTATGTTCATCTGATCTAATCATGCTCATCATATTGGAGTTACAAGCTTGACCTGCTTGTCCAATAAGAACATCCAGTGGCAAAGGATACATGCATGCCTTGTGAAGTTGATTCACACTTGTGCTATGGTTTGGGTGTAGTCTTGGAAGACTCTTTCCTTTATATCGGAAGACAGTGATGTGTTGCTAGATACCCCTCACTGATCGTGATAACGTAAGTTATCGTTACCGACATTTAAAGGAAACCCTCAGGGTCGCACAATTTGATGATATGGCTTTCTTATGTCAGATCGTGTGGACTGAATTATTTTGGTTCAGTTAAAAGGAGTTTAGACTCTGATTGTAAGTGAGATCTGGTCTGATCATGTTTGTTTGATTAGAGCTTTAGATCGATAAGCTTCGATCGAGAGTAATGATGCTAGATCGGTGAGATCAAGTGCATCTGGATATGAATGGTTAGATCTGGAACCTTCTTGGTTCATATTAGATTTAGACCATGGCATGTCTTGGTTCCAAAGTCAATTGAACCGGTTCAAGAGTGTGAACGCATGGTTCAAGTAATTAGGCGTTTTGATTAGTTCACTAAGCGTGAACGCGCGAGAGTGAAGGCTTACCATATTTGGAAGCCTCAACGCCTCAACGCCATAAGCCAAGAAAACGCCTTTGCTTCAATGCTTCTCTCTTGGGCGAAGGAGAGCTCTTGAGTGTGTATCATCGCCGAGAGTGAAGAGGAGGTATTCGGCAAGCCAAGAAGACATCCAAGGATTCTCCTTCAAGCGATTAGGACTCTTGAAGCCCTTTGCTAGCACAAAGGACGACAAGGAGAAAGCCAACTTCTTCTTGTGTGCGCGCCTTTTGGAGGAGATCAATTTTGTTCTCTACTTCCAAGTCGCCATCTTCCTCATGGCTATGGTATGATTCGATTTAAGATATATGCAATTTCAAGTTGATCATATATGATGCATGCGATTCTTGAAGCCCTATTTCCGCCCATGCAAAAGGCTTCCATAAGCGCATGTTTAGGGTTTCGCCCCCCCCCCCCTCTTGAAAGGGGTCCTTCAAATTGGTATCAGAGCAGGTTTTATGCATGCTAATATGATTGCTATGTTTGCTCTTGTGATCCATGCTTGCGCAAGTGTTTAGATCTAATTGTTTCTTCATGCGAAAATAAGATGTATACCTTCTTGTTGGCGCTTGTTTCATGTTGTTTATCAATGCTTAACTTGCGCGCCTATGATTAGATCTAAGATGCGCCTATTGTAAACCCTTAGACGGGTTGATGGGGTTGAAAGCATCATCTAGTATAGATCAAATTAGTCTGATCAGACCATCTGACAGCCTAGATGGGTTGACCAGATAGCACCTGTGCGCAAGCACGAGGTGGCTATAGGTTGACTGCATCAAAGGCGTGTAGCGAGGTCTGGTTGAGACGACTAATGAACACACATGAGTTAGGCCCGGGGTCACACCCGCTTGCCAGAACTCATGAGGGTTGTTCAGCCCTTGGCGCATGCATGGTTGACCATTAGGTCAATTCGAGTCAGTTAGGACTTGGTGCATGCAAGGGCATGGATCTAACTAGATTGATGAGTGGATCCCTATCAATGGACCGTTGTAAGGTTGTAGGGCAGATAAGAAAATTAAAATTGATGCCAATGGGTTTTCAAAATTTTTATTTTCTTTGTAATGGATCACATGTTGATTGAATGATGCCATGATGCTTGTTTATTTAATCTTATGTGGGTTGCCCTTTTAATGTGTGCTGTGCTGGGGCCTGCGAGCCTGGTAAATTGTAAATTATTATTTTTGTGATCTGCGAATCACATTTTTAATTAATTTACTGTATAATTGACCTGCGAGTCAAGCTTGTCTAGATAGATTAAAATGTATTTTAATTAGACAAGATCACAAAAGCACACATCGCAGAGGCGCATTCACCTGGTGGGCGCACCTGAGCTGCCATGAGCGCTAGGGCCCTGGGTTGGACCAGATGAGATGCAAAAGACCCAAGAAGAGCAAGTGAAGACTTAAGTTGATTTAAGGTCTTACTTAGGCTCTATGGGCTTTTACCACATAAGATCCATGCTTTCTTTTATTGTCTAAATACTTAGAATTGCATGAGTTATTTATCTTCTGCTATAGCCATAGGATTTGCCTGATAGTAAGAAGATAAAAGACCGTTAAAATCCAACGCTAAAATATCAAGCACGTAATGCCTTCTGGCGCGAAACCTCACTGTTCTGACTATCGTTGGGGCCGTGTTGTACCCACTCAGTGGGCACGCCCATCTATCTTCAGACGGTGTGTGATTTCACCTGCGTGTTACAGAGAAGGGATTTATCGCTTCTCGTTGCTCAGCATAACACGTGGTGGTCCAGGGAGTAGGTCAGGTCAGCTTGACCATGTAGGCTACATATGGGGCATATGGTAGCTATATGGAGGCAGCCATCTGTGGGGTCAGAGACTGTGTTGTACCAACTCAGTTGGCACAGTCTGCTGGATTGCCCAGATGAAGGGGAATCGCACGGGTTGGCGATTGGCAGGGAATGCCTACCAGAGATTAGTGCTTGTACTCTCTGTGCATCCTATCTCGCCTGAGCGGGACGCAGAGACCAAGTATGAAATCTGGATCCCATCTCACTAAAAGAGTGTTACTCTTTCGGACTGTTTTAATGGATTTTTCAGTCAGATAAAATAGTGAGAAAAGAATCTTTCTTAAGTCCTGGATTGATTCTAAACATTGATACTGACCTTGCTGTTCTTGCATTGTTGTAGATTCCTGCAGCAACGAACACCATGAGCTTCAATGTGCGATCCCTACTGGAAAGGGAGAAGTTTGCTGGGCCAAACTTCTCAGACTGGTTCGGACACCTTAAGATCGTTCTTAAGGCAGAGAGGAAACTGTATGTCCTCGAGACGGCTGTGCCGCCTCAACCCGCTGCGAACGCCGCAAGGGCGGTTCGTGAAGCCTATGAAAAGCATGTCAATGATAGCATTGATGTCGCTTGCCTGATGCTAGCATCTATGACGCCACCGCTGCAGCGTCAGCATGAGGACATGTCTGCTATAGAAATTATAGCAAACCTCAAGATGTTGTATGCTGCACAGGCGAGGACTGAGCGCTATAATTTGACCAAGCTTTTCTTTCAGAGCAAACTGGCTGAAGGGAGCCCAGTGGGAGCTCACGTGCTCAAGATGATTGGGCACAAAGAGGCTCTCGAGAAACTGGGGCATACCATCAATCAGGAGCTTGCTGTAGACATTATTCTGTAGTCTCTCCCGCCCTCTTTCGATGCGTTCATTATTAACTTTAATATGAACAAAATCGATTGTACTCCGGCAGAGCTGCTGAATATGCTCTTGACTACGGAGGAAACTCTGAAAGGAAAGCCTTCAACCTCTGTCTTAATGTTCCCTTCCAGGAACAAGAAGAAGGGGAAGAAGGGCAAAGCCCCTGTCAAGAACTACAGTAAGGCTCTGAAACAAAAGGTCAAGCGGTCGAAGGACAACAGGTGTTTCCACTGTGGCCAGCTGGGTCACTGGAAAAAGGACTGTAAAGCGCTCCAAGGAGACAAGAAGGGAAGCATCGCTTCTGGCTCAGGTATATTTGTGACTGAAGTCATGATATCCTCTTCTTCTATTTCATGGGTGTTGGACACTGCATGTGGAGTTCACATTTGTTCAAATGTACAGGAACTCAAGAGAAGAAGGCAGGTGGGACAGCATGAGGTGGACCTACGAGTTGGAAACGGGGCACGGGTTGCTGCTGTTGCTGTAGGAACTTATTTCATCTCATTACCATCTGGATTTGTATTAGAACTGGATAATTGTTATTTTGTTCCAAGTATTACTAAAAATATTATCTCGATTCCTGCTCTTGTCAGGAAAGGATTTGCCTTTGAATGTAATATTTCAAAGTGTGTTCTATCTTATGATAATATTGTTTATGCTTCTGGATCAATTAACAATGGGTTATTCATGTTGGACATGGAATGTTCTATACAAAATATTGATAATAAGAAAGCCAAGTATGCTGATGACAGCACCTTGCTATGGCATAGTCGTTTAGGCCATATTAACAAGAAGCGCATTAAGCGGTTGCATGATCATGGACTGCTGGGATCATTCTCCTATGAGGAGATTGATACATGCAAAGCTTGTTTAATGGGTAAAATGACGAAGGCTCCTCTTCCTAACAAAGGTCAAAGGGCTTCGAGTTTACTTGACCTTATACACAGTGATGTGTGTGGGCCATTTAGTAAACATGCCAGAGGTGGCTATTCATACTTCATTACCTTTACTGATGATTTCAGTAGGTATGGATATGTCTATCTAATGAGACATAAAAGTGAATCTTTTGACAAGTTCAAAGAATTCAAAAATGAAGTACAGAATCAGCTAGGCCGAAATATCAAGGCACTTCGCTCAGATCGAGGTGGAGAATACCTAAGTCGTGAGTTTACTGACTATCTGAAGGAGTGTGGGATTATCTCACAGCTCACTCCGCCAGGAACACCGCAATGGAATGGTGTGTCTAAGAGGAGGAACAGAACCTTATTGGATATGGTTCGTTCAATGATGAGTCAGGCTACTCTACCTTACTCCTTTTGGGGATTTGCACTGGAAACAGCTGCAAAGGTACTAAACCGAGTGCCATCCAAGGCAGTTTCAAAGACTCCATATGAGTTATGGTATGGGGAAACAGCCGAGTTTGACATTTATTAAGATCTGGGGTTGCGAGGCTTATGTCAAAAAGCTCGCCTCTGGGAAACTGGAGAGCAGATCTGAAAAATGCATCTTTGTCGGTTACCCTAAGGAAACTAAGGGTTATTATTTCTACGATCCCAAAGAGAACAAAGTATTTGTTGCTCGGACGGCAATATTTCTTGAGAAGGAATTTCTTCTGCAAGAAGCCAGAGGGAGAGAAATAAAGTTGGATGAGAATCCAGAGGAAGGACAAAGTAGTCAAGCACAGTTGGATGAGCCTGAGCCAGTTGAACAGGTTACTGAACAACCTGAGGCTCAGATATCACGGGAACCGCGTAGATCGGGAAGGATCCGTCGACAGCCTGAGCGCTATGACGGAGTCTACATCATTGATCATGATGAACCCCTCACTTATGCGGATGCGGTCAGTGGACCGGAATCAGCTAGATGGCTTGAAGCTATGCGAGCCGAGATGGACTCCATGTCAGATAATCAAGTCTGGGATTTGGTTGATCCGCCTCCGGGAGTAATCCCTATAGGCTGTAAATGGATCTTCAAAAAGAAGATTGACATGGATGGTAACGTGGTTACCTATAAAGGCAGGCTAGTAGCGAAAGGTTTCAAACAAATCTACGGGATAGATTATGATGAAACTTTCTCTCCTGTAGCCATGTTTAAGTCTATTCGGATTCTTTTCGCGATAGCTGCATATTACGATTATGAGATCTGGCAGATGGATGTGAAGACGGCTTTCCTTAATGGAAAACTGGATGAGGATGTGTATATGACACAACCTGAAGGTTTCACTAATCCATCAGATCGTCATAAAATATGCAAACTAAAGAAGTCCATTTATGGACTTAAACAAGCATCTAGAAGCTGGAATATTCGTTTTGATGAATCAATCTCTGAGTTTGGTTTCATCAAGAACGAAGATGACCCGTGTGTATATAAGAGGTTTAGTGGGAGCGTGATTACTTTCCTAGCCCTCTACGTCGATGATATCTTAATCATTGGAAATGATATTCCTGAACTGCATGCTGTTAAGGCATGGTTAGGAAAATGTTTCCAGATGAAAGATCTAGGAGAAGCAGCCTATGTATTAGGTGTGAAGATCTACAGGGATAGATCTAAGAGGCTTCTCGGGCTGTGCCAGAGTACTTACATCGATAAAGTCCTGGAGAGATTTCATTTAGAGAATTCTAAAAGAGGATATCTTCCAGTCAGACATGGTCTGAATCTTTCGAAGAGTCAGTGTCCACAAACACAGACTGAGAAAGATGAAATGGACAATACGCCTTATGCTTCGGCTATTGGGTCCATAATGTATGCGATGTTGTGTACTCGCCCAGACGTCGCTTACGGGTTTAAGCGTCACCAGTCGATTCCAAAGTAATCCAGGTCAGGCACACTGGATTGCAGTCAAGAATATTTTAAAATATCTGCGGAGGACCAAAGATATGTTCTTGATATATGGTGGTCAGGAAGAACTCAGTATAGAAGGATATACTGACGCTTCGTTCCAGTCGGACCAGGATGATTTCCGATCGCAATCAGGCTATGTTTTTTAGCTTGAATGGAGGAGCAGTGGTGTGGAAAAGTTTCAAACAGTCAACTGTTGCTGATTCCACAACAGAAGCCGAGTATGTTGCAGCCTCGGAAGCATCCAAGAGGCAGTGTGGATTCGTAAGTTCATTCAGGAACTTGGTGTTGTTCCTTCAAGTGCAGATCCTTTGGTTATCTTTTGTGATAACACTGGAGCAATCGCACAAGCAAAGGAACCACGGTCGCACCAGAAGTCCAAGCACATATAGAGACGGTTTCACTTGATCCGGGAGATCATTGATCGAGGCGAGATCAAAATCTGCAAGGTTCATACAGATGACAATCTGGCTGACCCGCTTACCAAGCCTCTGGCGCAGCAGAAGCATGAGAAGCACTGTAATAATATGGGTTTGAGATTTCTCAACCATTAGATTAAGTGCAAGTGGGAGATTGTTGGGGTATGCCCTTAAGGCTAATGTTTGAGACATTGGGATTGTATCAATATCATGTATATAAACTTTTATGTTTATAAAGGCAATGGTTGTTATTCAGTTTGTTACATTGTCTGCTGCAATAAGTGTACTTCTGAATAATGTCTCAATGCTGTTCAGCTAGGCTGACATGCTGTATTGTCCTTAGTCGAGATATCTTGGTGAACTTGAGACAGCCTTGATATGATTGAGACTAATATGTGTTCTAATCTTATAGGGTGCTTCGAGCATGGAATAAGATGTAGACTCATGGGTACATTGGATGTACTGGACAGACCCTACTAGGATATTCAATTGCTTGTCACAATGTGAATAATCCTTGTTTGCATCAAGTGGCACATGTCCTCTGACTTGAGATCACTTGTGTTTCTAAATGAAGATTGTCATTGTTTTGAGATAGTTCGATATCATTTGAAACATAATGGTTATAGACTATCTTGGATAATGATCATGAGTCAGGTTGGGACACTAGTGATAGATATAGGATTGCCGTCTCCGTGTTGAAGGAGTGTGATGTTCTATAGGGGCCCCCTAGATGAGATGATTGAGAAAGTGTATGGCCATACCCAGGTGACTATGTTCATCTGATCTAATCATGCTCATCATATTGGAGTTACAAGCTTGACCTGCTTGTCCAATAAGAACATCCAGTGGCAAAGGATACATGCATGCCTTGTGAAGTTGATTCACACTTGTGCTATGGTTTGGGTGTAGTCTTGGAAGACTCTTTCCTTTATATCGGAAGACAGTGATGTGTTGCTAGATACCCCTCACTGATCGTGATAACGTAAGTTATCGTTACCGACATTTAAAGGAAACCCTCAGGGTCGCACAATTTGATGATATGGCTTTCTTATGTCAGATCGTGTGGACTGAATTATTTTGGTTCAGTTAAAAGGAGTTTAGACTCTGATTGTAAGTGAGATCTGGTCTGATCATGTTTGTTTGATTAGAGCTTTAGATCGATAAGCTTCGATCGAGAGTAATGATGCTAGATCGGTGAGATCAAGTGCATCTGGATATGAATGGTTAGATCTGGAACCTTCTTGGTTCATATTAGATTTAGACCATGGCATGTCTTGGTTCCAAAGTCAATTGAACCGGTTCAAGAGTGTGAACGCATGGTTCAAGTAATTAGGCGTTTTGATTAGTTCACTAAGCGTGAACGCGCGAGAGTGAAGGCTTACCATATTTGGAAGCCTCAACGCCTCAACGCCATAAGCCAAGAAAACGCCTTTGCTTCAATGCTTCTCTCTTGGGCGAAGGAGAGCTCTTGAGTGTGTATCATCGCCGAGAGTGAAGAGGAGGTATTCGGCAAGCCAAGAAGACATCCAAGGATTCTCCTTCAAGCGATTAGGACTCTTGAAGCCCTTTGCTAGCACAAAGGACGACAAGGAGAAAGCCAACTTCTTCTTGTGTGCGCGCCTTTTGGAGGAGATCAATTTTGTTCTCTACTTCCAAGTCGCCATCTTCCTCATGGCTATGGTATGATTCGATTTAAGATATATGCAATTTCAAGTTGATCATATATGATGCATGCGATTCTTGAAGCCCTATTTCCGCCCATGCAAAAGGCTTCCATAAGCGCATGTTTAGGGTTTCGCCCCCCCCCCCCCCCTCTTGAAAGGGGTCCTTCAAATTGGTATCAGAGCAGGTTTTATGCATGCTAATATGATTGCTATGTTTGCTCTTGTGATCCATGCTTGCGCAAGTGTTTAGATCTAATTGTTTCTTCATGCGAAAATAAGATGTATACCTTCTTGTTGGCGCTTGTTTCATGTTGTTTATCAATGCTTAACTTGCGCGCCTATGATTAGATCTAAGATGCGCCTATTGTAAACCCTTAGACGGGTTGATGGGGTTGAAAGCATCATCTAGTATAGATCAAATTAGTCTGATCAGACCATCTGACAGCCTAGATGGGTTGACCAGATAGCACCTGTGCGCAAGCACGAGGTGGCTATAGGTTGACTGCATCAAAGGCGTGTAGCGAGGTCTGGTTGAGACGACTAATGAACACACATGAGTTAGGCCCGGGGTCACACCCGCTTGCCAGAACTCATGAGGGTTGTTCAGCCCTTGGCGCATGCATGGTTGACCATTAGGTCAATTCGAGTCAGTTAGGACTTGGTGCATGCAAGGGCATGGATCTAACTAGATTGATGAGTGGATCCCTATCAATGGACCGTTGTAAGGTTGTAGGGCAGATAAGAAAATTAAAATTGATGCCAATGGGTTTTCAAAATTTTTATTTTCTTTGTAATGGATCACATGTTGATTGAATGATGCCATGATGCTTGTTTATTTAATCTTATGTGGGTTGCCCTTTTAATGTGTGCTGTGCTGGGGCCTGCGAGCCTGGTAAATTGTAAATTATTATTTTTGTGATCTGCGAATCACATTTTTAATTAATTTACTGTATAATTGACCTGCGAGTCAAGCTTGTCTAGATAGATTAAAATGTATTTTAATTAGACAAGATCACAAAAGCACACATCGCAGAGGCGCATTCACCTGGTGGGCGCACCTGAGCTGCCATGAGCGCTAGGGCCCTGGGTTGGACCAGATGAGATGCAAAAGACCCAAGAAGAGCAAGTGAAGACTTAAGTTGATTTAAGGTCTTACTTAGGCTCTATGGGCTTTTACCACATAAGATCCATGCTTTCTTTTATTGTCTAAATACTTAGAATTGCATGAGTTATTTATCTTCTGCTATAGCCATAGGATTTGCCTGATAGTAAGAAGATAAAAGACCGTTAAAATCCAACGCTAAAATATCAAGCACGTAATGCCTTCTGGCGCGAAACCTCACTGTTCTGACTATCGTTGGGGCCGTGTTGTACCCACTCAGTGGGCACGCCCATCTATCTTCAGACGGTGTGTGATTTCACCTGCGTGTTACAGAGAAGGGATTTATCGCTTCTCGTTGCTCAGCATAACACGTGGTGGTCCAGGGAGTAGGTCAGGTCAGCTTGACCATGTAGGCTACATATGGGGCATATGGTAACTATATGGAGGCAGCCATCTGTGGGGTCAGAGACTGTGTTGTACCAACTCAGTTGGCACAGTCTGCTGGATTGCCCAGATGAAGGGGAATCGCACGGGTTGGCGATTGGCAGGGAATGCCTACCAGAGATTAGTGCTTGTACTCTCTGTGCATCCTATCTCGCCTGAGCGGGACGCAGAGACCAAGTATGAAATCTGGATCCCATCTCACTAAAAGAGTGTTACTCTTTCGGACTGTTTTAATGGATTTTTCAGTCAGATAAAATAGTGAGAAAAGAATCTTTCTTAAGTCCTGGATTGATTCTAAACATTGATACTGACCTTGCTGTTCTTGCATTGTTGTAGATTCCTGCAGCAACGAACACCATGAGCTTCAATGTGCGATCCCTACTGGAAAGGGAGAAGTTTGCTGGGCCAAACTTCTCAGACTGGTTCGGACACCTTAAGATCGTTCTTAAGGCAGAGAGGAAACTGTATGTCCTCGAGACGGCTGTGCCGCCTCAACCCGCTGCGAACGCCGCAAGGGCGGTTCGTGAAGCCTATGAAAAGCATGTCAATGATAGCATTGATGTCGCTTGCCTGATGCTAGCATCTATGACGCCACCGCTGCAGCGTCAGCATGAGGACATGTCTGCTATAGAAATTATAGCAAACCTCAAGATGTTGTATGCTGCACAGGCGAGGACTGAGCGCTATAATTTGACCAAGCTTTTCTTTCAGAGCAAACTGGCTGAAGGGAGCCCAGTGGGAGCTCACGTGCTCAAGATGATTGGGCACAAAGAGGCTCTCGAGAAACTGGGGCATACCATCAATCAGGAGCTTGCTGTAGACATTATTCTGTAGTCTCTCCCGCCCTCTTTCGATGCGTTCATTATTAACTTTAATATGAACAAAATCGATTGTACTCCGGCAGAGCTGCTGAATATGCTCTTGACTACGGAGGAAACTCTGAAAGGAAAGCCTTCAACCTCTGTCTTAATGTTCCCTTCCAGGAACAAGAAGAAGGGGAAGAAGGGCAAAGCCCCTGTCAAGAACTACAGTAAGGCTCTGAAACAAAAGGTCAAGCGGTCGAAGGACAACAGGTGTTTCCACTGTGGCCAGCTGGGTCACTGGAAAAAGGACTGTAAAGCGCTCCAAGGAGACAAGAAGGGAAGCATCGCTTCTGGCTCAGGTATATTTGTGACTGAAGTCATGATATCCTCTTCTTCTATTTCATGGGTGTTGGACACTGCATGTGGAGTTCACATTTGTTCAAATGTACAGGAACTCAAGAGAAGAAGGCAGGTGGGACAGCATGAGGTGGACCTACGAGTTGGAAACGGGGCACGGGTTGCTGCTGTTGCTGTAGGAACTTATTTCATCTCATTACCATCTGGATTTGTATTAGAACTGGATAATTGTTATTTTGTTCCAAGTATTACTAAAAATATTATCTCGATTCCTGCTCTTGTCAGGAAAGGATTTGCCTTTGAATGTAATATTTCAAAGTGTGTTCTATCTTATGATAATATTGTTTATGCTTCTGGATCAATTAACAATGGGTTATTCATGTTGGACATGGAATGTTCTATACAAAATATTGATAATAAGAAAGCCAAGTATGCTGATGACAGCACCTTGCTATGGCATAGTCGTTTAGGCCATATTAACAAGAAGCGCATTAAGCGGTTGCATGATCATGGACTGCTGGGATCATTCTCCTATGAGGAGATTGATACATGCAAAGCTTGTTTAATGGGTAAAATGACGAAGGCTCCTCTTCCTAACAAAGGTCAAAGGGCTTCGAGTTTACTTGACCTTATACACAGTGATGTGTGTGGGCCATTTAGTAAACATGCCAGAGGTGGCTATTCATACTTCATTACCTTTACTGATGATTTCAGTAGGTATGGATATGTCTATCTAATGAGACATAAAAGTGAATCTTTTGACAAGTTCAAAGAATTCAAAAATGAAGTACAGAATCAGCTAGGCCGAAATATCAAGGCACTTCGCTCAGATCGAGGTGGAGAATACCTAAGTCGTGAGTTTACTGACTATCTGAAGGAGTGTGGGATTATCTCACAGCTCACTCCGCCAGGAACACCGCAATGGAATGGTGTGTCTGAGAGGAGGAACAGAACCTTATTGGATATGGTTCGTTCAATGATGAGTCAGGCTACTCTACCTTACTCCTTTTGGGGATTTGCACTGGAAACAGCTGCAAAGGTACTAAACCGAGTGCCATCCAAGGCAGTTTCAAAGACTCCATATGAGTTATGGTATGGGGAAACAGCCGAGTTTGACATTTATTAAGATCTGGGGTTGCGAGGCTTATGTCAAAAAGCTCGCCTCTGGGAAACTGGAGAGCAGATCTGAAAAATGCATCTTTGTCGGTTACCCTAAGGAAACTAAGGGTTATTATTTCTACGATCCCAAAGAGAACAAAGTATTTGTTGCTCGGACGGCAATATTTCTTGAGAAGGAATTTCTTCTGCAAGAAGCCAGAGGGAGAGAAATAAAGTTGGATGAGAATCCAGAGGAAGGACAAAGTAGTCAAGCACAGTTGGATGAGCCTGAGCCAGTTGAACAGGTTACTGAACAACCTGAGGCTCAGATATCACGGGAACCGCGTAGATCGGGAAGGATCCGTCGACAGCCTGAGCGCTATGACGGAGTCTACATCATTGATCATGATGAACCCCTCACTTATGCGGATGCGGTCAGTGGACCGGAATCAGCTAGATGGCTTGAAGCTATGCGAGCCGAGATGGACTCCATGTCAGATAATCAAGTCTGGGATTTGGTTGATCCGCCTCCGGGAGTAATCCCTATAGGCTGTAAATGGATCTTCAAAAAGAAGATTGACATGGATGGTAACGTGGTTACCTATAAAGGCAGGCTAGTAGCGAAAGGTTTCAAACAAATCTACGGGATAGATTATGATGAAACTTTCTCTCCTGTAGCCATGTTTAAGTCTATTCGGATTCTTTTCGCGATAGCTGCATATTACGATTATGAGATCTGGCAGATGGATGTGAAGACGACTTTCCTTAATGGAAAACTGGATGAGGATGTGTATATGACACAACCTGAAGGTTTCACTAATCCATCAGATCGTCATAAAATATGCAAACTAAAGAAGTCCATTTATGGACTTAAACAAGCATCTAGAAGCTGGAATATTCGTTTTGATGAATCAATCTCTGAGTTTGGTTTCATCAAGAACGAAGATGACCCGTGTGTATATAAGAGGTTTAGTGGGAGCGTGATTACTTTCCTAGCCCTCTACGTCGATGATATCTTAATCATTGGAAATGATATTCCTGAACTGCATGCTGTTAAGGCATGGTTAGGAAAATGTTTCCAGATGAAAGATCTAGGAGAAGCAGCCTATGTATTAGGTGTGAAGATCTACAGGGATAGATCTAAGAGGCTTCTCGGGCTGTGCCAGAGTACTTACATCGATAAAGTCCTGGAGAGATTTCATTTAGAGAATTCTAAAAGAGGATATCTTCCAGTCAGACATGGTCTGAATCTTTCGAAGAGTCAGTGTCCACAAACACAGACTGAGAAAGATGAAATGGACAATACGCCTTATGCTTCGGCTATTGGGTCCATAATGTATGCGATGTTGTGTACTCGCCCAGACGTCGCTTACGGGTTAAGCGTCACCAGTCGATTCCAAAGTAATCCAGGTCAGGCACACTGGATTGCAGTCAAGAACATTTTAAAATATCTGCGGAGGACCAAAGATATGTTCTTGATATATGGTGGTCAGGAAGAACTCAGTATAGAAGGATATACTGACGCTTCGTTCCAGTCGGACCAGGATGATTTCCGATCGCAATCAGGCTATGTTTTTAGCTTGAATGGAGGAGCAGTGGTGTGGAAAAGTTTCAAACAGTCAACTGTTGCTGATTCCACAACAGAAGCCGAGTATGTTGCAGCCTCGGAAGCATCCAAGGAGGCAGTGTGGATTCGTAAGTTCATTCAGGAACTTGGTGTTGTTCCTTCAAGTGCAGATCCTTTGGTTATCTTTTGTGATAACACTGGAGCAATCGCACAAGCAAAGGAACCACGGTCGCACCAGAAGTCCAAGCACATATAGAGACGGTTTCACTTGATCCGGGAGATCATTGATCGAGGCGAGATCAAAATCTGCAAGGTTCATACAGATGACAATCTGGCTGACCCGCTTACCAAGCCTCTGGCGCAGCAGAAGCATGAGAAGCATTGTAATAATATGGGTTTGAGATTTCTCAACCATTAGATTAAGTGCAAGTGGGAGATTGTTGGGGTATGCCCTTAAGGCTAATGTTTGAGACATTGGGATTGTATCAGTATCATGTATATAAACTTTTATGTTTATAAAGGCAATGGTTGTTATTCAGTTTGTTACATTGTCTGCTGCAATAAGTGTACTTCTGAATAATGTCTCAATGCTGTTCAGCTAGGCTGACATGCTGTATTGTCCTTAGTCGAGATATCTTGGTGAACTTGAGACAGCCTTGATATGATTGAGACTAATATGTGTTCTAATCTTATAGGGTGCTTCGAGCATGGAATAAGATGTAGACTCATGGGTACATTGGATGTACTGGACAGACCCTACTAGGATATTCAATTGCTTGTCACAATGTGAATAATCCTTGTTTGCATCAAGTGGCACATGTCCTCTGACTTGAGATCACTTGTGTTTCTAAATGAAGATTGTCATTGTTTTGAGATAGTTCGATATCATTTGAAACATAATGGTTATAGACTATCTTGGATAATGATCATGAGTCAGGTTGGGACACTAGTGATAGATATAGGATTGCTGTCTCCGTGTTGAAGGAGTGTGATGTTCTATAGGGGCCCCCTAGATGAGATGATTGAGAAAGTGTATGGCCATACCCAGGTGACTATGTTCATCTGATCTAATCATGCTCATCATATTGGAGTTACAAGCTTGACCTGCTTGTCCAATAAGAACATCCAGTGGCAAAGGATACATGCATGCCTTGTGAAGTTGATTCACACTTGTGCTATGGTTTGGGTGTAGTCTTGGAAGACTCTTTCCTTTATATCGGAAGACAGTGATGTGTTGCTAGATACCCCTCACTGATCGTGATAACGTAAGTTATCGTTACCGACATTTAAAGGAAACCCTCAGGGTCGCACAATTTGATGATATGGCTTTCTTATGTCAGATCGTGTGGACTGAATTGTTTTGGTTCAGTTAAAAGGAGTTTAGACTCTGATTGTAAGTGAGATCTGGTCTGATCATGTTTGTTTGATTAGAGCTTTAGATCGATAAGCTTTGATCGAGAGTAATGATGCTAGATCGGTGAGATCAAGTGCATCTGGATATGAATGGTTAGATCTGGAACCTTCTTGGTTCATATTAGATTTAGACCATGGCATGTCTTGGTTTGGTCTTGGTTTGATTTGGTCGTTGAACCAAAGTCAATTGAACCGGTTCAAGAGTGTGAACGCATGGTTCAAGTAATTAGGCGTTTTGATTAGTTCACTAAGCGTGAACGCGCGAGAGTGAAGGCTTACCATATTTGGAAGCCTCAACGCCTCAACGCCATAAGCCAAGAAAACGCCTTTGCTTCAATGCTTCTCTCTTGGGCGAAGGAGAGCTCTTGAGTGTGTATCATCGCCGAGAGTGAAGAGGAGGTATTCGGCAAGCCAAGAAGACATCCAAGGATTCTCCTTCAAGCGATTAGGACTCTTGAAGCCCTTTGCTAGCACAAAGGACGACAAGGAGAAAGCCAACTTCTTCTTGTGTGCGCGCCTTTTGGAGGAGATCAATTTTGTTCTCTACTTCCAAGTCGCCATCTTCCTCATGGCTATGGTATGATTCGATTTAAGATATATGCAATTTCAAGTTGATCATATATGATGCATGCGATTCTTGAAGCCCTATTTCCGCCCATGCAAAAGGCTTCCATAAGCGCATGTTTAGGGTTTCGCCCCCCCCCCCCCCCTCTTGAAAGGGGTCCTTCACGCAAGTGCATGGATACTCAAAGTAATAATTAAGATACCAAACCACAGAGACCTCGTTTGTCAAGTACTGAATAATCAATTTCTCACTAGCTAGGCAACCGAAAATATGAAAGTAAACTATCGAAAGCTACACGAAAATATTAGAGAGAGAAACTAGGACTAGGGTTTCATCCATCTTAATTTTCATGACTAGATATGAATAGATGTTTGTCAGTCAAATTTTATCATGATAAAGATATAATTTACTTTATAAAGAAATCATCTCGCTTTCGCATAGACAATTTACAAAGAACCGATCCTCACTTTCATGCAAGATCTATTCAATGCTGAAGATAAGTAAATCATTGATGAAGAACTCAAGGATCATTTTCATGCATCCGAATTCTAAATCAATCATCTCAAGTGAAAATTATATACTTTCATACTATAATTTTCACAAGTTCTACTTAAGGTTCTCCAACAATCTAATACTTGATTTCTCACAGTATCGTCATGTTTATTACAATAACTCAATCCTAGATTCAGATTATTAACATGACGTTAATCTTCTAAAATCGAGAAATAAGAACAAACCTAATTTCTTACGATGAGTTCCTAACATTCAATTTTAGGGTTCCAAGTCCTTAGCAAATCACTTTTCAGTCCATATTGCAAAAACTCTAAAACATGCTAACAATATGAATCTATGGAGAATTAAAGGCAATCATCACATAAGTAGAATTATCATAGTAAAATCATCATGACGAAAGTAAAAATAATCTAATCATTAAGAAATTGAAGGGAATTTCTCTCCCATGTCCCAAAAAGAGTTTAAGCTAGCATAGTTGAAGAATTACAATAATCCATAGTATCAGAGGATCAGAAATCGAAGAGAAAGGGGAAAACAACTTTATAGCCCGGCTGTAATAGAAATTACAGCTGTGTCTTCAAGTGAAGAGCCTCCAAACTGGTTTTGTTGAACCAATGATAGAAGTGCAGGCTTTATCTCAAAATTGTTGGCTTCCACATTCAGGCGAGCAATACCTGATTGTAAGTGTTGTATAGATGGAGCAGCATAATCTCTCAAAGTCCTATTGTTGTTGTTCCTTGTAGCCAGAGGTACTTGGGCATTTTCCATATTCAAAGGTGAAGTTTTCAAGATCTTGATCACACAAATCACCTGCTCTTAAGCATCTTTGCATAAAAAATTATCAGAGACAGTGATAAAGCTTAAGAAAGGAATAGCAAAAATAAAAATCAAAAATAAGAAAAAAAAATGCTTTGTCTCCTAACTTTCAGAAATTTGTTAATATTGACCGAAGCTCCCCGGCAATGGCACCAAAAACTTGATACGCACCGCAAGCGCACAGTGTTATCAAAGTAATATAAAAGATTGTCGATCCCACATGGAGCTAGGTCAAGTATCAACTATTCTGTTATTTAGAAGCTAAACAATCCTATTTTGGTGTTTTGAGAATAAAGTAAACTAACTCAACTATCAATAAAATAGGAAAAGGAATGATAAAAACATAAAGGGCGTCTGATTGAGAGATATTAGGACTACGGAATTCACCACATTGACTGATCTATCTGAACTAGAATTTAGTTGATGCATGAGTTTATCATTTTGCATAAGGAATCTTTCCAAAGTTACAGGATGCCCCCTCTCGGTGGTACACCCCTTTGCTTATCCGGAACAGTCTCCGACTCTCGTGGTGCATTGTTCCAGATAAACCCAATGAGTTCTATGAAAAATTATGTTGCCCTCGAGTGAAAACCAAGCACTCTCGTGTCATGGATTCATAAGTTTTACCTAGGGGTTCCTCCGCCACGATCCTCCTCTCGGTATGAATCGTGTCAGCTAAAACACAATACTACGTGATCAAGGTAATATTATGAAATCAATGCTACTAAGTAAAATATGCTCAGATAATACTCAAAACATCACGAGAGTTTAGTACATACAATAGATCAAATCAAAGGGCTTCATCCGAGCCCCAAATAAAGGTTTATGCTACAAAAGCCATACAAATTCGCATAGATATCTCAAATCGACAAATAAAACTAGAAACAAAGATAAAGGAGAGGTAGGAGAAGATGATGCGAATGATCACTCAAAGTTTCGTGAAGATCTATTGCGAAATCAATCCAAAATCCTCTCTGGGAAAACCTTGTTGCCTGCCCTACTCGCCCTCTGCCACTTGAGCGCCGATTTCTCATCCAATAGGGCACAAAAAAGATGGCTTTTATATCCAAAAGATTTGCCTCTCTGTTAGCTTTCCAAAACATATTTTTCCATATTTGTCTGAGTTTTATTCGGCCCAGAATCGAAGAAAAACCGAGTGTGGGTCGGTCTACTCGCCCTAACTCGCCTTTCCCTCGATTGCTCTCCGATTTGGCAATAAGAATTGGAGCTTTTATATTCTTTGTGTTCGCCTTCGAATAAGCTTTCCAAAGCGTCCTCACTTGCCAAATTTGGACATCAAACGGGCTCAAAATAGCTAAAAATCCGATTGGATGTCAGGCTACTTGGTAAGAATCACCGGTGAACCTCGTGGGGTTCACCTGGCTGTGATGTGTTCTGTGAAGTTTGGCTGAAAGAAACGCGGAGAACCGCTATGCTTTGTTCTGTGCAGTTCTCGGCCTAAAGGGATACTGGTGAACCCCGCGGGGTTCACCCGGTCGTGCTTCTCTCTATGAGGTTTCTGCTGGTTCGCGACTGGTTTGGTGAACCCCATGGGATTCACCTGGCCGTATTTTTCAGGCTAATTCCGTTTAAGCCCAAATTTGACGTGTAGCCTTGTCTCATTACTAGAAATCACTCTATGACTTTAGAATCTTCAAATAACTTCTAGAAATGAGTGATTTTATCTGAAATTGCATAAAGACAAGGAAAAGTGAAGATTCCGAACAAAGCAAGTAAATAAGCCTGAATATTACATAAAAGCATCAGAATATGTCTTGTTTTCAGATAAAATGATATCAGAAAATACTACCAAAATGCAAGGCATCAAGATTACAGCCCATGAAATCTATTACGACGGGGCCGTAATCTACGCGAATCTTTCTATATAAAATTGTCCCAAAATACGGCAGTGCTTAGAAATTACGGCAGTGTTGTGGTTTGTTCTATAGGTGCAGTGAAACCACGGTACCATAATTTTGATTACGGCCCCACCGTATTTTGTTGTGAAGCTCCAATCTTCGTGAAATTTGACATGCAATCTTCTATTGATGGTGGGAATTCATCCATGCCTCTGAATGTGCTTGAAAACGCCTAAAAATAATGTCTTTTTACCTGAAAATCATCAAAAACTAGAAAATGTGTAGATTCGGCAATATTTAATAAAAAAGACATAAAAATAAGCAAAAGAACATGAATATGACACAAAAATACTCATGAAATGGCACGAAATTTACTATAAATTTTGGTGTCATCAGCTTGATACTTTTAAGATAATAATATTGAGTAAGTGTTTCGTCAAGCCAATGTCTTTATTATGCACAATATTTATAAAAGAAAGAGGTACAACTTTTTATAAGTAAAACTATTTTATAAACTTTTATCTAATTTTAATATAAGTATTCTTTGTTGATACAATTAATGTGGGTCATACATTATTATAATTAAATGTATATGAGTATCTTTAATTTTGGACTTACTAATGTGATCAATTAAGAAATCAATTATTATGACTAAAATTATCTCAACTGTATAGAATATTATTTTGTATAGACACCTAGAAATTATTTCTATTTTTGTGATAGGTTAGAAATAGAAATAATAATAATTTATGTCGTGGTCCCCGTAGACGTGTGTTTCTTTTAATTAATTAATAAAGAGTTTTCTCTTTTAAGAAATCTCCTTCCCCTGTCTATATAGGTGGGCCTTGTCAGTCAAACTATGATGTTTTTTGCTTGGAGTCTAGGAAACACAAAGTCTGTGGAAGATCAGGACAATGCTCTTAAACTCCATAACTTATGGATTCTTAAGGTACGTTGCCACTTCAAATACAATTTATCAATGTTTTAACATAGAGTTTTATGTTGTGTTAATTATCACAATCTTTAGTTGATCCAACAATTGGTATTAGAGCGGACTTTGTGTTGATTCATTGAGAATATTAGAAATTTTGTCTTAATCATAATATTTTGATCTATCATTTTGAACGCATGCATATTATGTACATTATTATTTTACTTATGCCCTATTTCATATCATCACAAATTGCTAAGGATTTTGCCTAAATCTAAACCCCGCTAGTCGCTGGCGTCATTCGTAAAGCCAATGCTAGTTGACGTAGGTGGAGTCAGCATCGGCACAATCATTTCTACCCTATTTTGGATTGATGCATGATTAGGGCTTCTGCCCTAATCCTTGTCCACCTCTCAAATTGATTCTGCCGTTAGACAAATTGATGTTTCTGGTGAGGGCGAGTGGCTTGAGAGATGGCATTTGTCGTGTGTCTAGTGGCATGCGTCTGTTGGGGTTCAACATGTGTCTGGTGACATTCGACATGCTTCGGGCAATGGAAAGGCGGCAGTGATTCCTGGCAAGTCGTCATACAACAAACTTAGGGCTTTGGCCCTGATCCATTGAGCATGTAACCGCGATTCACTGACATGTCCATTTCAGAGTGAGCAAATGCCAATCGTGCCTCTAGCATTCAGTGCTGGTGAAAGCGTCTAGGCGGCTGCTATAAGCAATTGAGAGAATCGATCCTGTCTTATCCTTGTTTGCCTCTCGAATCGATTTTGCCATTCGGCAAATCGTTGCTGCTAGTGACACGGGTGGCATGTCGTGCTTTGTAGTGTGCGGTTCACGACTGCTAGAGAAGGCATACGAGGGCGACAGTTGCGGACGTGACTTGCATGCAGCACTGACGATTATGGCCGCATGTTCATTTACTGCCAAGCCTGGCATGCAGTTGTGAGTTGGGTGAGCAGAATTGGGGGTGAGACATCAGTGGTGTTTAGGGCAAATGCTTGTGCTCGCGGGTTTGTGAGTGGAGGTGTGATGCAGCGGAAGACTTGGCCCCTGATGATAAGATAGAAAATTTCGCCCACACAAAATTTTTTGCTCATCATGGTCGTGAAGATGATCACGGCCTGCTCGTGAAGTGTTCGGCAGAAGACGAGACATCGCCGAAAGACATCACGTCCATGAAGATGATCACAGCCTGCACGTAATGACTTATCACGCCCATAACCAAGGTCACGGTCCAGCCGTGAAGCCTTCTGTGAAGTTCAAAAAAATCGCTGGAACAGATCACAACCGTAAAGATGATCATGACCAACCTATGTCTGTGAAGTTCAAAAAAATCACCAAAAGAGATCACACCCGTGAAGATGATCATGGCCAGCCTGTGAAGTCTTCTATGGATTTCCAGCATCTTCATCACGCCCGTGAAGATGATCATAGCTCGTCTGTAAAGTCTTATGTGGATTTCCAACATCCTCATCACACCCGTGAAGATGATCATAGCCCGCCTGTGAAGTCTTCTATGGATTTCCAGCATCCAGATCATGCCCGTAATTATGATCATGGCTAGCCCGTAATGTCTCTAGAAGATCATCACGGCCGTAATCAGTTTCACGGCTAGCCCGTGAAGTCACCGCATCCAGACGAAAAAGACGAGTCTCTCCAACGCGAACGACATCACGGCCGTGAAGACATTCACGGCCGGCCCGTGAAGTGCCCAAAAGGGCTCGAATAGGCCATTTCGAAGGCCCTTTGACGCTCACTCCATCCCAGCATACCTCCAGAGCAATATATGGGGGTTATTAGCCCATCCTTTGCCCATACAGAGCCAATACAACCAATGGGTTCACTCCCACGAAGGACCAAAGAACCAACTCCTGGCCGGTACAATAACATGCTATCTGATACGTCCGCAAGTGCACGGATTTATCGAAGTAATAAAAAGATTATCGTTCCCAACGAGGATCAGGTGGTCAAGTACCGATTACACGGTCGATCTATATCTAGATGAATCAAATTTATGGTTTTTGTTTTTGAAAACTTCTAAATACGATAAAAAGAAACAGACACAATGTTTTAGGTAAAAATCAATTTGGATAGATTTAGGATTCGGGGTTTCACCATGTTGACAAATATGAATTTAATAAAAATAAATCTTTAAACAAAAAATTATAGTTTTCAAAGAGATTTTTCCTAGGGTAAAGATTACCTCCTCCCGAAGCGTAATCCGGTACTTAGTTATACTAATCCCCTACTATCGTGACAATTAATGTAACTAAGCCCATTAAGTTCTATGAAAAACCATGAAATCCTTCAAACGAATCCAAACTACTCTCGTGATCTGATATGTAGGTTTGAAAAGAATAGTTCCAACGTTGCGATTCACCTCTCGGTCCTTCTCGCAACGTCTAAGACGTAAAATTACTTGATCAGGGTAAATTACGGAATAGACACAATTCTAATCAAATCAAATCTATAAAATTCATGATAAAGATTTAAAACAATATATTTAATCCATAAATTGTCAACGGGCTAATTCCCAAATCCAGAAAATAGGTTTAAGCAAACATATTCTTTGAATACAACATGTTTAGTGATGAATTCAACATGTAATGTCTCGAAAATAATGTAAAAAGACACTAGGACAGTGATTAGAACTCTTCCCCTCGATCTGGAGACGAAGAAGAAGTGATCAAACCCCTCTTTTGCGTGATCTTTCACTGCAATTCTACCTTGGAAGTGATTTTCGCCGTCGCTGCCACCTCCCTTCATTTTCGTGCATAGAAGCCCCCGAAACCCTTCCAAAACCCTTCCTTTTATAGTCTAATCAGTATAGAACCCATCTAGGAAAGTTTCTGGAGAGTTTGGTTCAATTCTGGTTCAGTTTGGAGTCAAATCGAGTGAGAAACACGAAAGGCGGACATTTTCACGGTCCGTAATGAGTTTACGGCCAAGGCCGTAATTCTGTCTGTGAATAAGCCCTTTTGTACACTGAAAGTTTCATGGACTATGATGGATTCACGGCCTCACCCGTGAAAGTTTCTATGCACTATTTAACTTAGCCGATTTTCTTCGCCCTTCGAACGCAAAATTACGGCCAAGGCCATGAAAGTCGCGTTCTTCACTGTTTTCGCTCCAAATTTGATGTGTAAGCTCGTAATCTCCTCGGGAATCGTATTATGACTTCAAATCTCCCAAAATCCATCATTTTTGAGCTATTTTACCTACATTTTCAGAAAAACCAAGAAAAGTAAAGATCCTATACAAAGTGAAGTAAAAACACTAAAAACTGCATAAAATTATTCAATTAAGCCCAAAATATGATCTAAAATATAGGCAAAAACATGATGTAAATGCAACTCATCAAAAATACTCTAGACTTAAAATTTTTCTTGTCCTCAAGCAATACCTCGATATGTATAAAGAATGTAAAGATAAGGAACACTCATTTGTTTTTGCCCCTAATAACATCCTTAGTCCACAAATTAAATAAACAATCTTTCAAACTCAAGTAATTCAAGAAGAATCATAATAGAAATAAATTCTCAAGAGTTTACAATCCAAGAAAGATAAAATTCACAATTCATGTCATATCATTCATTTTTCACGTACTAAGTACCAAATACTCTCAATTTAATAAATCTATCTTACTTAGCAGACAAAAATTTATTTCAAGAATCTTGGTGATGTTAAAGATAACAGATTTTTAATATAATTTAGTCCTTAAACTGTCATATGCTATTTACCGTTAGCATCATAACATTGTTTAAAGTATACCACAGAGTAGTATAATTTAACTCATAGTCTCAATCATGAAAGTCAGCGGAGTTGTCCACTTAACCTACAACTTTCTCTTTTTCTCTTTTTTTTATTCTCTCTCCTTTTTTTTTATTAGACTTCAACTCATGTCTTTAGTACCACTGCCAATTTTTTGCAGTGCCAAGTAGAGGACTCTTTTCTCTCTCTTTTTTTCTCTCTTTTTTTTTTAATTTCTGGAGAAAGTCGGTCAGTGGCATGGTATTTAAATCATTGTTGATCTTTCTACAAGAGGGTTAAATATTTGTTTTAAAAATTCTCCCTTTGTTACTTGATCACAACAGATTTAAAGTATACCAAACGATGGTATAATATAACTCATGACTTAAGATTTCTCAACTAGAGGAGTTGGAGGAAATCTCAGTTAAATAAATATCACCAAATTTCTATTCATAAAAATTTTCATTAAGCAAAAATAGATAAATTTAACTTCAAGTATAAAGATACTATGCATGTGTCGCATGAACATATAACAATTCACATATGCATTTTATCAATACCAAAATTGAGTTTACTTAACAATCTAAGTCTACATGAAATTTCAAAAATTTCCTAAGTCATCAAATCAATCACTAAAAATGTTTCCTAAGTTCAAAATTAAGGATAAAACAAAATTGATTATTCCTTAATAATCATAAACATTCAAAATACATACCTATAAAGCATGAATACAATCAAAATACATGAAGACACCATAGACTTAAATTCTTGCATATACATAGACATTAAAATCAATGAATCATAGATTTCAGAAAAAATGTTGCAAGAGTTCCCTTTATAATGTAGGCGAAAACCTGTTTAGTTATATCAAAAGATGAAAACATGACCCCGAAAAATCTAGAAACTATATCACATTAAAGATAATCATATTTTACAATGTAAACAAGTTTCAAACATTAAATATCATCATGTTTCACTATCAAAATCATATTAACCATACTTACAAAGAAAATGTCGTCATCACTGTCGGTATATGATTCACGGCTGCACCCGTGATTGTTTCGTTTGACATCTATTCTTTCATATAAAAATTCTCCAAAAATTCCTACAATTAAAACAACTTATCAGAAGATTTTCCATCAATAAGAATTCATCAATACATGTTGCAAAAACTCCTAAAAATTTAAATAAAATCAAAAACCAAAAACTAAGAATGCAAAAATTAATGAATTTCAAAAACTTTGGGCTGCCTCCCAAAAGCGCTTGTTTAAGGTCATTAGCTTGACCGCAGCTTCATGTCATGGTGGAGTTGGTGAATCTGTGCCATAGTAGAGAGCATATAATCTTCTTCTTTTCCTTCGTCTCATGGGTGTGTCCACCAAATATATTCAGTTAAATAGGTGGATCGATGTCGTAGTGTCCAGTACATGCATACAAAAATAAAAGTTAAAGTCATGCAATGAGTACTCAATAATTTTTCTGTATTTATCCAAGAGTAATATCATGTTTTCTTCCCTTAGATTTATATCAGCAATTGGAAGAAGATTAGAATCAAAATCAAAGAATTCATACCTTCGATTGATAAAGAAGTTTTAAAATTTAATTTTGGGTTTTTCATTTATCTCAATGTCAATATGATCATGTGCCTCATGTGTTCTCTTCTTTTGGATACCTGTGGTTGGATTTGCATCAAATAATATTTCAATCATCTCATCATTATTATCCTTAAAATCATCTCCTTCATCATCTGTCATGCAAATTTCTAATGGATTTCTCTCAAGAAAAGGGATTGATGGTTCACATAGTAGTGGTGGTGTAATAAGCTCAGGATCCTCTTCCTCATCTTTTTCCTGAATTTCTTTCTCTTCAGTGGAGTGTTCCATCCTAACACTATCAAATTCACTCCCTTCTATATCACTACTTCTTATTTGAGGATCCTTAAATTCATCATCTTTCTTCTCACAAGACTCCAAAAGTTTAAATTTTTCTTCAAATATGTCCCAAGTATTTGTGTTGCAAGACACTTCATTATGTGAGAGGGGACTAGATGGCTGGTAAAGTGCTGAGGAAGGTATATCACAATCATCAAAATGTTCAAAATCATCAAAATTTGAAGAAGGTAAATCATAATCTGTGACTGGAGTCATGACTAATGATTGTTCCAACTCTACAAAATTATCAGATTTATCCTGGATTTCTTCCTCTATGTCTTTTTTATCAGTACCATATATTATAGTATGAATTTCCTCACTTTGTTTTCAAGCAAGGCTTCTAAGCTGGATTTTTGAGGTTCACTAAAATCTGATTGTGGAATAAATGTTGGGTAATTCTGATAAAGATAGTTTTGATGGTTCTCCCACCTTTGATTGCGAGTACTAGGGCAAGAGTTAAGGCATGGAGAAATCCCTAATTGACATTCAGTATAATAATGCCCATGACATCCACAAATATCACAAGTAATAGATTTAAAAATAGAATATTCCATGCTTAAAAAAAATCAGTGTGTTGAGTAGATGAATTTACCTTTGCTGCAAGTGATTGTAATGAATCTGTACCATATTTTCTTGTCATTGTCGGTGGCACATACCCCTGATTTGACCATTGACATTGGTTAAACATCATATTTAAAATAAAATTCAAAAAAATACGAGACATAAAACAGGAATGCAAAACAAAGGTTAAAATATGTAGTCTAGTGATTTTTGAGTTCTCCCGTTCATACAACGTGTTAGTCCAAAAAGAGAAAAATAAAATAAAATAACTATAAAAAAATACAAAAAATAAACATATCAAGAAAAACAAAAACAAAATTAAAATTAAAATTAAAATAAAAAAATGTCTAGTCTATAAATCTCACGATTAAATCGATATTGGCTAGCCTGATCCCTGGCAACGGCGCCAAAAACTTGATACGTTCACAAGTGCATAGATTTATTGAAGTAATAAAAAGATTATCGTTCCCAACGAGGATCAGGTGGTTAAGTACCGATTACACGGTCGATCTATATCTAAACGAATCAAATTTATGGTTTTTGTTTTTGAAAACTTCTAAATACAATAAAAAGAAACAGACACAGTGTTTTAGGTAAAAATCAATTTGGATAAATTTAGGATTCGGGGTTTTACCACGTTGACAAATATGAATTTAATAAAAATAAATCTTTAAACAGAAAATTATAGTTTTCAAAGGGATTTTTCTTAGGGTACAGATTACCTCCTTCCGAAGCATAATCCGGTAGTTAGTTACACTAATCCCCTACTCTCGTGACAATTAATGTAACTAAGCCTATTAAGTTCTATGAAAAACCATGAAATCCTTCAAACGAATCCAAACTACTCTCGTGATCAGATTCGTAGGTTTGAAAAGAATAGTTCCAACGTTGCGATTCACCTCTCGGTCCTTCTTGCAACGTCTAAGATGTAAAATTACTTGATCAGGGTAAATTATGGAATAGACACAATTATAATCAAATCAAATCTATAAAATTCATGATAAAGATTTAAAACAATATATTTAATCCATAAATTATCAACGGGCTACTTCCAAAATCCAGAAAATAGGTTTAAGCAAATATGTTATTTGAATACAGCATGTTTAGTGATGAATTGAACATGTAATGTCTCGAAAATAATGCAAAAAGACACTAAGACAGTGATTAGAACTCTTCCCCTCGATCTGGAGACGAAGAAGAAGTGATCAAACCCCTCCTTTGCATGATCTTTAACTGGAATTCTGCCCTGGAAGTGATTTTTGCTGTCGCCGCCGCCTCCCTTCGTTTTCGTGCGTAGTGTTGGGGTATGCCCTTAAGCCTAATGTTTGAGGCCTTGGGAATGTATCAGTATCATGTAATAAACTGTTATGTTTATAAAGGCATGGTTATTATTCAGTTAGCTACATTGTCTGCTGCAATATATGTTCTTCTGAATAATGTCTCAAAGCTGTTCAGCTAGGCTGACAGGCTATAATGTCCTTAGTCGATGTATCTTGGTGAACATGAGACAGCCTTGATATGGTTAAGACTAATATGTGTTCTAGTCTTATAGGATGCTTCGAGCATGGAATAAGATGTAGACTCATGGGTACATTGGATGTACTGGACAGACCCTACTAGGATGTTCAATTGTTTGTCGCAATGTGAATAATCTTTGAATATGACAAGTGGCACATTTCCTCTGACTTGAGATCACTTGTGTTTTCTAAATGATGATTGTCATTGTTTTGAGGTAGTTCAATATCATTTGAAACACAATGGTTATAGACTATCTTGGATAATGAGCTTGAGTCATGTTAGGGCACTAGTGATAGACATAGGATTGCCGTCTCCTTGTTTAAGGAGTGTGATGTTCTAAAGGGGCCCCCTGGATGAGATGATTGAGAAAAGTGTATGGCCATACCCAGGTGACTGTGTTCATCTGATCTAATCATGCTCATCATATTGGAGCTACAAGCTTGACACGCTTGTCCAATAAGAACATCCAGTGGCAAAGGAAACATGTATGCCTAGTGATGTGGATTCACACTTGTGCTGTGTTTTGGGTGTAGTCTTGGAAGACTCTTTCCTTTATATCGGGAGACAGTGATGTGTTGCTAGATACCCCTCACTGATCGTGATAACGTGAGTTATCGTTACCGACATTTAAAGGAAACCCTCAGGGTCGCACAATTTGATGATATGGCTTACTTAAGTCAGATCGAGTGGACTGAATTGTTCGGGTTCAGTTTAAAGGGATTTAATCTCTGATTGTGAGTGAGATCTGGTCTGATCATGTTTGATTGATTAGGGCTTGAGATCGGTAAGCTTCGATTGAGAGATTGGATGCTAGATCGATGAGATCAGGAGCATCAGGAGATCAACGGTCAGATCTGAGCCTTAGGGTTTATTTGAGATCTGGACTTGATTGCTTGGCTTAATTGGTCTCTGGACCAAACCAATTTGAACCGGCTCGTTTAATGAGCGCATGGTTCAAGGGGAGAGGAGTTGGCGACATGTTCACTTGGCGTGAACGTTGGAGCGAAGTGTGGTGGCTATTTTTAGTAACCACGATCTCCACTTGGAGATGTTGTTCACGACCGAATAGAGTGCTCTCTATTCTCGCCTCTCGCCCATATTCCTCTTGACGCTTTCGTGTGTGGCGACACCTTGAAGGTAGAGGAGGATTCGGCCAAGAGAAGGACATCTCATCTTTCCCTTTCACTCGACAAGGACCTCTTGGAACCTTGCTAGCACAAGGAGCACCAAGGGAGGAAGCAACATCATCTTGTGTGTGACGATTTGGAGGAGAGCTCTCTTGTTCTCTTGCTTCCAAGGCGCCTTCCATTATATGGCTTCGGTATGAGTTCATTTCATGCTTTAAAGTTGATCATAATACATGCTATGCGATTTTGAAAGCCCTAGATTCCGCTAGAATGTTATTGCGCCTCCTATTAGGGTTTTCGTCCCCCTTGTGTAGGGGACCTTCACGTAGAAACCCTTGAAACCCTTCCTTTTATAGTCTAATCAGTATAGAACCCATCTAGGAAAGTTTCTGGAGAGTTTGGTTCGATTCTGGTTCAGTTTGGAGTCAAATAGAGTGAGAAACACGAAAGGCGGACGTTTTTACGGTCCGTGATGAGTTTACGGCCAAGGTCATAATTCTGTCTGTGAATAAGCCATTTTGTACATAGAAAGTTTCACAGGCCGTGATGGATTCACGGCCTCACCTGTGAAAGTTTCTGTGCACTATTTAACTTAGCCGATTTTCTTCGCCCTTCGAACGCAAAATTACGGCCGACCCCAAAATTATGACCAAGGCCGTGAATGTCGCGTTCTTCACGGTTTTCGCTCCAAATTTGACGTATAAGCTCGTAATCTCTTCAGAAATCATATTATGGCTTCAAATCTCCCAAAATCCATCATTTTTGAGCTATTTTACCTACATTTTCATAAAAACCAAGAAAAGTGAAGATTCTATACAAAGTGAAGTAAAAACACTAAAAATTGCATAAAATTATTCAATTAAGCCCAAAATATGATCTAAAATATAGGCAAAAATATGATGTAAATGCAACTCATCACTATCCTACTCGGTGCAAGAGTCAGCCCACACCACCAAGCACCAACCCACCACCACCCACTTTTGCTGCTTCATCGCAGCCTGCTCCGAAATGGTTTAGATGGCCTATCCGGCCCAAGGCGTCCAACCCACTCACAACCCGTTCAAAGGTCTGGACCAGCTGCGAAAGATGTTGGGATTTGATTCCCTGTCAGTCTCTTGTCTTTTCTGCCAGCCCTTTGTCTTTTCTACTATGCTTTTCAACTTTTAGGATGTTGGGGAATTGTTAGAACCTTCCAGTAGCTTTTGTCATAGAGTTGGTAGGATTTATTTTGTCTCATCCTCCCTCCCTTATCTTATAAAAGGGAGGCAAGGGTCTAGCTTTGTTTTCAGCTCTTCTTGTGTGATAGATTAGCTTACGGTGTGCTTCGAGAGTGAGGTTGGTGTCACGACTCAAGAGTTTGTGGCGACATTAGAGTGACGAGCAAGGTGTGTGATCCTTGGCTCGGTCTCACTACCTCGCCTATCGGTTGTAATCATTCTCAATTTCCAAAAAGTAAATCACACCACCTCCAGTGGTTCAGGTTTGTCTATTTTCTATTTTTTCTGTGTTCTTATTGCATTTTTCCCCTTATCCACGAGCATCCATACGTCAGAGGCGTGGAACGTTCCCTTCTTTTTGGTGTGATCATAGGCGCATAGGCACACGAGCCAAGTCACCAAAAGTCTGCTGCCCCATAATGTGCTGTACTTAAAGACACTCGCTAAAGAGGTTAGTGAGTTTTTTTCCATATAATTGAGTGTCGTTGGTTCCTTTTGCATTGGTGTTGCACCGAAGCAAGTTTGACACTGTTTTCTCATGTTTCTTGCTGCTATTTTCCACACATTTTCACGTCCCTTATCTCCCGACCCTCTAACGTTTTTCGAGCATCGTCCCATACACCCTAGAGTACGCCACTAAGGACCAACTCACCTAGTAGTTGCATCAAGGTGCCTGCAGGATGTGTGTGGGGTAGACCCTCTTGTGCTAGTAGACTCGTGAGCGGATTCGAGTCCGCTTCATGCTCAGATCCGGGTGGCATAAGCAGCAGCTTTGGGTCGGGAGTGCTAGCAACTGCGGGTCAAGCGAGCTAACCCACAAGTGGGCCGCAACTAGGCTTATGGGCCTCGGCCTGAGCTACGCCCTCTGCTATTGTTGTGTTGTGCGCAGAAGCAGGGTTGCTACGTTGTTTTTGCTATTTGGGCCTAGTCGTCTAGGCTAACTTTTTCTGTTGTGTGTAAAAATAGTAGAGTGCTGTTTAGCCAGCTATGTTGTGCATCTGCTTCTAATCTAGGAACACACAGACACACAGATATATATATATATAATAAATTCAAACAATGACATAATTTATTTTTTTATTATTGCTTAAATAATAAAAAGTCTAAATTGAACTTATTATCAATATTTGATTACAACAATGAGAGTACCACTTAGAAGTTAATATTTATATCTAAATATGAAATATTAATGTTGTGTTGGGTATCTTGTTATGCACCCATCATTGTTTGAGTTTATTATTGTTTAATACTTGAATTTTATTTAAGTATGATTTGGAACTAATGAGAGTTTATTTTTCTTCAGCTATAAAATATGCTTCTAGTATTACTACTAATATTAATTCTATTCTCATGCTTAATGGCACAAATTTTAAAACATGGCAAGAGAACATTACCATTGTTCTCGGAGTCATGGATCTAGACCTTGCGCTAAGGGTGGAACGTCCTGCTGATCTTACCACTAGAAGTTCCTCTGATGATAAGAGGGAGTTGGAAAAATGGGACCATTCAAGTTGCATGAGTCTCATGATCATAAAATGTGCCATCCCAGCAGCATTCAGGGGCACTATGACTGATGAGGTGACTATAGCCAAAGGTTTTCTTGAAGAACTTGAGATGAAATTTGCCAAGAATGAGAAGGTTGAGACAAGTACATTGTTGGCAAATCTCATCTCTTTAAAGTATAAAGGCAAAGGGAACATCAGAGAGTATGTTATGGAAATATCTCACATTGCTTCAAACTGAAGGTACTAAAGTTAGAGTTGTCTGAAGATTTGCTTGTGCATTTAGTTTTGATTTCTCTTCCTACACAGTTTAGCTAGTCTAAGGTTAGCTACAATTGCCCAAAGGAGAAATAGATTCTTAATGAGTTAATTTCTCACTATGCGCAAGAGGAAGAAAAATTGAAGCAAGATAAGATAGAGAGTGCTCATTTGATCACTGCCTCAAAGCATAACAAAAGGAAAAAAAATAAAGAAGCTATAGTAAGTACACCACAAAAGAAGAAAAAGAATGAACAGACTTAAGTATTCACCTGTTTCTTCTGCAAAGGTGGTGGACATACTAAAAAGGACTGCACCAAGTTTCATGCTTAGCGTGTAAAGAAATGTATGCTTCTTGCTTTGGTTTTTTCTAAGGTTAATTTGATTGATGTACCAAGGCACACTTGGTGGATAGACTCACCTGCTACTACTCACATAAGTGTGTCTATGCAGGGTTGCCTCAATTGCTGAAAGCCAAATGATGCTGAAATATTCATCTATGTGGGCGATGGCAAGACTATTGAAGTTAAAGCAATATGTGATTTTATATTATCATTAAAGACAAGTTGTTATTTAGATTTGAATGAGACTTTTGTAGTATTTTAGAAGGAATTTAACTTGTATTCTTGTTTTGGATAAATTGGGTTATTGTTATTCATTTGGAGGTAGTAAATTCTCTTTATATAAAGATTCAAATCTTATTGCAACCGGTTTCTTAAGTTCTCTTGATAATCTATATATGCTTGATACAATTACTTAATTTAATGAAACCTTGCATGCTCGTGGTATAGAACAAAAATTAACAAATGAGAATTTCTCATTCATCTGACACAAAAGATTAAGTCATATCTCTAGATGGAGAATGGAAGGACTTGTGTCTGATAGAATTCTTGAGCCCCCTTGATTTTATACATTTTAAAATATATATTAATTATATAAAGGGGAAAGAAACAAACATAAAAAAGAAATTGGAACCCAACAGAACTTTAGACGTCTTAGAATTAATTCATACAAATATATGTGATCCATTCCCTTTGGTTTCTTGGAATGGTCAATGATATTTCATTACATTCATAGACGATTATTCCAGATATGACTACCTTTATCTTATTCATGAGAAGTCACAAGTATTGGACGTGTTCAAAAGTTTTAAGGTTGAAGTTGAGAATCAATTTGGCAAGTCAATTAAGAATGTCAGATCTAATCGTAGTGGTGAGTATTATGGCTGATATGACAGATCAGGAGAACAACGTCCAGGTCCTTTTGCTAAATTCCTAGAGGAGTGTGGTATCAACCCTCAATATACCATGCTTGGCTCACCCAGCATGAATGGAGTTGTTGAGAGACGAAATAGAACACTTAAAGATATGATAAAAAGTATGATTAGTTATTCGTCTTTACTAGAATCTCTCTAGGGAGAGACATTAAAGATTGCAGTTTATATTCTTTATAGAGTTCCAACTAAAGCAACTAATAAAACTCCTTATGACCTTTGGATAGGTAAGAAACCTAGCCTAAAACATTTACACACTTGGGGATGTCCAAGCAAGGCCTTACAGCCCAAATGAATGGAAATTAGCCTCCAGAACAATTAGTTGTTATTTTGTTAGTTATGCTGAATGGTGTGGGGGTTATAAGTTTTATGATCCCACTGATAGATTAATCTTTGAGATGAGAATTACTAAATTCTTTGAGGATGATGAGTTTGGGAGGGGAAATAATGAAGTAAAAGATTTTGTCTTTGAAGAGGAATTCATTACTCTTCCCTTATCACTAGTAAGAATGATCATATTTTACTTCATATGAATTAGCCCATTATGAGCAAATTTTGCTACTTTGTCGTAGCTTGCTTGTTGATGGTTTAGATGGGGATCGGCACAATAGGTCTAGTTGGCCTAGTAGGCCCAGCCGACCCATTCAACCTAAAAAAACTTTAGTTGGTAGGATTTTATGTGTTGCTTTAGTTGTTAGGAGGTTAGCATATTCTACCTGCCATGTCCTAGTTTGTTGTAACTACTATCTACCCTATTTGTCTTATTCCTAACCCACTTACCTTATTAAAGGGAGGCTAGGGATGTTGGTGTATATGCCCTGAAGACCAATGTATGGACATGGATAAGCATTGTTTGAATGTACTTTGATAGAACTATTACTCTTTGTATAGGCATGGTCGTTATTATGCAGACTTCTCTACCTGCGTTGATGTATTGAGTTGCATGTATAATGTCCCAGGAGTTTGGATTGGATCCATTCTCAAAAGAAATCCCCAGACAAGGTACCTTAGCAGATATGGGACAGCTTTGGTACATGTGAGACTGGTGTATGGGCTGGTTAAGTGTGGGGCACAGTAACGCAGACATACAGGTGCATTGGGTGCACTAGAGTGATCCACCGTGAGGATTGACTTGTCTAGTCAACAAGTCAATCTCACATGCAAGAGGTTTGCATTGATCCTTAGACTTGAGGTATTTATGTCTAGATTTGATGATGGGTATGCTTTGATACAGTCTTACGTCTCTCCGTAATTAGGAGACAAAAACGACTGTCATTGGGCATGTCATAAGTGTTAGGAAACCCTGGGGACATTTTACAATTTTTCAGAGTTATAGACATACATAAATTCAATGCACAGTGGAAGAATGTCCCCGAAACAGGCCGGTCCCAAAAACCCAGTGAAGATCACATACAAGAGAGTCAACACGATGAGTTAAGAAATACCTTAAGAGCGATTTGGAGTGATGCCGATATAGGCGCCCAAGTGTGCGCTCTCTGCAGTCTCACACACACGGATCTCTTGAGTTCTCTTCTTCCACGCCCGGTGCTAGCCTCGGGAAGAAGATCCAAGCCTTAGGGAGATGCTCTACTTCACTTGCGCCACCAAGAGAAAAGATGCGCCAAGAGAAGAAGGAGACAACCCAAGCCGCCAAGCACCAAAGCTCCTTGCGCCAAGAGGAAAGGAGGGAGAGGCTTGCGGCTATGGAAGAAGGAAGATGCGTCCTTGCTCTTAGCACTTGCCCCTCTTCTTGTGTTCACGCCTTCAAGGATTGATCACTCCACTTTAGAGGGGTCGGCTAGGTGCTCTTTTATAGGGAAAGAGGCGGATTATGAAAGGCTAGGATCAAGACAAGTGGGCGGCTAGGATGAGAAGGTTTGAGACAAGGAAAGTCTCCAAGACATTTCCATAATTCTCATTCAACCATTCCTTTTGTGCCCATGTCTTTCTTTGTGCGCCAAGGCCTAGCCTTGCGCCCCAAGTAATGCCATAGAGGCATTCATACCATAAGGGATTAAGGGGGAGGCGCTAATTGCTTCCTTATGAAGCAAATTGCGCCACTTCCTTTTAGCCCTTCTTCTCTTCATGACAACTTATTATTGGGCCTCATTGGATAATGAGCTAGCCCAAACTCCATTACATGGGTTGATTAAGCACTTGGATCCAATCCAATGCAACCCTAATCCAAATATGACCAACCATGGTCAAATACGGGTCAACCTGCCAAAAATGAAGTTTGGCTCCAATAATATTCTTCCATCTCATCAGGCCCATTGGCACTGATGAAATCTCCCAATTAGATCCGAGTTATCCAATAACTCGATCATAAGGCTTCCCGATCAATACGAGAACTCAAGTATCAAGGTGTGCGACCCTGTAGGTTCCTCTGACGCTGGCAGTGCTGACCAAAGGTCATCACAAGCAGTGAGTGGCACCTAGCAGTGCATCGCTGCTACCCAGGTCATTGGAATGGATATTAACATCGACATCCCCATCATCGCAACTAGGTACAGATGCATTACAGTCTCTTTGCCGAACTGATATCCGATTGGACAAGTGTGTCACCACTTGTTTTCATCCAATCACATGGCTATGACTAAAATAGGTTCTTACCTGGGTATGGCCATACACTCTCAGTCATAGAACCATAGAGGATCTCCATGGATATCATACTTCCCTAAGGAAGGGAAAAATCTTATGTCTGTCCATTGATCTTCTCATATGGGTCGTGACATGCTTAATGACAATCGTTATGACCTCCCAACTACGGCAAGGTGTTAGGTTGTATCAAAGCAAGTTCCTAACCATATAGAATGATCAATGACCTCAAGTCAGGGGATCAATGCATCTCCTGTCTGTGAGGATAACTCATGACACCAAGTCATAGCCTCACAGCGGGTCTATCCAGTATATCCTCCAACGATATACCCATGTGTCTGCGTTAGCACCACGTGCCTAACCAGCCCACATACCAGTCTCACAAGTACCAGAGCTATCCCATATCCACTCAGGTACATCGACTGGGGACAATTATTTGAGCATAGATCCAATCTGTCTCCAGGGACATTATCATGTAAGTACACAATCGCAGGTGTAGACAAACAATGATAACGACAATGCCAGAATGATATACAAATATCAAAGTCAAGTAGTACATAAGTTGACCAAAACTAGGTCCTAGGGCATATACAGCAACAATCTCCCACTTGCACTAAGACCTAGAAGTTGAGGAATCTCAACCCCATATCTCTAGCGTGACCATCATGCTTCTGCTGCGCCAAAGCCTTGGTCAATGGGTCTGCCAGATTGTTCTCTGTGTCTACTCTGCTAATCTTGACATCACCTCTGTCAATGATCTCTCTGATCAGGTGAAATCTTCTGAGTATGTGTTTGGATCTTTGATGAGACCGTGGTTCCTTGGCTTGTGCAATTGCTCCATTGTTGTCACAGTAGAGTTCAATGGGATCCATTGCACTAGGTACCACTTGAAGATCACATAAGAACTTCCTTATCCAAATGGCTTCCTTGGCTGCCTCAGAAGCAGCCACATACTCAGCCTCGGGTGTAGAATCTGCTATGGTGGATTGCTTGAAGCTCTTCCAACATACAGCGCCCCCATTTATCTTGAACACATAGCCGGCCTGTGATCTAAAGTCATCAGGGTCAGACTGGAACGATGCATCAGTATAGCCCTGCATACTGAGCTCTTCCTGTCCCCCATAGACCAAGAACAGATCCTTAGTTCTTCTTAGATACTTTAGGATGTTCTTTACAACCACCCACTGTTGCAGACCTGGATTGGATTGGTATTGGCTGGTTATGCTCACAGCATATGCCACATCCGGTCTAGTACACAACATTGCATATATGATCGATCCTACTGCCGAAGCATAAGGAATTCGACTCATGTCATCCCTCTCAGCCTGTGTTGTAGGACACTGGCTCTTTGAGAGAGTAAGGCCATGTCTCACTGGAAGGTATCCTTTCTTGGATTGCTCCATGTAGAACCTCTCCAGTACCTTATCAATGTAGGTACTCTGACTAAGGGCCAGAAGCCTCTTGGATCTATCCCGGTAGATCCTTACGCCTAGAATATAGGCGGCCTCCCCTAAGTCTTTCATCTCGAAACACTTCCCCAACCATGTCTTCACAACTTGAAGACTAGGGATGTCGTTTCCGATGAGCAGTATGTCATCAACATACAAGACCAGAAAAATCACCAAGCTCCCATTGAATTTTCTGTATACACAGGCGTCATCTTCGCTTTTGATAAAGCCATAATCTCTCACGGCTTCATCAAATCGAAGATTCCAACTTCGAGATGCTTGCTTTAATCCATAAATGGATCTCTTCAGCCTGCAGACCTTATTAGCCTCTGCAGGATGGATGAAGCCATCAGGTTGTGACATATACACATCCTCAGTCGGCTTCTCGTTAAGGAACGCTGTCTTCACATCCATCTGCCATATCTCATAGTCATGATATGCAGCTATAGCAAGCAGAATCCGAATGGATTTAATCATGGCAACTGGCGAGAAGGTTTCATCATAGTCCACCCCGTGGACTTGTTTAAATCCTTTAGCCACTAGTCTACCCTTATAGGTAACTATATTTCCATCCATGTCCGTCTTCCTCTTGAAGACCCATTTACACCCTATGGGTTTTACCCCATCAGGCAGCTCAACCAAATCCCAGACTTGGTTAGCTGACATGGAATCCATCTCGGATCGCATGGCGTCAAGCCATCTCTCGGAGTCCGGTCCACTAACCGCCTCATCATAGGTTCTGGGTTCATCCTCAATGATGAAGATCCCATCGTGTTGGGTCGGCAGTGACCCATACCTTTCAGGTGCACGACGAATTCTCCCAGACCTACGCGGGACCTGTGTCTGAGCCTCAGGTTGCCTAGCAACCAGTGCAGGTGGCTCAGATTCAATCTCTTTGTCTTGTGCTTGCACTTGGACCTCATCCAAGTCAAACTTCCTCCCACTAACTTCTTTCATAAGAAATTCTTTCTCTAGAAAGACAGCACCCCGAACAACAAAAACTTTGTTCTCGGTTGGGACATAGAAGTAGTATCCTTTAGTTTCCTTAGGATACCCCACAAACACACATTTATCAGATCTAGGTTCTAGCTTGCTAGAATCCTGACGTTTGACATAAGCCTCACATCCCCAGATCTTGATAAAAGTGAGATTAGGGCGTCTCCCACTCCATATCTCGTATGGTATTTTGGAGACACTCTTAGATGGAACATTATTCAGTATCAGAGAAGCTGTTTCTAGTGCATGCCCCCAGAATGATGTAGGTAGAGTTGCATGACTCATCATGGATCGAACCATATCCAATAAAGTTCGATTTCTCCTTTCAGACACACCATTCCATTGAGGTGTTCCAGGAGGAGTGAGTTGGGATATGATCCCACACTCTCTCAGATAGTCAAAGAACTCACCGCTCAGGTACTCTACACCTCGATCTGATCGAAGAGCTTTAATGGATCTTCCAAGCTGGTTCTCTACTTCATTCTTGAACTCCTTAAATTTCTCAAAGGATTCAGATTTATGTCTCATTAAGTAGACATAGCCATACCCACTGAAGTCATCAGTGAAGGTAATGAAGTAGTTGTACCCTCCTCTAGCTTGTTTATTGAAGGGCCCACACACATCAGTATGTGTGAGATCTAATAAACCTTATGCCCTTTCACCAATCTTGGTGAAGGGCGCCTTTGTCATTTTCCCTAATAAACAAGGTTCACAAGTATCAAATTCCTCCAAGGAACTTGAATCTAACAATCCATTTGCATGGAGTTGTTGGATGCGATTCTTGTTTATATGGACTAATCGACAGTGCCATAGGAAAGCACCAACTGAACCACTCAGTTTGGTCCTTTTATTACTCATGTTACAAATAGAACTTTCCATATCCAAGATATATAGACCATTGCACAAAGTATCCTTCCCATAGAACATATTTGCAAATGAAAAAGAACAAGAGTTCTTATTTATTTCAAATCTAAATCCTTTCTTTGCTAAGCAAGGAATGGATACAATGTTCTTAGTAAGTGAAGGTACACAAAAGCAATTATCTAGTTCTAATTGAAGTCCAGAAGGCAAGGAGAGAGTCAAAACGCCTACAGCAACAGCAGCAACCTGTGCCCTGTTTCCAACGCGTAGGTCAATCTCTCCAAGCCGTACCGATCTACTTTTCTTGAGCCCCTGCATATTTGTACAAATATGAGCTCCACATGCGGTATCCAATACCCATGACATAGAAGTAGAAAGATTGACTTCTGTAACATAGATACCTGAGCTAGAAGTTAAGGCCAAGCCTTTCTTCTCCTCATTCTGAAGTCGTACTATGTCCTTTATCATGTGAGGTGGTCCTCCACATGAGTAGCATTTGTTATTCCTGACTCTTTCCATCTTTATCTTCAATGTCTTAGTTAAGCCTTTGGGCTCAACATACTGAATGTCTACTTTAGGAGGGTTGAGCTCAACCAGTGCATCGAAGAGCTGCTTTAGATTAGAAATAATTTCAGAGGCACTCTTAGATTCATATTGCCCTCTTAGCTCGGGCGACATGTTGGTTAGCATCAATTGTGCAACCTCCAAAGTGTCAGCTTGATGCTTATCATAAGCATCCTTTTCAGACGTTGATGCCAAGCATGGAAGTGGCTCAGGAATTGGCTTCTCAAGGACATATAGCTTCCTCTCGAGCTTGAGCACAATTCTCAAGTTCATATACCAATCCTTTAAGTTGGATCCAACCAACTTATCCCTTTCCAGGGTAGATCGCAGTGACCATCTGCCATTGTTCACAGCCATTGTTCTACAATAACCAAGAAATAGCATATTAGTACTACTTCGAATCATTTAAACTGGACTTGTTTTAAATGATTACTGCTCCCACTATTTTAAATTCGAATTGACAACCCACAAAGTCAATCATGAAGTTTAAGACTTCCTAGTGAGATGGGATCCTTATTTCACATGAGGCTTCGCGTCCCACGAGGGTGGGATGAGATGCACAAAGTAACCCATGTTTCCTAAGGTGGGCGCGCCGGCCGGTTGCTCCAAGCAACTCCCCTTGTTGAGACAGTCTGGGCATTTCATGTCCAGCGAGGGCAGGATACAACATGAAACCTTTACCTATCAACGATGCCTCTAGACTTTCACCATGTGCCCAGCACATGTGAACTTCTAGTCAAGTCAATTCCTAACCGTTATGCCCAGGGCCAACGAGTTTCCTTGTGAAGGCACGCCCAGGTTAAAACTGGACTGGGGAAACCATTGCCACCACGCACTTTCTAAAGATAAGTGGGTGTGTCCCACGAGGGTGGGAAACAATTCACAACTCCACTGATCGATAGCTTAGTGAGGGCTACGCGTTAGAAGGCTAACAGACTTGATATTTTAATTGAGGGTTTTTGTTTAAGGTCTCATCATCTCAGTTTTATCTTATGTCTATCATTACAGGCATGCAATCCTATGGTGATAACATAATGATAAAACGTTTCAGGCATGCTTTTGCAGATAATAATAAAAGCAGTAAAGAATGATGTGATCATATCCTATTCAATACATTGAACCAATCCATGCCATGAAAGAGGTTCAACTCTTGTCCTAGAACTCAAGCCCCAAAAAATAGACCTAGCTTAGCCGACCTTTAGCTTGAACTTCAAGGTTGGCTCCAAGGTCCTTCTCTCATGGTTTAGCTCTCAAACCCTAGAGGTACACTTTAAAAGTTCCCCATAAGTTCGGCCAATGCCATGGTCTTCTTCCAATGAGGATGCGCCACAATGCAAGAAGCCAAATTAGCTAGCTCTCAAACCCAAGGGTTCGGCCATGCCTAATTTGCGCCACTAAGCAGGGTATGCATGCGCCAAGTTCCAAGTACATGCGCCACCCTAATCTTCTTCTTAGTTAAAAAGCAAAAAGAAAAGCGGCACGCAGGCCTCACGAGGATACATCACAGGCATGCAAAGGGGGGCTTGACTAATGATCACAACATCATGCACAATCAAGGTATTTACTCATGCAATTCTACATGCTCATGAAAAACATAAAATCTGAAATTTTACTTTTTCATAAAACTAGTCTCTTTTTCTCATCTTCTTCTCACAAATCTTTTGGTTTATTGCGATTTATTTTTCATGATGATTTCAGAGATCCTTTCGGCTGGCAATTTTGTCAGATCAAGAGACTTGGCCAGTCCGAAGACACAATGCCCGTCCTACTTGACAAAATTACGTGTGCCTTTGATCTTTAAATCAGACAAGAAAAATAGTCCAAAAATCCAAAAGAGATTGAGAGGATGATAGAAACAAGAAACCTTAACTTTTCTACTTTTTAGAAAAATCGTTTGCCATGCATCATGCTATTTACGAAAATAGAGATATGGCATGTGAGCATGAAAGAAAAGCATAAAACATCGTTCGAGTCTTGCAAGTCCCTCTGATACCACTGTTGGGAAACCCCGGGGACATTTTACAATTTTTCAGAGTTATAGACATACATACATTCATTGCACAGCGGAAGAATGTCCCCGAAACAGGCCGGTCCCAAAAACCCAGTGAAGATCGCATGCAAGAGAGTCGACACGATGAGTTAAGAAATACCTTAAGAGCAACTTGGAGTGATGCCGATATAGGCGCCCAAGTGTGCGCCCTCTGTAGTCTCACACACACGGATCTCTTGAGTTCTCTTCTTCCACGCCCGGTGCTAGCCTCGGGAAGAAGATCCAAGCCTTAGGGAGATGCTCTACTTCACTTGCGCCACCAAGAGAAAAGATGCGCCAAGAGAAGAAGGAGATAACCCAAGCCGCCAAGCACCAAAGCTCCTTGCGCCAAGAGGAAAGGAGGGAGAGGCTTGCGGCTATGGAAGAAGGAAGATGCGCCCTTGCTCTTAGCACTCGCCCCTCTTTTTGTGTTCACGCCTTCAAGGATTGATCACTCCACTTTAGAGGGGTCGGCTAGGTGCTCTTTTATAGGGCAAGAGGCGGTTTATGAAAGGCTAGGATCAAGACAAGTGGGCGGCTAGGATGAGAAGGTTTGAGATAAGGAAAGTCTCCAAGACATTTCCATAATTCTCATTCAACCATTCCTTTTGTGCCCATGTCTTTCTTTGTGCGCCAAGGCCTAGCCTTGCGCCCCAAGTAATGCCATAGAGGCATTCATATCATAAGGGATTAAGGGGGAGGCGCCAATTGCTTCCTTATGAAGCAAATTGCCCCACTTCTCCCCATTATGCCCATAGGCGCCTAGGGGAGAAGATTTGTCCCCATTATACCCTTTTAGCCCTTCTTCTCTTCATGACAACTTATTATTGGGCCTCATTGGATAATGAGCTAGCCCAAACTCCATTACATGGGTTGATTAAGCACTTGGATCCAATCCAATGCAACCCTAATCCAAATATGACCAACCATGGTCAAATACGGGTCAACCTGCTAAAAATGAAGTTTGGTTCCAATAATATTCTTCCATCTCATCAGGCCCATTGGCGCTGATGAAATCTCCCAATTAGATCCGAGTTATCCAATAACTCGATCATAAGGCTTCCCGATCAATATGAGAACTCAAGTATCAAGGTGTGCGACCCTGTAGGTTCCTCTGACGCTGGTAGTGCTGACCAAAGGTCATCACAAGCAGTGAGTGGCACCTAGCAGTGCATCGCTGCTACCCAGGTCATTGGAATGGATATCGACATCGACATCCCCATCATCGCAACTAGGTACAGATGCATTACAGTCTCTTTGCCGAACTGATATCCGATTGGACAAGTGTGTCACCACTTGTTTTCATCCAATCACATAGCTATGACTAAAACAGGTTCTTACCTGGGTATGGCCATACACTCTCAGTCATAGAACCATAGAGGAGCTCCATGGATATCATACTTCCCTAAGGAAGGGGCAAATCCTATGTCTGTCCATTGATCTTCTCATATGGGTCGTGACATGCTCAATGACAACCGTTATGACCTCCCAACTACGTCACGGTGTTAGGTTGTATCAAAGCAAGTCCCTAACCATATAGAATGATCAATGACCTCAAGTCAGGGGATCAATGCATCTCCTGTCACTTGTGAGGATAACTCATGACACCAAGTCATAGCCTCACAGCGGGTCTATCCAGTATATCCTCCAATGATATACCCATGTGTCTGCGTTAGCACCACGTGCCTAACCAGCCCACATACCAGTCTCACAAGTACCAGAGCTGTCCCATATCCACTCAGGTACATCGACTGGGGACAATTATTTGAGCACAGATCCAATCTGTCTCCAGGGACATTATCATGTAAGTACACAATCGCAGGTGTAGACAAACAATGATAACGATAATGCCAGAATGATATACAAATATCAAAGTCAAGTAGTACATAAGTTGACCAAAACTAGGTCCTAGGGCATATACACCAACAATAAGTCACGTAGAGACATGGATCACCAATAGTAGGATTTGCCCCTTTCTTATTGGAAGCATGATATCCTCTCGGGGCGCCCCACCTTATTGGTGCATGACAGGAATGTGTGGCCACACTTGTTGAGTCATGACCAATGCATTGGATTGATAAAACTTGAGACTAATCCAATGGCAGGATATCAGTTTAGGCAAAGGGATCTATAATGCAATGGGAATCCTCGTTGCTTGTTAGGAGTTATTGCCATAATGACTTAAGTCCTATGACATGGGTAGTAGTGATGTGTTGCTAGATACCCCTCACTACTTATGATGTTTACATCATTGCCATCGTCATATGGATCCTACAGGGTCACATGCAATAGACTCTTGACGTTGCTTTAATCAGAAGCCTTATGATTAAGTTATTGGATAACTTGGATCAATTTGGAAGATTTCATCAGCGCCAATGGGCCTGATGAGTTGGAATAAAGTTATTGGAGCCAAACTTCATTTTTGGCAGGTTGACCCGAAATTGACCTAGATTAGTTACATTTGAATTAGGGTTATATTGGGTTGGATCCAAAGGCTTAATCAACCCATGCCATGAAGTTTGGGCTAGCTCATTATCCAATGAGGCCCAATAACTAGTTGTCAAGAAGAGGTATAAGCAAATAAGGGTATAATGGGGAAGAATTTCACCCCATTGGCGCCAAGGGCATAATGGGGTGAAGTGGGTGCATGTTGCTTCATAAGGAAGCATTAGGCGCCTCCCCCTTTGTTCCTTGGAAGGAAACCTTGCCTCTATGGTAAGGGTTGGGGCTGATATGGCTTGAAAACTCTTTTGGAAAGAGCTTGGGCGCATATGACAAGTAGGGTGAGATTTATGGTAAAGTCTTGGAGACTTTCCTTATCTCATAAACCCTACATGCACCCAAACCCTTACCCTAGCCGAATACCTCTTGCTTGTTGCGCCTAGCCCTTCCTCCTTGGATGGAATGCATGCCTCTAAGGCATGTCTTGGGCGGATATGGCCATTGGGCAAATTAGGATAGGTTGAATGAGGTTTATGGTAAAGTCTTGGAGACTTTCCTTACCTCAAGTCTCCTTTATCCTAGCCGCCCACTTGGCATGATCCTAGCCATTGCCCTAGCCGCCCCTTGTCCTATTAATAGGACCCTTGCCGCCCCATCAAAACAACATCTTGGAGGAGTGACATATCTCTTGGAGAGACTTGGAGTGCAAGGGGCGAGAGCAACATAGGCTTGGCGCAATCTTCTTCCTTGGAGCCGCAAGTTCTTCCTCTCCCTCTCTTCTTGGCACAAGGACTCTTAGTGCTTGGTGGTATCTCCTTGCCACAAGCTCTCTCCCTTCCTTGGCCATAGGCGCACCTTGCTTGAAGGTGGCGCAAGCAAAGAAGAAGAAGGAAGTAACTTGGCGGCATCATCTTCCTCCTCATCTCTTCTTGGTGCTTTCATCTTGGAGGTGGCGCAAGAAAAAGTGAAGGAACCCTAAGGCTTGATTCTCTTCCCGAGGCTAGAACCAAGCGTGGAAGGGAGCAACGATCAAGGAGTCGACGCGTGGATACTTGTAGAGGGCGAACACTTGGGCGCCTTCAATATGGCTTCGGCAACTAGACAAGCAAAAGAGGTCCATCTCTAACACATCCTTGTGTCTTCTTTCTCGCATGAATCCTTGGGACCGGAATATGTTTCGGGTGTAATGATTCTTCCGCTGCGTCCTGGGACTGCAATAATTTTAAATTACACTCGGTATTCCCTAACAAGGGAAGCATAGGTTTTAAGACATTTCCATAATTCTCATTCAACCTTACCTTTTGTTCCCACGCCTTTTCTTGTGCGCCAAGGCCTTGCCTTGCATCTCAAGCAATGCCATAGAGGCATGCATTCCATCCTAGGAAGAGAGGGGGAGGCGCCCTTTACTTCCATAATGAAGCAAAGGCGCCAACATGACCCCATTATGCCCCTAGGCGCCCTTTACCTCTCATCTCTTCATGAGAACTTGTTATTGGGCCTCATTGGATAATGAGCTAGCCCAAACATCATTGCATAGGTTGATTAAGCACTTGGATCCAATCCTAATGCAACCCTAATCCAAATGTGACCAACCATGGTCAAATACGGGTCAACCTGCCAAAAATGAAGTTTGGCTCCAATAACATTCTTCCATCTCATCAGGCCCATTGGCGCTGATGAAATCTCCCAATTAGATCCGAGTTATCCAATAACTCGATCATAAGGCTTCCCGATCAATACGAGAACTCAAGTATCAAGGTGTGCGACCCTGTAGGTTCTTCTGACGCTGGCAGTGCTGACCAGAGGTCATCACAAGCAGTGAGTGGCACCTAGCAGTGCATCGCTACTACCCAGGTCATTGGAATGGATATCGACATCGACATCCCCATCATTGCAACTAGGTACAGATGCATTACAGTCTCTTTGCCGAACTGATATCCGATTGGACAAGTGTGTCACCACTTGTTTTCATCCAATCACATGGCTATGACTAAAACAGGTTCTCACCTGGGTATGGCCATACACTCTCTGTCATAGAACCATAAAGGAGCTCCATGGATATCATACTTCCTTAGGGAAGGGGCAAATCCTATGTCTGTCCATTGATCTTCTCATATGGGTTGTGACATGCTCAATAACAACCGTTATGACCTCCCAGCTACGGCAAGGTGTTAGGTTGTATCAAAGCAAGTCCCTAATCATATAGAATGATCAATGACCTCAAGTCAAGGGATCAATGCATCTCCTGTCACTTATGAGGATAACTCATGACACCAAGTCATAGCCTCATAGTGGGTCTATCCAGTATATCCCCAATGATATACCCATGTGTCTGCGTTAGCACCACGTGCCTAACCAGCCCACATACCAGTCTCACAAGTACCATAGCTGTCCCATATCCACTAAGGTACATCGACTGGGATTATAATTCGAGCACAGATCCAATCTGTCTCCATGGACATTATCATGTAAGTACACAATCGCAGGTGTAGTCAAACAATGATAACGACAATGCCAGAATGATATATAAATATCAGTGTCAAGTAGTACATAAGTTGACCAAAACTAGGTCCTAGGGCATATACACCAACAATCAAGAGTATGATGATCAAAACTTCCACAAAGATCGCATTTATCTGAAGAAATCTTAATAGGATACAAATTTAAGGTGCTTACATGGCGAGAGAGATAATCTTGAAGAGTGTATGATGGATCATCTTCAGGCTTTCTACAAGAATCTAAAAACTGATTTACCTTATCTTAAATAGTGTATGAAGAATCATCATTGCATACCTTATCTCTTTGAGTTGCCCAAGAATTATGATAAAAGACATATTTTCAAAATCTATCAAGAACAGATAATCCAACACCACTCAAATAAAAACCCCCTTTTTTTTTCAGAATATATATAAAAAAATAGAAAATATAAAACACAAGCGAACTCAAAATTTCCAGATATCACAGTTCATCCACAACTATGAAAATATCCAAAACTTGCAAAAACAAAAAAAACTCAAAGTTAAATCTAAAAACAAATAAAAGTTAGTCTAGCAATACTAACAACTATTTTGATATTAACAAAACTAAGGTCCCCGGCAATGGTGCCAAAAACTTGATAGGATTCCGCAAGTGCACGGAATTATCGAAGTAATAAAAATATCGAACCACAGAGACCTTATTGTTAAGTACCGAATAGTTGTATTCTCACTAGCTAAGTAAACCGAATATGGTGAAAGTGAATAGAAAGAGCGTAAGATAAACTGGGACTAGGGTTTCATCCACCTTGATTTTAATGATTAGTTATGATAAAGGTCGTCAATCAAATCTTGTTATAATGAAGACTTAATTTACTTCATAAAGAGATTATTTCACTTTCGTGAAGACAATCTTGCAAGGACCAATCCTCGCTTTCGCGCAAGATTTATCCCAGGCTAAAGATGAGTAAATCATCAATCAGAGAATTCAAAGATCACTTTCGTGCATCCGAATTCTAGGTTGATAATCTCTAGTGGAGTCTCAAGGATCACTTTCGTGCATCCGAGTCCCTACACTAGTTTTACTCATGGATCTCCAACATTCCGATCCTTGCTTTCGCACAAGATCTCCATGTTTGACAAATAGACTCGATCTATTGATTTATGTTATAATCATGACAATTAATCTACTAGAACAGATCAAATTAGATCTAACCTAAGGAAGGGATCCTAACATGCAATTCTAGGGTTCCAAGTTCTCAAGCAAATCACCTTTCAGTCTCATTGCAAAAATTCTAAAAACATAATTAGTAACATGGACTTATAGAGAGTCTAAGCACAATTATCACATGAGCAGAATTATCACAACAAAGATTATCATGTCGAAAAAGAAGTATTATCTAATCATTAAAAATCAAGGGCATTACTCCCCCATGTCCCAAAAGAGTGTTAAGCTTGAATGGAGAAAGAGATACAATAAATCATAGTCTTAGAGTGATCAGAAAACTAAAATAAAGGAGAAACAACATTACAACACGGCTGTAAAATCCTTTACAGTCGTAATTTGCTTCGATGAACAGCGCTGTCACCGCTGTTCCGTTGATTACTCCTCTGATCGGACTCCAAATGCTCTAAAACTTCTAGTGTGTCCTCCACTCCTCCAGGCGAAGATTCTGTGCGAAAATCACGGCCGGAGATGTTCTCTACGCCTCTCAGCGCGAGGCCAAACCCTAGCCGCCTCTCTGGCGATTTCTCCCTAGATACTAGATAAATATTCCTCCTTCCACTTCATACGCCTTTCCCTCTTAAAGACGAGTCCGCGGAAACTTTCAGATCCTAATTTGGAGCTCTGGATCAAAAGTTATGGCCCAAACAAGTTTCAGCCGCGGAAAACTCACGATTTTGACTGGAAATTACGGCCGTGTAATAATTTACGGCAGTGCCGTAAAATCATTCTGTGAACGCTGAGTCAAAATTACGGCCCGTAAAATATTTCTCGATGGTGCCGTAAAATCGGACGAGTTCTCTGGTCTGAATCAGCTGGGAATTACGGCCCGTAAAATGGGTTACGGTAGTGCCGTAAAATCTGCAAAGTTCTCTGTTATGAAAGCACTGAAAAATACGGCAGTGTAATTCTTTACGGCAGTGTTGTAAAATAAGGAAAACTTTCTGTTTGAGAAATCACCAAAATACGGCAGTGCTCTGATTTTACGGTAGCCGCGAAAAATACGGTACCGTAAAATAGGTTACGGCACTGCCGTATTTTGCAAGGTTGCTCCGTTTTGCGTGAAATTTCTTGGGTGATCTCCTCTTGATGATGGTAACTCTTCTATGTGTTTGATTTTGCTTGAAAACTCCTTGAAATAGTGCCTTTTTACCTGAAAATCATGAAAAACCAAAATAGAAGTAGACTTTGCAATATTCGATGAATTTGACATGAACACAAGTAAAATATCTTCAATCTAGCATGAAAAGATATCCACAATGATACAAAATATACTATATATTTTGGTGTCATCAATCCCCCGGATCCTTATGAAACCTCTTTAGGAAGCTCACATGGAATGTCGGATGCAACTTCATCCTGTCGGGAAGTTTCAAACGATACGCAACCGAGCCAACTCGACTCAACACCTTGAAAGGTCCATCGTATTTCTATATAAGGCCCTGATGTGCTGCCTTCGTAGATATCTTCCTCCATATCTGCGGAGTAAGTCGGAGGAGCACTAAGTCACCCACAGCGAATTCTTCATCCCGACGTCGACGATTTGCATATTGTTGCATTCGTCTAGCTGCTAACTCGAGGCTGTCCCTAGCCTCCTGGAGCGACTCCACTCGCTCACGAGCTGCCCGTTGAGCCGCTGGACATCTCCCCTCGGAGGTCCCCATTGGGATATCAATAGGGGTTAGGGGCTGTCTCTCTAACACAAGCTCAAAGGGGTTGTGCCCTGTGGACGATGATCTATTGAGATTGTAGACAAGCTGTGCCAAATCAATCCACTTTACCTAGTCCTTTTGACTCGCACTCACAAAATGACGGAGGTAGTCCTCCACGATAGCATTCACCCGCTTCATTTGTCCATCCGTTTGGGGATGGTTTGCTGTGGAGAAGTTCAACTTCATTCCCAGCTTGTCAAACAACGTCGACCAGAATTGTCCGGTGAATCGGGCATCCCTATCGCTCATGATATTCTCCGGGATCCCAAAATATTTCACCACATTTTGAAAAAATAAGTCTGTAGTACCACAGCTGAGCATGGTTCGGATGCTAGAATAAAAACTCCATACTTGGAGAATCTGTCCACAACCATGAAAATAAATGTTTTCCCCTCAACCTTGGGAAACCCACCAATAAAATCCATGGACACACTTATCCAGGGTGTCTCGAGAATGGGCAAGGGTTGCAGCAACCCATTCGGTAACCTCTAATCGACCTTGTCTTGTTGACAAACAAGACATGTGCGGACATACATCTCAGTGTCGGCACGCATATCTGGCCAATAACATGACCTGGATAACAAGGTGAGCATGCACCTTTGTCCTGGATGACCCGACCATGGGGGTATCATGGAGTTCCCTAAGCAGCTCTCATCGCAATCCACTAGATGCAGGGACTAGTGGCCTCTCGCCATGGGCCATGACAACGTCATCGATGCCCAAATAATACCATTAGGTCGTACCCCACTTGACCTGCTATACAAGCTTTCAATATGTCTCATCGAAATTGGCTGCTGCTTTTATCCTTGTAAGGAGATCTCCTTCCACTCTGGAGATCACAAAGCAGACTAAGGCGTTAAGCTTACTCAGTGCATCAAGCACCACATTAGTCTTTCCGGGCTACTCAGTGCATAGTAATTTGGGAGTTTCAAAATCTTTGCATGGCAGCAGCCCTGCCAACTACTAATTACAATATCCACATCGTATGATATCCCTAAGACCTCTGGGTCTACTGCACCAACTGACCTCACTCGATCCTGTGCTGGGGACATCTTAAGTCCAACTCTCTTAGTCGTGGCTTTGCTTATGAAGAGGTGCGGCGCACCTGTATCAATCATAGCGTTTACCAGTAGATAGTTTATGTGGGAGGCAACATAAAGCAACATAGGCCGCCCACTACTAATAGAGGCAGTGCCTAAAACAAGGGGATTCAGGAGCGCCTAATGATTCCGTACATTGCTCTCCTCTTCTGCTATTGCAGAAGGTGGGTGGTTCCGACCGTCTTAGTCGACTTTGGTGTCGCGGGCCGACTCTCCTGCATGAATGGCTCCTTGACTTTCACGACGAACGAACTCTCCGTTCGTGAGGGTTAAGAAGGGTTAAGAAGGGGGTATGTTCCTCGGACCCTATGAGGTCCATCGTAGCTTCCGCAGCCTGACACAACCACTGCGTATAGTCCCGGATGTTCGCAACATACCGGACTTTCTTGAGGGCGCCCCTCATAGAACACCTCAAGTTTCGTGGAAGGAACTGAATCTCGATCCCCATTTTAAGCTCCTCCCAAGAGAGCTTACGGGCTAGATTGATCCCCTATAACTTGGGAGAGGCCTGTATCTGCCCCAACAACTTTGCATCTCCGGAGAGATATGCAACGCAAGCTTGGGCTTACTCCCCCTTGAGGATCTGAATATCCTGTGAATATGTTTCCATATCCAAAGAGAAGTTTGCAACTTCCGCGGAGCAACGCACCTATCGAAGTCGTAGTAGCATGCCTGAGCATTGCGACCTTTGCCTAGGATGCCTTTAGCTCCTCGGTGAGCCGAGTCACCCGAGCTATGAGGCGCTCGTTGAAGACGAGCAGTGTAGAGATGATCTCCACTGAGATGCGGGGGTCGAAAACCCCATCTTTGACTATGTCTTTGAGAGACGATAGTCTGCTGTGGGTCGAAGACTCCATCTGCACATAGCAGGGAGGTCAGTCGAAATGCAAGTACAACGCTCGTATAAGTTGGAATGCGCAGAACCTGCCTCTGATACCAAGCTGTCACGCCCTGAATTACTGTAATATATATTTTTTTTATGAATTTTCATGTGAGTCAACGCTTGACTCGAGTCCAAATAAGCCCACGTAGGGCCCCCACTGTCACAACCACGAGGTTGGGTGCGACTGGTGGGGAAGGTTCCTCGAACCGACCCCCTGCCCGACAATGGACTAAGTGGATGATCATTGCCATTCCAACACGACTTGGATTGATGCTAGCGATTCATCGGGAACCGGTGTCGCTGAGTCGAACCGGGTTCACCCGAACCCAATAGGCACTCACCGGTAACCGATTGCGTCGGACGGGGTCCACAATAGTTTCCAAGCATGCATGCATGCCTGAGAGAGGATAGAGGGGAGTGACCGGACGTCCCACGTCAGGGAGCCGGACTCACCCTCACGTCCGCAGATCAAGCCGGCGCCCGGTGATTGCGGGTGATAGTCCACATCACGTCGCACACCGGTGACAGGGAAGACTTGGTCAGTATCTCACTCACACGCTGGTGAGGAGGAGGACCGGACCAACGAAATGCCGCGCGGAACCACACGTGCGAGCACGCAGGCAGCGGCCAGGCAGACTATCCAAGCAGGCGTCGCGTGCATCCGTCGACAGGCCAAGTGGCCGCTTGTCCGTCCCTCACCAGGGGGTGAGTATGGGGACCAAGGAGGAGCTACCTCCGGTGGCTGGCGGCGCCGGCAAAGCTGTCCAGTGGTTGAAGGGAGAATGGCAGACGGTGACTGCAGGAGTCGGCGTCGTGCATTCGGCCACCCACACGCGGCACGGATGTAGGGAAGAAGGCATGCGACCACCGTCAGTCACGGAAACAGGAGCAGGGATGACGAATGGAGGTTGGGGCCGACAATGGGCTGGCGACGTCCACACAACAAGATACAGGCATCGATGAAAGAGTAGGAAGGACGTCTACGTCCGCCGGAGAAACACCAGAGAGGGGGAAGATCTCCGCGCGTAGGTGGAGAGGTCTCGTCCAGCGAGCTCAACGCCAGGCCGCACGCAGGCGAGTCCGAGCCGAAAATTCACGGGTGTAGGCGGGCCGGCGTCGAACAAGAAGGAGACGAAGTGGGGAGGTCGTCGGGAGCCACACGAGCTCAACCGAGGAAGTAGACGGCCACCACGCAGGTCGAAAAGCCGCCAGAAATGAAAAGTGAGGAGCAGGGAGGTACCTCGGCGCTAGGCGCCGGCTCCTTCTTTCCGATGAAGCAAATGCCGGCTACGCCTTCCAAGGCAGTCTGGAAGTGAGGTCCGGCAACTGCTGCGGCGAGGTCGATGGGAAGGAGACGGCGCAGATGGCGTAAGAGGGACCGGAAAACTCGGCGCGTTCCGTCCACCCGCCCACACCACCGGAACGCAAGCTCGAGCTAGGGCGACGGCGACTGCCGGAGATCCGGCTGATGAGGAGGGAAATTGTAGTGAGCTCATGTAGAAGCAACGGTGAGTTTCAGCGTCGGACGTGCATAAGGAGGACGAGCCCACGGCCTCGCCATTTCCCCCTTTTCTTTTTTCTTGATTTTCGCACCTCACCGATTCAGCCACCAGCTCCCTGCTGACAGGACGCATCCCTGTCAGCCGCCCACGTCGTCTCATTGACAAACGGATTCATCCGTTTGAAATCAATTCGAGCACTGCTTGAATTTTTGCCTGCCACCCGCCTACGGTTAGCTAGGCTGAGGCTTGATTTTGGGCTAGAATTGGGCCACACCCAATTTTTGGCCCAAGGCCTAACACCTAGTGTCACGCCCAGCCTGTCAAGCCTATCCACGTCAGCAAAATAACTATGTGCCAAAATTTCGATTTCGAAATTGAAATCGAAACTTCAGTCGAGGAAACGGATTTTGACTGCGTTGACTGCCTCATTTCGAACGAACATCCGCTTCATTTCTTTGGCCGAGTGCAACGACGCCGCCGGCATTCGCTGGTGCTTGCTCGGCACCGGAGAAGAATGGGAAGGGTGGACGGAATCAGGCGTGCGGCAGGTTCGACTCCCGTCCGAACCTCAGCCTTCGTTGACAGCCGCTGCTGCCGGAAATCCTCGCCGCAGGAGGTGGAGACGTCGAGAGATGGTGAAAGGGGAAAACTTCGCCGAAATTCAAGGAAAGCACGCCGGAGAAGACGACCGGAGAAGACAGGAGCTTAGGGGAAAATTTCCGTTGATTTCTTTTCTCAAATCAACCTACCTAAAACCCCTCTTATAGCACTCATGCTCCTCACGTCAGCGGCAATGCTTGCCGCCGATTTACAATCCCACAACTCACTCCCTCTGGACCTGCTTCCTGCCGGAGGTTCACGTTGTCGCCGGAGGAGGAGAGGATGGCCGCAGGTTCGTGCTTCGTCGTCGCCTGAAGCTCACTGCCCTGCTGTGAACGTCCGCCTGGGTTATAGTTGGGAAGAGCGTCACTTGCTTGGGAAAGCCAACCGTCGCCAGCGCTCTTCTCATCTCTGTCGACGCCGGATTTAGAGGTCGAGGATGCCGCCGCAGATGTCAACGCAGACAGCACCAGCGAACTCCCTTCATTCTTCGAAGCCGACCCTCGCTTGGAAGGAGCCCGCCTCCTCTCGCCTTCAATCGCGCCGGAGATTGAAATCGTGATTCACGCGATTTCTCCAGCTCGTCTGCTGGAGACATTCGTCCGTCGTCTACGCCGGGGATGCTACCGCTGAGGACGCCGAGGACTCCGCTGTCGAAGCTATCGATTGCATCCGCATCCGCCTTCGCTTCGTGAAGTTGACGAAGCAGCCGCCGCAGTCACGCGTTGCGTGATGGATCTGGGCCAATGACTTGGGCTACCGTTCAAGCCCATTTGCCCCCCTAGCCTGGTCCATGATGAAAACGGCAACACACCTAGCATGAGGTGTAGCCAGTAGCCACCAAGTTAATCTTATCCTTATGCATGCTTGAGGTGTATGAGCATGATGTCATTTGGGTGTGTGAGCATGATGTCATTTTGTTGTATTTTTTCTTTTCTTTCATCTACTTCACCAAATAGAGAAATATCATTTATATAAATTCTCTACTAAATATATAAATATACATTTGGGCGTTCGCTGATGCTTGCTCGGCGCCGGAGAAGAATGGGAAGGGTGGACGGAATCAGGCGTGTGGCAGGTTCAACTCCCATCCGAACCTCAGCCTTCGTTGACAGCCGCTGTGGCAGGTTCAAGGAATGCACGCCGGAGAAGACAGGAGCTTAGGGGAAAATTTTCGTTGATTTCTCTTCTCAAATCAACCTACCTAAAACCCCTCTTACAGCACTCACGATCCTCACGTCAGCGGCAATGCTTGCCGCCAATTTACAATCCCACAACTCACTCCCTCTGGACCTGCTTCCCGCCGGAGGGTCACGTTGTCGCCGGAGGAGGAGAGGATGGCGGCAGGTTCGTGCTTCGTCGTCGCCTGAAGCTCACTGCCCTACTGTGAACGTCCGCCTAGGTTTTAGTTGGGAAGAGCATAGCTTGCTTGGGAAAGCCAGCCGTCGCTAGCGCTCTTCTCATCTCTGTCGACGCCGGATTTAGAGGTCGAGGATGCCGCCACAGATGTCGATGCAGACAGCACCAACGGACTCCCTTCCTTCTTCGAAGCCGGCCCTCGCTTGGAAGGAGCCAGCCTCTTCTCGCCTTCAATCGCGCCGGAGATTGAAATCGCGATTTGCGTGATTTCTCCACCTCGTCTGCTGGAGACATTCATCTGTCGTCTATGCCGGAGATGCTGCCACTGAGGACGCCGAGGACTCCGCTGTCGAAGCTGTCGATTGCATCCGCGTCCGCCTTCGCTTCGTGAAGTTGACGAAGCAGCCGCCTTAGTCACGCGTTGCGTGATGGATCTGGGCCAACAACGTGGGCTGCCGTTCAAGCCCATTTGCACCCCTGGCTTGGTCCATGATGAAAATGGCATGACATTTCTCCCCTGCCTGAGCTTGACGTCGCCCTCGACGTCTGCCATCGCAGCTACCGTCGCGATGTTTGCCACCTCGTCTAATGAAGTGGATATGGAACTGACTCACCCCCGTGCAGAGTCCGCTGTTCTCCACGCCCCTCGTGGTCCAAAGTTCGAGGCCGACAAGCTGCCTCGCTCGATACCGGGAATCCAATAGGCCGCGTTCTCGTGGAACACTTGGACTCCACTCAAGTGTGGCATCACGCCTGCCTTTGCCTACAGAAGTAACTCATAGCCGAGGATGACATCGAAGTCGTCCATCCTTGCCACGCACACGTGGTGTCATCCACCCCAACGACCTAGCTCCACCAGCACGTCGTAGGAGATCCCGACCATCCACTGCTTCGTGGTGTTGACAGCCTTCACCCGCTCCTCCGTCGATGAAGTGCGCAGATCTAGTCGCGCTGCCATCCGCTCGGATACGAAGAGGTGAGTCACAATCGCCTCTACCTCAACTCCTCGTATCCGCAATGGGACAAAAATCAGTCTTGCTCCACTCGAGGATGCCGCCGTGATCGCACTGATCATCATGGATCCGAGTATCAACGGATTGTTGTCCTCGGCTAGCTCCCGTGCCGCGATCGTTGTGACTCGCTCCCTGTTTGGGCAGTCTCGCATCCGGTGAGGCCCCTTGCAAAGGAAGCAGTCAAGGACTTGGTGTTGGGGAGGCTCTTGTCGTGGCTCCTGTCGCGGTTGAGGGCGCGCGCGTTATCCTCTACCTTGCTGGGGAGAGGGTCTCCGTTTGTCCGGGGCTCTCGACCTTGCCGGAGAGCCGCGCTTTTGAGGGGACTTCGATTCCCTTGGTGTCAGCGCTCGTGTGTCCACCAAGGCCTCGGCCACTGCCGCGGCTTCTCCCCAGCCTTGGGGTGCATGTCGTCAGACCTCGGCCTCGGCCCACGGCTGAAGATGTCAGAGAAAGGTGTGGCGCCGGTCCGCCTCTGACATGTCAAGGATCTGCAGCATAAGCGTCGAATAGACCCGGACATAATCCTGGATCGGTCCACTATGTCGGAGCTTATCGACCTCGTCGCGCGCCTGATCCACCGAGTTCCCGAGGAGGAACTGCCATCGTAGTTCGTCCCGGAATACTTCCCAAGTCCAGCTCGCAACTTCTATTGATGAATCTACTTTGGTACGCCACCAAAGTTTTGCGTCATTGATAAGGTATGTGGTGCACACATGTACCCGCTCGCCATCTGGGACATGGTTTGCAAGGAAGAAGTGTTCCATGTCCCAGATGAAGTTGCCTAACTCCTTGGACGTACGGGCACCTCCGTACGCCTCTAGTTCAAGGATCTGGACTTTGGTCCTTGGAGCCGCCTGCTCTGTTGAAGTCCCGGCCCCAGAAGATCCTCCTTGTGCTTGCGCCAACGCTAGGCGCAGTATAGCGAGATCCGCCTGCATTTGTTGGTGCGCCGCCTGCACACTTGCTACTTGCCCCTCTAGTGTTCGTTGGAGCGAGGCAATTTGTAACCGTTGCCCCTCAACGGTGCGGTGCAAGTTCTCCAGAGTTGGAACAACACCTTGTTCCCCATTTCCGGTCAAGCCGAGCAGCTCCTCGACTCGATTCAAGAGATCTCCCTGTGTCACCATCTTGTCAGGAACTCGGGTTCTGATACCAATGTCACGCCCAGCCTGTCAAGCCTATCCACGTCAGCAAAATAACTATGTGCCAAAATTTTGATTTCGAAATTGAAATCGAAACTTCAGTCGAGGAAACGGATTTTGACTGCGTTGACTGCCTCGTTTCGAACGAACATCCGCTTCGTTTCTTCGGCCGAGTGCAGCGACGCCGCCGGCATTCGCTGATGCTTGCTTGGCGCCAGAGAAGAATGGGAAGGGTGGACGGAATCAGGCGTGCGGCAGGTTCGACTCCCGTCCGAACCTCAGCCTTCGTTGACAGCCGCTGCTGCCGGAAATCCTCGCCGCAGGAGGTGGAGACGTCGAGAGATGCTGAAAGGGGAAAACTTCGCCGAAATTCAAGGAATGCACGCCGGAGAAGACGATCGGAGAAGACAGGAGCTTAGGGGAAAATTTCCGTTGATTTCTCTTCTCAAATCAACCTACCTAAAACCCCTCTTATAGCACTCACGCTCCTCACGTCAGCAGCAATGCTTGCCGCCTATTTACAATCCCACAACTCACTCCCTCTGGACCTGTTTCCCGCTGGAGGGTCACGTTGTCGCCGGAGGAGGAGAGGATGGCGGCAGGTTCGTGCTTCGTCGTCGCCTGAAGCTCACTGCCCTACTGTGAACGTCCGCCTAGGTTTTAGTTGGGAAGAGCGTCGCTTGCTTGGGAAAGCCAGCCGTCACCAGCGCTCTTCTCATCTCTGTCGAGGCCGGATTTAGAGGTCGAGGATGCCACCGCAGATGTCGACGCAGACAGCACCAACGGACTCCCTTCCTTCTTCGAAGCCAACCCTCGCTTGGAAGGAGCCCGCCTCCTCTCGCCTTCAATCGCGCCGGAGATTGAAATCGCGATTCGAGCGATTTCTCCAGCTCGTCTGCTGGAGACATTCGTCCGTCGTCTACGCCGGGGATGCTGCCGCTGAGGACGCCGAGGACTCCGCTGTCGAAGCTATCGATTGCATCCGCATCCGCCTTCGCTTCGTGAAGTTGACGAAGCAGCCGCTGCAGTCACGCGTTGCATGATGGATCTGGGCCAACGACGTGGACTGCCGTTCAAGGCTTCAAGCCCATTTGCACCCCTAGCCTGGTCCATGATGAAAACGGCAACACACCTAGTGTTAGGGCCCGGTTCGACCGGTCCGGCCCAAACCCACGGACCCAGCCCAGCCCACATAGGAAATCGAGCACAGTGCTCGATTTGGAAAAAAACGCGTGCGGCACGCGTTCGGCAGACGCGGAAGCAACGGATTCTTCGGCGTCTTCGTCAGCAGCGCAGGAGGCGGACGCGAGCCACGCGACTGCGTCGTCCCGATTTCCTCGGACGCACGCGGGAGCTCGTCGTCAGGCGGACGAATCGGGCGCCGACGCTCGATATTAGGGCGGCGGCTTCGATCGTTAAAAAGGGGAGAGTTCGATCTTCACGAGGGGAGCGAGGGATCTCTGGCGAAGGTTTTGAGGTTCGAGAAGAACATAGTGAGCGTGAGAACTCGAGATAACTGTAACCATCGACAAGGGTCGACGGTGAGGGAGGGATAGAGGGCACCGGCGACGGGGATCGTCGGCGAGAAGCTTTGTAAGTTTCTGGGTAATAAACGAAGCTTTAATCCTTACCTCCATGTTCCTCTGTTTCTGGGTTCTTCTGCGGCGATCGGCGACTTCCCGGCGAGCGACGGCAGTAGGCGGCTGCTGGACGACGCGTGGAAAGGAAAGCGCCGGCGGCGTGCTCTTTCTCCGGCCACGCGAGACGCAGGCGGCGTCGCGTGACGAAGAAGACGAACGCTCGGCGTTCGCTTCGAGGTGTGACGTGGAGTCAACAACGGGGGTGGTCAACGCGAGATCAGATTTCGATTCGAAAACGAAATCGAAATCGGCTGACGCAAGCAAAACGTCACCCGAAAACCGAGTTCGCGGCGAACGAATTAATCGGCGGCTGACGTCAGCAAGGGCGATTCGGCGACCGAGTTTGCACAGTGAAAATCCAATTAAAACGATATTGATTTTGACCGAAGGTCAAAATCAGAGGAGGTAAATTGATTTAGGGTTTGATTTCGGATTTTCTAAATTAGGGTTAGGGTTCCTTTCGTGTGAACTGTAATTTGGGGGATAAAAATCTATCGGGGAGATTAGGGTTTCTAATTTTGGGTTGGAAACCCTAGGGAGAGTTGCGTTCTGGTATTCCGCCGGACGGCTCTAGGAAGCGGATAAGTGCTAATTCTAGGCCGATCCGACCGGGGCGTGACACCTAGCACGAGGTGTAGCCACCAAGTTAATCTTATCCTTATGCATGCTTGAGGTGTATGAGCATGATGTCATTTGGGTGTGTGAGCATGATGTCATTTTGTTGTATTTTTTCATTTCTTTCATCTACTTCACCAAATAGAGAAATACCATTTATTTAAATTCTCTACTAAATTTATAAATATACATTTTTATCCTCTACATTTTACATTACCCGACGTGGTTAAATTTATATTTTAGTTTCCCTCTTTAAATATTACTCATCATGATTTGTTACTGTAAGAATTTAGCTATAAGTACTTAATAATATTTACAATAATGTTATAAGAGGAAACATAGATATCAAACTTAGCTATAAAATTTAAATTTTATTTCTCATACACTCAAAACAGCCCTTCTCTCTTATCAAGTTTGCATTTTATACATCATGATGTAAATGTGTGCCATTTAAATTAGAGGTGTTTAATGATCTTTATAAACAGTGTAATTAAAACTTGAATATCACAATTTTAACCTTATAAGAAATATCTTAGTAAGAGAGTTTAATATGTTGTTTCTTTTTAAAAAAAAGCTTAAACCGTTGATTGCGGTAATCATAGCAAATAAGAAAATTATTTGATAATCAAAATTGAAACGGCCACATATTGCAGTAATTAAACATTTATATTAATATGTTACCAACTTTGATTTTAAAGTTTCCTAATCTTTGTTCACGATAAATAATATTTTTTTAAAAAAAAATAAACAGAGTATAAAAGATTCAATACACAAAAATTTAAAAAAATTCGAATTAATTAGATTTTTCATCTAGTCTAAAACTTTATTTATACATTTATTTAAATAAAAAATAAATTATAAATTAAAGGAGATTAAAAAGACCCAGAATTGAGTTGAAGTATATTCTTAATTAAAAACCTAGGCTCTCATACAAGTATAATCTAAATCGAACACCCAAGTTATAACGGACACTACTGTAGTTGACCGAACTTAGAGCAATATGAAGTCTTGATCCATATTGAACGTTTGAACGTTAGCATTCTAACGTTAGCTTCTGGTAGGAGTAGGATTGAAGGCATTAACATTAGCATTAACATGCTAACGTTAATGACTAAATAAAAAAGGAAGGTTTTTTTAAGAATTTTTTTTCCAACACCCGAGTAGTTTTTTACTCTTACCATTGAAGAATTCTTCACGCTGAATTCTAATGATATTATTGTTGATTGTTCATGGAATTTATGCATGTTTATTACTGTAACTTTTATTATCTAGCATATATAAAGAACCAAATGTTATCAGAGTTAGGTTATTTTGCATTTCAATCATAAAAGGAGATAAGTTGTATGATAAAATTGACTATATACATTGGGCACAATCAGAAAATGAGTAACTATTAGTGCCCTTCACTAAATAGCCCAAGAGATAAGTTCTTTTTTGCTTGGCAAGATGACTAATATGGTAAAATATATTTTGTTAAATAAGAAAATAAGAAGAAACAATATAGAATCAAACTCTAATCAAGCTCTTTTGTCATAAATAATACTGGAAGAGCCAAAAATAGAAGTCAAAAATTAAAAAATAAGTCTAATTCTACATAGAGAATGAAATATTATGATTATGGTAAAATTGGTCACATAAAAAGATACTAGATCATAAAATAAGTATGAAAAGAAAATAAAAGTAACAAAGATTAAAAAAATTATGTGACAAAGGTTATTTATGAGAAGGAGATAATGGCTACGTTTGGTCCAGCTTCTGTTTCTAGCTTTTGTTGGTTAAAGAAGTGCTGATTGAAAAGATGTTGACTGAAAAAGTTTAGAGGGTATTTAGATATACAGCTTTTTGGTTATGTTATTCTGTTAACTCCATTCTTTTGCATGAAAGCATTATGAATTGCTATCAATCAATAGACAGAGTCAGTGTCAATAGCATGAAGAAGGGAGCTTTCAAAATGGACATAGGGCCATGTCTCATCCTCTTCACTTTTAATTCATGAGGAAGCATAGAATCCAAATGTCTAATTGATGTCGAATGGAAATCGGTCAGTCAAATGCTAGGCCAATATTCATTTTGTTTCAAAATAAAACTTATGTTCTATTAATTTTTCAAATGCAAATAAGGGTCTTGGAAGTTGGAAATGTTTAGAGTTATAAACTTATCTAACATGTAGAATGGATGGATATTCTATGTTCTAAAGGTATAAATATAAATTTGAACAGTGGTACTGAGAGAAAATTGGAGTTGAAATTGGACGTTTGGACCGGAGTCATCGGAGGAGAACGATAGTGATGACGATGACGATGACAATAATGATGAATGGTGATGCGAGGAGGACTGGGGAGGATATATGCACTAAGAGGAGGTGGATGTTGGCAGGGTCGGCAACACAAGGCATACTAGGGAGCAGACCTATATTGAGAGGAGGTGGATGTTGGTCGGGTCAGCGACATGAGGCAGACTGGGGAAATTTGTACTAAGAGGAGGCGAACACTGGATAGGTCGGCAACATGAGGCCAACTGAGGAGGAGATCTATACTGAAAGGTGGTAGACACTGAGGGCAGAGGGTGACATTGAGTGAAGATGCCGACGCTAGAACTGAGTAGACGACAGCTGAATGTGAGAGAGGGCAAGACACGAAAGGTTGCGAGAGAGGGCGAGATACGAAATTCATTCAAGAAACCTAGAGGAAGTCAGGTTGGGAGAAGCACCCTCACTCTTGCTTCTCAGCATCACTTAATTGGTTGGAACCGAGATGCTAGATGTTCAAACGCATCAACTTCTTGACTTCTACTAGCCGCAACCTCGTAAACTGGCCCAAAATTTGGACCAAACGTAGCCAATGTTATTGATATATAGGCATGGTGATTATCATGATGTATTTGACTCAAGTGCTACACATCATTGTGTTCTTAGAAGAGAGCTGTATATAATCTAGCTAGTTACCTTGGTGACATTAAGATAGGAAATCAAGGTGTATTGTATACTCAGAAAATTGATAACGTTATAATTTAGATTAATATATGTTATACAATGATATCGAGGGATGTGAGATATATTCCAAACTTAGCAAATTATATTCTTAATAAGGAAAGATATGAGAGTTGATGTAAGAATAAACAATGGAAGCGTCTTAGAGAATCTATATTGATTAAAAAAAGTATAATGCACAATATACAAAGTATAATTAAAGTATTATGGGAATTAGTAGAGGATAATACCTTACTAAATTTATAGCATAATAGATTAGCACACACGAATAAAAAGGTTTGCAGTTTTTTGATGAGAAAGTTCCTCATTTTTATTTCCTTGACCAAAATAAAAAAAGTATATCTATTAACTCATACAATTATTGTGTATTTGATAAGTATGTTCATGCTCATGCGCAATCGCAACCACTTGTCAGCATCCAAAAAGGGAATGCTACATCAATGCTGCGACACAACAAGAGTTTGGTCAAAATAAGATCAAACTTCCTTTGCAAAGGAAAACTTTATAGCACCGGTTGACCCATCAAAGTCAACTCGGTCAAAAGAAACCATTCCACATTGCCCTAAATATGGCTAGTCAACAATTGACCATGCCAAAATGCAGTCAAATTTTTGCTCGTGTCTGCTCTTGAACACGGCGAGTCAATACCTTTTTGACTTAACCATCAGGCGCCGCTTCAACTTCACGACCGAGAGGGCTGCTTCGTTTCCGGCATGAGGACGAGTGCATCGATCCTCGTTTCCTCCGACTCGCTCGCGGCTATCGAATTTAAGCACTGGCGGGTCAGCCAGTTGCATAAGATGTGGGTCTCCACACAAGAAACACCCTCTAGAGTTGGCTTGGTCGGTGTGCAGTGGTGCTCCGCCGTTGGTGGAGGGTTTGCTAGGACGCTCCACCTTTAACCACTCCTTTGGCGAGTGCTTCCTCTTCTGAAAATGCCGGTCTTCACTTCACTGAGATTGCTTCAAAGACACAGCCTTTAGGGTGGTGGATCGGTGGTCCATGTTCCTATCGTAGAGTTGTAGCAATCTCCATTACCACCTAGATGTTCTTGACCTCCTGCAAGTGCACCTCCTGCGCCCATGGCTAGAGTTCCTTGAGAAAGTGAAAGAAGCGACTATGGGGAGATATCTCCTCCACCTCCAGCATCAATGGGGCAAAGGTATTAGTGCATTCTTTATCTAGTCGGTGTGCCAGAGTCAAAGTATTCTTGGGCACCCCAATCGACATCGCCTGACACAAACTACGCCGAAACTTCTCCGGATGGCGCCACCAGCATTCACCACCATAGTGGGCTTCGCTACCTAAATATATGTTGCACATGTTGTCCCCTACTTGTCTGTGGAGATGTGGGTGGCCCAGAGTAGGTTTCCAGGTCCGACAGGAAGATTTTTTGATTCTCGGGCATCACGGTGACTGTTAAAAATAATATTATATTACAATGAAAAGTATGCATTCCAAAAAAATGCTTGAATTGATAGAAGCTGCAACTGATTAGTTGAGTATATAAGTCAATGAAATATTGCAGGCCAATCCTCTACCTCAGAACCTTGACAAAGCAAGTAATGATGTGCATTTGGACCGATTATCATCATACGACCCCCTCTTTCCAAAACAAGCCCAAAGGAGAAATGAAAGAAGAGTGTCATAGAAAGAAGAAGCAAGAATACAAATACAATAGGTGCCCGTAGATTCATAACACCTCCTTCACATGTTCCTCTATGACCTTGCTCTATGAGACTTCTTGTTCCTACAACCAATCTTCCTTCTATGTATGTAGATACATAGGTGTGTGCATTTAGATAAATATATCCTTACTACCTCTTTCATTAGTAATAATATATTATGTCATAATAGGTGCCTCGTACAACCTTGCCTAATCAGGACTCCTAGTACCATACCCCCTGTTCCAATGTTTGCAGCTGCACATTTGAATTCAATACCAAGCAACCATATCTTGTACCATCAGCATTTTCATATACTAAAATGTTGATGGAAGTACTTCTTATTATGTAAGTATATTTTTCACTATTCATTGATGAATTATAAATTATGTGATGATTTCTACTAATTAATTTTAATGCAATGCAGTTTTCAGACCAAGGATCATGTATTGCACAATCACAACTACCATCATAGGAACACACTAAAAAAGGCAGATGAAAATAATGATTTGTAATAACATTATTTTGTATGAAGACATTTTTTTTGTAATAACATTATAAGCAACAATTTTTTTTGTACAAACACATTTTTTTAATAACATTATAAGTTATGTGTATTTTTTGTAGGAACACATTTTTATGAGAAATATCATTGATATGGTTAGATTATCGTTGATAGATTTAGAATTTTCGTTGATAAACTCAGAATTATCGTTGATAGGCTCAGAATTATCAATAATATACTCAGAATTATCGTTGATGGATTTAGAATTTTTGTTGATAGATTTAGAATTATCATTGATAGACTCAAAATTATCATTGATAGAATCAAAATTATCATTGATATACTTAGAATTATCGTTGATAGACTCAGAATTATCGTTAATAGGCTCATAATTATCATTGTTATACTTAGAATTTTTGTTGATACACTCAGATTTTTCATTGATAGACTTAGAATTATCATTGATATATTCACAATTATTGTTGATAGACTCAAAATTTTCGTTGATAGGTCATGATAGCGCTTTCTAAGCATAGAACATGAAACATATTGTGAATATGAGCTAAAGATGGTGGTAAAACAATTTTGTAGGCAATTGAGTCCATCCTTTCAAGGATATCAAAATGTCTAAGAATCTTGGGCTTAGCTTCCCTTTCTTCCCAAACCTCACAACACTTTTAGAAGGAGAAATCTTTACAAAAACATGATCACCTACTCAAGGTCCCTTCTTTCATTATCTGCATAACTCTTCTGGTGGATTCAAGGTACCCCTAGCTTATCTTTTATCACCCGTATTTTATCTATGGTCTATTGCACTATATCTAGACTCAAGATTCTTCTATCACCAACTTTTTCCTAGCAAATAGGAGCCCTTCACTTCCTCCCATACTAAGCTTCACAAGGGGCCATTGAATACTTGAATGATAAATATTATTATATGTGAACTCAATAAGAGAAAGGTCCTTATCCCATTCACTTGTACAATCAATAACATAAGCCCTCAACAAATCTTTGAGAGTTTGAATGGTCCTTTTAGATTATCCATCTGTTTGAGGATGATAAGTTATACTAAACTTAAGCTTAGGTCCCTAAGCTATTTGCAATCTTTTCTAAAATTTAGAGAGAAATCTTCGATCTTTATCTGATACATTTTTTTATTGGAACCCCATGTAATCCTATTATCTCATTGATGTACATACTAGAGAGTTTAACAAGTGAGTAAGTAATCTTAAGAGATAAGAAATGTGTAGATTTTGTTAACCTATCCACAATCACCTAAATAGCATCATGATTTTTTAGAAGTTATGGGTAGACCTAAAACAAAATCTAGTATAATGCTTTCCCATTTCAATTCAAGTATCTTCAAAGCTTGAAATAACCACATAGTCTTTGATGTCCAGCCTTGACCAATTGACATATTAAACATTGGGAAATAAATTATGCAATATCATTTTTCATACCACTCCACCCAAAAGGCTTTCTTCAAGCCCTTGTACATCATAGTGCTACCCGAATGAATTGAATACTTGGACTTAAGACTTTCTTCCAATGTGTTGGCCTTAATTTCGAAGTCCTTAGAAATACATATTCTACCTTTGAACCTTTCTATATTATCCCCTTTCATTCAAAAGTCTTTTCTTACACCATTCACACTGTCCTCTCTAAGATGCATTTAGTTTAGATCTTGAAGCTATCTATCTTGAAAATTCTTTTGCTCCTCACAACTGATTAAACAAATCATTCATTCTGGATAGGATAATTATTCCTTGATTGTTACCTAGTTCAACTATTTGTAGTTAATACAAATTCATAATGTGTCATCCTTTTTCTTGACAAAAAAAAACTAGAGCATCCTATGGTGAGACACTAGACCTAATAAAACCCATGTCCAAAAGCTCTTGCAATTGCTTTTTCAACTCAACTAGCTTTGTTGCTCTCTAACCTATAAGGAGCCTTAGATATGGGTGAAATGCTTGGAACAAAATCAATACTGAAATCAACTTTTCTATCAGGGGGCATGCTAGGTAGGTCATATGAAAACACGTTTAAAATTCACTAGACATAGCTTTATTATCCAAAGCAAATTCAGGTTCTTGACATTCCTTTACATAAGCTAGATAACACTCAATTCTAAAGGAGTTCACAAGCATGCAAAAATGAGATAAAATTTGGACATTGATCATGAGAAAAACCCTTGATTTGTAATTGAATTTCATTTAGGAGATTTAAGGTAACTACCTTTTGATAATAGTTAATAATGGCATGATAAGATAAAAGTCAATCCATACCAAGTATAATATCATAATCTTTGAGATATAAAAGAATTACATTAGCTAGAAGTTCATAGTCTCCCACCATGATCAAACAAGAAGGATAGACAAAATTAGCAGTTAAGGATTCACCAATATGTGCGGAAACTAATATCATGAGATCAAGTTGTTTTAGTTCTTCATAATCAAATCAAATCAAAATTATTTTCTCAAGCATGCTTTGATACCACTACTGTCACAACCCTAGATAACGATAATCTAAAAAATGAAAATAATGTAACATATTTTCCCAAGATCGAACATTCAAATACAATGATTCTAAACAACTTGGATGAATAAGTGGGTTATAAAACATCATCATCTAGGTTGCAAAGACATTCATTCCTTCAAAAGTCCTTTATCAAAATAGGATAATTTTTACATATTCCACAAATACCCAAACCAAAACATGCTAACAACAAAATCAACCATGGTAATCAAATCCATACCAACAAGAATTTGTTCCATAAAAAGGTAGTTTTGCAAAGTCATTAACATACATTTATCTTTCACTAAATGTAGAGGTTTCTGTAAAAGTTTCACATGATTACAAAGTTTCAGGACAAAATTCAAGCATCAAAAGGTAGTTGCAAAAGTTTAACTCTTGCCCACAAATGCTTAGCCATGCTATCCTATAACAAGGGTTAGGGCAAATAAGAATAAGCATAATTGTATGGCAAGTAACCCCAAAATGCAAAGGTGATTGCTCAAGGAAGTCAACATGTTAATCAAGTAATAGTTACAATAAATCATAGCATAATTTCTGTGAACAATGAATTTGAAAGGAGATTACAAGAAAAATAACAATCTAATCCCTTGGATGAGCAAGTTGAATAATGATAAGTCATTGACCATTATTGAGCATTCATATCATGAGTAGTCATTGATCATTATTGAGCATATTCATGTCATAGATATAGGGGAGACATACATAATCATGATTCATACAATGTCTAAAAGTTGAGCCAATCCTCATTAGGAGAGAACAAACATAGGCTAGTCAAAATATTATATGGCTCCTCATGCAATATAGAGAGTAGAATTTAAGAGGTGACTCTCATGGATTTAAGAGGTATCCCTACCTTTTAAAGGTGTGGCACTTTACTCTATAACTACCTGATATCATGCATATATATAATATATTGTGGTTTAATTTTATTAGTATTTTGGAGTAAAATGCATGCTTTGTCTCATTTATTTACTTAAATGCTTCATATTCTTCAGAATCTCCAATTCTCCTTGGTTTTATTGAAATATAGAGATTTCACCCAAAATTGGTGGAATTTGGAAGATTTGAAGATATGGGATGACTCCTTATGATGAGACGAAGCCACACGCCAAATTTCAGCTAAAACAGAGCCCTCTACAGAGTTCACGGCCTAGGGTGAGAAGACATGCACGGTCGTGAAGATTTGCAAAAGTTTAAGAATTCGACAAAATGTTCATAGGCATGCCTGTGCATCCATGGATGGCTGTGAAGAGTCTAGAAATGCATTTTTTAGATTTCGCCAACATCTTCACAGGCATGGCCGTGCATCCATGCACGACCGTGAAGATGTCCGCCTATTCAACATCCGTTCAATTTTTCGCCCCTTTCTTACTATTTTTGGAGCGAAATTTGACAAAAATTTAGGGAGACCTTCCTAACTTACACAAACATTTTGGGATAAGAATCATGCAATTTCATGGAGCAGTTGAGGAGAACGAAGCGGAACAACGACAACTAGGGTTTAGTGGTGAAAGGCTGTTCTGGCGCGATTTCTTCCTTGTTTCGATGCTGAAGATCATGCTCCATCCTCTGATGACATAGATCTAGCCTTCATTCTGGTTTGGTTGAATTTCTCTTGCAAAATCATATATATTCTACGATGAAAGTTGTAGCGTAATTTATTTTCGGGGTTTGGGCATAGCCCGCTGTAAGGATGTTGATTGATGATGCTTAATTAATACATTGCTTGAGTTTATCTTTGTTCTTATTGAATTCTAAGTTGCTTGATTTCATATTTATGTACTGGCCACACATACGCATGTTTTAGACGTTGTGGGATGGACTGAGTGGTGAACCACAACGTCGGAACCCCTTAGATTGATCTTGTAATTTCGACCACGAAAGTAGGTCGAAATTACTTTAGGAGTTAAAAATTCTTCACAAAACCCAATGGATCTGCCTAACCTAGTAAGCTACGAGAGTAGGAGACCTGGCTTAAGTTAGATACCGGATTGTGGCCTGAGAGGGAACAATCTGTACTCTAGGAAGAATTTCCTTAAGAACTTAGAATAAACAAATTTTAAACACTTAGCATTATCTGTCTATTATTCTTCAGTGTGGTGAAACCTAAAACTCTGATCTTCTCTTAAGATTTTCACATCCTTGTTTGCTCTTCATTTGCTTTTAACTTGCTCTAATTTACTTTTTTTGCATTAAGATACTAGTTATTTCCACCATTATTTGATCACCTAGCTATCGATAGACTGATTAGTTAGTACTTGACCCCTAGTCCCTGTGGGATCGATACTTTTTATTACGCAATAGAACCATGCACTTGCGGGTCCGTATCAAGTTTTTGGCGTCATTGCCGCGGAATAGGTTTGCCAATATTAACACAATCAGAACATTGATAGACTAGGTTTAGTTAGATTTTTTATTTTCTATTTTGTAAAATTTTCTATTTAGTTACTTTTTGTTTTACTTGTAATTTATTTGGTGTTATTGTTGCTAACCTCTTTGGTCAAGAGACTTATTTATGCCTAGGAACACTCTTCGAACAAGGAAACTTGCGCCACAAGATATGGAGATAGAGCGAACCTTTCATCTAATTCGTAGGAACTTAAAGAGATTAAAGCTTGAAGGACAGTTTTCTAACAATCAGACTATGGAAGTAAATCACTCTCTCAAAGACTTTGCAGCACCCACCATTTCTGGTGTGCACTCGAGCATTTCACGACAGACTATCGAAGCTAATAATTTTGAGATCAAGTCGTCCTTAGTACAGATGGTGCAACAGAACCAATTCAGTGGAGCAACTACTGAAGACCCGAACCTTCATCTTTCTATCTTTTTAGAATGTTATGACACTTTAAAAATTAATGGTGCTTCCCCTGGTACTATAAAACTGAGACTCTTCCCTTTTTCTCTCAGGGACCGAGCTAGAGCATGGCTACAATCTTTACCTCAAGGCTCCATCACGGCGTGGGTCCAGCTGTCGCAGGCTTTTTTATCAAAATACTTCCTACTGAGCAAGACAGCCCAACTGAGAAATCAAATTATAAATTTTGCTCAGCGAGATGGAGAGTCCCTCTATGAAGCATGGGACCAGTTCAAAGAACTACTGCAGATGTGCCCACATCATGGTCTACAAAAATAGGTAATCATACATACATTTTATAGTGGCTTATTGTATCAAATGAGACTTTCTATAGATGTTACTATTGGTGGGGCACTGATGAACAAAAATTATGACAAAGCAATGGATTTAATTGAGGACATGACCCTGAACCCTGAACCATTGCCAGTGGTCAAGAGAGAGGAGCCATCCAGTACGAAATTTAGGGAAGTATGATCTAGGTATGATTAATTCCTTGGTAGCAAAAGTAGATTCACTTTCATCCAGAATCAATTCTATAAATATTTCTTGATGCAGGAGCATACGACATGAAAGAAGGGGAAGATCTGGCCCCATTGGTGCCCCAAAAATTTTCCACAGAAAATTCCTCGGGTCACCCAGCGACGAAAGCCACGCCCCGTGGTTCCTGCAGACAGCCACCTGAATCAGCAGCGACTTCACATGCACAAGACCGATTTTCCACAGAAAGTTCCTCGGGGCACCCAGCGACGGTAACCTCGCCCCGTGGATCCTGCAGACGACTACCGGCTGCTCAAGTCCAATTTTCCACAGAAAGTTCCTCGGGTCACCCAGCGACGAAAGTCACGCCCCGTGACTTCTACGGGCGACTCCCCGACGACATTTCAGAATCGGAAGCGGCACCACATGCACAAGTCGGAAATCCCACAGAATGTTTCTCGGGTCACCCAGCGACGAAAGTCACACCCCGTGACTCCTGCGGACAGTTTTCCACAGAATGTTCCACGGGTCACCCAGCGACGAAAGCCACACCCCGTGGTTCCTGCAGACAGCCACCCGAAGCTGCAGAACTGCCCCGACGACCCCACCTTGACATATACAACCCACCCTACCATGTTGCTCCACCTCATGAAGACCCAAAGGAGCCCAACAAGGTGGTTATTCAGCGATCCCAATGCCCATCTCACCCACCGGACCGCTTCGTGGGTGTTATCAGCCCACTCTCTATCCACACCGAAGTAATCCGGCCCAAGGACGTTACCAGCCAATCCCCGAAGAGCCCAACTCCAGATGGGCCTCACAACCACATCAGCAACACGGCCCAAGAGAAAGCCGCGACGATTGTTACGCAGCCCAGTACTTCAAAATTCTGCTGCTTTATCGCGATGTGTTCCGAGCACGTCTAACCATCGTAGCAGCCACCTCGTACGCTGAAGACACAAAGGACCTGCGCCCCTGCAGGATTAGATGGTAGTTGGTAGGATTTTATTATGTTTTGTCTTTTCGTGGCAACTTGACCACTTTTTGGTTGTTAGTTGTTCAGATGCTGTCCTTTTTTTTTGTCTTGTCTACCCCTCCTTATCTTATACAAGAGAGGGGCTGGCCAGCATTCTCCCTTATTTCTCTTAGAAGTAGAGTTCTCCTGGTGAGCGAGTGTGCCTCCAGCGTGTGTGGAAGACGAAGTAGCCTCGTCTTCGGAGTTTGTAGGAGTCGGCGACTGGTGTCTCGACTCGACTTCCTGCTTGTGTTTCCTGCATTTGAGAAGTAAATCCCACCACCCCAGGTAGGTCAGGTTCGCCTGTCTTTTCATTTCATCGTGTTCATTTCCGTTACGATTTTGATCCTTCCACGGGTATCCGTTCGTCGAAGACGTGGACGTTCCGCAGTTCTTTGGTTTATTTTCAGGCGCATAGGCGTACGAGCTGTGCGCTGCGAATCCGCTGGTTCCCATTGCAATGTGCTGAGCTTAAAATTTGCTGCGTGAGCGTGCTAAATTGCTACGAGGTTAGTGAGTTACATTCTGTAGTTGAGCGCCGTTGTGTTCTTTTCGCATTTGTGTTGCCCCGATCGAATTCGACGCTGATTTCCTCGTGTTTCATCGTGTTTCTCTGCATTTCCGAGGCGCTTTTCACTTCCCTCATCTAAAGACCCTCTCCCGTTTTCGTGTGCATTGTGTAATCCCTTAGAGTACGGCTTTAAGGACCATCCCTCCTACAGTAGCTCCATCAATTCTGGTATCAGAGGACGTTGCATGTTCGATTCTTATCGTTCGCACGGTCCAACATTGCATAGCATATTTCCACATCGTTTTCGCATTTTCAGCATCCTGCACTTTATCATTTTTGACCTTGTTTGTGTATGGTGACTACACGGTCACAAGTTATGTCATCCCAATATCCGGAAACCATCCCTGAAACCCAAGTGTCGGTCCAACCCTCGGAAGGGAGTAGAACTCATTTAGAATCATTGGCTGCACTTGAACCGCGTGTAGATGCCAAGTTGGATGCGCTGTCTGCGCGCTTGGAGTCCCACGAAGGGAATACAAGTGCGATGTTTCAGTAAATTATGGCTGGGATTCATACCCTCACAAGTCGCCCTGAGCCATCAGAGCCTAGGCGCTCCAACCCAGTTAACCCGCCTCCGTCCGCAAACCCAGCCCCACCTACTTGAGAGTTCCCTCCGATGACCGCGCCCCTGCGGCCACGAGTCTTTGAGGATGAGTCTGGTAACCTGCGGCCTCATGAGGCCCAGGGGGACCTCGGTTACGGATACGAGCCCTTGGATGAGGATGACGTATGGGCCGCACAAGGGCCCCAATCTAATGGTCGCTTTGGGCACACTTGGACCGGGCAAAGAGCCACGACCCGACACCATGTCGAGCGCCCTTGCTTGGAGGACGATATCCACCGCTTCATTAGGCACACCCCCGCGCCCTTTTCGGGTGGTCTTGACCCGTCGCAATTCCTCGATTGGGTCGCTTCTGTCAACTCCTACTTTGACCCTAGTAACTTGCATCCTGACGCACGTATTAGGTACGTGCACACCTTGCTTGAGGGCCCTGCGCGTTTGCATTGGGCAAACGTGGAGCGCCAGAATGTGCAGCAAGCCCTTCCTCCCATCACCACGTGGGAGGAAATGAGGTATCGCCTCTGCGAGCGATACGTACCCACTTCCTATATGCAGCGTCTCCTTGATCAGTATAGTAGCCTACACTAGGGATCGAGTACCGTTGAGGAGTATCGCCTCACCTTCAAGACGCTACAACTCCGGTGTAATTTGTAGGAGGACCCCGAGTTAGTCTTGTCAAAGTTTCGGAATGGCCTCCGCGCGGATATCCGGCGCGCCCTGCCCACATATAGCTCAGAGACCTTCGACCAAACCTTCCAGCGTGCTCGTGATATCGAGCACGATCTTAGAGCTGCGGTTAGGCGCAGCGAGTCTGGACCCCCTAGGCGCCCTCCTTTGGGCGGACCTCCTCATGCCCACCCTCGACCCGAGCGCCACGAGCCTCGTTCTGACCCACGGCCCGCGCCTGCGGCCCATCACTCCCATTGGCATTCAGCCCCCGGTGCCCCACCTTCTCGCCCCACTTGGGAAGAGAGGGGGAAGGCCCCACTTGTTAGCCTGCCGGGTCACGTCAACTGTTACAATTGCCTGCAGCCGGGCCATCTGTCCCGCGACTACCCTAAACGGTCCGCCACAGCGGACAAGACCCCCGCCTGTGTTGCCACTATCACCCGCGAGCCTGCGGAGCACGATGTTGAGGCCGAGTGCTATACTAGTGGTGAAGAGTCGGGTCACCCCACACTTGCGGTTGTGCGGTGCACCTTTGTCCATACCCCACCCTCCGAGGATTGGAGGCGTACGAGCATCTTCACGACTTACATCAAGTGCAACGGGCACTCCTGTAAGATCGTCATCGACGGTGGTAGTAGTTTGAATGTGGTCTCTCGGACCGCAATCACCCGCTTCGGTCTTCCCCTCGAGCCTCACCCGAAGCCATATTCCATCGCGTGGGTGGACACGTCGAGTCTTCCGGTCACCCACCGGTGCCAAGTTCCCATCGCTTTTGGGGACTATCGTGAGAAGGTGTGGTGTGACGTGGCGGCTATGGATGTCGCCCACGTTCTCTTAGGACGCTCATGGCTATATGACAGAGACGTAGTCCACTACGGCCGGTCGAACACTTATGTGTTTGACCACAATGACCAGAAAATCCAGTTGATCCCAACCCCACCCAAGGAACTGCGCGCGTCCACATCCAAAGGCGTGGTTGTTCCTCCCACCGCTGTTTGCCCGGTACCCGCTATGGTGTCCCTCATGCGCACGTCTGCGCACAGAATCCAAGGTTGTCTATGCCTTGATGTTGCGCGAGTCCCCGGAGTCCTCCCCGGTAGTAGAGACGACACCACCCCCGGAAGTTTCTGCCCTTTTGACTGAGTTTGCTGACATTAGTCCGGAGGACTTGCCCCACGGTCTCCCACCAGCTAGGGAGATCCAACACGCGATTGACCTTCTCCTAGGAGCACCCCTCCCAAATCTGCCTCACCATCGTTTGAATCCAACTGAACACGCTGAACTGCAGCGTCAAGTGGATGACCTCCTCACCAAGGGGTACATCCGTGAGAGTCTAAGTCCCTGCGCGGTGCCCGCCTTACTCACGCCCAAGAAGGATGGGTCGTGGCGGATGTGCATTGATAGTCGTGCCATCAACCGAATCACCATCAAGTATAGGTTCCCTATACCTCAACTTGATGATATGTTATACTTAGTTTCTGGGGCATCCTGGTTCTCTAAGCTGGACCTTCGCAGCGGATATCACCAAGTCCGCATCCGCGAAGGTGATGAGTGGAAAACTGCATTTAAGACCAAGGACGGTCTTTATGAATGGCTCGTCATGCCATTCGGGTTGTCCAACGCCCCGTCCACTTTTATGCGGCTCATGAGCCAAGTTCTCAAGCCCTACATGGGCAAATTCCTAGTCGTGTATTTTGACGACATCTTGATTTTTAACTGGACCCCCGAAGAACATCTGGAGCATCTTCGCTCCACATTTGACCTCCTACGCAGGGAACGCCTCTTCCTTAACACGAAGAAGTGCTCCTACATGACCAATCGCGTACCCTTCCTAGGCTATATTGTGTCTGACGAGGGTCTTCCTGTTGACCCGGCCAAGGTCAAAACCATATGACATTGGCCCGAACCCCGTACTATGTCCGAGGTCTGTAGCTTCTTGGGCCTTGCCGGGTTTTACCGTCGCTTCATTCGGGGCTTCAGCAGGATTGCGACCCCACTGACCCAACGTCTGTCCAAGGAGGACTTTGAGTGGACCACAGCCACTCAACGCGCCTTTGACGCCCTTCGGGATGCCATCACGACCGCACCTGTCTTGCGCCTCCCGGACTTCTCCAATGTCTTTGAGGTTGCTTGCGACGCCTCCGGTACTAGGATCGGGGGTACCCTTAGCCAAGAAGGCCACCCTGTCGCCTTCTTTAGCGAGAAGTTGAACGCTGTCCGGCAGCGTTATTCGACATACGACAAGGAGTTTTATGCCATCGTTCAGTCGCTTCGTCAGTGGAGGCACTATCTCCTCCACCGTGAGTTCGTCTTGTACAGCGACCATCAAGCCTTGTCTTTCCTTAATGCCCAAAAGAAATTGGGCGCCTGCCATGCCAAGTGGGTCGAGTACTTGCAACAGTACACCTTTGTGATCAATCACAAGGCGGGCAAGGAGAATATTGTCGCAGATGCTTTGAGTCGCGTCCGCACCCTCCTGTGTGTGATGCGCACCCGCGTCAACACCTTTGACCATGTCAAGGAGGAGTACGCCACTTGCTCCGACTTCGGTGCCATCTACGCTGCCTTGACTGAGTCCCCCGACCCCGAGTCCCCCTACTAGTTGTGCGAAGGCTATCTATTCCTAGGGAACCGCTTGTGCATTCCCCGCTCATCGCTTCGAGATCATCTTTTGCTCGAGCTGCACGCGGGTGGTGTCGCTAGCCATTACGGCCACGACAAAACCCTTGAGATGGCGGAGGAATGCTTCTTTTGGCCCTCCCTCCGCCGGGACGTTGAGCGTATTGTACGCCATTGTGGCACATGCCAAATGGCCAAGCCTCGCCCCCACGAACACCGGCCTTTACACTCCATTGCCAATTGCTGACAGTCCTTGGAGTGACCTTAGCATGGACTTTGTCCTAGGGTTACCCCGCACCGCCTCACGCTTCGATTCCATCTACGTGGTTGTAGATCGGTTCTCGAAGATGGCCCACTTTATCCCCTGTTCAAGGACCGCCGATGCGACCCACGTCGCACACCTTTTCTTCCAGGAGATTGTCCGTCTCCATGGTCTTCCCCACACCATCGTGTCCGATCGTGACACACGCTTCGTGAGCCACTTCTGGTGCTCACTATGGGCCATCATGGGCACCACATTGAAATTTTCCACCGCCTACCACCCCTAAACTGATGGACAAACTGAGGTGGTTAATCATAGTTTGGGTAATTTGCTCCGGTGCCTCATTAGCGACCATCCGCGGTCTTGGGACGCCATCCTCCCTATGGCTGAATTCGCGTATAATAGTGCAGCCAATAGGTCTATGGGTCTTGTTTCCGGCCGTCAGCCACACAAACCTATTGACCTGCATGGCCTACCCATGGAGTCCCATCTGTCTGAACACGCATATTCCTTTGCCCAGCATATAGCTAGTTTGCATGACGAAGTTCAGCATCATATCTTTTTGGGCAACACTCATAATGTGATGAAGGCCAACGAGCACCATAGGCCACATCATTTTTCTGTTGGTGAGTTAGTAAGGGTGCGCATCCACCCTGAGCGAATTTCAAACAAGGCTCATTTTAAGCTCCGGCCATGTTACATGGGGCCCTATGCGGTGGTGCGGTGGATCGGCTCTAACGCCTATGTGCTGGACCTACTTGAGGACATGGGCATCCACCCCGTCTTCAACTTGGCGGACCTGCTTCCTTTCTACGGTCCTTTGGAGGAGCCATCGGACCCCGACGAGCCTCTTCCCCTTAGTTCTCCGGAGGAGAACTCCTCAGAGCACGCAGCGGAAGCTGATGCAGGAGCATACGACATGAAAGAAGGGGAAGATCTGGCCCCATTGGTGCCCAAAAAATTTTCCACAAAAAGTTCCTCAGGTCACCCAGCGACGAAAGCCACGCCCCGTGGTTCCTGTAGATAGCCACCTGAATCAGCAGCGACTTCACATGGACAAGACCGATTTTCCACAGAAAGTTCCTCGGGGCACCCAGCGACGGTAACCTCGCCCCGTGGATCCTGCAGACGACTACCGGGTGCTTAAGTCCGATTTTCCACAGAAAGTTCCTCGGGTCACCCAGCGACGAAAGTCACGCCCCGTGACTTCTACGGGCGACTCCCCGACGATATTTCGGAATCGGAAGCGGCACCACATGCACAAGTCGGAAATCCCACAGAATGTTCCTCGGGTCACCCAGCGACGAAAGTCACACCCCGTGACTCATGCAGACAGTTTTCCACAGAATGTTCCACGGGTCACCCAGCGACGAAAGCCACACCCCGTGGTTCCTGCAGACAGCCACCCGAAGCTGCAGAACTGCCCCGACGACCCCACCTTGACGTATACAACCCACCCTACCATGTTGCTCCACCTCATGAAGACCCAAAGGAGCCCAACAAGGTGGTTATTTGGCGATCCCAACGCCCATCTCATCCACTGGACCGCTTCGTGGGTGTTATCAGCCCACTCTCCATCCACACTGAAGTAATCCGGCCCAAGGACGTTACCAGCCAATCCCCGAAGAGCCCAACTCCAGATGGGTCTCACAACCACATCAGCAACACGGCCCAAGAGAAAGCCGCGACGATTGTTACGCAGCCCAGTACTTCAAAATTCTGCTGCTTTGTCGCGATGTGTTCCGAGCACATCTAACCATCGTAGCAGCCACCTCGTACGCTGAAGACACAAAGGACCTGTGCCCCTGCAGGATTAGATGGTAGTTGGTAGGATTTTATTCTGTTTTGTCTTTTCGTGGCAACTTGACCACTTTTTGGTTGTTAGTTGTTCAGATGCTGTCCTTTTTTTTTTGTCTTGTCTACCCCTCCTTATCTTATACAAGAGAGGGGCTGGCCAGCATTCTCCCTTAGTTCTCTTAGAAGTAGAGTTCTCCTGGTGAGCGAGTGTGCCTCCAGCGTGTGTGGAAGACGAAGTAGCCTCGTCTTCGGAGTTTGTAGGAGTCGGCGACCGGTGTCTCGACTCGACTTCCTGCTTGTGTTTCCTGCATTTGAGAAGTAAATCCCACCACCCCAGGTAGGTCAGGTTCGCCTGTCTTTTCATTTCATCGTGTTCGTTTCCGTTACGATTTCCATCCTTCCACGGGTATCTGTTCGTTAGAGACGTGGATGTTCCGTTGTTCTTTGGTTTATTTTCAGGCGCATAGGCGTACGAGCTGTGCGCTGCGAATCTGCTGGTTCCCATTGCAATGTTCTGAGCTTAAAATCTGCTGCGTGAGCGTGCTAAATTGCTGCGAGGTTAGTGAGTTACATTCTGTAGTTGAGCGCCGTTGTGCTCTTTTCGCATTGGTGTTGCCCCGATCGAATTCGACGCTGATTTCCTTGTGTTTCATCGTGTTTCTCTGCATTTCTGAGGCGCTTTTCACTTCCCTCATCTAAAGACCCTCTCCCGTTTTTGCGTGCATTGTGTAATCCCTTAGAGTACGGCTTTAAGGACCATACCTCCTACAGTAGCTCCATCAATTCTGGTATCAGAGGATGTTGCGCGTTAGATTCTTATCGTTCGCACGGTCCAACATTGCATAGCATATTTCCGCATCGTTTTCGCGTTTTCAGCATCCTGCACTTTATCATTTTCGACCTTTTTTGTGTATGGTGACTACACGGTCACAAGTTATGTCATCCCAATATCCGGAAACCATCCCTGAAACCCAAGTGTCGGTCCAACCCTCGGAAGGGAGTAGAACCCATTTAGAATCGTTGGCTGCGCTTGAAGCGCGTGTAGATGCCAAGTTGGATGCGCTGTCCGCGCGCTTGGAGTCCCACGAAGGGAATACAAGTGCGATGTTTCAGTAAATTATGGCTGGGATTCTGTTGGTGTATATGCCCTAGGACCTAGTTTTGGTCCACTTATGTACTACTTGACTTTGATATTTATATATATCATCCTGGTATTGTCATTGTCAATGTTTGTTTACATCTGCGCACATGTACTAACATGATAATGTCCCTGGATACAGATTGGATCTGTGCTCAAACTATTGTCCCCAGTCGATGTACCTTAGTGGATATGGGACAGCTATGGTACTTGAGAGACTGGTATGTGAGCTGGTTAGGTACGTGGTGCTAACGCAGACACATGGGTATATCATTGGAGGATATACTGGAAAGACCCGCTGTGAGGCTATGACTTGGTGTCATAAGTTATCCTCACAAGTGACAGGAGATGCATTGATCCCTTGACTTGAGGTCATTGATCGTTCTATATGGTTAGCGACTTGCTTTGATACAACCTAACACCTCGCCGTAGTTGGGAGTCATAACGGTTGTCATTGAGCATATCACGACCCATATGAGAAGGTCAATGGACAGACATAGGATTTGCCCCTTCCTTAGGGAAGTATGATATCCATGGAGCTCCTCTATGGTTCTATGACTGAGAGTGTATGGCCATACCCAGGTAAGAACCTGTTTTAGTCATAGCCATGTGATTGGGTGAAAACAAGTGGTGACACACTTGTCCAATCGGATATCAGTCCGGCAAAGAGACTGTAATGCATCTGTACCTAGTTGCGATGATGGGGATGTCGATATCCATTCCAATGACCTGGGTAGCAGCGATGCACTGCTAGGTGCCACTCACTGCTTGTGGTGACCTTTAGTCAGCACTGCCAGCGTCAGAAGAACCTACAGGGTCGCACACCTTGATACTTGAGTTCTCGTATTGATCGTGAAGCCTTATGATCGAGTTATTGGATAACTCGGATCTAATTGGGAGATTTCATCAGCACCAATGGGCCTGATGAGATGGAAGAATGTTATTGGAGCCAAACTTCATTTTTGGCAGGTTGACCCGTATTTGACCATGGTTGGTCACACTTGGATTAGGGTTGCATTGGATTGGATCCAAATGCTTAATCAACCCATAGGATGAAGTTTGGGCTAGCTCATTATCCAATGAAGCCCAATAACAAGTTCTCATGAAGAGAAGAGAGGCTAAAAGGGTATAATGGGGAGAAACCCAACCCCATTGGCGCCTAAGGGGCATAATGGGGTTAGGGTGGCAAAATTGCTTCATTAAGGAAGCAATTTGCGCCTAGCCCTTCTCCCTTGATGGTATGAATGCCTTTAAGGCATGTCTTGGGCTGATATGGTACTTGGGCAATTATGGAAAGGTTGAATGAAGTTTATGGTAAAGTCTTGGAGACTTTCCTTGCATCAAACCTCCTCATCCTAGCCCTACACTTGTCATGATCCTAGCCCTTGCCCTAATCGCCTCTTGCCCTATATATGTGACCCTAGCCGCCCCCTCTTATATAATTCATCCTTGGAGGCGTAAACATAAGAAGGGAGCGAGAGCAAGGAGCAAGGGCGCAATCTCTTCCTCTTCCATCAAGTGGCCGCAAGCTTCTCCTTCCTTACCACTTGGCGCATCTTTCTCTCTTGGTGGCACAAGGTGGTTGGAGCATCTCCCTAAGGCTTGGATCTTCTTCCCGAGGCTAGCACCGGGCGTGGAAGAAGAGGACTCGAGGCATCCGTGTGTGTGAGACTGCAGAGGGCGCACACTTGGGCGCCTATCACGACATCGACCTCATCTTGCTCTGAGGTATTTTCTAACTCATCGTGTCGACCCCCTTGCATGCGATCTTCACTGGGTTTTTGGGACCGACCTATTTCGGGGACATTCTTCCGCTGTGCAATGTATGTATGTGTCTCTGAAAAATTGTAAAATGTCCCCGGGGTTTCCCAACAGTGGTATCAGAGGGACTTGCAAGACTCGAACGAAGTTTTATGCTTTTCTTTCATGCTCACATGCCCTCGCTTGGAGGATGATATCCACCGCTTCATTAGGCACACCCCCGCGCCCTTTTCGGGTGGTCTTGACCCGTCGCAATTCCTCGATTGGGTCGCTTCTGTCGACTCCTACTTTGACCCTAGTAACTTGCATCCCGACGCACGTGTTAGGTACGTGCGCACCTTGCTTGAGGGCCCTGCGCGTTTGCATTGGGCAAACGTGGAGCGCCAGAATGTGCAGCAAGCCCTTCCTCCCATCACCACGTGGGAGGAAATGAGGTATCGCCTCTGCGAGCGATACGTACCCACTTCCTATAGGCAGCGTCTCCTTGATCAGTATAGTAGCCTACACTAGGGATCGAGTACCGTTGAGGAGTATCGCCTCACCTTCGAAACGCTACAACTCCGGTGTAATTTGTAGGAGGACCCCGAGTTAGTCTTGTCAAAGTTTCGGAATGGCCTCCGCGCGGATATCCGGCGCGCCCTGCCCACATATAGCTCAGAGACCTTCGACCAAACCTTCCAACGTGTTCGTGATATCGAGCACGATCTTAGAGCTGCGGCTAGGCGCAGCGAGTCTGGACCCCCCAGGCGCCCTCCTTTGGGTGGACCTCCTCATGCCCACCCTCGACCCGAGCGCCACGAGCCTCGTTCTGACCCACGGCCCGCGCATGCGGCCCATCACTCCCCTAGGCATTCAGCCCCCGGTGCCCCACCTTCTCGCCCCACTTGGGAAGAGAGGGGGAAGGCCCCACTTGTTAGCCTGCCGGGTCGCGTCAACTGTTACAATTGCCTGCAGCCGGGCCATCTGTCCCGCGACTGCCCTAAACGGTCCGCCACAGCGGACAAGACCCCCGCCCGTGTCGCCACTATCATCCGCGAGCCTGCGGAGCATGATGTTGAGGCCGAGTGCTATACTAGTGGTGAAGAGTCGGGTCACCCCACACTTGCGGTTGTGCGGTGCACCTTTGTCCATACCCCACCCTCCGAGGATTGGAGGCGTACGAGCATCTTCACGACTTACATCAAGTGCAATGGGCACTCCTGTAAGATCGTCATCGACGGTGGTAGTAGTTTGAATGTGGTCTCTCGGACCGCAATCACCCGCTTCGGTCTTCCCCTCGAGCCTCACCCGAAGCCATATTCCATCGCGTGGGTGGATACGTCGAGTCTTCCGGTCACCCACCGGTGCCAAGTTCCCATCGCTTTTGGGGACTATCGTGAGAAGGTGTGGTGTGATGTGGCGGCTATGGATGTCGCCCACGTTCTCTTAGGACGCCCATGGCTATATGACAGAGACGTAGTCCACTATGGCCGGTCGAACACTTATGTGTTTGACCACAATGACCAGAAAATCAGGTTGATCCCAACCCCACCCAATGAACTGCGCGCGTCCACATCCAAAGGCGTGGTTGTTCCTCCCACCGCTGTTTCCCTGGTACCCGCTATGGTGTTCCTCATGCGCATGTCTGCGCTTATGCGTGAGGCTACAGAATCCAAGGTTGTCTATGCCTTGATGTTGCGCGAGTCCCTGGAGTCCTCCCCGGTAGTAGACACGACACCACCCCCGGAAGTTTCTGCCCTTTTGACTGAGTTTGCTGACATTAGTCCGGAGGACTTGCCCCACGGTCTCCCTCCAGCTAGGGAGATCCAACACGCGATTGACCTTCTCCCTGGAGCACCCCTCCCAAATCTGCCTCACCATCGTTTGAATCCAACTGAACACGCTGAACTGCAGCGTCAAATGGATGACCTCCTCACCAAGGGGTACATCCGTGAGAGGCTAAGTCCCTGCGCGGTGCCTGCCTTACTCACGCCCAAGAAGGATGGGCCATGGCGGATGTGCATTGATAGTCGCACCATCAACCGAATCACCATCAAGTATAGGTTCCCTATAACTCAACTTGATGATATGTTAGACTTAGTTTCTGGGGCATCCTGGTTCTCTAAGCTGGACCTTCGCAGCGGATATCACCAAGTCCGCATCCGCGAAGGTGATGAGTGGAAAACTGCATTTAAGACCAAGGACGATCTTTATGAATGGCTCGTCATGCCATTCAGGTTGTCCAACGCCCCGTCCACTTTTATGCGGCTCATGAGCCAAGTTCTCAAGCCCTACATGGGCAAATTCCTGGTCGTCTATTTTGACGACATCTTGATTTTTAGCCGGACCCCCGAAGAACATCTGGAGCATCTTCGCTCCACGTTTAGAGATGATGCTCAAAGATTTTATGGCGATATAGATTAAGCAAATTGACACTGTGAATGAATCCATCCGCCAGCTAAATTTGAAGGTGGATTCTATGACCACACATTCGAAGATGTTGGAGACCCAGCTTATTCAGCTCGCTTAATAGGCCAATTCATCTTCTAGAGCCACGGGCATGCTTCCAGCTCAACCTGAAGCAAATCTAAGAGAGCACTGCAATGAGATTTTGATATGCAATAGAGAATAATTAGCCGACTCCAAGATGGATGTAAGTGATTGTTGGTGTATATGCCCTAAAGACCAATGTATGCACATGGTCAGGCATTGGTTGAATGTACTTTGATAGAACTATTACTCTTTATATAGGCATGGTCATTATTATGCAGACTTCTCTACCTGCGTTGATGTATTGAGTTGCATAAATAATGTCCCAGGAGTTTGGATTGGATCCATTCTCATAAGCTATCCCCAGACAAGGTACCTTAGCAGATATGGGACAGCTTTGGTACATGTGAGACTGGTGTATGGGCTGGTTAGGTGCAGGGCACAGTAACGCAGACATACAGGTGCATTGGATGCACTTGAGTGATCCACCGTGAGGATTGACTTGTCTAGTCAACAAGTCAATCTCACATGCAAGAGGTTTTTCCATTGATCCTTAGACTTGAGGTATTCATGTCTAGACTTGATGATGGGTATGCTTTAATACAGTCTTATGTCTCACCGTAATTGGGAGACCAAAACGACTGTCATTGGGCATGTCATAACTCACGTAGAGACATGAATGACCAATAGTAGGATTTGCCCCTTCCTTCTGAGGAAGCATGATATCCACCTCGGGGCGCCCCACCGTATTGGTGCATGACAGGAGAGTGTGGCCACACTTGTTGAGTCATGACCAATACATTGGATAATAAACTTGAGACTAATCCAATGGCAGGATATCAGCTTAGGCAAAGGGATCTGTAATGAAATAGGAATCCTCGTTGCTTGTTAGGAGTTGTTGCCATAATGACTTAAGTCCTATGACATGGGTAGTAGTGATGTGTTGCTAGATACCCCTCACTACTTATGATGTTTACATCATTGCCATCGTCATATGGATCCTACGGGGTCACACGCAATAGACTCTTGACGTTGCTTTAATCAGAAGCCTTATGATCAAGTTATTGGATAACTTGGATCAATTTGGAAGATTTCATCAGCGCCAATGGGCCTGATAAGTTGGAAGAAAGTTATTGGAGCCAAACTTCATTTTTGGCAGGTTGACCCGATATTGACCTAGATTGGTCACATTTGGATTAGGGTTGCATTGGATTAGATCCAATGGCTTAATCAACCCATGCCATGAAGTTTGGGCTAGCTCATTATCCAATGAGGCCCAATAATTAGTTGTCATGAAGAGGAATTGGCTTAAAAGGGTATAATGGGGAGAAATCTCACCCCATTGGCGCCTAGGGGCATAATGGGGTGAGGGAGGCGCCTTTGCTTCATTATGGAAGTAAAGGGCGCCTAGCCCTTCTTCCTTGGATGGAATACTTGCCTCTAAGGCAAGTCTTGGGGCTGATATGGCTTGAGGACTCTTTTGGAAAGAGCTTGGGCGCATATGAGAAGTAGGGAGATGTTTATGGTAAAGTCTTGGAGACTTTCCTTATGCACCCAAACCCTTGCCCTAGCTGAATTCTTCATGTTGCGCCTAGCCCTTCTCCTTGGATGGAAAGAATGCCTCTAAGGCATGTCTTAGGCTGATATGGCCATTGGGCAAATTAGGATAGGTTGAATGAGGTTTATGGTAAAGTCTTGGAGACTTTCCTTACCTCAAGACTCCTTTATCCTAGCCACCCACTTGGGATGATCCTAGCCATTATCCTTGCCGCCTCTTGTCCTATTTATAGGACCCCTTACCGCCCCTTCCAATGTTCAACAACTAGGAGGCGTGAACATACATAGAGAGGCGTGAGCAAGGGCAAAGGGTGACAACAACAAAGGCTTGGCGCAACCCTTCTTCCAAGTGGCCGAAAGACATCCTTTCTTCTTCTCCTCTTCTTGGCGCAAAGAGAAATTGGGCTTGGTGCTTCTCCTTCTATTGTCACAAGCCCTCTCCCTCTCATAGCCATTGGCGCATCTTGCTTGAAGGTGGCGCAAGCAAAAGAAGAAGAGGGAAGTTCTTGGCGGCATCTTCCCTATTCCCTCCTTGGCGCAACTTCTCTTGAAGGTGGCGCAAGTGGAGTGAAGGCTTGATTCTCTTCCCGAGGCTAGCACCGAGCGTGGAAGGGAGCAACGATCAAGGAGTCGACGCGTGGATACTTGTAGAGGGCGAACACATGGGCGCCTTCAACATGGCTTCGACGTCTAGACAAGCAAAAGAGGTACATCTCTATCACATCCTTGTGTATACTCTCTCGCATGGATCCTTGGGACCGGAATGTGTTTCGGGTGTAATGCTTCTTCCGCTGCGTCCTGGGACTGCAAAATTTTAAATTACACCCGGCATTCCCTAACAGTGATGACGCAAAGAGAGAGTCTGACATTCAGAGGAAAGAGCCTCAGTCTTCCCATGAAACATCAGGCGATAAGGAGGTTGACCCAGAGCTAGTATATATTCCTCCACCTCCCTATAAGCCACCGATGCCCTTTCCACAGAGGTTGGCTAAAGCAAAATTGGATAGACAATTTGGCGAGTTTTTGGAAGTGTTGAAGAAGCTCTACCTCAATATTACTTTCACATATGCACTTTCCCAGATGCCCACTTATGCCAAGTTCCTTAAGCATATTCTGACTAATAAAAGAAAAATAGAGGAACATAGGATGGTAGCACTGATAGAAGAATATATTGTAATCATTCAGAATCAGCTGCCTCCTAAACTTGAAGATCCTGGTAGTTTTTCTGTCTCATGCAGAATTGACAACATCTCATTTGAAATAGCACTCTTGGACTTGGGGGCCAGCGTTAGTATCATGCCACTCTCTATCTTCAAGAAGTTAGACTTGGGGGATCTGAAGCCAACTTCTAAAGTTCTTCAGCTTGCTAACAGCTCTACACAACATCCAATGAGAATTGTGGAGGATGTGCCCATTAAAGTCGGGGAATTCTTCATTCCAGTTGACTTCATGGTTTTAGATATGATAGAGAATTCCATATTTTCTCTTATATTGGGCAGGTCATTCCTCGCTACAGCCGGACCTGTAATAGACGTCAAACACGAAAAGCTGTCATTGAACATCAGTGAGAACATCCTAGAATTTGACCTTTCTGTTGATAACAAGAAATTGTCTTTTCTAGGCTCCTATTGTAGTGTTGAGGTGTTTTGTGTCCGCAAGTACACGGATACTCGAAGTAATAAAAGATATTGAACCACAGGGACCTACGTGTTAAGCATCAAATAATTATTTTCTCACTAGCTAAGCAAATCGAATACGACATAAGCAAACGATTGGAAAGTGTACGGATTACCAGAGAGATTTAGTTGGGACTAGGGATTCATCCATCTTAATTTGTATGAGTGGATAGAAATAAGTGTTCATCAGTTTATTCTTAATATGATAAAGATGAAGTCTATTTTTTAAAGATATTGTCTCGCTCTCATGACAACAATTTACAAAGAACAACTCTTGCTCTCGTGACTGATTATTCAGTGTTTCAAAATAAGTAAACCTTTACAAAGAGATTTAAAATCACTCTTGTGCATAACTCTCAGTGTCAATATCTCAAGTGAAACTAAATATTCTCATATCTTAGTTTCACAGGTTTTACTTAAGGGTTTCCAACAATCCAATACCTAATCTCTTAGCATATTTTCATGTCTATCTCAATAATATTTCCTAGATCAGTTTATCAACAAGAATTATACTTTAAAAATCAAGAATTAAGAACAAACCTAATCTCTTAGCATAAGTTCCTAAATCATAATTTTAGGGTTACAAGTTTTACAAATCACTTTTCAGTACACATTACAAAACTCTAAAACATGTTGAAACTTGAAACTAGCAAAGATCAAAGACAATAATTACTTAAGCAAAATTATCATATCAAGATTATTTTGATGAAATAAAGATTATCCGGTCATTAAGCAATTAAGGGATTAATTCCCCATGCCCAAGGAAAAATTACGCTATCATGGTAGGAGAATTACAATAAGACATTGTTTCAGAAAAATCAGAAATCAAGAAGAAGATGAGTTATTGTATACACGGCTGTAATAAAATTATAGCCAGTAATTTTTTTCTGAAAACGCCACGCTTTTGTTGATTTCTCCTTCCTTTGATTTCATTTTGCTCTGAAACTTCTGGTGTGTGTTCTCCTTCCTCAGGCGTAGCTTCCTTGCAAATTTCACAGCCGATGATGGTCTGTATGCTTCTCAGTGATGAACCCTAGCGCGGCAGCGAACTTGTCGATTTCTCTCCGAATCATGGATCAAAATTGGGGCTTCTTGTTCTGAGATCTTCTTCTCCTCTTATGGATCACTCCCCTTCATTCAATTTTTGAAATAGTGGTCTAAATCACGTGAAATCGGCTTCGCAAAAATCGGCTACAGTAACTCCAGAAGACTCGGGCAAACACGGCCGCCTGGGTTACAATTATGGCCCGTGAAGATAATTATGGCAGTGCCATAATTTCTTCTGTGGAAAAATTTGGAAGAATTACGGGCTATAATAAAAACCACGGTAGTGCCATGTTTTATCCTTCATGCTTCTAATTTGGTTCGACAAGATTACGACCGTAATAATATTATGGAAGTGTCGTAATTACTCCTGGATAAAAATCTTCAAAAATTATGGTAGATGAAATTAATCACGATAGTGCCGTGGTTTATTCTGTAAGTCTAGTAAAACCATAGCCCATAATTAAAATTATAGCCCTGCCGTAATTTCACAAAAAACTCTGATTGGTTTGAAATTTATTGTGTAGTCTCCTCTTGATGATTAGGATTCGTTTGTGCACTCAGATTGCTTGAAAATCCATCAAAATGATGTCATTTTGCCTGAAATTGATCAAAAACTAGAAAAAGTGTAGATTCCAAAATATTTGACAAATAAAACATAAAAATAAGAAAAAGAGCATAAATCTAACTCAAAAAACTAATTAATTAATACAAAATATACTATAGATTTTTGAGTCATCAAAATACATAAGGTTCAAACTTTGCTTGTCCTCAAGCAAACAAAGAAATCAATGTTGATTATGACTTTCTTATGAAAAATAAACTTCTAAAATATAATCACCTATGAAAAACTCCACCAAATGCTACATAAAATTTTAAATAAATATATCGTCCTCCGATTTTAATCTTCAAGATCCACAACTAAGTCAAATAAAATTTCGTAACTTGTATAATAAATAGAATTTCAATCTCATGAGATCACCCGATTTCAATTCAAATCGATAATACTTTTGTTTACAGGAAAAAAGATCTCCAAAATCTTTTTCGACTTAAATTTTCTCTCTTTTTTTTTCTTTTTTATTATCTTTGACATTCTCTAAATTGATTATCACCTTTTTTTCTAGTGACGAATTTAGAGTACACTGACCACATAGTCGATGTAATAGAACTCATATCTTTTTGGCAGGAAAAATCTAGCCCTAAGACAGCGGAGTTAATGTCAAACGATCTTTCCATGGCATGTATCCACATAGATACATACTTTTTATTTGGACTTTAACTCTTAACTTCGATACCACCACAAATAAATACAGTGCAAAGTAGAGGAGTCATTCTCTTTTTCTTTTCTCTCTCTTTTTTTTATCTTGACTTCAACTCATATCTTCGATACCACCGTAAATTAATACAGTGCCAAGTAGGGGAGTCACTCTCTCTTTATTGGATCTTGGAAATCTTTCTTCCCAACAAATAGCAAAATAGATTAAACATCAACTAGGTTAATGAATTGACATTAATTCAAAAATCATACTCATATGCTCATTTTATTCAAGAAAGTAATTTCACTCTTGGATTGCATTCATCAAACAATATACCGACCCAAAACTTCATGCATCAATTAATGAAAATTTTTAATAAGTAGATATATATTGAAGAAATAAATTCAACATAACAGGTCTATTTCCAATCATAGGCATTGACATAGGCATTCATCATCAAGAAAATAATCACAAATGCAACAGTAGAAATTTCACAAAAGTAGACCACACATCATAGGCATATCATCTCAGCAATATATATCAATCAAGATTCCACAAAGTGCAAGCATCACAGGTATCATCATAGTAAAACAGTGCACATATTAAGAACAAATTCATCATTCAAAGTTATACAATGCCAAATATCAGAATGCACCTACACACATGATAGGGTCGTACCGCAAGTGCATGGTCTATCGCGTGATATAATAAGTACCGATCCCACAAGAACTAGGGATCAAGTACTAACTGATCAGTTAATCAATAGCTAGGTTAACGATTAATGGAGAAATGACAAATATCCTAATGCAAACAAATAAACTACAGCTAATCAAGAACAAGCAGAATAAGAAACAAGCAATCGGGTTTTTTACTATCTTGAGAGAAAATTGGGGTATCGGGTTTCACCGCACTGAAGCATGAAGAAATATTAAATTTTGATATTTTGATTAAGTTTCACCTATGTTCTTAAGGTAATCCTTCCTTAAGTACAGACGCGCTCCCTCTCAGGACACAGTCTGGGGTACAACTTAACCCAAGTCTCCTACTCTCGTGGTTTACCGAGTTAAGCAGACCCAATGGGTTCTGTGAAGGATTAGGGTTCCTCGGGTGATTTTGACAACTCTCGTGGCTGAAATCACTAGTCCAATCTAAGGGGATCCGATGATTGTGGTTCACCTCTCAGTCCTTCCCACAATATCTAAAACACAAATATGCATGGCCAGTACATAATCATGAATGAAACTTCCTAGACATGAATAAGAACAAAGATAAATAAGAGAAATATATGGATCAAGCATTAATATTCAACATCTTAAAGTGGGCTACGCCCAAACCCCGAAAAGAGAGTTATGCTACAATGTTCATCATGAAATACATCATAATCTCTTAAGTAAATTGATGCAAACCAGAGGGAAGACTAGATCAACGTCAAGAGAGGGTAGAGCACGATCTTCCCCATTGAAATGAAGGAAAAATCTCACCGGAATACTCTTTCGTCGCCCAGAAAACGCTGTCCAACCCTAGGTCTCGCCGTTTCGCTTCGTTCTCCTCAACCACTTGCCCAAATTGCATGATTCCAATCCCAAAATGTCTGTACGTCCGTATCCAAGTTAGGAAGGTCTCCACAAATTTTTAGCAAATTCCGCTTCAGGAATAGTAAGTTACGAGCGAAAAACCGAACGCTTGTCAAAACTAGGCGTAACCGTTCATGGCCGTGCATGGATGCATGGCCATGCCTGTGAACGGCTCGTCGAGGTTGATTTTCTGGAAAAATTACTCTTCACGGCCATGTATGGGTTCGCGGGTGTGTCTGTGAACGTTTCATCAAATTCTAAAACTTTTTCAAATCTTCATGGCCGTGTATACATTCACACCCTAGGCCGTGAACTCTGTAGAGGGCTCCGTTTGATTTGAAATTTGACATGTAGCTTTGTCTCATTATGAGGAATCGTCCCATATCTTCAGATCTTTCGAATTTCATTAATTTTAGGGCAAAATCCCTACATTTCAATCAAACCATGGAAAAGTGAAGACTCTGAAGAATATGACATTTACGCAAATAAATGAGACAAAACATGCATATTACTTCTAAATAATAATAAAATTAAGTCACGATATATCATATATTTGCATGTCATTAAAATACATCAGACTTAAAGTTTTGCTTGTCCTCAAGCAATTGAATTATCTAGAACAAAGTGATGGAATGAAATGGGGATCTTGAACAACTTCAGTAAGTCTAACAAGGTTATAGTTCAATCACGGCAAGCTTCAAGTTATGGTGCAGTGTTAAAAGCAAATTAAGTCAAATATTATTAATACCATTCATTCGAATATGCAAAGTTGACAATACCAACGACCTTTACCATACATCACACATAAATGAAATTTTTGATCAAGCGTTCATAAATAAAATAATTGTACCTCAAGTCATGGGAAAATAGCGTCGGTGCCACATAGTCCCTATGTGGTGCTTTTTTTTTAGAGAGAGCAATGCCAAGCCATGGAAATAAGAACTTCCTGGCTTCGGTACCACTGCTAATATTTTAAACTCATGGGATAGTGCTAAGTGTGATGAGCAATGAACTTAGGTACCACCATCCCTTTTGCTGTTGTAATGCTATAAATAGTGTCAAGTGGGAGTACAATGTGCAATATACAAGAACACTTCGGTATCACTATTATTATTTCTGATTCCCATGACAAGGTGTACAAATAAGTATGGAATTATGAAGCAAGATGCAAAAAAGTATGTCACATGTGATGTATTTCAAGGTGAAGATATATAAAACAAGCGCACCTCTTATGAATGAATAATGATTAATTGAGTTAATTAAACTTTCAATTGCACCAAACAAAAAGCTATGTGTGCAAACTATAATCAATATAGACAACTAGACATGCAAGATTCTCATCTCAATCAATCAAGTGTTTAAAGAACAAATCAATCTCCAAAGGCATGGCAAATGTCATAGATACGGGGTGGGGCAGATACTTAAGATGTTGAAACTACTAGAAAAGTAAGATATGCAAAAAGGGAAATGACAATCAGACAAAAGAAAACTGGCAGAATCGGAAAGGAAAACTAACAACTAAAGTAAACTACTGGAAATATAGAAAGCTGACCGAGTGATGGTGAAACCAATGATGCTCATCTTCAACGCCGATGCAGCCTTGCCTGAAGGTCATGAACAGACTCTAAAAGAGAGGACTGTACTCGTCCTTGGCATTCTACTTCAGTTTCAAGGTTGCAAAGCTGTGCTTTGTGTCAATGACAGCACGTTGGGTGTAGAAAATGTTGCGAGACATTCACGGCCATATATGGATACACGGGTGCAACCGTGAATGGCTCACAAGTACCTAAAAAATTCTTGAAAAACTACAAATACTTAATGACAAAAATAAATAAGAAACTAGAAATCTAAATAAAAGGTTGGGTTGCCTCCCAACAAGCGCTTCTTTAAGGTCACTAGCTTGACCAAAAAAAAGGGGTGTCACTGTGTTTCTGGTGGAGCAGAGCCAAAATAAATGGCGTGTAGCCTCCGCTTTCTTTGTCTCCCAAAGATTGTACCTATTAAAATAAGCACCAAATATAATAGTCCGACTATAATTGTTCTCCAATGATATGAAACAAGAGGATGGTTAAACTCAAAAGTTCTCTCAATGTCTCTCAAATTTTTGTCTCCAAGCGTTCCATGTAGCGCTCTCTTAGGGTCAACTAGCAGACGATCATCTATCAATATCATATAAGCTAACTCCTTCTCTTCATTTGGACCAGCCAAGTCGTCAAACTCTTCTTCAAATTGTCCCTTCTTGCATCTTGATGATTTGACACTCTCTTCCACCACCTCAACGCTGCAACAGGAACCTGAAAAAGTCGATTTCTCATTATCAGTAGATAGGTCAAATTCCAGGATGTTCTCATTAATGTTCAATGATAGCTTTCCATGTTTGACGTCTATTATAGCTCCGGCTGTAGCGAGGAATGGCCTGCCCAATATAAGAGGAAGTCTGAAATTCTCCGTCATATCTAAAACCACGAAATCCACTGGAACGAAGAATTCCCTGACTTTAATGGGCACATCCTCCACAATTCCCACAGGATGATGTGTAGAGCTGTTAGCTAGCTAAAGAACTTTAGACGTTGGTTTCAAATCCCCCAAGTCTAACTTCTTAAAGATAGAAAGCGGCATGATACTGACGCTGGCCCCTAAGTCCAAGAGTGCTCTTTCAAATGAGATGTTGCCAATTTTGCATGAGATGGAAAAACTACCAGGATCTTCAAGTTTAGGAGTCAGCTGATTCTGAATGATTGCAGTATATTCTCCTGTCAACGCCACCATTTCATGTTCCTCTATTTTCCTTTTGTTGATCAGAATGTCCTTAAGGAACTTGGCATAAGTGGGCATCTGGCAAAGTGCCTCTGTGAAAGGAATATTGAGGTGGAGCTTCTTCAATACCTCCAAAAATTTTCCAAACTGCCATTCCAATTTAGCCTTAGTTAGACGCTGAGGAAAAGGGATGGGTGGTTTATATGGTGGAGGTGGAATGTAAACATGCTCCTTTGATGCATTCAAGTTTTGTTGTTCTGGCTCTGGATCGACCGGTGAATTCTTTTCAGGTGAAAGTTCTTCAGGTGAAGCTTGCACTGTTCTTTCCTTAGGTTCGGGCATTTTGGGGTCTTCTAATTAGATTCCACTTCTCGTTGTGATCGCATTACAGTGCTCAATGAGGTTAACTTCATCTTGAGCTCTTGAGGACTCATCAACTCGTCAAGTAAGCTGTGTAATTCGATCATCAAGGGTCTTAGCATGTGTGGACACGGAGCCTACTTTCTGGTTCAGTTGGCGCAAACACTCAAAGGTGTCATCTTGTTGCTTAATTTGCATAGTAAGGAGCTTTTCTAGCATCAACTCTAGTTTCGACCCATTGGGTGGTTCTGGCTGTTTTTGATTAGCATATGGATATTGTATTCCGGGATGAGGCCTGAAATTTCTGATAACATTCACTTGTTTATATGGGGCACTCAATATATGGCAGTCGTTCGCAGAATGCCCTGTCACTCCACAGACATCACAAGTTATAGAGTTAAAAGTAGAAGCATTCATAGAATCAAGCCTAGAAGAAAGTGGATCTACTTTCGCTACCAAAGATAGTGGCTGGCTCCTCTGAATTTTGAACTGGCTGGCTCCTCTCTCCTGACCATTGATAGTGATAGGCCATGTTCTCAATTAACTCCATCACATCATTATAATTCTTATTCATTAGTGCCCCACCAGCAGTAGCATCTACAGAAAGTTTAGTCTGATATAATAAACCACCTAAAATATATGAATAATCACCCATTTATGTAGACCATGGAGTGGGCACATCCGCAATAGTTCCTTGAACCTGTCTCATGCTTCATAAAGGGACTCTCCATCTCGTTGGGCAAAGTTGGTGATTTGATTTCTGAGTTGAGCGGTCTTGCTCGGTGGAAAATATTTTGACAAGAAGGCTTGAGATAGTTGGTCCCACGTTGTGATAGAGCCCTACGGTAAAGATTGTAACCATGCCCTAACTCGGTCCCTGAGGGAAAAAGGGAAAAGCCTTAGTTTAATAGCATCAGGGGGAGCACCATTAATTTTCAGAGTGTCACAGCATTCTAAAAAAATAGACAAGTGAAGGTTAGGATCATCAATGGCTGCTCCACTGAATTGATTCTTTTGCATCATGTGTACAAGGGATCGCTTAATCTTGAAGTTGTTAGCTTCGATAGCCGGTCGCGATATGCTTGAGTGCACACCAGAGATGGTGGGTGCTGCAAAGTCCTTCAAAGAGCGGTTGGCTTCCATTGTTTGGTTGTCAAAAAATTGTCCTTCAAGCTTCAACCTTTTTAAATTTCTTCAGACCAAACGAAAAGTACGCTCTATCTCTGGGTCTCTAGGTACAAGTACGCTCTATCTCCTGGGCATAAACAAGTACCTTGACAAAAGAGATTAGTAGCATCAGCACCAAATAAAAACAAAATAAAACAAAGAGTAGCTAAAAGCAACTAAATGGTAAATAAACAGAATAAAGAGTAAATAAAACCTAACTAAACCTAGTCTACAAATTTTTTGATCGTGTTAATATTGGCAATCTAGTCCCCGGCAACGGCGCCAAAAACTTGATAGGGGCGTACCGCAAGTGCACGGTCTATCGTGTAATATAATAAGTATCGATCACACGAGGACTAGGGGTCAAGTACTAACTGATCAGTTAATCAATAGCTAGGTTAACGATTAATGGAGAAATGACTAATATCCTAATGCAAACAAATAAACTACAGCTAATCAAGAACAAGCAGAACAAGAAACAAGCAATCGGGGTTTTATTGTCTTGAGAGAAAATCAGGGTATCGGGTTTCACTGCACTGAAGCATGAAGAAATATTAAATTTTGATATTTTGATTAAGTTTCACCTATGTTCTTAAGGTAATCCTTCCTTAAGTACAGATGCGCTCCCTCGCAGGACACGATCCGGTGTCCAACTTAACCCAAGTCTCCTACTCTCATGGCTTATTGGGTTAAGCAGACCCAATGGGTTCTGTGAAGGATTAGGGTTCCTTGGGTGATTTCGATAACTCTCGTGGCCGAAATCATCAGACCAATCTAAGGGGATCCGATGATTGTGATTCACCTCTCAGTCCTTCCCACAACATCTAAAATACAAATATGCATGGCCAGTACATAATCATGAATCAAAACTTCCTACACATGAATAGAAACAAAGATAAATAAGAGAAATATATGGATCAAGCATTAATATTCAACATCTTACAGTGGGCTACGCCCAAACCTGGAAAAGAGAGTTACGCTACAATGCTCATCATGAAATACATCATAATCTCTCAAGTAAATTGATGCAAACCAGAGGGAAGACTAGATCAACGTCAAGAGAGGGTAGAGCCTAATCTTCCCCGTCGAAACGAAGGAAAAATCTCACCGGAATACTCTTTCGTCGCCCAGAAAATGTTGTCCAACCCTAGGTCTCGCTGTTTTGCTTTGTTCTCCTCAAACACTTGCCCAAATTGCATAATTCCAGTCCCAAAACGTTGTTTCCAAGTTTGGAAGGTCTCCACAAATTTTTAGCAAATTCCGCTTCAGGAATAGTAAGTTACGAGTGAAAAACCGAACGCCTATCAAAACTGGGCATAACCGTTCATGGCCTGCATGGATGCACGGCCATGCCTGTGAACGGCTCGTTGAAGTTGATTTTCTGGAAAAATTACTCTTCACAGCCATGTATGGGATCACGGGTGTGCTTGTGAACGTTTCATCGAATTCTAAAACTTTTGCAAATCTTCATGACCGTGTATGCATTCACACCCTAGGTCGTGAACTTTGTAGAGGGCTCCATTTGATCTGAAATTTGACATGTAGCTTTGTCTCATTATGAGGAATCATACCATATCTTTAGATCTTCTGAATTCCATAAATTTTAGGGCAAAATCCCTATATTTCAATAAAACCAAGGAAAAGTGAAGACTCTAAAGAATATGATGCATTTAAATAAATAAATAAGACAAAACATACATATTACTTCTAAATAATAATAAAATTAAGCCACGATATATCATATATTTGCATGTAAGCAACACGTTGTGAATCATATCATCAAAACATATCTAAATACAACCATATTGAATCAAAAACACAAATATCATAATATCGCAGTACAACCAGATCGAATTAACCCAAAACATCAAAACGAGGATCCACAGGCACCGGATACAAGAAGTATGACTGAGTCATCCTTCCCTATAAAAACATGAATCATCAATAGGGTATAAAGATGAATGAAACATAGATAGGAGAAGGAATACTCACAAAGCTCTAATCGTCTGCATCAGAATTTATCTCCTCAGTTGCTTCATCGGCAGGGGCAGCATCCATGGGATCATCCTGATCACCTCCATCTCCATCTTCACTGTCATCCTCCCCGCCATCTCCATAACCAAATCTGTCATAGAGAAAGTTCCCCATCTCTTCCATATAAGTTCCCAGATCCTCAACATCTTCATGTAAATGTCCGATGGCGTCAAACATCTTCTCCATGAGACATCCCTGATGGTACACCTCTGCAAAAAGGCCCTGAAAACCAAGGTCATGGGCACTAGACCATCCTCTCTCAGCAACTCTGTGTGATGAACCTGCAGTTTGGTGTGGTGGCGAATCCGCAACTCTGTGTGATGGCGAATCCATACCCATACCGAATGGGTCATCTCTGCCACCCCAAGTGGATGGTGGTGGTACAAAATCCAAGGGTATGGGAGTAGCAGCAATGGCAACACTAGGTGAAGGTTTCCAATTAGCTTGATTCTGAACTGTGATTTTCTCTGTGTTTGGAAGTGGTAAAGTTGGAGCACCTGGTCCAAGAACCAAGCAATAAGTGTCTCATTCTCTAACAATTATTTTCATTGCAACACACGACTCGATATCAATCCTAGAATTTCCCTTAGCCACTACAATCCCATATGGCTCAACATTCAAGGAAAGGGCTATAGGAGTAAGGAAACCTCCTATCACAATAGCACCTTTCTTTGCCTTAGCAACCTTATCCAAGTGCTTGACAAAAAAGAAAGCTAAATCTATAGGGTATTGATGCCTTGCATTTTAGTAATAATTTTTCTTAATTATTCCATGATAAATCTTGGCCTATTTTAATATTTTTACACTCTTTCAAGACTTATTTGCTTAAAAGCTTTAGAATCTTCACTTTTTCTCATTCTTGTGGAATTTCAGGTAAAATCGCCCGATTTTGATGTCTTTTGAAGATTCTAAGGCCATGGGGTGATTCCTTGTGAGAAGACGAAGCTGCCCGTCAAATTTAGGCTCAATTGGAGTTAACTTGAAAAATACAGCCAGGCGAACCCCATGGTGTGTTGGGAATCCCTGGGCTATTTAAAATCGAAAATAGCGGAAGCGAGCCCGAAACAAGATTCCTAATTCAATAATAAGGACCGTCTTACAAAGAATACAAAGGATGTGATAGGGGTATACCTCACTTAGCAGTTTGATGCTGGCGATGGCTGAGACGCGCAAAGGCCCGTCCTCTACAATCGAGCACACACGGACTGCCTCGAGACTCCTCTGCTCCGTGCACGTGCTAGCTTCGAGAGAAGAGATCCACGCCTCTAGCTTCTTCTCTACTTGCGCCAATCACGAAGACCGCGCGCCAAAGAGGAGGGGAAGCGTTGGCGACAAGGAGTGGGCAGCACTACAACTTGTCCCAACCTTGATGCAAAAACTTTCTTTTGTCGTCACCTCCAAGACCCTCACGCCAGGAGCAGAGGGGAGGTGACAACAGGAGAGGAGAAAAGAGACTGGTGCAAGAATCTCCTAGGTAGGCCTCTCTATTTATAATAGAAGCGCTTACTTCTCTTTGGAGATTTTTCCCATGCGGGACTATGTACGTAGGCGCCTACTCACAATTAAGCGTCATGGGTTCGAATCTCCGCATACGCAATTAATTGTAAATTGCGCCCAAGCATAGGCGCCTACTCACAATTAAGCGTCATGGGTTCGAATCCCCCCAGACGCAATTAATTGTAAATTGCGCTCAAGCTTATTAATTAGCCAAGAGAAGAATTCTTTTGCCAATTAATAGTTTTATTTTATTCATGTGACTAAAGTGCTAAACCCAACCTTGCACTAAGACCCTTGTTTGACACATTTTGACACCTCAGGTCAACAGAGGTCAAACGTGGTCCACTAGAGTCAACTAGTGGTCAAACATGAACAAAATAAAGTCTCATCTCCTCATAAGAAAAACCATAGCATCAGCTTCCCAAAATCATCCGAATCATACAACGATCCGATCAGAGGCTAACCGATCAATACGGAGTCTCTAGTGCCTAGGTGTGCGACCTTGTAGGTCCCTCTGACGTTGGCAATGATGACCCATTCATCACAAGCGGTGAGTGGCACCTAGCAGTACATCGCCACTATCCAAGTCATCGGAATAAATGTAGCCATCGACAACCTCAAACTGTGATAAGAAATAAGAGTATCCATGTCCCTTTGCCAGGCTGATCATCCAAGTTGGACAAGCGTGTCACACTTGTATATTCCAACTACGATGGTCATAACTAAATCAGGCTAAACCTGGGTGTGGCCACACACTTTCAGTCATGCACCATCTAGGGGCCCTTGGACATCAAGCTTCCACATAGGGAAGGGGCAAATCCTCTGCGGCAAGATGCACCTCTCACATTGCTTAAGATATACCCAATAACAACCGTTATGGCCTCCCTATTACGGCGAGGCATTAGTTGTATCAAAGCATATCCCTGACAACACAGAGATACAATCTCCCTCAAGTCATAGGACAGATACAACTCTATCACTATGAGATTCTTCTTGAGACACCACGAAGAACTCTCACGGCGGGTCGTTCCAGTATATCTCCCTTGACATACCCTTATGTCTGCGTTAAGCAATCTGTGCTAACCAGCGCATAAACAAGTCTCACCCGCACCATAGCTGTCCCCTATCCACTATGGTACACGACTCGGGACATAAGCAAACTGAGATAGTAATATCTCGAGGGACATCATCATATAAACATACATATGCACAGATGTATAATAAACCATGACAACGACAATGCCAGGATATCTATAAATATCAAAGTATGTAGTACATTTGTCTAGACCAAAACATAGGTCTTAGGGCATAACACTAACATGGTGTTCATCGGTGCATTCGCCAAACATCAGGATGTTCACAAAAGACTTCACTGCCGTGATTCTCTTTGTTGCTTGTTGCTTCTCACCCGAATATGTCCAGAAGGCTTCACGGGCAAGTGAACCCAGTGAGGTTCACCGGTGCTTCTCTCTCGACCGGAAAAGTGCAGAGCGTTTCACTGGCAGGTGAACCCGGCAGGGTTTAGCCATGATTCCGACTGTGCCGAACGAGCGACCGACACCCTATCAGATTTCTCTCAATTTCTAACCCGTTTGATGTCCAAATTTGGCAAGGGAGGGCTTTTTGGAAAGCTCACTCGAAGGAGAACAGGAGGGATATAAAAACCCTAATTTTTACTACAAAAGATATTGAGAAATCGGGGACGAAGGTAACTAGGGCAGACGAACGGCGGCGACACGGTGTTTCACGGCGATTTAACGAGATTCGATCATCAAAGCGTCATGATTCTTGGAGATCGGCTGTGGTTTAGCATCTCTTTCCCTTTAGAAATGATTTCTTATAGATTTTTTATGCTTATTGAGAGATTTTTTACTGTTTCTATGAACCTCGTAGCGTAAAACCCTCTTCGGGGGTTGGTTGAAGCCCGCTGACGATTGTAATTGCAGATTTTTATTACAAACAGTTATTTGGATTTTTGTAGTGACATATTTTACTTTGCTATGTTGATTTCATGATTTTACCTTGGTCACGTATTTTTATGTGTTAGCCGGCATGATTCATACCGAGAGGAGAATCGTGACAGTCGATCTTCTTAGTAAAACTTGTGAACCCATGACACGAGAGTGCTTGGTATTCACTCGAGGATTTCATTACCTTCCACAAAGCGCATATGGTTTGTTTAGAACGATCTACCGTGAGAGTAGGAGACCGTTCTAGACAAACACCGTGGTGTACCACCGAGAGGGGGCACCTTGTACCTTAGGGATAGGTTCCTTATGTAAAAACCTCAAATTCTTTTTAACTGATCTTTTCATTATTGCGATTATGATTGTCAGCGTGGTGGATACCAAAGCCCTGATTCTCTCTCCCATAGATTTGTTCTAGTTGTTGCTCTAGTTTCCTGTCTATGATTGAAGCTTACAAAACCCCGTTTTATTCGTCTAGCTATCGAAACTTAGATTTTCTGGTACTTAACCTTGTTCTCTGTGGGATTCGACATCTTTTATATTGCTTCGATAACACCGTTCGCTTGCGGTGCGTGTCAGGTACCCATGAAGCATGTACCAAATAAAATAGAGTTCGAATTGACGTACCATCCCATCACTATCTCCTCGTCCGAACACTGTATGATCCAAAACACGGTGCACATATTTAATGCAAGGGTTCGAAATCTTGGTAGCCCTGGCTGATAATGCTGAAAAATTGAACTCTGATGTAATCTGGTTCCAAAATGCATGCTCAATAAAACCAACTTGTACATGAGTATGCCCTCCTCCCGGTAAGTGGAAAATGGATCTGATATCTCTGAGTGCAAGGCTCCTTTCAATATTGGTCATGCGAAAGGTGATCTCACCTTCAGCATGCCGATCAGTAAACTCATGGAGCTCCATGTCCATACTGTTGAGGAACTCTAAAACCAATGGAAGATAGGTCTGCGATGTTATCTGGAAAAATTTCTTTGCCCTGATCTGGTCGAACATCAAAAACACATCCTCGTAGATCCCTAAAACTTCCAAGGTACACTTATCAGCATACTTGGTGTTGACCACACGTCGGGTAAGCAACTGATTATATCGCGCCTCCTAAATTTCATCTCTGAATATGATCCCATATGGGTTTGGAGGTGAATCTAAAGAAGACTCAGCTAGAGCCTTCCCTTTCCTCTTGGATACAACTTGCTTTGTCTTTGGTGCCATTTTAGAGGAAAAAAATGGAAACAAGCTTAAAATGTAGAAAAACAGAGGCGTTACTAAATAAATAGGGCGTCGAGCAAACTCTGAACATAGCCTTCGGATCTGAACTTCTAAGATGGAAGCAACCCTCCAATCTCTGCAGGAATGTGTTTCTCCTCTACACGAAACTATCTGGAAGCAAAAACTAGCTCGAACGAAGCTTAATCGACAAAAAATGAAGCAGGCGGAAATCTCAGCAGACGAATACTGCTGAGCTCGTTGAAGCTTCAAATCTTCAAAATGTTGGTTGGAAACTTGTCAAAATAGGTTGGAGACAACTGGAGAAGCTGACCGGAGAGTTTTAGAAGGAAAGATCAACTTGAATCGAAGAAATCGAGGGCTCATTCAACTGAAAATGGAAAGGGCAAAATCTCGTCGAGCACTCGTTATAACAAACAGATCGGGCTAGAAATCACCGGAATGAAGCTTGGAGATGAACGAAAAAGGTCGCCGGAAGGTTTGGAAGGCAAGGACGAGTTGAAATCCAAGAGGCGGCACGGCGTCGAAGGAAAACACGGGTGAAAAATCCTAAACCACGGCTTGAAACTCTAGATACGGTAGCAGAGGTCGTGTAGGGCTGACACAATTATGGTTGTAATATTCATTACGGCATTGCAGTAATTCTCTCTGGTTTAAAATCGATTAAAATATAGCCCGTGAGAAAAATAATGGCACCCCTATAAAATTTTCAGAAAAATTCTCAAGCAAAATTACGCCCATGAAATTAATTACGGTACTGTCGTAATTGTTTCTAGAAAATAAACGCTCGAAAACACGGGTCGTGATAAAAATTACAATGCTACCATAAAAGAGAGTTTTTTTAACGAAATAAAATAACGAGTGTGAAAAATTCTACACCCCCTACCATAAAATCCTCAAGAGAAAAATAACTCAATAATATGACCCGTAATAAAAATTATGATATTGCCATAAAACTCATAAAACTTTCTTGAAAGAAACAAGGCAAAAGTACAGCCCGTAAAACTTATTACGGTAGTACCGTATTACGCACAAAAATCTTGAAAACTTTCTGGAAAGAAACAACCCATCTTTATGGTTCGAAAAAATTATTACGGTAGTGTCGATAAATGCACAAATTTTTCTGGAAAGAAAAAGCCCAAAATTACGACTAGTGAAAATCCTTATGGTAGTGCCGTGAAAGTTTTCTGGTTGAAATCAACCTGAAGTTATGACCCGTAATTAATATTACGGCCCTACTATAATTTATGAAAAATTTTAAATTTTCCTACAAAAAGAAAAGAAAAATTAGTACTCAAAAATAAACTAAAGTAAAAGTGCTTGGGTTGCCTCCTAAGAAGCACTAATTTTTATGTCATTAGCTTGACCGCTCTACACTCAAGTTTGATCGAGGTTCTTTGAGTTCCAATCTTGTTCTTTCTTCGTTCTATTTCTCTTGGAAATAATGCTTCAACCTCTTATCATTAACCTTGAATTTCCCTGTTTTGTCACTCCATATGTCAACAGCTCCGTAGGGATAAGCTTTCCAAACCTAAAAAGGGCCGGACCATCGAGACTTAAGTTTACTAGGAAAAAGTTTTAATCTAGAATTAAATAAAAGAACAAGGTCACCTGGTTGAAATTCCTTCCTGAGAATATGCCGATCATGCCATCTTTTAGTCCTCTCTTTATAAATCCTTGCATTTTCATAAGCGGAGAGTCTAATCTCATTTAGCTCGTTCAGTTGTAACCTTCATTTTTCCCTCGTGTTCTTCAAGTCAAAATTCAGTGCTTTGATAGCCTAGAACGCCTTGTGCTTGAGCTATACAGGTAGATGACATGATTTACTATAAACCAACTGAAAAGGAGACATACCTATCAGTGTTTTGAAAGTAGTTTGGTATGCCCAAAGTGCATCGTCAAGCTTAGAAGCCCAGTCCTTTCTTGTTCTTGACACAGTTTTTTTTAAAATTCTCTTGATCTCTCTGTTTAATATCTCAACTTGTCCACTCGTTTGGGGATGATATGGTGTTGCAACTTTATGATTTACCCCATACTTTCTAAATAAGGCTAAAAATTTATGTTCTATAAAGTGGAGCCTCCATCACTAATAACAACTTGTGGTGTCCCAAATCGTGAAAATATGATCTTCTTAAATAGTTTCACAACAACCCTAGAATCATTAGTCGAGAAGCAAGAGCCTCAACCCACTTAGAAACATAATCTACTGCTACAAGTATGTATTTGTAACCTCCAAATGATGGGAATGGTCCCATGAAGTCTATCCCCCAAACATTAAATATTTCAACTTCACGAATAGTGGACAGTGGCATCTATTCCTTCTATTAATATTCCCTATCTTTTGACATCTATCATAAAATAATATGAAATTTCTAGCATCCTTAAAGATTGAGGGCTAATAAATTCTAGATTGTAAAACCTTGAAAATAATCTTTTGAGTACTAGCATGTCCTCCATATGATGATCCATGATATTGAAAAAGAATGTCCATAATTTCTTCCTCAGGTACACATCTCCTAAATATCCCATCTGCACATCTTCTAAAAATATAAGGCTCATCCCAAAAATAGTGTTTTACCTCGGCTAAGAATTTCTTCTTTCCTTGATAACTCAAATCAAGAGGAAAAACATTAGCAACCAGGTAATTCACTATATCGGCATACCATAGAGCCTTGATCTGTTCAATGGATAAAAGTTGATCTTCAGGAAGGAATCATTGATTATATCACCTTTATCAGTATCTACTAATATCCTCGAAAAGTGATCTGCAACAAAGTTCTCTGACCCCTTCTTGTCTTTAATCTCTAAATCAAACTCTTGTAATAACAAAATCCATCTAAGAAGGCGTGGTTTACTATCTTTCTTCTGCATCAAGTACTTTATTGCCGCATGATCAGTGCATACTACAACCTTAGAATTAATCAAGTATGATCTTAATTTATCAAAGGCAAAAACAATAGCCAAAAGTTCTTTCTCAATGGTAGTGTAGTTTCTTTATGACTCATCCAAGGTCTTACTAGCATAATAGTTATCATAGGGCTTTTTCTCCTTTCTTTGGCCAAGGACTGCTCCTACTGCATAATCACTAGCATCACACATGAGCTCAAAGGGCAAACTCCAGTCCGGTGTCTGAATGATGGGCGCTGAAGTCAGAACCTTCTTCAACTCCTGAAAAGCAGATAAACAACCTTCATCAAAAGAAAATTTAACATCTTTACAAAGTGAATTTGTAAGTGGTCTAGTAAGTTTAAAGAAATTCTTAATGAATCGCTAGTAGAATCCTGCATGTCCCAAAAAATTCCTGATCTCCTTGACTGTGGTGGGCGGCTCCAACTTCTCGATCACTTCAACTTTGGCTTTGTTAACCTCTATCCCTCTTTCTGAAATTAGGTGTCCCAAAACTATCCCCTGCCTAACCATGAAATGACACTTTTCCCAGTTAAGCACAAGATTAGTTTCTTCACACCTCTGCAAAACTCGAGATAATTTAGCCAAACAATCATCAAAAGAAAAATCATATACAGAAAAGTCATACATAAAAACATCCATAAAATCCTCAATAAAGTCCGAAAATATAGCCATCATACACCTCTGAAAAGTGGCAGGTGCATTACACAAACCAAAAGGCATTCTTCTATAGGCAAAGGTACCATATGGGCAAGTGAAAGTGGTCTTATCTTGGTCATCGGTAGGGGTGTGTACGGTTCGGTTAACCGAACCGTGCAGTAATTTTTTGCCCTGAACCGAACCGAACGATTCAGGGAATTTGAAAACCGTTCCCGAACCGTTGATCTGGTTAACTGATTTTTTGATTCAGTTAATCAAAAACCGATAGTTAACCGTATTATTTATTTTTTTAAAAAAAATATTTAAAATTATATAATAATTTAAGATAAAAATATAAATATTCTCGGTTAACTGTTAGTTTACGACGGTTAACCGTTAGTTTTCGGCGGTTAAGTGTTGGTTTTCGACGATTAACCATTGATATCGACAGTTAACCGGTTTGATTTTTATATAAAATATTTATTTATATATATAAATAAATATTATATATATAAATATTATATATACGGTTCTGTTCAGTTAACAGCGGTTTGGCGAAGTCCCAAACCGTGAACCGTTATACCTGGGAAAAAACCAACCGATCAAATAACCGTTGGTTCGGTTAATTGCTAGATCGGTTCAGTTCTACCGGTTAACCGCGGTTCAACGGTTCGACCGGTTAACCGCGGTTCAACGGTTTGGCTGATTTTTTTGCACACCTCTAGTCATCGGGATGGATGAGAATTTGGAAAAATCCAAAATACCCATCTAAGAAACAGAAGTAAGAATGATTAGCAAGCCTCTCAACCATCTAATCAATAAAATGTAAGGGAAAATGGTCCTTCCTAGTGGTTGCATTCAATTTTCTATAATCTATACACTTGCGCCAATTAGTTACTATCCTAACAGGAATCAATTCATTATCTTTATTCTTCATAACAGTTACACCCCCTTTCTTAGGAACACAATGAACAGGACTTACCCATTTACTATCGGAGATTGGATAGATATACCTACATCAAATAGTTTCAGAACCTCCTTCACATCTTCTTTCATAGAGTGGTTAAGTCTTCTTTGAAAATCAATATGTGGTTTGTGTTCCTCTTCCATAAGGATTCTGTGCATATAAAAAGGGGGTTAATTCCCTTTAAGTCATCAATAGAGTACCCAATTACCTTCCTATGAATCCTCAACTCCCTTAGAAGCAAATTTGTCTTTCTTTCATTAAGCTGTGCATCAACAATAACAGGGTAAGTAGAATTGGGTCTAAGAAATTCATAGCGAAGATTATTAGGTAAAGATTTCAGTTCAACTTTTGGGATTTTCTCTTCTTGATTTTCTTGATTATCACAAATAGTGTAGTCCAGTAAATCATGAATTTAAATATCAGAATTAGAATTAGAATTAGAATCAGAATCACAATCAGAATAAGAAGTCTCCTCAAACAAAGCATTAAGATCATAAACATGGTCATCCACAGCATGAATATTACAACAAGATCCAGTATAAGATGGTTTCTTCATGGATTCATTCAAATCAAACTCAATTTTATTATCACTAATGTTAAGAGTGAGTTTATCGTTCTTTACATCAATAATAGCTCCTGTTGTAGCTAAGAACGGTCTACCAAGTATGATAGGAATTTTGGCATCCTCTTCCATCTTTAAAACTATAAAATTTGCTGGAACGAAATACTTACCAACCTGGATTGGAACATCCTCAAGAATCACAACAGGGTACTTAACTGAACGGTCAGTGAGCTGCAAAGATATAGAAGTTGGTTTCGGCTCTCCCATGTCTAATTTCCTGCAAATAGATAAAGGCATTAGGCTTACACTAGCACCCAAATCACATAAGGCTCGGTCAAAACCTATACTCCCAATCAAATAAGGAATAGAAAAGCTACCTGGATCCTTTAATTTCAGTGGCAATTTATTTTGAATGATAGCACTACACTCCTCAGTTAATGCCACAGTACCATAGTCCTCTATTTTCCTCTTGTTAGATAAAATTTCTTTTAAGAATTTAGCATAAGTGGGCATTTGAGATAAAACATCAGTAAATGGAATATTAGAATAAAGCTTTTTCAAAACATCAAGAAACTTCTCAAATTGCTTGTCTAACTTGGCTTGAACGAGTCTCTGGAGAAAAGGTATAGGATGTCTATAAGGAGCAGGTGAACTAGGTCTAGGAACATCAGGCTGACTTGGCTCATCACCTTTAGGTTCATCACCCTTATGAGGTGGTGCACTAGTGTGGGGCTGCACATGTACATGTGGTGTTTCTAAGACTGGTTCACTGCTAGGTTCAATGTCAGACTCTTCCTCATCATCATCAAGTCTACCCCTTGGTTCATCTAACTATTTCCCACTCCTAGTAGTTATAGCATTACAATGTTCCCTAGGGTTTGGTTCAGGTTTAGCAGGCAATTTCCCTGGGGGTCTATAAGATGTGCTGGCTTGTTGTGCTATTTGGTTCTCTAGAATTTTATTATGTGTTGTTAAAGATCCTACCTGAGAAGTAAGTTGACTAACCATTTCCTTAAGACTCTCAATTTCCTTACTTTGATTTGTCATGAATTTTTCAACCATGGATTCAAAACTAGAGTTCTGGGGCTGATTTTGATTTTGTTGTCTCTGCTGGTATCCTCTATTCTGAACCTTCCTTCCTGCATTATTATTGTTTCTCCAAAACAAATTTAGATGATTCTCCATCCAAGGTTGTATGTACTAGAATAAGGATCATTATTTCTTCTTTGATTGTATCCCCCTACATCATTTACTTGTTCTACACCCTGGTCAGCAATTACTTTACATTCTTCAGAATAATGACCTTGGTTACCACGGATATCACAAATAACAGATGAAACTACAGTAGTTTGCATTTGAAAAGAATTAAATCTATTACACAAAGAGTCTACTTTTTCAGCCAAGGTGCACCATCCATCATTCTCATTCTTACCATGTGGAGGACAATATATCACTCCTCTTTCAGTGGTCCACTGGTTATGGTTCAAAGCCATCTCCTCAATCAAAGTGAAAGCATCATTAATAGTCTTGTTCATGAGGGCTCCTCCTGCAGCAGCATCAATAGTGAGGCGAGTGTTATAGAGTAAACCATTATAGAAAGTATGAATTAAAACCCATTTTTTCAAGCCATGGTGAGGACACTTCCATTGTAATTCATTGGAACGTTCCCATGCCTCACTCAAGGACTCGCCATCCCTCTGTGCAAAACTAGTGATCTGATTCCTCAACTGGATCGTTTTACTCGGTGGGAAGTACTTTAACAAGAAGGCATTTGAAAGTTAATCCCAGGTGTTGAATGTTCCGGTTGGTTTTGAATGTAGCCAGGCACGTGCTTTGTCCCTAAGAGAAAAAGGAAATAATCTAAGTTTCAACGCATCACTAGACACACCATTATTCTTAATAGTATCACAAAATTCAAGAAAAAGAGCAAGATGTTGATTAGGATCCTCAAGTGGTGATCCCCCAAATTGATTTTGCTGGATCATAGATAAGAAGGCTAAGTTTATTTTGAAGTTGTTAGCATCAATCGCCGGTCTAGCAATGCTAGAGTGTATCTCTTGTGTATTCGGCGCTGCATAGTCTCGAAATGATCTTCTTTCAGCCATGATTACTTCTCCTTCCTTCTTCTCTTCCAATCTGAGTTTCCTGTGCAATCTCAAAGTTTTATTAATCTTAGGATCTAATGGAACTAGAGGTCCTGATCTAAGGGTCCTGCACATACATAAGTAAAAAGATCAAATAAACTCAGAATTTGTAGAAAATAACATAAATAAATTTCAGCTTCTGAAGATTCAAAATAGCAAAAATGGAAAACAATAAACAATTCAAAGCTTAGTCTAGCAATACTATCAATTTCTTCGATATTAACAAAACTAAGGTCCTCAGCAACGGTGCCAAAAACTTATTGTGTCCGCAAGTGCATGGATACTCGAAGTAATAAAAGATATCAAACCACAGGGACCTACGTGTTAAGTATTGAATAATTGTTTTCTCACTAGCTAAGCAAAACGAATACGACGTAAGCGAACAATCGGAAAGTGTACGGATTACCAGAGAGAGATAGTTGGGACTAGGGATTCATCCACCTTAATTTCTATGACTGGACAGAAATAAGTGTTCATTAGTTTATTCTTAATATGATAAAGATGAAGTCTACTTTTTAAAGATATTGTCTTGTTCTCGTGACAACAATTTACAAAGAACAACCCTTGCTCTCGCGACTGATTATTCAGTGTTTCAAATAAGTAAACCTTTACAAAGAGATTTAAAATCACTCTCATGCATAACTCTCAGTGTCAATATCTCAAGTGAAACTAAATATTCTCATATCTTAGTTTCACAGGTTTTACTTAAGGGTTTCCAACAATCTAATACTTAATCTCTTAGCATATTTTCATGTCTATCTCAATAATATTTCCTAGATCAGTTTATCAACAAGAATTATACTTCAAAAATCAAGAATTAAGAACAAACCTAATCTTTTAGCGTAAGTTCCTAAATCATAATTTTAGGGTTCCAAGTTTTGCAAATCACTTTTCAGTACACATTACAAAACTCTAAAACATCTTGAAAATTGAAAATAGCAAAGATCAAAGACAATAATTACTTAAGCAAAATTATCATATCAAGATTATTCTAATAAAATAAAGATTATCCAGTCATTAAGAAATTAAGGGGATTAGGATTAATTCCCCATGTCCCAAGGAAAAATTACGCTATCATGGTGGGAGAATTACAATAAGACATTGTTTCTGAAAAATCATAAATCAAGAAGAAGATGTGAGTTACTATATACAGGGCTGTAATAAAATTACAACCCGTAATTTTTTTTCTGAAAACACGATGAACAGTGGCAGCATCCACGCTTTTGTTGATTTCTCCTTCCTTTGATTTCCTTTTGCTCTGAAACTTCTGGTGTGTGTTCTTCTTTCTCATGCGTAGCTTCCTTGCAAATTTCACAGCCGATGATGGTCTGTACGCTTCTCAGCAATGAACCCTAACGCGATGGCGAACTTATCGATTTCTCTCCGAATCATGGATCAAAATTGGGGCTTCTTGTTCTGAGATCTTCTCCTCCTCTTATGGATCACTCCCCTTCTTTCGATTTTCGAATAGTGGTCTAAATCACCCGAAATCGGCTTTGCAAAAATCGGCTACAGTAACTCTGAAAGACTCGGGCAAACACGGCTGCCTGGGTTACAATTGCGGCCTATGAAGATAATTACGGAAATGCTGTAATTTCTTCTGTGGAAAAATTTGGAAGAATTACAAGCTGTAATAAAAACCATGGTAGTGCCGTGTTTTATCCTTCATGCTTCAAATTTGGTTCGACAAGATTACAGCCGTAATAATATTACGGTAGTGCCGTAATTACCTTTGGATAAAAATCTTCAAAAATTATGGTAGAGGAAATTAATCACGGTAGTGTCGTGGTTTATGTAAGTCCAGTAAAACCATGACCCGTAATTAAAATTACGGCCCCACCGTAATTTCACAAAAAAACTCTAATTGTTTTGAAATTTATCGTGTAGTATCCTCTTGATGATTAGGATTCGTCTATGCACTTTGATTGCTTGAAAATCCATCAAAATGATGCCTTTTTGCCTGAAATTGATTAAAAACTAAAAAAAGTATAGATTCTAAAATATTTCATAAATAAGGTATAAAAATAAGCAAAAGAGCATGAATATGACTCAAAAAGACTAATTAATTGATACAAAATATACTATAAATTTTTGAGTCATCAAGGTGGTGGAAGAGAGTCCCAAATCATCAAGAGGCAAGAAGGGACGTTTCGAACGAGAGCTTGACGACTTGGCTGATCCAAATGCGGAGGAGGTGTTTACTTCTATGACACTGTTGGGAGATCACTCTAGTATAGATGCTAAGAAAGCGTTACAAGAATAGCTTGAGGATAAGAAATAAAAGGGCATTGCAAAGAGTGATTTTGAGTTCAAATCTATTCCCCACTATTTGTGGACATTTTTTGTTGTACACCTATTATATTTGATGTTTATCTCAATAGGTATAATTTTTAGGCAACACAAAAAAGGGCAACTATTTGTCATTTCTTATGCCTCTGATCCCACACAAGTACCATGATAGATATTGGTCAAGCTAGCGACCTTAAAGAAGTGCTTATTGGGAGGCAACTCAGTCTCTTGTTGATAGTCTTTTTAGTCTTTATTTATTTTGGTTACTTTCTCTTTGTATATTCTAGATTTTCTTTTACATTATTGCTTCTTATATGGTAACTAGCTGCTGATAATTTTTTTGAATTTTCTTTCAGGTACCTGCGTGATGTTCACAGTCATGGCCGTGCATCCATGCACGGTCGTGATAAACTCATCACACTTCTATGATTTTTCGCCAAGTACGGGTTCAATCCACCATGTAGGTTGCTCTACACGACATTCAGCAACGACTGCGTTGGCAATGGGGATGAGCGGCATTGGTTTTACCCTTACTTGGTCAGCTTGCATGTTTCCAGTAGTTTCATTTCTGTTCTTAGTTTTACTTAGTTAGCATGTCATTTCCCTTCCAGCATGGCATTACTTTTCTAGTTGTTTCAGCACTTTATGTGTCTTTGCTTGCCCCCTATTTATGCTATCTATCTTGTCCTTGGATTTGAATTGTTCTATGAATACTTGAATGATTGGATTTGAAATCTTGGCTCATTTTAGAAGTCTATATTGGTTATGGTTGTACACATGGCTTTTTGTTTAATTTAGTGGAAAGGTTTAATTAACTCAATTCGTTATTTTTATGATCCTGGAGAGTATGCTTGTTGTTTTATCTTGACCCTGATATGCATCTCATATGTAATGATTATTTACATCTTGACTTCATAATTCCATTCTTATTGTACATCATGTCATGGGAATCAAAAATAATAACAGTGGTACCGAAGTATTATTGCACATAGTACATAGCACTTGGCACTATTCTTAACATTGACAAGTACAAAACATGACAGTGGTACCTAAGCAAATTGTCCATCAAGCTTGGCACTGTCCCCTAGTGTCACGCCCAAAATTACGGTAATATTTTTTTAATCATTTCACCCGTGAGTCAATGCTTGACTCGAGTCCAACTGCGTCAACGCAGGTATCCTAACGGTCGAAACCGCCGGATTGGGCGCGACTGGCGGAGTCAATTCCCCGAATCGACTCCCAGCCCGACTGTGGACTCAACATGGATCGCTACCGTTCCAACATTACTCGATCAACGCTCAGGATTTACTAAGGGCCAGTATCTCTGAACCGGACCGGGTTCACCTGAACACAAAGGGGACTCACTCGTGTCCGACCACGTTGGACGAGGTCCACGACAGAATCCGACCACACACTCACTCGTCCACGGATCAAGCCGGTGCCCGGCGATCGTAGACGGTTGTCCACAGGGCGTCACATGCCGGCGATAGAAAGAAACCGGACGGCTCCTCACTCGCACACTGGCGAGGAGGCCGGACGACGCTCCATCGGTATCGCCCCCGTAGGTGACGAAGACCGGCGGACACGCCCTTCTCGCACGTAGACGACAACGACCGGAGAGGAAGCCCCGCAGCGGCGTGTTTACACACGCGTCTACGGCGGGCGGCGACGTGAAGCCGGCAGACAGGTGAACCATCCCCGTTCACGCCCGCTAAGCAAGAGTCTCGTGCTTTTACAATTGGGCAGAGGGCTGGTCATCCTCTTCTCAGTGCGTGAAGCTCGGGGAAATGGCCGGCAGCAGATGAAACACGCATGGGCAGCCATCAAAGGAGGGAGGTGGCGTTGCCACCAACTGCGCTCACGCTAACGAGGAAGGAACATCCACCGAAGCTGCTCGCCGGACAAAGGAGACGACCGCCAGCTGCTCCACGAATCAAGACGAGAAGCGTCGCACGCAGGCGACGAAGGGAGAGGACGAGGCTTGCCCGCAGGCGAGACGCGGCACTGGAAGTTCCCACGCGCAGGTGGGCCGGCAGCCACTAGATGGAAGGAAGGAAGAGCTCGCCAAGGGAGCACGACTCCGGCCATCTCACGCAGGCAAACACAGAAGCAGTAAGGAAGAGGCGTCGCCGGCGTAGAACGGCAGCCGAGACGGAGACCGAGGGGAGAAGGAAATACCTCGGCGGTCACTCAGGCCACCGGCTCCTTCTTTCCGATGAAGTTGATGCGATCGCCGCCTTTCAAGGCGATCTGGGCAACACCGGTGCTGGAGACGACGAACAGAGCGAGGAAGTTGACGCGGACGGTGGAAGAGACACAGGGGAGCTCGGCGCGTTCCGTCCACCCGCCCACACCACTGGAACACGAGCTCGAGCTAGGCACAGTGATTGCCGGAGATCCGAAGCTCCGGCTGACGAAGCTACCGGAGGAGAGAGAGGGAGCACTCATTCGAGTTTTTTGCCCCGAAAACCCGATAATCCCGTCGTCCAAGACGACAGCTTTTTTCCACGCGCCCTGAGACCCCGTCCTATCGCATCATCCCATACCCACTTGCCGTTTCGCGTCGATTGCACGCAATCGCGCGCGTGAGTCACCCGTTGGCGACATCGGATCCGAGCCTCGTGCCCGATCCACTTCCTTCATCCGCTGACCCGGACGGCAAATTACGTGGGCTGGGCTGGGGAATTGGGCCGCGCCCAATTCTTTAGTCCATGGGCTTAACATTCTCCCCCTCCGGAGCAAGTCGCCGCCCTCGGCGACTCCAAGGTAACGTCGGATCTCGTCTTCGAACTGCCACAGTTCGAACGCCTTATACCATGTAACTTCTTCCACTGGAGAACTTTCACATCGAACAAGAAATTCTGTCCGTTGGATCCTCCTACTATTTCCCAAAACTCGGTGATCTAGGATCCTTCCGATCCTTTGGTCGAACTCCGTTCGAATCGTCAAGGCGCACGAAGCGACTGTGACCGAGTTGTATCCCTCGGATCCTTATGAAAACTCATTTTTGGAAGCTCACATGGACTGTCGGATGTAGCTTCACCCTATCGGAGAGCTTTAGACGATACGCCACTGAGTCAACCCAACTCGACACCTCGAAAGGTTTATCATATCTCTATGGAAGTCCCCGATGTGCTGCCTTCGCGGATATCTCCCCATATCTGCGGGATGCGTCAGAGAAGCACTAAGTCGCCCCCCTGGCGACCTCTTCATACCGACGTCGACGATTCGCATAATGTGGCATTCGTCTAACCACTAGCTCGAGGCTGACCCTAGCCTTCTGGAGCGACTCCACTCGCTCACGAGCTGCCCATAGAACCTTAGGACATCTCCCCTCAGAGGTCCTTATCGCGATATCAACCGGATTTAGGGACTGTCTCCCTAACACAAGGTCAAAGGGGCCGCGCCCAGTAGACGGCGATCTGTGGAGATTATAGGCAAATTGTGCCGAATCAATCCACTTCACCCAGTCCGTTGACTCGCAGTCATCAAAATTGACGAAGGCAGTTCTCCATGAGGACATTAACCCACTTCGTCTGCCCAAATACTATGAACAGGTCATACCCGACTTGGTCTGCTAAACAGACTTTCGATATTCCTTATCGATCACAACTGCTGCATTTATCCTCGTAAGGATATCTCCTTCCACTCTAGAGATCGCAAAGCAGACTAAGGCGTTAAGCCTACCCAGTGCATCCGGCACTTCATTAGCCTTTTCAGGCTTGCGTTCCCACCGGAACTGAAATTCTGCTAGGAATTCCTGCCATCTAGCCAGTTTGGCCAACAATCTCTTCCGAGTGGTGAGATGTATATTCACCACCTTATCCGTTTTTGCCACAAAGGCGATACCCAGGAGAACCCTCCATCCTCGGAAGCAGTGCAACACTACAACCATCTCTTTTTCCATGGGCAGAGTATCTCTACTCCACCCCACTTAACTTTCAACTATCGAAAGTTACAGGATGCCCATCCTGTTTCAACGCATCATCTCACGTTTGATCTGAAGAATCAGATCTCCTTGGCGTAACCCTACAACTAAGGCGTTCGCCAATAAGGGCACTCCCTTGGAGTCCCTCCTCTTTCCCTTCCTTGACTCCGTGCTCTCAATGCGCGGCCCGAGGCAAAGGAAATCCCCATCATATAGCTGTATCGCATACAGATGAAGCATCGCAGCAATCTTGGCCTTGACCAAAAGTTTGAGACCGAAAGACTACCTCGTAGTCTGGAAGATTCGAAATCTTCGCATGGCAGCGGCCCTGCCAACTGCCGATTACGATATCTATATCGTACGATACCCCGAAGGTCTCGGGGTCTACTGCACCGACCGACCTCCCTCGGTCCTGTGTTGAGGACGTTTTAAGTCCAACACTCTTAACCGTTCATCGTGCTAGACGATTCATTTTGTGTGACTCAACTCGCACCCGTAATTTCCACTGAATTGTAGGAAGGCTCCTACAAAACTCGCGATCCAATCGGATTGCATATATTCCCAGGAAACTCGTCCAACATCGTAACTTGGCCACGCCTAAGCCTCATCCTTTTTGAAGGCGTCCCATACCACCCCCGTCGAAGACTAGCCTAGCTCACCCCAATTTCCATTTTGTCCCTGGGTCTCCTCCACTCATACAGGCGTCCCTATATGCCGAGGAACCCCGGATGGTTTGCAAGGATTTTTCCTTGCTGTCCTCCCAAGCTTCCCTCACATAAGGCGTCCCTTTATGCGAAGTTGGCTCAGTTGGACCAAGGAGAGGGACATCTTTTGTTTTAGTTGGACCTCGTCCACCCTCCTTGCCCCCAAATAGCAGTTTTAGAGTCTGCTAACTCGTCCTCAAATTATGTCTCCCTGGGTAGCAGTTTCAAGGTCTGCCAACCTTTCCCCATAAGTCGAGAGCGGTCTATAACCGCCTCCATGACTTTGTGTCTCCGGAGAGACTCACGATGCAAGCTTGGTGATGGAGGCAGTAGCCCTGCTCTGAGGAGATCTGCTCGGACTCGTAGGGTACCTAATCGATATGGGTTCCCTTAGAGTCCCCTCTCTCTTGCATTGCATTTTAGGCTAAGTTGTTTTCAATAACACCATGCATCATGTAGTCAAATATGGTAAGTCCACTTGTAGTAGGTAGTGCATTGTAATTCATAAAACTTTATGTACTCTTGCATCATAATAGAGTAGTGCATGCATACAATAGGCTCCATTTGGCAGGTCACTCAAGTAAGAAGCAGCTCAAGCTCCAGCTCAACATCACTCAAGGTCCACTCACCAAGTTCAGCTCCAGAAAAGGAAGGAAGACTTCAAAGTCCAAGTTCACTTCAAAGCCATGCTATGACTCACTTGCCATCCTTGTTGGGTGCCTATTCAAGAGGGCAAATCAGCCACCTCATCATCCACCCAAGATGATATGCGCCAACCTCTAGTCCAAGCAAGGAACGAATTCAATTCCCTCATCCATCAAGATCCAAAATCAAAGGGAATATCCATCAAGATCCACAATCAAAGGAGAGCATTTATGAAGACATTTATGATGAATTGTCATCTCTTGTTGCCGCCCAAGCCCTCATGGAAAGGATTCAAAATTTGAATCTCTTATCCATGCGCCAACAAACAACTCACCAAAGGATAAGAAGATACTCTCATCGCCCATCAACACAATTAATGAGTTGCCAAGAGAAGATCACCCAAAGAAGGAAGCTCTTAAAGAGGATTTGCGCCCACCTCTTGATTTTGAATTTCAAATTCCATCCATCTTTGTAGTAGGCGCATGGAAGCTAATGACTATCCTGCCCTAGCCCCATCTCGCCTATAAAAGCATAGTCTTCCCCCTTGTATTTGATTACCTCTTGATGAAATACATTGTCTATTAGTTGCCTAGCTTAATTACTTGTGTTAGTGATAAAATTCCCTTTAGCCGAGCTCTTCACCTTCTTCTAGCTCTTCCACCGAAGCCCTAAGAAGCTCTCCTCTTTGTTTGTGTGCGCCACCACAAGGAGTACTTCTTCACCCTAGATTTGGAGCAAGAAGAGAAGCACCCTCGGCCTCAAGGAGTTCTCCTCCCTTTCGGCTAAGTCTTCTTCTCTACACCTCTTATTTAACTTTAAGAACTCTCCTCTACACTCATCTTTGTTTATATAACTTATAGGTTGCGCTTGGAGTGGTCCAAGAGGGGCGGTTCCCCCTCCCCTTCTCCTTCTCCCCCTCTCTCTAGTTGCTTAAGATTAGCAAGGGAATTTGTGAGGCTTAACCTCACCCCTTGATTTGTTCCTGTATTAAAATCCGTGACTTGTACGGATCTTCTGTGTTTGCTTGTAAGCTCCACCCTACACCTTCCATCAGAGTTGGACCGGTGAAGATCGGGAAGCATAGCCCTTCAATCCTCAAGGGCTGCACTGTAAGTTTATTTTCCTGCATTTACAGCTTTCTAGTGTAATTTTGATTTACTGCTCTTAGTTTAAACTCGGGTTTTCCTATACTTAAAAATACAAAAAAAATTAGTTTCTTAACCTCGTTAGTATAACTTCGGTTTTCTCTTACTATTAAGCTATTTATCAAAATCAGTTTTTCAAAACCGTTGTTTGAATGCTCTAGACCCCCCCCCCCCCCCCGTCCTACATCAGCTTGGTATCAGAGCTTAGGCTCTTAGACTAGAATTTTAAGCCTCAAAAACTTATTTTTCTACTTATAAGCGGTCTTTGGAATTAGGTTGTTTGAAAGAATTTGGATCCATAACAGAATACATATTTATCTATCACTTTGCCTTATTTTTGAAACTATAGTTTTCAAAACACCCATGTAAACTCAGTCTAAAACTCAACAACAAGAACAAAATCCCACCATGGATCATACGGCCATGAATGAGAAGTTTGAATTCTTAACTGAGCAAATAGGGACCCTTACCCGAAGCCTTAATCAACTTACCACTGAGTTCCATGACTTTAGGGAAAGGTCTTCTAATCATGCTAGTGAACCACCTAGTCCTCATCATGTAGACACTCAACAACCACCTGCGTGGAACGGGCACCAAACCCCAACCCGTGCAGGCACCCAACCTATGTGGAATGGATACCCTAATCCACACCATGTAGGGACCCAACCCCAACCAACGTGGAATGGATACCCCAATCCAAACCATGCACACCAACCAACTATGTGGAATGGACCTCCCATTCAAACCCCACCTCAACCTAGATTTAGGGAGGATGAAGTGCACCGCGCTATCAAACTCAATCCCCCAACCTTCAATGGCTCTTTAGAACCCCGAGACTTCTTGGATTGGACAACCAAGCTCGAACAATATTTCGAGTGGAGCATGATCCCTGAGCACAGCAAAGTTCGACTTGCAAAGTGCCTTCTTGAGGGAAATGCCAGGTTGTATTGGACCAATATAGAGAACAACCAAGAGAGACTCAACCTACCCCCCATAGAAACATGGCTAGAAATGCGCCAACAACTTAAACTGAAGTATGTCCCTTCATACTTTCAGAGTAAGTTGTTTGACCAAGCCTCTAGCTTAACCCAAGGATCTATGACCGTTGACCAATACACTGCTAGTTTTGAGGAATTCCTCCTTAGGGGAAACCCAGGAGAAAACCCTCTATTTACCCTTAGCAGGTATAAAAATGGTCTCCGATCTGAGATTAGAAAGGGCCTTACCTACTACCAGATAGACTCCATAGAGGTTGCCCATCTTAGAGCCAAGGAGATTGAACAAGAACTTAAGGTTGCCTTTAGGAGAGAGTTTAGTGCCTCTAGACCAAGTCCTAGACCAACCCAACCTCAAAGCTCTCCTAGACCAACTCAACCTCAAAGCTCTAGTACTCCCAAACCCAAGCCCTCTAGTTATCCAGAACCATCTAGGGTCAAATGCCATGGGTGTCAGCAATATGGACACTATATGAAAGACTGTCCCAAACGGGTCTTATACCTAGGTGAGGAAAACCAAACCCCTAGACTTGAAGATATTAATGACCCAGATTCTGACTGTCAAATCCTAGAAGACAATGATTATGATAGTAGTGAGGAACCTGCCCAAAACACCTTAGGAGTTGTTAGGTGTACACTGATCAAACCCTCACCCACGGATGATTGGCGAAGAACTAGTATCTTCCATACTTACACGAAATGCAATGGAAACATGTGCAAAGTAGTGATAGATGGGGGTAGTAGTCTCAATGCTGTCTCCCACTCTGCTATCACCAAGTTTAAGCTTAAGATGGAAGCTCACCCAACCCCTTATAACATCTCTTGGGTCAACCAGTCTAGTGTGCCCGTAACCCATAGGAGTCTAGTACCTTTACAGTTTGGTACCTATGATGGACAAATTTGGTGTGATGTCATCACCATGGATGTCGCCCAAGTCCTTCTAGGCAGACCATGGCTATATGACATGGATGTAGTCCACTACGGTCGGACTAATACCTATGTCTTTAGTCACTCAGGTCAAAAGATCAAACTGAAACCATCTATGCCCAGAGAGCTTAAAGCCTCAACCAACAAGGGAAAAATCGAGGAGACCAAAACCACACAACCAACACTTCAGCTCATGAGACCTAAGGATTATAGACCTGATCAACCTTTATTCACCTTAGTCCTCAAGGAAGTCAACCAAGAGGAAGAGAGTAAGCCACCCCCTGAAGTAGAAACCCTCTTAGAATAATATAGTGAGCTTACCCCTGAAGAACTACCCACAGGACTTCCACCACTTAGGGACATCCAGCATGCAATAGATCTTGTCCCTGGTTCAACCCTTCCCAATCTACCCCACTATAGGATGAACCCTACTGAGCATCAAGAACTTAAGAGGCAAGTAGATGACCTATTAGAGAAAGGACATATTAGAGAAAGTCTAAGCCCTTGCGCCGTGCCTGCTCTGCTCACCCCTAAAAAGGATGGCAGTTGGCGCATGTGTATAGACTGCAGAGCCATAAACAAAATCACAGTAAAGTATAGATTTCCTATTACTAGACTTGATGACATGCTAGACATGTTAGTTGGCTCTAAGTGGTTTAGCAAGCTTGACTTAAGAAGTGGATACCACCAGGTCAGGATAAGGCTAGGTGATGAATGGAAGACTGCTTTCAAGACCAAGGATGGTCTCTATGAATGGTTAGTCATGCCTTTTGGCTTGACTAATGCTCCTTCCACATTCATGAGACTCATGACCCAAGTCTTAAAGCCTTTCATTGGAAAATTCCTGGTAGTCTACTTTGATGATATCCTCATCTATAGTAAGACTAAGGAGGAACACCTAGAGCACCTTAGGAAGACGCTTGACCTTCTTAAGGAAGAGCAGCTCTATATCAATCTCAAGAAATGCTCCTTTCTGTCACATAGTGTGATCTTCTTAGGATTCATAGTGTCTGAGCATGGCCTTCAAGCCGACCCATCCAAGATCCAAGCCATCAAAGATTGGCCTGAACCTAAGACCATCACTGAGGTCAGAAGCTTCCATGGCCTAGCTACCTTCTATAGGAGATTCATAAGGAACTTCAGCTCAATAGTGGCACCTATCACTAGTTGCCTAAAACAAGGTGAATTTTCTTGGACTAAAGCTGCTAGCAAAGCCTTCCAAGAACTTAAGGACAAGATGACCACCGCCCCGGTCCTTAGACTGCCTGACTTCAGTAAAGTCTTTGAGGTAGATTGTGACGCCTCTGGAGTTGGCATAGGGGGAACCCTAAGCCAAGAAGGTCATCCCATAGCCTTCTTTAGTGAAAAGCTCAACGAGGCAAAACAAAAATACTCTACCTATGATAAGGAATTTTATGCTGTGGTCCAAGCCATAAGGTATTGGAGACATTATCTCATTCATAGGGAGTTCACTCTCAATAGTGACCACCAGGCCCTCTCCTATCTAAGTGCTCAAAAGAAATTAAACTCAAGGCATGCTAAGTGGGTTGAATACCTACAACAATATACTTTTGTGCTTAGACATAAATCAGGATCTGAAAATAAAGTAGCAGATGCCCTCAGTAGAGTAACTTTATTATTGAACAAAATGCATGTTGAAGTTACTTGCTTTGATTCCATGAAAAATGCTTATCTTGAATGTCCTAATTTTTCTACTTTATATGCTGACCTTAGTCAAGACCCATTAAGTCACCCCCTCTACACCCTTAGGGATGGGTATCTCTTTCTTGGACCAACCCTTTGTGTGCCCAAGACATCCATCCGAGAATTCCTTGTTTGGGAATTACACGGCGGCGGGTCTGCCGGGCACCACGGTCGAGATAAGACCCAAGCCCTTGTAAAGGAATGGTTCTACTGGCCGAACCTTTACCAGGATGTAGCTAAGGTCGTGAGGCATTGTAGGACTTGTCAGCTCACTAAAGTCCACAAGCACAGTCCCGGCCTGTACACTCCCTTACCTATTCCCCAAGCCCCTTGGCAAGATCTTAGTATGGACTTCATTCTAGGACTACCCTGAACCTCAGCTAAACATGATTCTATATTTGTGGTAGTTGATAGATTTACTAAGATGGCCCATTTTATAGCTTGCACCAAAACCACTGATGCCTCCCATGTTGCTAAACTTTTCTTCAGAGAAGTTGTCAGGCTTCGTGGGACACCCTTAACTATAGTGTCTGATAGAGACCCTAGGTTTGTAAGTCATTTTTGGAGGACCCTATGGACCCTTCTAGGAACAAAACTCAAGTTCTCCACAGCCTACCATCCCCAGACGGATGGGCAGACTGAAGTGGTCAACCGATCACTTGGGAGTATCCTTAGGAGTTTAGTAAGTGAACATCCTGGCAACTGGGATAAACTCTTACCCACTGCCGAGTTTTCCTACAATAGTACAGTCAACAAAACCACAGGTCTCTCCCCTTTCCAAGCCAACCTAGGGTATCAACCTAACAAGCCTATAGATCTCTTCCCTCTACCCAGACATTTTAGGACTTCTTTACCTGCTCGTGACTTTGCTTTACATACTTCGCAAATGCATGCTGAAATATTCTCTAAAATGCTAGAGCCTGTTAATCACTATCGCGAAGCTGCTAACAAGCATCGCCGAGAAAGGTTATTCTCCACAGGTGACAAAGTGATCCTACGAGCACGTGAGGAGCGCATCCACGGGACAGGGCACAAATTGGAAGCAAAAGGATTAGGCCCCTTCACCATCATAGACAAAGTCAACGACAATGCCTATGTCCTTGACCTGCCACCTGAACTAGGGATCCCCACCACTGTCAACATGGAGGATCTCACCCTCTATCATGAGCCTATCCCCATACCAGATCCAGATGACACCAACAAAATGGAGATTGAGGCTATTCTCGAGGACCAAACCAAATTCACCACTAATGAGGTACAAGTGTTTTATCGAGTTAGACTCATTAATGGTGAAGAGGTATGGCTTCCTGAGTCAGAGCTAGCTATAGCTGCCCCTGAGTTACTCCAAGGGTACAAGGATAATTCTCCAGAGGAGAATCCTTTCAACCCGGGGAGAGCTGATGGAGGCAGTAGCCCTGCTCTGAGGAGATCTGCTCGGACTCATAGGGTACCTAATCGATATGGGTTCCCTTAGAGTCCCCTCTCTCTTGCATTGCATTTTAGGCTAAGTTGTTTTCAATAACACCATGCATCATGTAGTCAAATATGGTAAGTCCACTTGTAGTAGGTAGTGCATTGTAATTCATAAAACTTTATGTACTCTTGCATCATAATAGAGTAGTGCATGCATACAATAGGCTCCATTTGGCAGGTCACTCAAGTAAGAAGCAGCTCAAGCTCCCGCTCAACATCACTCAAGGTCCACTCACCAAGTTCAGCTCCAGAAAAGGAAGGAAGACTTCAAAGTCCAAGTTCACTTCAAAGCCATGCTATGACTCACTTGCCATCCTTGTTGGGCGCCTATTCAAGAGGGCAAATTAGCCACCTCATCATCCACCCAAGATGATATGCGCCAACCTCTAGTCCAAGCAAGGAACGAATTCAATTCCCTCATCCATCAAGATCCAAAATCAAAGGGAATATCCATCAAGATCCACAATCAAAGGAGAGCATTTATGAAGACATTTATGATGAATTGCCATCTCTTGTTGCCGCCCAAGCCCTCATGGAAAGGATTCAAAATTTGAATCTCTTATCCATGCGCCAACAAACAACTCACCAAAGGATAAGAAGATACTCTCATCGCCCATCAACACAATTAATGAGTTGCCAAGAGAAGATCACCCAAAGAAGGAAGCTCTTAAAGAGGATTTGCGCCCACCTCTTGATTTTGAATTTCAAATTCCATCCATCTTTGTAGTAGGCGCATGGAAGCTAATGACTATCCTGCCCTAGCCCCATCTCGCCTATAAAAGCATAGTCTTCCCCCTTGTATTTGATTACCTCTTGATGAAATACATTGTCTATTAGTTGCCTAGCTTAATTACTTGTGTTAGTGATAAAATTCCCTTTAGCCGAGCTCTTCACCTTCTTCTAGCTCTTCCACCGAAGCCCTAAGAAGCTCTCCTCTTTGTTTGTGTGCGCCACCACAAGGAGTACTTCTTCACCCTAGATTTGGAGCAAGAAGAGAAGCACCCTCGGCCTCAAGGAGTTCTCCTCCCTTTCGGCTAAGTCTTCTTCTCTACACCTCTTATTTAACTTTAAGAACTCTCCTCTACACTCATCTTTGTTTATATAACTTATAGGTTGCGCTTGGAGTGGTCCATGTAGGAACCCCTAATCATAAGGGGGCAAAACCCTAAGCATGGCGCTAATGTAAAATATGCAAGCGGAAGCAAGGGTTCAAGATCATTTGCATGCCATATGTTCAACTATAATCGATTGTATAGATTGAGATAAAAATCATACCAACGCCATATGCTTGGTAGTCGGCTTGGATAAAGAGAACAAAGTAGATCTCCTCCACAAGTTCACACACAAGGTGAAGATGCTTACTCCTTGCGGTCTCTTGTGCTAGCAAGACACCCAAGCCTTCAAGTGTCGAATGGAAGGGGATGATGAACCTCTTGGCCGAGAGCTCCTCTTGCTCAACCTCTCCTTCTCTTCGTCAATCACCACCCAACCAAAGTCGAATGCGTTGAAGAGAAGAGCGCAAACGCATATGCGTTTTTGGCATTGAAGTGAGTGAAACCGGCCCTTGATGACTTTCCATAAATGGAAGCTCATCAAGTCCATGCGCTCAACTCAACCCAAACGCATTTTAGGATTGAACCATGCGTTCACCATTGTGAACCGGTTCAAGCCAAAATGTCAAATCGGCTTTGGTTCAACAAACCAAACCGAAATAGCTCTAGCCACTTGGTCTAGACCAAATTGAACCCCCAAGGCTCATGATCTAACCATTCATCATCTGATGCCCTTGATCTCTCCGATCTAGCATCACCTCTCTCGATCGAAGCTTACCGATCTCAAGTCCTAATCAATCAAACATGATCAGACCAGATCTCACTTACAATCAGAGATTAAATCCCTTTAATCTGAACTCAAAGAATCCAGTCCATACGATCTGACTCAAGTAAGCCATATCACCAAATTGTGCGACCCTGAGGGTTTCCTCTAAATGTCGGTAACGATAACTTACTTTATCACGATCAGTGAGGGGTATCTAGCAACACATCACTGTCTCCCGATATAAAGGAAAGAGTCTTCCAAGACTACTCCCAAACCATAGCACAAGTGTGACTCAATTCACAAGGCATACATGTGTCCTTTGCCACTGGATGTTCTTATTGGACAAGCGGGTCAAGCTTGTAACTCCAATACGATGAGCATGATTAGATCAGATGCACATAGTCATCTGGGTATGGCCATACACTATCTCAATCATCTCATATAGGGGGGCCCTTAGAACACCACACTCCTTAAACAAGGAGACGGCAATCCTATGTCTATCACTAGTGCCCTAACCTGATTCAAGCTCACCATCCAAGATAGTCTATAATCATTATGTTTCAAATGATATTGAACTACCTCAAGACAATGACAATCATCATTTAGAAACACAAGTGATCTCAAGTCAGAGGACATGTGCCACTTGCTGCTTACAAGGATCATTCACATTGTGACAAGCAATGGAATATCCCAGTAGGGTCTGTCCAGTACATCCAATGTACCCATGAGTCTACATCTTATTCCATGCTCGAAGCATCCTATAAGATTAGCACTCATATTAGTCTCCATCATATCAAGGCTGTCTCATGTTCACCAAGATATCTCGACTAAGGACATATAGCCTGTTAGCCTAGCTGAACAGCTTTGAGACATTATTCAGAAGTACACTTATTACAGCAGATAAGGTAACAACCTGAATAACAACCATGCCTTTTATAAACATAAGAGTTTATTACATGATACTTATACAATCCCAAGGCCTCAAACATTAGCCTTAAGGGCATACCCCAACAATCTCCCACTTGCACTTAATCTAATGGTTGAGAAATCTCAAACCCATATTATTACAGTGCTTCTCATGCTTCTGCTGCGCCAGAGGCTTGGTAAGCGGGTCTGCCAGATTGTCATCTGTATGAACCTTGCATATTTTGATCTCGCCACGATCAATGATCTCCCGGATCAAGTGAAACCGTCTCTGTATGTGCTTGGACTTCTGGTGCGACCGTGGTTCCTTTGCTTGTGCTATAGCACCAGTGTTATCACAGAAGATAACCAAAGGATCTGCACTCGAAGGAACGACACCAAGTTCTCTCACGAACTTACGAATCCACACTGCCTCCTTGGATGCTTCCGAGGCTGCAACATACTCGGCTTCTGTTGTGGAATCAGCAACAGTAGACTGTTTGAAACTCTTCCACACCACTGCTCCACCATTCAAGCTAAAAACATAGCCTGATTGCGATCGGAAATCATCCTGGTCCGACTGGAACGAAGCGTCAGTATATCCCTCTATACTGAGTTCTTCCTGACCACCATATATCAAGAACATATCTTTGGTCCTCCGCAGATATTTCAAGATGTTCTTGACTGCAATCCAGTGCGCCAATCCTGGATTACTTTGGAATCGACTGGTCACGCTTAACCCGTAAGCGACGTCTGGGCGAGTACACAACATCGCATACATAATGGACCCAATAGCCGAAGCATAAGGCGTATTGTCCATTTCATCTTTCTCAGTCTGTGTTTGTGGACACTGACTCTTTGAAAGATTCAGACCATGTCTGACTGGAAGATATCCACGTTTAGAATTCTCTAAATGGAATCTCTCCAGGACTTTATCGATGTAAGTACTCTGGCACAGCCCGAGAAGCCTCTTAGATCTATCCCGGTAGATCTTGACACCTAGTACATAGGCTGCTTCTCCCAAATCTTTCATCTGGAAACATTTTCCTAACCATGCCTTAACAGCATGCAGTTCAGGAATATCATTTCCAATGATTAAGATATCATCGACGTAGAGGATTAGGAATGTAATCACGCTCCCACTAAACCTCTTATATACACACGGGTCATCTTCGTTCTTTGATGAAACCAAACTCAGAGATTGATTCATCAAAACGAATATTCCAGCTTCTTGATGCTTGTTTAAGTCCATAAATGGACTTCTTTAACTTGCATATTTTATGACGATCTGCTGGATTAGTGAAACCCTCAGGTTGTGTCATATACACATCCTCATCCAGATTTCCATTAAGGAAAGCTGTTTTCACATCCATCTGCCAGATCTCATAGTCGTAATATGCTGCTATCGCGAAAAGAATCCGAATAGACTTAAACATGGCTACAGGAGAGAAAGTTTCATCATAATCTATCCCGTAGATTTGTTTGAAACCTTTCGCAACTAGCCTGCCTTTATAGGTAACCACGTTACCATCCATGTCAATCTTCTTCTTGAAGATCCATTTACAGCCTATAGGGATTACTCCCGGAGGCGGATCAACCAAATCCCAGACTTGGTTATCTGACATGGAGTCCATCTCGGCTCGCATAGCTTCAAGCCATCTAGCTGACTCCGGTCCACTGACCGCATCCGCATAAGTTAGGGGTTCATCATTATCAATGATGTAGACTCCGTCATAGCGCTCAGGCTGTCGACGGATCCTACCCGATCTTCGCGGTTCCCGTGATATCTGAGCCTCAGGTTGTTCAATAACCTGATCTACCGGCTCAGGCTCATCCAACTCTGCTTGACTACTTTGTCCTTCCTCTGAATTCTCATCCAGCTTTATTTCTCTCCCACTGGCCTCTTGCAGAAGAAACTCCTTCTCAAGAAATATGGCCGTCCGAGCAACAAAAACCTTGTTCTCTTTGGGATCGTAGAAATAATAACCCTTAGTTTCCTTAGGGTAACCGACAAAGATACATTTCTCAGATCTGCTCTCCAGTTTCCTAGAGGCGAGCTTTTTGACATAAGCCTCGCAACCCCAGATCCTGATAAATGTCAAGCTAGGCTGTTTTCCATACCATAACTCATATGGCGTCTTTAAAACTGCCTTGGATGGCACTCGGTTTAGTACCTTTGCAGCTGTTTCCAGTGCAAAACCCCAAAAGGAATATGGAAGAGTGGCCTGACTCATCATAGAACGAACCATGTCTAGTAACGTTCTATTTCTCCTCTCGGACACACCATTCCATTGCGGTGTTCCTGGCGGAGTGAGCTGTGAGATAATCCCACACTCCTTCAGATAGTCAGTAAATGCATGACTCAGGTATTCACCACCTCGATCAGAACGAAGTGCCTTGATATTTCGGCCTAGCTGATTTTGTACTTCATTTTTGAACTCTTTGAACTTGTCAAAAGATTCACTTTTATGTCTCATTAAATAGACATACCCATACCTACTGAAATCATCAGTAAAGGTAATGAAGTACTGATAGCCACCTCTGGCATGTTTACTAAAAGGCCCACACACATCACTGTGTATAAGGTCAAGTAAACCTGAAGCCCTTTGACCTTTGTGAAGAAAAGGAGACTTCGTCATTTTACCCATCAAACAAGCTTTGCATGTATCAATCTCCTCATAGGAGAATGATCCCAGCAGTCCATGTTCATGCAACCGCTTAATGCGCTTCTCGTTTATATGGCCTAAACGACTATGCCATAACAAGGTGCTGTCATCAGCATACTTGGCTTTCTTATTATCAATGTTTTGTATAGAATTTTCCATGTCCAACATGTATAACCCATTGTTAATTGAACCAGTTGCATACACAATATTATCATGAGATAAAACACACTTTGAAATATTGCATTCAAAGGCAAATCCTTTCCTGACAAGAGCAGGAATAGAGATAATATTCTTGGTAATACTCGGTACAAAATAACAATTGTTTAATTCTAATACAACGCCAGATGGTAAAGAAATGAAATAGTCTCCTACAGCAACAGCAGCAACCCGTGCCCCGTTTCCAACTCGTAGGTCTACCTCATGCTGTCCCACCTGCCTTCTTCTCTTGAGTTCCTGCACATTTGAACAAATGTGAACTCCACATGCAGTGTCCAACACCCATGATATGGTAGAAGAAGATAACATGACCTCAGTCACATATATACCTGAGCCAGAAGCGATGCTTCCCCTCTTATCTCCTTGGAGCGCTTTACAGTCCTTTTTCCAGTGACCCAGCTGGCCACAGTGGAAACACCTGTTGTCCTTCGACCGCTTCACCTTCTGTTTCAGGGCCTTGCTGTAATTCTTGACAGGGGCCTTGCCCTTCTTCCCCTTCTTCTTGTTCCTAGAAGGAACCATCAAGACAGAGGTTGAAGGCTTACCCTTCAGAGTTTCCTCAGTGGTCAAGAGCATATTCAGCAGCTCTGCCGGCGTACAATCGATCTTGTTCATATTAAAGTTAATAATGAACGCATCGAAAGAAGGCGGAAGAGACTGTAGAATAATGTCCACAGCAAGCTCCTGGTTGACGGTATGCCCCAGTTTCTCTAGAGCCTCCTTGTGCCCAATCATCTTGAGCACATGAGCTCCCACTGGGCTCCCCTCAGCCAGTTTGCTCTGAAAGAAGAGCTTCGTCAGATTATAGCGCTCAGTCCTCGCCTGTGCAGCATACAGCATCTTGAGGTTCGCTATAATTTCTATAGCCGACATATCCTCATGCTGACGCTGCAGCGGTGGCGTCATAGACGCTAGCATCAGGCAAGCGACATCAATGCTATCATTGACGTGCTTTTCGTAGGCATCCCGAACCGCCCTTGCGGCGTTCGGAGCGGGCTGCGGCGGTATCGCCGTCTCGAGGACATACAGTTTCCTCTCTGCCTTAAGAACAATCTTAAGGTGTCCGAACCAGTCAGAGAAGTTCGGCCCAGCAAACTTCTCCCTTTCCAGTAGGGATCGCACATTGAAGCTCATGGTGTTCGTTGCTGCAGGAATCTACAACAAGCAAGAACAGCAAGGTCAGTATCAATGTTTCAAAATCAATCCAGGACTTAAGAAAGATTCTTTTCTCACTATTTTGTCTGACTGAAAAATCCAGTAAACAGTCCGAAAGAGTAAACACTCTTTTAGTGAGATGGGATCCAGATTTCATACTTGGTCTCCGCGTCCCGCTCAGGCGAGATAAGATGCACAGAGATGACAAGCACTAGTTTCTGGTAGGCTGTCCCAGCCAATCGCCAACCCGTGCGATTCCCCTTCATCTTGGCAATCCAGCAGACTGTGCCAACTGAGTTGGTACAACACAGTCTCTGATCCCAGAGATGGCTGCCTCCATGTGCTACCATATGCGCCACATATGTAGTCTACATGGTCAAGCTGACCTGACCTACTCCCTGGACCACCACGTGCTATGCTGAGCAACGAGAGGGGATAAATCCCAACTCTGTAACACGCAGGTGAAATCCAGCACCGTCTGAAGATAGATGGACGTGCCCACTGAGTGGGTTCAATACGGCTCCAACGATAGTCAGAAAGGTGAGGTTTCGCGTCAGAAGGCTTACGAGCTTGATATGTTAGCGTTGGATTTTAACGGTCTTTTATCTTCTTACTATCAGGCATGTCCTATGGCTATAGCAGAAGATAAACATAAATATGCAATTCTAATTATTAGCAATAAGTAGAAAGCATGATCTTATGTGGTAAAAGCCCATGAACCCTAGTAAGACCTTAATATTACTTAAGTCTTCACTTGAGCTTCATTGCATCTCATCTGGTCCAACCCAGTGCCCTAGCGCCAAGAGCACCTCAGGTGCACCACCAGGTGAATGCCCCTCTTGGATGTGTGCCTTTGTTCTTGTCTAATCAAAGTACATTTGATCTATCTAGACAAGGTTGACTCGCAGGTCAACAACATATTATAAATTAAGTACAATGTGATTCGCAGATCACAAATTAATTTACAATTTTTAAGTCCAGGCACGCAGGCCCCAGCACAGCACACAATTGGGCAACCCACATAAGACTAAATAAACAAGCATATGGTTCAATCAACATGTGATCCAATCATCTTGAAATTAAAAGTTTTGAAAACCCCATGGCATCAATTTTAATTTCCTTATGAGCCCTACAACCTTACAATGGTCCATTGATGGGGATCCACTCATCCATCTAGTTAGATCCTTTCCCCTTGCATGCACCGAGTCCTAACTGACCCGAGTTGACCTAATGGTCAACCATGCATGCGCCAAGGGCTGAACTACCCCCATGAGTTTTGGCAAGCGGGTGTGACCCCGGGCCTAACTCAAGTGTGTTCAGTAGTGTCTCAACCAGACCTCGCTACACGCCCTAGATGCAGTCAACCTATAGCCACCTTGTGCTTGCGCATAGGTGCTATCAGGTTAACCCATCTGAGCTGTCAGATGGTCTGATCAGACTTGGATCTAACCTAGTGGTGACTTCAACCCCATCAACCCATCTAAGGGTTTAATGTAGTGGCACCTTAGATCTAATTAAGCGCGCAAGATGTAAGTTTTAGAAAAACCTTAGAACATGCGCAATCATACAAACAAACAACATGCTTGCATATAACCCTTAGATCTAAGGGGGTCCCCTTCAAGGGGGAGCGCAAACTTTAGGGGGTCCCCTTCAAGGGGGAGCGCATACTTCATATAAGCAAAGCATGATACAAGCGCAACTTCATGTAAGCAAAGCATGATACAAGCGCAACTTCATGTAAGCAAAGCATGATACAAGCGCAACTTCATGTAAGCAAAGCATGCCTCAAGTAAAAGTAAGCGCAACATGAGGATCACATCAGCAAACATAATAGCATGCATAGAGCCTAGCTCTGATACCAATTGTAGGAACCCCTAATCATAAGGGGGCAAAACCCTAAGCATGGCGCTAATGTAAAATATGCAAGCGGAAGCAAGGGTTCAAGATCATTTGCATGCCATATGTTCAACTATAATCGATTGTATAGATTGAGATAAAAATCATACCAACGCCATATGCTTGGTAGTCGGCTTGGATAAAGAGAACAAAGTAGATCTCCTCCACAAGTTCACACACAAGGTGAAGATGCTTACTCCTTGCGGTCTCTTGTGCTAGCAAGACACCCAAGCCTTCAAGTGTCGAATGGAAGGGGATGATGAACCTCTTGGCCGAGAGCTCCTCTTGCTCAACCTCTCCTTCTCTTCGTCAATCACCACCCAACCAAAGTCGAATGCGTTGAAGAGAAGAGCGCAAACGCATATGCGTTTTTGGCATTGAAGTGAGTGAAACCGGCCCTTGATGACTTTCCATAAATGGAAGCTCATCAAGTCCATGCGCTCAACTCAACCCAAACGCATTTTAGGATTGAACCATGCGTTCACCATTGTGAACCGGTTCAAGCCAAAATGTCAAATCGGCTTTGGTTCAACAAACCAAACCGAAATAGCTCTAGCCACTTGGTCTAGACCAAATTGAACCCCCAAGGCTCATGATCTAACCATTCATCATCTGATGCCCTTGATCTCTCCGATCTAGCATCACCTCTCTCGATCGAAGCTTACCGATCTCAAGTCCTAATCAATCAAACATGATCAGACCAGATCTCACTTACAATCAGAGATTAAATCCCTTTAATCTGAACTCAAAGAATCCAGTCCATACGATCTGACTCAAGTAAGCCATATCACCAAATTGTGCGACCCTGAGGGTTTCCTCTAAATGTCGGTAACGATAACTTACGTTATCACGATCAGTGAGGGGTATCTAGCAACACATCACTGTCTCCCGATATAAAGGAAAGAGTCTTCCAAGACTACTCCCAAACCATAGCACAAGTGTGACTCAATTCACAAGGCATACATGTGTCCTTTGCCACTGGATGTTCTTATTGGACAAGCGGGTCAAGCTTGTAACTCCAATACGATGAGCATGATTAGATCAGATGCACATAGTCATCTGGGTATGGCCATACACTATCTCAATCATCTCATATAGGGGGGCCCTTAGAACACCACACTCCTTAAACAAGGAGACGGCAATCCTATGTCTATCACTAGTGCCCTAACCTGATTCAAGCTCACCATCCAAGATAGTCTATAATCATTATGTTTCAAATGATATTGAACTACCTCAAGACAATGACAATCATCATTTAGAAACACAAGTGATCTCAAGTCAGAGGACATGTGCCACTTGCTGCTTACAAGGATCATTCACATTGTGACAAGCAATGGAATATCCCAGTAGGGTCTGTCCAGTACATCCAATGTACCCATGAGTCTACATCTTATTCCATGCTCGAAGCATCCTATAAGATTAGCACTCATATTAGTCTCCATCATATCAAGGCTGTCTCATGTTCACCAAGATATCTCGACTAAGGACATATAGCCTGTTAGCCTAGCTGAACAGCTTTGAGACATTATTCAGAAGTACACTTATTACAGCAGATAAGGTAACAACCTGAATAACAACCATGCCTTTTATAAACATAAGAGTTTATTACATGATACTTATACAATCCCAAGGCCTCAAACATTAGCCTTAAGGGCATACCCCAACAGTCCAAGAGGGGCGGTTCCCCCTCCCCTTCTCCTTCTCCCCCTCTCTCTAGTTGCTTAAGATTAGCAAGGGAATTTGTGAGGCTTAACCTCACCCCTTGATTTGTTCCTGTATTAAAATCCGTGACTTGTACGGATATTCTGTGTTTGCTTGTAAGCTCCACCCTACACCTTCCATCAGAGTTGGACCGGTGAAGATCGGGAAGCACAGCCCTTCAATCCTCAAGGGCTGCACTGTAAGTTTATTTTCCTGCATTTACAGCTTTCTAGTGTAATTTTGATTTACTGCTCTTAGTTTAAACTCGGGTTTTCCTATACTTAAAAATACAAAAAAAATTAGTTTCTTAACCTCGTTAGTATAACTTCGGTTTTCTCTTACTATTAAGCTATTTATCAAAATCAGTTTTTCAAAACCGTTGTTTGAATGCTCTAGACCCCCCCGTCCTACATCACTTGGGCTTGCTCCCCCTCGGAGATCTAAATAGGGTGGGAATATCTCACCATTTCCCAGAGGAAGTTCGCAACTTCCGTGGGGTAACGCACCCCTCCAACCTATGGGTTATGGGTCCACTCCCACGACGTACGTGAACCCCATTAGTTAATGATGACACCAAAATATGTAGTATATTTTGCTTCATTTTGGACACCTTTTCATACTAAATTGAGGATCTTTTACTTGTTTTTATGTTAAATCCATCAAATATTGCAAAGTCTACTTCTATTTTGGTTTTTCATATTTTTAAGGCAAAAAGGCACTATTTAAGGCGTTTTCAAGCGAAATCAAATACATGGAAGAGTTATCATCATCAAGAGGAAATCACCCAAGAAATTTCACGCAAAACGGAGTAATTTAGCAAATTACGGCAGTGTCGTAACCCATTTTACGGTACCGTAATTCCAGACAGTACCGTAAAATCCGAGCCCTGCCGTATTTTGAGAAGTTTTCGAACAGAAAGATTTTTGGATTTTACGGCACCTACCGTAAGCAACATTACGGTACTGTATTTCGGAGAGATTCAGAACAGAAACTTCACCCGAAATTACGGCACTACCGTAAGAAACTACACGGGCCGTAATTTCTAGACGTTCGCGAACAGAGAGTTCAGCCGATTTTACGGCACTACCATAAACCAAATTACGGTGCTGTAATTCCCGACGACATCAGAACAGAAGACTCGAGCGATTTTACGGCAGTGCCGTAAGACATTACACTGCCGTAATTGCTGTTCTGAACGCGACGCCTGATTCTTGCGGAGAAGATCGCGAGCGATCCAGAGCCTAAAATCAGATGCAGTAGGAAGCAATGGGGGGCTTTTCACGAGAGGATTACGGAGAGACCAAAAGCCCCAAATTTTGTGGACTGTGGAGGGAGAAATCGCGATCCATGCCGCCGCCTAGGGTTTCGCCGCCGCGCTTGATCCAGACGTCCTCCGACCGTCACTTTCATACTGAAGCTTTGTCTGAAGGAAGAGAGAACATGCCAGAAGTTTCAGACCGAAAGGAGATCGATTGGAAGAGAAACCAAAGAAAAAGGAGTCGCCGGCACTGTTCATCGGCGGTTCTTGCAAGATTACGGCTGTGAAATACTTCACAGTCGTGCTGTATTTTCTAAACTTCTCTTTTACTTCAATTTTCGATCCTTTGAATCCATGATCTATTGTAATTCCCTCATGACGATAGCTTAAACTACTTTTGGGACATGGGGGAGTAATTCACTTGATTTCCAATGACTAGATGACTATTTTTACTATTTCGTTGAGTTTAATATTACCATGATGATTTTGCTCATGTGATAATTGTGCTTAGACTCTCTATAAATTCATGTTACTAATTATGTTCTTAAAATGTTCGATTGAGACCGAAAGGTAATTGCTTGAGAATTTGGAACCCTAGAATTGCATGTTAGGATCCCTTCCTTAGGTTAGATCTAATTTGATCTGTTCTAGTAGATTAATTGTCATAATTATAACTTGAACCTATAGATCGAGTCTATTTGTCAAACGTGGAGATCTTGTGCGAAAGCAAGGATCGGAACGTTGGAGATCCGTGAGTAAAACTAGTGTTGAGACTTGGATGCACGAAAGTGATCCTTGAATCTCCACTAGAGATTATCAGCATTGAATTCGGATGCACGAAAGTGATCCTTGAATTCATTGTTTGATGATTTACTTATCTTCAGCATTGGGAAGAATCTTGCGCGAAAGCGAGGATAAATCCTTGTGCGGTCGTTTGCACGAAAGTGAAACAACCCTTTTATTTAGTAAATTACATCTTCATCATGATAAATTTAAACTGACGAAATCCTTACTCATATCTAGCTCATAAAAGTTAAAGTGAACGAAACCCTAGTCCCAGCTTTTCTCTCCGATAATTCCATTTTTAGCTTTCAATTTCTATTCTCACTACTTCGATTAGCCTAGATAGTAAGAAATCAGCTATTTAGTATTCGACAACGTAGGTCCCTGTGGATTCGATACTTTCTTTATTACTTCGAGTATCCGTGCACTTGCGGATCACATCAAGTTTTTGGCGCCATTGCCGGGGATCTTAGTTTTTGTCGATATTAGAGACGTTGAGATTATTGCTAAACTAGGTTTCACTTATGTTTTATCTTTTTAGTCTTTTCTGCTTATTTACATCATTTGATCAGTTTGCTCTAGTGTGCGTAGGAAATTCATTTCTAATGGCCGATCAAAGATCACTGAGGGACTATGCAGCCCCTAATCCTCAAAGGATACAATTTATCATTGCTAGACCTGCAATTGAGGCCTCCAACTTCGAAATTAACCCTTCCTTCTTGTCAATGATCGAGTAGAACCAGTTTGGAGGATCATCAATCGAAGATCCTTATTCACATTTATATGTCTTTCTTGAATATTGTGATACCATAAAAATTCATGGAGTTTCTGATGACGCATTAAAACTGATATTGTTCCCTTTTTCTCTCAGGGATCAAGCACGATCTTGATTGCATTCTCGTCGACCCAATTCCTTCACAACATGGGAATAATTATCAAAAGCTTTTCTGATGAAATATTTTCCACCGAGCAAGACTATCCAATTGAGGAATCATAGCACGAACTTTCGACAGAAGAGCGGAGAATCACTCAGCGAGGCATGGGAGAGAATTAATGATCTACAACGGAAGTGTCCTAACCATGGCTTCGAAAATGAGTTTTTAATTCAGACATTTTATTATGGCTTAGTTTATAATATCTGTCTAATTATTGATGCTGCCGCAGGGGGATCCTTGATGAGTAGAACATTTGACGATGCTTTCAAGTTGCTCAAGGAGATGTCCTTGAATCATAGCCAATGGGCTCCAGATGAAGGAATGTTATGTTGTCATCAACATGGTAAGAATGAGAATGAGGATCAGCAACCCTTGACTGTAGAGGTTAGTGAACCCATGCTAGAGAAACTTTCAGCTAGCCAAATTCAATCATTGCAAATTCAAAACACAAAGAAATTTGAGGATCTTGAAGAAACTGTTAGTCATCTTGCTTCTCAATTAGAATCTTTAGTGGCGCACAATAAAGTTCTAGAAGAACAAATATCTAGATTAAGCTCTGGGGAACATTGCAATGCCAGTATCACTAGAAGTGGGAGATAATTAGGAGAACTTAAGGAGAAAGACTCTATTAATGATCGTTATGAGGAATTAGAATTAGAAAAATCTTCTGAACATAAACAAACACTACCTAGTTTAACACCTAAAAAGGCAAGTAAACAAAAAGGGGGTGTGCCATGTACAGAAGATGATTCTAAGACTAATCTACCTCCTCCCTATAGACCACCAGTACTTTTTCCCCAAAGAATAGTGCAAGAAAAGTTAGATAAGCAATTTGGAAAATTTCTTGATGTTTTGAAAAAGCTTTACATTAACATACCATTTACTGAAGCTTTATCTCAAATGCACATATATGCTAAATTTTTGAAAGAAATCTTGTCTAACAAAAGAAAGATAGAGAACTATGGTACCGTGGCTTTAACCGAGGAATGTAGTGCTGTTATTCAAAACAGGTTACCACCAAAATTGAATGATCCAGGTAGTTTTTCTATCCCATGTTTTATTGGTAGTATGGCTTTCGACCGAGCCTTATGTGATCTAGGGGCTAGTGTAAGTCTTATGCCTTTGTCTGTGTGCAGGAAATTAGACATGGGAGCTCCTAAACCGACTGTAATTTCTTTGCAGCTTGCTGATCGATCAGTAAAATATCTAGTGGGTATTCTAGAGGATGTTCCTATACAAATTGGTAAATACTTCATACCTACTGATTTTGTGGTACTTGAAATGGAAGAGGATACTAAGATTCCTATTATTTTGGGTAGGCCGTTCTTAGCCACTGCTGAAGCCCTTATTGATGTACGGAACGGTAGACTTGCTTTAAGAATTGGCAATGATAAGATTGAGTTCGATTTGAATAATTCGTTGAAAAGGCCTGCATATGCTAATTCTTGTTGCACTATTCATGCCATTGATGACGCAGTTTATGATGTTAGTTGTTTGTTTGATGAGTCTTCTGCTGATGTTCCTTTTTCTGATTCTTTTTCTGATACCTTGAAAAATTCTTGTAAAAAATTTGATAATTCTGACTTTGAGAATGATTTTGATGAGCTCGATGATGAAAAACACGATATTTTAGAGTGTGCTACGTTTGATAATGAAAGTGAAAAGATCCCTAAAGTTGAGTTGAAAGTTTTACCTGATAATCTTAGATATGAATTTCTTGGTCCTAACTCCACCTACCATGTGATTGTGGATGCTAAATTAGATGCTAGGGAAACTGATCTACTCTTGAAGGAGCTAAGAATTCATAGAAAAGTAATTGGGTATTCCATTGATGACTTAAAAGGGACTAATCCTTCTTTTTGCATGCACAGGATTCACATGGAGGATGAGCACAAACCACATGTAGATTTTCAGAGAAGGCTCAACCCGTCTATGAAGGAAGTGGTGAAGAAGGAAGTACTAAAATTGCTAGATGCAGGTATTATCTACCCTATCTCAGATAGTAAGTGGATGAGTCCTGTACACTGTGTCCCAAAGAAGGGAGGTGTCACTGTAATGAAAAATAAAGATAATGAATTGATACCTATTAGAAATGTCACTAGTTGGCGTATGTGCATCGATTATAGAAAATTAAATGTTGCCACTAGGAAAGATCATTTCCCCTTACCTTTCATTGATCAAATGGTGGAGAGAGTTGCCAAACACTCTCACTTTTGTTTTCTTGATGGGTATTCCAGATTTTTTCAGATTCCTATTCATCCTGATGATCAGGATAAAACCACTTTTACATGTCCTTATGGTACTTTTGCTTATAGAAGAATGCCCTTTGGTTTATGCAATGCACCTGCCACTTTTCAAAGGTATATGATGGCAATTTTTTTTGAATTTATTGAAGACTTCATGGATGTTTTTATGGATGATTTCTCTGTCTATGGCTTCTCTTTTGATGACTGTTTAGCTAATCTCTCTAGAGTTTTACAGAGTTGCGAAGAGACTAACCTTGTCTTGAATTGGGAAAAGTGTCACTTTATGGTTAGACAGGGGATAATTTTGGGCCATCTTGTTTCAGAGAGGGGGATTGAAGTGGACAAGGCCAAGATAGAAGTGATTGAAATGTTAGCACCACCCACCACTGTCAAGGAGATCATGAGCTTTTTGGGACATGCAGGGTTTTACAGGAGATTCATCAGGGACTTCTCTAAACTTGCTAAACCTTTAACTGATTTACTCTGTAAAGACACCAAATTCTGCTTTGATGAGAAATGCTTATTTGCTTTTCAGGAGTTAAAGAAAGCTTTGGTTTCAGCACCCATCATCTAGCCCCCAGATTGGGACTTGCCCTTTGAACTCATGTGCGACGCCAGTGATTATGCAGTAGGGGCAGTCTTGGGACAAAGAAAAGATAAGAAACCTCATGTCATTCACTATGCCAGCAAGACTTTAGATGAGACACAGAAAAATTACACCACCACTGAGAAAGAACTATTGGCCATAGTATTTGCTTTTGATAAATTTAGGTCATACTTAATTAACTTCAAAGTGGTAATGTACACTGACCATGCAGCTGTGAAATACTTAATGCAGAAAAAAGACAGCAAACCTCGATTACTCAGATGGATTTTACTTCTACAAGAATTTGATTTGAAGATTAAAGACAAAAAGGGATCAGAAAACTTTGTTGCAGATCATCTCTCAAGAATAATGGTAGACACTAAAAAAGAATAATGAGATCAATGATTCCTTCCCTGAAGAACGGCTTTTAACCATTGAACAGATCAGAGCTCCCTGGTATACTGATAAAGTAAATTACCTTGTTGCTAATGTTTTTCCTCCTGATTTGAACTACCAGAAAAGGAAGAAGTTCTTAGCTGAGGTAAAACACTATTTTTGGGATGAGCTTTATGTGTTTAGAAGATGTACAGACGGTATTTTTAGAAGATGTGTACCTGAAGAAGAAGTCACAGATATTTTGTGCCAATGTCATAGATCCTCTTATGGTGGTCATGCCGGTACTGAAAAGACTGCTTATAAAGTGTTACAATCAGGATTTTATTGGCCTACCATTTTCAAAGATGCTAGAAAATTTGTGTTATCTTGTGATAGATGTCAAAGAACGGGGAACATTAGTAGAAAACATGAGATGCCACTGTCCAACATTCTTGAAGTTGAAATATTTGATGTTTGGGGGATAGACTTTATGGGACCTTTCCCATCTTCAGGAAGTAACAAGTACATTCTGGTAGTAGTTGACTATGTTTCAAAATGGGTTGAAACTCTTGCTTCACCAACCAATGATTCAAGAGTTGTTGCTAAATTTTTCAAAAAGATTATATTTCCACGGTATGGGACCCCGCGAGTAGTAATCAGTGATGGAGGATCACATTTCATAGAACACAAATTTTCAGCCTTACTCAGAAAATATGGAGTGAATCATAGAGTGGCAACACCTTACCATCCTCAAACGAGTGGACAAGTGGAAATATCAAACAGAGAAATCAAGGAAATTTTAGAAAAGACCGTGTCAAGCACTAGGAAAGATTGGGCATTCAAACTTGATGATGCCTTGTGGGCATACCGGACTGCTTTCAAAACACCAATAGGTATGTCTCCGTTTCAATTGATTTATGAAAAATCATATCACCTGCCTGTGGAACTTGAACATAAAGCATACTGGGCAATCAAGATGCTGAATTTCGATTTTAAGAGTGCGGGGGAAAAACAGAAATTACAATTGAGTGAGCTAGATGAGATTAGACTCTCTGCATATGAGAATGCAAAAATTTATAAGGAGAGGACAAAAAAATGGCACGATCGACATATTTTCAGGAGAGATTTCCAACCAGGTGACTTTGTTCTTTTATTCAATTCTAGATTGAGACTTTTTCCTGGAAAACTTAAGTCTCGATGGTCTGGTCCTTTTCAGGTAAAGAAAGCTTATCCTTACGGAGCCGTGGATGTATGGAGTGAAGAAACAGGAGAATTCAAGGTTAATGGTCAGAGACTTAAGCACTATTATCAAGAAGAGCTAATTGAAAAAAAAGAGAGTTTTTATTTAGATGAACCCCGATCAGGTCTGAGTGTTAAAGAGTCAAGCTAAAGACTTTTAAATTAGCGCTTCTTGGGAGGCAACCCAAGCTTTCTAACTTTAGTTCACTTCCTTTTATTTACTTTTATCTTAGTTTTATCTTAGAATTAATTTTTATTTCTGAAAAAGAAGCACGGAGAAGAAAAAGAAAGCTCGGCACAAAAAGTTGATAAAATTTTGTAAGTATCCTCTCCCGTTCACCTTTTGGGTTTCATCATTGACTCATGTTTTTGTGTCTACCCCCACTACTCCATCTACATGATAATCTTTTGATTTAGATGATTGATTTGTGGCCTTGATATACCTTTGGGATTATTGTATATGGCTTGAATTGATGTTTGATGTTGATGAGTGAATTCAAAACCCATGATTAGAGATATAGCCCTATCATGTCAAAATTTGTTTCTTCAATACATATTTGCCTATTGAAATATGAAATTAGTTGATGCATGAAATTTTGGATAGATGTATTGTTTGAAGAATAAAATCTAAAGGTGAAATTTTTCTTTCAAATAAAATGAGTATATGAGTATGATTTGTGAATTAAGATCAATTGATTATCCTAGTAGATGTTTATTCTATACTTGCTATTTGTTGGCAAATAAGAATCCAAGATCCACAAAATAAAAGGTGAGGACTCCCCTACTTGGCACTGTGGGAAAGCACAGTGGTACCAAAGGTCATGGGTTGAAGTAATAAATAGAAAAAGTATGTATCTATGTGGGTACATGCCATGAGAAAAATCATTTCACATAAACTCTGATGTCCTTAGTAAATTCTTTCCAAATTAGAGGATATGAGTTCCATTGCATTGATTATGTGATCCGTGCACTCTAATCTCGTCACCAGAAAAAAAAGGGGTGGTAATCGAGTTACAGAATGTGAATGATACCAAAAATAAATAAAAAAATAAAAAGAAAAAAAGAAAAGCTGTGAGTGGAAAAAGATCTTGGAGACCTAATTCCTGTAAACAAAAGCATGATAGATTTGAACTGAAAATTGGGTGAAATCATGAGATTGAAAATTCTATTTATTGTACATGTTGCGAAGTTTTATTTGATTGAATTATGGATCTAGAGGGTTGAGTTCTAAGAATGATATGTTTATTTGAAATTTTATAAATCAATTGATAGAATTTTTCATTGATAAGTTGTATTTTAGAAATTTATTGAGTATGAAAAGACTATTCTTTTAATCAAATTTTGATTTCAAAATTTTGATTTTTGCTTGAGGACAAGCAAAGTTTGAGCCTTATGTGTTTGATGACACCAAAATATGTAGTATATTTTGCTTCATTTTGGACACCTTTTCATACTAAATTGAGGATCTTTTACTTGTTTTTATGTTAAATCCATCAAATATTGCAAAGTCTACTTCTATTTTGGTTTTTCATATTTTTCAGGCAAAAAGGCACTATTTAAGGTATTTTCAAGCGAAATCAAATACATGGAAGAGTTATCATCATCAAGAGGAAATCACACAAGAAATTTCACGCAAAACGGAGCAATTCAGCAAATTACGGCAGTGCCATAACCCATTTTACGGTACCGTAATTCTAGACAGTATCGTAAAATCCGAGCCCTGCCGTATTTTGAGAAGTTTTCGGCCCGAGCCCTGCAATTCAGCAATTCAGCAAAAAGATTTTTGGATTTTACGGCACCTGCCGTAAGCAACATTATGGTACCGTATTCCGGAGAGATTCAGAACAGAAACTTCACCCGAAATTACGGCACTACCGTAAGAAACTACATGGGCCGTAATTTCCAGACGTTTGCGAACAGAGAGTTCAGCCGATATTACGGCACTACCGTAAACTAGATTACGGTGCCATAATTCCCGACGACATCAGAACAGAAGACTTGAGCGATTTTACGGTAGTGCCGTAAGACATTACACTGCCGTAATTGCTATTCTGAACGGGACGCCCGATTCTTGCGGAGAAGATCGCGAGCGATCCAGAGCCTAAAATCAGATGCCGTAAGAAGCAATGGGGGGGCTTTTCACGAGAGGATTACGAAGAGACCAAAAGCCCCAAATTTTGTGGATTGTGGAGGGAGAAATCACGATCCACGCCACCGCCTAGGGTTTCACCGCCGCGCTTGATCCAGATGTCCTCCGACCGTCACTTTCATACTGAAGCTTCGTCTGAAGGAGGAGAGAATGTGCCAGAAGTTTCAGACCGAAAGGAAATCGATTGGAAGAGAAACCAAAGAAAAAGGAGTCGTCGGCACTGTTCATCGGCGGTTCTTGCAAGATTACGGCTGTGAAATACTTCACAGCCATGCTGTATTTTCTAAACTTCTCTTTTACTTCAATTTTCGATCCTCTGAATTCATGATCTATTGTAATTCCCTCATGACGATAGCTTAAACTACTTTTGGGACATGGGGGAGTAATTCACTTGATTTCCAGTGACTAGATGACTATTTTTACTATTTCGTTGAGTTTAATATTAACATGATGATTTTGCTCATATGATAATTGTGCTTAGACTCTCTATAAATTCATGTTACTAATTATGTTCTTAAAATTTTCACTTGAGACCGAAAGGTAATTGCTTGAGAATTTGGAACCCTAGAATTGCATGTTAGGATCTCTTCCTTAGGTTAGATCTAATTTGATCTGTTCTAGTAGATTAATTGCCATAATTATAACTTGAACCTATAGATTGAGTCTATTTGTCAAACGTGGAGATCTTGTGCGAAAGTAAGGATCCGTGAGTAAAACTAGTGTTGAGACTCGGATGCACAAAAGTGATCCTTGAATCTCCACTAGAGATTATCAGCATTGAATTCGGATGCACGAAAGTGATCCTTGAATTCATTGTTTGATGATTTACTTATCTTTAGCATTGGGAAGAATCTTGCGCGAAAGCGAGGATAAATCCCTGTGCGGTCGTTTGCACGAAAGTAAAACAACCCTTTTATTTAGTAAATTACATCTTCATCATGATAAATTTAAACTAACGAAATCCTTACTCATATCTAGCTCATAAAAGTTAAAGTGAACGAAACCCTAGTCCCAGCTTTTCTCCCCGATAATTCCGTTTTTAGCTTTCAATTTCTATTCTCACTACTTCGATTAGCCTAGATAGTAAGAAATTAGCTATTTAATATTCGACAACGTAGGTCCCTGTGGATTCGATACTTTCTTTATTACTTCGAGTATCTGTGCACTTGCGGATCACATCAGTTAACAGGGCCGTATCCAGGTTCGGGCCCCGCCCGATCCCGTACCCCGACCCGAATAACCGGAGCGTTCAAGTGGGCCGTGAACCGAAATGTGGGTCGTCGCACGACGGTCTCTTGGCCAGAATTGACCATAGTCGATACTATCGAAGCCGCCGTAGCGTGCTTCAAAATCGCATCCTCTGGATGAGATGTCCCTAGCTCCGGGTGCGTCGAGTCACCCGAGCTACGAGAGACTCGTCCGAGACGATTTCCACTAAGATGTAAAGATCCAAACCCCATCTCTGACTATGTCCTCAAGGGATAATAGTCCAGGGTTCGACGCAAATCCCATCTGCGCACAATCAGTTAAGTGTGACCAAACACAAGTACGACGCTTGTACCCATTGGAAAGTGCAGGGTCCCAGCAACGGAACCAAGCTGTCACGCCCAGAATTACGGTAATATTTTTTTAATCATTTCACTTGTGAGTCAACGCTTGATTCGAGTCCAACTGCGTCAACGCAGGTATCCTAACGGTCGAAACCACCGGATTGGGTGCGACTAGCGGAGTCGATTCCCCGAATCGACTCCCAGCTCGACTGTGGACTCAACAGGGATCGCTGCCATTCCAACATTACTCGATCAATGCTCAGGATTTACTAAGGGCCGGTATCTCTGAACCGGACCGGGTTCACTCGAACCCAAATGGGACTCACTCGTGTCCGACCGCGTCGGACGAGGTCCACCACAGAATCCGACCACACACTCACTCGTCCACGGATCAAGCCGGTGCCCGCCGATCGTAGACGGTTGTACACAGGGCATCACACGCCGGCGATAGAAAGAAACCGGTCGGCTCCTCACTCGCACACCGGCGAGGAGGCCGGACGACACTCCATCGGTATCGCCCCCGTAGGTGACGAAGACCGGCGGACTCGCCCTTCTCGAACGTAGACGAGAACAACCAGAGAGGAAGCCCCGCAGCGGCGTGTGTACACACGCGTCTACGGCGGGCGGCGACGTGAAGCCGGCGGACAGGCGAACCGTCCCCGTTCACGCCCGCTGAGCACGATTCTCGTGCTTTTACAATTAGGCAGAGGGCTAGTCGCCCTCTTCTCAGTGCGTGAAGCTCGGGGAATTGGCCGGCAGCAGATGAAACACGCACGGGCAGCCGTCGAAGGAGGGAGGTGGCGTTGCCACCAACTGCACTCACGCTGACGAGGAAGGAACGTTCACCGAAGCTGCTCACCGGACAAAGGAGACGACCGCCACCTGCTCCACGAATCAAGACGAGAAGCGTAGCACGTAGGCGACGAAGGGAGCGGATGAGGCTCGCACGCAGGCGAGACGCGGCTCTGGAAGTTCCCACGCGCAGGTGGGCCGGCAGCCACTAGATGAAAGGAAGGAAGAGCTCGCCAAGGGAGCACGACTCCGGCCATCTCACGCAGGCAAACGAAGAAGCAGTAAGGAAGAGGCGTCGCCGGCGTAGAACGGCAGCCGAGATGGAGACCGAGGGGAGAAGGAAATACCTTGGCGGTCACTCAGGCCGCCGGCTCCTTCTTTCCAATGAAGTTGATGCGGTCACCGCCTTCCGAGGCGATCTGGGCAACATCGGCGCCGGAGACGACGAACGGAGCAAGGAAGTTGACGCGGACGGTGGAAGAGACACAGGGGAGCTCGATGCGTTCCGTCCACCAGCCCACACCACCGGAACACGAGCTCGAGCTAGGCACAGCGATTGCCGAAGATCTGAAGCTCCGGCCGACGGAGCTACCGGAGGAGAGAGAGGGAGCACTCGTTCGAGTTTTTCGCCCCGAAAACCTGATAATCCGCATCGTCCAAGACGACGGCTTTTTCCCACGCCCCATGCACGCGCCCCGAGACCCTGTCCTGTCGCGTCATCCCATACCCACTCGCCGTTTTGCGTTGATTGCACGCAATCGCGCGCGTGAGTTGCCCGTTGGCGACATCGTATCTGAGCCTCGTGCCCGATCCGCTTCCTTCGTGCGCTGAGCCAGACGGCAAATTAAGTGGGCTGGGCTGGGGAATTGGGCCGCTCCCAATTCTTTAGTCCATGGGCTTAACACCTAGTTAGTAATAATAGTAGTGGTACCGAAGCTACGGTGTTCCTAATCATCTAGCTTGGCACTATTTTGAGTTAAAAAAGGCACCACATAGGTATTATGTGCCACCGATGATATTTTCTCATGACTTGATGTACAACCACTTATTTTATGAATGCTCAATCAAAGATATCTTATGTGTGAGATGTACTATATCAGTTTTTGGTATTATCAACTTTGCATACTCCAATGGATTGTATTAGTAATATTTAATTTAATTTGCTTTCAATACTACATTGTAACTTGAGGCTTGTTGTTGACCAAATTATACCCTTGTCAGATGATATTTAATTGATTGAGATTCCTTATTTCATTTCATCACTGTGTTCTAAATAATTCAATTGCTTGAGAACAAACAAAATTTTAAGTCCGATGTATTTTGATATCATGCATATATATAATATATTCTGACTTAGTTTTATTAGTATTTTAGAGTAAAATGCATGCTTTGTCACATTTAAGTCATTTATTTTCTTAAATGTTTCATATTCTTTAAAATCTTCACTTCTCCTTGGTTTTATTGAAATATAAGGATTTCTCTCCAAAATTGGTGGAATTTGGAAGATTTGAAGATATGGGATGACTCCTTATGATGAGACGAAGCCACACGCTAAATTTTAGCTAAAACGGAGACATCTACATAGTTCATGGCTTATGGTGTGAAAACATGCACGGCCGTGAAGATTTGCAAGAGTTTCAGAATTCGACGAAATGTTCACAGGCATACTTGTGCATCCATGCACGGCCGTGAAGAGTCCAGAAATATATTTTTCAGATTTCGTCAACATCTTCACAGGCATGGTGTGAAGATGTCTGCCTGTTCGTCACCCATTCGGTTTTTTACCCGTTTCTTATTATTTTTGGGGTGAAATTTGACAAAAAAAAAATTAGGGAGACTTTCCTAACTTACACACGAACATTTTGGGATAAGAATTGTGCAATTTCGTTGAGCGGTTGAGGAGAACAAAGTGGAACGGTAACAACTAGGGTTTGGCGGTGAAAGGCTGTTCCGACGCGATTTCTTTCCTGTTTCGACGCTGAAATATAATGCACTATCAAATCAAAAACAAATCCAAATAGAGTTAATATGGTATTCAAATCAAAGCTCTATGCCTCTAGTTTCTTATGAAACTAATTTCATAAGATTTGGATTCATAGATCAAGAGAGATAGGGTCCAATATAGAAAGTTCAAAAGCTTTAATTTTCAGAAAACATATTTCATCGAGTTAGATACAAACCTAGAATAGTTAATATGGTATTAAAATCAAAGATAATTAAGTCTACTTTCAAACAAAATTAATTTCATGTCATATCAGCGACCTGCAGAGTTTTCCAATAGACAAGTTTCATGTCACATTTTTAAGAGGTCCATTACTTGGTATTACATTACGTCATCTTAATTAGAATGAATCGACAAGCGCACATGAATATTGACATTTCTTAAAAAGTCTTCTTGCCATTTATACTCGTGATGTAACGCTTAAGCTCGACTTATTAAGCTCTTGAGTATTTATTTATTTTTAGTATTTATAAACTAACTTATTTATTTTTCACGGAATCCATAAACAACAAATATAAGAATCAACCCAAAGTAACATAGAGTCACATGATAAGCATAACGATCATAAGAATCAATCTAAAGAAACATAGAATTACATAGCACAGCACAAACATAGTGAAGAATCACATATAATATAATCTTCCACATCTGGAAGCATATCCGACCCTCGTTAGGGTGAAACTCAAACACATGCCGGTTGGAACTGTCATGGCTCCCCATATTAGAGATAGTGGGATTCAAGAGGTGGCTCCCATGGAAAAACACATTCAATTTGTTGGGATTTTTATCTTGCATTAATAAATCCCTAAATATCACTTGTGTAATCACAACAATATATAGATGCAGTAAAATTGAAATCAACTCAAGAATATCACAACCAAACACAAAAACATCAAGATTTAACGTGAAAAAACCCCTAAAAATAGGACAAAAAACCACGGAGCCGGCCACCAAAAAATTTCACTATATATCCAACAAATACAATATCTCTTCACAATAAGAATTTCATCAAACAGGATGAAATTCAACTCAAGGAGAACACAAATTCCCTAATCACTCTCTGAATTAATTCAGACAAACGAAGAGACCAATCGAAAATCTAACCGTTGGATATGTAAGGAATTACCCCAGGAGAAACTCTGTAAAATTTTACGCCGATCAGACAAAAGATGACTCCAAGATCACGCTTAGAAGAACTCAACCTTTTCTTTTCTCTCTCCTCTCTCCGGCCGCCGCTCACCTCTTTTGCTCTCATCAAAAATGAGAACCAATTCTAATTCCTTCTCAATCCCCTAAAATTCCCCTCTTCCAATTTTTTTCACATTAGTATTCACCCAAAAAAGTAACTTAACTTAATTAAATATCTCTTTTAAAAAAAATCCCAAAGGCTTTTTGTAATTACACGTAGGTCCATACATGATGCAAGACTCATATCTAACACAATCTAGATGCATTTGTGTCTAGATTTAATATATGTTCTATTTTTTTTGCTTGTGGATTCCATCCAAGGAAACAGGGTAGGCCTATTTGGCCTCGTTTTGAAATTGCTTTTAAGTAGAAAACTGGCAAACATATATTTGGGAATGAAAAATAGAAGCAGAAAAAAAATAGTAAAATTACAGAATTTAAAAATGCTATAATTTAACGCTTTTGCTATTTTTGCTTTTCTAAAAAAATAATTTCTATAATTTTGATTAATTTTTTTAACTATTATTATTTTAAATAATGTAAAATTATAATAATAAATAAAAAATATATAATTATTTTAAATAATTTAGTTATTTATTATTTTAAAATTTGATGATAATTAAAAAATTATTTATTAAATATTTTATAAATTTTGATAGCATAACACAATACAGTACAATATAATTTATATTGTTATAAAATTATTAATAGTGGAATTAAGTAAGTCGTACATTTATTTTTTATTATCAAATAAAAACACATAGATAGATATTGAGTTATAACTTCAATATAGGTTGTGATAGTCAAATCTACCGTAGTACCGCGTTTAGCTAGTGTACAAATTAAGCATGACTTTGAACTTATCTAACTAAAGTTGACTTTTTGTAATAAAAATTAAACGAGTTAAGCACCAACTAATCTTTTTTGTAGTTTTTTTCAAGAATAAATTTAAGTCAAACTTATATTCATAAATTGCTTTTAGCTTGATCTGGCTACTTTTTTTGGTTCTTTTCCGTTAATTGCGTAATTGAATTTCTTTGAGAAGCTTCCGATGCGGAGGAGGCAGGCTGAAACGGTCAGCAAAGACACACTCTAAAAGACAAACATGGAGGGAGCCACCGCCTTTTACACCTCGGATGTCAATGGACAGCCGGATGGGCTCCTGCTGGTTTGCTGTAACAAGGCCGTGGGTAAGAGAAATAATTACAAGGAACTCGAGGGCGCCGACAAGTCTGAGATCCGCCACAGCACTAGTGGGAAAAAAGGTGGACTCGGTCATTGTCCGTTGTCCGTTGCACTACACCGCAACGAACAAGAAGGCGCCACGCTGAAAACCGCGTCTCTACCGCTCAAACTAATTAACGATTTAGGAGGAAATTTCTGTTTAACCATGCTTTTTTTTTAAAAAAAAAAAATTACAGTAATAAATTAAAGTAAAATTATAGGAGTGAAATGGTAAATTGCCATTAATATAAAATAGTACATTTGCCATAGAAATTAAGGCAAAATCCCCCCTTCCGTTTGGGCAAAGGGGGTGAAGAAAGGTAACCCCCTGCCCCCTCGTGCACGCTGCGCCTCTCTCCCTCTTCTCTCTCTCTCTCTCTCTCTCTCTCTAGATCTTAGGGGAGAGGGTAAGGAGCGATGTCTCTGCGAAAGGCGTTTCTGTCAAGGGTCTCGTCGTCCTCCATTGGCTTCTTCGGGGAGTCTAGAAGCTCAGCGCGCCGGCTGAGGATCGAGGCGGAGGAGATAGAGGGAGCCGTTGAGAATGGGGAATTGGACACGGCTGCAGACGAGGAGGAGGATGAGGGAGGAAGATGGGCGCGGATGTTTCCGGAGCTGATTGGGGAGATCGTGCGTCGGGTTGAAACCAGCGGGGAGGTATGGCCGCTGCGCAAGGACGTGGTGTCTTGCGCCTGCGTATGCAGAAGGTGGAGGGAGGTGACGAGAGGGCTCATCCGCCCCCCTCTTGAGACCGGCAAGATCACCTTCCCCTCTTCTCTCAAGGAGGTACCTTACTTTCACCTCGGTGGATTGGATTTTTACTGCCTTCATTTCCGATAGGGAAAGGATCTCGCCCGCCCTAACATGCTGCTTTGTTACCTTAGGAATTACAACAGTGGGATTTTGTCTAATTTTATGTGATTGAACTAGATTCTTTAGTCTCCAATTTTTTGCTCCTGACCTTTTTTTCCCTCAGTTCTCTGCTGACAATCGTTCATGTAATTTGAGTATTTATCTAATTGTTCACATCTGTGTAATTGCAGCCAGGGCCAGCTGATGCTCCGATTCAATGCTTTATTAAGAGGAACAAGAAGAATTCTACCTTCTGTCTGTATCTCGGTTTGAATCAAAGTAAGTTAATAGTAGATACTTTTGATGATTCCAGTAGCTGATGCACCATCTTTTCTTAGGAATTCTTCACTTAGATGTGCCTTTTTTTTGTTTGATTCCGTACCTTGCTCTATCTAGTAGAGAAGACGGCTTACAAGTCTTCCTTCGAAATAGAGCAAAAAGAAGAAACATAGCGAGCAGAGTTGTCACTAATCTATCTATACCGAAATGTGAGATGCTTCTGTTTGAACTGAAGCAACAGACAATTTTTTGCTTGCTTCTGGCCAATGTTTCTCAAACATGCTTTCTTATTTCTTCTTGGTACCAAAATACGGCATAAATGCTCTTGCTTCATTAAAATAAACCAGGTTTTAGGTTCCCACTTCCTTAGAACGATAGAGCTCAAGGTCCCTAAAACTTACATCGGTACATAAAGTTTGTTTTGAACAATTTTTGTGGATTTGTTTTCATGGGTTCATGTTGTTCATGAAATGTGATTCCTGATGAAAAAAAGGGAAAAAATGGTACCTGAAATATTATTTTCTAGCAATGGCATAAGTATAAGAACATTACTAGTGAGTAATACTATTCTAAAGAACGTTATAAAAAACAAAAAAAAATTTGAAGATCCTTCCTTTTGCATTTGGTGCTAACTCTGAACATATTGGGTGGATACCTTCTGAAAGAAAAAAATTTAACCAAAAAACTAAAAATCACAAATGGAAAAAATACCAGCATGCCACTTTCATGAAAAATTATTCCATGTGCTCAAAATAGACCAAAAAATCCCAGAGAAAGTTAATTGAGCATTTCCGGTCTTACACATTTACTTTAATGATAAGAAAAAGATTAGATATCTTCCCCTTTTTTTTTTTCCCTCTCCCTGATTCCTTCTCTTTCCACTGTCCTTTCAATTAGGAAAATTTACATCCCGTACCTTTCAGTATACATTGAAAGGATGTCTATATTGAACTATGTGTGCGTGTAATTCCATGAAGCTGATAGCTGCTAAAGTTTTATTTACCTAACTTTCCAAACAAACCAATAAATATTGTATCTCATATCATCCAACTAAATTGAATTATTTTTGCCATGGTAAGTTAAGTAATGAGAACGGGAATTGAACCCAAGACCTTGTTATCAACAACTATGGTCCTTACCAGTTGAACGGGAATTGAATTATTTTCATTCTTGATTAAGCTCAGTTTGGGAAGCACCACACCTACGTGAAGTCGATATAAATATCTCTGCCAGCTAATGATATTGAGTGGCATTGTGACATGTGACTGTGTAAGCAAATATGTGAATCCCTCACCTATTCTTTTGTAAGTTTCGTCATCACAAGATGTTTCTTCTAGGTGTACACAAGGTAAACTGACTGAGCTAATGTGACCTTAATGAAAATGATTAAACCCAAGTAAGTGGTACCAAATTCATTAGCCCTTAAATAATATTATAATTTTCTCCATTTGTTTAAATGACCTGTGTCACAATCTCCCCTATCGAAGAATTGATGTCACTGTGAAATCCAAGATATAATTACAGCTTATGACCATTTCTTGTTGGCAATATGTGAAACCTTTTCTTGATCCACCACAAACGTCCTATTAAAATCTAATTATATCCAAGACAAGTTTGCTAAGAAACTTTATTATACATTTCTAATCAGAAAATTGGCTCATTAACTTGATAAGCCTAAAAAACTATGATCCAATTTAAAATGTTTAAGTCTAACTTATTAACAATCTCATTATGCCTCAAATATTTATGTAATTTTTCCACTTCCAATGTAGCACATCTAAGTAGAAAAAAGATTTCATATACAAACACGCCTTTTATATATATATATATATATATATATATATATATATAATTTAAATACATGATGTATTCTACTGATCTATTTATTTTTGGGTTTTAACTTTTTGGTTTTTAAACTTCTGGTCTACTTATTTCATCTTTTTTTTGCAGATCTTATGGATAAAGGAAAGTTCCTTTTGGCAGCTCGGCGAGTTAGGCATGGTGCTCACACTGAATATATCATCTCTCTTGATGCAGATGCCCTTTCTCAAGGAAGTAATGCATATATGGGAAAGTTGAGGTTAGTCTATCCTTTATATTCCATAATCTTACACAGTGCATGGTCTAGCTATAGCTCTGCTTTCCTTGAGTCCATTACCAACTTCTATATTATCCTGTAATATTTTACTGAGTAAGCATTATGACAATTTACTCTGTACTGATAAAAAACATTCAATGTGCCTTGAACTATGCCATTACTTGCATGCTCAAATGAGTGCCTGCTGGTGCATATGCAGATAATCATGCCATGTTAAATATAGCCATGAACTTGAATATTCAAATTTTAAAATAGGATTTTGGGTTTTCTTTGCTAATTTGGATAGACAGTGTTAACCACTATTCTACATTTGTCTGTATATACATTACTGTGGGAAAAAGAAACATGCTTTTATATTTTAAGATAGTATTAGAACCAATCTAAACACTTAGGCTTACTTTTGTATAACCTTTGAAGATGCGAAAAAACAAATGAGAAAAAGTGGTTGTGGCATTTAAAAAAAAAAAAAAAACTAAAACGTTGTTTGCCAAAATTAATGTGAAAAGGTGGTTTTCATGACTTAAGTGTTTGATAAAGCTACAGAAAAGTATTGTGGGAGTTCAAATGAGAAAAAATTGAAAAGTTAACAGAAGTGGTATTTATTGTGTAATTAATCTAATTTTAGTATTATATATAACACTTATTTCTATACATTAATTAAATTATACAAAATGTGAGTGATTAAAATAAATTATTTAAGTTAACAAATGTGTCTAGCCAATACCTTATACAATGTTTAGATGAGGATGAAGGGTAAATATAAAATTAATAAAGGTATATTTAATCCTTCTCAAAGCAGTTGTTGTCGGACTAGTTAGCTTTTGAGCCTTTTACCATTGGAGTTTTTTCTAATGCAATGCTAAAAATTTATATCGACTACTTCTCCATAGCTTGGCCAAATACAGCCCTAATACGAGTCAGATAATACTAATGCACAAATATGAATTACCTTTTGGTTAGGCCATGAAAACGAGTTTCTATTGGGGAAATGATATAGAAGATAGTGGCTAATCAATGTCACTTCCAGTAGCCTTTCTTAAGGGATGAATAGTATGGTTCTTAAGCAAAGTTTTAAAGTAAATTTGTCTGTTATGTAAAAATGAGTGTGCAGACCAGCAGAATTGCCTGACATTTTAAGTTCATCTGGAAGCGTGATTTTCATAATTCTGAACATATGCTAAAATGCCTTGCAGATCTGACTTCTTAGGTACAAATTTTACAATCTATGACAGTCGGCCACCATATAATGGTGCTAAGGCATCAAGCAGCCGAGCAAGCCGGCGATTTGCTAGCAAGCAAATTAGTCCACAGGTGTCTGCTGGTAATTTTGAAATTGGACAGGTCTCCTATAAATTTAACCTTTTAAAATCTAGAGGGCCAAGAAGGATGCACTGCACTCTTCAATGTCCTACGCAAGTGGACAGCATAGAGGATAACACACTGAGGAAGAAGGCACACAGCAGCGGGGCATCGGTTGTTCTTAGGAATAAATCTCCACGATGGCACGAGCACTTGCAGTGCTGGTGCTTGAACTTTCATGGTCGGGTAACAGTAGCCTCAGTGAAGAACTTTCAGCTGGTGGCGACTTCCGATGCTACTCAACCATGGGGAATTGGGGATGATGAGACAGTGCTGCTGCAGTTTGGTAAGATTGCAGATGACATGTTCACCATGGATTACCGCCAGCCACTCTCAGCCTTCCAGGCGTTTGCAATCTGCCTTACCAGCTTTGGTACAAAATTTGCCTGTGAATAACAACCTTCCTTGAACCACCCTGCAATACGCTGCCCTATAGTCATAATGAATCAATATCTTTTGTTTGTTCATTATCTTGCTTGCTTGCGGAAAAGTTGTATTATCCGTTCATGCAGGGAATGGTGTTTGTTAGCTGCCCAGCTTCCTCTCTTCAGTTACTTCCGAACGAGATTATGTAAGACTACTGTACTAATGTGGAATCATTATGTGTGTTTTGTAATCTGAAATTTCTTTTCTTCGACTTGTGTGTACTATTTATGAGGGTTGAAGGTTGATAGCCTTTGAATCAGATTAGCAAATGAGGAGGCAGTAGTTGGTGCTCTACACCGAAAGGATCGTACCAAAAGAATATTCGAGTGATGTATCCATGTTTCATAATTGGCAGAGGTTGTTGAATGATTCCAAGTTGCCGTCGAGAAGTTGTACTTGGTCGCCAGTAGTTAAAAGTAGTGTACATTTAACTTTCTGATGTGGTTCTAAAATAATGAAATTATTATCCCTGACTTAAGCATGCGATGAAAGGGTTAATTTAACCACAGGATTCTCCTTGTCCAACTATTTTGATCATACTAAAGTGATGTACCCGACATGGTCACTTTTCGGTGCCTTGGCAGTTTTAAATTCGACATTGAGTTAGGAAGATTTCATGCCTTCATCAGCCGAGAATAGTCAATCAAAGCGTCGAATTTCTTGTAGTTCGTTACGTTTCTGCAGTTTCTTCAATTGAGTCAGGCATCAATATATTTTTAGTTGCATATATCATTCAAGTGGACAATCGATAAACGAAATAGTGGCAAAAACGCCTAATTCGTAGTTTCAAAGAATATTGTTATGTGGCTCCTGCTTGAGATGTTTATTCATCAGTAATCTGCTCCACTACCAACTTCTATATCGTTTTTATTTTGAGCAGTCATTTTTTTTTTGTATATTCGACAAGCGACAATGACCTTTTTTTCTTTGTAGATATGATAATTTCTTTATACCAGCATTTCCTAATGGTTGAATAAAAATAAAAAACTAATTTTCATTATATTACTTTTTTTTAGATTATTTGACTATTTCAAGAAATGTGTGCTGCAATTAGTTGTTCATTGGCTCATGCTTAATCAATGAAATTCCAAAGAATAATAAAATAAAAAAGCAACTGTTATGGATCCCATTTAGATATTTTATTAAAAGATTTTTAGTTACATTAGATTAAGTCATCCTTTTAGTATATGATTATAACGTGGAATAATGATATAAAAGGGTGAATAGAGAATTTGTATTATTTTCAGGAAAAAATGCCTCACTCATCCTTGCATAACACATAAAGGAAAGTTGCTTAATTTAAATAAGAGTCCACCAGCAAGGACCCGATTTTTTACAAAATAATCAATCTTAAACTAGCTTTGCAATTGCTCCAAAATTAGCATAAGATTTTTTTGGTTACATATGTTAAATGTACTATTCTACTCAGTTAGTATAAGAAAAAAAATAAAATTAGCATGAGATTTTTTAGTTACATATGTTCAATGTACTGTTCTACTTGGTTACTATAAGAAAAGATTTAGTGAATCATCTTTGTCGGAGCCGAAAGTAAAGTGCGCAAGAAGCATGAGTGGAAGTATTTGTGCTAGCATGTGGATATCGACCCTGGCACAAAGACCAAAAAAAATCTGATTGGTTGTATCATCTTAGCAACATTTTATTTGTGCTAGCATGAAAAGCAGTTTTTAAGACTAATTTAAGGGATACAATATAGAACAAATGGTAAGAGAAGAAAAGTATTTGATTGAGAGGATATAAAATGTCAACCAAACATCTTAAGATTAATATGCATATTAATTTCCATCAATATATTTAATCCATCTAAGCGCAATCTGGCTCACACCTATGCTCTTATGTTTTGGAATATGCTTTTCATAGAAATTCAAGTTACTGTTGCAAGTTGATGTTCCAAGACAAATTGTGGGCACGAAAATAATATTCTTGATTAAATGGTTGTTCAGCTTCTGCAATTCTCTGTAACTCTGGACAGGGTACTACTGCTACACTAGTATTTTGGTGATTCTTTGGTTATTATTTATGCTTGTTTTTGGGCATGCACTAAATTATTGCATTGTTAACATAGTAGGTATTCATTTACCTCCATAAAGTTGTGTGGTGTTGTTGATTTGCCAAATTTTGGATAATTGTTTTTTTGCTAGAAAATGATGTATGATTTAGTGCTATGTTAGTTTACATCTACTAAACATTGTGATTAGATGACTACTCATGTATCATTAAGGTGACAATTATAGTCATCATCAAATCAGTCCTAAAAATTAGTCTCTACTGTTTAATGTGGATATATATACTAATAAGTAAACATTACAAATCAAAATTTAAAAACTTGTGTCGACTGTCAAGTTATTCTGCTAATACCAAATTAAGCCAGAGCACACTCACTAATCATGCTTAGCTTGTTCTATAATACCACAATTGCTGATATTAACAAAGTACACTAGGATATAGCTAATTGCTCAGAGAATGAGAAAGTGCTGCTTGATCATAAAAAAATACTACAATATAGTAGCACGCACATTGTGAATTGCTATTTCTCCATGTACACTCAAGCGCAGGTTGTTGGAAGGTGAAGTGTGCAGAAAGAAGAAGATGCTAAGTTGCCTTGATAGAGTTGCTTGTGATCATAAAGGAAGCATGCAGTGAGTGAGTGGTTGTTGGAAGGTGAAGTGTGCAGAAAGAAGAAGATGCTAAGTTGCCTTGATAGAGTTGCTTGTGATCATAAAGGAAGCATGCAGTGAGTGAGTGGTTGTTGGAAGGTGAAGTGTGCAGAAAGAAGAAGATGCTAAGTTGCCTTGATAGAGTTGCTTGTGATCATAAAGGATGCATGCAGTGAGTGAGTGGTGATGGCATGCAACTTTGTAACAAAATATAGAAGCAATGTCCCACATCCTACATATGCAGTTTCAGTGTTGTTAAATAGCCGCAATAGCGGCGCTATAACGTTTTTTCATAGCGGTTTTTAAGCAATCCGCTGTAAAACGCTATAGCGAATAGGACTGCATTATTATGCTTTTAAATTTGAGAAATTAAAATTATGACTTGAATTGAGTTAATCATATTTTATCTTTCTTTATATAATTTATTTTATTTTTATGCAACTTTATTTGTTAGATATATAATATTTATTTCAAATGTTATACTTAAATTTTTATGTATATAATATATATATCAAACACAATGTGACTCCCACTATTTGCCCATAACGCAATCCGCTATATCATATTGCAGAATTTTAGCTTTCTGCTATTTTCCGCAATCCGTTATTGATAACACTATGCAGTTTTGATGAACTAGATGTGCATAGATCTGAACCATAGAAAGGGTTGTAGGTTTGTACCAGATTTGTAGCTATTCTCTAGTGGATGCCACTGGTATAGTTGTTGCCGCACTTGAGGAGAAAAAGCCTTACTCCAATATCAACTTCGAAAAAGAACAATTTGAATTAAATTGGCATAATTTGTGATATGAGTAGGTATAAAGAGGAATAATCAATCAATCACTAATTTTAAGTATCACTAATATTGAACTAGGCAACTTTCACTAATTTTAAGTATCACTAATATTGAACTAGGCAACTAGCTACTACCAGTAAATAAACTACTATCAAGTATCAACTATTGCTAACATTTGAGAAACAGTTCACAAATAATATATTTAACTTTCAATAGTTGTAACATATTATGATGCAATTTATATTAGCCATTGGTGTTCTAAATTGCAATAATTAAAAAATTATTTGTGGTTTTTTATTTGTTAAATATACATTGAATTCCAGATAAGTGAGCTATATGTTTAATTTTTTCTTATGCAATACACGAGTTAAACATTTGCAACTTTCATGGAGATTGCTTAACATATCTTACTACTTCACGAACTTGATCAATTGAAGATGGAGAAAATTTTAAACCATCTTGCACAACTAAATTCATGACATATGCAACACATTTTACATGTAAAAAATCTCCATTAAGTATGCTTTTCTATCCCAATTGCAAATCCTTTTCTTAAGGAATGAAATAGCTATGTTTGTTGACTAATATTGTCTTAACCCTAGAAATACCACAATAATGTAAGGATTTCTTGATAGCTTTTCCAATTAGTTCACCATTATTAATAGAATGAAATCCCGAGCCCTTATGTAATTTCCAATGAAAATCAATAAAATGTCTTGTGATGCACATATAATTGATTTGTTAGATTGATGTCCAAGTGTCATTAAGACATAGGGTGACAATTATCTTGTATAAGCCTTTTCAACTTCAATCTCTCAACAAATAATTCATAATAGTCTTGAGGGATTGTTTGTCTCAAAGGAATATGAAAAAGTGGTATGACAACATCGCAAAAAGCCACTTAAACCTTTTCTTTCGATCAACTTAAGTGGTATTTCATCTATAATTATCTTTTGTGCTTAAAGTGTTTCTAGCAAGGTTTTGATCAAATTTTCATGATGACAATGTGCTATTTGCACCACCAGTAATCAAATTGTTTAATTTGAGAGTAGTTTGAATTTGTGTTTTATTCTTGTCCATGTGGCCTTGCACTCAAATATTTTACACATCTTGTTAAATGTGATTTAAGTGGGCTTGTTCCACATGTTTTGCTATCATGCATCATAATAAACACACTTTGCCTTTGAAACACCATCTTTTTCAAAACATTTGCCCTTGGTTTTATAGTTTTTCTTCTCTTTGGGTTGCATGTCTCAAATGTATTTATTTGTTTAGAATCATTTGATGATTCATTTCCTCTATTTTCTAATGTATCATTATCAAGTAATCTTGATGATTCAGCCATTTTCTTAAGAGAAAAGTTTAAAATTAGCAAGGACGTTTTCTAGATTGTCAAACAAAAACATGTGCATTTTCCTAAAGAACAAGGTATAGCACTCAGCACTACGCAAAAGATTGTCAAACAAAAACATGTGCATTTTCCTAAAGAACAAGTATAGCACTCAGCGCTACGCAACAAAAGAAACTAGCATCCATGAAAACTACAGTAGCAAATATAAAATGATTAGCGTGCTATAGAAACATGATGCATAATAAAATTTTCTCAATCGTAGTAGCATCTATCACACAAAAATGGGGCTTGTACCAAGATCTCTATGATGGTAATTGTCAGTTCGATTATTTCACTAATTAGAATGATCAGGTTCTCATTCTATCCACAATTCTCTTTCAAGATTCAAGGGCAATGAATGACTGAAGTTGTAGAAGTCCCAACCTCATCAGATATAGGGCTTCTCACACTGCACGAACAAAATGAAACTTTATGTTTGGGTGATCTACTGATCTATCAAAAAATAATTACCAAGGTCACTAAAAGGAAGAAAGCCTGATGCATAGAGAGTTTCTACTCCCTTTGCAACAAGGGGACTGATAGAACTTGCTTTTGACCTTCATTTAGAATGTACTGGTTTGAAGGATACTTTCAGTATATAACTATGGAGGGTCCACATAAGGAAGCCTGCATTACGTATGAAAGAAAAGAAAGGACATTTCTATTCTGTAGCTGAATAAAAAAAAATGTAATTAGCTTCTGGACTCACTCAGTGTAAATGCTTATCCTTACAAATTTTATCTTCTGTTGAAGGGTCTCAGTGTCTCATTGACTCCAAGTAGTCCAAAGTCCAAACAGCCTAAAAATAGTCCACAGCCTAACTTAATTATTTTGGAAGAAATATTCTTAGGCTGTTCGGAGTCTCCAAGTACCTTTGAACTACTGAACTATTCCTAGCCTGGTTTGGACTACTTTAAGTATATACATGCAATTCAACACATGGGCTGTCTTAGGGCCTGTTTTATTGGGAGGGAAGAAAACAAGAAGTGAAGAAAATTAAGGTGGAAGAGAAATATAGAAGGATAGAAACATTGATTCCATTTTCTCCTTATCAGCTTGTTTCAGAGGAGGGACAGAAAACAGGCAAGAATGGAAAACAGGATAGAATGAAAAATGGAAAGAAAGGAAAACAGGTTTCATTTTCCTTTCCCTTGTTTCGGTAGGATAAGGAAAGAAAATAAAAAACTCATAAATAGAAAGTATTATTATTAATTAAAAATAAATATGATTTATAATTATAAAAACATTATTACATAATCATAATAATAATAATACTATAATAATAATAATAGTATCTTATAAAATTATTTAAAATTTTGACAGCATTTTTACTCTATTATCAATGTTTGAAATCTGTGTATATGAGCAAAATATAATGTTTCATCACACATATGAAAAGACATCTACATATAATATCAAGTTTAACATAGATAATTAAAATATAATATACCAATTCAAATACAACTAAAGTCACCAAGAAGTCCACATACCAATGTTTGAAACAATCTAAACACCAACAAGTCCAAAATACGACTAGGGTCCAAATGCACTCTCATTCTTACCACAAAAAAGTCTAAACGTACTATGCATTCATAAATTCATTCAGTACATTAATTCACATATTCTCTGGAACTGTGAAGAATATCTGTGTGTTGTCTTTGTCTTTTGCAAGCTTGATAAATGCAGGAATGAGCTTGTCTTCTGGAACACTAATTCTTATCAACTCGTCAAAAATTTCCTTTTTGGTATATACTTTTTCATCGGGCTCGGTATTGCCTTGTTGTATCATAGCTTCAGTACTCTTTTCAACGGCGTTGACCAATCTTTCAAACTTTTCCTTTGTGTCTTGTTGCAAGGCAATCGATTCTAATTTTCTCTTACCAGCCCTATGTATCATAGAAGAACTACTACCCATTTTACCATTTGGCATAGAAGTTGGGGTTGCTATACCATTATCTTCATTTTCCTCCTCCTCATCAGCAGCTATATTGTAAGGAGTATCTTCAGCGATTGAGATATAATTTTCTTCTTCAACTTCTTTGTTCCAACCTTCCAGAAATTCTTGGCCTGTTCTAGAGGTAAGTCTAGTTGCTCGATCCTTTAAAAATAATTCTTCAAGCTTGTCGTAGTTATGCACAGGAGTGCTTCTCCATTTCTTCATAGAAGGATTAACCTGTAAAATAATAATTTAGATAAGTACATACACGATATATAGATTAATTACAATAAATGCTTGAAAACTCATAAACATACCGCAATAAGCTCGTCCCATACAGTGTTGTCAGCCTCGAACATCTTTGAACTGGAACTCCATGCAATTCCACTTTTGTTTTTAAACAATTCATGACATGTGTTGAAATTATTTTTCAAGGTTTTAATTCTATTTTTCAGGTGCTCCTTTGTCAATGATATAGCAAAATTTTCAAGACAGTCATTAAACATATTTTTATACGCGGTTGAGGTAAACGTGCCATCAACCCTAAAACCTTTCAACTGTTACTCTAACATTGAATTTACAAAGACATTATCCATCTCTTAAGTCCATTTAACATTGTCTCTTTTTGATCCTTCGGCCTTTTTACCCATCTTATATTGAAATAGGAAAAAAAAGGGAAGTTAGCATACAATGACAAGTCCAAAAATACAACATTCATCATAATGCATAAGAAAGTTTTGAAAGCACTAGTTCAAAATACAACATTACCCTACAAATTAAAATTCATAACATCTCTAATAACAAGCTCCACATTACGTTACAAATTACAATACATAATCACTCCACATTGCTTCAGCTATTGCATCTCTAATAAGAACCCCTTTCTTAGCATCTTCATCTTGCCTTTCTATAATAGAAACATCATTGGATATTGTGTTTGTTAATTCCTCATCAACTTGAGCAATTATGTTAGCATCGGGATCAACACCCATTAAGTAGTTATGCAAAATACAACATGCTATAATAATCAGAACATGTGTGCGTATAGGAAAATGAGGTTCTGTACCACTTGCTATGATTGGAAATCTCTTTTTTAATACGCTGAAACATCTTTCAATAACATTGCGAGCAGTGGCATGTCGATGGTTATAAAGTTCCTTAGCATTTCAGGGAGCATTTTTTGAATATTCTTTCAAGTGATACCGTATGCCTCTTTAAGGTGTCATGAGCCAACTTTTGATTCCAAATCCAGCATCACCTAAATAGTATTTACCTAGGATAATATGTGTCATTAGAATTGATGGCATAACTAAGGATGTTTTGAAAGTAAGTTGATAAGTAAATTTACCTTCGTGAATTTTTAGATTATCAGATCTACTAATAGCATCTTTTATTATTCATGAATCCGAAGCTGTCCCTTCCCACCCAGGAAGAACATAAGTAAATTTCATATCAAACGAATAGGCTGCCATAACATTCGTCGTTGGCCAATCGTTTCTTCCCCTATACTTAGGCGCATCAATAGAAGGTACCTTTACTCGGACATGTGTACCATCAATTGCACCTAAACAATTCTGCATTTTTTAATAAGTTTATTTAGTATAACATCTTTTATTATTAAAGGAGACAAACCTTACGTATCAGATGACATACCTTAAAATATGGATAATATATGCGACTATTGTATATCTCGGGTGGAACAACCGATCCATCAGGTTGTATGATAAATTGACCAGTCAAGCTAATAATAGCTCTTAACACCTCGTGGAAGTGCCAGCTGATTGTTCGAGTACCACGACAAAAGAAAAAGCAAATTTCCTGATATTTGACATTATGAGCTACCAAATACAAAAACATTGCCACTTTCTCCTGAATGCAACAATTTTTTGTTTCTCGAATTCGAGTAGTGCCTTGTAATAGCTCACATAAATGCTTGAAAGCATGCACTCTCATTCTTATCATGTTATGACAAATTTCATCCGAAGTAGTTAAATTTTTTAAGATTTCTTTTCGTATGCCATCTCCATATTCTAGACTCTCTTTTAATGGTTTATCCACGTATGTTGATTCAAATATCCATTGTCGGTAAACATAATATGTAGCTATACATATTATTTGTAAATTTCTCAAGTGAAGTTTCAACATATCTCTCTTACTCAATCGAGTCATGATGATACCTATGATAATACATAAGAAAGATTAAGCAAACATGTAAGCAAACATGTATAAACAAGCATGTATGCTGAAAACAGTTTAACCAACGCATATATGCTGAAGAGACAGTTTAAGCAAGTGGATGTAAACAACGCATATATGCTGAAAACATGTCTGGATTAATCAACGCTTAAACAAATAGATCAGCGCATAAATTTGCAGATTAGGGTTGTAAAAAATAGATTTATAGTTGTCCTTGGCAGTACCAATGACAATTTACTGGAAGACATGAAGAAGGGATACATCCTACGGCTTTCGAACTATGTTTTTCCGTGGCTTTTTTTCTTCTTGATGCTCAAGGTTTTAGGTTTGTACCTGGAGAAGGCGTCCGGCTGAGATGCGAGGCAACCGGCTGGAGAAGGCGTCGCGGCCGGAGAAAATAGGGTTTCGATCTTTCGAGCGTGGGCGACTTGAGTGGTGGATGCGAGCGGCGACTTGAGTGGAGGCGGCGGCGGCTTGAGATGCGAGGCAACCGGCTGGAGAAGACGTCGCGGCTGGAGAAAATAGGGTTTCGATCTTTCGAGCGTGCGGCTTGAGGCGTCAGAGAAGGGAGAAAATAGGTTTTTTTCCCTTCGAGCGTGAGGCGTTTTTTCTGAACGGGGAGGGTTCGAGCATTAACAGCCTGTTTCAGTGAAGGGAAATAGGGAGAGAAAAGAAAGAAACCTAATTCTTTCCCTCTATTTCCTTAGTTTCAGTGAAGAAAAATAAAAGGAGATTTCCTTTCCCTCCAAAACCTTTCCCTCTTATTTCGACGGAAATCTCAATTCCGCCCGTCTCCGCGACCGCCCCACTGTTCGCTTTCTCCTCTCCCTCCGCGCTCGCCTCGCTCTCCCCCCTTCCCCTCGCACTTTCGCCATCCTCTTCGAGCGCCACGCTACCGCCGGCAAGCCCGATCGCGCCGTTCGCGCCTTCCTCTCCATGCGCCGCGAGGGATGTCCCCAGGACCTCGCTTCCTTCAACACCCTCCTCGACGCGCTCTGCAAGTCCCGCAGCGTCGAGAAAGCCGCCTCTCTCGTTAAGGTCTTCCGCGACCGGTTTCCCCCCGATGCCATAACGTACAACATCATCGCAGATCGCTGGTCCGACCTCGACGTCGCCCCTCTCGCCCTTCCGACATCGCCTTCGCCCCTCTCGCCCTTCCGACCTCGCCGTCGCCCCTCTCGACAAATACATTTTCAAGTTTGACGAGTTTGAGAGCAAGCAGTGGAGAGAGGCGTACCGAGCCCTCATACTTTTGGAGCATTTGCTGACTCATGGGCCTGCGAGCATCTCAGAGGAGTTCCAGGATGATCGACAAGTTATCCAGCGACTGGGCAGCATCCAATTCATCGATGAACGAGGGTTCGTGTTGGTGATATTGTACTTGAATTGAGAATAGGAATAAGGGAAATTAAAAAATGGACACACAAAGTAATCTATGATGTGCAGAATTTGTCCTTGAGCCTGTTTTTGAACTTACTTTCTTCTTTACAGCTTCAATTGGGGCTTGACGGTGAGAGACAAAACAGAGAGGGTCTTGAAGCTGTTGGAGAAAGGGCAGCATCTCAAGGAAGAGAGAGAACGAGCGAGGAAACTCTCAAGAGGGATTCAGGGTTTTGGCAGCTTCAATCCAAGATGGCCACCGCCAGCTGATCGTGAATTGACCTCCAAGAACTTTGGAAGAAGCGCTTCACTCCGAGAACACAGCCTTCTCCTGATCAGTGAGAAGGAGAACTCGACGTGTGATGCAACGAGGAAAGAAGCAAGGAGAGAAGAAAGAGTACTTTTTCAGGAGCTCTCAGGTAACAAGATCTTGGCAATTGTTGAAGCCACAGGTAATCCGACCACAAAAGTTCATGTGAAGGCGGAATCAGAATCAAAACCACTGTTAGCTCACTGACGAGGAACTCAGAACATGGTAAGGATCTCTGTTTGAGGGATTTAAGGTCCATAGTTTTTCCCAATAGTGTGGAAGCAGATGATCAAATATGCTCTGTTGATCCACTCTGTCTCAACACTACTTGCTGAAGAGTCCAGATCGCTGTTTCTAATTTGCTTGTTTAAATTCTCTTGCTTATCTTATCAATTGTTTGACATTCAAATAGAAAAGTGCAATTGGGGCAAGCAGCACTCCTAACACACAGAAGCATATTGAATTAACAATGAGCACCCAAAAGTCCTCTGATTTGGTCCCATTTAATCAGTCATAGTAATAAGATCTTTGCAGTCTTTCATAGACTTGACACTGAATTGATCAGGGCATATATTTCAGAGGTATAAAAACAGCATAAAACAGCACACTAGAGGATTGACAAAAAAAAAAAAAAGAGAAATAAAAGAAATCTTCATATAGTAGTGACCCCAAGTTTCATACCATGTATTACATGATGCACTATTCAGTATTTACAACCAACCTAATCTCCATTCTTTCATGGATCTCAACAGGAAAGCAAGATACCATGGAAGCCAAAGATCTCTGTAATAGAGTAAGAAGAAAATTTAACTCATGTAGCCACATCAAATTTTTTGGGTCACTGGATTCTCCACTATGCTCTCCAGAGTAGGCTTCCATCCCTTGAACAATGATGCTAATATTATTGCCGAAGTTGATGAGGAATTATCAAACACAATTAATAACATATCCATGTTAGTAGATCCTGATGTTAGACTTTAGTTGGACTTGTGTTGGACTTTATCATATTGTATTTTAAACCATCATTGTGTAGATGGTATAGAACTGTGCACTTTTTTATTCAAATGTTGAACTTGATGCTTTTTGTGTTATGGTACTTATGTGTTGAATTGATGATATTTATGTTTTGGTGGTGTATTTATATTTTGTTGAATTCATTATATTGTATATACAGGTATTGTGTTATAATATAGAGGAAATGCTGTCAAAATTTTTGATAATTTTTAATAAGAATTTATAGTACTTTATATTTTTTAATAATTTTTTATAATTTTTAATAAAAATTTATATAAATTAATATGAATTTTATAGTATTTTTATAATTAACAACTATAATATTTATAATTTTTCTAATTATTTATGTATTATGTATAATATAATTAATTTAAAATTTTTTTACTCTTTTCTTATTTCCTTTCCTTCCACTGAAACACAGGGCCTATAAGGGAAAGCAATGATTTCCTTTCCTCCTTATTTCCTTTCTCTCCTTATTTCCTTTCTTTACTGATTTCTTTCCTTCCACCGAAACAGGCCGTTAACGTTTGAGATTGGAGGCGGGAGAGTCAGAGGCATGAGAGAGAAGGAAAAGTGATTTTCCTTTTTTTTTTTTTTGAGGGATTGGTTTCAAGGATAAGTGTCTAAAATTTTTTTTTACTTTTTTATCTTTTCATTTTTTTTACTGAAACAAGGGAAAAGATAGAAATCTTTTTTTTTACCTCTAAATATCCCTCCTCTAAAACAAGTTGTATGTGTTTTATTGAGAGAAAAGAAAATAAAAAAAGATTAATTTTTAATCTTATCTATTATAATACCTTTTACATAAAATTACTTTTTATTTATTAAATAATTTATTTTAATATATTATACTTTATTTATTATATTTTATTAATAAAATTAATATATTAATATCAAATCAATTTATTATACCACATTACAATCTCAATTTATTATACTTTATTTATTATAATAGATTACATGTATTTCTGAAATCTCAAATCCTCTCACATATGATAAATCAAGATATGTCTACGTTAAAAAATCCTCATTTGCATACTTGTGAAGCATATGCCTACGTTCAATACATAGATAATATGCCATTTCTCATTATAAAAAACTTGTATTAAAATATCAAATAGCACAACAGAGATCATATACTGGTTTGTGGATATGATAATGTAATCTAGACAAATACAAACCAACAATTAGATAATGCAATAAATTTTTTTAACTCGGCAACAATTCACTTGTACCAAATATCATTTGGATAGAATTGTAACAAGCCTGAATGAATTCCAAAAATATCAAAAAAAAAAAAAAAAAAAAAAAAAACCAAGTACCTACAAAGTAAATAAAAACATCAGCAAGCCACATTGCAATTTTATCAAATACAAACCAACAATTAAAATTTGCAAATTTAGATTGTTAAATTAAAATACCAATAATTGTAACACTACATAGAGTTAACCATCAAAATAAGTAATCCAACGATACAATACCAAGTTATAACACCAAGGATCAAATGTCAAGACACACTAAACATCACCAACAAAGTAAACATCATCAACAAAGTAAACATCACCAAAAAAGTACAATAAGTTTATCCATTCATCAGCTCATTAAGGATCTCAAGCTGCATATCTTCTGGAGTTGCAAAGAAAATTTGTGTGCTCTCTTTACTTTTACCAAGGGTGACAAATGCACGAGCTATACGATGACGTGGAACTCCAATCCTAGTCAACTCTTCATATAATTTTTTTTTGTGTAATCTTTCTCTATAGCTGAAGGAATGGTTTGTCTTTCCAAAATGTCGTTGCTTTTCTCCAGACAAATAATTATTCTCTCCAATTTATTGTTTGTTTCTTGCAACACAGAAGAATCCATTTTTCTCTTACCAGTCTTGGATGAACCAGTATACTCACTAGTTGATTTACATTGTGGGCCTAGAGCTGGGCTTGTTGTATCAATATCTTCAGAAAAATGGAACTGGGTGGCAGACACATCAAAAGCTTCTTCATCTAATGGCTCGTTCGCTTGTTCTTCACCTTCAAGATTGCACACGTTCATGTATTCTCTGGAGGTATTAGCACTAGCACCAATGGCTCGATCTTTTGAGAATAATTCCTCTAACTTGTCGTAGTTTTGAATGGGAGTGCTTCTCCACTTCTTCACAAGAGGATTAGCCTACAAAAATAAAAATTAGATTAGTAAATGCACAATTTATGAATAAATTATACATGTATTGAAATGACATACCACAATAAGCTCATCCTAAACACGAGGCTCGGCTTCAAACATCTTCGTTGTGAAACTCCAAGCTATTTCACTCTTGTGTTTGAATAAGTCATTACACGTATTGAAATGACTCTTTAACGTTTTCATTCTATTTTTCAAATGTGCCTTTGTTAAAGGTATTCCAAAATTTTCCACACAAGTAGATAATATATTTTTGTATGCGGTTAAGGTAAATGTACCATCAACCCTAAACCCTTTGGCTTGCTAGTCTAACATCGCTTCTATAAAGACATTATCCATATGTTCAGTCCATTTGACATTCTCTCTTTTCGAGCCCTCAGATGTATTACTCTTTTTACTCATCTTATGATAAAATAAAAAAAATGTGTTAGCATAATAATGAAAACAAGAGAAATAAATACCACAATATTCTATACTGCATTACTACAAACTAAAGAAATACATAAGTCACATTGATAATATAAGCAATAAGGTAATACCACAATATTCTATACTACTTGCTTGTTAGTACTATCTATAATTAGTCCGTATTTTTTCCTTTTTTCCTTGTAATATCAGCATATTCCCCTTGCTTTTCTATTAAATTCCATCAGTAAATCAGAGTCCTGGTGAAAGAGTATTGGTGATAAATTTGGATTTTGTGTTGGTGATAAATTCCACTAGTAATATCAGCATATTCCCCTTGCTTTCCTTGTAATATCAGCATATTCCCCTTGCTATTTCCATTAAGTTAATTGCACTTTTTCTCAACTATTACAACACAAACATCATAATAAATTTGGATTTTGGATTGTTTGCAAATTCCATAATGCTTTCACAAACTTTTATTTTTCATGTATAAACAAAAAAAAAATAAATTGAACAAGTAAAAGTTGATACTGCACATATAAAATTAACTGAAGCATACACACGTCTAAACAAGAGAAAAATTTCATATGGAGATGAAGAAACATTTGCAAGTTTCAAAATACTCGACAGTGTATGGAGATGAAGATCATTGGTTTTTTTATGTTATTGTTAACATCTACCAAAGAGACTCTTGGAGAATCATAACTTCCATAACTACCAAAGAAATACATAAGTCATATTGATAATACAAGCAAGAGGCAGTTATGAAAACGATAACAAAATTGATAATACATTTACAAGATATAATTATTCCACATTGCATTAGCCATGACATCTCTTGTAAAAGTTCCTCTCCTAGCTTCTTCATCTTGTCTCTCTACACTACAGATATCATTGTCAACTAACATTGATAATTCCTTGTCAACTTCAGCAATTATATTGGCATCCGGATCAACACCCATTAGGTAGTTATGTAAAACACAACATGCTAAAATAATTTTAACATGTGTGTTAAAGGGGAAATGAGGCTCTGTTCCACTTGCTATGATTGGAAACATTTTCTTTAATACACCAAAGGCTCTTTCTATAACATTGCGGGCATATGCATGTCGATGATTATAAAGTTCTTTTGCATTATCAGGAGCATGTTTGGAGTATTCTTTCAAGTGACATCGTACTCCTCTATACGGTGTCATAAGCCAACTTTTTATCCCAAACCCAGCATCGCCTAAATAGTATTTACCTAGGACGGACAAAAGGACACTATATTAGAAATTTACATAAGCAATGTATGGATTTTTGGACTAAGTAGGATATACCTTGAATTTTTAGATTATCTGATCTACTGATAGCATCTTTTATTAACCGTGAATCCGATGCTGTCCCTTCCCACCCGAGTAGAACATATGTAAATCTCATATCAAATGAACACGCTGCTAAAACATTTGTGGTTAGCCAATCCTTTCTCCTCCTAAATCTAGGTGCATCACTAGGTGGTACTTTTACTCGCACATGTGTACCATCAATTGCACCTAAACAATCCTACACATTTATGAAGTTGATTTATTAGTAATCAAGAAAACATTATTATGGGATACTGAATTTATTTTGATCAGTATCATACCTGAAAATATGGATAGAATCTGCTACTATTGTATATCTCAGGAGGGACAACTGAACCATCAGGTTGTATGATGAATTGCTCATGTAAGCTAATAATAGCTTTTAGCACTTCGTGAAAGTGGTAGCTAATAGTTTGAATACCACGATGAAAGAAAAAAACATAGTTGTCGATATTTGACATTATGAGACACCAAATATAAAAACCTTGCCACTTTTTCCCCAACCGTACAGTTTTTAGTGCTTTTCACCCGGTCTGTACTTCTTAGTACATCACACAATTGTATGAAAGCACATACTTTCATTCTTAAGATATTATGGCAAATTTGATCGAAAGAAGTTAAATTTTTTAAAATTTCTCTACGCTTGCCCTCTTTACTCTCATTACTTTCTTTTAATGGTTTATCCACATAGGATGAGTCAAAAATTTCATTCAATTGTTCTATGAGGTAACATACAACTGCACATACAACTTGCATATTTCTCGGTGATGGTTGTGTACTATCGCAAGTCTTTTGTCTTTGTTACTCAATGGAGCCATTAAGATAAGACCTATAAAATAAAATTATATTGTGTAAAGCAATCAATTTATACAAAATGAGTAAAAAGTATGACTAAAACAAAAGGACAAGCTTATAAATAGATATCAGGATACATGATTAAAACAAAATTTTCATTGCATTGATAAAACTAGTTGAAAAAAAAATGGGATCCAACTACCACTCTATATCGATAATAAAAAGTGGGATCCAATTACCAAAGAAGTAACAGCTTCTGTGGGAAAAAAAATTCTTACGTTGATAGTCATGAAGGAGAAAAGCTTCTGTGGGAAAATGTGAGGGGGAGGCAAGAGGGAAAAAAAAATGAGAGCAGGAAGGAGATAAAGCACGGTAACTTCTTCAAAGGAGAAAGGGGGAAAAGTTTTTGCAAAGGAGAAAGGGGGAAAGGTTTTTGCAAGGTTCACCAGCACCTTTTCTTTTGCCTTCTTTTTTCTTCTTTTTTTAAGCAAATTCAAATGCCACATAACTATAGGAATGGGTAAAAAGTTACAGGTGTGTGAAATTTGATAGATCAATCTGTTTTGGTTCTAGAAACATTTACACTGGTCTGAAAATTGAGGAATAAGAGGATAAATACTCCTCATGCACCCTCTTCTTATAGTTTATAAAATTGAGCAATGAAAAAAAATCACTTGACAAAACAGAGCACCCTCTTCTTATGGTTTGCGATGTCACATAATTAAGGAATGAAAAAAGCTCCAAAAGAACAATCCTACAAGCAGCCAACATGACAAAACAGAGCACAAGAAAAAGATAACGGTTGAACCAATGCGGACTAGATTGTAGTTGCTTTGGTTTGTGATTAAATAATTTTCTTGGTTCTTGAAAAAGGGAACTTCCTACCTAAAGCATTCTCTGCCTAGCTAATTGGTCCACATTTAAAATTTCATCCAGTTCTACGGTCATATAGCTTACAGAATGTCTAGCTTCATCATCATTTCCCTCAATTCTAAAATGCTAGTTAAAGTTTGGCTGCTGCCGCCACTGACTAATGCACTGGAATATATACCACGATCATATCCTTAAAATTACAGAAAGCGAAAACAGTTATGATACATGAACTTTGAAAAAGAGTATCATCATTCATCAACTTGTTCTTCATGATATCTGAAGCTCAACATACTAACAAATGCAATCATAAATATCAGTCTCAGAGTAGAAGGCAACTAATACTACTAGCGATAAAAAGAACTCAGTCAGTCAAAAGAGGATTACTGGCCTAACAATCTTATTAGAGAGTTGGAAGCAAACTCACGATGGAAGATTTGAAGCGGTTGGAAGATTTGAAGCGACTCGAATGAAAAAAGCTTCGACCGGCGATGGAAGATTTGAAGCGGTTGGAAGAGGCGACTGAAGAGGGCGACTGGAAGAGGCAGAATAGCCTTGCTTCGACCGGCGGCGACTGGAAGAGGAAGGGCTAGGGCGACTGGATGAGGGCGCCGGCTTCAAAAGGAGTGATGGCGAGAGGTAGGCTTTTCCAAAACGGGAGAAAATTTTTCCCTTTTCTCACCATTTTTTTTTTCTCTTCAAATCTGCCCCTCCAATAAAATAGATGGAACACTAGGTTTCTTTCTCTTCTCTCCAGTTTTCAACCCAATAAAACAGACCCTTAATAACGACAAAGAGAGAACTAATGTGAAATTCTTAGATTTCGAACACTTATTGTAAAATTCTATGAACTAATGTGAAATCAGTATAACAAATCAAACGTATTTAGTATAACAAATTAACGACTGCAAAATTCTATGAACTATTGTGAAATCAGTATAACAAATTAACGACAATCCAAACAAAAGCTGAGCCATCCAATTCAAACATATTTAGTTACTGTCTGTTCTAATGCAATGCTTTTCTTAAACCTAAAATTGGTTTAAATTGATAAGATTGTCTATCTAAATTGGTTAAACTTGGCAGAAACTAGAAGTCTACTTAAACTAGATAAAATCAGTGATGATTCAAAATTTATTGCAACTTAAATAAATTAACAAATAACAATAGGCAAAGATGACAAGATGAGGATGAGTAAAACTATAGAAGTACTGACTTACCATGGTCGGAGAAAGTGTGAAGTGTGATCCTCTGGAAGTTCCTCTTTGGCTTTCTCTAGAATCTGGATCACTGAATACTGATTCAATCAACTAGAGTGCAAGATGAGGATGCTTCAACTTTGACATTGAGATGAATGCAAGCAAATATAGCATGTATACACCAACTGACCCTTGCTGGGGAGAGTCAAGTCACCGACACTCGCTCTTGATGATGATTGTCTTGCCTTCATTGTTAATGGATCATGTATGTCCCAACGCTTTGTTGCTGAAGGTTCACGACTCATGAGTCATGTCACAAATGGGAACGGTTGAACTACACACAATAGTAGCGGTAGCTAGGGGCCTAGGGCACTCGGAACTCGAAAGTTTAAGTCGAGTAGTCGAACAATCGTGACACATGATTTGTGAATGGCATGTGTTTGAGGGCAGAATCTCGAACGGATGAACAGTTGTGGTGTGGGGGCAGCACGCTGAGCCACTAAGTAGTGTGTGAGTTGTGTAATGGGTCTGCAAAGTGCGGGCTAGGCTAATGGTATGACCAACCAAAATGTATTTAGAAAATAGCAATCAGTATGGTCGGTTCGGGTTTTTCAATTTTTCAAAAGCGAAAACCATAACCAAACTGATTTTTAGGCAGATATTGAACTTAAACCGAAACTGACCTGTACAATTTTGACCTAGACCAAACTGATAATTTTGGGTTGGGTCAGTTTGGTTTATCAAGTTAACCTGATGTTTGGACAAGCCCTAGTTATAGGATCCAATTTTCTTGTCAGTTTGATTTGTTGGCTTTCTTGAGGCTATAGGTTCCAATTTTCTTGTCAGTTTGATTTGCACTATAAGTGAGCATGTTCTTTTTCCCTGTTTCCTATTTTCTGTTTTCCATTTAATTGAATGTTTTACCTTTTTGTTGTCCTTTTGCAGATATCATGTGGTCATAATTTCTGTTTAAAGTGCTTCCAGAGGCGGGTTGGTCAGGCGAAGCTCACATGTACAAAGTGTAGTTCCCCTATCTCTTCAAAACTGGCAACACAACCAAGAACCAACTTAGCACTCGCCGAAGCTAGACGTATGACAAAGGTTGCAAAGTCAAATTCATTGTCGGTTCCAACAGTAGTATACCATTTCATTTGCAATGAAAGCAGACCTGAGAAGGCATTTACCATTGAGAGAGCTAAAAAGGCAGGCAAAGCAAATGCATGTAGTGGGAAAATCTTTGTTACTGTTTCACATGACCATTTTGGGCTCACACTTGCCGAAAATGACCCAAAAAGACATTTAGGCGTTTTGGTATGTGAAGTATGAGAAGATCGTATGGATTGCAGACAAAGGGGTGCTCATTTACCCCATGTGGCTGGGATTGCTGGGCAGCCTGATTATGGTGCTCTGTGTTGCACTGTATGGAGGGTATGAAGATTATGAAGATCATGGAGAGTTTTTCCTCTATACTGTGGCAGGTGATTTTTATGTTTGATCATTTACAGTACATTAGCGGGTGAGATTTTAGCTCTCGAAATTTGCAGACACAGAAACCTGCATTTCTTATTATAGTTCAAACAAATATTAAAAAAGTTTGAACTATTGTTTCTTTTCTATCATTCTTATTTTCGCTACTTTATGTGAACATTCATTTATAGAGATTTTTAACAGAACTGTTAGGCAAAGTTTAATAATAGTTTTCTATTTGATTTCTGGAGATCATATTTGATTTTATTGTATATCGGTTTATATCTAATTGCTGTAAGTGAACTTTTCATGATTTTATATTATCATCTATTTATTATAATGAAATCATTCTTTCGTTTGAGTGTATGAATTGTTTTTTGCTTGCTGATGTAGAAATCTTGTTCCATTGCCACTGGTTAATCCTAAATTGTTTCCCTGTGTTGCTAACAGGGCCCAAAATAAAAAATAAAATAAAATAAAATAAAAAACAGGGCCCAAAATATGTGCTCTTCCTTCTTTCCATGAGCAGAGATGTTAAAAAATGTCACAATATTGTTTCCTCTTTGCTATTCCTTTGCTGATTCTTTAGATTGCTTAAGCTTCCTCAGCACAGCAACAAAATTATTTACTTAACATGCTAATACGAACATCTAATATAGTTATCAATTGTTGTTTGCTTAGTTGCTATTCAGGTTTATGCTCACTATTGCTTCCTAAATTTCAAGTTCATCTAAATTCCCGTTAAAACTAAGAAGTGATCGAAATTAATTGGACTATTCATGTCCGAAAAATAAAATTAATTGCACGTAATGGTGCTTGGTAAATCCCATATCCACTTTAAACAAACCAAACTCTTCACCAACTTCGTATATATAATTGTCACTTTTTTCTGCAATATATTTATCATGTCTGCTTCAAAATTTAAAGTTGTAATAATTCAAGACATGCCTCATTTTTTTGTTTCTTTTCTCCATTTTACTTGTATCTTTTATATTTAATTTGTTTCTAAATGTTTCATTTGATCGTGGTTAGTATCTTTTAGAAATTAAAGAATACCAGGCATTAGAAAGAAGATTTTTCTCCTGAAAATTAGGTTCTTATGGATTATGTTACTAAAATTTAAATATGAGAATGAGTAACAACAACAATGGAAGTGTTATATTTTTGTATGTGCGCTATTGCAAGTAATATATGTTGAAACTCTAATCATTATGCATGTCATTATGGTTGAAATTATGATGCATGTTTTTTTTATTCTTGTTCTAACAGCAGAAACATGGCTGGAAATGGATGAAGCCTCCACCAGCTAGCGGAAAGACTATAATTAGTAGTCCTAATGATGGTAACAAGCCTCCATAAAAGCTAGAAAGCGAGCTCAGAATATGTTGTAAGGGAGAGGCTTTTGAAAAAATTGCTAATTTCTGTGGTCTTCATGGGTTCTTTCACGGACAAAAGACTTGTCGGCATAAGGCTTAAGCATGTAAGACTTTACTAGTTATGATCCCATAGAGTGGTCAAGGGCAATGTCATCACTTTTCGACGAAGAGATAACAAAGTTCTAAAAGTCAACGGATTGCCATTTAAAAAAAGATTCAATTCTTAGTGCCTATCTTTGACTTTTAGAATTTTTTATCCCTTAGTTGAAAAGTGATGATAATGCCCTTGACCACCCAATATGGTCATAACTATTGAAGTTTTGTTGAGGCTTGTGCTGACAAGTCTTTTGTCCGTGAAAGGGCCCGTGAAGGTGGTCGTACGCTCCAAGCAAAGAATATTGTCAAAAAATATCCATTTTGTCCAACTGATATATCTGACTTTCTGCAGAGCGCACATGTAATTCAGTTAAATAAAGTGGATCCATTACGGTGTATTTGCTGAGTTAAAGAACTTGTTAAGTAACATGGTAGCTGACAATATTTGTTGCAGGTCAATAGGGAATTGATGGGTTTAATAGTTATTACAGCACAAAGCTGAGGCTGAAGAAGAGCAGAACAGTGAAGGTAGTAGTGACATAACAGAGAAATCCTGGATGGAGACTGGCCCGGAGGAAAAGAATCCTAGTGGCTGATTCCAGAATTTAGAGAAAACAACTGGTAAAGAACCTGAAAATGCTGAAGGCACAAACCTGAGGAAGGGAATACACTTAGACTGCAGAGATAGTGACGCAGATGTTAATGCTGCCAATTCTGAAACTGAGGAAATCACCTGGCTCATCAGTAGGTAAATCACACAAGCGAAAATTTACTATTCTACCTGATGATAAGAAACCACTGATGTGGACACCAAGGAATTCAAGGTTGACAATCTGATGCAGACAAAAAAAAAATGAATACTACGTCTGCTCATAAGTCTAGGAAGTGACTAATGCCCTGATCGACAGCAATCAGTAAATTTTACAAGATTATGCCTTTTGATGATCATGTAGCTACGAAACACGAGACCATTGGTATGCAATATTTTGATGCTTTATTTGGTCACTGTCACGTTCAAAATGATAGATTTCTTGTGTTATAGATTTCATTGGCAGATGTTACCATTTTAGATTCTTCCGGTGGTGGTTGCCATCTCAGTAATTAGTAACTGTTGCATTAAAATAATGAGGTGTAGTTTTGCCTCTTGCAATCTTAAATGTACATTGTGACTTTGGCGGTAAGTTTCCTTCACTGCAGTGAAGAGGCTCGGAATATTTATTTCAGATTTTAGAAACAGGAACTAATAGCATGATATTGCGAATAGTTTGTTTACATTTGTTTTATTTCATGTATGCCCTCTCTCCAGTTGCTCACTGTGATTGGAAGGAAGCGAATGGCCGCAAGAGGTTTTTATCTCCAGTCGCTCGCTGCAAGAATGAAGCTTGTCTTCACTTCGAAAGCAGAAGGCTGCTTGTCCACTCCGGTACCATTCTTTCTACTCTCTCCCAACCCTAATCTTTCGTCGATCACGCTCTTGAGCTACTTCCGAGTCCATAGAGCTCTGTAAACACTACAACTCATAAATGTGCATGACACTTTATCATAAACACAACAACTCTTGGTGCAAGATGCCGTAAGTTACATTATGAAATTGTTGTTTTTCATACCCTACTCATAATTTTATATGAACAATATTGTGTTTTGTCCTTGAGAAAGCTAAAAAAATGTGAATTATTTTCTTTGCTATCATGTTCTTATTTATATCTTTCTCCTCGTGAAGTGCTTTGACAAATGATTAGCCGAGCACAGTGCAAAAGGCTGGGGGTGGGGGATTCATTCGCTTGCACTTGCGCTGCACTGACTGAGCTAGCACAATATTATGCAGTATTGGCGGAAAGAACAATAATTCAATTGATTTTTTATTTTTTTCCTAGTTCGTTACTGTTGGTAATAAGAATAAGAAACTAAACCATGCGGCTTTGTCCGGGATAGGATTCAAAATACCTAATTCTGGAATCTTTTTAATTGGTCGACAAGTTTCTTCTTTTTATAATTTTTTTAAAATGTTCTTGGGTTGATTTGCAATTTTATTTTCACACCGTCTACTTAGATTTAATTAGATGTTAATATTTTATTTAACTTTATTTTTATTTTATATTGATATTCGATATTGTTATTGTCATATAATCATTTTATCCGAAGCCTTCATTTACTTTACATATCTAAGAAAGAGTGATTCTAGTTTTTGCAGAATTACATGCTGGAATTGATACATTCTTATACTTTCTATGAATAGGCCAAAGCTAAGCTAATAATGAGTTTTATAATTTTTTTTTACAGGGATATTTATAAATTTTTTGATGAAATATTGAAAATCACATAAAAATTGTAGTAATTCAGTGTGCGGAGTGTTTTTTATTATTATCATTATTTTGGCTTATATAAATCACATGTAAATAAATGGTTTTCTATAATAGGGACGTGGAAAATAGTTGAAAAATCAATTTTCCTAGCTCCTTTCTAAATACTTGATATGTGATTGAGTACGGAGTTTTAAGAAATGCTAAATGGCCTAAAAGAGGGCACTAATATTGAATGCTAGTGGAAGTGAGAGGTATCTCTACATGGTCCGTCTCATCAATTTGGACTTGCTCAAGGAAATGTGAAACCTTTAAATGCAAATTTTGTGCCTCCTGAACTTTCGACTTCTAGGCCTAGTAGTGGTCTCAAGGAAATGCTAGTCAGTTTGTCATATGAAGAAGCTTTCCACTTTGATTCAATCTCTCATCCTGCACCTAGGCCTCTTCCTCCTAGAAGGCAACACAAGATAAAACCTTATAAGAAAAAATTGTTTCTATAAGCAAATTATAATTTTTTTTTACCAAGGGCAAGTAAATGATTTATTAATAAAATAAAAATTAATATACATCATTAGAGGTACAAGACACCAAACTATCTATGCTTCCAAAGAACCAAGTCTCTAATAAGATTTTTCTAAAATTCCGACAGCATATCCCCTAAACGTTCCATAGAAGAAATCTGTGTACAAAACATGATCGCGAACACATAGTCCCATTGGTTTTAGATAGAGGATGCTACGAAGTTGAATCGATAGATCTATAAAATATGGAAGTAGGAAAATGTAATAATATATGTAAGGTATACTATTCTTTTTTACATTCGAGTGTCTTATTTGTTCATAAAATATGGAAGTAGGAAAATGTAATAATATATGTAAGGTATACTATTCTTTTTTACATTCGAGTGTCTTATTTGTTTAGAGACCCTTTGCCCATTGGAAAAACTTGTGGATATATATATTGCTTTACTTGTATACTTTGTTATATGCTAATGGGAGAGGAAAATCAGAAAGGCTAGAGTTGGAAACAAAATGCCCCTTTGTTTTATGATGATATTTACTAAAGATTTGTATATTGTCTTTATTGAGAGTGTGAAGCACGCATTGTTGGGATTATGCAAATTTTACACTTTTAATTGACCTAAAGATTCATTTTTTTCATGTACCAAAAAGCAAGCAAGTTGGTTCAATATCACATAGTAAGGTGGCCTTTGTGACTCGTTTTATAAGTTTATTCAAACTTCAGATATGGAGTGTTCTATAAGGGAACCTAAACAATTTAAGCTCCATTTAAAAACTTTTAGTTTTTGCTGATTGAAAAAGTATTGTTGAAAAGTAGTTGGTTAGAAAGTTAAAAGGTATTTGACTAAATTGTTATGTTGGATAATATTTTTAAAGATAAAAAAATTAAATAGATTTTTCAAAAGTAAAACTAAAATAATAGTAATAAATAATTTTTAATTAAAAATTAAATTTAACAATAATAATTTTATTAATTTTTATCAAAATAATATTAATTTTTGTTATATTTTTTGTAAAAGAGAAAATTTTAAATAATAATAGAAAATAATTTATATATAAATAATAATTTTAAAAAATAATTTTGTTATCAAAAGGATGCACAAATGTAACTAGAACATGAGATGCAATAAATAAATAAATCAATAAATATATATATATATATATATATATATATATATATATATATATATATATATATATATATACCTAGAAAGTAGTTAAAAGCAGCTTCCTCTTAGCTTTTCTAAATTTATGCTATTTCTAGGTTTGAAACCTAGAAGCAGCTTGCCAAATACCTTAGTTTTTAAAAAAATTATTTTTTGACCGTTAAAAGCAGCTATTTCTAGGTTTGATACATTTTCTAAGTTTGCCATTTGAATTATACACATGTACATTTGTGTGCATACATATAACTTTGACATTCTCAATTTCCATCTCATTTACAAGGCAATTGATGGTCAACATCTCATTCGTCATTCACTGAACATGAACTGTCTTCTACATCATTATGAGAGCTACGATATGCTACCACTAGGCTGAATAGACTTCTTATGCAAATCTTAATTCTCCTATACACGGTTATTGTTATAATTTTTGTTTTTTGAGTCTTTGTTTGCTTGGCGTTAGTTATACCATCTAATTGCTTGTATATTTTCCTCTATGCATTGCATCTTGCATTTACTAAATCTCACTTCTTTGTTATACACATTTAATTTTTGATCTCTCATAAATTTTTTTTGCCATGCTATTCATGTGATCAACATTGGAATCTCATAATTTTTTAAACTAAACTTGTAATACCTATTCCATGTTTCAAATTCAAGTGCAGAAGTTGTCTATAAGAATCCCACCCAAAAATTTTGTAGTATGTGATATTCTTTCCATACTATAGTATGTGATATTCTTTCCAATTAGTATGTGATGGAGGCCCATACCATGCCGTACGTGTTGGGAAAAACTACAACAAATAAAATTTCAGCAATGATAAATGCAGCAGAAAAACTATATGAAACCAATTTTTTCTACCAGAGGATCGATACTGTAGGGTTAAAATTGGTTAAATTTCAATTTCAATTGAAATATAGTGCGATCGTTTCAAATTCATCTTATAAGTTATAAGATCTTTTTTTAGTAGGTTTTAGTTTCTAATGAACATAAGCATTCATTGTTAATTACCCCTAAGTAGCTTAAGGTACAATTGATTTAGAGATCTATAAACATATAAAAGAATAAAGACAAATAGTTAAAAGAATAATGTAATTTATAACTTTGTGTAATGACACGACTTACAAAGAGTACTCGTTCTAAAAGTAGTACAATGGATCTAAATTGACATCTTGCCTTTGAGGGTATATTCATTTCTTTTGGTTTTCTTGACATAGACCATGGAGAAAAATTTGAGTTATGTTGTAACAACATTGAGGAACTACACTTTGATACGTAGTATCGACGTACGAATCTCCCAAACAACGGTATTAACAGCATGTCTCAAATATTTAACGTCCATGTCTATGTTCAAATTGAGTAAACAGATTGAGTGAATGGTCTGGGTGAACGGCTATTTGGCTAAATATTCAAAGTTTGGGTGAATGGGCCGGTGGGCCAAGTGTTCAAAATTTTCAGTGAATGGGCCATTGGGCCAAGCATTCGAAGTGAGTAAATGGATTGAGTGAACGGGCCATGGGTCAAACATTCAAAATTTAGAAGTAATGGGCCAGTGGGGCCAAACATTAGAAATTAGGAGAATGTGTCGTTGGGCAAATCATTTGAAATTTGATGAACAGGCTGTGGGGCCATACATTTAAAATTTTGGTGAATGGGCCATGGGGTCAAACGTTTAAAATTTTAGTGAACGGGCCATGGGGCCAAATGTTTGAAGTTTGGGTGAAGAGGCGATGGGCTAAGTGTTCAAAATTTTGTGAATGGGCTGTGGGGCTAAACATTCTAATTTTGGGAGAATGGGCTGGTGGGGCCAAACATTCGAAATTGGGAGAATGGGCCATTGGGCTAAACATTTTAAATTTGGGGAATGGGCCGTGGGGCCAAAGGTTCTAATTTTGGGAGAATAGGCTGGTGGGGCCAAACATTTAAAATTTGGTGAACGGGCCGTGGGACTGGACGTTTCGAATTTGGGTGAACTAGCCGTAGGGCCAAACGTTTGAATTTTGTGTGAACGAGCCGTGGGCCAAATGTTCAAAATTTGGTGAATGGGCCGTGGGAAAAATATTCAAAATTTGGTGAATGAGCCATAGGGCCAAACGTTTGAAATTTGGGAGAATGAGCCGTTAGGCTAAACATTTGAAATTTGGTAAACGAGATGATGTTCAGAATTTAGGTGAATGGGCCATGGGGCAAAATGTTCAATTTTTGAGTGAATAGGGGGCCAAATGTTTAAAATTTGGGAGAATAGATCATTGGGCCAAACATTCAAAATTTGATGAATAGACTATGGAGCCAAATTTTTAAAATTTGGGTGAACAGACTATGAGCCTAAACATTCAAATTTTGTCAGAATATTGAAGACTAATTCCAGTTTATTGGAATAAAACTCTTCAGCGGGTCCCCCTCATCTACCTTCACTTAGTTTTTTATCATCGGGATTTGGGATTTGTCAATCTCGATGATAAATCAAATGTAGATGAGGGGGCCCCGCTCAGCGGGGTACTCACTGTAGAGTTTATTCTACTCATTGGGAGGGGTGAAATTAACAATGGTGTTCCTTATCGTTCGTCAAGTTAAATAGAATTTGACTATAAAATCTTCCAACCCTTTTATTTCATCCTTTTTATCACGCTTTCGTTTAGACCCGGCAAAACAGGTCAGCGGGTCATGTTCAGGTTGACCCGTGACCCGATTAACTTAACCCGAACACGACCCGTTTAGTTAATTGGGTCAGATGATCTAACCCAAACACGACCCATATATATTCGAGTCAACCCGATACGACCCGATTAATCCGTTTAATATTAAATAATTCAAATAAATATTTATAAAATATATGTATAATTAACCCGATACGACCCGACATGAATCGACCCGAAATGATATATATAAATATATGTATATGTATATATTTATATATAAATTATATATATAATATATAATTATATAATATAATCGGGTTAAGCGGGTCAACCCGATTATAACCCGACACAACCCGTTTAATTTCGGGTCATAAATGGGTCAACCCGTTTATGACCCGAACACGATTAGAACCAACCTGAACCCGTCTAACTTTGTGTCGAGTCAGGTCGGGTCAGTTTTTGCCCTGTCTACTTTCGTTCAAGGTAATTTTTGGATGCACATTTTTTTCTCTCTCCCTCATTTTCAACTATCTTCCCAGCTTCCCTTTTCTTCTTCTCGATTATGAGTAGGTCTGGTGGAAGGTTTATGTTGGGAAGGATGGTGACTCAAGCTAGTGACGGCAGATGGCTCGGCGAGTGGACTCGGCTGTAGACAAGCTCGGCGACGGCTTCTTATTCTGGCGATGAAACCGACAGATGCAAATTGGGCTTGGCAACGAGGCTCGTTAGTGAGCAGATATAGCTACAAAACAATAAGCCTTGGCTAGCAAGCTCCCATCCGGCGATGGCATCAAAACCCTATTTCCGTGGTGGGTTCGACGGCAAGCGGGTCTGTTGGATCTCCACCTTGTGACAAACTCAGCAGCACATTCCATTTCTGCATAGCAAACTTGATGGCGTCAATGTTTTTCGATGTTGAACCTGGTGGCTACGGATTCAACGTCAAATTTATACCCACGATGTTGCAGGCCCAGCGATGAACTCCACGGCGACAGTCTCGGCTATAGACTCGAAGATAAGTTTGGAATCTTAGTGCCAAGATCCCGTCCTGATGTTGAATCCAGTGGTATGATTGGAACAGGGCATTCTTGGTATGAAATTTTGTCCCAAATCTCAGAATCTCAGAATTGGGGGGTTTATTGGAACGACGAAGTGGAAATTCATCTTGTTTTGTGTGGTCGACGAAGATTGATGGCTGAGCCAATCTAGCTGCATAACAATAAGCTTTGGCTGGCAAACTCCCATCCGGCGATGGCGTCAAAACCCCTATTTTTTTTATGGGTTTGACGGCAACAATTTCTGAATGTAGCGGCAAGTATATTTTTCTTATTTATTTATTTATTTTTTATACTTAAAATACCCCAAGATGCTAATTCAAAATTTGATTTTGTCAATGCATTTAATTTTTTTTACACAAGCACCATCAGTGATTATTTTTTGCCTTGTTTCACGCCTTTTTTTAATTCCTCTAGGTGATTTTCTTCATCCATCTTCCTTGGCTGAATTTTTGAAATTCTTCCTGGGTTTCAGGATTTATTAACCGTGATTTTTTTAATGCATGCACAAGTTCATCAACTAGATCAAGATACGCTGCCCCTCTTTTTTTTTTTTCTTGGCGACCTTCAAATAAAAGGTACACTATTAGCATTCTGCTTCTATTTCATGTCTGTGCATTTTTTTTGCCTGGGTGCCTTAATCTGCTGTTCATGAATCATAAAGACACATGGTGAAGGTGCGAATCTCGATGCTCTTCACTGCTATTTCTTGTCTGTTACCCAACTCAATTTAACCCTGGTTACTTGTTAAGTTTTAATCTCTTTTGAAACTAAAATCTTGACCACGCGCTATTTGCTTTTGTACGCAAAGCTCGCTGCGTGCCCTAGCTAGCATAGCCAATGATTCTTGTCTCCGGCGAAAGCTCTATGAAGTGATTGTTAATATATCTTCTCCACTCTTTGGTAGCTGCTTTTGATAGATTTTTATAATAGTTTTTGTTAGATTTTGCTATGGGGATGAGGGTATTCTATCTTCTTTATATGTGGTTCTTTCTTTTTCAATGTTTTGGTTAGATTCTATCGTTAACTAAGAATAAAATAATTACAATATAGGGAAACATGTGGACATTCATATTCTGGATTATGGTTGATATCAACTATGTTATTATTTTCATATTCGAATATTTTTAAATTTTGAAATAGAAAACTAAAATCTGAGTTAGAAAATTATGAAAGATAAATAAAAAAGTTAACAGAAGATATTTTATTGTTGATATCAACCATATTATAGTTGATATCAACTATATTATTGTTTTCATATTTAAATATTTTTAAATTTTAAAATAGAAAACTAAAATCTGAGTTAAAAAAATAATGAAATATAAAGAAAAAAGTTAACATAAGATATTTTATAGTTGATATCAACCATATTATTGTTTTCATATTTAAATATTTTTAAATTTTGAAACAGAAAACTAAAATCTGAATTAGAAAATTATCAAATGTAAAAGAAAAAGTTAACCGAAGATATTTTATAGTTGGTATCAACTATATTATAGTTGATATCAACCATATTATTGTTTTCATATTTGAATGTTTTTAAATTTTAAAATAAAAAACTAAAATTTGAGTTAGAAAATTATGAAATAAAATGAAAAATGTTAATTGAATAGCTGATATCAACCATATTATTATTTTTATATTTAAATATTTTTAAATTTTGAAATAGAAAACTAAAATCAGAGTTAGAAAATTATGAATTGTAAAAAACAAAGTTAAGAGAGGATAATTTTGAAATAGATTTTATTTTTCTATTTGAAAATTTAAAAATATTCAAATATGAAAACAATAATATGGTTGATATCTACCATAATATAGTTGATATCAACCATAATATAATTGCTATCAACTATAAAATATATTCTATTAACTTTTTTCCTTTAGTTATCATAATTTTCTAATTCAGATTTTAGTTTTTTATTTCAAAATTTAAAAATATTCAAATATAAAAATAATAATATGGTTGATATCTACCATAAAATATCTTCTGTTAATTTTTTTCTTTACATTTCATAATTTTCTAACTCAGATTTTAGTTTTCTATTTAAAAATATCAAATATGAAAACAATAATATGGTTGATATCAACTATAAAATATCTTCTATTAATTTTTCCTTTACTTTTCATAATTTTCTAACTTAGATTTTAGTTTTCTATTTCAAAATTTAAAAATATTCAAATATAAAAATAATAATATGGTTGATATCAACTATAATATGGTTGATACCAATTATAAAATATCTTCTATTAACTTTTCCTTTTACATTTCATAATTTTGTAACTCAGATTTTAGTTTTCTATTTCAAAATTTAAAAATATTTAAATATGAAAATAACAATATGGTTGATATCAACTATAAAATATCTTCTTTAACTTTTTTCTTTACATTTCATAATTTTCTAACTCAGATTTTAGTTTTCTATTTTAAAATTTAAGAATATTCAAATATTCAACAATGATATAGTTGATATCAACTATAAAATATCTTAAGTTAACTTTTTTCCTTTACATTTCATAATTTTCTAACTCAAATTTTAGTTTTTTATTTTAAAATTTAAAAATATGAAAATATGAAAATAATAATATGGTTGATATCAACCATAATATAGTTGATACCAATTATAAAATATCTTCTGTTAACTTTTTCTTTTATACTTCATAATTTTCTAGCTCAGATTTTAGTTTTCTATTTCAAAATTTAAAAATATTTAAATATGAAAATAATAATATAGTTGATATCAACTATAATATGGTTGATATTAACTATAAAATATCTTCTGTTAACTTTTTTATTTATAATTTATAATTTTCTAACTCAGATTTTAGTTTTCTATTTCAAAATTTAAAAACATTCAAATATGAAAATAATAATATGGTTGATATCAACCATAATCTAGAACATGTATGTCGACATATTTCCCTATACTGTAATTATTTTATTCTTAGTTAATGATGGAATCTGACCAAAACATTGAAAAAGAAAGAACCACATATAAAATCTTATATAAAATCAGCCAACAAAGAGAGCTCAGCTCTACAATTAAACATAAAAATAGGGGAAAACATAGGAATAACGAGTTCTGGACAGCAAACTAATCAAAGTTCAAATAGAGGTGTGAAACTCCCTTAACTCCAGCAAAATTTTGCAAAACAACATCTTCATATCATCACCAAAGGACCAAAACCAAATCAAGAACTTAACAGCATAAATATCATAGCAGAACAAAAAATCTCTGCTACAAAATCACACCAAAATAAAGCATCATGAGAAAACACGAGAGATGCAGCTACTCATGTGAATATAAAAAAAGAAGATAGAGTACCCTCATCCCCACAACAAAATCTAACAAAAACCATCATAAAAACCTATTAAAAGCAGCTACCAAAGATAGGAGAAGGTATATTAACAATCATTTTAAGGAGCTTTTGCCGGAGATAAGAATTGTTGGCCATGCTAGCTAAGGCACGCAGCGAGCTTTGCGTACAAAAGCAAATGGCGGATGGTCAAGATTTTAGTTTCAAAAGGGATTAAAACCTAACAAGTAACCCGGGTTAAATTGAGTTAGGTAACGAATAAGAAACGGTAGTGAAGAGCATCGAGATTCGCACCTCCATGTCTTTATGATTTATGAACAGCAGATTAAGGCACCTAGGCGAAAAATTCTCACCTAGGTACCGAGGTAGGCCATTTTCTCGTGTGTCGCAGCCTTGATTTTAAATTCTGTTGCAGCCTGAATTCTGTGTTGTGTTGCCGTCTTTTTTTATTTGAAATATAGAGTTTGAGCCTAGGTCCTTCGGCAGAGCTTTTCACATAAACAAAATCTTGAACGGTGATTTTAAATAGATTCTCGTGTATATCTTCTGTGAGAAAAATTATAGGGATTTGATTTCCTTGGCAGGAATCTGGGTTGAGATTTGGCCTTGTAAAGTGTAAAATTGTCAAATTTCTTTAGAAGAGTTTTGATTGACCCTTCTGCTTCTTCCCTTTGATGATTTTTCACCGTGACTTTTTATGAGAAATTGCTCCTTCCATTCAATAGCAGCTATATTTTTGCATATAATTCCCGGCAGCTACTTTTTTTAACAGTAACTATTTTATGTGTTGAATCCTTAATAAGAATTTTATCCTCGGAAGGGATAGGACACATTAAATTCTCTACAAGTGAATCCGATTAAAATTCTGCTACTTATTCACTTGCTGGCTTGCCAGGTTGATAGTTTTTTTTAGCCGAGACCTCCTTGGACTTGAAATTGAAATTGGATTTCCAGCCAAACCAAAAATTTCTCAAATCCTCTACAATGGTTTGATCCCAAGATTAGGACCCAATAGAAAATCTATCTTCCCCAAATTTATTTGACATTTTTTTACTAGAGTATCGTTTTTCTAGGATTTAGTCCGGAGTTTATTTTCTGGAAAGATGATTTTGTTACAGTATTCTTTTCGTGATTTAATCTAGAGTTTATATCTCCATAAAAATAATTTTGTAGGAGTATCCTCTCTGTAATTTAGTCCGAAGTTCATATCTCCATAAATATGATTTTATAGGAGGATCTCTCCATAGAAAGAAGAAGAAAGAAACAAAAGATTTACATTACCTGCTTCTCCTTGTAGGATTTTTTTTTTCTTTGAGCGCCTCTTTTTTTTCTCTACAGAATCTTCAGCCAAAGTCTCTTTTCTTCCTCTTGTGAGTTTCAGCCAAAAAAGGTTTTTTTTTCCTGCATGAGCTTCAGCCGAAGTTTTCTTTTTTTTTTTTTTTTCTTTTTTCTTTTTTTTCTTTTTTTTTTTTTTTTTTGGTGAACTTCCCTTTATATAGCCCGCCTTTCAGGCTATTTTTAATTGAAAGAACATGTGCTCGCGTTGCATAGTGGCACACTAATTTTATTATTTTTTTCACACTTCTATATGTGCTCGCGTTTTTTCAAGAATAGAATTTTTCTCCCTCTCGCACACTAGAGCAGCCCCATGGTCAAAATATTCTATTTTGACCACAATTTCGTTTGCAACTCCATTGTTTATTTTTGATTATTTATTTTTTTTCTCCACGTTGCATTATAGTGGTCAAAATTCATAATTTTGACCAAAACATGAGTATGCTCGGCATAGACAAAGTAATAATTAATTAATTAATAATTAATTAATTAATTAATTAATTTTTTTTTTTCAATATATGCGAGACAAGACACAAAGGACATGATAGAAATTTTATCTTTGAAGCATGCTTGAGGTTAGTGACTATTAGAGTATAGGCATACAAGTGTCTGCTCTCTATTGTTATCCACACACCAATCTCTTGAAGATTATCTTGCTCTACACTTGGTTCTTGCCTCGAGAGAAAGGATCAAAACCTTGGACTTCCCTCTTGGAGTTCACAGTCACAAGAGGAGAAAGAAGGGGCGGCAGCAATAAGGAAGGTGAGAGGGAGGGAGAGCTAGGCATAAACACAAGAGAAGGCTTCAAATTGTGTCTTATGGTTTAGACCCCTGCCTGGTTATTTATGCTAAGCATGGTGCCTCTCTCCATAAGGCAATGTGGATGGCCCCTCTTTAATTAATTGTGTTAAGGCCTCGTGCAAAATGTAGGAGGGTAGGAGGCTTCTAATGAAGGAAATTCTAATAGTCTTCCCTCCTCATTTTGGTCCTTAGACCAAGCACCCCCTTGCTTGATTTGGCGCATACATTAGGGAACTTGCCATAGCCACTCATTGGCACCAATGCCAAAGCTAGCTTGGTGCTTGGACCTAGTGCCTAGTGCTAGTGTTAGATGCCTTTGCCAGCCTCATTGGCCAATCTAATATCTCTTTCTTGCTATTGCTTCCCATTTTAGGTAAAACTAGCACCCCATTCTAGGCACCATGTGCCTAGGCATCTCTACCACTATCTCCACTGGGCCTAGAGCCCAATGAGTTTCTCCTAGACCATTTAGAATTGGCGCTTCGCCAAATTCTTACTACATATCAATTCATATAAACCATCTATTCAATCAACTTTTATCCTACCTTGATATAGACTCTCTAATGTCCCAAATGTACCTGAATTAATATATAATATGATCTAAGGCTTTCTAATCAAAATGTGATCCTCAAGTGTCTGCGTGTGTAACCTTATAGGTTCCATGTGATATTGGCAGTGATGAGCTGAATAGATTATCACCAGTAGTGAGAGGTATTTAACAATTCATCACTACTACCTAAGCTATAGGAAAGTATTGTCAATCAATAACTCCTAGCTAGCAACAAAGTTTCCATATATGTAATATAATCTATTTACATGCTGATAACCTAGATTTAAAAAAAAATGTGTCACACTTGTTATTCCAATCATGTGAGAATGACTCAAGCAAGACAACACAGTCTTCTGAGTATGGCTATACCCAAGCCATAGGAAAGTATTATCAATCGACAACTCTTAGCTAGCAACAAAGTTTCTATATATGCAATATAATCTCTTTACAGGCTAATAACCCATATTTGACAAATGTGCCACACTTGCTATTTCAATTATGTGGGAATGACTCAAGTAGGAGAACACAATCTCCTAGGTATGGCTATACACTCTTAATCATACTCCCATGGGAGGCAATCCTCGATGATTAGGCTTCCTTTAGAAGGAAGAAGAAATTCCTCTATTGATAACTCGTACTTCATATATGACTTATCACATGCCCAATGATAGCTGTTATAACTTCTTAGTTGCATAGATGTAGTAGGCGGGATCAAAGTACATCACTCACCACATGTAAGTCACGGTGATCTCATGTCTAAGGACCAATGCACCTTTTATCACTTGTGAATTTAATTTGTAACACTAAGTCATAGTTTCATGGTGGGTTGGTCTAATGCATCTACTACTTTATGTACTCATATGTTTGTGTTGATGTCACGCACTTAACCAGCCTACATACTGGTTTCACATTCACTAAAGTTGTCCCTTATCCACTAAGATATATTGATTGTGGGCTCAATTATGAGATTGAATAAAATCAATCTCTAGGGCATTATTATGTTATTCCACATATCAATGTAGGCGTAACAATCGACATAACAACAATTACTATGCCTTATTATTCAATAGAATGAATAAACACAATATAAGTTATTGGTCTTCATGGCATACACACTAACAAACTCTCCCTTGCAGTAAGGCTAATATCTACTAATATATTTTAGTCTCATATTTGTAGTATGATTTTAAAGTTTCTGCTATGCTAGAGGCTTTAATGGGTCTGCTAGATTGTTATTTGTATATCTTATTATATTTGCACATCACCACTATCTATTATTTCCCTAATAAGGTGATATTAACATTGAACGTGCTTGGATCACTGGTGAGACCTTGGTTTCTTGGCATGTGCTATTGCTCCATTGTTATCACAATAGAGCTAGACGGGACTTGTAGCACTAGTAGGCACCTGAGGTTCAGTTCTAAAATTTTTTATCCAAACTATTTTTTTAGCTTCCTTAGATGTTACAATGTACTCAGCCTTAATTATAGAATCAACCATAATAGATTGATTAAATCTCTTCCAACTTATGACACCTCCATTTAGGCAAAATGCTTAACCTAACTACAATCTATAGTGATCAAGGTCTAACTAGAATGACACATCAATGTAGCCCTACATATTAAACTCTTCCTCTCCCCCATAGACTAATATTAACTCTTTAGTCCTTCTTTAGGTAATTTAGGATTGCTTTAACTGTCATGCTTTGTCAACACCTAGATTTGAATAGTATCTATTGGTTAAGTATAAAGCATAATCCACATCAGTTCTTGTATATAATATCGAGTATATGATTGATCCTATTATGGATGCATAAGGTATTTGACTTCTATTTTCTCTCTAAGCTTGTGTTGAAGGACACTGACTATTGGAGAGAATCAGGCTATGCTTCACTGGAAGAAATCCTCTCTTAGAATTCTATGCTCAATATTTCTAGTATCTTCTCGATGTATGTGCACTAACTTAGGGCAATAAGTTTCTTAGATCTATCCCTATATATCCTCATACTTAGAGTGTAAGAGGCATTACCTAAGTCCTTAATCTTGAAGTACTACCCCCAAGCCATGTCTTTACTATATGAAGAGTTGATATATCATTTCCAATGAGCAGTATGTTATTGAACATACAACAGTGGAAAAATTACTATGCTCCCACTGATCTTTTTATAGACACAAGCATCATCTTCGTTCTTGATAAAGCTAAAGTCATTGACTACTTCATTAAAATGAATATCTCAATTTTGAGATACCTGCTTTAGTTTGTAGATAGACTTCTTAAGTTTGCATACCTTATGAGCATCTAATGTGCAAAATTATCAAGTTGTGTCATATATATACATATATATATATACTCTGCCATATTCCCAATAAGAAAGGCTGTTGACATCCATATGCCAGATCTCATAGTCATAATATGTAGCTATGACAAGCAGAATTCAGATGGACTCAAACATAGCCACTGGTGAGAATGTCTCATTATTGCTACAATGTAGCCTTTATAGGTAACTAGGTTATCTTCCATGCTTGTCTTCTTCTTGAAGTCCCATTTGCACCATATTAGCCTTATACCTTCAATTGACTCAACCAAATCCCAGACTTAGTTGGCAGACATGAAGTCAATTTTAGCTCTTATGGCGTCAAGCCATTTCCCGAAGTTTGCTCCACTAACCACTTTCTCACAAGTCCTAGGTTCTTACTTTATGATGATGATTCCATTGTACTAAGATGGTAATGATTCATACTTCTTATGTTCATGATGAATCCTACCAGACCTATGTGGAGCCTATGTTACTTGAGTCTTGGGTTGTCTAACAAACTGTGATGTAGGCTCCTGTCCTATCTCAACCTATATGCCATGTGGTTGCCTTAGACCTCATCTAAGTCAAGATCACTTCCACTAGTTTCTTTCAAGAGAAATTCCTTTTTGAAGAAGATGAGCAACAAATATTTTGTTCTTGCTGTGATGATAAAAATAGTTTCCTTTGATTTCCTTAGGATATCCCATAAACATATACTTATCAAATCTTGGCTCAAATTTAGTAGAGTCATAACGTTTCACATATGCCTCACAACCCTACACTCTAATAAAGGATAGGTTGGGGTGCCTCCCTATCCATAGCTCATAGGAGTCTTTAAAACATTTTTAGATAGAATATTATTTAGTATTAGAGAAGCTGCCTCAAGTGCATAACCCCATAATGATGTAATTAGAGTTATATGACTCATCATCGATTGAACTATTTCCAACAAGATTCAATTCCTTCTTTCTGATACACCATTCCATTATAGTATTCCTGAAGGTGTGAGCTGTGAGATAATCTCATACTCCTTGAGATGATCATCAAACTCTAAGCTCATATATTCGCTACCTTAGTTAGATCGAAGTGTTTTAATGGATCTACCTAACTGGTTCTGCACTTCATCCTAGCACTCTTTGAATTTCTGAAAGGATTTAAATTATGTTTCATTATATAGGCATAACCATATCTGCTGAAATTATCAGTAAATATGATAAAATACTAATACCCATCTCTAGCCTACTTATTTATAGGTTCACATATTTCATTATGTATGATATCTAATAGGCCTGCTACTCTTTCACCTACCTTGGTGAATTGAGTCTTTGTCATCTTGCATAATAAACATGGTTCCCATGCATCAAGCTCCTCCAAGGAGGTTGATCCCAATAGTCTATTTTATATGGAGTTGTTGTATGCGTACTCTTGTTTCTATGCTAAGTTGACAATGCTAGAGATATGTGTCATTTAATTCATTAGGTTTCATCTTTTTAGTATTTATGTTGCATACTGAATTATCTATATCCAATATGTCTAAACCATTGCATAAGGTACCACATCCAAGAAACATTCTAGCTCTTGAAAATAAACTTAAATTATTCTTTATTTCAAAGCTAAATCGTATCATAGCTAAAGTTGGGATAGATATAATGTTTTTAGTTAATTTTGGTACATAATAGCAAGGTGATAGCCCTAGCTAAAGTCCAAATAGAAGAGAAATTGCATATATGCACCGACGACCACGATAACCACTTGTGCCCTATTACCAACTTGTAGATCAATCTCCCTAGGTCTAACAATCCTATTTCTCTTATGCCCAAGCATATTTATAGAAATGTGAGCTCCATATACAGTGTCCAATACCCATGAACTAGAAGTAGATATAATGACCTTGATAATATAAATACCTGAGCCAAAAGTGGAAGCCCACCTTCCCTTAGGTCATTCTAGAAACTTATGTAGTCCTTTTTGTAGCCCACCATGTCATAATATGAGCACTTATTTCTTGCCTTCTTGAGCCTTTTCTTTGAGTGCCAGATAAGCCCTCAGTTTGCCTTTCCTACGAACCATTGCAATCATAAAGACTAAGCAAACGTTAGCATTCTTCTCTATAGGCTACTCACAGGATCCTATTGATTCTTTATGTCCTTTTGGGGGGACATGTTCCTCAAAGAGTTGTTTAAGGCTAACGATCATCTCGTATGCTTCTATCTCTTCATGTTACTTTTGCAGCTTTGGAGACATGGTTCCTAATGTAAGACATGATATATTAAAGGCATCCTTATTATGCTTTATATAAGCATCCCACTCCCATTGAGCTGTCTGATGACGTCCCCAGTAGTGGTGACAAGAACTTGATAAGACACACTACAAATGCATGATTAAGTCAAAATAATAAAAATATCATTCCCGGATCTATAATTAAGTACCAATTAACTATGATTTTGTAAGCTAGATAAATCAATTTAGATGATCAAGAAGAAAACAATAAATCATGCAACAAGTATCACTGTAGGTAAATTTAGGAAATAGATATTCACCGCAATGGACTCTAATAATATTCAATGCTAGTACTCTTAAATTAATTATTAGGATATGTTAGGGGAATTTACCTCTAAATTACAAGTTATCCCCACTCAACAGCCTAACTTGATGTTTACCTAGACTAATACCCGACTCTCCTTGGCATATCAATCTAATCAAACTCATTAAGTTCTATGCAAATTATTAATTTCTCAAATAACCCTAGTTACTCTCATAGTCAAGTTTTATAGGTTTAATTATAGAGTTATAATATTATGAGTCACCTTTCAATACTTGTCATAATACCTAAGATATGCAATTACTTGACCAAAATAATTTTATAATCAATTAAGCACCCATAATTAAATTATCAAACATGAATTATCGAAAGAAGTTCACAAGGTTGTGCCTCATATCTCGAAAGAATGCTTAAGGTACAAGATTCATCATTTTAATACACTTAAACATGGATAATTGAACATAATCAAATAAAAACAGAGAAAATAGTAATTGAGCAACTCCGTCATAAAAGTTTATCATCAAAGCTACTGTTGTTTTGGATTTTCCCATGATTGTATTCATGGTCGTGATTGTGTCTACCATCACAACCAACTAGTAAAGTCTGCTTCTATGCATTCCACGAGAGGTCAATTTTGCCCAAATCTTCATCGATTCCTCTCGGAATCTAGCGAGGATTGTTGCTAAAGTTCTCTAGTGGATTTGTGAGTGTCGGAGTTTAGTTCCTCTTAGTTCCATGTGCGCCGCTTGCCTATTTTTGCACTAAACTTGTTACTCAATGTTCATTTGATATGAGGAACTTGCAGATCACTCTTAAAATAAGTCATTGTGTTGCCCCCTATGTGCTCTCCCTTTGCCCTATGGTGGGGGGGTTGCTAGATTTGAGGAGAAAGAGTCTCTATCTTCCACTAGACTCAGTCTTTGATCTTTGTAGTCATGGTTGTGCCTGCAACTGATTCTCTTCTACAATGATGTTAGAATCACAATCATGATTGTAACCATGGTCTCAACCGTGATTCTTAGAAAAACTCCAGATTGCTTGAAAATTATTATGTGACTTTGTTTCTCCTTAAAATGCTTTGTTATGTGGTGGGAATTTCCAAATGTTGTTGGTGCCCCCAAATCACAGCTTGTGATTGTAATCACGGATAGAACTTTCATTCAACTCTAGGATTCAAATTTGTAGTGAAGGTCCTTTATATTACAAAGAATTTTGTTGTAGCGAAATATATTCAAAATCACTAATTTTATGATTTTTTCCTAAAAATTCTTAAAAATAGAGAAACGATAATTTTCTATTGCAAAATGTGAAATAAGGAAAAATTAAATGCAAAGAGAGGAAAATATACCACAATTTAACATAAAATCTGCATGAAAAAAATTGTGTAATCAAATATCCACTAAATTTTTACTTGTACCTTGTACTCAAGCAAATATAAAATTTGTGATTTGCAATATATGTATAAAGAACATAAAGGATCTATGAAATGTTTCTAATTCAGAATGCTGCCATGACTTTTCAAACTCAAAATTAAGAAAAGACCTTTAGTAATCAAATCTCAAGATATTATAGTCTAAGAGAAATAAAATTCAACATTCATGCCGTACATACAAACTTCATTTTGTCAAATAGTACCATTCTCTTATTCAATCATTCCATGACTAACCTTTATGTTTGAACATCACTCATAATTTCAAGGATTTTTATTCTACTGACTTAGTTATTTTTGTAGGGATTTTTAAGGCATTTGGTTTTTAAGTCATTATCAACCTTTTGCGTAGGGATCAAATATTTACCATGAATACGCCCTAGGTACTTAGTTAAAAATAAGTTTAAAATACGTCAAACCAACATTAGCTTAATGCAATGGAGCACATAGCCTCAATTTTTTATACTCATTTGAGTTGTTACATGGCCTCCAACTCCCTCTTTTTCTTTTTTTTTTCTTTTTTGATATGATTATTATTACTACTATTACTACTATTATTATTATTATTATTATTGCTGTTGTTGTTGTTATTATTATTATTATTATTATTATTATATATATATATATATATATAGAGAGAGAGAGAGAAAAGGTAATGGCCTTTAAATCATTATCAGTCTTTTTACGCAAGGATGAAACATTTGTGATGTATGCCTCTGATTATTCAGTCAAAAATAAATTTAAAGTATACTAATCTGAATGTAGGTTAGCACAATCAAACTCATTACTACTATGCATGCGACTAGAGGAGTTAGAGAAAATCTATCTTTTAGATTTATTTTTATTTGTGAATTAAACAGCACTTGTTATCATTCCATGAAGTCCCTACTTTTAGACCGTGTTTATCAAGGCAGACGGAAAGTGAGAAGGATGGGAAAATAAGAAGGAAAGAAAAATAAAAATAAATTCTTCCTTATGTTTAGCTAGAGGGAAGGAAACTAAGAAGGATTGTTATAGACACCCTTTGTTTTTCTTTTTATACTCATATTATATAAATCAAATCATTAATTTGTCAATCTACAAATCTGACTTCAAACAATTTGTTAATCTACATCACTACGCTTGCTTTATTATTGTATCACATCACCATAGCCAACACTCAGCCATCTCGCTCGACCTCGACCACCGACCCTGATGGCAAAATGCTCCATGGCTTATCGCCGCCCTCGAATTACTATTTTGCCGCCTCCGTCCCTTCTAGATCCTTGATCTTGTTCTCCTCTTCCGTGTTCCTCTTTCTCTTCTTTGTGTGGTAAAAAAAAACAAACTCTTTTGCTTCCCCAATCTGCCCGTTCGTCGCTGCTCCGTCTGTCGCTACTACAGTTGGTAGACGAAGCACGCAAAATGGGCGAAATCGTCCGCAAGGCTCGACGAGATCGTCTGTAAGGGGAGAATACGGAAGAGCAAGCGACGAATAAGGGCGGTGGCAAGGGGGCGACGACAACCAAGGGGGCGGCGGCAAGGAGGCAACGATAATGAAGAAGGGCGGCGGCAAGGAGGCGACGGTAACGAAGAAGGGCGGCGGCAAGGAGGCGGCGACGAATGTCTGGACAGCAAGGTTTCATCGTGTGGCTGGGTGAGAAGAAGAGGCGCAGGGGTGAGAATATGATTTTGGAGCGCGTTGTTGGTGTATATGCCCTAAGGACCTAATTCTGGTCCGTTACTTGTACTACTTGACATATATCATACTGGCATTGTCGTTATCATTATTTGTTTACATCTGCGAATATGTACTTATATGATAATGTCCCTGGAGACAGATTGGATCTGTGCTCAAACGATCATCCCCAGTCAATGTACCTGAGTGGATAAGGGACAGCTCTGGTACTTGTGAGACTGGTATATGGGCTGGTTAAGCACGAGGTGCTAACGCAGACATATGGGTATATCAGTGGTGGATATACTGGACCGACTCGCTGTGAGGCAATGACTTGGTGTCACAAGTTATCCTCACAAGTGATAGGAGATGCATTGATCCCTTGACTTGAGGCCATTGGTCATTCTATATGGTTAGGGATATGCTTTGATACAACCTAATGCCTTGCCGTAGTTGGGAGGTAATAACGGTTGTCATTGGGCATGTCACGACCCATATGAGAAGGTCAATGCACAGACATAGGATTTGCCCCTTTTCTAAGGGAAGCTTGATATCCATGGAGCTCCTCTATGGTTCTATGACTGAAAGTGTATGGCCATACCCAGGTTAGACCTGGTTTAGTCATAGCCATGAGATTGGATGAAAACAAGTGGTGACACACTTGTCCAATCGGATATCAGTACGGCAAAGAGACTGTAATGCATATGTACCTAATTGCGATGATGGGGATGTCGATGTCGATATCCATTCCAATGACATGGGTAGCAGTGATGCACTGCTAGGTGCCACTCACTACTTGTGGTGGCCTTTGGTCAGCACTGCCAGCGTCAGAGGAACCTACAAGGTCGCACACCTTGATACTCGAGTTCTCGTATTGATCGGAAAGCCTTATGATCGAGTTATTGGGTAACTCGGATCGATTTTGGAGATTTCATCAGTGCCAATGGGCCTGATGAGATGGAAGAGATTTATTGAAGCCAACTTCCATTTACGGCATATTAACCATGGTTAGCCTAGTTTGACCTAGGGTTAAATTGGATTGGATCCAAGAGCTTGGTTAACATGCATAATGGACATTGGGTTGGGCCCATTGAAAAGTTGGGCTTATTGGGCTTAAGGAGAAAGGGAATTGTAGGCGTGTGCTTAACTCTAGTTAGACTAGGGTAACGCCTAGAATTTGAAATTAACCATGTGAGGGTTAATTAATTAATATGAATCCTGATTGGATTGGGACTAATTAATTGATTAATTATGGGCTGATTTATTTGAATTAATTAGAGTCCTAATTGGATTAGGATTTAATTAATTAAATAAATAATTAGAGTCGTAATTGGATTAGGACTTGATTCAAAATTTGAATCTTGGTCAATCCGCCCACTTGAGTTCTAGTTGGACTAGGACTTGAGGGCTTATTTTATCATGACCAATTCGCCCACTTAAGTAGTCCTAATTGGATTAGGACTCACTTGATCAAACCACCATATGAGTCCTAATCGAATTAGGACATGTTCAAACCGCCAATGCAAGTCCTAATTAGATTAGGATTTGATTCCCCCTTTCTCTCCTAGCCGCAAATTCCAATTGAATTGTGGCCACACTCTAAACCGCCTCTTGTCTCTATAAATAGAGACCTTGGTCGCCCCTCTTGATGGACAATCTGATCTTGAAGTCGTGAGCAACATCAAGGGCGAGAGCAAGAGGTGGTGGCGAGGTGGTGGCGCACTTCATCTTCTTCCATCAAACCCTAGCCGCAAGCAAGCTTCCTCCTTTCCTATTGGCGCTTGGAGCATTGGAGCTTGGCGACTTGTCTCCTTCCCTCTTCCTCCTTGGCGCAACTTCTCTAGAAGGGGGCGCAAGTGAAGTAGAGTTCTCTCAAGGCTTGGATCTTCTTCCCGAGGCTAACACCGGGCGTGGAAGAAGAGAGCTCGAGGTGATCCGTGTGTGTGAGACTGCAGAGGGCGCACGATTGGGCGCCTACGTTGACATCGGCCTCGCCCTGCTTCAAGGTATTTTCTATCACATCGTGTCGACTCTCTCGCTTAACGATCTTCACTGGGTTTTTGGGACTGGCTTGTTTCGGGGATATTCTTCCGCTGCGCAATGTATTTGTGTCCATAAACCTCTGAAAAATTATAAAATATCCCCGAGGTTTCCCAACACGCGTGAGCGTATATCCGTCCAAATATGGACGGATATATTTTGGAAGGAAAGTTGGGCGTTTTCCCTTTCTTAATATCTATTCGCCCTGTTAAACACGAATAAGTTGCAATATTCATCCGTTTTGCTTTCCATCCGCCCTGCTAAACACCGTGTTAGGCTATAATAGAAAAACCAAATTTAAACAAAATACAATCTTTCAAACATCCATTCAAATGCATAACGGCCATGTATTAATTTTATTCATACTATAACTAAATTTTCTAAAAAATTTTCTTCCAGCATATATATGATTTCAAAATTCCAAGCAATCAAACCATATCTTATATTATTTCATAAAAACAATTCCAAATAACAATAAGGTAAGAAAATGAGAAAGTAACAAATTGACAACTCCCTCGTACAAGATTATCGCCAACAACACTTTCTCTCTTCTGGCTGTGATTGTAATGTGATCACGACCCCGGTGAAGTCTCTTCCTTCCCTATGCTCGCCTGGGAGATTTTGTTGAAATCTTAATTAAATCTACATGGATTTCTATGATATTTGATGCTATAACTCACCCTGGTGCTCTAGCCATCCTTTGAAGGATTTGTAAGACCCATTTTGATGGATTTTTTCGGTTCCAAGAATTGGAAGTTGCAGTTCAAACTTAGATGATAATAGCGGCTCAAATTGGTGGATAAGTTGCCTATGAGCGCTCTCCCTTTGCCCTAAAATTTGGGTTTCTCTTATAGCTTGATAGAGGAGAAATCGACATAAAAAAGGGTCACTTGTTGACTGATGGAATCAGTCTCCATCTTTAAAATCATGGTCGTGGCCATGATTACAAATTTAAATTTTCAATCACGAAATCACAACCATGATTCCAAAGAGAACTCCAAATCACATAAAATTTGTTGTGTGACCTCTTTGCTCCTTGAGAAGTATTATTCTATACTCAAATCATGCAAAACCTCCCTAGAGTCACACCCACAATTGTAATCACGGTAAAAAATTTTCGTTCTGCTTTGTATTGTGCTCTAAATTTCTAGTGAATGCCCTTTTTTATACTCTAAATAACATTTAATGAAATATTTTCAATTTCATCTAATTTTAGAGCTTTTTGCTTAAAAATTTATAAAAATAAAGAAATGTGAGTTTTTTTTATAACAAAAGTAAAAAAATAATTATTTTTATTTTCAGTTTATTCATATTTTCATTGCTCTCTAGGGTTCACAAGTAGTGCTTTTTGATTAATTTTCATGCATTGCATGTTCATCGTTTTTAAACTTTCTTTTGTATTTTAAAAATCATTTTCAAATTCACCTTCTGCATTAGTTGACTTTTGTTGTACCACTCTGCATCAAATATACTTGAAAACACTTTGATGTATAAAATTATTTGACAGAATTAAACATTCCACACTCATTCTCAAGGAAGCACTTGTGTTTCACTTGTAGAGATTGAGGAAATGATAAAACACTATAAAATCTATAGGGAGGAATTTTTCTATATGAGAGAGTTTATTTCCTATCATAATTGAGAAATTGGATGACTCTTGGAAGCATCATAAGCAAGGCCCTACTTTGTGATCAATGTATTAATGTGCATGACTTCAAAAATTTGGTATACAGGAAAGACTTGTGGCCCATTTGGCGGAGCGTTTTGCTCCGCTTTCCAGATTGATCGCTTTTTGACTATCCGCATTAAAGCCTTCTAGCTTCTCTTCTAAGCTAGGCGCCTTTCGGGCAGCTTCACCAAAAGAAGCCTAGTTCATACTATTTCCATTAGATGAAACGATAATTTGCTAAGTTCATGCTACATGATGAATAGTCAATTTGAACTTTCTGCGTCTCTTAATTTAATTTCATTGATTGAACCAAACTAAACTGAATTTTCTCCACAGGCTATTAAGGTTTTCAATTTCAATCACATCAAAATCTTCTTGAATTATTTCTCTTATATATTGAGAGAATAGAATCATACAAACTGGGAGGTGGGATGTATGTTGGGAAATCAGGAAAGCTAAAAGTTATCTTTGTTCAGAAGATACCTTTCTCAAAAAAGTGGAACAATTAACGGATAAGAATTAAGAAGACGGCGATAAAGAAAAGTGGAAGATATCAACATGGCGATGCGAGCTTTACAACCAAATCAATTCTATCTTCAGGTAATGGAACCTTTATAATAAGAAAAGTCCAAGCATAACTACATTCAATCGGGTCTCCAGTAGCCTTTAAACTTCAAAGTCACGCACTCACTTTCACCTGAGTTGCCATTGACGAAGAATGCCTTGTACATGCCCAAATCACTACTATGTTTGGTCTGGAAGCAATTTGTTTTCAAAGAAAAATGGTATGACGATCATAAACTTTAGGGTTGAGAAGAAACCTAATACGAGAAGGTCACTCTGATATGATTTGATATTTATGCCATTTTGGTCATATCAACTTGACCGATTTGGTAAAGTTGACTTTAGCTTTTGGGTTCTTTTGACCTCACCTCAACATGACCACTGTAAAGTTGTCAAGCAATTCTTTTTCTTTCCATAAGTAACGTAGGCATCAATATCTCAAACGACTTGAGCTCGTAAAAGCAGCTAATTCATCTAATTAGCTGAACTAACAGGTGCTGAACACCAACCTTTGCATTAGACTAGGCAATTGACTCAGTGAAATTGTTCGTTGTTTGTTTGCCCTGTTTAAGAAGCATTCATAAGCTGATACTTAACCCTGTGATGAAAGGAGCTAAGGTCAGTCGAGATAGAACCCTTTTTCTTTGGACAAGTAGATATCAAAAGAATCAGTCCAATATGAAGAAAGTATCCTTTGTCAAACCGAACTCTGCTTTTTAAAAGCTTTTTTGGCTGCTCTGCGCTATCTTTTTGCGTTGCTTGAGATGGGCGAGTCAGGTCTTTCTTACATTATGTGAAGAAGGAAGAAAATTGAACCACTTTGTTCCAACCCACCCATGCTTCCTCTTTATATCCCCTGCCATCTCCCCCACCTTAACAAAAAAAAAAAAAAAAGCCAGCTTTGAAGCGCCGCCGCTCCTTCACTGTTGCATATAAGATCCATGGGAGAAGTCGAAGAGACGACGAGTATTAAGCTTTTTGGGACAGTGATCCTAAAGGTGCAGAATAAAGATTCCCTAGAAGAGGAGGAGACGGCTGCGGCAGCGGCGATGCCACTTGAATGTCCGAGATGCAAGAGCAGGGAGACCAAGTTCTGCTACTTCAATAATTACAACATGAACCAACCGCGGCACTTGTGCAAGGTTTGCCACAGGTACTGGACGGCCGGCGGTGCGCTACGGAACGTCCCCGTGGGCGCAGGACGACGAAGGGGACGCCACGCGCCCAGCAGCGGAGCTGCAGCGACTGCAGCTGCCTGCGTTCTGGGCTACCCATCCTCCACTTCTTTTCGGAACGCCGGGGGGCGGTGGCTGCTGCGGTCGGTCGAGTCGGCGAGGACAAGCTTCGGGTGGGTAAGCGGAGGCGAATCTTGTTGACTTGTGTCTGCTGGTTTGACTCTCTTGTCGTTTATTCTTTTGCTTTTTTGGTTGGGCCGTCGTAGTTGACTTGGTCTATGTAAGATGTAACTGAATTATGTTCCAACATGGCACGTTGGACTATAATTAATTATGGAGTCTAAATAAAATGAATTATCATGTTTTTGCCTTTTAATTGCTTATAAATTTAACCTCTAAAGTAACTGAAAATAATTATGGAGTCTAAATAAAATGAATTATCATGTAAGATGTAACTGAAAATAATTGTGGAGATGCTCTTAATTTATATTTAATTTAATTAATTAGATTCAACTAAAATTAAATTAGATTTGAACATCATTTATTCTCAAGTAAATCAATATTGTTCACGTAAACAATGCATGATTATTATATCCAATGATGGTTGAGCATTATAAACATTCACAACCACCAGACCCTAACACAGGCGCAAACAATATAAAGTTATTACAGCAGCAAATGCTTTAAGAGGGGAGGTTACGCCTCCTATTTTCTCTTGCTAATAATATTAAGCTAGATATTTGAAGGAGTTTAAGATGTACATGCTTCCGTGACCTACAAATGGCAAAGAAGTGAATACAAAGAACAGGATAAAATAGAACTTGGTATATGGGACAAAGTAATAATTAAAACACTTTTTTCTTCTTTCTGCTGTAGTTTTCTTCCAAAAAAAAATATATAGCCTTAAAGTTGCATCATAGTTGATAATTCTCAAATGTTGCCCTAATTGTGTTGAAGATGCACTATTGAAAAAGATACCTTAGTTGAGTCAACTTTCCATGAAGAGAAGATAAACAAACTGGAGAGAGGTTTTAGCTAAAGAAGTTCGAGATGAGGAGAAGAAGAAAGGTTAACTCTTACACTATGTTTACTTGGATAGATGGATTGTGCAAAGAAATGAAAAAAAAAAGAAGAAAAGGAAAAATATATAGATAGAATATGTTATAAGTTTTCCTTTCTTATATTTACTTGGAATGAAAGATAGTTTAAAGTATTGATATATACATTTCAATTTTTATTTTTATCACTCATATTATATAAATACTATTAATATCATAAAATTATTAATACTATTTAAAATAATAAAAATTACTAAATATTATTAAATACCATAAAATTATTAAATTAGTACTATTAAAAATCATAAAATTAGAATATCATATAATTTTCTTAAAAATTTTATCATAATTTCTCCTATTTTTTTAGGTGGGAGCCTATATTATTATGCACAAGTATCAACACGCAAATTATTCATAACTTAGGTAACACATAAAAATTCAACTAACCACATATTATTATACCTATAAACACATTATTAACAAAAGTAACCATTCACAGCATATAAGCAAAGTTTTAGAATATCCAAATGTTAAACACCAATTACATAAGACAAAAGTACCAAATTAAACATTCGACCAAGTCAAATATTAGTACCCAACACTAGTATCCAAAATAAGTGGTTACAACAACAACGAATACTTGATCATACCTTGATGAGATCATCTCATACTTGATCATTAGCCTCAAACATTGGTTTCGTTATTCCATGCTATACCACTTTTATTCTTAAACATCTCATGACACGTGTTGAAGTTATTTTTTAGAGTCTTTATCCGATTTTTCAGATGATCTTTTATTACAGGAATACCAAATATAAGGCCACATATCAATAACATGTTTTTGTAAGTAGCTAAGGTAAATGTACTATCTACTCTAAAACCTCTAGCTTGCTGCTCTAGTATTGCATCAATGAATATATTATCCACTTCTTCTGTCCACTTGAAAATTTCTCTCCTTGAGTTGTCGTTGCTCTTTGTTTTTTTTACTCATCTTACATTGCAATAAAAATATTTGAGTTAAGTTGTAGAATAAGCATGTGACATGATATGAGAAACAAAAAGAAGCATATGACATGATATGAGAAACAAAAAGAGCATATGATGTGAACACTAGCAATATCAAAACCACACAAGGTACTCAAAGTTTAATACATCATTGTTCTAGTAGTAACAATACCACACATAACCACACAAGGTGCTTCATAATACATTGTCATTCCACATGGCATGTGCCATTTCTTCTCTCATTAGAACCCACTTTCTTTACATCCTCATCAACTCTTTCCATACTTGGTGTCTCTTGAATTGTTGGATTTGCTAACTCCCTGTCAACTTTATCAATGACGTCTTCAATGGTATCAACACCCATTAAGTAGTTGTATAAAACAACATACTAGGATTATACCAATATGTGTCTTATTATGACAGGAGGGTTCAGTTCCACTAGCTATGATTGGAAATCTTTTTTTCAACACAACAAAAGCTCTCTTAATAACATTATGAGCTGAGCATGACGATAGTTCAAAAGCTCTTTTGCATTATCTAGAGTAGGTTTTGAATATTCTTTTAGGTGATACTGAACTTCTCTATAAGGTGTAATAAGATAACTTTTAATTCTGAACCCAGCATCACCTAGATAGAATTTTCCTCTAACAATAATATGTAATTTAGTAAGAAATTGAAAGACTAATAAAATGTAAAAGTACAAATTCAGCTATAGACAAATATTTACCTTCTAGAATGTTTAAGCTATCAAATCTATTGAGAGTATCCTTTAATATCCGTGAATTAAAAGTTGTTCCCTCCCATGCAGGCAAGACATATGTAAATTTCATGTTGAATGAACATGATGCCAACACATTTGTTATTGGTCAATCATTTCTCCCCCTATATCTAGCTGCATCCTTACAAGAGCCTCTTACAATGCTATTGAATAACATACTTTAAAATAAGGATAGAATCTAGTCGTATTGTATATCTTGGGAGTATCTTCTGTCCCATCAGGTTGTTTGATAAAGCAATCGTGCAGGCTATTAATAGCTCTCAACACCTCATGAAAATAACGACTATTACTCCTAAGGGAACGATGAAAGAAAAAAAATAAAATTCTCTGTTCTCCACATTATGTGAAATCAAATATAAGAACTTTGTGATTTTTTCTTCTGTGCTAGAGTTTCTAGTATCTTTGACTAGATTTGAGTCACGTAATAGCTCACGTAAATTAATAAAAACATTTTTGCTCATTGTCAATATGCTATGACATATTTGATTAGAGCTAGTTAATGTTTTTAAAATATCTCTTTGCTTGTATTCTTTAGATTCATTATAGTCTAGTAATAGCTTATCAACATATGATAAGCGTGAGAAGACAACTAGAATCTGGTCTAATTGTGTAACATAATAACTAGCTAGATCTACAAGATGAGATTGCCTAATGAGGAAGTTGAGAAGTATAATAGATCTCTTGTCTTTCTTACTTATATGAGTCATTTTAATAAAACCTATAAATGAAAACAATATAGATGAATTAGAGGCAAAACTTGAATTAGCAAAGACATTAAAGATTACATGAATATTAAGGAAATAATAAACTATAGAATTTAAGAACAAGAAGTTAAATTCCACTTAATCTACTAAGGATAAACAAGCAACTAGCTAGCTGTATTCGGTATGTAATTGAAGTTGTAATTATCAGGCTGTATCAGGATAAACAAATCAAGCCTTTGAATTGATAAATTACACTGAATCTATAAAAAGGGAAAACTTCACATGTTGCTGGAAACAAATCAAACCGTATAATTAAACATGTAATGATTTATGGTTCTATGGAAATATGCAATGAGCTTTCTTTGTTCCTTTATTTGTCCAGTTGAATCATTAGCAAAAAATTTAAACAATCATGGCTAATTCACAAAAAATTAATGACAGTGAGATGAAGGTGGAGGCATTTGGAGGTTTCAATCGGAGAGGGAAAAGAGTGGCAGTGGAGATGGAAGGTAAACGACACAGGGAGGCGACACGGCGACGACCAGAGATGAAAAAGAATGGTAAACCCTAACCTTGGATGGGAGCGTTCACAGCTTGGAAGGTCGAGCAGGAGGAAGTAGGTTGAGTGGCGAGGAAGCAGGTCGAGTGGCAAGAGTTAAACGACGAGGAAGCGTGACGAGCGGCACGGAAGTGCATCAAGCAGTGAGGAAGGGCGTCGAGCGGGGTGGAAAGGCATCGATGGCGAGCGTCAGCGACGAGGAAACTTTTCGAGTGACAGGAAGCTTTCGAGCGTCAGTGACGAGGAAATTTTTTGAGCGGTATCAAACGAAGAGAGAGGGTTTAGGGTAACAATATGAATTCGAGTGTCTATTTATTTTTTAGCTTGATTTGGGCGGATCATGAAATGGTGAAAAATGAATAAATTTTTTATCGTGTAATTTTTTTTGTCATTTTCCATCCGTTCTAATAAACGATAGAAAAATTACTTTTCCATTCTTTCCCCCCTATTTTCCTTCCAAGTAAGGAGGAGGGGTAAGCGATTAGCAACTACTAGGGGCAAGGGAGTCGATTACTCCTTGTCTATATACACATTAAGTAAAAAAAATTAAGCATTGATGACTGATTGCTAGGTGGTCTTCCTTCCATACGAAGCTTGGGGAGCTTCCTTCTCTTCAAAATTTGAATTTTTGCAAAAGGATGGATGTAGTCTTTTCTTCTCCTAGCTGAAGATGCTTGGAATATCCTTTGTATCAACTAGGATGTGGGTGATCTTTCCTTCTTAGTGTGTGAACGAGTTGCTTAGAGAAGTTTGAATTTTGAATTCCTTCCTTATTGCTTCAGACTGCTAGAATGGCGATGAGGTTTCCTTTGCTTTCCATAAATTTTGGATCTTGATTGAGGCTTGATTGACTTCCCTTGATGTAGGTGCACTTACTTTGATTGATTGCATGTGGTGGTCTAATCTCCATAAAGGGTTCGCAGCTAACATTCTTGGAAATATAGTTGGAGTCATTTTTATCAGAAGTCTTCCCTTCAGCTGGGTTTGAAGCAGAATTTCCTTTACGGGAGCTAACTTAGTGCAGTGAGTGAGCTCGCTAGTTGAACACTTGAAGAGCTAACCTATAACTTGTTAAATGCAAGATAGAATCCCATGTACTAATCCTACTATAAATGTCCTACCATAAATACATGAGTTACAATTTAGATTTCAGGAGTGGATGTTTGCATGATTTGTAGTGCACAACTGAAGACATCCTTGGACTTAGTGCTAAATCTACTTTTATTGTAGTGCCAAAAAGATGACACAAAATAGGAACACACGCCACAAATTGAGTGCAACACAATGTTAGCAGCTTCCAACATCAAATAAGTAGAGTTACAGCTAATCTCAACATATAGACAAACACGATGTTGGGATTTATTTATTTCTTTTTCAACACAAGCCTTGAACTTTTGTAATCTTATAGGAGTAGATCATACTTATTTGATAGTTGAATGTATTCTACTAATCATCCAATTCATCTTTGACTATTAAACTCTAAATATAGGTAGTACAATGCATTTGTAAATGTTTAGCTTGCAAGACACTACTTTCTAATTATTAAATCTTTTTTTTTTTTTTTTTGCAAAAGAGCAATGCCTAGATTATTTGAGCTTGCATTATCAACGTTCATAGTTAAAACTTTGTCTATTCCCCAATTAAGTAAGCATCTTTCAATTGCTCACCCAATTACAATACTCACATAGCTGAAAACTAGACTAAAATTGATGATCTGCAATTGACAACTTTCAAATAAAATGTGCATTTTGATAAGAAGTCCATGTATTAGTGATAAGTCAAATACGTGATGACAATTTACTAAAAACTAATTTCAACTCTTTTTTTCGATGAAAAGCTCATAGCAATCTCTGATGATTGTTGAATGTGAAGGAATTGCAAATCTTGGTTGCATGAATCTACAAAAAAAATTATGAAATTCTTCTTGTTCAACAAACTTAAAAGGCAACTCATCAATAATAATCATTTTAGCAAATACTTTTCCACAATTTCCTTGATTAAAAGTGTGAGCAACAACTATATGCTTACTAGCATTGCTCTCGTCTTTACTATTTGGTTGAGTGGCTTAATTCACTATTTCTAGGGTCTTTTGTCACTTATCTATATTAAAAGGATATATTTTGCATCTATCCAAATGATTTATGATGCCGCTAGTACCATTTGATATAACATAACGAATAGAAAGTATGACAATAGTTACACGTAGCTTTTTTTTTTATCTTTCTTCTCACTCGTAATCTTAACAAAGTGATCCTAAACCCATGATGGTTTTCTACTAGGGTTAGAGCCACTAACCTTTGATTGAGAAGCAATGTCTTTTTGCTAATGACTAACTTTGATCAAATGATGGAATAGAGATAGGTGTGCTCCCACTTCTCCTAGTCTTAACTTTTGAAATAGTCTCTCTAGTACTCTCCATCTACTAAGAAATAATGCACAAAATTGGAAAAATATTAAATAGGAATAAATTTTATTAGCAACACATAATCAAGGGAGAAAATCATTCACACTTTATAGTAACATATGATATTAAAATGTAATCTAATTCTAATAGAGGCTAAAATGTTATATGTTTCATAATTTATATGATTATTTATTTATTAGCAATTTATAAGCTTGGTTAGAAGGCAAGTACAATGGTAAACTATAAGCTTAATTAGAAGTTGAAGCTTGGACCTTGATTGGAAGCCAACCAAGGGAGTAAGTGTCACTGTGTGTTGGTGGAAAGCACCAAGCCAGAAGGCTGATTCTAAATTCTGAAGGGATAGACTTAAAGGAGTGAAAGGTGAAGTCATGAAGGGGACTAGTGGCAGAGGGAGCATTAGGATTTAGGGTAACAGCATAGGTGACTCTAGACTAAACGAGAAAAGGGATTAAGGGGAGCAGGTCTAGCAAATAAACAAACCGGTCCAACAAGATATCTAAATAGAAATAATATTTAACATACATATATATTTATATAGTAGTTAGGCTAGTTAATTGGTGGTTCAGTTGGGTGTTGAACTAGTTTGAAACAAAAATAGTGATATCCCTAAAAGAACCAACCCAAGGCTGAACTACTAAGTCTGGTTAACCGTTCACCCAATTTGGTTTAGTTGGTTAATTGTAGTTCAACAAATATTTGATTTTTTGTACACCCCTATCCGTTATGTAGATAGAAGGCTCACTAAAGAGTAAATCAATAATGCTTGTAGAGTTAGAGCACCATTGAGAATGCTCACTGTCATCTACAGATGTTTTCTTGGAAGGCAAGCGTAAGACGCCCACTAGATGTTCCAATTGTTTAGAGACATTAAATCTATACTAGGAAGCAATATTGCCGCAATGAATGCTTTGCCAATAATAGATTGAATGAGAGCTTGTTCTCTAATGGATGATTAGAGGTTAGATTTGGAAAGATAAGTCTAATTTTCTAGGAATTGACTCTTGAATCTTTAAGAACGTTTTGCGATCAAGTGAGATCTAATACAAATAATATAGACGGTTGATTTAATAAATCGAATTAAAATAGATTTACCTAGTTGGATTGAACTTTGTGTTGGTTTGTATCATTGGATGGGATGTGATTTGCTCGGGTGGCTCACTAAATTAGATTGATTTAGGTGCTGAGCCACATGAGTTGAACTAGTTCAATTGGGCTAGTAAGGGTTTAGTGGCTCGTCACAAAATGACATTAGACTGTTGTCTTCTTCGATCATGAGCAGTTGCGGTCACCCAAATAGGGAATTGGTTGACTGGTTGTCCAATATTTGGTCGGTGATGAGGAAGTGGTGAAAGAGTGGTGTTGAGATAAAACCTTTGAAGGGTTATATAAAAAGGTATAAGTACATGAAAATAATATTTTATTTGTTATTTACTATATATAAATAATATTATTTTTAATATTTTCAAGTCTAATTGTTACCGATTCTAATGTAAACATTAACTATTTTGTCAAACCTCTACCACCACTTTTTTGGAGATATAAATTAAATATAATTCTTATGAAATGATGTAGAACTCATCCATGCAATCGAATAAGATAATGCGACTTTCTAATTCTACAATATTGAGAAATCTACAAGACATTTTTACAATCGAAGCTAATCTTTAAATAACATTGCAAAAATTCATAACTTTAAATAGGGAAGAATACTAGAGGCATAGAGGTGCTTGGTGTAAAATCATGTAAGTTACCCCTAGTATATGTGTGTTAACCTTTTTCTGTTTCTTTGTTTAACCATGGCATGTGTCATAGGATGTAATTCTTAAGACAAGCGAAATATCTAAAATTAATGCACTTAAAGCATGTCTAGAATCCCTTTTGCTTATGAGTATCCAAGGTGTCAGGCCTGGGTCAGGCCGGTTCGGCCCAAGCCCAAAGCAGAGCCCAAATCAGGGGGGAATTAGGTCAACGGGGTATTTTGACCCCGAGTGCTCTCAGCGCAGCGGCCGCACGTAAACTCAGCCGCGCACAACGCGAGCGCAAGCTCGTCGCCGCCGCGAGACGCGGTCGACAACGCGACAGACGTGGAGCTCGGACGCGGTTACAGCGGCGAGGAAAGCAGAGACGACATCGGCGGAAGAAGCGGACGCACGTGGTGAACGCGTTCGCAGGCGGCGGACGCGGACGCGCGAAGCTCGCACGCCCAAAATAGACGTCGAGGCGGCGGCTGTGGCGTTAAAAGGAGAGCACAGGCGATCTTCATCTAGATCTGCGACCACCGAGCTTGAGAGGGCTACCGGCCAGGGGCTGACGGCGAGAGGAACATAGCGACTGTAACCGGCTACGACCGGCGAGGGAGGGGAGAGGGCTACCGGCCAGGGGCCGACGACGAGAGGAGCTGTAGTTTTCTGGGAATAAAACGCATTCTTCCGTCGATCCCTGTTCTCCCCTGTTTCTGAGTTCGTGACGCTATTTCTCATCGTCTTCGGCGAGGTTCCCGGCAGCGCAGCCGTCGGCGGAGGACGGTGATCCGCGAGCGCAGGCGGCGCTCGGCTTCGGACGAACGAGGAAGACGACGCGAGTTTCGAACGCGTCGGGCGTTCGAAACGAGGAAGACGACGCGAGTTTCGAACGCGTCGGGCGTTCGAAACGAGGAAGACGACGCGAGTTTCGAACGCGTCGGGCGTTCGAAACGAGGCAGAGGTCAACGGTCAAAGGCATAAACGAAATCGATTCGATTTCGAATTCGGCGGCTGACGTCGGCACGACGCCAGCAACAAATTTAATCGACGCGGCAGAAATCAAATTTAGACGCTGACGTCAGGCGGACGTCAGCGATTCGATTTGATCCGACGAAGTCGACGTTGACTGGTCAAAATCGTTGACCAGAGAAGGTATTTGAATTGGGATTTGATTTTCCTAAATTAGGGTTAGGGTTTTCTCCGTGCGAATTGTATTTTGGGGATAAAAATTAATCGGGGTAATTAGGGTTTCTAATTTCGGGTCGGAAACCCTAGAGTGAGTTGCGTTCTGGTATTCCGCCGGACGGCCCTGAGACAACGGATAAGCGCTGTTTTCAGGCCGATCCGACCGGGGCGTGACAACAGGTATCAGAGCAGGCAAACGTGTTCCAGCAAACACGGCACCTTCAGCTTCACCCTCGAAGGTGAGGAAAGGTTTGAAGTTCCAGAAAATCACCCATACTGCTAGAGGAGCGTCAGAGGACGCCCGGCCCAGGCAGGATAAAGGAAAAGCCAAGAAGACGGCTGATCCTGAGGAGATGGTGAACCAGGGTGATCGCATCGCTCAGATCGAGCAGGTGCTCGGTTTGGTTAGTGGTGGAGGCAATGGGATGATTCAACAGGTGGAAAACCTTCAGAAGACTGTGGAGGATCAGAAATTGCTGATCGAGCAGCAGAGGTTGCAAATCGAGCAGCAGAGGTTGCAGATCGAGCAACAGAGGTTGCAGATCGAGGTCATACAACAGACCGTGGAGGGTCTGATCCATCTACCAGGAGAGATGGCTCGCATGAAGGAAGACATGCACGCTGAAGTTAGGGTACTGCGCCTAGCCCTAGCGCAAGTATCGCAATCAGCATCGGCACCGGTGGAGCAGGAGGCTCCCAAACCGAGGATGCGCGTGCCAGACCCAGCGACGTTCGGGGGGGCTCGATCGTCCAGAGAGGTCGAAAACTTTATCTGGGATATGGAACAACTGTTTTCAGCTAACCATATTTCTGCAGGAGATCGGGTGCAGGTGTGCATCGCCTATCTCACAGGCGACGCGAAACTTTGGTGGCGAACCAAAGTCGGCTCTACCTCAGGGACTACTAGCTGGACTTGGGAGACTTTTCATGAGGAACTACGGCGGCAGTTTCTTCCCGGAAACTCGGCGGACCAGGCGCGTGGCAAACTGGATCGGCTGAGGCATACAGGCTCGATCCAGGAGTACGTCAGGGCTTTCTCCACTTTGATGCTGGAGCTTCCAGGCATGGCAGAGGACGACAGGAGGTATTTCTTCCTTTGGGGCCTTCAGCCATGGGCAGAAACGGAGGTCCGACGTCGCGAGCCGGTTGACTGGAGGGCGGCTGCGGCAGTGGCTGAATCTCTGGTGGATAACAGAAGTTTCAAACCAACACCACCAAAGAAATCCAGGACACCACCAAAGCGCGGCTCTCTGCGCGGCTCCCCATGGACACCGCCGGGAGCTAGAGTTCCAGAGAGGGGTAGACCAATCTACCGGCAGAACAAGGGTTCACCGGGACGACGGGAGCAAAAGCCACAGGGTTGCTTTTGGTGCGGCGGTCCTCACTGGGTAAAGGATTGTCCTAGCAAGCAAAAGCTCATGGCGATAGCGGCACAGGATCCAACCGAGGAAGCCGAGGAAACCGAGCAACCGCGGATTGGATCACTACAGGTAGTTCCACACGCTGCCACGGGAGCGCAGCAGTGTCGGATCGGGGCGTTGAGGATCGGAGCGATGGTTCTGCAGGATACGCCCGTTAGAGACATCGAGGGCGATGTCCAAATTGGGCGGGGGAGAATTGTCAGGCCTGGGTTAGGCCGGTTCGGCCCAAGCCCAAAGCGGAGCCCAAATCAGGGGGGAATCAGGTCAACGGGGTATTTTGACCCCGAGTGCTCTCAGCGCAGCGGCCGCACGTAAAACTCAACCGCGCACAACGCGAGCGCAAGCTCGTCGCCGTCGCGAGATGCGGTCGACAACGCGACGGACGCGGTTACAGCGGCGAGGAAAGCAGAGACGACATCGGCGAAAGAAGCGGACGCGCGTGGTGAACGCGTTCGCAGGCGGCGGACGCGGACGCGCGAAGCTCGCACGCCCAAAATAGACGTCGAGGCGGCGGCTGTGGCGTTAAAAGGAGAACACAGGCAATCTTCATCCAGATCTGCGACCACCGAGCTTGAGAGGGCTACCGGCCAGGGGCCGACGGCGAGAGGAACATAGCGACTGTAACCGGCTACGACCGGCGAGGGAGGGGAGAGGGCTACTGGCCAGGGGCCGACGACGAGAGGAGCTGTAGTTTTCTGGGAATAAAACGCATTCTTCCGTCGATCCCTGTTCTCCCCTGTTTCTGAGTTCGTGACACTATTTAGGCAGAGGTCAACGGTCAAAGGCATAAACGAAATCGATTCGATTTCGAATTCGGCGGCTGACGTCGACACGACGCCAGCAACAAATTTAATCGACGCGGCAGAAATCAAATTCAGACGCTGACGTCAGGCGGACGTCAGCGATTCAATTTGATCCGGCGAAGTCGACGTTGACTGGTCAAAATCGTTGACCAGAGAAGGTATTTGAATTGGGATTTGATTTTCCTAAATTAGGGTTAGGGTTTTCTCCGTGCGAATTGTATTTTGGGGATAAAAATTAATCGGGGTAATTAGGATTTCTAATTTCGGATCGGAAACCCTAGAGTGAGTTGCGTTCTGGTATTCCACCGGACGGCCCTGAAACAACGGATAAGCGCTGTTTTCAGGCCGATCCGACCGGAGCGTGACACAAGGGATGAAAATACACTTTTCCTATATTTGTGGGTCCATTGATCATCTTTATATAAATATCCATTATAGTCTTTTCTTTGTCAATTTTGAATTGTCCAAGTATATTATTCAGAAAGAGCTATTGTGGCCTGGTCTTTTCATAGGATTCATTTGATCACATTATGCTTACTGATCAACGTCCCGTGCCATTACAATTTCTACAAGTGATCTGAGATAAAACCAAAAGTCAAACCTGCAGACTTGTTACGCTGTCGTTGCTTCCGTCAAAGTAAACAAAAAAAAAAAAAAAAAAGCCCACACCACAACTTCAAACCTTCAGAAACATAACACAGTTCTACTCCCTCGCAGCAATTTCATCAAACACTTGGTCCTTACAGGGCAATAAGCACGGTAAGGACCAGGCTTACAAGATATGCGAGCCAAGTGCGCTTCCCCGCCGCGGAGCCGGAGAGCCCCCACACTCTGACATCGTCCACCACCGGTCCGCAGAGCGAGCTGTGGTCGTCGCTCCTGGTGTTGTAGTACACGCTGTAGAAGGCGATTCGCGTGCGCTCAGCCCGCGCCGTGAATGTGATGTTTGCCGGCATGCTGGTGGCGTTGCCCATTGGCGCATAGTGGAAGTTCTGTGCCTGGTCTCCGGCGAAAGCCATCACTGCCAGCGGCGCCTGGCACGAGTCCCCGGCAGCGCCGACCGTGAATGTGAGGCTGTACTGCTTCTCGGGCGCGGTCTCCACCATCTGCGAGATGATCCCCTCCTTTCCAGAGAGCAGCTCGACAGCGCGCTTCCCCTGGGGCACGGCGAAGTGGTAGGAGTCGATGTAGCGAACGGCGCGGTTGGACTCCACGAGCCAGCCGGGGAGGGCGGTCATCTCCTCCTCGAGGTTGGTCGGGAGGAGCACGCCGAGGCTGGCGTTGGGGAACATCCACGGGCCCTCCTCGAAGTCGCCGTTGACGACGGCGTTGTCTTGGGGGCGGTCGGGGTTGAAGAGCTTCTTGATGGCGATGTTGTCGAGGATGGGGCCGCAGGTGGGGTCGTCCTCCATGCCTGGGTTCTTGAAGCTCAGGCGCGAGTCGGCGCCGTCGTCGGCTAGGGCCTGGAACGCCCAGGCGTAGGCATCCCAGCCCTCGACGCTGTACAGCGTCTGCAGGTCCACCGTTGACGATGACGGCCAGACCGAGATGTTGAGTGACTCCAGCTGTGCGCAGGTCCGCGCGGCGCTGAATGTCACCGCGTACGACGTCCCTTTATCCAGCTGCAGCGCTTGGGAGATCTCTGCGTCGTTCCCCAGCCGCACCGCGTGCTCCCCTGCTCAATTCACTAATTAGCGCCTCCCTACCATGAGAGAGAGAGAGCAGAGCAATGGCGATGACAAACTGATTACTACCTTGGGGGACTATAAGAATCATTCCGCCTTGCTTTTGACCGGACTCGACGAGCTCCACGGTGCCATTGATGGTCCAGCCAGGGAGGGAGGTGACTCCTTCGCCCAGGCCATTGCTGGCGGCCCCGCCAGAGGGCACTGTCTCGAAATCGCCGTTGTAAATCAAACCTAGGCATGCATCACGGCCATTATTTACATTTGACCAATTATTCATTGGTGAAGACGAAAGACAGTGGTGCGTGGTTGTGAATCTGATCAAAGAGCAGACAAGCATGGGCACGACACATGAGTTAGTGGAACAAAAAGATAGCCTCGGAAGATGTCCACTCGAGCCACGACAAGAAGCCAGAGCTCAAGGCTGTTTACCTCGATTGGCGTCTCAACTTTTGTTCTAAGCACTGTGTGGTCAAGAATAAGGTGGCGCCAAGTAAAAACCTAACGAGATAAAAAAGCTTGCCCTCTTTCGAGTTTAGCTGCCAGCTAGCAATTTAATTTGAGATGGTCCATCTCTTATTCTCTTTATTACGCTTCTTACAAGTAAACGGAAATTGGGGGTAGTACACAAGTCGTATAATTACTGCAAATGAAATCGAATTGAGTACATGCCTCTCACGCGCAACACAGCGAAGCAGCAGGACAGTCAGGTCACTGCCCTAGGTTGTCCAAAGATGTTGATTTCCGAGTTAACCAATCTACAGCTACCATTATCAAGCCACCAAAGTGACGAAAAAGTGAAGGAGGACAAAAGAAAAAGAAGCGCCTCCCTAATTTCATCTGCTTTCTGCACACAGGAGTGGATAAGTAACGGTGATGGGCACGCGGGAGCTGAAACAATCAAGCAGCTGATGGCTGATGCCACCGGCGAACGAATTTATTGGAGCACTAAAAGAAAATCTTTCAAATATAAGATATTGCAAAACCATAACTGGTAAATACTCCCACTGGAGCTCTTCTGCCCATGGCTCTTGAAAATGTATTCTGCTTGCTCGACAAAGGTGATAATCTATGTTATCATAATCTAGAAATATATACTTGACAAAGGTGATAAGTGTGAATTGCCCGAGGTTTCTGTGGTTGGGGCCACGGACGCAATACGTCAAGGCCCCCAGTAAAGTCGCGATTCGAATTTAGCAAAAGCAAAAGGCTGATAAGGTCAATAAAGGGTCAACACACATCTCATGTTGGCACCAGGAGCCATGGCATCCTCGCTTCGACTCTCCAAAATGATTAATTTATGGAGACGATGACTCGATTGAAATTGGAGCAGCTAAATAGCATGACTAAGACTCAGCACTCAGCACTCTTTTATTATAATAGCATGGTCAGCTTTTCTTTACAGGGAAATTTGCCCTTTTAAGAAGCCAAGACTAAAGCATCAATAATCTTCTCAGAGCAGTCTGGGAAGAAGAAGAGGAGAGAATGGCACCGATCGACAGGGATTTTGCGACTTAGCTAGTTAGTTTCCAGTATTCTACAACTAATCTACCAAGTGTAAGCACATAGAAATGGAGGGGAAGAGAGATGTACCATCTTCAAGAGCTGCAGAACCGCACTGATTAACGAGGAGGAGCAACACATTGAGAAGCGCAACTAATCTACCAAGTGTAAGCACATAGACATGGAGGGGAAGAGAGATGTACCATCTTCAAGAGCTGCAGAACCGCACTGATTAACGAGGAGGAGCAACACATTGAGAAGCGCAAGACAAGCGACGGCAGATGGATCCATCTAATCTATGGAGGAAGCAATGACAGCGCAGGATTGTAGCCTTAGGGCTAAGCTTTGCCCTTTTGCTCTTAAGAGAGAGGACACACAAAACGCTGCTGGAGTGTGAGAGTAGCCGCTCACTTGGCCACTGCTATTGCTTACCCTTATAGCCTTTGATTCCATTTCTTTTGGCACTATGTCGCCTATATTATTATTATTTTTCTAAGAGCAAAGTACGGAGCCTTCTTTTTGTTTGCCCCCTTTTCGTTTTCTAATTTCTAATGTGAAAGGGAACCGCAGGAAACGAGAGAGAAAATAATGTTTAATAAACGTAACTTGTTGCCTTTGGAAAAAAAATATATTTAATAAAAATCGCGCAAAAGAGAAGGACTAGTTTATAATTTTGAGAAATCCTATTTTGTCAATATAATAATTTGAAATGTTTTGTAAAATAAATATTCATTTATTCCGCGTCTAGCGTAACCGTAACCAGGCGAATGCACTTACTCTGACACAGCTGTAAAAAGTGGGAATACTTTATTATTTTTGTTTTTTGAAATTCCGAAATCGCCCTTGAAGAAGTTAATTTATTTGAAATGGGCTTAGATTATTGAGATAAACATACTTGATATTATAAAAAATCAAATGAAAAATCTCTCAAAGTAACTGCTTTGTTTGAGTGTGGCAACAAGCTATGCACGGCATGTCAAGTATCTATAAAACTAATGCTGTGGCCCATGCAGATATCCATTTCATTTAAAATTGAAATGGGTTTGCTGAGAATTCGTGAACAGATGACAGTGGAAAAGTAAATATTTTAATTATATTCCCGTGCAGTTTAGCTTGTACTGAAAGCAATCTCTCGCAGCAGGACAACTTTAGTAAATTTGGGATTAAACCTCATTTATTAAAGGAGAAAAAAAAAAAGAATGCAATTGTTTTGTCTAGGTCTGTGTGTAGGAGAAGTAGGAAGATGATGATCTATAAACACTCACTGCTCCTCTTTCGGCAGGCCATGGGATCCACAATTATTAATTATTATGTGGTGGTGGATGCCATTAATTATTTTCCTTACTATTCTTTATTTTTGGAGCCGTGTAAAATAAATATTTGAGCATAATGCAGCATCTCGTAGACTGGAACTAGTGCTCAAAGTCAAATGCAGCATCTCTATGCTTCAAGCATAATAATATTAATATTATTATTATTACTATTATTATATTCATATTTATACAAGAATAGATTTTTGTTAGTAGCACAATTGTTTCCATAAATATTTTATAAAAATCACTAGTATATATGATATGAAAATTTGACCAAAAAATATATCATTATACCTACTGTGATGCTCCAGGGATTTAGCACAAATCCCAAAGCATACCGAGATGGAGTGATGGCGGGACCCCTCGTCATCAGCCGTGTTGGACGACTCGGGTGTGCGATCGTGTCACTGAGGCTGACACAAGTCCACAAGGCGAGGGTCGAGTCAAACCACGGAGTGTGGGTACACACGTGGATGTGGGCTTTCACTCGACCCATAGACCCCGTATCCTCTCGCACGAGCTTGCGAGCGTGTGCATCGAAGAGGGTCAACTGTGGGGCGATTCTGAGGTCTAATCGACCCCGAACCGGCACTGAACCGCCCTTCCGGGCTGAACCGAACCGGTTGAGCAGGTTCAGACCGCTACAGTGATCACGCACGCGAAAGGGGAGAAATTCCCCTGTTTCTCGTGCTCGCTGGAATCACTGCCGTCCGTCGTCGATTCCGACCAGCTAGAGGCGCCTCGCCGGATTTGGAAGGTGGCCGGAGGTGCGGGCTGGCGTGGCGACGGAGTTTGAAGGCTGGGACTCCTACGTGGACGAGCCTAGGGCAGATTTTCGGATCCGCCCCGGTGGAAGCGAGATCTCCGGCCAATCACCGGCGGAGATCGCGGCTGCGTGGCGACGAAGATGGAAATCCATCTTCGTCGAGGGGAGGTCGCAATCAAGCGGAATAGGGCGCTTGTGCGAGGTCTGGCGACGACGAATTCTCGGCGAGATCTAGATCTGAAAACAGAGTCTGCTTCTTCTTCGTCGACGACGAGGCTCCGGCCACGGACTCGTCGGCAAGGGCTCTTAGATCAACTCACCGGTGCTCTGAGGTAAGGAAGGGTTCATCTCTTCCGGCGTTGGCAGCCAGATGCGGGAGTGCGATCGGATTTTTCGATCGCTGGTTCCACGCAGCCACAGCTTCCATTGGGTTCAATTTCTCGTCGGCGGCGGCTTCTCCGGCGACAATACTCCGGCGGCGACTTCTCCGTTCACGGACGACCAGATCCCGACCCGCCGGTGCAGCTCCGGTGGCCGGACGGTGACGGACGGGAGAGGGGATCATTCCCCTGTTTCAGCCGAAGTCTCGGCGCTGGTTCGGACGCGAGCGGGAAGAGGGAGAAGGAGGTTTTGTGGGCGTGTTCGCGCGCGCGTCTCGCTTCGTCTCCGATCGGACTTTCCGACGCAGCTTCTCGGAGGATCTCGGTGGGCTCGGCTCGTGGAGTGGTGGCACGCTACAAGGGTAAACCCTCCCCGGATCTATCGTGTGTAGTGGTAGTAGGACGGTTTTCTCGTGTGTAGTGGATAGAGACTTTACCGCCGTCCGGACTTCGTGTGGCTTTTCGTCCGGACGGTTCTTTGCATTATCTGTGTTCGCATATGTGTAGTGCGGATTTGTGACTGTTTGCAGGTGCTTGCTTGTATGCTCACTGCAAAGTCTTGGACGTGTGTGCCGGCACCCTTGAAGGTGTTCGCCACCGTCCCCTTGTGATTGATTGAGGCCGCGCCGGTGCCTATCTCGGCTGTGTAGAGAAAGGAGCACGGGTTGAGGGAATTTCTGTGAGTGCAAAGTGTTTTGGAGAGTCTCCATCACTTTGACACAGTTGAGAGATTTGTATTCGTGTCCGAGGGGCGGTATTCATACCGAACCCTTCGCACACGTGGTATGAGAACTTGTAAAGTGCTGGGCCAGCTTCCGCAACGCGACCCTAATCGGTCGCGGGCCACTCTAGTGTAGGGCTGAGATCTCCGTGAGGGGATCTGCCGGTTGTGGTTAAATTTATTATTAAAAAAATAAATTTGCCCATAACACCTACTATGTGTCGTATATTGCGAACACTATGTTCAAGGTGTTTTTGTTTCCTCTTTATAAAAAAATCAATTATTTTTGCATCACCACGGAAATTGAGTTTAATAAAATTTTTAATTCACAAGTCTGCCGCGAATAAAAGTTTTAAGCAGAACCGGTTGGCCCCATCCACCATCCCAATTGGGATGGTGGATGGGGCCTGCCCCCTTTTTTAACATTTTTCCAGCTGCCACTATGTGAATTGCAAATTTCGACCAAGCAACATTACAATTTTCAAGCAAAATTAATTTAGGGTGCATTTTTACTAATGCTATAGTTTCGACCAACTTTATCCCATACTGGAGGGCTCTGCATGGGCGGTTAACCGAACTAGTTGACCAAGTCAACCGATTAACCAAACCATTTGGTTCAGTAAAAACTGTGAATCATTCCCAAACCGGCAAACGGTTACCCAGCCAACCGGTTAATCGGTCATAAATTTTTTTCTTTAAATTCTCTCATTTGACTGGATAACCGAATCGGTTAACCGCTAGTTTTTCGGTTAACCGCCGGTTAACCGGTTCAATTAATTACATAAATATAATTATTTTAATATAAAATATATTATATACCGGTTCGATCGGTTAACCGGCGGTTCGGTCAAGTGCCGAACCGTAACCGAACCGGTAACCGTTGGAACCGCCGAAAAACCGACCGGTTAAGGAATCGTCGGTTCGATTAACCGGAAAACCGGTTCGATTCAGTTCGGTTAACCGCGGTTCGACGGTTCCAACAGTTTTCTTGCACACCCCTACCCATAAAGGTTCTATCTTACTCTATAAAAGTTATACCTTATTTTTGACATGTTACACCTTATTTAAGAAAGGTTTTACCTTATTTTAGACAAGTTCCACCTTATTTTAGAGAGATTTTTCCTTATCCTATAGAGGTTCTACCTAATTCCACAGAGATTTTATCTTATTTCAAAGAGGTTTTACTATATCCTATAAATGTTATATACCTTATTTTATAGAGGTTATACTTTATTTTTGGCATATTATACCTTATTTTAGAAATATTTTATCTTAGTTTTGATAGATTCCATCTTATTTTTGACAAGTTCTATCTTATTTTTGATATGTTCTACCTTATTTTAGAGAGGTTCTACTTTATCTAATAGAGGTTCTACCTTAATTATATATAGGTTCTACCTTATTTTAGCCTATTTCCACCTTATTTCAGAGATGTTCTATCTTATCACATATAGGTTCTACTTTATCCCATAGAGGTTCTACCTTATTCTATAAAGGTTCTATCTCATTCTATAAAGATTCTACTTTATTTCAGATAGATTTTATCTTATCATATAGAGATTCTACCTTATTCTATAGATGTTCTACCTTATTTCATATAGGTTTTACCTTATGCCATAGAAGTTTCACTACAGTACATAAAGGTTCTATTATTTCAAAGAGGTTCTACCTTATTAGAGAGGTTCTATATTGAATAAGGTAGGTTCTACATTGTAAGATAATATAATTATTAAATTCAATTATCTTATAAAATAATCTGTATAAAAATACAATTGTTTCCATACACATTTGTTAAAGAACATCTCAAAAATACAAACATCACCAACTTTTATCTTAGATACTTCACACATAGTCATTTGGCTACAGCAAGGGAGCAAATCTCAAAACAAGAGTGAGGAAGTCCAACAAACAAGGGAGCAAAGCGGAGAGGCTGGTGAGCGTGGATGGCATTTGACAAGTAAGGAACCAAAGCAAGAAGCTCCAATGAGCATGGGAGGAAAGCAAAGAGGTCCAACGAGTGCTGACGGCGTTCGACGAGCAATAGAGCAAATCTCAAAGCAAGAACGGAGAGATCCAGCGAGGTTGACGGTGTTCAGCGAGCAAGGGAGCAAAGTGGGGGAGGTCCAACGAGCACTGAGGGAGAAAGCAATGGTAGCAAGCAATATGAAAGGAGGGAGACTAGAAATAGGGTTTTATTTTTTTTATTCTCTTTATTACTACTTTGATATCTATGAGTATAATCGTAGTAGACCCTGCTTAACTAAACTTTAGTGGGGAGGCCGCATAGAAAACACAACCCCAACCCAAAAATCTACGTGGCAAGGCGACAATCCGAACCTATCATAAAATCTAAAAGAAGGAACAAAAATTAGTTATGTCTAAAAGAAGAGAACAAGAAGTTATCATAAAATCTACATGGTCATAGCATTGAACACAAGAGAACAAGAAGCTTCCCACGTTTCAGCGTTCAGATGATTAAGGAGTCATGTCTAAAAGAAGGAACAAAAATTAGTTATAGAGACGCAAGTGTAAAAAAATTAGGAGTTACCCTGATGCACTGAAGTGCGATTTAATTCCTTCTAGTAGGGTAAATGAGAAGTTACAAAACCTGGATCCTAAGAGATTATCCACTCCTCCAAGCCATAAGACACTCGCAACTATCTAAGGTGAGCTTTCACTCTCTAAGCAAGCTAGTTTCTACTTCTTCCTAGCCCTCTTTTTATAAGCTAGGGGGTTGGAAGTCACAACAATTACATGACAAGGTAGTTGTAATATTTTAACTACCTTAACAACTAAAGTGGTTGCATAGGCTTGACTGGGCTTGTGCCTAGGCTGGGCCTTATTAGGCCGAATAGGCTATTTACACCATCTTTGAGCATATCATGATGGAGTAGTAGAATCGGCTAATGGCTCCTACACCGAATTTGATAGTTGATTATTACAGTGGGTTGGATGGGGCTCTTCAATGCATCGTGGAAGCAATGATATAGGTTGAATGAGCTCCGCATGAGCTGAAGAAGCGCCAACTATCGCCATGTACCTCTCAAGAGGCTACCTTGAATGCTATGATTAGTATAGGGCCTTCGAAATAGGCCGTTCTAGCTTTTTTGGAGCAGCCGCGGGCAGGCCATGATATACGTCATGTCCATGATATTTTCTAGGTTTTTTTTTGCATACTGCCTGGGCTTTACAACCAGGTTGTGATCTTCGTCTTGTGTGGGAGGGACTTTCACTACTTCAACATCCTTCTCAACCTTGGAGTGTACATTGATTTTCCTTCTTGGATTTCGTGATAACTCGCCTTCCAAGAAGTTTTACCTTAACCAAATCTTTCCAAAAGCCAAATGGGTGAATCTTAGCCACGAATAACTTGTCCCGAAGGCCTTGGCCTTACTCTAATCAAATTATCCTAATACATAGATGATAATGCGTCCCACCTCTCTTCATAGTGGTTAATAATGACTCAAAACATAAATTTGTATTGCTTTACCCACCCATTTACTTCACTCCCCTTTATTAGCCAAACGATGTGTGCACACAAGGGTCATCTTGACCCACCAATAGAAGCCTTTTTAGTTAGTAGCCTTAATCTTGAAATCAGGATGTGTGCGCACAAGGGTCATCTTTACCCACCAATGGGAGCCTCTTTAGTTAGTAGCCTGAATCTAGAAATCGAACTAATGATGTAGGAATTTTATATACCATGAATTATTACCATGATCATTGAATCTTGTTTGAGTTGGTAATAAATTATTCTAATATTTTTGTGCCAATCATTGGCTACATTGTTGAGAATTTTGTAACTTGGTGTCCAACATGTCTAGGTAACATCTTCAAAGGTGCAACTTGATATCCCAAAGAAACATCAATAGGAGCATCTTCATTTGGAGGGGTTTCATCTTTTGGTTAGGCAAAGGGAAAAAGTTTCATTAAGCCCTTCCCTTCTTAATGATAGATGACACTTGATGAATCACAAGATAATTGCCTCTCTATTTGTCGTCAATAGTTACATGGGACACCTCAACATTCAAGCAAGAAAAGATTTAAAGGTCACATGTGTTGAGATGTAACAAGGTTTCATGTGCCTCTTCTGAAGATGATTTCCATACCTTTCATGCATAGAAACCCTTTCTAAATGCTACAAGCCCTCAAATGTTCAAAGAGTACTGAAAATCAGTAAAGGGAATCAATACAAGCTTTTCCCAATGCCATATGCTTAAGGATCAAGGAAATTTCACCTCTCACATGTGTACAACAATAGAAAAACCATAATGAATTCTCAAAGTTATTTGTAAGGCAGCAAATACATTCCAGTAGCGTGTCCCCGTTTTGAAGATTAAATATGTTTGTGGCTCATAAAGGAGCTTATCTCGGAAAAGTCTGCTACTTACTTGAGTTCAAGCGTCTGATGGCTATTGAAGAAGAAAAGGAGTTTAAAAGTCATGAAGTTATATTGAGTTTATGCAATAGAGAACGGCCTTTTTGAAACATGATACTAGTGTGAACTAATTTCTCTTTGTTTATCTGAACAAGCATCATATTTCTTTAGTTTTCTCTTATCAGTCTATCTCTTCCCATCTTCCTCGTCGTGAAACCATCCACACTTCCCGCCCTCGACTCTCACAACGATCTCAACACCAAGCAAACCATTCTCTTCTGAAATCCTTGTTCAAAAAAAAAAAAAAAAAAGAAGGAGATCAACTTGCTCTTATCATGCAACTCAAATGATCAAATTCTTCTCAAACCACTCCAAGAAAAAGTCTCTTCTTGAAGTTCCAACAAATGCCAGCATCATGGAGAACCTGTTCAAGCTTCTTCTTCCAAAGCCTCAAGAGTCCAAGAAATGACAATTAGTTTTGTAATAAATGACTAGTGCGGAGTTATACATGCAGCTAGTGAAGATGAAGGCAGCTATAAAGTAGAGCGAAATGTCAATTAATTTTGTGCAATGTGATTAGGGACCGGTGGAGACTTAATAAATGAAGTATTCAAAGGGGGAAGAACATGTTTTGGAATAAATTAATTGGCATCTTAAAACTAAAGCTTACTTGCACATGTCGTTAAGCGTAAATGAAGGATTTCTCAACCAATTTTTATAGTTAAAAAGGAAAGAAATGCAATTTGTAAGTCACATGGAACATTCTACAAACGTTCTGTTGAAAGAATGGGACACTCATAATGCTCAGCCAATTGAATGTTGGCTAAAAGTATTGTTAAGATAGATTGAGTCATTATCTCTAAAGGATTATTTTATTTACATTCTAACAACATTGAATTGGTTGGCTATTTAATAGAAAAAGGGTACATGGAGTTGTCTTTAAGGTATGTTGCATTCACTTGGTCATTATCAAAGGAACAAGAAAATATGACCCTTGACACCTAAAGCCAAACACATTGCGATATTCTTGTGTGTCATAATAAATGACTTAAAAAAATCTAGTGCATAATGAAAGAAGCAAGCACATACAAATGAGCATGATCAAGAATGTGAAACTAATTCATGTAAAGTCGAAAGAGCAAGTTAGTGATATTTTCATGAAGCCGTAAGGACTTCATCTTTTCACGAAATTTGAGACAACTAGGTTTGGTGGTTGCAAAAGAAATTATGTAGGGGAGTGTTTTAAAAAACTTTAAAATTAATTGTCTTTGAAACTTAAATAACAAGGATAAGCTTGGGATTAAACATTTTTTAGAATGAAGAATATGTAATTTGAAAATATTAAAATCTCATTAAATATTATGTTAATTTATTACACTTTTGTAGGAGCCCTTGTAAAGAGAGGCAATAATGGTGATTGTTTTTTGGTGTAAAAAACCTAAAATTGATGAAAATATCATTACACATTTGTACATGGAGCAAGTAAAATGCTAGTATGAAGCAACAATGTACTATTAATACATGGACGTGCATGAAATCACAGGAAACGCAGATTGATTGTTCTTGTCACTCGATCATCACAAACACAAGTAGCAGCAATTCTTTTGCAGATGAAATTGTTTTTGAAGGAAAAAGAAAAAGCTTAATTTGATGGGTCAGCTGGGCAATTCCTGGCAGAAGCAGGTTCGGCAGTGGAAGCAGGATTCATGTCATGGAAATTTTGCTGCTGCTGATAAATTTGTCTCAGTCTCTCAATCTCTTTCTTCAAGGCTTCTTGATGTGCTGCGTCCATCCAGGTGCACACAGAATCATATTTTGCATGTTAATTAAGATGTTTGATTAAATGACGTACCATCTTTAAAGATGTTGTCCTGGGCGAGTGCTGCGATGCGCTGCTTGAGATGGCTGTTGCCCATCGTCAGAATGGACCTCTGCTGATCAAGAAACGCCACCCGTGGAGACAAACATGATATTTCACTCTACATGGTTGACTCGTTAATGTCAACCAATCGTTCAATTAACGGAGACAAAGATGTGCAGAGGAGAAGACGTACCTGCAAACAAGTCACGCTGCGCTCCAGCTCGGAAATGTACTGCAGCTTTCGCACTCGAGACCTCTGCGCCGACTGTCTGTTTGCTATGATCCTAATTTTAACCAAGAATCAATTTCTCATTCAAGTTGGGAGTGTTGGTGGCATCGCAATCGAATTATTAGTTGATTATGTTTGGCCTGACCTCTTCACTCTCCTGGGGTCGTCGACTGGCTCGGATCCAGCGGCCGGCGCCGGCACCACCGTCTCCACCGCTACCTCCTCGGGCTCCGTCTTGCGTGCGCTCTGCGCTTCCTCGGTATTCGCAGCCCCTGCTGCCGCCGGCTGGGTTGCCTGATCCAGGCGCTTGTCGTCCCCGTTGATGCTGTTGTGGTCAGACGGCGTGGACGGCGCCGGCACGTCGTCGGAGAACATGGACATGAGGTGTTCGTCATCTAGCCGGTCAAAGTCGTCGACGAGGGGCGGCGCATCGAGGAAGGCGACAGAGTCGCTGGCGGAGCGGCGGTGGTGGCCGCGCCGCGCGGCAGAGAAGTCAAGGAATTCGTCAACCCAGGAGTGTAGTTGGGAAGCGCCGGCGGGGAGGAAATGGTGGGGTGGCAGTGAAGTGGCGGCATGGGGATAGAGAGCAAAGTGAGGCCAGTTGGTAGACATGGTATTTGGCGCCTTGGGAGGTTGTAGCTGTCTCTGATTTCTGTATATATAATATAATTAATGAAGGTGAGATTGAGGTGAGTAGATAAATTGGACAGCGAATACGTGCTGTGGGAAATGTTGGCGAAGCAGCTGCATGGCCTGACTGCACAATGGCATGTGTGTCTTGTAAAATTTTAGTAGCATTGAGGTGGGCGTTCAATGATTTATGCTGTGAGTTGGGAAGGACATGGAGAGGTGAAGAAGAGAGGGAGGCACATGAACATGATGGAGGGAGACAGCTAGCAACAGCTTGAGAATTGAGCTGAACGGCGTTGCAGGAAATTAAGAAAGAAGCAGGCGCAGGCTGGAGTTGGATTTCATCTTCAAGTGCTGGAATCAGCGACCACGTGCTGGTGATGTGACGCGACCACGTGCTGGTGATGTGATGCGACCTTTTGCTGCCTCTGCTTAATCAAATCTCAAAGCTCACTTGGTACTAATTGATTGTTCCGCGCTGCACTCACCAAGTTGTTGACTTGCTAAAGCAGACATGATCGAGCTCTGGGTTGCATTTGCATGGCACATTATTGGCCTGATGTGAGTTTGACAAGCGAACCAATCTGTGCGAATTTAATTTAAAAGTCTTGCTTGGTGGTGGTGGGAATGGGATCTTGTGTGTTTAGTAAAAAGAATTGTTTTTTTTTTAAAAAAAAAAAAAAAAAAAAGGGAAAAGAGATAGGAATGTGCATATGTGCTAGCTAGCTCTATGCCTCTTATCTAGTTGTAGAATTGAATGAATGATGGCATGTGCACATTGTGCAGTGGTGGCTCCTCTCTTTGTCCCTGACATCACATGCGGATGCTGCCGGCTGTATGCGTGGCCCCTCTTATTTCCAACTTTTTCTTTCCTCCTTGGCTTCTCCCCCTTTCCTTTGTCTATTTATTGCTTTGTCTTCTTTTTCATCTGCTCCCCCTTTTCTCTGCCCCAACCTCCGAAACTTATTGTATATATAAACTAAACTTATTGTATGTATGGATTAATGGACTCACCACCATAATTATACGGAGCCCAAATAAGAGGCCCATGGTCAAATTCCCAATCACATGCGCCGGAGCCCAAATAAGAGGCCCATGGTCAAATTCCCAATCACATGCGCGCGGACTCAGGATATCATGAATGCTCATACTCAAGATGAAGTGAAGTGGACACAAAGCAAAGAGCATTGAAATCTTAATGTGCTCCTTGGCAATCACATTTGGAACAAAGACACATGAATCAGCAACATGTTCCTCAAGTACTATCTATTTTCATAGGAGGAATTTTTTCTTTAAAGTCGAGTTTTATTAGACATGTCCGATTGCTGTGCAGCCCAACTGCAAAGGAAGCTGTAGCCATAATGACAAATCTTACAGCCACAAGCTATAATGTTTAATACTATAAAAAAAATAATGTTTAATACTATAAAAAAAATATTAAATATTATTAATTACGATTGGTATTAATTATAATGAAATACTTAAAAATTTATACAAATATAAAATTAAAAAAATACTGAAAAACTATACCATAATGGCCAAGCAAGAAGATACAAGCAATATATAGATGATGTGATCAGAATTTTAGTATCCAGCCACGATCATTCTTCTACGAGTTATTAATTTTGGAGATGTCTCACCAAGTAATTGAAAAATAGAGAGATACGCTTCATTCTCGTAATCAAAAATAAACATCAAAATTAAATGCTTAATAGATCTACACATATTCATGCTCTCAATTTAAAGCTTCTGATAACATTTCTAAAATATGCAGATTTCATTGCAATCAATCGTAATGTTAACACAGATTCAATCACCACTGTGCATTGTCGATTAACCAAAATCACAGCTCCCAGGCATGGCATCTTGGATGTTTTGCTCATAAGATAAATAAAAACATAAATTAACGGAATATAATAATTTTAAAGCTCTCATGACATCTTTAAACATTTTGTTCGTAAGAACAATGGAAACATAAACAACTAGATATAACAACTTCATATCTTTCAAGCATGAAACTAAGATTACAACAAGAATTCCGCTGCTCCCGGACATGACATCTTTAACAAGGGAAAAAAATAAAGAACATGCATTACTTATCAATGACAACTAATCCACAAGGAAGAGAATCAATAGGTTTTGATGACCAATTGAATAAAAGAACATAAAACAACATACACCATAAAAGATTTGATACATAAAAAATATTACAATGAACAATAGCCAATCCATAAAGATTGTATACAATGATCAACCACCAATTGAATAACAGAATGTAAAAAAATATATACCATAATATATTTTATAAAATAACCAATTGCCAATCCAAAGCCTACGAAAACAAACCAAATCTTTAATCCACACCAATCCACAAGTCTTACAAAATAGCTTAGCATGTGTCTCATCAAAATTACATCCTCAAAACCTAGTAAGTCTAAAATAGGCATAGCACAAAACAACATGCACAAAATAGTTTAGTTATCTAACAACTCTTTAAGAACTTCTAATCTAACTTCTTCCAAGCATAGGAGAACATTTAGATTTATTCTTATTGCTACCTAGAAGCACATAAGCACAGACTATTCGATGATGCGGCACCCCAATTTTTTTCAACTCTTCATATATATCCATTTTGGTGCCTGCATTCACCTCATTTTCTTGTGCAATTTGTTTATCTACCGTTTTATTTGCATGTTTCTTTGTTTATAATTTCTTAAAGCTGTTCATTAGTATCATCCAACTTGGACATAGCCACTTCTTGAAGTGAGATTGAAGAATATTTTCTCTTGCTATTATTGTCTAGTGTAAAGTCTTCAACATTTGCTCTATTAGGTGGAGGCTATGATATCTCAAGTGGATAAGTTTCATCAACTTTTTTAAATGATGTGTCATGTTTAGGTTCAGGAGTTAGTAGACTATCATCAACTTGACTGATTTAACTCCACATCTTCACGAATTCATTGCATGTGTGACGGAGTCATGGAAGCCTATGGTTGTGACCCAACACCCTTAGGAGACACTTGAGAAGCTTCTACATAGCCTCAGGAAGACCCCCCCCCCCACAAATTTTTAGCCGAAACAGAGGTTTCTGCAGCCCAAACAGAGGATTCTATAGCCCAAACAGAGATTTCTGCTAGTTTTCCAGCCAAAATTACAACCTGTGAAAAATATTACACCCCCGGTGTAAAAGCCTTTGCCCAGGAACTGTCCAAAATTACAGCCTGTGAAAAACATCATACCCCAGGTATAAACTACCCACTATGCCCAAAACATTCAGCCAGTTTTCCAGCCGAAATTATAGCCTGTAAAAAAATATTACACCCCCGGTGTAAAATGCCCAGTGTGCCTAGAAACTTCTGCCAGTTTTCCAGCCAAAATTATAGCCTGTGAAAAATATTACACCCTCGATGTAAAAGCCTCTGCCCAAATTTCAACCGAACTTATGGCCTGTAAAAAAATTACACCTCTGCCGTAATTTGCCCAGAAGTGCACAAAAAACTACGAAGCCTCTGCCCAAATTTCACCTAAAATTATGGTCTGCAAAAAAAATTACACCCCTGCCGTAATTTGCCCAGCAGTGCAGAAAAGCTCCGTTCAGCATGCCGTTCGACACTCGCAGCGTTCCTCACATCCTCCAGACCGATATGTAGGGATTCTCAGTCCGTCTACTGCCTCCACGGAGTCCCTCCATCATATTCCCATGGCGAATCTTCCCTGAGGACCACCGCAAGAGCTCCCAACCGACCGTTATCACAACCGGGTCCTCAACTCGACCCACAAGACCGCTAACAACGTCCAAAACTAGCCCACGATCAGCAAGATTTTGTTGCTTCATTGCGGCTTACTCCAAAATGGTTTAGTGGATAAACTCGGCCCGGACAATGGCCTAGGAATTCCAGCCCATGCGCCAGGCCTATCAGCATATTCCCTGCAGGAAGTTGGTACTTTGCTTTTCAGTTTGTTAGAGGGCATCTTGACCCTCTGACGGAGTCATTGAGCCACCTTGGGATGCTCCCACTACCTCTGAAGACACTTGGGAAGCTCCTACAGGGCCTGATGAAGGAACCCACAAATTTTCAGTGCAAACGGAGGCTTCTGTCGATTTTTAGCCTCAAATTACGGCACGTAATGGAGATTACGACACTGCCATAAAACCTGCAGCCCAGAGTTCCAAGGATTCTGCCGATTTTTAGCCTAGAATTACAACACGTAAGAAGGATTACGGCCCCGCCGTAAAAGCTGTGCCAAGTACCAAAGTTTCTGCCGACATTCCGCCCATAATTACGACCTGTGAAGAAGGTTACAGCCCTGCCATAAAAGTGGCCCCGAGCCCAGAAGTCTCTGCCGAATTTCAGCCCACTATTATGGCCCGTAATATTGGTTACGGCTCTTCCGTAAAAGTTGCACCGAGCTCAGATAGTTTTGCCGTTTTTCAGCCTCAAATTACAGCCAGCCCTAGAAAATACGGCCCTGCCGTCGACGGTCCTGCTAGCCTATCTCCCATAATTACAGCCTGTAATAAATGTTACGGCCCTGCCATAATTTGCTCCAAGGTGCAGAAAAGTACCGTTCCACCCACCATGCAACGCTCGCAGCGTTCTTCACATCCTCCGGATTGATATGTGGGGATTCTAAGCCCTACCTCCACAGAATCCATTCAGCCCATCCCCATGACAAATCTTCCCTGAGGGCCTCCACAAGAAGCTACAGCTGACCGCTATCACAACTGGGTCCTCAACACGGCTCAAGAGAACGCTAACAATGTCCAGAACCAGCCCACGATCAGTAAGTTTTGTTGCTTCGTAGCCGCTTGGTCTGAGATGGTCTAGCACAATAACCGCGGTCCAGACAATGACTGCAAAGGAAGACCCAGGCGCCTGCACCCTACCAGCTTGAGCCTCCACCAACCACAGATTCCCTGCCTGTGGTAGTTATCTGTTGCTACTTCTTTGTTTGTTAGGGGCATCTTGACCCCCTTTTTCTTTGTTAAAGCGTGGTTGGCCTGTGCAACAACCCTCAGGTGCTTTGTGTGTGACCCCTCATCCTTCTTGTTCTATAAAAGAGGGCTAAGGCTAGGTTTGTTTTCAGCTTTGTTGTAGTAGACACCTTCCCCCACGTGAAGGTCTAGGTCCAGCAAACTCCGAGAGATCCGCCTGTGGTTCCTCTCGTTCCTTCTTGTACTTGGTTTCCTGCTTTCAATCAAAATACCCGGAGTGTTATAACCTTAATTTAGAAATAGAAATTAAGAAATTTATTTTTGAAATTTTTATGATTTTCTGGAATTTTTCGGAATTTTTAAAAGGTTAAAAATTAAGTTTTTTATAAAAAGTATACATTTGCGCTCGCGGGGGCTCGAACCGCGGTCGCGCGTATCGCAACGACGGCGTCTAACCAGCGTGGCAAATTGTGTTTTCTAATATAATATCGGATTTGATATTTTTATATTAGATTTAAATTTAAATTGGGGCGACGAGTGAACTCGTCGTCTTCCCCGATTTTTTTGGCGATTTGATCGCCGCCGCGTTCTCGCCGTAGGGAACGCGTTTTGCCTCTATATAAGAGGGCTTCTGCTCTCGTGGCTTCGATTCGAACTCTGGAATATCTTCACCCCTCGACGCGCCGCCAGGAAGGAGGAATCGGGCTCAAACTCGTCGCCGGAGTTCGAGCGGCGCCGCCTCATCTTCCAGCCATCCAGCGCCTTCATCGACGGCGATTTTTGTGTTCTGGGCTACGATACATCGTCGTAGCAAGGTATGTAAGCTTTTGTGAAGTTTTAGTGAAGTTTCGTTTCGGTTTGGGTATGTTTTGTGTATCGACGGCGGCGGCGCCACCGTCGATACCCGCTGTCGCTTCGGAAGCTTCGACCGTGGGTCGAAACCTCACCGAAGCTGGTCGTAGAGCCCCGCCTCGTCGTCTGGAGTCTACTGGAGAAGTTTTGCGGTGATCCGAGCTTCAACGCGCCCTCGGGAGCTCGCCGGCGCAAGCAGCGGACGCAAGTCCGGCGGCCTTGCGCGGCGGCGGTCGGGCGGCGCGGGCGACGACCGGTTTGTTTTGATTTTAGGGTTTGGGTTCGGTTTATTTTGAAATAAACCATCGGCTGTTTTGAAATCGAATTGAACCGGACCGAACGGTTCAATTCCAGTTTCGGGTCAGTAATGGAATTTTGACCGGTTCGACCCTGATTCGGTCGAATCCAGGCCGGTTCAGGTAGCCGTTGGAAAGATAATTAAATTTCACATCTAATGGTAATCTTTATAGCTTTAGATTAGTTTTATATTTTTGTGTAATTTAAGTTAGAAGTTTCGGTTTAACTTGGTTCAGGGTGAATTTGAGCGGTTTAGTGCAATTCTGTCCGGTTCAGTGGGTTTTAGGTTCGGTTCATATGATCTAAGAGTGGTTCTCTAAGTTTAGGGTTCTGTTCTACATGTTGGTAGTTTTGGTTTCCAAGTTAGAATAATTATTAATAGAGTTCATGTATAAATTCATGTTTTAGAGTGATTAATCCAATAATCGGCTTGCATCGTGTGATAAACAATTATTGGCTTTTCAAAAAGGATTCAGAATAACAGCGTTCGAGGTAGGAATCTTACCCTACTCCTTTGTTACAGTGTCATGAATTATAGGAATTGTTGTTTGATCCTTTGATTTAATATATGATGCATTTGATAGAATGACACTGGTATCTGATTGCTTCGTCTGCTTGATTTGTTTCTGAATTCCTGTTGACCTCAATTATCTTGTTCATTGGTCATATTCTATTTCTGTGTGCATGATTAACAAACCTGTTTTGAGATATCTGATATATATTGGCTTATGAGCCTGGTTGAACAATTGTGTATCTGAGATATTGACGTATAAGTATGTGGAACCGTTGTAAATCTGAGATGATAAAGTCGTGTTATATTTTGACCTCTGACCTGGATGATTTATTCTCCAGTGGCCTGTTTATCTGAGTTATAGTTCTGATTATATCAGACTATCTGAGTTATAGTTCCGACGCGCATCGGACTATCTGAGATGCCGGTACGGCACCGCCAGTTGTCTTAGGACAATACTACGGATGTCAGTGTTGGACGCAACACTCCGGACTGTTTTGGACAGTCGTTCCATTGCATGAGCAACAGTGGAAACACTCTGAAAATGAGTGCGGCTCTTAAGTGAGATCTGCGTGGCCAGCTTGATGATTTGCACGACATTCCTATATTATTTGTATACCGTTGTTTCAGTTATTGTATTATCCTGTTATTTGATTCTCTCACCATGTTTGTTGATTCCTACTTAGCATTTCTGCTAACTCCCTTTGTTTCTCCTCCAGGTACAGAGTTAGCTTCTGGGAGGGATAGAGTAGATAGCAGATACAAGCCCGAGTTGAGATAGTTGTCTTTTGTACTTTATTCGGTTGATAACTTGGTTAGTTGTATTCAGATATTGTGTTGATATTAAATTTGGATTGTTTATTAAATAAAGGTTATGTGATTTTTGTAGTTCTCTGGTTCCTATCAATATTGTTACTCCCTGGGGAACCCTGAGCTAGAAATAGCCGGCTTCCGCCGGGGCGTGACACGGAGAACCTCCATCGGCTTTGGGTTCTTTTCACATCGGCTTGTCTTGACTTGGGCACCTAGCTCCTCTCTCTCGCAGCACGGTGAAGGGTCTTACACGCATGTTGCTTGCTTGCTAAAATTGGCTTTATGAGTAAGGTGAGTAGTTTCCTTTGAAGTAGTCGATCCGTTATTTCTCGTTACATTGGGTTTTTGGGTTTTGCTCAAGTAACATCTCTCACGGATTCTTCTCATCGGCTTTCCTGTGCTTTCTCCGAGTGCACACCTTTTACTTCCCTCGTCTCAAGACCCTCTCATGCTTTCTGCATCATGGTCTCCCCCTCCTTAGCATACTAATTTAAAGACAACCCCTCCTATAGTTCTACTGCGTCACCCTCTTTTAGGAAGTTAAAGGTTGTTGGCTTCTCTAACAACCCTCATGTGCTTGTCATGTGTCTCCCCACCCCTCTTGATCTATAAAAGTGGGCTGAGGGTTTGTGTTTTCTCCAGCTTTGTTGTAGTAGCAACCTTCCCCCACGCGAAGGTCTAGGTCCAGCAAACTACAGGAGACTCGCCTGTGAGTCCTCCCGTTCCTTCCTATGTACTACAATTTTCATTCAATCAAAAGGGCCAGAGCGACACCGAATCGCGTTGGGCTCCTCTTCTTGTTCACTTGTTGTTCTCTTGAGTGTCCTGCAGCTTCTTCCAGCTCTCACCTCCCTTGGCGCCCAGTTGGGAGCGTGCCACTCTCCGTCTCACATTGGGTGTGCGAACACCCTCCCACTCGGAGCGTCGTGAACACCAGTTGTGCATGCATGCAAGGAAATTTGGGTCTACCGTGAGGTTAGTAGTTTCAGTTTAGTAGTGCCTTGGTTTTCTCGGCTCACCAGTATTGCTCAAGTCGCGTCTTAGTGGCACGGTTTCCTCAAGACCCTCTCACGGCTTTTAGCATCATCGTTTCCACCTCCCTAGAGTACAGCTCTAAGGACAACCCCTCCTATCAGTTCCGCTGCATCAGTTTTGGTATCAGAGGCAGGTTGGAGGTAACTCTTGTCTAGCTCTGCCGGTCTCTCCAGTACATTTCATACTGGCTTCTCAGCTTTGTTTTCTGAATACATCCTGCATTTATCATCATCATGACTATTAGATCAGGAGCCCCATACTAAAACCCCCCGACCCAAGTGCTCGTAGCGAGCGAAGAGAGTACTCCACCTAGGGTAGAATCGGTCGAGTCATTGTCCATACGCTTTGAAGCGATGGAAGTGGTGCTTCAGTGCTTTATGACTTCGATCCAGGACCTCACGGACTGTGTAGTGGAACTCCGGTCTAAGCCCACCGAGGGCCGACCCTCGCTTAGTGTTCCCCCTCCGTTGGCCCCACTGCGGATGTATGCCAACGAGTCACCCCGTTTTAACCCCCTTTGCTGATGGATCTGTGCCGGCTGAGGATGTCCCTCCCCCACGACGCCCTGCTCCGCGTAGCCGCCAGAACGATGAGGTCCGCCGGCTCACGCGCGTTGACCCCCCAATCTTTAATGGTAGCCTAGACGCCCACGTCTTCCTTGATTGGGTGGCGGCCGTCGATAACTATTTCGAATGGAGCACCATGTCGAAACACCTTACGGTCAGTTACGTCCATCTCCTATTAACCAGCCCAACTCAATTGTATTGGACGAACGTGGATCGTCAACTCATAGATCAACATCTCCCCCCCCCTTCCCCTTACTCAATGGGAGGAGATGTGCTACCAGCTTAAGGAAAAATATGTTCCCCCCACGCATAGGCAGTGCCTCCTCGATTCCTATTGCGCCATCTCCCAAGGATCCAACACCGTCGACGAGTATCACACTCGCTTTGACGAGCTCGGTATCTGTTGCAGCCTTAAGGAAGACCCTGCGTTCACCCTTTCTCAGTTCCTGAATGACCTCTGTGAGGAGATCCGGTTTGCCTTACCAACCTATGGCCTAGACTCCATCATCCTAGTGCTCCACCATGGCTGAGAGGTTGAGCAGGATTTGCGCTCATGATCACATCGCGCCGAGCCTTTGCCCACGCACCGCCCTATCTATGCGCCTCCGGTGCCGGTCCAACCCCCTCGTACCGAGGTCCCACCACGTTCGAACCACGTTGGCCCTCGCCGACCTCCCCAGGATGCACCCCGTGAGGCACCCCCACCTCGCTTGACTTGGGAGGAAAAGGGCAAGGCGCCCCTTGCCGCCGTCCCTCCGGGCCCCTGTCACCATTGCAATCAGACCAGTCACTTCAACCTGGATTGCCCACGTTGCTCATTACACATCGCACTTGAGCAACGTGACCCACGGCCACCTACGCCTCATGGCCCACCTTCGGCCCAAGAGGTTGGCCCACAATGCTACTTCGACAATGAGTTGAGCCCACCCTAGCGGTCATGCGCTGCACTCTCGTCCACACCCCTCCTTCATCGGAGGACTGGAAACACACGAGTATCTTTTACACTTACATCAAGTGTAATGGTTACTCGTGCAAGATCATGATCAACGGAGGCAGCGGCTTCAACATTGTGTCCAGGTTTGCAGTCACTCGCTTTGGCCTCACCATGGAACCGGACCCCAAGCTGTACTCAATTACTTGGGTCAACACGTCTAGTCTCCCCATCTATTTCGGGGACTACACCGACAAGATATGGTGCGATGTCACCTCCATGGACGTCGCCCATGTTCTCCTTGGTCGCCCATGGCTCTACGACCGGGACATCATCCACTATGGTCACTCAAACACCTATGTCTTCCACCATGGGGGCTGTAAAATCTGCTTGACCCCGGCTCCACCTAAGGAGTTGTGGACCTCCACCTCTAAGGGCATCATGGCCCAATCCACACCTGCATCCACACCGGTCGCCCTTGTGCGGCCCAGCTCCCTTGTCCACGAAGCCCATGAGACTAAGGTCGTCTATGCTCTCATGGTGCGCGAGGTTTCCTACGACCCCCTCCCCCGGCAACCATGGTGCCTGAGGAAGTCGCAGCCCTCTTGACCGAGTTCTCAGACATCTCCCCCGTTGATCTTCCGACCGGCCTCCCACCTGTTCGTGACATCCAGCATGTCATTGACCTTGTCCCTGGGGCATCTTTGCCCAACTTGCCTCACCATCGCCTTAACCCCACGAAGCACGTAGAGCTCAAGAGGCAAGTCGATGACCTCCTCACCAAAGGCTTCATCCGTGAAAGCCTTAGTCCTTGTGCTGTTCCGTCCCTTCTTACACCAAATAAGGATGGTTCTTAGCGAATGTGTATTGATTGCCGAGCAATCAATCGCATCACCATTAAATACCGGTTTCCCATCCCACACCTAGACGACATGCTCGACCTCATTTCAGGGTCATGTTGGTTCAGCTACCACCAAGTACGCATCCGTGAAGGGGATGAGTGGAAAATGGCCTTCAAAACGAAGGACCACCTCTACGAGTGGTTGGTAATACACTTCGGCCTCACCAACGCTCCCTCAACTTTCATGCGTTTGATGAGCCAAGTGTTGAAGCCCTTCATGGGAAAATTCCTTGTCGTCTACTTTGACAATATCCTCATTTACAGCTGGTCCAGTGATGATCACCTTGAACACCTTCGCCTGACTTTTGACGTCTTGCGTAAGGATTACTTTTTCCTTAACGTGAAGAAATGCACTTTTCTGGACACCCAGGTTCAGTTCCTGGGCTTCATAGTGTCTGACCGGGGTCTTATGGTTGACCCCACCAAAATTGAGGCTATTCGGCAATGGCCCGAACCCGAATCCGTCACCGAGGTCCGCAACTTTCTCGGCCTTGTAGCCTTCTACCGCCGGTTCATCAAGGGGATCAGCACCATCACTTCCCCTATGACTGCTTGCACCAAACATGAGGAATTCAATTGGACCCCCGCAGCTAGACGTGCATTCCTAGCCCTAAAGGACAACATAACTTCGGCACTTGTCCTCTGCCTCCCCGACTTCTCGAAGGTTTTCGAGGTCGCCTGCATGCCTCCGGCACGGGCATCGGTGGCACCCGTAGCCAAGAGGGCCACCCGTCTTCTTCTTCAGCGAGAAGCTGAACGAGGTGCGCCAATGTTACTCCACGTATGACAAGGAGTTTTACACAATTGTCTAGCCCCTTCGGCAATGGTGTCAGTACCTCCTCCATATGGAGTTCATCCTATACAGCGACCACCAAGCCCTCTGGTTCCTTAACGCCCAGAAGAAGCTCGCCCCTCACCATGCGAAGTGGGTTGAATTTCTTCAACAGTATATATTTGTGATCAACCACAAGACTAGTAAGGACAACATGCTTGCCGATGCCCTTAGTCGTGTCTACTCCCTCTTGTGCGGTTTGACCGCATCCGTCCCTGCTTAGGACCACATCTGCGATGAGTACACGGATTGTCCCGATTTCGGGTCCACCTTTGCTAGGCTCCTTGCCTCCGACCCACCGGATTTGCCATACCGTCTTCACGATGGTTACCTCATCTGTGGTAACCGTCTGTGCATACCCCGTTCCTCCCTGCGTGTGCACCTCCTGCTTGAGCTCCACGCCGGTGGTGCCTGATGAAGAATGGAAATTAGCCCTAGATCCCTTAGGTATGTAGCTCAAACAAATTACCACCTAAGACAGTCTAACAAAGTAGAGTGGAAGGAATGCACCTAGGGCCCCCTTAAGGGAAGGGGGCCGAACCCCTTCTGGTTTCTTCAGGCAGTAAACTTTGAGTAAACGCCCACAAGGAGTTGTTGATCACGCCTCAATGTCTCTTAGCTCCAGCCTGAGAAAGTCCTTGTTGAGGATGTTGATTGCAGCAATAGAACAGTAACTGTGCGAGGTTGATGGAAGGGGAAGATGGAGTGAATGATGGGACCAACCGGTAGGAAGGGGATTGGGACGATTTAGAGGAGCAAGCTCAACTCTAGGGCAGCAAGCTCAACCCTCAACACACCACAACGCTAACACAAGTTTTCAGTTCAAAGGAAGTTGACTGAAGAGTGCAAGTGTACAAGTGCAAAGCTTGAAACCTTTCCCTCAACGATTACATTTGTGTGACCTTTGGCATTCTCTGGTTGTGCTTTCATTGGCTGTTGGTTGCTGTTTGCTGGATGACTGTGATGATCCTTTTACGCATGTTGAAGAGAAGATATTGTAGCCGTTGGTTGATTTGATGTATTAGCAAAGGTGGCTGACTTGTATTGTTAGGATTGGCTAGCTGGGGCAATGATGTGCTGCTGATGCGATAGATTCTTCTTGGCTTGAAGGCTGATTTGAACTTGGAGCTGAACTTGATTTGTAAGCTGGGCTGAGCTGAACTTGATTTGTATATTGAGCTGAGCTGAACTTGATTTGTAAGCTGGGTTGCTGTTAGGCTGCTCTTGACTGATTTTGACTGATCCATGCCAAGGTCACAATTCGTTGAAGGAACAAGGTGCTTGCATGTGTAATACAAGTGTGCGTAAATCCTAGGCTAGAACATCTTACTACAACCACTAAAAATAAAACAAAGACATCATAAAATAAATCCTAGGCTAGGTTCCTAACTACCAAAACATTAAGGGCTAAAAGTAAAAAGAGTGTGTAACAATATTACAATAATAAGAAGTGCAGGAAATTAACTGATACACCAAAATATGTAGTATATTTTGTATCATTTTAGATATCTTTTCATGCTGAATTGAAGATCTTTTGCTTGTTTTCATGCTAAATTCATCGAATATTGCAAAGTCTACTCCTATTTTGGTTTTTCATGATTTTCAGGCAAAAAGGCACTATTTTGGGCGTTTTCAAGCAAAATCAAACACATGGAAGAATTACCATCATCAAGCGGAAGATACATAAGAAATTTCACACAAATCGAGGCCAGGAACCAAAATACGGCAGTACCGTAAAGGATTTTACGATACCGTATTTTGAGGCTACCGTATTATCAAGAACACGGCCGTATTTTGGAGCTTTTCCAAACAGAAAGATTTTGTGATTTTACAGCACTGCCGTAAAGAATTACACTGCCGTATTTTGGAGCGTCTTCAGAACAGAAACCTTTGCTGAAATTACGGCACTGCCATAAACTTCTACACGGGCCATATTTTCCAGACATATTCCGACCAGAAAGTTAAACCGAAATTACGGCACTGCCGTAAACTAAATTACGGGTCATATTTTCCAGTATTTCCAGAATAGAACACTCAAGCTATTTTACGGCAGTGCCGTGAGATATTACACTGCCGTAATTCCTAGTCAAAACGTGATTTTTACGAGTCCAAATCTTGCGTGAGCCATAACATTTGATCCAGAGGTCCAAATTGAAATCTGAAAGATGTTCTGAACTCGCCTTTAAGAGAAGAAGGTGTACGAAGTGGAACAAAGAATTTTTATCCAGTATAGAGAGAGAAATCAATAGAGAGGTGGCTAGGGTTTGGCCTCGCGCCGAGAGGCGTAGAGGGCACCTCAGGTTGTGATTTTCATGAAAAAGCTTCGCCTGGAGGAGAGGAAGACACCACAGAAGTTTTAGAGCTTTTGGAGTCCGATCGGAGGAGGAATCAACGAAACAGCGGTGACAGCGCTATTCATCAAAGCAAATTACGGCTGTAAAGGATTTTACAGCCGTGCTGTAACGTTATTTCTCCTTTCTTTTTGTTTTCTGATCACTCTAAGACTATTATTTATTGTATCTCTTTTTCCATGCAAGCTTAATACTCTTTTGGGACATGGGGTGTAATCCCCTTAATTTTTAATGATTAGATAATCTTCTTTTTCGTCATGATAACTTTGCCATGATAATTTTGCTCATGTGATAATTATGCTTAGACTCTCTATAAGTCCATGTTACTAATTATGTTTTTAGAGTTTTCGCAATGAGACTGAAAGGTGATTTGCTTGAGAACTTGGACCCCTAGAATTCCATGTTAGGATCCCTTCCTTAGGTTAGATCCAATTTGATCTGTTCTAGTAGATTAATTGCCATGATAATAATATGAATTTATGGATCGAGTCTATTTATCAAACGTGGAGATCTTGCACGAAAGTGAGGATCAGAACGTTGGAGATCCATGAGTAAAACTAGTGTTGAGGCTCGGATGCACGAAAGTGATCCTTGAGCTTCCGCTAGAGATGATCAACCTAGAATTCGGATGCACGAAAGTAATCTTGAGTTCTTTGATTGATGATTTAATTATCTACAGCATTGAGAATAGATCTTGCACGAAAGTGAGGATCAGTTATCTGCATGATTGTCTGCACGAAAGTGAGACAATACCTTTATCAAGTAAATTATGTCTTTGTCATGGTAGAATTAGACTGGCGACCCTTTTATTTATGTCTAGTCATTAGAATCAAGGAGGATGAAACCCTAAGTCCCAATTTATCTCTCTGATTATCTGAGTTCGTGTGTTTTCCATTATTACTTTGCACTAGAATTGGTTCGCTTAGCTAGTAAGAATACCACTATTTGGTACTTAACAATAAGGTCCCTGTGGATTCGATACCTTTCTTTATTACTTCGATAGTTCCGTGCACTTGCAGAAGCCTATCATTAACAAGTTTCACAAAAGTTGGACAAGTTCCAAAGTACCCAAATGACTCAAGTACTCATCCCATACCGAATTGGGGCCTTCTTAATCCTTGTTGATCTTCTTGGGGGTGTCCCTACATCAGTGCCACTGGGCACCATGGCTACGATAAGACCCTCTAATTGGCCGAAGATCATTTCTTTTGGCCCACTCTTCGTAAGGACGCCGATAGGGTCATCCGACACTGTGCCACGTGCCAACGTGCCAAACCTCGGCCTCCCAATACTGGCCTCTACATGCCCTTACCTGTGCCCCCCCGATCCATGGCTCGAGACTAGCATGGACTCCATCCTCAGTTTATGCCGCACGGCCTCGCGCCATGACTCCATCTTCATTGTCGTGGATCGCTTTTCCAAGATGGCACACTTTGTGCCGTGTTCTAAGATGGCCGATGCCTCCCACATTGCGCGTCTCTGTGTCAAAGAGATCGTCCGCCTCCATGGGCTACCCCTAACCATTGTGTTTGACAGCGATAGTCGGTTCATCGGTTATTTCTGGAAGTCCCTTTGGTCCTTACTTGGCACCACGCTCAAGTACTCGTCTGCGTACCACCCGCAAACTGACGGCCAAACGGAGGTCGTGAACCGTAGTTTGGGCAACCTTCTGTGTTGCTTAGCCGGCGATTTTCCATGCCATTGGGTTGACCATCTCCCCATTGGGGAGTTGGCATATAACAGTGCTTTCAACCGGTCTACCGGGTTGAGCCCTTTCCAAGTCTTGCTCGGGCACCAGCCTCGCAAACCCATCGACATGCATAAGGTCCCTACTCCCCCTTCTATCCATGAGTCTGCATATGCATTTACATCCCACATTGCGGGTTTACATGATGAGATTCACTGCTGGATCTTCTTGAGCAATACTCGGTACGCAGCTGAGGCCAACGAGCACCGTAGGCCAGACCATTTTCGAGTGGGTGAGCAAGTGATGGTGCGACTGCACCCTAAGCGAATGAGGGATAGAGCCAACTGGAAATTGCATGCACGTTGCGACGGACACTACACGATTCTGCGAAGGGTTGGTGCGAACACCTACGTCCTCGACCTGCTGGAGGACTCCCTCATTAGCCCTATCTTCAACATCGCTGACCTCCTGCCGTTCCATGCCCCTGCCCTCCGGTGCCATGTCCGACGACATGCCAGCCCCTTCTTCTCTGGAGGAGAATTCTCCCCACCCCGAGGGAACTGACGGAGTCATGAAAGCCTATGGGTGTTGATGTAGGGACATTGCCAAGGAGATCTAAAAGAATCAAGAAGCCCCCGGTCCGCTATGGGATGACCACTTGAATACTTTACCTTGTGAACTTGTCATGATAGCAAACTTGACATTTGTATTTTAACCTTAAGTTTTGGAACTTGTTAAACTTTGTCCATTTCGGTCCAAGCTAGTCTTGATGGTTATGAGACTAGTTGGTGGACAACTTTTGTAACTTAAACATTTGATGCTGTAGTTAGGATGTAGTCTAGGATTTATTTTTAACTCTTGTTTTATTTTGTAGTGATTGTAGTAGGATGTTTAGCCTAGGACTTTATAACACCTGTAATAGCACTTACATGGCACCAAGCTCCCTAATGTTCAAGACCTTGCCACATTTCAGCTAAGAAGACGATTGATGACACCAAAATTCATAGTATATTTTGTGTCATTTCATTGGTCTTTTTGTGTCATATTTATGCTCTTTTGCTTATTTTTAAGCCTAATTTGTCAAATATTGCGGAATTTATATGATTTCTTATTTTTGATGATTTTTAGGAAAAAAGTGCCATATTTTGATGTATTTTAGAAGATTTGAGTACGCCAATGGATTCCAAACATCGAGACGAAGCCGCCCGTCAATTTTCATGCAAATCAGAGCAAGTTTGAAAAATACACCCCTACCGTAATGGAAATTACGGGTGTAATTTTTTGCCCAAAAATACACCACTACCGTAATGATTTTTACGGGCCATAATTTTGGCCCAGAAATCCATGGAAGAAATTACGGTACTGTCGTAAGAAATTCCACAGGCCGTAATTTTGGTCTAGAAATTTACAGAAGAAAATACAGCACAGCCATAATATTTTTCACGGGCTGTAATTTTGACCCAAAAACACACAGAACTAAAATACGGCACAGCCGTAATCAAAATTATGACCGTAATTATGTTTTTAGCCGAGTCTTCCGCGAACACTGAAAAGCCAGATTTTTGCGATGCAATATCTGGAGATCCAGGGCACCAATTGAAAAACTATAAAAATGGGTCTCTTCTATAAATGGAGGAGAAGATTTGAGGATGGGAAGAATCCAATTTCATGAAGAATCGAGGGAGAAATTAGAAAAGGGCACCTATAAGGCGTGGCCTCTCGTCATGAGGTGTAGAGGCCATGTCAGGCCACCAAATTTATAGGAAAGTTTCGCCCAAGGGAGGAGAGGATACTCCAAAAATTTTAGATCGAAAGGAGTTCGATCGAGGGAGAAATCGAAGAAAGAAAATTCAGGCATGAATAGTGTTTCATGACTTTATTGTAGCAGCACTGTTCACGGTACTGTAGCAGTACCGTAGCATCCGAAAATTTGCAAAATTACGGTGGTGTTTCTTCCTTTTTCGAATTCTAATTTATCATGAACTTTTATTGTATTTTTAATTCCATGGTAGTGTAAACTTCTCCTTGGGACATAAGGGTGTAATCCCCTTAATTTCATAATGACTAGATAACTTTTATTTCGTCAGTATAATTTTGATATGATAATTCTGCTTTTGTGATGATTGTCTTTAATTCTCCATAGTTTCATATTATCATCACGTTTTAGAGTTTTCACAATATGGACTGAAATGTGATTTGCTTGAGAACTTGGAACCCTAAAATTAAATATTAGGAACTCATCGTAAGAAATTAGGTTAGTTCTTATTTCTCGATTTTAGAAGTATAATTTCCATGTTGATAATCTGAATCTAGGATTGAGTTACTGTGATAACGTAGGAGGTATTGCAAGAAATTGAGTACTGGAACGTTGGAAAACCTTAAGTAGAACTTGTGTTGAGATTCGGATGCATGAAAGTTATCCTTGAGTTTCCACTTGAGATTATTAACTTAGAATTCGGATGCATGAAAGTGATCCTTGAGTTCTTTGTTGATGATTCACTTTTATTTAACGAATCAAACAGATCCTACACGAAAGTGAGGATTGGTTCTTGTAAACTGTCTGCACGAAAGCGAGATGATTTCCTTATTAAGTGAATTATGTCTTTATCATATTGAAATTAGACTGACGAACATCTATTTATATCTAGTCATGGGAATTAATGTGGATGAAACCCTAGTCCCAATTTTCTTTTCTGATTATCTGCACGCTATTTGATCATTTATTTACATCATATTCGATTTGCTTAGCTAGTGAGAAAACAATTATTTGGTACTTAACAATAAGGTCTCTGTGGTTCGATATCTTTTATTACTTCGAAGTATCCGTGCACTTGCGGACACAACAATGACATCATCAAGCAAGGAGACAACACATTTTAGCTAAGGAGTCAACTTCATCAAGCAAGGAGACAACACATTTCAGCTAAGGAGTCAACATCACCAAGCAAAGCGTTAACTCCAACATCATACTATCGGCCAGCAACTATCAAGCCCAAATCAAGTTACATTTTCAAAGCAGCAACATTATGCCACGTCAAACCTGCCATTACAAGAAATCCAGCATGCGCATCTCCAGCTCAGCCATTATCACCATTCACAGCCACCAATCAAGCTTAAGGAGGAAATCCAAATTCTGAACCAAGTAGAATACCAAAGGTCATCGAAAATGTAAACGTTGGGAGTTTTGGTTTAAAGCCATGTAATTTTACACTGCACGAGTAGATGCCATTTTCTGAGAAAATTTCCAAATTGAGTTAGCGGATGCTGCTTGTTGAGGAAGAGCCTTTGGCCCCTTGTGTTCCTTGAGGGTGAGTCATTGGCCCTTCCATCCCGATCCCCTGAAGGTGAGCCGGAAGGCCCTTCATCCTCATCTTCCTGCCGAATTCCCACTTGCCTAACCTACTTGATTTCCTGGTGCAGCTGAAAGCTGCTGAAGTTTGTGATTGCGTGGAGCCAAAAGGAGCTGAAGTATCACCTCCAGGACCAATTGCTAGGGTCACAACCACAAATTGTTGAGCAGCCGAAGAGGGAACTTGGCCTCCTTACCTAAAGGGGGCCTCAGGTGTCGTCATTCCATCTCCCCTCAGATCTAGAATCACATGAAAACTCCTACTCCCATTAAGAACCTAGCTTATAACTTAAAATCCATCATTAAGGAGCCACATACCTAAGGGATACTCTTGGGCTTAAATCTCATTTTACATCAGTGGTATCAGAGCAATCCTTAGGTGCTCTAGTTTCAATTGCTGTTAACTTTCATCTATGCTGATACAACTTCTGCACTGTCATTATTCGCTGATATTCCTTAGTTCTGATTTCTAGATTTGGCTACTTGGTTTGGGTTTCTTTCTTGCTGCTATGTATGAGCTTGACGACTATTGATATCTATTTCTACATTCCTGAAATTGTGTGTGATTTTTACTGCTGAGTTGGGAAGAGATCTACTTACTAGTTTACTTCTGAAATCTGCCTATGTACTGTAGTTTACCGTTGCATTTTCTAATATTTTCTGAACTAGTCTCGTATACTCACTGTGAACTGAAATTTTCTGAACCTTGCTATGCCAGCATCTGATAGTAGGCTAAATACATCATTTGTATTGCTGAACTACCATCAAACAGCAAGTGCCGATTGTTTACTAACATAATCCGAAATCTGCATACTGTCGCATTTCATATCTGTTGTACTGTAGCTTACCAATTGGGATTATCCGATCATCCACTGAATATTGCACTGTGTGATACCTTGGCTGTTCACGACTCCTATTTGCTATCATCCTGTATAATAATCACATTAGTAACACACTTGTGATCATCAGCTCTAGTCTCTGATTTCAAGCTAGCTGTTATATCTCATTCTACTTGCTTGCATCGGTTCCTTACTTGGTATTTATCTGTTTCTAGCTTGCTGTACTTGTCTACTATTACAACTTACTTGCTTATCAATCGAGTGTGTAGACTTGAACTTAACACCATGGTGCGCACTAGGAATAACCCTCTGACTAATGAACCCGAGTAAGACCCTACCACTATGGCTGATGTAGTGACCATGTTAACTGAGTTGAAAAAAATCCATGGACACCTTTAACCTAAGAGTGGGACACCTAGAGTCTATTTCTAAGCACAACTCAACCCAACCTAATACTGAACCTAATTTTCGCATAAAGGCGACCCAACATCAACCCATGCCTTCTCCTAGAGGACCAAATGAACACAATTGGGGGGAGGGCACTAGTAGGAGTCACCAGGGAAATAGAACCGTCCCCAGACCCGAGACCCAATACCAAGCTTATAATCCAAGGAGACCCATACCCACTAGTGATGAACCTCTAGCTGAAGAACCATTTGGTAGAACTCTTAACTACACTAGAGAAGATGATGAGATGTCTAGAACTATTAGGCTTATTCCACCTATCTTTGAGGGGGGTCTAGACACACAAGAATTTCTGAATTGGCAAGCTAGTGTTGAGCAATACTTTGAGTGGGGAAGGATACCAGACACTAGGAAGGTTCAATGTGTTAAGTTTCTCTTGAGAGGGTCTGCCCAAATGTATTGGAACAATGTAGAGGTTAAACTAGCTAGGAGCGGTATACCACCCATTACCACTTGGAATGATATGAAATGGAAATTAAGAGAGAAGTATGTGTCCCCTAATTATAGACAAAGGATTTATGATTAGCTCTCTAGATTGGTTCAAGGTAATGATACTGCTGCCGAATATGTGAGAAAATTCGAGGATCTCTTGATTAAATGTGATCTACATGAGGATCAATGGCTAACATTGAATTGATTTAAAGGAGGTTTGAGGGCTGATATTACGAGGGCTTTAATACACCATAGATGTGAGAACCTACAAGAAGCCCATCACTTTGTCATGGACATTGAATATGATTTGTAACAAATGAGAGTCACTCAACCTAAGACCAACACCCCTACTGCGTCAATTCCAATCAATCCCAATCCATTACCAGCTAAGGCACCCATAGTGGATGGTAATCCTAGAGATAAGAGGCCTACAAACCCACCTAGCAACAAGCTTACTTGCTACAAGTGTTCTCAGCCAGGCCATATTGCTAAGGATTGCCCCAAAAAAGCTTTGCTCATAGAAGAGATTGAGGAGGATGAAACTGAAGGGGGGGGGGGGGGGAGTGGAAAATGTGTCATATGCTCCTAAATATAATAGTGAGGAAGAACCCCCTTCTACCATGACCATTGTGAGGTGTACTTACATTAAAAATGCTCCTACTGAAGATTGGAAAAGAACCAGTCTCTTCTATACTTATACCCAGTGCAATGAGAAGGTGTGTAAGATCATCATACATAGTGGAAGCAGCTTCAATGTCATATCCAAATAAGCTGTAAGTAAGTTCGGTCTAGAACAAGAAAAGCACCCTAAACCTTATAGCATCTCTAGGGTTGACAAAACAAGTATTCCTATGACATTTAGATGCATGGTACCCCTAAAACTAGCCACCTACCAAGGAAGTATTTGGTGTGATGTGACGAAAATGGACGTGGCTGATGTCTTACTTGGTCGGCCATGGCTATATGATCTTGACGTCACTCACTATGGAAGGAGTAATACGTATGAGTTCATGGCTGAAAACAAAAAGATCACCCTTATTCCTAGTTTACCACGGGAACTTCGGGCATCCCATAAGAAAGGCAAGGCAATAGATGGTAAGAAACCTATCACTCTATTAAGGACCCATTCCTTCCTTCAAGCCACTAAAGAGACCGGTGCTATTTATACCTTACTTGTGCAGCCCCCTAATACTGAAATCCAGCAAGAATAGTCGGCCATCATAACTGAATTGCTTAGGGATTATGAATCTATTACCCCCTGTGAGTTACCAAGTGAGTTACCACCTGAAAGAAGTGTGCAACATGCTATAGATCTTGTACCCGGGGCCACCTTACCTCTCCTTCCCCACTACCGCATGAGCCCTACTGAACATGCCGAGCTAAAAAGACAAGTAGATGAGTTGTTAGAGAAGGGACTAATATGAGAGAGCCTCAGCCCATGTGCAGTTCTTGCACTTCTTACACCTAAGAAAGATGGGACTCGGAGGATATGCATAGATTGTCGAGCCATCAATAAGATCACTGTCAAATATAGATTTCCCATACCCCGACTTGATGATCTTCTAGACATGATTGTGGGCTCAGCTTGGTTTTCTAAGATTGATTTACGAAGTGGCTACCACCAAGTTAGAATCCGGGAAGGGGACGAATGGAAAATAACCTTTAAGACTCAAGATGGGTTGTATGTGTTGGTGTTTATGCCCTGCAGACCAATGTTTGGACATAGTCGGGCATTGTTTAAATGTACTTTGATAGAATTATTATTCTCTATAAAGGCATGGTCGTTATTATGCAGACTTCTCTACCTGCGTTGATGTATTGAGTTGCATGTATAATGTCCCAGGAGTTTGGATTGGATCCATTCTCATAAGCTATCCCCAGACAAGGTACCTTAGCAGATATAGGACAGCTTTGGTACATGTGAGACTGGTGTATGGGCTGGTTAGGTGCGGGGCACAGTAACGCAGACATACAGGTGCATTGGATGCACTGGAGTGATCCACCGTGAGGATTGACTAGTCTAGTCAACAAGTCAATCTCACATGCAAGAGGTTTGCATTGATCCTTAGACTTGAGGTATTCATGTCTAGATTTGATGATGGGTATGCTTTGATACAGTCTTACGTCGCTCCGTAATTGGGAGACCAAAACGACTGACATTGGGCATGTCATAAGTCATGTAGAGACATGGATGACCAATAGTAGGATTTGCCCCTTCCTTATTGGAAGCATGATATCCACTCGGGGGCGCCCCACCTTATTGGTGCATGACAGGAATGTGTGGCCACACTTGTTGAGTCATGACCAATGCATTGGATTGATAAACTTGAGACTAATCCAATGGCAGGATATCAGTTTAGGCAAAGGGATCTATAATGCAATGGGAATCCTAGTTGCTTGTTAGGAGTTGTTGCTAAAATGACTTAAGTCCTATGACATGGGTAGTAGTGATGTATTGCTAGATACCCCTCACTACTTATGATGTTTACATCATTGCCATCGTCATATGGATCCTATGGGGTCACACGCAATAGACTCTTGACATTGTTTTAATCAGAAGCCTTAGGATCAAGTTATTGAATAACTTGGATCCATTTGGAAGATTTCATCAGCGCCAATGGGCCTGATGAGTTGGAAGAAAGTTATTGGAGCCAAACTTCAATTTTGGCAGGTTGACCCGAAATTGACCTTAATTGGTCACATTTGGATTAGGGTTGCATTGGATTAGATCCAATGGCTTAATCAACTCATGCAATGAAGTTTGGGCCAACTCATTATCCAATGAGGCCCAATAATAAGTTGTCATGAAGAGATTAGAGGCTAAAAGGGCATAATGGGGAGAAATCTCACCCCATTGGCGCCTAGGGGCATAATGGGGTGAGGGAGGCGCCTTTGCTTCATTATGGAAGTAAAAGGCGCCTAGCCCTTCTTCCTAGGATGGAATGCATGCCTTTAAGGCATCTCTTGGGCTGATATGGCTATAGGGCAAATAAGGATAGGTTGAATGAGGTTTATGGAAAAGTCTTGGAGACTTTCCTTGCCACAAACCCCCTTCATCCTAGCCGCCCACTTGGCATGATCTTGGCCCTCCCTAAACCGCCTCTTGACCTTATAAATAAGACCCTAGCCGCCCCCTCTAAAATGTTAACTCCTTGGAGGCGTGAAGACACATAGAGAGGCATGAGCAAGGGCAAAGGGTGACAACTTGAAGGTGGCGCAACCCTTCTTCCTCCTTGAAGCCGCAAGCCTTCTTCTCCTTCTTCACCTCTTGACGTAACTTGGAGAAGGGCTTGGTGGTGACATCTCTTGGAGAGAATTGGAAGCTTAGGGTGGCGACAACTTGAGAGCTTGGAGCTCTCCTTCTTCATCAAGGAGCGCAATCTCCTTCTTCCTTGGAACCGCAAGTTCTTCTTCTTCTCCCTCTCTTCTTGGCGCAAGGACTCTTAGTGCTTGGTGGCATCTCCTTGCCACAAGTCCTCTTCGTTCCTTGGCCATAGGCGCACCTTGCTTGAAGGTGGCGCATGCAAAGAAGAAGAAGGAAGTACTTGGCGCATCATCCTCTTCCTCATCTCTTCTTGGCGCTTCTACCTTGGAGGTGGCGCAAGATTTGAAGAAAGTGATAAGGCTTGATTCTCTTCCCGAGGCTAGCACCAAGCGTGGAAGGGAGCAACGATCAGGGAGTCGACGCGTGGATACTTGTAGAGGACGAACACTTGGGCGCCTTCAACATGGCTTCGGCAACTAGACAAGCAAAAGAGGTACATCTCTAACACATCCTTGTGTCTTCTCTCTCGCATGGATCCTTGGGACCGGAATATGTTTCAGGTGTAATGCTTCCGCTGCGTCCTGGGACTGCAAAAATTTTAAATTACACCCGGTATTCCCTAACAGTATGAATGGATGGTTATGCCTTTTGGGCTAACCAATGCCCCTTCCACCTTTATGAGGTTAATGCATCAAGTTTTGAAACCTTACATTGGTAAATTTTTGGTGGTTTACTTTGATGATATTTTGATCTTTAGTAAGACAAGTGAGGAACATCTTAAACATGTTAAGGCTACGCTTGATCTTTTAAAGCAGGAACAACTAATGTTGAATGTTAAGAAGTGTGTTTTCTTGACACAAGAGGTGGAGTTCCTAGGATTTATCATCAATGATCAAGGGTTGAAGGCTGCCCCTTCTAAAATTGCTGCTATCTTGGATTGGCCACCCCCTACCACACTAACCGAGGCTAGAAGTTTCCATGGTTTGGCCACTTTATATAGGCACTTCATTCATAATTTTAGTACACTGGTGGCTCCCATTACAAATTGTTTGCGCCAAGGAAGTTTGAGTGGACATCTGCGACCGAGAAGGCCTTCCAAGAATTGAAAAGGAGAATTACTACTACCCCCATATTGAGGCTACCTAATTTTGGTAAGCTTTTAGTTGTTGATTGTGATGCTTCCGGGGTCGGGATAGGTGGAACCCTTAGTCAAGATTGACATCCTATTGCTTTTTTCAGTGAGAAATTGAATGACACTAGGCAAAAGTATTCCACCTATGATAAAGAGTTCTATGTGGTGGTTCAAGCATTGAAACATTGGAGACACTATTTGATACACAAAGAATTCATCCTTAATAGTTATCACCAAGCTTTGATTTACCTTAATAGCCAAGTCAAGTTGAACCCTGGACATGCCAGGTGGATAGAATTCTTACAGCAGTATACCTTTGTCCTAAAACATAATGCTGGGGTCCAAAATAAAGTGGCTGATGCATTGAGCCGAAAGGTTATGATCTTGAACACTTTGCAGATTTCGGTTGTTGGTTTTGACCGAATCAAGGATGAGTATGTTTGCTACCCAGATTTCAAAGATATCTTTCATAATGCTAAGGATCTCCCATTACCATCTACTACTTATTCTATTCATGATGAGTTCTTATTCAAGGATGGCAGATTGTGTATTCCTCGCACATCCCTAAGGGATTTCCTAGTTTGGGAGTTACATGGAAGAGGAACCGTAGGTCACCATGGGAGGGACAAAATTCAAGCATTAGTGGATGAAAGATTCTATTGGCCTTCTATTTACAAAGATGTATCCAAGATTGTGGGTCATTGTCAAGTTTGCCAAATTGCTAAGACTCACAAGTACAATACCGGACCTTACATGCCCCTACCTGTACCTGAAGGCCCTTGGCAACACTTAAGCATGGATTTTGTGCTTGGTCTACCCAAAACTAGTGCTCATCATGATTCCATTTTTGTGGTGGTGAACCAGTTCTCAAAAATGGCACATTTCATACCTTGTAGTAAGACCACGGACGCCTCCCATGTTGCTAGACTGCTTTTTAGAGAGGTGGTCCGTTTGCATGGTTTACCACTATTGTTTCAAACCGTGACACTAAGTTTGTGGGACACTTTTGGGTGACTTTATGGAAGCTTTTAGGAACAAAGCTGAACTTTTCCACTACATATCATCCACAATCTGATGGGCAAACTGAAGTGATAAATAAGTCCTTGGGAAACATTCTTCGTTGTCTTGTTGGGGAACATCCGGGTACCTGGGATAAGTTACTACCCACAGTTGAATTCGCATTCAATAGTGTTGTTAATAGAACTATAGGTGCCAGCCCTTTCCAAATCAATCTGGGATATCAGCCCCGTAAGCCTATAGATCTTGCACCTTTGCCATCACCCTTTAAGACCAAACAATCTGCCCTCTCCTTTGCGCAACATATAGTCAAGATTCACAATGAAGTCAAGGACAGCATTGCAAAACACACTCTTAAATATCAAGCTACTACTATGAAAGAAAGGCAACAAAGAGCCAATCACAAGCTGCAACCAAGAGGGATGGGACCCTTCCAAGTCATGAAGAAGATTAATGATAATGCATACACGCTGGACCTTCCACCAGCCCTTGGGATTCACCCCACGGTGAATGTGGAGGACCTCACATTGTACAAGGAACCCGTACCCATCATTGCACCACCTATACCGCCACAGGCATGCAAAATTCTGGAGGAACAGCAACGTCTCACTAACAGTGGAGTCTAGCATTATTACCTTATCAAATGGACTGATCACACCGAGCATTGGGTACCCGAAGAGGAGGCGCATCAACTCTTATCGGAGGAGCTAGAGGACTTCAAGATTAATTCTCCGGAGGAGAATTCTGTAGCCCCCAGGAAAGCTGATGTAGGGACATTGCCAAGGAGATCTAAAAGAATCAAGAAGTCCCCGGTCCGCTATGGGATGACCACTTGAAGACTTTATCTTGTGAACTTGTCATATAGCAAACTTGTTACATTTCTGTTTTAACCTTAAGTTTTGGAACTTGTTAAACTTTGTCTATTTCGGTCCAAACTAGTCTTGATGGTTATGAGACTAGTTGGTGGACAACTTTTGTAACTTAAACATTTGATGCTATAGTTAGGATGTAGCCTAGGATTTATTTTCAGCTCTTGTTTTATTTGTAGTGATTGTAGTAGGATGTTTAGCCTAGGATGTTAGCACATGTAATAGCACTTACATGGCACCAAGCTCCCTAAGAAGATGACATCATCAAGCAAGGAGACAACACATTTCAGCTAAGGAGTAAACATCATCAAGCAAGGAGACAACACATTTCATCTAAGGAGTCAACATCACCGTGCAATCACCAAGCAAAGAGTCAACACCAACATCATACTATCGGCTAGCAACTATCAAGCCCAAATCAAGTTACATTTTCAAAGCAGCAACATTATGCCACGTCAAAACCTGCCATTACAAGAAATCCAGCATGCGCATCTATAGCTCAGCCATTATCACCATTCACAGCCACCAATCAAGCTTAAGGAGGAAATCCAAATTCTGAACCAAGTAGAATACCAAAGGTCATCTGAAATGTAAACATTGGGAGTTTTGGTTTAAAGCCATGTAATTCTACACTGCACGGGTAGATGCCATTTTTTGAGAAAATTTCCAAATTGAGTTAGCGGATGCTGCTTGTTGAGGGAGAGCCTTTGGCCCCTTGTGTTCCTTGAGGGTGAGCCGTTGGCCCCTCCATCCTGATCCCCTGAAGGTGAGCCGAAAGGCCCTTCATCTTCATCTTCCTGCCGAATTCCCACTTGCCTAGCCTACTTTATTTCTTGGTGGAGTTGAAAGCTGCTGAAGTTTGTGATTGCGTGGAACCGAAAGGAGCTGAAGTATCACCTACAGGACTAATTGCGAGGGTCACTGATGACACCAAAATATATAGTATATTTTTCTATCATTTTATATACCTTTTCATGCTAAATTGAAGATCTTTTGTTTATTTTTATGCTAAATTTATCAAATATTGCAAAATCTACTTCTATTTTGGTTTTTCATGATTTTCAGGTAAAAAGGCACTATTTTGAGGCGTTTTCGAGCAAAATCAAAGACATGGAAAAGTTACCATCATCAAGAGGAGATCACTGGACAAATTTTACGCAAATCAGAGCAAAACACCAAAATATGGTAGTGCCGTATTTTATATTACGGTACCGTATTTCCGTACGCTACCGTAATATCATAGCACTGCCGTTAATTGGTGGAATTTCCGACCATAAGGTTGAATGAAAAATACGGCACTGCCGTAAAACTTAACACTGCCGTATTCTAAAGCGCATTCAGAACAAAGAAAATTGCTGAAATTACGGCACTACCGTAAACTTTGACACGGGCCGTATTTTCCAGACGAATTTGACCAGAGAGTTTAGCCAATTTTACGGCAGTACCGTGAACCATTTTACAGTGTCGTATTGTCCAGAAAACATCAAATCAGAAAACACGACCGATTTTACAGTACTATCGTGAAATATTACACTGCCGTATTTTTGCTTTTGAATGCGACTCCATAGTCAATTTTGAAGCCCGATTTTTGCGGAGAAGATTGCGGATGATCTAGACCTTTAAACTTGATGCCATAAGAAGAAGAAGGAGAGCTTTCGATGAGAGGATCACGAAGACACCAAAAGCCCCAATTTTCATCAACTGTATAGGGAGAAATTGAGTAACACACCGCCGCCTAGGGTTCCACCGCCGTGACAAATCTAGAGCATCTCCGGCCATAAAATTCTTACTGAAGCTTCGCATAGAGGAGGAGACAACGTACCAGAAGTTTGAGAACGAAAGGAGATCAATTGGAGGAGAAATCGAGGAAAAAGGAGGCGCCGACACTGTTCACATCAACCCCTTTGCAAATTACGGCTGTGTTTAATTTCACAGTCGTGGTGTATTTTCCTAAAACCACTTTTCCTTTGATTTTTGATCTTCTTAAATAATGGAATATTGTATTTTCTTCACCATGCTAGCTTAAACACTCTTTGGGACATGGGGGAGTAATTCCCTTTGATTTTCTTAATGACTAGATACTTTTTACTTTCATCATGATTATTCTATTTTGATAATTTTACCTATGCGATTATTGCTCTAAGATTCTCCTTAGTTTACTTTTTGTCATCATGATTTAGAGTTTTCGCAATAAGGACCGAAAGGTGATTTGCTTGAGAACTTGGAACCCTAAACTTGATTAATAGGAACTCACCGTAAGAAATTAGGTTAAGTTCTTATTTCTTTATTTTAGTAGTTTAAATTGCCATGATGATAATTATAAACTTAGGATTGAGTTATTGTGTCAAACGTCGAGATCTTGCATGAAAGTGAGGATCGGAACGTTGGAGAACCATAGGTAGAACTTGTGTTGAGACTCGGATGCACGAAAGTGATCCTTGAGTTTCCAGTCGAGGCGATCAACTTAGAACTCGGATGCACGAAAGTGATCCTCAAGTTCTTTATTTGATGATTTACTTATCATTAGCTTGGGATAAATCTTGCGCGAAAGCGAAGATTGGTCTCTGCATGGTTATCTACACGATAGTGAGTTAATCTCTTTACAAAGTAAATTATGCTTTTATCATAATAGAATTTAATTGATGAATATCCTTATTTATCTAATCATGAAAATTAAAGTGAACGAAACCCTAGTCCCAGCTTCTCCCTGATAGTATTTTCCTGTGTGTTTTCGATCTTTACTCTGCTTTTATTCGATTGCCTAGATAGGAAGAAATCAATTATTTGGTACTTGACAACATAGGTCTCTGTGGGTTTGATATCTTTCTTTATTACTTCGAGTATTCATGCACTTGCGAAGATAACAACAAGGGTGGTAACTCAACAAGTTTTTGGAGCTGTATCAGGGGGTGACAAGTCCTTGTGCGCCATACGATCAGTTTTGGTTGTGACTTCATAAATAAGTTTTGTTTACCTACTTGTTGGGATACAACAAATTTTTGGTGCCATTGCCGGGGATCTTAGTTTTGCCAATATTAAAGATATTGAGAGTATTGCTAGACTAGGTTTTATTTACTATTTTATTTCTGTTTACTGTAATTAGGTTTTTATTTTTTGTTTATTTTCTGTTTTTCTTGAAATCACTTGATCTATTTACTTTGTATGCGCAGGAGTCTTAGGTCAGGACCTCTTGTTCCGTTGGTCCTGAAATTAACAAAACACTTAGAGTGCACTGGAAGTTGAGACTTGAAGAGGATTTACAAGAGACACAACAGGAGGAAGTTGTAGTCATGGAGAATAATCAGAGAACACTTAGGGACTATGTAGCCCCTAATCCGCAAGAAATTCACTCGAGCATTGCTAGACCAGCAATAGAGGCCAACAACTTTGAAATTAAGCCTACTTTTCTTTCTATGATGCAACAGAATTAGTTTGGAGGATCTCCTCTGGAAGATCCAAACCAACATCTTGCATTATTTTTAGAAGTTTGTGATACTATAAAAATTAATGGAGTTTCTAATGATGCACTGAAATTGAGATTATTTCCTTTTTCTCTTAGGGACCGAGCAAGATCATTGCTACAATCGCAACTAACCGGGACCTTCATAACTTGGGATCAACTATCAAATTCTTTTCTGATGAAATACTTCCCACCAAGCAAGACGATTCAACTGAGAAATCAAATTACAAGCTTTCAACAAAAGGATGGAGAGTCCTTCAGTGAGGCATGGGAGCGCTTTAATGATTTACAACGGAAGTGTCCTCACCATGGCCTAGAAGATTGGGTTCTATTGCATACTTTTTATAATGGATTGCTATACAATACCAGACTAACTGTTGGTGCTGCTGCAGGTGGAGCTCTTATGAGCAAAACGATTGAAGCTGCTTTCAAATTGCTGGAGGAGATGGCTCTAAATCATAATCAATGGACTTTTGAGAGAGGAGTATTCTACAAACCTTCTCAAGGTATGAACGAAAATGATGAATGGCGTACCTTGGCAGAGAAGGTAGATTCTTTATGTAGTAGGTTTGATTCTTGCAAAATGCAAACTGCTTCTATTTCTTCTATCACTTGTGATGTATGTGGTAACAATGGTCATGATGCTGAAAATTATAGAGTTATTGTAGATCAGGGTAGTGAACATGTTAATGCTATAGGGAACTATAATGAAGGTAGAAATAATGATCCCTATTCTAGTACATATAACCCTAGATGGAGAAATCACCCCAACCTTTCATGGAAAAACAATAATAATGTGGGGGGAAACACTGAGAATAAAGGATACCAAAAACCAAATCAGAATTTTAATCAAAATCAAAACCAGAATTCTAACATTGAGTCTATGCTTGAGAAAATGATGGCTAATCAAAATCAATTCATGCTAAACAAAAATAAGGAGATTGAAGACCTTAAGGAAATGGTTAGTCAATTAGCTTCACAAGTAGGATCCTTGATTGCCCACAACAAAATTCTTGAAAATCAAATTGCACAACAAGCTAGTAGTTCTTACAGCCCCCCCTGGGAAATTGTCTGCTAAACCTGAACTAAACCCTAGGGAGCACTGTAATGCTATTATAACTAGAAGTGGGAAACAACTAGAAGAACCTAAAGGGAAAGTTGAACTTAATGAGAAAGAGTCTTATGATAATCATGATGATAAGTTAGAATTAGAGGAGTCTTCTAAACATGAACAAACCTTACCTAGTTTAACACCTCAAAAGGGTGATGAACCAAAAGGGGATGTGCCATGTAAAGAAAATGATTCTAAGTCTAATTTACCTCCACCCTATAGACCACCAATACCTTTTCCACAAAGGTTAGTTCAAAATAAACTAGACAAATAATTTGGCAAATTTCTTGAAGTTTTGAAGAAGCTTTATATTAATATTCCATTTACTAAAGCTATTTCTCAAATGTCTTCTTATGCAAAGTTTTTGAAAGAAATATTGCCTAGTAAGAGGAAATTAGATGATTATGGTACTTGGCACTATAACTTTGACTGAAGATTGTAGTGCCATCATACAAAATAAATTACCACCAAAACTGAAGGATCCAGGTAGTTTTTATATACCTTGTTCCATTGGCACTATGGCTTTTGACCGAGCCTTATGTGATTTGGGTGCAAGCGTGAGCCTAATGCCTCTATCTATTTATAGGAAACTACACATTGGAGAGCTTAAGCCTACATCTATATCTTTACAACTCGCGGATTCATCGGTAAAGTATCCTGTAGGTATATTGGAGAATGTTCCAATAAAAATCGGTGAATTTTTCTTACCTGCAGATTTTGTAGTTTTAGACATGGAAGAAAATCATAGAAATCCTATAATTCTTGGTAGACCACTCTTAGCCACTGTAGGAGCACATATTGATGTTAAAGCAGGAAAAATTACTTTTAAAATTTGTGAAAACATTGTTGAGTTTGATCTTAATGATTCTATGAATAAACTTTCATACTCTGGATCATGTTGTAGTATTGATATAATTGATGATGTTGTTTTTGATGTTCAAAATTTATTTGATGGATCCTCAAATGTTGAAACTAACAATTCTTCTGAGGATGTTGATAAACTATTACAGGGAAAGAAAAACAAAATTTCTAGAAGGAGGAGGAGAAGAAGGAGATCTAAGTGGTTTGACAAAGGAAAGAAGATGTGGAGCAAAATTGGGGATTGTTTCAAGGCTGAGCCTTATGTGGCTCAATGTGATGCCAACCTAAAGAAAGATCAGAAGGGCAATTGAAGAATTCACGATCAAATCCGAGTGCAAAAGGGTCAAGCTAATGACCTTTAAATTAGCGCTTCTTAGGAGGCAACCCAAGCTTTCTAACCTCTATTTATTTTCTTTTGTTTTAATTTCTACTTAGGACTAATTTTTTCTTTTATTTTTGTAGGTCAAAACGAGATTTGGTGCAAAATATGGCACTGCCGTAAAGTACATTATGGTACCGTATTTCCAGTCCACTTTCGACTAGAGAGTTGTGACGAAATTACGGCACCACCGTAAAAATTTACACGGTACCGTATTTTGTGGCCAAAATCAAGCCGAGAGCTTCCTCGTTTTTATGGCACCACCGTCAATTATTTCACGGGCCATATTTTTGTGAGATTTTTCTGACGAGATTTCTGAACTTACCCCGATTTTACGGTAGTACCGTAATTTATTTTACGGGCGTATTTTTTTTAATTTTAAAAAAAATTGCTGACTGATTTTTACAATGGTACCGTAAACTGTTTCACGGTATCGTAATTTTGAGTCATTTTTGAATAGATGATTGCCGAGATTTTACGGCGGTACCGTAAACTGTTTCGCGGAACCGTATTTTTTAACCAATTTTGACCCGAGAGCTTCTGTGATTTTATGGCATGGCCGTAAAACATTACACGGCCGTATTTTGAATTCTGGCACGTGAGTCCTGTGCCATTTTAGGGTTTTCACGGGCCATTTTTAGGGTTTTTCCACTCGTTCTCTCTCGTTCTCGCGTCGTTCTCACGTCTCCGACCTTCTCCGACCATCAGTGGATGCCGGCGACTCTTCCCGTCCAGTTCTGACCGTCGATTGGGTACTCTTTTGTCCGATTTTACCGTTTTAGCGAGTTTACATGCAAGTTTCGCCCCATTCACTTGTTCTTCTTCGTTTCTTAACCGTTTGAAGAGATTTTTGTTCGTAAATACTTCTTAAAGGATAGGTACAATTTCTAGTTTAACTCTGGAGTTTTTAAACTAATTTGGAGAGTGTATTGAGCGAGATTGAGCTTATATGCATGTTTTCCACTCTATTTTCCACCCAGTTTTCCTCTATTTTGATTTGAAAACGAATTTTCAAGAGTGACAGCTATGATTAAACTAATATTATCTGTGAACCTAGCTTAGAATGAAAAATCATGTCACTATATTGCTATATTTGCATTAAACATGAAGTTTGCAACTTGATAGCTTGAAATGGCACCAAGAACAAAGGCCATTTTTCCAAGGAGGAAGGGGAAGGCCCCAGCTGAACCATCTCAACCTGAAAATCCACATGGGATAATTTTTAGAAATGAGATGCAGGAGAATAGATATAATCAGATTTTGGAAAGAAAGGTGATCAACACAAATTATGCTGACCAACGGACTTTGGAATCCTTAGGACTGTATGAGGATGTGTTGTGGATGTTTGATAGGATAAAAGCCAAGAAATTTTTTCAGATGCATCCACCCACATATTTACCATTGGTTTTGGAATTTCTGAGTAGTTTGATCATTGACCTGAAAGAATACTCAAATGGCCCTGCTGAAGGGGAGATCATATTTAGACTGGCCAATGAAGAAAGGAAACTGGCACTGTAGAAGATTAGAGATATTTTTGAGTTGAGCACAGGGGGATACACTCAGATGCCCCTAGGATTTATGGAGGGAATTTTCTGGAACCAAATCACTGATGAAAGTCACTTTTATTATGTTTCTGCTAGAGCTTCAAAGATCATGAACCCATGTATCAAGTATGCAAATAGAGTGCTAGCACACACCGTGTTTGGTAGAAGAGATAGTGATGGTATGGTCCATGCACACACCGTGTTTGGTAGAAGAGATAGTGATGGTATGGTCCATCAACATGAGCTTTATTGTCTTTGGGGGATGCTTAATGGTTTTGCTGTGGATGTTGCTTTCTTCATGGTGAAACATATGGACAAAGTTGCTAGGGCAAAAAGGGGAGCTGTTGTGATAGGAGGATTGATAACTCCTATAGCCCAGTATTTAGGAGTTGAGCTCTATGGAGTAGAATTGGCAAAAGGGAATGTAAGGCTTGATATTGAGTCTTGCATAGCCATGAAAATGATTGTGAGAGAGGGGGATATCTTTTGTTTGGTCCTTGGACCAAATGTCCCTACTCTACCTTTACCCATCTTGAAAAGACAACAGTCAGGGATAGAACAAATTGGAAGTTATCTCCAAGTGCCACCGAAGTAGCTTTCACACCACCACTTAGCACTGTTCCACCACCACCCACATGGGGTGGAAGAGGCGACCCCTTTGGCATGGAGTCACCCCAGCATGATTCTTCACACCCTGCTGGTGATTCTTCACACACACCTAGAGGAGGGTTTGCTAGCCACCATGATCCAGGATTTCAGGCACTATTAGCACAAATGTAAATCAAGAGCACCGCATAGATAGAGTGATTGACTCCTTGGGGAGGGTGACCGAGTCTATTGGGCACCTCCACCAGGATGTGGAGAAATTGTGCGACCACATGGAAGACATGGGAAACTTCCTCTACAATCGATTCGGATATGTAGACCAGAGGTATTATGATTGCTATAGTGATCAAGCTGCGAGGGACACAGAGGCGAGACGACCTGATGATGAGGAGTAGATGTTTTGTGAGTATCATCTTCCCTTACTTCTTTGTTATACTTTATTTTCTATATCTTATTGATGTTTCATGTGATGAAGGGAAGGATGATGCTTCTACACCTTTATGACCGCCGCCACTGCTATTCTATTTCACATGCTTATTTTTCTTTTCGATGTGGTTGTATGATGATTATGATGATACTGATTTAAACTATTTCAATGGGGTTGTATTATGATATTTCGATATTCTGGTGATTTATCTTCGATATGGTTGTAGTATACATGATGATATATTTTCTATATTTTTTTGATGATATGATATTGTGATATTTGATGATGATGAGTATACTCTTGATTTATATTGTTGATGACTTGATTGATGATGAATACATTCAAGTTCATGATTAGAGACAAACCCTATCATGTTAGATTTATTTCTTCAATGCATATCTATTTTTGAAATTTGACATTGCTTGATGCATGAAATTTTGGGTAGATATATTATTTGAGGGATAAAATCTAAAAGTGAAACTATTCTTTTGAATAAAATGAGTATATGAGTATGATTTGAGAATTGAGATCAATTTATCAACCTAGTAGATGTTTAGTCTATTTTTGGTATTTGTTGGGAAATAAGAATTCAAGATCCATAAAAATAGTGAGAGACTCACCTACTTGGCACTATGTAAAATTGATAGTGGTACCTAAGACATGTGTTGAAGTCTATGTCCAAAAGATAATGAGAGAGAAAAAGAATAAGACTCCTCTACTTGGCACTATGCAAAATTGATAGTGGTACCGAAGAAAAGAGTTGAAGTCAAAAATAAAAAGTATGTATCTATGTGGGTACATGCCATCTATGCAAAAATAAAATGAATAAAAAAAATTATGTGTGGAAAAAGATCTTGGAAACCTAATTCCTGTAAACAAAAGCATGATAGATTTGAACTAAAATTAGGTGAAGTCTTGAGATTGAAAATTCTAATTATTATACGAGTTGCAAAGTTTTATTTGATTAAATTGTGGATCTAGAGGGTTGAGTTCTAAGAATAATATATTTATTTGAAGTTTTATAAAACAATTGATGAAATTTTTCATTGATGATTGTATTTTAGATATTTATTGAGCATGAAAAGGTTTTTCTTTTAATCAATTTTTGATTTTTGCTTGAGGACAAGCAAAATTAGCCTTATGTATTTTGATGACACCAAAATATATAGTATATTTTGTATCATTTTATATATCCTTTCATGCTAAATTGAAGATCTTTTGCTTATTTTTATTCTAAATTTATCAAATATTGCAAAATCTACTTCTATTTTGGTTTTTCATGATTTTCAGGTAAAAAGCACTATTTTGAGGCATTTTCGAGCAAAATCAAAGACATGGAAGAGTTACCATCATCAAGAGGAGATCACCTGACAAAATTCACGCAAATCAGAGCAAAACACTAAAATACGGTAGTGCCGTATTTTATATTACGGTACCGTATTTCCGTACACTACCGTAATATCAGAGCACTGCCGTAAATTGGTGGAATTTCCGACCAGAAGGTTTAATGAAAAATACGGCACTACCATAAAACTTAACACTACCGTATTTTAAAGCGCATTCAGAACAAAGAAAATTGCTGAAATTATGACACTGCCGTAAACTTTGACACAGGCCGTATTTTCCAGACGAATTCGACCAAAGAGTTTAGCCAATTTTACAGCAGTGTCGTGAACCATTTTACAGTGTCGTATTGTCCAGAAAACATCAGATCAAAAAAAGCGACCGATTTTACGGCACTGCCGTGAAATATTACATTGTCATATTTCTGCTTTTGAACGAGACTCCACAGTCAATTTTGCGGAAAAGATTTCGGACGATCCAGACCTTTAAACTTGATGTCCTAAGAAGAAGAAGGAGAGCTTTCGACGAGAGGATCACGAAGACACCAAAAGCCCCAATTTTCATCAACTGTATAGGGAGAAATCGAGTTACACACCGCCACCTAGGGTTTCGCCACCGCGACAAATCTAGAGCATCTCCGGTCATGAAATTCATACTGAAGCTTCGCCTAGAGGAGGAGACAATGTACCAGAGGTTTGAGAACAAAAGGAGATCAATTGAAGGAGAAAATCGAGGAAAAAGGAGGCGCCGACACTATTCACAGCGCCCCCTTTGCAAATTACGGCAAATTACGGCTGTGTTTAATTTCACAGCCATGGTGTATTTTCCTAAAACCTGTTTTCCTTTGATTTCTGATCTTCTTAAACAATGTAATATTGTATTTTCTTCACCATGCTAGCTTAAACACTCTTTGGGACATGGGGGAGTAATTCCCTTTAATTTTCTTAATGACTAGATACTTTTTATTTTCATCATGATTATTCTATTTTGATAATTTTACCTATGCAATTATTGCTCTAAGATTCTCCTTAGTTTACTTTTTGTCATCATGATTTAGAGTTTTCGCAATAAGGACCGAAAGGTGATTTTCTTGAGAACTTGGAACACTGAAATTGATTAATAGGAACTCACCGTAAGAAATTAGGTTAAGTTCTTATTTCTTTATTTTAGTAGTTTAAATTGCCATGATGATAATTATAAACTTAGGATTGAGTTATTGTGTCAAACGTGGAGATCTTGCACGAAAGTGAGGATCGGAACGTTGGAGAACCATAGGTAGAACTTGTGTTGAGACTCGGATGCACGAAAGTGATCCTTGAGTTTCCAGTCGAGGCGATCAACTTAGAACTCGGATGCACGAAAGTGATCCTCGAGTTCTTTATTTGATGATTTACTTATCATTAGCTTGGGATAAATCTTGCGCGAAAGCGAAGATTGGTCTCTGCATGGTTATCTGCACGAAAGTGAGTTAATCTCCTTATAAAGTAAATTATGCCTTTATCATAATAGAATTTGATTAATGAATATCCTTATTTATCTAGTCATGAAAATTAAAGTGAATGAAACCCTAGTCCCAGCTTCTCCCTTATAGTATTTTCCCGTGTGTTTTCGATCTTTACTCTACTTTTATTCGATTGCCTAGATAGGAAGAAATCAATTATTTGGTACTTGACAACATAGGTCTCTGTGGGTCCGATATTTTTCTTTATTACTTCGATTATCCATGCACTTGCGGAGATAACAACAAGTGTGGTAACTCAACATGTTTTTGGAGCCGTATCAGGGGGTGACAAGTCCCTATGTGCCATATGATCAGTTTTGGTTGCGACTTCATAAATTAGTTTTGTTTACCTACTTGTTGGTATACAACAGTCACAACCACTAATTGTTGAGCAGCCGAAGAGGGAACTTGGCCCCCTTCCCTAAAGGGGGCCTCAGCTATTGTCATTCCATCTCCCCTCACATCTAGAAGCGCATGAAAACTCCTACTCCCATTAAGAACCTTGCTTTTAACATAAAATCCATCATTAAGGAGCCACTTACCTAAGGGATACTCTTGGGCTTAAATCTCATTTTACATTAGGTGTGACCCAACACCCTTGGGAGACACTTGGGAAGCTTCTACAGAGCCTCAAGGAGACCCTACAAATTTTCAGCCAAAACGGTGGTTTCTGCAGCCCAAACAGAGGATTCTGCAGCCCAAACAGAGGTTTCTGCTAGTTTTCCAACCGAAATTACAGCTTGTGAAAAATATTACACGCCCGGTATAAAAGCCTCTGACTAGAAACTAGCTAAATTATAACCTGTTAAAACATTACACCCCCAGTGTAAACTGCCCAGAATGCCCAGAACCTTCTGCCAGTTTTCCAGCCAAAATTATAACCTGTAAAAAATATTACACCCCCAGTGTAAAATGCCTAGTGTGCCTAGAAACTTCTGCCAGTTTTCCAGCAAAAATTACAGCCTGTGAAAAATATTACACCCTAGTGTAAAACCCTTTGCCCAGATTTCAACCGAACTTACGGCCTATAAAAAAATTACACCCCTGCTGTAATTTGCCCATAAGTGTGGAAGAACTCTGAAGCCGCTGCCTAGATTTCACCCGAAATGACGGCCTGTAAAAAAAATTACACCCCTTCCTTAATTTGTCCAGAAGTGCAGAAAAGCTCCGTTCAGCACGTTGTTCAATGCTCGCAGCATTCCTCACATCCTCCAGACCGATATGTAGGGATTCTCAGTCCATCTACTGCCTCCACGGAGTCCCTCCACCCTATTCCCATGGCGAATCTTTCCCGAGGACCACCGCAAGAGCCCCCCACTGACCGTTATCACAACTGGGTCCTCAACTCGGCCCACAAGACCTCCAACAACGTCCAACACCAGCCCACGATCAACAAGTTTTGGTGCTTCGTGGTGGCTTACTCCGAAATAGTTTAGCGGATAAACTCAACCCGGACAACGGCCCAGGAATTCCAGCCCATGTGCCAGCCCTATTAGCATATTCCCTGTAGGAAGTTGGTACTTTGCTTTTCAGTTTGTTAGAGCTCATCTTGACCCTCTTTTAGGAAGTTAGAGGTTGTTGGCTTCTCCAACAACCCTCATGTGCTTGTCATGTGTCTCCCCACCCCTCTTGATCTATAAAAGAGGGCTGAGGGTTTGTGTTTTCTTCAGCTTTGTTGTAGTAGCAACCTTCCCCCATGCAAAGGTCTAGGTTCAGCAAACTCCAGGAGACTCGCCTGTGAGTCCTCCCATTCCTTCTTCTGTACTGCAATTTTCATTCAATCAAAAGGGCCAAAGTGATACCGAATCGCATCAGGCTCCTCTTCTTGTTCACTTGTTGTTCTCTCGAGTGTCCTGCAGCTTCTTCCAACTCTCACCTCCCTTGGTGCCCAGTCGGGAGCGTGCCACTCTCCGTCTCACCTAGGGCGTGCGAACGCCCTCCCACTCGCAGCGTCGTGAAGGGAACTAGTTGCGCATGCATGCAAGGAAATTTGGCTCTACCGCAAGGTTAGTAGTTTCAGTTTAGTCATGCCTTGGTTTTTTCGGCTCACCGGTATTGCTCAAGTCGCGTCTTAGCGGCATGGATTTTGTCACACCCCATTCTTTTTATTTTTGAGGGTATTATATTTTTTATCGGTTTTCCCTAGTTTTCCCTCTGACGCGATTTTCTTTCCCTCGTCTGAAGACCCTCTCACGGCTTTCAGCATCATCGTTTCCACCTTGCTAGAGTACAGCTCTAAGGACAACCCCTCCTATCCGTTCCGCTGCGTCAATGTGCTAGATATGCTTCCAATAGCTCTATCTTTGAGAAGAGATCATCCAACTCATCATAATTGTAAACTAGTGTGCTCCTCCATCTCCTCATAAGAAGATTAGCCTGTAAATACAACAAAATTAATAAACATGCATACAAAACATAAAACAACCACAAGTGAACAAATGACAACATACTGATATTAGATCATCCCAAACTTGGTCGTCAACTTCAAACATTTATGTTTCATTGGACCATGATATACCACTTTTGTTTTCGAATAACTCATGGCATGTGCTGAAACTAGTTTTTAGTGTTTTGATTCTATTTTTTAGATGATCTTTTGATAAAACAATGCCAAATGCTTGTACACGTGTAGAAAGCATATTTTTATATGCAGTTAACGTGAAAGTACCGTCAACTCGAAACTCTCTTGCTTGTTGTTCAAGCATGGCATCTATGAAGACATTATCCATTTGTTCAGTCCACTTGATATTCTCCTTCTTTGACCTTTCAGTAGACTTTCCTCTTTTACTCATCTTACATTAAAATAAAATTAGTTTTATTTGGTTAAAACAATGAATCATTGCAAAAGTAAAGGTAAAAAACATATAACATTAATCATTATAAAAGTCAACATTACTCATTGCATGAAAGAAAACATAAATATCAAAGTACAAATAACATAGTACATCACTTGAAGTAGTAAATATGAAAGTATAATAAAGTAGGAAGGAGCTATGCATAGAAACAATAGTCTTGATCTATAATATGCATTATAATCCCATTGTTAGCATCTTCATCTTGTCTATCCCTACTAGAAGCATCTTTGTCTTATTGTATTTTCTATTTCCTCATCAACTTCATCAATCATGCTTGCATTAGGATCAACACCTATTAAGTAGTTATGCAACACACAGCAAGCTAGGATAATTTGAACTTGTGTGCTAATAGGATAACAAGGTCCGGTCTCACTTGTTATAATTGGAAATCTCTCTTTAAGGACAGCCAAAGCTCTTTCAATAATGTTACGAGCAGATGAATGCCAATGGTTGAAAAGTTCAGCTGCATTTTATGGAGCATGCTTTGAATATTCTTTCAAGTGATAATAGACTCCTCTATAAGGTGTGATAAGATAACTTTTTATTCCGAATCTAGCTTCACCTAAATAATATTTTCCTATAATAATAATATGTATGTTAATAAAAAAAACTAAGACTAACAAGTGTGGTTTTTAGTGAACGAAGTCATGAAATTTACCATCAGGAATCTTTAAGCTATTAGATCTAGTGAGAGCATCTTTTAATATTTATGAATCAGATGTTATTCCTTCCCACCCAAGAAGGACGTAAGTAAATTTCATATCAAAGGAATATGTTGCCAAAACATTCATCTTTGGCCAGTCCTTTCTTCCCCTAAATCTAGGTGCGTCCCTATAAGGTACTCTTACACAGATATTCGTCCCGTCAATAGCTTCTAAACAATCCTGCAATTTTATGTTGTTGATTTAACAAATGAAAGTATTGTTCATACTAATTTACTTATGAAATAATATACCTTAATATAAGGATAGAATGTGCTCAAATTCGGAGCTTAAATACAACATTTGACCCATCGACTTGACCTAGTCCATTGAGGTCAAATGTGGTCACCTAGAGGGTCAACCGGGGTCAACTAAAGTCAAAATGCAACAACACTCCATAATGTCATCCCCAACTCATCAGATGCATCTGCAATGCATCGAATTTTCAAACTGATTTGAATCAACCAAATGACTCGATCATAGGCAACTCGATCAATATGAGATTTCGAGTGTCTAAGTGTGCGACCTTATAGGTTCCTTAAACGTTAAGAATGATAACCTTAAGTCGTCATAAGCAATGAGTGGCATCTAGCAGTACATAATTGCTACCCAAGTCATCAGAATGGAGTCATCATCGACATCCCCTAAAACTGTGAGAAAGTATATGTACACTCTAGTCCTTTTTCCAAGCTAATATCCTGAATGGACAAGTGTGTCACACTTGTTTAACCTAATCTAATGGTCATGACTAAATCAGGTTCTCACCTAGGTATGACCATATACTTTCAGTTATGCATCCATATGTGGTGCCCATGGATATCAAGCTTCCTCCCAAGGAAGAGGTAAATCCTCTATTGGCTCATTGAATCTCTCATATGGTTCGTGATATACTCAATAACAACCGTTATGACTCCCCTGCAACAGCAGAGCATTAGATTGTATCAAAGTACACCATTTGTCATATAGAGATATCAATGACCTCAACTCGATGGCAAGTGTACCTCTATCACTATGAGATTTGACCTGTGACACTAAGTCAAATTCTCATAGTGGGTCGATCCAGTATATCTACCTTGATATACCCATATGCCTGCGCTAGCAACCCATGCTCAACTAGCGCATATGTCAGTCTCAAGTACATCATAGCTGTCCCTTATCCACTATGATATTGTTGGCCTAAGGTTTTATTATCTTGGTCTTTAATCTATTCCAATATGTTTTGATAATAACAAACCACTTTACTAACATTATCTCTTGAGTATCTTATTTAGGTTGAAGATGGTGGATGATTTATGAAGTTCAGGCTCAAGTTCATTTCAACTTTCATCCACATTAAGAAGGAGATTGAACTCTTATGGTGATCAAGACTTATTTTTTATAGTTTTATTTTTTATTCCTTAGATAAATGTAAAGTATTTAAATTACTTCTTATTTGATAACTCTTTCTACCAAAATTCCTTGAATACACCTTTGATCATCTTGTTTTCTAAAATTTACTCATATCATTGAACCAAATCTTTCATATTTTTGACCTTTCTGTAGTATTTAACCCCAAAACCATATTTTTTTTCCTTGCCAAAATTTTAAGAAACTAGTATATTTAGAAAGTAGACTGATACGATCCACAAGTGCATGGATTTATCGAAGTAATAAAAAGATTATCGTTCCCAATGAGGATTAGGTGGTTAATTACTAACTTTTCAACTCGTTTTAATCTAGACAGAACCAAATGATGGGTTGTGTTGAACTCTAAGCACAAGCAATATCAGAAACAGCGTTAAGGGGGTTTCAATTTTAGGAAGAACAGGATGTTAGGATTTCACCACACTAACAAATATGAATCATATAAAGATGGCTCTATCAATAGAAAGTATCTATCATGAAAGGAACTTTTCCTAATGTACGTACTACCTCCTCCCGGAGCGTAATATAGTACTTAATTACGCTAACTCCCTACTCTCGTGACAGTTGACATAACTAAGCCCATTAAGTTCTATGAAAAGCTAGTTAAATCCTTCAGACGAATCCATTCTACTCCCGTGATTAGATTCGAAGGTTCGATTAAAATGGATCGGACGTTGCGATTCACCTCTCGGTACTTCTTGCAACGTCTAATACGCAATTATACGTGGCCAAGGTAAATTATGAAAAAAACACAACTTTAATCAAATCATGATAGTGCAATCATATAAAAGAGTATGAATGAAGATTAATTCATAAAAGTCAGCGGGCTAATCCCTTAATCCCAAAATAAAAGTCTACTCACTTATGTTCTTAAAGGAAAACATGTTTATGTGATGAACAAGTAAGAATCTTCTAAAGATCACGGAAAAATCACTAAGATAACAATTAAACGTGCTTCCCCTCGATCTGATGATGAAGAAGAGCAAGTAAAACTAATCTTTTGCATGAAATCTTGCCGGAATCTACTCGAAAATCAACTTTCGCCCCTATTTGCCGCTGCCGATGGTGTTCATCCGAAAAAGCTCTCCAAACCTTCAAAAAAATCCTCCCTTTTATACCTAAACTGGTTCGGAACCCTTGATGGAACTTTTCTGCAAAGTTTGGTTCAAATCCGGTTCGAATCGAGAAAGAATCGAGTGAAAAATTCGTCAGGCGGCAATTTTTACGGTCCGTGATGAGTTTACGGCCAAGGCCATAAAAGCTTCTGTGTGTACATGCCTTTGTTCACAGAAATTTTCACGGACCGCAATGGATTTACGGCTTCACCCGTGAAAGTTTCTGTGTGTTGGCATACTTAGTTGTTTTTCGCCTTTCGCTCAACGCCAAAATTATGGTCGACTCCATAATTATGGCCACGGCCGTAAATGTTGAAATCTTCACTACTTTCACTCCAAATTTGATATGTAAGTTCGTAATCTCCTCAAGAATCATGTTGTGGCTTTAAAACTCGCAAAATCCTTCATTTTTGTGCGTTTTTACCTATATTTTTAATAAAATCAAGAAAAGTGAAGATTCTGTGCCAAGTGAAGTAAAAATATAAAAATTAGCACAAAATCATGCTATTAAGCCTAAAAAATAGTATAAAATATAGGCAAAATGTGGTCTAAATACAACGCATCATAGACTCTCTAAGCTTTCCAATGATTCAACAGCACTCAATTCGGACTTCAAATGTGCTCAAACGAGCCAAATCAATTTGAACAATAAATGCAGTCCGAACCAAGCCGAACCAAACCAGGCTGAATTGGCCCAAACCAAGCCTTTTCGACCTCCAATGGCTATTTCTTTAATTCTAGCCGTTTTGTAACCCCAAAAATGATATAAAAATATTCTCAAAAGCCCTAGAACCTTTTTACATGATCTTCCAAACCATTGATGCCCCAAAGAGCTTCCTTTTCTCTTGAAGATCTTGAAACCTAGAAATTTTTTTAAAGCCCTCATCATTCAAAAAGAGCTTTTTCAAAAGAGGAGATTAAGCACTCTAGGAGAAATTCATCAAGAGGAGTCTTGGCTTTGAATGAGCATTTCTTTCCCCTCTTGATTTGTGTTTTAGTTCTTGTATTGAATTTGTTGTATTTTACTAAGTATTGGAGGTGCTCTTGGAAGAGACCTCATAGTTAGTTAGTTTATTTTACTTCATGTATTTAGGGTTTAGAGAAGTGGTTCCCTTGGGAGAAAGGTGAAACCACTTAGTGTAAACCTCAATTAAAGAAGAACATAAAACTAGTGGGGTGTTTGAAATCCTAGGTAGGGAGCCTAGGTAGTGGATGTAGTCATTGGGGTTGAACCACTATAAATCACTTGTTTGCATTGCCTATTTGTGTTGCTTTGAATTTCATGCTTATAAATTAGTGCTATTAGTTATTAGGTAAATCTCATAAGTGTAGTTCTTCATAACATAGCTTTATCTCAATTATTATAGTTATCTTTATTCTCTTTTATCTAGATTGTAAAAAAATTATAAAGTTAAAAAAAAATTGTTCAACACACAATTCAACACTCCCCCCCCCCCCCCCCCCCCCCGCTCTTGTGTGTTAATTCCTTTTCATTTGGTATCAGAGTTTGGTTTATAGGTTAAAACTTAACTATTTTTCCTATAGTTATTTATGGCTATTTTTGATGCATCATGTACACATGTTGTAGTACACTCTACTACTTGTCCACCTATGTTTGATGGCACACACTATACCTATTGGAAATGTAGAATGAAAATTTTACTTCAATCACTTGGATTAGATATTTGGGAGATAATTGAAAATGATTATAAATCACCCTCAACACGTAGTACTACTTGGTCTCAAGAAGAAAGAAAGTTACACACTTTGAATGCTAAAGCTATAAATGCTTTTTATTGTTCATTAAATAAAAATGAATTTAATCGCATTTCTACATGTTCTAGTGCTCATGCAATTTGGCATATGCTTGAGGTAACTCATGAAAGTACCTCTCAAGTGAAAGAATCTAGAATTAGTATGTTGATGCATGATTATGAGTTATTTAAAATGATTTCTCATGAGACTATTACCGATATGTATACTGATGACATGTAAAAATATGATATTTCGGCACCTAATTTTATTATTATTTTAGAGCAAAATGCATGTTTCATCTTATTTATTTATTTAAATGCTTCATATTCTTCAGAACCTTCACTTTTCCTCTGTTTAATGAAATGTAGGTTTTTGGCCTCAAAATCAATGGAATTTGGAGAATCTGAAGGTATGAGACGATTTCCCATGATGAGATGGAGCTATACGCCAATTTTTAGCTCAATCGGAGTCCTCTACATCATACACGGCCATGGGTGTGCATCCATGCATGGCCGTGCATCATAAGTCGCCAGAATTCACTTAACCGAGCCGTACACGGGCATGGCTGTGCACCCATGCACGGCCGTGTATCGTTACGCACAGCACGATAGGCATCCGGTATTTTGCTTGTAACTTTCTATTCCGGGCTGGGAATTGGACAAAATTTGGGGAGCACCTTCCCAACTTAGCCACAAACGTTTTGGGACTGAAATCATCAGATTTGGTCAAGCAACGAGGGAGAACGACTGAAAACGGCGAGACCTTAGGGTTTGGGGTGATTTTCTGGGCGACAACACTGTTCCGGCGAGTTCTTCTCTTCGTTCCAACGTGGAAGATCACGCTCAGCCTTCTTCCATCGACGATCTACCCTTCCCTTTGGTTTGATTTAACTTTTATGAGAGATTTGATGTATTACACGATGAATCCTGTAGCGTAACTCTACTTTTCGGGGTTTGGGCGTAGCCCACTGTATGAATGTTGAATATTAAAGTTTGATCTATATATTTCTTCACTTGTCTTTGTTCTTATTCATGTTTAGGAAGTTTTAATTCTTGTTTACATACTGGTCATATGTATGCATGCTTTAGATGTCAAGAGAAGGACTGAGAGGTGAACCTTGACACTCGGAACCCCTAGACTGGACTAGTGATTTCTTGTTGCGAGAGCACTCGAAATCACTCGAGGAACCCTAATCCTTCACAGATCCCATTGGATTCATCTTAACCCTAGTAAGCCACGAGAGTAGGAGACTTGGGTTAAGACGGATACCGGACCGTGTCTTGAGAGAGAGCGCGTCTGTACCATAGGAAGGATTACCTTGAGAACTTAGATAAAACTTAATTAGAATATCAAGTTTTAATATCTCTACATGCTTCAGTGTGGTGAAACCTAAAACCCCGATCCTCTCTCATAATCGTAAAACCCTGATTGCTCTGCTTTCTTCTCTGCTTGATTTTAATCTGTTTTGGTTTAATTACTTGCTCTAGGACATTAGTCATTCTCCTATTAATCATTAACCTAGCTTTCGATTGACTGATTTGTTAGTACTTGACCCTAGTCCCTGTGGGTTCGATCTTATTTATTACGCGATTGACCGTGCACTTGCGGTAGCAGCCCGTCGGGGCCCTATCAAGTTTTTGGCGCCGTTGCCGGGGACTAGGTTGCCAATATTAACACGATCAAAAGATCGATAGACTAGGTTTAGTTAGATTTTATTTGTCTTTTATTTTGTTTATTTGCTTTTTGTTTTTAGCTGTAGTTTTTCTTTTTTATTGGTGTGGTGCTACTAATCTTTTCAGTCTAGGTACTTGTTTATGCCCAGGAACACTGCGCGAACAGGGAAACTTGTACCTGAAGATCCGGAGATAGAGCGCACTTTCCGTTTAGTCAGAAGAAATCTGAAAAGGCTTAAGCTTGAAGGCAACTTTTCTTACAGTCAAACAATGGAAGCCACTCCCTCCTTGAAGGATTATGCAGCGCCCACCATTTCTGGCGTGCACTCGAGCATATCGCGGCCTGCTATCAAAGCTAACAACGTCGAGATCAAGCCATCACTTGTACAGATGGTGCAGTAGAACCAATTCAGTGGAACAGCCACTGAAGATCCTAACCTCCATTTATCTATCTTTTTGGAATGCTGCGATACTCTTAAGATTAACGGTGCTCATCCTGATGCTATTAAACTGAGACTATTCCCTTTTTCTCTCAGGGATCGAGCTAGGGCGTGGTTGCAGTCTTTACCGCAAGCATCAATCACAACGTGGGAATAGCTATCACAAGCTTTTCTGTCAAAGTACTTCCCACCAAGCAAGACCGCCCAGCTCAGGAATCAAATCACCAACTTTGCCCAAAGAGAAGGAGAGTCCCTGTATGAAGCATGGGACCATTTCAAAGAACTATTGAGGATATGCCCGCACCATGGTCTACAAAAATGGGTGATCATCCACACCTTCTACAGTGGATTGCTATACCAGACCAGACTGTCTGTAGATGCTACTACTGGTGGGGCATTAATGAACAAAAACTATGATGATGCGATGCAACTGATAGAGGACATGGCCCTCAATCATTATCAGTGGTCAGGAGAGAGGAGCCAGCACACTCGAAACTCAGGGAAGTTTGATGCTAACTCAATCGATTCTTTAATGGCAAAAGTAGACTCGCTTTCTTCTAAGATTGATTTTATTAATGTCTCTGCTTCTAATTCTTTGACTTGTGATGTTTGTGGTGTGATAGGGCATTTTGCTGATAACTGCCACATCTTGAGCGCCCCCTCTGAACAAGTCAATGTCATTAGGAATTTTAGGAACCAGAACGACCCCTACTCGAGCACATACAATCCGGGATGGAGAAATCACCCGAATTTCTCCTACAGGTTAAATCAAGGGCAAGTTCCTCCTGCTAATTTTTCTAATCAGAACTTCTCTTCTAATTTTAGGCCTCCTGGTATACAATATCTATTAGCCAATCAAAGACAACAAGATCCTCCACAGAAGTCCAGGCTAGAGTCAATGTTGGAAAACTTCATGGCAACTCAAATGAAACACAATGACTCTGTGAGTGAGCAGATTCGCCAGCTGAACATGAAAGTGGACTCTGTATCAACCCACCAGAAAATGATGGAAAGTAGGATTACAGAACTGGACCAGCGAACCAGTTCGTTACTGAGAACCCTAGGAATGCTTCCAGCTCAACCTGAAGCAAATCCCAGAGATCAGTGCAATGTCGTTATGACAAGTGGCGTTGAGCAATTTAAAGAATCTGAAGCTGAGTATATGGGGGATGAAGAAGAAAAATCTGACAACCGGGAAGAGGAGCCTTATCATAAGTCTCCTGATGCGTTTAATGCTGAAACTGTAATAATGTCTCCTGAGAACTCTAAAGATCTCATACACAAGCAACTATTTCTCGAAGTTGAAGACCCTGGTAGTTTTGATATACCATGCAAGATTGGGAACACTACATTTGATAGAGCACTATTGGATTTAGGCTCTGGAGTCAGCATAATGTCTGTTATAACCTATGAGAAGTTAAACTTGGGATCTCTCACATCAACATCTCAAGTTCTGCAGTTTGGAAACGGCTCTAGACTTTACCCGCTGGGGATCGCCAAGGATATACCACTGCAGTTTAAAGGAATATTTATCCCGGTAAACTTTGTGATCCTGTACATAGCCGTGACCCCAACTTTCCCTCTTATATTGGGCAGACCATTCCTCACCACGATCAAAGCTATAATCGATGTTCCACAGAGGATAATGACTTTTTGCATCGATAAGAACGATATGTCGCTTGATTTCCCTATTATTAATGGCCAATTCTATTTTTCAAGTTCCAGAGAGAATGGAGGAGTGTTGAGGGACAGCACCGCGCAATCAAGAAACAAGATGGAGCTCTTCCCAGAGACCTTTCCTGAACACTTTGGAGACAGACCCGACGATTCGACTAATCTAGAAGGCAACAAGATAGTGGCCATGATGACGCATACTGATGATGCCCCAAGAGCCGATTCAAAGAAGAAGGAGTTGGAGCCATTTAAGGATAAAATTTTAGTTGACTTTGGCACTTCTTATGTCTTGTGTCAATTTGTTGTTTCATGTTCCATCAGGACAGTTAGAGAAAAACTGTTATATCTCATGCTCATTTTAATAAGTACATTTCATGAGCAGCGACAGAAGCAGAGGCTTCATGCCACATACTTAGCCTCTCCACCTCCAGACCCACCTTGAGCATTATGATGGTCAAGCTAGTGACCTTAAAGAAGCGCTTGTTGGGAGGCAACCCAACCTCTTTTGCACTCTTACTCTCTTTTTCATTTTCATACTTTTATATTTATTTTCACTATTTAGACATTGTTATTTTCTAGTTTTTCTTTCATATTCTTGCTCTATAAGTTGTACCATACTGATGGGAATTTTTTTGGATTTTTCAGGCATCACCGAGCCATGCACGGATGCACCCATGCATCCATGCACGGCCGTGCACGGCTCGGTTAACTCATCCCAACGCGAGGCCGAGAGATACACGGGCAGGGGCGTGAAGAGACACACGGCCGTGAATGCTTTTCTGGATTTTCACTGAGACGTACACGGGCGTGCCCGTGCACCGATGCACGGTCGTGCATCATAAGTGAACTTTATTGGATCGATCTGACCGAGAGCTGCACAGGCTGGGCCATGTATCCATACATGACCGTGCACGAAAAGTGATAAAAAGGGGAGCGTACACAGCCTCGTGCACACCCGTGCACAAAACCCTAGCCGCCACCGCCGCCGCCTTCCCGATCCACCACCTCCGGAGCCCGATCGACCGCCGGCGACCCACCATCCTCTTCCCCACCTTCTGGCGACCGTTTCCCCCATATTTCTGGCACCGATCCATGCCTCACGACGCCGTCCGCCGCAACCCTAACTTCAGTCGCCGCCCGTGATTCCGCCGCCGCTGACCGTCTTTCCTCATCGCCGATGCCTCCAAAGCTTCCTACTCGGCACCAGCTACCTTCTCGTCGCCTCCCCGCACCTCTAAGATGTCTAGATGCAAGCAACCCATCTCCAAGCACGGGGCGTCCTCTTCTCACGCCGCCGGCAAACCCAATCCGCCACCTGCCTTGCCACCTACACCATACGGGATCATCTGCCGTGATCCAGAGCAACTTGCCAAGCTTACTGCCCTCGCACGCCGCCTAGTGATCACCACCAGATTCCTCGATCATGGTACTCTCAACACTCTTGGCTTCTATGAAGATGTACAATGGTTGTTTCAACGCATCGGTTGGGATCAATTCTTTACGATCTGCTATCTCACCTACATTCCCATTGTATTGGAATTCTTGTCATCCATGGAGCTTCATGCTAGCATTCATACCGATGAAGATGACGGAAACCTATCTTTTCGACTCAACAACACTGAGTTCGTGCTTACACTGACAGAGTTGAATTCTATTTATGGTTTTCCTACTGATGGGACGTGCCTCACGCCAACTGAATTCAAAGCAAGCAACTTCTGAGCTGATCTGACTTGCTTCTGCCCCTTTGACACTAGGACAGCCAGAGCTACCTCCCTCAGGAGCCCTATTCTGAAGTATGTGCATCGTGTCATGGCACATACCCTCTTTGGACGAGGAGAGTCTAATGGCTTAGTCAGAGCATCCGAGCTTCAATTTCTTTGGGCAATGCTGCATGGAGTCCACCTCAACACTGCTTTCCACTTTGCCCGACAACTCCAAAAAGTATCAAGAGCACCGAAGGGTGCAATAGCTCTCGGGGACTTCTCACCCCTATCGCTCGCGCAGTAGGGATTCATCCCTACCAAATGGAGCAAACCCGGGGCAACTGCCGACTTGATCTCGATTCCTACGTTTCGATGCGGATGATAGTGAAGGAAGGTGAACTTTAGAGCTTGATCTTCCCTGGGAGCAATGTGAAGTTGCCGCTGCCAAACCCTGCACGCACCACTATTCGTGAGCGGCAGAACTAGAAAGTTAAAGCTGTTGAGGATGAAAACGTACCTCTTGCAACTGAACCACCACAACCTTCTGAGCAGCGCCCCTCTACCCAGCTCGACCGCATTGAGACTATGATCCGGTTTGTCCGCAACGCCCAGCAAGAAACTCAGCTTTCTGCAGATGAAGGAATAAATCGAATTCGCCACCTCGAAACTGAGGTTGAGCGCCAAGGACGAACACAGTCCTCCATTTTAGAGTCTGTGCATGAGCTTCAGGCGAGGCTGCGTCGATGCTGGGGATGATCTTCTTTGGTTTCACCCGTCACTTGGTCAACTTTCTGTTTTTCTAGTAGTTTATTTTAGTTTTTAGTTTTCATCTGTCTGTTTTTAGTTTATTACATTCTCAGTTGCATGTTTTAGTTTTCTTAGTTGTATCAACATCTATAGTGTCTTACCTAACCCCACTCTTTTCATTCATGATATTTGCTTTGTCTTCTAGTATTGCATTGTTCTATGCCTACTTGATTGCTTGGGATGGGAATCTTGACTTTTATTTACCTATGGTCTATACTGGTTATGATTTGCATATATGATTCTTTGGTTTACTGTAGTTGATTGATGTGATTAATCCAATTTCTATTGATAGAATCTTGAAGAGGATGCTTGTTGCTTTACCTTTGCCTTGGTATGCATCTCTTGTGTCATGATTACTTGATTCTTGTTTCTTCACTCTACTTCATTTGTGCACTTTGTCATGGGGATTAGAAATAAAAATAGTGGTACTGAAGTGTTCTTATACATTGCACTTTGTATCTCCACTTGGCACTATTCTTAGCATCTTACCAGCAAAAGGGATAGTGGTACCTAAGTTCATCATACTTGGCACTAACCCCATGATTTTCAATAATGACAGTGGCATCGAAGTGGTACCGAAGCAAAGCTTGGCACTTGGCACTGTATTTCTTTAAAAACACAAAAAAAAGGCACCACATAGGGACTATGTGGTACTGATGCTATTCTCCCATGACTTAGTACACAGTGTTATGCTTTTTGAAAGCTTGATCAATCATATCATGTGCGTGAGATGCATCGTAGAGGTTTTTGGTTATGTAACTTTGCATGTTCTATAGATTGTATTCATGATAATTGGTTTAATTTGCTTTCCATACTGCTTTATAACCTGAAGAATTGTTGTGTTTAACCATTAACCTCATTAGACCTACTTAAGCTACTTTGAGATGCCTTATTCCATGTCATCATTGTATTCTAGACAATTCAATTTCTTGAGGACAAGCAAAACTTTAAGTCCGATGTATTTGATGACATGTAAAAATATGATATTTCGGCACCTAATTTTATTATTATTTTAGAGCAAAATGCATGTTTTATCTCATTTATTTATTTAAATGCTTCATATTCTTTAGAACCTTCACTTTTCCTCTGTTTTAATGAAATATAGGTTTTTGGCCTCAAAATCAATGGAATTTGGAGAATCTGAAGGTATGAGACGATTTTCAATGATGAGATGGAGCTATACGCCAATTTTTAGCTCAATCGGAGTCCTCTACATCATACACGGCCATGGGTGTACATCCATGCACGGCCGTGCATCATAAGTCGCCAGAATTCACTTAACCGAGCCGTACACGGCCGTGTATCGTTACGCATAGCATGACATGCGTCCGGTATTTTGCCTATAACTTTCTATTCCGGGCTGGGAATTGGACAAAATTTGGAGAGCACCTTCCCAACTTAGCCACGAACATTTTGGGACTGAAATCATCAGATTTGGTCAAGCAACAAGGGAGAACGAGTGAAAACAGCGAGACCTTAGGGTTTGGGGCGATTTTCTGGGCGACAACACTGTTCCGGCGAGTTCTTCTCTTCGTTCTGACGTGGAAGATCACGCTCAGCCTTCTTCCATCGACGATCTACCCTTCCCTTTGGTTTGATTTAATTTTTATGAGAGATTTGATGTATTACACGATGAATCCTGTAGCGTAACTCTATTTTTGGGGGTTTGGGCGTAGCCCACTGTATGAATGTTGAATATTAAAGTTTGATCTATATATTTCTTCACTTGTCTTTGTTCTTATTCATGTTTAGGATGTTTTAATTCTTGTTTACATACTGGCCATATGTATGCATGCTTTAGATGTCAAGGGATGGACTGAGAGGTGAACCTTGACACTCGAAACCCCTAGACTAGACTGATGATTTCGTGTTGCGAGAGCACTCGAAATCACCCGAGGAACCCTAATCCTTCACAGATCCCATTGGATTCGCCTTAACCCTAGTAAGCCACGAGAGTAGGAGACTTGGGTTAAGACGGATACCGGATCGTGTCTTGAGAGAGAGCGCGTCTGTACCATAGGAAGGATTACCTTGAGAACTTAGATAAAACTTAATTAAAATATCAAGTTTTAATATCTCTACATGCTTCAGTGTGGTGAAACCTAAAACCCCAATCCTCTCTCATAATCGTAAAACCCCGATTGCTCTGCTTGATTTTAATCTGTTTTGGTTTAATTACTTGCTCTAGGACATTAGCCATTCTCCCATTAATCATTAACCTAGCTTTCGATTGACTGATTTGTTAGTACTTGACCTTAGTCCCTGTGGGTTCGATCTTATTTATTACGCGATAGACCGTGCACTTGCGGTAGCAGCCCGTCTGGGCCCTATCATATACAAGGATTACTAATATTACTAATAGTCTCATTTCTCTTGGAAGGCCATTCAAAGAGGAAGATATGGTAAGAAAGATATTAAGATCATTTCCTAAAGCTTAGGAGGCAAAGGTTATTGCAATTCAAGAAGCCAAAGATCTCTCAAAGTTAGCCATGGACCAACTTATTGGGTCTCTTATGACTCATGAGATTCAAATGAAATCACATGCTGAAGATGAGAAAGAGTCTAAAAAGAGATCTATTGCATTGAAGGCTACTCTTCAAGCTCCCTCAAGTGATGAAAGTAATGATGAAGAAGAGATTGCATTCTTAGCAAAAAGATTCAAGAAATTTCTTATGAGAAAGGGTAATAAGAAGAAATTCTCAAAGGATGATTTGACATGTTTTGAGTGCAACAAACCGGGACACATTAAGAGATAGTGTCCACTTTTGAAGGCTTCAAATGTAAAAGATAAAAAGAAGAGAAAAGCATTATTAGCAAATTGGGATGAAAGTGAAGCTTCTTCTTCGGAAGATGATCAAGAAGAAAAAGCTTACTTATGTTTCATGGCATTAGGTGATGACACCAAAATATGTAGTATATTTTGTATCATTTTAGATACCTTTTCATGCTAAATTGAGGATCTTTTTACTTGTTTTTATGCTTAATCCATTAAATATTGCAAAGTCTACTTCTATTTTGGTTTTTCATGTTTTTCAAGCAAAAAGGCACTATTTTAGGCATTTTCAAGCAAAAATCAATTACATGGAAGAGTTCTCATCATCAAGAAGAAATCACCCAAGAATTTTCATGTAAATCGAGGCAAAGAACCCAAAATACAGTAGTGCCGTAAAGGATTTTAAGGTACCATATTTTACACGGCTACCGTATTATCGAGATCACGGCCGTATTTTGGTAATTTACCGAACAGAAGGCTTTCGCGAAATTACGGCACCACCGTAAGAATTTACACGGCCGTATTTTGGGGCGCTTTCGGAACAGAGACCTTCGCTGAAATTACGGCACTGCCGTAAACCAGTTTACGGGCCATATGTTCCAGACGTCTTCAGAATAGAAAGTTGCCCTGAAATTACGGCACTGCTGTAAACCAGTTTACAGGCCGTATTTTCCAGACGAATTCGACTAGAGAGTTCAGCCGATTTTACGGCACTGTCGTAAACCAAATTACGCTGCCATATTGTTCCAGCAATTTTAGAACAGAATAATCGATGGATTTTACGGCAGTGTCGTAAGATATTACACTGCCGTATTCCGGTGTTTGAACGCGATTCCCAGGTAAATGTCCATGCCCGATCCTTGCGGAGATGATTGCGGACGATCCAGAAGTTTATATTCGATGCCATAAGAAGCAAAAGGAGGGATTTTCACGGGAGGATTAGAGAGAGACCGAAAGCCCCAATTTTGATCCACCGTGGAGGGAGAAATCTTGATCTACGCCGTCGCCGAGGGTTTCGCCGCCGCGCTCAATCCAGACGATCTCCAGCCGCGATTTTCATACTGAAGCTTCGTCATAGGGAGGAGACAACACACCAAAAGTTTCAGACCGTAAAGAGATCGATTGGAGGAGGAATCGAAGAGCAAAGCATCGCCGACACTGTTCACCGAAGCTATTTGCAAATTACGGCTGTGAAATACTTCACAGCCGTGCTGTATTTTCTAAAACTCCTCTTGTCTTTCAATTTTCGATCCTCTGAAACCATGATTTGTTGTAATTCCTTCATGATGATAGCTTAAACTATTTTTGGGACATGGGGAAGTAATTTACTTAACTTCCAATGACTAGATAACTCTTTTTCAATATTTCGTTGAGTTTGATCTTAACATGATGATTTTGCTCATGTGATATTTGTGCTTAGACACTCTTTAAATTCATGTTATTAATTTTGTTCTTAGAATTTTCGCTTGAGACTGAAAGGTAATTGCTTGAGAATTTGGAACCCTAGAATTGCATGTTAGGATCCCTTCCTTAGGTTAGATCCATCTTGATCTTTTCTAGTAAAATAATTGCCATGATTATAACATGAATATATAGATCGAGTCTATTTGTCAAACGTGGAGATCTTGTGCAAAAGCAAAGATCGGAACGTTGGAGGTCCTCGAGCAAAACTAGTTGCGAGACTCGGATGCATGAAAGTGATCCTTGAGACTCCACTAGAGATTCTAGAGCTCGGATGCACGAAAGTGATCCTTGAGTTCATCCTTTGATAATATCTTCTTCATGATGAAATTGAATCAACGAAATCCTTATTCATGTCTAGTCATAAAAGTTTAAGTGAACGAAACCCTAGTCCCAGCTTTTCTCTCTGATAATCCCGCTTTTAGTTACCGATTGCTATTCTAACGATCTCGACTTGCCTAGATAGTAAGAAATCAACTATTTAGTATTCGACAACGTAGGTCCCTGTGGATTCAATACTTTTTTTATTACTTCGTATACCCGTGCACTTGCGGTTTAACAATAAATTTTTGGTGCCGTTACCAAGGATTAGTCCAAGGTACACGCGTGCCAGATTTGTTGTGTTCCCTTTCGGGCTATCAATGAGGTAACTTTTAAATCTCTTGATGAATGTGATTATTCTTACGAAGAACTAGAAAATGCATTTCATGAGTTGTATGATGAATTTAAGAGCCTTCTTACAAAACATAAAGTATTGAAAAAGGAAAAAGATTCTCTTGTCAAAGAAAATGATGAACTACATAATACCTTGCTTAGTGTAAAAAATGATAATGTCATTCTTGTTTCTCAAGCAAAAGCATTAAATGACTCATTATTATTGTTGAGAAAAGAATTGTCTTTATTGTATTCAAAATCTAAAAAGAATATTCATAATGGTGTTACCTCTCATGTCAAAAGACATAACACACATCTTAAACATGTTCATAAAAATTGTGTTCATTCTAGCTCACATGCTTCTACATACTTTAATGGGCATTGCTTCTTTTGTGATAGATATGGACATAGAATTCATAATTACTCTAGCAAGAAAGGATCTAAACATACATTATGGATTCCTAAAGTCTCTAACCATCAAGGACCCAAAGAAATTTGGGTACCTAAAGATTTATTTCCATCTCTTGTAGGTGGAGAACCAACTACAACGAAATAGAAGTGATTGGATTTTTTATAGTGGTTGCTCAAAGCATATGACAGGAGACATAAATCTATTTGCAACACTATCAAGTAAAGAAGGTGGTATGGTAACATTTGGTGATAATGCCAAGGGTAAGATAATTAGCATTGGTACTATTGGTATAAATTCTTACCCTATTATTGACAATGTTCCTTTAGTAGATGGTTTAAACAATAATTTACTTAGTGTGTCTCAACTTTGTGATAAAGGTTACAATATTACTTTTGAAATAACAAAATGCTTGATTAAAAATTCATATTCAAATGATGTCTCTTTTATTGGAAATAGAATAGATAATATTTATGTACTTAGTTTGAATATTTTGCCTAACCCTAATGTGAAGTGCGTAGGATGTGTAGAAGATTTATCTTGGCTATGGCACCGTAGACTTGGGCATGCTAACATGGATTTAATTCAAAAGCTTTCAAGAAAGAAACTTGTGAAAGGAATTCCAAAAATCAAATTTCAAAAAAACAAGTTGTGTGATGCATGCGAAAAGGGTAAGCAAGTGAAAGCTTCTTTTTCTTCCATTAACAAGGTAACTACATCTAAACCACTTGAGTTAGTTCATATGGACTTAATTGGACCATGTAATGTTTCTAGTCTTGGTGGTAAACTTTATGCTTATGTTCTTGTTGATGATTTTTCTAGATTTACTTAGGTTTACTTTCTTGCTAAGAAAAATGAGGCTTTTGAGTTTTTCAAAAAAATTCACTAAGAGAGTCTCTAATGAAAAAGGTTACATGATTTCAAAAATTCATAGCGATCATGGAGGAGAATTTGAAAATAATCTATTTTTAAAATTTTGCGATGATTTGGGTATTTTACATAGCTTTTCTTGCCCTAGAACTCCAAAACAAAATGGTGTAGTTGAAAGAAAAAAATAGAACTTTGCAAGAACTGGCTAGATCTATGCTTAGTGAAAATAATTTACCTAAATACTTTTGGGCCGACGCGGTAAATACATCTTGTTATGTTCTCAATCATCTTTTAATTAGACCTATTTTAAAAAGAACACCTTTTGAACTTTGGTTTAATAGATCCCCAAATATTGCATATTTTCGAGTTTTTGGTTATAAATGCTTTATTTTAAATACTAAAGATCCATTAGGTAAGTTTGATTCTAAGTCTGATGAAGGAATATTTCTTGGTTATTCTTCTACTAGTAAAGCATACAGAATTTATAATTATAGAACTTTAATAGTTGAAGAATCTATGCATGTGACATTTGATGAATCTAACAATGTTTCAAGAGTTGTTAAAGGAGTTGACATCAATGAAAGAATAGAGGAGCTTAAACTTGAGAACAATCATGACACTATTGAAGTATCTAATGATGATCAAGAACTTCAAGACATACAAGGTAATCTATCTTAAGATCAAGTGGAAAAAGTTGACACACATCAACCTCTTCCAAAGGATTATGAGTTCTTAAAAGATCATCCTATAGAGCAAATACTTAGAGAACCTTCAAAGGGTGTGGTAACTCATTCTTCACTTCAAAATTTATGTGAACATCATATTTATAATAATTTAAAATATACTTTTATTATTAAAATATTATTTATGAATATCAAAATTTGCTTATTAACTTTATAAATTTTAAATAATCTAACATAATTCGCAATAGTTTAACGTAAGTTAAGCATAAAATGCTAACTATAAATTTAGTCGTATAATTTTATCTTAGTAATTTTTTTAATAAAAAATTATTTATTATAAATAGAATAATCTAACCATAAGTTGTGCATCCAAATACCCTCAAACTTCGTCAGCCAGTATCTTTTTAACTAGTAATTCTGCAAGCAGAAGCTAAAAATAGAAGTTGGGCCAAATGGGGACAGTGACGCTTTAGCACCCGACTTCATTTGGATGCCCGGATTTGACACCGACTGGTAACGACGACGAGTCCTGAGCAACCATGAAGTTTGCAACTCGATTTCTAGGGGAGCGACTAGACACGTGGCCTTATGCAGCTGGCAACGCAGGGCGACAATGGCAACGACCCGCTAGCTATGCGTTGTGTGCCTAATTTCTACCAACATGGAGCTTAGGTGGAGAACACGGGTTCAGCCATGTGTCAGTTCAGTTGGCAAGGAAGGGAAGGGATCCTTTTAAGCTTGTTGTGGCTAGCTGAAATGGGTTTGAGACTTTTTATTTTCGAAATTCTTGCGCTTAGCTCTCGTCCTCCTCCTTGATCCTCTTGTTCACCAACTAACACTGCTCTCGCCCGAACACAATTCCTACTCCTTCTCTCTATGGGCTCTGACGATCAGTGACAATCTCTGGCAAACTACTGTAATGATGAATAACTCCGATGACTGGTGGTGTGTGGTGGGTGCTTTGGCATCAAGGAGTTCATCATTGTTTCTCTTCAGTCCGTTGTATAGTGATGGAGTCAGCGGGTTCGAGTCCTACTAAGGTAACTCCCTCTCTTGGCTTCTTATTTTCTAGCCACACTCAATTTTCTAATGAGTTCCGTGTTTTTGGTTTTCTAGTGATCTTTCTTATCTCGGTTTTCCTGTGTCACATTTTTCGGTGAGCCTCTCTTCTGCATTTTTCGGCAATGTCATACCCTTTCTGCGTTTTTTGGTGATGTCGTGCTCCTATTGTGGTTTTTTGGCGATTACACCTGCTATGTTTTCCAGCAACGTCACACCTTGTTTCCTTGTGTGTGCATCTTTCATTCAACCCCGCGTTTAAGCATGTACGGTCCTTTGTTCTCTCACATTCCTCCCCTGCTCATTCTAGAGCACGGTGGCCTCTCCCCTCCTCTTCATGTGTGCGACTCTTTCACTTCTGCTGTGTTTGTTTGGTTAAGGTGAGGGAAAACTCACCTGTCGGTCTCGCCCTTCTGTGGTCATCCACCTATTACTATGTGTTTATTCCCTACGTGGGACTCATGTTTCCTGGATCTTGCATGATCCTTTTTTTTTCCTATTATTCTCCAGCTTCCAAAAAAAAAAAGAGATTTATTAACTTAATTGTAGGCGTGAAAATAAGTATACTTGTTTTGTCATTGTTTTTGGTTTGAAGGATGGTTTATATCATAATGTGATGGGTTGAGCGGGGATCAATGTATTTAATATAATTGATTTGTGACACTATGTGTGTATATCATGTATTATGGCTGCGTTTGGTGTAGTTAAAATTTTTAGCGTTTGCTGGTTGAAAAGCAACTGGTTGGAAAAGTTAAAAGATGTTTGGCTAAACTATTGTGCTAGTTAAAATTTTTAAAAATAATTTTAAATTTAATATTTTTTATTAAAATAATAATTTTGTTATCTTAAAAATATACAAATATAGGTGTGGACATGAGATGCAAGAAGAAAAATAGTTAAAAAAATAGCCAAAAGTAATTCCCTCCCAGCTTTTCCATACCCATGATGCCAAACACTCCAGCTTTTTAAAATCAGTTGTTTTGACCAGCAAAAGCAGCTGACCAGCTATGCCAAACAAGACCTATATCATTGTATACAAACAGATCATACAACGTAGTATCTTGGGGCATCAAAGTACTTATGGGCCATGGCCTCTATATGCTGATAAGTAGCATAACTAAAATTAGTTCACTCAAGCCAAATAAAATCTTTTAACTCCTATATGATCCTTTATGATCTTGGGATAGTACTTAGTGGGTGAAATGACTAAAAGGGTACATACATTTCCTCTTGTACCATATTATTTGCATACATCTCCCACATGTTCGCTTGATGTTTATTATAACATTCCATTTAATGTTGTGATTTTCCTGGTGCCTGTTATAGAGCAAGCGGTATATAGTGTTTGTATTGTATTTCACGCCCACAAGTATATTAGTCATGCTATCCAAAAATTCAAATGTGGTATCGAGGGGAGATTACTAACATACCATCATGGGAGCAATGCGCTATTTAGAAGTAAGCAAGCTTGCATCCTAGATTTTTTTTTTCTTGAAAATCCAAGGATGTGGCAACAATCTATCTATGGGGCACAAATTTCATGCAAGTAATGGCGTCAAAATGAAATATGTAAAATTAGTGCACCAGAGACTAATAAAGCATTTTGAGAACATTGTGCTTATCCATGTGTTGTTTTTGGTATGAATGCATCTTTATATGTTTATGCAATTCACAGTAAAACATGTTTGGTCTAATACTTCACAATTACAACCATATATTTGTTATGCATGCTAGCAAAATTTAAAAGGTGCTACATATGAGAAGTTGATCATTCATCGTAGTCAAAACAGAGCATTAAATTGTTCTGATTCCCCATGGCAAAAAAACTATGACCATAATAATAATTTTGATAAGAATATTTAATCACTGATTATCTGACTGCTATTATCGAATGTAATCACAGTCGGTGTTTTTTTAGTGCCTTATATACTAATGTAATTTACGAATACACTCGGCATTCGAAACAAAATAACGTCGGATTAAAATTTTCTAATCTTTTAATTGTTTTGTCTGGACGAGTCAAATTTCCACACATTCGTGCGTATAATTTTTTAGAACCTATGCTTGGTAGGTACTATTTAGATTTGTTTTTTTTTCCACCATCAGTGCTGTATCATGAAAGTGAAGAGATACAGCAAGACTTCACTATCTTGAAAGGGCTCCGCGTCAGCGTGATCTTTTCCCGGTGCACTGCATCTATCCACCAAGGAAAGAAAGCTACCAGTCTTTCCGGTTACACAATGTCAACTGTATAGTCAACAGTTTTCTTTTCCGAATTCAGTCAGTAGTCAAAGGAACGGGATCATCATCTTTGAAGACACCTTGGAACAGATATACACGTGAACGAATCATAAATTTGACCTTCCATTGACTTCAAAGGCTGCATATAAGGATAGACGCAGACCTCTTTTCGCCTCATGAGTTTCTTATGCGTGCGTGTACTGATCCAGTTGACTAGTGGCCTCCAGCTCATCTCACGCCTGCAATTTACCTGTACCAGCTAAAGCTGGAGCAGGTACTGGCAGTCGCTCGAAAAAAAATGCATTGCTAGTGGAAAACCACTTGTATACGATGGAGATCGCTGGTCTCTACGCCCCACCATCATCACCAGTCGGCCTTGATAAAGAAAAGGAACAAGTTGGGGCTTCTATATGGGGAGAAAAAACACTGCATATGAGTATTGGATCATCACTACCAAAACGATTGTTAATTAATTACTAATGCTCATACATTAACGTCCTATGAGAATGATTTGTAGTCCGAGGTTATCATATAATTAGTGTACTGCATGGATATATCCATGGCAGGAAAGAAGCTGACATAATTTATTGCTCTTAGTCGATCATAGCCTCTAATTAGGACGGCTATTGGGCCTTGGTGCTTGCAATTGTCATCAAAACATTATAAGAGTTCATTATTGTTAACTATAATATCTAAGCCACAGATGTGCCTATATATACGAGGACGATGAGGGTAACAGACGCTCACATATACTGCCTGGAGTAGTTATATTCTCCACGTGCATTTGTTACCTAGTTGATGATAACAAGGGGAAAATTCGGTGATGGCTAGATGGAGCTCAACTATGTCTCTCTTCTGTTTGGTAATGCTGCTGTTATTTTCTTTCCTTGGGAGTTCGGAGTCGCGGGTACTCCTGGTCGATCGCGCGCCGCCGAGAAATGGTCTTGGGAGCTCAAAAGCCGGCGAGAAAAGGGCGGCCATCGTAGGAGGAGGGAAGACTTCCGATACAGCAGTGTATCAACCCCAGAGGCTGAGCCCTGGCGGACCCGACCCCATGCATCACTAGTTTTATATGGATCTGCAATTATTATAACAAAAGAAATTCTATAGTATAATTGACTAGATTGCGTATTTTCAGGCTGAGGTATGGGACATTCAAGGCAAGAATTTCTCAGTACAAGTAAACTTTGTAACTCAATTCGATGCAAAGTTAAGTGTGCTGCAAAATGGCAGCATTAAAATAAATGAGTTGTCTAGATTATATATCCTGTGTACTGTACGTGCTTTTGCAGAAAAAAAAATAAATTAATTAAATGCCACAACTGAAGTTGAACAGATTTGTTTATTTCCTGCTCATGCTTAATTAGTTTGTCCTTCAGTTTGCCTTAGAGAATGGATCGTCCAAAAATGCAGCAAATGATCTGCAATCTTAACAGAACTAAACTGTACAGTACACAGGATATATAATCTAGACAACTCATTTATTTTAATGCTGCCATTTTGCAGCACACTTAACTTTGCATCGAATTGAGTTACAAAGTTTACTTGTACTGAGAAATTCTTGCCTTGAATGTCCCATACCTCAGCCTGAAAATACGCAATCTAGTCAATTATACTATCTAGATTCATTGATATTTTTATTCTTTTCATGATGAATTTTGCTCTACCGAATATACCTTAAAAGTTTTTATCCAACTGAATCAACCTTGAAGTTCGTCACATTAGACATTGCATGCCAAGAGATTTTTCAATAATTAATAAGCTCCTCCCGATATTGCAGTCCTAAAGAGAGATGATTCGACTACGCAGCCGACCAATATATCTTCTTCTTAGTGGCACTTTCGTAGAGTTGCATGAAACAATTGGTGCATAAGAGCGTCTCCTCCTTGTTAGTTGTCTTCCTGAAATTGGAATCTATCGTCATTCCCAAGTACTGCAAAAAGCAGCTAAGAATCAAACCTCCTGCATGCATGAGGGATATATCTATAAAGCTTGGTCCATTTCCTTTTACACAACAATCAAACAAATGGTGCTTTTTCAAGTATCAAGTTTAAATAATCATGACCTAAATCAGGTCAAGTTGATACTACAAAACCAAATTCTAATGGTGAAGACCCTATGCCTAGCTCTCAAACTTTATTTGAATTTAGATGGTTGGCAATTGGTATTCACCCCTATTGGTGTATGGAAAGTTTCTTCTCATGCTAGCCATCTTCTTCATAAACCAATTAGGAATCTTGAAATGGTGGATCTGATTATTTTTGGCGCTCATGATAAAATATAAAAGAATAGATCCAATAGATAGAAGATGTAATTTTCATGACGGGAGCTTTTGAATAAAATTGATCTAGTAGTTCTAGGGTAGACATTTGTATTAATGTTAGTCAAATTATGTTGACCAAGTAGATAAGACTTGCATTCCCCTTGGTTATTTTTTTATTAGGATACATTCTATTCACTACATTTTCTCTCCACATTCTAGTAACCAATATAAGAGAAGGTTGAGGTTTTTTTGGTCATATCTTGTGATGCTTTAAGTCAAACCAAAATTTTCAGCATGTGATTAAGAAAAGTGTCAATTTGATGTATAGAGTGAAATCATTAGACACTGGAAAAGGAAAGATAGTTCTATTTATTAGCCTATATACCCAAGAAAGCATACCTTTGAGTGAGACATGACTTTATTCTCTCCAAGAGCCAGTGTTCCGCTACATTGGTTGAGAGAGACAACATAAGTCGAGTACCCTATGCTTCGGCAGTAGGTTCGATCATGTATTCAATGTTATGTACTAAATCAAACGTAGCTTATGCTGTGAGCATAACTAGCCGATACCAATCTAATCCAGGTCTGCAGAACTGGGTTGCTGTAAAGAATATTCTGAAGTGTCTGAGAAGAACTAAGAATTTGTTCTTGGTCTATGAGGGATAGGAAGAGCTCAATGTTCAAGGCTACACTGACGCATCATTCCAGTCAGACCCTGATGACTTCAGATCGCAGGCCGGCTATATGTTCAAGATGAATGATGGCGTTGTATGCTAGAAAAGTTTCAAGCATTCCACCACAGCTGATTTTACGACCGAGGCTGAGTATGTCGCCGCTTCTGAGGTAGTCAAAGAAGCCATTTAGATAAAAAAAAAAAAGTTCATTTTTGAACTTCAGGTAGTTCCAACTGTTGTGGATCTGATCAATCTCTATTGTGACAACAATGGAGCAATTGCACAGGCAAAGGAATCACAGTCTTATCAAAAATCCAAACACATACTCAGGAGATTTCACCTGATCAGAGAGATGATTGACAGAGATGATGTCAAGATAAGCAGAGTTGACACAGACAACAATCTGACAGACCCACTGACCAAGGCTTTGGCACAGCAGAAGCATGATGGTCATACGACGGACATGGGGTTGAGATTTCTCAACAACTAAGTCTAAGTGCAAGTGAAAGATTGTTGGTGTTTATGCCCTTGCATCCGTAGTTGGTGTATCTTGTACTACTGGATAATGATATTTTATCATTCTAGTATTGTCGTTATTATGTTATATTTACATCTGCGACTATGTACTTATATGATAAAGTCCCTTGAGACAGATTATATCTGTGCTCAAACTTATGTCCCCAGTTAGGTACCTGAGTAGATAAGGGACAACTCTGGTACATGTGAGACTGATATATAGGCTGGATAGGCATGAGATGTTAAAGCAGACATATGGGTATATCAATGATGGATATACTGGACTAACCCGCTATGAGGCTCTAACTTGGTGTCATAAGTTAACCTCACAAGTGATAGGAGATGCATTGATCCCTTGACTTAAGGTCATTGACTCTTCTATATGGTTAGAGACATGCTTTGATACAACCTAACACCTCACCGTAGTTGGGAGGTTATAATAGTTGTCATTGGGTATGTCACGACCCATATGAGAAGATGAATGGATAGACATAGGACTTGCCCCTTCCTAAGGAAAGCTTAATATCCACGGGGCCCCCTTATGGTTGCATGACTGAAAGTATATGGTCATACCCAGGTGAAAGCCTGATTTAGTTATGACTATGAGATTGGGTGAAACAATGTAGTGACACACTTTGTCCAATCAGATATCAGTCTGACAAAGAGATTGTAATGCATCGGTATCTTGTTGCGATGAAAAGGATGTCGATGTTGATATCCATTTCGAAGACTTGGGTAGCAGTGATGCACTGCTAGGCGTCACTCACTACTTGTGATGACCTGAGTTCATCACTGCCAATGTCAGAGGAACCTATAGGGTTGCACAACTTGATACTCAAGTTCTCGTATTGATCGAGTAGCCTTATGATCGAGTTATTAGATAACTCGGATCTATTTGGGAGAATTCATCTGCGCCATTGTGCCTGATGAGATGGAAGGAACTTATTGGAGCTAAACTTTATTTTTGGCAAGTTGACCCTAGTTAACCACGGTTAGCTGTATTTAACTAGGATTGCATTGGATTGAGTCTAATGGCTTAATTAGTTTGTTCAATGAAGTCTAGCATAGACTAATGGGCCATGAAGCCTAATGGGCTATGAGGCCTAATGGGCCATGAGGATAAGTCGTTTGGGCCCAATAGTTATCATGAATTCTGAATTTAATTCTGAAGATTTAATTCTATATTTAATTCTGAATTTAATTTAGAGATTAATTCTGAATTTAATTCAAATGTGAAGAGTTACATGATTTCTATAAAAAGGGGATTGAGAGGAGATGCGCCTACTTGATGTGAAGAGCTCTCTTCATGGCAATATCTCTCTCCTTGCTTCTTCTCTTAGCGCATTCTCCTTGTGGGTGGCGCAAGTTCCTAAGGAGACTCCCAAAGGCGTGGATCTTCTTCCCAAGGCTAGCACCGGACATGGAAGTGTGCGAGACTGCAGAGGGTGTACGCTTGGGTGTTTACATCACATCCTTTTGTTTCGCTTTAAGTTATCATCTCTTACTCACTGTGTCGATTCTCTCACATGACATAATCTTCTGGGTTTTTGGGACCGGTCTGTTTCAGGGATTGCTTCCGCTGTTTGTGTTTTTAAAATTTTAAAATCTCTGAGGTTTCCCAACATCCCTGTCGCGGAAGCCATCACGGCCATGACAAACAGAAGCACGCCCGTGACATGGTCGCGATTCCACGTGGAAGAAGCACAGCTGTGCCTGTGTCAAGCTCGGTCAAATTTTTAGATTTCGTTCATGCCCTTGAACACAAGCACGACCCGCACGTGCCAAGCACAGACCAGACCAGCGCTGTGCCTCTCGTCTGTTTCTAGGTCTAAGGATTTGTGTGATTGGTCAATTGTATCTATATGGACAATGTTTATCTGGTAATGTGGGGAAGTAATTGTGTAGCCGAAAGGAGGTAACTTAGGTGAGAGAGAGAGAGAGAGAGGGAGAGAGAGAGTTCACTTATGTTATAAAGTCACGTTAGCATTTGAACCATTCACATCGGTCTCATTTTCAAAAAGACATAATTGCGGTTGGTCAAGATAGATAGTTGGTTGTAGATTGTGTAGCAAGAGGACCACTACAAGTCACATGGTAAAAAAATCAAATAAAAAGAATTCAAAAGCATGTTTATTGTTATGGTTAATCTCTCATTTAATGATAAATCTAAGGCATTTTTTATATTAGATTTTGATCTTAGATTAATGTGTAATACCTTAGATTTGCAATGAGTTGCAAATGATGCCAACTAGTATAACACAAAATAAAAGAAAGGTGTTCCACTACCTCAGACTATATGCAATTTTGCCATCTAAAAAATATTTTTAAAATATCAGAATATAAGTTGGTCACTAATGAGTTATTGGATAACTTTAAATGATTGCCAATTTATGAATCTTTACTAAAAGGGTAAATCCCTAAATAATAAAGGAGGTATGATCCAAATTAAATTATAGTTAGCTTACTTTAACCAGAAAAAGAAGTATTAATTAATAATTAGTTGAGATATATATTAATTAGGTTTAGGAACCTTGTCCTAAAAGCACGGTAGGTCTGCATCTACTTGTATATATATGATGAGCAGAGCAATTAATTAACCGCTTGAAGGATATTGGAGAGTTAACTAACCTAGTCTGCAAGTTAGGGCATGACAATGAATTAATAGTGCAATGATTGAGTTAGGTCTTGCAGCTACCGAAAATTAAACTCGAGCCGACCAGGAAAAAGAGTTGGCCAAGATCAAATATATGGCTGAATTTAAGAGTATGATATTTGATTTGATGAATATGATATACTCATGTGTTAATGGCTGAATTTAAGAGTATGATATTTCAAATGCCTAGACCTTGGCTAGATTTTGTTTTGGTGAATATTTTCCATGAAACATTTTAGATACCTCTGATGATAGCAGAGCAGTTGGGAGTTGGGAGTTGAAATGCACAACACCAGAACAAAATTTAAAAAGTTCGTTTCTACCTGCATAGATGAAGATAATACTTTTTCCACTCTCATAAGCATCATGCTCTTTAAAAATTTGTCAATTGTAAATGTATCTGACAGGACAGGAGGCGAAGACAATGAAAGATTTCCTAGGTAAAAGTATTTAATACCCCATTAAGAGAAATGGCGACATGTTCGTTTGTCTAACAAAAGATTAGAACATCAAACCTCAGCAAATTGATGACTCTTATCCTGGAGGACAGTGGCTGTCAGAAGCCTTGATGATGTTGTGATTTTACGGAGAGATGAAGGATGTGAAGCTTTCTTTACCTGTCAATACTATGACACTAGGGAACTAAGAACAAAGGTCTAGCTTGTTGCAAATGTACTTGATACATTGAATTTACCCAAAGAATCTTCGATTGCTATTGATATGCCAATGGTTGTAACTTCCGTTTTCATTTACCTAGCGATTGTTCTAGCTGGCTATGAGGTTGTGTCTATAGCTAATTGTAGCTGCAAATCATTTGATATGAATCCTTGGTTCAATCAATTATGATCCTGCTATGATCTAAAATATCCAATGTCCCACATAGATCTAAATTAATACATAATTCAATTTAAGACTACTTGATCAAAATGTGATCTCAAATGTCAGCATGTGTGACCCTATAGGTTCCATATGACTTTGTAGTGCTGAAACTAGATAAATCATAACAAGCAAGGAGTAGTATTTAACAACACATTGATCATACCTAAGTCATAGGAAATATATCGTTAGATGACATCCCCTAGGTAGCTACAAAGTTCATAAGTAATGTAATCCCTATACTTTTTGATATATGGACTAGATAAGTATACCACACTTTTTATTCCAATCATATCGGCATGAATTAAAAAAGACAACACAGTTTCCTAAGTATAGTCATACACTCTTAGTTATACTTCCATGTGAGGGCCCTAGACATAAGGCTTTTATAAGGAATGTGCAAATCTTATATTGATCACTCAAACTACTCATATGTCTTATGGACTACTTAATGACCACCATTATGACATCTCAACTATAGTAAGGCGCTAAGCTGTATCAAAGTATGATACTCACCATATAGTAGTGCCAAAGACCATAAGTCTAAGAACCAATGCAACCCTTATACTTGTTAACATGACTTGTAAGTTGTAACACTCAAGCCATATATTGATGTTAGGTCAGTGTAGTGCATCCACTATTTTATACACTCATATGTCTCGTGTTGTCAAGTACTCAACCAACCCATACACTATTCTCACAAACACCAAAACTATCCTTTATCCACTAAGGTACTTTGACTAAGGACTAAGTTATAAGATAAGATAAAATCAATCTCCAAAGATATTATTATGTTATTCTACATATCAACATAATAATAACAATCCCTAATATATATATATATATATATATATATAAAAGCACTTCCTAGAGCATACTTTGGATCTCTTTTAGGGTTGAAAACTCTTTCTTCCCTCTACATTTGAGTATTATAATCACCTTAGAATGAGATAATTGAAGTTTTAACAATAACTCCAATGCACAAAATGTGCTTTATAAATATTATATTGTGCTCCTTTGGCCAACTAATTAGCCTATTGTGATACACTTAACTTGAGTTTGTCTATTATAGAGGTTGGATTTTCAATATAAGAAGGCATAATTTAGACCAATCCTCATTCCTTTCAATGAAGCAAGATTACAATTCTGTAAAATCTTTCAATAAGAATTATTATTTCAACTCTCTAATTATCCTAGTGTTAGACCCAGCCTAGTTTTTAAAGCCTAGCCCAATTAGGCCGTTGACCGATGATCAAAATCGGCCCACTGAGATTCGAAATCGAAGCCTTCGATTTGGGGATGAAATCGGGCATTGAGGTGTCGGCGGAATCAACGCCTCGAGTCTCAATCGCAGTCGGTGGCGGTGCCAGCTGACGGCAGACAGGCCGGGGGTCTGGGGCGACCCGATCGGAAGAATCACTGACCAGTGATGTGCTGCTCGGCGCTGATCATCGGTACACAAAGCGATGGCGCGGGCTTAATCAGCAAAGAGGCTGACTGTAGTGGAAACCAGATGTCGCAGCGATCGATCCAACGGGCCAAGGCAAGGTGGCGATGCTCAGTCCGGTGGGTCGAGCAGTGGGGCTGACCGGTTGCGAGGACGTGCGACATGGGCGGGTGTCCGGCATAGTATGGGCGCCACCTGAGTTGACGTCCGCGTGCCGCGTGAAGACCTTGCTCACGGACGTCTGGGCGAGGTGATGGGAATCCGATGCCGAGTTGCCTATATGAGGGGCAGCCCGGTGAGCTCGAGGGGGCAGAACCGTTGGTAGAGGTGAATCCAACGTCTAATGTGAGGCAGAGGGGAACAAACGGCTGAACATATGGTGCGGCGGCATTCCGGCGATCCGAACTCGCCTAAGAACGATGCCACCACCCCGTCTCCTGCTCCCCTCTTCCCTGCCTTCGATCTTGGCGTGCGACTGCCCGATGAGGGCTTGCAGCATCCTCTTGTCAGTGCTCCGGTGGAATGGCTGGGTGGAATGGAGCTACGTTGATGCCAGGACCTTCTCCAATCTCCTTGTTTCTCACCTCGCTTCCAGACGATCTCGGTAAACTTGGGGCAGCGACCTTAGGTGGACGACGAGTCCCCCGCTGACGAAGCACATGCCTAACACCCATTCGACGGAAAAGAACACCGTCGATGGGCTCGTTGGAAGGACGCAATGTCTCCCCCTCTTCTCGTCACCTTAGCTCTTCCCCGGTGATCTCGACGAGTCCAGGTCGCCGACCTCTGGCAAATGGACCTGAGTGGGGACATCGCTAACTCGCTGGATGATGAACGAGAGGAGGTCTCTCACCAGGGAAGCAAATCCTTGTTGTGCACGTTGGACCTCTTCCGACGCCTTCCCTATGTTCCGACGTGAACGCGGCAACGACTGCGAGCTCTGGTTCGAACATGGACGCGGACGCAGTGGCCGCGTTGACCACCGTCTTGGTGAGCATACGAGCACGACTCGTGAATAGAGGAGTGACTCCGATGGACGTCCGACGTCCGCAGCAAGCAAGGCTGTGGATGCCTTCGTCGGGAGAAGAACTCAACGTTTCCCTGATTTTTGACGTAATTTGTGAACGGGACGGCAGGCTTCATTTTTGGACGACTGGCTTGGCTATCCAACTCGCACACCATGGACAAGGCAGGCACGGCTTGTCGGGAGAGACGCTTAGGAACTGTGATCATCGGAAGAGGTGCGGTGGCCCTTTCTGTTGATGCGAGGCGTGTGCGTGCGGACGCGGCTCGCGAACGAGGCAGCGGCCTTAGTTCGACAGCGGTCTCAAGTGAGCCGACGAACACCTGTAGAAAAGGGGGCGATGAGGTCTCGTCCCATGCGAACTCCAGACTCAGCGACTGCGCCTTCGCTGGAGTAGTGCACCGTCTTTCGCTCCAACGCGAACGAAGCGGCGGCTTCAAACGCAAGCAGATACGTTGACTCCGCTGACGTGGACAAATGGGGCGTTGACTTGGAAACCGGGCACGCGGATGGATTCGGCGTCAAAACAAATTTTGGGTGCGGGCCGATTCTCAGCTACAGGCGTGGACGCAAATCGGATTCGGGCATGAATCCAAAATCCAGTAGAGATATAATAACCTTTTTATATTTGATTTCAATTACTGATGTGGTTTTCTCTTTTCTCTCTCTTTCCTAGGCTGGACGAAGGTCAGAATCCTTTGTAGAGGCTGAGGGGCATGTGCAGGTGCACCCCTGCCAGTCGCGCTGAATCTGAATGGATCATTTAGATTCGTCTCTTGCGTGGGACTTTGACCAATTTGAGTCCTGTGTGGCCTTTAAGATATGTGTAATAATTAAAAAAATTGATCCGTTTATTAGTATTAACCAGGACGTGATAAGCACTTTTGGAATTTTTTTTAACATAACTAAGATGCTATTCTTGACACCTTCCGTTGAACAAGTCTTTGTTGGATTCAATAATCATTTAATGATACGTTGATATATGTATTTTATTTTTATTAAATGAAACCCGACAATTCAAAGATTTAGGTGAAAGCATTACCTATGCATGAATGCTTATTAAACAAGTTGTATTTCAACACATTATTCGAACAATATAAATTAGAGCCCAAACATGCATAAGTGATCTTGCATAATTAAAACTGATTAAATTTATATTTATAATTGTTTTTATTTATTAATTGAATTATTACTAATTACAACGTCATAGACCAATATTGTCCTAGGATACGTTTGGCCTAGCTTCTGGGCTTGCTTATAGCTTTGCGGCCAATAGAAAGTAAGAAGTTGAGGCGTTTGGCCCTTCAGCTTCTCTATTCCAACCCATAGATTAGCTGCTTCTCTAAGAAGCAGGGGTGAAGCTACTTCTCTAGCCCCCCACCTGCTTATGCTTAATAACCCTTATATATAATAATATTTTTTTAATAGTATAACTCATAATATTTTTAATAAATATTTTAATTATAGTTAACTATAAATTTAATCATATAATTTTTATCTTAGTAATTTTTTAATAAAAAAATATTTATTATAAATAGAATAATCTAACCATAAGCTGTGCATCCAAACACGCTCCTTGCTTCTTCAGCCAACACCTTTTCAACCAGTACTTCTTCAACCAGCAAAAGCTAGAATCAGAAACTAGGCCAAACAGAGCCTTATTGCTTGCTCGAAGCAAATCCAAATCTTGGTAATCAATGTGCTATAACTATTATTTAATTCAGTTAATAAATAAAAATTTCTATTTTGTATAGCATCATAGATCTATTTTACGACAGTAATCGAAGCACTATACAAAATGAGGAGCAAATCAAATTTGTAATTTGTATAGTGTTGTTGAGACAGTAATCGAAACACTATAATTTAACATAGTATTGTAAACTGATCTTTAAGAATTGTATTTAATCCTACAAAATAATCATTTGCACGAATATATCCATGTGTCAATATTGAAAATTACTATATCAATTAAATAACTTAGAATTCTTATTAAGGATAATAAGTATGCATGATAACTATAAATAAATTAATTTGTATAATGAAGGAAGCAACTAGAACACATAAAGGAACTAGCAATAATGTAAATTAACAATCAAACAACGCATTTTATGTGTTACAATTTTAATTTATATTTAATTATTTAATATTAGATTATATAATATTTCCAAATAATTGCTGAACATTTTGAATTAATAAAATCAGAATAGATTTCAAAAATTTTGAGATTGAAATCTTGATGGGCCAAATCTCTGCAAGAAGACATACTACTTGACAACGGAAGTAGTAGAAAACATTCTAGATATGATAATTCATAAGTTTTCAGTAATATCATTCAGCTTTATTATTGAAAAGAACCACTTTTCACCATTAAGAGACTACGAGTCATGCCCAAAGTAACAGTAAAGTTTTCACTGTCTCATACTCAACCCGCACGGATAACAGAATTTACTAATAATTGCATAGCAATATTATCAAGTTTATTACTAAAATATAACCACACACATTTCTCTCGTTTTTCAAACAGAACACCTCAACATCATAAAATAAATCTAAAATGTTTTATGTTTATAATAATTGCACACGAATTTCTTTTAATATGGTGTAACAAATAAAATAAATAGTTTAAAGTAATTTTAACATATTCATAACATTTCGAAAATTTTGCTAATATATCTTGTAAAAACAAACAAGCTTCCATAGAAAACATTAAATTAAAAGTTTTAGTTAGATATTGAAAATTCCAATACATAATATCATACTTGGATATACAAAATTCCCCAAATATTTTTCTCCTAATCTTCATCTTAATTCTGCATCATCTAAAATAAAGATAATTCATTGTCTTCATTACACATGAGGCTTGCCCTATTTCTTCAAAAAAAAAAAACTACAAATCTTTTTAAAAGCTATATTGTTCATGCTATACATGCAAAGTAAAACCCTCAGGGGTGAAGGTGCCACGCACAACCAGGATTAAGATTAAGATGGTAGTAGCCTCTTAATCCCAGCTTTCTGCTCAGGAGTAAGCCGAGCCGGGAATTTGATATCGAACCTGATCCTAAGCTTCCCTTTCTTGGATGGATCCTTGGGCAATGGCATGCCTTCCCCAGGAATTACTTCCTCATAAGAAGGATGAATCACATTGTCTACGGGGATAGAAAGCCTTCTACCATCCAATGTGGTCAAATGCACAGTATGACCAGTCAAGGCTTCAACAGAGAGATCTTCTGAGTCGCAATGAGATCATTCCCATCCCTTGTAAAGATAGGATGGGGCTTCTCGTCGATAATGAAGACGATATCGGCAGGGATGACGTTTGGCCTTTCATTTCCTTTCTCTGGGAACGTGATCTTAGTTCCCTTCTTCCAACCAGGTTTTATATCAATGGTCAGGATTTCCTCTACTGGAAGTGTTTTCCTGCAAGCAAGACATGCTTATAATTAATCAGTAATATATGTTTTAATGATATATTAATATAGTTGAGAGCCATGCACTGTAAGGCTAGGATTCATAGTGGTTTCTTCTCTCCTTTCGGTTTTTGACACAAGCCTCCCTGATTCTTGTCGGTGTTTAAAAGTTCCTCTTTTACATGTTCTTATTGTGTAATTACTAAAATGTTTTAAGGTAAAATATATAGTATATTATCTTTTTTATTTTCATTACATGCATCAGGCGGCGGGACAGAATAAAGATCATCAAGTCATTAAGATAATAAGGGGATCACACCCTTTGTCCCAAAAGAAAGTTTAAGCTAGCATGATCGAAGAATTATAGCAAGACATTGTTTAGAGTGATTAGAAATCGAAAGAGAGGATTGAAAGTTACAAAACAGGGCTGTAATGAAAATTACAGCCCGTAATTTGCAGAATCATTGTGAATAGTGGTGGCGATCACGTTTTTGTTGATATCTCCCTCGAATGATCTCTTTTCCCTCTGAAACTTCTGTGGTATGTTCACCTATGTCAGGCGAAGCTTCCTTTCAAATTTTGTAGCCAGAGATGGTTTGTACGCTGAACGGCGATGAACCCTAGCACAGTGGTGATTTTTTGAAATTCTCTGTGTTGAGTGGATGAAAATTAGTCCTTTTTCTTCAAAAATCTTCCCCTTCTAATCCTGATCATTCCTTTTTTTTTTATCTTCAATTGATACCCTAAATCTCGATAAATCATCTTTTTAAGTTTCCAGCGGAAGAATCGGGCAATTAGGATTAAAATTACGGTACCGTGAAGATCATTACGGTAGTGTCGTAATTGCTTCAGAAGTTTCTGTAGTAAAACGACCCACAATTACAGTACTCTAAAATTCATCACGGTAGTGTCGTATTCTCCTTGATTGTTTCTAAAAGTTTATGTATGAAATTTGCCCAACTTTACGGCACCATAAAAATCATTACGGCGATGCCGTAATTCATCAAAATCCTCTGAAAGTCTCTATATGAATCTGGACTGAAATTACGGCACTGTAAAAAGCATTATGGCACTACCGTAATTTTCTAAAAAAATATCTGCGGGATGCGGCCATGAAAATCATTACAGTAGTGCCATATTCAGGCCATAAAATTCATTACGGCACTACCGTAATTTTGCTAGAAAACTCGATTTGACTTGAAATTTGATGTGTAAACTCCTCTTGATGAATATAATTCATCCATGCATTGAAATTGTTTGAAAAGTCACGATAATGATGCCTTTTTATTTGAAATTGATCAAAAACCAAGAAAGGTGTAGATTCCAAAGTATTTGACAAATAAGGCATAAAAATAAGCAAAAGAGCAAGATTATGACCCCCAAACGAGTAGTTAATAAGTATGAAAAATACTATGAAATTTAGAGTCATCACCTACATGGTCATGTACGCGCCCGTGAAAGTCTTAGCCAAAGATGAAGAAGGACGCGGAAGACTTCACGGCCATGCATGGATGCACGGCCTATGAAGACCACGGCATAGGGTTTTGACCTAGTCCCAGACTTATTCATGACCATGCATGGATGCACGGGCATGCTCGTGAAGAGCACATAAATGCAGTAAAGCTCCACCTTTCACACCGTTCGACGCTCGCAACGTTCCTCACACCTTCTTGACCGTTATGTGGGGGCTCTCAGTCCATCAACCACCTCCACGGAGCCAATCCATCGGATGCACCACACAACAAGGCCAACCGAAGGATCAACGCTGAATCACTATCACAACTGGGTCCTCAACACCGCCCATGACTCGGCTACAACCACATAGAACCAGCCCACCATCAGATGTTTCTGTTGCTTCATCGCGGCCTCTTCGGAGTTGGTGTTGTTGGTGTATATGCCCTAGGACCTAGTTTTGGTCAACTTATGTACTACTTGACATTGATATTTATATATCATTCTGGCATTGTCGTTATCATTGTTTGACTACACCTGCGATTGTGTACTTACATGATAATGTCCCTGGAGACAGATTGGATCTGTGCTCGAATTATAATCCCCAGTTGATGTACCTTAGTGGATATGGGACAGCTATGGTACTTGTGAGACTGGTATGTGGGCTGGTTAGGCACGTGGTGCTAACGCAGACACATGGGTATATCATTGGGGATATACTGGATAGACCCGCTATGAGACTATGACTTGGTGTCATGAGTTATCCTCATAAGTGACAGGAGATGCATTGATCCCTTAACTTGAGGTCATTGATCATTCTATATGGTTAGGGACTTGCTTTGATACAACCTAACACCTTGCCGTAGCTGGGAGGTCATAACGGTTGTTATTGAGCATGTCACGACCCATATGAGAAGATCAATGGACAGACATAGGATTTGCCCCTTCCCTAAGGAAGTATGATATCCATGGAGCTCCTTTATGGTTCTATGACTGAGAGTGTATAGCCATACCCAGGTGAGAACCTGTTTTAGTCATAGCCATGAGATTGGATGAAAATAAGTGGTGACACACTTGTCCAATCGGATATCAGTACGGCAAAGAGACTATAATGCATCTGTACCTAGTTGCGATGATGGGGATGTCGATGTCGATATCCATTCCAATGACCTGGGTAGCAGCGATGCACTGCTAGGTGCCACTCACTGCTTGTGATGACCTCTGGTCAGCACTGCCAGCGTCAGAAGAACCTACAGGGTCGCACACCTTGATACTTGAGTTCTCGTATTGATCGGGAAGCCTTATGATCGAGTTATTGGATAACTCGGATCTAATTGGGAGATTTCATCAGCGCCAATGGGCCTGATGAGATGGAAGAATGTTATTGGAGCCAAACTTCATTTTTGGTAGGTTGACCCGTATTTGACCATGGTTGGTCACATTTGGATTAGGGTTGCATTGGATTGGATCCAAGTGCTTAATCAACCTATGCAATGATGTTTGGGCTAGCTCATTATCCAATGAGGCCCAATAACAAGTTCTCATGAAGAGATGAGAGGCTAAAAGGGTATAATGGGGAGAAACATGAACCATTAGGCGCCTAGGGGCATAATGGGGTCATGTTGGCGCCTTTGCTTCATTATGGAAGTAAAGGGCGCCTCCCCCTCTCTTCCTAGGATGGAATGCATGCCTCTATGGCATTGCTTGAGGCGCAAGGCAAGGCCTTGGCGCACAAGGAAAGGCGTGGGAACAAAAGGTAAGGTTGAATGAGAATTATGGAAATGTCTTGGAGACTTTCCTTATCTCAAACCTCCTCATCCTAGCCCTACACTTGTCATGATCCTAGCCATTACCCTAACCGCCTCTTGCCCTATAAATATGACCCTAGTCGCCCCCTCTTGTAAGTAATCATTCATTGAAGGCATGAACACAAGAGGAGGGGCGAAAGGCTTGGGACAAGGGCGCATCTTCTTCCATAGCCGTGAGCTTCTTCCCTTCTTCCTCCTTGGCGCAAGAGAAGGAAAGGCTTGGCGGCATTCTCCCTTCTCCTTTCTTTTCTTCAATTGGCGCTTCTACCTTGAAGGTGGCGCAAGCATTCAAGAAAAGAACTAAGGCTTGGATCTTCTTCCCGAGGCTAGCACCGGGCGTGGAAGAAGAGAACTCAAGAGATCCGTGTGTGTGAGACTGCAGAGGGCGTACACTTGGACGCCTACATCGGCATCGCTCCACATTGCTCTTAAGGTATTTCCTAACTCATCGTGTCGACTCCCTTGCTTGCGATCTTCACTGGGTTTTTGGGACTGACCTGTTTCGGGGACATTCTTCCTCTGCGAAAAATGTATGTCCATAACTCTAAGAAATTGTAAAATGTCCTCGGGGTTTCCCAACAGTGGTATCAGAGCGACTTGCAAGACTCGAACGATGTTTTATGCTTTTCTTCCATGCTCACATGCCATATCTTTTCGTAAATAGCATGATGCATGGCAATCAATTTTTCTAAAAGTAGAAAAATTAGGGTTTCTTGTTTCTATCATCCTCTCAATCTCTTTTGGAATTTTTGGCCTATTTTTCTTGTTTGATTTAAAGATCAAAGGCGCACGTGATTTTGTCGGATTGAATCGGAACACCGTCGGCCCCCCACCCCCGCCGCCCGAGAAGAAGGGAGCGCCGCCGTCGGCACCAGGCGGCGGTTAAAATCATATCGATCAAGTAGCACTAACTTCATAGGCCTCGGAGATCTTCTTGAACATGGCCTCGGGATCCTTCTTATTGTTGGGGTTCTTGTCGGGGTGCCATTTCATGGCGAGCTTCCGATAGGCCTTGTTGAGATCGTCGTCCTTGGCGTTCTTGTCCACCCCAAGGATGTTGTAGTAGTCAACCCCCATCTCCGCAGACTCCTTATGCTCTGTCCTAATGCCAAATAATGGATTGGAGGATTTGGAATGGCGTCGACGAGAGAGTGAGAGCGCGGAGACAAAAGATTAGTAGGCGAGGAAGACTGTGGAACGTTCCCGAGAGCTTACGTCAAAATTGATTTTGGCTTTGCTATTAGGAAATTGAACTTTTCCACAAACCATAGCATTCTTCCATCAAATTCGTTTTCCTAACATTTATCTCATTTCCACTTCTCTTTATCAAATGCATCTTGCATAAATCATTATGTAATGTATCGGAGAAAAATAAGGATTATAAGAAAAGAATAATCAAATTTTTTTTCTAAAAAAATAATTTTTAAAAGTAACAGAAATATTTAGATTTTTAGCTATAAATTCTCACCAACCATACTTAATGTTATGTGCACATTTAGTTTAACATTGAGGTTGGAGGAAGTTGAATGAAGTAGTTCCAGGCGCAATACAGAGATGATAACACTAGAAATCCAACATTTGAAGCAACACATTAGAATACAAAGTAATACCAACTAATTTTCACTGTGAAACTTTCCTGAAAAATCCCAGCTCAAATGTCACAAAAGTTGGTCAACAGGAATATTTCTAAATCACCGAGAATCACACAATACATTTCGATTTGGAAACTTGAAGAGCAAAACAAAATGCTGGAACAAACCCAGGAACAGGATTCCGTTGGACTGAAAATACTGAGTTAAACAAAAAAAGGGGAATTAAGCTGCTTGAAAACAACTGGATGCGAACGCTACTGAGATTCCGAATTTCACCACCTGGAGATTACACAGATTGCAGACCTCTCCGAGAGTTCCAAAGACACTTCCACACGAATCCAAAACAAACTTGAAGAATAATAAAAAAGGGCTACGACAGCCTCCAAAACAGTCTTTCTTGCCTTTTGTGCCCTATAACTTCGCCCAGCTGTTCATCCAAGTAACTATGGTGGGACCATGTTAACTCCCAACTTTTGATAAGCTGGAATTTGACTGCATTCCCACTTCCGCAAATGCCTGCCAAAAAAAAAAAAAAAAGATCTCGTCCTCGAGCTAGAACCGTTGTGTAGTTCACTGTCTGAGACATGACATAGAGGGCATCACACAAAGATCGTTCCAATTCATCTAACACATGGACACTTGCACCCCTTAGAACAATGGTACATGTTCAGCAATTTCAACACCAGAAAAATGTATAAATTTATCCTTGTCGATCATTATTTCCGTCAATCATACCACCATAATATTCAATCACTGGTTAGAGCCATAGATGCTCCGTTTACTAAACAAGCCATGGACTATCGTACAACCAAGATTTGTAGGCCCCGCAACAACATCACATTTTCTAATATCCTTACCGGGAAAATCCAAGTAGACTGGATCTCGGATCGGATTCGGGTTCGGGACAATAACAAGTATCATGCTTTAATGGGTAGTTGAGATTAGGTATAACATGAATGGATGATGTAGATGGGAATTGAGATTAGTAACTTAAATTTTTTATTTCTATTTAGTTAATTTTTCTATAAAAAGATGTTTAAGCTACAAGACTTGTCATTGTAATGCACTTATACATGGATAATTGGATACAATCAAATAAAAATTAGAAAATGATAATTGAATAACTCCCCTGTAAGAGTTTGCCATCAAAAAATATTTTCTAGATTTGCTGGTGATTGTATTCAATGTCATGATTGTTTTAACAATCACAGCCGATGAAATCTACTTTCCTCCACTCGTCGAAGATGGTTTTTGCCTTAAATCATTGTCGATTTCTCTTAATTCGGTGAGAATTACTATTATGAACATTCTCCTCGTTTTCTTAGAGTATGTTCTATTGAAAGGAATCCACGGTGACAAGAATAGAAAAAGCAATAAATCTAGATGGCTTTAGATCATTGTACTTTTTATCTTTTCCGCCGTAGATTCTATTTAGATTCATTGTACTTTTCATTGTTTCTACCATAGATTTCTTTCATCACAATATAGTTCTAAAAATTGGTTCCTCTCAATTCCAAGTGTCAGTCACTCACCCTCTGTTGCTCAGCCGCCGATCATGCTTCTTAGCATTGATTCAACACAGGCAAGCAACGGAAATCTCTCAAAATTCTTCTCTGTGTCACCCTTTAGATGCTCTCCTTTTTGCCCTAAGATTAGGGTTAAATTGACGGGTGGGGATGGATTTGAGGAGACAAGGTCACCTGTTCATCTGTAAAACTTGATCTTCATCTTTGTAATCACAGCTGTGATTGTGATCACGATTTGCGACTGTTTCTCTTATGTATTGATGTTAGAATCAGGGCCATGATTGTAATAATGATCTCAACCATGATTCTCTGGAAATCTCTAAATTGCATGAAAATTATTGTTTGACTTTTTCTCTCCTTAAAAAGCTTTGTTGTGATGCTAGAAATTTCAAATCTTGTTGGTGCCCCCCAAATCACAGCTCGTGGTTGTAATTATAGGTAGAACTTTCATTCAACTTTGGGCATCAAATTTTTAGTGAAAGTCCTTTATATTGCAAAGAATATTATTGTGGTGAAGTATCCTTAAAATCACTAATTTTTAGAGCCATTTTTCTTAGAATTTTGTAAAATTAGAGAAATGATAGTTTTCTACTACAAAATATGAAATAAGGCAAAATTCAATGCATAGTAAATTATGACACATTTTAACATAAAATATGCAAGAAAATACTATAAAAAATATTGTTATCAAATATATATAACTTCAATTTTTTTGCTTCTTCTCAAGCAAAAACAAAATTGTGACTCACAAGATATGTATAAAAAATATAAAGTTATGTTTCCTCGGACGAAATTCACCTTTTCACCTTGGATTTTATCCAAAAAAAACATAGCCTAAAGGTTCTATGGTAATTATTTAGTCTATTAAATGTTTCTAATTCATAATGAACGCCATGATTTTTCAAACTCAAAATTAAGAAGAGACCTTTAGGAATCAAATGTCAAGATACTATATTCTAAGACAAATAAAATCCAACATTCGTGCCATACAGCCAAACTTCAATTCGTCGGATAGTACCATGCTCTTGTTTAATCATTCCTTGTCTAACCTTTATGTTTAAACATCACTCATATTGTTAGGGATTTTATTCTCATGAAATAAGCTATTATTTTTATAAAGATTTTTAAGGCATTTCGTTTTTAAATTGTTATCAGCCTTGTGATGTAAGAAATAAACATTTGCGATGAATGCCTCTAATTACTAAGTATAAAACAAATTTAAAATTCGTCAAACCAACATTAACTTAATGCAATGGAACCCGCAGACTCAATGCTTTTGTAGTTAGTGGAGTTGTTACGCCTTTTTTATAGAGAGCTGCTTAAGATAACGTTCTTTAAATCATTATCAACCTTTTTTTATACAAGGGTTAAACATTTACGATGAATGCCTTCATTTACTTAGTCAAAAATAGATTTAAAGTGCACTAATCCGGATGTGGGCGAGCACAATCAAACTCATGACTACTGTGCTTGTGGCTAAAGGAGTTGGAGCAAATACCTTTTATTATTTATTATTATTTAATCATTAGGCATCACTTGTCTTCAATTCATGAAGTCCCCACTATCAAGCTACAATAAAAAAAATTAAACTTAAGCAAAATACCATTCTTCAAACATTCATTTAAATGCATAATACTCATGTACAAATTTTAGCCATATGATAATTAAACAAATTTTAGTCACTCTATGTATCCAAGAGAATCGATTACTGCATCTTTTAGAAAAACTCTTTTCCTGTAGATAATCTCAAAATTCTAAGCAATCAAACCACAACATACATTACTTCATATAAACAATTCCAAATAAAACAAGGTCATGTCTAAAAGCAGAATATTCAAAATACATATCTACTCATCATAGACATTATTTTAACAATTTAATTTATAACTCTATTACATTTTAAATAATTAAATCCAAGCATTATCATAGTAATTTTTTTAAAAAAATAAAAAAGAGTTGTACAATCATAATTTTAGAATTTTGCATTTTACAACCATTTTGAAGAAGTACCAAATTATAGCACACACCCACACATAACTGTCAAATAGATGTTATACAACTATATTACAATGTCAAAGTCAAAGCGTCACCGAATACCCAAAATATCATAGAAAATGAAGCAAGAGGTAGAAGAATACTCAATGAGTGATCGATCACTACTTATCTTTCCACTCTACTCTTCATCATCCTCGCCTCTGAGGTTGCCTCGTTTGGCCCCAATTATGAACGAACGTTGAGACAAAATCTATGAGAAGCCAAGATTTTGAGCTTCCACAACTTCTAAAAATTTGCATTACTTTATTATCTTCCGTGCATAATTGGGGGTCAAACGAGGCCTAAGTCTATCATGAAGATAGTCCTCCATCAAGTCAAGACATGGTCCATGGTGGATTGAAGATGGGTTTGGCCTGCCTCATTGAATCTATGCTGATTTGGAGGCAATGTAGGGCTATAATTGTCACGCCCCGACGGGAAGCCGACTATTCTTAGCTCAGGGTTCCCCAGGGAGTAACAATATTGATAGGAACCAGAGAACTATAATAATCACATATCCTTTATTTAAATAATTAATCCAATCTTAACACCAACAGTTTTATAATACAATATCTGAATACAACTATCCAAATTATCAACTAAATAAAATACAAAAGACAACTATCTCAGCTCGGGCTGGTATCTGCTATCTACTCTAGCCCTCCTAGAAGTTAACTCTGTACCTAGAAGAGAAACAAGGGAGTTAGCAGAATTGCTAAGTAGGAATCAGCAAATATGGTGAAGAAGTCAAATAACATGATAATACAATGACTGAAACAATGATATACAAATAATATAAGAATGTCGTGCAATTCATCAAGCTTGGCCAACAGATCTCAATCATGAGCCGCACTCATTTTCAGAGTGTTTCCACCGTCAGCTCACACAGTGGAACGACTGTCATAAACAGCCCGGTGAATGTTGCGTCCAACATCTGACATCTGTAGTATTGTCCCGAGGACAACTGGCGGTGCCCTAACTGGCAAACAGATAGTCCGATACGCGCCGGAACTATAACTCAAATAAACAGGCCACTGGAGAATAAATCATCCAGTCCAGAGGTCAATATATCACGACAGATATCACAGATTTTCAACAGTTTTCACATACTCATATGTCAACATCACAGATACATAATTGTTCAACCATGCTCATATGCCAATATATCAGATATCTCAAAACATGTTTGTTGACCATTCATACAGAAACAGAATATGACCAAATAAACAAGATAATTGAGGTTAACAGGAATTTAGAAACAAATCAAGCAGATGAAGCAATCAGATATCAGTGTCATTCAATTCTATCATATGCATCATATATCAAATCAAAGGATTAGGCAGCAAATCCTATAATTCTTGACACTGTAACAAAGGAGTAGAGTAAGATTCCTACCTCGAACGCTGTTATCCTGAATTCTTTTAAAAAGCCAGTAAGTTGTATATCAAACAATGCAAGCCGATTATTGGATCAACCTCTCTATAACATAAGTTTGTACATGAACTCTATTAATAAATATTATAACTTGAAAACCAAGACTACCAACACATAGAACATAACCCTAAACCTAGAGAACCACTCTTAGATCACATGAACCGGACCTAAACCTCATTGAACCGAACAAAATTTCACTGAACCGTCCAGATTTACCCTGAACCAAGTCAGTCCGAGACTTAGAACTTAAATTACACAAAATATACAAGTTATCTAAAGACACACAAATTACCATTAGATAGGCATTTTCATAAGCTTTCTAACGGATACCTGAACCGGCCCAGATTCGACCGCATTAGGGTCGAACTGGTCCAAATTAAAGAACTGAACTGAAATTGAAATTGAACCGTTCACACTGTTGAACCGGTTCAATCCGATTTCAACATAGCCGACGGTTTATTTCTAAATAAACCGCCAAACCCTAAAATTGAGCCTGATCCAGCCATTCGAACCGTGCCGCCCAATCGCCGCCGTGCAAGGCTGCCGGACTCGCGTCCGTTGCTTGCGCCGGCGAGCTCCCGAGGGCGCGTCGAACATCTGTTCGCCGCCAAACTTCGTCGGCCTGTTCCTGACGACGAAGAGAGGTTTCACGACCAACTGCGGTGAGTTTTCGACGCACGGTCAAACCACTCGAAACAGACAAAAGTATCGACGGTGGCGCCGCCTCCGTCGATACTCAAAACTTAACCAAAACCGATTAGAACTTCACGGAAACTTCAGGAAAGGAAGGATACCTTGCTACGACGCTGTATCGTAGCCCATAACTGAGAGATCGCTGTCGATGGAGGCGCTGGAAGGCTGGAACTTGTGGCGGCGCCGCTTGAGCTCCGGCGACGAGTTCGAGTTCGATTTCTCCCCTCTAGAGGCGCTTCGAGGCTTGAAGATGCTCTAGGTTCTGATTCTCATCGAGATGAGCAGAAGCCCTCTAATATAGAGGTAAAACCCGTCCAAGGTCGGCGAGATCGCGGCGGCGACTAAATCGCCGAGATTCACGGGGAAGACGACGATTCGAATCGGTCCCCAAAATTTAAATTTAAAATTGAATCAAAAGAATCAAATCCGATTTAGTATTAAACTCGTCAACTGCCTCGGTGGTTAGCCGGAGCTGTAATCATTCACGCGACCCGGGATCGAATCCTCGCGGATGAGGTTTTCTTTTTCTTTTTTTTTTTTAAGTTTTCAATTGAAATCGGAATTAACAAATTCGGTTGCGGTATTATAATAGAAACAAAAACTTACCTCAGCGGTGGGGTTGCACGCGAAGACTTCGCGCGTCGCGGGTTCTAAGTTTTTAATAAAAAATTAGAATTTTTTTAACCCTTTTAAAATTATGAAAAATACCAGAAAATTCGTAAAAATTCTAAAATAAAATTTCTGAATAATCGAATTTTAAAATTTAATAAAATCAAGGTTATAACAATAATAATGGGGTTTAAAGATCGATGATCATGATGATAAAGCTGAGGGACACTAATACTGAGATGATGATGGCTCTAGAGGAACGAGCACATGGACCTTGTTTGAAGGTATGGAGTTAACTAAAATCCAATTCCTCCTCTCTTAACTATGGTGTGCTAGGATTAGGAAGAGGAATAGTTGTATGCTATTTTCAATAGTAGACAGTATCCCTCTCGTTTCCTTGCCACTATTTTCATGGCAATATAAGAATCCACGACGATTTTGGTACTCCTCAGGGGAGTCTCATATCAATGATATCAATAACCACAACAAGTATGATGGGTCATTATCCCTCCAATGATTATCATGCCCGTGGTAGCATGAGCTAGCCTCGATTGTTTCTCAAACAAATAATATATAGTATTGACCCTAAATTCATTAAGCATAGACCAAATAAAAAACAACTCAATTTTCGTAAGCTTTTACCTCTCCCAAAAGATAGTGCGGAATATGACTCGGTGCACCTATCAAAAGCAAGGATTTTATAGTGAAGAAGCCCATGTGTTCTTTTTGAAAAACTAGCTTCGCTTGTGATATGCCATCAGAATATTCGTGTTGGAATAAAATAAAAAAAAATCTCTATAACTTTGGTATTTATTGCTAACGTTACTAGTTGGTTAATGTTAACATTAACTTACTAACATTTGGCTTTGATACAAAGCCAATGAAAGCTTTATAATATTAGCCGAGGGGATGGAATGACATCCTATGCTCTTTGGTTTTTTTTCTCCTTCCCCTTTTTCTTTCTTCTTCTTTACTTCATTTTGGCCCCGTTTGGATGCCGCGTTTGGGCGGCTTCCACGTTTGCGGGCAGCCAAAAGTTGGAAGTGGAGGCGTTTGGGACGCAGCTTCTCAGCTGCACTGTTGACAGAAAGCTGCCCGGTAGGAGCTTTCCCGAAATGCGGAAGCGGCTTTTTCTACACAGTGTTCGCCGCTTCGCTCGTACGCGTCTCGCCCGTCGTCGCCTCCAGCCATCGCTGCCTCTGCCCTTCGTCGTCTCCTCCCGTCGTCGTCTCCGCCATCGTCGTCTCAGCCGTCGCCGTCTCCGCCCGTCGCTCGTACGCGTCTCGCCGTCTCCGCCCGTCGCTGCACCTTGCCGTCGCCCGTCGCCAAGCCGTCGGCAAGGCGCCGAACGCAGCGGGGAGAGATCCCAAATCCCTTCTCGCGTGGAGACGACGAAGGGATTTGGGATTTTTAATTTATATATTTTTTAAATTTTTTACTAAATATTAATAAATACCAAATTTTAAAATTAAAATAATAAAAAAAATAAAAAGAATAATAAATATGAATTTTTAAATTTTATATATCATCTATGTATAGTTTGCACTTAGGGAATTTTTTTAAAAAAATTAAAAATTCTTAAAAAAATTAAATTTATATTTGTATGATTCTTTTTTTAAATTTTAAAAAAATAAAAAATTAGAGAATTCTTAAAAAAAATTATCTATTTTAAGTTTAAATTCTAGTTAAAAAATATTTAGTGTTGTGTTAAAACATTTTTAGTGTTGTGTTGTGGTACGGTTAGACATATAGATAATTATTGTAAAAAAAATTATTTAAGATTAGTCATCTAAAATTCATATATATACATATATAAATATAAATATAATAATTTTTAAAAAATATTTATTATTGTATTAAATAGTTGTGTAAAGTGACAACAGGTGTCTTAACAAATTAAATTTATTGTTGTGTAAAGTAATTTTAAATTTTAAGAATAAATTAAAAAAAAAATTAATAGAACTGAACAGCACAGCACAGCAGCTCACAGTTACTTATCAGACCAGCTAATACATCCAAACAGCCTCAGCTTTTCAGACCAGCTCTATTCAGGCCAGCTCTACTCAAACTAGCCACCAGCCAGAAGCTCCAGCCACTCCAAACTGGCCCTTTATTTCTTGGAGCTTTTGATTTTGCTGCTCGTTGCTGAAAGGACGTCCGATTAACTTCTCCATAGTCGTGCTCGTAGGAGAGGAATACTTGATTGTATCCTGGGTGTTCAATCTGCAATGCACCTCCGGGTTTTATCTTTTTAATCCTTCTTACATTTTGGCATATTAAAATTTTAATCCTGCATAATCTTTATTTTTTGTTTAAATAAAGGTCTGCATGAAATTTTAGACTAACAATCTTAGGTGAAAATCTCGTTGTATCATATTCTGTTTATGTTAAATAAAATTTGGTTGCTTATCATTTAAATTTTTAAGAGAATAATTTTTTTATGTACATAAATAATTTTTTTATAAGAATTATTATTAAAATAATCATCATATGCATTATGTTTATTATGCACATCAGGCTTATTAAATTTTTTATTATCTCGTTGTTTCTCAGATTTCTTTTTTTTTCCTTGTTTCGATTTTATTAACTATTAATAAAATTTTTACTTACAGAATGTATGAGTTACCTTTTAAAATCTTGTAACGTTAGTATATTCATTAACTATTAATTATAATAGGAAATTTTTAAATGCTGAAATTTTTTATTAATTTTGAATTGCCATTAGTTAAGAGTTTTAAAAGGAAAGTGGTTATTGTTACGCTACAATGTCCTTTTTTTGGTTTTGAAGAAAAAAAATCTTTCGTATTTGTTTAGTAAATACTTAAACTACTATTTGTAATTTGTTGTATACTGTTAATTCAGTTTCTGTTGTGTAATTTTTTAAACTTGTTGATTTATAAGGTTGTGTGTATCATTTTGTATTGTTTTCTATTTTTAACAATTTTGTCGTTACAATTTATTTTGAATGCTAATTTGTATTGTTACAATCTTATATTCATTTCAATTGTCACAAGTCACAACTGAGACTAATATGAATGTTTTAATCACCAAACTTATGGTAATTTCTTTAGCTAATGTGTGATTTAATTTAGTTTTAAAAATATATATATTTAATTAGGCCTTTATATCTCCACTTGGCAATATTGGATTTTATTTCAAGCAATGTAACATATTTGATTTAATATGTTACTATTTTAATGTAGTCATTGTTACATTATTATTCTAAGTTATAGTTTCTATTTATACAAAGAAACTATATGATATGTTGTTTTAATTAATAATTAAACTCTAATTGTCGGCAGAAGCAGCTTGCATTAAAAATTGTAGCCGATGCAAGAAGTAACTGTTGTGTTAATAAGAAGGAAAAAGTTTCATGCATTTATTTATTTATTTATATAATATTTATTGCTTTATTTAAAAGCTTGCAATATCTTGATTAATTCGTTAATTGCTATAATATTTATTGTTTTATTTAATTATTTTGCAAGTAAATAGAATTGCATGAGTAGAATGTAATTTATTTTTATTCATGCTAAATTTATTGGATCCAAAATCTCTAGTATTAATTTTGTGAAGATTAATTTATTACCGGCACTAAAAGATCAAATTATTGTTTCATATACAGAAATTAATATAATTTAAATAATTATGAAATATATGTTACATATTGCCTTTGGAATTCTATGTGTAAAGCTTCTATTACTTTTTACTATTTTATCATGGACCGTTTGAATTTTTTGGACAAAATTTGCATAATGTTTAAAACTTTTATGTAATATAAAATAATTGCTTAGTATTGTTCATGAATTTTATTGAATATGTTGGGTAAATGAGTATAATATATAATTTAAATATTTGTATAATATTTATGAACATTGTTCAAATTATGGTTTACATTTGACTTTTATGAAACTAATGCTCATAATAAGATGTGTATCATATCATAATGTGCATAATGAATCTTATATGCATAATATATAATTTAAACTTCAATATCTCAAAAATTTTAAATTCACTTTAAAATAGTAATGTTTTTATAGATTAAGTTAATGATCCTAAATGTGGGGGTTGGCCTAGTTTATAGTGCAACTTATAATTGTATGAGATTTGATCATCTGATTCAATTTAATTTGGCTTGGGTCAAATTAGAATGAGCATAATGTGTAAACTAAATATTTAAACTAATAGACATTATGCAAAATATAGACATAATATAAAACATTATGGTCATAATATACACTTTGGAAATATACTTGATGTACATATAAAAATGATGTACATGCAAATGGTGAACATAATATGTATAATGTATATAATAATTATAATATGCTTAGTGGCAATAATGTTCATAATTGTCAAAATGAACAACATGATGGTAATGTACATAATGTGTTTAATAATTATATTAACATAATGGACTTAATATCCACAATAAAAAATATACATAATAAATATTTATATTTTACATATAATGATAATGTACATTCATAATGCATATCATATAAAATAAGATACATCATTATAATGATGCATTTGACGATCATATTGATCATGAAAAAAAAACTTGATATGCATAAGTTGTAAATTTATAATATTTATAACAATTATCATAAAGGGAAAATTATTTTGTAAATAAAAAATATTTAATTCCTTTAAAATTAAAATGACTTTGAAAACTAATTTAAAGTCAGAAAATTTAATTAAAATAATTTTAAAAAATAATTTAAAGTTAGAAGAAAAAAATTCTTAAAATTGATTTCACTCTAGGATAAAGAGCAACCAAAAGCCTAATTAAATAATTAGGCTTAATTTCTACCTTAAAAAAATCCTTTCTTTCTATGAATTCAAAAATTATATATTTGTACTAAAAGTAAAGGATACAACGATAAAATAAAATAAATTAAAATTCTAAAGCAGCAATAGATTTTTGAGAAAAAAAAAGAGAGTAGCCATATTAAAATTAGACATAAGTCTATATAATGGCTTGACTCATAAAAGTTGCAGCACTTTCTTTTATAAAGATTGATCATAACAAAGCTATTGGCATGACCAAAGTTTGCCCAAGATTATAATCTTGGAAGTATCGATAGGAATGAGATTAGTCTGAAAATAGGTTTCTCAGCGTGGGAACCTAACCACTATGATAGGAGATCCCTTGAAGGAGGTTCAATATGGTAATAACAAGCTGATTGATTGGTTAGAAAACACTTTGAAAAATAAAAATTATAAAACACTACAGTGTATAAAAATATTTATGTGATAGAGTTGATACTCTACACTCCTATTCCTGAGGATACATTTTTTGTGCTTCTTATTGTAGAGGTAAGGAAAACTTCCCGAAGTAGTTAATTACCCTGAGATGAGCCTCTACACTCATCCCTTGTAGGGAACTTCCTATATGAGAGAGTCTATATACGGCTGCAGCTGAGGACATGGACAATCCTCAGAAGCTCTCATGAAGATACACATGCACGGCCAAAAATGCGCAACCCCGCGATTGGACAAACCCTGTATTATGTGTGAATTTGTTGAAGTCTGGGTCAAAGGGAAGTAGTTCAAGACTTGTTCACTATCTTTCCTCTAGATAGAAGTATTTTCACTAAATAAAGGTTATGCCTTTAAGTGCACTTTACTGACCGCATGATATTAGCATGAGTAACAATTTAAATTCATTTAATCATCTTGTTAAGTTTAATTATATTCAGATTTTTTTTTTAATTTTGTGGGGGATTATTGGAATAAAATAAAAAAATCTCTATAATGTTGCCATTTATTGCTAACGTTACTAGTTGGTGAATGTTAACATTAACTTGCTAACATTTGGCTTTGTATTAAAGCCGATGAAGGCTTTATAATATTAGCCGAGGGGATGGAATGACATCCTATTCTCTCTTTGGTTTTTTTCCTCCTTCCCCTTCTTTGTTCTTCAATTTTTTTTTTTATCTCTTCTTAGATCTTTGTTTTTTGCTGTTCGTTGCTGAAAGGGCGTCTGAACAACTTCTCCATGGTCGTGCCTCCAGGAGAGGAATACTTGGTTGTATCTTGGGTGTTTAATCTGGATTTAACTCGCACGAGAGCTCGGATTTTCACCTAAGGACAAGCCGCAACGCGTCTCCGGGTTTTATCTTTTTAATCCCTCTTACATTTTGCATATTAAAATTTTAATCCTGCATGATCTCTATTTTCTGTTTAAATAAAGGTCTGCATGAAATTTTAGACCAACAACGGCGAATTTCTTTTGATTGTAGTGGGGAAAGAAATTTATTTTAACAACAATTTTTCATGTATTTGTATAATATTAATTTGAAGAAAATAAAAGAAAAGTTTAAAAGTGAAGAACCCGAAAGCGCGTTGCGGCTGTCCTTAGGTGAAAGTTTCGGGCTCTTGTGCGAGTTGATTCCGAACTGAACACCAAGGATACGACTGGGATACTCCTCCTGTGGATCATGACCGTGGAGAAGATTACCAGACACCCTTGTATTATCAGAGCAGCAGAAAACCAAAGAACTAAGAAGAAAATCAAGAAGAGATAAAAGATTGTTGTTTAAAACTCTTGGCTGAGACGAGGCAGCCTTATAGGCTTTTTTCACAACTGCCAAAAGATCAACGTTAACAAAGTTATTAACGTTATGTAGCAGCAATCAATTAATTCAATTCATTCCAAATTGAATTCCATTGATAAAGATAGCTGGCTGCTTTAAAAGGAAACGTTAGCTATTAAATTAGCTAACGTTTATTTCAATATAGAAATTTAATTAAAATCTTTTTTTTTAATTTTATTCCAATAATTCCAGACAAAATTAAAAAAAAGAATATAAATAAATTTAAGAAAAAAATAAATTGTTGTTCAATACTTATATCATGTGGTCATTAAAGTGCACTTAAAGCATACCCTTTACTTAGTGAAAATGTTTTCATTTGAAGGAAAAATAGTGAACTAGTCTTAAACTATTATTCTTTGACCCATATTAGAACAAATCCATACATAATATAGGGTATGTCTGATCGCGGGGTTGCGCATTTTTGGCTGTGCGCATGTATCTTCATGAGAGCTGTTGTATCCCAACAAGTAGGTAAACAAAACTTATTTCTGAAGTCGCAACCAAAACTTATTGTATGGCGCACAGGGACTTGTCACCCCCTGATATGACTCCAAAAACTTGTTGAGTTACCACACTTGTTGTTATCTCCGCAAATGCACGGATACTCGAAGTAATAAAGAAAGATATCGATCCCACAGAGACCTATGTTGTTAAGTACCAAATAATTGATTTCTTCCTATCTAGGCAATCGAATAAAAGCAAAGTAAAGATTGAAAACACATGGGAAAATACTATCAGAGAGAAACTAGGACTAGGGTTTCATTCACTTTAATTTTCATGACTAGATATATAAGGATATTCATCAATCAAATTCTATTATGGTAAAGGCCTAATTTACTTTGTAAAGAGATTAACTTACTTTCGTTCAGATAACCATGCAGAGACTAATCCTCGCTTTCGCGCAAGATTTATCCCAAGCTAATGATAAGTAAATCATCAAACAAAGAACTCGAGGATCACTTTCGTGCATCCGAGTTCTAAGTTGATCGCCTCGAGCGGAAACTCAAGGATCACTTTCATGCATCCGAGTCTCAACACAAGTTCTACCTATGGTTCTCCAACGTTCCGATCCTCACTTTCGTGCAAGATCTCCACGTTTGACATAATAACTCAATCCTAGGTTCATAATTATCATCATGGCAATTTAGACTACTAAAATAAAGAAATAAGAACTTAACCTAATTTCTTACGGTGAGTTCCTATTAATCGATTCTAGGGTTCCAAGTTCTCAAGCAAATCACCATTCGGTCCTTATTGCAAAAACTCTAAATTATGATGACAAAAAGTAAACTAAGGAGAATCTTAGAGCAATAATCGCATAGGTAAAATTATCAAAGTAGAATAATCATGATGAAAGTAAAAAGTATCTAGTCATTAAGAAAATCAAAGGGAATTACTCCCCCATGTCCCAAAGAGTGTTTAAGCTAGCATGGTGAAGAAAATACAATATTATATTGTTTCAGAAGATCAAAAATCAAAGAAAAAGAAGTTTTAGGAAAGTACACCACGACTGTGAAATTAAACACAGTCGTCATTTGCAAAGGAGGGCGATGAACAGTAGTGACGCCTCTTTTTCTTTGATTTCTCTTCCAATTGATCTCCTTTCGTTCTGAAACTTCTGGTACGTTGTCTCCTCTTGCAGGCGAAGCTTCATTATGAATTTCACGGCCGGAGATGCTCTGGATTCGTCGTGGCGGCGGAACCCTAGGCAGCGGCGTGTAACTCGTTTTCTCCCTGTACAGTTGATGAAAATTGGGGCTTTTGGTGTCTTCGTGATCCTCTCATTGGAAGCTCTCCTTCTTCTTCTTACGACATCAAATTTAAAGGTCTGGATCGTCCGCAATCTTCTCCGCAAAATCGGGCTTCAAAATTGACTGTGGAATCACATTCAAAAAATGAAAATATGGTAGTGTAATATTTCACGGCAGTGCCGTAAAATTGCTTGCGTTCTCTGATCTGATGTTGTCTGGAAAATACGGCACCGTAAAATGGTTTACGACACTGCCGTAAAATCAGCTGAACTCTCTAGTCGAAATCGTCTGAAAAATACGGCCCATGTCAAAGTTTACGATAGTGCCGTAAAATCAAGAATTATCTCTATTCTGAATGCACTTCAAAATACGGCAGTGTTAAGTTTTACGGTGGTGCCGTATTTTTCATTAAACCTTATGGTAAAAAATTTCACCAATTTACGGCAGTGCTCTGATATTACGGTATTGTACAAAAATACGGTGCCGTATTCTACGATACCGTAATAAAGAATACGGTACTACCATATTTTGGTAGGTTGCTTTGATTTACGTGAAATTTGTCAAGTGACTCTCTCTTTATGATGGCAACTTTTCCATGTCTTTGATTTTGCTTGAAAATGCCTTAAAATAGTACCTTTTTACCTGAAAATCATGAAAAACCAAAATACAAGTAGATTTTGTAATATTTGATAAATTTAGCATAAAATAAGCAAAAGATCTTCAATTTAGCATGAAAAGATATATAAAATGATACAAAATATACTATATATTTTGGTGTCATCAAAATACATAAGACTCAAACTTTGCTTGTCCTCAAGCAAAAATCAAAAATTGATTAAAAGAATAACCTTTTCATGCTCAATAAATTTCTAAAATACAATCATCAATGAAAAATTCCATCAATTGTTTCACAAAACTTCAAATAAACATATCATTCTTAGAATTCAACCCTCTATATCCATGACTCAATTAAATAAGACTTTGCAACTTGTATAATAAATAAAATTTTTAATCTCATGATTTCACCCAATTTTTAGTTCAAATCTATCATACTTTTGTTTACAGGAATTAGGTTTCCAAGATCTTTTTCCACACATAATTTTTTTTTTTATGTATTTTGTTTGTTTTTTAAAGATGACATGTACCCACTTAGATACACACTATTTATTTTTGACTTCAACTCTTATCTTCGGTACCACTATCAATTTTGCATAGTGCTAAGTAGAGGAGTCTTATTCTTTTTATCTCTCATTATCTTTTAGACATAGACTTCAACCCATGTCTTAGGAACCACTATCAATTTTACATAGTGCCAAGTAGGGGAGTCTCTCACTATTTTTATGGATCTTGGATTCTTCCTTCCCAACAAATAGCAAAATAAACTAAACATCTACTAGGTTGATCAATTGATACCAATTCAGTAATCATACTCATATGCTCATTTTATTTAAAGGAGTAGTTTCACCTTTAGATCTTATTCCTCAAATAACACATCTACCCAAAATTTCATGCATCAACCAATGTCAAATTTCAAAAGATAGATATGAATTGAAGAAATAAATCTAACATGATGAGTTTCTTTCTAATCATGAATACAGGTTTATTCATCATCAAGGAAGATATTTATCAATGAAAATCTTTTTAAAAATAGAATCACACCACAAGATAGTAGAAAGTGGATCATGAACAATCATATCATCATACAACCATATCGAAGAAATATCAGTGAGTGATATATCTAAAGCAAATCAAAGATGCAACCATATGAAATAATGTTGAATACAAGAGAGTGCAAAAGATACTCACAAAACTATATAGCAAGCTTTGACCAAATATACATAAGACTTGGACTAAAAATAGTGTCGGGGCAGATGCTGCTAGGTCCAAAGATGTGCCTTTTTAAAAATTTTACCTGCACAATTTAAGGTACATAAGGCTCAGTCTAAAAATAGTCTCTAAAAATAATAATGATAAAAATAATTTTCTCAAGGGAGAATCCGATATATCATCGATGGTCTAGAGGAGTCCTGGTGGAAACGATTGATGCAGCTGAGTAGCAGAAGTGGAACAGAGGCTAGCTGAAAAGCTGCTAGCAATGATGGTGATGGTGCCGACAGTAGAGTGAGTAATCTCTAGTGGCCTACTAGAGAATACAGTCCTGGAGATGAGAACATTGGCAGGTGGGTGCCAGAAATAATGCTGCATAGATAAAAAAAAATCAGTCACTAATGAAGAGTCTGCTGCATAAATAAATGAAATAAATGAAAATAGAGGCAGTAGAAGAAGTAAGAGTCTGCTGATGGTATAATCCAGTGTCGACGGCTGGAAACAGTGATGTCAGAGGCAGATGCAGTGGTAGCTAGAGGTGGAAGACAGTTGCTCTTGAAGGTTTCTGGATCTGGAGGCAAAAGAAGCTATAATATGCAGAAAGCAAGTAGAGCAGCCAGTGAATTTTTTATGAAAAGTAGCCATACCCAAAAATAAGATTTAATGATCCAAAAAGAAAATGGACAGAACCATGTAATAAAATAAAACTTGTTCTTTCCGGGTGTATGAAAATAAAGGATTAAAATCTGTCAGGAATTTAGGGTATCAATAGAAAGAAGGCTAATCAGATTAGTCAAGAGAAAATTGCTGCAGAAATTAATCAGAATAGAAAAGATGCTATGTGTTTTAGAATGATCCATGGACTTTAAAATTCAGCAAAAATATCCAGATGATGGACAAAGATGAGTACTTCGTGATGGTGCCAAAGATCAAAATTTTTCCTAACCCAGTTTCTTAAAATTGCAGCTAGAAAACACCTAGTCAGATAAGCAGAATGCAGTTTTAAAATACGGTACCGTGAAACAGCATACGGTACTGCCGTAAAAGACACAAAACCTTATGTACAAAAATTACCCCAAATTACGGCACTGTAAAATATCTTACAGTAGTGCCGTAAAAGACTAAAAACTCTCGGGATGAAATTAGACCAAAATTATGGCACCGTAACACAGATTACAGCAGTGCCGTATTTTGCACAAAATTTTATTTTCCTACAAAAAAAAAGAAGAAAAAAATTAATTCTAAAAATAAACTAAAATAAAAGAAACTAAGCTAAGTGATAATGCTTGGGTTGCCTCCCAGGAAGCGCTAATTTTTAGGTCATTAGCTTGACCAAAACTCAAAAATCATGGTGAAGCAGGTGAATCAGTATCAAAGTAGATAGCATGCAATTTTTTCTTTTTTCGCTGTCCAAAAAGTTTAGCCACTAACTCAAATATCCATAATTTTAAATAAATCACAATTGACATGACTTTCTCAAATATGTGGAAATCAAAATTGTTAGCCTCAATGACGGGTCTAGCAATGCTAGAGTGAATTTCTTGTGGATTAGGGGCTGCATAGTCCCTAAGTGATTTCTGATTATTCGCCATCACTATCACTTCCTCCTGTTGTGTTTCTTGTGAATTATCTTCAAGTTTCAACTTCCTACTCACTCTAAGGGTTTTGTTAATTTCAGGATCCAATGGAACAAGAGGTCCTGACTTAAGACTCCTGCGCATACAAAGTAAATAGATCAAGTGATTTCAAGAAAAACAGAAAATAAAAAGAAAATAGAAACCTAATAATATAATAAAAAAATAGTAAATAAAGCCTAGTCTAGCAATACTCTCAATATCTTCAATATTAACAAAACTAAGGTCCCTGGCAACGGCGCCAAAAACTTGTTGTATCCCAACAAGTAGGTAAACAAAACTTATTTCTAAAGTTGCAGCCAAAACTTATTTGTATGGCGCATAGGGACTTGTCACCCCCTGATATGGCTCCAAAAACTTGTTGAGTTACCACACTTGTTGTTATCTCCGCAAGTGCACGGATACTCGAAGTAATAAAGAAAGATATCGAACCCACAGAGACCTATGTTGTCAAGTACCAAATAATTGATTTCTTACTATCTAGGCAATTGAATAAAAGCAAAGTAAAGATCGAAAACACACGGGAAAATATTATCAGAGAGAAACTGGGACTAGAGTTTCATATACTTTAATTTATATGACTAGATATATAAGGATATTCATCAATCAAATTCTATTATGATAAAGACATAATTTACTTTATAAAGTGATTAACTCACTTTTGTGTAGATAACCATGCAGAGACCAATCCTCGCTATCGCGCAAGATTTATCCCAAGCTAATGATAAGTAAATCATCAAACAAAGAACTCGAGGATCACTTTCGTGCATCCGAATTCTAAGTTGATCACCTCGAGTGGAAACTCAAGGATCACTTTCGTGCATCCGAGTCTCAACACAAGTTCTACCTATGGTTCTCCAACGTTTCGATCCTCACTTTCGTGCAAGATCTCCATGTTTGACACATCTTCGTGATCCTCTCGTTGAAAGCTCTCCTTCTTCTTCTTACGGCATCAAATTTAAAGGTCTGGATCATCCGCAATCTTCTCCGCAAAAATTGGGCTTCAAAATTGACTGTGGAGTCACGTTCAAAAATGAAAATACGGCAGTGTAATATTTCACAGCAGTGCCATAAAATCACTCACGTTCTCTGATCTGATATTGTCTGGAAAATACGGCACCGTAAAATGGTTTACGGCACTGCCGTAAAATCGGCTGAAACTCTCTGGTCAAAATCGTCTGGAAAATACGGCTCGTGTCAAAGTTTACGGTAGTGCCGTAAAATCAGGAATTATCTCTGTTCTGAATGCGCTTCAAAATATGGCAGTGTTAAGTTTTACGGCAGTGCCGTATTTTTCATTAAACCTTCTGGTCAAAAATTCCACCAATTTACAGCAGTGCTCTGATATTACGGTATCGTACAGAAATACGGTACTGTAATATAGAATACGGCACTACCGTATTTTGGTTGGTTGCTCCGATTTGCGTGAAAGTTGTCAAGTGATCTCCTCTTGATGATGGTAACTCTTCCATGTCTTTGATTTTGCTTGAAAATGCCTTAAAATAGTGCCTTTTTACCTAAAAATCATGAAAAACCAAAATAGAAGTAGATTTTGCAATATTTGATAAATATTGCATTAAAATAAGCAAAAGATCTTCAATTTAGCATGAAAAGATATATAAAATGATACAAAATATACTTTATATTTTGATGTCATCAGCTTCTGAGGGTTGTCTATGTCCTCAGCCGTGGCCATATACGGACTCTCTCATATAGGAAGTTCCCTACAAGGGATGAGTGTAGAGGCTCATCTCATGGTAATTAAGCACTTTAGAAAATTTTCCTTTCTTCTACAATATAAGCACAAATCTATCCTCAGGAATGGGAGTATAGAGTATCAACTCTATCACATAAAATTTTATACACTTAAGTGTTTTATAATTTTATTTTTCAAAGTGCTGATTGGCCAGTCAATCAGCTTGTTATTACCATATTGAATCTTCTTCAAGGGATCTCCTATCACAGAGGTTGGGTTTCCACTACTGAAAGACCTATTTATATACTAATTTCCATTCCTCTTGATACTTCTATGATCTTTGTCCTAGGCAAGCCTTTGGTTAAGCCATCGGCTATGTTGTACTCTGTCTTTACAAAAGAAAGAGCTACAACTCCATGTGAGTCAATCTATCTAATAGACTTTTGTCTAATTTTTATATGCAACTTATTTTAGTATTTATTAGTTTCATTTTACAAAATTTTATTGCTGCTTGTGAATCACAATGAACAAAGATAGGAGCTAAAGGAGCAGAAGAGAATGGAAGAGAAGAAATTAAGTTTTTAAGTTATTCAGCTTCTATACAAGTGATATCCAAAGCCACTAATCCTGCTTCTATGGTGCTCCTAGAAATTATAGATTGTTTAGAAGATTGTCATGTGATGGCACTTCCACCTAATATGAATGTTAGAATCCGTAACCCTTTAACCCGTTAGGGTTATGAGTATGTATATATAATTACACTGTACCTGTTCACAATAGTTTTTGAGAGAATACAATACTTAACATGGTATCAAAGCGAGGTTACTGTCGCCGCCACCCTCCGCTCGATGAACTCTCTCCTTGAGTTTTGCATCTATCTCTGCCGCCGGCCACTCGTCACGAATCTCTCGGCTAGCAGCAAGGGAAGCAGTGGCAAACCCTAGCCGTCTGCCTGTGAGATGCCACGGTTCCTCTTTCGCCAGTTCCGCTTCCGCCGTTTCCGCTTCCGCTAGTCTGATTGCTGCACTTCCGCCGGGACTTGCTCTGACGCGGGATCTATGTCTCTTTATGTTCCGCCCGAGTTTCTCCTTGGCAATCAATATCTTGGACAACCTGACGATGCCAGTTCTTTGTTCCTGGTCTTCTCTTCCGCCGGCTCCTCTTTCTCGTGTTTTTGGTGGCATCGACTTCTTCTGTTTCTGGTATTAACTCTATAGCTCTCTTTCGACTGGTCCCTTGTTATTGTTCGTCTGTTTCCATACTCTTTGGCGCCTGCATATCTCAACTGCTGATCGGCTGATTTTCGTACTTGAGTCACTATGGATTCTCACCTTCAACTATCTACTGATGTCAAACCTACTACCAATTTGGGAACTACTATGAAATTGGATGGTATGAATTACTTGCTGTGGGCTAGAGCCATGCTATTTTTTCTTAGTTCCCATGGCAGACGACAACATGTAGAGTCGGGTCCCCTTGAATCAACTGACCCTCAATATGCTTCATGGAGTACTTCTGATGCTGTAGTTGTTACCTCTCTTCTTCATAGTATGGAGCCCCATATTGCTTCTACTGTTATGTTTCATAATACAGCTAAAGAAATCTAGTACGCTCTTGCAAGCACTTATGCTCCTCAATACAACATCAGTCAAATTTATCAACTGTATGAGGAGATTCTTCTCATGCGCCAGGATGGACGTCCACTTCAAGAATATTATACTCAATTAAAGGCAAAATGGGATGAATTACTTCAGTATCATCCTCCGGTTGCCGACATTACTGTTATTCTACAACAGGAGGATTTTATTGTGGCAAAATTCCTATCTGGCCTTGATGCGCACTTTACTGCTGCTCGTAACCAGCTATTAGTAGAGCCCACGGTGCCTACCTTCCAGACCGCCTTCTATAGGCTTCTTAGGGTTCCGGCAGTAAACCCCACTTCTTTTGAGCCTAGAAGTTCTCTCCTTGCACCGCAGTCTGGAGTTCTTCCCACTCCACAATCTGGTGGTGATACAAGGTATTCTTCTGGTGGCCGGTCTTGGGGTGCGCGCACTGGCTTTCTTTGTGGTCGGGGACGCGGCCGTCATATACACGCTTGTATCCATTGTGGCCGCACCAACCACCCTTTTGACAGGTGCTGGGCCAAGTTTGGGCGCCCCCCCCCCATGCTCACCTTGCAGTTGATCCCTCTGGCGCCGCTACTATTCCATCTCCTAGGCCATCTGATATACCTTCCACCAGCCTAGCTGCCACCCCTTCCGGCATGGCATCCTTCGCTGCTCATAATACCTCTTGGATTCTTGATTCTGGCGCCACCTCCCATATGTCAGGTAATAAGGCCTTATTTTCCTCTCTTACCCTTGGCACCCATCATCCACCTGTTCGGGTTGCCAGTGGCTCCTTTGCCTCTGTCTCTGGTGTTGGCGTGGTTCATATTAGTGACACCTTGGTTCTTGTTGATGTCCTTTTTATTCCGGAGTTTCCTAATAACCTTTTGTCTATTTGTGCTATCACTCATACCTTAAACTGTGTCGTGACATTTTTTCCTTCCCATTGCACTTTTCAGGACCTACAAACGAGGCGGATGATTGGTGGGGGGCGTAGAGATCAGGGCGTGTACGTGCTATCTACCCAGTCTTCTTCCGCTTGCTTGTCCGCCACGGTTTCACCCTATCAGTGGCATTGTCGCCTCGGTCACCCGTCTCCTGTCAAAGTTCAGTAATTTTTGTCATTATCGTCGTGTCCTGTCTTTCAGTGTGACGCTTGCCAGTTGGGCAAACATCGTCGTGTGTCCTTTTCTTCTTGTAGTTCTATTCCTAGTAGTGACCCATTTAATCTTGTTCTTTCGGATATTTGGGGTCTGAGTCCTATTCCTACGCGTGATGGTCATCGTTATTTTGTTACGTTTATTGATGACCACTCTCGTTTGTGTTGGTTGTTTTTGTTAAAGCAGCGTTCTGAACTTTTCAATGTATTTCGTATTTTCTATGAAGAAGTTCGTACTCAGTTTGGTTATTCCTTGAAAGTTCTTCGGTCTGATAATGCCTTAGAATATTCCTCTAAGCAATTTACATCCTTTTGTCATGACAGGGGCATCCTCCATCAAACTACCTGTCCCTACACATCTCAACAAAATGGCCTTGCTTAGCACAAAAATCGTCACCTCCTCGATGTGACTAGATCTCTTCTCCTTCACATGAATGTTCCCCGGTCTTTTTGGGGTGATGCTGTCCTGACTGCGGCCTATCTCATCAATCGTGTCCCCATACCCTTACTACATAACCAGTCTCCTTTTTCGGTCCTTTTACCTGACCAAGATGCCTTCCTTGTTCTTCCTCGGGTTCTTGGTTGTCTTCGCTATGCTCACATTCACTCTGTCCATCGAGATAAACTACATCCTCGTTCCACTCGGTGCATCTTTTTAGGCTACAGTCGCACTCAGAAGGGTTACTGGTGTTATGATCCCCTTTCTCGTCGGTCCGTTGTGAGTGCTGATGTGTCCTTTGTTGAATCCTCTCCTTACTTCCTTCCCTCTTCCTCCCCGGAACCTATCCCCCCTATCCCTCTACCTACCCTTGGCACTTTACCTACTCCGCCTCCTTCCCCCGCACCATCTCCTCCTTTGCCTTTGCAGGTTTACAGTCGACGTCCGCGGCCCGCTCCTGCTCACCCTCCTGCCGACTCCTCGCCCTCGCTTGTTGGTCCCCCTACCGACGACCTACATCTTCCCATTGCCTTGCACAAAGGTAAGCGCCACACCACTGCCTACCCTCTCAGCCATTATGTTTCCTATCACCGGTTCTTTCCCTTGCATCGTGCTTTTTGGTTGCTCTTTCCTCACCTGTTCTTCCCAGATCTTATGAGCAGGCATGGATGGTCCCTGAGTGGTGTGCTGCCATGGAGGCTGAGATGGATGCTCTTCACACACGTCGGACGTGGTCCCTGGTCTCTCCACCTCCAGGCACCCGTCCTGTGGCTTGTAAATGGGTGTACACTATCAAATATGCTCCGGATGGTTCCATTGATCGCTACAAGGCCCGTCTAGTTGCTAAAGGATTTACTCAAACCTTTGGCCTTGACTTCTTTGAGACATTTTCTCCAGTTGCTCGTCTCAATTCAGTTCGGGTTCTTATCTCTCTGGCTCTTAATCTTGGTTGGTCCACCTTCCAGCTTGATGTGCGCAATGCCTTTCTCTATGGTGATCTTACTGAGGATGTCTACATAGAGCAACCTCCTGGTTATGTTGCTTAGGGGGAGTTGGTATGTAAGCTGCACAAGGCTATCTATGGTCTGAAACAAAGCCCACGGGCCTGGTTTCATAAATTCTCTCAGATTATTTCGGTTATCAGTTTTCACGGGTGCAAGGCTGATCATTCCATCTTTATTAAGCACACTGACACTGGTATGGTGATCCTTGCCGTATATGTTGATGATATTCTCTTAACTGGGAGTGACTCCAAAGCCATTCTAGAATCGAAAGCCTATTTACACTCTCAATTAGCTCTTAAAGATATGGGCAGACCCAAATATTTTCTAGGTATTGAGTTCGCCTACAATGGCCCAAGCGTCTATCTCTCACAAAGGAAGTATGCCCTTGACCTTCTTGAAGAAACTGGAATGAGTGAGTGTAAGCCTGCTGACACTCCCTCAATACAGAACCAAAGGTACTCCAGTACAATGGACTCTGCTTTTGTTGATGCTACGAGTTACCGTCGTCTTGTCGGTAAACTAATCTATTTAACTGTCACTAGACCTGACATCTCTCATAGTGTCGGTATAGTTAGTCAGTTCATGGAAAAGACAAGAAAGGTGCATTGGGAAGCTGCCATGAGGATACTCCAATACATTAAATGTGCGCCCGGGAAAGGCATTCTATATAAGAAAAATGGACACTCAAGAGTTGAAGCTTATGCAGATGCTGACTATGCAGGCAATACCGATGATAGACGTTCGACCACTAGGTATTGTACCTTTGTCGGGGGCAACCTAGTCACCTGGAAAAGCAAGAAACAAAACGTGGTTTCTAGGTCAAGCTGTGAGGCAGAATATAGAGCTATGGCACAAACCGCCTGCGAACTATTATGGCTAAAGAACTTATTATGTGATCTTGGCATAAAAGGCGAAGGGCCAATGCCTATGTTTTGTGATAATCAAGCCGCAATTTTTATTGCTAATAATCCTATGTTTCATGAAAGAACAAAGCATATTGAAGTTGACTGTCACTTTATTCGTGATGCAGTCACCAACAATCTCATCAACCTCCCTCATGTTAAGTCTAAAGATGAACTTGCTGATGTCTTTACGAAGTCCTTGGGTTTTGGGAAGTTTTCCTCTTTATGTAACAAGCTGGGCATGACAGATCTTCATGCTCCAGCTTGAGGGGGAGTGTTAGAATCCGTAACCCTTTAACCCGTTAGGGTTATGAGTATGTATATATAATTACACTGTACCTGTTCACAATAGTTTTTGAGAGAATACAATACTTAACAATGAACACATAACCTAAAGTAGATTTAATATCATTGGAATCAAATATCCAATTAGCATCACTAAAACATTCTAATATAGAAGGGAATCCAGTAAATTTCAAACCATATGAAATTGTGCCCTTAAGATATTTGAATACTCTATCTAGAGCATTCCAATGAGATTTACTAGGATTACTAGTATATCTACTTAACCTAGATACTGCATAGGCTATGTCAGGTCTTGTCCTATTTGAAAGGTATAAGAGTGATCCTATACACTGAGCATATTTTTCTTGATTTATAAATTTTCTATTATTCTTTTCTAATGGAACACTAGGATCATAAGGAGTAGAAAGATAAGAGCATTCAGAAAATCCAAATTTTTCTATGATTTTATTTGTGTAATGAGATTGAGATAAAGTTAATATATTTGATGATTTTATTATTTTCATTCCTAGAATGACATATGCCTCTCCTAAATCTTTCATATCAAAGTTATCTGAAAGAAAAAAAATTAATTTCAGTTATTAAATCTAAGTTAGGAGCTAAGATGAGAATATCATCTATATATAGACATAAGATGATAAATTTATTCTCATCAATCTTTTTAATATATAAGCAATTATCTAATTCATTTATTTGAAAACCAAAAGAAAGAATTATTTTATCAAATTTTTCATGCCATTGTTTAGGTGCTTGTTTAAGTCCATATAAAGACCTTACTAGTTTACAAACTTTATTTTCATTATCAGGTGAAATAAATCCTTTTGGTTGGTTCATATAAATTTCTTCTTCAAGATCTCCATGTAGAAAAGCAGTCTTCACATCCATCTAGTGTACAAACAGTTTATGGATGGAAGCAAATGCAAGTATAACTCTTATAGTAGTTATTCTTGCAACAGGTGCGTAAGTATCAAAGTAGTCAATTCGAGCCTTTTGACCAAAGCTTTGAAATACTAAACGCTCCTTATACTTTTCTACAGATCTATCAGTTCTTAACTTCTTTTTAAATATCCATTTTCATCCTAAAGGTTTGTTTCCAGGAGGTAAGTCAGTGAGAATCCAAGTATGATTACTTAGGATTGATTCCATCTCACTATGAATTGTCTCCTTCCAGAAAGGAGCATCATGAGAGTTAATAACATCTTGATAAGTACTTAGTGTGTCTTCAATTAAATATGTAATGAAGTCATCACCAAAGTTCTATTCAGTTCTAACTCTTTGACTCCTTCTAGGTTCAGAAGGTTGACTAGGATTGGTTACTAAATGTGTTGAAGAAGTTGAAGGTTGATTAGAGTTTGTTTGAATAGAAGATGAAATTTTATTTTTAAAAGGAAAAATATTTTCAAAGAAAGAAGCATCTTTTGATTCAATTAGTGTATTATTAGAAATTTTAGGTACTTCTGAATTAAATACTAAAAATCTGTAGGTGTTACTATCTAAGGAGTAAACAACTAAGATTGCATCTATGGTCTTTGGACCTAATTTTCTCTTTTTAGGTTTAGGTAGATTAACCTTTGCAAGGCACCCTCACATTCGAAGGAAATTAAGCCTTGGCTTATAGCCCTTCCAAAGTTCATAAGGTGTGACCTCTTTATCTTTTAAAGAGATTTTATTAAGAATGAAGCATGAGGACAACAATGCTTCTCCCCAAAGATTTTGATGTACCCCAGAGCTTAACATCATGGAGTTAACCATGTCTAGAAGAGTTCTATTTTTTCTTTCAGCTACACCATTTGATTGAGGTGAATAAGGAGTGTAACTTGATGAATTATACCATGCTCTTGACAAAACAAGGCAAATTCATTAGAAACATATTCATCTCCTCTATCAGATCTAATTATTTTAATCTTTTTATCTTGTTGATCTTCAATTTCAGCTTTGAAAATTTTAAATTTACTTAAAACTTCATCTTTAGTTTTAATTAAGTTGGTGTAACAAAATCTTGAAAAGTCATCTATGAAAGTTATAAAATATTTATTTCCTCCTCTAGTTGGAGTTGATGTTGAATCACAAACATCACTATAAATTAAATCTAGAATTTGTGCATTTCTAGATTCAATTGATTTAAATGGCTTTCTTGGTTGTTTAGCTTTAGCAAAAACTTCACATTTTAAATTTAATTTAGAATTCATTTTAGGAATTAGTTCTAAATTTATTATTTTATTAATTGATTTGAAATTAACATGGTCAAGTCTACCATGCCTAGGGGTGAGCATTTGGTACCGGTACCGAAGTACCATACCGAAATTTTCGGTATTTGGTATTTCGGTACCAGTATTTCGGTATTTCGGTACTTCGGTACCGGTTCCGATTTTAAATCGGGATTTCGGTACCGGTACCGGTACTTAAAAAAAACTTCGAGATTTATTTGTAGTCCCGAAGTACCGAAATATATATTAATAATTAATTAATATATTTATTTATATATTATTTACTAATTTATAAGACATATTTATGAGGTATATTTATAAATTATAAGGTATATTTACTAATTAATTAATTAATTTTATATTATTTATTAATTTAGACACTTAAATACTTTTTTTTAAAAAATAGAAATTTAAAATTTGGGGATTTTGGGAATTTCCTGAAATAATTTTCGGGACCAAACTCCTGAATTAGAATTCAGTACCGGTACCGGTACCTGCAATTTAAAATTCGGGAGTTCGATACTGGTACCAGTATACCAGTACCGAACTCCCGTTTGCTCACCCCTAACCATGCCAAATATCATTTAATTCAGAATTTAAGACAATAGCAGATGAAGAAAGTGGATCTTTATTTATTTGAAAAGGAATTACATTGATTTTAAAGAGTCCTTCTGAAACGAACCTTTTACAAATGAAATTATCCTTTGTGGTGATTACAACTTGATTTTCTTCTAATACAATTTTGTAACCTAATTGTACAAGAAGTGATCCACTAATTAAGTTCTTCCTCACATTTGGAACTAGTAGAACATTGTTGAGAAGTAACGTCTTTCCAGAAGTGAACTTCAAGTTGACGTTTCCATGTCCTAGCACATTCACAGATGTTCCATTGCTCATTATTACACTTCCTCCACTTGTGTCCTAAAAGGAAGTAAAATATTCTTTTTTAGTACATATATGAACATTAGCTCCTGAGTCAAGCCACGATTCTGAATCATGGTAGGCTAAGTTGACAGAAGGAGTAAAAGAAACTGACCTAATGGTACTAGTGGAAGGTTCACCCTCAATCATCTTGACTTGAGGTTTGGATTTAAAACCTTTTTTTCTTAGCTTGAACCTTCTCAGTTTTGCAAAAGAAACAATTTGAGACGAGATGGTTATCCTTCCTACACACAAAGCAAAACTAGCCATCTTTCAATTTCTTATTCCCTTTAAAATTTGATTTGAAATTTTTATTTTTATTATTGGACTTGTTATTAACATTATTCCTAGGTTTAAAATTTTTGTTCCTAGGGATAAACTTTTTATTTTTTGGTTTGAAGGAATTATTTGGATTTGGCTTACCAACTTCAGTTATGTTGATTTTAGATTTAGGAGCATCTTTATTTAATTCTCTTGTTCTATATTGATCTTCAATTCTTATGGATTGAATTACAGTTATAAGAGAAACAGAAGTTTGAGATCTCCTAATATCTTGTCCAAACATGGACCAAGAACGGGGAAGTTTGTCTAAGAGGCGAGAAATTTGGTACGATTCACTAAAGATGGTTCCATTCCTATGAATTTCATGAATCATGTTTTGAAAAACATGAATTTGATCATTTATAGGAATATGATCAACCATCAAGTAGGAGTTGAAATCAGATGTAGTAAATCTTATTGCACCCTCAAGATCTCTTAGATAGGTATCTTCTAGTGCATCCCAAATTTCTTTTGCAGTTTTATATTTTCTGTAAGTTTCATATCAGTTATCACTTAGACAAGAGAGGATATGAAACCTACAAAGGTATTCAATTTCCTTAGGTGATTTAGAAGAAGAAGAAGAAGAAAGGTAGAATTTTCCCTATGGCAGCAATTAGTCCTAGTGAAATTAACTAGGCTTCTAATTGCTCTTGCCAATGGGCAAAACCAATTCCATTAAAATTTTCACGTTTAAAGTTATCTTCCAAGGTCATTTTTGTTTTAAAGGGAATAAGAAATTTATTTATCTGCATAAATAAATTTTTAAGTATAAGAATTATTTCATTTTTGTTTTAAAGGGAATAAGAAATTTATTTATCTGCATAAATAAATTTTTAAGTATAAGAATTATTTTAAATATTGTTAAAATAATTGAATTACATATTATACACAATATATATGTTATGAACATTTTAAACTTTATGCTTTTTAAGCTATTTAAGTTAAATATAATAATTAAGCCCATTATGAGTATAAAGTCTAAGTTCTTCATAATGTTCATTATTTTGTTCAATGTTAAAGTTATGTTTAACATGTATCTGTTACAACAACAGTAAACAGAATGTAGTAAAAGAATTTAACTAACAAATAAAAGTAATAAAGTTTGATTGCAGGTGAATATGCTGTAGGATGAAGCGCACCATGGCAAAATTTTCTCAAACAATACAAATTTCGAGGCCCACAAGCAGCCGTACAAATTTTTTTTAAATAAAAGAAATAGAGAACAAATATGCAATCAAACTGTTACGAACACAGATCCACAAATTTGGAGATGCTTAAGAGTTTTAAAGAATTATGATTCACATAACACAGAGACTAATATAAAAAATAAATTTTGAAACTTTAATCCAGAAATAGCAATTGTAAAAAAATTCAACAATTGTAGGTCTCGGAAAGATTTTAAATTGATTAAAATTTTCTAAATATCGATTACACACAGAATCAGTATAAAATTCTAAATCCTATTAAAAATACTAAATTTAGTTTTCTAGAGAGAGAGCTTTAAATACTTAGAAACAGAATATTTATTTAATATATATAAATAGTGTTTTTTTTTCAGTGAACAGATTAACAAAAACTACTATGCAAACTTTTAACCTAACAATAAGCAGTAAATTAACATGCGAAACTTTCACTTATATGAGGAATTTTCAGAAATTTATTTTAACAATAATTTTACATCTATTTATATAATATTAATTTATAAAAGATAAAAGAGAAGTTTAAAAGTGAAAAATCCAGAAGCGCATTGCGGCTGTCCTTAGGTAAAAGTTTTGAGCTCTCATGCGAGTTGATTCTGAACTGAACACTCAGAATACAATCGGGATACTCTTTCTATGAATCACGACCGTGGAGAAGATGATCAGACACCCTTTCAGTATCAAAGCACCAGAAAACCAAAGAACTAAGAAAAAAATCAAGAAGAAATAAAAGATTGTTGTGTAAAACTCTCGGCTGAGACTAGGCAGTCTTATAGGCTTTTTTCCAACTGCCAGAAGAACAATGTTAACAAAGTTATTAATTCAATTCATTGCAAATTGAATTCTATTGATAAGATAGTTGGCTGCTTTAAAAGGATTATTCCAATAATCAGCTGTGGGAACGTGGGATTTGAACCCACGCCCTTTCGGCCGAGAGCCTTAACCTATCGCCTTAGATTGTTTCTAATTGTTTAAATGGAATTAGACTAACAATTTTCTAATATGATTTTTGCGTAATATAGTTTGATTAACATTATAAAAGCATGCAAAATTTGTTGTCAAAATAAATTTCTAAAAATTCCTCACAATAATTTTAGGTGAAAGTTTAGTTTATTATTTAATATTAGATTAAAAATTTGCATAGAACAAATATTTCTATTCATCTGTTCACGAGAAACTGCATGTAAAAAAAATTGCTGCGTATAAAGCTAAGTTAAGTTTTTAAATCAATTTAAGTATTCTTAATCAGTATTAGGGAAATTTTAATTTGATTTTAATATCTTTTCCTGTCTTCTTTGTTTCCACGTTGATCTTTTCCGATTTCGCATTTCTATCTTAACCTTTCTTTTTTCGAAAAAGGTAAATACTTTAAGAAATTTTTTTTCCCTTTTATCACTTCTGTACATCGTTAAATTTGGAAATGGTTTACAAATTTGGATACCGATTATCTATTTCGGATTCTTATAAAATTGGGTTTTTAAATCTTGTAATATTTCTAAATTAAACATAGTACTTTACAGTGTTTTCTTTTAATAATTTAAAACAAAATTATTATTACTTTTTATTTGACCGCCTGATTGTGAACAGACTTATATTTCTGTTATATTGATAAACCATTTTTTTTATTACAGTTGAACTGTTGAATTACTGTTTATAAAATACATAATAATAGTTTAACTTTCTTACTGTTGTTACGCGTTATCTCTATTTTCTTTTATTCATGTTCGTAACACTATAGTTGTTTACTGTTAATACTGTTTTGATTCTGGATTTATAACAATTGTTTTTAAATAAAATCATAAGTCGGCTGCATGTATCTCACATTAATTTTAAATCTGTAACCTATTATCCTGTTCAATCAAATTATTCTTCTGGTTTTGTCAGACTTCAACACAGAACTAAAAATTAAATATACATATAAGTTTTAGTCTCGCTGTTTGGTATTTGTGCTTCTCTAAATCACTTTCTATTGTGGAATTCGGAAAAAAAAAAGGCATGCGAAGGCCCTTTCATTCCAATCAAAAGAAGAGTTCGGTTATGGGCTGCGTACGACTCTTAAAGAGCATTAAACGCACGTGAATCTTAAAGAGGATGTAATCAGGGTTATCACATAGGTTAAGGATTTTTTGCATCTCCTCATTTTTTTGCCGGAACGCAAAATCCTTTTTTCCTTAACTATTTTCTTGCCTCTTCGTCCTCCCGCCGGACCGTAACCCTTTCTGCCGCCATCGACTCCTCGGAACGGAACCGGTCAACCCTGCCGTCGACATTCATTTCTGTAGGAGAAAACGAAGGATCAGCTACCTCAAGTGTTTAGGGTTCCTCTGCCGAGCTCTCTCGTCGACTTGATTCTTACTTTCCAACGCATTCTCGTCGTCGACCTGATTCTTGGTCTCCAACGCATCCTCATCGCCGACCTTGCCTTAAGGAACTCTTGGTGAGAAATATTTATTTGTATGAAGATACTTCGGTAGTTTACCTAAACTGGATAACGTAATATGGGTTATAGAATGTAAGTTTATAGATTATTTGTAGAACAATATGAGTAATCTGAGTTTATTTCAATGTAGAAGGTAAGTGGGTTTTGTAGAATATGACTTATTTTAGTAGAATTTCATATTGCAATTAGTAGAATATGAATGAATAGGTTTTGGTTGAATATAGGTTTTTGTTTAAGATGAGTTATTTGAGTAGAACTAAGTTGTTTTAGGGTAAATTAAGTTGTTTAGGGTAAATTAAGTTGTTTAGGGTTGAATTTAAGTTGTTTTAGTATAATTTAATTTGCTTTTAGTAGAATTTGTCTGCTATTGTGTAAAATATGAGTATACCATGTAATTTAAGTTGTTTTAGTAGAAACTAATTTGCTATACTGTTAAATTTAAGTTTGTTTAGTAGAATTCAATTTGTTTTTAGTAGAATAGAGTAAGTTTTGTGATGTAATGTGAGTATACCATAGAATATGAGCTATTTTTTATAGTATCTAATAATTTTACCGTAGACTATGAGTCAATCAAGCTCAGATTCAGAATCTAGTTCGAGTAATAAAGTTGAAAAAGAAGTGACCCAAATGCCCCGTTTACAAAGAGAAGGAAAGTCTGTACAAGGGGCCCATCCTATTCTTAGTAGATGTTCATTGAAGAGGTAGCATACTTTTATTGGCAACCTAGCTATTGACAATGCAATAAAGGAGCGTCTGTCGGCTATCCCGTTTGGGGTTTTATTCACGAGATCTTCTGTAGCATTGGATATGCTAGCAGTGGAATTCTTGATACCGAGATGGGATGAAGAAAGGCAGGGATTCCTGATTAATGGGAATTTCATTGGTTTTACCGTTCAGAATGTATCAATCATCCTTGGTTTGCCTGAACAGGGGGAGTTGGTGAACTTTGAATTAGAGCAGCCGAGTTCAGTCTTCTTTGATGCGGAATATAGTGGCCAAACAATAACTAGAGGCCTGATTGAGTCAAAGCTAAGTCAACTTAGTGCTGAGGGACATGGAGTGGACGGTGACCGAGTGCTCCAGCTTGTTATTTTGTATATATTCTGTATTTTTCTATTCTCTTGTCTGAGATATATTGTGGATATATCCTTGGTTCCGTACGTGGATGATTTGTCAAAAATCAATAATTATAACTGGTCTGAAGCTGTTCACCAGTTTTTAAGGAAAGAGTTGTCACGCAGTAGCAAGAAGAAAAAACTGAGTGGCATTGGTGGATGTGCGATTCTACTTTCTGTGAGTATTATCCTTAATAACATTTGTTTATTTTATCTGAATTGTTACAATTTGTTAATATTTACTTACTTTGTGATAGGTTTGGCTATATGAGCATACCCGACTGTTTATATCTAGTCGGATCGATAGTGTTTACCCATGGCTTTTCCGGTGGGTAAATGTTAAAACTCAGCGACGACCATCCTATTTTAAAAATCTTCAAAGCATAACAAGGACTTGGGTATGGTTTATTGCATTCTGCAAATGAGCACTATAAGTTAATTTAGTTGTTATTCTAATTCAATTCTATTTTTTGTTGTAGTTGATATTCGATGTTATATTGGATGATATGGAACATGATCAGATTGATCATGTTCCTCGTGTTGAGTTTGAAAGTGGACCAAGTGTGCAACGTCCAATTTTGGAGGACAAGGAGGCTGCTTATAGGAAAACCATTGAGGAACATGAGGCTCATCTCAGTCAGATTGTAATAGAGAATGAAAATCTTATTGCTGATAACTAGAGGCTCCAAATGGATTTGTTGCATGTCAATAAGGAGAAAGATGACATTGGAAATGCTTGCGCAAGCCTTCGGGTGGATGTAAGTAGGATTGATAGGACCCACAAGTGTACGGTTTCTATCGAAGTAGTAAATAAGATCATCCCAAGGGAGCAGAGTATCAAGTATCGACCTTTAGTGTCATTGAAAGGTAGACAATCAAAAATAGAATTAAGAAAATGAACTAATCTAAGTCTAAAATATTGAATCTAAGAATCAACGACTATATGGGATTTTCAGTTTTAAGGAAGCTTCGGGACTTCAGGTTTCACTACGTTGAATGATTTAAAGTAAAACAATGAATGAATCGAATTAAGAAATAGATTACCTTCTCTCAAAGCATAATCCGACAGTAAATTATTCAAGGCGATTAGTCCTATTGTACAGCTTACCTTCTCTCGAAGTGTAAACTAGTTCCAACTTAAGCTAATTTTCTACTCTCGTAGCAAAACCAACTTAAAAAAGACCCAATGGGCTCTATGACAATCGTTAACCCTCGAGTGATATTGAACAACTCTCGTAATTCATATCACAAATCTAATTTGGACAGTCGAGTGTTACGATTCACCTCTTGGTACTTCTCGTAACACTTAACACATATAAAATGTTCGGCCAAAACATATATACGCAAATAAGCACATTGATGACACTGAAATTTATAGTAAATTTCATGTCATTTCATATATCTTTTTGTGTTAAGTTCATGAACCTTTGTTCATTATTATGCCTTTTTTTATCAAATTTTGTGGAATCTACACTCTTTTTGGTTTTTGATGATTTTCAAGTAAAAAGGCACGATTTTTAAGCGTTTTGAAGCAATACAGATGCATGGATGAGTTCCCACCATCAAGAGGAGATTACACGACAAATTTCATGAAGATTGGAGCTTCAGACAAAATTACGGCAGGGCTGTAATCTATATTACGGTACCGTAATATTAGAGCACTGCTGTAATTTAGGAATTTTTCATCCAGAAAGATTTTCAGAAATTAAGGCACTACCGTAAGGATTTTCATGGGCCGTAATTTGGTGCGCTTTCCGACCAGAAACTTTGGCTGAAAATATGGCACTGCCGTAAAGGATTTCACGGTACCGCAATTCTTGACAGATTTCCACCCGAGAACTCGACTGAAATTACGGTAGTGCCGTAATCATTTTTACGGCCGTAATTACAACCTGGAGACGCGATTTTCACGATCAAATTTGAGTCCGATTTTTACAGGATCGATTGCGGACGATCCAGACCATTAAATTAAAAGCTGTAAGAAGCAAAAAGAGAGCTTTTGACGAGACGAAGGAAGAGACACCAAAAGCCCTAAATTCCATCCTCTGACAAAGGAGAAATCGACTTTCACGCTGCCGCCTTAGGGTTCGCCGCTGGGAAGCGTACAACGCATCTCCGGCCATGAAATTTGCAGGGAAGCTTCGCCTGGAGCCAGAGAACATACGCCAGAAGTTTCAATGCGAAAGGATCTCGATCGGAGGAGAAATCGACGAAGAACCGAACGCCAACACTGTTCACGCTTGATTATTACGGCTGTAATTTTCATTACAGCCGTGTGGTTATTCGTTCTTCCCCTTTCTTACAGTGATGACATGGTAAGACAATTTGAACTCTACCTTCTTTGGGGAATGCTCAATGGAGTAGTAGTAGATATTGCATTCTTTATGATGAAACACATGGATAAAGTGGCTAGGGCAAAGAGGGGTGCCATTGTGATAGGAGGACTAATTACACCTATAGCCCTACATCTGAATGTTGAGTCATATGGGATTGAAGTGGCAAGGGGGAATGTAAGGCTTGATCTTGAGTCTTGCATGGCAATGAAAATGATAGTTGGAGAAGGGGATGTCTTTTGTTTGGTCCTTGGACCAAATGCCCCTACTCTACCATTACCCTATCCAAAGAAAACCACTGTAAAGGAAAGAACGAATTGGAAGCTTTCACCGAGCGCCGCCGAGGCAGCTTTCACGCCACCGTTGAGTGCAGTTCCACCACCACCCACTTGGGGTGGAAGAGATGATCCTTATGGTATGGAGTCACCATCTCACCGGCCTGCAGATCCTACTCCCCCAGTTGCTGGATCTTCCCACAGACCTACTGGAGGATGGTCTAGTGCCTTCAACCTAGGATTCCAGGCACTCTCGGCAGAGATATATAGTCAGGGACATTGTATGGAAAGGATGATGGACACCATAGGGGAGATGAAGGACTCGATGCATCACCTTCACTACGATGTGGAACATCTCAGCAATTATATGGAAGAGATGGGGAATTTCTTATATGAGCGCTTTGACTTCCAGGATTCGAGGAGAGGTGGAGACTATGGAGGGCACTAGGGAGAGCCACATGTTGATCCGATGGACACAGCAGCTCAGGACACAGTGGAGATTGGATCAGATGATGAGTAGAGTTTTGTGAGTATCTTTTTCCCTTTATTTTTTTGCATTCTATTTTCTTTATCTTATTTATGTTTCATGTTTTATAGGGAAGGATGATTCCTCCATACATGTGTCCACCGTGCTACTTCACTTTGCTTTACATGTCTATATTCTTATTTTCGATATGGGTGTATAATGGTGATGGTGTTGATTTTTTGTCTTCAATGGGGTTGTATTATCATATCTTGATATTCATGGTTATTTTCGATATGATTATATGATGATATTTTGATATTTTTGAGCACCCTGTAGAGGTGCATGCTTGTTGATATAACATTGTGTTACTTTCATGACTGATAAGTGTAATTTTGATTGATGTGATTGATTTATGGCCTTGATCTATTTATTGTTGATGACTTGTATGATTCTATTGATGATGAATGAACTCAAGCTTGCGATTAGGACTAGATCTATCATGTCAAATTTATTTCCCTTATACATATCTACTTTGAAATTTTTCATTGGTTGATGAGGGAGATTTTAAGGAGATATATTATTTGGAGAATTTAATTTAAAAGTGAAGCTACTTTTTGAATAAAATCAGCATATGAGTATAACCTTTTGAATTGATGCCAATTGATTAGTCTAGTTGATGTTTAGTCTATTTGCTATTTGTTGGGAAGAAAGAATCCAAAATCCAAAGATAGTGAGTGACTCCCCTACTTGGCACTGTATAAAATTGACAGTGGTACCAAAGGACATGGGTTGAAGTCTGAAAAGAAAAAAAAATTGAGAAGAAAGAAAAAGAAAATAACTCCTCTACTTGGCACTATGCAAAATTGACAGTGGTACCTAAGATAAGAGTTAAAGTCCAAATAAAAAGTGTGTATTTATATGAGTACATGCCATCAAAAACACAAAAAGAATAAAAAGAAAAATAAAGAAAAGGAAAATTCTGAGTGGAAAAAGACTTTGGATATCTTATTCCTATGAACAAAAGCAAGATAGATTTGAATTGAAGATTAGATGAATTCATAAGATTGAAATTCTACTTTTTATACAAGTTGCAAAGTTTTATTCGAATAAGTTGTGAATCTTGAGAATTGAATTCAAAGGATGATATGTCTATTTAAAATTTTATGAAACAATTGGTGAGATTTTTCATTAGTGATTGTATTTTAGAAATTTATTCTTCATGAGAAAATCTTTTCCTATGATCAATTTTTGATTTTTGCTTGAGGACAAGCAAAGTTTAAGCCTTATGTGTTTGATGACACTGAAATTTATAGTAAATTTTATGTCATTTCAGATATCTTTTTGTGTTAAATTCATGAACATTTGCTCATTTTTATGCCTTTTTTTTCATCAAATTCTGCGGAATCTACACTCTTTTTGGTTTTTGATGATTTTCAGGTAAAAAGGCATGATGTTTAGGCGTTTTCAAGCAATACAGATGCATGGATGAGTTCCCACCATCAAGAGGAGATTACACGACAAATTTCTCAAGATTGGAGCTTCAGACAAAATTACGGTAGGGCCGTAATCTATATTACAGTACCGTAATTTTGACAGCTACCGTAATATCAGAGCAATGCCGTAATTTGGGAATTTTTCATCCAGAAAGATTTTCAGAAATTAAGGCACTACCGTAAGGATTTTCACCGGCCGTAATTTGGTGCGCTTTCCGACCAGAAACTTTGGCTGAAAATACGGCACTACCGTAAAGGATTTCACAGTACCGTAATTCCTGATAGATTTCCACCTGAGAACTCGACTGAAATTACGACAGTGCTGTAATCATTTTTACGGCCGTAATTACAACCTGGAGGCGCGATTTTCATGGTCAAATTTGAGTCTGATTTTTGCGGGATCGATTGCGGACAATCCAGACCTTAAATCAAAAGCTGTAAGAAGCAAAAAGAGAGCTTTCGACGAGATGAAGGAAAAGACACAAAAAGCCCTAAATTTCATCCTCTGATAGAGGAGAAATCGACTTTCACGCCGCCGCCTTAGGGTTCACCGCCGGGAAGCGTACAGCGCATCTCCGGCCATGAAATTTGAAGGGAAGCTTCGCCTGGAGCCAGAGAACATACCCCAGAAGTGTCAACGCGAAAGGATCTCGATCGGAGGAGAAATCGATGAAGAACCCAGCGCCAGCACTGTTCACGCTTGATTATTACGGCTGTAATTTTCATTACAGCCGTGTTGTTATTCGTTCTTCCCCTTTTTTTTCGATTTTCGATCACTAGAAACTATGGTTTATTGTAATCTTTTCTCCATGCTAGCTTAAACCTTTTGTGGGACATGGGGGAGTAATCCACTTTAATTTCTTAATGACTAGATAACTTTTATTTTCGTCAGAATAGTTTTACTATGATGATTCTACTTATGTGATAGATTGTTCTATGATTCTCCATAGTTTTCTTATTATCATGCATGATTCTAGAGTTTTCGCAATAGACTGAAAAGTGACTTGCTTGAGAACTTGGAACCCTAAAATTGAATAATAGGAACTTACTGTAAGAAATTAGGTTAGTTCTTATTACTTGATTTTAGAATAATAATTGCCATGTTTGATAAAAAGAATCTAGGATTGAGTTATTTTGTCAAACAGGAAGATCTTGTGCCAAAGCAAGGATCAGAACGTTGGAAAACCATAAGTAGAACTTGTGTTGAGACTCGGATGCACAAAAGTGATCCTTGAGATTCCACTCGAGATGATCCACTTAGAATTCGGATGCACGAAAGTGATTCTTGAGTTCTTCGATGGATGATTTACTTATTTTCAGCTTGGGATAGATATTGCGCGAAAGCGATGATCGGTCCCTGCATGGTTGTCTGCACGAAAGTGAGATAATCCTTTTATGAAGTAAATTATGTCTTTATCATGATAAAATTAGACTAACGAATTACTATTCATATCTAGTCATAGAAATCAAAGTGGATGAAACCCTAGTCCTAGTTTCTCTCTCTGGTATTTTCGTTAGCTTTCGCTAATTCACCTGCATAGTTTCGATTGCCTAGATAGTAAGAACTCAATTATTCAGTACTTGACAAACAAGGTCTACGTGGGATTGATATTTTTTATTACTTGGAGTATCCGTGCACTTGCAGACATAACAGGTCTTTGGACACAACAAGTTTTTGGCGGCAACGCCGGAGATAAGTTTTTGTCTTGCTACTTGTTGGGATACAACACACATCCAAATTAGATAAACAAATTACTTGAAAATATCACTGAAATTCACATGAGAGTTTTACATTTGGAGAATTGTTCAACAAGCTATGCCCAAGTCCCGAACTAGGAGTTTACACTAAGGAATACATCGTTTAGCTCGTAAAAACCCAAGAAAATACAATCGAAAGTTAGGGAAATTACAGATTAAGGGTAGGAGACGACAAATCTTTGGTCTTCTCTCAAAAATCCCAAAGAAATCCGTTGAATCAAGCCCTTGAACTGAGTTTTCGCCCTAGTCGAGTTCTCCAAAGATTCCAACCTTGTAACCGCCCAAAATCCTATCTTTTATACCTCAATCGAAGCCTTGGGCGGTTAGGAAGGAGTATTGGGAGTTTTTCCCAATTTCTAGGCTCTCGGACTGTCTGATGGAGAGACCAACCCTGCCCCTAGAAGGTCTGGAAGGGTTAGGAGGAAGCCCATCAGATATGGCCTTCCCTCCTAGGTCACCCTCTTTCCTTATTTGCACTTTCCGATTTGCTTTGAATAAGCCCTAGGGCACCCTATAGTTTCCTTATTAGGTCATGCATTATCTCCTAGAATAGTCTACTGGTTTTTGTGTCAATAATTGGGCAGGTTAAAGCCCAGCTCAAGGGAAGCTAGGAAGCTCAAGCTAAGCCACTCAAGTGAAGCTCCAATTATGGAAGGAAACACTTCAACACTTGACTAGAGACTTCAAGTTGAAGGAGCTTATATTGAATGCAACTCCACCTTCCAAATCAACCCAAGGCGCCACCTAATAAGAGGAAGAATTCGAAATTGAAGAACCAGCCCACAACTTACCAATGGAGGAGCCTTCAATGCGCCTAGCCATCAAGGATCAATCAAGATCCACAAATCAAGGGATCACCATCTAGATCCCCAATTTGTGGAACCAACTTTGGAAACCTCTAGCCGCCCAAGTTCTTGAAGGAAGGCTTTTCAAAATTCAAAATGGACGCCATTTCATCCAAGCAAACAAGGAAGGAGCTCAAGAGGATTCGGCCACAAGGAAGCTCCATCAAAGAAAGAATTCGAAATTCAAAATTGACAAAGGAAATGTTTTAATTGAGCATTAATTTCTTCCATAACTTTGTGATTGCGCCTAGGGTGAATTGTCACCCTTGCCCATGGCTTGTTGAGCCTATAAATTGTAACCCTCTCTTCATTGTTGAGTAGTTGCCTAGATGAACAAAAAACCTTGTGTTAGCATTGGTGCTTGTGTCGCCTAAGTTTTTCTATCTCCCCCTCTCCTCTAAAGGGCCGAGCCCTTTCCCTTCTCCCCCTTCTTCTCAAGTCTTCAACGCATCCAATCCCTTTGAAGGATCTTGCACACCTTGACGAGACTCTAAGGAAGCCTCTTCATCCTTTGATCTCGGCAAACAACTAAGATCTTCAAAGGATCCTTCACTTTCGGCTAGCATGAAGAACAACATCAACAAGACTTCAAATCGGCTAAGTTCTTTCCCCTCTCCCTTTCTTAATTTCTAGAACTTGTTTCTACACTAATCAAAGTTCTTGTTATAGGGAAACGCAAGGCTTGGAAGATCCTCTTGGCGCAAATCACTTCCCCTCTTCCTTCCCCACTCTCCTTTAGTTAAAGTGTTAAGGGAATTTGTGAGGCTTAACCTCCCCCTTAGTTCTTGGTTTTGTAATATGAATCCGTGGTATGTGCGGATCTCGTTTGCCTGTGTTTGCTTGTAATGATGCAACTCCTTCCATCAGAGTAGGACCGTTGAAGACCGGGACGTCACGATCCTTCTATTCTCAAGGATCGCATTGTGAGTATTCCTACTAGCATTTTCGATTCATAGATTAAGTGTATTTCAATTTGTAGTTTAAGTAACTTAGTTTTCGATTTCCTCTATTTATAAAATATCAAAAATATTTTCCAACTTCGTTAGCAGTAATTTCGGTTTTTATTACAAAAATACAAAAAACTATTTTTACAAAAGCGTTGTTTGCATGCACCTTTGCCCTGTGTTTGCCCCCTACATCACTGTCGGATTTGGCAAAGAAACGGTTGAAGGTCGCGATCTGCGTACGTCGTCACGGGCATGATGGTCATCACGGGCAAGCCGTGATGGGTTCGTGAATGTCTGAACACGCCTCTTCTTCAGGCCGTGACCACCTCGCTGGAGTTTCTGGATTCTGGCGGTCACGGCCGTGACAGTTGACATAGCCAAGCTATGTTTACTTTTGAATTGGATGCTGAGAAGGCCGAAATGATCACGGCCATGATGGCTATCACGGCCAGGCCATGTCTCCAAAAGAACTCCAAAAATGGCCGAAATTTGACAAGTGACCAGGCCAAACTATGACGAATCTTCCCGTAACTTCAAATCTTGAAAATCTTCACGAAAATTTAGGGAAATGACCTGCATTTGACAAATAAATGAAAAATAGTGAAGATTTCATACTTTACGAAAAAAGATATCGAAGTTTGACATAAAATAGAACTTAAGCCTAAAAATGATGGTATAAATAAAGCTCTAAATCCTGTAAAAATAATACATATCAAAATATCATAGACTTAAAATCCTGCTTGTCCTTAAGCAATTACACTATCTAGACTAATCAGATATCAGGAAGACAGCATGTTCAAAAGCCAAAGTATGAAATTAATATGAAAACAATTATACTCAATCCTAGGTTGAAGAATGCAAATTGAGATATAGTCTAAACTTTGAGCAAAACATTATATTCAGTGGCAATCCACAAATCTGAAATAGGAAAAACACCAACGCTATGTCAAGACTATTCATTATCATCATTTCCTTCTGAAGATAGCCAGTCAAGTCAAGTTACACAATTATTTCAATAAGGGCAGCATAAAGTTTAATCGGTTGGCTCAAGCTACTTTCTGAATTAACTTGACACCTCGTGACACAAAAGACAAACATTTGTGATGAATGCACCCCCGGTACTTAGTTAATAAGTAAACTCAAAGTGTGTACACCACATAATGTACACAAACTCAATTTTTCACCATAAAGTAGAAGAAAGCAGAGTTGTTCACTTTTCCCAACCCCTTCTTTTCATCTCATGACCCTTTTTATTTTGTTTTTTTTCTTTGTTGACAGTGCCAAGTTGGATGAATCTTTGGATTCTTCTTCACTTCGGTACCACTACTTTTTCATTTTTTTAATTATTTTTTTTCAAATCAACTTGAAAAGCTGTCAACAAGGAATAGATAAAACATGAATCGTCAACAACATAATGTCGTGTAAGAAGTAATTCAGAAGATGGGGATCAACCACTGAAACATCATACGATCTATAGTAAAGCATACTCAATAACAATCTAAAATCATGGATCAAAAGCATAAGAGTTATCATAATAAGAACTCCCTTGAACTTAAGAAACACACACATCATCCTTAGTCTCATCATGGTTCAGAGCAGTGTAAGAACTAAGGACAAGTAGAAGGGACACCATCACAGACTTAGTTCTTTGCAGCCATCACAGGTAAAATATCATAAGCAAAACATGGACATGAATAGATATCATAGAAACTCAGTGCTATGCAAATAAACCAACAAAGCCAACTAAAAGTACATAATAGGAAGATAACAAGATGCAGCAAGACGAACACAAACAAAGAGGGAAACCCTCTACCCACAGCAATGGACTGCATAGTCTCCTATGCAGATCAAAAGTACAAGATAGCATAGCAACTTGCTAAAGATAAAGCAAGATCACCATCAACGAGTGTTCATCTGCTGCAGCATCTCCTGAATATCTCTGATGTTCTCAGCCTGCAACCGACCCTGGCGGGACTTCTCCTCCTCTATATCCTTCAGGCACTGGAGAACATCCTGCATCTTGACGTGCGACTCATGCTGGTCCTCGCGAATCACCTTGAGATAGCCCTCGATGTTGGCATAGGAGTTCGCGGTGGACGCTAAAGAAGATGGCTCGGCATGCCTGAAGGTGCGGAAGGAAGGAGAAGGTGGTGCTGTGTCTATCGGAACGTCCTCATCAGCTACTGGAAGATGTGCCAGTTCTACCACTCACGGATGGAGGTGCGTTGGGGGTTTGGTAGCAGCATTGTGAAGTCGCTCCCACAAAAGAGGAGGCTGAAGGCGTCACCCTCGCGGGTGATCTTCTTCATCGCCTGGCACAACTCCAAGTTAGTGTAGGTGCTACCGCACGCCTGCTCCAGTCCATAGGGCTCAATGCCCATGGCAATAGCAATCAGAGAGATGAGTCCTCCAGAGGCAACGACCCCCTACTGAGCGGTGGCCAACTTCTGTAATTGTTTAATTAGAAAAAAAGCTGTATTCAACTTGTAGGAATGTACCATTGACCAGAGGAAGAGCAGCTCGGTGGCTCGCACAAGTAAATCACTCTCGCCACACGCATATATAGTGTGCGCCAATACCCGATGCATGTAGCGGAAGCAAGGGTTGCTGACGTCGCTCGCTCGCGCCGTTCGTGAGACATAAGGCTGTTGCCTCGTGATAGCCATCCAGAAGGCCTAATCACTATACTCTGGTGGAGCTAATCGAGTGCTGTCCTCCGGAAAACCATAGATCTGGTTAATCTGGGAAAGCGTGAGGACGTGATCCTAGTTCGCTAGCCGGAAAGAGATGGTGCCATCAGCATCGTCGTCATGGATGTTCACGTCGACCTCTAGGGATGACATGAACTCGAGGGTGATAGGCACATATGTCGCCGGTGCCGTCCGGAAAAACTCCTCCCAGCCAATCTGCTGAAACATATATAAGATATCGTCATGAAGCCCGAGTGTCGTAAGAGTGCTGCAATCTAGATAACGGGTGTTGACCACCCGCCGGGACTCTAAGAGATCATAACGCGCCTTCTACGCGGCATCCTGGAAAATAATACCATACTCATTTGGTTCCTGCTCCACGGCCGGCCGCTTGGAGGTAGACTTCCGGGCCATCATCTTCCTTCGGTTGGACATCTTAAAGATTGAGATAAGGCAGCTGGAACTCTGGAAGACCCGAGCAGAAACACATAGATCTGGAGAACTGAATAGCTGAGCTAAGACGGAGGTAGCTGGTGTCGTCGGAGGCTGGAGAAAACTGTTGGCAGAATCCGGCAAAGTGGTGGCAGCAGGGGCTGACGGCGCTGGCAAAGATCAAGCAGCAGCTGGAGGTGGCAGAAGAGAGCTGAAGAAGGCTAAGGAGCAACAGCGGTGGCAGGAAAAGAGAACTGGCAGTGCCAAAAAAGATGGATCTCAGATCTGGGAGGGAAAACCCTCAGATCAGGAAACCTAGAGGCGCTAGAGGGTGAAGGGAACTGGTGGCCGGCAATGTAGAAGACCAAACAACCATCGGCGGCAAAATCTGGCTGAAATCAGTGCAGATCTGCTGATGGCGGTGAAATCCGGTAAACGGGCGGAGACTCGCCCAGAAAATGAGATCGGAGGTTCGCCAAGAAGCAGAGGTGGGCAAGGAAGCAACGGACGGCGGTGGAAGGGAGATCTGGAAAGTTTTTGGGCCAGAATCAACGGAATGGGGTGGCGGCGGCGCTGGAACGGGTGTGAACCCTAAGTTCCGCCGCTGTGGCCTTCTTATAAACCGAGACCCGTGATACATGCACGCCTGTGATGAACATCACAGCTATGGCATGTTTGGCTCGTGGAGATTCGAAATCTTAGGCACGGGCGTGATGGCGAACACGGCCTAGCCGTGTCTGGCTTGGCGAAAAATTTGAAATGTTGATCACGGCTGTGACAGCGAACACCCCCATACTGTGATCAGCTTGATGAAAAATCTTCCATTCTCGATCACGGCCATGATGAGCAACACGGCATAGCCGTGCCTGCTATGGAAAACCACCTTTGACATTGACGAGGCGATCACGACCGTGATGGCTGTCACGGCCTGGCCGTGATCACTACAGTTACATGCAAAAATTCCTAAAAAATCACAAAGATTTGCCACAATTAGTAAGATGTTGTTCAATGTATAAAACAATGAAAATAATGCCATGGGGTACCACAAGAAATAACAAAACAAAAATAAAAATAACAGTATAACAAAACAAACAGTCACAACAGTAAACATCAAAGTTTGTCTAACCACAACACAAGGTAAATCCATGGGGTGCCTCCCATGAAGCGTTGGTTTAAGGTCGACAGCTTGACCAAAGTCTGTGTAGATAATGGCACATTTGGTGGGTCAGAGGCTGAAGAAAGGACATGTAGATGCCCCTTTCTTTGCCGCCTAAATGTTACACCTGTAGATATAAGCATTATGAATAATAGGTGTACAAAATAAAATGTCTTTAAACTTTTAGAAAGATAAAGAGTTTTGAATTCAAAGTCTTTCAATCTCAAATCCTGCAAATATGTATCCACAAGCCTATCCTGTAACACCCTTATGCAAGCTATGTTTGGGTGCGTGTCGAAGAAGTCCATATGAGTAGTCACCTCCTCCTTCATCAGCTTGGTACAGTCATGTAAACCATTTAATTGGAACATCCTCAGAGGATCCCACCTTTCCCAAGAAAGATCTGTAGGCACTGCCACTAACTCAAGGCTGCAACAAGAACCTGGAAACGACAATTCTTTTATATTAATGGAAAGATTAAATTGTAGAACGGTCTCACCTATATTCAGGGACAATTTGCCATTCTTAACGTCTATAACAGCCCCGGCGGTAGCAAGGAAGGGTTGTCCCAATATAAGCGGTAGTCAGGCATTCTCCGTCATATCCAAGACCACGAAGTCCACTGGAATAAAGAAATCCCCAACTTTAACGGCCTGTTTCGGAGAAGGGAAAGAAACCAGAAAAGAAAGGAAACAACAAGGGAAAAGAAATAAGGGAGAAAGGAATTATTTCCTTTCTTTTTTATGCCTCATGTTTCAATGGAAAGAAAAGAATGATTTTGATTAGTTGACCAAGTCAAAATTGAATCTTTCCCCTTCTTCCACTTCTCCTTGCTGCGCAGCGTGCGTGCCCTTCGGCTGGGAGAGGGGTCGACTGCGCAGCGTGCACACCTCTGCTCAACGCCTCGCTTGAGCTTTATAGGGGAGAAGACGCTCGCGTCTCACGCCTCCGCGTCTGCACCGCATCTTTCTCCTTGCGTGGACCACGTTCGCCACGCTCCACGCCTGCTGAAGGCCTCCCGCCTCCTGTGTCGCCCACGTTCGCTGGAAACCCTGAGCCGAACCGTCCGCGCACGCCTCTGCTCTCGTCCGCGTCCGGAGACCTCGCCGACGCAACCGCCCGCCTTGTCGACGTCTCCGGAGGAATCGCCAACGGAAACGGAACCTCTGCTCGCCTCGCGTGGACCACATCGTCCACGCCGCTTCGTGCTGGAATCCCGGAGCTCGTACCGCTGCAAACGTCGAAGCCATTGAAGACGATGATGCACGCCTCGCGTCTTCTGACGGAGGGGGCGGCTGAGCGAGAGGGCGAGGTCGGAGGGAGAGGGCGAGGTCGGTGAGAGAGGGGAGGGGGCGAGGTCGGAGGGAGAGGGAGGGCGGCGTCGGAGGGAGAGGGGAGGAGGCGAGGTTGGAGGGAGAGGGAAGGGGGCGTGGTCGGCGAGAGGGGAGGGGTCGTGGTCGAAGAAGGCTGAGCGAGAGGGAACGACGCGACCGGAAGAAATGGAAGGAAATGCGGCGAGCGAGAGGGAACGACGGCGAGCGAGAGGGGAACGCGGAAGAAATGGAACGACGTGAGCGAGAGGGAACGCGGCGAGCGAGAGGGGAGGATGGAACGGAAATCGTTTCCGTCTGTTTTGGAGGGGAAGGTTTTGGAGAGAAAGGAAAGAAATAATTGCTTTCCTTTCTATCCATTCCTTTCTCTGAAACAAACAAAATGGAAGGAAATAATTCTATTTCTTTCCTTTCTCTTCTTGTTTCCCTCCTCCGAAACAGGCCGTAAGTGGCACATCTTCCACAATTCCCTCTGGGTGGTGGATAGAGCCATTAGCGAGCTGAAGGGCCATAGATGTTGGTTTCAAGCCTCCCAAATCTAGATTTTTAAAAAGGGATAGAGGCATGATACTAACACTAGCCCCCAAGTCACGGAGAGCTCTCTCTAGTGAAAAATTGCTGATCTTACAAGAGACAAGAAAACTGCTTAGATCGTTAAGCTTTCTGGGCCGCGGGTTCTGAATGAAGGAGCTATACTGTCCCATCTATGCTATAGCCAATCTCTGAGGACCGGAAACTGGTGGTGTGTGAGGTGGTGAAGGAATTAGGATTGGTGCTTGCTTGATGTTCGAACTCATAGACAACTCCTTAAAATACTGTGCATCTATGCTTTTTTTCTTTAGACTCTCCAACAATCAATTCTCTAGGTGACATTTGGGGATCCTCCATTTGGGTGCCACTACATGTCAGAATCGCATTGCAGTGCACCCTTGGGTTTGCCTCAGGTTGAGAAGGGAGCTTCCCTAATGGCCTAGAGGTTGAAGTAGCTTGTTGGGCAGTCTGGTTCTCAAGTGCCTTTGAATGAGAAATCAAGGAGTCCACCTTGGAATTTAACTGCCGAATAGACTCATCAACACCCTCATTTCACTTTGACTGAGTATTGATAAAATTCTCTAATAGTAACTCTAAACTGGATTTCTGGGGCTGATTAAACTGCCTTTGTTGAAATCCGGATGGTTGCCTGAATTGAAGATGAGAGAACTGATTTCTAGAATTTCCCTGCGGCGCCTGACTATTGAAATTTTGGGGATTGGCCTGGTTCTGGTTGTTTCGGTAGGAGAAGTTGGGATGATTTCTCCAATTGGGATTATAGGTGCCTAAGAAAGGATTATTTTATTGCCTCTGATTAGGATTACCTAAGGCATTTACCTGCTCAATAGAAACATTAGAAGAAGAGGGTGCCATTATCTAGGAGTCAGTAGCACCATGTCCAGAATTCCCACAAATTTCACAAGTAATCAAATTGACAGACGATGTATTAAAATTTATTGAAGTAAGTTGGTGCAACAAGGAATCAACCTTTGCTGCCAACGAACTGAGCATGTCGTGGTCATGCTTACCTCCTCCTCTCACCCGATCGTTTCTCTCATTCGTCCATGGTAGTGATTCAGAGCCATATCCTCGATCAAATTCATGGCATCGTCTATGTTCTTGTTCATAAGCACTCCGCCCGCGGCTGCATCTACAAACAGTCGAGTGTTATATAGGAGACCATTATAAAGTATGCACTACTACCCATTTTTCCAGTCCGTGATCCGGGCACATTCGTAGCAACTCCTTGAAATGGTCCCAGGCCTCGTAGAGCGACTCGCCTTCCCTCTGGCTGAAATTCATCATTTGGTTCCTCAATTGAGCCATCTTGCTCGGTGGAAAGTATTTGGGGAGGAATGCATGGGAAAGCTAATCCCATGTTGTGATTAACCCTTGAGGAAGGGATTGTAGCCATGCTCGCACGCGGTCCCTAAGAGTGAAAGGGAAAAGACGTAAGTGAATAGCATCAAAAGTTACCCCATTAATTTTAAGGGTATCAAAGTATTCAAGAAAAATTGACAAATGTAGATTGGGGTCATCCTGAGGTGAACTGTTGATTTGGTTCTGCTGAACCATATGCACAAGAGCCAGCTTTATCTCAAAGTCATTTGCCTCGACCGCCGGTTGAGCAATGCTAGAGTGCAGGCCCTACACGTTTGGTGCAGCAAAATCTTTCAGTGAACGGTTATGGTCCATTGTAGATATGGTTCGATGAGGCTCCTCAAGCTGTTGATCTTGGACTTTTCTTTAAGCTCGAAAGGTCCTTTCAATCTCTGTATCTTCTAGCACTAGCTGACCTGTTCTAATTTTTCTTGGCATGCACAGGGTTAGCAGACCAGAGAATAATATAAGATTAAAGAAAGGAAGAAGCCAAGAAGTATTAACAAATAAATTTAAAGTGAAAACATAAAGCAAACACAAACAAAATGTATCTAGTCTATCAACTCAACAGTTAGTCAATATTGACAATGCCTTTCTCCCCGGCAACGGTGCCAAAACTTGATAGGACCCGCAAATATACGGTTCCTATCGAAGTAGTAAATAAGATCGTCCCAAGGGAGCAGGGTGTCAAGTACCGACCTTTAATGTCTTTGAAAGCTAGACAATCAAAAATAGAATTAAGAAAATGAACTAATCCAAGTCCAAAATATTGAATCTAAGAATCAATGACTATATGAGATTTTCAGTTTTAAGGAAGCTTCGGGACTTCAGGTTTCACCACGTTGAATGATTTAAAGTAAAACAATGAATGAATCGGATTAAGAAATGGATTACCTTCTGTCAAAGTATAATCCGACAGTAAATTATTCAAGACGATTAGTCCTATTGTACAGCTTACCTTCTCTCGAAGTGTAAACTGGTGCCAACTTAAGCTAATTTCCTACTCTCATAGCAAAACTAACTTAAGAAAGACCCAATGGGCTCTATGACAATCATTAACCCTCGAGTGATATTGAATGACTCTCATAATATATATCACAAGTCTAAGTTGGACAGTCGAGTGTTACGACCTATCGGTACTTCTCATAACACTTAACACATATAAAATGTTCTGCCAAAGCATATATACGCAAGTAAGCACATCCAAATTAGATAAACAAATTACTTGAAAATATCACTGAAATTCACATGAGAGTTTTACATTTGGAGAATTGTTCAACGAGCTACGCCAAGTCCCGAACTAGGGTTTTACGCTAAGCAATACATCATTTAACTCGTAAAAACCCAAGAAAATACAACTGAAAGTTAGGGAAATTATAGATTAAGGGTAGGAGACAACAAATCTTTGGTCTTCTATCCAAAATGCCAAAGAAATCTGTCGAATCAAGCCCTTGAACCGAGTTTTCGCCCTGTTTTCGCCCTAGTCGAGTTCTCTAAAGATTCCAACCCTGTAACCGCCCAAAATCCTATCTTTTATACCTCAATCGAAGCCTTGGGCGGTTCGGAAGGATTATTGGGAGTTTTTCCCAATTTCTAGGCTCTCGGACAGTCAGATTTGGTGAAGAAACTGTTGAAGGTCGCGATCTGCGGACGTCGTCACGGGCGTGATGGGTTCGTGAATGTCTGAACACGCCCGTTCTTCAGGCCGTGACCACTTCACTAGAGTTTCTGGATTCTGGTGGTCATGGCCATGATAGTTGACACGGCAAGCCGTGTTTACTTCTAAACTAGATGCTGAGAAGGCCGAAATGATCACGGCCGTGATGGCTGTCATGGCCAGGTCGTGATCTCCATAAAAACTCCAAAAATGGCCAAAATTTGACAAGTGACCACGCCGAACTATGACGAATCTTTCCGTAACTTCAAATCTTGAAAATCTTCACAAAAATTTAGGGAAATGACCTGCATTTCACAAATAAACGAAAAAAAGTAAAGATTCCATACTTTACGGGAAAAGATATCAAAGTTTGATATAAAATAGAACTTAAGCCTAAAAATGATGGTATAAATAAGACTCTAAATCCTGTAAAAATAACACATATCAAGGATACAATCTGAATTTGCATTCCACACAGAGGAACTTGAAAGGAGAAATGTAGAGCTTGTAGCAAAGAATCAAAAGTTGCAAATGGATTTGTTGCAAATAAGTAGAGATAATACTGAATTGGCTTTTGATATTGATAAGAGGAATGTAGAGTTGGTTGAGGAGAATAATAAGCTCAAAGAGGAGATTGATACACTTACTAAGGATTCCAAAGATAAAGGGAAGGAAGAGAGTAGATCAAGTGATGATGTCTCTACTGATATATCAGATACAACATTGGTCTTATACTCAGGGGAGAAAAGAAAGAAGCGTATCCGAAAATCTTCATGAGCAATAGTTAGTTGATGTCTTGTATTTTTATAGTCTTTTAGACTTATATTTACTAGTGAATCGAGACCTATTTTCGTATTTTTATATCTCTTTCTAGCTTATTTCATTGATTTTCTTCAGAATCTTCACTTCTTGTCATGTTTGATAAATATGGGATAATTGACTCATTTTTGGAGCTATTTGGAAGTATATTTATATCCCCGAGTGAATCAAGAACCCTGACGAGAAGTTTTGCTTCAAACGGAGCTAATTTCCAGAATTACGGCCGATGCCATAATCTGCATTATGGCCGTAATTTCTAGTTTGAATTCTCAAGAAACCCGTTTTCATTCAAGCATAATCATATTCCGAAGGCATGCCCTTAATTTTCTCAAAAGAAGCCTTTCAGAAGACGAAAACTTTGACAGAAGACTTACGGGTATAGCCGTAAATTCACCTTGCCCGTAATCTTCACATCGGCGACCTTTAATACCATATTATAGTCGGGAATTCAAGTCAAGTCAAAGGTCAACTCACCCGCAAAATGTTAGACGAAACAGAGTTCTCTACAAAGATTACCGCCATGCTCATAGTCCTCATTACACCCGTAATGGTAGCATTAAGTGTATCGGAGGGCTACAATAAATAGGTCGTAACTTTTCCGTTACAACTCCGATTTGGGCCTTTTTTATATCATTACGAAGAGATTTTAATTGGCCACAAGTTCATGGACATTTAAGGAGCTGAAGAGAATCGACGCCAACATTACAACCATGCCCGTGATCTCCATTACACCCATAATCTCTCTTGCACAGTCTAAACTTAAAAGAGCCATAACTCTCTCATTATAGCTCCGTTTTGAACGTTCTTGGTGTCAAACCGTAGCTAATTCAATGGGCTATAATGAGGGAATATCAAAGGGCACCTCAGAAATGATAAAAGGGGTCGAAATCGCTGAGGAACGCAGCACCCAGTTGGGGCTCAAGGTGGGCTAGTGAGTTTTCCAAGGGAGAAAGCTTTGGTGACCACAAGGGAGGAGGAAGGAGCCATGCTATCATTCTAGAAGACTTGAAGGAAAGTTGCAATGCTTATGTAGAAGAGTTTGCTTCCTTTTTCTTCTATCTTCTCTTTAGTTCTTTCTAATCCTTTAGAGATTGTACTAAATCGACATCATGCTAGCTAATCTTTTTATCGGAATAATGGTGTAATTTTGTTGTTTGTATCTTGTGTTCAAACTTATTTTCTCGTAACAAATGCAACTTTATTTCGTGTTTATTTGATCTGTGCTGTTTTACTACTAGTATTGCATTGGCCACGCAATTACTTTTCTTGGGCGCCGCAAGAAGAACCGAAAGGTGAATTGCGACGCTAGATCTGCCTTATCGATCGTGCTCTGACCTGTCAAGAAATTGGGCAGGATTTGTGTGAGGAAACTTATAATATCTCTGAACCCAATGGATCAATCTAGGTACGGTGAGCCACGAAAGTAGGACGTCGATCTAGATTGATACCGGATTACGCCGTCGAAAGAGAGTAATCTGTACCATTAGATATTTCCTTGAACACTTTTAAAATTGCATTGTTATGATTTTATCTTGTTTGAGTTAAGATCCATCAACGAGATGCACTCGAAGTTCCGATGTCTTTAAACTTTGTTTTCTATCCAAAACTTTCACTTGCATGATTCGCCTAGCAATTGTATTTAGTTGTATTTTCATTTATTTTCGAAAAACGCAAAAATATTTACCTGATTGTCTAGCTATTGATTCGCAATCACTTGGTACTTGATCACTGTCCCTGTGGGATCGACATCTTAAGTGCTACTACGACAAAGCTGTCATGCTTGCGGTTAGTAGTACGGTAAAGTACACATCATTACCCCATACACACAAGAAAAGAAACAATTGATGCCAGCTGCAGAGGTAAATCTATGGCTAAAGAGCTTGTTATATTACTAGCTTACGTGGACTGTTCTTCTGATCATTTTCGCTGAAATGTTTGGTAGGTGCTTACTATAGATGAGCATGCCGAAGACATTCCGGTAGAGGTCAAGGTAAGGGGGAATTTATTGTTAAACTCCATGTTACATCTAATTAACGGTTACCTTTCCTATACAGTTGAAGGGTTGGAAGGATTATCTTGGGAGAGACACTCTTTCAGAAGAACAACGAACCCAACTGGAGGGATACATGTCATGGGACATGGAAGTTTGGCATGATCATCAACCAATGAGGTTTGATAAATGTCATTTATATAATGTCTTGTTCGGACAAATGATTGTTAGAGATGTGAGTATCCACACTTTCAAGCATAACTTTTTACATTATTGGATGTCAAGCGTATGTCTATTGTCTAACACAAGCTTATTATTTGTATTTGAATAGGTTATTGATGCATACATAGGATTGCTACTTAATAGGTCTAGGAAGAATAAGAAGAAATTTAAACCATTTGCGTAAATATCTCATACGCCTCAAACCGATTACAAGGCTGGTCGGTTTGGATCCGCTTATACACAGTTAGAGCACTTGAATAAGAAAATTGTTCCTCGCTTAAAAAAGAGTATTTTCACCGATATACAACAATCGTCATTGGTTCTTATTGCACATCAACTTGAAGGACTCTCAGGTGTTTGTGCATAATTCTATGAATTCAAGTGCAACTCATAAGTCAGTCGTGCTAGACTATGTAAGCATGAATTTCCTTTGTTGGTATTGTAGGTAGAAATTAAAGAATGGTACACATTATCTGTTCATTACTTACAATGCTGCTTCCCTCTATATGTGCAGCTTGCTATTCTCCGAGGCCATATCCGCTGTCAAAGTAATGGAAAAATTGATATTGGCAAGTGGCCGATCGTTTTTGATGAAAGTTGCCTAAGCAATATGCTAGTGTAGATTGCGGCTTTTTTGTAATGAAGTACGTCAAATGTATTATAAGTGACAGAGATTTTGACTTCTCGCAAGATGATATGCCCAAATTACAGGCAACTACTCATTGGATATGTTTAGAGGGTTTATAGAATATTCGGTAATGGTGTGAACATATTTCTAATGGATTCTGTTTGATTTTGTACATTATTGTAATGGATTGAATTTGAGTTTGTACAACCTTGGACTACTTGTACAGTGTACAAATTCTACTCTGTTTAATGAAATGCTATGTACTTTTTAGAGTATTTTAGTAGAAGTGTGTCAAATTCTATGCAAATGTTTGCAATCTACAGATGTGTAATGGATTCTGATCTATAGATGTGTAATGGATTCTGTTAATGTACATTATTGGAATACTTGTAAAGTGACAGAAACAATCACGGTTATGGCGTGATAATTTACACGCCCATGATTCGTTAAGGTAAAGTGACAGAAACAATCACGGGTCTGGCGTGATAATTTTCACGCTCGTGATTCAATATGGATTATGTGACAGAAACTATCATGGGTCCGGCGTGATAATTTTCACGCCCTTGATTTGGTATGGATAATGTGACAGAAATAATCACGGGTCAGGAGTGATACTTTTCACGCCCGTGATTCGGTATGGATTCTATGACAAAAACAATCATGGATCAGGAGTGATTCTTTTCACGCCCGTGATTTGGTAAGGTGAAAGTGATAGAAACAATCACAGGTCTGGCGTGATACTTTTCACGCCCGTGATTCGGTATGGATTATGTGACAGAAACTATCACGGGTCTGGCATGATAATTTTCACGCCCCTAATTCGGTATGGATTCTGTGACAGAAACAATCACGGGTCTGTAGTAATACTTTTCAGGCCCGTGATTCGGTATGGATTCTGTGACAGAAACAATCACGGTTCAAGAGTGATTCTTTTCACGCACGTGATTCGGTAGGGTAAAGTGACAGAAATAATCACGGGTCTAGTGTGATACTTTTCACGCCCGTGATTCGGTATGGATTCTGTAACAGAAACAATCATGGGTCAGGAGTGATACTTTTCACGCCTGTGATCCGGTACGGATTTTGTGACAGAAACAATCACGGGTCTGGCGTGATACTTTCCACGCCCGTGGTTCGGTATGGATTCTGTGACAGAAACAATCATGGGTCTGGCGTGATACTTTGCATGCCCGTGATTCGGTAAGGGAAAGTTAGTAGCTGCCCCTTACAAGTTAGTAGTTGCCCCTTACAAGTTAGTAGAGTCTGTATAGATTATAGTAGAATCCCCCGTACAAGTTAGTAGCTGCCCCTTACAAGTTAGTAGAATCTTTATAGATTATAGTAGAATCCCGCCTACAATATAGTGGAATCTGTATAGATTATAGAAGAATCCCCCCTACAAGTTAGTTGAATTTGTATAGATTATAGTAGAATCCCCCCTACAAGTTAGTAGATTCTAAGTGATAAATTATAGTAGAATCCCCCCTACAAGTTAGTAGCTGACTCTTACAAGTTAGTAGAATTTGTATAGATTATAGTAGAATCCCCCCTACAAGTTAGTTGAATTTGTATAGATTATAGTAGAATCCCCCCTACAAGTTAGTAGATTCTAAGTGATAAATTATAATAGAATCTCCCCTACAAGTTAGTAGCTGACCCTTACAAGTAAGTAGTATTTGTATATATTATAGTAGAATCCCCCCTATAAGTTAGTAGATTCTAAGTGATAGATTATAGTAGAATCCCCTCTACAAGTTAGTAGCAGCCGCTTACAAGTTAGTAGAATCTTTATAAATTATAGTAGCTGCCCCTTATAAGTTAGTAGAAATTATAGTAGAATCCCCTACAATATAGTAGAATCTGTATAGATTACAGTAGAATCCCCCCTATAAGTTAGTAGAATCTGTAAAGATTATGGTAGAATCCCCCTTACAAGTTAGTAGATTCTAAGAGACAGATTATAGTAGAATCTCCGCTACAAGTTAGTAGCTGACTCTTACAAGTTAGTAGAATCTGTATAGATTATAGGAGAATCCCCCCTACAAGTTAGTAGATTATAAGTGATAGATTATAGTAAAATCCCCGCTACAAGTTAGTAGCTGCCCCTTACAAGTTATTAGAATCTTTATATATTATAGTAGAATCCCCTTACAAGTTAGTATAATCTGTATATATTATAGTAGAATCCCCCATACAAGTTAGTAGCTGACCCTTACAAGTTAGTAGAATCTATATAGATTATAGTAGAATCCCCATTACAAGTTAGTAGATTCTAAGGGATAGATTATAGTAGAATCCCCCCTACAAGCTAGTAGCTGCCCCTTACAAGTTAGTAGAATCTTTATAGATTATAGTAGAACCCCCCTACAATATAGTGGAATCTGTATAGATTATAGTAGAATCCCCCCTACAAGTTAGTTGAACTTGTATAGATTATAGTAGAATCCCCCTACAAGTTAGTAGATTCTAAGTGATAGATTATAGTAGAATCCCCCCTACAAGTTAGTAGCTGGCCCTTACAAGTTAGTAGAATTTGTATAGATTATAGTAGAATCCCCCCAACAAGTTAGTAGCGGCCCCTTACAAGTTACTAGAATCTTTATAGATTATAGTAGAATCCCCCTACAAGTTAGTAGCTGACCCTTGCAAGTTATTAGAATCAGAATAGATTATAGTAGAATCCCTCTACAAGTTAGTAGAATCTGTATAGATTATAGTAGAATCCCCCCTACAAGTTAGTAGCTGACCCTTATAAGTTAGTAGAATCTATATAGATTATAGTAGAATCCCTCCTATAACTTAGTAGCTGACCCCTACAAGTTAGTAGAATCTATATAGATTATAGTAGAATCCCCCCTACAAGTTAGTAGATTCTAAGTTATAGATTATAGTAGAATCCCCCTACAAGTTAGTAACTACCCCTTATAAGTTAGTAGAATCTTTATAGATTATAATAGAATCCCTCTACAATATAGTAGAATATGTATAGATTATAATGGAACCCCCCCTATAAGTTTGTTAAATCTGTATAGAGTATAGTAGAATCCCTCTTACAATTTAGTAGATTCTAAGTGATAGATTATAGTAGAATCCCTTGTACAAGTTTGTAGTTGACTCTTACAAATTAGTAGAATCTGTATAGGTTATAGTAGAATTCCCCCTACAAGTTAGTAGACTCTAAGTGATAGATTATAGAAGAATCCCCCCTACAAGTTAGTGTTGGGGTATGCCCTTAAGGCTAATGTTTGAGGCCTTGGGATTGCATCAGTATCATGTATAAACTCTTTGTCTATAAAGGAAATTGTTGTTATTCAGGTTGTTGCATTATCTGCTGTCATATGTATACTTCTGAATAATGTCTCAATGCTATTCAGCTTGGCTGACATGCACTTTTGTCCTTAGTCGAGATATCTTGGTGAACATGAGACAGCCTTGATATGATTGAGACTAATGTGTGTTCTAATCTTATAGGATGCTTCGAGCATGGAATAAGATGTAGAATCATGGGTACATTGGATGTACTGGACAGACCCTACTAGGATATTCAATTGCTTGTCACAATGTGAATAATCCTTGTATGCGAACAAGTGGCATACTTCCTCTGACTTGAGATCACTTGTGTTTCTAAATGATGATTGGCATTGTTTTGAGGTAGTTCAATATCATTTGAAACATAATGGTTATAGACTATCTTGGATGATGAGCATGAGTCATGTTAGGGTGCTAGTGATAGACATAGGATTGCCGTCTCCTTGTTTGGAGTGTGATGTTCTAAAGGGGCCCCCTGGATGAGATGATTGAGAAAGTGTATGGCCATACCCAGATGACTATGTTCATCTGATCTAATCATTCTCATCATATTGGAGTTACAGGCTTGACACGCTTGTCCAATAAAGAACATCCAGTGGCAAAGGAAACATGTATGCCTAGTGAGTTGATTCACACTTGTGCTGTGGTTTGGGTGTAGTCTTGGAAGACTCTTTCCTTTATATCGGGAGATAGTGATGTGTTGCTAGATACCCCTCACTGATCGTGATAACGTAAGTTATCGTTACCGACATTTAAAGGAAACCCTTAGGGTCGCACAATTTGATGATATGGCTTACTTAAGTCAGATCGTGTGGACTGAATTGTTTTGGTTCAGTTTAAAGGGATTTAATCTCTGATTGTAAGTGAGATCTGGTTTGATCATGTTTGATTGATTAGGGCTTGAGATCGGTTAGCTTCGATCGAGAGAATGGATGCTAGATCGGTGAGATCAGAAGCATCAAGAGATGAACGGTTAGATCTTGAACCTTAGGGTTAATATGATCTAGACCAAATCGCTTAGGTTAATTGGTCTTTGAACCAACCCAAAAATGAACCAACTCATTATGTGAGCGCATGGTTCAATGAGGAGAGAAAAATGCGATTGGTTCGTGGGTACATGAACGCATGATCGCATGAGAGAGTAAGGCTAGCTATTTTTAGTAGCCACGCCTCCACGTTTTGAGTGGAACGCATCTCTTGTCGCCCCTCTCCTATTCTCGTCGCTTTCTCTCGTGTGGAAGTTTTTGTTCACGCCTTGGAGAGAGTTTGCTCAATCGAGACATCATCTCAACTTCCCTTCCATTCGACAAGGACACTTGGAGATCCTTGCTAGCACAAGGTTCGACAAGGAGAAGCCAACATCCATCTTGTGTGCGCACCATTTGGAGGAGAAGCGCTTGACTCTCTGCTTCCTAGACGCCATCCAAGCAATGGCACTGGTAAGAATCGATTCTCTTGTATGCAAGTTAAAGTTGATCATACTGCATGCATCGATCCAGAAACCCTTTCCGCTGCAAAAGGTTTTATCATATGCGCCATTAGGGTTTCGACACCTCCCCCCTTGCTTAAGGGACTTTCAATTGGTATCAGAGCAGGTTAATGCATGTTAATATGATTGCTATCTTTGCATTGTGATCCATGTTTGCGCAAAAGACTAGATCTATAGGACATGCGAAACTTGTTGTATAGTTTTATGTTGGCGAAAATACATGATGTTATTTTCTCCTTGGCGCATGTTTCTTGTTGGCGCATGTTGCATGTTGGTTTTATTAAAACAAAATAACTTGCGCGCTTACCATTAGATCTAAGAGGTGCCTACTTTAAATCCTTAGACGGGTTGATAGGGTTGAAGTCATCGTCTAGTCTAGATCCAACCAGTCTGATCAGACCATCTGACAGCCTAGATGGGTTGACCAGATAGCACCTGTGTGCAAGCACGAGGTGGCTATAGGTTTACTGCGGACAGGCGTGTAGCGATGTCTGATTGAGACAACCATTGAACGCGCATGAGTTAGGCTCGGGGTCACGCCCGCTTGCCAGAACTCATGCAGGTCGTTCAGCCTATGGCATGCATTGTTGACCACTGGGTCGACTCAAGTCAGTTAGGACTTGGTGCATGCAAGGGCAGTGGATCTGACTAGGTCTGATGAGTGGATCCCTATTAATGGACCGTTGTAAGGTAGTATGGCACATAAGGAAAATAAAATCATGCCAATGGGTTTTTCAAAAAAAAAAATTTTATTTTCTTATTGTTGGATCACATGTTGATTGGATGCCATGATGCTTGTTTATTTCATCTTATGTGGGCTGCCTATTTTAATGTGTGCTGTGCTGGGGCCTGCGTGCCTGGATGTTAATTTGTAAATTATTATTGTGATCTGCGAATCACATTTTTAATTAATTTATAAAGTGTAATTGACCTGCGAGTCAATCATGTCTAGATAGATTAAATTGTATTTTAATCAGACATGAGCACAGAGCACACTTGGCAGAGGCGCATGCAGCAAGTGGCTTCACCAGTGGGAGGTCTAGGATTCGACCCTAGGACAGGCGCATTTTACCTGGTGGGCGCATCTGAGCTGCAGTGGGCGCTTGGGCCCGGGTTGGGCCAGATGAAAAACAAAAGACCCATGAAGAGCTCATGTGAAGACTTAAGTTAAATTAAGGTCTTACCTAGGCTTAATGGGCTTTTACCACATAAGATCATCATGCTTTCATTATTGTTTAAATAAGTAGAATTGCATGATGTAATCTTCTGCTATCACCATAGGAATTGTATGATAGTTAAGAAGATAAAAGACCGTTAAAATCCAAACGTTAAATATCAAGCACGATAGCCTTCTAACGCGAAACCTCACTGTTATGACTATCGTTGGGGCCGTGTTGTACCCACTCAGTGGGCACGCCCATCTATCTTCAGACGGTGCGGGATTACACCTGCGTGTTACAGGGAAGGGATTTATCGCTTCTCGTTGCTCAGCATAGCACGTGGTGGTCCAGGGAGTAGGTCGGGTCAGCTTGACCATGTAGGCTACATATGTGGTGCATATGGTAGCTATATGGAGGCAGCCATCTGTGGGATCAGAGACTGTGTTGTACCAACTCAGTTGGCACAGTCTGCTGGATTGCCCAGATGAAGGGGAATCGCACGGGTTGGCGATTGGCAGGGATTGCCTACCAGAAATTAGTGCTTGTACTCTCTGTGTATCTTATCTCGCCTGAGTGGGACGCGGAGACCAAGTATGAAATCTGGATCCCATCTCACTAAAAGAGTTTTACTCTTTCGGGCTGTTTTGCTGGATTTTTCAGCTAGATAAAATAGTGAGAAAAGAATCATTCTTAAGTCCTGAATTGATTCTCACATTGATACTGACCTTGCTGTTCTTGCATTGTTGTAGATTACTGCAGCAACGAACACCACGAATTTCAATGTGCGATCCCTACTGGAAAGGGAGAAGTTTGCTGGACCAAACTTCTCAGACTGGTACGGACACCTTAAGATTGTTCTTAAGGCAGAGAGGAAGCTGTATGTCCTCGAGACGGCTATACCGCCTCAACCCGCTACGAACGCCGCAAGGGCGGTTCGCGATGCTTATGAAAAGCATGTCAATGATAGCATTGATGTCGCTTGCCTGATGCTTGCGTCTATGACGCCAGAGCTGCAGCGTCAGCATGAGGATCTATCTGCTATACAAATTATAGCAAACCTCAAGCTGCTGTATGCTGCACAGGCTAGGACTGAACGCTACAATTTGACTAAACTTTTCTTTCAGAGCAAACTGGCTGAAGGGAGTCCAGTGGGAGATCACGTACTCAAGATGATTGGGTACAAGGAGGCTCTAGAGAAACTGGGACATACCATCAATCAGGAGCTTGCTGTAGACATCATATTGTAGTCTCTCCCGACCTCTTTCGATCCGTTCATCATTAACTTTAAAATGAACAAGATCGACTGTACGCCGGCAGAGTTACTGAATATGCTCTTGACTACAGAGCTGACTCTTAAGGGAAAGCCTTCATCCTCTGTCTTGATGGTTCCTTCAAGGAACAAGAAGAAAGGGAAGAAGGGCAAAGCCCCTGTCAAGAGCTACAGCAAGGCTCTGAAACAAAAGGTTAAGCGGTCGAAGGAATACAGATGTTTCCATTGTGGCCAGCTGGGTCACTAGAAAAAGGACTATAAAGCGCTCCAGGGAGACAAGAAGGGAAGTTTCGCTTCTGGCTCAGGTATTTTCGTGACTGAAGTCATGGTTTCTTCTTCTATATCATGGGTGTTGGACACTGCATGTGGAGTTCACATTTGTTCAAATGTACAGGAACTCAAGAGAAGAAGACAGGTGGGACAGCATGAGGTTACGAGTTGGAAACGGGGCACGGGTTGCTGCTGTTGCTGTAGGAGTTTATAACATCTCATTACCATCTGGACTTGTATTGGAACTAGACAATTGTTACTTTGTACCAAGCATTATGAAAAATATTATCTCTATTCCTGCTCTTGTCAGGAAAGGGTTTTCCTTTGAATGCAATATTTCAAAGTGTGTTATTTCTTATGATAATATTGTTTATGCTACTGGGTCAATTAACAATGGGTTATTCATGTTGGACATGGAATGTTCTATACAGCAAATTGATATTAAGAAAGCCAAATATGCTGATGACAGCACCTTGCTATGGCATAGTCGTTTAGGCCATATTAACAAGAAGCGCATTAAGCGGTTGCATGATCATGGACTGCTGGGATCATTCTCCTATGAGGAGCTTGATACATGCAAAGCTTGTTTAATGGGTAAAATGACGAAGGCCCTTTTTTCTAAGAAAGGTCAAAGGGCTTCAGGTTTACTTGACCTTATACACAGTGATGTGTGTGGGCCTTTTAGTAAACATGCCAGAGGTGGCTATTCATACTTCATTACCTTTACTGATGATTTCAGTAGATACGGGTATGTCTATTTAATGAGACATAAGAGTGAATCTTTTGACAAGTTCAAAGAGTTCAAGAATGAAGTACAGAATCAATTAGGCCGAAATATCAAGGCACTTCGCTCAGATCGAGGTGGTGAATACTTGAGTCATGAGTTTACTGACTATCTGAAGGAGTGTGGGATTATCTCACAGCTCACTCCACCAGGAACACCGCAATGGAATGGTGTGTCCGAAAGGAGGAACAGAACCTTATTGGATATGGTTCGTTCTATGATGAGTCAGGCTACTCTACCTTACTCCTTTTGGGGATTTGCACTGGAAACAGCTGCAAAGGTACTAAACCGAGTGCCATCCAAGGCAGTTTCAAAGACGCCATATGAGTTATGGTATGGGAAACAGCCAAGCTTGACATTTATTAAGATCTGGGGTTGCGAGGCTTATGTCAAAAAGCTCGCCTCTGTGAAACTAGAGAGCAGATCTGAGAAATGTATCTTTGTCAGTTACCCTAAGGAAACTAAGGGTTATTATTTCTATGATCCCAAAGAGAACAAAGTATTTGTTGCTCGAACGGCCATTTTTCTTGAGAAGGAGTGTCTTCTGCAAGAGGGCAGTGGGAGAGAAATAAAGCTGGATGAGAATCCAGAGGAAGGACAAAGTAGTCAAGCACAGTTGGATGTGCCTGAGCTAGTAGAACAGGTTATTGAACAACCTGAGGCTCAGATATCACGGGAACCGCGTAGATCGGGAAGGATCCGTCGACAGCCTGAGCGCTATGACGGAGTCTACATCATTGATCATGATGAACCCCTCACTTATGCGGATGCGGTCAGTGGACCGGAATCAGCGAGATGGCTTGAAGCTATGCGAGCCGAAATGGACTCCATGTCTGATAACCAAGTTTGGGATTTGGTAGATCCGCCTCCGGGAGTAATCCCTATAGGCTGTAAGTGGATCTTCAAGAAGAAGATTGACATGGATGGTAACGTGGTTACCTATAAAGGCAGGCTAGTTGCGAAAGGTTTCAAACAAATCTACGGGATAGATTATGATGAAACTTTCTCTCCTGTAGCTATGTTCAAGTCTATTCAGATTCTTTTCGCGATAGCAGCATATTACGATTATGAGATCTGGCAAATGGATGTGAAGACCGCTTTCCTTAATGGAAAACTGGATGAGGATGTGTATATGACACAACCTGAAGGTTTCACTAATCCATCAGATCGTCATAAAATATGCAAGTTAAAGAAGTCCATTTATGGACTTAAGCAAGCATCAAGAAGCAGGAATATTCGTTTTGATGAATCAATCAGTGGATTTGGTTTCATCAAGAATGAAGATGACCTGTGTGTATATAAGAGGTTTAGTGGGAGCGTGATTACTTTTCTAGTCCTCTACGTCGATGATATCTTGATCATTGGAAACGATATTCCTGAAATGCATGCAGTTAAGGCATGGCTAAGGAAATGTTTCCAGATGAAAGATTTAGGAGAAGCAGCCTATGTATTAGGTGTGAAGATCTACAGGGATAGATCTAAGAGGCTTCTCGGGCTGTGCCAGAGTACTTACATCAATAAAGTCCTGGAGAGATTCCATTTAGAGAATTCTAAAAGAGGATATCTTCCAGTCAGACATGGTCTGAATCTTTCAAAGAGTCAGTGTCCACAAACACAGACTGAGAAAGATGAAATGGACAATACGCCTTATGCTTCGGCTATTGGATCCATTATGTATGCGATGTTGTGTACTCGCCCAGACGTCGCTTACGGGTTAAGCGTGACCAGTTGGTTCCAAAGTAATCCAGGTCAGGCGCACTGGGTTGCAGTCAAGAACATTTTAAAATATCTTCGGAGGACCAAAGATATGTTCTTGGTGTATGGTGGTCAGGAAGAACTCAGTATTGAAGGGTATACTGACGCTTCGTTCCAATCTGACCAGGATGATTTTCGATCGCAATCAGGCTATGTTTTTAGCTTGAATGGAGGAGCAGTGGTGTGGAAGAGTTTCAAACAGTCTATAGTTGCTGATTCTACCACAGAAGCCGAGTATGTTGCAGCCTCAGAAGCATCCAAGGAGGCAGTGTGGATTCGTAAGTTCGTTCAAGAACTTGGTGTTGTTCCTTCGAGTGCAGATCCTTTGGTTATCTTCTGTGACAACACTGGAGCAATCGCACAAGCAAAGGAACCACGGTCGCACCAGAAGTCCAAGCACATACAGAGACGGTTTCACTTGATCCGGGAGATCATTGATCGTGGCGAGATCAAAGTTTGCAAGGTTCATACAGATGACAATCTGGCTGACCCGCTTACAAAGCCTCTGGCGCAGCAGAAGCATGAGAAGCACTGTAATAATATGGGTTTGAGATTTCTCAACCATTAGATTAAGTGCAAGTGGGAGATTGTTGGGGTATGCCCTTAAGGCTAATGTTTGAGGCCTTGGGATTGCATCAGTATCATGTATAAACTCTTTGTTTATAAAGGCAATTGTTGTTATTCAGGTTGTTGCATTATCTGCTGTCATATGTATACTTCTGAATAATGTCTCAATGCTATTCAGCTTGGCTGACATGCACTTTTGTCCTTAGTCGAGATATCTTGGTGAACATGAGACAGCCTTGATATGATTGAGATTAATGTGTGTTCTAATCTTATAGGATGCTTCGAGCATGGAATAAGATGTAGAATCATGGGTACATTGGATGTACTGGACAGACCCTACTAGGATATTCAATTGCTTGTCACAATGTGAATAATCCTTGTATGCGAACAAGTGGCATACTTCCTCTGACTTGAGATCACTTGTGTTTCTAAATGATGATTGGCATTGTTTTGAGGTAGTTCAATATCATTTGAAACATAATGGTTATAGACTATCTTGGATGATGAGCATGAGTCATGTTAGGGTGCTAGTGATAGACATAGGATTGCCGTCTCCTTGTTTGGAGTGTGATGTTCTAAAGGGGCCCCCTGGATGAGATGATTGAGAAAGTGTATGGCCATACCCAGATGACTATGTTCATCTGATCTAATCATTCTCATCATATTGGAGTTACAGGCTTGACACGCTTGTCCAATAAAGAACATCCAGTGGCAAAGGAAACATGTATGCCTAGTGAGTTGATTCACACTTGTGCTGTGGTTTGGGTGTAGTCTTGGAAGACTCTTTCCTTTATATCAGGAGATAGTGATGTGTTGCTAGATACCCCTCACTGATCGTGATAACGTAAGTTATCGTTACCGACATTTAAAGAAAACCCTTAGGGTCTCACAATTTGATGATATGGCTTACTTAAGTCAGATCGTGTGGACTGAATTGTTTTGGTTCAGTTTAAAGGGATTTAATCTCTGATTGTAAGTGAGATCTGGTCTGATCATGTTTGATTGATTAGGGCTTGAGATCGGTAAGCTTCGATCGAGAGAATGGATGCTAGATCGGTGAGATCAGAAGCATCAAGAGATGAACGGTTAGATCTTGAACCTTAGGGTTAATATGATCTAGACCAAATCGCTTGGGTTAATTGGTCTTTGAACCAACCCAAAAATGAACCAACTCATTATGTGAGCACATGGTTCAATGAGGAGAGAAAAATGCGATTGGTTCGTGGGTACATGAACGCATGATCGCATGAGAGAGTAAGGCTAGCTATTTTTAGTAGCCACGCCTCCACGTTTTGAGTGGAACGCATCTCTTGTCGCCCCTCTCCTATTCTCGTCGCTTGCTCTCGTGTGGAAGTTTTTGTTCACGCCTTGGAGAGAGTTTGCTCAAGCGAGACATCATCTCAACTTCCCTTCCATTCGACAAGGACACTTGGAGATCCTTGCTAGCACAAGGTTCGACAAGGAGAAGCCAACATCCATCTTGTGTGCGCACCATTTGGAGGAGAAGCGCTTGACTCTCTGCTTCCTAGACGCCATCCAAGCAATGGCACTGGTAAGAATCGATTCTCTTGTATGCAAGTTAAAGTTGATCATACTGCATGCATCGATCCAGAAACCCTTTCCGCTGCAAAAGGTTTTATCATATGCGCCATTAGGGTTTCGACACCTCCCCCCTTGCTTAAGGGACTTTCAGTTAGTAGCTGCCCCTTACAAGTTAGTATAATCTATGTAGATTATAGTAGAATTCCCCCTACAGGTTAGTAGCTGACCCCTACAAGTTAGTAGAATCTATATAGATTATAGTAGAATCCCCCCTACAAGTTAGTAGATTCTAAGTGATAGATTATAGTAGAATCCCCCTTACAAGTTTGTAGCTGCCCCTTATAAGTTAGTAGAATCCTTATAGATTATAGTAGAATCCCTCTACAATATTGTAGAATCTGTATAGATTATAGTAGAATCTCCCTTATAAGTTAGTAGAATCTGTATAGATTATATTAGAATCCCACTACATGTTAGTAGAATCTGTATAGATTATAGTCGAATCCTCCCTACAAGTTAGTCGCTGACCCTTACAAGTTAGTAGAATCTATATGGATTGTAGTAGAATCCTCATTACAAGTTAGTAGATTCTAAGTGATATATTATAGAAGAATCCCCCATACAAGTTAGTAGCTGCTCCTTACATGTTAGTAGAATCTATATAGATTATAGTAGAATCCCATACATGTTAGTAGCTAACACTTACAAGTTAATAGAATCTATATAGATTATAATAGAATCCGCCCTACAAGTTAGGAAATACGGCACTACCTTATTTAGGATACGGTACCGTATTTTGAAACTTGGAATTCTTATTTTTCCACCCGAAAATTAAAAAGACCATATCTTTTGATTCAGAAGTCCAAATTGAGATCCGAAAGAAGTGGCGGGCTCGTCTCAATGAGGAGAAGATAAAGCCACTGAAAGCCCCAATTTTTAATGACCAATCCATGGAAAAATTGAGGGAGAGGTGGAATTGCTAGGGTTCATCGGTTCTCAGCCTACAGACCACCTCCGGCCACAAAATTTGACAGAGAGCTTCACCTGGTGAAGGAGAACGTGCATCTGAAGTTTCAAAGCAAAAGGATTCCGATTGGAGGAGAAACAAACAGCGGTGACAGCATATTTTATTGTTATTCCTTCATCATGGTAGCTTAATCTTTCTTTGGGACATGGGGGTGTAATCTCTTTGTTTCTTAATGACTAGAAAACCCTAATTTTGTCGAACTAATTTTATTGTGATAATTTTACTTTTGTGATTGATTGCTCTTTAATTCTCCTTAGTTTTATAAATATCAGCATGTTTTAGAATTTTGCAAAATAGACTGAGAAGTTGATTGCTTGAAATTCGGAACCCTAGGAATTATCGAGTTTGGAATTATCGTAAGAGATTAGGTTGTTCTTTGAATTCTAATTCTTAGAGAAATTTAATGCCTTGTTGATTTTATGATTCTTTGGATTGAGTTAATATTTTAGATTTTATTTGATACTGCAAGAGATTGAGTATCGAGTCGTCAGAGAACCTTAAGTAAAACTTGTGTTGAGACTCTGATGCACGAGAGTGATCTTGAGTTTCCACTTGAGGTTGTCAACTATAGAATTCGAATGCACGAGAGTGATCCTTGAGTTCTTAGTTGATGGTTTACTTATTTTCAGCATTTAATAGGTCTGTCACGAGAGTGAAGATCGGTTCTTTGTACGACTATTTGCGCGAGAACGAAACAATTTATTTATGAGGTAAACTATGCCTTTATCATGATAAAATTGGATTGACAGACACTTATCTTAATCTAGCCATTAGAAATTAAAGTAGATGAACCCCTAGTCCCGATCCCTTCTCTAATATTTTCTCTGTGTTATTTTCGATAGTTTGATTCACTATTTTCCGATTGCCTAGCTAGCAAGAAATCAATTATTCAGTACTTAGCAACAAGGTCTCTGTAAAGATTATAGTAGAATCCCCCCTACAAGTTAGTAGCTGACCCTTACAAGTTAGTAGAATCTATATAGATTATAGTAGAATCCCTCCTACAAGTTAGTAGAACCTATATAGATTATAGTAGAATCCCCCCTACAAGTTAGTATATTCTAAGTGATAGATTATAGTAGAATCCCCCTACAAGTTAGTAGCTACCCCTTATAAGTTAGTAGAATCTTTATAGATTATAAGAGAATCCCTCTACAATATAGTAGAATCTGTATAGATTATAATGGAATCCCCCCTATAAGTTTGTTAAATCTGTATAGAATATAGTAGAATCCCTCTTACAATTTAGTAGATTCTAAGTGATAGATTATAGTAGAATCCCTCGTACAAGTTTGTAGTTGACCCTTACAAATTAGTAGAATCTGCATAGGTTATAGAAGAATTCCCCCTACAAGTTAGTAGATTCTAAGTGATAGATTATAGAAGAATCCCCCCTACAAGTTAGTAGCTGCCCCTTACAAGTTAGTATAATCTATATAGATTATAGTAGAATTCCCCCTACGGGTTAGTAGCTGACCCCTACAAGTTAGTAGAATCTATATAGATTATAGTAGAATCCCCCCTACAAGTTAGTAGATTCTAAGTGATTGATTATAGTAGAATCCCCCTTACAAGTTTGTAGCTGCCCCTTATAAGTTAGTAGAATCCTTATAGATTATAGTAGAATCCCTCTACAATATTGTAGAATCTGTATAGATGTTAGTAGAATCCCCCCTATAAGTTAGTAGAATCTGTATAGATTATAGTAGAATCCCATTACAAGTTAGTAGAATATGTATAGATTATAGTCGAATCCTCCCTACAAGTTAGCCGCTGACCCTTACAAGTTAGTAGAATCTATATGGATTGTAGTAGAATCCTCATTACAAGTTAGTAGATTCTAAGTGATATATTATAGAAGAATCCCCCATACAAGTTAGTAGCTGCCCCTTACATGTTAGTAGAATCTATATAGATTATTGTAGAATCCCATACAAGTTAGTAGCTGACACTTACAAGTTAATAGAATCTATATAGATTATAATAGAATCCCCCCTACATGTTAGGAAATTCTAAGTGATAGATTATAGTAGAATCCCCCTACAAGTTAGTAGCTGCACCTTATAAGTTATTAGAATCTTTATAGATTATCGTAGAATCCCCTACAATATAGTAGGATCTGTATAGATTATAGTTGAATCCCCCCGATAAGTTTGTAGAATCTGTATAGATTATAGCACAATCCCCCATACAAGTTAGTAGATTCTAAGCGATAGATTATAGTAGAATCCCCCTACAAGTTAGTAACTGACACTTACAAGTTAGTAGAATCTATATAGATTATAGTAGAATCCTCTACAAGTTAGTAGATTCTAAGTAATAGATTATAGTAGAATCCCCCCTACAAGTTAGTAGCTGCCCCTTATAAGTTAGTAGAATCTTTATATATTATAGTAGAATCCCCTTACAAGTTTGTATAATCTGAATATATTATAGTAGAATCCCCCATACAAGTTAGTAGCTGACCCTTACAAGTTAGTAGAATTTATATAGATTATAGTAGAATCCCCCTTACAAGTTAGTAGATTCTATGTGATAGATTATAGTATAATCCCCCACTACAAGCTAGTTACTGTCACTTACAAGTTAGTAGAATCTTTATAGATTATAGTAGAACCCCCCACCCCCTTACAATATAGTGGAAACTGTATAGATCATAGTAGAATCCCCCCTACAAGTTTGTTGAATTTGTATAGATTATAGTAGAATCCCCCTACAAGTTAGTAGATTCTAAGTGATAGATTATAGTAGAATGCCCTCTACTACTTAGTAGCCGGCCCTTACAAGTTAGTAGAATTTGTATAGATTATAGTACAATCCCCACTATAAGTTAGTAGATTATAACTGATAGATTATAGTAGAATCCCCCCTACAAGTTAGTAGCGGCCCCTTACAAGTTAGTTGATTCTTTATAAATTGTAGTAGAATCCCCCTACAAGTTAGTAGAATTTGTGTAGATTATAGTAGAATCCTCCCTACAAGTTAGTAGCTGACCCTTGCAAGTTATTAGAATCTGAATAGATTATAGTAGAATCCCCCTACAAGTTAGTAGAATCTGTATAGATTATAGTATAATCCCCCCAACAAGTTAGTAGCTGACCCTTACAAGTTAGAAGAATCTATATAGATTGTAGTAGAATCCCCTTTACAAGTTAGTAGATTCTAAGTGATAGATTATAGAAGAATCCCCCCTACAAGTTCGTAGTTGTCCCTTACAAGTTAGTAGAATCTATATAGATTATAGTAGAATCCCCCCCTACAAGTTAGTAGGTGACCCTTACCAGTTAGTAGAATCTATATCGATTATAGTAGAATCCCCCTACAAGTTAGTAGCTGCCCCTTATAAGTTAGTATAATCTTTTTTGATTATAGTAGAATCCCCCTACAATATAGTAGAATCTGTATAGATTATAGTAGAATCCCCCCTACAAGTTAGTAGAATCTGTATAGATTATAGTCGAATCCCCCCTACAAGTTAGTCGCTGACCCTTACAAGTTAGCTGAATCTATATGGATTGTACTAGAATCCTCATTACAAGTTAGTAGATTCTAAGTGATATATTATAGAAGAATCCCCCATACAAGTTAGTAGCTGCCCCATACATGTTAGTAGAATCTATATATATTATAGTAGAATCTCATACAAGTTAGTAGCTGACCCTTACAAGTTAGTAGAATCTATATAGATTATAATAGAATCCCCCTACAAGTTAGTAGATTCTAAGTGATAGATTATAGTAGAAACCCCCCTACAAGTTAGTAGCTGCACCTTATAAGTTATTAGAATCTTTATAGATTATCGTAGAATCCCCCTACAATATAGTAGAATCTATATAGATTATAGTTGAATCCCCCCCTATAAGTTTGTAGAATCTGTATAGATTATAGTACAATCTCCCTTACAAGTTAGTATATTCTAATTGATAGATTATAGTAGAATCCCCCTACAAGTTAGTAGCTGACACTTACAAGTTAGTAGAATCTGTATAGATTATAGTAGAATCCCCCTACAAGTTAGTAGATTCTAAGTGATAGATTATAGTAGAATCCCCCCTACAAGTTAGTAGCTGCTTCTTATAAGTTAGTAGAATCTTTATATGTTATAGTAGAATCCCCTTACAAGTTAGTATAATCTGTATATATTATAGTAGAATCCCCTATACAAGTTAGTATAATCTGTATATATTATAGTAGAATCCCCTATACAAGTTAGTAGCTGACCCTTACAAGTTAGTAGAATTTATATAGATTATAGTAGAATCCTCCTTACAAGTTAGTAGATTCTAAGTGATAGATTATAGTAGAATCCCCCCTACAAGCTAGTAGCTGTCCCTTACAAGTTAGTAGAATCTTTATAGATTATAGTAGAACCCCCCCCCCCTCCTTTACAATATAGTGAAAACTGTATAGATTATAGTAGAATCCCCCTACAAGTTAGTTGAATTTGTATAGATTATAGTAGAATCCCCCCTACAAGTTAGTAGATTCTAAGTGATGGATTATAGTAGAATCCCACTACAAGTTATTAGCTGACCCTTACAAGTTAGTAGAATTAGTATAGATTATAGAAGAATCCCCCCTACAAGTTAGTAGATTCTAAGTGATAGATTATTGTAGAATCCCCCCTACAAGTTAGTAGCGGCCCCTTACAAGTTAGTAGAATCGTTATTGATTATAGTAGAATCCCCCTATAAGTTAGTAGAATTTGTATAGATTATAGTAGAATCTCCCCTACAAGTTAGTAGCTAACCTTTGCAAGTTAGTAGAATCTGTATAGATTATAGTAAAATCCCCCATATAAGTTAGTAGCCACCCCTTACAAGTTAGTAGAATCTGTATAGATTATAGTAGAATCACCCATACAAGTTAGTAGATTCTAAGTGATAGATTATAGTAGAATCCCCCCTACAAGTTAGTAGCTGCCCCTTACAAGTTAGTAGAATTTGTATAGATTATAGTAGAATCCCTCTTACAAGTTAGTAGTTCTAAGTGATAGATTATAGTAGAATCCCCCCAATAAGTTAGTAGCTGACCCTTACAAGTTAGTAGAATCTGTATAGATTATAGTAGAATCCCCCTACAAGTTAGTATATTCTAAGTGATAGATTATAGTAGAATCCCCCCTACAAGTTAGTAGCTGCCCCTTACAAGTTAGTAGAATCTTTATATATTATAGTAGAATCCCCTTACAAGTTAATAGAATCTGTATATATTATAGTAGAATGCCCCATACAAGTTAGTATGTGACCCTTACAAGGTAGTAGAATCTATATAGATTATAGTAGAATCCCCCTACAAGTTAGTAGATTCTAAGTGATAGATTATACTAGAATCCCCATACAAGTTAGTAGATTATAAGTGATATATTATAGTAGAATTCCCCCTAAATGTTAGTAGCTACCCCTTACAAGTTAGTAGAATCTTTATAGATTATAGTAGAATCCCCCCTATAAGTTAGTAGAATCTGTATAGATTATAGTAGAATCTCCCCTACAAGTTAGTAGCTGACCCTTACAAGTTTGTAGAATCTGTATAGATTATAGTAGAATCCTCCTTACAAGTTAGTAAAATCTTTATAGATTATAGTAGAACCCCCCCCCCCCCTACAATATAGTAGAATATGTATAGATTATAGTAGCATCCCCCCTACAAGTTAGTAGATTCTAAGTGATAGATTATAGTAGAATCCCCCCACAAGTTAGTAGCTGCCCCTTACAAGTTAGTAGAATCTTTATAGATTATAGTAGAATCCCCTCTACAAGTTAGTAGCTGACCCTTACAAGTTAGTAGAATATTTATAGATTATAGTACAATCCCCCCTACAATATAGTAGAATCTGTTTAGATTATAGTACAATCCCCCTAAAAGTTGGTAGTTGACCCTTTCAAGTTAATAGAATCTGTATAGATTATAGTAGAATCCCCTTTACAAGTTAGTAGATTCTAAGTGATAGATTATAGTAGAATCCCCCCTACAAGTTAGTAGCTGACCCTTACAGGTTAGTAGAACCTGTATAGATTATAGTAGAATCCCCTACAAGTTAGTAGTTACGCCTTATAAGTTAGTCAAATCTTTATTGATTATAGTAGAATCCCGCCTACAAGTTAGTAACTGACCCATACAAGTTAGTAGAATCGTTATAGATTATAGTAGAATCCTCCTACAAGTTAGTAGAATCTGTATAGATTATAGAAGAATCCCCCCCTACAAGTTAGTAGCTAACCCTTGCAAGTTAGTAGAATCTGCATAGATTATAGTAGAATCCCCCTACAAGTTAGTAGAATCTGTATAGATTATAGTAGAATCCCCCCTACAAGTTAGTAGCTGACCCTTACAAGTTAGTAGAATCTATATAGATTATAGTAGAATCCCGCTTACAAATTTGTATGCGCTAAGTGATAGATTATAGAAGAATCCCCGCTACAAGTTAGTAGTTGCCCCTTACAAGTTAGTAGATTCTCTATAGATTATTGTGTAATCCGCCCTACAAGTTAGTAGCTGACCCTAACAAGTTTGTAGAATCTATATAGATTATAGTAGAATCCCCCTTACAAGTTAGTAGATTCTAAGTGATAGATTATAGTAGAATCCTCCCTACAAGTTAGTAGCTACCCCATATAAGTTAGTAGAATGTTTATAGATTATAATAGAATCCCTCTACAATATAGTAGAATCTGTATAGATTATAATGGAATCCCCCCTATAAGTTTGTTAAATCTGTATAGAATATAGTAGAATCCCTCTTACAATTTAGTAGATTCTAAGTGATAGATTATAGTAGAATCCCTCGTACAAGTTTGTAGTTGACCCTTACAAATTAGTAGAATCTGCATAGGTTATAGTAGAATCACCCTACAAGTTAGTAGATTCTAAGTGATAGATTATACTAGAATCCCCATACAAGTTAGTAGATTATAAGTGATATATTATAGTAGAATCCCCCCTAAATGTTAGTAGCTACCCCTTACAAGTTAGTAGAATCTTTATAGATTATAGTAGAATCCCCCCTATAAGTTAGTAGAATCTGTATAGATTATAGTAGAATCTCCCCTACAAGTTAGTAGCTGACCCTTACAAGTTTGTAGAATCTGTATAGATTATAGTAGAATCCTCCTTACAAGTTAGTAAAATCTTTATAGATTATAGTAGAACCCCCCCCCCCCCCCTACAATATAGTAGAATATGTATAGATTATAGTAGCATCCCCCCTACAAGTTAGTAGATTCTAAGTGATAGATTATAGTAGAATCCCCCCACAAGTTAGTAGCTGCCCCTTACAAGTTAGTAGAATCTTTGTAGATTATAGTAGAATCCCCTCTACAAGTTAGTAGCTGACCCTTACAAGTTAGTAGAATCTTTATAGATTATAGTAGAATCCCCCCTACAATATAGTAGAATCTGTTTAGATTATAGTACAATCCCTCTAAAAGTTGGTAGTTGACCCTTTCAAGTTAATAGAATCTGTATAGATTATAGTAGAATCCCCTTTACAAGTTAGTAGATTCTAAGTGATAGATTATAGTAGAATCCCCCCTACAAGTTAGTAGCTGACCCTTACAGGTTAGTAGAACCTGTATAGATTATAGTAGAATCCCCTACAAGTTAGTAGTTACGCCTTATAAGTTAGTCAAATCTTTATTGATTATAGTAGAATCCCGCCTACAAGTTAGTAACTGACCCATACAAGTTAGTAGAATCGTTATAGATTATAGTAGAATCCCCCTACAAGTTAGTAGAATCTGTATAGATTATAGAAGAATCCCCCCCTACAAGTTAGTAGCTAACCCTTGCAAGTTAGTAGAATCTGCATAGATTATAGTAGAATCCCCCTACAAGTTAGTAGAATCTGTATAGATTATAGTAGAATCCCCCCTACAAGTTAGTAGCTGACCCTTACAAGTTAGTAGAATCTATATAGATTATAGTAGAATCCCGCTTACAAATTTGTATGCTCTAAGTGATAGATTATAGAAGAATCCCCGCTACAAGTTAGTAGTTGCCCCTTACAAGTTAGTAGATTCTCTATAGATTATTGTGTAATCCGCCCTGCAAGTTAGTAGCTGACCCTAACAAGTTTATAGAATCTATATAGATTATAGTAGAATCCCCCCTACAAGTTAGTAGATTCTAAGTGATAGATTATAGTAGAATCCTCCCTACAAGTTAGTAGCTACCCCTTATAAGTTAGTAGAATGTTTATAGATTATAATAGAATCCCTCTACAATATAGTAGAATCTGTATAGATTATAATGGAATCCCCCCTATAAGTTTGTTAAATCTGTATAGAATATAGTAGAATCCCTCTTACAATTTAGTAGATTCTAAGTGATAGATTATAGTAGAATCCCTCGTACAAGTTTGTAGTTGACCCTTACAAATTAGTAGAATCTGCATAGGTTATAGTAGAATCCCCCTACAAGTTAGTAGATTCTAAGTGATAGATTATACTAGAATCCCCATACAAGTTAGTAGATTATAAGTGATATATTATAGTAGAATCCCCCCTAAATGTTAGTAGCTACCCCTTACAAGTTAGTAGAATCTTTATAGATTATAGTAGAATCCCCCCTATAAGTTAGTAGAATCTGTATAGATTATAGTAGAATCTCCCCTACAAGTTAGTAGCTGACCCTTACAAGTTTGTAGAATCTGTATAGATTATAGTAGAATCCTCCTTACAAGTTAGTAAAATCTTTATAGATTATAGTAGAACCCCCCCCCCCTACAATATAGTAGAATATGTATAGATTATAGTAGCATCCCCCCTACAAGTTAGTAGATTCTAAGTGATAGATTATAGTAGAATCCCCCCACAAGTTAGTAGCTGCCCCTTACAAGTTAGTAGAATCTTTGTAGATTATAGTAGAATCCCCTCTACAAGTTAGTAGCTGACCCTTACAAGTTAGTAGAATCTTTATAGATTATAGTAGAATCCCCCCTACAATATAGTAGAATCTGTTTAGATTATAGTACAATCCCTCTAAAAGTTGGTAGTTGACCCTTTCAAGTTAATAGAATCTGTATAGATTATAGTAGAATCCCCTTTACAAGTTAGTAGATTCTAAGTGATAGATTATAGTAGAATCCCCCCTACAAGTTAGTAGCTGACCCTTACAGGTTAGTAGAACCTGTATAGATTATAGTAGAATCCCCTACAAGTTAGTAGTTACGCCTTATAAGTTAGTCAAATCTTTATTGATTATAGTAGAATCCCGCCTACAAGTTAGTAACTGACCCATACAAGTTAGTAGAATCGTTATAGATTATAGTAGAATCCCCCTACAAGTTAGTAGAATCTGTATAGATTATAGAAGAATCCCCCCCTACAAGTTAGTAGCTAACCCTTGCAAGTTAGTAGAATCTGCATAGATTATAGTAGAATCCCCCTACAAGTTAGTAGAATCTGTATAGATTATAGTAGAATCCCCCCTACAAGTTAGTAGCTGACCCTTACAAGTTAGTAGAATCTATATAGATTATAGTAGAATCCCGCTTACAAATTTGTATGCTCTAAGTGATAGATTATAGAAGAATCCCCGCTACAAGTTAGTAGTTGCCCCTTACAAGTTAGTAGATTCTCTATAGATTATTGTGTAATCCGCCCTACAAGTTAGTAGCTGACCCTAACAAGTTTGTAGAATCTATATAGATTATAGTAGAATCCCCCTTACAAGTTAGTAGATTCTAAGTGATAGATTATAGTAGAATCCTCCCTACAAGTTAGTAGCTACCCCATATAAGTTAGTAGAATGTTTATAGATTATAATAGAATCCCTCTACAATATAGTAGAATCTGTATAGATTATAATGGAATCCCCCCTATAAGTTTGTTAAATCTGTATAGAATATAGTAGAATCCCTCTTACAATTTAGTAGATTCTAAGTGATAGATTATAGTAGAATCCCTCGTACAAGTTTGTAGTTGACCCTTACAAATTAGTAGAATCTGCATAGGTTATAGTAGAATCACCCTACAAGTTAGTAGATTCTAAGTGATAGATTATACTAGAATCCCCATACAAGTTAGTAGATTATAAGTGATATATTATAGTAGAATCCCCCCTAAATGTTAGTAGCTACCCCTTACAAGTTAGTAGAATCTTTATAGATTATAGTAGAATCCCCCCTATAAGTTAGTAGAATCTGTATAGATTATAGTAGAATCTCCCCTACAAGTTAGTAGCTGACCCTTACAAGTTTGTAGAATCTGTATAGATTATAGTAGAATCCTCCTTACAAGTTAGTAAAATCTTTATAGATTATAGTAGAACCCCCCCCCCCCTACAATATAGTAGAATATGTATAGATTATAGTAGCATCCCCCCTACAAGTTAGTAGATTCTAAGTGATAGATTATAGTAGAATCCCCCCACAAGTTAGTAGCTGCCCCTTACAAGTTAGTAGAATCTTTGTAGATTATAGTAGAATCCCCTCTACAAGTTAGTAGCTGACCCTTACAAGTTAGTAGAATCTTTATAGATTATAGTAGAATCCCCCCTACAATATAATAGAATCTGTTTAGATTATAGTACAATCCCTCTAAAAGTTGGTAGTTGACCCTTTCAAGTTAATAGAATCTGTATAGATTATAGTAGAATCCCCTTTACAAGTTAGTAGATTCTAAGTGATAGATTATAGTAGAATCCCCCCTACAAGTTAGTAGCTGACCCTTACAGGTTAGTAGAACCTGTATAGATTATAGTAGAATCCCCTACAAGTTAGTAGTTACGCCTTATAAGTTAGTCAAATCTTTATTGATTATAGTAGAATCCCGCCTACAAGTTAGTAACTGACCCATACAAGTTAGTAGAATCGTTATAGATTATAGTAGAATCCCCCTACAAGTTAGTAGAATCTGTATAGATTATAGAAGAATCCCCCCCTACAAGTTAGTAGCTAACCCTTGCAAGTTAGTAGAATCTGCATAGATTATAGTAGAATCCCCCTACAAGTTAGTAGAATCTGTATAGATTATAGTAGAATCCCCCCTACAAGTTAGTAGCTAACCCTTACAAGTTAGTAGAATCTATATAGATTATAGTAGAATCCCGCTTACAAATTTGTATGCTCTAAGTGATAGATTATAGAAGAATCCCCGCTACAAGTTAGTAGTTGCCCCTTACAAGTTAGTAGATTCTCTATAGATTATTGTGTAATCCGCCCTACAAGTTAGTAGCTGACCCTAACAAGTTTATAGAATCTATATAGATTATAGTAGAATCCCCCCTACAAGTTAGTAGATTCTAAGTGATAGATTATAGTAGAATCCTCCCTACAAGTTAGTAGCTACCCCTTATAAGTTAGTAGAATGTTTATAGATTATAATAGAATCCCTCTACAATATAGTAGAATCTGTATAGATTATAATGGAATCCCCCCTATAAGTTTGTTAAATCTGTATAGAATATAGTAGAATCCCTCTTACAATTTAGTAGATTCTAAGTGATAGATTATAGTAGAATCCCTCGTACAAGTTTGTAGTTGACCCTTACAAATTAGTAGAATCTGCATAGGTTATAGTAGAATCCCCCTACAAGTTAGTAGATTCTAAGTGATAGATTATACTAGAATCCCCATACAAGTTAGTAGATTATAAGTGATATATTATAGTAGAATCCCCCCTAAATGTTAGTAGCTACCCCTTACAAGTTAGTAGAATCTTTATAGATTATAGTAGAATCCCCCCTATAAGTTAGTAGAATCTGTATAGATTATAGTAGAATCTCCCCTACAAGTTAGTAGCTGACCCTTACAAGTTTGTAGAATCTGTATAGATTATAGTAGAATCCTCCTTACAAGTTAGTAAAATCTTTATAGATTATAGTAGAACCCCCCCCCCCCCTACAATATAGTAGAATATGTATAGATTATAGTAGCATCCCCCCTACAAGTTAGTAGATTCTAAGTGATAGATTATAGTAGAATCCCCCCACAAGTTAGTAGCTGCCCCTTACAAGTTAGTAGAATCTTTGTAGATTATAGTAGAATCCCCTCTACAAGTTAGTAGCTGACCCTTACAAGTTAGTAGAATCTTTATAGATTATAGTAGAATCCCCCCTACAATATAGTAGAATCTGTTTAGATTATAGTACAATCCCTCTAAAAGTTGGTAGTTGACCCTTTCAAGTTAATAGAATCTGTATAGATTATAGTAGAATCCCCTTTACAAGTTAGTAGATTCTAAGTGATAGATTATAGTAGAATCCCCCCTACAAGTTAGTAGCTGACCCTTACAGGTTAGTAGAACCTGTATAGATTATAGTAGAATCCCCTACAAGTTAGTAGTTACGCCTTATAAGTTAGTCAAATCTTTATTGATTATAGTAGAATCCCGCCTACAAGTTAGTAACTGACCCATACAAGTTAGTAGAATCGTTATAGATTATAGTAGAATCCCCCTACAAGTTAGTAGAATCTGTATAGATTATAGAAGAATCCCCCCCTACAAGTTAGTAGCTAACCCTTGCAAGTTAGTAGAATCTGCATAGATTATAGTAGAATCCCCCTACAAGTTAGTAGAATCTGTATAGATTATAGTAGAATCCCCCCTACAAGTTAGTAGCTGACCCTTACAAGTTAGTAGAATCTATATAGATTATAGTAGAATCCCGCTTACAAATTTGTATGCTCTAAGTGATAGATTATAGAAGAATCCCCGCTACAAGTTAGTAGTTGCCCCTTACAAGTTAGTAGATTCTCTATAGATTATTGTGTAATCCGCCCTACAAGTTAGTAGCTGACCCTAACAAGTTTGTAGAATCTATATAGATTATAGTAGAATCCCCCCTACAAGTTAGTAGATTCTAAGTGATAGATTATAGTAGAATCCTCCCTACAAGTTAGTAGCTACCCCTTATAAGTTAGTAGAATGTTTATAGATTATAATAGAATCCCTCTACAATATAGTAGAATCTGTATAGATTATAATGGAATCCCCCCTATAAGTTTGTTAAATCTGTATAGAATATAGTAGAATCCCTCTTACAATTTAGTAGATTCTAAGTGATAGATTATAGTAGAATCCCTCGTACAAGTTTGTAGTTGACCCTTACAAATTAGTAGAATCTGCATAGGTTATAGTAGAATCCCCCTACAAGTTAGTAGATTCTAAGTGATAGATTATACTAGAATCCCCATACAAGTTAGTAGATTATAAGTGATATATTATAGTAGAATCCCCCCTAAATGTTAGTAGCTACCCCTTACAAGTTAGTAGAATCTTTATAGATTATAGTAGAATCCCCCCTATAAGTTAGTAGAATCTGTATAGATTATAGTAGAATCTCCCCTACAAGTTAGTAGCTGACCCTTACAAGTTTGTAGAATCTGTATAGATTATAGTAGAATCCTCCTTACAAGTTAGTAAAATCTTTATAGATTATAGTAGAACCCCCCCCCCCCCTACAATATAGTAGAATATGTATAGATTATAGTAGCATCCCCCCTACAAGTTAGTAGATTCTAAGTGATAGATTATAGTAGAATCCCCCCACAAGTTAGTAGCTGCCCCTTACAAGTTAGTAGAATCTTTGTAGATTATAGTAGAATCCCCTCTACAAGTTAGTAGCTGACCCTTACAAGTTAGTAGAATCTTTATAGATTATAGTAGAATCCCCCCTACAATATAGTAGAATCTGTTTAGATTATAGTACAATCCCTCTAAAAGTTGGTAGTTGACCCTTTCAAGTTAATAGAATCTGTATAGATTATAGTAGAATCCCCTTTACAAGTTAGTAGATTCTAAGTGATAGATTATAGTAGAATCCCCCCTACAAGTTAGTAGCTGACCCTTACAGGTTAGTAGAACCTGTATAGATTATAGTAGAATCCCCTACAAGTTAGTAGTTACGCCTTATAAGTTAGTCAAATCTTTATTGATTATAGTAGAATCCCGCCTACAAGTTAGTAACTGACCCATACAAGTTAGTAGAATCGTTATAGATTATAGTAGAATCCCCCTACAAGTTAGTAGAATCTGTATAGATTATAGAAGAATCCCCCCCTACAAGCCTTGCAAGTTAGTAGAATCTGCATAGATTATAGTAGAATCCCCCTACAAGTTAGTAGAATCTGTATAGATTATAGTAGAATCCCCCCTACAAGTTAGTAGCTGACCCTTACAAGTTAGTAGAATCTATATAGATTATAGTACAATCCCGCTTACAAATTTGTATGCTCTAAGTGATAGATTATAGAATAATCCCCGCTACAAGTTAGTAGTTGCCCCTTACAAGTTAGTAGATTCTCTATAGATTATTGTGTAATCCGCCCTACAAGTTAGTAGCTGACCCTAACAAGTTTGTAGAATCTATATAGATTATAGTAGAATCCCCCCTACAAGTTAGTAGATTCTAAGTGATAGATTATAGTAGAATCCTCCCTACAAGTTAGTAGTTGTCCCTTACAAGTTAGTAGAATCTTTATGGATTATAGTAGAATCCCCTCTACAAGTTAGTAGCTGACCCTTACAAGTTAGTAGAATCTTTATAGATTATAGTAGAATCCCCCCTACAATATAGTAGAATCTATTTAGATTATAGTAGAATCCCCTAAAAGTTAGTAGTTGACCCTTACAAGTTAATATAATCTGTATAGATTATAGCAGAATCCCGCTACAAGTTAGTAGATTCTAAGTGATAGATTATAGTAGAATCCCCCCTACAAGTTAGTAGCTGACCCTTACAAGTTAGTAGAATCTGTATAGATTATAGTAGAATCCCTCAACAATAGTAGTTACCACTTATAAGTTAGTAGAATCTTTATTGATTATAGTAGAATTCCGCCTACAAGTTAGTAGCTGTCCCATACAAGTTAGTAGAATCATTATAGATTATAGTAGAATCCCCCTACAAGTTAGTAGAATCTGTACAGATTATAGTAGAATCACAGGGCGAGCCTGATAATTTTCATGTCCGTGATTCGTGATGGCAAAGTGACAAAACTATCATGCTTGAGGCATGATATTTTGCACGCCCGTGATTCTATATGGTAAAGTCATAGTAGAATCACGGGTCTGGCGTCATATTTTTTACTCCCGTGATTCTATATGGTAAAGTCATAATAGAATGACTTAGCTGCCCCTTTTAAAACATGATGACCCTTTTTTCTTTAAACCAAACCTAGGGTTCCAGCACCTCTAGCGCATCGCTTTCGCCATCGCCCGTTACAACTTGCAACTTTTATTCACCAGGTTCTTTCTGTCTGTTCTGATTTCTGCTTCCAAATCACTTCATAGCTTCTGATATAGATTCTAAGTGATATAAATGGCTCCAAAGAATAAGCAATTGGTCCGAAAGCACAAAGCGGCGAAGGCACATGCTGCTGATATAGCGCGATCTGGAAGCAACCGCTATGGGATCGTCTTCTGGGATGATATGCAAAAGGCTCGGTATAATAATCTCCTCACAAGACATATCTCGAATACTCGCTATGTTGACCGACACGCTTTGGAAACCCTAGGAATCTATGAAGATGTAACAATGGATGCTTGATGACTCTAAATTTCATAGTGTTTTTCATACTTATTTGGTAGTCTTTTGAACCATAATCTTACTCTTTTGCTTTGTTTTTATACGTTTTTTGCCAAATGCTTTGGAATCTACACCATCTTTGGTTTTTGATCAATTTCAAGCAAAAAGGCATCATTATCACCGGTTTTCGAGCAATCCCAATGCATGAACGAGTTCTAGACATCAAGAGGAGTCTACCCATCAAATTTTAAGTCAAAATGGACCTTCTTGCAAAAATACGGCACTACCGTATTTTTGGGCACGAATCGCATGGTACCGTATTTCGCAGCGGATGTTTTGGGTGAAATACAGCACTACCGTATGGAACTACACGGTACCATATTATTCAGCATTTTCGACCAGAAAAGTTTGACAAGAATATGACACTGTCGTATGAAATCGCATGGTACCGTATTTTTCATCAATTTCAACCCGAAGGGTTTTGGGTAAAATACAGTAGCACCGTGAGGACTTACATGGTACCTTGTTTTCTACCCAGAACTCACAGAAGGAAATACGGCACTACCGTATTTAGGGTACGGTACCGTATTTTGAAACTTAGAATTCTTATTTTTCCTCCCGAAAATTAATAAGACCATATCTTTTGATTCAGAAGTCCAAATTGAGATCCGAAAGAAGTGGCAGGCTCGTCTCAATGAGGAGAAGATAAAGGCACCTAAAGCCCCAATTTTTAATGACCAATCCATGGCAAAATTGAGGGAGAGGAGGAATTGCTAGGGTTCATCGGTTCTCAGCCTACAGACCACCATCGGCCATGAAATTTGACAGAGAGCTTTGCCTGGTGAAGGAGAACGTGCATCTGAAGTTTCAAAGCAAAAGAATTCTGATTGGAGGAGAAACAAACAGCGGTGACAACATATTTTATTGTTATTCCTTCATCATGGTAGCTTAATCTTTCTTTGAGACATGGGAGTGTAATCTCTTTGTTTCTTAATGACTAGAAAACCCTAATTTTGTCAAACTAATTTTATTGTGATAATTTTACTTTTGTGATTGATTGCTCTTTAATTCTCCTTAGTTTTATAAATATCAGCATGTTTTAGAATTTTGCAAAATAGACTGAGAAGTTGATTGCTTGAAATTTGGAACCCTAGGAATTATCGAGTTTGGAATTATCGTAAGAGATTAGGTTGTTCTTTGAATTCTAATTCTTAGAGAAATTTAATGCCTTGTTGATTTTATGATTCTTTGGATTGAGTTAATATTTTAGACTTGATTTGATACTGCAAGAGATTGAGTATCGAGTCGTCAGAGAACCTTGATTAAAACTTGTGTTGAGACTCTGATGCACGAGAGTGATCTTGAGTTTCCACTTGAGGTTGTCAACTATAGAATTCGGATGCACGAGAGTGATCCTTGAGTTCTTAGTTGATGGTTTACTTATTTTCAGCATTGAATAGGTCTTGCACGAGAGTGAAGATCGGTTCTTTGTACGACTGTTTGCGCGAGAAAGAAACAATTTATTTATGAGGTAAACTATGCCTTTATCATGATAAAATTGGATTGACAGACACTTATCTTAATCTAGCCATTAGAAATTAAAGTAGATGAACCCCTAGTCCCGATCCCTTCTCTGATATTTTCTCTGTGTTATTTTCGATAGTTTGATTCACTATTTTTCGATTGCCTAGTTAGCGAGAAATCAATTATTCAGTACTTAGCAACAAGGTCTATGTGGTTCGATATCTATTTTATTACTTCGAGTATCCATGCACTTGCGGACACTACGATGCTCAATCAGATCTCAGGTTTGAGGTTTTTTGGGATGTCATCGTAGACCTTCATTCCCGTTGTACTCGAATTTCTTAGCAACCTAGAGCTAGAACTGAATTCCTATGAATATCGCGATGGGCGCATCACATTCTGGCTAGCGAACAATGAGAGAAGTCTCACAATGCTCGAGCTGAGTCAAGCATTGCATTTACTAGGAGGCGGGGACCGACGACCTCCACGCGACTTTGTTGAGTAGGTATTTTGTTATCAGATTTCATCCGAGTTTCGCTTCTCTGCAAAGAATACGAGTGCCATCAGCCTTTCCAACCCCTGCCTGCACTACGTCCATAGACTTCTGGTGCATACTATGTTCAGCCGTGGCGATAGCGATGGTATGATCGGCCAATCTGAACTCTTCTTTTTATGGGCAATACATTATGGATATAAAGCGGATGTAGCCTTCTTCCTAGCTAAGCAATTTGATAAGGTTGCACACGTGAAGAACGGTGCTATATTGCTAGGAGGTCTTTGATGACACAAAAATTTATAGTATATTTTGCGTCATTTTATAGGTCTTTTTATGTTATATCCATGCTCTTTTGCTTATTTTTATGCCTTATTTATCAAATATTATGGAAAATACTTTTTTTTTGTATTTTTGATCATTTTCAAGTAAAAAGGCACTATTTTAAGGCATTTTCAAGTCAGATGCATAGACGAATCCCCATGATGAAGAGAAAATTGCATGTCAAATTTCACAAAGGTCGGAGCTTCAGACCAAAAATACGGCAGGGCCATAATCATAATTACGGTACCATGGTTTTACTGAATCTACAGAATAAACCATGGCACTGCCGTAATTTCATATCACTGTCGTATTTTGGGTCGATTTTCATATAGAAGGTTTACAAACTTTACGGCACCGCCGTAAACAACATTACGGGCCGTATTTTGAAGCGATTTCGGACCAGAAAGATTTACAGAAAATACGGCTCTACCGTAATGCATATTATGGTACCGTAATGCATATTATGGTACTGTAATGCATATTATGGTACCGTAATTCTGGTCGATTTCTGTACTGAGAACTTTGCAGCAATTACGACACTGCCGTAAAGATTTTCACGGCCGTAATTCCAACCCAGCGGCCGATTTTCCCGAACTTTTTGAAGCCTGATTCTTGTGCTGATGATTATGGATGATCTGGACCATCAATTTGAGATCCGTAAAAAGAAAAATACTCGTGAAACCGAGGAGAGGAGAGACACACCGAAAGCCCTAATTTTCATCAACGTTCGAGAGAGAAATCACAGTTTTCACCGTCGCCCTAGATTTCACTACCGGGAAGCGTACAGTGCATCTCCGGCCGTGAAATTTGAAGGGAAGCTGTGCTTAGAGGAGAAGAACATACTCCAGAAGTTTCAGAGCAAAAGGAGATCGATCGGAAGATAAATCAACAAAAGAGGCATCGCCACCGTTGTTCATACTCGAAATTACGGCTATAATTTTCATTACAGCCGTGCTGTTAGTAGAATTTCTCCTTTCTCTTGGATTTCTGATCCTTCGAAACCATGGTTTATTGTAATTCTTCAACTATGCTAGCTTAAACACTTTTTGGGACATAGGGGTGTAATCCCCTTAATTTCTTAATGACTAGATGATTTTTATTTCGTCGGGATAATTTTACTATGATAATTCTACTTATGTGATGATTGTCTTTATTTCTCCATAGTTTCATATTATCTGCATAATTTAGAGCTTTTGCGATATGGACTGAAAAGTGACTTGCGAAAACTTGGAACCCTAAAATTGAGAATTAGGAACTCAGATTGTTGGAGATGTCATCGCAGACCTTCATTCCCATTGTACTCGAACTTCTTAGCAACCTAGAGCTAGAACTGAATTCCTATGAAGATCTAGGGCGATGTTGATTTTAAAAATTAGGTTTGTTCTTATTTCTAGATTTTAAAAATTTGTTGCCATGTTGATAATTTGATTTAGGATTGAGTTATTGAAATAAACATGATGATATTGTAAGAAATTAAGTATCAGATTGTTAGAGAACCGTGAGTGGAGCCTGTGAAATCTAAAGTATGAAAGTATTTTGTTTTCACTTGAGATGATTGACTTAGAATTTGGATGAATGAAAGTGATCTTTGAGTTCTTTGTCAATAATTTACTTATCTTTAGCATTGAATAAATCCTGCGCGAAAGTGAGGATTGGTTCTTTGTAAATTGTCTGCGCGAAAGAGAGATGATTTCTTTATAAGGTAAATTATATCTTTATCATAATAAGAATAAACTGACGAACACTTATTTGGATCTATTCATAGAAATTAAGGTGGATGAAACCCTACTCCCAGTTTCTCTCTCTGACTTTTTCGTGTAGTTTTTGATAGTTTGCTTTCATCATTTTCGATTGCCTAGCTAGTGAGAAATCGATTATTCGTTACTTGACAAACGAGGTCTCTATGGTTCGATATCTTATTTATTACTTCGAGTATCCGTGTACTTGTGGACACAACAAGTTTTTGGCACCGTTGCTGGGAACCTTGGTTTTTATCAATATTGAAGATATTGAAAGTATTTCTATACTAGGTTTTGTTTTATTTCTCTGTTCGTTTGAGTTTATTTGATTTATCTACTTAGACTGCGCAGGAAACTTAGATTTGAAGAGAGACAAGAAGAAGAAGTTGTCATGGTAGACAGAAGATTGCTTAGGGACTATGCAGCCCCTAATCCACAAGATATACACTTTAGTATAGCCAGACCAGCTATCGAGGTTACTAATTTTGAATTCAAGCCAGCTTTCCAGACTATGATACAGCAAAATCAGTTTGGAGGATCACCACTTGAAGATCCTATCAACATGGGATCAACTGTCAAATGCTTTCTTGATGAAGTACTTTCCACCCTGCAAGACCATCCAGTTGAGAAACCAGATTACAAGCTTTGCACAACGGGATGACGAATCTTTCAGCGTGGCATGGGAGCATTTTAATGATTTGCAATGGAAGTGTCCTCACCATGGCCTTGAAAATTGGGTTCTAATTCATACATTTTATAATGCTTACTTTATAACACCCGACTGACTGTTGATGCTACTGCAGGCGGAGCCCTCATGAGCAAAATAATTGAATATGCTTTCACCTTGTTTGAGGAGATGGCCCTGAACCATAACCAATGGGCTATTGAAGAAGGGATGCTATATTGTCATCAATATGGTAAGAATGGGAATGATGGATGGCGAACCTTGACTGAAAAGGTAAACTCTTTTAGTATAGAGTCTCTGCTTGAAAGGTTTATGGCTAGTCAAAATCAATTCATGACAAATCAAGATAACGAAATTGATCTTAAGGGAATGGTTAGTCACCTTACTTCTCAAGTAGGATCTTTAGAGCTCACAATAAAACTCTAGAAAACCAATTACCTGCTAAACCTGAATTAAACCCTGGGGAACACTGCAATGCTATAATCACCAGAAGTGGGAGGCAATTAGATGAACCTAAAGGGAAAATTGAGGATAATGAAAAAGAGCCTAATACTGAACATAACAATGAATTAGACTTGCAAAAATCTCCTATGCATGGGCAGTCCCAAACTAGTTTGTCACCTCACAAGGATGATGAATGTTGTAGTCCGCAAGTGTACGGATACTCGAAGTAATAAATAAAGTATCGAATCCATAGGGACCTACGTGTTAAGTACCAAATAGCTGTATTCTCACTAGCTAAGCGATCGAATAATAGCAAAGCAATGATGGAAAACACACAAAATCAGATAATCAGAGAGAAACATTGGGACTAGGGTTTCATCCACCTTAATTCTAATGACTAGAGGGAAATAAAGGTTGTCACTCAAATTTCATTATGATAAAGATTTAATTTACTTCATAAAAGGATCATCTCGCTCACGCGCAGACAATCATACAAAGGACCAATCCTCACTCTCGTGCAAGATCTATCCAATGCTGAAAATAAGTAAATCATTGAGCAAAGAACTCAAGGATCACTCTCGTGCATCCGAGTCTCAACACAGGTTCTACTTAAGGTTTTCCAACGTTCCGATCCTCACTCTCGTGCAGGATCTTCTTGTCTAACACAATAACTCAATCCAAAGAATCATAAAATCAACAAAGCATTAAAACTCTCTAAAAATTAGAATTCAAAGAACAAACCTAATCTCTTACGATAAGTTTCAAACTCGATAACTTCTAGGGTTCCGAATTTCACAATCAACCTCTCAGTCTATTTCGCAAAACTCTAAAACATGCTGATGTTTATAAAACTAAGGAAAATTAAAGATAATCATCACATAAGTAAAATTACCATAACAAAACTATCATGACAAAAGAAAAGAAATCTAGTCATTAAGAAGTTAAGGGGATATCACCCCATGTCCCAAAATATGTTTAAGCTTGCATGGAGGAAGAAATACAATAAGCTATAGTATCAAAGTGTTTAGGAATCAAAGAAGAAGAAGAAACAATGTTACAACACGGCTGTAATAGAAATTACAGCTGTAATAGAAATTACAGCTGTAATATGCTTATGAACTCGCGGTGAATAGTGCTGGCAACGCGCCTTTGTTGATTTCTCCTCCGTCTGAGATCCTATGGCCTTGAAACTTCTGTGGTGTCCTCCCCTCCTCCAAACGAAGCTTTTGTATAAAAATCACGGCCGGAGGTGCCCTCTATGCCTCTCAGCACGAGGCCAAACCCTAACCACCTCTCGGCGCGAGGCCAAACCCTAACCGCCTCTCTATCAATTGCTCTCAGAATACTGGATAACAATTCTCCATTCCACTTCGTGCGTCTTCTCCTCTTAAATATGAGTCTGGAACATCTTTCAGATCTCAATTTGGAGCTCTGGATCAAAAGTTATGGTCCGCGCAAAATCTAGACCCGTAAAAATCACGTTTTTGGGCCCAAAATACGGTACCGTGAAAGTTTTCACCAAAAATACGGTAGTGCCGTACTTTTGCCAAACCTTTCTGGTTAAAATTGCAGGAAATTACAGTACCGTGTAATTTCACATGGTAGTGTTGTATTTTGCCCAAACTGACTCTGATTCGCATGAAATTTGGCATGTATCTTCGTTTCGACGTCTAGAATCCATTGGTGTGCTCAAATCTTCCAAAATCCATCAAAATATGGCACTTTTAACCTGAAAATGATCAAAAACAAGAAATGGTGTAGATTCTGCAATATTTAACAAATAAGGCTTAAAAATAAGCAAAGTAGCATAAATATGACAGAAAAAGACCAATGAAATGACACAAAATATATTATGAATTTTGGTGTCATCAATGAACGTAAAGATGATGAGCCATGTCAGCTAGATATTCCTAGACCTAGTTCACCTGCACCATATAGGCCACCTATACCCTTTCCCTAGAGATTAGTTCAAGCAAAACTAGATAAGCAATTTGGGAAATTTCTTGATGTTTTAAAGAAGCTTTATATTAATATTCCATTCACTGAACCTTTATCTCAAATGCCCTCATATGTTAAATTTTTGAAAGAAATTTTATCTAATAAGAGAAAGATAGAGGACTATAGTACTGTGGCTTTAACTAAAGAGTGTAGTGCTATTATCCAAAATAAGTTGCCACCGAAGTTAAAGGATCTAGGTAGTTTCTCTATTCCTTGTTTTATTGGAAGTGTTGCTTTTGATCGAGCCTTATGTGATTTAGGTGCTAGTGTGAGTCTAATATCATTATATATTTGCAGAAAATTGGACATTGGAGAGCTTAAACTAACTTCAATATCTTTGCAACTCGCCGATCGTTTAGTTAAGTATCCTGTATGGATTCTGGAAGATGTACCTATCCAAGTAGGTAAGTATTTCATTCTAGCAGATTTTGTAATTCTTGAGATGGAGGCAGAAACAAAGATCCCTATTATACTTGGTAAACCATTCTTAGCCACAGCAGGAGCAATTATTGATGTAAAGAATGGTAAACTTACACTTAACATTGGAGATGAAAGATTTGAGTATGACTTGATTGAGGCCATCAAAAACCCATCAAATTCTAGTTCTTGTTGTAGCATACATGCTGTAGATGACACTGTTTATGATCTTAGTGATTTATTTGTTGAAACCCCTGAATATGATTCTGATTTAGATTCTGTTCTTGATGCTAATATAGACACCAGTTCTGAAATTAATGAATTATTAGACTACATTGTTTGTGATGATACAAAGAGTGAAGAAGAGAAGGCTCCAAAAGTAGAACTTAAAGTTTTACCTGATAACCTTTGTTATAAATTTCTTGATCCTGACTCTACTTACCCTGTAATTGTTGATGCACAGCTTGGAAAAAGGGAGACAGATTTGCTTCTCAAAGAACTAAGGATTCATAGGAAGGTAATTGGGTATACAGTTGATGACTTAAAAGGAATTAACCCCTCTTTTTGTATGCACAAGATCTTGATGGAAGAGGAACACAAGCCACATGCATATTTTCAAAGGAGACATAACCCCTCTATGAAAGAAGTTGTAAAGAAGGAGGTCCTGAAATTACTTGATGCAGGTAGTATCTATCCTATCTCTGACAGTAAATGAGTAAGTCCTGTACATTGTGTTCCTAAGAAAAGGGGGTAATTGTCATAAGAAACAAAAATAATGAATTGATTCCTGTTAGAACAGTAACTAGTTGGCGCATGTGCATAGATTATAGAAATTGAATGCTGCCATTAGGAAAGACCATTTTCCCCTACCTTTTATTGATCAGATGGTTGAAAGGCTTGCAAACCATTCTCACTTTTGTTTCTTAGATGGATATTCTGTGTTTTTCCAAATTCTTATACATCCTGATGATCAAGATAAGACTACTTTCACTTGCCCATATGGTACTTTTGCATATAGGAGAATGCCTTTTGGTTTATGTAATGCACCTGCTACTTTTCAGAGGTGTATGATGGCTATTTTTTTTGACTTCATTGAGGATTTCATGGATGTATTTATGGATGATTTCTCTGCATATGGTTCCTCCTTTGATGATTGTTTGGCTAATTTATCTCGAGTTTCACAGCGGTGTGAAGAAATTAACCTTGTGCTTAATTGGGAAAAATGTCATTTCAAGGTTAGGCAAGGGATAGTTTTGGGGCACTTGATTTCAGAGAGAGGGATTGAAGTTGACAAAGCCAAAGTCAAGGTGATAGAGAAATTAGAGCCGCCCACTACAGTAAAGGAGGTCCAAAGTTTTCTAGGACATGCAGGGTTCTACCAGCGATTCATTAAGGATTTCTCTAAACCACTTACAAATTTACTTTGTAAATATGTTAAATTTTCTTTTGATGAAGATTATTTATATGCTTTTCAGGAGTTAAAGAAAGCTTTGGTTTCAGCACCTATCATTCAGCCTCCAGATTGGGATTTGCCCTTTGAGCTCATGTGTGATGCCAGTGATTATGCAATAGGAGCAATTTTAGGCCAGAGAAAAGAGAAAAAGGCTTATGTTATTCCTTATGCTAGTAGGACTTTGGATGAGACACAAAGGAATTACACCACCACTAAGAAAGAACTTTTAGCTATAGTGTTTGCCTTTGATAAATTTAGATCATACTTGATTAACTCTAAAGTGGTAGTGTATACCGATCATGCAGTAGTGAGATACTTGTTGGTGTATATGCCCTAGGACCTAGTTTTGGTCCATCTTTGTACTACTTGACTCTGATATTCATATATATATCTTTCTGGCATTGTCGTTATCATTGTTTGTCTACACCTGCGATTGTGTACTTACATGATAATATCCCTGGAGACATATTGGATCTGTGCTCAAATGATTGTCCTAGTCGATGTACCTAAGTGGATATGGGATAGCTCTGGTACTTGTGAGACTAGTATATGGGCTGGTTAGGCACGAGGTGCTAACGCAGACATATGGGTATATCAGTGGTGGATATACTGGACCGACCCGCTGTGAGGCTATGACTTGGTGTCATGAGTTATCCTCACAAGTGACAGGAGATGCATTGATCCCTTGACTTGAGGTCATTGACCATTCTATATGGTTAGGGACTTGCTTTGATACAACCTAACACCTCGCCGTAGTTGGGAGGTAATAACGGTTGTCATTGAGCATGTCACGACCCATATGAGAAGGTCAATGGACAGACACAGGATTTGCCCCTTCCTAAGGGAAGTATGATATCCATGGAGCTCCTCTATGGTTCTATGACTGAAAGTGTATGGCCATACCCAGGTGAGAACCTGTTTTAGTCATAGCCATGTGATTGGGTGAAAACAAGTGGTGACACACTTGTCCAATCGGATAGCAGTTCGGCAAAGAGACTGTAATGCATCTGTACCTTGTTGCAATGATGGGGATGTCGATGTCGATATCCATTCCGATGACTTGGGTAGCAGCGATGCACTGCTAGGTGCCACTCACTACTTGTGGTGACATTTGGTCAGCACTGCCAACGTCAGAGGGACCTACAGGGTCGCACACCTTGATACTCGAGTTCTCGTATTGATCGGGAAGCCTTATGATCGAGTTATTGGATAACTCGGATCTATTTTGGGGATTTCATCAGCGCCAATGGGCCTGATGAGATGGAATGATGTTATTGGAGCCAAACTCCATTTATGGCAGGTTGACCTGAAATTGACCATGGTTGGCCACATTTGGATTACGGTTGCATTGGATTGGATCCAAGTGCTTAATCAAGCCATGTAATGAAGTTTGGGCTAGCTCATTATCCAATGAGGCCCAATAATAAGTTGTCATGAAGAGGCAATAGGATAAAAGGGTATAATGGGGAGGAAGGCAAGCCCATTGGCGCCTAAGGGGCATAATGGGGTTTGGATGGCAAATTTGCTTCATTTAGGAAGCTTTATGCGCCTAGCCCTCTCCCATTGATAGTGTGAATGCATTAAGGCATTGCTTGGGGCGCAAGGCTAGGCCTTAGCGCACAAGGCAAGGCTTGGTAGCTTATGGAAAGGTTGAATGAGGTTTATGGTAAAGTCTTGGAGACTTTCCTTACCTCAAACCTTCTCATCCAAGCCATACACTTGTCATGATCTCAACCCTTGCCCTAACCGCCTCTAGCTCTTTATAAGTGACCCTAGCCACCCACTCTTATAGGTTACAATCCTTAGAGGCGTGACAACAAGAGGGGGGGCGAAAGCAAGGGCTTGAAGGGCGACAACACCAAGAAGTGGCGCATCTTCTTCTTCCTTCCAAACCCTAACCGCAAGCCTCTTCCTTCTCTCTTGACGCAAGGAACTTGATGCTTGGCGGTTTCCCTCTCCCTCATCCTTCTTCATCTTTGGTGCATCAACCTTGGAGGTGGCGCATACTTTGAAGAAGGAGCACAAGGCTTGGATCTTCTTCCCGAGGCTAGCACCGGGCGTGGAAGAAGAGGACTCGAGGGATCCGTGTGTGTGAGACTGCAGAGGGCGCACGCTTGGGCGCCTATCACGACATCGACCTCATCTTGCTCTAAGGTATTTCCTAACTCATCGTGTCGACTCTCTTGCTTGCGATCTTCACTGGGTTTTTGGGACCGGCCTGTTTCGGGGATATTGATTCCGCTGTGCAATGTATTTTGTAATCTCTATCTCTGAAAATTGTAAAATATCCCCGGGGTTTCCCAATAGTACTTAATGCAAAAAAAAGGATAGTAAACCACGCTTGCTTAGATGGGTTTTACTCTTGCAAGAGTTTGATTTAGAAATTAAAGATAAAAAAAGAATCAAAAAACTTTGTTGCAGATCATCTTTCAAAGATAATGGTGGATACTGAAAAGAATGATATAATCAATGATTCCTTCCCTGAAGAACAACTCTTGGCCATAGAACAAATCAGAGCCCCATGGTATGCTTGTTGGGGTATGCCCTTAAGGCTAATGTTTGAGGCCTTGGGATTCTTTCAGTATCATGTATAAACTCTTATGTTTATAAAGGCAATGGTTGTTATTCAGTTTGTTACATTGTCTGCCGTAATAAGTGTGCTTCTGAATAATGTCTCAATGCTGTTCAGCTTGGCTGACATGCTGTAATGTCCTTAGTCGAGATATCTTGGTGAACATGAGACAGCCTTGATATGATTGAGACTAATATGTGTTCTAATCTTATAGGATGCTTCGAGCATGGAATAAGATGTAGACTCATGGGTACATTGGATGTACTGGACAGACCCTACTAGGATATTCAATTGCTTGTCACAATGTGAATAATCCTTGTTTGCAACAAGTGGCACATGTCCTCTGACTTGAGATCACTTGTGTTTCTAAATGATGATTGTCATTGTTTTGAGGTAGTTCAATATCATTTGAAACATAATGGTTATAGACTATCTTGGATAATGATCATGAGTCAGGTTAGGACACTAGTGATAGATATAGGATTGCCGTCTCCTTGATTGGAGTGTGATGTTCTAAAGGGGCCCCCCTGAATGAGATGATTGAGAAAGTGTATGGCCATACCCAGGTGACTATGATCATCTGATCTAATCATGCTCATCATATTGGAGTTACAAGCTTGACACGCTTGTCCAATAAGAACATCCAGTGGCAAAGGAAACATGTATGCCTCGTGAAGTGGATTCACACTTGTGCTGTGGTTTGGGTGTAGTCTTGGAAGACTCTTTCCTTCATATCGGGAGACAATGATGTGTTGCTAGATACCCCTCACTAATCGTGATAACGTAAGTTATCGTTACCGACATTTAAAGGAAACCCTTAGGGTCGCACAATTTGATGATATGGCTTACTTAAGTCAGATCGTGTGGACTGAATTGTTTTGGTTCAGTTTAAAGGAGTTTAAACTCTGATTGTAAGTGAGATCTGGTCTGATCATGTTTGATTGATTAGGGCTTGAGATCGGTAAGCTTCGATCGAGAGTATTGATGCTAGATCGGTGAGATCAAGAGCATCAAGAGATGAACGGTTAGATCTTGAACCATTTGGTTTGATTGGATCTGAGCCTATGCTGGTTTGATTTGGTTTTTGAACCAAATTCAATTGGACCGAATAAATAGAACCAGTTCACATAAGTGAACGCTTGGTTCAATTGGAGAAGGATTGTTTCGATGGTTCACTTGGGTGAACGCATGAAACATTGAGGAGTTACTAATTTTGGAAGTCGGTTTCCAAATTGGAAACGCTCCCACGTAGTAACGTTGCTCGCCCATTATTCTCCATTGATTCCTCTCGTGTGAAGGCTCTCTCGAGGCTAGGAGGAAAACATTCGGCCAGCAAGACTTCTTCTTCGACATCTCCTACACGCGATTAGGATTCTTGAAGGTCTTTGCTAGCACAAAGGACAACAAGGAGAAAGCCATCTTCACCTTGTGTGCGTCGCCTTTGGAGAAGAAGCATTTGATTCTTTCTCTTCCAAGCCGCCTCCTTACTCATGGCCATGGTAACGCATCTCTATGCTATCGTTTTAAGTTGATCATATGAATATCACATGAGATCCTTTGAAACCCTTGCTTCCGTTGCAAATGAACTATATGCGCCACCTATTAGGTTTTCGGCCCCCCCCCCCTCCTTTTAGGGGACCCTTCAATTGGTATCAGAGGATGCGGTTCTATATGTGTTCATATGATTGCTTGATGTTATTGTGTGATCCATGTTTGAGCGTAAGCTTAAGATCTAAGGTTTTTACATGCTAAAGTTTATGATAGTTCATCATGCGAAAATACATATGTTTGATGTATGTTACACTTTGGCGCATGTATTGGCGCATGTTGTTGTTTTGTCAAAAACCTTCACTTGTGCGCCCCATATTAGATCTAAGCGCCTACTATAAACCCTTAGACGGGTTGATGGGGTTGAAGTCATCTTCTAGGTAAGATCCAACCAGTCTGATCAGACCATCTGACAGCCTAGATGGGTCGACCAGATGGCACCTGTGCGCAAGCACGAGGTGGCTATAGGTCGACTGCAGATAGGTGTGTAGCGAGGTCTGGTTGAGACAACCAGTGAACGCACATGAGTTAGGCCCGGGCTCACACCCGCTTGCCAGAACTCATGAAGGTTGTTCAGCCCTTTGCGCATGCATGGTTGACCATTAGGTCGACTCAAGTCAGTTAGGACTTGGTGCATGCAAGGGCAGTGGATCTGACTAGACATGATGAGTGGATCCCTATTAATGGACCGTTGTAAGGTAGTAGGGCACATAAGACAAATAAAATTGATTCCGATGGGATTTTGAAAAAAAATTTTATTTAGTTGATGGATCACATATTGATTGGATGCCATGATGCTTGTCTATTTCATCTTATGTGGGTTGCCCTTTTAATGTGTGCTGTGCTGGGGCCTGCGAGCCTGGATTAATTATAAATTATTATTTTTGTGATCTGCGCATCACATTTTAATTAATTTATTGTGTAATTGACCTGCGTGTCAATCTTGTCTAGATAGATTAAATTGTAATTTTAATCAGACAAGAGCACAGAGCACACATGGCATTGGCACATGCAGCAGTGGCTTGACCAGGTGGGAGGTCCAGGGTTCGACTCTGGGACAGGCGCATTTACCTGGTGGGCGCACCTGAGCTGCAGTGGGCGCTTGGGCCCTGGTCTGGGCCAGATGAGATGCAAAAGACTCATGAATAGCTCAAGTGAAGACTTAAGTTAACTTAAGGTCTTACTTAGGCTTAATGGGCGTTTACCACATAAGATCATCATGCTTTCCTTTATTGTTTAAATAATTAGAAATGCATGATTTATTTATCTTCTGCTATCACCATAGGGTTTGCATGATAGTTAAGAAGATAAAAGGACCGTTAAAATCCAACGCTAAATATCAAGCACGTAAGCCTTCTGACGCGAAACCTCACTGTTCTGACTATCGTTGGGGCCGTGTTGTACCCACTCAGTGGGCACGCCCATCTATCTTCAGACGGTGTGTGATTTCACCTGCATGTTACAGAGAAGGGATTTATCGCTTCTCGTTGCTCAGCATAGCACGTGGTGGTCCAGGGAGTAGGTCAGGTCAGCTTGACCATATAGGCTACATATGGGGCATATGTTAGCTATATGGAGGCAGCCATCTGTGGGATCAGAGACTGTGTTGTACCAACTCAGTTGGCACAGTCTGCTGGATTGCCCAGATGAAGGGGAATCGCACGGGTTGGCGATTAGCAGGGACTGCCTACTAGAAATTAGTGCTTGTACTCTCTGTGCATCTTATCTCGCCTGAGCGGGACGCGGAGACCAAGTATGAAATCTGGATCCCATCTCACTAAAAGAGTCTTACTCTTTCGGACTGTTTTAATGGATTTTTCAGTCAGATAAAATAGTGAGAAAAGAATCTTTCTTAAGTCCTGGATTGATTCTAAACATTGATACTGACCTTGCTGTTCTTGCATTGTTGTAGATTCCTGCAGCAACGAACACCATGAGCTTTAATGTGCGATCCCTACTGGAAAGGGAGAAGTTTGCTGGGCCAAACTTCTCAGACTGGTACGGACACCTTAAGATTGTTCTTAAGGCTGAGAGGAAACTGTATGTCCTCGAGACGGCTATACCGCCTCAACCCGCTCCGAACGCCGCAAGGGCGGTTCGGGATGCCTATGAAAAGCATGTCAATGATAGCATTGATGTCGCTTGCCTGATGCTAGCGTCTATGACGCCACAGCTGCAGCGTCAACATGAGGATATGTCTGCTATAGAAATTATAGCAAACCTCAAGATGCTGTATGCTGCACAGGCGAGGACTGAACGCTATAATTTGACTAAGCTTTTCTTTCAGAGCAAACTGGCTGAAGGGAGTCCAGTGGGAGCTCACGTGCTCAAGATGATTGGGCACAAAGAGGCTCTAGAGAAACTGGGGCATACCATCAATCAGGAGCTTGCTGTAGACATTATTCTGCAGTCCCTCCCGGCCTCCTTCGATCCGTTCATTATTAATTTTAATATGAACAAGATCGACTGTACTCCGACAGAGTTGCTGAATATGCTCTTGACTACAGAGGAGACTCTAAAGGGAAAGCCTTCAACCTCTGTCTTGATGTTCCCTTCCAGGAACAAGAAGAAGGGGAAGAAGGGCAAAGCCCCTGTCAAGAACTACAACAAGGCTCTGAAACAAAAGGTCAAGCGGTCGAAGGAATACAGATGTTTCCATTGTGGCCAGCTGGGTCACTGGAAAAAGGACTGTAAAGCGCTCCAAGGAGACAAGAAGGGAAGCAACACTTCTGGCTCAGGTATTTTTGTGACTGAAGTCATGATATCTTCTTCTTCTATTTCATGGGTGTTGGACACTGCATGTGGAGTTCACATTTGTTCAAATGTACAGGAACTCAAGAGAAGAAGACAGGTGGGACAACATGAGGTGGACCTACGAGTTGGAAACGGGGCACGGGTTGCTGCTGTTGCTGTAGGAGAATATTACATCTCATTGCCATCTGGACTTGTATTAGAACTGAACAATTGTTATTTTGTACCTAGCATTACCAAGAATATTATCTCTATTCCTGCTCTTGTCAGGAAAGGGTTTTCCTTTGAATGCAAGACTTCAAAGTGTTATCTTTCTCTTGATAATATTATTTATGCTACTGGGTCAATTAACAATGGGTTATTCATGTTGGACATGGAATGTTCTATACAAAATATTGATAATAAGAAAGCCAAGTACGCTGATGACAGCACCTTGCTATGGCATAGTCGTTTAGGCCATATTAACAAGAAGCGCATTAAGCGGTTGCATGACCATGGACTGCTGGGATCATTCTCCTATGAGGAGATTGATACATGCAAAGCTTGTTTATTGGGCAAAATGACGAAGTCTCCTTTTCCTAACAAAGGTCAAAGGGCTTCAGGTTTACTTGACCTTATACACAGTGATGTGTGTGGGCCATTTAGTAAACATGCCAGAGGTGGCTACTCATACTTCATTACCTTTACTGATGATTTCAGTAGATATGGGTATGTCTATCTAATGAGACATAAGAGTGAATCTTTTGACAAGTTCAAAGAGTTCAAAAATGAAGTACAAAATCAGCTAGGCCGAAATATCAAGGCACTTCGCTCAGATTGAGGTGGAGAATACCTAAGTCGAGAATTTACTGACTATCTGAAGGAGTGTGGGATTATCTCACAGCTCACTCCACCAGGAACACCGCAATGGAATGGTGTGTCCGAGAGGAGGAACAGAACCTTACTGGATATGGTTCGTTCTATGATGAGTCAGGCTACTCTACCTTACTCCTTTTGGGGATTTGCGCTGGAAACAGCTGCAAAGGTACTAAACCGAGTGCTATCCAAGGCAGTTTCAAAGACTCCATATGAGTTATGGTATGGGAAACAGCCGAGCTTGACATTTATTAAGATCTGGGGTTGCGAGGCTTATGTCAAAAAGCTCGTCTCTGGGAAACTAGAGAGCAGATCTGAGAAATTCATCTTTGTCGGTTACCCTAAGGAAACTAAGGGTTATTATTTCTACGATCCCAAAGAGAACAAAGTATTTGTTGCTCGGACGGCTATTTTTCTTGAGAAGGAGTTTCTTCTGCAAGAAGCCAGTGGGAGAGAAATAAAACTGGATGAGAATCCAGAGGAAGGACAAAGTAGTCAAGCACAGTTGGATAAGCCTGAGCCAGTAGAACAGGTTATTGAACAACCTGAGGCTCAGATATCACGGGAACCGCGTAGATCGGGAAGGATCCGTCGACAGCCTGAGCGCTATGACGGAGTCTACATCATTGATCATGATGAACCCCTCACTTATGCGGATGCGGTCAGTGGACCGGAGTCAGCTAGATGGCTTGAAGCTATGCGAGCCGAGATGGACTCCATGTCAGATAATCAAGTCTGGGATTTGGTTGATCCGCCTCCGGGAGTAATCCCTATAGGCTGTAAATGGATCTTCAAGAAGAAGATTGACATGGATGGTAACGTAGTTACCTATAAAGGCAGGCTAGTTGCGAAAGGTTTCAAGCAAATCTACGGGATAGATTATGATGAAACTTTCTCTCCTGTAGCCATGTTCAAGTCAATTCGGATTATTCTTGCGATAGCAGCATATTACGATTATGAGATCTGGCAAATGGATGTGAAGACCGCTTTCCTTAATGGAAAACTGGATGAGGATGTGTATATGACACAACCTGAAGGTTTCACTAATCCATCAGATCGTCATAAAATATGCAAGTTAAAGAAGTCCATTTATGGACTTAAGCAAGCATCTAGAAGCAGGAATATTCGTTTTGATGAATCAATATGTGAATTTGGTTTCATCAAGAATGAAGACGACCCGTGTGTATATAAGAGGTTTAGTGGGAGCGTGATTACTTTCCTAGTCCTCTACGTCGATGATATCTTAATCATTGGAAATGATATTCCTGAACTGCATGCTATTAAAGCATGGTTAAGAAAATGTTTCCAGATGAAAGATCTAGGAGAAGCAGCCTATGTATTAGGTGTGAAGATCTACAGAGATAGATCTAAGAGGCTTCTCGGGCTGTGCCAAAGTACTTACATCGATAAAGTCCTGGAGAGATTCCATTTAGAGAATTCTAAAAGAGGATATCTTCCAGTCAGACATGGTCTGAATCTTTCAAAGAGTCAGTGTCCACAAACACAGACTGAGAAAGATGAAATGGACAATACGCCTTATGCTTCGGCTATTGGGTCCATTATGTATGCGATGTTATGTACTCGCCCAGACGTCGCTTACGGGGTAAGCGTGACCAGTCGATTCCAAAGTAATCCAGGTCAGGCACACTGGATTGCGGTCAAGAACATTTTGAAATATCTTCGGAGGACCAAAGATATGTTCTTGATATATGGAGGTCAGGAAGAACTCAGTATTGAAGGATATACTGACGCTTCGTTCCAATCTGACCAGGATGATTTCCGATCGCAATCAGGCTATGTTTTTAGCTTGAATGGAGGAGCTGTGGTATGGAAAAGTTTCAAACAGTCTATCGTTGCTGATTCCACAACAGAAGCCGAGTATGTTGCAGCCTCGGAAGCATCTAAGGAGGCAGTGTGGATTCGCAAGTTCGTTCAGGAACTTGGTGTTGTTCCTTCGAGTGTAGATCCTTTGGTTATCTTCTGTGATAACACTGGAGCAATCGCACAAGCAAAGGAACCACGGTCGCACCAGAAGTCCAAGCACATATAGAGACGGTTTCACTTGATCCGGGAGATCATTGATCGTGGTGAGATCAAAATCTGCAAGGTTCATACAAATGACAATCTGGCTGACCCGCTTACCAAGCCTCTGGCGCAGCAGAAGCATGAGAAGCACTGTAATAACATGGGTTTGAGATTTCTCAACCATTAGATTAAGTGCAAGTGGGAGATTGTTGGGGTATGCCCTTAAGGCTAATGTTTGAGGCCTTGGGATTCTTTCAGTATCATGTATAAACTCTTATGTTTATAAAGGCAATGGTTGTTATTCAGTTTGTTACATTGTCTGCCGCAATAAGTGTGCTTCTGAATAATGTCTCAATGCTGTTCAGCTTGGCTGACATGCTGTAATGTCCTTAGTCGAGATATCTTGGTGAACATGAGACAGCCTTGATATGATTGAGACTAATATGTGTTCTAATCTTATAGGATGCTTCGAGCATGGAATAAGATGTAGACTCATGGGTACATTGGATGTACTGGACAGACCCTACTAGGATATTCAATTGCTTGTCACAATGTGAATAATCCTTGTTTGCAACAAGTGGCACATGTCCTCTGACTTGAGATCACTTGTGTTTCTAAATGATGATTGTCATTGTTTTGAGGTAGTTCAATATCATTTGAAACATAATGGTTATAGACTATCTTGGATAATGATCATGAGTCAGGTTAGGACACTAGTGATAGATATAGGATTGCCGTCTCCTTGATTGGAGTGTGATGTTCTAAAGGGGCCCCCTGAATGAGATGATTGAGAAAGTGTATGGCCATACCCAGGTGACTATGATCATCTGATCTAATCATGCTCATCATATTGGAGTTACAAACTTGACACGCTTGTCTAATAAGAACATCCAGTGGCAAAGGAAACATGTATGCCTCGTGAAGTGGATTCACACTTGTGCTGTGGTTTGGGTGTAGTCTTGGAAGACTCTTTCCTTCATATCGGGAGACAGTGATGTGTTGCTAGATACCCCTCACTGATCGTGATAACGTAAGTTATCGTTACCGACATTTAAAGGAAACCCTTAGGGTCGCACAATTTGATGATATGGCTTACTTAAGTCAGATCGTGTGGACTGAATTGTTTTGGTTCAGTTTAAAGGAGTTTAAACTCTGATTGTAAGTGAGATCTGGTTTGATCATGTTTGATTGATTAGGGCTTGAGATCGGTAAGCTTCGATCGAGAGTATTGATGCTAGATCGGTGAGATCAAGAGCATCAAGAGATGAACGGTTAGATCTTGAACCATTTGGTTTGATTGGATCTGAGCCTATGCTGGTTTGATTTGGTTTTTGAACCAAATTCAATTGGACCGAATAAATAGAACCGGTTCACATAAGTGAACGCTTGGTTCAATTGGAGAAGGATTGTTTCGATGGTTCACTTGGGTGAACGCATGAAACATTGAGGAGTTACTAATTTTGGAAGTCGGTTTCCAAATTGGAAACGCTCCCACGTAGTAACGTTGCTCACCCATTATTCTCCATTGATTCCTCTCGTGTGAAGGCTCTCTCGAGGCTAGGAGGAAAACATTCGGCCAGCAAGACTTCTTCTTCGACATCTCCTACACGCGATTAGGATTCTTGAAGGTCTTTGCTAGCACAAAGGACAACAAGGAGAAAGCCATCTTCACCTTGTGTGCATCGCCTTTGGAGAAGAAGCATTTGATTCTTTCTCTTCCAAGCCGCCTCCTTACTCATGGCCATGGTAACGCATCTCTATGCTATCGTTTTAAGTTGATCATATGAATATCACATGAGATCCTTTGAAACCCTTGCTTCCGTTGCAAATGAACTATATGCGCCACCTATTAGGGTTTCGGCCCCCCCCCCCCTCCTTTTAGGGGACCCTTCAATGCTGACATAGTAAATTACCTTGTAGCTAATGTTTTTCCTCCTAATTTAAGTTATCAAAGAAAGAAGAAATTCTTAGCAGAGGTAAAAAATTATTTTTGGGATGAGCCTTATGTTTTTAGGAGATGTGCAGATGGAATTTTTAGAAGATGTATACCTGAAGAAGAAATCACAGATATACTATTTCAGTGTCATGAATCCTCTTATGGTGGGCACACTAGTACTGAGAAAACTGCTTTCAAAGTTTTACAATCAGGATTTTATTGGCCTTCAATTTTTAAAGATGACAGAAATTTTATTTTATCTTGTGATAGATGTCAAAATATAGGGAACATTAACAGAAGACATGAGATGCCACTGTCCACTATTCTTGAGCTTGAGATATTTGATATTTGGGGAATAGATTTCGTGAGACCTTTTCCATCTTCTAGAGGCAACAAATACATACTTGTATCAGTTGATTATATTTCAAAGTGGGTCGAGGCTCTTGCTTCCCCTACTAATGATTCCAGAGTTGTTATTAAACTGTTCAAAAAGATTATCTTTCCACGATTTGGTACACCACGAGTAGTGATTAGTGATGGAGGCTCACATTTCAAAGAACATAAGTTCTCAGCCTTGCTTAGAAAGTATGGGGTAAATCATGGAGTTGCAACACCTTATCACCTCTAAACAAGTGGACAAGTTGAAATATCAAACAGAGAAATCAAGGGAATTTTGAAAAAGACAGTGTCACGCACGAGAAAAGATTGGGCATCCAAACTTGATGACGCACTGTGGGCTTACCGGACTGCTTTTAAAACACCAATAGCTATGTTTCCTTTTCAATTGGTTTATGGTAAATCTGGTCATCTACTTGTAGAGCTTGAACATAGGGCGTTCTGGGCAATCAAAGCACTAAACTTTGACTTAAAGAATGCGGGTGAAAAACAGAGATTATAATTGAACGAACTAGATGAGATTAGACTCTCTGCTTACGAAAATGCAAGAATTTATAAGGAGAGGACTAAAAGGTGGCATGATCGATATATTTTCAGAAAGGAATTCCAACCAGGTGACTTTGTTCTTTTATTCAATTCTAGATTGAGACTTTTTCATAGTAAACTTAAGTCTCGATGGTCTGGACCTTTTCAGGTAAAGAAAACTTACCCCTACAGAGCTGTGGACATATGGAGTAATGAAACAAGAGAGTTTAAGGTTAACGGTCAGAGAATAAAGCATTATTATCAAGAAGAATTGATTAAAGAAAAGGAAAAATTCTATCTTGATGAACTATGATCAAATCCGAGTGCAGAACGGTCAAGCTAAAGACCTTTAAATTAGCGCTTCTTGGGAGGCAACACAAGCACTCTTACTTTAGTTCATTTTCTTTTACTTTATTTTTAAATTTATTTTTATTTTTGCCTTAGAACTAATTTTTCTTCTCTTTTTGTAGGAAAAATCGAGTTTTGGCACAAGTTACAGCACTACCGTAATGAAAATTATGGGCCATATTTTTTCAGTCCGTTTTCAACCAGAAGGTTTTGATGCCGTTACGCACTGCCATAAGTTTTATCACGAGCTGTATTTTCACTCCGAACGTTTCCAGAATGTTTTATTGCTTTTAAGGTACTGCCGTAACCATTTTTACGGTACTGTAATTTTAGCCATTTTTTGACCCGAGAGTTCTGAAGATATTTGTGAAAAATACGGCACTACCGTAATTCATTTTACTGTGCCGTAAATCTGGTCAATTTTTGAAAAAAAAAAAATATTTTAGGGTAATATGGCACTGCCGTAATAAAAATTACAGCCGTATTTTCCTTCGTGTACGAGATTCCCAGTTTTTTTTTTTTAGAATTTCTCACTTGTGTTTTCACCTGTTCTTGCACCGACTAGTCTACCCCTGAAGACACAAAGGAGATTGGATCCGATGCTGATGAGTAGAGCTTTGTGAGTATTCCTTCTTCTTTCCTTCTTTGAATTTCATCTTCCATCATCTCATTGATGTTTCATGTTTTTATAAAGAAGGAATGACTCTTCCAAACTTCTTGTGCTCGCTGTTTTCTTATTACTTTATCATTATTCTATTGGGTTGTACTGATATATTCAGAGTTTGAATTTTTTATATTGATTCGATTGGGTTGTATAATGATTGATATTATGTTGATATTGAGCACCTTGTGGGTGCATACTGATGATTGATGACATGTGTAATTTTGATCCTGAATGAGTATATGCAATTCTTGTTGTTGTGATTATCTTGTAACATATTCTGATTCCGAAGTAATTTTTGTTGATAAAATGATTTTCTTAATGATGAAATTGTTTATGCATGTGAATAGGACTAGACCTATTGTGTCGAATTTATTTATCTTATATATATCTACCTATTGGAATTTTTCATTGATTGATGAATAAAATTTTGGGTGAACATGTTATTTGATGAATTTGGTTTAAAAAGTGAAGCTACTTCTTTAAATAAAATTAGCATATGAGTATGATTTTTGAATTAATATTAATTGGTTAATTTAGTTGATGTTCATCCTATTTGCTATTTGTTGGGAAGAAAGGTTCCATGATCCAAATTGGAAGTGGTACCAAAGACATGGGTTGAAGTCAAAATGAGAGAAAAAGAAAAATCAAGAGAATGACTCCTCGTCTTGCACCGTGTTAATTTGCGGTGGTACCTAAGTTAAGAGTTGAAGTCCAAAGAAAAATAGCATGTATCTATGTGGGTACACACCATGGAGAGAAATCGTTTCACATTAACTCCACTATCTTTGGTAAAATTCTTCCTACCAAAAAGATATGAGTTCTATTACGTTAATTATGTGATCAATGTACTCTAACTTCGTCATTAGAAAAAAGGCGGTAATCGAATTAGAGAATGTGAACGATATATAAAAGGGAGAAACTAAAAAAATTCTAAGTGGAAAAAGATCTTGGAAATCCTATTCCTGTAAACAAAAGTATGATAGGTTTGAACTGCAACTAGATGAAATCTTGAGATTGAAATTCTACTTATTATACAAATTGCAAAACTTTATTTGATCAGGTTGTGGACCTTGAGAATTGAATTCAAAGAGTGATATGTTTATTTGAAATTTTATGAAATGATTGGTGAGATTTTTCATTGGAGATTATATTTTAGAAATTTATTCTTCATGAGAAAGTCTATTCCTTTGATCAATTTCTGATTTTGCTTGAGGACAAGCAAAGTTTGAGCCTTATGTATTTGATGACATGAAAATTCATAATATATTTTGCGTCATTTTATAGGTCTTTTTATGTCATATCCATGCTCTTTTGCTTATTTTTATGCCTTATTTATCAAATATTACGGAATCTATACCTTTTTGTGTTTTTGATCATTTTCAGGTAAAAAGGCACTATTTTAAGGCGTTTTCAAGCAAATTCAGATGCATAGATGAATCCCTATCATCAAGAGAAGATTGCATATCAAATTTCACGAAGATCACAGCTTCAGACCAAAAATACGGCAGGGCCATAATCATAATTACGGTACCGTGGTTTTACTGAATCTACAGAATAAACCATGGCACTGTCGTAATATCAGAGCACTGCCGTATTTTTGGTCGATTTTCATACAGAAGGTTTACAGACTTTACGGCACCGCCGTAAACAACATTACGGGTCGTATTTTGAAGCGATTTCTAATTACAAAGATTTACAAAAAATATGGCACTGCCGTAATGCATATTATGCAGCAATTACGGCACTGCCGTAAAGATTTTCACGGCCGTAATTCTAACCCAGGCGGCCGATTTTCCCGGACTTTTCAAAGCCCGATTCTTGCGCGGATGATTGCGGACGATCTGGACCATCAATTTGAGATCCATAAAAAGGAAAATACTCGTGAGACCGAGGAGAGGAGTCACATTGAAAGCCCCAATTTTCATCAACGTTCAAGAGACAAATCATAGTTTTCACCATCGGCTTAGGTTTCGCCGCCGGGAAGTGTACAGTGCATCTCCGGCCGTGAAATTTGAAGGTAAGCTGTGCTTAGAGGAGAAGAACGTACTCTAGAAGTTTCAGAGAAAAAGGAGATCGATCGGAAGAGAATTCAACAAAATTGGCATCGCCGCCACTGTTCATACTCGAAATTACAGCTATAATTTTCTTTACAGCCATGCTGTTAGTTGAATTTCTCCTTTCTCTTCGATTTTTGATCCTTCAAAACCATGGTGGTGTAATCCCCTTAATTTCTTAATGACTCGATGTTTTTTATTTCGTCAGGATAATTTTACTATGATAATTCTACTTATGTGATGTTTGCCTTTAATTCTCCATAGTTTCATATTATCTGCATGATTTAGAGTTTTTGCGATATGGATTGAAAGGTGACTTGCGAAAACTTGGAACCCTAAAATTGAGAATTAGGAGCTCATTATAAGAAATTAGGTTTGTTCTTCTTTCTAGATTTTAGAAATTTGTTGCCATGTTGTACTTTGATCTAGGATCGAGTTATTGAAATAAACATAATGATACTATAAGAAATTAAGTATCAGATTGTTGGAGAACCGTAAGTAGAGCCTGTGAAAACTAAAGTATGAAAGTATTTAGTTTTCACTTGAGATGATTGACTTAGAATTTGGATGCACGAAAGTGATCTTTGAGTTTTTGTCAATAATTTACTTATCTTTAGCATTGAATAAATCATACGTGAAAGTGTAGATTGGTTCTTTGTAAATTGTCAGCAGGAAAGCGAGATGATTTCTTTATAAGGTAAATTATATCTTTATCATAATAAGAATAAACTGAAGAACACTTATTTGGATCTAGTCATAGAAATTAAGGTGGATGAAACCCTAGTCCCAGTTTCTCTCTCTGACTTTTTCGTGTAGTTTCCGATAGTTTGCTTTCATCATTTTCGATTGCCTAGCTAGTGAGAAATCGATTATTTGGCACTTGACAAACGAGGTCTCTATGGTTCGATATCTTATTTATTACTTCGAGTATCTGTGCACTTGCGGACACAACAGTCTTATAACTCCTATTGCATTATCCTTGGGCATGGACCTTGATGGATTAGAGACTGCTTGTGGTTGTCGATTCATTGATTTTGAGTCATGTGTTGCGATGCGGATGATAGTTCGTGAAGGTAATATGTTTCGTTTGATTCTTGAACCTAATTCTCCAACTCTACCACTGCCAAACAAGGATCGGATAACGGTCCGCAATCATTTAAATTGGAAGATTCCCCCGTTAGCTGCAAACAATGAGACTCGAGTGCCAGACCCTTCGGCACCTCCACCACCTGGGCCTAGTACTTCATCGCAAGGGGAGGACCCCAGCACACAGTGATTTCCGTCCTGTTCTCAAGACCCCAGCACACAGGGCTTTCGGTCATGTTCTCAGGACCCTGCATTCCAGGCTCTGTTTGTGGAGGTTTACCGCCAGGGGCAACTATTAGAAACGATCTACGCTTGTATGATGAATGTGCAGGACTACCTCAAAGAAGGTTGCACCTCTTGCACCCAGCGAAGAGGGTAGTGTTGATGAGGAGAGTGGTTCAGATGACGATGCGAATGACGAGTAGTCTGATATGCATTACCTGTGCCTAAGTAATTTGCTAATTGTATAATTCTACCTTGACCGTTAAGATTTGTGATTTCAATGGATCAAATATTTGGATGTATTACCAATTTTTGATGTATTATTAGTGTTCGACTATGCGCCATCTGATTCTATTAGTTTGAATCTGTATAGACCTGTGAATTATATTAGTCTGATTTACCATAAAGAATCACAGGCGTGAAAGATATCACGCCCGACCCGTGATTCTTTCTGTGATTTTACCATGCCTAATCACGGGCGTGAAAAAGATCATGACATACCCGTGATTCTTTTTCTCACTGACTCCATGCCAAATCACGGGCGTGAAAGATATCACGCCCGACCCGTGATTCTTTCTGTGATTTTACCATGCCTAATCATGGGCGTGAAAAAGATCATGACATACCCGTGACTCTTTCTATCAGCTGACTCCATGCCAAATCACGGGCGTGAAAAATATCACGTCCGATGCGTGAATCTTCCTATCACTATACCATGCTAAATCCCGGGCGTGAAAAATATCACGCCCCATCCATGATTCACTACATGTACAGAACTACAGATTCAACGAACTTTTTGGAGCCTTTGCCTATTAACAAATCAACACAACCTATATACAGACATTGTGTAAACAGCCAACCCTCAACCAAGATAAAGACATATTGTATAAACATCATAAACTAAACCAATATAAAGAATCCCCTTTCAAACAACATCAGCCAATATAAATACAAATAAGTTTAATCGGCATAAACTCAACCTCTACATATACAATGTATAAATGGCACCCCTTACAAGTTACAAGAATGGTACACATTATCTAATAATAGAATCAGATTCTACTATAAATTCTATTCGTTTGGCAAATTGGGATCAAACTGCGACGGAGTATTGCGAGAGCTTGCATCGGAACACTAAAGGATAATAAATAAGTTTAATACCAACTTTTAAGGGCATATCATTACTATATATATCAGGTAAACATACTTACATAATAAGAAGTTGTTCCAATCATCATGGTAGTATAAGGGAATTGGATTTGGGGAGAATTCTGTTGCCTTGGTGCAGGAGTCTGTGTTACAATAGTAGAACATTAGTATTGGTCAAAATCTCTCAAATTTGACATTATGTAAAATAGCATACATATTTGGTAGATGCAAATGGATGTGGATGTGTAGATGGCATGAGAACATGACCCTAAACACAAATTACAAATACAACATTAGTATTGTTAAACATCTATAAAATTACATATTATTGACATTGTAAGTACATATCTAGTAGTAGCAAATGGATGCGTAGGAGGCATGGGCACAGTAGCCTGTTAACACATTACAAGTAAAACATTAGTATTGGTACAAATCTACAAAAATGTAATATAAGGAACAAGTGTATACATGTGATGCAGAAAATGGATGTGCAGGAGGCATGGGTGCATGAGCCTGAACACAAATTACAAGTACAACATTAGTATTGTTACAACTGTATAAAAGTTAAGATTATTGACAATGTAAGTACATATTGTGAAGGAGCAAATGGATGTGTAAGAGGCATGGGAACAGGAGGCTGTGTAAATCTCCTACTATTTGTGTTTGCCTTTGATGCACCAGTCTTTTTGGGTCATTTTTCTAGGACACTTTTCTTCCTTTTCTCTCTTGGACCTTTCTTCATAGTCAGGGTCTTTATGGTGATATTTATGTCTGCACCAATATCATTGCTATCATTATCCACGTCCTCACATTGGTCATCTACATGCAGTATGTTCTGCACATCTACCCTCAATTTATCAACGGCTATTTCAATCTTCTCGAGGGCTTGCCAGGAATGTTGACTTAGTGTTGCAAGATAGTATTGTTTCTGGCATATGCTCTTATACATGGAAGTTAATATCTCTTTTCCATTCCCATCGGTAGCAGGTGAACAAATATTCGAACCATTGCCATCTCTTGTATATTTTGTCCACCTTTTTAGTATATAATGTTGGGGTAGTGAACACACATTGTTAACAGTCAATACCTTGAACGCATGCCTACACAAAATTCCAATTCACTCAAATAATTTGCCCGTGCAATTCACAATAATGGAAGCAGAGTTGTAAGTCACAATTTCAGATCTAGGCATGCTAGCAGATATTAATGTATATGTCTTTACATTATAATCATAATCAACACTCATTGAATCTACACACCAATCTACATGATTCATGAATTGGTCAGCCACCTCCTCATAGATTACTCTGGTATAGACTACAGCAGCTTCCTTTAAAATATTCCCAAATACCACCATTGGTGTACTATTCCTTCTCTTGAAGTCAGATTTGGTTTCTTTCTCATGAAAAAAAATGTAAGAGCCTTATCATATTGATCCAAAAATTCAAATAAAGATAATTTTTTCTAAAAAAATCTCTTAAAGTGAGCATTCATGCTCTCACTACGTTCTGTGGTGGTCATATTAGCTGAGAATGTTTCCACCCGATAGCATGCAGCCCATTTGTCATGAAGTTGATAAAAATTAATGATCCTCGAATTATCACATAGATTATATTTATGTAATAGATCCTCCCATAGTTTTTCAAACATTTCAACGGTGAAATTCTCATAAATACAGTGTTTGAAATCTTGGACAAATCTAGGAAATGTGTGAATCACCTGAGATAGGTGCATAGCAACATTTTGAAATATGTGCCATAGGTAAAGTCGATGGGTTGTAGTAGGCATCACAATTTGTATAGGTTTTGTAATAGCAGCTGATTGATCTGTGAATATGGTGAGAGGTGGCCGCCCGGACATTACTTGTAAGAAGGTCTCAAATAACCAAATAAAAGAATCAGCTGACTCGTCATATAATAAAGCAGCACCAAGAATAATTATTTGTTTATGGTGATTCAAGCCAATAATAGGAGCAAATGGCATATCATACTCATTTGTCTGAAATGTGTTATCAAAACATATTACATCACCAAAATATGCATATTCTATAATAGATTTACCATCGGCCTAGAAAAAGTTTGCAATCTCTCCTGTTTCATGAGCTTCAATAGCATAAAAAAAAGGAAGGATCGGCTAATTGTCATTCCTTCAAATACTTAAGTATACCACGCATTTCTTTACCATCCAATGTTTTCTTTCTATATTTTTTAATATAGTTTGTGCTATCGTCTCTTATACACCCAACTTCATTGTTGTTTGCACTAGACTGAAAATAATTATAAACATGATGGGCTTTTATACTAGACTCTGTCATTTGATCTATAAGAGCACGCTGAAAAGGTAGAATCTTTCTGTGCAATCTAAGCATGTGAACCTTATTTGGTGATGTCATCGGATGATTATGATTAATATCTACTTTTGATAAAGTCCAAACCTTATTCAAGTCAATTTTGAATTCAACCCGAGCCATATAATTGGTTCTTGTCTCAGGTTGAGGTTTCTTCATTCTTTGGGTTTCACGCACTTCCCTCAACCCTTGTTTACTACAAACAAATTTACAGAATTTTAAACTCTCATCTTTCCTACGTTCCAAATGGTATTTCTTAATACTAAAACCCAATCTTTTCGCATATTCATTATAAAAATTATATGCTTCAGTTTCACCATAAAAAGTCATACTGACTGTTGGTATAATAGATGATGTTTTAGTATTCTCATTTCTTGTATAATCTTCCTCGGTGTTCACAACTTTCACAGATACATGTGTTGTAGTGTCATCATCTTCCTTTTAACATTTCACATATTCGTCATATAGATTTCACCTAAATTGAAACATTGAATATAGATTTCACATGCTCGTTCATATATATTCTTACCAATTATACTTCATTCAGGCCATATTTAGGTTGAGATACCATATCTTTTTCTTCTTCTGAATCTTCTGACGACTCCCATCCAAGTAGATCATTGCATGTCAATGGCTCCTCACCCTTCTCCATACCCTTCTCTATATTGTAAAAGAGTCTTCTTAGCCACAATAGAATTAGAATTTCTAGAAATTCAAATTAAGCCAAATAACTAACATAATTAGGAACAACGAAGCGAACACAAAGAAGTTTAATAAACCTTCATATTCTACGCAATCATGTTTCAGTGTTCTCATCTACAACATAAAATTAAGAATAACTACTAACTTCCGCATGCAAAGGAAAATTGGAAGAAAAGAGATAACAACATTGAAGAAGATTGCGTTTACAATGGGAAACATATATCTTACTTATCTAAACAAATAAATTAGTGGCAGCACAAAGAAGGCAGGGAGGACATTACCTGGATAAGGAGGAAGAGTCCGTGAAGCTAGACCGGGTAGTCGGACGAAGAACACTTGGAAGGAGGAGCGCCAGACAAGCAAGCAATATTAGTCGCCGATGGGAGAAGATGATATAGCGCCCCTTTCTAGCGATAAGGATGGCAAAATCGACGATGGATTTTGGGATTTCGACGATGCTTTCGTCTGTGCTGGCAGGAGGTGGAGATGAGAAAAGGGAAAGAAGGGTTGTACAGGGTTTCACATTCCGGTGGGAAGACGAGGAGACGCGAAAAAACCTTAACCTATGTGGTAACCCTAGTTACGCCCTCTTCAAGATTCGCGTGTGTTTAATGCGCTTTAAGATTCGTGCGCAGCTGATAGCCGACCCCTTCCTTTGATTGGAATGAAGGACCCTTCGCAGTCTTTTTTTCTATGGAATTCGCTTTGCGCTAATGGGCTGACTGATGAGTCCAGTCGCAGATCTTTAAACTACAATTCCTGATAATACTAAAACAGTGAATTAACCTGATTTCCACTTTTTTAAAAAATTCATCTGCAAGTAGAATTGCATGTGTAATAAATTTCTGTTTATGATTGACTATTTTAACACAAACATGTTAGACCTGTTGCACATAATATGTAACTTAATTACTTTAACAATAAGTAAAATAATTAACATTTTATAGAACTTAAACTTTATGCTTACAATTGCTTAATTGTTATATTTAACTTAAATGGGTTAAAGAGCTCAAAGTTTAAAATGTTCATAACATATATACTATGCATAATGTGTAATTCAATTATTTTAAGAATGTTTAAAATAATTCTTAAACTTAAAAATTTGTTTATGCAGATAAATAAATTTCTTATTCCCTTTAAAACAAAAATGGCATTAGAAGATAACTTTAAACCTGAAAAATTTAATGGATTTGGTTTTGCCCGATAGCAAGAGCAATTAGAAGCCTGGTTAATTTCACTAGGACTAATTGCTGCCTTAGGGAAAATTCTACCTTTCCCTTCTTCTTCTTCTTCCTCTAAATCACCTAAGGAGATTGAATACCTTTGTAGGTTTCATATCCTCTCTTGTCTAAGTGATAGCCTATATGAAACTTATAGAAAATAGAAAACTGCAAAAGAAATTTGAGATGTACTAGAAGATACCTACCTAAAAGATCTTGAAGGTGCAATAAGATTTACTACATCTGATTTCAACTCCTATATGATGGTTGATCATATTCCTATAAATGATCAAATTCATGTTTTTCAAAACATGATTCATGAAATTCATAGGAATGGAACCATCTTTAGTGGATCCTACCAAATTTCTTGCCTCTTAGACAAACTTCCCCTTTCTTGGTCCAAGTTTGGACAAGATATTAGGAGATCTCAAACTTCTATTTCTCTTAGATTTGTAATTCAATCCATAAGAATTGAAGATCAATATAGAACAAGAGAATTAAATAAAGATGCTCCTAAATCTAAAATCAACATAACTGAAGTTGTTAAGCCAAATCCAAATAATTCCTTCAAACTAAAAAATAAAAGGTTTATCCCTAGAAATAAAAATTTTAAACCTAGTAATAATGCTAATAACAACTACAATAATAAAAATAAAAAATTTCAAACCAAATTTTAAAGGGAATAAGAAATTGAAAGATGGTTAGTTTTGCTTTGTGTGTTGGAAGGACAACCATCTTGCCTCAAATTGTTTCTTTCACAAAACTGAGAACGTTCAAGCTATGAAGAAAGGTTTTAAACCTAAACCTCAAGTCAACATGATTGAGGGTGAACCTTCTACTAGTACAATCAGGTCAATTTCTTTTACTCTTTCTGTCAACTTAGCCTACCATGATTCAGAATGGTGGCTTGACTCAGGAGCTAATGTTCATATTTGCACTAAAAAAGAACATTTTACTTTCTTTCAGGACACAAGTGGAGGAAGAGTAGTAATGGGCAATGGAACATCTATGAATGTGCTAGGACATGAACACATCAACTTGAAGTTCACTTCTGGAAAGACGTTACTTCTCAACAATGTTCTACTAGTTCCAAATGTGAGGAAGAACTTAATTAGTAGATCACTTCTTATACAATTATGTTACAAAATTGTATTAGAAGCAAATAAAGTTGTAATCACCAAAAAGGATAATTTCATTTATAAAGGGTTCATTTCAGAAGGACTCTTCAAAATCAATGTAATTCTTTTTCAAATAAATAAAGTTCCACTTTCTTCATCTGCTATTGTCTTAAATTCTATATTAAATGATATTTGGCATGGTAGACTTGGTCATGTTAATTTTAAATCAATTAATAAAATGATAAATTTAGAACTAATTCCTAAAATGAATTCTAAATTAAATTTAAAATGTGAAGTTTGTGTTAAAAGCTAAGCAACCAAGAAAGCCATTTAAATCAATTAAATCTAGAAATACACAAATTATAGATTTAATTCATAGTGATATTTGTGATTCAACATCAACTCCAACTAGGGGAGGAAATAAACATTTTGTAACTTTTATAGAAGATTTTTCAAGATTTTGTTACACCTACTTAATTAAAACTAAAGATGAAGTTTTAAGTACATTTAAAATTTTCAAAGCTAAAGTTGAAAATCAACAAGATAAAAAAGATTAAAATAATTAGATCAGATAGAGGAGGTGAATATGTTTCTAATGAATTTTCCTTGTTTTGTCAAGAGCATGGTATAAATTCATCAAGTTACACCTCCTTATTCACCTCAATCAAATGGTGTAGTTGAAAGAAAAACTAGAACTCTTCCTTCGAATGTGGGGGTGTCTTGCAAAGGTTAATCTACCTGAACCTAAAAAGAGAAAATTAGGTCCTAAAAACCATAGATGCAATCTTAGTCGGTTACTCCTTAGATAATAACACCTAAAGATTGTTAGTAATTAATTCAGAAATACTTGAAATTTCTAATAATACACTAATTGAATCAAAAGATGCTTCTTTCTTTGAAAACATTTTTCCTTTTAAAAATAAAATTTCATCTTCTATTCAAACAAACTCTAATCAACCTTCAACTTCTTCAACACCTTTAATAACCAATCAAAGTCAACCTTCTGAACTTAGAAGGAGTCCAAGAGTTAGAATTGAAAAGAACTTTGGTGATGACTTGATAACTTATTTAATTGAAGACGCACCAAGTACTTATCAAGATGCTATTAACTCTCCTGTAGCTCCTTTCTGGAAGGAGGCAATTCATAGTGAGATAGAATCAATCTTAAGTAATCATACTTGGATTCTCACTGACTTATCTCCTAGAAACAAACCTTTAGGATGCAAATGGATATTTAAAAAGAAGTTAAGAACTGATGGATCTGTAGAAAAGTATAAGGCACGTTTAGTAGTTCAAGGCTTTGGTCAAAAGGTCGGAATTTACTACTTTGATACTTACGCACCTGTTGCAAGAATAACTACTAGAAGAGTTATACTTGCATTTGCTTCCATCCATAAACTGTTTGTACACCAAGACTAGATGGATGTGAAGACTGCTTTTCTACATGGAGATCTTGAAGAAGAAATTTATCTGAAGCAACCAAAATGATTTATTTCACCTCATAATGAAAATAAGGTTTGCAAACTAGTGAGGTCTTTATATGGACTTAAACAAGCACCTAAACAATGGCATGAAAAATTTGATAAAATAATTCTTTCTTTTGGTTTTCAAATGAATGAATCAGATAATTGCTTATATATTAAAAAGATTAATGAGAATAAATTTATCATCTTATGTCTATATGTAGATGATATTCTCATCTTAGCTCCTAACTTAGATTTAATAACTGAAATTAAATCTTTTAATTCAGATAACTTTGATATGAAAGATTTAGGAGAAGCAGATGTCATTCTAGGAATAAAAATAATAAAATCATCAAATACATTAACTTTATCTCAATCTCATTATACAAATAAAATCATAGAAAATTTGGATTTTCTGAATGCTCTTCTCTTTCTACTACTTATGATCCTAGTGTTCCATTAGAATAGAATAATAGAAAATCTTTAAATCAAGAAAAATATGCTCAGTATATAGAATCACTCTTATACCTTTCAAATAGGACAAGACCTGACATAGCCTATGCAGTATCTAGGTTAAGTAGATATACTAGTAATCCTAGTAAATCTCATTGGAATGCTCTAGATACAGCATTCAGATATCTTGAGGGCACAATTTCATATGGTTTGAAATTTACTGGATTCCCTTCTTTATTAGAAGGTTTCAGTGATGCCAATTGGATATCTGATTCCAATAATATTAAATCTACTTCTGGCTATGTATTCATATTAGGTGGAAGTGCCATCACATGGCAATCTTCTAAACAATATAAATTGCTAGGAGCACCATGGAAGCAGAATTAGTGGCTTTGGATACCACTTATATAGAAGTTGAATGGCTTAAAAACTTAATTTCTTCTCTTCCATTCTCTTATGCTCCTTTAGCTCCTATCTCTGTTCATTGTGATTCACAAGCATCAATAGAATTTTGTAAAAAGAAACTAATAGATACTAAAATGAGTCACCATATAAAAATTAGACAAAAGTCTATTAGATGGCTGGACTCACATGGAGTTGTAGCTCTTTCTTTTGTAAAGACTGAGCACAACATAGCCGATGGCATGACCAAAGCTTGCCCAAGATTATAATCTTGGAAGTATCGATAGGAATGGGGTTAGTCTAAAAATAGGCCTTTCAGCGGTGGGAACCCAACCTCTGTGATAGGAGATCCCTTGAAGGAGGTTCAATGTGGTAATAACAAGCTGATTGATTGGCCAGGAAGCACTTTGAAAAATAAAAAAATTATAAAACACTACGGTGTATAAAAATATTTATGTGATAGAGTTGATGCTCTACACTCCCATTCCTGAGGATACATTTTTGTGCTTCTTATTATAGAGGTAAGGAAAACTTCCCGAAGTGGTTAATCACATTTTTGAACTACTTCCCTTTAACCCAGACTTCAACAAATCCACATACGATACAGGGTTTGTCCGATCACGGGGTTGAACATTTTTGGCCATGCACGTATATCTTCATGAGAGCTTCTGAGGATTGTCCATGTGCTCAGCCACGGTCGTATACGGACTCTCTCATATAGGAAGTTCCCTGCAAGGGATGAGTGTAGAGGCTCATCTCATGGTAATTAACCACTTTGAAAAATTTTCCTTTCCTCTACAATATAAGCACAAATCTATCCTCAGGAATGGGAGTGTAGAGTATCAACTCCATTACATAAAATTTTATACACTATAGTGTTTTATAATTTTATTTTTTAAAGTGCTTATTAGCTAGTCAATCAGCTTGTTATTACCACATTGAACCTCCTTCAAGGGATCTCCTGTCACAGAGGTTGGGTTCCCATCGCTGAAAGACCTATTCACAAATTAATTCCCATTCCTCTTGATACTTCTAGGATCTTTGTCCTAGGCAAGCTATCGGCTATGTTGTGCTCAATCTTTACAAAACAAATATCTACAACTCCATATGAGTCCAGCCATCTAATAGACTTTTGTCTAATTTTTATATGGCGACTCATTTTAGTATTTATTAGTTTCTTTTTACAAAATTCTATTGCTTCTTGTGAATCATAATGAACAGAGATAGGAGCTAAAGGAGCATTAGAGAATGGAAGAGAAGAAATTAAGTTTTTAAGCCACTCAGTTTCTATACAAGTGGTATCCAAAGCCACTAATTCTGCTTCTATGGTGCTCCTAGCAATTATATATTGTTTAGAAGATTTCCATGTGATGGCACTTCCACCTAATATAAACACATAGCCTGAAGTAGATTTAATATCATTGGAATCAGATATCCAATTGGCATCACTGAAACCTTCCAATACAGAAGGGAATTCAGTAAATTTCAAACCATATGAAATTGTGCCCTTAAGATATTCGAATACTCTATCTAGAGCATTCCTATGAGATTTACTAGGATTACTAGTATATCTACTTAACCTAGATACTGCATAGGCTATGCCAGGTCTTGTCCTATTTGAAAGGTATAAGAGTGATCCTATACACTGAGCATATTTTTCTTGATTTAAAGATTTTCCATTATTCTTTTCTAATGGAACACTAGGATCATAAGGAGTATAAAGAGAAGAGCATTCAGAAAATCTAAATTTTCTATGATTTTATTTGCGTAATAAGATTGAGATAAAGTTAATGTATTTGATGATTTTATTATTTTCATTCCTAGAATGACATTTGCTTCTCCTAAATCTTTCATATCAAAGTTATCTGAATTAAAAGATTTAATTTTAGTTATTAAATCTAAGTTAGGAGCTAAGAGGAGAATATCATCTACATATAGACATAAGATGATAAATTTATTCTCATCAATCTTTTTAATATATAAGAAATTATCTGATTCATTTATTTGAAAACCAAAAGAAAGAATTATTTTATCAAATTTTTCATGCCATTGTTTAGGTGCTTGTTTAAGTCCATATAAAGACTTTACTAGTTTGCAAACCTTATTTTCATTATCAGGTGAAATAAATCCTTCTGGTTAGTTCATATAAATTTCTTCTTCAAGATCTCCATGTAGAAAATCAGTCTTCACATCCATCTAGTGCACAAACAGTTTATGGATGGAAGCAAATGCAAGTATAACTCTTATAGTAGTTATTATTGCAACAGGTGCATAAGTATCAAAGTATTAAATTCCAGCCTTTTGACCAAAGCCTTGAACTACTAAACGCGCCTTACACTTTTCTACAGATCCATCAGTTCTTAACATCTTTTTAAATTTCCATTTGCATCCTAACGGTTTGTTTCTAGGAGGTAAGTCAATGAGAATCTAAGTATGATTACTTAAGATTGATTCCATCTCACTATAAATTGCCTCCTTCTAGAAAGGAGCTTCAGGAGAGTTAATAGCATCTTGATAAGTGCTTGGTGCGTCTTCAATTAAATAAGTTATGAAGTCATCACCAAAGTTCTTTTCAATTCTAACTCTTTGACTCCTTCTGGGTTCAGAAGGTTGACTTTGATTGATTATTAAAGGTGTTGAAGAAGTTGAAGGTTGAATAGAGTTTGTTTGAATAGAAGATGAAATTTTATTTTTAAAAGGAAAAATGTTTTCAAAGAAAGAAGCAACTTTTGATTCAATTAGTGTATTATTAGAAATTTCAAGTACTTCTGAATTAATTACTAACAATCTGTAGGTGTTACTATCTAACGAGTAACCAACTAAGATTGCATCTATGGTTTTAGGACCTAATTTTCTCTTTATAGGTTCAGGTAGATTAACCTTTGCAAGGCACCTCCACGTTTGAAGGAAATTAAGCCTTGACTTATAGCCCTTCCAAAGTTCATAAGGTGTGACCTCTTTATCTTTTAAAGTGTTGGGAAACCCCGGGGATATTTTATAATTTTCATAGAGAATACAATACATGCATAGCGGAATAATATCCCCAAAATAGGCCATTCCCAAAAACCTAGTGAAGATCATCTTGCGAGAGGGTCGACATAATGAGATAGTAAGTACCTTAGGAGCAAGATGACACCGATGTCGAGGTAGGCGCCCAAGCGTCTGTCCTCTACAGTCTCACACAAACGGATGCCTCGAGCTCTCTTCTTCCTCGCCCGGTGCTAGCCTCGGGAAGAAGATCTAAGCCTTAGTACACCTTCTTCAAAGCTTGCGCCACCTTTATGGGAAGATATGCCAAAGAGAAGATGAAGGGAGATGTTGCCGCCAAACTTTAACTCCTTTTCTATACTTGCGCCACCTTTAAGGAAGGTGCGCCAAGATGAAGAAAGGGGATGAAGACACCAAGCTTTGTCCCTTCTTGCGCTAAGAGAAGATGGAGGGAAGAAGCTTGCGGCTAGGTTGAAGATGGAAGAGAAGATGCACCAAGTCTCTTGCCCTTGCCCCTTTCACTTGCTCATGCCAATTGAAATTGCTTCAACCCTTACTCTAGCATATACACATGTATATATATAGATAAGGGGGCGGCAAGGCAAGGTATTGGTGCAATATTCATGAAGGGGGAGGCTAGGGTTAAGGGAGGGAGCAATTAGGGTTTGGTGTATGGAAAAACTCCAAGTCTTTACCATAAACACCACCCCTTCTACCATATGCACTTGCCACTTACTAAATAAGTTCTACAAGCCATATGCGCCCCAAGTCTTGCATTAGATACAAGGTTTCCATCAATGGTGAAGGGGGGAGGCGCCTAAAGCTTCCTAATGAAGCAAAGGCGCCAACTTCTCCCCATTATACCCATAGGCGCCAATTGGAGAAGTTTGCTCCCCATTCTACCTTTTTAGCCTATTGTCTCTTCATGACAACTTGTTATTGGGCCTCATTGGGTAATGAACTATCCCAAACTTCATTGCATGGGTTGGTTAAGCAATGGGATCCAATCTAATGCAACCCTAATCCAAATGTGACCAACTATGGTCAAAATCAGGTCAACCTGCCAAAAATGAAGTTTGGCTCTAATAACTCTCTTCCATCTCATCAGGCCCATTGGCACTGATGAAATCTCCCAAATAGATCTGACTTATACAATAACTCGATCATAAGGCTTCCCGATCAATACGAGAACTCGAGTATCAAGGTGTGCGACCCTATAAGTTTCTCTGACGTTGGCAATGCTGACCTAAGCTCACCACAAGCAGTGAGTATCACCTAGCAATACATCGCTGCTACCCAAGTCATCGGAATGGATATTGACGTCGACATCCCCATCATCGCAACTAGGTATAGATACATTATAGTCCCTTTGCCAAACTGATATCCGATTGGACAAGTGTGTCATCACTTGTTTTCACCCAATCACATGGTCATGACTAAATCAAGTTGTCACCTGGGTATGGCCATACACTTTGAGTCATAGAACTATAGAGGAGCTACATGGATATCAAGGTTCCCTCAGGAAGGGGTAAATCCTCTGTCTGTTCATTGACCTTCTCATATGGGTCGTAGCATGCACAATGACAGCCATTATTACCTCCCAACTACGGCGAGGTGTTAGGTTGTATCAAAGCATGTCCCTAACCATATAGAACGGTCAATGACCTCAAGTCAAGGGATCAATGCATCTCCTATCACTTGTAAGGATAACTCATGACACCAAGTCATAGCCTCACAGCAGGTCGGTCCAGTATATCCACCATTGATATACCCATATGTCTGCGTTAGCACCTTGTGCCTAACCAGCCCATATACTAGTCTCACAAGTACCAGAGCTGCGCCATATCCACTCAGGTACATTGACTGGGGATAACTACTTGAGCACAGATCTAATCTGTCTCCAGGGACATTATCATGTAAGTACACAATCGCAGATGTAGATAAACATTGATAATGATAATGTCAGAATGATATATATATCTATGTCAAGTAGTACAAAAGATGGACCGATACTAGGTTTCAGGGCATACACACCAACAATCTCCCACTTGCACTTAGACCTAGAAGTTGAGGAACCTCAACCCCATATCCCTGGCATGACCATCATGCTTTTGCTGTGCTAAAGCCTTAGTCAGTGGGTCTGCCAGATTGTTCTCTGTGTCAACTCTGCTAATCTTGACATCACCTCGATCAATAATCTCTCTGATTAGGAGAAATCTTCTGAGTATATGTTTGGACCTTTGATGAGACCTTCGTTCCTTGGCTTGTGCATTTGCCCCATTGTTGTCATAGTAGAGCTCAGTGGGATCCACTGCACTTGGAACCACCTAAAGTTCAGAAATGAACTTCCTCATCCAAACAGCTTCTTTGGCTACCTCAGAAGCGGCCATATACTCAGCCTCGGTTATAGAATCAGCTATGGTGGATTGCTTGAAGCTCTTCCTGTATACAGCACCTTCATTCATCTTGAACACATAGCCGGCCTACGATCTGAAGTCGTCAGGGTCAGACTAGAATGACGCATCAGTGTAGCCTTGAACACTAAGCTCTTCCTGTCCCCCATAGACCAAGAACAGATCCTTAGTTCTTCTTAGATACTTAAGGATGTTCTTTACAGCCACTCAATGCTGCAGACCTGGATTGGATTGGTATCGGCTGGTTATGCTCACAGCATAAGCCACATCCGGTCTAGTACACAACATTGCATACATGATTGATCCCACTGCCGAAGCATAGGGCACTCGACTCATGTCATCCCTCTCAGCCTGTGTGGTGGGACACTAGCTCTTTGCGAGAGTAAAGGCCATATCTCACTGGAAGGTACTCCTTCTTGGATTGCTCTAAGTTGAACCTTTCTAAGATCTTATCAATGTAGGTACCCTGACTAAGGGCCAGGAGCCTCTTGGATCTATCCCGGTAGATCATCACGCCTAGGATATAGGTGGCCTCCCCTAAGTCCTTCATCTCGAAGCACTTCCCCAACAATGTCTTCACAGACTGAAGACTAGGGATGTCATTTCCGATGAGCAGTATGTCATCGACATACAAGACCAGAAAAGTCACTTCATCAAATCAAAGATTTCAACTTCGAGATGCTTGCTTTAATCCATAAATGGATTTCTTTAGCTTGCAGAATTTATTAGCATCTACAGGATGGATGAAACCATCAGGTTGTGTCATATACACATCCTCTGTCAGCCTCCCTTTAAGGAACGCTGTCTTAACATCCATCTGCGATATCTCATAGTCATGATATGCAGCTATAGCAAGCATAATCCGAATGGATTTGATCATGGCAACAGGCGAGAAGGTTTCATCATAGTCCATCCCGTGGACTTGTTTGAATCCTTTAGCCACTAGTCTACCCTTATAGGTAACTGTGTTGCCATCCATGTTAGTCTTCCTTTTGAAGACCCATTTACACCCTGTGGGTTTTACCCCATCAGGCACCTCAATCAAATCCCATACTTGGTTAGCTAATATGGAATCCATCTCGGATCGCATGGCCTCAAGCCATCTCTCGGAGTCCGATCCACTGACTGTCTCATCATAAGCCCTAGGTTCATCCTCAATGATGAAGATCTCATCGTGTTGGATCGGTAACGACCCATACCTCTCAGGTGCACAACGAATTCTCCCATACCTACGTGGGACCTGTGTCTTAGCCTCAGGCTACCTAGCAACCGGTGCAGGTGGCTCAGGTTCCATCTTTGTGTCTTGTGGTTGCACTTGGACCTCGTCCAAGTCAAACTTCCTCCCACTGACTTCTTTCATGAGAAATTCTTTCTCTAGAAAGACAATACCCCGAGCAACAAAAACTTTGTTCTCGGTGGGAACATAGAAGTAGTATCTTTTAGTTTCCTTAGGATACCCCACAAATACACATTTATCATATCTAGGTTGTAGCTTGCTAGAATCCTGATGTTTGACATAAGCCTCACATCCCCAGATCCTGATAAATGAGAGGTTAGGGCGTCTCCCACTCCATACCTCGTTTGGTATCTTAGAGACACTCTTTGATGGAACGTTATTTAGTATTAGAGAAATTGTCTCAAGTGCAAAACCCCATAATGAGGGTGGTAGAGTTGCATGATTCATCATAGATCGAACCATGTCTAACAAAGTTCGATTTCTCCTTTCAGAGACACCATTCCATTGAGGTGTTCTAGGAGGAGTGAGTTGGGATAGAATCTCACACTCTCTCAGATAGTCAAAGAACTCACCACTCAGCTACTCTCCACCACAATCTGATTGAGGAATTTTAATGGATCTTCCAAGTTAGTTCTCTACTTCATTTTTGAACTCCTTGAATTTTTCAAAGGATTCAGACTTATGTCTCATCAGATAGACATAACCACATCTACTGAAGTTATAAGTAAATGTGATGAAGTAGTTGTACCCTCCTCTGGCTTGTTTACTGAATGGCCCACACACATCACTATGTATAAGATCCAATAAACCTCCTGCCCTCTCACCGATTTTGGCGAATGGTGCCTTTGTCATCTTCCCTAATAAACAAGGCTCACAAGTATCAAATTCCTCCAAGGAACTTGAATCTAACAACCCATTTGCATGGAGCTGTTGGATGTGATTCTTGTTTATATGGGCTAATCGACAATGCCATAGGAAAGCACCAACTGAACCACCTAGTTTAATCCTTTTGTTATTTATGTTACAAATAGAACTATCCATGTCCAAGACATACAACCCATTGCACAAAGTACCCTTTCCATAAAACATGTTTTCAAATGAGAAAGAACAAGAGTTCTCCTTTATTTCAAACTTAAATCCTTTCTTTGCCAAGCAAGGAATGGATACAATATTTTTAGTAAATGAAGGTACATAATAGCAATGATCTAGTTCTAATAGAAGTCTAGAAGGCAGGGAGAGAGTCAAAAGTCCTACAGCAACAACAGCAACTTGTGCCCCGTTTCCAACCTGTAGGTCAATCTCTCTAGGCCGCACCGATCTACTTTTCTTGAGCCCCTGCATATTTGTACAAATATGAGCTCCACATGCGGTATCCAATACCCATGACAAAGAAATAGAAAGGTTGACTTTAGTAACATAAATACCTGAGCTAGAAGCTAAGGCCAAGCCTTTCTTCTCCTCATTCTGAAGTTGCTTGCAGTCCCTCCTCTAGTGACCTTGCTCGCCATAGTGGAAGCACCTCTGTTCCTTTGAATTCTTTGCCTTTTTCTACAGTGCCTTGGTAGGACCTTTGGCACTGCCCTTAGCACGTTCCTTACCCTTATTCTTCATCTTCTTGGTCGCAAGGACCAAAAGAACAGAATTGGGTTTGGTCTTACCCATCTCACGCTCGGCTATTTGGAGCATATTCAGTAGTTACTCCCTTGTGCAATTAATCTGGTTCATGTTAAAGTTTATGATAAACAGACTGAAGCTAGGGGGCAGGGACTGCAGAATAAGATCCACAACCAGCTCATTATCTATGGTGTGTCCCAATCTCTTGAGATGATCCACATTCCCAATCAGCTTGAGAACGTGGGGTCTCACTAGTGCACCCTCAAATAACTTGCACCGAAATATTGTTTTGGCTGTGTCATATCTCTTAGTTCTAGCCTGAGCCTCGAACATCTGTTTCAAATTAGTGATCATTTGAAAAGCATTCTGCTCCTCATATTGCACCAGAAGTTCAGGTGCCATAGTGGCTAGCATGAGACAAGCAACCTCCAAAGAGTCATCCTGATGCTTTCTAAAAGCATCCCTGGCTGCCGTCCAGGCATTAGGTGCAGGAGCCGTAGGAAGAGGCTGTTCGAGGACATACAGCTTCTTCTTGAGCTTGAGAGCTATCCTCAAGTTCCAATGTCAGTCCATAAAGTTGGCGCCAACTTCTCCCCATTATACCCATAGACGCCAATGGGAGAAGTTTTCTCCCCTTTATACCCTTTTAGCCTATTATCTCTTCATGACAACTTATTATTGGGCCTCATTGGGTAATGAGCTAGCCCAAACTTCATTACATAGGTTGATTAAGCAATTGGATTCAATCCAATGCAACCCTAATCCAAATGTGACCAACCATGGTCAAAATCGAGTCAACCTGCCAAAAATAAAGTTTGGCTCCAATAACTCTCTTCCATCTCATTAGGCCCATTGGCGCTGATGAAATCTCCCAAATAGATCTGAGTTATCCAATAACTCGATCATAAGGCTTCCTGATCAATACGAGAACTTGAGTATCAAGGTGTGTGACCTTGTAGGTTCCTCTGACGTTGGCAGTGCTGACCTAAGTCACCACAAGCAGTGAGTGGCACCTAGCAGTGCATCGCTGCTACCCAAGTCATCGGAATGGATATCGACCTCGACATCCCCATCATCACAACTAGGTCCCTTTGCCAAACTGATATCTGATTGGACAAGTGTGTCATCACTTATTTTCACCTAATCACATGGTCATGACTAAATCAGGTTGTCACCTAGGTATAGCCATACACTTTTAGTCATAGAACCATAGAGGAGCTCCATGGATATCAACCTTCCCTCAGGAAGGGGCAAATCCTTTGTCTGTCCATTGACCTTCTCATATGGGTCATGGCATGCTCAATGACTACCGTTATTACCTCCCAACTATGGCGAGGTGTTAGGTTGTATCAAAGCATGTCCCTAACCATATAAAACGGCCAATGACCTCAAGTCAAGCGATCAATGCATCTCCTGTCACTTGTGAGGATAACTCATGACACCAAGTCATAGCCTCACAGCGGGTCGGTCCAGTATATCCACCACTGATATACCCATATGTCTACGTTAACACCTCGTGCCTAACCAGCCCATATACCTGTCTCACAAGTACCAGAGCTATCCCATATCCACTCAGGTACATTAACTGGGGATAACTATTTGAGCACAGATCCAATCTGTCTCTAGGGATATTATCATGTAAGTACACAATCGCAGATGTAGACAAACATAGATAATGACAATGCCAAAATGATATATATATCTATGTCAAGTAGTACAAAAGATAGACCAATACTAGGTCTCAGGGCATACACACCAACATAAAGGGATTCTATTAAGAATGAAGCATGAGGACAATAATGCTTCTCTCCAAAGATTTTGAAGTACCCCAAAACTTAACATCATGGAGTTAATCATGTCTAGAAGAGTTCTATTTTTTCTTTCAACTACACCATTTGATTGAGGTGAATAAGGAGGTGTAACTTGATGAATTTATACTATGCTCTTGACAAAACAAGACAAATTCATTAGAAACATATTCACCTCCTCTATCTAATCTAATTATTTTAATCTTTTTTATCTTGTTGATTTTCGACTTTAGCTTTGAAAATTTTAAATGTACTTAAAACTTCATCTTTAGTTTTAATTAAGTAGGTGTAACAAAATCTTGAAAAGTCATCTATAAAAGTTACAAAATGTTTATTTCCTCCCCTAGTTGGAGTTGATGTTGAATCACAAATATCACTATGAATTAAATCTATAATTTGTGTATTTCTAGATTTAATTGATTTAAATGGCTTTCTTGGTTGCTTAGCTTTTAACACAAACTTCACATTTTAAATTTAATTTAGAATTCATTTTAGGAATTAGTTCTAAATTTATCATATTATTAATTGATTTAAAATTAACATGACCAAGTCTACCATGCCAAATATCATTTAATATAGAATTTAAGACAATAGCATATGAAGAAAGTGGAACTTTATTTATTTGAAAAAGAATTACATTGATTTTGAAGAGTCCTTCTGAAATGAACCCTTTATAAATGAAATTATCCTTTTTGGTGATTACAACTTTATTTGCTTCTAATACAATTTTGTAACATAATTGTACAAGAAGTGATCTACTAATTAAGTTCTTCCTCACATCTGGAACTAGTAGATCATTGTTGAGAAGTAACGTCTTTCCAGAAGTGAACTTCAAGTTGACGTTGTCATGTCCTAGCACATTCACAAATGTTCCATTGTCCATTATTACACTTCCTCCACTGTGCCCTGAAAGGAAGTAAAATATTCTTTTTTAGTGCAAATATGAACATTAGCTCCTATGTCAAGCTGCCATTCTGAATCATGGTAGGCTAAGTTGACAGGAGTAAAAGAAGTTGACTTGATTGTACTAGTAGAAGGTTCACCCTCAATCATGTTAACTTGAGGTTTAGGTTTAAAACCTTTCTTCTTAGCTTGAATGTTCTCAGTTTTACGAAGGAAATAATTTGAGGCGAGATGGTTGTCCTTCCCACACACAAAGCAAAACTAGTCATTTTTCAATTTCTTATTCCCTTAAAAATTTAGTTTGAAATTTTTTATTTTTATTATTTGAGTTGTTATTAGCATTATTCCTAGGTTTAAAATTTTTTATTTCTTGGGATAAACCTTTTATTTTTTAGTTTGAAGAAATTATTTGGATTTGGCTTAGCAACTTCAGTTATGTTGATTTTAGATTTAGGAGCATCTTTAATTAATTCTCTTGTTCTATATTGATCTTCAATTCCTATGGATTGAATTACAGATCTAAGAGAAATAGAAGTTTGAGATCTCCTAATATCTTGTCCAAACTTGGACCAAGAAGGGGGAAGTTCATCTATGAGGCAAGAAATTTGGTAGGATTCACTAAAGATGGTTCCATTTCTATGAATTTCATGAATCATGTTTTGAAAAACGCAAATTTGATCATTTATAGGAATATGATCAACCATCATATAGGAGTTGATTTTGGGATGTTGGATTGAAGTAAGAATATCTTGATCATTGTTTGTGTGATTAAATCCAAGCCGTTGGATTGAAATTAAAAGATCTGGATGATTGTTTCTGTGATCAAATCCAAGCCATTGGATTTAGATCATCAGATCAAATCTGAGCCATCAATGTTAAATTTAATCCAGGCCATTGGATCTTGGGTGATCAAATTTGAGCCGCTAAGTTTGAATTTTAATCCAAGCCGTTGTATCAGTTGTTGGGCAAAATTGGATCATTGGATCCGGTGGAGATTTTTATTTTTGTTTCTGTGACGAACGCTTCCGTCGTCTGACGTCGTCAGTCATCTGGACGTTCACCTACAATGGATGAGGGCCCCTTGTATTGCACCAGAGTGGTGGCTGGAGTTCAGCGCCGGCTGGCAATGAGTCGACGTCGAACGAAACTTCAAATGAGTGATTTTCGTCCGAAACGGGGTCGCCGGAAAAGCTTTTGTTTTCGGCGATCCAGACGCGAGATGGATAGATCCTTCTAGGCATAGGTTCGAATGTCTAAAGAGAAGGCGTGGCCGGAGTTTCGACTTGATCCGATAGTTAGATGAAGTGTTTGTCAAGAGAATCGGAAGCATCCGTGATGTAGGGACTATAAGAGGGTTGGTCCTTAATGTCGTCCTCTACGGTGTTTACACAATGCACAGAAATCGTGAGAGGGTCTTGAGACGAGGGAAGTCAAATCGCTCGAAAAGTATAGCAAGAAACACGGGAAATCGGCGCAAATTCGTTTTGCGGCAATACCAATGCGAGAGAAATCCAACGGCACCCAAAATTACTAAAATTCATTCACTAACCTCTAGAGCAATTTTAAGCAAAGCACGAGCAGGGACTGCGGATCGCAGGGTCAGCTTGCGCGCCTATGCACCTGCGATCAAACCAACAAACATGGAAACCTTCCACGACTCCGATACTCGGATGCTCGTGGGTGAGAGGGCGAGCGAAAAAATATAACTCAGAAAGAATGTGTAGAAACAGGCGAACCTGACCCACCCGGAACGGTGGGATTTACTCTTCGAAAAGTAGGAAACACTTCGAGTCGAGACACCAGTCGCCGACTCTTACAAACTCTGAAGACGAGGCTACTTCATCTTCCACATGAGCTAGAGGCACACTCGCTCACCAGGAGAACTCTACCTCTAAGAGAACTAAGGGAGAATGCTGGCCAGCCCTCTCTTTTATAAGATAAGGAGGGGTAAACAAGACAAAAGGGCAGCATCTCAACAACTAACAACCAAAAAGTGGTCAAGCTACCACAAAAGATAAAACAGAATAAAATCCTACCAACTACCATCTACTCCTACAGGGGTGCAGGTCCTTTGGTTCTTCAGCGTACGAGGTGGTTGCGACAACGGTTAGACGCGCTCGGAGTACATCGCGACAAAGTAGCAGAATTTTGAAGTACTGGACTGCGTAACGATCGTCGCGGCCTTTTCTTGGGCCGTGTTGCTGATGTAGTTGTGAGGCACTTCGGGGATTGGCTTGTAGCGTCCTTGGGCCGGTTCACTTCGGTGTGGATGGAGAGTGGGCTGATCACACCCACAAAGCGGTCCGGTGGGTGAGATGGGCATTGGGATCGCCGGATAACTACCTTGTTGGGCTCCTTTGGGTCTTTATGAGGTGAAGCAACATGGTAGGGTGGGTTGTACACGTCGAAATGCGGTCGTCGGGGCTGTTCTGCGGCTTCGGGTAGCTGTCTGCAGGACCCACGAGGTGTGGCTTTCGTCGCTGGTTGACCCGAGGAACATTCTGTGGGATTTCTGACTTGTGCCTGTGGATCTTCAGGAAGTTGTCCGCAGAACTCTCGGGGTGAGGTTTTCATCACTAGGTGACCCGAGGAACTTTCTATGGAAAACATGATTTGTGCCTGGGAACCTTCACGTAGTTGTCTGCGGGACACTCGGGGCGAGGTTTTCGTCGCTGGGTACCCCGAGGAATTTTCTGTGGAAATTCTGACTTGTGCATGTGAATCTTCAGGAAGTTGTTTGCAGGACTCTCAGGGCGAGGTTTCCGTCGCTGGGTGCCCCGAGAAACTTTCTGTGGAAAACTTGACTTGGGCGTGTGAAGTATCCAGTAGTTGTCCGCAGGACTCACGGGGCGTGGCTTCCGTCACTGGATACCCCGTGGAACTTTCTATAGAAAATTTTTGGGGCACCATTGGGGCTAGATTTTCCCTTCCTTCATGCGGTATGCTCCTGCATCAGCCCGCAACTGGAAGAGGAGCAAGGATTGCCGGAAAATTATTCGATTCTGGCGATCTGGCCGTCGGATGGCCTGATCCTCTTGCCTGTTAGTACGTATACTCGAGGAGAGGGTGTGGATGAAATTTCAACTTGATCAGACCACCGGATGTTGGGATGCGATGGAAAGTTTTGTTTCATTTTTTTTTTTTCAAGCAACGGGCCGTCAGGGAACAACTCTGGCGTTGAATTCATCGACAGTTTCAACGATTTCTGTCGAGGACGAGTCCTGGAAGATGCATTCGGTGGGAGACTACACCAAGGCTCAGCAACAATGGTCTCAGCGGAGCAAGGCTCAGCGACAGTGGAAATCTCGGTGGCGGAAAAGAGCTTTCATCGATGAAGCTGGAAGCAAATTTCCGTCGAATGGGATGTTGCTGATACGGTCATTTTTTTTTTTGTTTACCGATGATGTAGCGGAGCAAATGAATTCCTTAGCAGAAATCTGGACTAAAATTTCACCATCCCTCCATCGATGATTTTCCATCGAAACCCTTTCTACCAGAAACTATTCCATCCGCAGCCATGATTTTCTTTTTTTTTTTTTTTTTTTGCTTCATGCAATTTCCAGCTGTGACAGTAGCAACTTTCCTTTTTTTTTTTCAAATTTACGGCCGATAGCAGTTCATCTCTTTCCTTTTTTTTTTGCTTATTAAATTTCAAACCATCTTTCAAGCAGCCTCTTTTCTTTTTGCATACTTCCCAGCAATGGTTTCTTCGCTACAAAGTCCTTAAACACCAGTTTGTCCACCAAGATTGGATTGTTGGGTTTTTTCTACAAGAGTCTTTAGTAAGGTTTCTTCGCTATGACTGAGTTTGAATTTTTCCACAAAAATCCTTAATGGAATTTTGGCTAAGATTGAATCTCTAATCTTCTAGAATGTCCTTATTTGAGAAAGAGTGAGAGGGAAAAAGAGATAAGATAAATATATCTGCCTCCTTTGTAGCTGAGACCTCCTCATTTCTTCTAAGAACTTAAAAAAAATCTCCTCGTAAGCTCTCGTCGCTACCCAAAACAAGGGTTTTTTGTCAAATAGGTGAATCCCTCTTTGATTTCCTTTCCTCCTTTTTATATATTTTTTTTCCTTGCTATTTTTGATAGAAGCATGCGACCACCTTCTCCTGTAATTTTTTTTTTCACGTTCCAAGGTTCCCTCGTTCTTTGCTATTTTATTTTTTATTATTTTTTATGTTCCACGATGCACATCATGGCTCCTATTTTATTATTTTATTATTTTTTTTCTTTCCACATTTGTATCCCTTCAAAAATAGATGATTTTTGCCTTCGAAAACTACACACTCTCTTTTTTTTTCACCCAAAATATTTTATTATTATTATTATTATTGGTCACGTTGGAAAACTTCCCACAATCTCTCTTTTTTTTTCTTCTCTTTTTTTTATGTGTTGCCATGGTCGCATGTCATGGCACATTTTTCTCTTTCTTTTTATTATTTTTTTATTTATGTGCATGGCTGGACATTGCTATAAAAATAGCATGTGGAGCCATTTTTTTTGTTCACATGTTTAGAGTAAGTCTTTGGCAATTTTGCTTGCACCCAAATTTTTTCTCTCTTTTTTTTGTTACGCCGTTGTGATCAAATTAACTAATTAATTAATTAATTAATAACTAACTAATTGAAAAGTAGAAGTTGAAAAAGCTATTAACCAAATGTCTTATAAATTTTGATAATACAGCATAGTATAATACAACATAGTTATAAAGCTATTAATAATAGGGCCAAACTAGTTCTTAGTGACAAGACAACAAAAGTGGTCAACCATCTTGCCACATCAACTAAATGACATTTATTCAACTTCCACCTCAGCACCAACGGTTTGAAGCACAAGGCATGAGGTGGGTGACAACCCAACAAAGAGACTTCAATGTGCTCAACCATCCACCTCCCCATGAAGCCAATAAGAGAAGACCCTCGGGCGGTTAAGTAAAAGCCATATTAACTCACCTACATGCCAGCCAATAAGAAGCAAGCATGCTGCTCATCTTTCAAAAAAAAAAATAGAAAACTCAGCCAAGAGCATGCAAAAAGAATTCTAGCCAAAAGAAAATCCAACCATCAGGGATTCAAAGACCTTCACTTATACCATCGATCTTATAAAATGTTCAGGGGAAAGAAAGTCATAAAACTTACTGCCGTTTCTTTGGAGAGAAAATAAGAGGGGAGGGAAAAAAAAATTTTCTCTCTCGTTTCTTTGGAAAGAATAAGATGAGAGGATAGAAAAGAGGAGAGAAAAAAATTTATCTTTTTCTCTCGAAAGTTTTCTCTCTAAATTAGGGAGGAAACCAGAATGACTCGTCACTCCCTCACGAAACCTCTCATCTCACACTCTCTTGCTCTCGTTCTCCCGAGCTTTCTCCCTCCTGTCTCTACTCCTTGCTCACTACGCTTGCTCGTGCCAGTCACCCCTTTGTAGTGTCGTCCATCAAGCGCTGTATTATATTTTATCAAATATATATTTGATAAACTCTTATGGGTGAATTATGAATGTATTTAAATCTAATATATATTACATTTTGTCAATATAATTTTTTTATCTATCTTTTTTAAGTAATAAAACTTTTTTTTCTATTTTCATTCCCTCTAAAGAAATAGAAGGTTTGAAAAAAAAAAACTATTTTCTTTTCACCCTGTCTTTCTCTTCCCTCTACTTTTTCTTTTCTTCTTTATTTTTTTTCCTTCCAAAGAAATAGGCTGTTAGAGAGCATTGAGGGAGAATGGTTTTAAGAAGCTTATACTTGGGCATTCCATCATAGTGCATCTTCAAAGAAAATTATGAAAACTGGCAAAGTGTTGAAGTGTTTCTTGTGATCGAAACTTCCATCTCTTTTCTTCTCCTAGCTAGCTTCCTTCCTTTCCTTCACACCATCTCTTCTTCAAGAAGGCTTCTTCTTGAGCGAATGAATATCTTGTAAGAAGAACTTAGAAGCTTGGTGGACTTGGAGCAAGGAACACCGGCTGCCCTTTGAAGACTTGAGCAGACCACCTAAGGACTCTTGTAAACATATGTTATTGTAGATAATTTAAACACCCTTAATAGCCTCATTGACAAGATACACGGGAGCAAGGACAAAGAAAGGGGTTTGGCCCCTTCCTTAAAGGGGCCATAGGTGACCTTGTTCTAAACTCTTTCTTCGTTTATTTACATGTTTCTAGAGTTGGTAGTTTGTTGCTAGTTGCTTAGATTATTTTGCTCGCTAACATATTATCGACTTGAGTCTGAGTCTCTTACCCTATGAAGATCCAACACTTAAAGGCAGCCCTTTATCACTAACAGCCTGTTTACTAGGAGAGATGGGAGGGTGGAAGGGATGAATTTATGAAAAATCTCTTGTTTACCAGAAGGATGGATCTAAAAGAAGGGATTAATGGGCGGATGGATATGGGAAAAATCCCTCCTTTCAGATCTACCCAAATTGGGTGGATAAATGCGTGATGCTCTCGTCCCATTGCTAGCCGCTCGCATCCCCGCTGAGCCAGCACTTCACCTACGTGAGGTCGCTTCCAGTGTCGAGCACCAACAGGAAGGGCTGCGCCAACATGCCGAGGAGGAACCGCGCAAAGTATTGCCCCGTCTAGGTGAACGCCCCCCGAGTTAAGATGCATCTCGAATAACTCCCCCACAGCCTGTGCCGACACTATGGGAGCAGATCCATTGTCGAACACGTCGCAGGTGCGCTAGCGGATCACCTATTGGTGGAGGTGGTCCTTGCGATGGAGTTCCCATCCGCGGTCGAGCGGTGCAGCGGGGGCAGGATGGCGACGCAGCTTGAGCAATAGGGCTCTTGGGCGCACTCTTCCGCCACTAGAGGATCAGGAGGAGGATGCAGAGGAGATGCTGTGGCGGCGTAGGGAGACAGCGGCGACGTCAGCGTCAGCGGCGAGGAGTTCGTCGGTCACCACCCATTGCTTGGACATGTGTTTAATATTCACTTCCTTCACAAAATCCCTTCCACCATAAATCCTGTCCACTCTAGTAAACAGAGCCTTAGGGAGATTCATTAGAAGGATTTTGTTAAATCATAAATAAAAGGGGAGGTTTGATTTTACAATTGTTGTCTTTAACAGCAAGTCTAGCAATATTAGAGTGTTAGTCATTCAAGTTAGGTGTAACAAAATCTCTTTGTGATCAATGATTAATGTTTTCTATAATTGTTTCCTATATAGGTTTTGAAAATTTTAATTTTCTATGTAATCTACAAATTCGTTCTATCTCAGGGTCTAAGTACAAAAGTGGTCATAAACTAAAACTTCTTAGCATAAATTAGTAGATATAAGCAAATTAAAAATTTTCAAGTGCAATTGAGAATCTCAGGATAGCAAAAAAAAAAACAAATATAATAATAACAATATGTTTTGATCGAATAGCCTTGATTGAATTATGTATTAATTTGGATCTGTTTGGCACATTGGAGAGTCCATATCAAGTAGGATCAAAGTTAATTGAATGGACAATTCATATCAATTGATATGTAACAAGAATGGGGCTAAACACCTATTCTAAGTGATCTAGATAAGCTAATTGGGTTTTAGGCTTAATAGAGAGTAAGTAATGGTGGCATATGGTGCCTAGAGTGGGGTGCCAGCACTACCTGGATAAGCAGCCAAATGTATGAAACTATGCATTCAATTGTTGCATTGGGCTTTAAACCCAAGAAAGGGCAAATATGTGCCAATATGGTAGGCACATGTCTAGGCTCATTCACACTAGAAGTGGCCAACGGGCCAGGCCGGCCCGCGGCCCGCACGGCCTGGCATGACATGGGCCGGGCACGGCACAGCACGTTGACCAAGTCAATGTGCTGCGGACGGCCCGTGACCTGACTCGTGTCGTGCTGGGCCGAAGGATCGCAGCCCGTGGGCCGGGCCGGGCACTGCCCGCAAGCATGCTGGGCCAGGCACGGCACAGACCCATGCCAGGCACAGCACGGGGGCTGGGCCAGGCACGGCACGGGGTATGGGCGGTTTCCTATGATAAATTCGAATTCAAACATGGATTTTTACGTAAATGCCCTCATAACGGTTATAAAAATTTTAAAGTTTGGGATATAATGGTCTTTATGGTATAAAATTACCATTTTAGCCCCTTTTAATAATTAAAAATAGAGGATAAATATGTAAATTTACACTCAATTCATCCCTATAAATTGACCCCCCAACCCTCTCATTTCTTCACACAAGTTTCTAACTAGATTTAGAATAATTTCTCATTCTCTCTTAATACTCTCTTAATCTCTTTTCTAAGTCTTGAGTTTCAATTAGTTTCTTAATTGAACTCAAATTTAAGTCTCTTTCTAGCCATCAAGATTTCAAAGCTCCCTCAGTTTAGTCACGTGGAGAAGATCAAGTAAGTATTAAATTAATTTACTTTTATAATATAATTGTTGTTCAATTTAAATTATTCTAATTTATATTTTTTGTAATTATGTTTAAGTTGAAGTTGTTGAAAGCTGAAACCTCAACTTCTTAGTTCTTTTTAAGAGATCTTCAATCACGTGATAAGGTAATTTTTAAATATATAATTTATTATTAGTAAGTATTTAATCTTATTTTATAAATTTATTTAGCCAATTTTTAATATTATATGTTTCTTTTTCTTAGCACCTCAAGGGTTGTCGACAGGAAAAAAACCGCCCATGTCAGCCATCGAATTAATGGCTGGATTTAACAATGCATGGGATCTTTTGCCATGGGAGCTTGAGGCATTAGAAAATGAGCAAATGGGAACAAATGACCCGTTTTGCCACCCGATCACGATGCTAACCCACTGCCCTACGACCCAAATCAACAATAGCAAGATCATAATGAACCTACTAATACTATGCAGGGAGAGGAGAGATGCAGTGCAAACCCCTCACGATTCTACTATGTCGGGCTCAAGAAAACGCACGAGCGATGTTTGGAAGAGCTTTGATGTGGTGATAATTAACAGCGAAGAAAGAGCCAGTTGCAAGAAGTGCAGAAAAGTAATGATTTGCAAATCATCGGGTGGAACTAGTCATTTGGCTCATCACATCAAAGGTCATCAAACTCAAATCGATCGTGCACAGGCTACTCTCAACTTTTCCTCTAGTTCTTTTAAAGTTTTTAATTATTCTACTGAAGTTCATAGAAAAGAATTAGCTAAATTTATTATTTGGGATGAACAACCATTTTCTTTAGTAGAAAATTATAAATTTAAAAAATTTATATATAAATCACTACAACCTAAATATAAAAAAAAGTAAATAGACAAACCATGCGTAGAGATGCTATAAAAAATTTTTCTGAGTATAAAACTAATCTTTTACAAACTTTAATTATATTAACTTCTTGTATTTCTTTAACATCTGATATTTGGACTAGTAATCATTCCGATCATTCATACATGTGTATTACGGCACATTGGATAGATAGTGATTTTCTTTTACAAAAAAGAATTATTGCATTTAAAATTTTTGAATATCCTCATATTGCAAATGCTATAGTTAGACAATTTCATAGCATTTTATATTCATATAATATAATTAATAAAATTTTTTCAATTAGTTTTGATAATGCAAGTAATAATGATAGTGCAATTGATAAATTAAAAAGAATGTTAAATCCAATATTTAATGGTGTTTTTTTTTTCGTATACGATGTGCATGTCATATTCTTAACTTATGTGTTCAAGATGGAATAAGAGAAGTAGATGAATATGTAAAATTAAGAAATGTTGTTAGATTTGTTACTTCTTCTACTTCTAGAAATCAAGATTTTAGACAAATATGTAAATCTTATGGTTTATCATATAAAAAATTTAAACTTGATGTTAAAACAAGATGGAATTCTACTTATGATATGCTAACAATATGTTTTTCATTTAAGGACCCTCTTACATTATTTTATAATGAAAGAATGTCTGATGGAAATATTGAAGAAAAAGATTGGTAAAAGGCAAAGTTATTACATAATATTTTAGAAATTTTTTGTAATGCTAACACTAATTTATCTAGTGTTTATTATCCTACATCATATTTAATTTTAGAACATTTAGTTTTAATTAGTGAAATTTTTTCCTAATATAAAAATGATGAAAATGTTTTTCAAGTAATTTAAAAAATGAAAACAAAATTTAAAAAATATTAGAAAAATATATCTCTTTTATATTGATTAGCTTCAATTATGGATCCTAGATTAAAATTAGAAGGTGTTCATACTTTATTAGATGAATATTATAAAAATATGGAACTTGAATCGGTAGATGAGAAAAAAAAAAATAAAGTTTCTACCTTATTAAATGAAATGTATAATGTTTATAATTTAAAATTTGAAAATCTAATGAATTCAATACTCCCTCAAACTAATGTATCTACTAGTAGTAAAAATATTACAGGAAGAATAAGCTCAATTTTAAATAGAAAAGGAATATCAACAAGTAATCTAGTAATTTTAATGAATTAATATTTTTTTTAGAAAATAATCATACATCTTTACTTACAGAAGAACAAATTGATAATTTTGATATTTTATCATGGTGGAGATCACAAGGAAAATCATATCCTGTGGTTTCTGCTATGACACGTGATCTACTAACTCCTCCGGTGTCCACAGTAGCATCGGAGTCTTGTTTTAGTGCAGGCGGTTGGGTGCTAGACGAGAAGCGAAGCCGAATGAATGAAGAAAGCGTCGAAATGTGCATTTGTCTTAAAGATTGGCTAGATGCTGAAGATCATCTTCAAGATAAATGAGGTCATTCAACTTCGTCAGATGATGATGAACAAAGTCTTGAAAGTGCAAGCGGAAGCAACAATGGATAAACGTTATAAAAAATAGTTATAAAAAGAGTTGTTACGTAGACCTGATTCCTCCTTTGAGTGGGGTACGTAGGCAGCCTGTAACAGGTTCGGTCTAAAATATATAATATTTTAATATTTTTTCAAAAATTTGTGCAACATATATAATGCTCAATTTCTCAATTTATTAATTTTTTTCATATTTTATATATTTTAATTAATTAATAATTTACTTATTTTTTTAATTAATTTTTATATTATTTTTAAATTCGGCCCGCAGGCCAAATTCGGGTCGGGTCAGGCACGGCCCGCATGTCGAATACTGACTCGTTGGGTCGGATTAAACCCACATGCCGAATCCAGCCCGCGGGCCGGTTTCAGCCTGTGTGCCAGATCCGGCACACGGGCCGCACGTGGGCCGAATCTGGGCCTTGTGAATGCTTGAGCCGTGCCTAGGCTGGCATGACTAATCGTGTCGGCCCCAGAGTTTTTTCCACCGTGCCGGGCCCGGCACGGTACGATTGTAAACGGGCCGTGCCAGGCACGACCTGCCGGGAGCCGGGCCGAGGTGGGCCCATGCTCGGGCTGACCCAAGCACGGCTCATGGCCACCTCTAATTCACACTAGTGACCACCACATTGGGCAGTGTGCCAGCTCTCGAATATGCCTTGAGTAGCTTAGGTAGGAGAAGATAATTTTGTATGCACTTCTCATAGTGTTATGGCATGGGCACATGATAAAAACCCTATCCATGAGTGGCTTGAGTTCGCCACCTATGAAAGTTTTACTTGGTCAAATTTAATGCATTGAAGGTGATTTCTCTAATTGATTAGTATTAACTATGTCACCAATTAAGAGAATTAATTTATCTTCTCAATCTTAATTTAGTAGGCACTTATTGAATGCATCTGCACTAATGTTGCAAGGCAAATTTGGTAGAGGTAACTAATCAAGGTGCCAATATGGAAGGCCTCCTGCATAAAGGAAATTGCACCAACTTTGTGGCAATTTTTGGTAGAGGGGCGGCTACATATGATTGATTTTTGGTCTCTCTCGCTTCTCTCTCTTGCCGTGATCGTGAGCTCTAACGAATTTTTTAAGGTTTTATCCTTTCTGTTGAGGCCAGTACTAAGTGCGAAGCAAAGTAATTTTTAAGAGATCGCTATATGAATACTGGTAAAAGGTAAATACTTATGCACCTACATTATTATCGGTGAGTAACCTCAAGCATGCTTCAAGGTTAGTATTCCTAACTTGCCTTTGTGTCTTGACTCGAATGGATCCTTTTGGAATGGAAAATTAGTTTCAGATAATTTTTCTATAGCGTTTATTATTATTAAAGTTTTATTTACTTGTGATTTTTTCAATAATAAAATCTTATAATTATAAACAATTAAAAATGCAAGAACTAATGTGTATTCAAACTTTTAGGCTATGTTCTATTGAAGGGAATCCATAGTGAAAAAGATAAAAAATGCTATGAATCTAAATAGCTTTCCATCTAGATTCATAATATTTTTCATCTTTTTCACTATAAATTTCCTCCAACAAAATATAGTCTTAGTCAGGCTATTTTAGTAACTAACAAGCTACCGTATAATGGACACTTTTTCGATCATATAAAAAATAATTATAGCAATAAACAATAAAACCAGTTAGACATGAACAGTAATTCTAGCATGAGGATGAACAGTGTTTCAGCACGGATAGTGAAGCCGATGTAAATACTAAAATCAATGTGGTGTGAACCTTAATTTTGGCATATGAACAATACTTTCGGCATGGATAGGAACACCAAAGTAAACAGTAAATCTAGTGTAAACAGTAATACCAAAGCGAACGGTGAATCTAGTGTGAAAGTACAATGGCTTTAGACGAGCAGTAATTTTGGTATGAATAGTAACTCGGGTGAAAAAAACTTTTCACATCACATCGATGATGAATCTTTTAATAAACATCTGAAAATTACTTAAAATCAAGTAACAAAACTAACAAAAGTGAAAAATCCTAGAAACTAATGAAGATAGAGGCCATAAACCCTGTAAGAACAAATGGGACTTAAGGTCACCTAAACCCAAGGTTATCTTCTAAGATTCCACTCTTAGATTTCATGCATCATGAGTAAATTAGAATAGCATAAATCCCTATGTAATCATATAATTTTCCAATACAGTAAATTATGCATTGTAATTCATGTATGGACCCACCCGAAAATATAACATGTAACTCAAGCACCATGGTAGGTTAGCCCATGGCATACCATTCTTTGCATTTACAAGTTGATGTAGACAAGCTCCTCTGAGTGCTAAAGTTAGCTAGCTCAAACTACTAAGCTAGCTCCAAAAATGAAAAGTTGATTCCAAACTAGCTCCAAGTGAAGATGATGAGTTTAAGACTTCCAAACTCAGCAACCATACACCCTTCAAGTGGAAGAAATCAGTGACTTCCATCCACACAAATCAAGCATACACCAAATATCTTTAAGCAACAAGGAAAGAAGACTCATCAAAATCCATCAATCAAGAAGTGATTGATTAGAGCATTAATAACCGTCTCTCTCATGAAGGAAACATCTTCAAAGGCTCTCCAAATTTGTCCTAGCCAAAGAGAGAAGTATTCTAGCTACTCAGCACAAAGAAGGAAGCAATTTTGAAATTCAAAAACATTTCAAGTTAAAATCGGCCAAGAAGAGGGAAGATGCAATGGACCAACACACATGGCAACGCACTCACAATGAGAGGAGCTAGGTGCCAATTAGAGTTGATTCTTTTTCTTGCTTTCATGTAAATGCTAGGGGGGTTCTCTATAAAACCTTGTAACTTTCATTTCATGTCATAGTGCAATTACTTAGTAGTTTCCTAGAATTTCCATGGATTTGGATGTTCTTTCTTTCTCCTTCCCTTTGCTCTACTCTAGCCGACTCTCCTCCCCATCTTCTTGTCATCTTCCCTTCACCTCTTGCAAGCCTCTTCAATCAAGGATCAAGAAGTGTAGGTTATTTTATGGTTCATATGTTCTAATCTATTAATCATTGAAAATAACTTATCATATTTTAATAATTGATAAGTTTCTAAATCCTATTGGTTATAAGAATCATTTATTAACCTATACATTGATGGGATGTGGGTTATAATAGATAAAAAGAAACTTGTCCTCTCTCTCCCCAATAACGTAAATTCTCCATCAATAAAAGGATGATGTGGTCTTCAATCATGGATCAAGGGGTCAAGAGAGAGAAATCTAGTTTCATCAAACAAGAGATTATTTTAATTAATCATTATCAAATCATCATGGATCGAGTTATGATTTTATCCTTGACTCTTATTCTGCATGTGAAAATTATATAGTTCAAAGATCTTGATATAGTGCTAATGTAATTATAATATATTTTATTTACATAATAATAATATAGAAAAATTATCTTACAGTTTGTATCAGAGGCATGGTTTTAGAACATATAATTTTCCATTAATATTTTTTTTTATGGCATGATGATAATATATTCTACATCAATTCAAATAATTTTAGGTATATATAAATAAAATAGAAGTTATGTGTTAAAGTTGGACACGTAATTATGATAGAAAATTTATTTACCATGAATGTTATATAAATTATATCTTTTTATTTGGATTTATATATTGAAAACAATGCACTAATGAATTTTGGTTTACTATTTTTGTGTGACATATTCTTTATATGTTTTTCTCTTTCATTGGTTTAAATGTTTTAATGTTCCTTAATCATTTGTGACATATTTATAAAGTTCAACAAATAATAGTAACATTTGAAATATAATGGATTAAGTTATATGAATAATTTCATTATATGACTTCCTTAGAATTGGTTAATGTGATTAACATCATAGTGAAAATATTATATATAGTTATGTTTAAATAAAAGTTTTTTTTAAAGAAACTTTTATTAAATTGTATAACATTACAATTAATTTGGAATCTATATTATGAATAATTTATTAGTCACCAAAGTGGCCAAATTAGAATATTTATATAGATGCCAAAATAAAATTTCAATCACCCATTATTATGTGATGTTATTAAAAGGATAACATGATGATATATATTATATTAATGGGTATATTGAAATTCATTGATTATAAAATATTTAGGAATCACCCAAAGGTTGATTAGTTATTTTGTAATCATGAACATGACAATGGTTAATTGATATATTTGGTTAGATATGTTTGGTACATCCAAAGATTATCGACATGCCTAATTAAAATATACTTCAATTTTCAATTATGTTAAAATAATAAGCATTGATAATATTTATTGTTGTGCATTGTTGAATCACCCAAAGGAGAACATCAATGCACATTTAATTTTATCATATGAATTTATATTATATGTTTATTTAAAACTTAAAGCATTAATGTATGAGCATTTTATTTATTTGCAGCATTTGGTCCTATTTCTCTTCATTTGCAAGTTTCATCTATTATAAAAGTCAATGGGCTTAATTTTTCTGAATGGTCTGAACAAGTCCAGTTTCACTTAGGAATTTTGATTCTTGATTTAGCATTAATAGATGATAAGCCTGATGCTATCACTGACTATAGTAGTGCAGACCAATATTTTTCTATAATGCTTGGGAAAGATCAAATAGAATGAGTTTAATGTTTATGCGAGTGACAATAGCAGAGAACATCAAGTCAACAATTTCTAAAACTGATAGTGCAAAAGTTTTTATGGAATTAGTAAAAAGTGTCCCATTCTGACACTGCTGATAAGTCAATTGCTAGGACATTAATGGGTACATTAACCACCATGAAGTTTGATGATTCTCGTACCATGCATGAGTACCTTACTGAAATGATAAATATAGCAGTAAGATTGGGATCCATGGGAATGAAAGTTGATGAAAGCTTCCTTGTGACATTCATCATGAACTCCTTGTCTCCTCAATATGGTCCATTCTAAATAAATTACAATACAATAAAAAATAAATTGAATGTGACAGAATTATAAACTTCGCTTATTCAAGAGGAAGCAAGATTAAGAAAATAAGGAACTCACTCAATTAATCTCATGGGTCAACAAGGAGCTAAAAATAAATCAAGAAAGAAGAATCCAAAGGGTAATAAAGGACCATTGAAGGTTAATGAGTCATCTACCCGGATCCAAAAGAAGGAACAAAAGAAAAATAGTTTTGTGGAAAGTCTGGACACCATAAGAAATATTGCCTAAAACGTAAGGCATGGTTCGAAAGTAGAGGTAAGCATAATGCTTTCATATGTTTCGAATCAAATTTTATTGAAGTTCCTTTTAATACTTGGTAGATTGATTCTAGTTGTACTACTCATGTTTCAAATACGATGTAGGGATTCCTTATGACCCAAAGCATAAACGCAAATGAAAATTTTGTGCTTATGGGAAATCGAGTCAAAGCTCTAGTTGAAGCTATTGGAACTTATCGTTTGATATTAGACACTGGATATCATTTAGATCTTTTCCAAACTCTTTATGTTCCTTCTGTTTCTCGTAATTTAATTTCTTTATCAAAACTTGATTCAACCGGATACTCCTTTAAGTTTGGAAATAGATGTTGTAGCTTGTTTAAACACAATCATTTTATTGGTTCTGGTGTTTTTTATGATGGCTTATATAAAATAAATCTTGATAATCTATTTGCTGAGACTCTATTAACTTTGCATCATCCTCTTGGTATCAAACGAGGTTTAATAGATGAAAGTTCTGCTTACCTATGGCGTAAACGTTTAAGTTACATATCCAAAGAAAGGATACAAGGATTAATAAAAAAATAATATCCTTCTTGATTTAGATTTTACTGATTTTGGTATTTGTGCAGATTGTATTAAAGGAAAATACACAAAATATACAAATAAGAAGAAAGCCACAAGAAGCACACAACTCCTTGAACTTGTACACACCGATATATGTGGTCCTTTTGATATTTCATCATTTGGAGGGGAAAAATATTTTCTCACCTTTATCGATGATTTTTCACGTTATGGATATATCTATTTGTTACATGAAAAATCTCAATCAGTAAATGTCTTAGAGGTATTTATTACTGAGGTTGAAAGACAATTAGATACAAAAGTAAAAATTATTAGATTTGATAGATGTGGTGAATATTATGGAAGGTATGATGAACTTAGACAACACCCTAGTCCATTTGCTAAATTTCTTGAAAGGCATGACATATGTGCTCAATATACAATGCCAGGAACACTAGAATAGAATGGTGTTGCAGAAAGGTATAATCGTACCTTAATGGATATGGTTAGAAACATGGTATGTTATTCTTCTTTACCCTTGTCATTGTGGATGTATGCCTTAAAAACTGCCATATATGTATTAAATAGGGTTCTTAGTAAAGCAGTTCAAAAGACTCGTTTTGAACTATGGACAGGAAGGAAACCTAGTTTAAGGCACCTACATGTATGGGGTTGCCCGGCAAAAGTAATAATTTATAATCCACTTGAAAAGAAATTGGATTTAAAAACAACCAATGGTTTCTTCATTAGTTATCCAGAAAAATCAAAAGGGTATAGATTTTATTGCCCTAGCCATAGTACAAGAATTGTTGAAATTGGAAATGCAAAACTTATTGAGAATGGTGACATCAGTGGGAGTGTAGAACCACATAAAGTTGAAATTCAAGAAATCTTGGTAGAGTTTTTTTTTACCTAAAACTTCTTCTAATGTTGTTGTTCCCATAGTTGCTAGACAACTAGGCAACATACAAGAACAACAAACATATGATGTAACACCTCATAGTGAAGATGCTACCAATGAACCAATAGTTAATGAACCACAAGAGATGGTATTAAGAAGGTCTGAAAGACAAAGATGACCTGCTATCTCTAATGATTATGTAGTTTAACTACAAGAGTCAGAACAAGACTTAGAAATGAATGATGATCCAGTTTTATTTTCACAAGCCATAGAAAGTAATAATTCTATTAAGTGGTTAGATGCCATGAAAGAATAGTTGAAATCAATGAATGATAATGTAGTCTGAGATATTGTTGAATTACTAAAAGGTTGTAAAAGAGTTGGGTGTAAATGGGTCTTTAATACCAAACGCAACTCTAATGGCAATATCGAACGCTATAAAGCTAGACTTGTTGCTAAAAGTTTCACTCAAAAGGATGACATTGACTACAAAGAGACTTTTTCTCTAGTTTCAAAAAAAAAAGACTCATTTAAAATTATTATCGCAATGATAGCTCATTATGATTTAGAGCTTCACCAAATGGATGTGAAAACTGCCTTTCTAAATGGGAATTTAGAAGAAGATGTCTACATAAATCAACTTGAGGGTTTTATAATTAAAGGAAAGAAACACATGGTATGTAAACTTAAAAGGTTAATACATGGTCTTAAATAAGCTTCCCGACAATGGTATCTTAAATTCAATGATACCATCACTTCCTTCGTATTTAAAGAGAATACTGTTGATAGATGTATATATTTAAAGGTTAGTGAGAGTAAGTTTATAATTTTGATTCTATATGTTGATGATATTTTACTTGCTACTAATAATTATAGTTTATTACATGAGATCAAGAAATTTCTCTCACAGAACTTTAAAATGAAAGATTTAGGCGAGACATCCTATGTGATTGGAATTGAAATAATTCGTGATAGATCACAAGGAATATTGAGATTATCCCAAAAAGTATATATTAATAAAGTTCTATAGAGATTCAATATGGAGAGGTACTTGCAAGCGTTGTTCCAATTCAGAAAGGAGATAAATTGAGCCTTATGCAATGCCCAAGGAATGAATTGGAGCATAAAAAAATGGATCGAATTCCATATGCTTCTAGCTTGATGTATGCTCAAACATGTACAAGGTCAGACATTAGTTTTGCTGTTGGAATACTAGGTAGATATCAAAGTAATCCAGGATTAGATTATTGGAAAGCTGCAAAGAAAGTATTGAGATACTTACAAGGAACAAAAGATCATATGCTCACTTATAGAAAATCCGATCATCTTGAGGTGATAGGATACTCGATTCATATTATGCTGGTTGTGTTGATACTAGAAAATCCACATTTGGCTATTTATTCCTTTTAGCTGAAGGAGCAGTCTTATGGAAAACTGCAAAGTAGTCTGTTATCGATGCATCAACTATGGAGGCTGAATTTGTAGCATGCTTTGAGTCCACTATTCAAGGATTATAGCTGCAAAACTTTATTTTAAGACTTGGAATCGTTGACAGTATCACCAAGCCGTTGAAAATTTATTGTGATAATTCTGCAGCAGTCTTTTTTTCTAAAAACGACAAGTATTCAAGAGGTGCTAAACATATGAAATTGAAATACTTTGCTGTTAAAGAGGAAGTTCAAAAATAAAGAGTGTCAATTGAACACATTAGCACCAATCTTATGATAGCAAATCCATTGACAAAAGGATTGCCACCAAAGACGTTTTGTGCACATGTCAAAAGGATGGGCATTACTGAAAACCATTATTGATATCATGGTGATATTTTATGTTTTTAACACTTTGAGCTTATTTAATTCATTTTCTGATATATTTTAATGTGTTATGTTTCATTATGTTATTTATTGTATATACATGAATGAATTATGTTAGTATAACAGAATTTGTCTTTCACAAAGGCATTATTGTTGGACCAGTATGATATATTTCTTATTAACATATTATATTGAGTAATTAACTAAGAATGTGATACATAGAAGGGACTATGTCAATCTAATGACATACAACCGCTATGATCCTTATTAGTATTTACTTAATAGTGATTATGATTTGACCAATTTAAAGAGTGGATTTATTATTAGAAGATTAAATAATGTCATATGGACCAAGTGGGAGAATGTAGGTTATTTTATGACCCATATGTTCTAATCTATTAATCATTGTAAATAACTTATTATATTTTAATAATTGATAAGTTTGTAAATCCAATTGGTTACGAGAATCATTTGTTAACCTATACATTGATAGGATATGGGCTATAATAGATAAAAAGAAATGGGTCCTCTCTCTACCTAATAATGTAAATTCTCCATCAATAATAAAAAGATGATGTGATCTTCAATTATGGATCAAGGGGTCAAGAGAGAGAAATCTAGTTTCATCAAATAAGAAATTATTTTAATCAATCATTCTCAAATCATTATAGATTAAAGTATGATTTTATTCTTGACCGTGAAAATTATATAATTCAAAGATTTTGATATAGTGCTAATGTAATTATAATATATTTTATTTATATAATAATAATACAAAAAATATCTTACAAGAACATCTTTAAGTCTTCCAACCGCTCCTGCAACCATTCATGCAATGCCAAGTGGATGGAGATCATTGAAGCACCCGGCACACTTACAAGAACATCTTTAAATCGATTTCCCCTACTCTCTTGAACTCTTGACTTGGAACTCTTGGAAGATGGAAGCCATTGATGCGATCACCACCATCCAAAGCCTCTTCAACCAAACTCTCTAAACCTTAAACTTTATAAAATTCTTGAGCCTTTGTTGTTCTTGTAAGTGATCTCCCCAACCTAAAGGTGTTGCAACTTATGAGGACCCCTTCAAACACCAAGAGGTGCAATGATCTCTTCTCCTCTTAGTTTAATATTCTAGTAGTTTAATTTAGGGTGCTTGTTATCAAGAGGAACTTGGAGGCCTAACCTCCTCTTTTTGAACCTTGTGCTTGCAAACATTAATCACCTGTGATTGCCTGAGTTTGTTGGATGTGTGTGTTGTAATTGTCAACTGATTCCAAAATGTTCCATTAAAGAGTTAAGCCTGTGAAGAATAGGACAGATGATCCTTCAATGTTTAAGGATCATAAGGTGAACTTGCTTTACATTTTTTTTAATTGCTTTCTAGATCTAGCCTAGTCTTAATTTTGATTTTTTTTTTCTATCTGTAAAATACAAAATATATTTTTAAAATGCGTTAGAGTAATTGGGTTTTCTTTTATGATTTTTACTATAAAACATTTTAAAAGGCGTTACCTGTATGTGTAGCTCACCCTACATTATAACCCTAATAATACTTTAATGACGAATCAAGATATGTTACCTCCCTTTGATACCAATTAAAATCAAAATTTTTTAATCATCGTTATGAAAATTTTAACATATAATGCAAAAGATCTCTATACATTTCAATTCACATAATCAAATAATTCACACAATCAAATATTCAACTATAAAAAGCATGGATTGAAAAATACTTTTGTTCATGACATTTGATGAAGAAATTCTTTTCTTTTCCTCTCTAATCTTTCTCTTTTATTCCTTCTTTGATGGTAAGAAGAAAACCTTATCTCTTCACATCAAAAACCTAAAAGAGGAGAGAGAGCCATTTGCCCGTCATTGGAAAACCCTAACTTTAGATGTAAAGACACTTTCCTTAATTAATTAATAATAATCTTTTGTAAGGTAGAGGAGAGATTTTAAGCCCAATTATTAACTTTCCTTTATAACCCCTCCACTATCACAAGTGGGGTCTATTGTTGTTAATAATTTATAATATAATATGAATTTAATTTATTATGCTATTAAACATCCTAGAGCTACCTTAAGTTAAAATAAAATTTATTCTAAAACATTGACCATTGAGATTAGAAAAAAAATGAATGGGATACTAAGAAGTAAGGAAAAATTTTGATTTCATTAAATGGAAAAAAAGAGAAATTGTCCAAGTATTATGGAGAGAGGAGTAATTGAGTTGGTATGGATAAACGTCCACTATGTCTTCCTATTGTCACTTGATTATTTTCGATTGCCCGTGACTTTCTAAGCTAAGACTTTAGACTTGTGTCCAAACAATAAGCACCTCAAAACTCTCTAATTGAGTAGTTGCATCAGTCATCATTGGTTAAAAGGGGTGCGTTTTCTAGGAAGCCGCGGCTTCCTAGGATTTTAAGCAACCGCTCAATGTCACCGCTAGATCAGTGATAACACGGATCCCTAAAATTTTATTTTGCTTTTAAATTTTGATTCATGTGCACAACACTTTGGAGGTGAACGGTGTTGATTAAAAGTTGCCTAAAATTCTAGGAAGCCGCGGTTTCCTAGAAAATTTTTCCGGTTACTTTTAATCAACACCGTTCACCTCCAAAGTGTTGTGCACATGAATCGAAATTTAAAAGCACCACCATATATGCATTGAATCAGCATTAAATAGGAGATCTTCCCTATATTTTTTTGATGGTTATTAATTAGGTTGCCACTTAGCTTTAGTCATCAATCGGTGCCAAATTAGTGAATGCTTATTGTTTATGATTAATTTAGCTAGATAATTTTGTTTAGCATTACTTATATTTTAAATTTAAAATTAGAATTAAAGAATGATCTTTATGAAACTCAAAGGCAAGTTCAAATTGAATTATGTTCTAGGACCTTTGTTTATTACTAATAATGTTTTAAAATGGTAGGAGAAAAATACAAACAGAAAGTTCAGCGTATGCAAATCACGTGACCAGTGGCATACCAAGCACGTGAGCAGTCCCACACCAAACACACTCGTGTGGCTTTCCGGTGAAATGAAACGTGGATGAAGCCGGCTCCAAATCTTGTGCCGAATACAATCCCTTGAAAAAGTAAATAAAAGAGAGAGAGAGAAGGGATTGAGGGCATCCAATTTGCCGTTCCATCACGTGAAACGGCACAATCAAGAGGAACGAAACACTCGCCCTGCACTTTTACACGCAGCAGCAAAGAGTAACAGAAGAGAAGCAGCAGCAGCATCAGCGTTACAATCACGTGAAAGAAGTGCCTCCCGCCCCCTTTCTTCTTCTTCTTCACCCCCCAACAATGAACAATCCACCCACGCAAAGCGAAATGGCCCAAGCGGAGATTATATTCGCGCTCTCTTGTCTCTACCTGCCTCCTCCATTAACACTCTCTATCTCTCCTTTCCCTCATGCACCACACGTGCCTGCAGTTTCAAATTTTTTACTTTGATAACGAAAGAAAACAAAACATTGTTGTTTTACTTTTAATTAATTAATCCTCCGCATGCTTAAAACACAGAGCAGAGCAGAGGCCTTCTTCTTCTTCTTCTTCTTCTTCTTCTTCTTCTTCTTCTTCTTCTTCTTCTTCTTCTTCTTCTTCTTCTTCTTCTTCTTCTTCTTCTTCTTCTTCTGCATCAACTGGCTCGAATTTTCTTATCCTTTTCCTCCGTTCTGCTCTCAACCTATAACAATCTTTGACGAATTTGTTCCAACCGAAAGAAAATTCGCCTTGGAACTTGCAGGTAATTGGAACCTGTCTATAATTCAAATATAATATCTAAGCAAGACTTTGTATGACACCTGCGATTTGACGTCGACTGGTTCAGGAAATCATGCATGCAAGTGAAGTGCAATCTATTTAAATTGATGGGAGTAATTCATTATTACTGTCTGATCAAACCATTTAGATCATCATCATGGCACTTGCAATCTTGGGAGGATTAAAGTGATTCTGAATTCTGATAACCAGAAAAAGTTGTCCAATTTGGGACACGAATTGCAATCAATATTCAATAATAATAGGCTGCCTTATCCAGAATCGCTATCCGCCACATGCAACACTGGGTGCTGCGTAGAATCGCTTCTTCCCTACGTTCTCCTGCAATTATTCAAAGCATATAGAATCGTGCTTGCTGCTGCTAGTCTTAATTCTTCCATCTTGGATTCTTGTGCAATCTAGGAAATTTAACACCATTTCATCTTCTCTTACCCTTTTCACCTCACCGCATTAACTCCACTGCACAAATAAATTGACCAACGGCACCTGCTAACTGTGGGGAGCCCTGTAGACTGAACCTGCTGAAAAACACTCGGTCAACCTTTTCCCTGTATCACTCGCATTCCAATGCCTACCTTCAACACAACCTTTTCCCTCTCTTTTTAACACCCTTGTCACTGTAAAGAGTAGGCGCACCACACGAGCGGCACCACCACCTTCACGATGCGCTCCCTCCTCTCCTTCCTCCTCCTCCTCCTCCTCCTTCCACTCTCCACTCTTTCCATCAACCAACAAGGTCTGATTCTTCTCCAAGCGAAGCGCTCCCTCTCTCATCCCCACAATGCCCTCGCCAATTGGAACCCCCTCGACTCTACTTCGTGCAACTGGACGGGGGTAACATGTATTAATGGCGCCGTCACTTCCATCGACCTCTTCAACTTGGGGCTCTCTGGCGCCTTCCCCGTCGCCCTCTGCCGCCTACCTCGCCTTGCCGCCCTCGCCCTCTCCATGAATGAGCTCAATTCCTCGCTCTCCGCCACTGCCCTCCGCGGCTGCTCCGGCCTTTCCCGCCTTGACCTCTCTGAAAACCTCTTCGTCGGCCCGCTCCCCTCGTCCCTCCCGGCGCTGCTTCCCAACCTCGTGCACCTCGATCTCTCGTTCAATAACTTCTCCGGTCATGTGCCTCCCTCGTTCGGCCACTTTGCGCGTCTCCGCTCTCTGTCTTTGGTGGGAAACCAGCTCACCGGCGCCTTGCCTGCCTTCTTCTCCAACGTGTCCACGCTCCGGGTTCTTAATCTTTCCTACAATCTCTTCTTCCCCTCCCCAGTTCCACCAGGCTTCGCCAACCTCACCCTGCTTCGCGTGCTCTGGCTCGCCGGCTGCAACCTCGTGGGTCACATTCCGCCTGAACTTGGCCAGCTCTCCGCCCTCCTCAACCTCGACCTCTCGTACAATTCACTCTCCGGCGTCATTCCCAGATCGCTAGCAGGGCTCTCGTCGGCCCTCCAAATCGAGCTCTACGGCAATTCGCTATCCGGCCCCTTTCCCCATGGCTTCTCCAACCTCTCCCAACTCCAATTCCTCGATGCCTCCATGAACCAGCTCTCTGGTCGTATTCCTGACGACGTTTTCCTCGCACCAAGGCTCCAAAGTTTTGCGCTTTTCGAGAACCATCTCGATGGCCCAATCCCACCAACTATCAGCTGGTGTAAAAATCTAGCAGATCTCCGGTTGTTCAACAACAGCCTCATTGGACCTCTGCCGGCTAATTTCGGCGAGAACGCGCCCCTTAGCTTCATTGATCTCTCTGACAACTTCCTCTCCGGACTGATCCCGTCGAGCATCTGCGCCGGAGGCGCACTATCGGAGTTGCTTCTGCTTAGAAATTCATTCTCTGGGAGCTTGCCTGAGAGCCTCGGCCGATGCTGGACCCTAACGCGCGTGCGCTTGCCAAACAATCAACTCTCCGGCGAGGTTCCCCCTGCTTTGTGGGGTCTGCCCCATTTGTGGCTCCTCGAGCTCTCTGGAAACTGCTTCTCCGGCCCCATCTCTCCGTCGATTGCTGGTGCAGCCAATCTGTCCATGCTTCTCCTCTCAAACAACCAGTTCAGCGGATCCATTCCGGATGAAATAGGTGCCATTTCCAACTTGTACGAGTTTTCTGCCGCCAATAATCTGTTCTCGGGGCCTCTTCCATTAGGTCTCATAAACATGACTAAGCTCGGAAAGGTCGACCTCCACAACAACTCACTCTCAGGTAAGCTCCTCAGAGGAATCCAATCATGGAAGAAACTTAGTCAGTTGAACCTTGCAGACAATGAATTCACCGGAGACATACCGCCGGAGATTGGCGACCTTCCTGTTTTAAATTATCTTGACTTATCTAGTAACCAACTCACAGGAGAAATTCCCAAGGAGATGCAAAATCTAAAGCTCATCCAATTCAACCTCTCATACAACCAGCTATCCGGCAGCTTGCCGCCTTTCCTCTCGACTCCGACCTACAGAAACAGCTTCTTGGGGAATCCGGGTCTCTGCCTAGATTTGACAGGGCTCTGCCTTCCTTCTACCGATGGCAATTCCCAGCGTCGAGCTTTTATCTGGTTACTTCGGTCGGTCTTTGTTCTCGCTGCACTCGCCCTTGTCACCGGCGCGGCGTGGTATTATTGCAGATACAGAAATCCGAACGAGGCAAAACAAGTGCCGGACAATTCCAAATGGAAGGTCACTTCCTTTCACAAAGTATGCTTCAGCGAGCACGAGATCATGGACTGCCTCGACGAAGACAATGTAATTGGCACTGGAGCCTCAGGGAAGGTGTACAAGGTGTTCCTTGCCAACGGGGAGATGGTCGCCGTGAAAAAGCTCTGGGGAAGCTCCTTGATGGGCTACTTCAACCATCACTTTGACCACAGCTTTGAAGCCGAGGTGGCGACTCTCGGCAAGATACGGCACAAAAACATCGTGAAACTGTGGTGCTGCTGCACGCACAAGGACTGCAAGCTCCTGGTTTACGAGTACATGCCCAATGGCAGCTTGGGCGACCAGCTCCATGGCAGCAAGGGAGCATTATTGGATTGGCCAATTCGATACAAGATTGCGGTGGATGCGGCGGAGGGGCTGTCGTACTTGCATCATGACTGCGATCCTCCCATTGTTCACAGAGATGTGAAGTCCAACAACATATTGCTGGACGCAGAGTATGGGGCAAAAGTTGCAGATTTTGGCCTGGCGAAAGCCATTGGCAAGGGACCAAAGTCCATGTCAATCATTGCTGGCTCCTGTGGTTACATTGCACCAGGTTAGTCACTTGATGTTGTTCATAGAGTAAATTTGTTGATTTTGTTTGCTAACATGGCCAATCACTGTACTTGTGGTTGGTTCAGAGTATGCATACACGCTTCGAGTTACCGAGAAGAGCGACATATACAGCTTCGGAGTAGTGATTCTCGAGCTAGTCACTGGAAGATTTCCCATCGATGCAGAGTTTGGAGAGAAGGATTTGGTCAAGTGGGTGTGCTGCACGATTGAACAGAAGGGAGATGATAGTGTGATCGATGCAAGGCTTAATGCTTGCTTCAAGGAGGAGATCTGCAAGGTCCTCAACGTCGGTCTCCTCTGCACCACCTTGCTCCCAGGCAATCGTCCATCGATGAGGACGGTGGTGAAGATGCTGCTCGAGGTGGCTCCTGACACCAAGCTTAAGCCTTCAGTCAAAGACCCAAAACAATCTTTCTGATTGCTTGTAAACATTAATTAGTCGAAACCTTTAATCATAGGGTAATTATATAAGACAAAAGTTTTTGATTTTTTTGGATCTACAGTGAGGAAGTAGCTGCTCTGCAGTAGCTTAAAGGAATTTGTTCCAACATGTCTTTTTCGTGGAACTTGATACTCTGAAAGAGGATTCTTGGATTCTCGGGCTATTTGCTATGAAAGTTGCTATCAGGAGTGGCAGTCCACTTTGTCGCTCAGTGCTAATGGGAAACGACATTGGCTTTTCAAGTTCCAGCAATATTCTATATACATCTATGTTTTCATATTTTTACCTTTGAAAATTGGAAGCATCAATCTACTTGAATTCGCATCACTTCTTGTTCAGCACTAAGCATCGACTCTTAGTTTACCCAGCATTGCTTAATAAGGTTTGACTATACTACTTTTTGCAATTCTCAATCTGATTAAACGATCTCGCGCATTAAATGGCCTGACCTTTAATCCTCAATCATCATACTCTGTTTGAAATTGTTATATACTAATTTTTTATATCTATCCTTTTAAATTGTATGATTAGTTGTTAGATTTGTGTAAAATATGTGAGAGTATAATGATAGTTGTTCATTGGTCTAACAAGTCACTCGATCTTTTCCGCTAATGCTCAGTTCTAGTGAGAAGAGTATATGACAGTGATTAGGGTATGACAGGCGTGAATCATCCCTGTGATGTTCGCTCTGTAGCTACCTGATCTCTGTCTTACTTGGGGAATCTTTGGTCACTCTCCCGTCTTGATCAATTTAAATCGGAAGTCCTACAGTAGATATAAGATTTTTAGATATAGAAACTCCTGCGATTCTTTGATGAAATTAAAGCCCTTATTCCAAACCTTTGGTCCTCCCTTAATACCAATATGACTTAAAACTATTCAAATGGACTGAAGACATGGATAATGTCTTCACTAATTCAATACTAGACCAACAAATTAAAGGATTTAGGGTTGATGGTACCATTACCTCAACCGCATATAAGAACATGCTAGTGATATGTGCTGAGAGATTTGGTTTACTATTAACAAAAAAACATCTAAAGAATAGAATTAAGACTTTGAAAGTCCATTTTAATCAATGTCACGAGTTGTTCAAAAACAAGAGTGGTATTGCATGGAGTTCATCATCCAAATTGTTTGAAGCTGACAACAATGTGTGGGATGAACTAATTACGGTATGTCTTGCTTTATAATAGTTTGTTGTATGGTAATTGTTACATATGTACTCATTATGGTTAACATTTTACAGGCTAATCCTTCAATGAAAAAATGGAGAAACACTTCTGTTAACAATTATGACAAACTAGTGGAGTTGTTTTCAAAGGATCGTGCAATTGGAAACATAGCTAGAACTCCCAAAGAAATTGACATGAATTCGAGCACTCCTATTCGTGAAGAAGGCAATGATGATATTGCATTTGATGTGCATCAAGGTTATAATATTGAAGATATAGCAAGTCCATCTTCCATCCCACAAAGCCAAGGCAATAACACTACTGCAACGTCGTCGAGGACTAGTAAAAGAAAACATGATGATTTCGCATTGAAAGTTACAAATGAAAGGTTTGAAATGTTGATGAGCTCCAAGGAAAAAAATACTAATGTCCTGGTAAATGCTGCCAATCCTGCATATGTAAAGGAGTACACAAAGGCTGAAATCTTTGAGGAGCTAGATAAACTTAATCTTCCTGAAGAGACTTTGATAAATGCATATATCACATTGGGTACAAGCAAGGAAAAAACAGAACTCTTCTTCTCAACTCCAGAAAGGCTATGGGGTCAAATTCTAAGTCGCCTGATGAATGCATAGTCTGTTGGTGGATACTTGTGTTGGACTTGTGTTAGTGGATACTTATTGTATTTTGATGAATCATTAATGGTATTGTGTAGATGGTATAGACATGGATATATTCTATTTGTTGTTGAACTTGATGCTATTTATATTAAGGTACTTTTGTGTTGATTTGATGGTATTTATACTTTGTTGATGATGTATTTATATTTTGTTGAATTTATTATATTGTGTATATAGGTATTGTGTTATAATATAGAGGAAATGCTGTCAAAATTTTTTGTAATTTTTAATCATAAATTTAATAGAAATTTATATAATTTAATAAGAATTTTATAGTATTTTTTAATTAATAAACTATATTATTTATAATATTACTAATTATTTATGTATTATGTATAATATAATTAGTTTAAATTTTTTTAATCTTTCTTTCTTTCCTTTCCTCCCACTGAAACACAGGGCCTATAAGGGAAAGAATTTATTTCTATCCCTCCTTATTTCCTTTCTCTCCTTATTTCTTTTCTTTCCTGATTTCTTTCCCTCATTCGAAACGCAGCGCACAAGAAAACGATAACCTCCCCCACAAAGAGCTTCTTGGCACCCCTAACACAGATAATTTCAGGTTAGATTGATTCATTATAAATGGTGAACTCTTGCCTAAGTGCAATAGGATTAACTATGGGGACACGAACTTAAATTATTTACATAAGATCATGACCCAGAAAAGTCACTCCAACCAAATCTGCATAATGCATAACCCTGATAATAATAACATCTGATGGAGGCATAGGTCACCCTCACCAAAGGATCAAATGGAACCTAAAGCCACCCTAACTTGAGGGTAACTCCCATGGTTCCACCTTTGTATTTTCATGCATCATTTTAGGTTAGATTTATCATAAATCCCCACGCATGAAATTCATGTAGTGACCAAATATGACATATTGTGCATTATAACTCATTCATGCACCTACCTCAAATTTTACAAAATGTAATCTAACTAAATGTTATGGGCAAATTTATTTTTTTAATAATAAACTTAACCACAACCGGCAGATCCCCTCGCGGAGATCTCAGCCCTACACTAGAGTGGCCCGCGACCGGTTAGGATCGCGTTGCGGAAGCTGCCCAGCACTCTACAAGTCCTCACACCACGTGCGCGAAGGGTTCGGTATGAATACCGCCCCTCGGACACGAATACAGATCTCTCAACTTTGTCAAAGTGATGGAGACTCTCCAAGACACTTTGCACTCATAGAAATATCCTCAGCCCGCACTCCTTTCTCTACACAGCCGAGATAGGCACCGGCGCGGCCTCAATCAATCACAAGGGGACGGTGGCGAACACCTTCAAGGGTGCCGGCACACACGTCCTGGACTTTGCAGTGAGCAAACAAGCAAGCACCTGCAAACAGTCACAAATCCGCACTACACATATGCGGACACAGATAGCGCAAAGAACCGTCCGGACGAAAAGCCACACGAAGTCCGGACGGCGGTAAAGTCTCTATCCACTACACACGAGAAAACCGTCCTACTACCACTACACACGATAGATTCGGGGAGGGTTTACCCTTGTAGCATGCCACCACTCCACGAGCCGAGCCCACCGAGATCCTCCGAGAAGCTGCGTCGGAAAGTCCGGTCGGAAACGAAACGAAACGCGCATGCGAACACGCGCGCAAACCTTCTCTCTCCTCCCTTCACGTTCCGCGTCCGGAACAGAGCCAATGCTCGGCCGAAACAGGGGAAGCGTCCCCTTCTTCGTCCGTCGCCGTCCGGTCACCGGAATCGCGCCGGGCGATCAGGATCTCGTCGCCGACGGAAGGAGAACTCGCCACCGGTGTATTGTCACCGGAGAAGCCGCCGTCGACACGAATTTGGAACCCAATGGAAGCTGTGGCTGCGTGGAACCGGCGATCGGAAAATCCGATCGCACTCCCGCATCTGGCTGCCGGCGCCGGAGGAGATAGTCTCCTCGTTACCTCAGGGCACCGGTGAGTCGATCTGAGAGGGTATGCCGACGAGTCCATGGCCGGAGCCTCGTCGCCGACGCCAAACAAGATATTATGTTCCCAGATCTAGATCTCGCCAAGAATTCGTCGTCGCCAGACCTCGCATAAGCGCTCTATTCCGCTTGATTACGACCTCCCCTCGACGAAGATGGATTTCCATCTTCGTCGCCACGCAGCCGCGATCTCCGCCGGTGATTGGCCGGAGATCTCGCTTCCACCGGGGCGGATCCGAAAATCCGCCCTAGGCTCGTCCACGTAGGAGTCCCAGCCTTTAAACTCCGTCGCCCTCGTCGCCACGCCAGCCCGCACCTCCGGCCACCTTCCAAATCCGGCGAGGCGCCTCCAGCTGGCCGGAATCGACGGCAGACGGCAGCTTCGTGAGAACGAAGCGTGAACAGTGGAATTTTCCCCAAACGCGCGTACGCGCGATTGAACCGCCGATTGAACCGCCTGAACCGCCTAAACCGGTTCGGTTCAGCTTGGAAGGTTGGTTCAGGCTGGTTCGGGGCTAATTAGACCTTAGAATCGCCCCACGGTTGACCCTCTTCGATGCACACGCTCGCAAGCTCGTGCGAGAGGATCCGGGGTCCATGGGTCGAGTCGAAAGCCCACATCCACGTGTGTACCCACACTCCGTGGTTTGACTCGACCCTCGCCCTGTGGGCTTGTGTCAGCCTCAGTGACACGATCGCACACCCGAGTCGTCCAACATGGCTAATGACGAGGGGTCCCGCCATCGCTCCATCTCGGTGTGCTTTGGGATTTGTGCTAAATCCCGGGAGCATCACATACTCCCCCACCCAAGTTCGTTGTCGCCCTCGACGACAGGCTGTCCATGTAGATTTTCAACTCCTCCTCAAACTGCCACAAATCAGAAGCTTTTTCCCACTTAGCTTCTTCTATGGGTGTTCCTTCCCACTGCACCAGAAATTCCATCCGCCTGTTCCTCCTATACTGTCCGAGTGTTTTGTGATTCAAAATCTTTTCAATCTTTTTATCGAACTCTGCTCGAACACTAGGAGGAGCCCGACGCCCCTGAGAGCGACTAGGGTCGGTCTCGTCGGTATGAAACTTTTTCAAAAAGCTTACATGAAAGGTCGGATGAAGCTTTAATCTGTCGGGAAGCTTCAGCCTGTAGGCTACAGCACCAACCCGTCTCAAGACCTCGAAAGGTCCCTCATATCTCTGAATAAGGCTGCGATGCGCAGTCTTGGCTGAGATCTTTCTCCACATCTGAGGTGTCAACTTTAAAAGCACAAGATCCCCAACTTCGAACTGTTCATCGCGTCTACTCTGATTGGCATAATGCTGCATCCTTCTTGCAGCGTGCTCTAAGCTATCACGAGCCTCCTGGAGCACCTCGGCATGATCTCTCGCAACCCGATAGGCTGCTGGGCACTCACCATCGGTGTGCTGCACAACATCAGCGGGGGTGAGAGGCTGTCGTCCTAACACCAACTCAAATGGTGTCTTGCCGGTCGCTGAAGACTGCTGCAAGTTGTAGGCAAACTGCGCCATGTCGAGGAGAGACACTCAGTTGCGCTGGATTGCCGACACAAAGTGACGAAGGTATTCTTCAAGTAGTGCATTTATCCTCTCCGTCTGGCCGTCGGTCTGAGGATGGTTCGCTATAGAAAACTTTAGCTTGGAACCAAGAGTCTTGAACAAGGACGTCCAGAAGTTACCAGTGAACCTGGCATCTCTGTCAGAAACAATGTCCAGAGGAAGCCCAAAAAGCTTCACCACATGCTTGAAGAATAGGTCAGCCGTCTTCTTGGCTGAACAAGGCTCAGGTGCTGCGATGAACACAGAGTACTTAGAGAACCTGTCCACCACAACAAAGATAGAAGCCTTCCCTTCGACCTTCGGTAACCCAGTAATAAAATCCATGGAAACTGAAGTCTATGGTCGTTCCAGAATGGGAAGAGGCTGTAACAATCCTGCTTCGCGCCTCCTATCGACTTTATCCTGCTGGCAGATCAAGCAGGTGCGGACATAATGATCGACATCAGCTCGCATGGAGGGCCAGTAACAAGATCGGGATAATAGAATCAGCATCCTGCGCTGTCCCGGATGTCCACTCCATGCCGTGTCGTGAAGCTCTCGCAATAACTCGCGTCGAAGTTCGCTAGTCGCCGGAACAAGTGGCCGACCGCCCTCGGCCATCAGAAGGTCGTCGCCCTGAAGATAGTAACGACGAACCTTGCCTTCTCGCACGTCGGCGATCAGCTGCTGGTATTTGGCGTCGAGAGCAGCAGCTTGCCGAATGCGATCGAGGAGATCACCCTCAATCCTCGATATAGAAGCAAGCACCACAGTGCACATCCTGCTGAGAGCATCTGGAACCACATTGGAGCGCCCCGGTCTGTGCTCCCAGGTGAAGTCAAATTCAGCAAGGAACTCCTGCCATCTCGCTTGTTTAGGTGAAAGCTTTTTCTGCGTAGCGAAGTATGTGTTGGCGACATTATCCGTCTTCACTACGAAAGCGCTACCGAGAAGATAGATGCGCCAAACTCGAAGGCAGTGGATCACGGCGACCATCTCCTTCTTGTGAGCTAAGTAACGCTGCTCCACCGAACTTAACTTCCGGCTCTCAAATGCCACTGGGTGCCCCTCCTGTAAGAGCACTCCGCCGATCGCTCTGTCAGAGGCATCGGTATGGACCTCAAAGGGCCGACTGAAGTCCGGCATACGAAGAACCGGCTCACTGGCGATCCTGCGTTTCAACTCTGCAAACGCAGTCTGATGCCGTTCTTACCATAGCCATGGAGTCTCCTTCCTCAGGAGGTCAGAAAGTGGAGCTGCGATCTTGGAGTAATCCTGGATAAATTTCCTGTAGAAATTCGCCACTCCCAGGAAAGATCGGAGCTCAGTAGGGGAGTAGGTGCGGTCCACTCGACGATGGCACGCACCTTCTCAGGATCCATCTGGACAGTGCCATGGCCTACCACATGGCCCAGAAACTGGATCTCAGAAGCAGCAAAGGAGCATTTCTCCCTCTTCACATACAGCTGGTGTTCCCTCAGTCTCTGAAACACCAATCTCAGATGCTGCAAATGCTCCTCCATCGTGGTCGAGTACACCACGATATCATCAAAGTAGACGACCACAAAATCGTCTAGCAACTGTGTCAGAACATTGTTCATCAGGTGGGAGAAGGTAGCCGGCGCATTGGTTAAGCCAAATGGCATAACCAAGAACTCGAAGGCGCCGTACCGGGTGACACAGGCTGTCTTCGCCTCATCTCCCTCAGCTATGCGGACCTGCCAATAGCCTGATGTCAAATCAAGCTTGGTGAAGATAGTAGCACCCGCTAGTCTGTCAATGAGGTCCTGGATATGTGGAATCGGGTATCTGTTCCTGATGGTGATCTTATTTAAGGCACGGTAGTCAACACAGAAGCGAAGACTACCGTCCTTTTTCTTTTGAAACAGCACAGGAGCACCAAAAGGAGACTTGGAGGGTTGGATGAACCCAGCTGCCAAGTGTTCATCCAACTGCTTCCTCAGCTCTACGAGCTCTGCAGGAGGCATGCAGTATGGGGGTCGGAAAGAAGGAGCTGCCCCAGGAACCAACTCAATGCGGTGATCAATCGCACGTCTGGGAGGAAGCTCCTTAGGTAGCTCAAGCGGAAGAAGATCCTGGAACTCCTCAAGCAAATTCTTCACTTCCATTGGTACGTCGTCTGGACCTTCTACAGGGGCCGTCACCTATGTAGCCAGAAAGGTCCGCTCGCCCCGACGTAAGCCTGTATCAAGAGTAGCAGCCGATATGTATGTACTCTGAGCCTTCCCTGGTCGCACTGACTTATCCGACCCAGCCAACTGTAGGCAACGAACAAAGCAAGGGTATCTCTCATCCATCACCTGGACACCCTTTAGATGAGGGACTATAGCAGCCTTCATCTTCTGTATCAACTCCAAGCCGACGATGACATCATAATCGTCCATCTGAACCACGCGTACATGGTTCTTACCCTTCCACTCCCCGAAGACAAGAGGAACATCATAGGATATTCCTGCGATCTATCGCTCCTCAGCGTTGATCGTCTTGAAGCGGTCCTGAGCAGGGGACATGCTCAGCCCTAGCCGCGTCGCCATGCCATGAGCCACAAAAACATGAGATGCACCACTATCGATCATGGCATGAACTCGATGTGAGTTCACCCTCATCTCCACGTACATCAACTTGGTCTTCATTGTGGTGGAAGTGGCAATGGCGTTGATCACCAAAGGATTCACAGTGATCAGAGGATCTTTAGATTGGGCAGCCTCCCGCTGAACAATAGCTGCAAATGTATCTCCCCGAGGACAATCACGCATGCGATGAGGACCTCGACAAAGAAAACACTTGAGCTGCTGCTTGGGAGTGCCCCTAGGAGGAGAACCGGCTGGTGTGGCTTTCTTCTGGCCGATTCCTGAAGAGGTAGCTCCTCCCTTTCCCTGCTTCTTCTTATACCCACCCTTGGGTCCTGGAGCTGGACGCTTCCCCTTATTCCTCTGAGGGGAACGTGACTTAGATGGACCAGAGGAGATAGGGGCAGATTGCTTCCTATCCCTCAAATCCACTAAGGAATCAGCTACGGCCATAGCCTCTTTGAGAGTTAATGGGCTATGTCTCCTAACTTCCAATTGTGCCCATGTCTGCATCCTCTCTAAGAAGAAGTACAAGCGATCCTCTTCTTCCATTCGTGGTATTTCGAGCATGGCGGCAGAGTAAGCTCGAACATACTCACGAACTATCCCCGTGTGTCTGATCTTATGTAAAGAGTCTCTAGCAGTCTTAGAAGTGTGTGTCAGCAGGAACTGGTTCTTCAGTTCAGCTTTCAACTCATCCCAAGAGATGTCACGTGGCACCTCTTCTCCCGGAGGGGTCACTAAGGTACGCCACCAGAGCTTGGCGTCACCTATCAGATATGCCGAACACAACTGCGCTCTCTCATAATCAGGCACCTGAGCAGTTCTGAAATACTGCTCCATATCCCAAAGGAAATTCTCTAGTTCCTTTGCACTGCGTACCCCACTGAAAGTAGAGGGCTCGGGAACACGCACTCTAGTGGTCTGCGGCTGGGAACTCCCAGCGCCTGCGGCTGAAGTAGAAGCACGGGCAAAAGCCTGCCCCTTCAAACCAGCCACCTCCAATGCAAGTCCACCAAGGGCACTGGAGAGACGTGCCAACTCAGAATCCAGGCGGGTCCCAACGGACTCGACCGCCGACCGAAGTGCCTCGAGATGCTCCATGATCGTAGCGTCTCCATCGAAGTTCACTATCGCAGTCTCCAAGTGGGAGATGCGCTCTGCAGCTGTAACCATTGTGATTGTGAGAAGTAACTCTGAAGTTTTGCTGGTGGAATGAGATCTGATGGTCGGACCTCTGGGTGCACTGAAAAGAGCTAAGTAGTGCTCGGTCTGTGTCGGAACTGAGCGATCAGTGAAGAGGCTGAGAGACTACGCCCCGGCGCTAGGCACCGACGTACGCACCCTCCAAACAGCGTACACCGACGTCGATATCCCTGACAATAGACTTACACAAACTTAAGCTCTGATACCGGTTTGTTATGGGCAAATTTATTTTTTTAATAATAAACTTAACCACAACCGGCAGATCCCCTCGCGGAGATCTCAGCCCTACACTAGAGTGGCCTGCGACTGGTTAGGATCGCGTTGCGGAAGCTGGCCCAGCACTCTACAAGTCCTCACACCACGTGCGCGAAGGGTTCGGTATGAATATCGCCCCTCGAACACGAATACAGATCTCTCAACTATGTCAAAGTGATGGAGACTCTCCAAGACACTTTGCACTCACAGAAATATCCTCAACCCGCACTCCTTTCTCTACACAGCCGAGATAGGCACCGGCGCGGCCTCAATCAATCACAAGGGGACGGTGGCGAACACCTTCAAGGGTGCCGGCACACACGTCCTGGACTTTGCAGTGAGCAAACAAGCAAGCACCTACAAACAGTCACAAATCCGCACTACACATATGCGGACACAGATAGCGCAAAGAACCGTCCGGACGAAAAGCCACACGAAGTCCGGACGGCGGTAAAGTCTCTATCCACTACACACGAGAAAACCGTCCTACTACCACTACACACAATAGATCCGGGGAGGGCTTACCCTTGTAGCATGCCACCACTCCACGAGCCAAGCCCACCGAGATCCTCCGAGAAGTTGCGTCGGAAAGTCCGGTCGGAGACGAAACGAAACGCGCACGCGAACACGCGCGCAAACCTTCTCTCTCCTCCCTTCACGTTCCGCGTTCGGAACAGAGCCGACGTTCGGCCGAAACAGGGGAAGCGTCCCCTTCTTCGTCCGTCGTCGTCCGGTCACCGGAATCGCGCCGGGCGATCAGGATCTCGTCGCCGACGGAAGGAGAACTCGCCGCCGGTGTATTGTCGCCGGAGAAGCCGCCGTCGACACGAATTTGGAACCCAATGGAAGCTGTGGCTGCGTGGAACCGGCGATCGGAAAATCCGATCGCACTGCCGCGTCTGGCTGCCGGCGCCGGAGGAGATAGTCTCCTCGTTACCTCAGGGCACCGGTGAGTCGATCTGAGAGGGTACGCCGACGAGTCCACGGCCGGAGCCTCGTCGCCGACGGCAAACAAGATACTATGTTCCCAGATCTAGATCTCGCCGAGAATTCATCGTCGCGAGACCTCGCACAAGCGCTCTATTCCGCTTGATTGCGACCTCCCCTCGACGAAGATGGATTTCCATCTTCGTCGCCATGCAGCCGCGATCTCCGCCGGTGATTGGCCGGAGATCTCGCTTCCACCGGGGCGGATCCGAAAATCCGCCCTAGGCTCGTCCACGTAGGAGTCCCATCCTTTAAACTCCGTGGCCCTCGTCGCCACGCCTGTAAGATCCAAGAATTTTAATTCCTTGTAAGTACAATTCTTGATTTAAATAAAATCATTGACTGTGATATTTTATTCTTGATTTAAATAAAATCATTGGCTGTGATATTTTTCCTATGTTTTGTTTTTGTAAACTCTAGGATGGGGGAGAGTTTTATTTCTAAAACCTTTAGGGGTTATTTATAAATTAGTGGCAAAGGGTTAGTGGATATTAATTTAAGTCTTAATGGATTTTGACTCTAGTAATTAATTAATTAGAGCTTATTGGATGTTAATTAAATCCTTATTGGATTTTCGTTTAAGTGAATAATTAATTATGGGTTATTGGGTTTACACTTAATTTAGATGGATTTTGGATTAATCAGTAAGTGGGTTAATTCATAAACCCTATTCGAATTAATTAGTTAGCGGGTTTAAAAATTTAAAACCGAAAATCCAAGGGGGGCGGACGGCTAGGGCAAAGAAGTTGGCGATTTCTTGAAGGCTTGGGGCGGTTTCTTGAAGGCTTGGGCGATTTCTTGAAGTTTTGGACGCATTTTCTTCTTCCTCTTCTTTTTCCCTTGGCCGGCGTCTTTGGTGTTTGGTGGCGTCTATCTAAGAACATCAAGGCCTTTAGACGAGTTTGTGGAGAGAACTTCATCTTGGTGTTCACGGTTCAAGATAAGAGGTGAGTGGGGTGTCTTATTCGAATTATATCCACTTGGTTATGCTAGATGATAGATTTGATTTCTTGGAAATTTTACCATGTTAAAAACCGAAACTCAAGGTGTATCTTTCATGAAAACCGAAATCTTGCAACATGAATTTTATGGAAATTTTTACCATGTTAAAAACCGAAACTCAAGGTGTATCTTTCATGAAAACCGAAACCTTGCAACATGAATTTTACGATATTTCTTGTATGGAATTTAGGTAGTTTTAAATCAGTGATTCTTGAGCATGAAATTCTTGTTAACTAAGGTTAAAGTTTAAGTAAATAATATGTTGTAGAAACCGTGGGCTACATGTAGTATTATGTGTTTAATGTTGATTTTATGGATGTCCTGATAAATGCTAATAATGTTATAGGATCCATGATTATTTCTCTATGTGCAGCATGTTATATATCTATGGCCATGTATCCTTGTTTGAGAAACTTGGGTGATAACTTAGCAAGGTTATACTAAACTGATCAGCATGAAACCTAAGGACACTACACTACATTATGTGGTTATATGTGGTTTCGAATGTTATGTGTTGTGGTCTGTGTAACCATTATGGATAGGACTAAGGCTAAGTGTAACTGTGTACTCAAGGGGATAGTCTATATGTGATATGTTAGGGCTTGGAGATTTCAGCCTGTGTATTGTGATATGTGGGGGTTGATGTTTCAGCCTGCCTGTTGTGATTATCGTGATGAAAATGACTATCCTAGAGTCTGGTTGACACTTAGGAGTCCACTTTTGTGAAATAAGATATAAGGTGTGTCTAGTGGTTGTTCAGTAAAGAACCCTTTGGGAGAACGAGTGATTGATGCAAAGTGCCATGTCTTGGTCGGACAGGGGCCACCTCTTGATTTCATCACTCTTAGACTTTTAGATTTTTGTGTTATGGGGTGGTGTAGATCAAGGTATCACATCTTGACCGGGTGGGGATCACCTCTTGAGTCTACACACTGTCCATGTTTGTGTTGCATGTGATTTGCAGGCTTCTCCCAGTGCTTAGGCCAGAGCCGGGTTGGACCCTAGGGGTCACTCTTGATTTATGCTGAACAACTAAGTGGTTGGTGTGTTTAGTTGGTTTAGAGTATAGCTCTAGAACTTTGGTTACTCTGAGGTGATATTTGTGTGATGTCTGTATATCTAATTGTTTATATGAGTTCTGTTCTTTGTTTTCTGTTCTTTGTTTTCTGTTCTTTGTTTTAGTTATATGTTGACATAATGTTCTGCTAAAGATTTTAAAAACAATCTGCATGTATCTTTGAGTGTATGTTATGGATGGTCGATTGAGACTATCCACTCACTGGGCTGTGTAGCTCACACCTCATTATTTTCAGGTGTAGAGCAGGGGCGCATTGCTTGAGTTAGCGTATGTTATGGACATTGTGATTTTCTCTACAACTATGCTGATGCGATGTATAAGATTTTTGTGTTTAGTTAACTGGGGCCGGTTATGGCTAAACTTTGTGAACCAGTGTTGCCGGTTGTGGCAGTTTTGAGATTTTGATTTTTGTGTCACCGAGGGCTTTGGCCTGTTTTCGGTGTTTGGGTCATTGATGTTAGTTCCATGAGCTTATAAAATCGATATTGTGGCTTTGCTTCGAATTTCGAGTTGATTCGTATTTTGCGATCAGATTTGATATAATTGTGAACTTGCATATGTCTAGTGCAAGTATTGCCTGGTGGCAGGTACCCTTACGTGTTTTATGGATTTTACGGATTTTATGTGGTTTTGATATAACTGTTGACTTGCATATGTCTAGTGCAAGTATTGCGTGGTGGCAGGTACATTTGTGAATTTGTGTTTTATGGAGATTCTATGTATGGATTCTCGAAAAAATTTTCAGATCGACTTTTCCTGAACTTGGTTTTACTTAGCATGTGCATCGATCCTGTGTGATAACATCCTGTTCCTTTGTGACTTGCGTTACTTGTTTGGGGTTAAGATAACGGGATGTGACAGAATGGTATCAGAGGAGTTGGCTAGCTAAAACTTAGTTCGGGGGAAAACATGTTTGTGTATTGCTAGACACCTGATAGGTTTATGTTTGTTTTCCTTACTATGGTATGTGTGTGTAGGAATTTAAGATGGTGCGATCCAGAGGAAATGCTAGCAGCGAGGGTGAGCAGACCTCAGATCTCACGAGAACCATTGAGGCTCTGACAGGCATGGTACGGCAACAGGGTGCCATGATAGAGAGGCAAGCTCAGATGCTGCAGCAGCAACAGACTCAGCATCAAGAAGCGCAACAGCAGCTCTTGCAGCAATTGACTCAGGAGAGATCCCAGACTACTACTCGGGCGGTGGGGAATGACTATCAGGAAGACGCTCACAGGCGCTATGCCTCGCTTGTGAGTGAATTCCAGAAACTGGGTCCTAGTTCCTTTTATGGGGGCCCAGAATCAAGTAATGCAGAGAACTGGCAGTTATGCTTGGAAAAGATTTTTCAAGTCATGCGTTGCTCAGATGAGGACAAGTTGTGTCTGGCCACCTACATGATGCGTGGTGACGCAGATGAGTGGTGGAAGGGCGTGGTGAGGTTAGCTGCAGAAAGACATGAAGCAGTTTAAATTATACATAGTGAGAAATTACCCTAAATATTATTTTATAAAAGACAAAAAAAATTTTACTATATAAAAATGTTTAGAATAATTTCTTACTATATATAATCTAAACTACCCAATATTAATATCTTTAGATAGCTTAAGGTGTGTAGATTATTTCTAAAAAAAATTTTAAATAAAAATTAAACCACATAGCTGAAAATTTTTTGGCTGTATGGCTGCCGAAGATTTGCGTCCAGGAAATTGCACCCTTCCTACTCGGAGCAAATTCTTTTATATAAGAGGCTTCCATGTTGGGTGACTTTGACGATCTCCCCTGCACCTTTTGATGCTTGGTTCATGTGCCTTACCTTTCCAAGCTTGGTGCATGCATCATGTGACCCTTGCCAAGGCTACATGGAGAATATTCTCTTTGGTGCCAATGCCACACATGGCTTAGCGACTATGCATGCGCTTAGACTAGAACCTGTGCAAACACTTGGATGCTTGGGCTTTGGCACTTGGGCCTGGTCCCTAGCGCTAGTGCTTTGCCCCTATAGGCGCTTCCTATAGCTTCATGTAATGATCCAATGCTCTCTTCATGCTATAGCCAGCTAGAATAGGGCTTAAGGCCAATGTAATGATCCAAACATGGCGCCTAACACCCTAGCACCATTGTTTGCTTCACGTGGGGTCAAAAAGTGTTTATATTAAAAATGTAATAGATCTTTTTCAAATTCACTTTATAATAATAAGATTTTTTTTTATTTAATAGGTTCTGACTTCTAATGAATACAAGTACTTATTATTAATTACCTCTAAAAATTAGGGAACTTTTGATTAAGAGATCTATATTATGAAAGTATAAAAAAATAGCTGAATAAAATAATTCATCAAACATTATAACAAAAATACATCATGAGTTCAGAAAGAAAATGATAGAAGATAAAAGTCTACGCCAACTTGGATGAATTATATCCGTCAAATACCCGTCCTTGGTATTGGATACTTTGGATTTATGAGAGATCCGACCTCGATGGCTTGTTAGATATTCAATTTGGAAAATACTTAGCCTCAATGGCTTATTAGATATTTTAATTTAAAAGATATCCGGCCTCATCGGCTTGTTAGATATTTGATTTAAAAAACATCCGGCCTCAACAGCTTATTAGATATTTTAATTTATGAATTATCCGGCCTCAGCGGTTTGTTAGATATTCAATTTAGAAAATATCCAGCCTCAACGGCTTATTGGATATGTAATTTGAAAAATACCCGACCTCAACTATTTATTAGATATTTTAATTTGAAAGATATCCGACCTTAGCGGCTTGTTGAGTATTTGATTTGAAAAACATCTAGCTTCAATGACTTATTGGATATTTTAATTTATGAATTATCTGGCCTCAGCAGCTTATTGGATATTTAAATTGAAAAATATATGACTTCAACGGCTTGTTGGATATTCAATTTGGAAAATACCCGACATCAATGACTTATTAGATATTTTAATTTGAAAGATATCCTGCCTTAATAGCTTATTGGATATTTTAATTTGAAGAATATTCAGCCTTGACGGGTTATTGGATATTTTAATTTGCGAAATATCTAGCCTCATCGGCTTACTGGATATTTTATTTTGAAAGATATTCGTCCTTCACGGCTTGTTGGATATTCAATATCCGGCCTCAACGATTTATTAGATATTTTAATTTGAAGAATATCTAGATGATTTGTTGGATATTTTAATTTAGAAAATAACCGGCCTCAACAGTTTATTGGATATTTGGATTTAGAAGATATCCGGTCTCATCGGCTTATTGGATATTTAATTTAAAAAATATCTGGCCTTACGGTTTATTGGATATTTTAAATTTGTAAAATATCTGACCTCAGTAGCTTGTTGGATATTTTATTTTTTAAAAAAATATACGGTCTTTACAGGTTGTTGGATGTTTTGATATTTTAATTTTGTGAGAAAGATACTTTAGCTTTAATAAATGCAACGCCATATTAAGGAGCTACATCCGGGTATGCATTTCCCTAATAATATTTCATCGCGATCAGTTTTTTATGTCAGACACGTCATGAGTTAAATTTCAAGTCTTCATGATATAAGCTTACGTTCACGGTAGCGAAACGAATAAACTAACGAGAACATTTCATTTTTTTTATTATTTTTAAATTTTTTAATCCTTATTTCTTTTGTTTTAAATAGTAAAGTTATTCTCCATCCTCTTCCCGTGACCCATCTTACGGTATTTCTGTGTCGGAGAAGAAGAGACGATGCTACGTCGGCTTGAAATTGGTTCTTCTTCCATTCAGTGGAGATACTAGTGTTGCCAATCTACTCTGTGAGAAATTCTACCCTTCGATGGAGGTGTGATGGCGCTACTGTACTGCTCTGCCAGAAATTGGCGAGGGAAAAGTGCGACGGCGCTGCCAAGCTGCTCGACGACGGGAAAGGGGCGACACGCTGATGCTTCCAACAGCTGGAGATCAGGTCTTATTCCCTTCGGTTGAGTTGTCGGCGCTGTTGTGCTGCTCGGTGATGCTTCTGCTTATGTTGGCAAGAGACCGGCGATAGAAGAGGGATGATGCTGACGCTTCCAATCGACGAGAATCTGGTGGGGGAAGAGAGGTGATGATGGCGCTGCTGCTTTTCCTCGGTGAGAAATTGGCAAGGGAAGAGTGGCAACGGCACTGTTGCTGTGTTTCTGGTGGTGTCACCGAGCCTCTGGCGGCGCTGCTGAACTTTTGGTGGCATTGCAACACTAAAGATGAGGACGTAGGCGAGGATGGTGGTTTGGATGCTACAATCCCGAGTGAAAATGTTGGTCCGACTGTTGCGTTTTTGGTGGAGGTGCCCGCGAGGAATTGCATCAGTGGCATTGTTGAGTTTCTCGTGGACGATCCCAAATGGCTTGGAGGGAATTTGGTAGAGTGATTTGACCCCAAAACTCTCAGTCTATCGCCCATAAGTACAGTAGGGAACGCATTTTGCGAGAGCGGCCCCCTTTCCGCCCTCGGCCAGCAGGGGCTATGCATCGGGCCTGCATGTATCTTAAAGATACATTTTTTAAGTGGGCAACGAAAAAAAAGGCGCTCAATGCTCTGTGACGCTGGATACATTTCATAAGTGATCCGCATGCATCAGTACTTTTTTAAGTGGGCATGTATTCATTAATATAATGTCGAATAACCCATTGTGATTTCTCCTAAAGCTTTTCTCCAAAAATGGGCAAGCAACTATAAGAAAGACAAAATAATGTTATGAATAAAGCGGATAACACCAATCCATCCTTCATATTAGTAGGCATAAAAATGGTTAGGGTATTTCGATCCGGGCTTTGAGAAAACTGGATATCGGGAAAATCTAGTTGAGCATCTAAATGAAAACTCATTTGATCTTTTAAGTGTTATCTTTTATGTACAACACTTGTAGTGGAGAAAAATAATACAAACCATTAAGAATTAGTTCTTGAATAAATGATAATCTGGAGCACATAAATTTTCAATAGATAGAATTGAGAAGTCAAATCATTATAGAGAAAGTTAATATCACTTCCAAACGAGCTTGGGAATTCAAATATACAGCCTGGGAATTAATTTGTTCAAAGTCAACTTCCAAACGAGCTAGTGATAATGAAATTATAACTTGTTCACTATAAGCTCATCTTACTGATAAGTTCAAAACACAAGATAAAAAACCAAAAATCCATGACAATCGTAAGCTTCAATGATAATAAGCACCAACGCAGTTCAAAGGGATGGAGCAGCAGGGACTTTGTAAGCAACACATCACCATAGCTATCAGCAGTAGAATTTTGCAGAAGAAGTTGTCCATTTGATCAACAAAACCTGCATGAATGAAATTAAGTAGTAGGATAGCATTAGGAATTGATTAGTGTAGTAAATTGCATATTCACGATATTCCACTAGTTCATTACATTCCTGACAATTGATACAATTATTTTTCATGAGTTTGTCATGAATAATTATAGTCAGCATCCTCAATTTGCTGCTGTGTAGGATTCAGTTGTGAGCACTATATGTTAAAAATAAAAAGAGATTAGAAGTCTTATCATAAATGAAATACAATCACAAAATATTTTATGCAAGACACTTACATAAAAAGCAGAGCTTCCCATCATCATGCTAGGGTAAGAAAATAAAGGGAATGAGGCTGGATGCATCGGGTAAATAGACATAGGCACCTGTAAGTCCAAAATTAACTAGTGAGCAATTATTATTGATGAAAATAAATGTTACCTGATACAGATAAAGAATTACCTGAGTAGTTGCGTAATCAACATTAGGTGTGATAATAGATGGTCTTTGAACATTATGTATCATATGAGGGCTAAGAACAGTGGGCCTACTAATAGGAGGTCTATGAACATTTGTAGTGCTAGTAGGCGTAGGGGTGAGTATTCGGTATTTACCGAATTACCAATTACCGATTTATAGAAAACTGACTTACCGAAAACCGAAATATTGAAAATCGATATCGAACCGAATAAGGAATTTACCGATCGGTAATTTACCGATTTACCGAATTTACCGATTTACCGATTTACCGATCGGTAAATTCGGTAAATTACCGAATTATCGAATTTGCTATTTGATTAATTTTTATCTTAAATACTTATAGATATATAAATTAAAAAAAATAATTTATCATTGATATTTATATTTATAAAATAATTATGGTTAATTATCAAAATAATATATCAAAATTAAAATCTAAGATTGAAATATTGAAATAATAAACTAAACTAATTATTAAACTAATAAAATAAAAAAAAAACTATATATATATATATATATATATATATATATATATATAATATAAATCGGTAAATCGGTAAATTACCAAACCGATTGGTAATTTACCGTTACCGAAACCGAAAACCGAATAACCAAAATCTATATACCGAACCGATTACCGATACCGAAATTACCGAACCGATTTACCGATTTACTGATCGGTAAATTCGGTAAATACCGAATTATGCTCACCCCTCAGTAGGCGCTCTCGTTGTGTTTGTTTTTTTATTCTTCGCTCAAGTGCACCCTTCTTCCGTTTTTCTTTTCTTCCTTTCTTGCCTACCGGGAGCTTGATAGTAATACTTGTTTAACAAATCAGTTGCCTCCTTTGCAAACTCTTCATATATAGCCCGAGTGTAAATTGTCGCTGCCTCCTTGCACATGTTACCAAAAATACTATTTGGTGCACTATTTCTGGACTTAAAATAAGCTTTTACCTCTTTTTCACGAAAGTAGCTTAGTGCATTGTCATATTGCTCTAATAAGTCAAACAGAGTCAATCTTTTCCTAAAGAAACTCTTAAAGTGATGGTTCATACTTTCACTTCGTTGAGTTGTGGCCATTCCAGCAGAAAATGTTTCAGTTTGAAAGCATGCAGCCCATTTTGAACGCAATGTATAAAAATTTATAACCCATGTATTATCATTGAGATTATACTTGTTTAACAAATCTTCCCATTGTTTCTCAAAAACATCAACATTGCAACGGTTGTATACACAAGCTTTGAAATCTAAGCATGTGAGTCTTGTTAGGACTTGTCATAAGATGGTTATGATCTAATTCAACCTTTGATAATGGCCAAACACCATTAAGGTCAACTTTAAATTCAGCTCGTGCCATGCAATTTGTTCGTGTATCAGGTAGTGGTTTTGTTACAAGTGGAGTTTTGGGTTGTTGTTTCACACCTTGTTTGCTATAGCAAAACTTCTTGAATCTTACACTATCATCCTTTCTTCGCTCCACATGATATTTTTTTTATACTAAAACCACTTCTTCTAGCATACTCATTATAAAAATCGTAAGCTTTTGTTTCGCTATCAAATTTCATACCAACAGTGGGTATTAGAGATGAAGAATTAGATTCCTCAATCGTAGTTGATGTAGATGCATTGATATTATCGGGTATCTACAGTTTTGTCAAAATCATGTTAAACAAATATCTATACCAAATATCAGTTTTTTAAAATTCAATAATTATCTGCATCATAGGAGACCGTCAATATAATTTTTCTCTTACTGATTCATCAATATTTTGGTCGAAATCAGGTAATATATCACGTTCTTCTTCGTCTAATGATGACCACATAGACATCTCATCAATATTCTAACCCTTCTCCTTGCTAAAGTCTAAAACCAGTTACTACATAATGGAAGAAGTAATGGAAGATGTATAATCTTGACATTTAAAATAAAGAAACATGTATAATCTTGGCATTTAAAATAAACGAACACGCAGGGTACCAAACTCACGAGCTTCCCATCATGGAAGAAGTAATGGAGAGTGGAATGGACATCAATAGAAAAGATCTTCGTGAATGTGAGCCTAGTAAAATAAAGGAACGAAAATGATACCTCTTTGCCAAGGGGGAATCGTGCGTGATGATGGTGTGAGGTGGAATCGTGGCCGGCGTTGGCTGAGCAAATCGTCGGGCGAGTGACTATAGGCGAGTAAAAATGCAGAATCGAATCATGCGTGACAATGGCGTGAGGCAGAATCGTGGCCGACGTTGGCATCGCAGAGCATCGGGCGAGTGACTGTCGAGGGCGTCGCAGATTAGGGAAAAAGTGATTGTTATGTTGAGCGCCTTTTTTTTTTTCGTTGCCCACTTAAAAAATGTATCTTTAAGATACGTGCGGGCCCAATGCATAGCCCCTGCTGGCCGAGGGCGGAAAGGGGGCTGCTCTCGCAAAATGGGTTCTGCAGTAGGAGCCACCTATGCTTCTGACGATATGGGCCACGTCTGGTTTGGGATGGTGAAGAAGTCATCTATCGCCCATAGGTGCAGTAGGAGCCACCTATGCTTATGACGATATGGGCCACGTCTGGTTTGGGATGGTGAAGAAGTCATCCTGCCACGTGATCAAGCGGTACTACTCATGGCTCGATTTCCATACCAACAATAAGATCCTTGAGGAGATGGCCATCGTTCTGTAGAAGCGGCTGGGCAACAAGATCGCTGGATTCTCCACCCACATCATGCACTGGATCCAACCAGGCCCATTCATGGTATCTCGCTCAAGTTCTAGGAAGAGGAGCATGAGTGTCGCATGGATTTCGTACTAGATGAGTCGGCAATCATGGTGGTGAGACTCAGCAAAGATAAATCAATTGAGAGATTCTTCCCCGATGAATGGATTTCTGCGGTCAAAACTGTTGGAAGCAAATCGGATAAAAAATTTTTATTTGGATTTGAACCCAAATAATACAATAGATTCTGATGGGAAATCGGATTGGATTAGATTTAAATCAGTGAAGATGATATAGGCATTGATCTTATGTTCAAGCAACGAATTGCATATTCAAGATAAAATATATTTTAATATTTATTTCTCCCTTATTTTCACTCGTTCTCATGCTTCCTACTTCACCAACAAAGTTTTTTTTTATTTAACCGTGACTTGATTTTTTTTGCTTGAAGATCAAAAAATCTTTCTCTTTGCCCAATCATGAACCTGGTAATATTTGAGATAATTTTCCACTTTTCAATTTCTTCATCAACTTTGTGAAAATTTCATATCCTTGTCTATGAAATCTTATGAATTTTGTAGAATAAAAATTCTTGCCTGAAAAGGATATAAAATCCTTGAATTTTAATAGGATATACAAATCCTTTAAATAATTAAGATATAAAAAAAATCCTTAAATTTATAGGATATGAAATCCTTGAATGAATAGGATATAAAGATCCTTGAATATGTAGGATATAAAATCCTTGAAATTGTTAATAGGATATAGAAATCCTTGAATAATAGGATATAAAATCCTTGACTTTGTAGGATATAAAAAATCCTTAAATTTATAGGATATAAAATCCTTGAATGAATAGGATATAAAGATCCTTGAATAATAGGATATAAAATTCTTGACTTTGTAGGATATAAAAAAAATCCTTGAATTTGTAGGATATAAAATCTTTTACTTTGTAGGATATAAAAATCCTTAAATTTATAGGATATAAAATCCTTGAATACGTGTCTTTCTTGCTTCCACAATATAACATCACTTTTTCATCCCTCTTCCTTTTTCCTCCAACGTGAGAAAAGAAGAAAATTGTTATTGCTCACCTTTAAAACAGTTTCCGAATCTCTTGATCTTTACTTCCATGAGAGTAGAGAATATCCCTTTTCTTTGAGTGAGCGTTGTGTTCTCCTCTCCTCCCTTTTTTGTGCTCCTAGCCTCTCTTTTTATATGAGGTAGTTGTATTTTTTTTTCTTATTTTTCTCATTTGATTTTGTCTTTTCTCTTTTTTTTTATTTGCATGTGTCTTGCTAAATTTGCTTCTTCCCCTTTTTTATGTTTTTTTCTTCCCTTTTTAGCTGTTTATTTGATTTAATTTTTTTATTTTATTGCTATTTTTAGGGCATATACACTAATACAGTTTTTGAATCCTAATGGGTCAGGTATAAGGTTTGGGAGTCAGGCTAGGGGTCGGGGTTGGTTTTAGCACTACCTACCCTTTGACCCAACCTATTGCCATCCCTAGTCACAGGATCAAGACTTAGTAACTACAGGCATGTGCACTAAGCAAGTAGATAATGTGTCATAGGGTCGAAGCCTGGTGATAACATATACTTATAAATGCCTAGACAAGGCACCAAGTAAGTAGATAAGAAGTTGCATTGTTGAGTCCTCGTATAACCAAGTATCCACAAAATACATATAGGTACATAGGCTTCTTTTTTCCTTTTCCATATTGGGCCCAAAGTCCATAGATGATATCTAGGTGATCTAGATCATGTGTATAGCTCTGATCTTGTTACAGATCAATTGATATGAACCCTTAGTTCAATCAATTTTGATTTTTCTCCGATCAACACCCATCTAACCCCAAAACGGGTTCGAATTATTATATAATTTAATCCAAGGCAATTTAATTAACCTGTGATCTCAAGTATCTATGTGTGCAACTTTATAGGTTCTATATGATGCTAGCAATGATGATCACAAAGAGATTATCACAAGTAGTGAGGGGTGTTTAGCAATATATTACTACTACCCAAGTCATAGGAAGTGTATTGTTAACCCACATCTCCTAATTAGTGGAAAAACCGATGTGCAATATAATCCCTTTGCTCTCTTATTTGATAAGTGTTCATACTTGTCTGTCCTAATCAAAAGGATATGAGAAAATCATGTTATACACTTAGGTATAGTTGTACACTTTGCTCTCTAATAGTCATGCTCTAGTAGGAGGGTCAATGGATATCATGTTTAACTAAGAAGGCGGGCAAATCCTTTATTGGTCATTCATACTTCCCATATAGCCAATGACATACCCAATGACAACTATTATGACCTCCCTATTGTTATGGGTAATTCATTTTTTAATAATAAACTACACCACAACAGGTAGATCCTCTCGCGGAGATCTCAGCCCTACACTAGAGTGACCCGCGACTGGTTAGAATCTCATTGCGGAAGCTAGTCTAGCACTCTACAAGTCCTCACACACACATGTGTACGAAGGGTTCGGCGTAAATGCCGCCCCTCGGACAAGAATACAGATCTCTCAACTCGTGTATCAAAGTGCCGGACACTCTCCGACCACTTTGCACTCACAAAAAGTCCACACCCTGCGCTCCTCTCTCTACACAACTGAGATAGGCACCGGCGCAGCCTCAAGCAATCACAAGGAGACAGTGTCAAATGCCTTCAAGGGTGCCGGCACACACATCTATGACTTTGCAGTGAGCTAGACACTCAAACACCTTCAAGGGTGTCGATGCATCTTTGATAGGGGCCCGTAAGTGCACGGTTCTATTGTGTAATAAAAAGTATCGATCTCACAGGGACTAGGGGATCAAGTACTAACTAATTAGTCTATTGAAAGCTAGGTGATCAAACAATGCTGAGAGTTACTAATATCCTAATGCAAGAAAGTAAACTTGAACTAATCAAGAGCAAACGAATGTGTGAAAAGTCTTGAGAGAAAATCAGGGTTTTAGGTTTCACCACACTGAAGAATGATGGAAAAATGATACTAAAGGTTTTAATTTGTTTATTCTATGCTCTTAAGGAAATACTTTCTAGTGTACAGATCATCCCCTCTCAAGCTATGATCCGGTATCTATCTTAACCCAAGTCTCCTACTTTCGTGGCTTACTGGGTTAAGTAGATCCTATGAGTTCCATGAAGAATTATTAACTCCTCGAGTAATTTTGACCTACTTTGGTGGTCGAAATTACAAGTTTGATCCTAAGGGTTTCTACGCTATGGTTCACCTCTCAGTCCTTCCCACAACATCTTAAATATACAAAAGCATGGCCAGTGCAATAATATGAAATAACTATGATTAGAATCAAATAAGAACAACAATAAACTCAAGCAAAGTATTAATTAAGCATCATTAACCAACATTCTTACAGCGAGCTACGCCCAAACCACGAAAATAAGTTTACGCTACAACTTTCATCGTAGAATACATGAAATTTCTCAAGAAAAGTCAAATTAAACTAGAGGAAAGGCTAGATCTATGATGGGAGAGGATGGAGCACGATCTTCATCGTCAAAACGCGGAACAAATTGCGGCGAAATAGCCTCCGCCATCAAGGTTGTTGCCCAAAACCCTAGTTGTCGCTCTTCACACAAATTCTCTTGATTGGCTTCACCAAATGGCACGATTCGTGTCCCAAAATGTTGCCTGCCAAGTTAGGAAGCATCCCTCCAATTTTGCCCAAATTCTGCTCCAAAAATAGCAAGAATCAGGTGAAAAACCGAATGGGTGTCGAATAGGCGGAAGTCTTCACGGCTGTGCATGGATGAATGGGCATGCCCATGAAGACGTCGGCGAAATATGAAATTGCACTTCTAGACTCTTCACAGCCGTGCATGGATGCATGTGCACGCTTGTGAACTTTTCGTCGAAGTCTAGAAATTGGAACCGAGGTCTTCACGGCCGTGCATGGATGCACAGGCATGCCCATGAAGTCTCAGTGAAATATGAGAATGCGGGGTCATACACGGCTGTGCATGAATGCATGGCCATGCCCGTGAAGATTGTAGAAGGCTCCGTTTAATCTGAAAATTGATATGCAGCTTTGTCTCATGATAAAATTCGTTCCATATTTTCAAATCTTCCAAATTCCACCAATTTTGGGCAAAAATCTCTACATTTTAATAAAACCAAGGAAAAGTGAAGATTCATATGAAGAATTTAAGCAAATAAATGAGACAAAACTATGCATTCTACTCTAAAATAATAATAAAACTAAGCCACAATGTACTACATATATGCGTGATATCAAAATGCATCGGACTTAAAATTTTACTTGTCCTCAAGCAATTGAATTGTTTAGAGCACAGTGATGAAATGAAATAAGGAATCTCAAGCAAATAAATATATTCTGACAAGGTTATAGTTTGGTCAACAACAAGTCTCAATTTATAATGCGGTATTGAAAACAAATTAAATCAAATATCACTAATACGATCCATTAGAGTATGCAAAGTTGACAATACTAGAAACCTTTATAGCATATTTCACACATAAGATATCTTTGATCAAGCATTCATAAAACAAGTGGTCATACATCAGGTTGTGAGAAAATAGCATTGATGCCACATAATATCTATGTGGCGCCTTTTTTTTAAGAACAGTGCCGAGCTAGATAAATGCTAAGGAATACCCTAGCCTCGGTACCACTGTTATTCTTATTATTTAAGGGATAGTGCCAAGCTAGATATAGATGATCGCTTAGCTACCATAGTCATGATTTGTATATTTGAATGCTAAGAACAGTGCCAAATGAAAGTACTATGTACAATGACACTTTGGTACCACTATTATATAGTTCTGATTCTCATGACACAATGTACAATAATATATAAATTATGAAGTCAAGATACAAGTAATCATTACACATGAGATGCATATCAAAGTCAAGGTAAAACAACAAGCATACTCTTTAGGATCCTAAAAATAACCAATTGAGTTAAGTAAATCCTTCAACTGCATTAAACAAAAAGATGTGTGTAAACTATAACTAATGTTGACTTCTAAAAACAGTCAAGATTCTGAATCCAATCATTTAGGTACTCATAGAACAATGCAATTCTAAGGACAAAGTAAATATCATAAATAAGGGGTGGGCAAAGACACCTAAGGTGTTGGAACAACAAGAAATATAAAACAATGTATGAAAGGAAAAACAAACTAACTACGATACTTCTAAGAGCAGAATAAAAACTACTAGAACTGTAAAAGCTGACCAAGTAGTGGTGACAATCATCTAGAATTCATCCCCGGCGCCGATGCAGTCACTGTTGAACATCATGAATAGACTCAATAATGGACGACTAGATGTGTCCCTAGTGCTCTACCTCAGCTTCAATGGTTTGGAGTCACGTGAAACCATTATCAATCTCTAGGTGTGCGTCCTATTGTGCATCCTGGACAAATTTAAGCATCATCTCGATGCAGTCCAATTGAGTAGAGGAGGATGCACCAAAGGAGAAGGATTGTCTAGGAGGAGGTGGAGGAGCAGTCTCAAGAGGAACATCATGACCCTCAACTGCTTCCATCCTCCAGTTCCGTTGCTGGCAGACAGTGGTACGTGCAGGGCTCAGTAGTGGCAACTTGACATCACTCCTGGGGAAGAGTAGACTATAGAGCTCCCCCTTTTGACGATCATCTGCATCGAAATGCAGGAATCGAGTTCAAGGTGGGAGTTGCCCTGGGCTTGCTCCAGCTGGTAAGGCTGGATCCCTACTGCGAGAGCAAGTGGGGGTAAGAAGTCCGCCGAGAGCAATGGTACCCTTCGGCGATCTTGAAACTTTCTGGAGCTACTTGGCAAAGAAGAAGGCGGTATTGAGGTGAACCTCATTCAACATCGCCCAGAGGAACAATAACTTAGAAGACTGCACAAGCCCGTTAGACTCCCCTCTGCCAAAGATAGTATGTGCAAGAACACTGTGCACATATTTGAGGATTGGATTTCCTAGAGAAGAAGCCCTGGCCGTCCGAGTATCAAAGGGGCGATCACTAGTAATCAATGCCCAGAAATCACTGGCATTAAATTCCCTTAGGGTTAGCCGCATCCCATCTGAGGGAAATCCATAAATTTGGTTCAGCTTGTTAGGGAATGCCGGGTGTAATTTAAAATTTTGCAATCCCAGGACGCAGCAGAAGAAGCATTACACCCGAAACACATTCTAGTCCCAAGGATCCATGCGAGAGAGAAGACACAAGGATGTGTTAGAGATGTACCTCTTTTGCTTGTCTAGATGTCGAAGCCATGTTGAAGGCGCCCATGTGTTCGCCCTCTACAAGTATCCACGCGTCGACTCCTTGATCGTTGCTCCCTTCCACGCTCGGTGCTAGCCTCGGGAAGAGAATCAAGCCTTCACTCCACTTGCGCCACCTTCAAGAGAAGTTGCGCCAAGGAGGGAATAGGGAAGATGCCGCCAAGAACTTCCCTCTTCTTCTTTGCTTGCGCCAACTTCAAGAAAGATGCGCTAATGGCTATGAGAGGGAGAGGGCTTGCGACAATAGAAAGAGAAGCCACCAAGCCCAATTTCTCTTTGCGCCAAGAAGAGGAGAAGAAGAAAGGATATCTTTCGGCCACTTGGAAGAAGGTTGCGCCAAGCCTTTGTTGTTGTCACCCTTTGCCCTTGCTCACGCCTCTCTATGTATGTTCACGCCTCCTTGAAGTCGAGCATTGGAAGGGGCGGTAAGGGGTCCTATAAATAGGACAAGAGGCGGCAAGGACAATGGCTAGGATCATGCGAAATGGACGGCTAAGATAAAGGGATCTTGAGGTAAGGAAAGTCTCCAAGACTTTACCATAAACCTCATTCAACCTATCCTAATTTGCCCAATGGCCATATCAGCCTAAGACATGCCTTAGAGGCATTCTTTCCATCCAAGGAGAAGGGCTAGGCGCAACATGAAGAATTCGGCTAGGGCAAGAGTTTGGGTACATGTAGGGTTCATAAGGAAAGTCTCCAAGACTTTACCATAAACATCTTCCTACTTCTCATATGCGCCCAAGTTCTTTCCAAAAGAGTCCTCAAGCCATATCAGCCCCAAGACTTGCCTTAGAAGCAAGTATTCCATCCAAGGAAGAAGGGCTAGGCGCCCTTTACTTCCATAATGAAGCAAAGGCGCCTCCCTCACCCCATTATGCCCCTAGGCGCCAATGGGGTGAGATTTCTCCCCATTATACCCTTTTAAGCCAATTCCTCTTCATGACAACTAATTATTGGGCCTCATTGGATAATGAGCTAGCCCAAACTTCATGGCGTGGGTTGATTAAGCCATTGGATCTAATCCAATGCAACCCTAATCCAAATGTGACCAATCTAGGTCAATATCGGGTCAACCTGCCAAAAATGAAGTTTGGCTCCAATAACTTTCTTCCAACTCATCAGGCCCATTGGCGCTGATGAAATCTTCCAAATGGATCCAAGTTATCCAATAACTTGATCCTAAGGCTTCTGAATAAAGCAACGTCAAGAGTCTATTGCGTGTGACCCCGTAGGATCCATATGACGATGGCAATGATGTAAACATCATAAGCAGTGAGGGGTATCTAGCAACACATCACTACTACCCATGTCATAGGACTTAAGTCATTATGGCAACAACTCCTAACAAGCAACGAGGATTCCTATTGCATTACAGATCCCTTTGTCTAAGCTGATATCCTGCCATTGGATTAGTCTCAAGTTTATTATCCAATGCATTGGTCATGACTCAACAAGTGTGGCCATACTTTCCTGTCATGCACCAATAAGGTGGGGCGCCCCGAGGTGGATATCATACTTCCAATAAGGAAGGGGCAAATCCTACTATTGGTCATCCATGTCTCTACATGACTTATGAAATACCCAATGACAGTCGTTTTGATCTCCCAATTACGGAGAGACGTAAGACTGTATTAAAGCATACCCATCATCAAGTCTAGACATGAATACCTCAAGTCTAAGGATCAATGCAAACCTCTTGCATGTGAGATTGACTTGTTGACTGGACAAGTCAATCCTCACAGTGGATCACTCCAGTGCATCCAATGCACCTGTATGTCTGCGTTACTGTGCCCCGCACCTAACCAGCCCATACACCAGTCTCACATGTACCAAAGCTGTCCCATATCTGCTAAGGTACCTTGTCTGGGGATAGATTATGAGAATGGATCCAATCCAAACTCCTGGGACATTATTTATGCAACTTAATACATCAACGCAGGTAGAGAAGTCTGCATAATAACGACCATGCCTATAAAAAGAGTAATAGTTCTATCAAAGTACATTCAACCAATGCCTGACCATGTCCATACACTGATCTTTAGGGCATATACACCAACAATCTCCCACTTGCACTAAGACCAAGGACAACTGGTGTTTACTCAGTTCCAATGTCTCTAGTATGACCCTTTTAGCTTTCGCTGCGCCAGAGGCTAGGTCAGTGGGTTTTTCCAAATTGCTGTCTGTGTTTATTTTAACAAATTTGATCATCATCCTTATCCATGATCTCTAAGATCAGATGATATGCTGCAGTACATACTTGAGCATTAAGATCATTCTCCTATGCTATGGTCCCAGTAAGAACTATACTGGACCATCAAGCACTATGAACTAGATCAAGTTCAAATGAATGAAGCTGCCTCCTTGGCTGCCACAAGGGGCTGCAATGTACTCAGCCTTATTTGTAGAATCTTGCCACTTTGGTTTGCATAATTCTCTTTCAGCATGCAACACCATAACAAGGCAAAGCGCAACTCCTGGCTGTGATCAATAGTCACTAGACTGGAACGAAGTGTCAGTGTACCCCTGTACACAAAATTCTTTCATGTCTATCATAGACTAGACTTCAATCCTTTATACTTCCCAAGTATACATATAAGGATTGCCTTCACAGCTATCTAGTGTTAAACACTAAGATCTGATTGAAACTTGCTGGCTATGCTCCAAGCATTTGCCACAAATGGTCTTGAGTATGATATTCAAATCATGATCCATCCCACACACCATGTATCAGGATTTTAGATCCATGTTATTACTCTCCATCTATGTCAAAGGACACAAGATCTTTGAGAGAATCAGACCATATCTTTCTGGAAGGTATTAATATTTGGAATCATCCAAAATAAACCTCTCGAGAAACTCTTGGATGAACATAGATTGACTAAAGGGCAATGACTATCTTGGATCTCTATCTATAGATCCTCATGCCTAGGATGCAGGCATCATTCCCTAGATCATTCTTCTCGAAATACATATCTTTCTCTTCTTCACTATGTGAAGAGCTGAGATGTCATTCCATGTGAGGAGAATATCATCAATCGTCTAGAACAAGAAATACTATTAAGGTGCTCCCACTGATCTTCTTGTAAACACAGGCTATTTCAAACATGCTTGCATCATGCATATCTATATGGCCTTGATATGAAAACTTTATGGCTATTTCTTTATAGATATCTTTTCAGATGTCCATGCAAGAAAAGCAGTTATCATAACAACATCCCATAATTGATCATGCAATTATAACAAGCAGATCCGTAATGGACTTAAAGCTCAGCTATTGGTGAAAATTTCATCATTATCCACCCAGTGGATTTGCCTGAAATTATTGTTCACTAGCTTGCCTTTTAAGGTAACAATATTACCTTCCATGTCTATCTTCCCAGAAGATTTATTTTACAGCCTGGGGGAGTTACCCCTTTTGGCAGCTCATCCAAGTCCCAGACTTGATTAGCAGACATGGAGTCCATTATGGTTCTCATGGCCCTTAGCCATTTCTTGGAATCTGGTCCACCGACCGCTTCCATTTCCTCATAAGTCTTAGGTTCATGCTTGATGAAAAATTCGTCATGCCCAGCATATCGAATCGATCCAGGCTTATGTTATTCCTGTGTTAATTGAACCTTAGGTTGACTTTCAACCTGTATGTGAGATTTTGCTATCCATCTGTGTCTAATTATATTGTGGTTGATTCTGGATCTCGTCCAAATCAAATCTACTCCCACTAGCTTCTTTCAAAAGAAATACTTTCTCAAGAGAGACAACATTTTGAGCAACAAATGTTTTGTTCTCCATGGGATAGAATTAGCACTCTATAGTGCACCACAAATACATACTTTTGAATCACTGCATATTACATTCCCAATTCCATTGAAGAAATGGGATATTTGCAGTTAACAACTCAAAAGCTAACTTAGACATTTTCTTATGGAGTAGCAGTACATCTGTTTGCATGACATTATAGTAGTATATTTGCATGACTATTCAAAGTTAGAACCACATACAATGTGTTCCTTTTTTCTTTCTTTGAAATTTACCACGCAGTGGTGTACTAAGTAAGCTGTGAGATAACTCCACACTTCTTAGGACAGTCATCAAATTCTCCACTAATCATCTTGATCCAATCAAGGTGCTTTGATAGATCCTTCAATTTGACTCAATACTTTATTTATGAACTTCTTGGATTTTTCCAAAGTTCTTGGGTTGCGTGAGGCATACCCATACCTAATGAAGTATATATAAAACTCCTTTTAGTGCTTGTTTACATGGGTCCACTCACATTACTGTGTCATAGATCCAACAAGTCACTTATTCCTTCCATCTTTTCCGGTGAAGGCAGCATCTGTCACATTGTTCCTTTGAACTAGGCTCACATGTATCATAGTCCTGAGAGGACAATGACCCCAATAGTCCATGGACCTTTGGATGTGACCATTGTTCTATGGTTCAAGAGACAATGCTATAAGAGGATGTTTTATTGAATCATTAGATCTTATCTTGTGTTACATATAGAACCACAAACTATTGTCAACTGTATCACTTTCTATAGAACATCTCAGATTTAAAAATATTATTTATTATTTCAAACCAAAGTCCTTTCCAAAAGGAATGATGTTCCAATACAAAAGCTGATACATAATAGCAAAGCTCTATATAGAGTCTTCAAGGCAGTGAGATAACATCAACAGCAGCATCCAATGCTCCGTCCCTGACCCGAAAGTCGATCCCATCAAGCCTCTTCGTCCTACTTCTTTTGAGCTCTTGCACATGTAAAACATATGTGAGCCTCTCATACGGTACCCAGTACCCATGAATAAGAAGTAGACAAATGACCTCGGTAACACAATACCTGAAGCGGATGGATTACATCCCTTCTTCTTTGCCATGCTCTTCTTGGCCATTAATCCTCTTCGAAATACCCATGCATTCCCAGTCTTCCGAAGTATTAGCTTCGAAGATACAGAACCATGGTCTTTCTCAGATTCAGGCACACATTCTGAAGATCCAACAGAACTCTCCTAATCATTGTCTATAGAGCATGGTGTGAAGAGACCTTTGAGATGTATGATTAGATCATAGATCCTCATCTCATCACATTCAACCTTGACCTCTGGGGTCATGCACTCTAAGACAAGAGCAGTGTACTGTTCGTTATCTTCACAATGTTCAAGATAGACATTCCACTCCCAGTCATTAGTGAAATATACACTGGGCTGGGATGGAGGTCTTTCAAGAAGATGCACCTTATTTTCTTGTTCCAGTATCTTGGACAAAATGTTGAACCATTTTGTCCAATTTGTCCCATCCAGTTTATGTTTATAAAGTTTCAATCTTAGATCAGGAGATGCCTTCTACAATAAGCAAATAAGTAAAGTAAGTACAATGATAAAGCATTTAACAAGGACTTTAAATTAAATGCTATGCTCCCACTACTTCCAAAACAAGTTGAGAACTCTCTAACTCAACATAGAAATAAGTGAGTAGGATCCTAATTTCACATAAGGTCTCCGCGACTCATGAGGGTGAGTTGAGATGCACAGAGAGTCTCATGCTTCCTTAGGTAGGCATGCCAGCAAATTGTGCCATGCACAATTCCTCTTAGTTAAGACAGACTAGGCGCCCTGTGTCCAGCGAGGGCTGGATACAACACAAAATCCTATCCTCTCAACAGCTGCCTCTAGTATTTCATCATGTCAATGACATATGAAAAACCAATCAAGTCTGGTCCTAACCGTTATGCCCAGGGCCAACAAATTTCCTTGCGAAGGCACGCCCAGGTTAAAAACTGGACTGGGGAAATTATTGTCACCACACACTTTCTAAAGATAAGTGGGTGTGTCCCACGAGGGTGGGAAACAGTTCACAACACCACCGATCGATAGTTTGATGAGGGCTACGCGTTAGAAGGCTATCGACTTGATATTGTATTGAAGTTTTTGCATGTTTTATTCTTTTCTAGCATGCAGTTTTCCTATGGTTCAGACAGTAAAGGAAAAGCATCACAGGCATGCTATGGACAAAATAATAAACCATCACAGGCATGCTAGTTTGGTCAATATGGTCATAGCCCTTTTCATACACATAACTTGTCACGAGCCATGTGACATGTTATCGTGCATCCAAGGGTTGCGAGTCCCTAAAGCAGATCGGCCCATGCCAGAAGCCAAAAGCATGTGTCCTTCCTTCAGCCGCAAGTCCATCACCATGCTTCCAAAGCTGGCGCCACTTCTGACTCCGATTGAAGAAGACTCCTTGTTGTCAAGATGAAGCCTTAACCTATCATATAACTCTACATCTATTCTAAACAAGATGAAAAATTCTTTTACAACAAGATAGGGAGAGAACCACACGCAGGTGGAAAGGGATTTTACAAGCATTCATCACAAGTGGAAACATGCTTCCACATCACAACACAGGAGGGCACTCGCTATGACCATATTAACCCAATCAAGTGGCGCATGTAAAATTTGAAAATCCGGAAAAGTCGAATTTTAGCACCTTATGCGCCAACATCATCCAAAGCACTCTCTTAACCAATTTCATGCCAAAATTTAGATCAAGTTCCATGATGATTTCATAGACCCTATCGGCTGGCAGTTTTGTCAGATCAAGAGACCCGGCCAGTCCGAAGACACAATGCCCGTCCTACTTGACAAAACCTACGTGCGCCTTTGGTCTTAAATCAAGCATAAACAAGATTCAAGTTTCGGCCATAAGTTGAGAAGAGAAGATTGGATGAAAAACGCTTTCTAAGTGAAATGCGCATGGATAGAAGAAAAAATTTCCAAAAATTTTTCACACAAGCAAATGTACACCTTGTGTTTCTCGCAAGTAGCTCAGATACCACTGTTAGGGAATGCCGGGTGTAATTTAAAATTTTGCAGTCCCAGGACGCAGTGGAAGAAGCATTACACCCGAAACACATTCCAGTCCCAAGGATCCATGCGAGAGAGAAGACACAAGGATGTGTTAGAGATGTACCTCTTTTGCTTGTCTAGATGTCGAAGCCATGTTGAAGGCGCCCATGTGTTCGCCCTCTACAAGTATCCACGAATCGACTCCTTGATCGTTGCTCCCTTCCACGCTCGGTGCTAGCCTCGGGAAGAGAATCAAGCCTTCACTCCACTTGCGCCACCTTCAAGAGAAGTTGCGCCAAGGAGGGAATTGGGAAGATGCCGCCAAGAACTTCCCTCTTCTTCTTTGCTTGCGCCAACTTCAAGCAAGATGCGCTAATGGCTATGAGAGGGAGAGGGCTTGCGAAAATAGAAAGAGAAGCCACCAAGCCCAATTTCTCTTTGCGCCAAGAAGAGGAGAAGAAGAAAGGATATCTTTCGGTCACTTGGAAGAAGGTTGCGCCAAGCCTTTGTTGTTGTCACCCTTTGCCCTTGCTCACGCCTCTCTATGTATGTTCACGCCTCCTTGAAGTCGAACATTGGAAGGGGCGGTAAGGGGTCCTATAAATAGGACAAGAGGCGGCAAGGACAATGGCTAGGATCATGCCAAGTGGGCGGCTAGGATAAAGGGATCTTGAGGTAAGGAAAGTCTCCAAGACTTTACCATAAACCTCATTCAACCTATCCTAATTTGCCCAATGGCCATATCAGCCTAAGACATGCCTTAGAGGCATTCTTTCCAACCAAGGAGAAGGGCTAGGCGCAACATGAAGAATTCGGCTAGGGCAAGAGTTTGGGTACATGTAGGGTTCATAAGGAAAGTCTCCAAGACTTTACCATAAACATCTTCCTACTTCTCATATGCGCCCAAGTTCTTTCCAAAAAAGTCCTCAAGCCATATCAGCCCCAAGACTTGCCTTAGAAGCAAGTATTCCATCCAAGGAAGAAGGGCTAGGGGCCCTTTACTTCCATAATGAAGCAAAGGCGCCTCCCTCACCCCATTATGCCCCTAGGCGCCAATGGGGTGAGATTTCTCCCCATTATATCCTTTTAAGCCAATTCCTCTTCATGACAACTAATTATTGGGCCTCATTGGATAATGAGCTTGCCCAAACTTCATGGCGTGGGTTGATTAAGCCATTGGATCTAATCCAATGCAACCCTAATCCAAATGTGACCAATCTAGGTCAATATCGGGTCAACCTGCCAAAAATGAAGTTTGGCTCCAATAACTTTCTTCCAACTCATCAGGCCCATTGGCGCTGATGAAATCTTCCAAATGGATCCAAGTTATCCAATAACTTGATCCTAAGGCTTCTGAATAAAGCAACGTCAAGAGTCTATTGCGTGTGACCCCGTAGGATCCATATGATGATGGCAATGATGTAAACATCATAAGCAGTGAGGGGTATCTAGCAACACATCACTACTACCCATGTCATAGGACTTAAGTCATTATGGCAACAACTCCTAACAAGCAACGAGGATTCCTATTGCATTACAGATCCCTTTTCCTAAGCTGATATCCTACCATTGGATTAGTCTCAAGTTTATTATTCAATGCATTGGTCATGACTCAACAAGTGTGGCCACACTTTCCTGTCATGCACCAATAAGGTGGGGCGCCCCGAGGTGGATATCATACTTCCAATAAGGAAGGGGCAAATCCTACTATTGGTCATCCATGTCTCTACATGACTTATGAAATGCCCAATGACAGTTGTTTTGATCTCCCAATTACGGAGAGACGTAAGACTGTATTAAAGCATACCCATTATCAAGTCTAGACATGAATACCTCAAGTCTAAGGATCAATGCAAACCTCTTGCATGTGAGATTGACTTGTTGACTGGACAAGTCAATCCTCACGGTGGATCACTCCAGTGCATCCAATGCACCTGTATGTCTGCGTTACTGTGCCCCGCACCTAACCAGCCCATACACCAATCTCACATGTACCAAAGCTGTCCCATATCTGCTAAGGTACCTTGTCTGGGGATAGCTTATGAGAATGGATCCAATCCAAACTCCTGGGACATTATTTATGCAACTTAATACATCAACGCAGGTAGAGAAGTTTGCATAATAATGACCATGCATATAAAAAGAGTAATAGTTCTATCAAAGTACATTCAACCAATGCCTGACCATGTCCATACACTGGTCTTTAGGGCATATACACCAACACAGCTCAGAGAGAGTAAGCATGAACTCTATGTTGTTGAGCTGGCAAGATAAGCTGCCATCGTCCGCATCAGAATGGATGTTGGCATGAAACTCCATAGAAGACAAGAACTCCCTATAGGGATATACATAGGGTAGGAGATAGTAAAGAATTGATCCCAACCCATGTGTTGAAATAGCCACTGGACGTCGTCGTGAAAACCCAACATGTTGAGTGTCTTGTGATCAAGGAAACTGGTAGTGATGACTTGCTAGCATATTAGCATGTTGAACTTTGCCATTTGCTCTGAATCATGGAACAGGATACCATAAGGTGTAGGCGGAGCAACAGGTGGTTGGCGCTCGACAGCAGCGCCGGACGAGGAAGCTCGACACTTGCTAGTGACTTGCTTGGATGGAGGCATGTTGAGGCAGTGCTAGCACCAGGAGATCAGTAGAAGACGAGAGAGTAGGCTGGAGGTGTCGCCAGAGGTGGTGGCAGCAGAGAAGCGAGGTCAGCGGCGATGAATCTCCAAGCGGCGGACAAAAGTCCATGAGGAGCGTCAGCGTGTTGGAAAGCCCTAATCGACACCAGAAAACCATGAGGAAGGGTTGCCGGAGTCTGATATAGGTAAAGGAGAGCAGCCAGAGTTTGATCGTCGACTGAAGGAGGTGGATCAGAGTGAAGGCGGTGCAGCTAGTGTTTGCATGGGCGTGTAAATGGGTCGGGCACGCGACACAGCTTTATATCAGAGGCATGCACAGCCGTACACGTGTACACAATCATGCCCGTGAAAACCTCGGTCCAAAAAAATTTGAATTTGACTCAGTCTTCATAGCCGTGCATGCGTTCACGGCCTAGCCCGTGAAACTCTCTATGCAAAATTAGCCCAATTTCATAGCCATGAACCAATGCACAGGTACGGCCGTGATCGTCTCGGTGAAGAGTTCAGATATCGATCACGACCATGAACCAATGCACGGCTCAGCCCATGAACATCTCAGCACAAAATAATCTAGAGTTGATCACGGCCGTGTACGTCTTCACCACCTGGGCCGTGAACGTTTCGGTGCAGAATCAGAGGAGCATGACGAGCCTACCACGGCCGTGCATGGATGCACGGCTATGACCGTGAATGTCACTGTTGTGTCCGCATGTGCACGAATACTTCAAAGTAATAAAAAGATATCGAATCAATGTTTAAGTTCCGATAGAGGAATTTTAGTGAACAACTACAGTGCAGAGAATTCAGCAAGTATAGTTTTCAAAACTTTGTTCTCAAACAAAACAGATTAACAGGGTATGAATGAGAGCACTTAAGGGTCGCTCTGATACCACTAATGTAGGATGGAAAATCCTAAACCCAAGGAACCCCTTAAGTATGTGGCTCTAGTGTAATTTCAGTTAATTAAAATCAAATGATGCGTAGATGGCTTTAAACTTCAAGCATGCAGTTCAAGTGGTAAGAGAGTGAGGGAACGAGAACACCTTGGGTCCCCTTGAAGGCAGGGGACCGAGCCCCTTTGTAATCGTCAATCAGCAGCGTCCGGGATGATTTCAGGGAGAAGGTTTGAGTTACGCGTTTGTATTCCCAGCTTCAGCAAATCAGCAATGATCACAGCTTCAAGTTCACCAAGGTTTGCGTGAATGGAGATGATGGTTTATTGCTCAGCATGGAGGTGGATCGAAGGGCCGTCCGGCTCACCTTCAGATGGATAGGGAGAGGGGCCAAAGGCTCACCCTCAAGAACACAAGGGGCCTTCTGTGTCACCCTCAACACAAGCAACAAGGGCCTTCAGGCAATCCTCGGCAAGCATATGCTAACGCGGTTTTTTCTCAGAATTTTCAACTTAGTGCAAGTGTGGAAAACTACATGGACTTAAACCCTTTCTTCCTAACGTTACAATCTCATGGTGACTCTTGGCCTTCTTCGTCGTTGCCAAATGCAGCTGTAGCTTGGTTGTTGATTGGTAGGTGTGGTCGGTTCAGATCTGAGCTGGCAGAATTGTATTAGCTTGGCGGAATTTGTAATGCGGGAGTTGGCTGAAGTTGTATCCGATGGAGCTGGCTTTGATTGGCTGTGACAGTTGGTGGAAATGTTAAGTGTTGGAGCTCTTTAGCGCATGCTGATGAGGCATCCGTTGTGGTTATTGGATGCCGTTGTCCTTGTTTTGTTGTTGAAGATGTTGACTGGCATGAAGGCGCTGGAACTTGCTGGGCTGGAGATTTGTTGTGAGGGTGTTGACAATGTTGAGGTGCTGGAGACGTTGACTTCCTGGGTTGATGTTGACCTCCTCCATGTGGTGATGGAATCGTCTTGCAAGGTGGATCTGAAGGCTGGGAAGCATAGGGGCCATGTAGGTGCATTACATGTGATAAGAACCTAGGCTACAACACCCTATTACATAAACTACAAAATAAAAACAAAAGCTTGAAAGTAAATCCTAGGCTACATCCTAACTACAATGACAACTTAAGAGTGTAAGCACAAAATTGTCCACAACTAGTCTTGCAAACATCAAGACTAGCTTGGACCACAAGTCATAAGTTTATCAAAGTTAAGCGACTGAGAAATGAAAGTAAAATAAATAAGTGTTCAGCATAGATATTTCTATAAATGAAGTTCTTCAAGGGGCCCTCCCATAGCGGATTGGGGGCTTCTTGATTCTTTTGGATCTTCGTGGTAATGCCCCTGCATCAGAACCACAGAGACCTACGTGTTAAGTATCAAATAGTTGTTTTCTCACTAGCTAAGCAATCGAATACGAAGTAAGCAGACGAAAATCACATGAAATATCAAAGAGAAAAGCTGGGACTAGGGTTTCATCCACCTTAATTTTAATAACTAGATATAAATAAGTGCTCGCCAGTCTAATCTTATTTTGATAAAGATATAATTTACTTTATAAAGAAATCATCTCGCTTTCACATAGACAATTTACAAATAACCAATTCTCACTTTCGCACAAGATTTATTCATTGTTAAAGATGACAAAGAAATCAAAGATCACTTTCATGCATCCAATCTCTATGTCAATCATCTCAAGTGAAAACTAAACACTTTCGTACTTTAGTTTCACAGATTCTACTTAAGATTCTCCAACGATCTGATACTTAATTTCTTACAATATCTTTATGTTTATTTCAATAATTCTTCCTAGATCAGAATTATCAACAAGGCAATAGACTTTTAAAATTTAGAAATAGAACAAACCAAATTTCTTACGATGAGTTCCTAAATCTCAATTTTAGGGTTCCAAGTTCTCGCAAGTCACTTTTCAGTCCATATCGCAAAAACTCCAATACATGTTGATAATATGAAACTAGAAAGAATTAAAGGCAATCATCACATAAGTAGAATTATCAAGGTAAAATTATCTTGACGAAATAAAGTTTATCTAGTCATTATGAAATTAAGGGAATTGCACCCGCACGTCCCAAGAAAAGTTACGCTACGATGGAGTTAAAAATACAATAGAAATTCATTAAAAAATTAGAATTTGACAGAGGGAGAATAGAAAAGTTACTGATTTCACGGGGGTGTAAAAATTTACACAGCGCTGTGATTTTTGTTTCGGATGAACATCACTGCTACAGTAGCGCTACAGCACTACTACAGTAACGGCTGCTACAGTGTTTCATGATTTTTGCTCCTGGCTAAGATTTTGTTTCTTCGATTTCTCCTCTGATCGGACTCCTTTTGATCTGAAATTTCTGGTGTATCATCTCCTCCTATGGGTGAAGCTTTCCTATAAATTTTGCTGCCTAAGGTGACCTCTACGCCTTTCGGCGAGAGGCCGAGCCCTAGGGATGCCTCTTTTGATTTCTCCCTCGATTGGTGATGAAATTGGATCCCCCGGTCCTCAAATCCTCTCCTCCTCATATAGAACGATCCCCTTTTTACGGATTTTGAAATTGTGCCCCAGATCTTTCTAATTTGGCTTCGAAAAAAAAAAATTAGATTTTGGAGGCGGCAAAAGACTTATTCAAAAATATAATTACGGCCCATAATTTTGATTACGTCACTACCATAATTTGGTTCTATGAATTCTAGGTCAAAAATTACAGCCTGTAAAAATAATTATGGTATTGCCATATTTTCTTCTATGTATTTCTGGGTAGAAATTACGGCCTGTGGAAAATATTATGGCAGTGGTGTAATCTGGGCAGAAAATTACACCCGTAAAATTTATTACGGCAGGGGTGTAATTTTCTGACTATCTCCGATTTGCATGAAAATTGATGGGCGGCTTCGTCTCGACGTCTGGAATCCATTCATGTGCTCAGATCTTTCAAAATCCATCAAAATATGACACTTTTTAATTAAAAATGATAAAAAATAAGAAATGGTGTAGATTCCACAATATTTGACAAATAAGGCTTAAACACAGCCTCCGACCACGCCTCTGCAATATTTGACAAATGGTGTAGATTCCGCAAGATCCGACCACACCTTCGACGTACGGATGGCTGTGGGTGATGGAGGGGGAAAACCACAGCGGATAAACACACAAGGAAATGAGAAAAAAAATAGGCAAACCTGACCCACCGGAAGGGTGGGATTTACTTCTTATAAAGCAGGAAGTGGAGATAACTTGGAACCACGGAGACGTCCTCGACCCGACAACTCTGAAGATGAGGCACCGGCTTGACTTCAACACGCTAGAGGCCCTCAGCTCTCCAGGAGGTCTCTATGCACTAAGAGAGCTAACTAAGAAGCTACCCCAACCTCCTCTTTTATAGGGTAAGAGGGGAGGGAACAAGAGAAGGCTACTAAAGACAACCTACTTTAACAACCTAACAACCCTTGCAGGCGACTAAAATGGTCAATCTGCAACTACAAGACAAGAAATAACAAATTACTAACTAATATTCCTTGAAGCTGGTTGTATGCTCCCGCGTCTTTGTACGGAAGCAGTTTAGACTCGCTCGGAACACACTGTGATGAAGTAGCAGAATTTGGAGGTTGTGGGCTGCATCACCACCGTTGCGGCCCGCTCTTGGGTCGTGTTGCTGATGTGATTGTGTGGCCCATTTGGGGTTGGACCCTCAGGGGGCCGGCTCGTGGTGTGCTTGGGCTGAACCACCTCGGTGTGGATGGAAAGGGGGCTGATGACGCTCATGAAACGGTCTGGAGGCTTGCTTTGGCATTGGGATCGCAGGATTATTACCTTGTTGGGCTCCTTTGGATCATCATGAGGTGGAGCAACATGGTAAGGAGGGTGATGTACGTCGAAATGGGGTCATCGGGGCTTCATCAGGGAATGCAGCCGTAGTGACCGGCAACACCGCCCGCGTGCAGCTCGAGCAAGAGATGGTCTCGAAGCGATGATCGGGGAATGCACAAGTGATTCCCCAGGAAAAGGTAACCTTCGCATAACTGATATGGGACTCAGGATCCGAGGATGCAGTCAAGGCGGCGTAGATGGCTCCAAAATCAGAGCACGTGGTGTACTCATCTTTGACATGGTCAAAAGTGTTGACATGAGTGCGCATCATGCATAAAAAGGGTCCGGACTCTACTTAAGGCATCTGCGATGATGTTCTCCTTATCCGCCTTATGGTTAATCACGAAGGAGTATTGCTGTAGGTATTCGACCCACTTAGCATGACAGGCGCCCAACTTCTTCTGGGCACTAAGGAAAGAGAGGGCCTGATGGTCGCTAGACAACACGAACTCACGGTGGAGGAGGTAGTGTCTCCACTGACGAAGGGACTAAACGATGGTATAGAATTCTTTGTCATAGGTGGAGTAACGTTGTCAGACAGCGTTCAGCTTCTCACTAAAGAAGCCACAGGATGACCCTCTTGACTAAGGGAACCGCCGATGCCCATGCCGGAGGCATCGCCTGCGACCTCGAAGACTTTCGAGAAGTCCAGGAGGCGCAACACCGGGGCTGTGGTCAAGGCATCCTTAAGGGCGTCGAAGGCGCGTTGGGTGGCAGGGGTCCACTCGGAATCATCCTTAGAGAGGCTCTGGGTTGGGGGGGGGGGGGGGTCACAATCATGCTGAACCCCCGAATGAACCGGCGGTAAAAACCCACAAGTCCCAAGAAGCTACGGACCTCGGACACGGTGCGAGGTTCAGGCTAATGCCAGATGGCCTCAATCTTGGCGGGGTCGACAGACAAGCCCTGGTTGGAGACAATGTACCCCAGAAAGTACACGCGGCTGGTCATGAAGGCGCACTTCTTCGTGTTAAGGAAGAGGTGTTCCTTGCGTAGGAGGTCGAAAGTGGAGCGAAGATGCTCCAAGTGCTCATCGCAGGTCCGGATATAGATCAGAATGTCATCGAAGTAGACGACCAAAAACTTGCCCATGTAGGGCTTGAGGACTTGACTCATCAAACACATGAAGGTGGATGGGGCGTTGGACAACCCGAATGGCATGACAAGCCACTCGTAGAGACCATCCTTGGTCTTGTACGCGGTCTTCCATTCATCGCCCTCGCGAATGCGGACTTGGTTATATCCACTTCGGAGGTCGAGCTTGGAAAACCAAGACACGCCGGAGATCAAATCCAGCATGTCGTCAAGCCGAGGTATGGGGAACCTATACTTGACAGTGATCCTGTTAATGGCACGACTATCGACACACATGCGCCACGACCCATTCTTCTTGGGTGTGAGTAGCGCGGGGAAGACACAAGGGCTGAGGCTCTCGTGGATCTACCCCTTAGTGAGGAGTTCATCCACCTGACGCTGTAGTTCAGCGTGCTCCGCTGGGTTGAGGCGGTGATGGGGGTAGGTTGGGGAGGGACACCCTCGGGATGAGGTCAATCGCGTGCTAGATTTACCATGCCAGAGGGAGACCGCAAGGTAGGTCCGCGGGACTGACGTCGCTAATCTCAGAGAGGAGGGCGAACACCTCGGCTGGAGGTGTTGGGTCGACACATGGGGTCGAGTCCCATGACTCACGCATCAGGAGGGCGTACACAACTCGTTCGGGGGACGCATGTTATAACCTTGATTTCATAAATATTAAAATTTTATTTTAGAAATGGAGAAATTATATTAATTTTTATGATTTTCTAAAATTTTTTGGAATTTTAAAAGGATAAAATAATAAGTTTTATATAAAAACTTATTATGCGTTCGCAAGGGCTCAAACCCACGACGCGTTCAATTTTCGGACGCAACCCAACCACCAAGCTAAGTCTTCATTTCTAATATTAATCCATGCTTCTTTTTGTTAAGTCGGATTTGAATTGATTTTAATTAAAAAGAAAATCGCGTTCGCTGGGGCTCGAACCCGCGATGCATCCGCGGAATCAGTTGAGCCTAACCACTGGGCTAGGTTTGCTTTTGTTATTTAAATCGCACCCATTCTATTTGATCTAGATTTAAATTTGAATTTCGGAAACCGAGTCGACGCGTCGTCTTCTCCGATTTTTGCGGCGATCGAGTCGCCGCCGCGACCTTGGACATGTTTACCTCTATATTAGAGGGCTTCCGCTCGTCTCAATGAGAATCAGAACCTAGAGCATCTTCAAGCCTCGAAGCGCCTCCAAAGGGGGGAAATGGAACTCAAACTCGTCACCGTAGCTCAAGCGGCGCCGCCACAAGTTCCAGTCTTCCAGCACCTCTATCGACAGCGATCTCTTGGCTCTAGGCTACGATACAGCATCGTAGCAAGGTATCCTACCTTTCCTAAAGTTTTGGTGAAATTCGATTTCGGTATAGATGAGTTTGGTTAAGTTTTGTGTATCGACGGCGGTGGTGCCACCGTCAATACTTTCTGTCGCTTTGGATGCTTTGACCGTGGGTCAAAAACTCGCCGAAGCTGGTCGTAGAGCCCCGCTTCGTCGTCGGGAGTCTACTAGCAAAGTTTGGCGGCGATCCGATCTTCGACGCGCCCTCGGGAGCTCGCCGGCGCAAGCAGCGGATGCAAGTCCGGCAGACTTGCGCGGCGGCGTTTGGGCGGCGTGGGCGAACGTCGGTTCAGTCCAAAATTAGGGTTTGGGTGGCGGTTTATTTATAAATAAACCAGTCGCTGAGTTTTGAAATCGAATTGAACCGGACCGAGCGGTTCAATTCCAGTTGGGTCTGTAATTGAATTTCGACCGGTTCGACCCCGATTCGGTCGAATCCGGGCCGGTTCAGGTAGTCGTTGGAAAGGTAATTAAATTTCCTATCTAATGGTAATCTGGGTTTCTTTATATGACTTGTATATTTGGTGTAATGTAACTTCTAAGTGTCGTTCTGACTTGGTTCAGGGTAAATTGATCGGTTCACTGCAATTCCTTTGGTTCAGTGGGTTTTAGGTTCGGTTCATATGATCTAAGAGTGGTTCTCTAGGTTTAGGGTTATGTTCTACATGTTGGTAGTTTTGGTTTTTAAATTAGAATATTTATTGATAGAGTTCATGTACAAACTCATGTTACAGAGTGGTTGATCCAATAATCGGCTTGCATTGTTTGATATACAACTTACTGGCTTTTCAAAAGAATTCAGGATAACAGCGATTGAGGTAGGAATCTTACCCTAATCCTTTCTTACAGTGTCAATAATAGGATTTGCTACTTAATCCTTTGACTTGATATATGATGCATATGATAGAATTAATTGACACTGATATCTGATTGCTTCGTTTGCTTGTTTTGTTTCTGAAATTCCTTTTGAACTCAATTATCTTGATTATTTGGTCATATTCTGTTTCTATATGAATGGTTAACAAACCTGTTTTGAGATATCTGATATATTGGCTTATGAGCCTGGTTGAACAATTATGTATCTGAGATATTGACGCATAAGTATGTGGAACTGTTGTAAATCTGTGATGATAAAGTCATGATATATATTGACCTCTGACCTGAATGATTTATTCTCCAGTGGTCTGTTTATCTGAGTTATAGTTCCAACGCGCATCGGGCTATCTGAGATGCCGGTACGGCACCGCCAGTTGTCTTGAGGACAATACTACGGATGTTAGTGTTAGACGAAACACTCCGGGCTGTTTAGGACAGCCGTTCCATTGCATGAGCAACAGTGGAAACACTCTGAAAATGAGTGCGGCTCTTGATTGAGATCTGTTGGTCAGCTTGATGATTTACATGACGTTCTGTATATTATTTGTATATCGTTGTTATTGTCATTGTATTATCTTGTTATTTGATCCCCTCACCATGTTTGTTGATTCCTACTTAGCATTTTTGCTAACCCCCTTTGTTTCTCTTCCAGGTACGGAGTTAGCGTCTGGGAGGGATAGAGTAGATAGTAGATACCAGCCCGAGTTGAGATAGTTTGTCTTTGTATTTTATTTCAGTTGATAATTTGGATAGTTGCATTCAGATATTGTGTTATAAGACCGTTGATGATAAATTTGGATTATTTATTTAATAAAGGATATTGGATTATTGTAGTTCTTTGGTTCCTATCAATATTGTTACTCCCTGGGGAACCCTATGCTAGAAATAGTTGGCTTCCCGCCGAGGCGTGACAATTAAAATGGTATCAGAGCTATAGGTTCAGAGGTATAAGTTTCTGTGGGCCCATAACCCACAGGTCAGAACTACAGGTTGAGTAAGAAACCCTAAGGATATAGGAACCTCAGGACTGGGTTTGGGTTAAGGTTAAAATAAATGAATAGGTAAAAAATTATTATATAATATGTTATTTTGTTGACAGGATGGCACCAAGAACTAGAGGCAGAGCAATTCCAAGTCAAGGAAGTAGAGGACGTGGAGGTGGAAGTCAGATGGTGAGTGCTCACAGCATTGGAGAAGCTAGAAATTCTCCTAAAGCTGAAGTACAGTTACCTCAAAACTTACCTAGAGCCCCTACAAGAAGAAGAAGTGGGTATGAAGTCTCAGTACCGTTAGAAGCAGCACCACATGCTTCCCCTGAAGTACAAGCAGCAGTAAGGGATGAGGGTGAATTTTCCTCTCCATCTTTGGTACCACAACCAGTAGTAAACCAACCAGATAGGTCAGCTAATATGCTGATGCAGTTCTCACAGTTGGGAAAAGATCAATTTCGTGATTTTGGAGGAACTACTGATCCTTGGGCTGCTAGAGATTGGTTACTAAAAGTAGAGCTAACCTTTAGGGCCTTAGGATGTCCAGATGAGCAGAAGGTAGAGTTGGCCACATATTTCTTATTTGATAGAGCTGGGACATGGTGGTCTGGAATGAGAGTTACTTTTGGAAATGATCCCATCTCTTGGACTGATTTTAGAGGAGCATTCTTTGAGAAATATTTTCCAGAATCTTTTCAGGATAGTCAGATGTAGGAATTTTTAAATTTAAAACAAGGAAAAAGGACAGTAAATATTTATGTAACTGAGTTTGAGAGATTGTCAGATTTATTTCCAGAGTTAGTAACCACTGAAAGGAGAAAATGCCAACTTTTTATTAAAGGATTGCACCATACAATAAAGGAACAGATGAATACTATCCCCTTAGATAGTTTTCAGGCAGTGGTAAATACAGCATTCAGGATAGAGGCTTCTCTAATAAATGTGGCTAAAGAAAAACAAATGGAGGAAGTACAAGAATTAGCAGAAAAGAGAAAAGTCAGCCAGTCAACTAGAACAGTAGAGACAGAAACCTATGATAACAGAGGGAAAAGATCAAGAGCAGTATTTAATAGCCATCAGAGACCTGTACATTCTTCATATGCACCAAGCTTTAATTTAGCAGGGTCTGTGAGAAAATGTTTTAAGTGTAATCAAGAAGGACATTTGGCTAATGTATGCCCTTCCAATGAGATTCAATGCAACTATTGCAAAGGTTGGGGTCATTATAAGGTAGATTGCCCATGAAGAGGATTTCAACCCCCACAACAAAGTTATCAGCAAAGCTCTAGACCGAGGACTTATCAGGAGAGAGCTGGTCAAGTTAATCAGATACCACAGAGAGGATCTTAGCAACGATCTACAACTCCAGCAAGAGTTTATACAGTGACTCAGCAGACTCAACAGGATACTCAGCAGGAGACTCAACAGACTCTGGACTTGGTCTAATTCTTAGCTTTCATAGTTATGCTATTATTTTTGTGTACTCTGAATTTGGAGGACCAAATTCTTTTTAAGGGGTGGATAATGTTATAACCTTGATTTCATAAATATTAAAATTTTATTTTAGAAATCGAGAAATTATATTAATTTTTATGATTTTCTAAAATTTTTCAGAATTTTAAAAGGATAAAATAATAAGTTTTATATAAAAACTTATTATTCGTTCGCGGGGGCTCGAACTCGCAACATGTTCAATTTTCGGACGCAGCCCAACCACCAAGCTAAGTCTTCGTTTCTGATATTAATCCATGCTTCTTTTTTTTAAGTCGGATTTGAATTGATTTTAATTAAAATGAAAACTGCGTTCGCTAGGGCTCGAACCCGCGACGCGTCTGCGGAATCAGCTGAGCCCAACCACTAGGCTAGGTTTGCTTTTGTTATTTAAATCGCACCCATTCTATTTGATCTAGATTTAAATTTGAATATCAGAAATTGAGTCGACGCGTCGTCTTCTCTGATTTTTGCTGCGATCGAGTCGCCGCCACGATCTCGCCGACCTTGGACGCGTTTTACCTCTATATTAGAGGGCTTTCGCTCGTCTCAATGAGAATCAGAACCTAGAGCATCTTCAAGCCTCGAAGCGCCTCCAGAGGGGAGAAATCGAACTCGAACTCATCTCTAGAGCTCAAGCGGCGCCGCCACAAGTTCCAGTCTACCAGCGCCTCCATCGACAGTGATTTCTCGGCTATAGGCTACGATACAACATCGTAGCAAGGTATCCTACCTTTCCTGAAGTTTTGGTGAAATTCAGTTTCGGTATAGATGAGTTTGGTTAAGTTTTGTGTATCGACGGCGGCGGCGCCACCGTCGATACCTTCTGTCGCTTCGGATGCTTCGACTGTGGGTCAAAAACTCGCCGAAGCTGGTCGTAGAGCCCCGCTTCATCGTCGGGAGTCTACTGGTGAAGTTTGTCGGCAATCCGATCTTCGACGCGCCCTCGGGAGCTCGCCGGCACAAGCAGCGGACGCAAGTCCGGCAGCCTTGCGCGGCGGCGTTTGGGCGGCGCGGGCGAACGTCGGTTCGGTCCAAAATTAGGGTTTGGGCGGCGGTTTATTTATAAATAAACCGGTCGCTGAGTTTTGAAATCGAATTGAATCGGACCGAGCGGTTCAATTCCAGTTGGGTCAGTAATTGAATTTCGACCAGTTCGACCCCAATTCGGTCGAATCCGGGCCGGTTCAGGTAGTCGTTGGAAAGGTAATTAAATTTCCTATCTAATGGTAATCTGGGTTTCTTTATATGACTTGTATATTTGGTGTAATGTAAGTTCTAAATGTCGGTCTGACTTGTTTCAGGGTAAATTGGTCGGTTCACTACAATTTTGTCCGGTTCAGTGGGTTTTAGGTTCGGTTCATATGATCTAAGTGTGGTTCTCTAGGTTTACGGTTATGTTCTGTCCGGTTCAGTGGGTTTTAGGTTCGGTTCATATGATCTAAGTGTGGTTCTCTAGGTTTAGGGTTATGTTCTACATGTTGGTAGTTTTGGTTTTCAAATTAGAATGTTTATTGATAGAGTTCATGTACAAACTCATGTTACACAGTGGTTGATCCAATAATCGGCTTGCATTGTTTGATATACAACTTACTGGCTTTTCAAAAGAATTCAGGATAACAGCGATTGAGGTAGGAATCTTAGCGATTGAGGTAGGAATCTTACCCTACAATCTTACCCTACTCCTTTCTTACAGTGTCAATAATAGGATTTGCTACTTAATCCTTTGACTTGATATATGATGCATATGATAGAATTAATTGACACTGATATCTGATTGCTTCGTCTACTTGGTTTGTTTCTGAAATTCCTGTTGAACTCAATTATCTTGATTATTTGGTCATATTCTGTTTCTATATGAATGGTTAACAAACCTGTTTTGAGATATCTAATATATTGGCTTATGAGCCTGGTTGAACAATTGTGTATCTGAGATATTGACGCATAAGTATGTGGAACCGTTGTAAATCTGTGATGATAAAGTCATGATATATATTGACCTCTGACCTGAATGATTTATTCTCCAGTGGCCTGTTTATCTGAGTTATAGTTCCGATGCGCATCGGGCTATCTAAGATGCCGGTACGGCACCGCTAGTTGTCTTGAGGACAATACTACGGATGTCAGTGTTGGACGCAACACTCCGGGCTGTTTAGGACAGTCGTTCCATTGCATGAGCAACAGTGGAAACACTATGAAAATGAGTGCGACTCTTGATTAAGATCTGTTGGCCAGCTTGATGATTTACACGACGTTCTGTATATTATTTGTATATCGTTGTTATTGTCATTGTATTATCTTGTTATTTGATCCCCTCACCATGTTTGTTGATTCCTACTTAGCATTTTTGCTAACCCCCTTTGTTTCTCTTCCAGGTACAGAGTTAGCGTCTGGGAGGGATAGAGTAGATAGCAGATACCAACCCGAGTTGAGATAGTTTGTCTTTGTATTTTATTTCAGTTGATAATTTGGATAGTTGCATTCAGATATTGTGTTATAAGACCGTTGATGATAAATTTGGATTATTTATTTAATAAAGGATATTGGATTATTGTAGTTCTTTGGTTCCTATCAATATTGTTACTCCCTGGGGAACCCTATGCTAGAAATAGCTAGCTTCCCGCCGGGGCGTGACAACGCATGGGCCTCGCGAACGAGCGTGGGGGTGCGCATGAGGGAGACCATGGTAGGGCGCGGCGGATCAGGGGCTGCAGGAGTAACTACGCCCTTGGAAGTCGACGAACGGAGCTCCTTGGGCGGAGCTGGGATCTAACGGATTTTCTGGCCGTTGTGGTCAAACATATAGGTGTTCTCCCGACCATAATGGACAACATCCTTATCATATAACCACAGTCGACCAAGGAGGACATGGGCGACGTCCATAGCCGCTACGTCACACCAAACCCTCTCACGATAGGCCCCCAAGGTGATAGGGACCTGACATCGGTGGGTGACCGGAAGACTCGACGTATCAACCCAAGTGATGGAGTAGGGGTGTGGGTGAGGCTCGAGGGGAAGGCCGAAGCGCGTGATCGTGGTTCGAGGGACGACATTCAAACTGCTACCCCCATCGATGACAATCGTACAGGAGTGTCCGTTGCACTTGATGTAAGTTGTGAAAATACTTGTACGCCTCCAATCCTTGGAGGGTAGGGGTTGGACTAAGTTGCATCTTACTACAACAACCATAGGGTGACCCGACTCTTCACCACTCGTGTAGCACTCGGCCTCGACTTCATGCACAGTGTGGTCACGAGTGATGGTGGCAACGCGAGCTGGGCCCTTATCCGCAAGGGCGGACTTCTTGGGGCAGTCACACGATAAGTGGCCCGGCTGCGAATAGTTGTAACATGTCACGTGGCTAGAAGACCCAATTACGGGGGCCTTGCCCTTCTATTCCCAAGTGGGCCGAGAGGGTGAAGCTGCAGGGTGTGGGTGCCTAGGGGGCTGATGGGCCATGGGTGTGGTTCGGGGGTCCGGACGGGGGTCTGACCTCTCGGGTTGAGGGTAGGCATGCGGGGACCGCCCACATGGGGTCGCCAATGGGATCTAATCTCGTTGCATCTAGCCGCAGTGTGAAGGTCTTGCTCTATGTCTCGAGCGCGCTGAAAGGTTTGGTCAAACGTCTCCGAGGCATATGCGGGCAAAGCTCGGAGGATATTAGAGCGGAGGCCATTCTTAAATTTGGACAAGACTAACTCAGGGTCCTACTACAAATTGCAGCGGAGTTGAAGTGTCTCGAAGGTGAGATGGTACTCCTCTACGGTGTCCGAGCCTTAGTGCAGGCTGCTATACTGGTCAAGGAGACGCTGCCTATATGACGGAGGTACATATCGCTCGCGGGGGCGATAGCGCATCTCTGCCCACTCAGTGATCGGAGGGAGGGCTTGTTGCGCATTCTGGCGCTCTACGTTATCCCAATGAAAACGTGTAGGCCCCCCAAGCAGGGTGCGCATGAACCTAACTCTTGAGTGCTGTGGGCACTCGTTAAGGTCAAAATACGCGTCCACCGATGCGACCCAATCGAGGAACTGTGAAGGGTCTAGGCCACCCTTGAAGGGCACGGGGGTGTTCCGCGTGAAACAACGGAAGTCGTCATCAACTCGGGGTCGCTCAAGACGGGCTGGAGCGGGGGTTCGTGGTGCAGCCCAAGCGTGGCCGAAGCGACCGTTGGGCTGCAGCCCTTGTGCGGCCCAAACATCATCCTCATCTAGAGGATCGTTCCCATGACATGGGTCCCCATGGGCCTTGTATGGCCTTGGGTGACTCCACTCATCGCCGCGCCGTCGCACGGGCGCGGGCGCCGGAGGCAACTCCCTAGTGGGTGCAGAGTTTGTGGACGCCGGAGGATTAACCGGAGTCGGGTATCGATGCTCCGTGGACACAAGGCGATCGGTGAGTCTTTGTATCCCAGCGAGGATTTGCTGGACCATGATATCCATGCTAATCTTGTGAGCATCCACGCGTGCGGACAACACCTCAAGTTTGGCATCAATTCGCGCCTCAAGCACAGCCATAGACTCTAGACGGACACTAGCCCCTTCCGAAGGCTGGACCGACTCTTGGGTTTTGTGGTCACCATGCACAAAGAAGGGAGAACTCGACTATGAGATGTAGAAAAAAAACAATGCGGAAATATGCGATGAGGTGGAGTTGGACTGTGCGAACGATGAGAATCAAACGCGCAACTCCTTTGATACCAGAAATAATGTAGCGACTAATAGGTTTGGGGTCTTTAACGCTATACTCTAGGATTTTACACAATGCTCACGAAAACGGGAGAGGGTCGTGAGATGAGGGAAGTAAAAACGCACCGGAAAGTGCAGGGGGAAACCGATAAAACACGATGAAAACAGAGTCGAGTTTGCTCGGAGCAACACAAATGCGAATGTAAGACAATAGCACACAACTACTTAATGTAACGCACTAACCTCGTAGCGAGTTTAGCAATTTCACCACTCACTTAGCACGTTTTTAAGCTCAGCACGTGTCGGGGACTGCGGTTGAACGGGGTTTTGCTCGCATGCGTATGAAGCTAAAAACACACCAAAAAGACAAGATCCGACCATGCCTTCGACGTACGGATGGCCGTGGGTGAAGGAGGGGGAAAACCACAGCGGATAAACACACAACGGAATGAGAAAAAAAATAGGCGAACCTGACCCACCGGAAGGGTGGGATTTACTTCTTATAAAGCAGGAATTGGAAACAACTTGGAACCGAGGAGACATCCTCGACCCAAACAACTCCGAAGATGAGGCACCGGCTCGACTTCAACACGTTGGAGGCCCTCAGCTCACCAGGAGGTCTCTATGCACTAAGAGAGCTAACTAAGAAGCTACCCCAACCTCCTCTTTTATAGGGCAAGAGGGGAGGGAACAAGACAAGGCTATTAAAGATAACCTACTTTAACAACCTAACAACCCTTACAGGCCACTAAAGTGGTCAATCTGCAACTACAAGACAAGAAATAACAAACTACTAACTAATATTCCTTGAAGCTGGTTGTACGCTCCTGCGTCTTCGTACGGAAGTAGTTTAGACTCGCTTGGAGCACACCGTGGCAAAGCAGTAGAATTTGGAGGTTGTGAGCTGTGTCACCACTGTTGCGGCCCGCTCATGGGCCATGTTGCTGATGTGATTGTGTGGCCCATTTGGGGTTGGACCCTCCGGGGGCCGGCTCGTGGTGTGCTTGGGTTGAACCACCTCGGTGTGGATGGAAAGGAGGCTGATGACGCCCATGAAATGCTCCGAAGGCTTGCTTTGGCATTGGGATTGCCGGATTATTACCTTGTTGGCCTCCTTTGGATCATCATGAGGTGGAGCAACATGATAAGGTGGGTGATGTACGTCGAAATGGGATCGTTGGGGCTTCATCAGGTCTTCAGGGGCGAACACGGCTTGCCCGTGTTGGTGAACACTGTCGTCATCGGGTGTTCTAGTATCTGCCGAGGCGGGCACGACTTGCTCGTGTCCGGAGGAACTCCCGTGACTGGAGTCTCCAGGTTTCGCCGGTGCGAACATGGCCTGCCCGTGAATTGGGGCACGCCCGGGACTGGAGGCGCAAGGTTCTGCCACTGCGAACACGGCCTGCTTGTGAACAGGGGCACGCTCGTGACTGGAGTCGCCAAGTTCCACCGGTGCAAACATGGCCTGCCCGTGATCAGGGGCGTGCCCATGACTGGAATCACCAGGTTCCGCCGACATGAACACGACTGGCCGTGTTCAGCTTTACGCCCGTGCTCAGGGTCACCAGAAGTCGCTGAGCCGATCACGCCCTACCTGTGTCCGTGTGCGTGGCCATGCTCGGGGTTGCCAATGTTTGTCGAGCTGATCATGCCCGTGTCTGGGCACACAGCTTGGCCATGTTTGGCTCGCAGGGACATTTCTGGCTGCTTTTTCGGGCCTGTTTCTTCCGTCCTTTTAGTGTAGGTTGCTCCTGCATCATAGAATATAAGAAATTTCTAAAGAAAAATCAAATCAAACTAGAGGAAAGGCTGGATCTATGATGGTAGAGGATGGAGCACAAATGCTTGATCTTCAACATCAAAATGAGGAAGAAATCGCACTGGAATATCCTCCGCCGTCAAGGTTTTTGCCCAAAATCCTAGTTATCGCCCTTCACATGAATTCTCTGTTGGTGTGTATGCCCTGAGACCTAGTATCTGTCCATCATTTGTACTACTTGACTCTGATATTTATATCATTCTAGCATTGTCATTATCAATGTTTGTCTACATCTGCGATTATGTACTTTCATAATAATGTCCCTAGAGACAGATTGGATCTGTGCTCAAATGGTTGTCCCCAGTTGATGTACCTAAGTGGATATGGGACAGCTCTGGTACTTGTGAGACTGGTATATGGGTTGGTTAGGCACGAGGTGCTAACGCAGACATATGGGTATAACAGTGGTGGATATACTGGACCGACCCGCTGTGAGGCTATGACTTGGTGTCATGAGTTATCCTCACAAGTGACAGGAGATGCATTGATCCCTTGACTTGAGGTCATTGACTATTCTATATGGTTAGGGATATGCTTTGATACAACCTAACACCTCGCCGTAGTTGGGAGGTAATGACGGTTGTCATTGAGCATGTCATGACCCATATGAGAAGGTCAATGGACAAATAAAGGATTTGCCCCTTCCTGAGGGAAGCTTGATTTCCATGGAGCTCCTCTATGATTCTATGACTAAAAGTGTATGGCCATACCCAGGTGAGAACCTGATTTGGTTATGACCATGTGATTGGGTGAAAACATGTGATGACACACTTGTCCAATCGGATATTAGTTTGACAAAGGGACTATAATGCATCTGTACCTAGTTGCGATGATGGGGATGTCGATGTCGATATCCATTCCGATGACTTGGGTAGCAGCGATGCACTACTAGGTGCCACTCACTACTTGTGGTGACCTTAAGTCATCACTGCCAACGTCAGAGGAACCTACAGGGTCAGACACCTTGATACTCAAGTTCTCGTATTGATCGGGAAGCCTTATGATCGAGTTATTAGATAGCTCGGATCTATTTGGGAGATTTCATCAGCGCCAATGGGCCTGATGAGATGGAAGAATGTTATTGGAACCAAACCTCATTTTGGCAGGTTGACCCAAAATTGACCATGGTTGGTCACATTTGGATTAGGGTTTCATTGGATTGGATCCAATAGCTTAATCAACCCATGTAATGAAGTTTGGGGTAGCTCATTACCCAATGAGGCCCAATAACAAGTTGTCATGAAGGGACAATGGCCAAAAAGGGTATAATGGGTAGAAAACTCCTTCCATTGGCGCCTAAGGGAATAATGGGGAGGAGTTGGCCCTAAGGCTTCATTAGGAAGTAAAAGGTGCCTAGCCCTTCATCCTTTGATGGTATGCTTGCCTCTATGGAAAGTCTTGGGGCTGATATGGCTTGGAGGATTTCTTTGGAAGGTCCTTGGTGCATATGGATGATAGGAGTGGGTTTATGGAAAAGTCTTGGAGACTTGCTATACCAAAACCCTAATTACTCCCTCCCCTTTACCCTAGCCGCCCCTTTCTTCATGAGTTGCACCCCACATCCCTCTAGCCTTGCCGCCCCTTTGCATCTATATATTAGATGCATGTGTGAGCTCTTGTATGCAATCATATTGGCGTGAGCAACATTAAAGGGGCAAAAGCAAGAGGCCTTGGTGTAAGCTTCTTTCTTCCATCAAGTGGCTGCAAGTCTTCCACCTCTTCTCCTTCTTCTCTTGGTGCAAGAAGAGCTTGAGGTTGGCGGCATCATCTCCTTCCTTGGCGCCTCATCTTTGAGGGTGGTGCAAGCATAGAAGAAGGAGCACAAAGATTTGGATCTTCTTCTCGAGGCTAGCACCGGGCGGGGAAGAAGAGAGCTCAAGGCATCCATGTGTGTGAGACTGTAGAGGGCGCGCTTGGGCACCTACCTCGAAATCGGCCTCATCTTCCTCCTAAGGTATTTTCTATCTCATCATGTCGATCCCCTCACAAGACAATCTTCACTAGGTTTTTGGCACCGGCCTATTTCGGGGATATTATTCCACTGGGTTTCCCTACAGTGGTATCAAACTGACTTGCGAGCCTCGAACAATGTACTTTCATGCTTTTCCATGCTCACATGCCATGTTCCATTTTTCGCAAATTACATGATCACATGGCGCATGATTTTTCTAAATAGGAAAAATTATAGTTTCTTGTTCCTATCATCTTGTCAATCTCTTTTGGAATTTTGGGTTATTTTTCTTGATTGATTTAAGATCAAAGGCACATGTAGTTTTGTCGAGTAGGATGGGCATTGTGTCTACAGACTGGCCGGGTCTCTTGATCTGACAAAATTGCCAGCCGATAGGATCTATGAAATCATCATGAAAAATTAATTGCAAATAACCAAAAGATTTGTGATAAGAAGATGAAGAAAGGAGACTTGTTTTATGAGAAACTAAAATTTCAGATTTTGAGTTTTTCATGAGCATGTAGAATTGCATGTGTAAATACCTTGTTTGTGCATGATGTTGTGGTCATATGTCAAGCTTCTTAGCATGCCTGTGATGTATCCTTGTGAGGCCTGCATGCCGCTTTTCCTTTTGCTTTTAACTAAGAAGAAGATTAGGGTGGCGCATCTACTTGGAGCATGGGGCATGCATGAAGCTTGCGCACCTTGCATGGTGGCGCAACAAGCTTCATCAAAGGTGGCGCTTCCTTGCATGGGGGCGCAAGTAAGGGTTTGGCCGAGTCTTGTGCTTGTGAGCTATCCCTCTTGTGGCTTGCAAGGTGGCGCATCTTCTTTGGAGGAGGATCCATGGCATTGGCCGAACCTATGAGTGCTTCTAGGGTTTCCCTAAAAGTACCTCTAGGATTTGAGAGCTAAACCATGGAAAGGAGGACCTTGGAGCCAACCTTGAACACCAAGCTAGAGGTCAGCTAGGCTAGGTCTAGCTTTAGGGGCTTGAATCCTAGGTCAAGAGTTGAACCTCTTTTTGGCATGGGTTGGTTCAATGTCTTGAATGGGCTATGATCACATCATCCTTTCATTGCTTTCTTTACAAAAGCTAAAGCATGTCTGTGATGTTTTATCATTATGCTATCACTATAGGATTGCATGCCTGTAATGTTAGACATAAGATAAAACTGAAATGATGAGACCTCAAAAACCCTCAATCAAAATATCAAGTCTAGTAGCCTTCTAACGCGTAGCCCTCACCAAGCTATCGATCAGTGGTGTATTGAACTGTTTCCCACCCTTGTGGGACACATCCACTAATCTTTAGAAGGTGTGTGACATGCCTTTGCAAGGAAACTTGTTGGCCCTAGGCAAAAAACCTGGGTGCGATCCGCAAGTGCACAGATTTATCGAAGTAATAAAAAGATTATCGTTCCCAACGAGGATCAGATGGTCAAGTACTGATTATACAATTGATCTATATCTAGACGATTCAAAGTGTAGTTTTTGTTTTGAAAACTTCTAATGCAAGAAAACAAAAAAGTGGTTTTAGGGTTTTGGCTAAAAATCCATTCAGATAAAATCAGGAGTTAGGGTTTCACCATGTTGACGATTATGAATTTAGTAAAAATAAATCTTTAAATAGAATATTATAGTTTTGAAAGGGATTTTTCCTAAGGTACAGATTACCTCCTCTCGAAGCGTAATCCGATATCTATTTATATTATTTCCCTACTCTCGTGACAATTAACATAAATAGACCCTTTAAGTTCTATGAAAAACCATGTTAATCCTTCAAACGAATCCAAACTACTGTCGTGATTGGATTTGTAGGTTTGAAAAGAATAGATCTGACGTTACAATTCACCTCTCGGTCCTTCTCGCAACGTCTAAGACATAAAATTACGTGGCCAAGGTAAATTACGGAATAACACAATTTTAATCAAATCAATACTATAAAAATTCTAACAAAGATTCATACAAAAGATGTAATTCATAAATCAGTCAACAGGCTACTTCCCAAATCCCGAAAATAGGGTTTACATGTTCATGTTCAAAGCAAACAGCATGTTCATCAATGAAAATTGTGTGGAAACTCAATAAAAATACAAGAAATCACTAGACAAGATACTAGAAAGGCTTCCCTTCAATTTGGAGACGAAGATGAACTCTCTAATTCTTTCTTTGCGCAGCTTTCTTGTTCTTTTTCTGCCCTAGAATTGATTTTTGCTGTCGCCGCAGCCGCCGTTCGTTTTCGTGCGTAGAAGCCCTCGAAACCCTACCAAAACCCTTCATTTTATAGTCTAATCAGTATAGAACCCATCTAGGAAGGTTTTTGCCAGGTTTGGTTCAATACTAGTTCAATTTAGAGTCGAATCAAATGAGAAACACGTCGGGCGAACATTTTTACGGCTCGTGATGAATTTACGGCCGAGGCTGTAAATGCTTCTGTGTGTACAACGCCTTTGTACACAGAAAGTTTCACGGACCGTGATGGATTCACGGCCTCACCCGTGAAAGTTTCTGTGAACTTTTTGGCTTAGCCAATTTTATCGCCCTTCGAAGCAAAAATTACGGCTGGCCCAAAATTGGCTGGCCCAAAATTACGGCCAAGGCCGTGAAAGTTGCGTTCTTCATCATTTTGACTCCAGATTTGACGTGCAACTTCATAATTTCCTCGGGAATCATATTATGGCTTCAAATCTCCCAAAATCCATTATTTTTTAGCCTTTTACCTATATTTTTAATAAAACCAAGAAAAGTGAAGATTCTGTGCAAAGTGAAGTAAAAACATGAAAAATTGCATAGAATCATTCAATTAAGCCCAAAATATGATCTAAAACATAGGCAAAAACATGGTGTAAATGCAACACATCAGAAACCCTAGACTTAGAATTTTGCTTGTCCTCAAGCAATACTGTGATATGTATGGAGAATGTAAAGATAAGGAACACTCATTTGTTTTTGCCCCTAATAACATCCTGGGTCCACAAATTATGCAATCAATATTTCAAACTCAAGTAATTCAAGAAAAATCATAATAGAAATAAATTCCCAAGAGGTTACAATCCAAGAAAGATAAAATCCATAATTCATGTCATAATATTCATTCTTCACACACTAAATATCAAATACTTTCAATTTAATAAATCTATCTTACTCAGCAGACAAAAATTTATTTCGAGAATCTCGGTGATTGTAAAGATAAGAGATTTTTAAAGCAATTTGGTCTTTAAACAGTTATATGCTCTTTCCTGTTAGCATCATAACATTGTTCAAAGTTTATCACAGAGTGGTATAATTTAACTCATAGTCTCAATCATGAAAGTCAGTGGAGTTGTCCACTTAACCTATAACTTTCTCTTTTTCTCCATTTTTTTTCATCATTTTTTTTCTCAATTAGACTTCAACTCATGTCTTAGGTACCACTGCAAATTTTTCGCTATGCCAAGTAGAGGAGTCTTTTCTTCTTTCTTTTTTTTTTCTCTCACCTTTTTTTTTCTTTCTGGAGAAAGCCGGTCAGTGGCATGGTCTTTAAATTGTTGTTGATCTTTGATCACAATAGATTTAAAGTATACCACATCGTGGTATAATATAACTCATGACTTCAGATTTCTCAACTAGAGGAGTTGGAGCAAATATCAGTTAAATAAATATCACCAAATTCTATTCATAAAAATTCTCATCAAGCAGAAATAGATAAATTAAACTTCAAGTAACAAGATACTATGCATGTGTCCTTTGAACATATAACAATTCACATATGCATTTTATCAATACGAGAATTGAATTACTCAACAATTTAAGTCTACATGAAATTTCAAAAATTTCCTAAGTCATCAAATCAATCACTCAAAATGTTTCCTAAGTTTAAAATTAAGGACAAAACAAATTTGATTATCCTTAACAATGATAAACATTCAAAATACATACCTATAAAGCTTTGAAGAAAAAGCAATATATGTAGGACACCCTAGACTTAAATTGTTGCATATGCATAGACATTAAAATCAATGAGTGATATATTTTAGAAAAAAATGTTGCAAGAGTTCCCTTTAAAATATATAATGATTCCCTATGCAATTGTATCAAAATATGGAAACATGAACCAGAAAGATCTAGAAACTATATCACATTAAAGATATTCATATTTTACAATGTAAACAAGTTTCAAATATTAAATACCATCATGTTACACTATCAAAATCATATTAACCATACTCACAAAGAAAATGTCGTCATCACGGTCGGTATATGATTCACGGCTGCACCCGCAAATGTCTCATTTGATACCTCTTCTTCAAGTAAAAATTTTCTAAAAATTCCTACATATAAAACAATTTATTAAAAGATTTTCTATCAATAAACATTCATCAATACATGCTGCAAAAATTCCTAAAAAATTAAATAAAATCAAAAACCAAAAACTAAGAATGCAAAAATTAATAAAATTCAAAAACTTTGGGCTGCCTCCCAAAAGCGCTTGTTTAAGGTCATTAGCTTGACCATAGCTTCATGTCATGGTGGAGTTGGTGAATCTGTGCCATAGTAGAGAGCATGTAATCTCCTTCTTTTCCTTCGTTTCAAAAGTGTGCCCACCAAAGTATGTATCTAGTGAAATAGGTGGATCAATGTTGCACTGTCCAGTACATATATACAAAAACAGAAGTTAGAGTCATGCAAAGAATATTCAATAATTTTTCTGTATTTATCCAAAAGTAAAATCATGCATTCTTCCTTTAGATTTACATTAGCAACTGGAAGAAGATTAGAATTAAAATCAAAGAATTCATACCTTGGATTGATCAAGAAATTTTTAAATTTTATTTTGGGTTTTTCACTTACCTCAATGCCAATATGATCAATAATCTCATGTGTTATCATCTTTTGGGTACCTATGGTAGCATTTGAATCAAATGATATTTCAATCATCTCATCATCATTATCCTCAATATCATCTATAATGCAAATCCCTAATGATTTTTCCTCGAGAAAAGGGATTGATGGTTCATATGGAGGTGGTGGTGTAATATGCTAAGGATCCTCTTCCTTATCTTTTTCCTCAATTTTTTTCTCTTCAATGGTGGCGGTGTAATACGAAAATGAAGGGACGTATTCCATCCTAACACTATCAAATTCATCCCTATCTATCTCATTAGTTCTTATATGAGGATCCATAAATTCATTATCCTGCTTCTCATAGGACTCAAAAAGTTTAAATTTTTCATCAAATGTGTCCCAAGTATTTGTGTTGCATGACACTTCATTACGTGAGAGGGGACTAGATGGCTAGTAAAGTGCTGAGGAAGGTAAATCACAGTCACCAAAATTTTCAAAATCATCAAAATTTGAAGAAGGTAAATCATAATCAGGAGTCATGAATAATGATTGTTCCAACTCTACAAAATTCTCAGATTTATCCTGTATTCCATCCTCTATGTCATTTTTATTAGTACTATAAATCATACTATGAATATCCTCACTTTGTTTGTTTACAGCAGCTAAAAGATTTTCAAGAATGGCTTCTAAGTTGGAATTTTGAGGTTCACTAAAGTCTGATTGTGAAATAAAAGCTGGGTCATTCTGGTAAAAATAGTTTTGATGATCCTCCCAACTTTGATTATAGGTACTAGGCAAGTTAAAGCATGGAGGAATCCCTACTTGACATTCATTGAAATGATGCCCATGAGAACCACAAATATCACAAACAATAGAATATTGCATTCTTAAATATTCAGTGTGTTGAGAAAAAGAATTTACCCTTGCTGCAAGTGATTGTAATGAATCCGTACCATATTCTCTTGTCTGCATCGCCGGTGGCACATACATCTGACCTGACCATTGACATTGATTAAACATCATTTTTCAGTTTACGCAATAAAATTCAAAAATATATAAAATATGTAGACAAGTGATTTTTGAGTTATCCTATTCATACAACGTGTTAATCCAAAAAGAGGAAAATAAAATAAACTAACTATATGAAAAAAATGTGAAAAACAAATAAAACAAAAACAAAAACAAAAATAAATAAAAAAATGTCTAGTCTATAAATTTCATGATTAAATCAATATTGACTGGCCTGGCTGATGCAGGAGCAAACAGACCCATGAACACACTTGAGGGCGGCCCAATCCCTCCAAAAGACGGCCCAATCCCTCCAAAAGACACTTGGGGAGACTCCCCAGGACCCCAGGAGTTTTCCCCGGAATTTTCACCTTAGTTAGAGTTCCCCAGACCCCGACACGGCTAGGCCGTGCGCCCCATCACGGCCAGGCCGTGCGCCCCGTCATGGCCATGACACAGTCGCCCGAAGACGCGAACGCCGGATACGGGCGTGCTCCTGGTCATGGGCAAGTCGTGCCAGGCTCTATGGATTTCGACCACGCCGAACACGGGTGTGCTCCTACTCACGGGCAAGCCATGCCTGGTTCTGTGGATCCCAGCAACTCCCATCACGGGTGTGCTCCTGGTCACAGGCAAGCCGTGCCCGGTTCTGTGGATTTCGGCCACACCGAACATGGGCGTGCTCCTGGTCACGGACAAGCCGTGCCCGATTCCGTGGACTTCGCCCACTCTGAACACGGCCGTGCTCGCCATCACGGCCAGGCCGTGTCTGCCCCTGGAGATGCGTTGCAACACCGACGACCCCACTTCGATGTGCACCGCCCTCCCTACCATGTTGCTCCACCCCATGACAACACAAAGGAGCCCAACAAGGTGGAAATCCAGCGATCCCAATGCCAAAGTAAGCCCCTTGGGCATCATTAGCCCTCTTTCCATCCATACCGAAGTGGCGCAACCCAAGGGCACTACTTGCCAACCCCCTGAAGATCCAACTCCAAGTGGGCTGCGTAATCTGATTAGCAACACTGCCCAAGACCAAGCCGGGATGGTGGTGACCCAGCCCACAACATCGAAGTTCTGCTGTTTTGTCGTCGTGTGCTCGGAGCGCGTCTAAACCACCCCTGTACGAAGACGTAGGATTGTGCTACCAGCTTCAAAGAATATTAGATAGTAGTTTGTTAATTTTCATCTTGTAGTTGCAGCTTGACCACTTTTGTGGCCTGCAAGAGTTGGTAGGTGGTTAAAGTAGAGTGTCTCTTGTGTATTTTATTTGTTCCCTCCCCTCTTATTCTATAAAAGAGGAGGTAGGGCTAGTGTGTTGCTTAGTTCTCTTAGTGATAGGGATCTCCTGGTGAGCTAGAGTGAGCTTCCAACTTGTGTGGGAGGTGAAGTTGCTTCGCCTTTGGAGTTGTAAGAGTCGGCGACCGGTGTTTCGACTCAGCTTGGTTTCCAACTATATAAGAAGTAAATCCCACCCTCCGGTGGGTCAGGTTCGCCTGTTTTCCTATTTGCTTGCTTTGATACCGAGTTGGCTTTCTCCTTTTTTCTTCACCCACGGCTGTCCGTTCATCAGAGGCGTGGTATCTCTTGTCCTTGGTTTGTTTCAGCTGCGTAGACGCGCGAGCTGAACCCCGCAAAGCCGCAGTCCACCCCCCCCCCCCCCAACGCAAGCTAAGCTTAAAATGCACTAAGAGAGTTGCAGGAATTCACTAAATTTGCTACGAGGTTAGTGTGCTATATTATTTAGTTGGGTGCCGTTCGCTTCATTCGCATTCGTGTTGCCCTAATCTCTACCGGATTACCTGCACTTTTCCGACGCATTTTTTCTTCCCTCGTCTCATGACCCTCTCCCGTTTTATCGAGCATTGTGTAAAACCCTAGAGTACGGCTTAAAGACCCCCTCACCTATTAGTTGCTACATCACTGACCCCCGACAACGGCGCCAAAAACTTGGGTGCGATCCTTAAGTGCACGGATTTATCGAATTAATAAAAAGATTATCGTTCCCAACGAGGATCAAGTGGTCAAGTATTGATTACACGATTGATCTATATCTAGACAATTCAAAGTGTAGTCTTTGTTTTGAAAACTTCTAATAGAAGAAAACAAAAAGGTGGTTTTTGGGTTTTGGCTAAAAATCAATTCAGATAAAATCAGGACTCAGGGTTTCACCACGTTGATGATTATGAATTTAGTAAAAATAAATCTTTAAACAGAATATTATTGTTTTGAAAGGGATTTTTCCTAAGGTACAGATTACCTCCTCTCGAAGCGTAATCCGGTATCTATTTATATTAATTCCCTACTCTCGTGACAATTAACATAAATAGACCCTTTAAGTTCTATGAAAAACCATGTTAATCCTTCAAACGAATCCAAACTACTCTCGTGATTGGATTCGTATGTTTGAAAAGAATAGATTTGACGTTACGATTCACCTCTCGGTCCTTCTCGCAACGTCTAAGATGTAAAATTACATGGCTAAGGTAAATTACGGAATAACACAATTCTAATCAAATCAATACTGTAAAAATTCTAACAAAGATTCATACAAAAGATGTAATTCATAAATCAGTCAACGGGCTGCTTCCCAAATCCCGAAAATAGGGTTTATACGTTCATGTTCAAAGCAAACAGCATGTTCATCGATGAAAATTGCATGAAAACACAATAAAAATAAAAGAAATCGCTAGACAAGATACTAGAAAGGCTTCCCTTCAATCTGGAGACGAAGTTGAACCCTCTAATTCTTCCTTTGCGTGGCTTTCCTGTTCATTTTCTGCCCTAGAATTGATTTTCGCCATCGCTGCCATCGCCATTCATTTTCATGCGTAGAAGCCCCCGAAACCCTACCAAAACCCTTCCTTTTATAGTCTAATCAGTATAGAACCCATCTAGGAAGGTTTCTGCCTGGTTTGGTTCAATTATGGTTCAATTTAGAGTCGAATCGAGTGAGAAACACGTCGGGCGGACATTTTTACGGCCCATAATGAATTTATAGCTGAGGCTGTAAATGCTTTTGTGTGTACAGCGCCTTTGTACATAGAAAGTTTCACAGACCGTGATGGATTCACGGCCTCACCCGTGAAAGTTTCTGTGAACTTTTTGACTTAGCTGATTTCATCGCCCTTCAAAGCAAAAATTACGGCCAACCCAAAATTATGGCCAAGGCCGTGAAAGTTGCGTTCTTCATCATTTTGACTCCAGATTTGACGTGCAACTTCGTAATTTCCTCGGGAATCGTATTATGGTTTCAAATCTCCCAAAATCCATCATTTTTTAGCCTTTTTACCTACATTTTCAATAAAACCAAGAAAAGTGAAGATTCTGTTCAAAGTGAAGTAAAAACACTAAAAATTGCATAGAATCATTCAATTAAGCCCAAAATATGATTTAAAACATAGGCAAAAACATGGTGTAAATGCAACACATCACATAACGGTTAGGAATGGACTTGACTAGATTTTCATATGTGTTGGGCACATGATGAAACTCTAGAGGCATCGTTGAGAGGTTAGGGTTTTATGCTGTATCCAGCCCTTGCTGGATATGAAATGCCTAGACTGTCTCAATAAGGGGAATTGCTTAGAGCAATCGGCCGGTGTGCCCACCTAAAGAAGCATGGGTCACTTTGTGCATCTCATCCCACCCTCGTGGGACGCGAAGCCCTATGTGGAATAAGGATCCCATCTCACTAGGAAATCCCGTATTTTCCTATTGACTTTGTGGGTTGTCAATTAGATTAAAATAGTGGGAGTCATAATCATTTAAAATAAGTCCAATTTAGATGATTTGAAGTAGTACTAATCTGCTGTTTCTTGGTTATTGTAGAACAATGGCTATGAACAATGGCAAATGGTCACTGCGATCTACCCTAGAAAGGGAAAAATTGGTTGGATCCAACTTATTGGATTGGTATATGAACTTGAGAAATGTGCTCAAGCTCGAGAGGAAGCTCTATGTCCTTGAGAAGCCTATTCCTAAGCCACTTCCATGCTCGGCCTCAGCGGCTGAGAAGGATGCTTATGATAAGCATCAGGCTGATACTTTGAAGGTTACTAATTTGATGCTAACCAACATGTCACCCGAATTAAGAGGAAAATATGAATCTAAGAGTGCCCTGAGATTATCTCTAATCTAAGGTAGCTCTTTGATGAATTGGTTAAGCTCAACCCTCATACAGTAGACATTCAATGCGTTGAGCCGAAAGGCTTAACTAAGACATTGAAGATAAAGATTGAAAGAGTCAGGAATAACAAGTGCTACTCATGTGGAGGACCACCTCACATGATAAAGGACATAGTGCAACTTCAGAATGAGAAGAAGAGAGGCAAGGCTTCGTCTTCATACTCAGGTATTTATGTTACTGAAGTCAACCTTTCTACTTCTATGTCATGGGTATTGGAGACCGCATGTGGATCTCATATTTGTACAAATATGCAGGGGCTCAAGAAAAGTAGATCGGTGCGGCCTGGAGAGATTGACCTACGGGTTGGAAACGGGTCACAAGTTGCTGCTGTTGCTGTAGGAGTTTTGACTCTCTCCTTGCCTTCTGGAATTCTATTAGAACTAGATCATTGCTATTATGTACCTTCACTTACTAAAAACATTGTGTCCATTCCTTGCTTGGCAAAGAAAGAATTTAAGTTTGAAATAAAGGAGAACTCTTGTTCTTTCTCATTTGCAAACATGTTTTATGGGAAGGGTACTTTGTGCAATGGATTATATGTCTTAGACATGGATAGTTTTATTTGTAACATAAATAACAAAAGGATCAAACTGAGTGGTTCAGTTGGTGCTTTCCTATGGCATTGTCGATTAGCCCATACAAACAAGAATCACATCCAACAAGTCCATGCAAATGGGTTGTTAGATTCAAGTTCCTTGGAGGAATTTGATACTTGTGAGCCTTGTTTATCAGGGAAGATGACAAAGGCGCCCTTCACCAAGATCGGTGGGAGGGCAGGAGGTTCATTGGATCTTATACACAGTGATGTGTGTAGGCCATTCAGAAAACAAGCAAGAGGAGGGTACAACTACTTCATCACATTTACTGATGACTTCAGTCGATATGGTTATGTCTATCTGATGAGACATAAGTCTGAATCCTTTGAGAAATTCAAGGAGTTCAAAAATGAAGTAGAAAACCAGCTTGAAAATCCATTAAAACTCTTCGATCAGATCGTGGTGGAGAGTACCTGAGCGGTGAGTTCTTTGACTATCTGAGAGAGTGTGGGATTCAACCCAACTCACTCCTCCTAGAACACCCCAATGGAATAGTGTGCCTGAGAGGAGAAATCGAACCTTATTGGACATGGTTCGATCTATGATGAGTCATGCAACTCTACCACCCTCATTCTGGGTTTTGCACTTGAGACAGCTTCTCTTATACTGAATAATGTTCCATCTAAGAGTGTCTCCAAGATACCATACGAGGTATGGAGTGGGAGATGCCCTAACCTCTCGTTTATCAGGATCTGGGGATGTGAGGCTTATGTCAAACGTCAGGATTCTAGCAAGCTAGAACCTAGATCTGATAAGTGTGTATTTGTGGGGTATCCTAAGGAAACTAAAGGATACTACTTCTATGTTCCCACCGAGAATAAAATTTTTGTTGCTCGGGGTGTTGTCTTTCTAGAGAAATAATTTCTCATGAGAGAAGTCAATGGGAGGAAGTTTGACTTGGATGAGGTCCAAGTGTAACCACAAGACACAAAGATGGAACCTGAGCCACCTGCATCGGTTGCTAGCCAACCTGAGGCTCAGACACAGGTCCCACGTAGGTCTAGGAGGATTCATCGTGCACCTGAGAGGTATGGGTCGCTGCCGACCCAACATGATGGGATCTTTATCATTGAGGATGAGCTTAGGAGTTATGACGAGGCAGTCAGTGGACCGGACTCTGAGAGATGGCTTGAGGACATGCGATCTGAGATGGATTCCATGTCAACTAACCAAGTCTTGAATTTTGTTGAGCTGCCTGATGGGGTAAAACCCATAGGGTGCAAATGGGTTTTCAAAAGGAAGACTGACATAGATAGCAACATAGTTACCTATAAGGGTAGACTAGTAGCTAAAGGATTAAAACAAGTCCACGAGGTGGACTATGATGAAACCTTCTCGCCTGTTGCCATGATCAAATCCATTCAGATTCTGCTTGCTATAGCTGCATATCATGACTATGAGATATGGCAGATAGATGTTAAAATAGCGTTCCTTAACGGGAGGCTGATAGAGGATGTGTATATGACACAACCAGATGGCTTCATCCACCCTACAGATGTTAATAAAGTCTGCAGGCTAAAGAAATCCATTTATGGATTAAAGCAAGCATCTCGAAGTTGGAATCTTCGGTTTGATGAAGCTGTGAGAGATTATTGTTGGGAAACCCCAGGGATATTTTATAATTTTTAGAGATAAAGATTACACAAATACATTGCACAGAGGAAGCAATATCCCCAAAATGAGCCAGTCCCAAAAACCTAGTGAAGATCGCATGCGAGAGAGTCAACACGATGAGTTAGAAAAAACCTTAAAGCAAGATGAGGCCGATGTCGAGGCAGGCGCCCAAGCGTGCGCCCTATGTAGTCTCACACACACGGATACCTCGAGTCCTCTACTTCCACGCCCGGTGCTAGCCTCGGGAAGAAGATCCAAGCCTTAGTCACCTTCTCCAATGCTTGTGCCACCTCCAAGGTAGAAGCGCCAATTGAAGAAGAAGAGAGGAGAAGGGAGAACGCCGCCAAGCCTTTGCTTCTCTTGCACCAAAGGAGGAGGAAGAAGGGAAGAAGCTTGCAGCCCTCTTGTTGGAAGATGGAAGTTATGCCAAAGCCCTTGCTCTTGCCTCTTAGATGTGTTCTCACACCTCCAAGGAATAAAACACTAAGAGAGGGCCGGCTAGGGTCCAAGACTTTACCATAAACCTCATTTAACCTATCCATAATTGCCCAAACACCATATCAGCCAAGACATGCTTTAAATGCATTCATACCATCAAAGGAACAAGGGCTAGGCGCATATTACTTCCTTAATGAAGCAAATTTGCCCACTCCACCCCATTATGCCCCTAGGCGCCAATGGGGTGGAGATTTCTCTCTATTATATCCTTTTAGCCCATTGCCTCTTCATGACAACTTGTTATTGGGCCTCATTGGGTAATGAGCTAGCCCAAACTTCATTACATGGGTTGATTAAGCACATGGATCCAATCCAATGGAACCGTAATCCAAATGTGACCAACCATGGTCAAATACGGGTCAACTTGCCGAAAATAAAGTTTGGCTCCAATAACTCTCTTCCATCTCATCAGGCCCATTGGCGCTGATGAAATCTCCCAATTAGATCCGAGTTATCCAATAACTCGATCATAAGGCTTCCCGATCAGTACGAGAACTTGAGTATCAAAGTGTTCGACCCTATAGGTTCCTTTGACGCTGGCAGTGCTGACCAAAGGTCACCACAAGCAGTGAGTGGCACCTAGCAGTTCATCGCTGCTACCCAGGTCATTGGAATGGATATCGACATTGACATCCCTATCATCGTGACTAGGTACAGATGCATTATGATAGGGTTCCGCATGTGCACGGAATTATCGAAGTAATAAAAATATCGATCCACAAAGACCTTATTGTTAATTACCAAATAATTATTTTCTCGCTAGCTAAGTGTTATAACCCAGATTTTTTGAAAAAAAACTAATTTTAGAAAATTGAAAATCGAATTCCTGATTTTTATGGATTTTTTTTAGAATTTTTTAGAATTTTAAAAGGTTTAAAAGTATTAATTTTTGTCAAAATCAATTTTTGCATCCGCGGGGGCTCGAACCCACGACGCATGCGTGGTAGTGGTTCAGCCGAACCACCAGGCTAGTTGCGTTTTCAATATTAAACCGCGCCAATTTAATTTGTTTTGAGTTTCGGTTTTGTTTTGGGCGACGAGTCGAATCGTCGTCGTCTCCGAAGTTTGCGGTGACCGAGTCACCGCCGTGCCTTCGCTATTTTTGGACGTGCCCCTTGTCTATTTAAGAGGGCTTCTGTTCACCCTAGTTCTTCATTTAACCTGGAGACTTTTTGAGCCGCAACGCGCCGCCAGGAGGGAGCAATTAGAGCTTGAAGGAGATCGCCGGAGTTGCAGCCGTTTTCGCCTTCTGCGCAGCCGGCGACAACGATATCTCTGTTCTAGGCTACGATACAGCTTCGTAGCAAGGTAAGCATGCTTCGTTTATGTTTTGGTGAAGTTCCGTTTCGTTTTAGATAGGTTTTGGTGTGTCAACAGCGGCGACGCCACCGTCGATACTAGCAGTTGTTGCGAGAGCTTCGACTGTGCATCGAAAGCTCGCCGCAGGTAGCTGTGAAGCTTTCTGGCGACGTCGGAAGCTTCCTAGTGAAATCTGACGGCGAAAGGACACTCGACGCGCTCTCAGGAGCTCGCCGGCGCAAGCGACGGACGCAAGTCCGGCCACCTTGCACGGCAGCAATGGGGCGGCGCGAACGAGCAGCCGGTCCGGTTTGATTTCGGGAAATTGAGTTTGGTTTATTTGAAATAAACCCGGCTCGCTGAGTTTGGAATTGATTTGGCCGGTTCAACAGTTTGGGTGGTTCAATTTCAATTTCAGCCCAGTTCTTGTATTTGGTCCGGTTCGGCTCTAATTCGGTCGAATCTTGGCCAGTTTAGGTAGTCGTTGGAAAGCTTGTGAAAATGCCTATCCAATGGTATCCTATGTGTCCTTAGATGATTCTCATATTTTGTGTAATTTAGGTTTTAAGTGTCGGTCTGGCTTGGTTCAAGTCGAATCTGACCGGTTCACTGTAATCCTGAGCGGTTTAGTGGGTTTTGTGTCCGGTTCACTGGATCCAAGATCGGTTTCCTAGGTTTTGAGATGTTTCGCTTATGTTGGTAGTCTCTGTTTTTCAGTTTGAATCTTATTTGATAGAGTTATTGTACAAATTTGTATTTTAGAGTGATTAAACAACTATTTGGCTTGCATCGTTTTTCTTGGCTTTTCGGAGGTAAGACCTCAAACCAGATTTCTGTATATAAAATCTTGTTATCGTTATTTTCATTGATTCAAATAGTATAGTATCCTATGCATAACCAAAGATTTGCCAGCTATATTATTGCCGTGTATGTTTGCAATTGTTCACTACCAGTCAAGTATGTTCAAGCAAGTTATTGTTTTCAGTATCAACGTTGTGGATAGTATATTTGTGAACAGTTGCATGTTATTGAGCACATACCCAGTAGTATCCACTTTGGGGACAGATCGGGGTCCCAAATTAGCATGCACCGGGATTCGTGACGCATGGTAGCACTTGTGTTCACCGTGTAAGGTGAATGATTCATCTTATCATGCGTATTCGGGGTGACGACCCCATGAGCCAGTAGGTATTGCTCATAGTGTTTCCTTGCATAATATTATTGATCTCTTATTAACCAAATTGTTTCAGCTCTTTCAGTTATATTTCAGTTTACAGTATTCAACTTGTTGCCATCTTATCATTTATGCTTTTTGCTAGTTTTCCCTCCTTTGGATCTAAGGGACTACCCTTTCTTCTGGGGAGAGGCTTGCTTAGCATTTTTGTGCTAACCCATGAGGGATGTTGTGCAGTGGCAGATCAGGAGGAGTCAGGTCATCCAGTAAATCCCCGCAAGTGCAGTTACGCTTGAAGTTTCAGGTGGCAAGAATCGATGAGTTAGCTGTTAGAGTTTAGTTGTTAGTTGCTTTTATTTTAGTTGTTTTGTAGTAGCTAGTTGAGTCAAGTGAATCAGTTGTAAACCTTCTTGGATATTAGTCAGTCAGAATTGCAATTGCTTTAATAAAAGATATGTTTTTCTTCCACTCTTATTGGAGTTTCACACTGCTAAATTCGAGGTGTAACACTAAGTAAACCGAATATGATGAAAGTAAGCAGTATAGCTAACACGAAGGATAATCAGAGAGATAAACATGGGACTAGGGTTTCATCCACCTTGATTTCAATGATAAGATATAAATAAAAGGTTCGTCAATCAAATCTTGCCATGATAAAGACCTAATTTACTTCATAAAAGGATTATCCCACTTTTGTGCAGACAATCACGCAGGGACCAATCTTTGCTTTCGCGCAAGATCTATCCCAACGCTGCAAATAAGTAAACCATCAACAAAGAACTCAAGGATCACTTTCGTGCATCCGAATTCTAAGTTGATCATCACAAGTGGAGCCTCAAGGATCACTTTCGTGCATCCGAGTATCAACATAGGTTCTACCTAGGGTTCTCCAATGTTTCGATCCTCACTTTTGTGCAAGATCTCTACGTTTGACACAATAACTCAATCCTAGATTAATATTATTAAACATGACAATTAATCTACTAGAACAGATCAAGTTGGATCTAACCTAAGGAAGGGATCCTAACATGCAATTCTAGGGTTCCAAGTTCTCAAGCAAATCACCTTTCAGTCTCATTGCGAAAACTCTAAAACATGGATAATAACATAGATCTAGGGAAAGTTAAAGACAATTCATCACAAAAGTAGAATTATCACAACGAAGATTATCATGACGAAAAAAGAAGAATTATCTAATCATTAGAAATCAAAGGGATTAAATCCTATGTCCCAAAATGTGTCTAAGCTTGCATGGAGGAAAAAATACAATGAATCATAGTCTCAGAGTGATCAGAAAACGAAAAGAAAGGAGAAACAACTTTACACCACGGATGTAAAAGAGTTTACAGCCGTAATTTGCTTCGATGAACAGCGCTGTCACCGCTGTTTTGTTGATTTCTCCTCCGATCGGACTCCAAACGCTCTGAAACCTCTGTGTTGTCTTCCTCTCCTCTAGGAAAAGCTTTTGCGTGAAAATCAAGGCCTGAGGTGCCCTCTACGCCTCTCGGCGCGAGGCCAAACCCTAGCCGCCTCTCTGGTGATTTCTCCCTCGATACAGGTTAAAAGTTTCTCCTTTTAGTGTATGTGTCTTCTCCTCTTAAATACAAAGTGGCAGAAACTTTCGGATTCCAATTTGGAGCTCTGGAACAAAAGTTATGGCCCGAACAAGTTTTAGCCGCGGAAAACTCGCGATATTGACAGAAAATGACGGCCGTGTAATAATTTACGGCAGTGCCGTATTTTCATTCTGTGCACCGAAAGTCAAAATTACGGCCCGTAAAATTTTTCTCGATGGTGCCATAAAATCGGACGAGTTCTCTAGTCTGGATCGCCTAGGAAATACGGTACTGTAGAATCGTTTACGGCCATGCCGTAAAATCAGCAAAGGTTTCTGTTCTGAAAGCGCTGAAAAATACGGCAGTGTAATTCTTTACGGCGGTGCCGTAAAATCACAAAAACTTTCTATCCGAAAAATCCTCCAAATTACGGTAGTGTTCTGATTTTACGGTACTGTCTGAAATTACGGTACCGTAAAATGGATTACATCACTACCGTATTTTGCTGAGTTGCTCCGTTTTGCATGAAATTTCTTGGGTGACCTCCTCTTGATGATGGTAACTCTTTTATGTGTTTGATTTTGCTTGAAAATGGCTTGAAATAATGTCTTTTTACCTGAAAACCATGAAAAAACCAAAATAGAAGTAGACTTTGCAATATTTGATGAATTCAGCATAAAAATAAGCAAAAAGATCCTCAATTTAGCATGAAAAGATACATAGACTGATACAAAATATACTATATATTTTGGTGTCATCAAAATACATAAGGCTCAAACTTTGCTTTTCCTCAAGCAAAAATCAAAACTTGATTAAAAGAATAACCTTTTTATGCTCAATAAATTTCAAAAATACAATCATCAATGAAAAATTCCATCAATTGATTTATAAAACTTCAAGCAAACATATCATTCTTAGAATTCAACCCTCTAGATCCACAATTCAATCAAATAAAACTTCGCAACTTGTACAATAAATAGAATATCAATCTCAAGACTTTATCTAGTTTCAATTTATGACTATCAACTTTTGTTTACAAGAATAGGATTTCCAAGATCTTTTTCCACACATAATATTTTTTTTCTTTTTTTTCATGTATTTTGTTATTTTTGCATGGATGGCATGTACCCACATAGATACACACTTTTCATTTTGACTTCAACCCTTGTATTCAGTACTACTGTCAATTTTACACAGTGTCAAGTAGAGGAGTCTTATTCTTTTTCACTCTCATTAATTTTTTGTAGACTTCAACCCATGTCTTAGGTACCACTATCAATTTTACATAGTGCCAAGTAGGGGAGTCTCTCACTTTATTTTGATCAAGGAATCTTTCTTCCCAACAAATAGCAAATAGCATAAATATCAACTAAATTAATCAATCAACCTCAATTCAAAAATCACACTCATATGCTCATTTTATTCAAAAGAACAATGTCACTTTTAGATTTTATCCCTCAAATAACATATCCACCCAAAATCTCATGCATCAACTAATGTCAAATTTCAAAAATAGATATGTATTGAAGAAATAAATCTAACATGATAGGGTTTGTCATGAATTTGATTTTCATCATCAAGAATCAAACAAGTTATCATCAATATATATCAAGAGTATTCTCATCATCATAGAAAAATCCATGCAAGTCACAAAAATTTTTAAACACCAAAAATATCAATATCGATGTAAAAGGTGTAAAGCATCAACATTATGAGATGTAAAGTGATAGAATTTTTATGAGAAGAAAAGTGAAGATCAAATAATCACTAGAAAGTGCAAATAATACTCACAAAACTATATAGCAAGCTCTAACCAAAAATACATAAGGCTCAGAGCAAAAATGATGTCGGGCAGATGTTGCAAAGTCCAAAGATGTGCCTTTTTGAGAATTTTCTACAAAATTTAAGATACATAAGGCTCACATAAGGCTCAGATCAAAAACAGTCTCGAAAATTAATAATAGTAGATATCATCAGTGGTTCCAAAAGTGTGCTGGTGGAGCAGTAGATGGTACCGACAGTAGAGTAAGTAATCTCTAGTGGCCTGCTAGAGACAACAGTCTTGGAGGTGAGATCGTCGGTCGGTGGTGCAAGAGATAACACTGCAAAAATAAAAAATCAGTCACTAATAAATATTCTACTGCATAAATAAATAAAATCAATAGAATAAGAGGCAGTAGAAGAAGTAAGAATCTGCATATGGTATAATCCAGTGTCGACGGCTGGAAACAGTGATGTCAGAGGCAGATGCAGTGGTGGTTTAGAGGTGGAAGACAGTTGCTCTTGAAGATTTCTGAATCTGGATGCAAAATAAGCAATAACTGGTAGAAAGCAAACTGTGCATTTTTTGAATTTTTTATGAAAATAGTCATACCCTAGAATAAAATTTAATGATCCAAATAGAAAATGGACAGAACCAAGTTGTTGAATAAGATATGTTCTTTTCAGACGTATAAAAATTAAAGGATCAAAATCTATCAGGAATTTGGGGTATAAACAGAAAGAAGGCTACTCAGATTACAAAACTGCAAAAACTGCACAAAAGTTCATCAAATTCAAAAAGTTACCATGTGTCCTAGAATTACAAGAAAATATTTTCATGAAAATAACTAAACCACAAGATAGAACGACACATATTCTTTCAATTCCAAGTGAAAAATCTAGGTTTCAACTTATTTAAGCATTTCAAAAAGCTGCAGCAAAAGTGCTAATCAAAATAGTTAGAAAAAAACTGCTGCATAAATTAATCATAATCAAAAAGTTGCTATGTGTTTCAGAATGATCCATGAATTCTAAAATTCAGAAAAAATATCCAGATGATAAACAAAGATGAGTACTTCGTGATGGTGCATGAGATAAAATTTTTTCCCAACCTAGTTTCTTAAAATCGCAGCTAGAAAACACCTACTCAATAAGCAGAGGGCAGCTTTAAAATACGGTACCGTAAACAATATTACGGTAGTGCCGTAAAATACCAAAAACTCTCGGGTGGAAATCGGACCAAAAATATGGTACCGTAAAGTGGATTACAGCAGTGCCGTATTTTGCACAAAATTTTATTTTTCCTACAAAATAAAAAGAAAAATTAATTCTAAAAATAAACTAAAATAAAAACAACTAAGCTAAGATAGAGGCTTGGGTTGCCTCCCAAGAAGAGCTAATTTTAGGTCCATAGCTTGACCAAAACTCAATATCATGGTGAAGCAGGTGAATCAGTACCAAAATAAAGAGCAAACAATTTTCTGCATTTCCTTTGTCCTAAAAGTTTAGCCACTAATCCAAAAATCCAGAAATTCATATAAATCACAATCAAAGTGGCTTTCTTAAATATGCAGAAATTAAAATCATACTTCTCAAATCCACTCAAAGAAATCTTTATGATCTTCCTATGTTTATCAAAAAGCAAAATCATGAGTCTTTTCTTCATATTAATATTTTCAATAGCAATAAGAAAAGGACTTTGATCAAAAGAATCAAGTATTGGATCATCAAAATAATTTTTATGTCTTTCATTGGATTCCTCAATAAAGCGTGATTTTTCAAATAGATTAGAAGAGTGAATAATAGATATGGGCAAAACATCAAGGTGAGATTCATCGATATTTGTATTTTTCAAATCAACTTCAGGTTCCTCATGCTCACAATCAAATAGTTTATCAATATCAAAATCAAGATGAGACTCTTCAAAATCAATTAACTCATGCTTCCCCACAAATAATTCATCATCAGAAGAGTCAAAATCAGAATCATATGAGAAATAAGATTTATCAATGTTTACAATAGGATCAGAGTTAACCTCAAAAGTTTTATCATAAATTTCAACAATATCACCAAAATCACAGTGGGGTTCATTAATGTCTATAATTTTTGAACCTTCATCATGCTCATCAGATTCAACCATATATAAATTTACATCAAAATCAGAATTATCATCAAAAGAAGGGTTTTCAATTTCAATTTCTTCAAACTTTTCCTCAACTAAACTATCAAAGGAATCAATTTTACAATCATGAAAATCAGAGTGAGATTCATGAATATTCACATAAGGCTCAATCTCAAAACAATCATAGTTAGTGGAAGAATTTTCTAAATCAAGTTTTTCAGTATCAAACTCAAATAACCAATCTTGTTGCGCAATCTGGTTTTCTAGCAATTCAGTATTAGCAGTCAAAGATTCTTCTTGAAAAGAATTTTGATTAACTAAACTCTTAAGATCCTCAATGTGCTTACTTTGATTTGCCATAATTTTTTCACACATGATTTCTAAGCTAGATTTTTCAGTATCCTCATAGTATGGCACAGAAACATGATCATGAAAATCATCATAAAAAGAATTTTGATTTTCCCAACTAGAATAATAATGATCATCTTGATAACATGGTAAATTGGGATTTGCATGATTTCTAAATTGACATTCATAAGTAAAATGATCAGAAGACTTACAAATATTACATGTAACAAGATAAGAGTGGAATTTCGCTATTTCTGCAATAGACATCCCAGAATAATCTTTATGATAAGAGTGGAATTTTGCTATTTCTGCAATAGACATCCCAGAATAATCTTTGTGCTCACCTTTTTGCATGTATACCTTACCTCTTTCAGAAGCCCAGGAATTATGATAAAAAGACATTTTTTTATCAAAAAGATAAATCCAACACCAATCAAATAAAACCCCTTTTTTTTTCAGAATATCTAACAAAAATAGGAAATCTAAAACACAAGTAAATTCACAAATTTCAGAAATTCTCAGTTCTGTCACAACTGTGAAAATCCAAAACCTGCAAAAAGAAAAAAAACAAAGTTAAATCTAAAACAAATAAAACCTAGTCTAGCAATACTAACAACTATTTTGATATTAACAAAACTAAGATCCCCGGCAACGGCGCCAAAAACTTGATAGGGTTCCGCAAGTGCACGAAATTATCGAAGTAATAAAAATATCGATCCACAGAGACCTTATTATTAATTACCAAATAATTTTTTTCTCGCTAGCTAAGTAAACCGAATATGATGAAAGTAAGCAGTATAGCTAACACGAAGGATAATCAGAGAGATAAACATGGGACTAGGGTTTCATCCACCTTGATTTCAATGATAAGATATAAATAAAAAGGTTCGTAAATCAAATCTTGCTATGATAAAGACCTAATTTACTTCATAAAAGGATTATCTTACTTTCGTGCAGACAATCACGCAGGGACCAATCTTCGCTTTCGCGCATGATCTATCCCAATGCTGCAGATAAGTAAACCATCAACAAAGAACTCAAGGATCACTTTCGTGCATCCGAATTCTAAGTTGATCATCACAAGTGGAGCCTCAAGGATCACTTTCGTGCATCCGAGTCTCAACATAGGTTCTACCTAGGGTTCTCCAACGTTCCGATCCTCACTTTCGTGCAAGATCTCTACGTTTGACACAATAACTCAATCCTAGATTAATATTATTAAACATGGCAATTAATCTACTAGAATAGATCAAGTTGGATCTAACCTAAGAAAGGGATCCTAACATGCAATTCTAGGGTTCCAAGTTCTCAAGCAAATCACCTTTCAGTCTCATTGCGAAAACTCTAAAACATGGATAATAACATAGATCTATGGAAAGTTAAAGACAATTCATCACAAAAATAGAATTATCACAATGAAGATTATCATGACGAAAAAAGAAGAATTATCTAATCATTAGAAATCAAAGGGATTAAACCCTATGTCCCAAAATGTGTCTAAGCTTGCATGGAGGAAAAAATACCATGAATCATAGTCTCAGAGTGATCAGAAAATGAAAAGAAAGGAGAAACAACTTAACACCACGGCTGTAAAAGAGTTTACAGCCGTAATTTGCTTCGATGAACAGCGCTGTCACCACTGTTTTATTGATTTCTCCTCCGATCGGACTCCAAATGCTCTGAAACTTCTGTGGTGTCTTCCTCTCCTCCAGGCAAAGCTTCTGCGTGAAAATCAGGCCTGAAGTGCCCTCTACGCCTCTCGGCGTGAGGCCAAAACCTAGCCACCTCTCTGGTGATTTCTCCCTCGATACTGGATAAACTTTTCTCGTTTCAGTGCGTGTGTCTTCTCCTCTTAAGGACGAAGTGGCACCAACTTTCGGAATCCAATTTGGAGCTCTGGATCAAAAGTTATGGCCCGAACAAGTTTCAGCCGCGGAAAACTCATGATTTTGACTGGAAATTACGGCTGTGTAATAATTTACGGCAATGCCGTATTTTCATTCTGTGCACCGAAAGTCAAAATTATGGCCTGTAAAATTTTTCTCGATGGTGCCATAAAATCGGACGAGTTCTCTGGTCTGGATCGCCTAGGAAATACGGTACTGTAGAATCGTTTACGGCCGTGCCGTAAAATCAGCAAAGGTTTCTATTCTGAAAGCGCTGAAAAATACGGCAGTGTAATTCTTTATGGCGGTGCCGTAAAATCACAAAAACTTTCTGTCCGGAAAATCCTCCAAATTACGGCAGTGTTCTGATTTTACGGTACTGTCTGAAATTACGGTACCGTAAAATGGATTACGGCATTGCTGTATTTTGCTGAGTTGCTCAGTTTTGCGTGAAATTTCTTGGGTGACCTCTTCTTGATGATGGTAACTCTTTTATGTGTTTGATTTTGCTTGAAAATGCCTTGAAATAATGCCTTTTTACCTGAAAACCATGAAAAACCAAAATAGAAGTAGACTTTGCAATATTTAATGAATTCAGCATAAAAATAAGCAAAAAGATCCTCAATTTAGCATGAAAAGATACATAGAAGAATACAAAATATACTATATATTTTGGTGTCATCACATTACAGTCTCTTTGCCGAACTGATATCCGATTGGACAAGTGTGTCACCACTTATTTTCACCCAATCCAATGGCTATGACTAAATCAGGTTCTCACCTGGGTATGGCCATACACTTTTAGTCATAGAACTATAGAGGAGCTCCATGGATATTAAGCTTCCTTTAGGAAGGGGCAAATCCTTTGTCTGTCTATTGACCTTCTCATATGGGTCGTGACATGCTCAATGACAACTATTATTACCTCCCAACTACGGCAAGGTGTTATGTTGTATCAAAGCATATCCCTAACCATATAGAATAGTCAATGACCTTAAGTCAAGGGATCAATGCATCTCCTATCACTTGTGAGGATAACTCATGACACCAAGTAATTGCCTCACAGCGGGTCTATCCAGCATATCCATCACTGATATACCCATATGTCTGCGTTAGCACCTTGTGCCAAACCAGCCCATATACTAGTCTCACAAGTACCAGAGCTGTCCCATATCCACTCAGGTACATCGACTGGGGACAATCATTTGAGCATAGATCCAATCTGTCTCTAGGGACATTATCATGTAAGCACATAATCGCAGATGTAGACAAATATAGATAATGACAATGCTAGAAAGATATATAAATATCCGAGTTAAGTAGTACAAAGATGGACCAAAACTAGGTCCTAGGGCATATACACTAACAATCTCCCACTTGCACTAAGACCTAGAGGTTGAGGAATCTCAACCCCATATCTCTAGTGTGACCATCATGCTTCTGCTGCGCTAAAGCCTTGGTCAATGGGTCTGCCAGATTGTTCTCTATGTCAACTCTGCTAATCTTGACATCACCTATGTCAGTGATCTCTTTGATTAGGTGAAATCTTCTGAGTATGTGTTTGGACCTTTGATGAGACCGTGGTTCCTTGGTTTATGCAATTGCTCTATTGTTGTCACAGTAGAGCTCAATGGGAACCATTGCACTTGGAACCACCTGAAGTTCAGAAATGAACTTCCTGATCCAAACGGCTTCTTTGGCTACCTTAGAAGCGGCCACATACTCAGCCTCGGTTGTACAATCAGCTATGGTGGATTGCTTGAAGCTCTTCCAGCATACAATGCCTCCATTCAACTTGAACACATACCCGGCCTGCGATCTGAAGTCATCAGGGTCAGACTAGAATAATGCATCAGTGTAGTCCTACATCCTGAGCTCTTCCTATCCCCCATAGACCAAGAACAAATCCTTAGTTCTTCTTCGATACTTAAGGATGTTCTTTACAGCCACCCAGTGCTGTAAACCTAGATTGGATTGGTATTGACTGGTTATGCTCACAGCATAAGCCACGTTTGGTCTAGTACACAACAATGCATACATGATCGATCCCATGTATGGTGGGATAACTAGCTCTTTGAGAGAGTAAGGCCATGTCTCACTGGAAGGTATCCCTTCTTGGATTGCTCCAAGTTAAACCTCTCCAAGACCTTATCAATGTAGGTACTCTGACTAAGGGCCAAGAGCCTCTTGGATCTATCCCGGTAGATCCTCATGCCTAGGATATAGGCGGCCTCCCCTAAGTCCTTCATCTCGAAACACTTCCCTAACCATGTCTTCACTAACTGAATATTAGGGATGTCATTTCCGATGAGTAGTATGTCATCGACATACAAGACCAGAAAAGTCACCAAGCTCCCACTGAATTTTCTGTATACACAGGCGTCATCTTCACTTTTGATAAAGCCATAATCTCTCACAGCTTCATCAAACCGATGATTCTAACTTCGAGATGCTTGCTTTAATCTATAAATGGATTTCTTTAGCCTGCAGACCTTATTGGCATCTGCAGGATGGATGAAGCCATCAGGTTGTGTCATGTACACATCCTCAGTCAGCTTCCCGTTAAGGAACGCTGTCTTCACATCCATCTGCCATATCTCATAATCATGATATGCAGCTATAACAAGCAGAATCCGAATGGATTTGATCATGGCAACTGGCGAGAAGGTTTCATCATAGTCCACCCCGTGGACTTGTTTGAATCCCTTAGCCACTAGTCTACCTTTATAGGTAACTATCTTGCCATCCATGTTTGTCTTTCTCTTGAAGACCCATTTACACCCTATGGGTTTTACCCCATCAGGTATCTCAACCAAATCCCAGACTTGATTAGCTGACATGGAATCCATCTCGGATCGCATGGCGTCAAGCCATCTCTCGGAGTCCGGTCCATTGACCGCCTCATCATAAGTCCTGGATTCATCCTCAATGATGAAGATCTCGTCGTGTTGGGTCGGCAGCGACCCATACCTCTCAGGTGCACGACGAATCCTCCCAGACCTATGTGGGGCCTGTGTCTGAGCCTCAGGTTGCCTAGCAACCGGTGCAGATAGCTCAGGTTCCATCTCTTTGTCTTGTGGTTGCACTTGGGCCTCGTCCAAGTCAAACTTGCTCTCACTAACTTCTTTCATGAGAAATTCTCTCTAGAAAGACATCACCCCGAGCAATAAAGACTTTGTTCTCGGTTGGGGCATAAAAGTAGTATCCTTTAGTTTCCTTAGGATACCCCCACAAACATGCATTTATCATATGTAGGTTCTAGCTTGCTAGAATCCTGACGTTTGACATAAGCCTCACATCCCCAGATCCTGATAAAAGTGAGATTAGGGCATCTCCCACTCCATACCTCGTATGGAATCTTTGAGACACTCTTAGATGGAACATTATTCAGTATTAGAGAAGTTATCTCAAGTGCATGCCCCCAGAATGAGGGAGGTAGAGTTGCATGACTCATCATAGACCGAACCATGTCCAACAAGGTTCAATTTCTCCTTTCAGACACACCATTCTATTGAGGTGATCCAGGAGGAGTGAGTTGGGATAGGATCCCACACTCTCTCAAATAGTCAAAGAACTCACCGCTCAGGTACTCTCCACCACGATCAGATCGAAGAGCTTTAATGGATCTACTAAGCTGGTTCTCTACTTCATGCCTGAACTCCTTAAATTTTTCAAAGGATTCAGATTTATGTCTCATCAAGTAGACATAACCATATCTACTAAAGTCATCAGTAATGTGATGAAGTAGTTGTACCCTCCTCTGGCTTATTTATTGAATGGCCTACACACATCAGTATGTATGAGATCCAATAAACCTCCTGCCCTCTCACCAATCTTGGTGAAGGGCGCCTTTGTCATCTTCCCTAATAAACAAGGTTCACAAGTATCAAGTTCTTCCAAGGAACTTGAATCTAACAACCCATTTGCATGGAGTTGTAGGATGCGATTCTTGTTTATGTGGGCTAATCGACAATGCCATAGGAAAGCACCAACTGAACCACTCAGTTTGGTCCTTTTACTATTTATGTTACAAACAGAGTTATCAATGTTCAACACATATAGACCATTGTACAAAGTACCCTTCCCATAGAACATATTTGAAAATGAAAAAGAACAAGAGTTCTTATTTATTTCAAACTTAAATCCCTTCTTTGCCAAGCAAGGAATGGATACAATGTTCTTAGTAAGCGAAGGTACATAATAGCAATTATCTAACTCTAATTGAAGTCCAGAAGGCAGGGAGTGAGTCAAAACTCCTATAGCAACAACAGCAACCTGTGCCCCGTTTTCAACTCGTAAGTCAATCTCTCTAGCCTGCATCGATCTACTTTTCTTAAGCCCCTACATATTTGTACAAATATGAGCTCCACATGCGGTATCCAATACCCATGACATAGAAGTAGAAAGGTTGACTTCTGTAACATAAATACCTGAGCTTGAAGACGAAGCCTTGCCTCTCTTCTTCTCATTCTGAAGTCGCACCATGTCCTTCAACATGTGAAGTGGCCCTCCACATGAATGGCACTTATTGTTCCTGATCCATTCCATCTTTAATTTCAGTTCCTTGATCAAGCCTTTCGGCTCAACACACTGAATATCAACTTTAGGAGGATTGAGCCTAACCAATTCATTAAAGAGTTGTCTTAGATTAGTAATAATCTCACAGGCACTCTTCAATTCATATTGCCCTTGAAGCTCGGGCGACATGTTGGTTAGCAACAATTGTGCAACCTCTAAAGTATCAGCCTGATGCTTATCATAAGCATCCGTCTTAGCCGCTAAGGCCGAGCATGGAAGTGGCTCAGGAATTGGCTACTCAAGGACATATAGCTTCCTCTCGAGCTTGAGCACATTTCTCAAGTTCATATACCAATCCAATAAGTTGGATCCAACCAACTTATCCCTTTCCAGGGTAGATCGCAGTGACCATCTGCCTTTGTTCATAGCCATTGTTCTACAACAACCAAGAATCAGCAGATTAGTACTACTTCGAATCATTTAAACTGGACTTATTTTAAATGATCATGACTCCTAGTATTTTAATCGAATTGACAACCCACAAAGTCAATCGGGAAATTTAAGATTTCCTAGTGAGATGGGATCCTTATTCCACATGAGGCTTTGCGTCCTACGAGGGTGGGATGAGATGCACAAAGTGACCCATGCTTCTTAAGGTGGGCACGCCGGCCGGTTGCTCCAAGCAACTCCGCTTCTTGAGACAGTCTAGTCATTCCATGTCCAGCGAGGGCTAGATACAGCATGAGACCCTAACCTCTCAACGATACCTCTAGAGTTTCATCATGTGCCCAGCACATATGAAAATCTAGTCAAGTCCATTCCTAACCGTTATGCATAGGGCCAACGAGTTTCCTTGCAAAGGCATGCCCAGGTTAGAACTGGACTGGGGAAACCATTGCCACCACGCACTTTCTAAAGATAAGTGGGTGTGTCCCACAGGGGTGGGAAATAGTTCACAACTCCACTGATCGATAGCTTAGTGAGGGCTACGCGTTAGAAGGCTACTAGACTTGATATTTTGATTGAGGGTTTTTAAGATCTCATCATCAGAGTTTTATCTTATGTCTAACATTACAGGCATGCAATCCTATAGTGATAACATAACGATAAAACATCACAGGCATGCTTTAGCAGAAATAGTAAAATAATGATGTGATCATAGCCCATTCAAGACAATGAACCAACCTATGCCAAAAAGAGGTTCAACTCTTGACCTAGGACTCAAGCCCCTAAAACTAGACCTAACCTTGCCGACCTCTAGCTTGGTCTTCAAGGTTGGCTCCAAGGTCCTTCTCACCATGGTTTAGTTCACAAACCCTAGAGGTAGTTCTAGGGAAATCCTGGAAGCACCCTCATAGGTTTGGCCAATGCCATGGACTTCCTCCAAGGGTTATGCGCCACCATGTATGGGCCAAGAGACATAGCACACAAGCGCTAAGGCTCGGCCAAGTCAAACTTGCGCCACTCACCATGCGCCATCAAGGAAGAGTCCTTCTTGCGCCACCAATCAAGGTACGCAAGCAAGCATCCATGCACCAATGCTTCAAGTGATATGCGCCACCCTAATCTTCCTCTTAGTTAAAAGCAAAAAGAAAAGCGGCACGCAGGCCTCACAAGAGTACATCACAGGCATGCAAAGGGGCTTGACTCATGACCACAACATTATGCACAACCAAGGTATTTACTCATGCAATTCTACATGCTCATGAAAAACATAAAATCTGAAATTTTACTTTTTCATAAAACAAGTCTCTTTTCCTCATCTTCTTATCACAAATCTTTTGGTTATTCACGATTAATTTTTCATAATAATTTCATAGATCTTGTCGGCTAGCAATTTTGTCAGATCAAGAGACCCGGCTAGTCTGAAGACACAATGCCCGTCCTACTTGACAAAACTACGTGCGCCTTTGATCTTTAAATCAAGCAAGAAAAATAACCCAAAAATCCAAAAGAGATTGACAAGATGATAGGAACAAGAAACCCTAATTTTTCCTACTTAGAAAAATCGTTGGCCATGTGATCATGCAATTTTCAAAAATTGAGATATGACATGTGAGCATGGAAAAACATGAAATTACATCATTCGAGTCTCGCAAGTCGCTCTGATACCACAGTTGGGAAACCCCGGGGATATTTTACTTTTTTTAGAGATAGAGATTACACAAATACATTGCACAACGGAAGCAATATCCCCGAAACAAGCCAGTCCCAAAAACCCAGTGAAGATCGCATGCGAGAGAGTCGACACGATGAGTTAGAAAATACCTTAAAGCAAAATGAGGCTGATGTCGAGGCAGACACCCAAGCGTGCGCCCTCTACAGTCTCACACACATGGATGCCTCGAGTCCTCTTCTTCCACACCTGGTGCTAGCCTCGGGAAGAAGATCCAAGCCTTAGTCACCTTCTCCAATGCTTGTGCCACCTCCAAGGTAGAAGCGCCAATTGAAGAAGAAGAGAGGAGAAGGGAGAACGCCACCAAGCCTTTGCTTCTCTTGCGCCAAAGGAGGAGAAAGAAGGGAAGAAGCTTGCTGCCCTCTTGTTGGAAGATGAAAGTTGTGCCAAAGCCCTGGCTCTCGCCTCTTAGATGTGTTCACACGCCTCCAAGGAATAGAACACTAAGAGAGGGGCAGCTAGGGTTCAATAAATATTGCAAGAGGCGGTTTGGGCAAGGGCTAGGATTATGACAAGTGTATGGCTAGGATGAGAGGGTTTGAGGCAAGGAAAGTCTCCAAGACTTTACCATAAACCTCATTTAACCTATCCATAATTGCCCAAACACCATATCAGCCCAAGACATGCTTTAAAGGCATTCATACCATCAAAGGAACAAGGGCTAGGCGCATATTACTTCCTTAATGAATCAAATTTGCCCACTCCACCCCATTATGCCCCTAGGTGCCAATGGTGTGGAGATTTCTCCCCATTATACCCTTTTAGCCCATTGCCTCTTCATGACAACTTGTTATTGGGACATGGCCTTACTCTCTCAAAGAGCCAGTGTCCCACCACACAGGCTGAGAGGGATGACATGAGTCGAGTGCCCTATGCTTTGGCAATATGATCGATCATGTATGCAATGTTGTGTACTAGACCAGATGTGGCTTATGCTGTGAGCATAACCAACCGATACCAATCCAATCCAGGTCTGCAGCACTGGGTGGCTGTAAAGAACATCCTTAAGTATTTAAGAAGAACTAAGGATCTGTTCTTGGTCTACGGGGGACAGAAAGAGCTCAGTGTTCAGGGCTACACTGATGCATCGTTCCGGTCTGACCCTGATGACTTCATATCGCAGGCCAGCTATGTGTTCAAGATGAATGGAGGCACTGTATGCTGGAGGAGCTTCAAGCAATCCACCATAGCTGATTCCACAACCGAGGCTGAGTATGTGGTAGCTTCTGAGGCAGCCAAAGAAGCTGTTTGGATGAGGAAGTTCATTTCTGAACTTCATGTGGTTCCAAGTGCAGTGGATCCCATTGAGCTCTACTGTGACAACAATGGGGCAATTGCACAAGCCAAGGAACCAAGGTCTCATCAAAGGTCCAAATAAATACTCGGAAGATTTCACCTGATCAGAGTGATCATTAACCGAGGTGATATCAAAATTATAGAGTTGACACAGAGAACAATCTGGCAGACCCACTGACCAAGGCTTTGGCGCTGCAGAAGCATGATGGTCATGCCAGGGTATGGGGTTGAGGTTCCTCAACCTCTAGGTCTTAGTGCAAGTGGGAGATTGTTGGTATGTATGCCCTGAGATCTAGTATCGGTCCATCATTTGTACTACTTGACTCTGATATTTATAGCATTCTGGCATTGTCATTATCAATGTTTGTCTACATCTGCGATTATGTACTTGCATGATAATGTCCCTGGAGACAGATTGGATCTATGCTCAACTAGTTGTCCCCAGATTATGTACTTCATTTTTGGCAGGTTGACCCAAAATTAACCATGCTTGGTCACATTTGGATTAGGGTTGCATTGGATTGGATCCAATAGCTTAATCAACCCATGTAATGAAGTTTGGGCTAGCTCATTACCCAATGAGGCCCAATAACAAGTTGTCATGAAGGGACAATGGCCAAAAAGGGAATAATGGGGAGAAAACTCCTCCCATTAGCGCCTAAGGGTGTAATGGGGAGGAGTTGACACCTAAGGCTTCATTAGGAAGTAAAAGGCGCCTAGCCCTTCATCCTTTGATGATATGCTTGCCTCTATGGTAAGTCTTGGGGCTGATATGGCTTGGAGGACTTCTTAGGAAGGTCCTTGGTGCATATGGATGATAGAAGCGGGTTTATGGAAAAGTCTTGGAGACTTGCTATAACCAAAACCCTAATTACTCCCTCCCCTTTACCCTAACCGCCCCTTTCTTCATGAGTTGCGCCCCACATCCCTCTAGCCTTGCCGCCTCTTTGCATCTATATATTAGATGCATGCGTGAGCTCTTGTATGCAATCGTATTGGCGTGAGCAACATTAAAGGGGCAAAAGCAAGAGGCCATGGCGCAAGCTTCTTTCTTCCATCAAGTGGCCGCAAGTCTTCCACCTCTTCTCCTTTTTCTCTTGGCGCAAGAAGAGCTCGAGGTTGGCGGCATCATCTCCTTCTTTCTCATTCCTTGGCGCCTCATCTTTGAGGGTGGCGCAAGCATAGAAGAAGGAGCATAAAGGCTTGGATCTTCTTCCCAAGGTTAGCACCGGGCGAGGAAGAAGAGAGCTCGAGGCATCCGTGTGTGTGAGACTGTAGAGGGCGCACGCTTGGGCACCTACCTCGACATCAGCCTCATCTTGCTCCTAAGGTATTTTCTATCTCATCGTGTCGACCCCCTCGTAAGACGATCTTCACTGAGTTTTTAGGACCGGCCTGTTTCGGGGATATTATTCCGTTGTGTTTATTATGTATTCTCCGTGAAAATTGTAAAATATCCCCGGGGTTTCCCAACATTCTTTTGATTGGCTTCACCAAACGGCACAATTCGTGTCTCAAAATGTCACCTGCCAAGTTAGGAAGCTCCCCTCCAATTTTGCCCAAATTCCACTCCAAAAATAGCAATAATCAGGTGAAAAACCGAACGGGTGTCGAACAAGCAGAAGTCTTCACGGCTATGCATGGATGCACGAGCATGCCTATGAAGACATCAGCGAAATCTAAAATTGCTCTTCTGGAGTTTGCACGGTCGTGCAAGGATGCACGCGCACGCCTGTGAACTTTTTGTCAAAGTCTGAAAATTGGAACCGAGGTCTTCACGACCATGGATGGGTGCATGAGCATGCCCGTGAAGGTCTCGGTGAAATCTGGGAATGTAAGTTTATACATGGCTGTGCATGGATGCACGGCCATGCCCGTGAAGATTGTAGAAAGCTCCGTTTAATATTAAAATTGATATGTAGGTTTGTCTCATCATAAAAAGTTGTTCCATATCTTTAAATCTTCCAAATTCCACCAATTTTGGGTGAAATCCCTACATTTCAATAAAATCAAAGAAAAGTGAAGGTTCTGAAGAATATGAAGTATTTAAACAAATAAATGAGACAAAACTATGCATTCTACCCCAAAATAATAATAAAACTAAGCCACAATGTACTATATATATGCGTGATATCAGTCTTAAGTAAGCATCTGCAAATTACGCACACAATCCGCACTACACATATGCGGCAAAATAGCACAAAGAGCTGTTCAGACGAAATGCCACATGAAGTCCAGACGGTGGGTAAATTCCCTATCCACTATTACACAGTAAACCCACCCTACTACCGCTACACATGATAGATTCGAGGGAGAGTTTACCCTTGTAGCGTGCCACCACTCCTCGAGCCAAGCCCACCGAGATCATTTGGAAAGCTGCATTGAAAAGTTTAGTTGGAGTTGATGCGCGTCACAAGGACGAACAAATGTGAGCACCACTTTTCCTCTCTTTTCCCTCTTGCTACTTCACGTCCCGAATAGGGGACTCACGGCTGAGAGTAGGGGAAGATCCCCCTTGCAGCTCTGTTGCCGGCCGGCCACTAGGGTCACACCGGAGGGTTGGGACCCAATTGCCGATGAATGGAGAACTCGTTGACGAAGAGCCACCACCGACAAAACTCAAAATCCAGTGGAAGCGCTGCTCGCATGGAACCGGGGATTAGAAAATCTGATCCCACTCCCGCATTTGGCTGCCAGTTCCGGAGGAGAGAGTCTCCTCCTTACCTCAGGGCACCGAAACGTGATATGGAAGCCTCGCATTGACAAGTCCAATGCTGGAACCTCGTCGCCGACAAAAGAAGCGAAGCTCTTTTTTCATATATCAGATTTCTCCATCACCAGACCTGCCCGAGCTCTCAGATTACTCGATAGGTAGCCTCCCATTGATGAGGATGGAAAACCATCCTCGCCAACATGCAAGCATCGATCTCTGCTGTCGAATCACCAGAGATCATGCATCCATTGGGGTGAGAACGAATCTCAACCCTAGGCTTGTCCACGTCAGATTCGACGTGGATTCCATGGCCAATCGCCGCTGCCTTCACTGTCTCACTAGCACAAACCGCCGACGACCTTCCAAATCTAGCGTGCCTCCTCTACCTGGCCAGATCAACGGTAGCAGTGAGCGCATGCGGCACTAGGAAGATGAATTGGGAAATTTTCCTCTTTTGCGCACGCATGAGGTTAACCAGTTTGGTTCAGCCTGTCGATTAAGCCACTAATTGGCTCCATTTCGCCCTGCGGTCAACCCTCTTCATCGCACTCACGCAAGAGGGTCAAGGGTCCATGGGTCGAGTTTGGCACCCACATCTATGCGTGAACCCACACTCCGTGGTTTGACTCGACCCCGCCCTATGGACTGGTGTCAACCTCAGTGACACGATCTCAAGCCTAAGTCGTCCAATGCGTCTGATGACGAGGGGTCCCATCATCGATCAGTCTCGGTGTGCTTTGGGATTTATGCGAAATCTCGAGAGCATCACATACTCCCCCACCTAAGTTTGTCATCGCCCTTGACGATAGATTGTCCATGTAAATCTTTAACTCCTCCTCAAACTGCCACAAATTAGAAGCTTTTTCCCACTTAGCTTCTTCTACGGGTGTTCCTTCCCATTGCATAAGAAATTCTATCCGTATCTTCTCGAAGCCCCTGAGAGCAACTAGGGTCGGTCTCGTTGGCATGAAACTTTTTCAAAAAGCTTACACAAAAGGTTGGATAAAGCTTTAATCTATCAGGAAGCTCAGCCTATAAGCTACAGCACTAACCTGTCTCAAGACCTCGAAAGGTCCCTCATATCTCTGAATAAGTTTGTGATGAGCAGTCTTGGCTGAGATCTCTCTTCACATCTCAGGTGTCAACTTTAATAGCACTAGATCTCCAACTTCAAACTTTTATCGCGTCTGCTTTGGTTGGCATAATGCTGCACCCTCCTTGCAACGTGCTCTAAGCTATCACGAGCCTCCTGGAACTCCTCGGCATGATCTCTAACAACCCGTAGACTGCTAGGCACTCACCATCAGTGTGCTACACAACATCAGTGAGGGTGATAGGCTGTCGTCCTAACACCAACTCAAATGTTGTCTTGCTGGTAGCTAATGATTGCTGCAAATTGTAGGTAAACTATGCTGTGTCGAGGAGAGACACCTAATGTGTCTGCAAGTGCACGAATATGTTGAAGTAATAAAAAGATATTGAACCCATAGAGACCTACGTGTTAAGTACCAAATAATTAAATTATTATTAGCTAAGCGATCGATGTACGATGGCTATAAAGGAAGAACGAAATAGTAAAAAACTAACGTTGGAAATCGGAGAGAAAAAACTGAGACTAAGGTTTCATCACTTTTTAATTCCTATGACTAGATAATAAAGTTTTTATTAGTTATTCAAATCAAGATAAAGAAAAGTTTCCTTAAAAAGAAATTGTCTCCTTTCAGACATCTAATTTACACAGAATAGCCTTCACTTTCGTGACTTGCTGCTCAATGTTAAATAAAAGTAAACCAGATAAAGAAAATTAAAATCACTTTTGTGGTTATCTTTCAAAATCTGTTTCTCAAGTAAAATTAAATACTTTCGTACTTTAATTTTATAAGTTTAACCTAAGGGGCTCTAACAATCAAAATCACCTTTCGATCCATATTATCATGTCTAAAACTATAAAATCATTATATTAAAATATCAGCATGTGTAATAAGCATAAAAAATCAGGATTCTAGGACTTAGCTACTTTCATAGTCTAGGTTTCTATATCTTAATTTAAGGGTTCTAGATTTGTAAATCACCTTTCGGTCCATATTATAAATCCTAAAACATACAAATATTCTAAAACTAATAATTTCATAGTAAATAAATCACAGAGTCAAAATTATCATTCAAAGAATAACTAATAAGTTAAAATTCATCTAGTCAGTACAAAATTAAAAAGGGATTACTCCCTAAGTCCCAAAAGGAGTTACGCTACCATGCTTATAAGTCCCCAATTATTAGATTTTCAAACCCCTATAAAAATTTTAGTTCAAATTTCATGGGGGTATGATGGCCAAAAATTTCAAATTTGTCCTCCGAGCTACATTTTTTTGTCTTGATTCCGTTTCCAGCCTCTGATTTCTTCAAATCCATTGAAAATAAGTATATTTTGACTAAGAAGTCAAAAAAATAAGAAAGGGTGTAGATTCTGAAATAATCGAGTAAATAAGCTTAAAAACAGCCAAAAGAGCATAATTATGACTTAAAAAGATTATACAATTAATATAAAATTTACTATGAATTTTTTAGTCATCAATACCTAGTTGCGCTAGCTTGCCAACACAAAGTGATGAAGGTATTCTTCAAGTAAAGCATTTATTCTCTCCGTTTGGCCATCGGTCTAAGGATGGTTTGTTGTAAAAAAGTTTTGCTCTGAACCAAGAGTCTTGAATAAGGACGTCCAAAAGTTACCAGTAAACTTGGCGTCTTTGTCAGAAACAATGTCCAAGGGAAACCCAAAAAGTTTCACCACATCTTGAAAACTAGGGGCTTAGGTGCTGCGATGAACACATAGTGCTTAGAGAACCTGTCCACCACAACAAAAATAGAAGCTTTCCCTTCGACCTTTGGTAACCTAGTGATTAAATCCATGGAAATTGAAGTCCATGGCCATTTGAAAATCAGAGGAGGCTGTAACAATCAAGCTTCGCGCCTCCTATCGACTTTATCTTGCTAGCAGATCAAGCAGGTGCAGACATAATGATCGACATCAGCTTGCATGGAGGGCTAATAACAGGCTGGGGATAAAAGAATTAGCATCTTGCATTGTCCCATATGTCCACTCCATGCCGTGTCATGAAGCTCTCTCAACAACTCACATCAAAGTCCGCCAATCGCTGGAACAAGTGGCTGACTGCAATCGGCCAATAGAAGGTCATCGCCCTGAAGATAGTTAAGACAAACCTTGCCTTCTCACACATCGATGATTAACTGTTGGTACTTGGCGTTGAGAATAGTATCTTGCCGACTGTGATCGAGGAGATCACTCTCAATCCTCAATATAGAAGCAAGCACCACATTGCACATCCTACTGAGAGCATCTGGAACCACATTGGAGTGCCCCAATCTGTGCTCCTAGGTAAAATCAAATTCAGTGAGGAACACTTGCCATCTCACTTATTTCGGTGAAAACTTCTTCTGCGTAGCAAAGTAGATGTTGGCAATAGTATCTGTCTTCACTACAAAAGAGTTATCGAGAAGATAGATGCATTAAACTCAATGGCAGTGGATCATGGCGACCATCTCCTTCTCGTGAGCTAAGTAATGATGCTTCACTAGACTCAACTTCTTGCTCTCAAGTGCCACTGGGTGCCCCTCCTGTAAGAGCACTCTGCTGATCGCTTTGTTAGAGGCATCGGTATGGACTTAAAGGGCCAACTGAAGTCTGGCATACAAAGAACTGACTCAGTGGCGATCCCGTGCTTTAACTCTACAAACGTAGTTTGATGTTGTTCTTGCCATAGCCAAGGAGTCTCTTTCCTCAAGAGGTCAGAAAGTGGATCTGTGACCTTGGAGTAATCTTGGATGAATTTTTTGTAGAAATTCACCACTCCCAGGAAAAATCAGAGCTCAGTAGGGGAGGTAGGTATGGACCACTTGACGATGGCACATACCTTCTTAGGATCTATCTGGATAGTGTCTACCACATGGCTTAGAAATTAGATATCAGAAGTAGTGAAGAAGCACTTTTCACTCTTCACGTACATCTGGTGTTCCCTCAGTCTCTGGAACATTAATATCAGATGCAGTAAATGCTCCTCCATCGTAGTCAAGTACACCACATATCATCTAGATAGATGACAACAAAGTTATCCAATAACTATGTCAGAACATTGTTCATCAGGTGGGAGAAGGTAGCTAGTGCATTGGTTAAGCTGAATGGCATAACCAAGAACTAGAAGGCGCCGTATGATGACACAAAAATTCATAGTATATTTTGTGTCATTTGATTGGTCTTTTTATGTCGTATTTATGCTCTTTGGCTTGTTTTTAAGCCTTATTTGTCAAATATTGCGGAATCTACACCATTTCTTATTTTTCATTATTTTTAGGTAAAAAGTGCCATATTTTGATAGATTTTGAAAGATCTGAGCACACGAATGGATTCCAGACGTCGAGACGAAGCCGCCTGTCAATTTTCATGAAAATCAGAGATAGTCAGAAAATTAAACCCCTGCCGTAATTAATTTTACGGGTGTAATTTTCTGCCTAGATTACACCACTGCCATGACAATTATTACAGGTCGTAATTTCATGCCCACAATACACATAAGCAAATTACGACACTACCGTAATATTTTTTACAGGCCATAATTTCTTGGAAATTTTCCATAGAACAAATTATGGTAGTGTTGTAATCAAAATTACGGCCGTAATTTTAAGTTTGAACGAGTCTTCCACCGCCTCCAAAAATCTAATTTTTTCGAAGCCGATTTTAGGAGATCCAAGGCACCAATTCAAAATCCGTAAAAAGGGGATCGTTCTATAAGAGGAGGAGAAGATTTGAGGACAAAAAAGCCCTAATTTTCATCCACGATCGAGAGAGAAATCGAGATTTGAACCGTCGCACTAGGTTTCACCGCCGGGAAGCATGCAGGCATCTCCGGCCGAGAAAATTCAGGGGAAGCTGCGCCTAGAGGAGGAGAACATACTCCAAAAGTTTTAGAGCAAAAGGGGATCGATCGGAGGAGAAATCGATAAAGGAAGCATCGCCAGCACTGTTCATCGCGCCTTATAGAGTAAAATTACGGCTGCAATTTTCATTACAGCCGTGCAGTTTTTTGATTTCCTCTTTCCTTTTGATTTCTAATCCTTTGAAACAATGGTTTATTGTAATTCTTCAACTATGCTAGCTTAAACACTTCATGGGACATGAGGTATAATCCCCTTAATTTCTTGACTAGCTGACTTTTTTTCGTCAAGATAATTTTAATATGATAATTCTACTTATGTGATGATTGCCTTTAATTCTCCTTAGATTTATTTTACTAGCATGATTTAGAGTTTTTGTGATATGGATTGAAAAGTTATTTGCGAAAACTTGGAACCCTAAAATTGAATATTAAGTACTCATCGTAAGAAATTAGGTTTGTTCTTATTTCTTGATTTTAGAAGTATATTACCATGTTGATAATCTAAATCTAGGATTGAATTATTGAAATAAACATGATGATACTGTGAGAAATCAAGTATCGGATCGTTGGAGAACCTTAAGTAGAACCTGTGAAAATTATAGTATGAAAGTATGTAGTTTTCACTTGAGATAATTGACTTAAGATTTGGATGCACGAAAGTGATCTTTGAGTACTTTGTCAATGATTTACTTATCTTTAGCATTGAATAGATCCTATGCGAAAGTGAGGATTGGTTCTTTGTAAATTGTCTGCATGAAAGCGAGATGATTTCTATATAAGTAAATTATATGTTTATCATAATAAAATTAGACTGACGAACAATTATTTAGATCTAGTCATTAAAATTAAGGTGGATGAAACCCTAGTCCCAGTCTCTCTCTCTCTGACTTTTTCGTTTAGTTCCGATCGCTTGCCTTTGTCATTTTCGATTGCCTAGCTAGTGTGAAATCGATTATTTGGTACTTGACAAACGAGGTCCCTGTGGTCCGATATCTTTTTATTACTTCGAGTATCCATGCACTTGCGGACACAACAAATTTTTAGCGCCGTTGCCGGGGACCTTAGTTTTGTTCATATCAAAATAGTTGATAGTATTGCTAGACGAAGCTTTGTTTTTAGTTTTGTTTTTTGTTTTTGTAGATTTTGGATTTTCACAAGTTGTGATAGAACTGTGATTTCTGAAAATTTTGAATTTTCTAGTGTTTTCTATTTTTTTTAATATTTTGACAAAAAAATTTTAAAAACATTTTTGGTGTTGGATAATCTTTCTGTTTCTATTCTGAAAATTTTGAATTTATTTGATTCTTCTACTTGTTTATACAAAGGACTCTTAGATCTTGATATATTTTATTTCCTATGAATTCTGAGATCACAATTTTTTTTAGTTGTGTAGAAAAGTTTTGATTTGAAGATATATCTTTTAATCACAACCCATGGGCAACTGAAAGAGGTGAGGTATACATGCCACAAGGTAAGTATGAAGATGATTCATTATGCACTCTTGAAGATAAGTTAGATTATTTGGCTCATAACTTAGACTCTTATATGCACCCTATTATGACTTCTTATTCTTCCATTAGATGTAATATTTGTGGATGTTTTGATCATTATACTTATGATTGCTAATTTTTAATTCCTGCAAATCCCTATTCACCATGGTACCAAGATGATCAATATTATTCTAGATGGGAAAATCAAACTTCTTTTTTATGTGGATTGGTCAAACAATAATTCAGAACCATATTTTGAGGATACTGAAGAATCGAGGTTAGCATCAACGCTTGAAAAATTTATGACTAATCAAAACTAGATGATGACAAATCGAAGAAAGGAAATTGAGGATCTTAAGGGAATAGTTAGTCAACTTACTTCTCAAGTAGAATTTATATCTGTTAATACTGAAATTTTAGAAACCTAGATAGCACAACAAGCTTGTTTTTTTGAGTTTGATTTGGAAACTGAAGAAATTGATTTAGAAAAGTCCTCATCTCATTTTGATTGTTTTGAAATTGATTCTTTTATGAACATTAATGAATCTCACTCTGATTTTGATAATTTTGAAATTGATTCATTTGATAAATTATTTGTGGAAAGACATGAAGAAATTGATTTTGGAAAGTCTCTTTTTGATTCTAGTGAAAGTTATGAAATTGATTCTTTTGATGATATATTATTTGTGGTTAAATCTGATGAAGGATATGAGGGAACTGATTTAGAAATATCTCACTCTGAATTTGATTGTAATTTTGAAATTGATAAATTATTTGATTGTGGGCATGAGGAACTTGAAAATGATTTGAATATTACAAACATTGATGAATCTCACTCTGATGTTTTGCCCATATCTACTATTTGCTCTTCTGATTTATTTGAAAAATTATTCTTTATTGAGGAATCTAATGTGAGACAGAAAGACTGTTTTGATGATCCAGTACTTGAATCTTTTGATCAATGTCCTATTGCAATTGAGGATATAAATTTGAAGAAATGACTAATGATTTTGCTTTCTGATAAATATAGGAAGATTATTGAATGCCCTTGGAGTAGAATTGAAAATTTTGATTTCTACATATTTGAGAAAGCCACGTCGATTGTGATTTACATGAAATTTTGGATGTTTGGACTAGTGGCTAAACTTTTAGGACAATAGAAATGCAGAAAATTGTATGCTATTTACTATGGTACTGATCTACCTGCTTCGCCATGATATTTGCGTTTTGGTCAAGCTAGTGACCTAAAAATTAGTGCTTCTTGGGAGGCAACCCAAGCACTCTTAGCTTTGTTTCTTTTATTTTAGTTCATTTTTAGAGTTAATTTTTCTTCTCTTTTTACAGGGAAAATTGAACTTTACGCAAAATACAGCACTACCGTAATGGAAATTACGGGCCGTAATTTAGGTTATTTTTCATCCAAAAACTTTTGAGAGTTTTACGGCACTACTGTAAAAAATTTTATGTGCCGTCATTTGGTGTAATTTTTGTACAGAAAGTTTGAGGGTTTTTACGGCAGTACTGTAAGTATTTTCACAGGCTGTATTTTTGAGCGATTTTCGACCTGAGAGTTTTCAGATTTTTGTGAAAAATACGGCAGTGCCATAACCTTTTTTAAGGTGCCGTAATTCTATCATATTTCCGACCCGTGAATTTTGTGTATATTATGGCACTGCCGTAAGGATTTTTACACCCGTAATTTAACATAATATGCATTCTGCTTATTTGATTAGGTGTGTTCTCGTAGTGATTTTAAGAAACTCGAGTGGCAAAATTTTTAATCTTTGGCACAATTTGGAACTACTCATCTTTGTCTATTATTCAGATATTTTTATTGAATTTTAATGTCCATGGATCATCCTATGACACGTAGCATCTTTTGGTAACTGATTAATTTCTACAGTCAGTTTTATTGACTAATCTGATTAGCGTTTTTGCTGCATGTATTTTAGGTGGTTTTATGAGTTATAACCCTGATCTTTCACATGAAATTGGGAGTACATGTTTCGTTCTATCTCATGGATTAGTTGTTTTCAATAAAATATTTTTCGACCATTCTAGGAAGCATAGCAACTTTTGAAGTTTCATTAATTTCTGTGCAGTTTTAATTGACTAATCTGATTAGCCCTTTTGTTGTTAATACCCTAAATTCCTGACATATACCGATCCTTTAATTTTCAAACGCCTGGAAAGAACAAGTTTTATTCTACTACATGGTTCTGTCTGTTTTCTTTGTGGGTCATTAGATTTATTCTTAGGCATAGCAACTTTTCGTAAATAAATTAGTGGCTGCTCTACTTTGCCTTCTACCATTGCAGCTTCTCTGTTCCAGGCGACAATGAGTCTTTTCTTTCCAGACAGCTACACATCTTGATGCAGCCCGCAACACCAGCCCACGCCGATCCAAACGAATGCGACGGCCTCCGAATCGGCTGGATTTGTAACCCAGCCACGGGAAGACACGTCCAGGCCCGCTTCTCGAACAATCCTCCACATCAGCGAACGATCGCGGCCACAGCTGGACGAATCTTCGGTGTAACTAATTGGAGATTAACATGTCATTTACGTTAAGCAGCTTTGTTAAAGTTCCCTATAAATAGAGCCCCTCCTTCTCGAGACGGGGATGATGAATGTAATATTTTTTACCAGTTTCAATGAAGTTTCATTGTTTTCTTAGTGCTATGTTCGTCGGCGGGTGAATCGTCCCCGCTCCGGCAACTCGGTGGTGAAGTGTCCCGCCGTCTCCCTTTCTTCCCCGTAGCGATCTGATCCGGACACGAGCTCTTCTTCCTCATAGAGATCGCTTGTGTTCGCCGATCATCTCATGTCTACGGTCACTCTGTAAGATCAGGCGACCTCGCCTGTTCCTCTTCCCCCATCCAGACTGTCCTGTGGCAGATCTCGATGTAAACCGTCCCCTGTAATCTTTCGTGTAAATCTCTGCTTGTACGCTGAAGCTGAACGTATGCGGTGAGGTCCGGCGGCGTTGAACGACGAAGAAGTGCGAGATGGTCGGCGGATCCTGTTCTTGGCGAATGCAGCAACCGATCCTTCCACCAGCGGTGAGTCTCCTAACTGAGTGTTAATTCTACGATTCTTGATTTTCCGTCGCTGGTTAGTTGTTGCTCCGATCCGATGTTCGCATGCTTCACAATGTATATCTGCCTGCAATGTTGTTATCGTTATGTTTTCTTCGTTTCGTCGTCACCGTTTTCCCCGCTTCCCCAAGCCCGTCTCCACTGATCTCAGCCAGCCAAAACCTTCTCCGTGGCCTTACATGAGAAAACAACCCCTGAGAAACCCCCTGCCCTCCCAGCTTTCGTTTTCGTCGTCGGATTCGTTCCGTCGCGGGAACATTGCGCGCTCTATTGTAAACGGCACTGGGTCGTCTCTCGGCTTTCTCATCCGCCTCTACGAAGCCTGTTGATCCTGATCTCCATTGTGGTCTTCCACGAGAGATTGGCTCCCAGAATACGCTATTTTCTCTCCCTGTTTTTTTTGTCGATCGAAAATGCAGACTCGTAGCTACGTTCTTCCCCTGCTTTCCTCGTTCGCCACCAGTTGAACGCCGATCTCCGTCGTGATTTCCGCGAGAGATCGAGTTCCTGACCCCCCGCTGAGTTCTCTCACCATACAGTAGCTGCCTTCTCCCTGCATTTCCAGCTCCCAATCCCTCTGACGCTGTGAACCTAGATCTCTATCGAGCTCGGGAGACTCCCTGTTTCTACCTCACGCCACCACAATCTTCCACTAGTCCCGATCTCCTCTGTGTTCCTTCCCGAGAGATCTGGCCCCTGAAACCATTCCCTAAACGCACTGCTACGAGTTTACCGTATCGTAACTGTTTCATCGATTTACCACTTCGTTTTCTTTTCGATACCATCCGAAACAGAGACGTTTCCTCCGCCTCTATCCCTCCAGTCTGCAGTCACTGACGGCTGCCCACCCTGACCCCCTACTGCCTTCACCGAAAGACAATCTCAGAAACCAGTCCCAACTCAGCCCCTGCTCCTTCCTCCATCGCCACAGATCCCTGCACCCCAGCCTGTTCCACGAGCCTGTCCCGCGAACACCACCGAGAAGCTGTATACCAGAAGCTTTCCATCACCACGTTGCACCTCCTCCCTTGTCCGACTTATCAGGCATCTGCCCCTGCTGTTCTCCGCAATCTCCACCAAGAAACAGAAAGCCCGCAGCCATCCTGCACCTCTCCACTGCAACATTCGCCTGCAACCTCTGTCCTTTCCCGTAGCCTCCTCTGAGAAACTGGAGACCAGAACCTTCCCATCAACCCGCTGCTTCTTCCCCCTGCCCCATCCCACCTTAGCTGCAGACATCTGTACCCCAGCAGCTCTCCGCGACCTTCGCCACGAAGTCGAATACCAGATCCCTGGAGCCGTCCCTTAAACGCGCTGCTTCAATTTCGAACTTCAGAAACGTCCCATAAACGCGCTGCTTCAATTTTGGTATCAGAGGAAACGTCTGATCTGAGAACTCTCCTGCAACTTTACCGACCTTGCAACATGGCAGCCCGCTCCTCCAACCCCCAGTTACCTTCCTCGTCTGAGCCGGCCCCCAACTCCGACACCACTGAGCTCCCCAATTCATTGATAGCAAGGTTGCTAGATCGAATGGAAGCGTTGGAAGTAGCTGTCCAACGGTCGAACGTTCGCCTCGAGCAGCTGGAGATCTCCTCCCGTCTGCGAGGTACTCCAACGCTGCCTCCGATGAGGGTAGCGTCCGATGAGATACCTGCACCTACTGCCGACCAGAACCCTAGGGAGCTTCCCCGTCGACTCCCTGCTCAACGCGATAGGATCGGTGATACTCAAGAGTACGATCTTGAGTGGAACTATCCCAGACCTCGCGCACTCTACCATCGTCCCCGAGACGATGACGAGAGACCTCGCGCCCCATACCCTCGCCCCCGAGACGATGACGAGGTGCGGCGATTCGTAAAGTTGTCGCCTCCGCACTTTGATGGAAGCCTCGATGCTCGAGTTTTCTTGGATTGGATTACTGCTATCGAGCAGTATTTTGATTGGAGCGGCATGCCCGATCACATGTGAGTGAACGCCGCCCGGCTGTTATTACTCGGTCCGGCCAAGCTCCACTGGCTCCACATTGAGCGCCAGCGGGAGCGTGCGTACCTCCCCCCTATTGCTAGTTGGGACGAGATGAAGCTGAGATTGCACGAGAAATACGTGCCACCATCTTATCGTCATCGATTGCTCGAACAACTTAGTAGCCTGTCTCAAGGGAACACCTCTGTCCCTGAGTATAGAACCCAGTTCGATGAGTTGCTCATTCGAAGCAACCTAGAAGAAGACCCTAGTTTCACAACTGCCCGTTTTAAGAATGGTCTACATTCTGACATCCGCCGAACTCTCACCACTAGCTTGGATGACTCTTTGGATACCATATACCAACGAGCCTGTGAGGTTGAGAGAGACCTTAAGAAAACCTATGTTCGGAGTCCTCACCCACCAAGCCGGCACTCCCTGCCGCCTCCACGAACCGACCCTAGTTTTAGGGGCCCAACCCATGTCCCCGACACTCGTGTTTCCCCATCCCCACTTGCAGTAGACAAAGGCAAAACTGTTGCTCAATCGCTACCTGGCCGGCCCACATGTTATCAGTGTCACCAGCCTGGTCACGTTATTCGTGATTGTCCCCGTCGATCCCTACATGTAGGGGAAGGCCCGTCTCTACCTGGCCCCGCTGACACGCCCTTAGAGTCCTACATACCCGAGCCCCGTAAGGATGATCCAAGCATTAACGATGTTACACGGGATCACTATACGAGTGAAGAGGATGAGTTCACGCCCACATTAGCTGTTGTCCGATGCACCTTGGTTCAGCCTAAGCCTACCGAAGACTGGAAACGAACCAGCATCTTCTATACCTACACGCGTTGCAATGGGCACACGTGCAAAATCGTAATAGACAGCGGAAGCAGTCTTAACGTTGTGTCACGCACGGCTGTCACTCGGTTTGGCTTAAGTCTTGAGCCGCACCCGAATCCATATTCGATCGCCTGGGTTGACACCTCTAACCTTGCTGTAACTCACCGATGCTTAGTACCTCTTCAGCTTGGTGATTACCATGAACATCTGTGGTGCGATGTCATCGCCATGGACGTCTCACATGTCCTACTTGGACGTCCATGGTTGTATGACCTCAATGTCATACACTATGGTAGGTCCAACACCTACCTTTTTGAGTTTGAGGGAAAAAAGATTAGGCTCAACCCGGCTCCACCCAAGGAGCTACGGTCTTCCAATCCTAAGGGCACCGTGCGCCCCACTCCTACTCAACCCTTGAGTATCCTCCGACCCCAAGCATTTCGTGCCGAGTCCAAAGGTGTGGGCACACTGTTTGCCCTCCTTCTCAAAGAGGTGCCCGTCACCCAAGAATCCTCACCTGTGCAAACATCCCCTGCTCTTGAGGAGTTGTTAAGTGACTTCCACGACCTTACACCCGACGAGTTACCCGCCGGGTTACCCCCTGTGCGCAGCATCCAATACGCAATTGACCTCATCCCGGGTTCAGCCTTACCCAACCTTCCCCACCATAGGCTCAACCCCAATGAACACATGGAGCTTAGTCGCCAAATAGATGACCTCCTAACTAAGGGCTTTATACGCGAAAGCTTAAGCCCTTGCGCTGTTCCGGCACTTCTCGCCCCAAAAAAAGATGGAACCTGGCGTATGTGCATTGATTGTCGGGCAATCAATAAGATCACAATCAAGTATCGCTTTCCCATACCACGCCTAGATGACATGTTAGACCTCATTTCTGGATCCCAGTATTTTTCCAAGTTAGATTTACGCAGTGGATACCACCAGGTTCGGGTCCGAGAGGGCGATGAATGGAAAACTGCATTTAAATCCAAAGATGGGTTGTATGAATGGCTAGTCATGCCATTTGGCTTGACCAACGCCCCATCTACATTTATGCGTGTCATGACCCATGTCTTAAAGCCATACTTGGGTAAGTTTCTTGTCGTATACTTTGACGACATCCTCATTTTTAGCCCTACCCAGTCCGAGCATCTTAAACATTTACGGCTCACCTTGGAATTGCTAAGGCAAGAAAAGTTTTACCTCAACCTCAAAAAATGCTCATTCTTGGACACTCAAGTGATATTCCTTGGATTTATTGTCTCGGCCCAAGGGCTAATGGTCGACCCTGAGAAAATTCGCGCAATAGTTGATTGGCCTGAACCTAAAACTCTGACCGAAGTTAGGAGCTTCCATGGCCTAGCCACATTTTACCGTCGCTTTGTTAAAGGCTTTAGTACCATCGTAGCTCCTATCACCAATTGCATACGTAAGGATGAGTTTCTATGGACCCCATCAGCAAACCGCGCATTCATGGAAATCAAAACCAGGCTAACCTCAACCCCTGTCCTACGACTCCCAGACTTTGCAAAAGCGTTTGAAGTTGCGTGTGATGCGTCAGGGATAGGTGTCGGGGGAACTCTGAGCCAAGAAGGACACCCCATAGCCTTCTATAGTGAGAAGCTTAATGAAGCGAGACAGCGATATTCCACGTACGATAAAGAGTTTTACGCCGTAGTACAAACTCTCCGACATTGGCGGCACTATCTCTTACATACTGAGTTTGTGCTATTTAGCGACCATCAGGCTCTCTCGTTTCTCAATTCTCAAAAAAAGCTAAGTGCCCGACACGCAAAGTGGGTAGAATTCCTACAACAGTACACCTTTGTACTAAAGCACCGAGCTGGCACTGAAAATAAAGTCGCCGATGCTCTCAGCCGAGTTCGACACCTGTTGCACATCCTGCAAACCAAGATTTCCACATTTGACCACATGAAGAGTGAGTATGAAACGTGCCCTGACTTTTCAACGGTTTATGCCCAACTCGTCAATGGCCTCGAACTGAATTCCAGCTACTCTCTAAAGGATGGATATCTCTTGTGGGGCACTCGCCTTTGTGTCCCACGGACTTCCCTAAGAGAATACCTCCTTCAAGAGATCCATGCCGGTGGTGCCGCCGGGCATCATGGACGCGACCAGACCTATACCCTAGCTGCCGAACGCTTTTATTGGCCCAACCTTCGGAAGGACGTAGAACTCATTGTGCGACATTGCGGTATCTGTCAAACCGCCAAAACGCGAAAACCAAATACAGGCTTCTACACACCTTTGCCGATCCCCATGAAGCCTTGGCAGGATATTAGCATGGACTTTGTAGTAGGGTTGCCTCGAACCTCCACCAAGTGCGACTCCATTTTCGTTGTTGTGGACCGTTTCTCAAAAATGGCTCACTTCTTAGCGTGCTCCAAGACCTATGATGCCTCCCACGTCGCTAAAATCTTTGTGAACGAGGTAGTTCGACTCCACGGATTACCTAAGACCATCGTGTCCGATAGAGATACTCGATTCGTGAGCTACTTTTGGAAGACCCTATGGGTTTTGCTCGGCACGAAGCTCAGGTTCTCCTCGGCCTTCCATCCTCAAACGGATGGGCAGACAGAGGTAGTAAACCGCAGTCTGGGGAATCTTTTACGCTGTCTCGTAGTCGAGCATAAGACTAGTTGGGATACTATTTTACCTATCGCTGAGTTCGCCTACAACAGTGCTATCAATAGAACTACAGGACTCAGCCCCTTCCAAATCGTAACTGGCCAACAACCAAACAAGCCTGTCGACCTGCTACCCATTTCGCCTTCCCTTCCTATTTCTGACTCTGCATTGACTTTTGCACAACACTTGGCGGATTTACATAACGAGGTAAGGCGGAAAATCGATTTGAGCAACAACAAATATCAGGCAACGGTTAATCAGCGTCGTAGGCCACATATCTATAATGAGGGTGACCAAGTAATTGTGAGAATCAAACCTGAGAGGCTTGGTCCGGGGGTCAATTCTAAGCTGCATGCCAAGAACATGGGACCGTTTACCATCTTGCATAAAATCGGAGACAACGCATATGTCCTGGATCTCCCTGCCACAATGGGAATCAGCTCCACCTTCAACGTACAAGACCTGCTTCCATATCATCCACCTCTTCCAGAAGAACCGACGCCAGCTGAAGAAGAGCCCCACCAAATTTCAGATGAACAAACCGTGCTTACTAAAGAAGGTCCTACCCCTCACTACCTGGTTGAATGGAATGATGAATCTGCTTGGATGCCTGAACAAGAAACAGAAAATATTTCACCCCAGATGTTACAAGAATATCAACAAGTTCCTTCTCCAGAGGAGAATTTCTGTCCACCGAGGGGAGTTGATGCAGCCCGCAACACTAGCCCACGCCGATCCAAACGAATGCGACGGCCTCCGAATCGGCTGGATTTGTAACCCAGCCACGGGAAGACACGTCCAGGCCCGCTTCTCGAACAATCCTCCACATCAGCGAACGATCGCGGCCACAGCTGGACGAATCTTCGGTGTAACTAATTGGAGATTAACATGTCATTTACGTTAAGCAGCTTTGTTAAAGTTCCCTATAAATAGAGCCCCTCCTTCTCGAGACGGGGATGATGAATGTAATATTTTTTACCAGTTTCAATGAAGTTTCATTGTTTTCTTAGTGCTATGTTCGTCGGCGGGTGAATCGTCCCCGCTCCGGCAACTCGGTGGTGAAGTGTCCCGCCGTCTCCCTTTCTTCCCCGTAGCGATCTGATCCGGACACGAGCTCTTCTTCCTCATAGAGATCGCTTGTGTTCGCCGATCATCTCATGTCTACGGTCACTCTGTAAGATCAGGCGACCTCGCCTGTTCCTCTTCCCCCATCCAGACTGTCCTATGGCAGATCTCGATGTAAACCGTCCCCTGTAATCTTTCGTGTAAATCTCTGCTTGTACGCTGAAGCTGAACGTATGCGGTGAGGTCCGGCGGCGTTGAACGACGAAGAAGTGCGAAATGGTCGGCGGATCCTGTTCTTGGCGAATGCAGCAACCGATCCTTCCACCAGCGGTGAGTCTCCTAACTGAGTGTTAATTCTACGATTCTTGATTTTCCGTCGCTGGTTAGTTGTTGCTCCGATCCGATGTTCGCATGCTTCACAATGTATATCTGCCTGCAATGTTGTTATCGTTATGTTTTCTTCGTTTCGTCGTCACCGTTTTCCCCGCTTCCCCAAGCCCGTCTCCACTGATCTCAGCCAGCCAAAACCTTCTCCGTGGCCTTACATGAGAAAACAACCCCTGAGAAACCCCCTGCCCTCCCAGCTTTCGTTTTCGTCGTCGGATTCGTTCCGTCGCGGGAACATTGCGCGCTCTGTTGTAAACGGCACTGGGTCGTCTCTCGGCTTTCTCATCCGCCTCTACGAAGCCTGTTGATCCTGATCTCCATTGTGGTCTTCCACGAGAGATTGGCTCCCAGAATACGCTATTTTCTCTCCCTGTTTTTTTTGTCGATCAAAAATGCAGACTCGTAGCTACGTTCTTCCCCTGCTTTCCTCGTTCGCCACCAGTTGAACGCCGATCTCCGTCGTGATTTCCGCGAGAGATCGAGTTCCTGACCCCCCGCTGAGTTCTCTCACCATACAGTAGCTGCCTTCTCCCTGCATTTCCAGCTCCCAATCCCTCTGACGCTGTGAACCTAGATCTCTATCGAGCTCGGGAGACTCCCTGTTTCTACCTCACGCCACCACAATCTTCCACTAGTCCCGATCTCCTCTGTGTTCCTTCCCGAGAGATCTGGCCCCTGAAACCATTCCCTAAACGCACTGCTACGAGTTTACCGTATCGTAACTGTTTCATCGATTTACCACTTCGTTTTCTTTTCGATACCATCCGAAACAGAGACGTTTCCTCCGCCTCTATCCCTCCAGTCTGCAGTCACTGACGGCTGCCCACCCTGACCCCCTACTGCCTTCACCGAAAGACAATCTCAGAAACCAGTCCCAACTCAGCCCCTGCTCCTTCCTCCATCGCCACAGATCCCTGCACCCCAGCCTGTTCCACGAGCCTGTCCCGCGAACACCACCGAGAAGCTGTATACCAGAAGCTTTCCATCACCACGTTGCACCTCCTCCCTTGTCCGACTTATCAGGCATCTGCCCCTGCTGTTCTCCGCAATCTCCACCAAGAAACAGAAAGCCCGCAGCCATCCTGCACCTCTCCACTGCAACATTCGCCTGCAACCTCTGTCCTTTCCCGTAGCCTCCTCTGAGAAACTGGAGACCAGAACCTTCCCATCAACCCGCTGCTTCTTCCCCCTGCCCCATCCCACCTTAGCTGCAGACATCTGTACCCCAGCAGCTCTCCGCGACCTTCGCCACGAAGTCGAATACCAGATCCCTGGAGCCGTCCCTTAAACGCGCTGCTTCAATTTCGAACTTCAGAAACGTCCCATAAACGCGCTGCTTCACATCTTCAACCAGTAGAACTTGCCAGCTTCTTCCTCTTCATTGGCAGCACTTCCTTCCAACCAGAGAAATTCTCAGCAGCTACTATGATTCTTTCAGCCACCAGCGTCTCTGTTTCAGGTGGCAACTTCATCGCCAGGATTTTGCTCTGCCACTTCTGATTCCACATTAGCGAATTCATCCTATTCCAGCTAGCAGTAGATTCCAACGTCTCCAACCAATAGCGGCTCAGTTTCCGCACACCAGCCACCGGTGATACCTTCTCCAGAAATTCTCAGCTGCAGCTTGTCTTCTCTGGCATCTCCAGTAGCAGCCAACATCTTTTATCATCTTCTAGATCCAGCCGGCAACTAGTTTCTCAGCTGACACAGTTCCTTCCAGCTTTCCAACACCTCTACTGGCTCTGTTCCCATCTTCCGATCAGCTTCAGCATCCGCCGCTACATTTGACTTCTCCATCAGCCGCCGACATCTCCTTCATCCGACAGCTTCCAGCTTGTGGCATCTTCTCCAAGTTCTTCCAGTCGCCTCTACAGCCGCTATGCCCCTTCAATTTTAGATCCACACCCGACAATCAGTGTAGATGCCGGTAGACCAACAACTGATGCCTTCGTTTTCCAAAAACCACCAGCCAACGTCTAATCTGCTGCATCTATTCTAGCCGAAGGAATCTTCAAGCGGCGACCATTATTTCCATCCGCCCTCTACTTTTCTATGCGACAAAAATTTTTCAGCTGCTACTGACACTTCAGCACCTATTTTCCAGATCTGTCCATGCTTGCATCCATCCGTGGCAAACAGATCTTTCGCACTAGGTTCTGCAAGCAAGAGCACTTATGCGTCACCAGCAGCTTCCTTCAATTTGCCGGCAGCCAACTTTTTTCCGCCAGCTTCTTTCTCTGCTAGCAGCACTTCTTCGGCAACTTCAGCTCCAGATATGCCGGCACCAGCATCTGCAATCGAATCCTCTGCTGAGTTTTGTGAAACTTCATTCCCAGGATTCTGCTCTACCGCCTCTGATTCTACTAGTAGCATCATCTTCTTTACGCATCTCTTTCCAGTTGACTCAGTCTTGCAGCTGCCATCAGCCTCTGTTCCAGTCTCTACATTACCAACTGCCTGCAGCTCCTTCTACAGATTCGCAGCGCTTCAGATTACAAACCACTATTGCTTCTTCAGCACTCGTCATCTGTAGATCCCCCAGTCGACAATCTACTACATCGCTTTCCACTAGAAAAATTTGCCGGAGCACCACCAGCAGCCTCTTGCTTCTTCTGCTGCCTCTGTTTCCATTTATTTTATTTTTGCAGTAGAATCTTCATTTAGTGACTCTGATTTTTTTTTATCTGTGCAACATTATTCATTGCCGCCCTCCCGCCGATGACTTCGCCTCCAGGACTACAGTCTCCAGCAGGCCACTAGAGACTCTTCATCATCACTCTACTATCGGCACCATCATCTTCATTGCTAGCAGCTCCTCCACCGGCATCTATTCCACATCAGCTCTTTCCACTGGTACCCTCTTCCGACCTCCAGCGATATCTCTGATTCCCCTTTGAGAAAAATTATTTTTTGTTAAAGTAAGATACTATTTTTGTTATGAGCCTTATGTATTTAAAAATTGTGCAGGTAAAATTTTCAAGAATGTGCATCTTTGGACCTAGCAGCACCTGCCCTGATGCTATACCCCGAACAACGATTGAGCTTGCTATATAGTTTTGTGAGTATCATTTGCACTCTCTTGTATTCATGATTATTTCATATGGTTGCATTTTGATTTTATCATGGTTGTATTACTTTATGGTTTTCTCTGGAAAAGTTATTTATGGATATATGGATTCATTGTTTTGTTCTAATGTGACTATGTTAGTCTACACATATTTTCAAATTGGTTTTATGGATATGATAAGATTGATGATTGTAAAACTTTTAATTTGATGATATGTTTTTCCTAGAAGAGTGAATTTTTCTATGATGATGAATGTTTATGCATGTCAATGCTTGTGAAAGGTGATATACCTATTATGCTGAATTTATTTCTTCAATATATTTCAACTTGTTGAAATCCTTCATTGATTAATGCATAAGATTTTTGGGTAGTTATGTTGTTTGATGAATGCAATCTAAGAGTGAAACATCTTTCTTGAATAAAATGGGCATATGAGTGTAATTCTTGAATTAATGTCAATTGATTAACCTAGTTGATGTTTAGTTTATCTTACTATTTGTTGGGAAGAAAGAATCCAAGATCCAAAGAGAGAGAGAGACTCCCCTACTTGGCACTGCGTAAAATTGGCAGTGGTATCGAAGATATGGGTTGAAGTCTATGAAAAAAGAGAGAGAAAAAAAGAAAATGACTACTCTACTTGGTACTGCGTAAAATTGGCAATGATACCAAAGATAAGAGTTGAAGTCCAAATAAAAAATATGTATCTATGTGGGTACATGCTATAAAAAAAAAATAAAAAAAATGAAAGTTGTGAAAAAAGATTTTGAGTGAAAAAAGATTTAGGATATCTTATTCCTGTAAACAAAGGTATGATAGATTTAAATTGAAACAAAGGTAAAATTATGAGACTGAGATTCTGTTTATTATGCGAGTTGTGAAATTTTATTTGATCAAAGTTGTGAATCTTAAAGATTAAATTCGGAGGACAATATATTTATCTGAAATTTTATGTAACAGTTGGTGGAATATTTCATGAGTGATTATATTTTAGAAATTTATTTTTCATAAAAGAGCATATTTTCCATACTTAGCATTGTTCTTTATTCTATTTATTTGCTTGAGGACAAGCAAATTTTGAGCCTTATGTATTTGATGACACGAAAATTCATAGTATATTTTGTGTCATTTGATTGGTCTTTTTGTGTCGTATTTATGCTTTTTTGCTTGTTTTTAAGCCTTATTTGTCAAATATTGTGGAATCTATACCATTTCTTGTTTTTCATCATTTTTAGGTTAAAAAGTGCCATATTTTGATGGATTTTGAAAGATCTGAGCACACAAATGGATTCCAGATCTTGAGACGAAGCCGCATGTCAATTTTCATGCAAATCAGAGATAGTTAGAAAATTACACCCCTGTCGTAATTAATTTTACGGGTGTAATTTTTTGCCCAGATTACACCACTGCCGTGACAATTTTTACAGGCCATAATTTCCTGCCTAGAATACACCGAAGCAAATTACGGCACTGCCGAAATATTTTTTAGGGGCCATAATTTTAATGGAAATTTTCCGCAGAACAAATTATGGTAGTGCCGTAATCAAAATTACGGCCGTAATTTTAAGTTTGAACGAGTCTTCCACCGCCTCCAAAAATTTGATTTTTTTTCAAAGCCGATTTCAGGAGATCCAGGGCACTAATTCAAAATCCATAAAAAGGGGATTATTCTATAAGAGGAGGAGAAGATTTGAGGACAAAAAAAGCCCTAATTTTCATCCACGATCTAGAGAGAAATCGAGGTTTGAACCGTCGCCTTAGGTTTCACCGCCAGGAAGCGTATAGTGCATCTCCTGCCAAGAAATTTGAGGGGAAGCTGCGCCTAGAGGAGAAGAACATACTCCAGAAGTTTCAGAGCAAAAGGGGATCGACCAGAGGAGAAATCGACAAAGGAAGCGTCGCTAGCACTGTTCATCACGCCTTTTAGTAAAATTACGGCTGTAATTTTCATTACAGTCATGCTGTTATTTGATTTCCTCTTTCCTTTTGATTTCTAATCCTTTGAAACAATGGTTTATTGTAATTCTTCAACTATGCTTGCTTAAACACTTCATGGGACATAGGGTATAATCCCCTTAATTTCTTATGCCTAGATGACTTTTATTTCATCAAGATAATTTTAATATGATAATTCTACTTATGTGATGATTGCCTTTAATTCACCTTAGATTTATTTTACAAGCATGATTTAGAGTTTTTGTGATATGGACTGAAAAGTTATTTGTGAAAACTTGGAACCCTAAAATTGAATGCTAAGAACTCATCATAAGAAATTAGGTTTGTTCTTATTTCTTAATTTTAGAAGTGTATTGCCATGTTGATAATCTGAATCTAGGATTGAATTATTGAAATAAACATGATGATACTGTGAGAAATCAAGTATCAGATTGTTGGAGAACCTTAAGTAGAACCTGTGAAAATTATAGTATGAAAGTATGTAGTTTTCACTTGAGATAATTGACTTAGGATTTGGATGCACGAAAGTGATCTTTGAGTTCTTTGTCAATGATTTACTTATCTTTAGCATTGAATAGATCTTGTGCGAAAGTGAGGATTGGTTCTTTGTAAATTGTCTGCGCGAAAGCGAGATGATTTCTATATAAGTAAATTATATCTTTATCATAATAAAATTAGACTGATGAACACTTATTTAGATCTAGTCATTGAAATTAAGGTGGAAGAAACTCTAGTCCCAGTCTCTCTCTCTCTCTGAATTTTTCGTGTAGTTCCGATTGCTTGCCTTCGTCATTTTTGATTGCCTAGCTAATGAGAAATCGATTATTCAGTACTTGACAAACGAGGTCTCTGGGGTTCGATATCTTTTTATTACTTCAAGTATCCGTGCACTTGCGGACACAACAAGTTTTTGCCGCCGTTGCCGGGGACCTTAGTTTTGTTAATATCAAAATAGTTGATAGTATTGCTAGACTAAGCTTTGTTTTTAGTTTTTGCAGATTTTGGATTTTCACAAGTTGTGACAGAACTGTGATTTCTAAAATTTTTGAATTTGCTTGTGTTTTCTATATTTTTACATATTTTGACAAAAAATTAAAAAAAAAATCGTGTTGGATAATCTTTCTATTTCTATTCTGAAAATTTTGAGTTTATTTGATTATTCTACTTGTTTATACACTAGACTCTTAGATCTTGATATATTTTATTTCCTGTGAACTCTAATATCACAATTTTTTTTTTAGTTGTGTAGAAAAACTTTGATTTGAAGATATGTCTTTTAATCACAACCCATGGGCAACTGAAAGAGGTGAGGTATACATGCCACAAGGTAAGTATGAAGATGATTCATTATGCACTTTTGAAGATAAGTTAGATTATTTGGCTCATAACTTAGACTCTTATATGCACCCTGTTATGACTTCTTATTCTTCCATTAGATGTGATATTTGTGGATGTTTTGATCATTATACTTCTGATTGCCAATTTTTAATTCCTGTAAATCTCAATTCACCATGGTACCAAGATGATTAATATTATTCTAGATGGGAAAATCAAACTTCTTTTTATGTGGATTGCTCAAACAATAATTCAGAACTATATTTTGAGGATACTGAAGAATCGAGGTTAGCATCCATGCTTGAAAAATTTATGACTAATCAAAACCAGATGATGACAAATCGAAGTAAGGAAATCGAGGATCTTAAGGGAATAGTTAGTCAACTTACTTCTCAAGTAGAATTTATGTTTGCTAATACTGAAATTTTAGAATCCCAGATAGCACAACAAGCTTGTTTATTTGAGTTTGATTTGGAAACTGAAGAAATTGATTTAGAAACGTCCTTCTTTGATTTTGATTGTTTTGAAATTGATTCTTTTGTGAACATTAATGAATCTCACTCTGATTTTGATAAGTTTGAAATTGATTCATTTGATAAATTATTTTTGGAAAGACATGAGGAAATTGATTTTGGACAGTCTCTTTTTGATTCTAGTGAAAGTTATGAAATTGATTCTTTTGATGATATATTATTTGTGGTTAAATCTGATGAAGGATATGAGGGAACTGATTTAGAAAAGCTCACTCTGAATTTGATTATAATTTTGAAATTGATAAATTATTTGATTGTGGGCATGAGGAACTTGAAAATGATTTGAATATTACAAACATTGATGAATCTCACTCTGATGTTTTGCCCATATCTACTATTTGCTCTTCTGATTTATTTGAAAAATTATTCTTTATTAAGGAATCTAATGTGAGACAGAAAGACTGTTTTGATGATCCAATACTTGAATCTTTTGATCAATGTCCTATTGCAATTGAAGATATAAATTTGAAGAAAGAACTAATGATTTTGCTTTCTGATAAATATAGGAAGATTATTGAATACCCTTAGAGTAGAATTGAAAATTTTGTTTTTTGCATATTTGAGAAAGCTATGTCGATTGTGATTTACATGAAATTTTGGATGTTTGGATTAGTGGCTAAAATTTTAGGACAACAGAAATGTAGAAAATTGTATGCTATTTACTATAGTACTGATCCACCTACTTCGCTATGATATTTGAGTTTTGGTCAAGCTAGTGACCTAAAAATTAGCGCTTCTTGGGAGGCAACCCAAGCACTCTTACTTAGCTTAGTTTCTTTTATTTTAGTTTATTTTTAGAGTTAATTTTTCTTCTCTTTTTGTAGGGAAAATTGAACTTTGCACAAAATACGGCACTGCCGTAATGGAAATTACGGGTCATAATTTAGAATGTTTTTCATCCAGTAACTTTTGAGAGTTTTACGGCACTACTATAAGAAATTTTATGTGCCGTAATTTGGGGTAATTTTTGTACAGAAAGTTTGAGGGTTTTTACGGCAGTACTGTAAGTATTTTCACAGGCCGTATTTTTGAGTAATTTTTAACCCGAGGGTTTTGAGATTTTTGTGAAAAATACAGTAGTGCCATAACCTTTTTTAAGGTGCCGTAATTCTAGCATATTTCTGACCCATGAATTTTGTGTACAGGAGCACCAAACAAAGATTTAGAGGGCTGGATGAACCCAGCTGCCAAGAGCTCATCCAACTGCTTCCTCAACTCTATGAGTTCAGCAGGAGGCATGCGATAAGGGGGTCAGAAAGAAGGAGCTGCCATAGGAACCAACTCAATGCGGTGATCAATCGCATGTCTAGGAGATAACTCCTTTGGTAGCTTAGACGAAAGAAGATCCTAGAACTCCTCACGTAAATTCTTCACTTTTGCTGGTACATCATCTGGACCTTCTATAGGGGTCATCTCCCATATAGCCAGAAAGATCTGCTTGCCCCGACGTAAGCCTATCTCTAGAGTACTAGTCGATATGGAACTACTCTGAGCCTTCCTCGGTCGAACTGATTTATCCTACCCTACCAATTGTAGACATCGAACAAAGCAAGAGTATCTATCATCCATCACCCGGACACCCCCAAGATGAGGCACAATAGCCACCTTCATGTTTTGCAAAAGCTCCAAGCCGACGATAGCATCATAATCATCCTATTGAACCATGTGTACATGGTTCTTACCCTTCCAGTCCCCGAAGACAAGAGGAACAACATATGTTATTCCTGCGATCTGCCACTCCTCGGTGTGATCGTCTTGAAACGGTCCTGAGTAGAGGATATGCTCAGCCCAAAGGATTCATAGTGATCAGAGGATCCTCAGAATGGGTCGCCTCCCTCTTAAACCAACTTGCAAGTATATCTCCCCGAGGACAGTCGCGCATGTGATGAGGACCATGGCAAAGAAAACACTTCAGCTGCTTGGGGGCGTGATGTAGGAGGAACCAGCACTGAAAAGGAGGAGGATCCAGACCCAAAAGAACACCAAAAAATGCCCCTGCGAGCCAAACACGGGCAGGCCGTGCATGCAAAAACGAGTGTGTTCAGCTCGTCAAATTCCTGCAACTCTGAACATGGCTATGCATCTGAACATGGGCAGGCCGTGTTTGCCTCTGCAAATCGTAGAGGTCCTAAACACAGGCGTGCATCTGAACACAGGCAGGCCGTGTTCGTCTTAGCGAAAAATGAGAAGAACGGTGATTTCAGACGCGTACGAGAACATTGCCGTGCATATGAACACGGGCAGGCCATGTTTGTCTTGGTTCTCCAAGCTCGACTACCGTAGCAGGTATCACCAGCTCCGCATTCGTGAGGGCGATAAGTGGAAAACCGCATTCAAGACCAAGGATGGTCTCTACGAGTGGCTTGTTATGCCATTCGGGTTGTTCAATGCCCTGTCCACATTCATGCGCTTGATGAGTCAAGTTCTCAAGCCCTACATGGGAAAATTTTTGGTCATCTACTTCGACGACATCTTGATCTATAGTTGGACCCATGATGAGCACTTGGAGCATCTTCGCTCCACATTCGAACTCCTCCGCAAAGAGCACCTCTTCCTTAACACGAAAAAGTGCGCCTTTATGACCAACCGCGTGTATTTTCTTGGGTACATTGTGTCCGACCAAAGTCTGTCCGTCAACCCTGCTAAGGTTGATGCCATCTGACATTGGCCCAAGCCTCGTACTGTGTCGGAAGTCCATAGTTTCCAGGGTCTTGCGGGTTTCTACTACTGATTCATCCGTAGGTTCAGCACGATTGCAACCCCTCTAACTCAGCGTCTTTCCAAGGATGATTTTGAGTGGACCCTGGCCACTCAGCGTGCCTTCAATACCCTTAAGGACTCCTTGACCATAGCCCCTATCTTGCGACTCCCTGACTTTTTGAAAGTCTTCGAAGTCACGTGCGATGCCTCTGGCACCGGCATCGGCGGTTCCCTTAGCTAGGAGGGCCATCCCATGGCTTCTTTAGTGAGAAGTTGAATGCTGTTCGACAGTGTTACTCGACCTACGACAAGGAATTCTATGCCATAGTCCAATCGTTACGGCAGTGGAGACACTACCTTCTTCACCGCGAGTTTGTCTTGTATAGTGACCACCAAGCCTTGTCCTTCCTGAATGCCCAGAATAAATTGGGCACCCGCCATGCCAAATGGGTTGAGTTGTCACACCCCTTGATGAAGGTAATAAATTCATATCATAAAAAAATTTGACAATATGTATCCAGGATCGAAACACGATAACCTGATCAACATAACTTATAAAATTTACTTTCCATCATCTAGGAGGTAACAACAATTCAAATAGCCATTCAAACTTTCTCATTCTATCAATCAAAATCTTTTTATATCATAAAAACCGCATCCTATTCCAAAACCATAGTATGTATCCAATATAACTCACACTTATATTACAAACATCAAAATGAATATCACACATGAGTCATTGAACTTTACATTAGTCATTAATGTCACAAACAAGTCATGGATCTTCTCACACTTATCATACAAACACACTAACAACTTCATACATTAGTCATTAATGTTTACATGCTCAAAACATAAAACCACAACTCATTATTTTCTTTAAACCATCCACATAAACTTGTAGCCCAAAGCTAACCTGTAAAGAGGTTAGAATGCAAGGACTGAGCAAGAATGCTCAGCAAGTAAATAAGATGCTAAAAAGGAGAAGTATTCATAATAGATCTCTACATGGTTCCATAAATAATATCAAATGGAAACATAATAGTGACATGGTAAGCAATATTGGCATGGTAAGCATATCAAAAAGTAGAAATCCAAACAGGCAGATAATTACATGGTAAGCATAAACAACAAATAGAATCAATCCAATGTAACAAAGAGTTACATGGTAAGCAGAAAGATCACAAAGATAAATCAACCCAAAGATACATATCATACACAACATAGTGAGCATAGTGGGAAATCACAAATAACATAAATGTTCCACGTCTGGAATCATATTCCACCCTCGTCAGGGTGAAACTCAAACATGTGCAAGCTGGAGCTGTCATGGCTCCCCATATCAGAGATAGTGAGATTCAAGAGGTGGCTCTCATGGATTCAAGAGGTGGCCCCCATTATTGCTAATGTGGCACTTTGTTTCATGTAGCACTTTGTTCCACAACTATCAATCTCTTCCCATTTTTAGGCTCATAGTCTTTTCCCTTTCGGGCTCATAATCAAATATAGTGGGATTCAAGATGTGGTTCCCATAGATTCAAGAGGTGGCCCCCATTATTGCTAATGTGGCACTTTGTTCCATGTAGCACTTTGTTCCACAACTATCAATCTCTTCCCATTTTTGGGCTCATAGTCTTTTCCCTTTCGGGCTCATAATGTTATTCCCACTAGCATTTATACATTAACAAATGGAAACATACCAAAATGGGTTTATTGATATAAGTATCAAACCCTCAAAGATGTGAACCTTAAAGTTCATACATGAGATATGTGTTGCTGATATACTCATTTCCAAATGGAAGAGACATAAGTATCAATAAGCTCCACATAGAAGACCATATATGGAAGACACACATAGGAATGGTCATGTAACCCAAAATCAGGAATTTAGAGCTTGTTTACCATGAACATTACATTCTTCATAAGATACCATTTGGTATGATATTTGTGTTAAAACAAAGGTTTTCGAGTCTAGTTTTCAAGAAAATAAATTTGACTTGAAAAGGAGCTCAATACATGAAGTTATGAGCTTTGAAGTAGTAAGAGCTCAGAATCAGGACAATGATATTTCCAGATTTAAAGGGTTAAGTTCAAAAATCCAGTATAATTTCATTTCGGATCCAAATCATGCAAATAAAGGATCCAGGTGTAGGTTTATCAGTCTACTGGATATACAAATGAAAATTTGGTAGGACTACTATCACAAAATCTGGACATATAGCTCACTCACTAGATAAAGGTCCAAAGAGCACAAGCAGATTTTCTGGGTCGGATTGGGCAGAAGAAACAAGGTCGATAACCTATTATAAAATACTCAATAGCTGACCCAAAAGAAATATAATTAAGTCTTCTTTACAATGAATCTGATTTTATACGATTTGGATCATAGAGTCAAAAGTTATGATCATTTGAATGAAGAAAGGTCAGATTTACTTTACATACGGATTCATAGTTGTTTAACATAGCATTGATCATTCTTCTAAGGGCCGAATTTACCAAAAATCATAGAAATCAGAGGTAACTTGAATTCACAAAGGAAGAAAAGATGAGTTCTCATAACTTTGAAGCAATAGGCAAAATATTACCAAAGAAAGAAGAAGAACTTGCCTAATATGCCCAAAATCACTTTCTAGTGGATTTCTCCCTTTTTCTTCCTCTTCCCTTTCATATGATTTCTTCTCCCCCAAGGCTGGAACGAAGCAAAAGGGAGGCTTGACCAAAAATTCTCAATACTTATCTCCTCATGCATGAGGAGATGAGGTGTGCGCAAGAAGACACTTCCAATAGCATGAGGTGGCAAGGTTTTGTCCTTAATGCTATTTTGTCTTTTTCTCATTTCCACTCAACTTCACAAGTTCTCATCCACTTAACTTCATAACTCTCTTCCAATCTCAACACCTAGTATTCAAGTTCTTCCATAAGCTGAATCACTACAATAAAAAGAGCATAGTATTTACGACAAAAGCATAATGACTATTTTACCCTTTTTTGTGAGGGTATTATATGAGTACTTGCAACAGTACTCTTCCGTGATTAATCACAAAGCGGGTAAGGAAAATGTCATTGCGGATGCCCTGAGTTGCATCCGAACTCTCTTGTGTGTGATGCACACTCGCGTTAACACGTTTGACCATGTGAAGGAGGAGTACCCTTCCTGTCTCGACTTTGGAGCTGCCTATGCTGCCCTCACCGAATCCTCTGACCCCGAGTCCCCATTCCAACTTTGTGAGGGTTACCTCTTCTTGGGGAACCATTTATGTATCCCTCAATCATCCCTTCCTGACCACCTACTCCTTGAGCTGCATGCGGGTGGAGTCGCCGGCCACCATGGTCGCGACAAGACCCTTGAGATGGTGGAGGAACGACTGTTTTGGCCGACTCTTCGCACGGATATTGAGCGCATTGTGCGCCATTGTGGCATGTGTCAGTTGGCCAAACCCCACCCCCCAAACACGGGTCTCTATACACCATTGCCTATGGCCGATGGCCCTTGGCATGACCTAAGTATGGACTTTGTCCTTGGGTTGCCCCGGACTGCCTTCTGCTTCGATTCCATCTACGTGGTCATAGATTGGTTTTTGAAGATGGCCCACTGATGCAGGAGCATACAGCATGAAACAAGGGGAAAATCTGGCCCCAACGGTACCCCAAAAATTTTCCACAAAAAGTTCCTCGGGGTACCCAGCGATGAAAGCCACGCCCCATGGGTCCTGCGGACAACTACCGGGTGCACAAGTCCGATTTTCCACAGAAAGTTCCTCGGGGCACCCAGCGATGAAAACCTCGCCCCGTGGGTCCTGCGGACAGCTCCCCGGAGAAATCATGCAGTCAGAGGAGGAGCCACACGCACAAGTCGGAACTCCCACAGAATGTTCCTCGGGTCACCCAGTGACGAAAGTCACACCTCGTGACTTCTGCGGACAGCTACCTGAAGTCGCAGAACTGCCCCGACGACCCCATTTCGACGTATACAACCCACCCTACCATGTTGCTCCACCTCATGAAGACCCAAAGGAGCCCAATAAGGTGGCCATTCAGCGATCTCAACACCCATCTCACCCACCGGACCGCTTCGTGGGTGTTATCAGCCCACTCTCCGTCCACACCGAAGTGATACGGCCCAAGGACACTACAAGCCAACCCCCGAAGAGCCCAAGTCCAGATGGGCCTCACAACCACATCAGCAACACGGCACAAGAGAAGGCCGCGATGATCGTTACGCAGCCCAATACTTTGAAATTCTCCTGCTTTGTCACGGTATGCTCCGAGCACGTCTGATTGCCTAACCGCCTCCGTACGAAGACCAGAAGACCATGCGACCAGCTTCAAGAATATTAGGTAGAAGTTTGTTTTTCTTTTGTCTTGTAGCTGCAGCTTGACTACTTTATGGGCTGCAAGAGTAGTTAGTTGTTAAAGTTGCTTGTCTTTTTCTGCTTTGTCTTGTTCCCTCCCCTCTTGTTCTATAAAAGAGGAGGCTGGGGTGTTGTGTTCGTTAGTTCTCTTGGTGGTAGAGTACTCTTGGTGAGCTAAGAGCCTCCAGCGCTTGTAGAAGTCGAAGTCAGCGCTTCGCCTTCAAAGTTTGTAAGAGTCGTGGTCGGTGCCTCGACTCCGAAGTGTTTCCTTCTTGGTTTTCAAAGCAGTGAAGTAAATCCCACCGCCTCCGGTGGGTCAGGTCCGGCTGTCTTTTCATTTCATCGTGTTCATTTTCGTTACGATTTTCGATCTCCCACGGGTATCCGTTCGTCGGAGACATGGACATTCCACTGTTCTTTGGTTTGTTTTAGGCGCATAGGCGTGCGAGCTGTGTGCTGCGAATCTGTTGGTTTCCCCATTGCGACGTGCTGAGATTAAAATCTGCTGCGTGAGAGTGCTAAATTGCTACGTGGTTAGTGTGTTACATTATGTAGTTGTGTTCCGTTGTGTTCTTTCGCATTCCTGTTGCCCCGATCGAACTCGATGTTGATTTCATCGTGTTTTCTGCTGCATTTCCGAAGCGATTTTCACTTCCCTCGTCTAAAGACCCTCTCCCGTTTTCGCATGCATTGTGTACATCCTTAGAGTACGGCTTTAAGGACCATCCCTCCTATAGTAGCTTCATCAATTCTGGTTTCAGAGGACGTTGCGCGTTCGATTCTTATCGTTCGCACGGTCCAACTCTGTTGCATCGCATATTTCCGCATTGATTTCGTGTTTTCAGCATCCTGCACTTAGTCATTTTCAGCCTTGATTGTGCATGGTGACCACAAGTCGCAACTCATGTCTTCCCAATTCCCCGACACTATCCCGGAAACCCAAGAGTCGGTCCAACCTTTGGAAGTGACTAGCACCCCTTTATACTCCGTAACCGCACTTACTGCGCGAGTGGACACGTTGACTATGCAGCTCGTTGTGTATAAGCAGTCCATGGATACCGCCATGTAGCAACTCAAGCTGTCATCGGAGACTATGTTCCAGCAACTTTTGGCTGGTTTTCAAGACCTTACTGATGCCATTAATGCGTCAGGGAAAAGGCGCCTCAACTTGAGTCAACCCCCTCAGTCCGCTCGGACTGCTCCAACTAGGGAGTTACCGCCAGTGGTTGCGCCCGTTCGGCACCAACCCCTTGTCAATGGATCTGGCCGCCATGGGCCCTACATGGCTCATGAAGGCCCAAGTTATGAGGATGAGCCATACTATGAAGACAATGTTTGGGCCGCACAAAGGCCCCCAACCCAGCCTAGGTTTGAGCGACAGTGAGCCAATGTTGATGTGCATCGTTTTATCCGTGAGCCCCCCCCCCCCCCACACACACACACACACACTTTGCGGGTGGTCTTGACCCTACTAAGTTCCTAGATTGGGTCACCTCGGTGGATACCTACTTTGACTTGAGTGACACTCCTCAATACATGCGAGTTCGCATAGTCCGCACCTTGCTAGATGGTCCTGCGCGCCTACATTGGCAGAATGTTGAGTGCCAAAACGAACAGAATGCTCTACCTCCCATTACCCGATGGGAGGAGATGAAGTATCGCCTTCGCGAGCAATACGTACCACCCTCCTATAGGCAGCGTCTCCTTGACCAGTATAGCAGCCTTCAGCAAGGATCTGGCTCCGTCGCGGAGTACCGTTTGACCTTCGACACATTGCAACTCCATTGCAATTTGCAAGAGGATCCTGAACTGGTTTTGTCTAAATTTAAGAACGGGCTTCGTTCGGATATCCGACGAGCTTTACCTACGTATGGCGGATCGGTTCTTTGTAAATTGTCTGCGTGAAAGCGAGATGATTTCTTTATGATATAAATTATTTCTTTATCATGATAAAATTTGATTGACGAACATCTATTCATATCTAGCCATGGAAATTAAGGTGGATGAAACCCTAGTCCCAGTATCTCTCTATGATATTTTTGTGTATCTTTCGATAGTTTACTTTCATATTTTTCAGTTGCCTAGCTAGTAAGAAATTAATTATTCGGTACTTGGCAAACGAGGTCTCTGTGGTTTGATATTTAATTATTACTTTGAGTATCCGTGCACTTGCGGACACAATAAGTTTTTGGCATCGTTGCCGGAGACCTTGATTTTTGTCAATATTGAAGATATTGAAAGTATTGCTAGATTAGGTTTTATTTATTGTTTATTTTCTATTTTTCTGTTCTATTGAAATCATTTGATCTATCTACTTTGTATGCGCAGGAATCTTAGATCAGGACCCTAGCTCCTTTTGTTCTTGAGATAAATAAAACTCTTAGATTGCGCAGAAAACTTAGATTTGAAGAGAGTCAACAAGTAGAAGAAGTGACCATGGTAGAATAGAGATCACTTAGGGACTATGCAGCCCCTAATCCACGGGATATACACTCTAGCATTGCTAGACCGGTCATAGAGGCTAATATCTTTAAAATCAAGCCTGCTTTCTTGTCTTTGATTCAACAGAACCAGTTTGGAGGATCTCCACTTGAAGATCCTAACCAACACCTTGCTTTGTTTCTTGAATTATGTGATACTATCAAGATAAATGGTGTTTCTAACGATGTATTAAAACTGAGATTGCTTCCTTTTTCTCTTGTGGACCGAGCACGCTCTTAACTTCAAGCTCAATCTACCGGTACCTTCACCACATGGGAATAGCTGTCCAATGCCTTCTTGATGAAATACTTTCCACCAAGCAAGACCATCCAATTGAGAAACCAGATTACACGTTTTGCACAAAGGGATGGTGAATCTTTTAGCGAGGCATGGGAGTGTTTCAACGATTTACAACGGAAGTGTCCTCACCATGGTCTTGAAAATTGGGTTTTAATTAATACTTTTTACAATGGTTTGCTATATAATACCAGACTAACTATTGATGTTGCTGTAGGAGGAGCTCTCATGAGCAGAACCATTGAAGATGCCTTCAAGTTGCTTGAGGAGATGGCTTTAAATCAAAATCAGTGGACTTCTGAGAGAGGAGTGTTGTATCGACATTCTCAAGAAAAGAATGAAAGTGATGGTCGGCGCACCTTGGTAGAAAAGGTAGATTCTTTGTGCAATAGATTTGATTCTTTTAAAATGCAAACTGTTGTAGTTTCTTCATCTGTTGTTTGTGATATTTGAGGAAATAATGGTCATGTTTCTGAAAAGTGTAAGGTCATTACTAACTTTAATCAAAAGTGTAGTTTCTTCATCTGTTGTTTGTGATATTTTAATCAAAAGTAGAAACAATGATCCCTATTCTGGTACTTACAACCCTAGATGGAGGAATCATCCCAACTTATCTTGGAAACATAATAACAATGTAGGGGGACAAACTAAAAAATGAGGATACCAACAAAGGCCAAACCAAAATCAAAATCAAAACCAAAATTCAAATGTTGAATCCATGTTAGAAAAGTTTATGGCTAATCAAAATCAATTCATGCAAAATCAAAACAAAGAAATTGAAGATCTTAAGGGAATGGTTAGTCAACTTGCATCTCAAGTAGGATCTCTAGCAGCCCACAACAAAATATTAGAGAACCAAATAGCACAACAAGCAAGCACTTCTTATAGACCCCCAGGAAAATTACCTGCTAAACCTAAACCAAACCCTTGGGAGCACTGTAATGCTATTATCACTAGAAGTGAGAGGCAATTAGAGGAACCTAAAAAGAAATATGGGAATAATGAAAAAGAGCCTAGTAGTGAACATGTCACGCCCCAGCAGGAAGCCGGCTATTTCTAGCTCAGGGTTCCCTTGGGAGATGACAATATTAGTAGGAACCAAAGAACTTACAATAATCTCATATCCTTTATTAATTGAATAATCCAAATTTAACATCAACAGTTTTATAACACAACTCTAAAACATACTTCCCAATTTGTAAATAAATCAACTGAAATAAAAATACAAAAGACAACTATCTCGACTTGGGCTAGTATGCTATCTACTCTATCCCTCCCAGAAACTAACTCTGTACCTGGAAGAGAAACAAAGGAAGTTAGCAGAAACGCTAAGTAAGAATCAACAAATATGGTGAGGGAGTCAAATATCAAGATAATATAATGACTAAAACAACAATATACAAATAATATAAGAATGTCGTGCAAATCATCAAGCTGGCCAATAGATCTCACTTAGGTGCCGCACTCATTTTCAGAGTGTTTCCACAGTTGCTCATGCAATGGAACGACTGTCTTAAACAGCCCGGTAGGTTGAGTTCAACCCTGACATCCGTAGTATTGTCTCGAGGACAACTGGCGGTGCCCTAACCGGCAAATAGATAGTCCGATACGCGCCAGAACTATAACAAACACACGGTGGCCACTGGAGAATAAATCATCCAGTCCAGAGATCAATATATATCACGACTTTATCATCACAGATTTACAATGGTTGCACATACTCATGTGCCAATATCACAGATACACAGTTGTTCAACCTTGCTCATAAGCCAATATATTAGATATCTCAAAATAGGTTCGTTAACCATTCATACAGAAACAGAATATGACCAAATAAACAAGATAATTGAGTTCAACAGGAATTTAGAAACAAATCAAGCAGATGAAGCAATCAGATATCAGTGTCATTCAATTCTAACATATGCATTATATATCAAACCAAAGGATTAAGTAGCAAATCTCATAATTCTTGACACTGTAAGAAAGGAATAGGGTAAGATTCCTACCTCAATCGCTGTTATTCTGAATCCTTTTTGAAAAGTCAACAATTTGGTTATCAAACGGTACAAGCCGAATAATGGATCAACCACTCTGTAACATGAATTTGTACATGAACTCTATTAATAATCATTCTAACTTGAAAACCAAGACTACCAACATGTAGAACATAACCCTAAACCTAGAGAACCACTCTTAGATCATATGAACCGGACCTAAAACCCACTGAACCGAATAGAATTGCAGTGAACCGACTAGATTTACCTTGAACCAAGTTAGACCGACACTAAGAAGTTAAATTACAGAAAATATACAAGTTATCTAAAGATACACAGATTACGATTGGATACGAAATTTAATAAGCTTTCCAACGGCTACCTGAACCGGCCGGGATTCGACCGAATCAGGGTCGAACCGGTCAGAATTCAAGAACTGGACCGAAATTACGATTGAACCGCTCAGTCCGGTTCAAATCAATTTCAAAACACAGAGACCGGTTTATTTCTAAATAAACCGCTCAAAACCCTAAAATCGAACCAAACCGCCCTTCGCCCACACCGCCCACTCACCGCCGCACAAGGCCGCCGGACCTGCGTCCGCAACTAACTTCGGCGAGCTCCTGAGGGCGCGTCGATGGACCTTTCGCTGCCAAACTTTGCCAGAACACTTCTGATGACGAGCATTCGACCCACAATCAAAGCACCCGAAACAGCGGAAGGTATCAACAGTGGCGCCGCCACCGTCGATACATCAAACAACTCAGAAACTCCACGAAACTTTACTAAAACTTCAAGATAGAAGGAATACCATGCTATGACGATGTATCGTAACCCAGAACAGAGAAATCATGTCAGATGAAGGCACTGGAAGGTTGGAACACGAGGCGGTGCCGTTCGAACTCCGGCGATGAGTTCGAGATCGATTTCTCCCTTCTGGAGGCGCTTCGAGGGTTGAAGATGCTCAAGGGTTCGATTTGCCTCAACAAGAGCAGAAGCCCTCTAATATAGAGGCAAAATGCATCCGTGAACGGCGAGAACGCGGGGTGGCGACTCGATCGCCGCAAAAGTCGGAGAAGACGACAGGTTGACTCGGCAACAATATCAAAATTAAACTTAAATCAAATTAAATCTGCGCGTATTAATAAATAATATTGAACTAAGCCCAATGGTTGGGCTGATTCCGAGTTTCACACTTGGGGCGGGTTCGAATCCCCGCCGACGCGGATTTCATTTTAAAAATAAATTTTTTAACTCAAACGTGAAATACAAATAAGAAACGTGGTTTAATAATAAAAATCGAAAGCTATCTCAGCAGTTGGGTTGAGCTAAGATTTTCGCCACGTCGCGGGTTCGAGCCCTGCAGGCACGATTTAAATTTTTATTATAAAATTTATTATTTTAACCTTTTAAAAATTCTGAAAAAATTCTAAAAAATCATAAAAATTCTAAAAATATAATTTCTGAATTTCCAAATTTAAAAGTTTAATTTTATATAAAAAAATCAAGGTTATAATATTATTCACCCCTTTAAAAAGAATTTGGTCCTCCAAATTCAGAGTATACAAAAAATATTATCACTAAATTAATAAAAAAAAGGAAATTACACCAAGTCTGGAGTCTACTGAGTTTCCTGCTGAGTCACTGCATAGACTCTTGCTGGAGTTGTAGATTGCTACTGAGGTCCTCTCTGTGGTATCTGATTAACCTGACTAGCTCTCTCCTAATAAGTCCTCGGCCTAGAGCTCTGCTGATAGCTTTGTTATTGTGATATGGTTATCTTATTAGGACACTCATTCTTATAATGAACCCATTCATTGTAATAGTAACATTGGATTTCATTAATTCTGCACTCTTTAGCTATGTGTCCCATCTTATTACAATTGAAACATCTTCTAGGTGTCTCTTTCGAATGAGGGTTTGACACAAGGAAAGAAGGTACTAGTCTCTTATGGTTATTGAATACTGTTATGGACCTTTTTCCTCTATTATCATAGGTTCTTTCCTCTACTGATCTAGTTGACTGGCTGACTTTTCTCTTTTCTGCTAATTCTTGGACTTCCTCCATTTGTTTTTTCTTTAGCCACATCTATCAAAGAAGCCTCTATCCTGAATGCTGTATTAACCACTGATTGAAAACTATCTAATGGAATAGTATTCATCTGTTCCTTTATTGTATGGTGTAATCCCTTAATAAAGAGTTGGCATTTTCTCCTTTCAGTGGTCACTAATTCTGAAAATAAATATGATAATCTCTCAAAATCAGTTACATAGATATTTACTGTCTTTTTTTCCTTGTTTTAAATTTAAAAATTCTTGCAACTGGCTATCCTGGAAAGATTCTGAAAAAAATATTTATCAAAGAATGCTCCTCTAAAATCGGTCCAAGAGATAGGATCATTTCCAAAAGTAACTCTCATACCAGACCACCATGTCCCAACTCTATCAGATAAGAAATATGTGGCCAACTCCACCTTCTGTTCATCTGGACATCCTAATACCCTAAAGGTTTGCTCTACTTTTCGTAACCAATCTCTAGCAATCCAAGGGTTAGTAGTTCCTGCAAAATCACCAAATCGATCTTTCCCTAGCTGTGAGAACCGCATCAACACGTTAGCTGCCTAAATGGCTGAGTTACTACTGGTTGTGTACCAATGATGGAGAGGAAGATTTACCCTCATCCCTTACTACTGCTTGTACTACAGCGGAAGCATGTAGTACTATGGGCACTCACCCTCTAACTTGTAGGGGCTCATACCCACTTCTTCTTCTTGTAGGGGCTCTAGGTAAGTTTTGAGGTAACTGTACCTCAACTTCAGGAGGATTTCTAGCTTCTCCAATACTATGGGCACTCACCCTCTGACTTCCACCTCCATGTCCTCTACTTCCTTGACTTGGAATTGCTCTGCCTCTATTTTTTGGTGCCATTTTGTCAACAAAAGAATATGTTATATAATAAATATTTACTTAACCACTTATTCTAATCTTAACCCATTCCTAGTCCTGAGGTTCCTATATCCTTAGGCTTTTCTTACTGAACCTATAGCTTTGACCTGTGGGTTATGGGCCCACAGAAATCTGGCAATCCTACTAAACTTATAGCTCTGATACCATTAAAATTGTCACGCCCCAGCAGGAAGCCAGCTATTTCTAGCTCAGGGTTTCCCAGGGAGATGACAATATTAGTAGGAACCAAAGAACTTACAATAATCTCATATCCTTTAATAATTGAATAATCCAAATTTAACATCAACAGTTTTATAACACAACTCTAAAACATACTTCCCAATTTGTAAATAAATCAACTGAAATAAAAATACAAAAGACAACTATCTCGACTTGGGCTGGTATGCTATCTACTGTATCCCTCCCAGAAGCTAACTCTGTACCTGCAAGAGAAACAAAGGAAGTTAGCAAAAACACTAAGTAGGAATCAACAAATATGGTGAGGGAGACAAATATCAAGATAATACAATGACTGGAACAACAATATACAAATAATATAAGAATGTCGTGCAAATCATCAAGCTGGCCAACAGATCTCACTTAAGAGCCGCACTCATTTTAAGAGTGTTTCCACTGTTGCTCATGCAATGGAATGACTGTCTTAAATAGCCTGGTAGGTTGCGTCCAACCCTGACATCCGTAGTATTGTCTCGAGGACAACTGGCGGTGCCCTAACCGACAAACAGATAGTCTGATACACGCCGGAACTATAACAAACACACAGTTGCCACTGGAGAATAAATCATCCAGTCCAGAGATCAATATATATCATGACTTTATCGTCACAGATTTACAACGGTTCCACATACTCATGTGCCAATATCATAGATACACACTTGTTCAACCATGCTCATAAGCCAATATATCAGATATCTCAAAACAAGTTTGTTAACCATTCATACAGAAACAGAATATGACCAAATAAACAAGATAATTGAGGTCAATAGGAATTTAGAAACAAATGAAGCAGATGAAGCAATCAGATATCAATGTCATTCAATTCTAACATATGCATTATATATCAAACCAAAGGATTAAGCAGCAAATCCTATAATTCTTGACACTATAAGAAAGGAGTAGGGTAAGATTCCTACCTCAATCGCTGTTATTCTGAATCCTTTTTGAAAAGTCAACAATTTGTTTATCAAACGGTACAAGCTGAATAATGGATCAACCACTCTGTAACAAGAATTTGTACATGAACTCTATTAATAATCATTATAACTTGAAAACCAAGATTACCAACATGTAGAACATAACCCTAAACCTAGAGAACCACTCTTAGATCATATGAACCGGACCTAAAACCCACTGAACCGAACAGAATTGCAGTGAACCGACCAGATTTACCCTGAACCAAGTCAGACCGATACTAAGAAGTTAAATTACATAAAATATACAAGTTATCTAAAGATACACAGATTACGATTGGATAGGAAATTTAATAAGCTTTCCAACGGCTACCTGAACCGGCCGGGATTTGACAGAATCAGGGTCGAACCGGCCGGGATTTGACCGAATCAGGGTCGAACCGGTCGGGATTTGACCGAATCAGACCGAAATTGCGATTGAACCGCTCAATCTGGTTCAAATCAATTTCAAAACACGGAGTTCGGTTTATTTCTAAATAAACTACTCAAAACCCTAAAATCGAACTGAATCGCCCTTCGCCCGCGCCGCCCGCTCGCCGCCGCACAAGGCCGCCGGACCTGCGTCCGCAACTTACTCCGGCGAGCTCCCGAGGGCGCGTCGATGGACCTTTCGCTGCCAAACTTCGCCAGAACACTTCTGACGACGAGGCGAGGATCCACGACCAGCTGCGGTTAGCATTCGACCCACGATCGAAGCACCCGAAACTGCATAAGGTATCGACGGTGGCACCGCCGCCGTCGATACATCAAACAAATCAGAAACTCCACGAAACTTTACTAAATCTTCAGGATAGAAGGAATACCTTGCTACGACGATGTATCATAACCTAGAACAGAGAAATCATGTCGGATGAAGGCGCTGGAAGGTTGGAACATGAGGCGGCGCCGCCCAAACTCCGGCGACGAGTTCGAGATCGATTTCTCCCTTCTCGAGGCACTTCGAGGGTTGAAGATGCTCAAGGGTTCGATTTGCCTCAACGAGAGCAGAAGTCCTCTAATATAGAGGCAAAACGCGTCCGTGAACGGCGAGAACGCGGCGGCGACTCGATCGCCTCAAAAGTCAGAGATGATGACGGGTTAACTCGGCAACAATATCAGAATTAAACTTAAATAAAATTAAATCAGTGTGTATTAATAAATAAAACTGAACTTGGGCTGATTCCGAGTTTCACGCTCAGCGCGGGTTCGAATCCCCGTCGACGCGGATTTTGTTTTAAAAATAAATTTTTTAACTCAAACATGAAATACAAATAAGAAACTCGGTTTAATAATAAAAACTGAAAGCTAGCTCAGCGGTTAGGCTGAGCCAAGATTTTTGCCGCGTCGCGGGTTCGAGCCCTGCGGACGCGATTTAAATTTTTATTATAAAATTTATTATTTTAACCTTTTAAAAATTCTGAAAAAATTCCAAAAAATCACAAAAAATCCAAAAATATAATTTCTGAATTTCCAAAATTAAAAGTTTAAGTTTATATAAAAAAATCAAGGTTATAACAAAACATGATCAAGAGTTAGATTTGGAAAATTCTTCTGAGCATGAGCAGTCCCAAACTAGTTTGCTACCTCACCAAGGTGATGAATCTAAAGGTGATGTGCCATGTTAGAATGATATTTCTAAACCTAATTCTCCGATACCTTATAGGCCACCTATACCCTTTCCCCAAAGGTTAGTGCAAGCAAAATTAGATAAACAGTTTGGGAAATTTCTTGATGTTTTAAATAAGCTTTATATTAACATTCCATTCACTGAAGCTTTATCTCAAATGCCTTCATATGCAAAATTTTTGAAAGAGATCTTGTCTAATAAGAGGAAAATAGAGGACTATGGTACTGTGGTTTTAACTGAAGATTGTAGTGCTATTATCCAGAATAAACTGCCACCAAAATTAAAAGATCCAGGTAGTTTCTCTATACCTTGTTCTATTGGAAGCATGGCTTTTGACCGAGCCTTATGTGATTTGGGTGCCAGTGTAAGCCTAATGCCACTATCTATTTGTAGGAAACTGGACATTGGAGAGCTTAAACCAACCTCAATATCTTTACAGCTCGTTGATTCATCGGTAAAGTATCCTATAGGTATTTTAGAGAATGTTCCAATCAAAATAGGTGAGTCACAAAAATCCCATCATCCTTGGTAGACCCTTTCTAGCCACTACAGGAGCATTGATAGATGTTAAGAAAGGAAAACTCACACTAAATATAGGAGAAAACATAATTGAGTTTGAATTGGCAGATTCACTAAAGAAACTTTCATATTTAGGATCATGTTGTAGTGTTGATATAGTAGATAATATTGTTAGTGATGTGCACAATTTATTTAATGAATCCTTAAATATTGAAACTAACACTTTTTCTGAGTGTATGGATGAAGGATTTCATGAGAAAACACATCCAATTTCTAAAAGAAGGAAGAAGAAAAGAGTAAGGAGAAAAAGAGGCTCAAAACTACTTGATAAAGGAAGAAAAATCTTAAGTAAAGTTGGACACTGTTTTATGAACGAGCCTTATGTGATCAAAAGTGATATACAAACCAAAGGAAAATCAGAGTGGAAACTGAAGAAATCAAGATCAAATCCGAGTGCAGAACGGTCAAGCTAATGACCTTTAAATTAGCGCTTCTTGGGAGGCAACCCAAGCACTCTTTCTTTACATTATTCTCTTTTATTTTACTTTATTTTTATTTTTTCTGATAGGACTAATTTTTCTTTTTTTTTAAGGTAAAATCGAGTTTTGGTGCAAATTACGGCATAACCGTAATGTAAATTACGGTATAACCAAAATGTAAATTACGGTACCGTATTTCTAGTCTATTTTCGACCAGAAATTTTAGACGAGATTATGGCACTGCCGTAAGTCTTTTCACGTGCCGTATTTTTGCTCCAAAATTGACCCAAGAATTTTATTGCTTTTACAGCACTATCGTAATCTTTTTTACGGGTCGTATTTTGTGAAATTAATTTTTACTTAGAAAAAAATTTGTGATTATTTTTATGGCACCACCGTAACAATTTTCATGGCACCGTATTTTTGGTCATTTTCTCAGCCAAGAGTATCGAGCATATTACAGCGGTGCCGTAACCATTTTTGTGGTACCGTATTTGCTATTGATTTTTGACCCAAGAGTTTCTTGGACATTACGGTACCACCGTAACGTTTTACACGGTACCGTAATTAAGGATGTTTCTCGACCTGAGAGTTTGAGCCATTTTACGGTACTACTGTTTTGATATTACGGCCTGTGTTTTTCGAATTCACCAGATTACGGCACTGCCGTAACCAAAATTACGGCCATAATTCTATCGGGCCTACGCGATATACGTGCCGATTTTTAGGGTTTCTCTACCATTTTTAGGGTTTTCTCCCATTCTCGTGTGCTGACCTTCGACTTCCAACCTTTTCCGACCTTCAGAGCATGTCGGCAACTCTTCCCGACCTGCTTTCGCCGCCGATTTGGTAACATCTCGCCCGATTTTTCTGTTTTGGTGAGTTTTTATGAGAGTTTCACCCCTTTCTTTGTTTCTCCTCGTTTCTTAGTCGATTTCTAAAATATTTGCTTCCATTTACTCCTTAGATGATTGGCGACTCATCCTTGTTTGTTTCTAGAGATTTTTGACTTATTTCGAGAGTGATTTGAGCTTCAAACAAGCTAGATTAGCTGTGTTGTTCAAGTTACTATTCCGCCCCCATCTTTTCTTGTGAAAATTTTGGTTTCAAAGTCAAATTTTAACTGAATCTTGTTTCTATGATGCTTAGATGTTCTTTTCTAGGGAAGTTGAAAGTATGGTTACCATTAGAACTAGATTTTAGTATATGGTGTTTAGATTTCAATTTGCAGCATGTTTCAGTTCAAGTGATAATTAGATTTAGATGGCACCTGATGACACCAAAACTCATAGTATATTTTGTGTCATTTGATGTGTCTTTTTGTGTCATATTTATGCTCTTTTGCTTGTTTTTAAGCCTTATTTGTCAAATATTATAGAATCTACACCACTTCTTATTTTTGATCATTTTCAGGTAAAAAGTGTCATATTTTGATGGATTTTGAAAGATCTGAACACACCAATGGATTCCAGACGTCGAGACGAAGCTGCCTGCCAAATTTCATGCAAATCGGAGCAAGTTTGAGAAATTAGGGCACTACCATAATTTTGGTCTAGCATTTCATGGTACCGTATTTTTGGGCGATTTTGACCATAAAGTTTCTGAGTTTTTGAGGAAATTACGGCAGTGCTGTAATTATTTTTACGGTACCGTAATTTACACCTAGTTTTCTGATTTTTCTCCTGAAAACTTAAAAAGATGATATCTCGAGATTTCGAGCACCAAATTGAGATCCGAAAAAAGCGGCGGACTCGTCTCAACAAGGATAACATAAAGGAACTAAAAGCCCAATGTTTATCCAGGATCGAGAGATTAATTGAGGGAGGCATCCTTAGAGTTTAGCCTCACGCCGAGAGGCGTAAAGACCACCTCAAACCACGATTTTTACAAGGACGCTTCACCTCGAGGAGTAGAGGATACCCCAGAAGTTTCAAAACAAAAGGAGATTGATCGGAGGAGAAATCAACAAAAGAGCCGGCACCAGCACTATTCACACGCGAAATTACAGGCTGTAATATCATTGCAGCCCTGTTTTGTAACTTTTCCTCTTCCCTTTCAATTTCTAATCGTTCTAAACTATGGATTACTATATTTCTTCTTCCATGCTAGCTTAATTTTCTTATGGGATATGGGGGTGTAATTCTCTTATTTTCTTAATGACTAGACATTGATTATTTTTGTCATGATAATTTTGTTATGATAATTCTGCTTATGTGATGAGTTTCCTTTAATTCTCCTTAGTTTTATAAATATCAGCATGTTTTAGAATTTTGTGAAATAGACTGAGAGGTTGATTGTGAAATTTGGAACCCTAAAAATCATTGAGTTTGGAACTTATCGTAAGAGATTAGATTTGTTCTTTGAATTCTGATTTTTAGTGATTTTATTGCCATGTTGATTTTCTGATTCTTTGGATTGAGTTAATGTGTTAGACTTGATTCGAAATTGTAAGAGATTATATTTCTGATCATCGGAGAACTTAAAGTAGAACTTGTGATGAGTTTCAGGATGCACGAGAGTGATCCTTGAGTTTCTACATGAGATGTTTAACTTAGAATTCGGATGCACGAGAGTGATCCTTGAGTTCTTTGTTCAATGATTTACTTATTTTCAGCATCGGATAGATCTTGCACGAGAGTGAGGATTGGTCCTTTGTATGATTGTCTGCGCGAGAGCGAGATGATCCTTTTATGAAGTAAATTAAATCTTTATTATAATGAAATTTGACTGACAGCCTTTATTTCCTTCTAGTCATTAGAATTAAGGTGGATGAACCCCTAGTCCCAGTTTCTCTCTGATATACTTTTTTGCGTTCTTTTCGATCGATTGTTTAACACTATTCGGTTTGCTTAGCTAGTGAGAAAACATCTATTTGGTACTTAACACGTAGGTCTCTGTGGTTCGATATCTATTCTATTACTTCGAAGTATCCATACACTTGCGGACTACAACAGAACCCAAGAAGCAAGTGGTTTTAAAAAGAAGAGGCAAAGGACCAGCTGAGTCTTCCACACCACCGAATCCCTATGGCATCAACTTTAGGGATGAAATTCAAGAAGCAAGATACAACAAATTGGTAGAGAGGAGAGTAGTGAATACAAAGTATGCTAATAAACGTACCTTAGAGGCACTTGGCTTGTATGATGATGTATTTTGGATGTTCGACTAGATCAGGGCCAAGAAGTTCTTTCAGATGACTCCACATACATATTTGCCTTTGGTATTGGAGTTTTTGAGCTGTTTTGATATGGATTTACAGGAGTTTACTGATAGGCATGCCGAAGGTGAGATCACCTTCCGCATAGCCAACATTGAGAGGAAGCTTACCATGAGGGACATCAGATCTATCTTTTAGCTGGCATCAGGAGGACATACTAGTGTGTCACTTGGTTTTGTGGAGAGTGTATTTTGGAATCAGATCTCCTCAAAGGTTCATTTTTCTACAATCTCAGCCAGAGCATCAAAGATTTCCAACCCCTGCATCAAATATGCACACAGAGTACTTGCCCACATAGTCTTTGGGAGAGGAGACAGTGATGGTATGGTGAGGCAGATTGAACATATCTTCTTGTGGAGTATGCTATCTGGGTATCCCCTGGATGTTGCTTTCTTTTTTATGGAACATATGGATAAGGTGGCAAGGGCCAAGAATGGTACCATTGTGATAGGTGGTTTCACTACACATATAGCCTTGTTTCTCAATGTTGAACCTTATGGGATTGAAGTGGCCAAAGGGAACTCTAGATTGGATATAGAGTCATGCATGGCCATGAAGATGATTGTTAGAGAAGGTGACATCTTCTCTTTGGTTCTTGGGCCAGGAGGTCAGAAATTGCCATTGCCAAACTTTGAGAAGACCTCTGTGAAAAATCAAGCCAATTAGAAATTGACTCTAAGCGATGCAGATTATGCTATGACACCACCTCTTGATACTGTACCACCACCACCCACCTGGGGTGGTAGTGATGACCCATTTGGTATGGGGATGGATCCACCATCTCAGGGAGCTTCAGGATCTTCACATTGTGCTACTAATCGAGGATGGTCTAGTGCTTTCGACCCAGGCTTCCAGGCCCTCTCTGTTCAGATGTACCATCAGGAACATCGAATGGAGAAGATGATGGATACTATGGGGAGGATGTCTGAGTCTATGCACCACATTCACCAGGATGTCGAAAATCTTAGTAATTACATGGAAGAGATGGGAAACTTTCTGTATGATCACTTTGGATTTCAGGATTCTAGGAGAGATGGAGTATATGGAGGATACCAGGGGGAGCAGCAGGACGATCCCATGGATGCAGCTGCAGAGGACACTAAGGAGAACCGATCTGACGATGACGAGTAGAGTTTTGTGAGTATCCGTTTCCCTTACTTATTTGCATTTCATTTTCTTTACCTTATTGATGTTTTCGTGCTCTTATAGGGAAGGATGACTCTTCCTTGCTCATTGTGTCCGCCCTACGCTATCTTGCTTGCTCTTATTTGACTGCTACAGTATTCGATTTGGTTGTATAACATTCTGATATTGATATTGATTCGATTGGGTTGTACTGATATATTCTGAGTTGAATTCTTGAAATTGATGCAATTGAGTTATATGATATTGGAAGATATGATATTGAGCACCTTGTTTAGGTGTATCCTGTGTTGGGGTATGCCCTTAAGGCTAATGCTTGAGGCCTTGGGATTGTATCAGTATCATGTAATAAACTTTTATGTTTATAAAGGCATGGTTGTTATTCAGTTTGTTACATTGTCTGCTGCAATAATTGTACTTCTGAATAATGTCTCAAAGCTGTTCAGCTGGGCTGACATGCTATAAAGTCCTTAGTCGAGATATCTTGGTGAACATGAGACAGCCTTGATATGATTGAGACTAATATGTGTTCTAATCTTATAGGATGCTTCGAGCATGGAATAAGATGTAGACTCATGGGTACATTGGATGTACTGGACAGACCCTACTAGGTTATTCAATTGCTTGTCACAATGTGAATAATCCTTGATTGCAACAAGTGGCACATGTCCTCTGACTTGAGATCACTTGTGTTTCTGAATGATGATTGTCATTGTTTTGAGGTAGTTCAATATCATTTGAAACATAATGATTATAGACTATCTTGGATGGTGAGCTTGAGTCAGGTTAGGGCACTAGTGATAGACAAAGGATTGCCGTCTCCTTGTTTAAGGAGTGTGATGTTCTAAAGGGCCCCCTGGATGAGATGATTGAGAATAGTGTATGGCCATACCCAGGTGACTATGTTCATCTGATCTAATCATGCTCATCATATTGGAGTTACAAGCTTGACACGCTTGTCCAATAAGAACATCCAGTGGCAAAGGAAACATGCATGCCTTGTGAGTTGGATTCACACTTGTTCTGTGGTTTGGGTGTAGTCTTGGAAGACTCTTTTCTTTATATCGGGAGACAGTGATGTGTTGCTAGATACCCCTCACTGATCGTGATAACGTGAGTTATCGTTACCGACATTTAAAGGAAACCCTCAGGGTCGCACAATTTGATGATATGGCTTACTTAAGTCAGATCGTGTGGACTGAATTATTCAGGTTCAGTTTAAAGGGATTTAATCTCTGATTGTAAGTGAGATCTGGTCTGATCATGTTTGATTGATTAGGGCTTGAGATCGGTAAGCTTCGATCGAGAGAATGGATGCTAGATCAGTGAGATCAGCAGCATCAAGAGATCGACGGTCAGATCAAGAGCCTTAGGGTTTATTGTGGTCTGGACTGATTGCTTGGTTTATTTGGTTATTAAACCAAACCAAATTGAACCAGCTCATTGAGTGAGCGTGTGGTTCAAATTGAGAGGAGTTTGCGATAGGGGTAAACCCATGATCGCATGTGAGTAAGTGGCTTTCTATTTTTAGAAAGCATGATCACATACGTGACCATTACTCACATTCACGCCTAAGGCGCTCTACTCTCTCGCTTCTCCTCCTCTCTCATCGCCAACTTGAGTATTCAACACTTGCACTCTCGTGTGGAGAAGTGTAGACGAAAAAGAGGAAGTGTTCGGCCAAGCAAGGTGATCTTTCCCTTCCATTCGACAACGACTTCTTGGAACCTTGCTAGCACAAGGAGCACCAAGTAAGAGTAGGCGACATCAATTGTGTGCGTCACCTTAGGAGAAGGAGCATTCGCGCCTTTCCTTCCAAGACACCATCTAAGCGATGGCAATGGTAAGAATCCCTTTTATTGAAAGTTGAACATGTTACATGCTATGCGATCCTGTTAGAAACCCTAGATTCCGCTAGAGGTTTTGTTGCGCCTCCTATTAGGGTTTCGCCCCCCCTGTTCTAGGGGACTTTCATCCTGATGCATGATGACTTGTGTGATTTTGATCATGAAATAGTATATTTTTGTTGATGTGATTATTTTGTGGCCTAGTTTATTTCTGAAGAAATTCTTGTTGATAGTATGATTTTTTTATGAAGAAATTGTTCATGAATGTGATTAGGACTAGACCTATTATGTTGAATTTGTTTCTCTAACATATATCTTCCTGATGGAGTTTTTCATTGATTGATGAATAAAATTTTGGGTAAATATGTTATTTGATGAATTTGATTTAAAAAGAGAAGCTACTTCTTTAAATAAAATTAGCATATGAGTATAATTTTTGAATTGATATTGATTGATTATTTTAGTTGATGTTCATACTATTTGCTATTTGTTGGGAAGAAAGATTCTATGATCCAAATAAAGAGAGTGATGACTCCCTTACTTGGCACTGCGCAAAATTAGCAGTGGTACCAAAGACATGGGTTGAAGTCAAAATGAGAGAAAAAGAAAAAATCAAGAGAATGACTCCTCATCTTGGCACCGTGTTGATTTGCGGTGGTACCTAAGTTAAGAGTTGAAGTCCGAAAAGAAAATACATGTATCTATGTGGGTACATACCTTGGAGAGAAATCGTTTCACATTAACTCTGCTATCTTTGGTAAAATTCTTCCTACTAAAAAGATATGAGTTATATTACATTGGTTATGTGATCAATGTACTCTAACTTCGTCACCAGAAAAAAGGTGGTAATCGAGTTAGAGAATGTGAACGATGCATAAAAGGGAGGAACTACAAAATTCTGAGTGGAAAAAGATCTTGGAATTCCTATTCCTATAAACAAAAGCATGATAGTTTTGAACTGAAGCTAAATGAAATCTTGAGATTGAAATTCTATTTATTGTACAAGTTGCAAAGTTTTATTTGATTAAGTTGTAGATCTTGAGAATTGAATTCGAAGGATGATATGTCTATTTGAAATTTTATGAAACAATTGGTGAAATTTTTCATTGGTGATTGTATTTTAGAAATCTATTCTATATAAAAAAAAGTCTATTCCTTTGATCAATTTTTTATTTTGCTTGAGGACAAGCAAAGTTTGAGCCTTATGTGTTTGATGACACCAAAATTTATAGTAAATTTTGTGCCATTTGATAGACTTTTTTTGTGTCATTTTCATGCTCCTTTGTTTATTTTTAAGCCTTTTTTATCAAATATTGTGGAATCTGCACATTTTCTAGTTTATGATGATTTTCAGGTAAAAATGCATTATTTTTAGGCGTTTTCAAGCAAATTCAGATGCATGGATGAATTCCCACCATCAAGAGAAGATTACATGTCAAATTTCACGCAAATTGGAGCTTCAGACCAAATTACAGCACTACCGTAATCAAAATTACGGTACTGTGGTTTCACTGCACCTATAGAACAAACCACGGTACTGCCGCAATTTCCGAGTGCTGCCGTATTTTGGGATGATTTTGAACAGAAAGTTTCGCAAGAATTATGGCACTGCCATAATGGATTTCACGGGCTGTAATCTAGGCTCAGTTTCGTACAGAAAGTTTAATGGATTTTACGGTACTGCCACGACCAAAATCATGGGCCGTATTTTGAGTCCACTTTCCACCCGAGAGATTTGATGGAAATACAGCACCACCGTAAAGGATTTCACGGTACCGTAATTCTGGATGATTTTTGTACCGAGAACTTCTGCTGACATTACGGCACTACCGTAACAGTTTTCACGGCCGTAATTACAACCCATATTCGCGATTTTCACAGACTAATTGAAGCCCGATTATTGCGCGGATGATTTCAGATGATCCAGGCCATCAATTGAAGATCCATAAAAGGGGAAATATTCGTTAGATCAAGGAGAAGCGACACACACAAAAAGCCCTAATTTTCATCCACGATTCAGAGAGAAATCGAGTTCTTCACTGTCGCCCTAGGTTTCACCGCAGGGAAGCGTATAGTGCATCTCCGGCCATGAAATTTGAGGGGAAGCTGTGCCTAGGGGAGGAGAAGATACTCTAGAAGTTACAGAACGAAAGGAGATCGATCGAAGAAAAAATAAATGGAACACTCATTGCCGACACTGTTCACCGCCGAAATTACGGCTGTAATTTCTATTACAGCCATGTTGTAAAGTTGTTTTCCCCTTTTTCATCGATTTCTGATCTTCTGATACAATGGATTATTGCAATTCTTCAACTATGCTAGCTTAAACACTTTTTGGGACATGGGGGAGTAATCCCCTCAATTTCTTAATGACTAGATTATTTTACTTTCGTCATGATGATTTTACCATGATAATTCTACTTATGTGATGATTGCCTTTAATTCTCCATAGATTCATATTGTTAGCATGTATTAGAGTTTTCGCGATATGAACCGAAAGGTGATTTGCCGAGAACTTGGAACCCTAAAATTGAATGTTAGGAACTCATCGTAAGAAATTAGGTTTGTTTTTATTTCTCAATTTTAGAAGCATAATGCCATGTTAATAATCTGAATCTAGGATCGAGTTAATGTGATAAACATGATAATACTGTGAGAAATCAAATATAGGATTGTTGGAGAACCTTAAGTAGAACAAGTGAAAATTATAGTATGAAAGTATGTAACTTTTGCTGGAGATGATTGATTTTGAATTCGGATACACAAAAGTGATCCTTGAGTTCTTTATTAATGATTTACTTATCTTCAGCATCGAATAGATCTTGCATGAAAGTGAGGATCGGTTCTTTGTAAATTGTCTGCGCAAAAGTGAGATGATTTCTTTATGAAGTAAATTATATCTTTATCATGATAAAAATTGATTCATGAACATCTATTCATATCTAGTCATGGAAATTAAGGTGGATGAAACCCTAGTCCCAGTATCTCTCTCTGATATTTTCATGTAGCTTTCGATAGTTTACTTTCATATTTTCGGTTGTCTATCTAGTAAGAAATTAATTATTCGGTACTTGGCAAACGAGGTCTCTGTGGTTCGATATATTAATTATTACTTCGAGTATCCGTGCACTTGTGTACACAACATGTCACATGACACCTCTTATCCCGAAGGGGTCACTAAGGTACGCCATCAGAACTTGGCGCCACCTGTCAGATATGCCGAACACAACTGCGCTCGCTCAAAATCAAGCACCTAAGTAGTTCAGAAATACTGCTCTATATCCCAAAGGAAGTTTTTAAGTTCTTTTACACTGCGTACCCCACTGAAAACAGAGGGCTCAGGGACACGCACTCTAGTGGTATGCGGCCAGGTCTCCCCAGTGCCTGCGGTTGATGTAGAAGCTTGTGAAGAAAGCTATCCTTTTAAACCAACCACCTCCACTACAAGTCCAGCAAGTACAGTGGAGAGACATGCCAACTCAGAATCTTGGCAGGTCCCTACGGACTCCACTGCCGACCGAAGTGCCTCGAGACGCTCCATGATTGTGGCATCTCTATCAAAGTTCCCTACAGCAGTCTCCAAGCGGGAGATGCGCTATGTGCTTGTGACCATTGTGATTGTCAGAAGAAGCTCTAAAATTCTACGGGTGGAATGAGATGTGATAGTCAGACCTCTGGGTGCACTGAAAAGAGCTAAGTAGTGTTCGGTCTGCATCGGAATTAAGTGATTAGTGAAGAGGCTGAGAGACTACGCCCTAGCGCTAAGCACCAATGTAAGCACCCTCCAAATAGCGTACACTGATGTTGATATCCCAGACAACAGACTTACATAAACTTAAGCTCTGATACTAGTTTGTTATGGGTAATTTATTTTTTTAATAATAAACTACACCATAACTGGCAGATCCCCTGATGAAGCTACGATGGGTGGGTTGATCCTTAGTGCCGTACTCTATGGTGTTACACTATGCTTGAAAAACAAGAGAGGGTCTTTAGGCGAGGGAAGTAAGAGCGTTTCGGAAATGCAGCAAGAAACATGATGAAATTGGTGAAGAACTCATTTGGGGCAACACCAATGCAAGAGGGAATCAACGGCACCCAAACTACAGAAAATAATTCACTAACCTCTTAGCAACTTTTAAGCTTAGCACGTTCCAGGAGCAGCGATGGTGTAGGATTCAGCTCAAGCGCCTATGTAGCTGGAAACACACCAAAGAGACAAGAAACCAACCATGCATCCGATGAAAGGATGCTCGTGGGCAAAGAGATGAAAACCACAATAGAAGAACACAACGAACTTGAAAAGACAGGCGAACCTGACCCACTAGAGGCGGTGGGATTTACTTCTTATACACAGGAAACCAGAGACAACTTTGGAATCAAGGTGATGGCCTCATCCCGAACAAGACTCTGAAGGCGAAGCTCCTACTTCGACTCCTACACACGCTGGAGGCTCTCAACTTACCAAGAGAACTCTACCACCAAGAGAACTAACAAACACAATAGCCTAGCCTCCGCTTTTATAGAACAAGACAAAGCACAAAAGATAATAGGTTCTAACCACTAGCAAATATTCTTGAAGCTGGCGCATGTCCTTCTGTCCTTCGTACGGAGGCGGTTGGGTGGTTAGACACGTTCGGAACATACCGCAACGAAGCAACAGAACTTGGATGTTGTGGGCTAAGTTACTACCAAAGTAGCGCGCTCTTGGGCCATGTTGCTTAGGTAATTGCAAGGCACCTCGGTGGTTGGGCCTTCAGGAGGGTGGCTTGCATCGCTCTTAGGTTGAAGAACTTCGGTATGTATCGATAATGGGATGATGACTCCCACAAAATGATCCGGTGGTTGAGAGGTGTGTTGAGATCACCGTATTCTCACTTTGTTGGGACCTCGTGGATCCTCCTTGTGTGGATGAACATGGTATGGAGGGTTGTGCACATTGAAATGGGGTTGCCGGAGCAAAACAGTGTCTTCAGGGGTGATCATGGCCAGGCCGTGCGTCTTGTCATGGCCGTGATTAGGTTCGTCTGGTCCTGCCGAGGTGAACATGGCCTGGCCGTGATGGCCATCACGGCCGTGACCACGTTCGCGTCCAGGATCACCAATTTTTTTGATTTCCGCCGAGGTGATCACAGCCTAGCCGTGCGTCTCTGTTAGTGTTTATGCCCTAGGACCTCAGGATGGTCCATGGGATATGTGCATCACATCTAGTTGATAGATGAGTTATCCTGGCATTGTCGTTGTTATGCAGATTTGTACATCTGCGCATATGTACATTTGCATATACAATGTCCCCTAAGAGATAGATTCTATCTAGTCTCTGTGCTTATCCCTGGTCGAGAATCATGGTGGATATGGGACAGCTATGATTCGCTTGAGACTAGTATATGCGCTGGTTGAGCACGGGTTGCTAACCAGGCATATGGGTTTATCAAGGCAGATATACTGGATCGACCTGCCGTGAGGATTCAACTCAGTGTCACGAGATGAATATCACAGTGACAGAGTTGCGCTTGTCCTAGACTTGAGGGCATTGGTATCTCTATATAGTGATTGATGTACTTTGATGCAACCTAACGCTTCGCCGTAAAAGGGAAGTCATAACGGTTGTCATTAGGTATGTTATAAACCATATGAGAGATTCAATGTGCCAATAGAGGATTTGCCCCTTCCTTATAGGGAAGATTGATTGACCATGGCGCCCCTATATGATGACTGAAAGTGTATGGCCATACCTAGGTGAGAACCTGATTTAGTCATGCCATATTATTGGGATTAATATGTGTGACACACTTGCCCAATCTGGACATCAGTTGGCAAAAGGACAAAGCTGCACTTGTACTTTGACGTAGTTTTAGGGGATGTCGATGATGACACCATTCTGATGACTTGGGTAGCAATGATGTACTGCTAGGTGCCACTCATTGTTTGTGATGATTTAGTCATCACTGCCAACGTCTGAAGAAACTACAGGGTCGCACACCTTGACACTCGAGTTCTCATACTGATCGTTTAGCCTCTGATCCAATCATTGTATGATTCGGATCTTTTTGGGGAACTGATGCATTGAGACTTTGATAGAGGAGATGATATTTTATTTTAGTTCATTGTTGACCACTAGTTGACTCTAGTGGACCACGTTTGACCTCTGTTGACCTGTGTTGTCAAAATGAGTCAAACAAGGGTCCAGGTGCAAGTTTGGGCTTGGCACTTTAGTCACATGAATAAAATAAAATTATTAATTGGCAAGAGAATTTTTCTCTTGGCTAATTAATAAGCTTGAGCACAATTTATAATTAATTGCGTCTGCGGGGATTCGAACCCATGACACTTAATTGTAATAGACGCCTATGCTCATTATCCCACATGGGAAAGATCTCCAGTGTGGCTCTGCTATTATATATAGAGAGTGTTGAATTAATGTATTGTTGGGTTAATGTTGAGTGGGCCATTGTCAAGTGGGCCCACGTTACTTAGGGCTTGGTATTTGAATTAGGCAAGCTCCTATAATAGAGTTGTGTGTGTGAATGCAAAAAGTGCGAGTGTAGCTCGACGAAACAGAGCAGCCGCTCTTTTCTCCTGTTCTCGGTTTTTTTCCCTTATTCTTCCAAATGTATGTGATTTAGCTTTCTTTAGCCAACAAATGGTATCAGAGCTAGTTTGGTGAGATTTCAAGAGGGATACTTCAAGAGAGATTTCAAAAGAAGAAGAAGAGGAGAGCACCATGACTATCCAAGGAGGAGCATGGATGCCCCAAAGTTCTCATCCCATCTTTGAAGGTGAGAACTATGATTATTGGAGTATCAAAATGAAGACTCTCTTGATCTCACAAGATCTTTGGGAGATAGTGGAAGAAGGGTTTGAAGAAAAAGAGGGAAAAGATAAAGACAAAGGGAAGATGGAGGCTTCATCTCAACAAGAAGAGAAGGAGAATAGGAAGAAGAATGCAAAGGCACTTTTTCTCATCCAACAAAGCATCTCCGACAAATTATTTCCAAGAATCATTGGAGCTAGAAGTGCTAAAGAAGCTTGGGAGATTTTGCAAAAGGGTTTTCAAGGCACCGAAAAGGCTAGAACGGTAAAGCTCTTGACTCTCAAAAGAGATTTTCAAAATTTACAAATGAAAGAAAATGAGTCTTTGAAGGATTATTTTCCTAAAGTTATTGAACTGGTAAATCACATGAGAAGTTTAGGTGACAATGTGGATGACAAAGTAGTATGTGAGAAGATTCTTATTAGTCTTTCTTCCAAGTATAACAACATAGTTGCTATCATTGAAGAAACTAAAGATCTCTCTAGTTTAAGTGTTCATGATTTGATGGGTTCTCTTGAAATGCATGAGCAAAGATGTGTAGGCATGTTGAACAATCACTTGAAAGTGCATTTCAATCCAAAGCTATTGTCAAAGAGCCATTCAACCAACATGGAGTGAAAAGAGAAGCAATACGTGGTGGTATACATAGTAGAGGTAGAGGAAGACAACGAAGAGGTGGTGGTAGAAACAACTTTCAAGATGAAAAAAGTGAAAATATGCAACTATTGTAAGATGTTCGGCCATATTGAAAGGTTTTGTAGAAATAAAGGAAAGCCACAATGTCATCATTGTAAGAAGTATGGACACATAGAGAAGTATTGTAGATTCTGTTGGGGTATGCCCTTAAGGCTAATGTTTGAGGCCTTGGGAATGTATCAGTATCATGTAATAAACTTTTATGTTTATAAAGGCATGGTTGTTATTCAGTTTGTTACATTGTCTGCTGCAATAATTGTACTTCTGAATAATGTCTCAAAGCTGTTCAGCTGGGCTGACATGCTATAAAGTCCTTAGTCGAGATATCTTGGTGAACATGAGACAGCCTTGATATGATTGAGACTAATATGTGTTCTAATCTTATAGGATGCTTCGAGCATGGAATAAGATGTAGACTCATGGGTACATTGGATGTACTGGACAGACCCTACTAGGATATTCAATTGCTTGTCACAATGTGAATAATCCTTGAATGCGACAAGTGGCACATTTCCTCTGACTTGAGATCACTTGTGTTTCTGAATGATGATTGTCATTGTTTTGAGGTAGTTCAATATCATTTGAAACATAATGATTATAGACTATCTTGGATGGTGAGCTTGAGTCAGGTTAGGGCACTAGTGATAGACAAAGGATTGCCGTCTCCTTGTTTAAGGAGTGTGATGTTCTAAAGGGGCCCCCTGGATGAGATGATTGAGAATAGTGTATGGCCATACCCAGGTGACTATGTTCATCTGATCTAATCATGCTCATCATATTGGAGTTACAAGCTTGACACGCTTGTCCAATAAGAACATCCAGTGGCAAAGGAAACATGCATGCCTTGTGAGTTGGATTCACACTTGTGCTGTGGTTTGGGTGTAGTCTTGGAAGACTCTTTTCTTTATATCGGGAGACAGTGATGTGTTGCTAGATACCCCTCACTGATCGTGATAACGTGAGTTATCGTTACCGACATTTAAAGGAAACCCTCAGGGTCGCACAATTTGATGATATGGCTTACTTAAGTCAGATCGTGTGGACTGAATTGTTCAGGTTCAGTTTAAAGGGATTTAATCTCTGATTGTAAGTGAGATCTGGTCTGATCATGTTTGATTGATTAGGGCTTGAGATCGGTAAGCTTCGATCGAGAGAATGGATGCTAGATCAGTGAGATCAGCAGCATCAAGAGATCGACGGTCAGATCAAGAGCCTTAGGGTTTATTGTGGTCTGGACTGATTGCTTGGTTTATTTGGTTATTAAACCAAACCAAATTGAACCAGTTCATTGAGTGAGCGTGTGGTTCAAATTGAGAGGAGTTTGCGATAGGGGTAAACCCATGATCGCATGTGAGTAAGTGGCTTTCTATTTTTAGAAAGCATGATCACATACGTGACCACTACTCACGTTCACGCCTAAGGCGCTCTACTCTCTCGCTTCTCCTCCTCTCTCGTCGCCAACTTGAGTATTCGGCACTTGCACTCTCGTGTGGAGAGTGTAGACGAAGAAGAGGAAGTGTTCGGCCAAGCAAGGTGATCTTTCCCTTCTATTCGACAACGACTTGTTGGAACCTTGCTAGCACAAGGAGCACCAAAGAAGAGTAGGCGACACCAATTGTGTGCGTCACCTTTGGAGAAGGAGCACTTGCGCCTTTCCTTCCAAGACACCATCTAAGCGATGGCAATGGTAAGAATCCCTTTCTAATGAAAGTTGAACATGTTACATGCTATGCGATCTTGTTAGAAATCCTAGATTCCGCTAGAGGTTTTTGTTGTGCCTCCTATAGGGTTTCGCCCCCCCTTGTTCTAGGGGACTTTCAATTGGTATCAGAGCCAGTTATTGCATGCTAATATGTTTGCTTTCTATGTGATCCTATGCAATGATCTATATGTTACATGCGCTAGTTGAGATAGGCGAATTTTACATGCTTGTTAGAGATGTTTTTATTTCTCCTAGGCGCATGTTTTCTTGTTGGCGCATATGTATGTTTTCTCAAAACTTCTTATACTTGCGCGACTCATTATAGATCTAAGGCCCTGCATTAAACCCTTAGACGGGTTATTAGGGTTGAAGTCATCCCCTAGGTTAGATCCAGACAGTCTGATCAGACCATCTGACAGCCTTGATGGGTTAACCAGATAGCACCGGTGCGATAGCACCTGGTGGCTATAGGTCGACTGTAGAGAGGCGTGTAGCGATGTCTGATTGAGACGACTAGCGAGCACACATGAGTTAGGCCCGGGGTCACACCCGCTTGCCAGATCTCATGAGGGTTGTTCGGCCCTGGCGCATGCATGGTTGACCTTTTGGTCGACTCAAGTCAGTTAGGACTTGGTGCATGCAAGGGCAGTGGATCTGACTAGGTTGGATGAGTGGATCCCTAGTAATGGACCGTTGTAAGGTTGTAGGGCAAATAAGGAAATTAAAATTGATGCCTATGGGGTTTTCGAAATTTAATTTTCATGATTGGATCACATGTTGCTTGATGCCTATGTTTGTTTATTTAATTCTTATGTGGGCTGCCCATGTTAATTGTGTGCTGTGCTGGGGCCTGCGTGCCTGGAATTTAAGTTGTAAATTAATTATTGTGATCTGCGTATCACATTGTATTTAATTTATAAAGTGTAATTGACCTGCGTGTCAATCTTGTCTAGATAGATTAATTTGTAAATTAATCAGACAAGAGCACAAAGCACACTTGGCAGAGGCGCATGCAGCAGTGGCTTGACCAGGAGGGAGGTCCAGGGTTCGACTCTGGGACCAGGCGCATTTTCCCTGGTAGGCGCACCTGAGCTGCAGATGGCGCTTGGGCCCTGGGTTGGGCCAGATGATCAGCAAAAGACCCATGAAGAAAAGCAAGTGAAGACTTAAGTTAATTAAGGTCTTACTTAGGCTATGGGCTTTTACCACATAAGATCCATGCTTTCTTTTATTGTTTAAATAAGTAGAACAGCATGATTTATTTATCTTCTGCTATCACCATAGGAATTGCATGATAGTGAAGAAGATAAAAGACCGTTAAAATCCAACGCTAAAATATCAAGCTCGTATGCCTTCTGACGCGAAACCTCACTGTTCTGATTATCGTTGGAGCCGTGTTGTACCCACTCAGTGGGCACGTCCATCTATCTTCAGATGGTGCGGGATTACACCTGCGTGTTACAGAGAAGGGATTTATCGCTTCTCGTTGCTCAGCATAGCACGTGGTGGTCCAGGGAGTAGGTCGGGTCAGCTTGACCATGTAGGCTACATATGTGGCGCATATGGTAGCGCATGGAGGCAGCCATCTGTGGGGTCAGAGATTGTGTTGTACCAACTCAGTTGGCACAGTCTGCTGGATTGCCCAGATGAAGGGGAATCGCACGGGTTGGCGATTGGCTGGGACAGCCTACCAGAAATTAGTACTTGTACTCTCTGTGCATCTTATCTCGCCTGAGCGGGACGCGGAGACCAAGTATGAAATCTGGATCCCATCTCACTAAAAGAGTTCTACTCTTTCGGGCTGTTTTGCTGGATTTTTCAGCCAGATAAAATAGTGAGAAAAAGAATCATTCTTAAGTCCTGAATTGATTCTTTACATTGATACTGACCTTGCTGTTCTTGCATTGTTGTAGATACCTGCAGCAACGAACACCATGAGCTTCAATGTGCGATCCCTACTGGAAAGGGAGAAGTTTGCTGGGCCAAACTTCTCAGACTGGTTCGGACACCTTAAGATTGTTCTTAAGGCAGAGAGGAAACTGTATGTCCTCGAGACGGCTATGCCGCCTCAGCCCGCTCCGAACGCCGCAAGGGCGGTTCGGGAAGCTTATGAAAAGCACGTCAATGATAGCATTGATGTCGCTTGCCTGATGCTAGCGTCTATGACGCCACCGCTGCAGCGTCAGCATGAGGATATGTCTGCTATAGACATGATAGCAAACCTCAAGATGCTGTATGCTGCACAGGCGAGGACAGAACGCTATAATCTGACAAAGCTGTTCTTTCAGAGCAAACTGGCTGAAGGGAGCCCAGTGGGAGCTCACGTGCTCAAGATGATTGGGCACAAGGAGGCTCTAGAGAAACTGGGGCATACCATCAACCAGGAGCTTGCTGTAGACATTATTCTGCAGTCTCTCCCGCCCTCTTTCGATGCGTTCATCATTAACTTTAATATGAACAAAATCGATTGTACTCCGGCAGAGCTGCTGAATATGCTCTTGACTACTGAGGAAACTCTGAAGGGAAAGCCTTCAACCTCTGTCTTAATGGTTCCTTCAAGGAACAACAAGAAGAAGGGGAAGAAGGGCAAGACCCCTGTGAAGAGTTACAGCAAGGCTCTGAAGCAAAAAGTCAAGCAGTCAAAGGAATACAGATGTTTCCACTGTGGCCAGCTGGGTCACTGGAAAAAGGACTGTAAAGCGCTCCAAGGAGATAAGAGGGGAAGCATCGCTTCTGGCTCAGGTATATACGTGACGGAAGTCATGGTTTCATCTTCTTCTATTTCATGGGTGTTGGACACTGCATGTGGAGTTCACATTTGTTCAAATGTACAGGAACTCAAGAGAAGAAGACAGGTGGGACAGCATGAGGTGGACCTACGAGTTGGAAACGGGGCACGGGTTGCTGCTGTTGCTGTAGGAGACTATTTCATCTCTTTGCCATCTGGGCTTGTATTAGAACTAAACAGTTGTTATTTTGTTCCTAGCATTACTAAGAATATTATCTCCATTCCTGCTCTTGTCAGGAAGGGATTTTCCTTTGAATGCAATATTTCAAAGTGTGTTTTAACTTTTGATAATATTGTTTATGCTACTGGTTCAATTAACAATGGGTTATTCATGTTGGACATGGAATGTTCTATACAAAATATTAATATTAAGAAAGCCAAGTATGCTGATGATAGCACCTTGCTATGGCATAGTCGTTTAGGCCATATTAACAAGAAACGCATTAAGCGGTTGCATGATCATGGACTGCTGGGATCATTCTCCTATGAGGAGATTGATACATGCAAGGCTTGTTTAATGGGTAAAATGACGAAGTCACCTTTTCCTAACAAAGGTCAAAGGGCTTCAGGTTTACTTGACCTTATACACAGTGATGTGTGTGGGCCATTTAGTAAACATGCCAGAGGTGGCTATCAGTACTTCATTACCTTTACTGATGATTTCAGTAGATATGGGTATGTCTATTTAATGAGACATAAAAGTGAATCTTTTGACAAGTTCAAAGAGTTCAAGAATGAAGTATAGAATCAGCTAGGCCGAAGTATCAAGGCACTTCGTTCTGATCGAGGTGGAGAATACCTAAGTCATGCGTTTACTGACTATCTGAAGGAGTGTGGGATTATCTCACAGCTCACTCCGCCAGGAACACTGCAATGGAATGGTGTGTCCGAGAGGAGAAATAGAACGTTACTTGATATGGTTCGTTCTATGATGAGTCAGGCTACTCTTCCATATTCCTTTTGGGGATTTGCACTGGAAACAGCTGCAAAGGTACTAAACCGAGTGCCATCCAAGGCAGTTTCTAAGACGCCATATGAGTTATGGTATGGGAAACAGCCGAGCTTGACATTTATCAGGATCTGGGGCTGCGAGGCTTATGTCAAAAAGCTCGCCTCTGGGAAACTAGAGAGCAGATCTGACAAATGTATCTTTGTCGGTTACCCTAAGGAAACTAAGGGTTATTATTTCTACGATCCCAAAGAGAACAAGGTATTTGTTGCTCGGACGGCCATATTTCTTGAGAAGGAGTTTCTTCTGCAAGAGGCCAGTGGGAGAGAAATAAAGTTGGATGAGAATCCAGAGGAAGAACAAAGTAGTCAAGCACAGTTGGATGAGCCTGAGCCGGTGGATCAGGTTACTGAACAACTTGAGGCTCAGATATCACGGGAACCGCGAAGATCGGGAAGGATCCGTCGACAGCCTGAGCGCTATGACGGAGTCTACATCATTGATAATGATGAACCCCTCACTTATGCGGATGCGGTCAGTGGACCGGAGTCAGCGAGATGGCTTGAAGCTATGCGCGCCGAGATGGACTCCATGTCAGATAACCAAGTCTGGGATTTGGTTGATCCGCCTCCGGGAGTTATCCCTATAGGCTGCAAATGGATCTTCAAGAAGAAGATTGACATGGATGGTAACGTGGTTACCTATAAAGGCAGGCTAGTTGCGAAAGGTTTCAAACAAATCTACGGGATAGATTATGATGAAACTTTCTCACCTGTAGCTATGTTTAAGTCTATTCGGATTCTTTTCGCGATAGCTGCATATTATGATTATGAGATCTGGCAAATGGATGTGAAGACAGCTTTCCTGAATGGAAATCTGGATGAGGATGTGTATATGACACAACCAGAAGGTTTCACTAATCCATCAGATCGTCATAAGATATGCAAGTTAAAGAAGTCTATTTATGGACTTAAACAAGCATCTAGAAGCTGGAATATTCGTTTTGATGAATCAATCTCTGAGTTTGGTTTCATCAAGAACGAGGATGACCCGTGTGTATATAAGAGGTTTAGTGGGAGCGTGATTACTTTTCTAATCCTCTACGTCGATGATATCTTGATCATTGGAAACGATATTCCTGAAATGCATGCGGTTAAGGCATGGTTAAGGAAGTGTTTCCAGATGAAAGATCTAGGAGAAGTAGCCTATGTATTAGGTGTGAAGATCTACAGGGATAGATCTAAGAGACTTCTCGGGCTGTGCCAGAGTACTTACATCGATAAAGTCCTGGAGAGATTTCATTTAGAGAATTCTAAAAGAGGATATCTTCCAGTCAGACATGGTCTGAATCTTTCGAAGAGTCAGTGTCCACAAACACAGACTGAGAAAGATGAAATGGACAATACGCCTTATGCTTCGGCTATTGGGTCCATTATGTATGCGATGTTGTGTACTCGCCCAGACGTCGCTTACGGGTTAAGCGTGACCAGTCGGTTCCAAGGTAATCCAGGTCAGGCACACTGGATTGCAGTCAAGAACATTTTAAAATATCTGCGGAGGACCAAAGATATGTTCTTGATATATGGTGGTCAGGAAGAACTTAGTATTGAAGGATATACTGACGCTTCGTTCCAGTCTGACCAGGATGATTTCCGATCGCAATCAGGCTATGTTTTTAGCTTGAATGGAGGAGCAGTGGTGTGGAAGAGTTTCAAACAGTCAACTGTTGCTGATTCCACAACAGAAGCCGAGTATGTTGCAGCCTCGGAAGCATCCAAGGAGGCAGTATGGATTCGTAAGTTCGTGAGAGAACTTGGTGTTGTTCCTTCGAGTGCAGATCCTTTGGTTATCTTCTGTGATAACACTGGAGCAATCGCACAAGCAAAGGAACCACGGTCGCACCAGAAGTCCAAGCACATACAGAGACGGTTTCATTTGATCAGGGAGATCATAGATCGTGGCGAGATCAAAGTCTGCAAGGTTCATACAGATGACAATCTGGCAGACCCGCTTACTAAGCCTCTGGCGCAGCAGAAGCATGAGAAGCACTGTAATAATATGGGTTTGAGATTTCTCAACCATTAGATTAAGTGCAAGTGGGAGATTGTTGGGGTATGCCCTTAAGGCTAATGTTTGAGGCCTTGGGAATGTATCAGTATCATGTAATAAACTTTTATGTTTATAAAGGCATGGTTGTTATTCAGTTTGTTACATTGTCTGCTGCAATAATTGTACTTCTGAATAATGTCTCAAAGCTGTTCAGCTGGGCTGACATGCTATAAAGTCCTTAGTCGAGATATCTTGGTGAACATGAGACAGCCTTGATATGATTGAGACTAATATGTGTTCTAATCTTATAGGATGCTTCGAGCATGGAATAAGATGTAGACTCATGGGTACATTGGATGTACTGGACAGACCCTACTAGGATATTCAATTGCTTGTCACAATGTGAATAATCCTTGAATGCGACAAGTGGCACATTTCCTCTGACTTGAGATCACTTGTGTTTCTGAATGATGATTGTCATTGTTTTGAGGTAGTTCAATATCATTTGAAACATAATGATTATAGACTATCTTGGATGGTGAGCTTGAGTCAGGTTAGGGCACTAGTGATAGACAAAGGATTGCCGTCTCCTTGTTTAAGGAGTGTGATGTTCTAAAGGGGCCCCCTGGATGAGATGATTGAGAATAGTGTATGGCCATACCCAGGTGACTATGTTCATCTGATCTAATCATGCTCATCATATTGGAGTTACAAGCTTGACACGCTTGTCCAATAAGAACATCCAGTGGCAAAGGAAACATGCATGCCTTGTGAGTTGGATTCACACTTGTGCTATGGTTTGGGTGTAGTCTTGGAAGACTCTTTTCTTTATATCGGGAGACAGTGATGTGTTGCTAGATACCCCTCACTGATCGTGATAACGTGAGTTATCGTTACCGACATTTAAAGGAAACCCTCAGGGTCGCACAATTTGATGATATGGCTTACTTTAGTCAGATCGTGTGGACTGAATTGTTCAGGTTCAGTTTAAAGGGATTTAATCTCTGATTGTAAGTGAGATCTGGTCTGATCATGTTTGATTGATTAGGGCTTGAGATCGGTAAGCTTCGATCGAGAGAATGGATGCTAGATCAGTGAGATCAGCAGCATCAAGAGATCGACGGTCAGATCAAGAGCCTTAGGGTTTATTGTGGTCTGGACTGATTGCTTGGTTTATTTGGTTATTAAACCAAACCAAATTGAACCAGCTCATTGAGTGAGCGTGTGGTTCAAATTGAGAGGAGTTTGCGATAGGGGTAAACCCATGATCGCATGTGAGTAAGTGGCTTTCTATTTTTAGAAAGCATGATCACATACGTGACCACTACTCACGTTCACGCCTAAGGCGCTCTACTCTCTCGCTTCTCCTCCTCTCTCGTCGCCAACTTGAGTATTCGGCACTTGCACTCTCATGTGGAGAGTGTAGACGAAGAAGAGGAAGTGTTCGGCCAAGCAAGGTGATCTTTCCCTTCCATTCGACAACGACTTCTTGGAACCTTGCTAGCACAAGGAGCACCAAAGAAGAGTAGGCGACACCAATTGTGTGCGTCACCTTTGGAGAAGGAGCACTTGCGCCTTTCCTTCCAAGACACCATCTAAGCGATGGCAATGGTAAGAATCCCTTTCTAATGAAAGTTGAACATGTTACATGCTATGCGATCTTGTTAGAAATCCTAGATTCCGCTAGAGGTTTTTGTTGTGCCTCCTATAGGGTTTCGCCCCCCCTTGTTCTAGGGGACTTTCAGATTCAAGAACAATGAATAAGCTAACTATACGGAAGAGAAGTGTGGAGAAGGAAGTACCTTTTATGCATGTCAAACGGCGGTTGAACAAAAAGAAGGTGTATGGTACATTGATAGTGGTTGTAGTAACCACATAACCGGAAATGAATCTATCTTTTGCAAGCTTGACACGGCGGTTACAACTCAAATCACAATGGGAAATAGTGCCATAGTCAAATCCAAGGGAAGAGGTACAATTGCCATTGATTCAAAGAAAGGAAGAATGTTGATACAAGATGTGTTACTAGTTCTGGAATTGGCTCAAAACTTGCTAAGTGTTGGTCAACTAGTTGAGCATGGACATGCGGTTCACTTTGAAGGCTCAATATTTAAAATATATGACAAGGTTGAGCATAAGAGAGACTTGATGGCGGTTGTGAAAATGGAAAAGAATAGAAACTTTCCTCTCATTCTCAAACCGGCAAGAAATATAGCTTTGAAGGCTAGTGTACAAGACCTATCATGGTTATGGCAAAAAAGACTTGGACATGTGAACTTTGAAAGTTTGAAGATGTTGAGCAAGAAGAATATGGTATATGGCTTACCAACCATTGAAGGCAATGATGATATATGTGAAGCATGTATACTTGGCAAAATACATAGAGAATCATTTCCAAAGGTGAATGCATGGAGAGCAAAGACACCGTTGGAGCTAGTCCACATCGACATATGTGGTCCAATGAAGGCAACCTCTCATGGTGGAAATAGGTACTTTATTACCTTTATTGATGATTATTCAAGAATGTGTTGGGTTTATTTCTTGAGACAAAAATCGGATGCTTTTACCATTTTCAAAAATTTCAAAGCATGGTTGAAAGACAATGTGGCAAATTGATTAAAAAGTTGGGAAGTGATAGAGGTGGTGAATACAACTCTAAGGAGTTTAGTAAGTTTTGTGAAGATATTGGCATTGAAAGACAATTGACGGTTGGTTACACACCGGAACAAAATGGTGTAGCCGAAAGAAAGAATAGGACAATTGTAGAGATGACAAGAACAATGATGAATGATAAAGGCTTACCATTCACTTTTTGGGCCGAGGCAACCTACACGGCGGTTTATTTGCTAAATAGATGTCCAACCAAGATGGTTGAGAATAAGACACCGTTTGAAGCATGGTCCAGAGGAAGAAAGCCATCGGTGAATCACTTGTGCATATTTGGGTCTATTTGCTATGCTCATGTTCCAAAAGAAATGAGACACAAGCTTGAAGAAAAAGGTGAGAAATGTATCTTTGTAGGCTATAGCACCGAATCAAAAGGCTATAGACTATTTAGCTTGAAGAGAAACAAAGTAATTGAAAGTTGGGATGTGATCTTCAATGAAAAAGATAAGCTTGATTGGAAAGGAAAAAGTATAGAAAATGCATTCTTACCAACTCAAGAAGATGCTCAAGGGACATTATTGAATGAAGATACAAATGAGCATGAAGGAGAAGAATACCATCAACAACCTCCCTCAACACATGCCGGATCTTCCTCATCTTCTCCAAGTTCTTCAACACCGGTAAGAATGAGACGGTTAAGTGATATTTATGCTACTTGTAACTTTTGTGTTGTAGAACCGGAAAGCTTTGAACAAGCGGTTATGGAAGAAGTTTGGAGAAATGCAATGGAGGAGGAGATAAAGATGATTGAGAAAAATGAAACTTGAGAATTGGTTAATAAACCAAAAGGAAAAGGTACAATTGGGCTCAAGTGGATTTACAAGACAAAGACAAATCCGGATGGCTCCATACAAAAATTCAAGGCAAGATTGGTGGCAAAAGGATATTCACAAAAACCGAGAGTTGACTACCAAGAGACATTTGCACCAGTAGCAAGACATGAGACAATTAGATTGTTAATTGCATTAGCCGCACACAAAGGTTGGAAATTGCATCAACTTGATGTAAAATCGGCTTTCTTGAATGGGGTGTTGGAAGAGGAAGTATATGTTGAGCAACCAAAAGGCTTTGAAGTTGAAGGCAAAGAAGAAAGAGTGCACAAGTTAAAGAAAGCATTGTATGGGTTGAAACAAGCACCAAGAGCATAGTATGGGCAAATTGATGCTTATTTCACCAACAAAGAATTCAAAAGAAGCCCAAGTGAGCCAACACTCTACATCAAGCATGGTAAGCATGGTATGCTTATAGTTTCTCTTTATGTTGATGACTTAGTCTTTACCGGTGATGATGAAAAATTGATGCATGAGTTCAAAAATGAGATGATGAGTAAATATGAGATGAATGATTTGGGTTTACTTCACTATTTTTTGGGTATTGAAATTGATCAAAGAGAAAATTGTGTGTTTATCTCTCAAAAGAAGTATCCTCAAACTATTCTCTCTAAGTTCAATATGGAGAATTGCAATCCGGTATCAACTCCTTTGTTAGTCAATGAGAAATTAGTAAAAGATGATGGTAGTGGAAAAGTGGATGAAGCACACTATAGAAGCTTGGTTGGAAGTTTATTGTATCTCACTACTACAAGACTCGATATCATGTATGCTTCCGGTTTATTGTCAAGATTTATGCATCAACCAAGCAAAATGCATTTTGGAGTTGCAAAAAGAGTGTTGCGATACATCCAAGGTACTAAAGATTTTGGGCTCTTGTATGAGAAGAATGAGAAAGAAAAGATTGAGTTGATTGGTTTTTGTGATAGTGATTGGGCCGGTAGTATGGATGATTTCAAGAGTACTTCTGGGTATGCATTTGCAATTGGTTCAAGTGTATTTTCTTGGGCATCAAAGAAGCAAGATAGAGTGGCACAATCCTTCGCCGAAGCCGAATATGTAGCGGCAAGTGAAGCTACAAAACAAGTTGTATGGTTAAGAAGAATTCTAGAAGACATGGGTGAGAAATAAGAGAATGCCACAACACTTTTGTGTGACAACAAATCCGCCATTGCCATATCAAAGAATTCAGTTTTTCATAGCCGAACCAAGCATATCAACCTCAAACATCATTACATTAGAGAAGCGGTTGAAGATGGAGAAATTCTTGTGAAGCACATCAATACCAATGATCGAGTTGCGGATATTTTTACTAAAGCATTTCCTTGTATGAAATTTAATTATCTTAGAGATTTGTTAGGAATGAAAAACAATAGCATTAAGGAGGAGTGTTGAATTAATGTATTGTTTTTGGGTTAATGTTGAGTGGGCCATTGTCAAGTGGGCCCACGTTACTTAGCGCTTGGTATTTGAATTAGGCAAGCTGCTGTAATAGAGTTGTGAGTGTGAATGCAAAAAGTGAGAGTGCAGCTCTACAAAACAGAGCAACCGCTCCTTTCTCCTGTTCTCGATTTTTTTCCCTTATTCTTCCAAATGTATGTGATTTAGATTTCTTTAGCCAACAGAGAGGCCCACCTGGGAGATGTTTTGTACCAGACTCTTCTCTTGTCTCTAGTTGTCGCCTCCCCTCTACTCCTTGGCGTGAGGGTCTAGGAGGTGACAACAAATAAAAGTTTTTCGGCAACAAAGGTTGGGACAAGTGGCAGTGCTATCCACTCGTCACCAACACCCATTCTTCTCCTTGGCGTTGGCGCAAGTTGAGAAGGCCAAAGGCGTGGATCTCATCTTCTGGGGCTAGCACCCAGCGCGGAGATTGGAGAGGACTCGAGGAGTCCGTGTGTGCGCGATTGTAGAGGACGGGCCCTTGCGCGTCTTCATCATCGGCCGCTTCTAAAAGTTGCTTGATAAGGTACTGCCCTCTTCACATCCTTTGTATTCTTCATAAGACGGTCCTTATTGTTGAATTAGGAATCTCATTTCGGGCTCGCTTCCGCTGTTTTTGTTTAGCCCGAGGAATCTCAACAGTGGTATCAGAGCCAACTTACGAGATACATCGGTGTATGGGTTTTTTCTAGCATGCGCATGTCATAGAAATTTTTTAAAAATCTTTATGCCATGTTTTATGTGTAGAAGAATAGTAGGTTTGTTATTTCTCGCTCTTATAAAATTCATGATTTTCGGTTTCTACACATGGGGATAGACCCTATGTGTGAGAATTTATTTCTCCTCATATTCATGGGATAGACCCACGATGTGAGACTTGTATCTAGATTTCGGGGCATGGATTGAGTGATAGCCCTTATTCGTACAAGTTAGGGATTGCAAGTGGCATCAATAATCAGGGTATATATGGCCACTTGTAGACTCCTAAGAGAATACGAAAGATCTGAATTTTCGATACGATTGCGGAGATTTAACGAACATGTTTTCTAATAAAAAATTAAAATCTAGTTCTGTAGTTTTTCATTGCATATAGAAGAGCATGTCTTAAGTGTTTTTCCATATGCATTTGATATGATCAAAGTCAAGCCCTATTGCCATGCCTGTGATGTATCAATGTGAGGCCTGCGTGCCGCTTTCAATTTTGTATTTTCAATTCTACATTGTAAATCAAATCAAAGGCCTTGATGACATTTTGTGGCGTTTTCCTCTCTCTCTCCCTTGCGCATCTCTCAAGGTGGCGCAACTCTCACCTAGCCAAACCCTAGGGTGGCTTCTAGGGTTAAACCTAGGGGCGCATCTAAGGGGGTGGCGGCTAGGGTTAGGGTTGGCGCACCTCACCTCCTAAGGTGGCGCATCCCCTTATTTGACCTACCTTGAGTGGCTTCTAGGGTTACCTAGTTGGTTCACTTAAGGGATGATGGATGGATAAGGTGATGATGCAACCTAGTCAAGTAAGGGGGCTAACCTTCATCCTCAACCGAACCCTCATGGCTTCTAGGTCTCCTAGTGGCGCATGCATGGGTTCAAGGGCTGATGATGAAGGAAAAGCAACCTAAGGGGGGCTGATCTTATTCCTTGACTGAACCATGGTGCATCCTAGTTTTCCTAGGTGGCGCATATTGGGTTCATGGGTTGAGAAAGACGATTGGCGCTCCAAGCTTGCAGAGGGGCTAATCTTCTATCATTAGCCAAGAACTTGAAGGTCTTTTGGATGCTTCTTAAGTTCATGGGCTGATGAAGGAAGATTGAGCACCAAGGATGCTTGATGGCACATCCAAGCAAAGGGGGCGCACCTCTAGGTGGAGCACCATGCAAGGGATGATTCGTATCAAGCATTGAGGTGAGATCCTAGCAAAGAGGTGGCACATGGATGTTTGGCCGAACCTTAGGAGGAGCCTAGGGTTTGCGAGCTATCTTCCAGGAAGAGATATGAGTTGGCCGAATCTTAGGAGGAGCCTAGGGTTTGCGAGTTAGCTCATGGAGAAGACTCAGGCTAGCCAAACCTAAAGGGGATCTAGGGTTTTCCTGGATGGTGCCTTAAGGGTTCGCGAGCTGACCCATGGAGCGGAAGACCTAGGTGGTGCACCGTGGGGCCTCGGAGCAGAGCCCTTAGGGCACTCAGGGATGACCTAAGGACTTGTTGGCATGGGCCCATGGCTCATAGCCCTTGGTAGTGCTAGGTGGCTAGGACTAGGTTTAGGAGCTTGTTACCCATGTTTTGGGCTTTGATCACATCATATTTACTGTTTCTGTTCTAGCATGTCTTTACTGCTTTGTTTATTCCACCATAGGATTGTATGCCTATATTGGTAGAATAAGATAAAAAGCCGTGGTGCCGAGACCACAAAAATCCTTGATAAATTATATCAAGTCCCGTTACTTAGCCTTCTAACGCGTAACCCTCGTCAAACTGTCGATCGATGGTGCTGTGCACTATTTCCCACCCTCGTGGGACACACCCATCTATCTTCAGGAGGCGTGTGGTGACAATAATTTCCCCAGTCTGATTAAAACTCTGGACGCGCCTTTCGCAAGGAAATTGTTGGCCCTGGGTATAACGGTCAGGTCAGACTTGACTAGGATTTTTCATATGTGGTGGTTCACATGATGAAATTTCTAGAGGCAGCCTCAAGAGGTTAGGACTTTGTGCTGTATCCAGCCCTCGCTGGACACAAAGTGCCTGAACGGTCTTGAGAAGGGGAATTGCCGAGTAGCAATTGGCCGGCGAGCCTACCTTAGGAAGCATGCATCACCTTGTGCAGTACATCCCATCCTCATGGGACGCAAGGCCGTGTACGAAATGAGGATCCCATCTCACTAAGGAAATCGGGCGACTTCTCGATCGATTTTTGAGGATTATCAATTCGAATAAAATAGTGAGAAACAATCATTTATAAGAGACCAGAATAAATGATTGAAATGTGATACTGATCTGCTCTTATTTGTATTGTAGATGGCTTCTACAAGCAATAACAACAGCGGACTGTCATTCCGTTCCTTCCTTGATAGGGAGAAGTTAACTGGAGTTAACTTCATGGACTGGTACCAGCACTTGAGGATAATCCTCAAGCAGAAGAAGAAGTTGTATGTCTTAGAGCAAGTGCTTCCTCCTCAACCGTCATCCTCAGCCCGCACGGTTGAACGAGAAGCTTTTCGCAAGCATCAGGATGACGCCTTGGATGTTGTTGCCTTATGTTAGCCATGATGTCATCCGAGTTGTAGATGCAGTATGAGGATCAAAATGCATTTCAGATCATCACACATCTAAAGCAACTGTTCGAGTCGCAAGCTAGAACAAAAAGGTTTGAAACATCCAAGGCTGCTTTTCAGTGCAAGACCTGAAGGTGCTCCAGTGGGACCACATGTACTCAAGTTGCTTGGGTACTTATCGCATCTCACTAGACTAGGACACCCGATGGATCAGGATGTGGCTACAGACCTTATCTTGCAGTTGCTGCCTCCGAGTTATAGCTCTTTTATCATTAACTTCAATATGAACAAAATAGCTTGTACTCACGAGGAGCTGCTAAAACTGCTAGAAGCGACCGAGAAGGAAATAGTCAGGTCCAAACCCAAGTCCGTTCTTATAGTCTCCAAAGACAGTAAGAAGCTGAAAAGGGGTAAGGGCAAGTCCAAGGCCAAGGCACTCAAGAAAGGCAGGGTGAGGGAGAACAAGTGCTTCAACTGTGGCCAGGAGGGCCATTGGCACAAAGACTACATGAATCCTCAGAAAGAGATGAAGAGAAGTAACCCTTCGTCTTCAGGCTCAGGTAATTTTATTACCAAATCCTATATTGTCTATTTCCGTACATGGGTATTTTATACCGCATGGTGAGACTGATATTTGCAAAAATATGTAGGAGCTCCAGAGAAATAGGACATGGATGACAGTAAGAAAATCTTGCTGGAGCATTGATGCTGCCGAGCTATTTTTCATTTGTCATTGATAGGATTGTTTTATTTTTGAAAACATGTAATTGACGTTGTATCTATTCCTTTGGAGTATAGTTTTTGGAATAAAAGGAATTTGACATTCTTTTCATTTGCAAATCTCTTGTCATTACATTGTGCAAAATAATGAGGTAATAAACAACTTGAATTTAATAAGTGGTTCAAATTGAATGCCAATCTTCTGACTCAGAGATTTTATCATAAACAAGTGATGCATCCACTGACTTCATGCACATGAATTCTTGGATTCGAACTCCTTCTAGGAGATTGACTATCTTAACCTCTTTCGAGATGTGATAGATGGGCAAAGACTTGTTTGCTGATAAATGTTTTTCACTAAGTGAGGTGAAGTGGAAAGGTCAAAAGATAGGAATTCATGAAATTACCAAAATATTTATGGAACCAGCTTATTAAAATTCATAAGTGATCTTCAGTCTAGGTTGGATGAAGAGTACTTGAGCCACAGGTGACTATCATATTGAGTATGAGGTCTGCTCATAGCTCATAACTCCTGAAGAACACCTTGGAAGGTGGTTTTAGTGGGAGGAATTGAAAGTCAACCATATCTCTGCTGAGGTTATGCTGATAGTTTCTTCGACACTGAACTATTTCATCTTAAATGTATCTCCAGGTAAGGAGATGACATGACTAATTATCAGGATCTATAGATGTGAGACTTTGGGAGTCATATATCTGAATCTAGTGACATAGATTCAAGATCTGATAAGTGTAGGTGGAGTATCCTAAATTGACTTAGGGATACTAATTTCCATAGACCCATAGGAGAACAAGCGATTGGTACTTTTGATGCTAGTTTTCTTGGAAATGTATTTCCTTGAAAATGGCAAGTGGGAGGAAATTGTGACTTGGATTCAGTCCAAGGTCAGCCACCTAGCACAGATGGTCAAAGATGAAATCTAAGCCTCGTATATAGGTTGTGGGGCAACCTAGGTTCAGAAAGTGTGGGAAAAAGGCTGAATCGATTCATGTGTGTCAGTGTTATGGGTAACTCCTAATGTGGACAAAGAATCTTCACCTTATAGTACCTAAATTCAGTGGGAGCTTGATGACATCTCTGGTCTTGTATGTTGGGGACATACAGATCATCAAAGACGATATCCTGATCCTTCACTTGGTGAAGAGATGATTGGAAAATGTCTTGTGATGAATGACTTAATGGACATCACCTATGGGGTAGGTGTGTGAGTTTTTGGATAAGCCCAAGAAACTCCAAGTGCCAAGTCAGATAACATACATCGATGATGGTATGTTATAGACCAGATGTGGTTTGTGCCGAGAGCATAACCAATTGATGCTAGGTCCAATCCAGGTGCATGGCATTGGATAAGGAATGAAGAACACACTTAGGTTCTATATAGAACTAAGGGGTGGTTTTTGGTCAGTAATGACAGGAGAAGCTCAGTGGATTCACTTGGCAGCTTGTTCCAGTCAAACTAGTGACAGTCTAGCTATTCCTGTAGTGGTGCTAGAAGCTTTGGGAGCTTCAGAGCAGACTACTTGAAAGCAGAGTATGCAAATGCTTTTGGGAAGTAGTGGGAGTTCTTTGTTGAACTTCGCAGGCAAACTCAGATGCTTATACCTTGTCTTGGGGACAGAGGTACTTAAGATATAGTAGATATGAACACTAATACAATCATGGTAGGCCCATAGACCGATGCTCTAGTGTAGCAAAAGTGTGGCGGGTCGTGCTTAGGACATGGTGTTGAGATTGCTCAATGCAGGGTCCTAGTGCAAGTGGGAGATTGTTAGTGTTTATGCCCTAGGACCTCAGGATGGTCCATGGGATATGTGCATCACATCTAGTTGATAGATAAGTTATCCTGGCATTGTCGTTGTTATGCATATTTGTACATCTGCGTATATGTACATTTGCATATACAATGTTCCCTAAGAGATAGATTTTATCTAGTCTTTGTGCTTATCCCTGGTCAAGAATCATGGTGGATATGGGACAGCTATGATTCGCTTGAGACTAGTATATGCGCTGGTTGAGCACGGGTTGCTAACGCAGACATATGGGTATATCAAGGGAGATATACTGGATCGACTCGCCGTGAGGATTCATCTCAGTGTCACGAGATGAATATCACAGTGACAGAGTTGCGCTTGTCCTAGACTTGAGGACATTGGTATCTCTATATAGTGATTGATGTACTTTGATGCAACCTAACGCTTCACCGTAAAAGGGAAGTCATAATGGTTGTCATTAGGTATGTCATAAGACGTATGAGAGGTTCAATGTGCCAATAGAGGATTTGCCCCTTCCTTATGGGGAAGATTGATTGACAATGGCGCCCCTATATGGATGACTAAAAGTGTATGACCATACCCAAGTGAGAACCTGATTTAGTTATGCCATATTATTGGGATTAACAAGTGTGACACACTTGCCCAATCTGGACATCAGTTGGCAAAAGGACAAAGCTACACTTGTACTTTGTCGCAGTTTTAGGGGATGTCGATGATGACACCATCCTGATTACTTGGGTAGCAATGATGTACTGCTATGTGCCACTCATTGCTTGTGATGATTTAGTCATCATTGCCAACATCTGAAGAACCTACAGGGTCGCAAACCTTGACACTCAAGTTCTCATACTGATCATTTAGCCTCTGATCGAATCATTGTGTGATTCGGATCTTTTTGTGGAACTGATGCATTGAGACTTTTATAGAGGAGATGATATTTTATTTTAGTTCATTGTTGACCACTAGTTGACTCTAGTGGACCACGTTTGACCTCTGTTGACATGTGTTGTCAAAATGAGTCAAACAAGGGTCTAGGTGCAAGTTTGGGCTTGGCACTTTAGTCACATGAATAAAATAAAATTATTAATTGGCAAGAAAATTTTTCTCTTCGCTAATTAATAAGTTTGGGTGCAATTTACAATTAATTGCGTTTGCGGGGATTCGAACCCATGACACTTAATTGTGAATAGACGCCTATGTTCATTATCCCACATGGGAAAGATCTCCAGTGTGCGTCTGGCTCTGCTATTATAAATAGAGAGGCCCACCTGGGAGATGTTTTGTACCAGACTCTTCTCTTGTCTCTAGTTGTTGCCTCCCCTCTGCTCCTTGGCGTGAGGGTTTAGAAGGTGACAACAAATAAAAGTTTTTCGGCATCAAAGGTTGGGACAAGTGGCAGTGCTACCAACTCCTTGTCGCCAACACCCATTCTTCTCCTTGGCGTTGGCGCAAGTTGAGAAGGCTACAGGTGTGGATCTCATCTTCCGGGGCTAGCACCCAGCGTGGAGATTGGAGAGGACTCGAGGAGTCTGTGTGTGCATGATTGCAGAGGACGGGCCCTTGCGCGTCTTCATCATCGGCCGCTCCTAAAAGTTACTTGATAAGGTACTGCCCTCTTCACATCCTTTGTATTCTTTGTAAGACGGACCTTATTGTTGAATTAGGAATCTCGTTTCGAGCTCGCTTCCGCTGTTTTCGTTTAGCCCGGGGATTCCCAACAGTCTCGTCACGGCCTAGCTGTGCATCTCGTCACGGCCGTGATCGGTGTTGCCGAATTTCACCGAGCCCATCACTGCCTGCCTATGATGGCGCGTATGGGTGTGCTTACTTCCTGGATTTCTTGTCGAGGCCGTCATAATGGGCTTCACGGCCTGCCCGTGTTCAATGCATAAAAATTTTGGGTTGAAGAACTTTGGTGTGTATCGATAATGGGCTAATGACTCCCACAAAATGATCTGGTGGTTGAGAGGTGCATTGAGATCACTGTATTTCCACTTTGTTGGGCTCCCTTGGATCCTCCTTGGATGGATGAACATGGTAGGGAGGGTTGTGCATGTCGAAACGGGGGTGTCGGGGCAGAATAGAGTCTTTAGGAGTGATCACGGCCTGGCCGTGATGCTATTCACGGCCATGATCAGTTATGTTGGAGCATGCCAAAGTGATCACGGCCTAGCCATGATTCTCTTCACAACCGTGATTGGGTGTTCCAGAATCCGTCGAAGTGTTCACGGCCTGGCCATGATGGGATGCACGGCTGTGACTACGTTCGCATCTGGAATCACTAGTTTTTTTATATTTCCGCCGATGTGATCACGGCCTGCCTGTGATCGTCTTCACGGCCGTGACCAAGCGCGCTAGATTTCACCGAGCTCGTCATGGCCTGCCCGTGATGGGACTCACAGCTATGCTTACAACCTACAAACTTCACCTAGGCCATCACTCCCATGACGGGCTTCATGGCCTGTGTTGGGGTATGCCCTTAAGGCTAATGTTTGAGGCCTTGGGATTGTATCAGTATCATGTAATAAACTTTTATGTTTATAAAGGCATGGTTGTTATTCAGTTTGTTATATTGTCTGCTGCAATAATTGTACTTCTGAATAATGTCTTAAAGCTGTTCAGCTGGGCTGACATGCTATAAAGTCCTTAGTCGATATATCTTGGTGAACATGAGACAGCCTTGATATGGTTAAGACTAATATGTGTTCTAATCTTATAGGATGCTTCGAGCATGGAATAAGATGTAGACTCATGGGTACATTGGATGTACTGGACTGACCCTACTAGGATGTTCAATTGTTTGTCACAATGTGAATAATCCTTGATTTCAACAAGTGGCACATTTCCTCTGACTTGAGATCACTTGTGTTTCCTAAATGATGATTGTCATTGCTTTGAGGTAGTTCAATATCATTTGAAACATAATGATTATAGACTATCTTGGATAATGAGCTTGAATCAGGTTAGGGCACTAGTGATAGACATAGGATTGCCGTCTCCTTGTTTAAGGAGTGTGATGTTCTAAAGGGGCCCCCCTGAATGAGATGATTGAGAATAGTGTATGGCCATACCCAGATGACTATGTTCATCTGATCTAATCATGCTTATCATATTGGAGCTACAAGCTTGACACGCTTGTCCAATAAGAACATCCAGTGGCAAAGGAAAGATGCATGCCTTGTGAGTTGGATTCACACTTGTGCTGTGGTTTGGGTGTAGTCTTGGAAGACTCTTTTCTTTATATCGGGAGACAGTGATGTGTTGCTAGATACCCCTCACTGATCGTGATAACGTGAGTTATCGTTACCGACATTTAAAGGAAACCCTCAGGGTCGCACAATTTGATGATATGGCTTACTTAAGTCAGATCGTGTGGACTGAATTGTTTGGGTTCAGTTTAAAGGGAATTAATCTCTGATTGTAAGTGAGATCTGGTCTGATCATGTTTGATTGATTAGGGCTTGAGATCGGTAAGCTTCGATCGAGAGATTGGATGCTAGATCGGTGAGATCAGGAGCATCAAGAGATCGACGGTCAGATCAAGAGCCTTAGGGTTTAATGTGATCTGGACTAATGGCTTGGGTCGATTGGTCTATGAACCAGACCAAATTGAACCAGCTCATTGAGTGAGCGTGTGGTTCAAATTGAGAGGAGTTTGCGCATGGGGTAAACTCATGATCGCAAGTGAGTGAGTGGCTTTCTATTTTTAGAAAGCATGATCACATACGTGACCACTACTCACGTTCACGCCTAAGGCGCCCTCATCTCTCGTTTCTCCTCACTCTCGTCGCCAACTTGGGCATTCAGCACTCGCACTCTCGTGTGGAGAAGAAGTTGATGAAAAAGAGAAGGAAGAGTTCGGCCAAAGAAAAGTGATCTTTCCCTTCCATTCGACAACGGCTTCTTGGAACCTTGCTAGCACAAGGAGCACCAAGGAAGAGTAGGCGACACCAATTGTGTGCGTCACCTTTGGAGAAGGAGCACTTGCGCCTTTCCTTTCAAGACACCATCTAAGCGATGGCAATGGTGAGAATCATTTTAAGTTGAACATATTATATGCATAGATCCTTGAAACCCCTTCCGCTGCATCAAAAATGTCATATGCGCCTCCTATAGGGTTTCGCCCCCTTATCTTTAGGGGACCTTTCAATTGGTATCAGAGCCAAGTTACATGCATATTTATATGTTTGCTTTCTTTGTGTGATCCTATGCATTGATCTATATGCTACATGCGCATGTTATGATAGGCGAAATTTACATGCTGGTTAGAGCTATTTTTATTTCTCCTAGGCGCATGTTTTCATGTTGGCGCATATGTTTGTTTTTCTCAAACTTCTTATGAAATGCGCGACTCATTATAGATCTAATGCCCTGCATTAAACCCTTAGACGGGTTATTAGGGTTGAAGTCATCCCCTAGGTTAGATCCAGACAGTCTGATCAGACCATCTGACAGCCTTGATGGGTCGACCAGATAGCATCTGTGCGCAAGCACAAGATGGCTATAGGTCGACTGCAGACAGGCGTGTAGCGATGTCTGATTGAGACAACCTATGAACGCACATGAGTTAGGCCCGGGGTCACACCCGCTTGCCAGACCTCATTGTGGTCGTTCAGCCCTTGGCGCATACATGGTTGACCTTTGGTCGACTCAAGTCAGTTAGGACTTGGTGCATGCAAGGGCAGTGGATCTGACTAGGTTGGATGAGTGGATCCCTAGTAATGGACCGTTGTAAGGTTGTAAGGCTAATAAGGAAATTAAAATTGATACCTATGGGGTGTTTTCAAAAATTTAATTTTCTTGATTGGATCACATGTTGGTTGATGCCTATGCTTGTTTATTTATTCTTATGTGGGGTGCCCATGTTAAATGTGTGCTGTGCTGGGGCCTACGTGCCTGGACTTTAAAGTTGTAAATTAATTATTGTGATCTGCGCATCACATTGCATTTAATTTATAAAATGTAATTGACCTGCAAGTCAACCTTGTCTAGATAGATTAATTTGTAAATTAATCAGACAAGAGCACAGAGCACACTTGGCAGAGGCGCATGCAGCAGAGGCTTGACCAAGTGGGAGGTCTAGGGTTCGACCCTAGGACCAGGCGCATTTACCTGGTGGGCGCACCTGAGCTGCAGATGGCGCTTGGGCCCTGGTTTGGGCCAGATGAGCAGCAAAAGCCCCATGAAGAAAAGCAAGTGAAGACTTAAATTCTTAAGGTCTTACTAGGGCTATGGGCTTTTACCACATAAGATTCATGCTTTCTTTTATTGTTCAATAAGTAGAACAGCATGATTTATTTATCTTCTGCTATCACCATAGGAATTGCATGATAGTGAAGAAGATAAAAGACCGTTAAAATCCAACGCTAAAATATCAAGCTCGTATGCCTTCTGACGCGAAACCTCACTGTTCTGATTATCGTTGGAGCCGTGTTGTACCCACTCAGTGGGCACGTCCATCTATCTTCAGACGGTGCGGGATTACACCTGCGTGTTACAGAGAAGGGATTTATCGCTTCTCGTTGCTCAGCATAGCACGTGGTGGTCCAGGGAGTAGGTCGGGTCAGCTTGACCATGTAGGCTACATATGTGGCGCATATGGTAGCGCATGGAGGCAGCCATCTGTGGGGTCAGAGATTGTGTTGTACCAACTCAGTTGGCACAGTCTGCTGGATTGCCCAGATGAAGGGGAATCGCACGGGTTGGCGATTGGCAGGCAGCCTACCAGAAATTAGTGCTTGTACTCTCTGTGCATCTTATCTCGCCTGAGCGGGACGCGGAGACCAAGTATGAAATCTGGATCCCATCTCACTAAAAGAGTTTTACTCTTTCGGGCTGTTTTGCTGGATTTTTCAGCCAGATAAAATAGTGAGAAAAAGAATCTTTCTTAAGTCCTGATTGATTCTTAACATTGATACTGACCTTGCTGTTCTTGCATTGTTGTAGATACCTGCAGCAACGAACACCATGAACTTCAATGTGCGATCCCTACTGGAAAGAGTGAAGTTTGCTAGGCCGAACTTCTCAGACTGGTTCGGACACCTTAAGATTGTTCTTAAGGCAGAGAGGAAACTGTATGTCCTCGAGACGGCGATACCGCCTCAGCCCGCTCCGAACGCCGCAAGGGCGGTTCGGGAAGCCTATGAAAAGCACGTCAATGATAGCATTGATGTCGCTTGCCTGATGCTAGCGTCTATGACGCCACCGCTGCAGCGTCAGCATGAGGATATGTCTGCTATAGACATGATAGCAAACCTCAAGATGCTGTATGCTGCACAGGTGAGGACAGAACGCTATAATTTGACAAAGCTATTCTTTCAGAGCAAACTGGCTGAAGGGAGCCCAGTAGGAGCTCACGTGCTCAAGATGATTGGGCACAAGGAGGCTCTGGAAAAACTGGGGCATACCATCAACCAGGAGCTTGCTGTAGACATTATTCTGCAGTCTCTTCCGCCTTCTTTCGATGCGTTCATTATTAACTTTAATATGAACAAAATCGATTGTACTCCGGCAGAGCTGCTGAATATGCTCTTGACTACTGAGGAAACTCTGAAGGGTAAGCCTTCAACCTCTGTCTTGATGGTTCCTTCGAGGAACAAGAAGAAGGGGAAGAAGGGCTAGACCCCTGTCAAGAGTTACAGCAAGGCTCTGAAGCAGAAGGTTAAGCGGTCCAAGGAATACAGGTGTTTCCACTGTGGCTAGCTGGGTCACTGGAAAAAGGACTGTAAAGCGCTCCAAGGAGATAAGAGGGGAAGCATAGCTTCTGGCTCAGGTATTTACGTGACTGAAGTCATGGTTTCATCTTCTTCTATATCATGGGTGTTGGACACTGCATGTGGAGTTCACATTTGTTCAAATGTGCAGGAACTCAAGAGAAGAAGGTAGGTGGGACAGCATGAGGTGGACCTACGAGTTGGAAACGGGGCACGGGTTGCTGCTGTTGCTGTAGGAGACTATTTCATCTCTTTGCCATCTGGAATTGTATTAGAATTAAACAGTTGTTACTTTGTTCCCAGTATTACTAAGAATATTATCTCCATTCCTGCTCTTGTCAGGAAGGGATTTTCCTTTGAATGCAATATTTCAAAGTGTGTTTTATCTTTAGATAATATTGTTTATGCAACTGGTTCAATTAACAATGGATTATACATGTTGGACATCGAAAATTCTATACAAAATGTTGATATTAAGAAAGCCAAGAATGCTGATGACAGCACCTTGCTATGGCATAGTCGTTTAGGCCATATTAACAAGAAGCGCATTAAGCGGTTGCATGATCATGGACTGCTGGGATCATTCTCCTATGAGGAGATTGATACATGCAAGGCTTGTTTAATGGGTAAAATGACGAAGTCACCTTTTTCTAACAAAGGTCAAAGGGCTTCAGGTTTACTTGACCTTATACACAGTGATGTGTGTGGGCCATTTAGTAAACATGCCAGAGGTGGCTATCAGTACTTCATTACCTTTACTGATGATTTCAGTAGGTATGGGTATGTCTATCTAATGAGACATAAAAGTGAATCTTTTGACAAGTTCAAAGAGTTCAAGAATGAAGTACAAAATCAGCTAGGCCGAAATATCAAGGCACTTCGTTCTGATCGAGGTGGAGAATACCTAAGTCGAGAATTTACTGACTATCTGAAGGAGTGTGGGATTATCTCACAGCTCACTCCGCCAGGAACACCGCAATGGAATGGTGTGTCCGAAAGGAGAAATAGAACGTTACTTGATATGGTTCGTTCTATGATGAGTCAGGCTACTCTACCTTACTCCTTTTGGGGTTTTGCACTGGAAACAGCTGCAAAGGTTCTAAACCGAGTGCCATCCAAGGCAGTTTCAAAGACGCCATATGAGTTATGGTATGGGAAACAGCCGAGCTTGACATTTATCAGGATCTGGGGCTGCGAGGCTTATGTCAAAAAGCTCGCCTCTGGGAAACTAGAGAGCAGATCTGAGAAATGTATCTTTGTCGGTTACCCTAAGGAAACTAAGGGTTATTATTTCTACGATCCCAAAGAGAACAAGATATTTGTTGCTCGGACGGCCATATTTCTTGAGAAGGAGTTTCTTCTGCAAGAGGCCAGTGGGAGAGAAATAAAGCTGGATGAGAATCCAGAAGAAGGACAAAGTAGTCAAGCACAGTTGGATGAGCCTGAGCTGGTAGAACAGGTTATTGAACAACCTAAGGCTCAGATATCACGGGAACCGCGAAGATCGGGAAGGATCCGTCGACAGCCTGAGCGCTATGACGGAGTCTACATCATTGATAATGATGAACCCCTCACTTATGCGGATGCGGTCAGTGGACCGGAGTCAGCGAGATGGCTTGAAGCTATGCGAGCCGAGATGGACTCCATGTCAGATAACCAAGTCTGGGATTTGGTTGATCCGCCTCCGGGAGTTATCCCTATAGGCTGTAAATGGATCTTCAAGAAGAAGATTGACATGGATGGTAACGTAGTTACCTATAAAGGCAGGCTAGTTGCGAAAGGTTTCAAACAAATCTACGGGATAGATTATGATGAAACTTTCTCACCTGTAGCTATGTTTAAGTCTATTCGGATTCTTTTCGCGATAGCAGCATATTATGATTATGAGATTTGGCAAATGGATGTGAAGACGGCTTTCCTGAATGGAAATCTGGATGAGGATGTGTATATGACACAACCAGAAGGTTTCACTAATCCATCAGATCGTCATAAGATATGCAAGTTAAAGAAGTCTATTTATGGACTTAAACAAGCATCGAGAAGCTGGAATATTCGTTTTGATGAATCAATCTCTGAGTTTGGTTTCATCAAGAACGGGGATGACCCGTGTGTATATAAGAGGTTTAGTGGGAGCGTGATTACTTTCCTAGTCCTCTACGTCGATGATATCTTGATCATTGGAAATGACATTCCTGAAATGCATGCCGTTAAGGCATGGTTAAGGAAATGTTTCCAGATGAAAGATTTAGGAGAAGCAGCCTATGTATTAGGTGTGAAGATCTACAGGGATAGATCTAAGAGGCTTCTCGGGCTGTGCCAGAGTACTTACATCGATAAAGTCCTGGAGAGATTTCATTTAGAGAATTCTAAAAGAGGATATCTTCCAGTCAGACATGGTCTGAATCTTTCGAAGAGTCAGTGTCCACAAACACAGACTGAGAAAGATGAAATGGACAATACGCCTTATGCTTCGGCTATTGGATCCATTATGTATGCGATGTTGTGTACTCGCCCAGACGTTGCTTACGGGTTGAGCGTGACCAGTCGGTTCCAAAGTAATCCAGGTATGGCGCACTGGATTGCAGTCAAGAACATTTTAAAATATCTGCGGAGGACCAAAGATATGTTCTTGATATATGGTGGTCAGGAAGAACTCAGTATTGAAGGATATACTGATGCTTCGTTCCAGTCAGACCAGGATGATTTCCGATCGCAATCAGGCTATGTTTTTAGCTTGAATGGAGGAGCAGTGGTGTGGAAGAGTTTCAAACAGTCAACTGTTGCTGATTCCACAACAGAAGCCGAGTATGTTGCAGCCTCGGAAGCATCCAAGGAGGCAGTGTGGATTCGTAAGTTCGTGAGAGAACTTGGTGTTGTTCCTTCGAGTGCAGATCCTTTGGTTATCTTCTGTGATAACACTGGAGCAATCGCACAAGCAAAGGAACCACGGTCGCACCAGAAGTCCAAGCACATACAGAGATGGTTTCACTTGATCAGGGAGATCATAGATCGTGGCGAGATCAAAGTTTGCAAGGTTCATACAGATGACAATCTGGCAGACCCGCTTACTAAGCCTCTGGCGCAGTAGAAGCATGAGAAGCACTGTAATAATATGGGTTTGAGATTTCTCAACCATTAGATTAAGTGCACGTGGGAGATTGTTGGGGTATGCCCTTAAGGCTAATGTTTGAGGCCTTGGGATTGTATCAGTATCATGTAATAAACTTTTATGTTTATAAAGGCATGGTTGTTATTCAGTTTGTTATATTGTCTGCTGCAATAATTGTACTTCTGAATAATGTCTCAAAGCTGTTCAGCTGGGCTGACATGCTATAAAGTCCTTAGTCGATATATCTTGGTGAACATGAGACAGCCTTGATATGGTTAAGACTAATATGTGTTCTAATCTTATAGGATGCTTCGAGCATGGAATAAGATGTAGACTCATGGGTACATTGGATGTACTGGACTGACCCTACTAGGAGGTTCAATTGTTTGTCACAATGTGAATAATCCTTGATTGCAACAAGTGGCACATTTCCTCTGACTTGAGATCACTTGTGTTTCCTAAATGATGATTGTCATTGTTTTGAGGTAGTTCAATATCATTTGAAACATAATGATTATCGACTATCTTGGATAATGAGCTTGAATCAGGTTAGGGCACTAGTGATAGACATAGGATTGCCGTCTCCTTGTTTAAGGAGTGTGATGTTCTAAAGGGGCCCCCCTGAATGAGATGATTGAGAATAGTGTATGGCCATACCCAGATGACTATGTTCATCTGATCTAATCATGCTTATCATATTGGAGCTACAAGCTTGACACGCTTGTCCAATAAGAACATCCAGTGGCAAAGGAAAGATGCATGCCTTGTGAGTTGGATTCACACTTGTGCTGTGGTTTGGGTGTAGTCTTGGAAGACTCTTTTCTTTATATCGGGAGACAGTGATGTGTTGCTAGATACCCCTCACTGATCGTGATAATGTGAGTTATCGTTACCGACATTTAAAGGAAACCCTCAGGGTCGCACAATTTGATGATATGGCTTACTTAAGTCAAATCGTGTGGACTGAATTGTTTGGGTTCAGTTTAAAGGGAATTAATCTCTGATTGTAAGTGAGATCTGGTCTGATCATGTTTGATTGATTAGGGCTTGAGATCGGTAAGCTTCGATCGAGAGATTGGATGCTAGATCGGTGAGATCAGGAGCATCAAGAGATCGACGGTCAGATCAAGAGCCTTAGGGTTTAATGTGATCTGGACTAATGGCTTGGGTCGATTGGTCTATGAACCAGACCAAATTGAACCAGCTCATTGAGTGAGCGTGTGGTTCAAATTGAGAGGAGTTTGCGCATGGGGTAAACTCATGATCGCAAGTGACTGAGTGGCTTTCTATTTTTAGAAAGCATGATCACATACGTGACCACTACTCACGTTCACGCCTAAGGCACCCTCATCTCTCGTTTCTCCTCACTCTCGTCGCCAACTTGGGCATTCAGCACTCGCACTCTCATGTGGAGAAGAAGTTGACGAAAAAGAGAAGGAAGAGTTCGGCCAAAGAAAAGTGATCTTTCCCTTCCATTCGACAACGGCTTCTTGGAACCTTGCTAGCACAAGGAGCACCAAGGAAGAGTAGGCGACACCAATTGTGTGCGTCACCTTTGGAGAAGGAGCACTTGCGCCTTTCCTTTCAAGACACCATCTAAGCGATGGCAATGGTGAGAATCGTTTTAAGTTGAACATATTATATGCATAGATCCTTGAAACCCCTTCCGCTGCATCAAAAATGTCATATGCGCCTCCTATAGGGTTTCGCCCCCTTATCTTTAGGGGACCTTTCAGCCTGCCCGTGTTCAGTGCGCAGAAAAGTTTGGGGGCTGTTCTCTCATCCAATTCGTCCCCTTCTTCAGTGCTAGCTTCTCTGCATCATCCCCTTGCAGAGATCTCAGCCCTACACTAGAGTGGCCCACAACTGATTAGGATCGCATTGCAGAAGTTGGCCCAGCACTATACAAGTACTCACACCCACGTGCGCGAAGGGTTCAGCGTAAATGCTGCCCCTCGGACACAAATACAGATATCTCAACTCATGTGTCAAAGTGCTGGAGACTCTTCGACCACTTGGCACTCACAGAAAGTCTACGCCCTGCGCTTCTCTCTCTACACAGTTAAGATAGGCACCGGCGCGGCCTTAAGTAATTACAAGGAGACGGTGTTGAACTCCTTCAAGGGTGCCGGCACATATGTCTTTGACTTTGCAGCGAGCGAGACACTCAAACACCTTCGAGGGTGTCAAAATAGCACAAAGAGCCATCTAGACGAAATGCCACACAAAGTCGGGACGGTGGGTAAAATCCCTATCCACTACTACATAGTAAAGCTGTTCTACTACCACTAAACACGATAGATCCGAGGAGGGTTTATCCTTGTAGTGTGCCACTACTCCTCGAGCTGAGCCCACCGAGATCCTCTGGAAAGCTGCATCAAAAAGTCCAGTCAGAATCGAAGCGTGTCACGTGGATGAACACACGTGAGCACCCCTTTTCCTTCCTTTTCCCTCTTGCTACTTGACGTCCCGAACAGGCGACTCATGGCCGAGAGCAGGGGAAGTTCCCCATTCTAGCACCATCACCGGATGGCCACCAAGGTCATATTAGAGGGCTGGGACTCAGTCGCTGACGAACAAAGAACTCACTGCTGCCAATGAAAATCGAAACCCAGTCTAACCACTACTCGCATGGAATCGGGGATCAAAAAATCCGATCCCACTCCCTCGTCTAGCTGCCGGCGCCAGAGGAGAGAGTCTCCTCCTTACCTTAGGGCACCAAAACATGATCTGGAAGCCTCGCACCAACAAGTCCATGGCCAAAACCTCATCATTGACAGAAGAAGCAAAGCTCTATTTTCAGATCTTGAATTTCACCGTCACCAAGCCTGCCCGTGCTCTCAGATTGCTTGATAGGCAGTCTCCCCTTGACGAGGATGGATCCACGCGAGCATCGATCTCTGCCATCTAATGGCCAGAGATCACGCATCCACCAGGGTGAGAATGAATCTCAACCCTAGGCTCGTCCTTGTTGGATTCAATGTGGATACCATGCCCAATCCCCGCTACCTTCACCGCCTCGCCAGCACGAACCACAGGTGAACTTCCAAATCCAACACGCCTCCTCCATTTGGCCGGATCAATAGTGGCAGTGAGTGCACGCGGCGCTAGGAAGCTGAACAAGGGAAATTTTCCCCTTTCGACTGAACCGGTTTAGTTTAGCCTAAACCAAGTTGGTTCAGGGTCGATTAAGCCATAGATTGGCTTGATTTTGGCCTACGATCAACCCTCTTCATTGCGCTCACTCGCATGCTCGCGCGAGAGGGTCTAGGGTCCATGGGTCGAATCTGACACCCACATCCACGCATGAACCCACACTCTGTGGTTCTACTCGACCCTCGCCCTATGGACTGGTGTCAACCTCAATGATGACTCAAAAATTCATATTATTTTATATTAATTGTTTAGTCTTTTTGAGTCATATTTATGCTCTTTTGCTTGTTTTTAAGCTTTATTTATCAAATAGTTCAGAATCTACATCTTTTTTGGTTTTTTGATCAATTTCAAGTAAAAAGGTCTTTATTTCGATGGATTCTAAATGATTTGAATGCATGGACGACATCTAATCATCAAGAGGGAATTACCAGCCAATTTTTAAGACATTCCAAGCTTAAAGTGAAATTACGGTAGTGTCGTAATTATTATTACGGCTGTGGTTTTACTGGGACCTACAGAATAAACCACGACACCACTATGATTTATTTTCTCTACCGTGATTTCTGAAGATTTTTGCACAGAGAAGATTACGGCACTACCATAAATATTTTTATGGCCATAATTTTATTCAGAGAGAAATTGAAGCAATCATGGCACTACCGTAAATTTTATCATTGGTCGTAATTATTCTAGAAAAGTAAATAGAGTAAATCATGGTACTGTCATGATTATTATTATGGGCCATAATTGTTCCAATATTTTGCACAAAGAAGATTACGGCAGTGCCGTAATTTATTCCATGGCCGTAATTATGATTTAACAGCCGACTTTGCCTGAGTTTTTCGTGAGTTACTATAGCTGGATTTTGTGAAGCCAATTTCGGGAGATTTATGACACAATTTCAAAATCGGAAAGAAGGAGAATGATCTATATAAGGAGGAGAAGATTTCAAGATAAATATCCCTAATCTTGATCAACGACAGAAAGCGAAATTAGAGAGATCGCCGCCGCCTTAGGGTACTTTGCCAAAAGACGTATGAACATCTTAGAGGGTGAAATTTTTTGGGAAGCTATGCTTGAGGAAAGAGAAGACATACAAAAAGTTTCACAATGAAAGGAGTTCGATCGTCGAAGGAATCAACAAAAACGTGGGCTCGGCTACTGTTCACTGTGTTCCTTCACAGAAAATTACAGGTGGTGATTTATTTCACACCCCTATTATAGTAACTCTATCTTTCTCTCTTTTTTTGAATTCTAATTTTTCTGAAATGACATATTATTGTAAAACTCTTACCATGATAGCGTAAAAACCTTTTTGGGACAGGGGGAGTAATCCTCTCAATTTCTGTGATGATTAGATAATGTCTATCTTGTCAGTTGTTCTTTGATATGATAATTTTACTTAAGAGATAATTGTCTTTAATCTTTTCTAGATTTAGAATATTAGCATGTTTATAACATGTACTGAGAGGTGACTTACAAAACTCAGAACCCTTAAATTATGTTTTAGGAACTTATGCTATGAGAATAGGTTTGTTCTAAATTCCTGATTTTTTATGCATAAATTCTTGTTGATAATTTGATCTAGGAAGTTTTATTGAGTTAGACATGAAAATATGGACCGAGAGGTGATTTGGAATCTTGAAAACCCTTAAGTAAAACCTGTGAAATTAAGATATTAGAATATTTAATTTTACTTGAGATGTTGACACTGAGAGTTAAGCCACGAAAGTGATTTTTAACTTTTTTTATCTGATTTACTTATTTTTAACATTGAATAGCAAGTTACGAAAGTGAAGGTTATTTGGTGTAAATTGTTCGTCCGAGAGGAGGCAATTTCTTTATAAGTTAATTTCATCTTTATCATAACAAGAATAGCTGACAAACATTATTTATGTCTAGTCATCGAAATTAGGAAGGATGAAACCCTAGTCCCAATTTTCCCTCTCTAATAATCTGTAACAGTTTCTGATCATTGCTTCTGACTGATTCCATCGACTATTGACCGTTTAGCTAGTGAGAACATAATTATTTGGTACTTAACATGTAGGTCCCTGTGGGTTCGATATCTTTTATTACTTCGAGTATCTGTGCACTTGCGGACATAACAAATTTTTAGCGCCATTACTGGGGACCTTAGTTTTGTTAATATCAAAATAATTGATAGTATTGCTAGACGAAGCCTTGTTTTTAGCTTTGTTTTCTGTTTTTGCTAGTTTTGAATTTTCATAATCTGTGATTTTTGAAATTGAAACATTATTTTGTTTTCTCCTATTTTCTGCAATTCTGAGTTTATTTGATTATTTTACTTGTTTATGCGTAGGACCCTTAGGTCAGGACCACTAGTTCCATTAGATTCTAAAATTAATAAAACTCTTAGATTACGTAGGAAACTCAGGTTTGAAGAGAAGAAGGAAGAAGAATTGATCATAGCTGAAAGAAGATTACTTAGGGATTATGCAGCACTGAATCCACAAGGGATACACTCTAACATAGCCAGGCCGGCGATAGATGCTAACAACTTTGAAATCAAATTGGCCTTGCTATCAATGATACAACAAAATCAGTTTGGAGGATCACCACTTGAGGATCCTAATCAGCATATGTCTTTTTTTCTTGAATATTGTGACACCATTAAGATTAATGGTGTATCTAGTGATGCTTTGAGACTGAGATTATTTCCTTTCTCTCTCAGGGATAGAGCACGCGCTTGGCTATAGTCTCACCCAACTGGAACATTCACCACATGGGATCAAGTTTCAAATGCTTTCTTGGTAAAGTACTTCCCACCAAGTAAAACGATCCAGTTGAGAAATCAGATCACCAGTTTTGCACAGAGGGATGGAGAGTCACTGAGTGAAGCATGGGAGCATTTTAATGAATTACAATGGAAGTGCCCTCACCATGGCTTGAAACAATTGGTTTTGATTCGTACTTTCTATAATGGTTTACTTTATAGTACTCGCCTCACTGTTGATGATGCTGCAGGGGGAGCTCTTATGAATAAAACCATTGATGATGCTTTCACTTTGATTGAGGAGATGTCTCTGAACCATAACCAGTGGACCACTGAAAGAGGAGTGCTATATCATCCTCCACATGGTAAGAATTAAAGTGATTCTTGGCGTGCTTTGGCAGAGAAGGTAAATTCTTCAGCTAGTAAATTTGTTTCGTTTCATATGTAAACTGCTATGGTTTCATCGTCTGTCACCTATGATATATGTGGAAATCAAGGGCATTATTCTGAAGAGTGTAGAGTTATTGTTGAACATGGTGTAGAACAAATGAATGCTATAGGGGGTTACAATCAAGGTAGAAATAATGACCCTTACTCTAGTACATACAACCCTGGATGGAGGAATCATCTAAATTTGTCTTAGAAGAGTAACAATAATGCAGGGAGACAGGTTGAGAATAGAGGATACCAACAGAGGCAACAAAATCAAAATCAGCCCCAGAGCTCTAATTTGGAATCTATACTTGAAAAACTCAATAGGGATTTTGGAGATTTTAGAGGGGAGATTAAACACCTTACTTATGAGGTAGAAGCTTTAAAAGCACACAATAAGATTTTAGAAACCCAAATAGCACAACAAGCTATTACATCTTATAGACCCCTAGGGAAATTGCCTGCTAAACCTAAACTAAACCCTAGGGAACATTGTAATGCTATAACTACTAGGAGTGGGAAACAATTAGATGAACTAAAGGGTAAACTTGAGAATGATGATGAGGAAGATCCTGACATTGAACCTAGCAGTAAGCCAGTTTTAGAAACACCGCCTGTACATGTGCAGCCCACCTTAGTTCACCAGCTCATAAGGGTGATGAACCATGTCAACCTAATATTCCTAGACCTAGCTCACCTGCTCCATATAGGCCACCTATACCCTTTCCACAGAGACTTGTTCAAGCTAAGTTAGATAAGCAATTTGGAAAGTTTTTAGATGTTTTGAAAAAGCTTTATATTAATATTCCATTTACTGATGCTTTGTCTCAAATGCCTACTTATGTTAAATTCTTGAAAGAAATTTTATCTAACAAAAGAAAAATAGAGGACTACAGCACTGTGGCATTAACTGAGGAGTATAGTGCCATCATTCAAAATAAATTGCCACCAAAATTAAAGGATCTAGGTAGCTTCTCTATACCTTGCTTGATTGGAGATATGACTTTTGACTAAACCTTATGTGATCTTGGGGCTAGTGTGAGTCTAATGCCTTTATCTGTTTGCAAGAAACTGGACATGGGAGAGCCAAAACTGACTTCTATTTCTCTGCAGCTTGCTGACCATTCGGTTAAGTATCCTATTGGAATTCTTGAGGATGTTCCAATTCAGATTGGTAAGTATTTTGTTCTAGTGGATTTTGTGGTTTTAGAGATGGAGAAGGATGCTAAAATTTCTATCATACTTGGTAGAACGTTCCTAGCTATAGTAGGGGCAATCATTGATGTAAAGAATAGTAAACTCACTCTTAATATTGGTGAAAACATAATTGAGTTTGATTTAACTAAATCTATGAAGAAACCATCATATGCTGGATCTTGTTGTTGTATTCATGATGTAAATGACTTTGATTATGACCTTCATACTTTGTTTGATGAACATTCTAATTCTAATTTTGATTCTGATCCTGGTTCTGAAACTCATGATTTATTAGACTGCACTTTATGTGAAGATCAAGAAAATCAGGAAGAAAAATTTTTAAAAGTTGAATTGAAATCTCTACCAAACAATCTTCGTTATGAATTTCTTGGACCCAATTCTACTTACCTTGTAATTGTTAATGCACAGCTTGATGAAAGAGAGACAGATTTGCTTCTAAAGGAGTTGAGAATTCATAGGAAGGTAATTGGGCATTCCATTAATGATTTAAAGTGAATTAACCCCTCTTTTTGTATGCACAGGATTCTTATGGAGGAGGAAGACAAATCACATGTGGATTTTCAAAGAAGGCTTAACCCCTCTATGAAAAAAGTTATGAAGAAGGAGGTTTTAAAATTACTTGATGTAGGTATTATCTATCCTATCTCTGATAGTAAATGGGTAAGTCATGTTCATTATGTTCCTAAAAAAGGGGGTGTGACTGTGATGAAGAGTAAAGATGATGAATTAATTCCTATTAGGATAGTAACTAGTTGGCGCATGTGCATTGATTATAGGAAATTGAATGCAGTCACTAGGAAAGATTATTTTCCCTTACCTTTTATTGATCAAATGGTTGAAAGGCTTACTAATCATTCTTATTTTTGTTTTTTAGATGGGTATTCTGGATTTTTCTAAATTCCCATTCATCCTGATGACCAAGATAAGACCACTTTTACATGCCCATATGGTACTTTTTCTTATAGAAGAATGCCTTTTGGTTTATGTAATGCACCTGCTATTTTTCAGAGGTGTATGATGGCTATATTTTCAGATTTTATTGAGGATTTTATGGATGTTTTTATGGATGACTTTTCTGTATATGATTTTTCTTTTGATGATTGTTTAACTAACTTATCTCGAGTTTTGCAGAGGTGTAAAGAAACTAATCTTGTGCTTAACTGGGAAAAATGTCATTTCAAGGTTAGGCAGGGAATAGTTTCGGGACACTTAGTTTCAGAGAGAGGGATAGAGGTTGACAAAGCCAAGATTGAAGTGATTGAAAAGTTGATGCCGCCCACTACAATCAAGTAGATCAGAAGTTTTTTGGGACATGCAGGATTCTACCGGTGTTTCATCAAGGATTTTTCTAAACTCGCTAGACCACTTACTAATTTGCTTTGTAAAGATGTTAAATTCTCTTTTGATGAAGGATGTTTGTTTGCTTTTCAGGATTTGAAGAAAGCTCTGATATCAGCACCCATCATGCCCGCCTGACTAGAGTTTACCTTTTGAGCTTATGTGCAACGCTAGTGATTATGCAGTAGGAGATGTCATCTACTATGCTAACCGAACGTTAAATGAAACACAGAGGAATTACACTACCACTGAAAAAGAACTCTTGGCCATTGTTTTTTCTTTTGATAAATTCAGGTCATATTTGATTAATTCTAAGGTTGTGGTATAAACAAATCATGCAGCAATAAAGTACTTGATACAGAAAAAAGGTAGTAAACTGCGCCTTCTCATATGGATTTTACTTTTGCAAGAATTTGATATGAAGATGAAAAATAAGAAGGGAGAAGAAAATTTTATTGCAGATCACCTTTCTAGGATAAATTTAGATGCAGATAAAAGTGACATAATTAATGATTCCTTTCCTAATGATCAACTCTTAGCTATTGAACAGATCAAGGCTCCATGGTATGCTGATATAGTGAATTATTTAGTTGCTAATATTTTTCCTCTTGATTTGAGTTATCAAGGAAAGAAGAAATTATTAGCTTAGGTAAAGAACTATTTTTTGGATGAGCCTTATGTATTTAGAAGATGTGCAGATGGGATTTTTAGGAGATGTGTACCTGAGGAAGAAATCATGGATTTCCTATTTTAGTGTCATGGATCATCTTATGGAGGGCATACTAGTACTCAGAAGACTGCTTTTAAGGTTTTACAATCTGGATTTTATTGGCCCTCAATTTTTTAGGATGCTAGAAATTTTATATTGTCTTGTGATAGATGTCAACATACAGAAAATATTAACAGAAGGAATGAGATGCCACTGTATACTTGAGGTTGAGATATTCAATGTTTGGGGGATAGATTTCATGGGACCGTTCCCATCATCTAGAGGTAACAAATAAATTCTTGTGGCAGTAGATTATGTTTCTAAATGGGTGGAGGCTCTTGCTTTTCCTACTAATGATTCTAGAGTGGTTGTAAAATTGTTCAAGAAGATTATTTTTCCACGGTTTTGTTGGTGTATATGCCCTAAAGACCAATGTATGGACATGGTCAGGCATTGGTTAAATGTACTTTGATTGAACTATTACTCTTTATAAAGGCATGGTCGTTATTATGCAGACTTCTCTACCTGCGTTGATGTATTGAGTTGAATAAATAATGTCCCAGGAGTTTGGATTGGATCCATTCTCATAAGCTATCCCCAGACAAGGTACCTTAGCAGATATAGGACAGCTTTGGTACATGTGAGACTAGTGTATGGGCTGGTTAGGTGCGGGGCACAGTAACGTAGACATACAGGTGCATTGGATGCACTGGAGTGATCCACCGTGAGGATTGACTTGTCTAGTCAACAAGTCAATCTCACATGCAAGAGGTTTGCATTGATCCTTAGACTTGAGGTATTCATGTCTAGACTTGATGATGGGTATGCTTTAATACAGTCTTACGTCTCTCCGTAATTGGGAGATCAAAACGACTATCATTGGGCATTTCATAAGTCATGTAGAGACATGGATGACCAATAGTAGGATTTGCCCCTTCCTTATTGGAAGCATGATATCCACTCGGGGCGCCCCACCTTATTGGTGCATGACAGGAAAGTGTGGCCACACTTGTTGAGTCATGACCAATGCATTGGATAATAAACTTGAGACTAATCCAATGGCAGGATATCAGCTTAGGCAAAGGGATCTGTAATGCAATGGGAATCCTCGTTGCTTGTTAGGAGTTGTTGCCATAATGACTTAAGTCCTATGACATGGGTAGTAGTGATGTGTTGCTAGATACCCCTCACTACTTATGATGTTTACATCATTGCCATCGTCATATGGATCCTACGGGGTCACACGCAATAGACTCTTGACGTTGCTTTAATCAGAAGCTTTAGGATCAAATTATTGGATAACTTGGATCCATTTGGAAGATTTCATCAGCGCCAATGGGCCTGATGAGTTGGAAGAAAGTTATTGGAGCCAAACTTCATTTTTGGCAGGTTGAACCGAAATTGACCTAGATTGGTCACATTTGGATTAGGGTTGCATTGGATTAGATCCAATGGCTTAATCAACCCATGCCATGAAGTTTGGGCTAGCTCATTATCCAATGAGGCCCAATAATTGGTTGTCATGAAGAGGAATTGGCTTAAGAGGGTATAATGGGGAGAAATCTCACCCCATTGGCGCCTAGGGGCATAATGGGGCGAGGGAGGCGCCTTTGCTTCATTATGGAAGTAAAGGGCGCCTAGCCCTTCTTCCTTGGATGGAATGCTTGCCTCTAAGGCAAGTCTTGGGGTTGATAAGGCTTGAGAACTTTTATGGGAAGTTCCTAGGCGCACATGGACATAGGGAAGAGGTATATGGTAATATCTTGGAGACTTACCTTACCTCAAACCCTAGTTTCTCCCAAGACACCACCCTAGCCGAATTCCTCATGCATGTTGCACCTAGCCCTTCTCCTTGGATGGAAAGAATGCCTCTAAGGCATGTCTTGGGCTGATATGGCCATTGGGCAAATTAGGATAGGTTGAATGAGGTTTATGGTAAAGTCTTGGAGACTTTCCTTACCTCAAGACTCCTTTATCCTAACCGCCCACTTGGCATAATCCTAGCCATTGCCATAACCTCCCCTTGTCCTATTAATAGGACCCTTGTCGCCCCACTAAAAGGTTGATTCATGTGGACAATATCAAGGAGGGGTGATATATCTCTTGGAGAGACTTGGAGTGCAAGGGGCGAAAGTAAATAAGGCTTGGCGCAAACTTCTTCCTTGGAGCCGCAAGGTCTTCCTCTCCCTCTCTTCTTGGCGCAAGGACTCTTAGTGCTTGGTGGCATCTCCTTGCCACAAGCTCTCTCCCTTCCTTGGCCATAGGCGCACCTTGCTTGAAGGTGGCGCAAGCAAAGAAGAAGAAAGGAAGCAACTTGGTGGCATCATCTTCCTCCTCATCTCCTCTTGGCACTTTCATCTTGGAGATGGCGCAAGAGAAGTAAAGATACCCTAAGGCTCGATTCTCTTCCTGAGGCTAGCACCGAGCGTGGAAGGGAGCAACGATCAAGGAGTCGACGCGTGGATACTTGTAGAGGGCGAACACCTGGGCGCCTTCAACATGGCTTCGACGTCTAGACAAGCAAAAGAGGTACATCTCTAACACATCCTTGTGTCTTCTCTCTCGCATGGATCCTTGGGAAAGGAATGTGTTACGGGTGTAATGCTTCTTCCGCTGCGTCCTAGGACTGAAAAATTTTAAATTACACCCGGCATTCCCTAACAGTGGTATCAGAGCTACTTGCGAGAAACACAAGGTGTACATTTGCTTGTGTGAAAAATTTTTGGAAAATTTTTCTTCTATCCATGCGCGTTTCACTTAGAAAGCGTTTTTCATCCAATCTTCTCTTCTCAACTTTATGGCCAAAACTTGAATCTCGTTTATGCTTGATTTAAGACCAAAGGCGCACGTAGGTTTTGTCAAGTAGGATGGGCATTGTGTCTTCGGACTGGCCGGGTCTCTTGATCTGACAAAACTGCCAGCCGATAGGGTCTATGAAATCATCATGGAACTTGATCTAAATTTTGGCATGAAATTGATTGACACATTCTCAGAAAAGAATTTCAACTAGGTGACTCTGTTTTTTTATTTAATTCAAGATTAAAACTCTTTCCTGGTAAACTTAAGTCTCGATGGTTCGGACCTTTTTAGGTTCGGAAAACTTATCCCTATGGAGCTGTGGACATAAGGAGCAACAAAATAAGGGAATTCAAGGTTAATGTTCAGAGGATAAAACATTATTTCAAGGAGGAACAGAACGAAGAAAGAATGAAAATGCAATTCAAGGAGCCTTGATCAGATTTAAGTGTAGAAGGGTCAAGTTAATAACCTAAAAATTAGCACTTTTTGGGAGGCAACCCAAGCACTCTCATTTTAGTTTGATTACTTTTTATTTTGTTTATTTGCTTACGAATTTTTCTTTTTCTTTTTTGTATGTGATTCTAAGTTAATTTTTAGGACGAAACGGTAATTTTTGAAATTTTTGGAAATATTATGGTAGGACCATAATTATTTTCACGGGCCGTAATTTTGCATTACTTTCGACCAGAAAAAATTACGGCACCACCGTAATTATTTTTACCGTCTGTAATTTGTAGTCGATTCTTTCCAGAGAGTTTTATGGTAGGGATGTCAAATATTTACACCCGTGATTTTATTGATTTTTTGAAAAAAAAACATTTTTTATAGTGGTACCGTAATTTTTATCACGCCCGTATTTTGGAGCAATTTTCTTATAGAACATATTACGGCAGTGCTGTAATTATTTTTACGGGCGTACTTTTGTTTTGAGGATTTTCCTAAAAATTTATACGAAGGTGCTGTAATTTTGTTTATGGCCATGATTTTGAGTGATTTTGTTACCGAGCATTTTATGGCAGTGCCGTAATATAAATTACAGTCGTAATTTTGCTGGCCCTACACGATTTTGCTGCCGTGGTTTAGGGTTTTTCACCCGTGGTTTCTCTCAATTTGGTGCCACCTCTTCGATTTTAGTCCATCTTTGCTTCCCAAACCCTCTAGCGACTCTTTCCAACTATCTCCGGCCTACATTCCGGCGTTTTCAAGCTTCAATCTGGTTTTTGCAATGTTTGTCAGCCAAGCTTCTGCCTTTTTAGTTTTTTGTCAATGGAGCTTTGCCAGAGCTAATTCTTGCTTCCAGAAGTTTCGTAAAGGAGAGAAATACTTTTTTGAAGACGTTTGGAGGATTGATTTCAACCAGAAAGTTCAGATCTGTGAGCTGCATTTGGAATCTACACTCAGCCCTATTTCAGTTGGTAACGCAATATGTTTTTCCAGCTTTTACATTATACTACTTGGATCTGAAATGGCACCAAGGAAGCAAGTGGTATAAAAAAAAGAAAGGGCCTAGCTGAATCTTCCACACCTTCACCTCCAAATCCTTATTGGATTGTATTCAGGGATGAGATACAAGAAACAAGATACAATCAACTACTCACCAGGCGTGTTGTCAACACGAAATTTGCTGATAAGTGTACCTTAGAGATCTTAAGCCTTTATGATGATGTTTTCTGGATGTTTGATCACATCATGGCCAAGAAGTTCTTCCATATTTCACCACAGACATACCTTCCCCTAGTTCTGGAATTACTTAGTAGCTTAGATATGGAGCCTCATGTATATTCTAAGCATCAAGCAGATGGTCAGATTACATTCCGTCAAGCTAATATCGAGAGGAGCCTCACGCTCTGAGACATCAGAGCTATTGTTGTGTCTGCAAGTGCACGGATACTCGAAGTAATAATTAAGATATCGAACCACAGATACCTCGTTTGTCAACTACCGAATAATCAATTTCTCACTAGCTAGGCAGTCGAAAATATGAAGCAAACAATCGAAAGCTACACGAAAATCTCAAAGAGAGAGACTGAGACTAGGGTTTCATCCACCTTAATTTCCATGACTAGATATAAATAGAGGTTCGTCACTTTAATTTTATTATGATAAAGATATAATTTACTTCAAAAAGAAATCATCTCGCTCTCGCACAGACAATTTACAAAGAACTAACTCTCACTCTCATGCAAAATTTATTTAATATTAAATATAAGTAAATCATTGACAAAAAAACTCAAAGTTCACTTTCGTGCATCCAAATCCTAAGTCAATTATCTCAAATGAAAACTACATACTTTCATACTATAATTTTCACAGGTTCTACTTAAGGTTCTCCAACAATCTGATACTTGATTTCTCACAGTAACATCATGTTTATTTCAATAACTCAATCTTAGATTCAGATTATCAACATGGCAATATACTTCTAAAATCAAGAAATGGGAACAGACCTAATTTCTTACGATGAGTTCATAACATTCAATTCTAGGGTTCCAAGTTTTCGCAATTCACTTTTCAATTCATATCACAAAAACTCTATATTATGCTAATTAATATGAATCTACGGAGAATTAAAAACAAGCATCACATAAGTAGAATTATCATAGTAAAATCATCTTGGCGAAAGTAAAAATAATCTAGTCATTAAGAAATTTAGAGGATTACTCCCCCATGTCCCAAAAAGTGTTTAAGCTAGCATGGTCGAAGAATTGCAATAATCCATGGTTTAGATTGATCAAAAATCAAAGAGAAAGAAGAAATTACTAAACACACCACGGCTGTAATGAAAATTACAACCGTAATTTGCTCGGTGGACAGTGCAGGCGATGATTTCTTTGTTAATTTCTCCTCTGATCGATCTCCTTTCACTCTGAAACTTCTGGGGTATGTTCTCCCCCTCCAGGCGAAGCTTCCCCTTAAGTATCACGACCGGAGATGCACTGTACACTTCATGGCGGTGAAACCTAGGGCGACGGTGAAAATCTCCAATTCTCTCCTGATCATGGATGAAAATTAGGGCTTTTCATGTGTGTCTCCTCTCCTCGATCTGACGAGAATTTTCCTTTTTACGGATCTCCAATTGATGGCCTGGATCATCCGCAATCATCCGTGCAAGAATCGGGCTTCAAATAGTCTATGACAATCGCGGGTCTGGGTTACAATTACAGCCGTGAAAACCATTACGGTAGTGCCATAATTTTAGCAGAAATTCTCGATTTAGAAATTACCTAGAATTACGGTACCATAATATTCATTATGGTAGTGCTGTATTTTCTTAAAATCTCTCGGGTGAAAAATCGACTCGAAATATGGCCCGTAATTTTCATTATGGCAGCACCGTAAAATCCGCCAAACTTTCTGTATGAATTTGAACCCAAATTCAGGCCCATGATTTTCATTACAGCAGGGCCATAATTTATGCGAAACTTTCTGTACAAAATCGTCCCAAAATACGGCAGCGCTCAAAAATTATGGCAGTACCGTTGACGGAGTCAGGACCACCTCATGGGACCCCCCCACCAGCCTTGGACGATACCTAGAAAGACCCCCCAGGGCCAGAGGGAGAAGTCCCAGAAGTCTCAGCTCAAATAGGTGTCTGCAGCACCAAACAAGGAGACACACGCCATCAAACGCCATCAAGAGAACATTCATGAACATACATTAATGAGGAGACATTCATGAATGAGCATTAATGAAACACATTCATGAATGTGGACTTAATAAAAGATGTTAATGAATGGCGCCACCTTGAAGAGGCACCTTGAAGAGACATTTTGAAGAGACACTTTGAAGAGACACTTTGAAGAGACATTTTGAGGAGACACCTTGAAGTCTATGTAAGAGAGATGGGTTCTCTTGGGGGAGTTAGTTTTTTGGTGTGAGAATTTCAAGCTTTGTAGTAGCATCTAGTCCACTTTAAACTCCAAGGGTTCTCGCCTAGGGTCCCTTGTCTTGTAATCGTTTTGTGCTTCAATCAAATTTGGTCGCCGAAGCGCCTCCCATCACTCCGGGTGCCGATCTTTGCCTTCAAGGATTGTTTTCAACTTGGGCGCCTAGCCCTTGCCTTCCTCTAGGGCGCCTAACCCTTGCCTACCTCTAGGGCGCCTAGCCCTTGCCTACCTCTAGGGAGCCTAGCCCTTCGTCTACCCTCAAGACTCCTCGCCCTCCTCTCTGACCCGGCCGAGGACTCGCAACGCTCTGCTTCCACAGCCCCGTAAAGGTTCCGTGCGCACGTGCATGCTCGAAAGTTGGCTCTACGAGTTAGGTAAGTAATTTCCATTGTAGCATCGTGCCCTGGTTTTCTCGGCTATCGGTATTTCTCAAGCAAGTCACGTTGCGCGGCACGAATTTCGTCGATTTTCTCAGATTTTCCCCGTATCGCACGTTTCTTCTTCCCTCGTCTTACGACCTCCCACGTTTTTCGCATCATCGTCTCAACCACCTTAGTGTACTGATCTAAGGACCCCCAACCTATTCATCCGCTGCGTCAGTTTTTGGTATCAGAGGCAGATTAGGAGCTAACTCTTGTCTAGCTCCGCCGGTCTCTTGCGTCATATCATATTGGTTTCTTCTTTTTCTTCTTCCGCATTGCATAGTCGCACCATACCCACATCATGACAACCAGATCAGGAACATCATATCATAACCCCCCTACCCAAGTGCCCGTTTCGACCAAAGAGAGTATTCTGTCTAGGGTAGAGTCGGTTGAGTCGCTGTCCACACGCTTGGAAGCGATGGAGGTGATGTTTCAGCGTCTAATGTCATCGATCCAACACCTCACGGACCAAGTCATGGAACTAAAAGCTAAGCCCACTGAGGCGTCGCCCTCACTTAGCGTTCCCCCTCCGTTGGCCCCCATGCAGATGTGTGCCAACGCGTCACCTCGCTATGACCCATTTGGTGATGAATCCGCGTGGGCGGAGGACGTTCCTCCCCCACGACGTCCCATCCAGTGTAGCCGCGAGGAAGACGAGGTCCGCCGGCTCATGCGCATTGACCCTCCTATCTTTAAGGGTAGCTTGGATCCCAATGACTTCCTCGACTGGGTCGCAGCCGTGGAAAGTTATTTTGTGTGGAGTGATATGGCCGACCACCTTCGGGTTAGCTACGTTCGCCTCTTACTTGCCAGCCCTGCCTGGTTGTACTGGACGAATGTTGAACGTCAGCTAGTCGACCAGCGCATTCCCCCCATCACCCGGTGGGAGGAAATGTGCTATCGTCTTAAGGAGAAGTATGTCCCTCCCACTCACCGCCAGCGTCTCCTCGACGCCTACTGTGCCATTTCACAGGGGTACAACTCCATCGACGAGTACCACACTCGCTTCGATGAACTCAGCATCCGCTATAATCTTAAGGAAGATCCCGAGTTCACCCTATCTAGGTACAAGTGCGGGTTCCGCGAGGACATCCGACGCGCCTTCCCGTCTTACGGGCTGGACTCGATCGTCCTTGTCTTGCACCACGCTCGCGAGATCGAGCGCGACTTGCGCTCGCAGCATCAACGCGGCAAGTCCACTCCCCTGCGACACCCGGTCCCCGCCCCCCCCCCCCCCCCCCGCCCCCCCCCCCCCCCGGTGCCGGCCCCAGCTCCCCGCCATGAGGCACCCTCACGTCCTTAGCACACAGGTCCCCGACGACCTCCGCGTGATGCTCTGCGCGAGGCACCTGCGCCCCATCTCACTTGGGATGAGAAGGGCAAGGCGCCTCTAGCTGCTGTTCCCCCTAGTCCCTGCCGCCACTGTAGTCAGGCCGGACACTTCAATCGAGACTGCCCCACCTAGCGCGGTAGGTCCCTGCACATCGCGCCCGCACCGCGCGACCCTCACCCTCCACCCGTTGCCTCCCTTGGGCCTCCACCAGCCCAAGAGGTCGGCCCTCAGTGTTATTCCGATGAGGAGTCAAGCCCTCGACCCACCTTGGGCGTTGTCCGCTGCACTCTTGTCCAAACCCCCCCCCCCCCCTCCATCCGAGGACTGGAAGCGTACGAGTATCTTTTACACTTATATTAAGTGTAACGGGCACTCGTGTAAGATAGTTATCGACGAAGGCAGCAGCTTTAATGTCGTGTTACGCACCGCTGTCACCCGCTTTGGCCTCCCCTTGGTGCCACATCCTCGACCCTACTCCATTGCTTGGGTTGACGCGTCGAGTCTCCCCATCACCCATCGCTGTCAGGTGCCCATCTACTTCGGCGACTATGCGATGTCACGTCCATGGACGTGGCCCATGTTCTCCTGGGCTGACCTTGGCTCTACGACCGTGACGTGATTCACTACGGCCGGTCCAACACCTACGTCTTCCAGCACGGAGGGCGTAAGATCTACCTGACCCCGGCTCCGCCCAAGGAGTTGCGGGCCTCCACATCCAAGGGCATTGTGACTACCACTCCACCGGCCCACTCGGTCCCTGAGCTTGTGACCCTTGTTCGACCTAGCTCTCTCGTCTCTGAGGCCCATGAGTCCGAAGACCATCTATGCGCTGATGGTGCGTGAGGTTTCACCTGCACCGCCAATCCCACTGACCCCTTTGCCGGCGGAGGTTTCAGCCTTGCTCTCTAAGTTCTCAGACATCTCCCCCGTTGACCTTCCTGTTGGTCTTCCCCCGGCCCGCGACATTCAGCATGTCATCGACCTCGTCCTTGGGGCATCTTTGCCCAACCTGCCACACCACCGCCTTAACCCCACTGAGCACACGGAGCTCAAGCGGCAAGTGGACGATCTTCTGTCCAAAGGCTTCATCCGTGAGAGCCTTAGCCCCTGCGCCGTCCTGGCCCTTCTTACCCCTAAGAAGGATGGTTCATGGCGGATGTGTATTGATTGCCGCACAATCAATCGCATCACGGTGAAGTACTGGTTCCCTATCCCGCGCCTTGACGATATGCTCGACCTCATATCCGTTGCCTGCTGGTTCTCCAAGCTTGACCTCCGGAGCAGCTACCACCAAGTCCGCATCCGCGAGGGCGATGAGTGGAAGACGGCCTTCAAGACGAAGGACGGCCTCTACGAGTGGCTTGTCATGCCCTTTGGTCTCACCAACGCTCCGTCGACCTTTATGAGTCTCATGAGCCAGGTCCTTCGCCCCTACATGGGGAAGTTCCTCGTCGTTTACTTTGATGATATCCTCATTTATAGTCACACCCGCGATGACCACCTCGCCCACTTGCACTTGACCTTCGACCTCTTGCGACAGGAACGCTTGTTCCTCAATGCCAAGAAGTTCTCTTTTCTTGAACCCCAGGTCTAGTTCCTTGGGTTCATCGTGTCTAACCAAGGCCTCATGGTTGACCTTGCTAAGATTGAGGCCATTCGCCAATGGCCTGAACCGAAATCTGTCACCGAGGTCCGTAGCTTTCTCGGCCTTGCCGCCTTCTATGACTGATTCATTAAGGGTTTTAGCACCATTGCTGCCCCTATGACGGCCTGCACCAAGCATGAGGCGTTCTCGTGGACCCCTACTACTAGACGTGCCTTCCTAGCGCTTAAGGATATCATGACGTCGACCCTTGTCCTTCGCCTACCCAATTTCTCGAAGGTCTTCGAAGTCGCCTGCAATGCCTCCGGTACCGGCATCGGTGGCACTCTTAGTCAGGAGGAGCACCCCGTCGCCTTCTTTAGCAAGAAGTTGAACAAGGTGCGCCAACGGTACTCGACATACGATAAGGAATTCTACGCCATCGTTCAGTCCCTCCGACAATGGCGACACTACCTCCTACATAAGGAGTTTGTCCTATTTAGCAACCATCAGGCCCTCTCGTTCCTCAATGCGCAAAAGAAGCTTGCCCCTCGCCATGTGAAGTGGGTCGAGTTCCTTCAGCAATATACCTTTGTGATCACTCACAAGGTTGGCAAGGAAAACGTCGTGGTTGACGCGCTCAGCCGTGTCCAGCCCTTACTGTGTGTTATGTCCACCTCAATTCCCACCCTGGACCACATCCGCGATGAGAATGCAGACTATCCTGACTTTGGCCCCATTCTTGCCCGGCTCCTTGCTGATGACCCACTAGACTCGCGTTACCGTTTACACGACGGCTTCCTTGTGTACGGTAACCGACTCTGTGTTCCCCGCTCGTCCCTTCGCGAGCATCTCTTGATTGAACTTCATGCGGGAGGTGCCACTGGTCACCATGGTCGTGACAAGACCCTGGGTTTGGCCGAAGATCATTTCTTCTGGCCCACCCTTCGTAGGGATGTTGAACGGGTCGTCCGCCATTGTGGTACGTGTCAGCGTGCCAAGCCCTGCCCTGCCAACACCAGGTTGTACACCCCGCTGCCCGTTCCTAAGGGTCCATGGCTCGACATTAGCATGGACTTTGTTCTAGGCTTACCTCGCACGGCCTCGCGCCATGACTCCATCTTCGTTGTCGTGGATCGCTTCTCTAAGATGGCACACTTTGTGCCGTGTTCCAAAACGGCTGATGCTTCATGCATTGCACATCTCTTCGTCAAAGAGATTGTCCGCCTACATGGTCTCCCCTTGACCATTGTGTCCGACCGTGACCCTCGGTTTGTGGGACACTTCTAGAGGTCCCTGTGGTCCCTACTTAGCTCCACTCTCAAGTATTCCTCGGCCTACCATCCGCAGACGGACGGTCAAACCGAGGTGGTGAATCGTAGTTTGGCCAACCTCTTACGGTGCTTAGCTGGCGACTTCCCACGCAATTGGGCTGAGCATCTTCCCATCACGGAGTTTGCGTATAATAGCGCCTTCAATCGGTCTACCGGTCTGAGTCCTTTCCAGGTCATTCTTGGGCACCAACCTCGCAAGCCTCTAGACATGCATAATTTCCCCGCTCATCCTTCCCACCATGAGTCTGCTCATACATTTGCGTTGCATCTTTCAGGTTTACATGATGAGATTCGCCGCCGAATTTTCTTGAGCAATACACGGTATGCTGCTGAGGCCAATGAGCACCGTAGGCCACATCACTTTGAGGTTGGTGAGCGAGTGCTTGTGCGAATCCACCCTGAGCGTTTGAGGTCTAGAGCCAACTGGAAGCTCCAAGCACGCTGCGACGGCCCCTATACGGTTCTGCGGCGGGTTGGCAGCAACGCTTATGTCCTCGACCTGCCCGAGGATTCTCTCATCAGCCCCGTCTTCAACATCGCGGATCTGCTGCCCTACCATGCGCCTCTTCCTGAAGGCGACCGCCCTTCTGCCATGACGAGCTCTTATTCTCCGGAGGAGAATTCTCCCCACCCCGGGGGAATTGACAAAGTCAGGACCACCTCATGGGACTCCCCACCAGCCTCGGACGATACCTGGAAAGACCCCCCAGGGCCAGAGGGAGAAGTCCGAGAAGTCTCAGCTCAAACAGGTGTCTGCAGCACCAAACAAGGAGACACACGCCATCAAATGCCATCAAGAGAACATTCATGAACATACATTAATGAGGAGACATTCATGAATGAGCATTAATGAAACACATTCATGAATGTGGACTTAATAAAAGATGTTAATGAATGGCGCCACCTTGAAGAGGCACCTTGAAGAGACATTTTGAAGAGACACTTTGAAGAGACATTTTGAAGAGGCACCTTGAAGAGACACTTTGAAGAGACATTTTGAGGAGACATCTTGAAGTCTATATAAGAGAGATGGGTTCTCTTGGGGGAGTTAGTTTTTTGGTGTGAGAATTTCAAGCTTTGTAGTAGCATCTAGTCCACTTTAAACTCCAAGGGTTCTCACCTAGGGTCCCTTGTCTTGTAATCGTTTTGTGCTTCAATCAAATTTGGTCGCCGAAGTGCCTCCCATCACTCCAGGTGCCGATCTTTGTCTTCAAGGATTGTTTTCAACTTGGGCGCCTAGCCCTTGCCTTCCTCTAGGGCGCCTAGCCCTTGCCTACCTCTAGGGCGCCTAGCCCTTCGTCTACCCTCAGGACTCCTCGCCCTCCTCTCTGACTCGGCCGAGGACTCGCAACGCTCCGCTTCCACAGCCCTGTAAAGGTTCCGTGAGCACGTGCATGCTTGAAAGTTGGCTCTACGAGTCAGGTAAGTAATTTCCATTGTAGCATCATGCCCTAATTTCCACTGCTCAAGCAAGTCGCGTTGCGTGGCACGAATTTCGTTGGTTTTCTCAGATTTTCCCCGTATCACATGTTTCTTCTTCCCTCGTCTTACGACCCTCCCACGTTTTCCGCATCATTGTCTCCACCACCTTAGTGTACTGATCTAAGAACCCCCAACCTATTCATCCGCTGCGTCAACCGTGGTTTGTTCTGTAGGTGCAGTGAAACCTTGGTACCGTAATTTGGATTACGGCCCTATCGTATTTTGGTCTGATGCTCCAATTTGCGTTAAATTTTACATGTGATCTTCTCTTGATGGTGGGAATTCATCTATGCATCTGAATTTACTTGGAAATGCCTAAAAATCGTGTCTTTTTACTTGAAAATGATCAAAAACCAGAAAAGGTGTAGATTCCGCAATATTTGATAGATAAGGCATAAAAATGAGCAAAAGAGCATGAATATGATACAAAAATACCCATCAAATGGCACAAAATTTACTATAAATTTTGGTGTCATCAAATACATAAGGCTCAAACTTTGCTTGTCCTCAAGCAAAATCAAAATTTGATCAATGGAAAAGACTTTCTTATGAAGAATAAATTTCTAAAATACAATCACCAATGAAAAATCTCACCAATTGTTTCATAAAATTTTAAATAGACATACCATCCTTTGAATTCAATTCTCAAGGTCTACAACTTAATCAAATAAAACTTCACAAATTGTACAATAAATAGAATTTGAATCTCAAGATTTCATCTAGTTTCAGTTCCAAACTACCATACTTTTGTTTACAGGAATAAGATTTCCAAGATCTTTTTCCACTCATAATATTTTAGTTCCTCCCTTTTATGCATCATTCACATTCTCTAATTCGATTACCACCTTTTTTCTGGTGACGAAGTTAGAGTACACTGATCACATAACCAATGTAATAGAACTCATATATCTTTTGTAGGAAGAATTTTACCAAAGATAGCGGAGTTAATGTGAAACGATTTCTCTCCAAGGTATGAACCCACATTAGATACATGCATTTTCTTTTTGGACTTCAACTCTAAACTTAGGTACCACCACAAATCAACACGGTGCCAAGATGAGGAGTCATTCTCTTGATTTTTCTTTTTCTCTCATTTTAACTTCAACCCATATCTTTGGTACCACTGCCAATTTTGCGCAGTGCTAAGTAAGGGAGTCATCACTCTCTTTATTTGGATCATAGAATCTTTTTTCCTAGCAAATAGTAAAGAGTATGAATATCAACTAAATTAATCAATCAATATCAATTCAAAAATTATACTCATATGCAAATTTTATTTAAAGAAGTAGCTTCACTTTTCAAACCAAATTCATCAAATAACATGTCTACCCAAAATTTTATTCATCAGTCAATGAAAAACTCCATCAGGCAGATATATATTAGAGAAATAAATTTAACATAATAGGTCTAGTCCTAATCACATGCATAAACTCGTTCATCATCAAGAAAATCATATTATCAACGAAAATTTCTTCAGAATCAGAATATATGACAAGATAATCGCAACAACAGGAATTGCAAATACTCATTCAGAATCAAAATTACACATGTCATCAATCATCAGTATGCACCCACAAGGTGCTCAATATCAATATAATATCAATTATCATACAACCCAATCGAATCCGTTATCAATATCAGAATATTATACAACCAAATCGAATGATGAAATAGTTAAGTAAAAACAAGGTAAGATAGCATCGGCGGCAAGAAGTTTGAAGGAGTCATCCTTCCCTATAAACATGTGAAACATCAACAAGATAAGTAAAATGGAATGCAAAGAAGTAAAGAAAAGGAATACTCACAAAACTCTACTCATCAGCATCGAATCCAATCTCCACTGTGTCCTTGGCTCTGAACCCCCCCCCCCCCCCCCCTTTCTCCTTTTTTTTTGAATAAAATTATGGCACCGTAAAAAGATTACGGCAGTGCCATAAAAACATCACAACTTTCTGGTTGAAAATGGACTAAAAATACGGCACCGTAATTTACATTACAGTGGTGCCGTAATTTGCACCAAAATCGATTTCACCTACAAAAAGAGAAGAAAAGTTAGTTCTAAAGCAAAAATAAAAACTAAGTAAATAAAATAAAGTAAGAGTGCTTGGGTTGTCTCCCAAGAAGCGCTAATTTAAATGTCTTTAGCTTGACCGTTCTGCACTCGGATTTAATCATGGTTCATCAAGATGAAAATTTTCTCTTTCTTCAATCAGTTCTTCTTGATAATAATGCTTTAATCTCTGACCGTTAACCTTAAACTCTCCTATTTCATCACTCCATATGTCTACAGCTCCGTAGGAGTAAGTTCTTTTTACTTGAAAAGGTCCAGACCATCGAGATCTAAGTTTACTAGGAAAAAGTCTCAATCTAGAATTGAATAAAAGAACAAAGTCACCTGGTTGGAATTCCCTTTGAAAATATGTCGATCATGTCATCTTTTAGTCCTCTCCTTAAAAATTCTTACATTTTCGTAAGTAGAGCGTCTAATTTCATCTAGCTCATTCAATTGCAACCTCCATTTTTCACCCGCGTTCTTTAGGTCAAAGTTTAATGCTTTGGTTGCCCAGAATGTCTTATGCTCTAGTTCTACAGGTAGATGATAAGATTTAACATAAACCAATTGAAAAGGAGACATACCTATTGGTGTTTTAAAAGTAGTTCGGTAGGCCCACAGTGCATCATCAAGTTTGGATGCCCAATCTTTCCTCGTGCGTGACACTGTCTTTTCCAAAATTCCCTTTATTTCTTTGTTTGATATCTCAACTTGTCCACTTGTTTGGGGGTGATAAGGTGTTGCAACTCTGTGATTTACCCCATACTTTCTAAGCAAGGCTGAGAACTTATGTTCTATTAAATGTGAGCATCCATCACTAATCACTACTCGTGGTGTCCCAAATCGTGGAAAGATAATCTTTTCGAACAATTTCATCACAACCCTAGAATCATTAGTAGGAGAAGCAAGGGCTTCAACCCATTTTGAAACATAATCAACTACCACAAGTATGTATTTGTTACCTCCAGAAGATGGAAAAGGTCCCATGAAGTCAATCCCCCAAACATCAAATACCTATATTTCAAGGATATTGGACAATGGCATCTCATGTCTTCTGTTGATGTTACCTGTCTTTTGACATCTATCACAAGATAAAATAAAGTTTCTAGCATCTTTAAAAATTGAAGCCCAATAAAATCCTGATCGCAACACTTTGAAAGTAGTTTTCTCAATACTAGCATGCCCACCATAAGAAGATCCATGACATTGAAACAGTATATCTATGATTTCCTCTTTAGGTATACATCTTTTAAAAATGCCATCAGCACATCTTCTAAAAACATAAGGCTCATCCCAAAAATAGTGCCTTACCTCAGTTAAGAATCTCTTCTTTCTTTGATAACTTAAATCAAGAGGAAGAACATTAGATACTAGGTAATTTACTATGTCAGCATACCATGGGGCTCTAATTTGTTCAATGGCCAAAAGTTGTTCTTCAGGAAAGGAATCATTGATTATATCATTCTTTTCAGTATCTACCACTATCCTTGAAAGATGATCTGCAACAAAATTCTCTAATCCCTTTTTATCTTTAATTTCTAAATCAAATTCTTGCAAGAGTAAAATCCATCTGAGCAAGCGTGGTTTACTATCCTTCTTCTGCATTAAGTACCTCACTGCTGCATGATCAATGTACACCACTACTTTTGAGTTAATCAAGTAGGATCTAAATTTATTAAAGGCAAACACTATAGCTAAAAGTTCCTTCTCAGTGGTGGTGTAATTCCTTTGGGTCTCATCCAAAGTCCTACTAGCATAATGAATAACATAAGGCTTTTTCTCTTTTCTTTATCCTAAAACTGCTCCTATTGCATAATCACTAACATCACACATGAGCTCAAAAGGCAAATCCCAATCTGGAGGCTAAATGATAGGTGCTGAAACCAAAGCTTTCTTAATTCTTGAAAAGCAAATAAACAATCTTCATCAAAAGAAAATTTAACATCTTTACAAAGTAAATTTGTAAGAGGTCGAGCAAGTTTAGAGAAATCCTTGATGAATCGTCGGTAGAATCCTGCATGTCCTAGAAAGCTTCGGACCTCCTTTACTGTAGTAAGCTGCTCTAATTTTTCTATCACCTCAACTTTGGCTTTGTCAACTTCAATCCCTCTCTCTAAAATCAAGTGCCCCAAAACTATCCCTTGCTTAACCATGAAATGACATTTTTTCCAATTAAGCACAAGGTTAGTTTCTTTACACCGTTGCAAAACTCGAGATAAATTATCCAAACAATCATCAAAAGAAGAACCATATATAGAGAAATCATCCATAAGACATCCATAAAATCTTCAATGAAGTCAGAAAAAATAGCTATCATACACCTCTGAAAAGTAGCAGGTGCATTACATAGACCAAAAGGCATTCTCCTATATGCGAAAGTACCGTATGGACAGGTAAAAGTGGTCTTATCTTGGTCATCAGGATGTATAGGAATTTGAAAAAAACTAGAATATCCATCTAAGAAACAAAAGTGAGAAGGGTTTGCAAGCCTCTCAACCATTTGATCAATAAAAAGTAAGAGAAAATGGTCTTTCCTAGTAGCAGCATTCAATTTTCTATAATCTATGCACATGCGCCAACTAGTTACTGTTCTAACAGGAATTAGTTCATTGTCTTTGTTTTTCATTACAGTTACCCCTCCTTTCTTAGGAACACAATGTACAGGACTTACCCATTTACTCTCAGAAATAGGATAGATAATATCTGCATCGAGTAGTTTCAGGACTTCCTTCTTCACAACTTCTTTCATAGAGGGATTAAGTCTCCTTTGAAAATCTGCATGTGGTTTGTGTTCTTCTTCCATCAAGATCCTGTGCATACAAAAAGAAGGATTAATTCCCTTTAAGTCATCAATTGTGTACCCGATTACCTTCCTATGAATCCTTAATTCTTTGAGAAGCAAATCTGTCTCCCTTTTTTCCAAGCTGTGCATCAACAATAATAGGGTAAGTAGAATCAGGACCAAGAAATTCATAACGAAGGTTATCAGGTAAAGCTTTAAGTTCTATTTTTGGAGCTTTCCCTTCTTCACTCTTTTCATCATCACAAGCACTACAGTCTAATAATTCATTAATTTCAGAATTGGTTTCTACATTAGAATCAAGATCAGAATTAGAATCATATTCAGAGGTTTCAACAAATAAATCAATAAGATCATAGACAGTGTCATCTACAGCATGTATACTACAACAAGATCCAGAATTTGATGGGTTTTTCATTGTTTCATTCAAGTCATATTCGATTCTTTTATTTCCAATGTTAAGTGTAAGTTTACCGTTCTTTACATCAATAATTGCTCCTGCTATGGCTAAGAACGGTCTACCAAGTATAATGGGGATTTTTGCATCTTCCTCCATCTCAAGGACTACAAAATCTGCTGGAATGAAATATTTACCTACTTGGATAGGCACATCTTCAAGAATCCCTATAGGATACTTAACTGAACAGTCGGTGAGCTGCAAAGATATCGAAGTTGGTTTAAGCTCTCCCATGTCCAATTTCCTGCAAATAGATAATGGCATTAGACTTACACTAGCACCTAAATCACATAAGGCTCGGTCAAAAGCCATACTTCCAATAAAACAAGGAATAGAGAAACTATCTCGATCCTTTAATTTCAGTGGCAACTTGTTTTGGATAATAGCACTGCACTCTTCAGTTAAAGCCACAATACCATAGTCCTCTATCTTTCTTTTATTAGACATAATTTCTTTCAAGAATTTAGCATATATGGGCATTTGAGATAAAGCTTTAGTGAATGGAATATTAATATAAAGCTTCTTTAGAACATCAAGAAATTTCCCAAACTGCTTGTCTTATAAGGTGCAGGAGAACTAGGTTTAGAAACATCAATTTGACATGGTTCATCACCTTTTGGTTCATCACCCTTGTGAGGTGGCAAACTAGTTTGGGATTGCTCATGCTCAGAAGATTTTTCTAAGTCTAGTTCATTGTCATGTTCATTACTAGGCTCTCTTTCATTATCTTCAACTCTCCCTTTAGGTTCATCTAATTGCCTCCCACTTCTGTTAATGATAGCATTACAGTGCTCCCTAGGATTCAATTCAGGTTTAGCAGGTATTTGATTTTCTAAAGTTTTGTTGTGAGCTGCTAAAAATCCTACTTGAGAAGTAAGCTGATAAACTATCCCTTTAAGATCTTCAATCTCCTTATTTTGATTTGTCATTAATTGATTTTGACAAGTCATAAATTTTTCAAGCATGGATTCTACACTAAAAGAGTTTACCTTTTCAGTCACGGTTCGCCATCCATCATCCTCATTCTCATTCTTTCAATGTTGATGACTATGTAGTATTTCTTTTTCAGTAGCCCATTGGTTATGGTTCAAAGCCATCTCCTCAAACAAGGTGAAAGCATCTTCAATTGTTTTGCTCATGAGGGCTCCTCCTGCAGCAGCATCAACAGTCAAACGTGTTATAACCTTAATTTTATAAATTTAATTTTAAAAATTCAAAAATTTTATTTTGGATTTTTATGATTTTTTCTAGAATTTTTCAGAATTTTTAAAAGGTTTAAAATTTGAGTTTTTATAAAAAAAATTGATTTTTTGCGCTCGTGGGGGCTCGAACCCGCGTCACGTGTAAGCAAACGACGCCACCTAACCATCAGGCTAATTCGCATTTTAATATTAAAACACTGCGGTTTTTATTTCTTCGAGTTTTGAATTAAATTAGGGCGACAAGCGAACTTGTCGTCTTCCCCGATCTTTGCGGCGATTTGGTCGCCACCGCGTTCTCGCCGTCTGGAACGCATTTTGCCTCTATATAATGGGGCTTCTTCTCTCATTGATGGGACTCGAACGCTTGAACATCTTCACCCCTCGAAGCGCCGCCAGGAAGGAGAAATCGCGCTCAAACTCGTCGCCGGAGTTCGAGCGGCGCCGCCTCGTGTTCCAGCCATCCAGCGCCTTCATCGAAGACGATTGCTCTCTTCTAGGCTATGATACAACATCGTAGCAAGGTATCCTACCTTTCCTGACGTTTTGGTGAAGTTCGGTTTCGGTATAGATGGGTTTGGTTAAGTTTTGTGTATCGACGGCGGCGGCGCCACCGTTGATACCTTCTGTCGCTTCGGATGCTTCGACCGTGGGTCAAAAAATTGCCGAAGCTGGTCGTGGAACCTCGCCTCGTCGTCCGGAGTCTACTGGCAAAGTTTGGCGGCGATCCGATCTTCGACACGCCCTCGAGAGCTCGCTGGCGCAAGCAGCGGACGCAAGTCCGGCGGCCTTGCGCGGCGGCGTTTGGGCGGCGCGGGCGAGCTACGGTTCGGTCCAAAATTAGGGTTTGGACGGCGGTTTATTTATAAATAAACCGGTCGCTGAGTTTTGAAATCAAATTGAATCGGACCGAGCGGTTCAATTCCAGTTTGGGTTAGTAATTGAATTTCGACCGGTTCGACCCCAAGGCGGTCGAATCCGGGCCAGTTCAGGTAGCCGTTTGAAAGATAATGAAATTTCCTATCCAATGGTAGTATGTGTGGTCATAGATGAAGTTTAGATTTTGTGTAATTGAAGTTCTAAGTCTCGGTCTGACTTGGTTCAGAGTAAATTTGATCGGTTCAGTGGGTTTTAGGTTCGGTTCATATGATCTAAGAGTGGTTCTCTAAGTTTAGGGTTATGTTCTACATTTTGGTAGTCTTGGTTTCCAAGTTAGAATGATTATTAATAGAGTTCGTGTACAAATTCATGTTTCAGAGTGATTAATCCAATAATCGGCTTGCATCGTGTGATAAACAATTATTGGCTTTTCAAAAGGACTCAGAAATAACAGCGATTGAGGTAGGAATCTGTCCGTACTCCTTTCCTACAGTGTCAAAGAATTTGCTGCTTAATCCTTTGATTTGATTTATGATGCATATGATAGAATTGATTGACACTGATATCTAATTGCTTCGTCTGCTTGATTTGTTTCTGAAATTCCTGTTGATCTCAATTATCTTGTTTATTTGGTCATATTTTGTTCCTATATGAATGGTTAACAAACCTATTTTGAGATATCTGATATATTGGCATATGAGCATGGCTGAACGGTTATGTATCTGTGATGTTGACATATGAGTATATGGAAACTGTTGAAAATTTGTGATATCTGTCGTGATATATTGACCTCTGGACTAGATGATTTATTCTCCAGTGGCCTATTTATCTGAGTTATAGTTCCGGCGCGTATCGGGCTATCTTTTTGCCGGTTAGGGCACCACCAGTTGTCCTCGGGACAATACTACGGATGTCAGATATTGAACGCAACATTCACCGGGCTGTTTATGACAGTCGTTCCACTGTGTGAGCTGACAGTGGAAACACTCTGAAAATGAGTGCGGCTCATGATTGAGATCTATTGGCAAAGCTTGATGATTTGCACGACAATCTTATATTATTTATATATTGTTGTTTCAGTCATTGAATTATCTTGTTAATTGATTCCCTCACCATGTTTGTTGATTCCTACTTAGCATTTTTGCTAACCCCCCTTTGTTTCTCTTCCAGGTACAAAGTTAGCTTCTAAGAGGGATAGAGTTGATAGATAGCTATGTACCAGCCCAAGTTGAGATAGTTTGCCTTTTGTATTTTAATTCAGTTGTTAATTTGGATAGTTGTATTCAGATATTGTGTTATAAAACTGTTGATGTTAAGATTGGATTAATTATTTAATAAATGATATTGGATTATTGTAGTTCTCTGGTTCCTATCAATATTGTTACTCCCTAGGGAACCCTTAGCTAGAAATAGGCGGCTTCCTACCGGGGCGTGACAATTTAAATGGTATCAGAGGTATAGGTTCAGAGGTATAAGTCTGTGGGCCCATAACCCACAAGTCAGAGCTATAGGTTTAATAAGAAAACCTAAGGATATAGGATCCTCAGGACTAGGTTTGGGTTAAGGTTAAAATAAATGAATAGGTAAACAATTATTATATAACATGTTATTTTGTTGACAGGATGGCACCAAGAACTAGAGGCAGAGCAATTCCAAGTCAAGGAAGTAGAGGACGTGGAGGTGGAAGTCAGAGGGTGAGTGCTCACAGCATTGGAGAAGCTAGAAATTCTCCTGAAGCTGAAGTACAGTTACCTCAAAACTTACCTAGGGCCCCTACAAGAAGAAGAAGTGGGTATGAAGCCTCAGTACCCTTAGAAGCAGCACCACATGCTTCCCCTGTAGTACAGGCAGCAGAAAGGGATGAGGGTGAATCTTCCTCTCCATCATTGGTACCACAACCAATAGTAAACCAGCTAATTAGGTCAGCCAATATGCTGATGCAGTTCTCACAGTTGGGAAAAGATCGATTTCGTGATTTTGGAGGAACTACTGACCCTTGGGCTGCTAGAGATTGGCTATTGAAAGTAGAGCAAACCTTTAGGGCACTAGGATGTCCAGACGAACAAAAGGTGGAATTGGCCACATATTTCTTATCTGATAGAGCTAGAACATGGTGGTCTGGAATGAGAGTTACTTTTGGAAATGATCCCATCTCTTGGACTGAATTTAGAGGAGCATTCTTTGAGAAATATTTTCCAGAATCTTTTCAGGATAGTCAGATGCAAGAGTTTCTAAATTTAAAACAAGGAAAAAGGTCAGTGAATATTTATGTAACTGACTTTGAAAGATTATCAGATTTATTTCCAGAATTAGTAACCACTGAAAGGAGGAAATGTCAACTCTTTATTAAGGGATTACATCATACAATAAAAGAGCAGATGAACAATATTCCCTTAGATAGTTTTCAATTAGTGGTGAATACAACATTCAGGATAGAGGCTTCTCTAATAGATGTGGCTAAAGAAAAACAAATGGAGGAGGTACAAGAATTATTAGAAAAGAGAAAGGTCAGCCAATCAACTAGAACAATGGAGACAGAAACCTATGATAATAGAGGGAAAAGATCAAGAGCAATATTTAATAGCCATCAGAGACCAATACCTTCTTCCCATGTGTCAAACCCTCATTCAGAAGAGACACCCAGGAAATGTTTCAAGTGTAATAAGATAGGACACATTGCTAAAGAGTGCAAAATCAATGGAATCCAATGTTACTATTGCAATAAATGGGGTCATTATAAGAACGAGTGTCCTAATAAGAGAACCATATCACAACAGCCAAGCTATCAGCAAAGCTCTAGACCAAGGACTTATCAGGAGAGAGATGGTCAGGTTAATCAGATACCACAGAGAGGATTTCAGCAGCAATCTACAGCTCCAGCAAGAGTCTATGCAGTGACTCAGTAGACTCAGCAGGATACTCAGCAGACTCCGGACTTGGTGTAATTTTTATTTTCATAGTTATAGTTATGCTATTATTTTTTTGTGTGCTCTGAATTTGGAGGACCAAATTCTTTTAAGGGGTGGATAATGTTATAACCTTAATTTTAAAATTTTAATTTTGAAAATTCAGAAATTTTATTTTGGATTTTTATGATTTTTTCTAGAATTTTTCAGAATTTTTAAAAGGTTTAAAATTTGAGTTTTTATAAAAAAAATTGATTTTTGTGCTCGCAGGGGCTCAAACCCGCGTCACGCATAAGCAAACGACGCCGCCTAACCATCGGGCTAATTCGCATTTTAATATTAAAACGCTGCGGTTTTTATTTATTCGATTTTTGAATTAAATTAGGGCGACGAGCGAACTCGTCGTCTTCCCCAATCTTTGCGGCGATTTGGTCGCTGCCGCGTTCTTGCCATCTGGAACGTGTTTTGCCTCTATATAATGGGGCTTCTACTCTCATTGATGGGACTCGAACGCTTGAACATCTTCACCCCTCGAAGCGCCGCCAGGAAGGAGAAATCGTGCTCAAACTCGTCACCGGAGTTCGATCGGCGCTGCCTCGTGTTCTAGCCATCCAGCGCCTTCATCGACGACGATCGCTCTGTTCTAGGCTACAATACAGCATCGTAGCAAGGTATCCTACCTTTCCTAAAGTTTTGGTGAAGTTCGGTTTCGGTATAGATGGGTTTGGTTAAGTTTTGTGTATCGACGGCGGCGGCGCCACCGTCGATACCTTCTGTCGCTTCGGATGCTTCGACCGTGGGTCGAAAACTCGCCGAAGCTGGTCGTAGAACCTCGCCTCGTCGTCCGGAGTCTACTGGTGAAGTTTGGCGGCGATCCGATCTTCGACGCGCCCTCGGGAGCTCGCCGACGCAAGCAGCGGACGCAAGTCCGGCGGCCTTGCGCGGCGGCGTGGGCGAGCTACGATTCGGTCCAAAATTAGGGTTTGGGCGGGGGTTTATTTATAAATAAACCGGTCGCTGAGTTTTGAAATCGAATTGAACCGGACCGAGCGGTTCAATTCCAGTTTGGGTTAGTAATTGAATTTTGACCGATTTGACCCCAAGGCGGTCGAATCCGGGCCAGTTCAGGTAGCCGTTGGAAAGATAATAAAATTTCCTATCCAATGGTAGTATGTGTGGTCTTAGATGAAGTTTAGATTTTGTGTAATTGAAGCTCTAAGTCTCGGTCTGACTTGGTTCAGGGTAAATTTGATCGGTTCAGTGCAATTCTGTTCGGTTCAGTGGGTTTTAGGTTCGGTTCATATGATCTAAGAGTGGTTCTCTAATTTAGGGTTATGTTCAACATTTTGGTAGTCTTGGTTTCCAAGTTAGAATGATTATTAATAGAGTTCGTGTACAAATTCATGTTTCAGAGTGATTAATCCAATAATCGGCTTGCATCGTGTGATAAACAATTATTGGCTTTTCAAAAGGACTCAGAAATAATAGCGATTAAGGTAGGAATCAGTCCCTACTCCTTTCCTACAGTGTCAAAGAATACGCTGCTTAATCCTTTGATTTGATATATGATGCATATGATAGAATTGATTGACACTGATATCTAATTGCTTCGTCTGCTTGATTTGTTTCTGAAATTCCTGTTGATCTCAATTATCTTGTTTATTTGGTTATATTCTGTTCCTGTATGAATGGTTAACAAACTTGTGTTGAGATATATGATATATTGGCATATGAGCATGGCTGAACGGTTATGTATCTGTGATGTTGACATATGAGTATGTGGAAACTGTTGAAAATCTGTTATAACCTGATTTTTAATTAGATTTGTTTAAATTTTAAAATCTGATATTTTGAAATTTGCTATAATTAGAATCCTAATCAAGCCCTAAAATCTCTCCCTTATTTTGCCCTATTTTCTCTCTAAATTTCTACCTATAAATATACCCTAATCTCTCCTTAATCCTATTCATTAACCCTAAACCTATCTCTCTCTCTCTCTTCCCTCGTGCGCCGCAGCCCCCTGTTTTTTTCTATTTCTTCCCCTATTTTTACTCCTCCGTTCCCCGCTGTCGTGAGCCGCTCCTCCTTCACGTCTTCCCCATCAGCAACGCATGAGTGGATCCAGTAACAGCGGAAGCAAGCGACGGTGGCCTCCTTGACGTCCGGTGGTGGAGCAGCGTTCGCCTAGCAAGTTTCCAGCGCTAGCGACGCGTGCTGCGACGGCGGCTGTCAAGGCTTCCGGCGGCGTGCGGCAAGTTCCCCTGTACATGCGTGCGGCGGCTGCGACGATTCCTCTGTCCGAGACGGCTTTGTTCTCCTCTGACGATGGCAGATTTTTACCCCAACAACTTCCTTCGGTTTCCAGCGGCGGCGGCGGCAAAATTTTTAGAACTAGGCACCGCCTCCCTTTCCTTCCTCTCCTGGCGCCGGTGGCAGCTTCTTCCAGAGGCGGCCGCTACTTCCTATTCGGCAGTTTTTCCTCCTCCGGCAGAGAGTGCCGACAGCTCTTCTTCTTCCGGCGGCGAGCGCCAGCGACGAACGAACGAGCGCGTTCGTTCGTTCCGCGTCTCTGTGAGGTAAGTGTTTTGTTTTATTAAATATTTTAATTATTCTTTCATAATTTCTACCCTAAGAGTAAGTAAAATAAAATCTAGTTTTCTATTATTGTTATTTTGAGGGGAATTTCATGATAATTATTTTTAAATGAAATTAATTTAAATAGGAAATTAGGGGTTGATGGTATTATTATGGATTAATGAATATATTGGATAATGATGGATATTTTATTTAACATATTCAGTGAAGAAAGGAAGATAATTGTGATTTCAGAGGAATTCAAGATAACAGCGTTTGAGGTAGGAATCTTACCCTACAATCTTACCCTACTCCTTTCTTACAGTGTCAATAATAGGATTTGCTACTTAATCCTTTGACTTGATTTATGATTCATATGATAGAATTAATTGACACTGATATCTGATTGCTTCGTCTGCTTGGTTTGTTTCTGAAATTCTTGTTGAACTCAATTATCTTGATTGTTTGGTCATATTCTGTTTCTATATGAATGGTTAACAAACCTGTTTTGAGATATCTGATATATTGGCTTATGGACCTGGTTGAACAATTGTGTATCTGAGATATTGACGCATAAGCATGTGGAACCGTTGTAAATCTGTGATGATAAAGTCGTGATATATATTGACCTCTGACCTGGATGATTCATTCTCCAGTGGCCTGTTTATCTGAGTTATAGTTCCGACGCACATTGGACTATCTGAGATGCCGGTACGGCACCGCTAGTTGTCTTGAGGACAATACTACGGATGTCAGTGTTGGACGCAACACTCCGGGCTGTTTAGGACAGTCGTTCCATTCCATGAGCAACAGTGGAAACACTCTGAAAATGAGTTCGGCTCTTAAGTGAGATCTGTTGGCCAGCTTGATGATTTGCACGACATTCTTATATTATTTGTATATCGTTGTTTCAGTTATTATATTATCCTGTTATTTGATTCCCTCCCATGTTTGTTGATTCCTACTTAGCATTTTTGCTAACTCCCTTTGTTTCTCTTCCAGGTACAGAGTTAGCTTCTGGGATGGATAGAGTAGATAGCAGATATCAGCCTGAGTTCAGATAGTCTTTTAACTTTTGTTTCAGTTGATTTATGTATATCTTGGATAGTATGTTTTAGAGATTGTATTATAAAACTGTTGATGATAAATTTGTATTATTTATTTAATAAAGGATATTGGATTATTGTAGTTCTCTGGTTCCTATCAATATTGTTACTCCCTGGGGAACCCTATGCTAGAAATAGTTGGCTTCCCGCCGGGGTGTGACAAAATCTGTGATATCTGTCGTGATATATTGACCTCAGGACTGGATGATTTATTCTCCAGTGGTCTGTTTATCTGAGTTATAGTTCCGGCGCGTATCGGGCTATCTGTTTGCTGGTTAGGGCACCGCCAGTTGTCCTCGGGACAATACTACGGATGTCAGATGTTGGACGCAACATTCACCAGGCTATTTATGATAGTCGTTCCACTGTGTGAGCTGATAGTGGAAACACTCTGAAAATGAGTGCGGCTCATGATTGAGATCTGTTGGCCAAGCTTGGTGATTTGCACGATATTCTTATATTATTTATATATTGTTGTTTCAGTCATTGAATTATCTTGTTAATTGATTCCCTCACCATGTTTGTTGATTCCTACTTAGCATTTTTGCTAACCCCCCATTGTTTCTCTTCCAGGTACAGAGTTAGCTTCTAGGAGGGGTAGAGTTGATAGATAGCTATGTACCAGCCCAACTTGAGATAGTTTGCCTTTTGTATTTTAATTCAGTTGTTAATTTGGATAGTTGTATTTAGATATTGTGTTATAAAACTGTTGATGTTAAGATTGGATTAATTATTTAATAAATGATATTGGATTATTGTAGTTCTCTAGTTCTTATCAATATTGTTACTCCCTAGGGAATCCTGAGCTAGAAATAGCCAGCTTCCTGCCGGGGCGTGACAAAATGGATATTAAAAAGTAAACCATTATAAAAAGTATGAATTAAAACCTAATTTTCAAAGCCATGGTGAGGACACTTCCGTTGTAAATCGTTAAAACGCTCCCATGCCTCGCTAAAAGATTTACCATCCCTCTGTGCAAAGCTTGTAATCTGATTTCTCAACTGAATGGTCTTGCTGGGTGGAAAGAACTTCATCAAGAAAGCATTTGACAATTGATCCCATGTAGTGAAGGTACCGGTAGGTCGAGATTGTAGCCAAGAACATGCTCGGTCCCTGAGAGAAAAAGGAAACAATCTTAGTTTTAATGCATCATCAGAAACACCATTAATTTTATTGGTGTCACAATATTCAAGAAAAAGATATAAATGTTGATAAGGGTCTTCAGGTGGTGATCCTCCAAACTGATTCTATTGTATCATGGATAGGAAAGCTGGCTTGATTTTAAAATTATTAGCCGCGACAGCTGGTTTGGCAATGCTAAAGTGTATCTCCTGTGGATTAGGGGCTGCATAGTCCCTAAGTGATCTTTTGTCTGCCATCAAATCTAAGTTTCCTGCGTAGTCAAAGAGTTTTATTAATCTCAGGATCAAAAGGAACTAAAGGTCCTGATCTAAGATTCCTGCGCATGCAAAGTAGAAAGATCAGATAAACTCAAGTAAGTAGAAAAGAACAGAAAATAAAACAAAGTCTAGTCTAGCAATACTTTCAATATCTTCAATATTGATAAAAATCAAGGTCCCCGGCAACAGCGTCAAAAACTTGTTGTGTCCGCAAGTGCACGGATACTCGAAGTAATAATTAAGATATCGAACCACAGAGACCTCGTTTGTCAAGTACCGAATAATCAATTTCTCACTAACTAGGCAGTCGAAAATATGAAGCAAACTATTGAAAGCTACACGAAAACATCACAGAGAGAGACTGGGACTAGGGTTTCATCCACCTTAATTTCCATGACTAGATATAAATAGAGGTTCGTCAGTTTAATTTTATTATGATAAAGATATAATTTACTTTAAAAAGAAATCATCTCGCTCTCGCGCAAACAATTTACAAAGAACCAATCCTCACTCTCATGCAGGATTTATTCAATGTTAAATATAAGTAAATCATTGACAATGAACTCAAAGATCACTTTCGTGCATCCAAATCCTAAGTCAATTATCTCAAATGAAAACTACATACTTTCATACTATAATTTTCACAGGTTCTACTTAAGGTTCTCTAACAATCTGATACTTGATTTCTCACAGTATCATCATGTTTATTTCAATAACTCAATCCTAGATTCATATTATCAACATGGCAATATACTTCTAAAATCAAGAAATAGAAACATACCTAATTTCTTACAATGAGTTCATAACATTCAATTCTAGGGTTCCAAGTTTTCGCAATTCACTTTTCAGTTCATATCACAAAAACTCAAAATCATGCTAATTAATATGAATCTATGGAGAATTAAAAGCAATCATCATATAAGTAGAATTATCATAGTAAAATCATCTTGTCGAAAGTAAAAATAATCTAGTCATTAAGAAATTTAGGAGATTACTCCCCCCATGTCCCAAAAAGTGTTTAAGCTAGCGTGGTTGAAGAGTTACAATAATCCATGGTTCAGATTGATCAAAAATCGAAGAGAAAGAAGAAATTACTAAATACACCATGGCTGTAATGAAAATTATAGCCGTAATTTGCTCGGTGAACAGTGCAGGCAATGATTTCTTTGTTGATTTCTCCTCTGATCGATCTCCTTTCACTCTGAAACTTCTGGGGTATGTTCTCCTCCTCCAGGCAAAGCTTCGCCTCATGTATCACGGCTGGAGATGCACTGTACACTTCGCGGCGGTGAAACATAGGGCGACGGCAAAAATCTCCAATTCTCTCCCGATCGTGGATGACAATTAGGGCTTTTCATGTGTGTCTCCTCTTCTCGATCTGACGAGTATTTTCCTTTTTACGGATCTCCAATTGATGGCCTGGATCGTCCGCTATCATCCGCGCAAGAATCGGGCTTCAAATAGTCCGTGAAAATCACAGGTCTGGGTTACAATTACGGCCGTGAAAACCATTACGGTAGTGCCGTAATTTTAGCAGAAATTCTCTGTACAGAAATTACCTACGGTACCATAATATTCATTACAGCAGTGCCGTATTTTCTTCAAGTCTCTCGTGTGAAAAATTGACTCGAAATACGGCCAGTAATTTTCATTACGGCAGCATCGTAAAATCCACCAAACTTTCTGTACGAATTTGAACCCAAATTACGGCCCGTGATTTTCATTATGGCAGGGCCATAATTTATGTGAAACTTTCTATACAAAATCGTCCCAAAATACGGCAGTGCTCGGAAATTACGGCAGTGCCGTGGTTTGTTCTGTAGGTGTAGTGAAACCACAGTATCATAATTTGGATTACGGCCCTACCGTATTTTGGTCTGAAGCTCCAATTTGTGAAAAATTTTATATGTGATCTTCTCTTGATGGTGGTAATTCATCTATGCATCTGAATTTGCTTGAAAACACCTAAAAATCAGGCCTTTTACCTGAAAATGATCAAAAACCAGAAAACGTGTAGATTTCGCAATATTTGATAAATAAGGCATAAAAATGAGCAAAAGAGAATGAATATGACACAAAAATACCCATCAAATGGCACAAAATTTACTATAAATTTTGGTGTCATCAGCTATCTTCCACCTACCAGGAGGAGGATACACATATCCACCAATGGGCTTCATTGAACATGCATTTTGGAATCAGATCACCTCAGAATCCAGTTGTTTACCTTCATCAGCTAGGGCGACTAGCATCTCAAATCCCTGCATACGATACATGCACCGAGTTCTAGCACACACCATTTTCGGACATGGAGATAGCGACGGTATGGTCCGTCAATCTGAGCTTTATTTTCTTTAGTGCATGCTACATGGCTATCCAGTAGATTTAGCTTTCTTTTTAATTAAGCACCTTGATAAAGTAGCACGAGCAAAAAGAGGTGCAATTGTTATAGGAGATTTCCTTACTCTTGTTGCACTCTCTTTGGGTGTAGAGCCCTATGGGATTGAGGTTGCAAAGGGGAATGCCATAATTGATATTGAATCATGTGTGGCAATGAAAATAATTGTTAGGGAAGGGGATAGTTATTGCTTGATTCTTGGACTGGGTGCTCCTACTTTACCATTACCTAACAAGGAGAAAACCATAGTCCAGAACCAAGCAAACTGGAAGCTTTCCCAAAGTACAGCTGCCGACGCCGCCGACGCCACTCTACCTTTGGACTCAGTACCACCACCACCTATCTGGGGTGGTAGTGATGACCCTTTTGGCATGGGAATGGATTCTCCACCACACAAAGCTGTAGGATCTTCCTCACGCAGAACTATTCCGGATCAGAGAGGATGGTCGAGTGCCCATGATCCTAGCTTTCAGGCTCTATCTGCTGAGGTATACCGTCATGGTCGCCTCATGGAGAGAGTGCTTAAAGCCATTGAGCATATACATGAAGATGTTGAGGACTTGGGGAATTATATAGAGGAGATGGGGAATTTTCTTTATGACAGGTTCGACGGTGTAGATAGAGATGAGGGTTAAGAAGATGATCCGAATGACCCTATGGAAGAAGCCACTCCAGCTGAAGAAGAGAACGAGGAGACAGATTCCAACGCCAATGAGTAGAGCTTTGTGAGTATTCCTTTTCCTATCTATGCTTTATTTGTCTTTATACACTATTGATATACATATTCTTGTAGGGAATGATGACTCAGTTATGCTTCTTGCGTCCGGTGCTCTTCAGTTTTATATTTTGTGTTATGGATATTGATTCGATTTGGTTGTACCCTAATATTATGATATTTGATGACGATGGTATTGGGCACCATATGTAGGTGCATTTTAGTTTTTGGATTGTATGACTTATAACTGAATGATGTGTTTTGTTCTTGGTATCTACACTGACTTCTTATGATGGTATATGAGGTTTTTACTCTCTGTGGAATCTTGATAGATATATTGCTGTGCTGATATACTCGTTTTTGTTATGAATGTCTATGCATGTCAATGTTTGAGAATGGAAATATGCATATTATGCTGAATTTATTTCTTCAATATATATCATCTTGTTGAGATTTTTCATTGATTGATGCATGAGGTTTTGGGTAAGTATGTTGTTTAAAGAATGCAATCTGAGAGTGAAGCATCTTTCTTAAATAAAATGAGCATATGAGTGCAATTTTTTGAATTGATGTCAATTAAGTAATCTAGTTGATGTTTAATCTAGTTTGCTATTTGTTGGAAAAAAAGAATCCAAGATCCAAAAAGAGAGAATGACTCCCCTACTTGGCACTACGTAAAATTGGCAGTGGTACTGAAGATATGGGTTGAAGTCAAGATAAAAAAAAAAGAATGACTCCTCTACTTGGCACTACGTAAAATTAGCAGTGATACCAAAGATAAGAGTTGAAGTTCAGATAAAAAGTGTGTATCTATGTGGGTACATACCATGAAAAAAAATCATTTGACATTAACTCTGCTGTCTTAGAAGGCTACTAGACTTGATATTTTTAGTGTGGGTTTCTGAGGTCACATCATCTCAGTTTATCTTATGTCTAACATTACAGGCATACAATCCTGTAGTGATAACATAACGATAAAACATTACAAGCATGCTTTAGCAGGTAAGAAAAGCAATAATGGGATGATGGATCATAGCCTATTCAATACATTGAACTGACCCATGCCAAAAGGGGTTCAACTCTTGACCTAGGACACAAGCCCCCTAAAACTAGACCTAGCCTAGCTGACCTCTAGCTTGATCTTCAAGGTTGGCTCCAAGGTCCTCCTTTCCATGGTTTAGCTCTCAAACCCTAGAGGTACTTTTAGGGAAACCCTAGAAGCATTCTCGTGGGTTTGGCCAATGCCATGGTTCCTCCTCCAAGGAAGATGCGCCACCATTCAAAGGCCAAGAAAGCTAGCTCACAAGCCCAAGGGCTCGGCCATGCTTCCTTGCGCCACCATGCATGCTTGCGCCAACAAGGTAGATGCTTGTTATGCCACCTTACTAGATGCGCAACCAAGCAAGCATGCCACAAAGATTCATGTAGGATGCGCCCCCTAATCTTCATCTTGAATTACAAAACAAAAGAAAAACAAAGGCGGCATGCAAGCCTCACAAGAATATGACACAAGTATGCTAAGGGGCTTGACTAATGATCACAACATCATGCACAAACAAGGTACTTATTCATGCAACTCTATATGCTCATGAAAAATATAAAATCTGAAATTTTTAGTTTCTCATAAAACAAGTTTCTTTTCCTCATCTTCTTATCTCAAATATTTTGATTATTTGAGATTAAGTTTCATGATGATTTCATGGACCAATTGGCTGGCAATTTTGTCAGATGAAGAGATCCAGCTAGTCCAAAGGACACAATGCCCATCCTACTTGACAAAACTACGTGCGCCTATTGTCTTAAATCAATTAGAAAATAATCCAAAAATCCAAAAGAAATTAAATAGAGGATAAGAACAAGAAACCAACAATTTTTCTACTTTAAGAAAAATCATGCGCCATGTAAATCATCATATGCGAAAATACTACATGACATGTGAGAATAGAAAAGAATGAAAAATATCGTTCAAGGCTCGCAAGTCCCTCTGATACCACTGTTGGGAAACCCCAGGGATATTTTACAAATTTTGACATTACAGATTACATACGCAGTAGAAGAATATCCCCGAAACAGGCCAGTCCCAAAAACCCAGTGAAGATCATCTTGCGAGGGGGTCGACACGATGAGATAGAAAGTACCTAGATGCAAAAAGTGCCGATGCCATTGTAGATGCCCATGTGTGCACCCTCTGCAGTCTTGCACACACGGATGCCTTGAGTCCTCTTCTTCCATGCCCGATGCTAGCCTCGGGAAGAAGATCCAAGCCTTTGGTGAGCTCCTTCTACACTTGCGCCACCTTCAAGGAAGATTGCGCCAAGAAGAGGAAGGAGGAAGAGAAGATCCAAGCCTTTGGTGAGCTCCATCTCATCAGGCCCATTGGCGCTGATGAAATCTCCCAAATAGATCCGAGTTATCCAATAACTCGATCATAAGGCTTCTTGATCAATACGAGAATTCGAGTATAAAGGTGTGCGACCCTGTAGGTTCCTCTGACGTTGGCAGTGTTGACCTAAGGTCACCACAAGCAGTGAGTGGCACTTAGCAGTGCATCGCTGCTACCCAAGTCATCAGAATGGATATCGACATCAACATCCCCATCATCGCAACTAGGTACAGATGCATTACAGTCTCTTTGCCGAACTGATATCTGATTGGACAAGTGTGTCATCACTTGTTTTCACGCAATCTCATGGTCATGACTAAATTAGGTCTTCACCTGGGTATGGCCATACACTTTCAGTCATAGAACCACAGTGGAGCTCCATGGATATCAAGCTTCCTTCAAGAAGGGGCAAATTCTTTGTCTATGCATTGACTTTCTCATATGGGTCGTGACATGCTCAATAACAACTATTATCACCTCCCAACTATGGCGAGGTGTTAGGTTGTATCAAAGCATGTCCCTAACTATATAGAATAGTCAATGACCTCAAGTTAAGGGATCAATGCATCTCTTATCACTTGTGAGGATAACTCAAGACACCAAGTCATTGTCTCACAGCAGGTTGGTCCAGTATATCCACCACTGATATACCCATATGTCTGTGTTAGCACCTCGTGCCTAACCAGCCCACATACCAGTCTCACATGTACTAGAGTTGTCCCATATCTACTCAGGTACTTGACTGGGACTATAGTTTGAGCACAGATCAAATCTGTCTCCAGGGACATTATCATGTAAGTACACAATCGCAGATGCAATCAAACAATGATAATGACAATGCTAGAATGATACATAAGAAATATCAATGTCAAGTAGTACGAAGATGGACCAAAACTATGTCTCAGGGCATATACACTAACAATCTCTCACATGCACTAAGTCCTAGAGGTTGAGGAATCTCAACCCCATATCTCTAGTATGACCATCATGCTTCTGCTGCGCCAAAGCCTTGGTCAGTGGGTCTGCTAGATTGTTCTTTGTCTCAACTCTGCTAATCTTGACATCACCTCAATCAATGATCTCTCTAATCTGGTGAAATCTCTTGAGTAGTGTTTGGATCTTTGATGAGACCGTGGTTCCTTTGCCTGTACAATAGCCCCATTATTGTCACAATAGAGCTCAATGGGATCCACAGCAGTTGGAACCATCTGAAGATCAGATATGAACTTCCTTATCCAAACAACTCCTTTGGATGCCTTAGAAGCAGCAACATACTCAGCCTCGGTTGTAGAATCAGCTATAGTGGATTGCTTGAAGCTCTTCCAACATATAGCGCCTCCATTCAATTTGAACACATAGCCGGCCTACGATCTAAAGTCATCAGGGTCAGACTGGAACGACACATCAGTGTAGCCCTGAACACTGAGCTCTTCCTATCCCCCATAGAACAAGAACAAATCCTTAGTTCTTCTCAGATACTTCAGGATGTTCTTTACAGCCACACAGTGATGTAAACCAAGATTGGATTGGTATCGGCTGGTTATGCTCACAGCATAAGCCACGTCTAGTCTATTACACAATATTGCATACATGATCGATCCCACTGCCGAGAAATAGGGCACTCAACTCATGTCATCCCTTTCAGCCTGTGTAGTGGGACACTAGCTTTTTGAGAGAGTAAGGCCATGTCTCACTAGAAGGTATCCCTTCTTGGATTGCTCCAAGTTGAACCTCTCCAGGACCTTATCAATGTATGTACTTTGACTAAGGGCCAGGAGCCTCTTGGATCTATCTCGGTGGATCCTCATGCCTAGGATATAGGCGGCCTCCCCTAAGTCCTTTATCTCGAAACACTTCCCCAACCATGTCTTCACAAACTGAAGACTAGGGATGTCGTTTCCGATGAGCAGTATGTCATCAACATACAAGACCAGAAAAGTCACTAAGCTCCCACTGAATTTTCTATATACACAGGCATCATCTTCACTTTTGATAAAGCCATAATCTCTCACAGCTTCATCAAATCAAAGATTCCAACTTCGAGATGCTTGTTTTAATCCATAAATGGATTTCTTGAGCCTGCAGACCTTACTGGCATCTGCAAGATGGATGAAACCATCAAGTTGTGTCATATACACATCCTCTGTCAGCTTTCCATTAAGAAAAATTGTCTTCACATCCATCTGTCATATCTTATAATTATGATATGCAACTATAGCAAGCAGAATTCAAATGGATTTAATCATGACAATTGGAGAGAAGGTTTCATCATAGTTCACCTATGGACTTGTCTGAATCCTTTAGCCACAAGTCTACCCTTATAGGTAACTATGTTGCCATCCATGTTGGTCTTCCTTTTGAAGACCCATTTACAGCCTATGGGTTTCACTCCATTAGGCAGCTCAACCAAATCCCAGACTTGGTTAGCTGACATGGAATCCATCTCGAATTGCATGGCCTTAAGCCATTTCTCATAGTCCAATCCAGAGACTGCCTCATCGTAGGTTCTGGGTTCATCCTCAATGATGAAGATCTCATCCTATTGAGTCGGCAGCGACTCGTACCTCTCAGATGCACGATGAATCCTCCTAAACCTACGTGGGACCTGTGTTTGAGCCTCAGGCTGCCTAGCAACCGGTGCAAGTGGCTCAGGTTCCATCTCAGTGTCTTATGGTTGCACTTGGACTTCGTCCAAGTCAAACTTCCTCCCACTAACTTCTTTCATGAGAAATTCTTTCTCTAGAAAGACGATTCCCTGAGCAACAAAGACTTTATTCTCGGTAGGGACATAGAAGTAGTACCTTTAGTTTCCTTAGGATACCCAACAAACACATATTTATCAGATTAGGTTCTAGCTTGCTAGAATCCTGACATTTGACATAAGCCTCACATCCCCAGACCCTGATAAAAGAGAGGTTAGGTCGTCTCACACTCCATACCTTGTATGGTATCTTGGGGACACTCTTAGATGGAACGTTATTCAATATGAGAGAAGTTGTCTCAAGTGCATGACCCCAGAATGACGGTGGTAGAGTTGCATGACTCACTATAGATCGAACCATGTCCAACAAGGTCCGATTTCTCCTTTCAGACACACCATTCCATTGAGGTGTTCCAGGAGGAGTGAGTTGGGTTAGGATCCCACACTCCTTAAGATAGTAAAAAAACTCACCACTCAAGTACTTGATGTCTCGTATTTATATAGTCTTTATGACCTATATTTACCTGTGAAACAAGACCTATTTTCATGCTTTTACATCTCTTTCCAGCTTATTTCATTAACTCTCTTCAGAAGCTTTACTACTTGTCGTGTTTGCTTAAATACAGGTCAATTCACTCACTTTTGGAGCTACATTGACGTACATTTACATATCTGAGTGAATTAGGAATCTCGACAAGAAGTTTGGTTGCAAACAGGAGTAACTTCAAGAATTACGGCTGAGGCCATAATCTACATCATGACCGTAATTCTCTGACAGACTATACGAAGGACCCGTTTCTATACGAGCATAGGCAAACGCGATCGTAAATTCTTTGACGATAACTTTTCGGATAAACACGCCCTCGACAAGAAAATTACGGGCAGGGTCGTGATTCGCCTCTCGACTGAAATCTCGCATCCGGCGCAAGAGTTTATCCGTAGCCGCCAGAATTTATTACCGGCCGTCGTGGATTAAATGAGCATTAATCGTTTGAAGGTTACGAGATTTAATGAGGCTGCAATTAATGCTTTACCGTTACAATCATAAAGGCGGAATTTATTTACATCATTTATTAGCCATCAAGAACCATAATGGAAATTAAGTTTGGAATTCCAAGAGACATGCAATTAAGATGAGGATTTAATGCAGAATATGAAGAGACACACCATAATGGGGATTTAATCTAGAGTTTAATTCAGAATTTAATTTTGAATTTAATGCGGAATACGAAGAGGCACCAGGTTTTCTATATAAAGGACTCAAGATTACCGAATTGAGGGAGCGCCCGGAAGGCGCCTAGAGGCCCAGGGAGTGCCCAGTTGGGGCTCCAGGGGAAGAGAGGAGGACTATGCTCGAGAGCTCAGAGTTCGGTGGCGACGAAGAACGCGAGTCATTTCAAGAAGAAGAAGGCGACTTCAAAGGAGGAGAGAAAGGAGTTTGTTTAATTCTTTTCTCATCTTTACTTCGTTTAGTCTTCGTTACGTGCTGATCGAAAGGCTTGTTCTTGTCGTAACCATATATATATTAGCGTAAAAACCTCAATCGGGATTTGGGCGTAACCCGTCTTTTTTATTTATAAGTCTTAATGTTAAGAATTACTTTTGGATATCTTTCGAGGCCATCTGATCTTGGTTTGTTTCATTCGTGTTTATTGTTTCTTGGCCAGATCGGTTCTCACTTTAGTTGATTGTGGTAACAACTGAGAGGTGAATCACAATCAACGGATCCACCTAGATCATTCCTGTGTGCTCTATTACTTGAAGACTTGATATCAACGAGAGTCTTAGAGACCACTTGGGGAATCTTCGTGTCCTATTTCAACACAATCTACTTACGCTTAGTCCACCGCAAGAGTAGGAGATTAACTAAGTAGATCGTGTAGTTGTCCACCACGAGAGTAGGAGACTAACTAAGTTGTTGAGTTGTGTACCCGAGAGGGGTACGGCTCAAGGGGACATGTTCTTGGTTTCCGAAAGATTTTCTAAGCAGTACTTATCATTTCGCTTGTAGGTTGATTAATGTTGTGAACCCTGAATTTCCGATTTCTCTCATATCTGTAGGACCTTTATCTTATTGCACTTTTAGCTTAGTTTGTATCATCGACTGAGATTTACAATCGCTTAGCTATCAAAGATTGGAAGATTTGGTACTTGACAATCCATCCCTGTGGGAATGATATCTTAAGTACTACATCGGTAAGCCGTGCGCTTGCGGATTTTGTGCATCAGCACTTCCCACCAATGGATCTCCCAAGCTGGTTCTCTACTTTATTTTTTAACTCCTTGAATTTCTCAAAGGATTCATATTTATGTCTCATCAAGTAGACATAACCATATCTACTGAAGTCATCAGTAAATGTGATGAAGTAGTTGTTCCTCCTCTGGCTTGTTTATTGAATGGCCCAAACACATCAGTATGTATTGTTGGTGTATATGCCCTGAAGACCAATGTATGGACATGGACAGGCATTGTTTGAATGTACTTTGATAGAACTATTACTCTTTGTATAGGCATGGTCGTTATTATGCAGACTTCTCTACCTGCGTTGATGTATTGAGTTGCATGTATAATGTCCGAGGAGTTTGGATTGGATCCATTCTCATAAGAAATCCCCAGACAAGGTACCTTAGCAGATATGGGACAGCTTTCGTACATGTGAGACTGGTGTATGGGCTGGTTAAGTGCGGGGCACAGTAACGCAGACATACAGGTGCATTGGATGCATTGGAGTCAACAAGTCAATCTCACATGCAAGAGGTTTGCATTGATCCTTAGACTTGAGGTATTCATGTCTAGATTTGATAATGGGTATGCTTTGATACAGTCTTACGTCTCTCTGTAATTGGGATACCAAAACGACTGTCATTGGGCATGTCATAAGTCACGTAGAGACATGGATGACCAATAGTAGGATTTGCCCCTTCCTTATTGGAAGCATGATATCCACTCGGGGCGCCCCACTTTATTGGTGCATGACAGGAATGTGTGGCCACACTTGTTGAGTCATGACCAATGCATTGGATTGATAAACTTGAGACTAATCCAATGGCAGGATATCAGCTTAGGCAAAGGGATCTATAATGCAATGGGAATCCTCATTGCTTGTTAGGAGTTATTGTCATAATGACTTAAGTCCTATGACATGGGTAGTAGTGATGTGTTGCTAGATACCCCTCACTACTTATGATGTTTACATCATTGCCATCGTCATATGGATCCTACGGGGTCACACGCAATAGACTCTTGACGTTGCTTTAATCAGAAGCCTTATGATCAAGTTATTGGATAACTTGGATCAATTTGGAAGATTTCATCAGCGCCAATGGGCCTGATGAGTTGGAAGAAAGTTATTGGAGCCAAACTTCATTTTTGGCAGGTTGACCCGAAATTGACCTAGATTGATCACATTTGGATTAGGGTTGCATTGGATTGGATCCAATGGCTTAATCAACCCATGCCATGAAGTTTGGGCTAGCTCATTATCCAATGAGGCCCAATAATTAGTTGTCAAGAAGAGGTATAAGCAAATAAGGGTATAATGGGGAAGAATTTCACCCCATTGGCGCCAAGGGCATAATGGGGTGAAGTGGGCGCATGTTGCTTCATAAGGAAGCATTAGGCGCCTCCCCCTTTGTTCCTTGGAAGGAAACCTTGCCTCTATGGTAAGGGTTGGGGCTGATATGGCTTGAAAACTCTTTTGGAAAGAGCTTGGGCGCATATGACAAGTAGGGTGAGATTTATGGTAAAGTCTTGGAGGCATTCCTTACCTCATAAACCCTACATGCACCCAAACCCTTACCCTAGCCGAATACCTCTTGCTTATTGCGCCTAGCCCTTCCTCCTTGGATGGAATGCATGCCTCTAAGGCATGTCTTGGGCTGATATGGCCATTCGGCAAATTAGGATAGGTTGAATGAGGTTTATGGTAAAGTCTTGGGGACTTTCCTTACCTCAAGACTCCTTTATCCTAGCCGCCCACTTGGCATGATCTTGGCCCTCCCTAAACCACCTCTTGGCTTATAAAAGGGACCCTAGCTGCCCCCTCTCAATGGTTCGAATGCTTGGAGACGTGAACACACATAGAGGGGCGAGAGCAAGGGCAAAGGGCGACAATACCAAGGTGGCGCAACCCTTCTTCCTACTAGTGGCCGCAAGTCTTCTCTTTCCTCTCCTCTTGGCGTGACTTGGAGAAGGACTTGGTGGCGCCACTTCCTCTTACTCTTCCTAAGGGCCAAAACTCTTCTTCTCCCTCTTCTCTTGGAGTGAAGAGGATAAGGAGTTGGCGGCATCTTCCTTGCACTTGGCGCATGATCCTTGGAGGTGGCGCAAGAAAAGTGAAGGAACTCTAAGGCTTGATTCTCTTCCCGAGGCTAGCACCAAGCGTGGAAGGGAGCAACGATCAAGGAGTTGACGCGTGGATACTTGTAGAGGGCGAACACTTGGGCGCCTTCAACATGGCTTCAGCAACTAGACAAGCAAAAGAGGTACATCTCTAACACATCCTTGTGTCTTCTCTCTCGCATGGATCCTTGGGACCGGAATATGTTTCGGGTGCAATGATTCTTTCGCTGCGTCCTGGGACTGCAATAATTTTAAATTACACCTGGTATTCCCTAACAGTGGTATCAGAGCTACTTGCGAGAAACACAAGGTGTACATTTGCTTGTGTGAAAAATTTTTTGGAAAATTTTTCTTTTGTCCATGCGCATTCTACATAGAAAGCGTCTTTCATCCAAACTTCTTTTATCATTTTTATGGCCAAAATTTGGATTGTGTTTATGATTGATTTAAGACCAAAGGTGCACGTAATTTTGTCAAGTAGGACGGGCATTGTGTCTTCGGACTGGCCGGGTCTCTTGATCTGACAAAATTGCCAGCCGATAGGGTCCATGAAATCATCATGAAACTTGATCCCAATTTAGCATAAATTTGATTGATAGAGTGCTTGGGATGGAGTTGGCGCATAAGGGGATAAAATTTGATTATTCCAGTTTTTCAAATTTTATATATGCGCCACTTGTCTCTTCCATGGGTTGATATGGTCATAGCGAGTGCCCTCCTGTTTTGTGATGTGGAAGCATGTTTCCACCTGTAATGATTGCTTGTAAAATCTTTTTACCACCTGCGTGTGGTTTTCCCCCTTCTTGATGTAAAATTTTCATCTTTCCTTAGAATAGATGTAGAATTGTTTACATAAGATAGGTTAAGGTTCATCAAAGACAACAAGGTGTCTTCTTCAACCGATTTCAGAGTGGCGCCAGCTTTGGAAGCGTGGTGATGGATTTGCGGTTGGAGGAAGGGATGCTTGCTTTCGGCTTCTGGCATGGGCTAATCTGCTAAAGGGACTCGCAACCCTTGGATGCATGATAACATGTCACATGGCTCGTGACAAGTTATATGTATGAAAAGGGCTATGACCATATCGACCAAACTAGCATGCTTGTGATGGTTTATTATTTTGTCCATAGCATGCCTGTGATGTTTTTCCTTTGCTGCCATAACCATAGGAAAACTGCATGCTAGAAAAGAATAAAATAAACATGAAAAACTCTCATTGAAATATCAAGTCAATAGCCTTCTAACGCATAGCCCTCATCAAACTATCGATCGGTGGTGTTGTGAACTGTTTCCCACCCTTGTGGGACACACCCACTTATCTTTAGAAGATGTGTGGTGACAAAGATTTCCCCAGTCCAATTTTAACCTGGGCGTGCCTTCACAAGGAATTCGTTGGCCCTAGGCATAACGGTTAGGACCAGACTTGACTAGTTTTTCATATGTCACTGACATGATGAATCACTAGAGGCAGCTATTGAGAGGATAGGGTTTTGTGTTGTATCCAGCCCTCGCTGGACACAAGGCACCTAGTCTGTCTTAACTAAGAGGAGTTGTGCACGGCACAATTGGCTGGCATGCCTACCTAAGGAAGCATGGGATTCTTTGTGCATCCCAACTCACCCTCGTGAGTCGCGGAGACCTCATCTGAAATTAGGATCCTACTCACTTATTTCCATGTTGAGTTTGAGAGTTCTCAACTTGTTTTGGAAGTAGTGGGAGAATAGCATTTAAATTTAAAGTCCTTGTTAAATGCTTTATCATAGTACTTATTTTACTTATCTGCTTATTGTAGATGGCATCTCCTGATCTAAGATTGAAACTTTATAAAAATAAGTTGGATGGGACAAACTGGACAAGTTGGTTCAAGACTTTGTCCAAGATACTGGAACAAGAGAATAAGGTGCATCTTCTTGAAAGACCTCCATCCCAGCCCAGTGTATATTTCACTAATGAGTGGGAGTGGAATGTCTATCTTGAACATTGTGAAGATAACGATCAGTACACTGCTCTTGTCCTAGAGTGCATGACCCCAGAGGTCAAGGTTGAATGTGATGAGATGAGGATTTATGATCTTATTATACATCTCAAAGGTCTCTTCACGCCATGCTCTATAGATAATGATCAGGAGAGTTCTGTTGGATCTTCAGAATGTATGCCTAAATCTGAAAATGACCATGGTTCTGCATCTTCGAAGCTAATACTTCGAAAGACTGGGAATGCATGGGTATTTCGAAGAGGATTAATGGCCAAGAAGTGCATGGCAAAGAAGAAGGGGTGTAATCCATCGACTTCAGGTATTGTGTTACCGAGGTCTTTTGTCTACTTCTTATTCATGGGTACTGGGTACCGTATGTGAGGCTCACATATGTTTTACATATGCAGGAGCTCAAAGGAAGTAGGACGATGAGGCTTGATGGGATCGACCCTCGGGTCAGGGACAGAGCATTGGATGCTGCTGATATCATCCCACTACCTTGAAGACTTTATCTAGAACTTTGCTATTATGTATCAGCTTATAGAACATCATTCCTTTTGGAAAGGATTTCAGTTCGACATAATAAATAATATTTTTCTTTAATCTGAGATGTTCTATTGAAGTGATACAGTTGATAATAGTTTGTGGTTCTAAATGTAACACAAGATCAGATCCAATAATTCAATAAACACCCTCTTATAGCATTGTCTCTTGAACCATAGAACAATGGTCACATCCAAAGGTCCATGGACTATTGGGATCATTATCCTTTCAGGATTATGATATATGTGAGCCTAGTTCAAAGGAACAATGTGACAGATGCTACCTTCACCATAAAGGGTGGAAGGATTAGTGGCTTGTTGGATCTATTACACAGCAATGTGTGTAGACTCATGTAAACAAGCACGAAGAGGTATTATATGCTTCATCAGGTGTGGGTATGCCTTATCCAACCTAAGAACTTTGGAGAAATCCAAGAAGTTAACAAATGAAGTATTAAGTCAAATTGGAGGATCTATCAAAGCACTTTGATTGGATCAAGGTGATTAGTGGAGAATTTGATGACTGTCCTAAGGAGTGTTGGGTTATCTCACAGCTTACTTAGAACACCACTGTGTGGTGAATTTCAAAAGAAAGAAAGAGGAACACATTGGATGTGGTTCCATCTTTGAATAGTCATGCAAATATACTACTATGATGTCATGCAAACAGATGTACTGCCACTCCATAAGAAAGTGTCTAAGGTAGCTTTTGAGTTGCGAACTGCAAATATCCCATTCCTTCACTGGAATTGGGAATGTAATATGCAGTGATCCCAAAAGTATATGTTTGTGGGGCACTGAAGGGTGTTGTTTCTATCCCAAGGAGAACAAAATATTTGTTGCTCGATACTGCTGTCTTCCTTGAGGAGATACTTCTTTGAAAGAAGTCAGTGGGAGTAGATATGATTGGGACAAGTTCCAGAATCAACCACAATACATTTAGACACAAATGGAGAGTGGAATCTCACATACAGGTTGAAAGTCAACCAAAGGTTCAAGTAACACAGGAACCACATAAGTCTGGATGGATTCAAAGTGCTGGGCATGACGAACTTTTCATCTAAGGATGAACATAAGACTTATAAGGAAATGGAAGCGGTCGGTGGACCAGATTCCATGAAATGGCTAAGGGTCATGAGAACCATAATGGACTCCATGTCTGCTAATCAAGTTTGGGACTTGGATGAGCTGCCAAAGGGGTAATTCCCATAGGCTGTAAATAAATCTTCTAGGAAGATAGACATGGAAGGTAACATTGTTACCTTGAAAGGCAAGCTAGTGAACAGAAATTTCAGGCAGATCCACTGGGTGGATAATGATGAAATTTTTCACCAAAAGCTATGTTTGAGTCCATTAGGTATATGCTTGTTGCATTTTCTATTATAGCATGTTATGAAAACTACTTTTCTTGTTGGATGTCTGGAAGATGATATCCATATAGAAATAGCCAATGTTTTCATACAGTGACCATGCATGGTCTTATACAAGCATGTTAAAAGAGCCTGTGTTTACAAGAAGATCAGTGGGAGCACCATAATAGTATTTCTTGTTCTAGAAGATTGATGATATTCTTCTCACATGGAATGACATCTCAGCTCTTCACATGGTGAAGAAAAGGCTTGAGATGTATTTCGAGAAGAATAATCTAGGGAATGATGCCTACATCTTAGGCATGAGGATCTATAGATAGAGATCCAAGAAAGTCATTGCCCTTTAGTCAATCTATGTTCATCCAAGAGTTTCTGGAGAGGTTTATATTGGATGATTCCAAATATTGATACCTTCCAGAGAGATATGGTCTGACTCTCATGAGGATGTTGTGCCCTATGACACAACTGGAGAGTAATAACATGGGTTTAAAGTCTTGATACATGGTGTATAGGATGGATCATGTTATGAGTAATATACAAAAGACCATTTGTGGCAAATGCTTGGAGCATAGCCCGTAAGTTTCAATCAGATCCTAGTGTTTGACACTAGATAGTTGTGAAAGCAATCCTTATATATACTTGGGAAGTATAAAGGATTGAAGTCTAGTCTATGATAGACAGGAAGAATTGTGTGTACAAGGGTACACTAATACTTCATTCCAATCTTATGACCACAGCCAGGATTTGCACTTTGCCTTGTTGTGGTGTTGTGTGTGCTAAAAGAGCGTTATGCAAACCATAGTGGCAAAATTCTACAAATAAGGCTGAGTACATTGCAGCTTCTTGTGGCAGCCAAAGGAAGCAGCTCCATTCATTTGAACTTGATTTAGTTCCTGGTGCTAGATGGTTCAATATGGTTCTTACTGGGGCCATAGCATAAGTGAAGGAACTTAGTGCTCAAGTAAGTACTGCAGCATATCATCTGATCCTAGAGATCTTGGATAAGGATGATGATCAAATTTGTTAAAATAAACACATATAGCAATCTGGAAAAACCCACTGACATAGCCTCTGGCGCAGCGGAAGCTAAATGAGTCATACTAGAGACATTGGAACTGACTAAACATCAGTTGCCCTTGGTCTTAGTGCAAGTGGGAGATTGTTGGTGTATATGCCCTGAAGACCAATGTATGGACATGGACAGACATTGTTTGAATGTACTTTGATAGAACTATTACTCTTTGTATAGGCATGGTCGTTATTTTGCAGACTTCTCTACCTGCGTTGATGTATTGAGTTGCATGTATAATGTCCCAGGAGTTTGGATTGGATCCATTCTCATAAGAAATCCCCAGACAAGGTACCTTAGCAGATATGGGACAGCTTTGGTACATGTGTGACTGGTGTATGGGCTGGTTAAGTGCGGGGCACAGTAACACAGACATACAGGTGCATTGGATGCACTGTAGTGATCCACCGTGAGGATTGACTTGACTAGTCAACAAGTCAATCTCACATACAAGAGGTTTGCATTGATCCTTAGACTTGAGGTATTCATGTCTAGATTTGATGATGGGTATGCTTTGATACAGTCTTACGTCTCTCCATAATTGGGAGACCAAAACGACTGTCATTGGGCATGTCATAAGTCACGTAGAGACATGGATGACCAATAGTAGGATTTGCCCCTTCCTTATTGGAAGCATGATATCCACTCGGGGCGCCCCACCTTATTGGTGCATGACAGGAATGTGTGGCCACACTTGTTGAGTCATGACCAATGCATTGGATTGATAAACTTGAGACTAATCCAATGGCAGGATATCAGCTTAGGCAAAGGGATCTATAATGCAATGGGAATCCTCGTTGCTTGTTAGGAGTTATTGCCATAATGACTTAAGTCCTATGACATGGGTAGTAGTGATGTGTTGCTAGATACCCCTCACTACTTATGATGTTTACATCATTGCCATCGTCATATGGATCCTACGGGGTCACACGCAATAGACTCTTGACGTTGCTTTAATCAGAAGCCTTATGATCAAGTTATTGGATAACTTGGATCGATTTGGAAGATTTCATCAGCGCCAATGGGCCTGATGAGTTGGAAGAAAGTTATTGGAGCCAAACTTCATTTTTGGCAGGTTGACCCGAAATTGACCTAGATTGATCACATTTGGATTAGGGTTTCATTGGATTGGATCCAATGGCTTAATCAACCCATGCCATGAAGTTTGGGCTAGCTCATTATCCAATGAGGCCCAATAATTAGTTGTCAAGAAGACGTATAAGCAAATAAGGGTATAATGGGGAAGAATTTCACCCCATTGGCGCCAAGGGAATAATGGGGTGAAGTGGGCGCATGTTGCTTCATAAGGAAGCATTAGGCGCCTCCCCCTTTGTTCCTTGGAAGGAAACCTTGCCTCTATGGTAAGGGTTGGGGCTGATATGGCTTGAAAACTCTTTTGGAAAGAGCTTGGGCGCATATGACAAGTAGGGTGAGATTTATGGTAAAGTCTTGGAGACTTTCCTTACCTCATAAACCCTACATGCACCCAAACCCTTACCCTAGCCGAATACCTCTTGCTTATTGTGCCTAGCCCTTCCTCCTTGGATGGAATGCATGCCTCTAAGGCATGTCTTGGGCTGATATGGCCATTGGGCAAATTAGGATAGGTTGAATGAGGTTTATGGTAAAGTCTTGGAGACTTTCCTTACCTCAAGACTCCTTTATCCTAGCCGCCCACTTGGCATGATCTTGGCCCTTCCTAAACCGCCTCTTGGCTTATAAAAGGGACCCTAGCTGCCCCCTCTCAATGGTTCGAATGCTTGGAGACGTGAACACACATAGAGGGGCGAGAGCAAGGGCAAAGGGCGACAATACCAAGGTGGCGCAACCCTTCTTCCTACTAGTGGCCGCAAGTCTTCTCTTTCCTCTCCTCTTGGCGTGACTTGGAGAAGGACTTGGTGGTGCCACTTCCTCTTACTCTTCCTAAGGGCCGAAACTCTTCTTCTCCCTCTTCTCTTGGAATGAAGAGGATAAGGAGTTGGTGGCATCTTCCTTGCACTTGGCGCATGATCCTTGGAGGTGGCGCAAGAAAAGTGAAGGAACTCTAAGGCTTGATTCTCTTCCCGAGGCTAGCACCAAGCGTGGAAGGGAGCAACGATCAAGGAGTTGACGCGTGGATACTTGTAGAGGGCGAACACTTGGGCGCCTTCAACATGGCTTCAGCAACTAGACAAGCAAAAGAGGTATATCTCTAACACATCCTTGTGTCTTCTCTCTCGCATGGATCCTTGGGACCGGAATATGTTTCGGGTGTAATGATTCTTCCGCTGCGTCCTGGGACTGCAATAATTTTAAATTACACCCGGTATTCCCTAACATGTACGAGATCCAATAAACCTTGTGCCCTCTCACCAGTCTTGGTGAATGGTACTTTTGTTATTTTTTCTAATAAACAAGGTTCACATGTATCAAATTCCTCCAAGGAATTTGAATCCAATAACACATTTGCATGGAGTTGTTGAATGCGATTCTTGTTTATATGGGCTAATCGACAATGCCATAGGAAAGTATTATTTGAACCACTCAGTTTGGTCCTTTTACTATTTATGTTATAAATAGAGCTATTCATGTCCAAGACATATAAACTATTGCACAATGTACCCTTCCCATAAAACATATTTGCAAATAAAAAAGAACAAGAGTTCTCTTTTATTTTAAATTTAAATCCTTTCTTTGCCAATCAAGGAATGGATACAATATTTTTGGTAAACGAAGGTACATAATAATAATGATCTAATTCTAACTAAAGTCCAAAAGGCAGGGAGAGAGTCAAGACTCCTACAGCAACAGCAGCAACTTGTGCCCCGTTTCCAACCCATAGGTCAATCTCTCCAGCCCACACCAATCTACTTTTCTTGAGCCCCTGCATATTTGTATAAATATGAGCTCCACATGCGGTATCCAATACCCATGTCATAGAAGTAGAAAGGTTGACTTCGATAACATAAATACCTGAGCATGAAGACGAGGCCTTGCCTCTCTCCTTCTCATTCTAAAGTCGCACCATGTCCTTTATCATGTAAGGTGGTCCTCCACATGAGTAGCACTTATTATTCCTGATTCTTTTCATCTTTATTTTCAATCCCTTAGTTTAGCCTTTCGGCTCAACACATTGAATGTCTACTTTAGGAGGATTGAGCCAAACCAATCATCAAAGAGCTGCTTTAGATTAGAAATAATCTCAGAGGCACTCTTCAATTCATATTGCCCTCGAAACTCGGGCGACCTAATGGTTAGAATCAAATCAGCAACCTCCAAAGTATTAGGGGTCAGTGGTTACATGACTCGTGAGGGTCATGTCCAGGGGTCGAATCCCACTGCAGACGAAATATGTCCAGATGCAACTGGAACTGGATTGGGGAGCCCCTAGGCCTGGCTTGGTTAGTGGATGCCCGGGGATTGGCAATGGACGGGGGTCCATGGGCCATCACGGGTCGTGGCCCTAACAAAAAAGGTGCACTATTTTAATCGAATTGACAACCCACAAAGTCAATTGAGAAATCTAAGATTTCCTAGTGAGATGAGATCCATATTACATATGAGGCTTTGCGTCCCACGAGGGTGGGATGAGATGCACAAAGTGACCTATGCTTGATAAGGTGGGCACACCGGCCAATTTCTCTTAGCAACTCCCCTTATTGAGACAGTCTAGGCATTCAATGTCCAGCAAGGGCTGGAAATAGTATGAAACCCTAACCTCTCAACGATGCTAATAGCATGCAAATATATGATATATCGTGACTTATTTTTGCTATTATTTTGGTGTAAATTACATGCTTTGTCTCATTTATTTGCCTAAATGCTTTACATTATTCAGAATCTTCACTTTTCCTTTATTTCATTGAAACGTAGGAATTTCGCCCATAAATTGGTGGAATTTGGGAGATCTGAAGATATGGGATGATTTCTCATGATGAGACGAAGCTACACATCAAATTTCAGCTCAAACGAAGTTTTCTTTGCTCATACACGGCCGTGTATGAGCCTGCATTCCTAGACTGCGCCGAGCCATTCATAGGCACACCCGTGCACCCATGCACGGCCGTGAATGGATCGGCCGACTTTTCTAGAACTCGATGAAACATTCACGGGCACCCCCATGAACACATACATGACCATGAAGAGTAAGTTTTTCAGAAAATAAACCTCGACGAGCCATTCACGGGCATGGCCATGCATCCATGCATAGTCGTGTATCGTCCTGCCAGATTCGATAGGCATTCAGTTTTTCAGTCATATCTTACCATTTTGGAAGTAGATTTTCCTGAAATTTTATGGAGACCTTCCTAACTTACCCACAGACGTTTTGGGACTGGAATAATGCAATTTGGGTGAATGGTTGTAGAGAATGAAGCAAAACGGCGAGACCTAGGGTTTGATGGTGATTTTGGAGATGACAGGTTGTTCTGGCGAGATTTCTTCCTCGTTTCGATGCTGAAGATCATGCCCCAGCCTCTCTCGATGTAGATCTAGTCTTCCTTCTAGTTTGCATTAATTTATTTGAGAGATTATGATGTATTTCACAATGAACATTGTAGCTTAACTTCTTTTCGGGGTTTGAGCGTAGCCCACTATAAGAACGTTGATCATTAATGTTTGATCTGCACTTTATCTAAACTTATCTTTGTTCTTATTCATGTCTAGGAAGTTTTAATCCATGATTACGTACTAGTCATACATATTTATATTTTAGACATTGTGGGAAGGACCGAGAGGTGAACCACAATCGTCGGATCCCCTTAGACTGGACTGGTGATTTCGGCCACGAGAGTTGTCGAAATCACCCGAGGAACCCTAATTCTTCACAGAACCCATTGGGTCCGCTTAACCCAGTAAGCCACGAGAGTAGGAGACTTAGGTTAAGTTGGATACCGGACCGTGTCCTGAGAGGGAGCGTGTCTGTACCTTAGGAAGGATTACCTTAAGAACATAGGTAAAAACTTATTTAAAATATCAACATTGACTTTCTTGCATGCTTTAGTGTAGTGAAAACCTGAAACCCAGATCTTTTCTCATAAATCTCAAACCCCCGATTGCATTGCTTTCTGTTCCGTTTGCTTTTCACTTGCTTTAGTTTACTTACTTGCATTAGGAATTTAGTGACACTCCTACATTTATTTGATCACCTAGCTATTAGTTAACTTATCAGTTAGTACTTGACCCCTAATCCTCGTGATATTGATACTTTTTATTACGCGATAGACCGTGCACTTGCGGTATGCTCCTATCAGATGCCTCTAGAGTTTCATCACATGCCGAGCATATGTGAAAATCTAGTCAAGTTCGTTCCTAACTGTTATGCCCAGGGCCAACGAGTTTCCTTGCAAAGGCACGCCTAGATAAACTAGATTGGGGAAAATATCGTCACCACACACCTTCTAAAGATAGGTGGGTGTGTCCCACGAGGATAGGAAATAGTTCACAACACCACTAATCAATAGCTTGATGAGGGCTATGTGTTAGAAGGCTACTAGACTTGATATTTTTAGTGTGGGTTTTTGAGGTTGTTGGTGTATATGCCCTAGGACCTAGTTTTGGTCCACTTATGTACTACTTGACTTTGATATTTATATCATTCTGGCATTGTCGTTATCTATGTTTGTTTACATCTGCGCATATGTACTAACATGATAATGTCCCTGGAGACAGATTGGATCTGTGCTCGAACTATAGTCCCCAGTCGATGTACCTTAGTGGATATGGGACAGCTATGGTACTTGTGAGACTGGTATGTGGGCTGGTTAGGACGCAGACACATGGGTATATCATTGGAGGATATACTGGATAGACCCGCTGTGAGGCTATGACTTGGTGTCATGAGTTATCCTCACAAGTGACAGGAGATGCATTGATCCCTTGACTTGAGGTCATTGATCATTCTATATGGTTAGGGACTTGCTTTTATACAACCTAACACCTCACCGTAGTTGGGAGGTCATAACGGTTGTCATTGAGCATGTCACGATCCATATGAGAAGGTCAATGGACAGACAAAGGATTTGCCCCTTCCTTAGGGAAGTATGATATCCATGGAGCTCCTCTATGGTTCTATGACTGAGAGTGTATGGCCATACCCAGGTGAGAACCTGTTTTAGTCATAGCCATGTGATTGGGTGAAAACAAGTGGTGACACACTTGTCCAATTAGATATCAGTTTGGCAAAGAGACTGTAATGCATCTGTACCTAGTTGCGATGATGAGGATGTCGATGTCGATATGCATTCCAATGACTTGGGTAGCAGCGATGCACTGCTAGGTGCCACTCACTGCTTGTGGTGACCTTTGGTCAGCACTACCAGCGTCAGAGGAACCTACAGGGTCGCACACCTTGATACTTGAGTTCTCGTATTGATCGGGAAGCCTTATGATCGAGTTATTGGATAACTCGGATCTAATTAGGAGATTTCATCAGCGCCAATGGGCCTGATGATATGGAAGAATGTTATTGAAGCCAAACTTCATTTTTGGCAGGTTGACCCGTATTTGACCATGATTGGTCACATGTGGATTAGGGTTGCATTGGATTGGATCCAAGTGCTTAATCAACCCATGGAATGGAGTTTGGACTAGCTCATTATCCAATGAGGCCCAATAACAAGTTCTCATGAAGAGATAAGAGGCTAAAAGAGTATAATGGGGAGAAGCCCAACCTCATTGGCGCCTAAGGGGTATAATGGGGTTTGGGTGGCAAAATTGCTTCATTAAGGAAGCAATTGGCACCTAGCCCTTTCCCTTGATGGTATGAATGCCTCTAATGCATGTCTTGGGCTGATATGGTACTTGGGCAATTATGGATAGGTTGAATGGAGTTTATGGTAAAGTCTTGGAGACTTTCCTTGTCTCAAACCTCCTCATCCTAGCCCTACACTTGTCATGATCTTGGCCCTTCCCTTAACCGCCTCTTGCCCTATATATGTGACCCTAGCCGCCCCCTCTTATGATGATCGATCCTTGGAGGCGTGAACACAAGAAGAGGGGCGAGAGCTAGGAGCAAGGGCGCAACTTCCTCTTCCTTCTTCCATAGCCGCAAGTTTCTCCCTCCTTTCCTCTTGGCGCAAGGAGCTTTGGTGCTTGGTGGCTTGAACTTGGTTGCTTCTTCTCTTGGCGCATCCTTTCCTCTTGGTGGCGCAAGTGTAGTGGAGCATCTCCTTGAGGCTTGGATCTTCTTCCCGAGGCTAGCACCGGGCGTGGAAGAATAGAACTCAAGAGATCCGTGTGTGTGAGACTGCAGAGGGCGCACACTTGGGCGCCTACATCGGCATCACTCCAAACCGCTCTTAAGGTATTTCCTAACTCATCGTGTCGACTCTCTTGCTTGCGATCTTCACTGGGTTTTTGGGACCGGCTTGTTTCGGCGACATTCTTCCGCTGTGCAATGTCTGTATGTATGTCTATGACTCTGAAAAATTGTAAAATGTCCCCGGGGTTTCCCAACAGAGGTCTCATCATCTCAGTTTTATCTTATGTCTAACATTACAGGCATGCAATCCTATAGTGATAACATAATGATAAAACATTACAGGCATGCTTTAGCAAGTAAGAAAAGTAGTAATGGGATGATGTGATCATAGCCTATTCAAGACATTGGTCTGACCCATGCCAAAAGGGGTTCAACTCTTGACCTAGGACACAAGCCCCCTAAAACTAGACCTAGCCTACCCGACCTCTAGCTTAATCTTCAAGGTTGGCTCCAAGGTCCTCCTTTCTATGGTTTAGCTCTCAAACCCTAGAGGTACTTTTAGGGAAACCCTAGAAGAATTTGTTGGGAAACCCCGGGGATATTTTATAATTTTTCAGAGATGGACATTACATATTACATTGCACAGCGGAAGAATATCCCCGAAACAGGCCAGTCCCAAAAACCCAGTGAAGATCTCTTGTGAGGGGGTCAACACGATGAGATAGAAAAAACCTAGAGCAAGCGTGAGGATCGATGTCGAGGTAGGCGCCCAAGTGTTTGCCCTCTGCAGTCTCACACACATGGATTCCTCGAGCTCTCTTCTTCCACGCCCGGTGCTAGCCTTGGGAAGAAGATCCACGCCTTAGGAGACCCTCTTGATCACTTGCGCGAACCACCAAGAAGAAGTGGCGCCAAGGGAAGAAGAAGAGGAAGGAGCCACAAGCCTTCTTGTTCCTTTGCGCTAAGGTAAGGAAAGGAGGAAGGAGGAAGAAGCTTGTTGCGCCCTTTGATGGAAGAAGGAGAGCTCCAAGCTCTTGAGTTGTCGCCCCTCTATGCCTCCATGCCTCCAAGAGATTAGTACATCAAGAGGGGGCGGCAAGGGGTTTCTTTTATAGAACTTAGAGGCGGTTTGGGGAGATGGCAAGTGTAGGTAATTAGGGCATGATTCTAGGGATTTATTCAATCAATTAAGTTGACTAAATCCCTTCATCCATATGCGCCCAAGCCGTGCCTAAGCAAGCATAGAGCCATATGCGCCCAAAGGTTACCTAAAGAGGCATAACACCCATGCATGCACCAAGACTAGGTCAAGCCATCATGAATGTCTTCTTAATTTGGCTTGGGCGCAAATCCTAATCCAAATAGGATTCTCATTAAGTAAATAATCAGCCCCATGTGTCAAGGACATACCAAAGATGTCCTCCAAGCCAAAAACACCCCAACCCTTGCCATAGATACAAGGTTGCCATCCAAGGATGAAGGGGGAGGCTCCCTTTACTTCCATAATGAAGCAAAGGCTCCAACTTATCCCCATTAAGCCCCTAGGCGCCAATGGGACAAGTTTCCTCCCCATTATACCCTTTTAGCCTCTAATCTACTTCATGACAACTTATTAGTGAGCCCAACTTAGCAGTGGACCTAGCCCAAAGTCCATTATGTATGTTGACCAAGCCATTGGATCCAATCCAAATTAACCCAAGGTCAAATGAGGTTAACCATGGTTAATTTGGTCAATATGCCAAAAATGAAAGTTGGCCCCAATAAGTTTCTTCCATCTCATCAGGCCCATTAGCGCTGATGAAATCTCCCAAATAGATCTGAGTTATCCAATAACTCGATCTAAATGCTACCCGATCAATACGAGAACTCGACTATCAAGGTGTGCGACCCTGTAGGTTCCTCTGATGTTGGCATCGCTACTGCCCTTGACGCATGGGGTGTGCGACCCTGTAGGTTCCTCTGACCTAAGGTCACCACCAGTAGTGAGTGGCACCTAGCAGTGCATCCTACTGCCCAAGTCAACAGAATGGATATCGACATTCACATCCCCATCATCGCAACTAGGTACATATACATTATAGTCCTTTGCCGAACTGATATCCGATTGGATAAGTATGTCATCACTTGTTTTCACCCAATCACACTAAATCAGGTTCTCACCTGGGTATGGCCATACACTTTCAGTCATAGAACCATAAAAGAGCTCCATGGATATCAAGCTTCCCTCAGGAAGGGGCAAATTCCTTGTCTGTCCATTGACCTTCTCATATGGGTTGTGACATGCTCAATGACAACCGTTATTACCTGCCAACTACGGCGAGGTGTTAGGTTGTATCAAAGCATATCTCTAACCATATAGAATGGTCAATGACCTCAAGTCAAGGGATCAATGCATCTCCTATCACTTGTGAGGATAACTCATGACACTATGTTATTGCCTCACAGCGGGTGTATCCTGTATATCCACCACTGATATACCCATATATCTACGTTAGCACCTTGTGCCTAACCAGCCCATATACCAGTCTCACAAGTACCAGAGCTTTCCCATATCTACTCAGGTACATCGACTTGGGACAATCGTTTGAGCACAGATCCAATCTGTCTCCAAGGACATTATCATGTGAGTACATAATCACAGATGTAAACAAACACAGATAATGACAATGCCAGAAAGATATATAAATATCAGAGTTAAGTAGTACAAAGATGGACCAAAACTAGGTCCTAGGGCATTACACTAACAATCTCCCACTTGCACTAAGACCTAGAGGTGGAGGAATCTCAACCCCATATCTCTAGCGTGACCATCATGCTTCTGCTGCGCTAAAGCCTTGGTCAATGGTGTTGGTGTATATGCCCTAAAGACCAATGTATGGACATGGTCAGACATTGTTTGAATGTACTTTGATTAGAACTATTACTCTTTATATAGGTATGGTCGTTATTATGTAGACTTCTCTACCTGCGTTGATGTATTGAGTTGCATAAATAATGTCCCAGGAGTTTGGATTGGATCCATTCTCATAAGCTATCCCCAGACAAGGCACCTTAGCAGATATGGGACAGCTTTGGTACATGTGAGACTGGTGTATGGGCTGGTTAGGTGCGGGGCACAGTAACGCAGACATACAGGTGCATTGGATGCACTAGAGTGATCCACCGTGAGGATTGACTTGTCTAGTCAACAAGTCAATCTCACATGCAAGAGGTTTGCATTGATCCTTAGACTTGAGGTATTCATGTCTAGATTTGATGATGGGTATGCTTTAATACAATCTTACGTTTCTCCGTAATTGGGAGATCAAAACGACTATCATTGGGCATGTCATAAGTCATGTAGAGACATGGATGACCAATAGTAGGATTTGCCCCTTCCTTATTGGAAGCATGATATCCACTCGGGGCGCCCCACCTTATTGGTGCATGACAGGAAAGTGTGGCCACACTTGTTGAGTCATGACCAATGCATTGGATAATAAACTTGAGACTAATCCAACGGCAGGATATCAGCTTAGGCAAAGGGATCTATAATGCAATGGAAATCCTCGTTGCTTGTTAGGAGTTGTTGCCATAATGACTTAAGTCCTATGACATGGGTAGTAGTGATGTGTTTCTAGATACCCCTCACTATTTATGATGTTTACATCGTTGCCATCGTCATATGGATCCTACGGGGTCACACGCAATAGACTCTTGACGTTGCTTTAATCAAAAGCCTTAGAATCAAGTTATTGGATAACTTGGATGCATTTGGAAGATTTCATCAGCGCCAATGAGCCTGGTGAGTTGGAAGAAAGTTATTGGGGCCAAACTTCATTTTTGGCAGGTTGACCCGAAATTGACCTAGATTGGTCACATTTGGATTAGGGTTGCATTGGATTGGATCCAATGGCTTAATCAACCTATGCCATGAAGTTTGGGCTAGCTCATTATCCAATGAGGCCCAATTATAAGTTGTCATGAAGAGGAATTGGCTTAGAAGGGTATAATGGGGAGAAACCCAACCCCATTGGCGCCTAGGGGCATAATGGGGTGAGGGTGGCATAAAGTGCTTCCTTTGGAAGGAAGTGGCGCCTCCCCCTTCATCCTTTGATGGTATCTTGCCTCTATGGTAAGTATGGGGGCTGATATGGCTTGAGGACTCTTTTGGAAAGAGCTTGGGCGCATATGAGAAGTAAGAAGATGTTTATGGTAAAGTCTTGGAGACTTTCCTTATCTCATGAACCGTACATGCGCCCAAACCCTTACCCTAGCCAAAATTCCTCTTGCTTATTGCGCCTAGCCCTTCTCCTTGGATGGAAAGAATGCCTCTAAGGCATGTCTTAGGTTGATATGGCTATTGGGCAAATAAGGATAGGTTGAATGAGGTTTATGGCAAAGTCTTGGAGACTTTCCTTACAACAAACCCCTATCATCCTAGCCGCCCACTTGGCATGATCTTGGCCTTCCCTAAACCGCCTCTTGGCTTATAAAAGGGACCCTAGCTGCCTCCTCTCATGGTTCGAATGCTTAGTGGCGTGAACACAGATAGAGGGGTGAGAGCAAGGGCAAAAGGCGACAACATCAAAGTGGCGCAACCCTTCTTCCTACAAGTGGCCGCAAGTCTTCTCCTTCCTCTCCTCTTGGCGCGACTTGGAGAAGGACTTGGTGGCGCGACTTCCTCTTAATCTTCCTCAAGACCGAAACTCTTCTTTTCCCTCTTCTCTTAGAGTGAGGAGGATAAGGAGTTGGCGGCATCTTCCTTGCACTTGGCGCATGAACCTTGGAGGTGGCGCAAGAATAGTGAAGGAGCACTAAGGCTTGATTCTCTTCCCGAGGCTAGCACCAAGCGTGGAAGGGAGCAATGATCAAGGAGTCAACGCGTGGATACTTGTAGAGGGCGAACACTTGCGCGCCTTCAACATGGCTTCGACATCTAGACAAGCAAAAGAGGTACATCTCTAACACATCCTTGTGTCTTCTCTCTCGCATGGATCCTTGGGAACGGAATATGTTTCGGGTGTAATGATTCTTCCGCTGCGTCCTGGGACTGCAAAATTTTAAATTACACCCGGTATTCCCTAACAGTGGTATCAGAGCTACTTGCGAGAAACACAAGGTGTACGTTTGCTTGTGTGAAAAATTTTTGGAAAATTTTTCTTCTATCCATGCGCGTTTCACTTAGAAAGCGTTTTTCATCCAATCTTCTCTTCTCAACTCTATGGCCGAAACTTGGATTTTGTTTATGCTTGATTTAAGACCAAAGGCGCACGTAGGTTTTGTCAAGTAGGATGGGCATTGTGTCTTCGGACTGGCCGGGTCTCTTGATCTGACAAAACTGCCAGCCGATAGGGTCTATGAAATCATCATGGAACTTGATCTAAATTTTGGCATAAATTTGGTTAAGAGAATGCTTTGGATGATGTTGGCGCATAAGGTGCTGAAATTTGATTTTTCCGGATTTTCAAATTTTACATGCGCCACTTGATTGGGTTGATATGGTCATAGCGAGTGCCCTCCTGTGTTGTGATGTGGAAGCATGTTTCCACTTGTGATGAATGCTTGTAAAATCCCTTTCCACCTGCGTGTGGTTCTCTCCCTATCTTGTTGTAAAGAATTTTTCATCTTGTTTAGAATAGATGTAGAATTATATGATGGGTTAGGACTTCATCTTGATAACAAGGAGCCTTCTTCAATTGGAGTCAGAAGTGGCGCCAGCTTTGGAAGCATGGTGATGAACTTGTGGCTGAAATAAGAACATATGCTTTCGGCTTCTGGCATGGGCTGACCTGCTTTAGGGACTCGCAACCCTTGGATGCACGATAACATGTCACATGGCTCGTGACAAGTTATGTGTATGAAAAGGGCTATGACCATATCAACCAAACTAGCATGCCTGTGATGGTTTATTATTTTGTCCATAGCATGCCTGTGATGTTTTTCCTTTGCTGCCATAACCATAGGAAAACTGCATGCTAGAAAAGAATAAAACAAACATGCAAAACTCTCAATACAATATCAAGTCGATAGCCTTCTAACGCGTAGCCCTCATCAAACTATCGATCGGTGGTGTTGTGAACTGTTTCCCACCCTCGTGGGACACACCCACTTATCTTTAGAAGGTGTGCGGTGACAATGATTTCCCTAGTCCAGTTTTAACCTGGGCGTGCCTTCGCAAGGAAATTTGTTGGCCCTGGGCATAACGGTTAGGACCAGACTTGACTGGTTTTTCATATGATGAATTACTGGAGGCAGCTGTTGAGAGGATAGGATTTTGTGTTGTATCCAGCCCTCGCTGGACACAGGGCGCCTAGTCTGTCTCAACTAAGAGGAATTGTGCATGGCACAATTGGCTGGCATGCCTACCTAAGGAAGCATGAGACTCTCTGTGCATCTCAACTCACCCTCGTGAGTTGCGGAGACCTTATGTGAAATTAGGATCCTACTCACTTATTTCCATGTTGAGTTAGAGAGTTCTCAACTTATTTTGGGAGTAGTGGGAGCATAGCATTTAATTTAAAGTCCTTGTTAAATGCTTTATCATTGTACTTATTTTACTTATTTGCTTATTGTAGAAGGCATCTCCTGATCTAAGATTGAAACTTTATAAAAATAAGTTGGATGGGACAAACTGGACAAATTGGTTCAAGATTTTGTCTAAGATACTGGAACAAGAGAATAAGGTGCATCTTCTTGAAAGACCTCCATCCCAGCCCAGTGTGTATTTCACTAATGATTGGGAGTGGAATGTCTATCTTGAATATTGTGAAGATAACGAACAGTACACTGCTCTTGTCTTAGAGTGCATGACCCCAGAGGTCAAGGTTGAATGTGATGAGATGGGGATTTATGATCTTATCATACATCTCAAAGGTCTCTTCACACCATGCTCTATAGACAATGATCAGGAGAGTTATGTTGGATCTTCAGAGTGTATGCCTGAATCTGAGAATGACCATGGTTCTGTATCTTCGAAGCTAATACTTCGGAAGACTGGGAATGCATGGGTATTTCGAAGAGGATTAATGGCCAAGAAGAGCATGGCAAAGAAGAAGGGATGTAATCCATCCGCTTCAGGTATTGTGTTACCGAGGTCTTTTGTCTACTTCTTATTCATGGGTACTGGGTACCGCATGTGAGGCTCACATATGTTTTACATGTGCAGGAGCTCAAAAGAAGTAGGACGAATAGGCTTGATGGGATCGACTCTCGGGTCAGGGACGGAGCATTGGATGCTGCTGTTGATACCATCTCACTGCCTTGAAGACTTTGTATAGAACTTTGCTATTATGTATCAGCTTATGTATTAGAACATAATTCCTTTTGGAAAGGACTTCAGTTTGAAATAATAAATAATATTTTTCTTTAATCTGAGATGTTCTATTGAAGTGATACATTTGACAATAGTTTGTGGTTCTACATGTGACACAAGATCAGATCTAATGATTCAATAAACATCCTCTTATAGCATTGTCTCTTGAACCATAGAACAATGGTCACATCCAAAGGTCCATGGACCATTGGGATCATTATCCTTTAAGGATCATGATACATGTGAGCCTAGTTCAAAGGAACAATGTGACAGATGCTGCCTTCACCCTAGAGGGTGGAAGGACTATTGGCTTGTTGGATCTAATACACAAAAATGTAAGTGGACCCATGTAAACAAGCACTAAGAGGAGTTATATACTTCATTAGGTGTGGGTATGCCTTACGCAACCCAAGAACTTTGGAAAAATCCAAGAAGTTCACAAATGAAGCATTGAGTCAAATTGAAGGATCTATTAAAGCACCTTGATTGGATCAAGATGATTAGTGGAGAATTTGATGACTGTCCTAAGAAATTTGGAAAAATCTCACAGCTTTCTTAGTACACCACTGTGTGGTGAATTTCAAAAGGAACACATTGGATGTGGTTCCATCTTTGAATAGTCATGCAAATATACTACTACGATGCCATGCAAACAGATGTACTGCCACTCCATAAGAAAATGTCTAAATTAGCTTTTGAGTTGCGAACTGCAAATATCCCATTTCTTCAATGGAATTGGGAATGTAATGTGCAGTGATTCAAAAGTATGTGGTGCACTGTAGAGTGCTAATTCTATCCCAAGGAGAACAAAATATTTGTTGCTCAAACTACTGTCTCTCTTGAGAAAGTATTTCTTTTGAAATAAGCTAGTGGGAGTAGATTTGATTTGGACAAAGTCCAGAATCAACCACAATATAATTAGACACAGATGGAGAGCAAAATCTCACATACAGGTTGAAAATCAACCTGAGGTTCAAGTAACACAGGAACCACATAAGTCTGGATCGATTCGATATGCTGGGCATGACAAATTTTTCATCAAGAATGAACCTAAGACTTATGAAGAAATGGAAGCGGTCGGTGGACCAGATTCCAAGAAATGGCTAAGGGCCATGAAAACCATAATGGACTCCATATCTGCTAATCAAGTCTGGGACTTGGATATGCTGCCAAAGGGGTAATTCCCACAGGCTATAAATAAATCTTCTAGGAAAATAGACATGGAAGGTAACATTGTTACCTTAAAAGGCAAGCTAGTGAACAATAATTTCAGGCAAATCCACTGGGTGGATAATGATGAAATTTTCACCAATAGCTGAGCTTTAAATCCATTAGGGATCTGCTTGTTATAATTGCATGATCAATTATGGCATGTTGTTATGAAAACTGCCTTTCTTGCATGGACGTCTAAAAAGATATCTATAAGGAAATAGCCAGAAGGTTTTCATATCAAGGCCATAAAGATATGCATGGTGCTATGCAAGCATGTTTGAAATAGCCTATGTTTACAAGAAAATCAGTGGGAGCACCTTAATAGTATTTCTTGTTCTAGATGATTGATGATATTCTCCTCACATGGAATGACATCTCAGCTCTTCACATGGTGAAGAAAAGGTTTGATATGTATTTCGAGAAGAATGATCTAGGGAATGATGCCAACATCCTAGGCATGAGGATCTATAGATAGAGATCCAAGAAAGTCATTGCCCTTTAGTCGATCTATATTCATCCAAGAGTTTCTGGAGAAATTTATATTGGATGATTCCAAATATTGATATCTTCCAGGAAGATATGGTCTAACTCTCTCAAGGATGTTATGTCATATGACACAGCTGGAGAGTAATAACATGGGTCTAAAGTCTTGATACATGGTATGTAGGATAGATCATGTTTTGAATAATATACTCAAGACCATTTGTGGCAAATGCTTGGAGCATAGCCAGCAAGTTTCAATCAGATCTTAGTGTTTAACACTAGATAGCTGTGAAAGCAATCCTTATATATATACTTGAGAAGTATAAAGGATTGGAGTCTAGTCTATGATAGACAAGAAAGAATTTTGTGTACAGGGGTACACTGACACTTCATTCTAGTCTAGTGACTATTGATCACAGCCAGGATTTGCGCTTTGCCTTATTATGGTGTTGTGTGCTGAAAGAGCATTAAGCAAACCAAAGTGGCAAGTTTCTACAAATAAGGCTGAGTACATTGCAGCTCTTTGTGGCATCCAAGGAGGCAGCTTCATTCATTTGAACTTGATCTAGTTCATAGTGCTTGATGGTCCAGTATAGTTCTTACTGGGACCATAGCATAAGAGAAGGAACTTAATTCTCAAGTATGTACTGCAGCATATCATCTGATCTTAGAGATCATGGATAAGGATGATGATCAAATTTGTTAAAATAAACACGGATAGCAATCTGGAAAAACCCACTGACCTAGCCTCTGGCGCAGCGGAAGCTAAATGGGTCATACTAGAGACATTGGAACTGACTAAACATCAGTTGTCCTTGGTCTTAGTGCAAGTGGGAGATTGTTGGTGTATATGCCCTAAAGACCAATGTATGGACATGGTCAGGCATTGTTTGAATGTACTTTGATAGAACTATTACTCTTTATATAGGCATGGTCGTTATTATGCAGACTTCTCTACTTGCGTTGATGTATTGAGTTGCATAAATAATGTCCCAGGAGTTTGGATTGGATCCATTCTCATAAGCTATCCCCAGACAAGGTACCTTAGCAGATATGGGACAGCTTTAGTACATGTGAGACTGGTGTATGGGCTGGTTAGGTGCGGGGCACAGTAACACAGACATACAGGTGCATTGGATGCACTGGAGTGATCCACCGTGAGGATTGACTTGTCTAGTCAACAAGTCAATCTCACATGCAAGAGGTTTGCATTGATCCTTAGACTTGAGGTATTCATGTCTAGATTTGATGATGGGTATGCTTTAATACAGTCTTACGTCTCTCCGTAATTGGGAGATCAAAACGACTGTCATTGGGCATGTTATAAGTCATGTAGAGACATGGATGACCAATAGTAGGATTTGCCCCTTCCTTATTGGAAGCATGATATCCACTCGGGGCGCCCCACCTTATTAGTGCATGACAGGAAAGTGTGGCCACACTTGTTGAGTCATGACCAATGCATTGGATAATAAACTTGAGACTAATCCAATGGCAGGATATCAGCTTAGGCAAAGGGATCTATAATGCAATGGGAATCCTCGTTGCTTGTTAGGAGTTGTTGCCATAATGACTTAAGTCCTATGACATGGGTAGTAGTGATGTGTTGCTAGATACCCCTCACTATTTATGATGTTTACATCGTTGCCATCGTCATATGGATCCTACGGGGTCACACGCAATAGACTCTTGACGTTGCTTTAATCAGAAGCCTTAAGATCAAGTTATTGGATAACTTGGATGCATTTAGAAGATTTCATCAGCGCCAATGGGCCTGATGAGTTGGAAGAAAGTTATTGGGGCCAAACTTCATTTTTGGTAGGTTGACCCGAAATTGACCTAGATTGGTCACATTTGGATTAGGGTTGCATTGGATTGGATCCAATGGCTTAATCAACCTATGCCATGAAGTTTGGGCTAGCTCATTATCCAATGAGGCCCAATTATAAGTTGTCATGAAGAGGAATTGGCTTAGAAGGGTATAATGGGGAGAAACCCAACCCCATTGGCGCCTAGGGGCATAATGGGGTGAGGGTGGCATAAAGTGCTTCCTTTGGAAGGAAGTGGCGCCTCCCCCTTCATCCTTTGATGGTATCTTGCCTCTATGGTAAGTATGGGGGCTGATATGGCTTGAGGACTCTTTTGGAAAGAGCTTGGGCGCATATGAGAAGTAAGAAGATGTTTATGGTAAAGTCTTGGATACTTTCCTTATCTCATGAACCGTACATGCGCCCAAACCCTTACCCTAGCCGAAATTCCTCTTGCTTGTTGCGCCTAGCCCTTCTCCTTGGATGGAAAGAATGCCTCTAAGGCATGTCTTAGGTTGATATGGCTATTGGGCAAATAAGGATAGGTTGAATGAGGTTTATGGCAAAGTCTTGGAGACTTTCCTTACAACAAACCCCTATCATCCTAGCCGCCCACTTGGCATGATCTTGGCCTTCCCTAAACTGCCTCTTGGCTTATAAAAGGGACCCTAGCTACCTCCTCTCATGGTTCGAATGCTTAGTGGCGTGAACACAGATAGAGGGGCAAGAGCAAGGGCAAAAGGCAACAACATCAAAGTGGCGCAACCCTTCTTCCTACAAGTGGCCGCAAGTCTTCTCCTTCCTCTCCTCTTGGCGCGACTTGGAGAAGGACTTGGTGGTGCAACTTCCTCTTAATCTTCCTCAAGACCGAAACTCTTCTTTTCCCTCTTCTCTTAGAGTGAGGAGGATAAGGAGTTGGCGGCATCTTCCTTGCACTTGGCGCATGAACCTTGGAGGTGGCGCAAGAATAGTGAAGGAGCACTAAGGCTTGATTCTCTTCCCGAGGCTAGCACCAAGCGTGGAAGGGAGCAACGATCAAGGAGTCGACGCGTGGATACTTGTAGAGGGCGAACACTTGCGCGCCTTCAACATGGCTTCGACATCTAGACAAGCAAAAGAGGTACATCTCTAACACATCCTTGTGTCTTCTCTCTCGCATGGATCCTTGGGAACGGAATATGTTTCGGGTGTAATGATTCTTCCGCTGCGTCCTGGGACTGCAAAATTTTAAATTACACCTTGTATTGCCTAACAAATGGGTCTGCCAGATTGTTCTCTATGTCAATTCTGCTAATCTTGACATCACCTCTATCGATGATCTCTCTGATCAGGTGAAATCTCCTGAGTATGTGTTTGGACCTTTGATGAGACTGTGGTTCCTTGGCTTGTACAATTGCCCCATTGTTGTCACAATAGAGCTCAATGGGATCCACTGCACTAGGAACCACCTGAAGTTTAGAAATGAACTTCCTTGTCCAAACAGCTTCTTTGGCTGCCTCAGAAGCGGCCACATACTCAGCCTCGGTTGTAGAATCAGCTATGGTGGATTACTTGAAGCTCTTCCAGCATACAGCGCCTCCATTCATCTTGAACACATAGCCAACCTGTGATCTGAAGTCATCAGGGTCAGACTGGAACGACGCATCAGTGTAGCCCTGCATACTGAGGTCTTCCTATCCCCCATAGACTACGAACAGATCCTTAGTTCTTCTCAGATACTTAAGGATGTTCTTTACAGTCATCCAGTGTTGCAAACCTGGATTGGATTGGTATTGGCTGGTTATGCTCACAGAATAAGCCATGTCTGGCCTAGTACACAACATTACATACATGATCGAACCCACCGCTGAAGCATAGGGCACACGACTCATGTCATCCCTCTCAGCCTGTGTGGTGGGACACTGGCTCTTTGAGAGAGTAAGGCCATGTCTCACTAGAAGGTATCCCTTCTTGGATTGCTCCAAATTGAACCTCTCTAGGACCTTATCAATGTAGATACTCTGACTAAGGGCTAGGAGCCTTTTGGATCTATCTGAGTAGATCTTCATGCCTAGGATATAGGCGGCCTCCCCTAAGTCCTTTATCTCGAAACACTTCCATAACCATGTCTTCACAGCTTGAAGACTAGAGATGTCATTTACGATGAGCAGTATGTCATCGACATACAAGACCAGAAAAGTCACCAAGCTCCCACTGAATTTTCTGTATACATAGGCATCATCTTCGCTTTTGATAAAGCCATAATCTCTCACAGTTCATCAAACCGAAGATTCCAACTTCGAGATGCTTGTTTTAATCCATAAATGGATTTCTTTAGCCTGCAGACTTTACTAGCATCTGCAGCATGGATGAAGCCATCAGGTTGTGTCATGTACACATCCTCAGTCAGCTTCCTGTTAAGGAACGTTGTCTTCACATTCATCTGTCATATCTCATAGTCATGATATGCAGCTATAGCAAGCAGAATCCAAATGGATTTGATCATGGCAACCGGTGAGAAGGTTTCATCATAGTCCACCCCGTGGACTTGTTTGAATCCCTTAGCCACTAGTCTACCTTTATAGGTAACTATGTTGTCATCCATGTTTGTCTTCCTCTTGAAGACCCATTTACACCCTATGGGTTTTACCCCATCAGGCAGCTCAACCAAATCCTAGACTTGGTTAGCTGACATAGAATCCAACTCGGATCGCATGGCCTCAAGCCATCTCTTGGAGTCCGGTCCACTGACCGCCTCATCATAAGTCCTGGGTTCATCCTCAATGATGAAGATCCCGTTGTGTTGAGTCGGCAGCGACCCATACCTCTCAGGTGCTTGACGAATCCTCCCAGACCTACGTGGGGCCTGTGTCTGAGCCTCAGGTTGCCCAGCAACTGGTGTAGGTGGCTCAGGTTCCATCTCTGTGTCTTGTGATTGCATTTGGACCTCGTCTAAGTCAAACTTCCTCCCACTGACTTCTTTCATGAGAAATTCTTTCTCTAGAACGACAGCACCCCGAACAACAAAAACTTTATTCTCGGTAGGAACATAGAAGTAGTAACCCTTAGTTTCCTTAGGGTACCCCCAAAAACACGCATTTATCAGATCTAGGTTATAGCTTGCTAGAAGCCTGACGTTTGACATTATCCTCACATCCCTAGATCCTGATAAAAGAGAGGTTAGGGTGTCTCCCACTCCATACCTCGTATGGTATCTTGGAGACACTCTTTGATGGAACGTTATTCAGTATCAGAGAAGCTGTCTCAAGTGCATGACCCCAGAATGAGGGTGGTAGAGTTGCATGACTCATCATAGGTCGAACCTTGTCGAACAAGGTTCGATTTCTCCTTTCAGATACACCATTCCATTGAGGTGTTCCAGGAGGAGTGAGTTGTGATAAGATCCCACACTCTCTTAAATAGTCAAAGAACTCACTACTCAGGTACTCTCCACCATGATCTGATCGAAGAGCCTTAATGGATCTACCAAGCTAGTTCTCTACTTCATGTCTGAACTCCTTAAATTTCTCAAAGGATTCAGACTGATGTCTCATCAAGTATACATAACCATATCTACTGAAGTCATTAGTAAATGTGATGAAGTAGTTGTACCCTCCTCTGGCTTGTATATTGAATGGTCCACACACATCACTGTGTATAAGATCCAATAAACCTTGCGCCCTCTCAACAATCTTAGAGAATGGCGCCTTTGTCATCTTCCCTAATAAACAAGGCTCGCATGTATCAAATTACTCCAAGGAATTTGAATCTAACAACCCATTTGCATGGAGTTGTTGCATGCGATTCTTGTATATATGGGCTAATCGACAATGCCATAGGAAGGCACCAACTGAACCACTCAGTTTGGTCCTCTTACTATTTATGTTACAAATAGAGTTATCCATGTCCAAGACATACAAACCATTGCACAAAGTACCCTTCTCATAGAACATATTTGCAAATGAAAAAGAATAAGAGTTCTTATTTATTTCAAACTTAAATCCCTTTCTTGCCAAGCAAGGAATGGATACAATGTTCTTAGTAAGCGAAGGTACATAATAGCAATTATCTAGCTCTAACTGAAGTCCAGAAGGTAGGGAGAGAGTCAAAACTCCTACAGCAACAACAGCAACCTGTGCCCCGTTTCCAACTCATAAGTCAATCTCTCCAGCCCGCACCGATCTACTTTTCTTAAGCCCCTGCATATTTGTACAAATATGAGCTCCACATGCGGTATCCAATACCCATCACATAGAAGTAGAAAGGTTGACTTCTGTAACATAAATACCTGAGCATGAAGATGAAGCCTTGCCTCTCTTCTTCTCATTCTGAAGTCGCACCATGTCCTTTATCATGTGAGGTGGTTCTCCACATGAGTAGCACTTGTTATTCCTGACTATTTCCATCTTTATCTTCAATGTTTTAGTTAAGCCTTTCGGCTCAACACTTTGAATGTCTACTTTAGGAGGGTTGAGCTCAACCAATTAATTAAAGAGCTGCCTTAGATTAGAAATGATCTCAGAAGCAATCTTAGATTCATATTGCCCTTTTAATTCAGGTGACATATTGGTTAGCATCAAATTAGCAACCTCCAAAGTATCAGCCTGATGCTTATCATAAGCATCCTTCTCAGCCGCAGAGGCCGAGCATGGAAGTGACTCAGGAATAGGCTGCTCAAGGACATAGAGCTTCCTCTCGAGCTTGAGCACATTTCTCAAGTTCATATACCAAGAAACAGCAGATTAGTACTACTTCGAATCATTTAAACTGGACTTGTTTTAAATGATTATGGCTCCCGCTATTTTAATCAAATTGACAACTCACAAAGTCAATCGGGAAATTTAAGATTTCCTAGTGAGATGGGATCCTTATTCCACATGAGGCTTCGCAACCCACGAGGGTGGGATGAGATGCACAAAGTGACCCATGCTTCCAAAGGTGGGCACGCCGGCCGGTTGCTCCAAGCAACTCCCCTTGTTGAGACAGTCTAGGTATTTCACGTCCAGCGAGGGCTGGATACAGCATGAAACCCTAACCTCTCAACGCTGCCTCTAGAGTTTCATCATGTGCCCAGCACATATGAAAATTTAGTCAAGTTCATTCCTAACTATTATGCCTAGGGCCAATGAGTTTTCTTGCGAAGGCACCCAGGTTAAAATTGGACTAAGGAAACCATTGCCACCACGCACTTTTTAAAGATAAGTGGGTGTGTCCCATGAGGGTGGGAAACAGTTCACAACTCCACTAATCGATAGCTTAATGAGGGCTACGCGCTAGAAGGCTACTAGACTTGATATTTTAAATGAGGGTTTTAAGGTCTCATCAGTTTTATCTTATGTCTAACAATACAGGCATGCAATCCTATAGTGATAACATAACGATAAAACATCACAGGCATGCTTTAGCAGATATAGAAAGTAGTAAAAGAATGATGTGATCATCGCCTATTCAAGACATTGAACCAACCCATGCCAAAAGGAGGTTCAACTCTTGACCTAGGACTCGAGCCCCTAAAACAAGACCTTGCCTAGCCGACCTCTAGCTTGGTCTTCAAGGTTGGCTCTGTTGGTGTATATGCCCTAGGACCTAGTATTGGTCCATTATTGTACTACTTGACTTTGATATTTATATATCTTTCTGGCATTGTCATTATCTATGTTTGTTTACATCTGCGATTATGTACTTACATGATAATGTCCCTGGAGACAGATTGGATCTGTGCTCAAATAATTGTCCCTAGTCGATGTACCTGAGTGGATATGGGATAGCTATGGTACTTGTGAGACTGGTATATGGGCTGGTTAGGCATGAGGTGCTAACGCAGACATATGCGTATATCAGTGGTGGATATACTGGATAGACCCGCTGTGAGGCAATGACTTGGTGTCATGAGTTATCCTCACATGTGACAGGAGATGCATTGATTCCTTGACTTGAGGTCATTGGCCATTCTATATGGTTAGGGACATGCTTTGATACAACCTAACACCTTGCCAAAGTTTGGAGGTAATAACGGTTGTCATTGAGCATGTCACGACCCATATGAGAAGGTCAATAGACAGACAAAGGATTTGCCCCTTCCTAAGGGAAGCTTGATATCCATGAGCTCCTCTATGGTTCTATGACTGAAAGTGTATGGCCATACCCAGGTGAGAACCTGATTTAGTCATAGCCATGTGATTGGGTGAAAACAAGTGGTGACACACTTGTCCAATCGGATATCAGCTCGGCAAAGAGACTGTAATGCATCTGTACCTAGTTGCGATGATGGGGATGTCAATATCGATATCCATTCCAATAACCTGGGTAGCAGTGATGCACTGCTAGGTGCCACTCACTGCTTGTGGTGACCTTTGGTCAGCACTGCCAGCGTCAGAGGAACCTACAGGGTCGCACACCTTGATACTCGAGTTCTCGTATTGATCGGGAAGCCTTATGATTGAGTTATTGGATAGCTCAAACCTATTTGGGAGATTTCATCAGCGCCAATGGGCCTGATGAGATGGAAGAATGTTATTGGAGCTAAACTTCATTTTTGGCAGGTTGACCCGTATTTGACCATGGTTGGTCACATTTGGATTAGGGTTGCATTGGATTGGATCCAATTGCTTAATCAATCCATGTAATGAAGTTTGGGCTAGCACATTACCCAATGAGGCCTAATAACAAGTTGTTATGAAGAGGCAATAGGCTAAAAGGGTATAATGGGGAGAAACCCAACCCCATTGGCGCCTAAGGGGCATAATGGGGTGTGGGTGGCAAAGATTGCTTCATTAAGAAGGAATTTGCGCCTAGCCCTTCTTGGGCTGATATGGTACTTAGAAAATTATGGATAGATTGAATGAGGATTATGGTTAAGTCTTGGAGACTTTCCTTGTCTCAAACCCCCTCATCCTAGCCATACACTTGTCATGATCCTAACCCTTACCCAAACCGCCTCTTGCCCTATAAAAGAGACCCTAGCTGCTCCCTCTCATGTGTTCTACTCCTTGGAGGCGTGAGGATACATTGAAGGGCGAGTGCAAGGGCCTTGGCGCAACAAGTTCTTCCATCAAACCCTAGCCGCAAGCTTCATCTCTTCTTCTCTTCCTCTTGATGAGAGTAAGAGAACACCTTGGCGGCATCTCCTTATTCCTCCTTCCTCTTGGCGCTTCTTCCTTTGAAGGTGGCGCAAGTGGTGTAGAAGGAGCACAAGGCTTGGATCTTCTTCCTGAGGCTAGCACCAGGCGTGGAAGAAGAGGACTCAAGGCATCCGTGTGTGTGAGACTGCAGAGGGTGCACACTTGGGTGCCTATCACAACATCGGCCTCATCTTGCTCCTAAGGTATTTTTTAACTCATCGTGTCGACTCTCTCGCATGCGATCTTCACTAAGTTTTTGGGACTGGCTCATTTCATGGATATTGCTTCCGCTGTGTAATGTATTTGTGTAATCTCTATCTCTGAAAATTGTAAAATATCCCCGGGGTTTCCCAACAGTGGTATCAAAGCACTTGCGAGACTCGAACGATGTAATTTCATGCTTTTCCATGCTCACATGTCATATCTCAATTTTTGAAAATTGCATGATCACATGGCAAACGATTTTTCTAAGTAGGAAAAATTAGGGTTTCTTGTTCCTATCATCTTGTCAATCTCTTTTGGATTTTTGGGTTATTTTTCTTGCTTGATTTAAAGATCAAAGGCACACGTAGTTTTGTCAAGTAGGACGGGCATTGTGTCTTCTGACTGGCCGGGTCTCTTGATCTAACAAAATTGCCAGCCGAAAGGATCTATAAAATCATCATGAAAAATTAATCGCGGATAACCAAAAGATTTGTGATAAGAAGATGAGGAAAAGAGACTTGTTTTATGAAAAAGTAAAATTTTAGATTTTATGTTTTTCATGAGCATGTAGAATTGCATGAGTAAATACCTTGGTTGTGCATAATGTTGTGGTCATGAGTCAAGCCACTTTGCATTCTTGTGATGTATCCTTGTGAGGCCTGCGTGCCGCTTTTCTTTTTGCTTTTAATTAAGAAGAAGATTAGGGTAGCGCTTGTACTTGGAGATTGGCACATGCTTGAAGCTTGCGCACCTTGCTTGGTGGCGCAAGAAGCTTCTTCAAAGATGGCGCATCCTTGCATGGGGGCGCAAGTTTGGGTTTGGCCGAGCCTTGTGCTTGTGTGCTATCCCTCTTGTGGCTTGCTTGATGGCGTACCTTCCCTAGAGGAAGGCCATGGCATTGGCCGAACCTTGGGGGTGTACCCCTAGGGTTTGAGAGCTAAAACCATGGAGCCAACCTTGAATATAAAGGTAGAGGTCGGCTAGGTTAGGTCTTCTCTTTAGGGCTTGAGTCCTAGGTCAAGAGTTGAACCTCCTTATGGCATGGGTTGGTTCAATGTCTTGAATAGGCTATGATCACATTATTCTTTCACTGCTTTCCTTATCTGCTAAAGCATGCCTGTGATTCTTTATCGTTATGTTATCACTATAGGATTGCATGCCTGTATTGTTAGACATAAGATAAAACTGATGAGACCTCAAAAACCCTCATTCAAAATATCAAGTCTAGTAGCCTTTTAACGCGTAGCCCTCATTAAGCTGTCGATCAGTGGTGTTGTCAACTATTTCCCACCCTCGTGGGACACACCCACTTATCTTTAGAAAGTGCATGGTGGCAATGGTTTCCCCAGTCTAGTTTCAACCTGGGCGTGCCTTCGCAAGGAAACCCATTGGCCCTGGGCATAACGATTAGTAATGGACTTAACTAGATTTTCATATGTGCTGGGCACATGATGAAACTCTAGAGGCATCGTTGAGAGGTTAGGGTTTCATGCTGTATCCAGCCCTCGCTGGACATGAAATGTCTAGACTGTCTCAACAAGGGGAGTTGCTTGGAGCAACCGGCCGACCCGCCCACCTTAAGAAGCATGGGTCACTTTGTGCATCTCATCCCACCCTCGTGGGACGTGAAGCCTCACGTGGAATAAGGATCCCATCTCAGTAGGAAATATTAAATTTCTCGATTGACTTTGTGGGTTATCAATTCGATTAAAATAGTGGGAGTCATGATCATTTAAAACAAGTCCAGTTTAAATGATTTGAAGTAGTACTAATTTGTTGTTTCTTGGTTGTTGTAGAACAATGGCTACGAACACTGGCGGATTGACACTGCGATCCCTTTTAGATAAGGATAAGTTGGTTGGAACCAACTTTATGGACTGGCATCGGAACTTAAGGATAGCCCTCAAGCTCGAAAAGAAGCTGTATGTCCTTGAATAGCCTCTTCCTGTAGCTCCTCCACCTAATGCCCGGACGGTAGACAGGGATGCTTTTAGAAAGCATCAGGATGACTCTTTGGAGGTTGCATATCTCATGCTAGCCACTATGGCACCTGAACTTTAGGTGCAATATGAGGAGCAGAACGCTTTTCAGATGATCACTCATCTGAAACAGATGTTCAAGGCTCAGGCTAGAACTGAGAGATATGACACTGCCAAAGCAGTTTTTTGGTGTAATTTGTCTGAAGGTGCACTAGTGAGACCCCGCATTCTCAAGCTGATTGGGAATGTGGATCATCTCAGGAGATTGGGGCATACCATAGACAACGAGCTGGTTGTGGATCTTATTCTACAATCTCTGCCCCCTAGCTTTAGTCCGTTTATCATAAATTTTAACATGAAATGGATTGACTGCACAAGGGAGGAACTACTGAATATGCTCCAAACAGCCGAGCGTGAGATGGGTAAGACCAAACCCAATTCTGTTCTTTTGGTCCCTACGACCAAGAAGATAAAGAAGAAGGGTAAGGCACGTGCTAAGGGCAGTGCTAGAGGTCCTACCAAGGCACTGAAGAAAAAGGCGAAGAAGTCAAAGGAGTAGAGGTGTTTCCACTGTGGCGAGCAGGGTCACTGGAGGAGGGACTGCAAGCAACTTCAGAATGAGGAGAAGAAAGGCTTGGCCTTAGCTTCTAGCTCAGGTATTTATGTTACAGAAGTCAACCTTTCTACTTCTATATCATGGGTATTGGATACCGCATGTGGAGCTCATATTTGTACAAATATGCAGGGGCTCAAGAAAAGTAGATCGGTGCAGGCTGGAGAGATTGACCTACGAGTTGGAAACGGGGCACAGGTTGTTGCTTTTGCTGTAGGAGTTTTGACTCTCTCCCTGCCTTCTAGACTTCAATTAGAGTTAGATAATTGTTATTATGTACCTTCGCTTACTAAGAACATTGTATCCATTCCTTGCTTGGCAAAAAAGGGATTTAAGTTTGAAATAAATAAGAACTCTTATTCTTTTTCATTTGCAAATATGTTCTATGGGAAGGGTACTTTGTGCAATGGTCTATATATGTTGGACATGGATAACTCTGTTTGTAACATAAATAGTAAAAGGACCCAATTGAGTGGTTCAGTTGGTGCTTTCCTATGACATCGTCGATTAGCCCATATAAACAAGAATCACATCCAACAACTCCATGCAAATGGGTTGTTAGATTCAAGTTCCTTGGAGGAATTTGATACTTGTGAACCTTGTTTATTAGGGAAGATGACAAAGGTGCCCCTCACCAAGATTGATGAGAGGGCAGGAGATTTATTGGATCTCATACATAGTGATGTGTGTGGGTCATTCAATAAAAAAAACCAGAGGAGGGTACAACTACTTCATCACATTTACTGATGACTTCAGTAGATATGGCTATGTCTACTTGATGAGACATAAATCTGAATCCTTTGAAAAAGTTAAGGAGTTCAGGCATGAAGTAGAGAACCAGCTTGGTAGATCCATTAAAGCTCTTCGATCAGATCGTGGTGGGGAGTACCTGAGCGGTGAGTTCTTTGACTATCTGAGAGAGTGTGGGATCCTATCCCAACTCACTCCTCTTGGAATACCTCAATGGAATGGTGTGTCTGAAAGGAGAAATCGAACCTTGTTGGACACGGTTCGGTCTATGATGAGTCATGCAACTCTACCTCCCTCATTCTAGAGGCATGCACTTGAGACAGCTTCTCTAATACTGAATAATGTTCCATCTAAGAGTGTCTCAAAGATTCCATACGAGGTATGAAGTGAGAGACACCCTAATCTCACTTTTATCAAGATCTGGGGATGTGAGGGTTATGTCAAACGTCAGGATTCTAGCAAGCTAGAACCTAGATCTGATAAATGCGTGTTTGTGGGATATCCTAAGGAAACAAAAGGATACTACTTTTATGTCCCAACCGAGAATAGAGTCTTTGTTGCTCAGGGTGCTGTCTTTCTTGAGAAAGAATTTCTCATGAAAGAAGTCAGTGGGAGCAAGTTTGACATGGACGAGGTCCAAGTGCAACCACAAGACAAAGAGATGGAACCTGAGCCACCTGCACTGGTTGCTAGGCAACCTGAGGCTCAGACATAGGCCCCACGTAGGTCTGGGAGGATTCGTCGTGCACTTGAGAGGTATGGGTCGCTGCCGACCCAACACGATGGGATCTTCATCATTAAGGATGAACCCAGGACTTATGATGAGGTGGTCAGTGGACCGGACTCCGTGAGATGGCTTGAGGCCATGCGATCCGAGATGGATTCCATGTCAGCTAATCAAGTCTGGGATTTGGTTGAGCTACTGATGGGGTAAAACCCATTGGGTGTAAATGGGTCTTCAAGAGGAAGACAGACATGGATGGCAACATAGTTACCTATAAAGGTAGACTAGTGGCTAAGGGATTCAAACAAGTCCACGGGGTTGACTATTATGAAACCTTCTCGCCGGTTGCCATGATCAAATCAATTCGGATTCTGCTTGCTATAGCTGCATATCATGACTATAAGATATGGCAGATGGATGTGAAGACAGCATTCCTTAACGAGAAGCTGACTGAGGATGTGTACATGACACAACCTGATGGCTTCATCCATCCTGTAGATGTTAGTAAGGTCTGCAGGCTAAAGAAATCTATTTATGGATTAAAGCAAACATCTCGAAGTTAGAATCTTCGGTTTGATGAAGTTGTGAGAGATTATGGCTTTATCAAAAGCGAAGATGACACCTATGTATACAGAAAATTCAGTGGGAGCTTGGTGACTTTTCTGGTCTTGTATGTCGATGACATACTACTCATCGGAAACGACATCCCTAGTCTTTAGTCAGTGAAGACATGGTTAGGGAAGTGTTTCGAGATGAAGGACGTAGGGGAGGCCGCCTATATCCTAGGCGTGAGGATCTATCGGGATAGATCCAAGAGGTCCTGGCCCTTAGTCAGAGTACCTACATTGATAAGGTCCTGGAGAGGTTCCACTTGGAGCAATCTAAGAAGGGATACCTTCCAGTGAGACATGGTCTTACTCTCTCAAAGAGCCAGTGTCCCACCACACAGGTTGAGAGGGATGACATGAGTCGAGTGCCATATGCTTCGGCAGTGGGATCGATCATGTATGTAATATTGTGTACTAGACCAGACGTGGCTTATGCTGTGAGCATAACTAGCCGATACCAATCCAATCTAGGTTTACAGCACTGGGTGACTGTAAAGAACATCCTTAAGTATCTGAGAAGAACTAAGGATCTGTTCTTAGTCTATGGGGGACAAGAAGAGCTCAGTATGCAGGGCTATACTGATGCGTCATTCCAGTCTGACCCTGATGACTTCAGATCGCAGGGCGGCTATGTGTTCAAGTTGAATGGAGGTGCTGTATGCTGGAAGATCTTCAAGCAATCCACCATAGCTGATTCTACAACTGAGGCTGAGTATGTGGCCACTTTTGAGGCAGCCAAAGAAGCCGTTTGGATCAGAAAGTTCATTTTTGAACTTCAGGTGGTTCCAAGTGCAATGGATCCCATTGAGCTCTACTGTGACAACAATGGAGCAATTGCACAAGCCAAGGAACCACGGTCTCATCAAAGGTCCAAACACATACTCAGGAGATTTCACCTAATCAGAGAGATCATTGACAGAGGTAATATCAAGATTAGCAGAGTTGACATAGAGAACAATCTGACATACCCATTGACCAAAGCTTTGGCACAGCAAAAGCATGATGATCATGCTAGAGATATGGGGTTGAGATTCCTCAACCTCTACGTCTTAATGCAAGTGGGAGATTGTTAGTGTATATGCCCTAGGACCTAGTATTGGTCCATTATTGTACTACTTGACTTTGATATTTATATATCTTTCTGGCATTGTCATTATCTATGTTTGTTTACATCTGCGATTATGTACTTACATGATAATGTCCCTGGAGATAGATTGGATCTGTGCTCAAATGATTGTCCCCAGTCGATGTACCTGAGTGGATATAGGACAGCTCTGGTACTTGTGACACTGGCATATGGGCTAGTTAGGCACGAGGTGCTAACGTAGACATATGAGCATATTAGTGGAGGATGTACTGGATAGACCCACTGTGAGGCAATGACTTGGTGTCATGAGTTATCCTCACATGTGACAGGAGATGCATTGATCCCTTGACTTGAGGTCATTGGCCATTCTATATGGTTAGGGACATGCTTTGATACAACCAAACACCTCACCGTAGTTGGGAGGTAATAACGGTTGTCATTGAGCATGTCACGACCCATATGAGAAGGTCAATAGACAGACAAAGGATTTGCCCCTTCCTAAGGGAAGGTTGATATCCATGGAGCTCCTCTATGGTTCTATGACTGAAAGTGTATGGCCATACCCAGGTGAGTGTTGGTGTATATGCCCAAGGACCTAGTTTTGGTCAACTTATGTACTACTTGACTTTGATATTTATATCATTCTGGCATTGTTGTTATCTGTGTTTGTTTACATCTGCGCATATGTACTAACATGATAATGTCCCTGGAGACAGATTGGATCTGTGCTCGAACTATAGTCCCCGGTCGATGTACCTTAGTGGATATGGGACAGCCATGGTACTTGTGAGACTGGTATGTGGGCTAGTTAGGACGCAGACACATGGGTATATCATTGGAGGATATACTGGATAGACCCGCTGTGAGGCTATGACTTGGTGTCATGAGTTATCCTCACAAGTGACAGGAGATGCATTGATCCCTTGACTTGAGGTCATTGATCATTCTATATGGTTAGGGACTTGCTTTGATACAACCTAACACTTCGCCGTAGTTGGGAGGTCATAACGGTTGTCATTGAGCATGTCACGACCCATATGAGAAGGTCAATGGACAGACAAAGGATTTGCCCCTTCCTTAGGGAAGTATGATATCCATGGAGCTCCTCTATGGTTCTATGACTGAGAGTGTATGGCCATACCCAGGTGAGAACCTATTTTAGTCATAGCCATGTGATTGGGTGAAAACAAGTGGTGACACACTTGTCCAATTGGATATCAGTTCGGCAAAGAGACTGTAATGCATCTGTACCTAGTTGCGATGATGGGGATGTCGATGTCGATATCCATTCCAATGATCTGGGTAGCAGTGATGCACTGCTAGGTGCCACTCACTGCTTGTGGTGACCTATGGTCAGCACTGCCAGCGTCAAAGGAACCTATAGGGTCGCACACCTTGATACTTGAGTTCTCGTATTGATCGGGAAGCCTTATGATCGAGTTATTGGATAACTCGGATCTAATTGGGAGATTTCATCAGCGCCAATGGGCCTGATGATATGGAAGAATGTTGTTGGAGCCAAACTTCATTTTTGGCAGGTTGACCCGTATTTGACCGTGATTGGTCACATGTGGATTAGGGTTGCATTGGATTGGATCCAAGTGCTTAATCAACCCATGTAATGGAGTTTGGGCTAGCTCATTATCCAATGAGGCCCAATAACAAGTTCTCATGAAGAGATAAGAGGCTAAAAGGGTATAATGGGGAGAAGCCCAACCTCATTGGCGCCTAAGGGGTATAATGGGGTTTGGGTGGCAAAATTGCTTCATTAAGGAAGCAATTGGCGCCTAGCCCTTCTCCCTTGATGGTATGAATGCCTCTAAGGCATGTCTTGGGCTGATATGGTACTTGGGCAATTATGGATAGGTTGAATGGAGTTTATGGTAAAGTCTTGGAGACTTTCCTTGTCTCAAACCTCCTCATCCTAGCCCTACACTTGTCATGATCTTGGCCCTTCCCTTAACCGCCTCTTGCCCTATATATATGTGACCCTAGCCACTCCCTCTTATGATGATTAATCCTTGGAGGAGTGAACACAAGAAGAGGGGCGAGAGCTAGGAGCAAGGGCGCAACTTCCTTCTTCCATTGCCGCAAGCTTCTCCCTCCTTTCCTCTTGGCGCAAGGAGCTTTGGTGCTTGGCGGCTTGGCTTGTTTCCTTCTTCTCTTGGCGCATCCTTTCCTCTTGGTGGCGCAAGTAAAGTGGAGCATCTCCCTAAGGCTTGGATCTTCTTCCTGAGTCTAGCACTGGGCGTGGAAGAAGAGAACTCAAGAGATCCGTGTGTGTGAGACTGCAGAGGGCGCACACTTGGGCGCCTGCATCGGCATCACTCCAAATCGCTCTTAAGGTATTTCCTAACTCATCGTGTCGACTCTCTTGCTTGCGATCTTCACTGGATTTTTGGGACCGACCTGTTTCGGGGACATTCTTCCGCTGTGCAATGTATGTACGTATGTCTATGACTCTGAAAAATTGTAAAATGTCCCCGGGGTTTCCCAACAGTGGTATCAGAGCGACTTGCAAGACTCGAACGGTGTTTTATGCTTTTCTTTCATGCTCACATGCCATATCTCTATTTTCGTAAATAGCATGATGCATGGCAAATGATTTTTTCTAAGTAGGAAAAATTAGGGTTTCTTGTTTCTATTATCCTCTCAATCTCTTTTGGATTTTTGGACTATTTTTCTTGTTTGATTTAAAGATTAAAGGCGCACGTAATTTTGTCAAGTAGGACAGGCATTGTGTCTTCGGACTGGCCAAGTCTCTTGATCTGACAAAATTGCCAGCCGAAAGAATCTCTGAAATCATCATGAAAAATAAATCGCAATTAACCAAAAGATTTGTGAGAAGAAGATGAGAAAAAGAGACTAGTTTTATGAAAAAGTAAAATTTCAGATTTTATGTTTTTCATGAGCATGTAGAATTGCATGATTAAATACCTTGATTGTGCATGATGTTGTGATCATTAGTCAAGCCCCCCTTTGCATGCCTGTGATGTATCCTCGTGAGGCCTGCGTGCCGCTTTTCTTTTTGCTTTTAACTAAGAAGAAGATTAGGGTGGTGCATCTACTTGGAATTTGGCGCATGCATACCTTCGATGGTAGCGCAACAAGCATCAAAGAAAGAGGCGCAAGCCTGCTTAGTGGCGCAAGTTAGGCATGGCCGAACCCTTGGGTTTGAGTGCTAGCTAACTTGGCTTCTTGCATTGTGGCGCATTCTCATTGGAGGAAGACCATGGAATTGGCCGAACCCTTTGGGTCTACCCTTAAGGTTTGAGAGCTAAACCATGTGAGAAGGACCTTAGAGCCAACCTTGAAGACCAAGATAGAGGGCGGCTAGGATAGGTCTATTTTAGGGGCTTGAGTCCTATATCAAGAGTTGAACCTCCTTTTGGCATGGGTTGGTTCAATGTCTTGAAAGGGCTTTGATCACATCATCCTTTACTGCTTTCCTTATCTACTAAACGCATGCCTGTGATGTTTTATCGTTATGTTATCACTATAGGATTGCATGCCTGTATTGTTAGACATAAGATAAAACTGATGAGACCTTAAAAACCCTCATAATAAAATATCAAGTCTAGTAGCCTTCTAACGCGTAGCCCTCACTAAGCTATCGATCAGTGGAGTTGTGAACTGGTTCCCACCCTCGTGGGACACACCCACTTATCTTTAGGAAGTGTGTGGTGACAATGGTTTCCCCAGTCCAGTTTTAACCTGGGCGTGCCTTCGCAAGGAAACTCGTTGGCCCTGGGCATAATGGTTAGGAATGGACTTGACTAGAAGTTCACATGTGCTGGGCACATGGTGAAAGTCTAGAGGCATCGTTGAGAGGTAAGGGTTTCATGTTGTATCCAACCCTCACTGGACATGAAATGCCCAGACTGTCTCAACAAGGGGAGTTGCTTGGAGAAACCGGCCGGCGCGCCCACCTTAGGAAACATGGGTTACTTTGTGCATCTCATCCCACCCTCGTGGGACGCAAAGCCTCATGTGAAATAAGGATCCCATCTCACTAGGAAGTCTTAAACTTCCCGATTGACTTTGTGGGTTGTCAATTCGAATTTAAAATAGTGGGAGCAGTAATCATTTAAAACAAGTACAGTTTAAATGATTCGAAGTAGTACTAATCTATTTTTCTTGGGTGTTGTAGAACAATGGCTATGAACACTGGCGGATTATCACTGCGATCACTCCTTGATAAGGATAAGTTAGTTGGAACTAACTTTATGGACTGGCATCGGAACTTGAGGATAGTCCTCAAGCTCGAGAAGAAGCTGTATGTCCTTGAATAGGCTCTTCCTGCGACTCCTCCGCCTAATGCCCGAACGGCAGACAGAGATGCTTATAGAAAGCATCAGGATGACTCTTTAGAGCTTGCATGTCTTAAGCTAGCCAGCATGGCACCTGAACTGCAGGTGCAATATGAGGAGCAGAACGCTTTTCAGATGATCACTCATCTGAAATAGATGTTCGAGGCTCAGGCTAGAACTGAGAGATTTGACACCGCCAAAGCAGTCTTTCGGTGTAAGTTGTCTGAGGGTGCACCAATGAGACCCCATGTTCTCAAACTCATTGGGAATGTGGATCATCTCAGGAGACTGGGACATGCCATAGACAATGAGCTGGTTGTGGATCTTATTCTGCATTCCCTGCCCCCTAGCTTCAGTCCGTTTATTATTAATTTCAACATGAACCGGATTGAGTGCACACGGGAGGAATTGATGAATATGCTCCAAACAGCCGAGCGAGAGATGGGTAAGACCAAACCCAATTCTGTTCTTTTGGTCCCCACGACCAAGAAGATAAAGAAGAAGGGTAAGGCACGTGCTAAGAGCAGTGCCAGAGGTCCTACCAAGGCACTGAAGAAAAAGGCGAAGAAGTCAAAGGACCAGAGGTGTTTTCACTGTGGCGAGCAGGGTCACTGGAGAAGGGACTGCAAGCAGCTTTAGAATGAGGAGAAGAAAGGCTTGGCCTTAACTTCTAGCTCAGGTATCTATGTTACAGAAGTCAATCTTTCTACTTCTATGTCATGGGTATTGGATACCTCATGTGGGGCTCATATTTGTACAAATATGCAGGGGCTCAAGAAAAGTAGATCGGTGCGGCCTGGAGAGATTGACCTACACGTTGGAAACGGGGCACAGGTTGCTGCTGTTGCTGTAGGCGTTTTGACTCTCTCCTTGCCTTCTGGACTTCAATTAGAACTAGATAATTGCTTTTGTGTACCTTCACTTACTAAGAACATTGTATCCATTCCTTGCTTAGCAAAGAAAGGATTTAAATTTGAAATAAATAATAACTCTTGTTCTTTTTCGTTTGCAAATATGTTCTATGGGAAGGGTACTTTGTGCAATGGTCTATATATCTTGGATATGGAAAGTTCTATTTGTAACATAAGTAATAAAAGGACCAAACTGAGTGGTTCAGTTGGTGCTTTCCTGTGGCACTGTCGATTAGCTCATATAAACAAGAATCGCATCCAACAACTCCATGCAAATGGATTGTTAGATTCAAGTTCCTTGGAGGAATTTGATACTTGTGAACCTTGTTTATTAGGGAAAATGATAAAGGCGCCCTTCACCAAGATTGGTGAGAGGGCAGGAGGTTTATTGGATCTCATACATACTAATGTGTGTGGGCCTTTTAATAAACAAGCCAGAGGAGGGTACAACTACTTCATTACCTTCACTGATGACTTCAATAGGTATGGCTATGTCTACTTAATGAGACATAAATCTGAGTCCTTTGAGAAATTCAAGGAGTTCAAGAATGAAGTAGAGAACCAACTTGGAAGATCCATTAAAGCTCTTCGATCAGATCGAGGTGGAGAGTACCTGAGCGGTGAGTTCTTTGACTATCTGAGAAAGTGTGGGATCATATCCCAAATCACTCCTCCTGGAATACCTCAATGGAATGGTGTGTCTGAAAGGAGAAATCGAACTTTATTGGATATGGTTCGATCCATAATGAGTCATGTAACTCTACCTCCCTCATTCTGGGGGCATGCACTAGAGACAGCTTCTCTAATACTGAACAACGTTCCATCTAAGAGTGTCTCCAAGATACCATACGAGATGTGGAGTGGGAGACGCCCTAATCTCACTTTTATCAAGTTCTGGGGATGTGAGGCTTATGTCAAACATCAGGATTCTAGCAAGCTAGAACCAAGATCTGATAAATGTGTGTTTGTGGGGTATCCTAAGGAAACTTGAGGATACTACTTCTATGTCCCAACCGAGAACAAAGTTTTTATTGCTCGGGGTGCTATCTTTCTAGAGAAAGAATTTCTCATGAAAGAAGTTAGTGGGAGGAAGTTTGACTTGGATGAGGTCCAAGTGCAAGCACAAGACAAAGAGATGGAATCTGAGCCACCTGCACCGGTTGCTAACCAACCTGAGGCTCAGACACAGGTCCCACGTAGGTCTGGGAGAATTCGTCGTGCACCTGAAAGGTACGGGTCGCTGCCGACCCAACACGATGGGATCTTCATCATTGAGGATGAACCCAGAACCTATGATGAGGCGGTCAGTGGACCGGACTCCGAGAGATGGCTTGACGCCATGCGATCAGAGATGGATTCCATGTCGGCTAACCAAGTCTGGGATTTGGTTGAGCTGCCTGATGGGGTAAAACCCATAAGGTGTAAATGGGTCTGCAAGAGGAAGACAGACATGGATGGCAATATAGTTACCTATAAGGGTAGACTAGTGGCTAAAGGATTTAAACAAGTCCACGGGGTGGACTATGATGAAACCTTCTCGCCAGTTGCCATGATCAAATCCATTCGGATTCTGCTTGCTATAGTTGCATATCATGACTATGAGATATGGAAGATGGATGTGAAGACAGCGTTCCTTAACGGGAAGCTGACTGAGGATGTGTATATGTCACAACCTGATGGCTTCATCCATCTTGCAGAGGCTAATAAGGTCTGCAGGCTAAAGAGATCCATTTATGGATTAAAGCAAGCATCTCAAAGTTGGAATCTTCGATTTGATGAAGCCGTGAGAGATTATGGCTTCATCAAAAGCGAAGATGACGCCTGTGTATACAGAAAATTCAGTGGGAGCTTGGTGATTTTTCTGGTCTTATATGTTGATGACATACTGCTCATCGGAAATGACATCCCTAGTCTTCAAGTAGTGAAGACATGGTTGGGGAAGTGTTTCGAGATGAAAGACTTAGAGGAGGCCGCCTATATTCTAGGCGTAAGGATCTACCGGGATAGATCCAAGAGGCTCCTGGCCCTTAGTCAGAGTACCTACATTGATAAGGTCCTGGAAAGGTTCAACTTGGAGCAATCCAAGAAAGGATACCTTCCAGTAAGATATGGCCTTACTCTCTCAAAGAGCCAGTGACCTACAACACAGGCTGAGAGGGATGACATGAGTCGAATTCCTTATGCTTCGGTAATAGGATCGATCATGTATGCAATGTTGTGTACTAGACCAGATGTGGCATATGCTGTAAGCATAACCAGCCGATACCAATCTAATCCAGGTCTGCAGCACTGGGTAGCTGTAAAGAACATCCTAAAGTATCTGAGAAGAACTAAGGATTTGTTCTTGGTCTATGGGGGACAGGAAGAGCTCAGTATGCAGGGCTATACTGATGCATCGTTCCAGTCTGACCCTGACGACTTTATATCGCAGGCTGGCTATGTGTTCAAGATAAATGGAGGCGTTGTATGCTGGAAGAGCTTCAAGCAATCCACCATAGCAGATTCTACAACCGAGGCAGAGTATGTGGCCACTTCTGAGGCAGCCAAGGAAGCCGTTTGGATAAGGAAGTTCTTATGTGATCTTCAGGTGATCCCTAGTGCAATGGATCCCATTGAACTCTACTGTGACAACAATGGAGCAATTGCACAAGCAAAGGAACCACGGTCTCATCAAAGATCCAAACACATACTCAGAAGATTTCACCTGATCAGAGAGATCATTGACAGAGGTGATGTCAAGATTAGCAGAGTTGACACAGAGAACAATCTGACAGACCCATTGACCAAGGCTTTGGCGCAGTAGAAGCATGATGGTCACGCTAGAGATATGGGGTTGAGATTCCTCAACTTCTAGGTCTTAGTGCAAGTGGGAGATTGTTGGTGTATATGCCCAAGGACCTAGTTTTGGTCAACTTATGCACTACTTGACTTTGATATTTATATCATTTTGGCATTGTCGTTATCTGTGTTTGTTTACATCTGCGCATATGTACTAACATGATAATGTCCCTGGAGACAGATTGGATCTGTGCTCGAACTATAGTCCCCGGTCGATGTACCTTAGTGGATATGGGACAGCCATGGTACTTGTGAGACTGGTATGTGGGCTGGTTAGGACGCAGACACATGGGTATATCATTGGAGGATATACTGGATAGACCCGCTGTGAGGCTATGACTTGGTGTCATGAGTTATCCTCACAAGTGACAGGAGATGCATTGATCCCTTGACTTGAGGTCATTGATCATTCTATATGGTTAGGGACTTGCTTTGATACAACCTAACACTTCGCCGTAGTTGGGAGGTCATAACGGTTGTCATTGAGCATGTCACGACCCATATGAGAAGGTCAATGGACAGACAAAGGATTTGCCCCTTCCTTAGGGAAGTATGATATCCATGGAGCTCCTCTATGGTTCTATGACTGAGAGTGTATGGCCATACCCAGGTGAGAACCTATTTTAGTCATAGCCATGTGATTGGGTGAAAACAAGTGGTGACACACTTGTCCAATCGGATATCAGTTCGGCAAAGAGACTGTAATGCATCTGTACCTAGTTGCGATGATGGGGATGTCGATGTCGATATCCATTCCAATGATCTGGGTAGCAGCGATGCACTGCTAGGTGCCACTCACTGCTTGTGGTGACCTATGGTCAGCACTGCCAGCGTCAGAGGAACCTACAGGGTCGCACACCTTGATACTTGAGTTCTCGTATTGATCGGGAAGCCTTATGATCGAGTTATTGGATAACTCGGATCTAATTGGGAGATTTCATCAGCGCCAATGGGCCTGATGATATGGAAGAATGTTATTGGAGCCAAACTTCATTTTTGGCAGGTTGACCCGTATTTGACCATGATTGGTCACATGTGGATTAGGGTTGCATTGGATTGGATCCAAGTGCTTAATCAACCCATGTAATGGAGATTGGGCTAGCTCATTATCCAATGAGGCCCAATAACAAGTTCTCATGAAGAGATAAGAGGCTAAAAGGGTATAATGGGGAGAAGCCCAACCTCATTGGCGCCTAAGGGGTATAATGGGGTTTGGGTGGCAAAATTGCTTCATTAAGGAAGCAATTGGCGCCTAGCCCTTCTCCCTTGATGGTATGAATGCCTCTAAGGCATGTCTTGGGCTGATATGGTACTTGGGCAATTATGGATAGGTTGAATGGAGTTTATGGTAAAGTCTTGAAGACTTTCCTTATCTCGAACCTCCTCATCCTAGCCCTACACTTGTCATGATCATGGCCCTTCCCTTAACCGCCTCTTGCCCTATATATATGTGACCCTAGCCACTCCCTCTTATGATGATTAATCCTTGGAGGCGTGAACACAAGAAGAGGGGCGAGAGCTAGGAGCAAGGGCGCAACTTCCTTCTTCCATTGCCGCAAGCTTCTCCCTCCTTTCCTCTTGGCGCAAGGAGTTTTAGTGCTTGGCGGCTTGGCTTGTTTCCTTCTTCTCTTGGCGCATCCTTTCCTCTTGGTGGCGCAAGTAAAGTGGAGCATCTCCCTAAGGCTTGGATCTTCTTCCCGAGGCTAGCACTGGGCGTGGAAGAAGAGAACTCAAGAGATCCGTGTGTGTGAGACTGCAGAGAGCGCACACTTGGGCGCCTGCATCGGCATCACTCCAAATTGCTCTTAAGGTATTTCCTAACTCATCGTGTCGACTCTCTTGCTTGCGATCTTCACTGGGTTTTTGGGACCGGCCTGTTTCGGGGACATTCTTCCACTGTGCAATGTATGTATGTATGTCTATGACTCTGAAAAATTGTAAAATGTCCCCGGGGTTTCCCAACAGTGAGAACCTGATTTAGTCATAGCCATGTGATTGGGTGAAAACAAGTTGTGACATACTTGTCCAATCGGATATCAGCTCGGCAAAGAGACTGTAATGCATCTGTACCTAGTTGCGATGATGGGGATGTCGATGTCGATATCCATTCCAATAACCTGGGTAGCAGCGATGCACTGCTATGTGCCACTCACTACTTGTGGTGACCTTTGGTCAGCATTGCCAGCGTCAGAGGAACCTATAGGGTCGCACACCTTGATAGTCGAGTTCTCGTATTAATCGGGAAGCCTTATGATCGAGTTATTGGATAGCTCAGATCTATTTGGGAGATTTCATAAGCGCCAATGGGCCTGACGAGATGGAAGAATGTTATTGGAGCCAAACTTCATTTTTGGTAGGTTGACCCGTATTTGACCATGGTTGGTCACATTTGGATTAGGGTTGCATTAGATTGGATCCAATTGCTTAATCAACCCATGTAATGAAGTTTGGGCTAGCACATTACCCAATGAGGCCCAATAACAAGTTGTCATGAAGAGGCAATAGGCTAAAAGGGTATAATGGGGAGAAACCCAACCCCATTGGCGCCTAAGGGGCATAATGCGGTTTGGGTGGCAAAGATTGCTTCATTCAGAAGGAATTTGCGCGTAGCCCTTCTTCTTTGATGATATGAATGCCTTTAAGGCATGTCTTGGGCTGATATGGTACTTGGACAATTATGGATAGGTTGAATGAGGTTTATGGTAAAGTCTTGGAGACTTTCCTTGCCTCAAACCCCGTCATCCTTGCCATACACTTGTCATGATCCTATCCCTTGCCCAAATCGCCTCTTGCCCTATAAAAGAGACCCTAGCTGCCCCCTCTCATGTGTTCTACTCCTTGGATTGAAGGGCGAGTGCAAGGGCCTTGGCACAACAAGTTCTTCCATCAAACCCTAGCCGCAAGCTTCATCTCTTCTTCTCTTCCTCTTGGCGAGAGTAAGAGAACACCTTGGCGGCATCTCCTTCTTCCTCCTTCCTCTTGGCGCTTCTTCCTTTGAAGGTGGCGCAAGTGGTGTAGAAGGAGCACAAGGCTTGGATCTTCTTCCCGAGGCTAGCACCAGGCGTGGAAGAAGAGGACTCGAGGCATCCGTGTGTGTGAGACTGCAGAGGGCGCACGCTTGGTCACCTATCCCGACATCGGCCTCATCTTACTCCTAAGGTATTTTCTAGCTCATCGTGTCGACTCTCTCGCATGCGATCTTCACTGGATTTTTGGGACTGGCTCTTTTCGAGGATATTGCTTCCGCTGTGCAATGTATTTGTGAAATCTCTATCTCTGAAAATTGTAAAATATCCCCGGGGTTTCCCAATAGGCTCCAAGGTCCTTCTCATCATGGTTTAGCTCTCAAACCCTAGAGGTACTCCATAGGGAAACCCAAGAAACACCATCATAGGTTCGGCCAATTCCATGGGTCTTCCTCCAAGGGTGATGTGCCACCATGTAAGGGCCAAGAGACCTAGCACACAAGCCCTAAGGCTCGGCCTAATCAACTTGTGCCACTTACCATGCGCCATCAAAGAAGAGTGCTTCTTGCACCACCATGTAAGATGTGCAAGCAAGCATGCATGCGCCATGGCAACCCCTAATCTTCATCTTAAGTAATTACACAACAAAAGAAAAAGATGGCACGCAGGCCGCACAAGGATACATCACAGGCATGCAAAAGGGCTTGACTCATGACCACAACATTATGCACAAATAAGGTATTTACACATGCAATTCTACATGCTCATGAAAAACATAAAATCTGAAATTTTACTTTTTCATAAAACAACTCTCTTTTCCTCGTCTTCTTATCACAAATTTTTTGGTTATTTGCGATTAATTTTTCTAGATGATTTCATAGATCCTTTCGGCTAGCAATTTTGTCATATCAAGAGACCCGGCTAGTCCGAAGACACAATGCCCATCCTACTTGACAAAATTACGTGCGCCTTTGATCTTTAAATCAAGCAAGAAAAATAACCCAAAAATCTAAAAAAGATTGAAAATATGATAGGAACAAGAAACTACAATTTTTCCTAGTTAGAAAAATCGTGCGCCATGTGATCATGCAATTTTTGAAAAATTGAAACATGACATGTGAGCATGGAAAAGCATGAAAGAATATCGTTCGAGGCTCGCAAGTCGCTCTGATACCACTATTGAGAAACCCCGGGGATATTTTACAATTTTTCAGAGATGGACATTACATATTACATTGCATAGCAGAAGAATATCCCCGAAACAGGCCAGTCCCAAAAACCCAGTGAAGATCTCTTGCGAGGGGGTCGACACGATGAGATAGAAAATACCTAGAGCAAGCGTGAGGATCGATGTCGAGGTAGGCACCAAATGTTCGCCCTCTGCAGTCTCACACACACGGATTTCTAGAGCTCTATTTTTCCACGCCCGGTGCTAGCCTCGGGAAGAAGATCCACACCATAGGAGAGCCTCTTGATCACTTGCGCCAACCACCAAGAAGAAGTGCTGCCAAGGGAAGAGGAAGAGGAAGGAGCCACAAGCCTTCTTGTTCCTTTGCGCCAAGGTAAGGAAAGGAGGAAGGAGGAAGAAGCTTATTGCGCCCTTTGATGGAAGAAGGAGAGCTCCAAGCTCTCAAGTTGTGGCCCCTCTATGCCTCCATGCTTCCAAGAGATTAGTACATCAAGAGGGGGCGGCAAGGGGTTTCTTTTATTGAACTTAGAGGCGGTTTGGGGAGATGGCAAGTGTAGGTAATTAGGGCATGATTCCAGGGATTTATTCAATCAATTAAGTTGACTAAATCCCTTCATCCATATGCGCCCAAGCCTTGCCTAAGCAAACATAGAGCCATATGCGCCCAAAGGTTACCTAAAGAGGCATAACACCCATGCATGCGCCAAGACTAGGTCAAGCCATCATGAATGTCTTCTTAATTTGGCTTGGGCGCAAATCCTATTCCAAATAGGATTCTCATTAAGTAAATAATCATCCCCATGCATCAAGGACATACCAAAGATGTCCTCCAACCCAAAAACGTCCCAACCCTTGCCATAGATGTAAGGTTGCCATCCAAGGATGAAGGGGGGAGGCGCCCTTTACTTCCGTAATGAAGCAAAGGCGCCAACTTATCCCCATTAAGCCCCTAGGCGCCAATGGGATAAGTTTTCTCCCCATTATACCCTTTTAGCCTCTAATCTCTTCATGACAACTTATTAGTGAGCCCAACTTAGCAATGGGCCTAGCCCAAAGTCCATTATGCATGTTGACCAAGCCATTGGATCCAATCCAAATTAACCCAAGGTCAAATGAGGTTAACCATGGTTAATTTGGTCAAAATACCAAAAATGGAAGTTGGCCCAATAAGTTTCTTCCATCTCATCAGGCCCATTGGCACTGATGAAATCTCCCAAATAGATCCAAGTTATCCAATAACTCGATCTAAATGCTACCCGATCAATACGAGAACTCGAGTATCAAGGTGTGCGACCCTGTAGGTTCCTCTGACGTTGGCAGTGCTGACCTAAGGTCACCACAAGTAGTGAGTGGCACCTAGCAGTGCATCGCTGCTACCCAAGTCATCGGAATCGATATCGACATTGACATCCCTATCATCGCAACTAGGTACAGATACATTATAGTCCCTTTGCCGAATTGATATCCGATTGGACAAGTGTGTCATCACTTGTTTTTACCCAATCACATGGTTATGACTAAATCAGGTTCTCACCTGGGTATGGCCATACACTTTCAGTCATAGAACCATAGAGGAGCTCCATGGATATCAAGCTTCCCTCAGGAAGGGCCAAATTCTCTATCTGTCCATTGACTTTCTCATATGGGTCGTGACATGCTCAATGACAACCGTTATTACCTCCCAACTACGGCGAGGTGTTAGGTTGTATCAAAGCATATCCCTAACCATATAGAATGGTCAATGACCTCAAGTCAAGGGATCAATGCATCTCCTGTCACTTGTGAGGATAACTCATAACACCAAGTCATTGCCTCACAGCGGGTCTATCTAGTATATCCACCACTGATATAACCATATGTCTGCGTTAGCACCTTGTGCCTAACTAGCCCATATACCAGTCTCACAAGTACTAGAGTTGTCCCATATCCACTCAGGTAGATCGACTGGGGACAATCGTTTGAGCACAGATCCAATCTGTCTCTAGAGACATTATCATGTGAGTACATAATCGCAGATGTAAACAAACACAGATAATGACAATGCCAGAAAGATATATAAATATCAGAGTTAAGTAGTACAAAGATGGACCAAAACTAGGTCCTAGGGCATATACACCAACAGCATTCTCATGGGTTCGGCCAATGCCATGGTTCCTCCTCCAAGGAAGATGTGCCACCATGCAAGGGCCAAGAAAGCTAGCTCACAAGCCCAAGGGCTCGGCCATGCTTCCTTGCGCCACCATGCATGCTTGCGCCAATAATGTAGATGCTTGTTGCGCCCCCTTACTAGATGCGCAACCAAGCAAGCACGCCACAAAGATTCATGTAGGATGCGCCCCCTAATCTTCATCTTGAATTACAAAACAAAAGAAAACGAAAGGCGGCACGCAAGCCTCACAAGAATACAACACAGGTATGCTAAGGGCTTGACTAATGATCACAACATCATTCACAAACAAGGTACTTATTCATGCAACTCTATATGCTCTTGAAAAATATAAAATCTGAAATTTTTAGTTTCTCATAAAACAAGTTTCTTTTCCTCATCTTCTTATCTCAAATCTTTTGATTATTTGAGATTAAGTTTCATGATGATTTCATAGACTAATTGGCTGACAATTTTGTTAGATCAAGAGAACCGGCCAGTCCAAAAGACACAATGCCCATCCTACTTGACAAAACTACGTGCACCTATGGTCTTAAATCAATTAGAAAATAATCCAAAAATCTAAAAGAAATTAAATAGAGGATAGGAACAAGAAACCAATAATTTTTCTACTTTAAGAAAAATCATGCGCCATGACATGTGAGAATAGAAAAGCATGAAAAACATCATTCAAGGCTCGCAAGTCCCTCTAATACCACTGTTGGGAAACCCCAGGGTATTTTACAAATTTTGACATTACAGACTATATATGCAGCAGAAGAATATCTTTGAAACAGGCAGTCCCAAAAACCTAGTGAAGATCGTCTTGCAAGGGGGTCGACACGATGAGATAGAAAGTACCTAGAAGCAAGAAGTGTGGATGCCGTTGTAGACGCCTAAGTGTGCACCCTCTGCAGTCTCGCACACACGGATGGCTCGAGTCTTCTTCTTCCATGCCCGGTGCTAGCCTCGGGAAGAAGATCCAAGCCTTTGGTGAGCTCCTTCTATAATTGCGCCACCTTCAAGGAAGATTGCGCCAAGAGGAGGAAGGAGAAAGAGAGGAGATGCCGCCAAGTTCCTTCACTTGCGCCAAGAGGAAGAAGGGAAGAAGACTTGCTTGCGGCTAAGGAAGAAGACTTGCACCAATCACCTTTGCTTTTGCCTCTCTAGAGTTGCTCACACCAATTGATGTTGTACTCCTCTTGCTCTTGCATATTACATGTAATATATAGAGGCATGAGGGGGGCGGCTGATGACATGTAAAAATATGATATTTCGTGACTCAATTTCATTCTTATTTTAGAGCATAATGCATGTTTCATCTCATTTATTTACTCAAATGCTTCATATTCTTCAGAACCTTCACTTTTCCTCTATTTTAATGAAATGCAGGTATTTGGCCTCAAAATTGATGGAATTTGGAGAATCTGAAGGTATGTGACGATTTCCCATGATGAGATGGAGCTATACGCCAATTTTCAGCTCATTCGGAGTCCTCTACATCATACACGGCCATGGATGTGCACCCATGCACGGCCGTGCATCATAAGTCGCCAGAATTCACTTAACCGAGCCGTACACGGGCATGGCCGTGCACCCGTGCACGGCCGTGTATCGTTACGCACAGCACAACAGGCGTCTGGTATTTTGCCTATAACTTTCTATTCTGGGCTTGGAATTGGACGAAATTTGGGGAGCACCTTCCAACTTAGCCACGAACGTTTTGGGACCAAAATCATCGAATTTGGTCAAGCAACGGCGAAAGGGAGACAACTTAGGGTTTTGGGGTGATTTTCTGATCGGCGACAATGTTCCGGCGGGTTTCTCTCTTCGTTCCGACGTGGAGGATCACGCTGAGCCATCTTCAATCAAGGATCCACCATTCCCTTTGGTTTGATTCAATTTTCATGAGAGATTCTATGTATTTAATGATGTATACCATAGTGTAAACCTTATTTTCAGGGTTTGGGCGTAGCCCACTGTAAGAATGCTTGATAATATGACTTGATCTATATATTCCTCTATTTATCTTTGTTCTTATCCATGTTTAGGATGTTTTAATTCTTGTTTATATACTGGCCATATGTATGCATGCTTTAGATGTCGAGGGAAGGACTGAGAGGTGAACCTTGACCATCGGAACCCCTAGACTGGACTGGTGATTTCGTGTTGCGAGAGCACTCAAAATCACTCGAGGAACCCTAATCTTTCACAGATCCCATTGGATCCGCCTTAACCCTAGTAAGCCACGAGAGTAGGAGACTTGGGTTAAGACGGATACCGGACCGTGTCCTGAGAGGGAGCGCGTCTGTACCCTAGGAAAGGTTACCTTGAGAACTTAGATAAAACTTTATTTAAATTGTCAAGCCCTAATATTTATGCATGCTTCAGTGTGGTGAAACCTAAAACCCCGAATCTCTCTCATAATCTCAAAACCCCGTTTGCTTTGCTCTCTGCGCTGCTTGTTCTTAATCTGCCTTAGTTTAACTACTTGCTCTAGGACATTAGCCATTTTCCCATTAATCATTAACCTAGCTTTCGATTGACTGATTTGTTAGTACTTGACCCTAGTCCTTGTGGGTTCGATCTTTTTATTACGCGATAGACCGTGCACTTGCGGTAGCAGCCGTCTAGGCCCTATCAAGTTTTTGGCGCCGTTGCCGGGGACTAGGTAGCCAATATTAACACAATCAGAAGATTGATAGACTAGGTTTAGTTATATTTCATTTTGTTTTTAATTCTGTTTCTTTACTTTTATTTTTATTTATAATTTCTATTTGGTGCGGTGCTACTAATCTTTTCTGTCTAGGTACTTGTTTATGCCCAGGAACACTGCTAGAACAGGAAAACTTGTACCTGAAGACCCGGAGATAGAGCGCACTTTCCGTCAAGTCAGAAGAAATTTGAAAAGACTTAAACTTGAAGACAACTTTTCTAACAGTCAGACGATGGAAGCCACTCGCTCCTTGAAAGATTATGCAGCGCCCACCATTTCTGGCGTGCACTCGAGCATATCGCGACTGGCTATCGAAGCCAACAACTTAGAGATCAAGCTGTCACTTGTACATATGGTGCAACAGAATCAATTCAGTGGAGCAGCAACTGATGATCCCAACCTTCATTTATCTATCTTTTTAGAATGCTGCGACACTTTAAAAATTAATGGTGCTCATCCTGATGCTATCAAACTGAGACTTTTTCCTTTCTCTCTCAAGGATCGAGCTAGGGCGTGGTTGCAGTCTTTACTGCAGGCATCAATCACAACGTGGGAACAGCTATCACAAGCTTTTCTGTCAAAATACTTCCCACCGAGCAAGACCGCCCAGCTCAGGAATCAGATAACCAACTTTGCCCAAAGAGAAGGAGAGTCCCTGTATGAAGCATGGGATAGGTTCAAGGAATTGTTGAGGATGTGCCCGCACCATGGTCTACAGAAATGGGTGATCGTACACACCTTCTACAGTGGATTGCTGTACCAGACCAGACTTTCTGTAGATGCTACTGCTGGTGGGGCATTAATGAACAAGAACTATGATGATGCGATGGAGCTGATAGAGGACATGGCCCTCAATCATTATCAGTGGTCAGGAGAGAGGACCCAGCACATTCGAAACTCAGGGAAGTTTGATGCTAACTCAATTGATTCTTTAATGACAAAAGTAGACTCTCTTTCATCAAAGATAGATTATATTAATGTCTCTGCTGCTAATTCTTTGACTTGTGATGTTTGTGGAGTGACAGGACATTCTGCTGATAGCTGCCACATCTTGAGCGCCCCTTTTGAACAAGTCAATGCCATTGGGAATTTCAGGAATCAGAACGACCCCTACTCAAACACCTACAATCCGGGATGGAGAAATCATCCAAATTTCTCCTACAGGTTAAATCAAGGGCAAGTTCCTCCTGCTAATTTTCCTAATCAGAATTTCTCTTCTAATTTCAGGCCTCCTGGGATACAGCATCCATCAGCCAACCAAAGACAACAAGATCCTCCAACCAAGTCCAGACTGGAACTAATGATAGAGGACCTCATGGTGAGTCAGATAAAGCACAACGAGACCATGATTACCATGAGTGAATAGATTCGCCAGCTAAACATGAAAGTAGACTCTATCGCAACCCACCAGAAATTCATGGGGAATCAGATCACACAACTTGACCAACGAACCAATTCAATCCAGGAGACAATTAACTAGAATGACAAGGAGTGGAATCCGATTGGAGGATCCAAAGATGCCCGAACCTATGGTAGGGGCAAAGTAGAATTCACCTGAGGAAGGTCCACCAGATGAGAATCCCGCAGTTAACTCGAATCCAGAACAACGAAGACTGTATGTGCAGAAGGAGCAGGTTTACATTCCACCTCCACCGTACAAACTGCCCATCCCTTTCCCTCAGTGATTGGCTAAGGCTAAACTGGATCTGCAGTTTGGAAAATTCCTGGAGGTATTAAAAAAATTATATATCAATATTCCTTTTACTGACTCTCTTTCACAAATGTCAGCATACGCCAAATTTTTAAAGGAGATACTTTCTAAGAAAAGAAAGATCGAGGAGCAAGGAACAATTGCCCTGACTGAAGAATGCAGTGCTGTGCTTCAGAATAAACTTCCACCCAAGCTGAAAGACCCAGGGAGTTTTTCTATCCCCTGTCAAATCGGGAATATGCCCTTTGATAGAGCTCTGTGTGATTTAGGGGCTAGTGTTAGCCTAATTCCATTGTCTATTTGCAGGAAGCTAGGTATGGGAGATATGAAGCCTACTTCTATATGTCTCCAGCTGGCAGACTGATGAATGCGCCGACCGGTAGGGATCATTGAAGATATACCAATAAAGGTTGGAGAATTCTTTATACCTGCAGACTTCGTAGTACTGGAGATGGAAGAGGACACTCGATTACCCATTATCCTTGGGCGCCCCTTTCTTGCAACTGTCGGCGCCGTTATTGATGTGAAAAATGGGAAATTGGCATTGAATGTTGGTGAGAAAAAATTAGAATTCGATCTGTCTTCTGCTCTAAAAAAACCATCTTTTGCAGATTCTTGCTGCGAAATTGACACCAAGGAGGACGACGCTGAACCCATCATACCAACCGCCGAGGACACTTGGGAAGTTTGTCTGCTAAATAATGAACATGAAGGAGATGCTGATGAGCATCAGCATCAAGCAAAAAGTCTAGGAGGAGTTCACACTGAGAGGTCTCGGAGGCCACAATTCGAAAGTCTGGGAGAGTTTAAGTCTGGTCCTTCCATCAAGAAGGAGCTGGAGTTCAAACCCCTTCCTGATAATCTTAAATATGAATTCCTTGACACCAACTCTACCTGCCCTGTCATCATTAGTGCTGACCTCAATGCAGAAGAGACCGCGAAGCTACTGAATGAACTACGGCTCCACAAACAGGTAATTGGATACTCATTAGAAGATATTAAAGGGATTAACCCTTCGTTCTGTATGCACAGGATTTTCTTGGAGAGCGACAATAAAGCTTCGGTGGAGTTTCAGCGCCATTTGAACCCAAACATGAAGGAAGTGGTCAAGAAGGAAATATTGAAACTACTTGATGCGGGGGTTATCTACCCAAAATCTGACAGTGAATGGGTAAGTCCGGTACACGTCGTACCTAAGAAAGGAGGAGTCACTGTGGTCAAAAACGAGAATAACCAGCTCATACCCACCCGTATTGTGACTGGGTGGTGTTGGGGTATGCCCTTAAGGCTAATGTTTGAGGCCTTGGGAATGTATCAGTATCATGTAATAAACTCTTATGTTTATAAAGGCATGGTTGTTATTCAGTTTGTTACATTGTCTGCTGCAATAAGTGTACTTCTGAATAATGTCTCAAAGCTGTTCAGCTGGGCTGACATGCTGTAAAGTCCTTAGTCGAGATATCTTGGTGAACATGAGACAGCCTTGATATGGTTAAGACTAATATGTGTTCTAATCTTATAGGATGCTTCGAGCATGGAATAAGATGTAGACTCATGGGTACATTGGATGTATTGGACAGACCCTACTAGGATATTCAGTTGCTTGTCACAATGTGAATAATCCTTCAATGCAACAAGTGGCACATTTCCTTTGACTTGAGATCACTTGTGTTTTCTAAATGATGATTGTCATTGTTTTGAGGTAGTTCAATATCATTTGAAACATAATGATTATAGACTATCTTGGATGGTGAGCTTGAGTCAGGTTAGGGCACTAGTGATAGACATAGGATTGCCGTCTCCTTAATTGGAGTGTGATGTTCTAAAGGGGCCCCCTGGATGAGATGATTGAGAAAAGAGTATGGCCATACCCAGGTGACTATGTTCATCTGATCTAATCATGCTCATCATATTGGAGTTACAAGCTTGACACGCTTGTCCAATAAGAACATCCAGTGGCAAAGGAAATATGCATGCCTTGTGAGTTGATTTACACTTGTGCTATGGTTTGGGTGTAGTCTTGGAAGACTCTTTTCTTTATATCGGGAGACAGTGATGTGTTGCTAGATACCCTTCACTGATCGTGATAACGTTAGTTATCGTTACCGACATTTAAAGGAAACCCTTAGGGTCGCACAATTTGATGATATGGCTTACTTAAGTCAGATCGTGTGGACTGAATTATTTTGGTTCAGTTTAAAGGGATTTAATCTCTGATTGTAAGTGAGATCTGGTCTGATCATGTTTGATTGATTAGGGCTTAAGATCGGTAAGCTTCGATTGAGAGAATAGATGCTAGATCGGTGAGATCAGGAGCATTAAGAGATGAACGGTCAGATCTTGAACCTTTAGGTTTAATATGATCTGGACTGAAGACTTGGCTTGATTGGTTTCTTGAGCCGAACCAAATTGAACCGGCTCATATATGAGCGCATGGTTCAAAGGGAGAAGAGGTGGCGACTTGTTCACTTGGCGTGAACGTTTGAGCGAGTGGTGGTTTCTATTTTTAGAAACCATGATCTCCACTTGGAGATCTCTCACGTTCGAAGAGAATTAATTCTATTCTCGCCTCTCTACCCATTATTTCCTCTCGACACTTTCGTGTGTGGCGACGCTTGGAGCTTTGAGGAGGATTCGGCCAAGAAAGGAAAATCGTCTCCATCCCTTCCATACGTTCAAGACTTCTTGGAACCTTGCTAGCACAAGGAGCACCAAGAAAGTAGGCACACTCTCATCTTGTGTGCGCATTCTCTGGAGGAGACCCCTGTCGATCTCTGCTTCCTAGACGCCATCCAAACGAAATGGCTATGGTATGAATCTAAACCTTATGAAGTTAATCATATGTCATTACGTAAGGTCTCTTGAAACCCTAGTTTCCGCTTGCAAAATTATTTGTGCCACCTGTCAGGGTTTCGCCCCCTTAACTATAGGGGACTTTCAGGTGGCGTATGTGCATCGACTACAGGAGACTAAACAAGTCCACACGCAAAGACCACTACCCACTCCCATTTATTGACTAGATGCTGGAGTGGCTGGCGAAGAACTCTCACTTCTGTTTTCTTGATGGTTTCTCTGGATTTTTCCAAATCCCCATCCATCCAGAAGACCAGGAAAAGACTACTTTCACCTGTCCTTATGGGACATTTGCCTACCGCTGGATGCCATTTGGGCTGTGCAATGCCCCCGCCACTTTTCAAAGATGCATGGTTTCAATTTTTTCAGATTTTATAGAAACTATAATGGACATTTTCATGGATGACTTCTCAGTTTATGGCACTTCATTTGATATCTGCTTGGCTAACCTCTCTAAAGTGTTGAACAGGTGCAAAGAAGTCAACCTCGTTTTGAATTGGGAGAAGTGCCATTTCATGGTGCGAGAGGGAATAGTGCTCGGACATTTGATCTCAGAGCGTGGCATCGAAGTTGACCGATCCAAAGTGGAAGTCATTGAAAAGATGCCACCACCTTCATCTGAAAAGGGAGTTCAAAGTTTTCTTGGGCATGCCGGCTTTTATCGTCGTTTTATAAAAGACTTTTCAAAAATTGCTAGACCATTGACTAACCTGCTCGTTAAAGATGTTCCTTTTTCTTTTGACCAGATTTGCATGACGGCTTTTGAGAAACTGAAAAAAGCCCTAACCTCAGTCCCTGTCATGCAACTGCCGAATTGGACACTCTCGTTTGAGCTCATGTGTGACGCCAGCGATTTCGCAGTTGGAGCAGTGTTAGGACAACGGGAAGACAACAAGTTACATTCCATCTACTATGCTAGCCGGACGTTGAATGAAGCTCAGATTAACTATGCTACCATGGAAAAGGAGCTCCTTGCTATTATTTTTGCTTTTGATAAGTTTAGATCCAATGTTATTGATTCAAAAGTAATTGTATACACTGATCATGCAGCTATCAGGTACCTTCTAACCAAGAAAGATGCAAAACCAAGATTAATTCGCTGGATCCTCTTACTACAAGAATTCGATTTAGAAATCCGTGACAAGAAAGGCTCAGAGAACCTGGTGGCTGATCATTTATCCCGATTACCACATGAGGATCAAGAAAGAGGAGAGTTACCAGGACATTAATGATTATTTCCCTGATGAGCATCTCCTAGCCTTAACCGAAATTGAAGCTCCGTGGTATGCTGACTATGTAAATTATTTAGTATCTGACGTCATTCCCTTTAATCTTTCGTGGCAGCAAAAGAAGAGATTTCTACACGACGTGAAACACTATTATTGGGACGATCCTCTCCTATTTCGAAGGTGCGCCGACGGCCTCTTTCGGCGGTGCATACCTGAGACAGAGATCCAAGATGTACTATTTCACTATCACTCATCTCCTTATGGGGGCCACGCTAGTGCTTCGAAGACAGCCTTCAAAGTACTGCAATCCGGACTTTACTAGCCTACTATTTTCGGGATGCCTGGCGATTCATTACTCATTGCGATCAGTGTCAACGATCAAGCAACATTTCCAAAAGAGATGAGTTACCATTGACCAACATCTTAGAACTAGAAATCTTCGACGTTTGGGGGGTGGATTTTATGGGACCATTCCCATCCTCCAGTGGACACCGATTCATATTGGTAGCTATGGACTATGTCTCTAAGTGGGTAGAAGCCTCAGCCGAACACACATCCGATGCTAAGGCAGTAACCCGATTGCTCAAACACACCATCTTCCCCAGATTTGGTGTACCCCGAGTACTGATAAGTGACGGGGGTTCTCATTTTCTTAATCACAAATTAGCCTCCTTATTGAAGAAGTACGGGGTATCCCACAAGGTCGCAACCCCATACCATCCACAGACTAGCGAATAGGTGGAAATATCCAACAGGGAGATAAAGACTATCTTACAAAAGACGGTTAACTTCTCGCGAACTGATTGGTCATTGAAGCTAGACGATGCACTCTGGGCTTATAGAACCGCTTTCAAGACCCCACTAGGGATGTCTCCCTATCAGCTAGTGTATGGCAAATCCTGCCATCTCCCAGTTGAAGTCGAGCACAGAGCTTATTGGGCAGTCAGAAAGCTGAACTATGACCTTCAAAGTGCTGGTGATAAAAGAAAGCTCCAACTCAATGAACTAGATAAAGTCCGTCTGTCTGCATATCACAATGCGAGGATCTACAAAGAACGGACGAAGAGATGGCACGATAAACATATCATTACAAAGAACTTCCAAGTAGGGGATCATGTCCTTCTGTTTAACTCGCGTTTGAAACTCGTTCCAGGGAAATTGAGAACAAAATGGTCTGGGCCATTCATTGTGAAAAGAATCTTTCCACATGGAGCTATTGAAATTTGGAGTCAGAAATCAGGAAGTTTTAAAGTGAATGGCCAAAGATTAAAACTCTATTTCCAACATGATTGAAAAGTCCCCTTAAACCAAGGGGGCGAAACCCTTATAGGTGGCGCATATAGACCTTTTGCAGCGGAAGCAAGGGTTTCATAGGATCGCAAGTAAGAGCATATGATCAACTTAACATATTGTATAGATCTAAAGAGATCATACCATAGCCATTGCGTGGATGGCGACTTGGAATCAAGAGAACAAAGTTGATCTCCTCCAAAAGGCGCGCACACAAGAAGAAAATGGCTTTCTCCCTTGGCGTGAACCTTGTGCTAGCAAAGCTCTTCAAGGTGTCCTGATCTTGTGAAGGGAATTGAGATCTCTTGGCTTGTCCAAAATCTCCAAGGCGTGAAGACCACCTTAGACGACAGGGAGAAGATCACGTCGGCGAGAGAGTGAAGAAAGACTCTTCCACGTTCGAAAACGCTTGGCGTTTTCAACTAAGGAAAACGACTTTCTAATTTTAGAAAGCAATAACTCCCCTTCAACTCCCACGTTACCATCACATAATCAAACCATTCGAACTATGCGTTCACCAAAGTGAACCAGTTCCATTTGGTTTGGTTCTAGTGAATTTGGTTCAATTCAATTTGGTTCAAAGACCAAATCAAAACAGCCCAAGCCATGGTCTAGATCTCATTGAACCAATTGGTTCAGGATCTAACCGTTCATCTCATGATGCTCTTGATCTCACCGATCTAGCATCAACTCTCTCGATCGAAGCTTACCGATCTCAAGCCCTAATCAATCAAACATGATCAGACCAGATCTCACTTACAATCAGAGATTAAATCCCTTTAAACTGAACCAAAACAATTCAGTCCACACGATCTGACTTAAGTAAGCCATATCATCAAATTGTGCGACCCTAAGGGTTTCCTTTAAATGTCGGTAACGATAACTTACGTTATCACGATCAGTGAGGGGTATCTAGCAACACATCACTGTCTCCCGATATAAAGGAAAGAGTCTTCCAAGACTACACCCAAACCACAGCACAAGTGTGAATCCACTTCACAAGGCATACATGTTTCCTTTGCCACTTGGATGTTCTTATTGGACAAGCGTGTCAAGCTTGTAACTCCAATATGATGAGCATGATTAGATCAGATGAACATAGTCATCTGGGTATGGCCATACACTTTCTCAATCATCTCATCCAGGGGGCCCCTATAGAACATCACACTCCTATTAAGGAGACGGCAATCCTATATCTATCACTAGTGTCCTAACCTGACTCATGATCATTATCCAAGATAGTCTATAACCATTATGTTTCAAATGATATTGAACTACCTCAAAACAATGACAGTCATCATTTAGAAACACAAGTGATCTCAAGTCAGAGGACATATGCCACTTGTTTGCATACAAGGATTATTCACATTGTGACAAGCAATTGAATATCCTAGTAGGGTCTGTCCAGTACATCCAATGTACCTATGAGTCTACATCTTATTCCATGCTCGAAGCATCCTATAAGATTAGAACACATATTAGTCTCAATCATATCTAGGCTGTCTCATGTTCACCAAGATATCTCGACTAAGGACTTAACTGCATGTCAGCCAAGCTGAACAGCATTGAGACATTATTCAGAAGTATACACATTGCAGCAGATGATGTAACAACCTGAATAATAACCATTGCCTTTATAAACATAAGAGTTTATACATGATACTGATATAATCCCAAGGCCTCAAACATTAGCCTTAAGGGCATACCCCAACAATCTCCCACTTGCACTTAATCTAATGGTTGAGAAATCTCAAACCCATATTATTACAGTGCTTTTCATGCTTCTGCTGCGCCAGAGGCTTTGTAAGCGGGTCAGCCAGATTGTCATCTGTATGAACCTTGCAGACTTTGATCTCGACACGATCAATGATCTCCCGGATCAAGTGAAACCGTCTCTGTATGTGCTTGGACTTCTGGTGCGACCGTGGTTCCTTTGCTTGTGCTATTGCTCCAGTGTTATCACAGAAGATAACCAAAGGATCTGCACTCGAAGGAACAACACCAAGTTCCTGAATGAACTTACGAATCCACACTGCCTCCTTAGATGCTTCTGAGGCTGCAACATACTCGGCTTCTGTTGTAGAATCAGTAACAATAGACTGTTTGAAACTTTTCCACACCACCGCACCTCCATTCAAGCTAAAAACATAGCCTGATTGCGATCGAAAATCATCCTGGTCTGATTGGAACGAAGCGTCAGTATATCCTTCAATACTGAGTTCTTCCTGACCACCATACACCAAGAACATATCTTTGGTCCTCCGCAGATATTTTAAAATGTTCTTGACTGCAATCCAGTGTGCCTGACCTGGATTACTTTGGAATCGACTGGTCACGCTTAACCCGTAAGCGACGTCTGGGCGAGTACACAACATCGCATACATAATGGACCCAATAGCCGAAGCATAAGGCGTATTGTCCATTTCATCTTTCTCAGTCTGTGTTTGTGGACACTGACTCTTTGAAAGATTCAGACCATGTCTGACTGGAAGATATCCTCTTTTAGAATTCTCTAAATGGAATCTCTCCAGGACTTTATCGATGTAAGTACTCTGGCACAGCCCGAGAAGCCTCTTAGATCTATCTCTGTAGATCTTCACACCTAATACATAGGCTGCTTCTCCTAGATCTTTCATCTAGAAACATTTTCTTAACCATGCTTTAACCGCATGTAGTTCAGGAATATCGTTTCCAATGATTAAGATATCATCGACGTAGAGGACTAGGAAAGTAATCACGCTCCCACTAAACCTCTTATATACACACGGGTCATCTTCATTCTTGATGAAACCAAATTCACAGATTGATTCATCAAAACGAATATTCCAGCTTCTAGATGCTTGTTTAAGTCCATAAATGGACTTCTTTAACTTGCATATTTTATGACGATCTGATGGATTAGTGAAACCTTCAGGTTGTGTCATATACACATCCTCATCCAGATTTCCATTAAGGAAAGCGGTCTTCACATCCATCTGCCAGATCTCATAATCGTAATATGCTGCTATTGCGAGAATGATCCGAATAGACTTGAACATGGCTACAGGAGAGAAAGTTTCATCATAATCTATCCCGTAGATTTGTTTGAAACCTTTCGCAACTAGCCTGCCTTTATAGGTAACCACGTTACCATCCATGTCAATCTTTTTCTTGAAGATCCATTTACAGCCTATAGGGATTACTCCCGGAGGCGGATCAACCAAATCCCAGACTTGGTTATCTGACATGGAGTCCATCTCGGCGCGCATAGCTTCAAGCCATCTCGCTGATTCCGGTCCACTGACCGCATCCGCATAAGTGAGGGGTTCATCATGATCAATGATGTAGACTCCGTCATAGCGCTCAGGCTGTCGACGGATCCTTCCCGATCTTCGCGGTTCCCGTGATATCTGAGCCTCAAGTTGTTCAATAACCTGTTCTACTGGCTCATGCTCATCCAACTGTGTTTGACTACTTTGTCCTTCTTCTGGATTCTCATCCAGCTTCATTTCTCTCCCACTGGCCTCTTGCAGAAGAAATTCCTTCTCAAGAAAAATGGCCGTCCGAGCAACAAATACTTTGTTCTCTTTGGGATCATAGAAATAATAACCCTTAGTTTCCTTAGGGTAACCGACAAAGATACATTTCTCAGATCTGCTCTCTAGTTTCCCAGAGGTGAGCTTTTTAACATAAGCCTCGCAACCCCAGATCTTAATAAATGTCAAGCTCGGCTGTTTCCTATACCATAACTCATATGGAGTCTTTGAAACTGCCTTGGATGGCACTCGGTTTAGTACCTTTGCAGCTGTTTCCAGTGCAAATCCCCAAAAGGAGTAAGGTAGAGTAGCCTGACTCATCATTGAACGAACCACATCCAATAAGGTTCTGTTCCTCCTCTCGGACACACCATTCCATTGCGGTGTTCCTGGCGGAGTAAGCTGTGAGATAATCCCACACTCCTTCAGATAGTCAGTAAACTCACGACTTAGGTATTCTCCACCTCGATCTGAGCGAAGTGCCTTGATATTTCGGCCTAGCTGATTTTGCACTTCATTTTTGAACTCTTTGAACTTGTCAAAAGATTCACTTTTATGTCTCATTAGATAGACATATCCATACCTACTGAAATCATCAGTAAAGGTAATGAAGTATGAATAGCCACCTCTGGCATGTTTACTAAATGGCCCACACACATCACTGTGTATAAGGTCAAGTAAACCTGAAGCCCTTTGACCTTTGTTAGGAAAAGGAGCCTTCGTCATTTTACCCATTAAACAAGCTTTGCATGTATCAATCTCCTCATAGGAGAATGATCCCAGCAGTCCATGATCATGCAACCGCTTAATGCGTTTCTTGTTAATATGGCCTAAACGACTATGCCATAGCAAGGTGCTGTCATCAGCATACTTGGCTTTCTTATTATCAATATTTTGTATAGAACATTCCATGTCCAACATGAATAACCCATTGTTAATTGACCCAGTAGCATAAACAATATTATCATTAGAAATAACACACTTTGAAATATTGCATTCAAAGGAAAACCCTTTCCTGACAAGAGCAGGAATAGAGATAATATTTTTCGTTATGCTAGGTACAAAATAACAATTGTTCAATTCTAATACAAGTCCAGATGGTAATGAGATGTGATATTCTCCTACAGCAACAGCAGCAACCCGTGCTCCGTTTCCAACTCGTAGGTCCACCTCATGCTGTCCCACCTGTCTTCTTCTCTTGAGTTCCTGTACATTTGAACAAATGTGAACTCCACATGCAGTGTCCAACACCCATGAAATAGAAGAAGAAAACATGACCTCAGTCACAAATATACCTGAGCCAGAAGCAATGCTTCCCTTCTTGTCTCCTTGGAGCGCTTTACAGTCCTTTTTCCAGTGACCCAGCTGGCCACAATGGAAACATCTGTATTCCTTCGACCGCTTAACCTTTTGTTTCAGAGCCTTGCTGTAACTCTTAACAGGGGCTTTGCCCTTCTTCCCCTTCTTCTTGTTCCTTGAAGGAACCATCAAGACAGAGGTTGAAGGCTTTCCCTTTAGACTCAACTCTGTAGTCAAGAGCATGTTCAGTAACTCTGCCGGGGTACAGTCGATCTTGTTCATATTAAAATTAATAATGAATAGATCGAAAGAGGCCGGGAGAGACTGAAGAATGATGTCTACAGCAAGCTCCTGATTGACGGTATGTCCCAGTTTCTCTAGAGCCTCCTTGTACCCAATCATCTTGAGTACGTGAGCTCCCACTGGACTCCCTTCAGCCAGTTTGCTCTGAAAGAAAAGCTTAGTCAAATTGTAGCGTTCAGTCCTAGCCTGTGCAGCATACAGCATCTTGAGGTTTGCTATAATTTCTATAGCAGATAGATCCTCATGCTGACGCTGCAGCTCTGGCGTCATAGACGCAAGCATCAGGCAAGCGACATCAATGCTATCATTGACATGCTTTTCATAGGCATCCCGAACTGCCCTTGCGGCGTTCGGAGCGGGTTGAGGCGGTATAGCCGTCTCGAGGACATACAGTTTCCTCTCTGCCTTAAGAACAATCTTAAGGTGTCCGTACCAGTCTGAGAAGTTTGGCCCAGCAAACTTCTCCCTTTCCAGTAGGGATCGCACATTGAAATTCGTGGTGTTCATTGCTGCAGTAATCTACAACAATGCAAGAACAGCAAGGTCAGTATCAATGTTTAGAATCAATCCAGGACTTAAGAAAGATTCTTTTCTCACTATTTTATCTGACTGAAAAATCCATTAAACAGTCCGAAAGAGTAACACTCTTTTAGTGAGATGGGATCCAGATTTCATACTTGGTCTCCGCGTCCCGCTCAGGCGAGATAAGATGCACAGAGAGTACAAGCACTAATTTCTGGTAGGCAGTCCCTGCCAATCGCCAACCCGTGCGATTCCCCTTCACTGGGCAATCCAGCAGACTGTGCCAATTGAGTTGGTACAACACAGTCTCTGATCCCACAGATGGCTGCCTCCATATAGCTCACATATGCTCAGTATGTAGCCTACATGGTCAAGCTGACCCGACCTACTTCCTGGACCACCACGTGCTATGCTAAGCAACGAGAAGCGATAAATCCCTTCTCTGTAACACGCAGGTGTAATCACACACCGTCTGAAGATAGATGGGCGTGCCCACTGAGTGGGTACAACACGGCCCCAACGATAGTCAGAACAGTGAGGTTTCGCGTCAGAAGGCTTACGTGCTTGATATTTTAGCGTTGGATTTTAACGGTCTTTTATCTTCTTAACTATCATGCATAACCTATGGCGATAGCAGAAGATTAAATCATGCAGTTCTAATTATATAAGCAATAAGTAGAAAGCATGCTGATCTTATGTGGTAAAAGCCCATTAACCCTAAGTAAGACATTAATTTAACTTAAGTCTTCACTTGAGCTCTCCATGGGTCTTTTACATCTCATCTGGCCCAACCCAGGGCCCAAGCACCCACTGCAGCTCAGGTGCGCTCACCAGGTAAATGCGCCTGTCCTAGGGTCGAACCCTAGACCTCCCACCTGGTCAAGCCTCAAGCTGCATGCGCTTCTGCCATGTGTGCTCTGTGCTCTTGTCTGATTAAAATTACAATTTAATCTATCTAGACAAGATTGACACGCAGGTCAATTACACAATAAATTAATTAAAATGTGATGCGCAGATCACAAAAATAATAATTTATAATTAATCCAGGCTCGCAGGCCCCAGCACAGCACACATTAAAAGGGCAACCCACATAAGATGAAATAGACAAACATCATGGTATACAACCAACATGTGATCCATTACAAGAAAATAAAATTTTTTGAAATCCCATTGGAATCAATTTTATTTTTCTTATTTGCCCTACTACCTTACAACGGTCCATTAATAGGGATCCACTCATCTGACCTAGTCAGATCCACTGCCCTTGCATGCACCAAGTCCTAACTGACTTGAGTTGACCCAGTGGCCAACAATGCATGCAGATGGGCTGAACGACACTCATGAGTTCTGGCAAGCGGGTGTGACCCCGGGCCTAACTCATGTGCGTTCACTGGTTGTCTCAACCAGACATCGCTACACGCCTGTCCGCAGTCGACCTATAGCCACCTCGTGCTTGCGCATAGGTGCCATCTGGTCGACCCATCTAGGCTGTCAGATAGTCTGATCAGACTGGTTGGATCTTGACTAGATGATGACTTCAACCCTATCAACCCGTCTAAGGGTTTATAGCAGGCGCATCTTAGATCTAATGATGGGCGCGCAAGTTAAGTTTTGTACAAAACAACAACATGCGCCAATACATGCGCCAAAGAGTAACATACTTCATACTTGCGCAAATATAAGAAAAACTTGCATGTAATCCTTTCGCATGATGATAACCCTAGATCTATTCAACTCAAACATGGATCACCTAACATTAAGCAATCATAAGCTTCATACCGAAACCAAAAAGCTCTGATACCAATTGAAAAGTCCCCTTAAACCAAGGGGGCGAAACCCTTATAGGTGGCGCATATAGACCTTTTGCAGCGGAAGCAAGGGTTTCATAGGATCGCAAGTAAGAGCATATGATCAACTTAACATATTGTATAGATCTAAAGAGATCATACCATAGCCATTGCGTGGATGGCGACTTGGAATCAAGAGAACAAAGTTGATCTCCTCCAAAAGGCGCGCACACAAGAAGAAAATGGCTTTCTCCCTTGGCGTGAACCTTGTGCTAGCAAAGCTCTTCAAGGTGTCCTGATCTTGTGAAGGGAATTGAGATCTCTTGGCTTGTCCAAAATCTCCAAGGCGTGAAGACCACCTTAGACGACAGGGAGAAGATCACGTCGGCGAGAGAGTGAAGAAAGACTCTTCCACGTTCGAAAACGCTTGGCATTTTCAACCAAGGAAAACGACTTTCTAATTTTAGAAAGCAATAACTCCCCTTCAACTCCCACGTTACCATCACATAATCAAACCATTCGAACTATGCGTTCACCAAAGTGAACCGGTTCCATTTGGTTTGGTTCTAGTGAATTTGGTTCAATTCAATTTGGTTCAAAGACCAAATCAAAACAGCCCAAGCCATGGTCTAGATCTCATTGAACCAATTGGTTCAGGATCTAACCGTTCATCTCATGATGCTCTTGATCTCACCGATCTAGCATCAACTCTCTCGATCGAAGCTTACCGATCTCAAGCCCTAATCAATCAAACATGATCAGACCAGATCTCACTTACAATCAGAGATTAAATCCCTTTAAACTGAACCAAAACAATTCAGTCCACATGATCTGACTTAAGTAAGCCATATCATCAAATTGTGCGACCCTAAGGGTTTCCTTTAAATGTCGGTAACGATAACTTACGTTATCACGATCAGTGAGGGGTATCTAGCAACACATCACTGTCTCCCGATATAAAGGAAAGAGTCTTCCAAGACTACACCCAAACCACAGCACAAGTGTGAATCCACTTCACAAGGCATACATGTTTCCTTTGCCACTTGGATGTTCTTATTGGACAAGCGTGTCAAGCTTGTAACTCCAATATGATGAGCATGATTAGATCAGGTGAACATAGTCATCTGGGTATGGCCATACACTTTCTCAATCATCTCATCCAGGGGGCCCCTATAGAACATCACACTCCTATTAAGGAGACGGCAATCCTATATCTATCACTAGTGTCCTAACCTGACTCATGATCATTATCCAAGATAGTCTATAACCATTATGTTTCAAATGATATTGAACTACCTCAAAACAATGACAGTCATCATTTAGAAACACAAGTGATCTCAAGTCAGAGGACATATGCCACTTGTTTGCATACAAGGATTATTCACATTGTGACAAGCAATTGAATATCCTAGTAGGGTCTGTCCAGTACATCCAATGTACCTATGAGTCTACATCTTATTCCATGCTCGAAGCATCCTATAAGATTAGAACACATATTAGTCTCAATCATATCTAGGCTGTCTCATGTTCACCAAGATATCTCGACTAAGGACTTAACTGCATGTTAGCCAAGCTGAACAGCATTGAGACATTATTCAGAAGTATACACATTGCAGCAGATGATGTAACAACCTGAATAATAACCATTGCCTTTATAAACATAAGAGTTTATACATGATACTGATATAATCCCAAGGCCTCAAACATTAGCCTTAAGGGCATACCCCAACAATGATATCATCGACAAAGGAGTCTCATTGCATATTTCTGATCCTCCACCTCCAGACCCACCATGAGCACCATTACGGTCAAGCTAGTGACCCTAAAGAAGCGCTTGTTGGGAGGCAACCCAACCTCTTTTGCATTATTACACTTTCTTTTGCATTCTTATACTTTCTTATTTATTTTCACTATTTAGACATTGTTATTTTTCAATTTTTCTTTCATATTCATGCTCTCTAGACTGTACCATACTGATAGAAATTTTTTTAGATTTTTCAGGTATCACCGAGCCATGCACGGTCGCACCCGTGCATCCATCCATGCACGGCCGTGCACGGCTCGGTTAACTCATCCTAGCGCGAGGCCGAGAGATGCACGGGCGTGTCCGTGCACCGATGCACTGCATCGTAAGTGAACTCTGTTGGGTTGATCTGACCGAGAGGTGCACAAGCGGGGCCATGTATCCATACATGGCCGTGCCCGATAAGTGATAAAAAGGGGAGCATACACAGCCGCGTGCACACCCGTGCACCAAACCCTAGCCGCCGCCGTTGCCTCGATCCGCCACCTCTGGTGCCCGATCGACTGCCGACGACCCTCCATCGTCTTCCCCACCTTTCGGTGACTGTTCCCCCAACCTTCCGGCACCGATCCATGCCTCACGACACCGCTCGGGGCCGCCCTAGTTTCGGTCGCCGCCCGCGATTCTGCCACCGCCGACCGTCTTTCCTCATCGCCGACGCCTCCAAAGCTTCCTACTCGGCACCAGCCACCTTACCATCACCTCCCCGCACCTCTAAGATGTCCAGACGCAAGCAACCCATCTCCAAGCACGGGGCGTCCTCTTCTCACGCCGCCAGCGAGCCTCATCCGCCACCTGCTTTGCCGCCTACACCTTATGGGATCATCTGCCGTGATCTAGAGCAACTTGCCAAGCTTACTGCCCTCGCACGCCGCCCAGTGATCACCACCAGATTCCTCGATCATGGTACTCTCAACACTCTTGGCTTCTATGAAGATGTACAATGGTTGTTTCAGCGCATCAGTTGGGAACAATTCTTCACCATCTGCTATCCTACCTATATTCCCATTGTACTGGAGTTCTTATCATCCATGGAGTTCCATGCTAGCATTCACACTAATGAAGACGACAGCAGTCTATCCTTCCGGCTGAACAACACCGAATATATGTTTACATTGACAGAGCTGAACTCTATTTATGGCTTTCCTACTGATGGGATGCGCCACACACCTACTGAGTTCAAATCAAGTGACTTCTGGGCCGACCTGACTGGTTTCCGACCCTTTGACACCATGACAGCTAGAGCTACCTCCCTCAGGAACCCCGTTTTGAAGTATGTGCATCATGTTATGGCACATACCATCTTTGAACGAGAAGAGTCTGATGGCCTGGTCCGAGCATCTGAGCTTCAGTTTTTATGGGCGATGCTGCATGGAGTCCGCCTCAACACTGCTTTCCACTTTGCCCGATAACTCCAGAAAGTATCAAGGGCACCGAAAGGTGCAATAGCTCTCGGGGGACTTCTCACCCCTATCGCTCGAGCAGTAGGGATTTATCCCTACCAAATGGAGCAAGCCTGGGGCAACTGCCGACTTGATCTCGATTCCTGCGTTTCGATGCGGATGATAGTGAAGGAAGGTGAACTTTACAGCTTGATCTTCCCCGGGAGCGATGTGAAGTTGCCACTGCCAAACCTTGCACGCACCACTATTCGTGAGCGGCTGAACTGGAAAGTCGAAGCAGTTGAAGATGTGGATGTACCTCTTGCCACTGAACCACCACAACCTGCTCAGCAACGCCCTTCTACCCAGCTCGACCGCATTGATGCATATGTCCGCTTTATCCGGGACGCACAGGAAGAGACTCATCTGTCTGTCTCTGAAGGCAATTACCAGATCCAACAACTTGAGACAGAAGTGGAGCGCTAAGGACGAACACAGTTCTCTATTTTAGAGTCTGTGCATGAGCTTCAAGCGAGACTCCGTCGACGTTGGGGATGAGCTTCTTTGGTTTCACCCGTCACTTGGTCAGCTTTCTGTTTTTCCAGTAGTTTATTTTAGTTATTAGTTTGCGTCTATCTGCTTTTAGTTTATTACATTCTTAGTTGCATGTTTTAGTTTTCTTAGTCGTATCAACATCTATCGTGTCTTACCCAACCCCACTCTTTTCATTCATGATATTTGCTTTGTCCTTTAGTATTGCATTGTTCTATGCCTACTTGATTGCTTGGGATAGGAATCTTGACTTTTATCTGCCAATGGTTTATAATGGTTATGGTTTACACATATGATTCTTTGGTTTACTGTAGTTGATTGATGTAATTAACCCGATTCATTATTGGTAGAATCTTGAAGAGTATGCTTGTTACTCCACCTTAGCCTTGATATGCATCTTATGTGTAGAAAGCGACTGTATCTAGTTTCTATCTCTACTTTATTTGTGCACTTTGTCATGGGGGTTAGAAATAATAATGGTGGTACCGAAGTGTTCTTGTACATTGCACTTTGTACTTTCACTTGGCACTATTTATAGCATCTCAATAGCAAAAGGGTTAGTGGTACCTAAGTTCCTTGTTTATCATACTTGGCACTACCCCATAGTTTTCAATAATGACAGTGGTACCGAAGTGGTACCGAAGCACAGCTTGGCACTTGGCACTATTGTTAAAAAAAAAAGAGCACCACATAGGGACTATGTGGTACTGATGCTATTCTCCCATGACTTAGTACACAGTGTTATGCTTTTTGAAAGCTTGATCAATCATATCATGTGCGTGAGATGCATTGTAGAGGTTTTTGGTTATGTAACTTTGCATGTTCTATAGATTGTATTCATGATAATTGGTTTAATTTGCTTTCTATACTGCATTATAACCTGAAGAGTTGTTGTGTTTAACCATTAACCTCATTAGACCTACTTAAGCTACTTTGAGATTCCTTATTCTATGTCATCATTGTATTCTAGACAATTCAATTACTTGAGGACAAGCAAAACTTTAAGTCCGATGTATTTTGATAACATGTAAAAATATGATATTTCGTGACTCAATTTCATTCTTATTTTAGAGCATAATGCATGTTTCATCTCATTTATTTACTCAAATGTTTCATATTCTTCAGAACCTTCACTTTTCCTCTATTTTAATGAAATGCATGTATTTGGCCTTAAAATCGATGGAATTTGGAGAATCTGAAGGTATGTGACGATTTCCCATGATGAGATGGAGCTATACGCAAATTTTTAGCTCAATCGGAGTCCTCTACATCATACACGGCCATGGGTGTACACCCATGCACGGCCGTGCATCATAAGTAGCCAGAATTCACTTAACCGAGCCGTACACGGGCATGGCCGTGCACTCATGCATGGCCGTGTATCATTACGCACAGCACGACAGACGTCCGGTATTTTGCCTGTAACTTTCTATTCTGGGCTGGGAATTGGACGAAATTCGGGGAGCACCTTCCAACTTAGCCACGAACGTTTTGGGACCGAAATCATCAGATTTGGTCAAGAAACGAAGGAGAACGAAGCGAAAGGTAGACAACTTAGGGTTTTGGGGTGATTTTCTGATCGGCGACACTGTTCCGGCGGGTTTCTCTCTTTGTTCCGATGTGGAGGATCACGCTGAGCCGTCTTCAATCAAGGATCCACCATTCCCTTTGGTTTGATTCAATTTTCATGAGAGATTCTATGTATTTAACGATGTATACCATAGCGTAAACCATATTTTCGGGATTTGGGCGTAGCCCACTGTAAGAATGCTTGATAATATGACTTGATCTATATATTCCTCTATTTATCTTTGTTCTTATCCATGTTTAGGATGTTTTAATTCTTATTTACATACTGACCATATGTATGCATGCTTTAGATGTCGAGGGAAGGACTAAGAGGTGAACCTTGACCATCGGAACCCCTAGACTGGACTAGTGATTTCGTGTTGCGAGAGCACTCGAAATCACTCGAGGAACCCTAATCTTTCACAGATCCCATTGGATCCGCCTTAACCCTAGTAAGCCACGAGAGTAGGAGACTTGGGTTAAGACGGATACCGGACCGTGTCCTGAGAGGAAGCGCGTCTGTCCCCTAGGAAAGGTTACCTTGAGAACTTAGATAAAACTTTATTTAAATTGTCAAGCCCTAATATTTATGCATGCTTTAGTGTGGTGAAACCTAAAACCCCGAATCTCTCTCATAATCTCAAAACCCCGTTTGCTTTGCTCTCTGCGCTGCTTGTTCTTAATCTGCCTTAGTTTAACTACTTGCTCTAGGACATTAACCATTTTCCCATTAATCATTAACCTAGCTTTCGATTGACTGATTTGTTAGTACTTGACCCTAGTCCATGTGGGTTCGATCTTTTTATTACGTGATAGATCGTGCACTTGCGGTAGCAGCCGTCTAGGCCCTATCAGCGGCAACACAAGAGGTGGAGGCGCAACTATCATGAAGAAATCGGCTAGGGTTAGGGTATGGGAGTAATTAGGGTTTGAGGTAAGGAAAGTCTCTAAAGAATTTCCACAAACCTCTATCCCTCTACCATATGCGCCAAGCACTTGCCTTACAAGTTATTTTAGCCATATGCGCCCCAAGCATTACCATAGAGGCATACTTTCCATCCAAGGATGAAAGGCTAGGCGCCAATTGCTTCCTTATGAAGCAAATTGCGCCAAGTCCTCCCCATTATGCCCATAGGCGCCAATGGGGGGAGATTTATCCCCATTATACCGTTTTAGCTCATTATCTCTTCATGACAACTTGTTATTGGGCCTCTTTAGGTAATGAGCTAGCCCAAGCTTTATTGCACAAGTTGATTAAGCCATTGGATCCAATCCAATGCAATCCAAAGTCAAATGTGACCAATCATAGTCAAATTCAGGTCAACCTGCCAAAAATGAAGTTTGGCTCCAATAACTCTCTTCCATCTCATCAGGCCCATTGGCGCTGATGAAATCTCCCAAATAGATCCGAGTTATCCAATAACTCGATCATAAGGCTTCTCGATCAATACGAGAACTCGAGTATCAAGGTGTGCGACCATGTAGGTTCCTTTGATGTTAGCAGTGCTGACCTAAGGTCACCACAAGTAGTGAGTGGCAACTAGCAGTGCATCACTATTACCCAAGTCATCGGAATGGATATCGATATTGACATCCTCATCATCGCAATTAAGTACAGATGCATTATAGTCTCGTTGCCGAATTGATATCCGATTGGACAAGTGTGTCATCACTTGTTTTCACCCAATCTTATGGTCATGACTAAATCAGGTCTTCACCTGGGTATGACCATACACTTTTAGTCATATAGCCATAGTGGAGTTTCATGGATATCAAGCTTCCTTCGGGAAGGGGTAAATTCTCTGTTTGTAAATTGACCTTCTCATATGAGTCATGACATGCTCAATGACAACCATTATTACTTCCCAACTACGGTGAGGTATTAGGTTGTATCAAAGCATATCCCTAACTAAATAGAATAGTTAATGACCTCAAGTCAAGAGATCAATGCATCTCCTATCACTTGTGAGGATAACTCATGACACCGAGTCATTGCCTCATAGCGGGTCGGTCTAGTATATCCACCACTGATATACCCATATGTCTACGTTAACAGCTCGTGCCTAACCAACCCACATACCAGTCTCACATGTACCAGAGTTGTCCCATATCTGCTCAGGTACTTGACTGAGGACTATAGTTTGAGAACAAATCCAATCTGTCTCTAGGAACATTATCATGTAAGTACACAATCGCAGATGCAATCAAACAATGATAACGACAATGCCAAAATGATATATAAGAAATATCAATGTCAAGTAGTACAAAGATGGACCAAAACTAGGTCTCGGGGCATATACACTAACATGCACTTGCGGACACAACACTAAGTAACACAATCGCATGCCTAAGTCATCGAATGCATCAGATGATGAGGGGTCCCATCATCAATTAATCTTGTGTTTCGGGATTTATGCTAAATTCCGAGAGCATCACACCTATTATGAGTTATTAGGTTGTATCAAAGTATATCACTTACTATATAGAAGTGTTGATGATCTCAAGTTAAAGGACCAATGTACATCTATTACTTCTAATCTTGATTTGTGGCACTCAAGTCAAAGAATCATGGTGGGTTAGTCTAGTACATCTATTACTAATGCAGGGAGTCACTCCCAACTAACCCACTTACCAGTTTTATATGCACCAAAGCTGTATCTTATCCACTAGGGCATGTCGACTATGGACTAAGGGATGAAAACTAATCTCTAGGGATATCATTGTGCAATCCTATACAAAACACAAGTATAGCAAAAGTACAATGATGATGATGTATATACATATTAATGAACATGGTTTGATATAACTAGCAAGACCAATAACCAATTGGTCTTTAGGGCATATTTTGTAGATGTTGATTGCTTGTTACATTTACTTAACTTCTTTGTCTCTTCTAGCTCTTAGGCAATCACATGGATTTTGCAAATAGTGGCACATCTTGATGGATCAAAGGATGGTCGAAGCTTGCAAGTGTCTTCCTCCATCTAAGAACTTGCACTTCCTTTCATAGTCACTTAGTTTAGTTTAATTAGTTGATTATTAGCAAAGAGCAACTTGAAGGCTTAACCTCCCCTCTTGATTATTATGTTGTAAATAATTGCAATATTGTTTTTAAATACACATGCGTGTATGAATTTGTCAAGTGTTTGTAATTATCAACTATCTTCATTCCTTCTATTAGAGTAGTACCAGTGAAGATCAAGATGATTGATCCTTCTACACTCAAGGATCATAGGGTGAGCACATCTTTAGTTTAGTGTCATTTACTTGTCATTCATTTTATTTATCTAGCTATATTTTGTGTTTTTTGCATGCCTAGTATATCTAGTTTTTATTCTAAAAGTACAATAAAATATTTTTGAAAGCCCAATAGTTGTCATGTGCAAATTTCTCATACTAATGGAACTTGAAAAAATGGCCTTGGCTTACTCAGCTTAGCAATGTTTCACGAATCTTAAGCTGTGTTTTGTTGAATGGAATCCATAGTGGAAAGGATGAAAAATACAATAAATCTAGATGGTTTCCATCTAGATCATCTAGATTCATTGTATTTTTCATCATTTCTACCATGGATTCTATTTAACAAAACATAACCTTAAACTCATGCAATAGAGATGCGAATCTCAAGATTTTTATATGTTGAATTGTTGTCAAATATTTTATTAAGGATAATTACTTTAATTTATTGTTGATATATATTAAATTATTATTGGCATACCTTAAATTATAATTAATAGATTTTAAATTTAAAATTATCATCAATAAAATGGTTAATAAATTTTTGTCAATATCAAGATTTACGCCTTCATCATATTTTAAGACGCATGAACATGAGATTAGTATACCCAGCCTGAAATTTTTTTTTCGTGAAGCTTTTTTTTTTTTTTTTTTTTCCCAAGAGATCATAACTTTGTGTGCAACCGAGCCCTAAAATTTTCCTTCACTTTCCACCACTCCACACCTTAAGCAGCGCCCCTGACAACCTTTCCGGTATTCGTTTCCTCGGACGAGTCCTCTGGTGTTCTTTTTCCTCTATTCCTCTCGGCGTGGATCGCGACATAGGCTGCACCATTTCCTTCCTTCGATGAAGCGGTGAGCGTTGGCGTCGATCACTTTCCGCATTTCTTCTCGGCTGGAAATACGGTAAGTGCCTGTCGATTCCTTTCTTTCTCGCTATATGGGTACGTTTTCCATTGATTTTGCGCTTTTTTGTTCTCTTCCGCCGAAACTTACTGTGTTCTTAGGCCGGTGTTGATACTTGATGCCTCCTATAATAGTACAAGCTTCTATATTTGAACAAGGTATTTGCTCATATAGTCTTATTAAGAAAGGAGCCATTTTTACTGTCACTATGTCTGCTCTAAATTAGTAATTGGTTGTGCGATTTCGTGACAATAATTTTACTCTCAAAATTGCGAGAATGTGTGGTGATACTTACATTTCGTGACAATTTGGATTTGATCAAGGAACTCTTGCTTCGTTTCATTATCTGACATCCATATTGAAAGGAAAATGTGTGGTTCAACTAGTGCCGAACAGAAATCCTAAGCTGCCCTGCCACCCTTTATTTTTTATTAAAAAAATATTTTTTTTTAAATTTTTTTTTAGAAATGATCTACGGTACCAATATTGAGTTAGTTTTGATCATACGAAATTACCCTAAATATTATTACATAAAAAAAAAAATTACTATATAAAAATGTTTCGAATAATTTTTTATTGTATATAATCTAAACTACCTCAATATTGGTACCATTGGAAAGCTTACATCGTGTAGATTATTTCTAAAAAAAAATTAAAAAAAAATATTTTTTTAATAAAAATTGAAGCCTGGCAGCTGAAAAAATCCTAAGCTGCCAGGCTGCTTAGGATTCATGCTCACTAGTGCCTAGCTCTAAAAGGTATAAAAATGTAAATGTGGAATTGTGGATTACATTAAATGGTGGCTCAAGCGAAGATCAAAATACCATAAATATGTTCGTGCTTTAACGTTAGCTCCTGCAAATCTGGTCAGAAAATGATGGAACCAAGGAAAAGATTCTCTGATTGTTTTGTCAACCACTAGAGTTAGTCTTGTAATGAGAATGCAAATAATAAAGAGAAAGCAAAAATATAAAATTTATATATTGAATCAGTAAATCACATAGCATCAATATTCACTTGAAATACATGACAATTCAACATGAGTATATAGCTTGAAGGAAATGTTGAGATTAAAAGAGAAGAAACTTTTTTTATTATACATAAGAATTATGAATATGATATTTTGGAGCAGAAAGGTTAGTTAATTTACTAGAGGTCTTCTTGCATGAACAATGCATAAAGAGAAAGGTTAGTTAATTTACTAGAGGTCTTCTTGCATGAACAATGCATAAAGAGTGCTGTTTAATTTAATGACAATTATGACCAAGTGATAATTTTGATGTATTTTATATTTTTTTAGCTAATTCCACAACAACCTCACTATATAGGCTTATCGAATGCATATGTGAGTGAGAAAATTCAAATGAGGATTTATGTATTAAAGTGATATAGAGTAGTAATATTGATGATTAAAAATATGTAAAACACACTTTAGAAATTAACAACTTCTTAGTTGAAGCTTACAAACTAAAAGGATTTGGTTTTTATATCAAACATAGAAAAAGCAAAGTATTCTTAGACAATGCATAAAGTGTGTGTTCTTTTTCATAGTACCATATCTTTATAAGACTTTAAATTTGTTATATAGATTGTTGTCCAAAATGAAACTAGCAAAATGTTACTGTATCATTTAGGTCATCTCCCGTGACTTGTAAATATTCTTGAGTGACCACTTCTTTTCTTCTGTAAATTTTATTATTGTTCTAAGTTAAGTATGTATTTGTTTTTCATGATTGTTTTTAACAAACTCCTTCAACTTATTTCCGAAATTAGCAATTTATTCATTAAGATTCTCAAACTCCTTTACATATTCACATGTCCATCTTGCCTTTTCAAACATATAATTGAATAATTCAATTATATATTTGAAAACTAAAGGCGGTGTGAGTGTCAAAGGAAGTCAAGTATCTAATGAAACAAATTACTAAGTAATAAAATAAGTTGGACAACCTAAGAAATAATGATAGAAAATTTCAATTAGCTTAGAGCAACAATAAAATTCGAAAAAAAGAGAAAAGAAATAATGGCAGTTGAAGAACATTTGCAAGCCATAGGGGATGAAGTAGAGACAATGACACATACAAGTGATGTAGTGATACTTCATTAGACTTATTTTGGATAGCAATCACTATAATAAGTTTTATATAGCCTTATTAATATTTAGTAAGTGAAAGGAATGTTGGAAAACCCTAAGAATTTTAAAATTTTAATTACATGTACAGTAGAAGCAATCCCTGAAACAGACCGATTCCAAAAACCCAGAAGATTATGTAATGCGAGGGAGTTGACATAGTGAGTAAGAGATGATACCCTAAAGCAATGCAAGGAGAAACGATGTAGGCACCCAAGCGTGCGCCCTCTGTAGTCTCGCACACAACCGACACTTGAGTTCTCTTCTTTTATGCCCGGTGCTAGCCTCGGGAAGAAGATCCACATCTTGAGAGTCTCCCTTGACCACTTGCACCACCCACGAGAAAGGATGCGCTAAAGGGAAGAAACAGAGAAGGAATAGCCGCCAAGGTCTTCTTCACTTGTGCCAAGGAGGAAGGAAGAAGAAGACTTGTGGCATTAATGGAAGAAGCTTACGCCAAGGTTGTCTTGCTTTCGCCCTTCTATGATGTTCACGCTAAAGGATCAATCACTTAGAAGAAGGGGCGGCAAGACACACCAATATATGCATAAGTGAGAGGGGTCGGCGGTTAAAGGGAATAGGAAGGTTTGAGTGATTAGGGCTTGGATCAAGGAAATCAACCAATCAATCACTTTGATCATCTTCCCTAATACCATAAGCGCCAAAGCCTTGCCAAGCAAGCATTAGTCATATGTGCCCTTGGCCTAAAAAAGGAAACCATCCATACATGCGTCAAGACTTAGTCAAAGCACCATATAGGATTGCCTATTAGAGCATTGGCGCCACTCCTAATCCAATTAGGAGTCTAACCATTCCAAGTATCAGTCCACATGTGCCTAGTGCTTGCTAAAGATATAAACCTTCCACTCTTGCGCTTAGACTTAGTCAAATGCGCCAAGAGGGTTACCAATCAAGGCACAAGGCGCCAATCCTATTGTCATTAGGATTCCATGCACCCATGATTTACCATATTGGCCAAGCAATCTTTCCACATAAGTCTCATGTGATTAAATCATATCAAAGATGATTTGACAAAGTTTAATCACAAAGATTCATGCCAAATGAGGCTATAGACGCCAATCCTAATCCAATTAGGGTCCATGCGCCTAGGCCTAATTAATATTCCCATTAAGCCCTCAAGCTCATTAATCTTATAATTATCACTTATTAATAGGCCCCATTAATTAATGGGTCAGCCCAAACTTCATTATACAAGTCAATTAAGCCATTGAACTCAATCCAATGCAACCCAAGTCCAATATGACTAACCATGGTTAACTCTGAGTGAACCTGACAAAAATGAAGTTTGACTCCAATAAGATTCTTCCATCTCATCAGGCACATTGACGCTGATGAAATCTCCCAAATAGATCCAAGTTATGAAATAACTCGATCACAAGGCTACCCGATCAATACGAGAACTCGAGTATCAAGGTGTGAGATCTTGTAAGTTCCTCTGACGTTCGCAGTGATGAACTCAGATCATCAAAAGCAATGAGTGGTACTTAGCAGTGCATCACTGCTATCAAAGTCTTCGGAATGGATATCAACATCGGCATCCCATCATCACAACAAGGTACCGATGGATTATAGTCTCTTTGCGGAACTGATATTCGATTGGATAAAGTGTGTCACCACTTTGTTTATACTCAATCTCGTGGTCATGACTAAATTAGACTTTCACCTAAGTATGGTCATACACTTTCAGTCATGCATCCATATGGGGCCTATGGATATCAAGCTTCCTTTAGGAAGGGGCAAATCCTATGTCTGTACATTGATCTTCTCATATGGGTCATGACATACTCAATGACAACCGTTATAACTTCCCAACTATGGTGAGGTGTTAGATTGTATCAAAGTATGCCCCTTACCATATAGAAGGGTCAATGACCTTACGTTAAAGGATAAATACATCTCTTGTCACTTGTGAGGTTAACTCATGACACCAAGTTAGAGCCTTACAGCGGGTCGATCAAGTATATCTACCACTGATATACCCATATGCCTATGTTAGCATCATGTGCTTAACCGGCCTATGTACCAGTCTTATACATACCAGAGTTAGTCCCTTATCCATTCAGGTACTTAACTAGGGAAATAAGTTCGAGCCCAGATGACACTTATCTTGAGGGACATTATTATGTAAATGTACAAAAGACGAAGATGTAAACATAGCATAATAATGACAAATGCTAAAATGCTATATATAAAATATCAATGTCAAATAGTACAATAGATAAACCAACAACAAGTCCTAGGGCATAAATACCAATAATCTCCCACTTGTACTTAGACCTAGTTATTGAAAAATCTCAACCCCATGTCCCTCATATGACCATCATTTTTCAGCTATGCCAAAGCCTAGGTCTGTGTATCTGCTAGATTGTTATCTGTGTCAACTCTGCTAATCTTGACATCACCTCTATCAATGATATCCCGAATCAGGTAAAATCTCCTTTTGATAAGACCGTGATTCCTTTGCTTGTGCAATCACTCCATTGTTGTCACAATAGAGCTCAATCAGATCCAAGTAGTTGGAATCACCTGTAGTTCAGAAATGAATTTCCTTATCTAAACAGCTTCTTTGACTACCTCAAAAGCAATGACATACTCAGCCTCGGTCGTAGAATCACCTATAGTGGATTGCTTAAAGCTTTTCCAGTGCACTGCACCTCCATTTATCTTGAACACGTAGTTTACCTGCGATCTGAAGTCATCAGGGTCTAATTAAAATGAATCGTCAGTTAGCCCTGAACACTGAGCTCTTTCTGTCCCCCATAAACCAAGAACAAATCCTTAGTTCTTCTCAAATACTTAAGAATGTTCTTTACAGCAACCCAGGGCTATAATCCTAGATTGGATTGGTATTCGCCATATTTAGTCTAGAACACAACATCATATACATGATCGAATCTACTGCCCAAACATAGGGCACTCGACTCACATTATCCCTCTGTGGCGGGACACTAGCTCTTTGAGAGAGTATGACCATGTCTTACTGGAAGGTATCTCTTCTTGGATTGCTCCAAGTTGAACCTCTCCAAGATCTTATCAATGTAGGTACTTTAACTTAGGGTCAGGAGCTTCTTGGATTTATCTCTATAGATCCTGGCAGCTAGGATATAGGTGGTCTCTTTTAAGTCTTTCATCTCGAAACACTTCTCCAACCATGTCTTTACAGATTGAAGACCAGGGATGTCATTTCCGATGAGCAGTATGTCATCGACATACAAGACCAGAAAAGTCACCAAGCTCCCACTGAATTTTCTGTAGACACAGGTGTCATCTTCGCTTTCGATAAAGCCGTAATCTCTTACTGCCTCATCAAACCAAATATTTCAACTTCAAGATGCTTGCTTTAATTCATAATAGGTCTTTTTAGCCGATAAACCTTATTGGTCTCTGCAGGATAGATGATACCATTAGGCTATGCTATATACACATCCTCTGTCAGCTTTCCCTTAAGGAACACTGTCTTTACATTCATTTGTCATATCTCATAATCATGATATGCAGCTATAGCAAGCAAGATTCGAATGACAACTTGCAAGAAAGTCTTATCATAGTCCACCTCGTGGACTTATCTGAATCTTTTAGCCACAAGTCTACCATTGTAGGTAACTATGTTGCCATCCATATCAGTCTTCCTTTTGAAGGCCTATTTACACCCTATGAGTTTTATCTTATTAGGCAGCTAAACCAGATCCCAGACTTGGTTAGCCGTCATGGAATCCATATCAGATCTCATGACATTAAGTCATCTCTCGAAGTCTGATCCGGCAACCACCTCATCATAGGTCCTAGGTTCATCCTCAATGATGAAGATCTCGTCGTATTGGTTCGGCAGTGACCCATACCTCTCAGGTGCACGACGAATCCTCCTAGACCTACGCGGTCTGAGCCTCTGGTTGTACAACAACTGGTGCAGGTGGCTTAGGTTCCATCTCTATGTCTTCCGGTTAAACTTGGACTTCTTCCAATTCAAACTGCCTCCCACTAACTTCTTTCATGAGAAATTATTGCTCTAAAAATACAACACCCCGAGCAACAAAATTTTTTTTCTCGGTAGGGATATAGAAATAGTATCCTTTAGTTTCCTTAGGATACCCACAAATACGTATTTATCATATCTAAGTTCTAGCTTGCTAGAATCCTGACATTTAACATAAGCTTCACATCCCTAAATTCTGATAAAAGAGAGATTTAGTCGCCTTTCACTCCATACCTCATATGGAATCTTGGAGACACTTTTAGATGGAACGCTATTCAGAGCTGTCTCAAGTGCATGGCCTAGAACGAGGGAGGTAGAGTTGCATGACTCATCATACATCGAACCATACCTCATATGGAATCTTGGAGACACACCGTTCCATTGAGGTGTTCCAGGAGGAGTGAGTTGGGATAAGATCTCACACTCGCTCATATAGTTAAAGAACTCTTCACTCAAGTACTCTCCACCATGGTTTGATCGAAGAGTCTTAATTGATCTACCAAGCTGGTTCTCTATTTCATGTCTGAACTCTTTGAATTTTTTAAAAGATTCTGACTTAATATCTCATCAAGTAGATATAACCATATCTACTAAAGTTATCAGTAAATGTGATGAAGTAGTTGTACCCTCCTCTGACTTATTTACTGATGTATGAGATCCAATAAACCTCCTAACCTCTCAACTAATTTGGTGAAGGACGCTTTTGTCATAATCTCTAGTAAACAAGGCTCACATATATCAAACTCCTTAAAGGAGGTTGAATCTAACAACCCATTTGCATGAAGTTGTTGAATGCTATTCTTATTTATATGGGTTAATCAATAATGCCATAGGTATGTACTAATTGAACATCCTTTTATAATTTATGTTACAAATAGAGTTATCTATGTCCAAGACATATAAGTCATTGTATAAAGTACCCTTCCCATAAAACACATTTGCAAATGAAAAAGAATAAGAGTCCTTTTCTTTTATTTCAAATTTAAATCATTTCCTTACTAAACAAGGAATAGTTACAATGTTTTTGGTAAGGGAAGGTACATAATAGCAATTATTTGACTCTAACTAAAGTTCAAAAGTCAGAGAGAGCGTCAAAAGTCCTGTAACAACAGCAGCAGCCTGTGCCTCATTTCCAACTTGTAAATCAATCTTTCGAGGCCGTACCAATCTATTTCTCTTGAGCCCCTGCATATATATACAAATATGAGCTTTGCATACAGTATCCAATACTCATGACATAGAAGTAGAAAGATTGACTTCGGTAACACAAATACTTGATCTAGAAGACGAAGTCTTGTTTCTCTTTACCTCGTTTTAAAGTTGTATTAAGTCCTCTCTAAAGTAGATTGACTCTCCACAATCATAGCACCTATCTTTTCTTATCCTTTCCATTTTTATTTTCAATGCTTTAGTCAAGCCCTTTAGCTTACCATTGCATTGAATGACTGTTTTAGAGGTATGATCACTAACTGTTTTATCGAAAAGCTACTTTAGATCACTAATGATCTCACAAGCACTTTTCTCTTCATATTGCCTTTACAATTCAGGCAACATGTTGGTTAGCATCAGATTAATGACCTAAGAAGCATCCTTCTGATGCTTATGAAATGCATCAATCTCGGCTACTAAGGCTGAGCGTGGAACAGATTTAGGAATAGGTTGCTCAAGGACATACAACTTCTTTCAACCAACTTATCTTTTTCTAGTACAGATTGCAATGATCATCTGCTATTATTCGTAGCTATTTAATCTATAACAACCAAAAAAGTAGATTAGTACTACTTCAAATTATTTATTCTGGACTTGTATTAAATGATCATGGTTCTGACTATTTTAATCGAATTGATAACCTACAAAGTCAATTACGAAATTCGTGATTTCCTAGCAAGATGAGATCCTTATTTCATATGAGGCTTTGCGTCTCACGAGGGTGGGATGAGATGCACAAAGTGACTCATGCTTCCTAAGGTGGGCACATCGGCCGATTGCACTTGACAATTCTCCTTATTGAGACAGTCTAGGCATTTCATGTATAGCAAGAGCTGGATACAACATGAAACCTAACTTCTCTACGTTGCCACTAGAATTTTATCATGTGATGACCACATATGAAAAGACTAGTCAGGTCTATTGTAACTGTTATGCCCAAAGCTAATGAGTTTCTTTACGAAGGCACGTCTAGGTTAAAACTAGATAGGGGAAACTATTGCCACTACGGGCTTTCTAAAAATAAGTGGGTGTGTCCCATGAGGGTGGGAAACAGTGCATAACACCATTAATCGATAACTTGACGAGGGCTACGAGGTAGAAAGCTATTTCAGACTTGATATTATTTTTGAGGGTTTTTATAGTTTCATCCACTTAGTTTTATCTTTTGTTTAACATTATCGGTATGCAATCCTATAGTGATAACAAAATAATAAAATACATCCAGGTATGCTTTAGCAGATAAAGAAAATAGTAAATAAGCGATGTGATAATAGCCTAATCAACACATTAAACTATCACATGCTAAAGAATGTTCAATGCTTGACCTAGGTGACAAGCCCCAACAAAACCTAACCTAGCTGCCACTATGCTTTATCTTTATATGCGGCTCCAAGGTCCTCCACACCAAGACATAGCACTCAAACCCTAGAAGCACATACAAGATGCGCCCCTAGAAGGTTCGGCTAAAACTTTGGTGTCTCCTATATGCATGATGTGCCATCATGCTTGTGCCAAGAGGGATAGTACACAAACCCTAGAGGCAACCCTAGGGTTTGGCCAAGCTCATTCTTGTGCCACCAAGCAAGATGCATCATGATTGATGCGTTAATGAATTTGTTCCATGAGGGATGCGCCCCTAATCTTCTTCGTGCAATTACAAAAAAAAAGAAGAAAAAAGTGGCACGCAGGCATCACACAAATACATCACAGACATATAAGGGGCTTGACTATGACCACAATACGATGTACAAACAAGATATCTATCATCATGCTTTTCTATATGCTCATGAAAAACATAAAAACTAAATTTTAGTTTTTTATTAAAACATGTCTTTCAACCTCAATGTCTCTTCACAAATTTAGGATTTTTCATTTCTCTTAAGAGTCTACAAGTGGCGCATGCATGCTCCAAGCATGCTAGCTGCCTACCCTTGCAATCCCTAACTTATTAAGATTAGGGCAATCACCCAGTCCATGCCCCACATAATCTTGACAAGTCCCACACAGTATGTCTAATTTACATGTGTGGAGAAAAATTAATTCACTCATAAAAGGATCGATCCTTTATGTGAAGAAAGTAAAAAATCAAAGAGATGGAGGAGAGGTTAGGAACTAAAAACTTTTATAATTTTCTAAGTTTCGAAAACATGTGCCATATGCAATTTTTTTTTCGAAAAATTCAGATAGCATGTGAACATACAATAAAGTATTAAATACTATTCGAGTCTCGCAAGTTACTTTTGATATCACTGTTGGAAAACTCTAGGATTTTAAAATTTTAATTACATGTACAGCGGAAGCAATTCCCAAAATAGGCCAGTCCCAAAAACTCAGAAGATCATGTAATGCGAGAGAGTCGACACGGTGAGTAAGAGATGATACCTCAAAGCAATGCAAGTAGAAACGATGTAGGCGCCCAAGCGTGCGCCCTCTACAGTCTCCCACACAATCGACGCTCGAGTTCTCTTCTTCCACACCTAGTGCTAGTCTCGGAAAGAAGATCGATGCCTTGAGAGTCTCCCTTGACCACTTGCACCACCCACAAAAAAGGATGTGCCAAAGGGAAGAAGAAAGGGAGGAGTAGCCACCAAGGTCTTCTTTGCTTGCGCCAAATAGGAAGGAAGAAGAAGACTTGCAGCCTTGATGGAAGAAGTTTGCGCCAAGGTTGCCTTACTCTCGCCCTTCTATGATGTTCATGCCAAAGGATCAATTACTTGAAGAAGGGGGGCAAGACACACTAATATATGCGCAAGTGAGAGGGGTTGGCGGTTAAAGGGAATAGAAAAGTTTGAGCGATTAGGGCTTGGATCAAGGAAATCAACCAATCAATCACCTTGATCATCTCCCCTAATACCATAAGCCCCAAAGCCTTGCAAAGCAAGCATTAGCCATATGCGCCCTAATAGCTACCTAAATAAGCAAACCTTTCGTACATGCACCAAGACTTAGTCAAAGCATAATGTAGGATTGCCTATTAGAGCATTGGCGCTACTCCTAATCCAATTAGGAGTCTAACTATGCCAAGTATCAGCCCACATGCGCCCAATGCTTGCTAAAGATATAAACCTTCCACTCTTGCGCCTAAACCTAGTCAAATGCGCCAAGAGGGTTGCCAATCAAGACACAAGGCACCAATCTTAATGTTATTAGGATTCCATGCGCCCATGATTTACCATATTGGCCAAGCAATCCTTCCACATAAGTCTCATGTGATTAAATCATATCAAAGATGATTTGACAAAGTGTAATCAGAAAGATTCATGCTTAATGAGGCCATAGGCGCCAGTCTTAATCCAATTAGGGGTTCATGCGCCTAGGCCTAATTAATATTCCCATTAAGCCCTCAAGCTCATTAATCTCATAATCATCACTTATTAGTAGGCCCCATTAATTAATGGGCTACCTCACACTTCATTATATAAGTCGATTAAGCTATTTGACTCAATCCAATGCAACCCAAGTCAAATATGGCTAACCATGGTTAACTCTGGGTTAACTTGCTAAAAATGAAGTTTGGCTTTAATAAGTTTCTTCCATCTCATCAAACACATCGGCGCTGATGAAATCTCTGAAATAGATCCAAATTATAAAATAACTCTATCACAAGGCTACCCGATCAATACGAGAACGTGAATATCAAGGTGTGAGACCCTGTAGGTTTCTCTGGCATCCGTAGTGATGAACTCATGTCATCATATGCAGTGAGTGACACCCAGCAGTGCATCACTACCACTCAAGTCTTCGGAATGAATATCAACATCGGCATCCCATCATTGTAACAAAGTACCGATGCATTATAATTTCTTTGCCGAATTGATATCTGATTGGACAAAGTGTGCCACCACTGTGTTTATACCCAATCTCGTGGTCATGACTAAATCAGACTTTTACTATGACCATATACTTCAGTCATACATCCATACGAGGCTTGTGGATATCAAGCTTCACTCAGGAAGGCGCAAATCCTATGTTTATGCATTGATCTTCTCATATGGGTCGTGACATACTCAATGACAACCGTTATAACCTCCCAACTACAGTGAGGTGTTAGGTTGTATCAAAGTATACCCCTACCCATATAGAAGGGTCAATAACCTCATGTCAAAGAATAAATGCATCTTTTGTCACTTGTGAGGTTAACTCATGACACCAAGTTAGAGCCTCACAGTGGGTTGATCCAGTATATTTACTACTGATATACCCATATGCCTATGTTAGCACCATATGCCTAACTAGGCTATATACCAGTCTCACATGTACCAGAGCTGTCCCTTATCCACTCAGGTACTTGACTGGAGGCATAAGTTCGAGCCCAGATGAAATCTGTCTCGAGGGACATTATCATGCAAATGTACAAAAGACGGAGATGTAAATATAGCATAATAATAACAATGCTAGAATGATATATATAGAATATTAATGTCAAGTAGTACAATAGATGGACCAACAACAGGTCCTAGGACATAAACACCAACAAAGAATCCATACCTCTTGTACGTTTGTCGAAGAATGCACCCTTTTCTTCTATATTTGATATGAAAACTAAGTCCTAATTTCTGAGCTTCAACTAACAAGTTGTCAATTTTTAAAGTACGTGTTTTATATGATTCTAAAACTTTCTTCATCAAATCTACTGCATTGTTTCACTTTGATGCATAAACTTTAATAAGAATTTCCTCCATAGCACATGTACCTAATAAGTCTTTGTTGTGAGGTTGTGAAGTTAGCCAAACAAAATATAAGACACATTTGAGTTGCCTTATGACCATAATTGTCTTCAAATTAATTAATACCTTTTATGGATTGTCCATCACTAGTAATTGGCCCTTGTTTACTTGGAATTCTATTGCATAAGAAAACTTTTTGCTTATTAACTAATCTCTTTTGCTTCAAAAATTATATTTATAATTCTCATAAATAACATGAATCTTATCTTCTTTTTTAATCATTGTTTCCTTTAAAATTTATTTTCTTTGTTGACTTGCCATGCAATTTAATGTATATGAATCTCAATGTTACATGATTCTTGCACAAATTGTGTATTTTTGTTCTCTCTTTGTTTGCATTCTCGTTATAGGATGTTGCAAGGCTAACTTTGGTAGTGCTTAATTAGAAGTGCATTCTATAAATTTTGAGTACATTCTAATGGTTTTATGTAAATAAGTGTGGTGTGAATTTTTCACATACAATGTATCAAGGATCCAAAACTAATCTATAGTGGGTAGTACAACTAGTTTGTATTAGTTCAAGTAGGGACTGTAATGCAGCGGAACTTATGGGAGAGATTGTTCTTAGTTCAATACTCTAAGAAGGTGGAGACAATGATGCGAAAAACGTAAGAGGGTCTTGAGACGAGGGAGAATAAAACGCGTCGGAGGAAAACCCGGGAAAACTGATGAAAATGATACCGTTTAGATGTGACTTGAGCAATACCCGCGAGCTAAGAAAATAACAGCACGATTCTACAATCTCAAAATACTAATCTCGCTTGTAGAGCCAATTTCGAATAGCATGCGCGCGCAGTCGGGATTCCTTCACGGTGCAGCGAAAAGAAGGGCGTTCGCTCGTCCAGGATGTGGTTGGTGGTTGATCGCAGATGGTGGCTGCCAAAGCCAGAGGGGGAGGCAGAAGGAGCTATGACGCAGGAGTTGTAAAGAAACAGGAGCCTGGCGCGAGTTGGTGTCGCATCAGCGCACTTTGATTGAATGAAAAAAAGGGAATACAAGATGCGAGAAGAACTCGCAGCCGAGCCTCTCAGATCTTATTGGACCTAGGCCTTCGCGTGGGGGAAGGCGACTACTATAGCAAAACTGAAAATGAACTAGCCCTCAGCCCTCTTTTGTAGAGCAAGAGGGAGGGGAAGACACATGACAATCACATGAGGGTTGTTGGATAAGTCAACCACCCTCTAGCTTCCTAAAAGGGGTTAAGATGCCCCTTAACAAACAAAAAGCAAGGCTACCAACTATGATAGGAGAATCTTCAGGAGGAAGGCTGGCGCATGGGCTGAGCTTTGGGCCGTTGAGGTGCGCTAAACCATCTCTGAGCAAGCTACCACGAAGCAAAAAAATTTGCTGATCGTGGGCTGGTTCTGTACAGTGTTAGCCGTCTCTCGGGCGGTGTTGAGCTCCCGATTGTGGTAATGTTCTGTTGGTGGATCATGTGGTAGTGCTCGGGGAAGCGATGACATATTGAGGGGGTGGATAGACTCCGTTGAGGCGGAGGATGTGCTTACAATACCCACAAAGCGGTCTGAAGGATGAGAGGATCGTTGCGAGCGTCGAATCTCATGAAGTACTGGACCCTTCTATGTTTTTGAGTCCTTCACGGCCTGGCCGTGTTTGAATTCACGGGTGTGAACAAGGCTTGCAGAGTCTGTCGAAGTTGTCACGGCCTAGCCGTGCATTTTATCACGGGCGTGATCATCAGTCACCAGTTCTGCTGAGCTCTTCACGGGTGGATCACGGGCGTGCACTAGGGTGGTGATTTTTGCCGAGTTGATCACGGCCTGGACGTGCGTCCGGTCACGGGTGTGACGGGATGGGCAGATTTGCGCTGAGCGCGTCATGGCCGGAGGCACGCTTTCTTTCACGCGAGGAGGGGACCATGTCACGGCCGTGATCTCCTTCACGGCAGGAGATCATGACTTGGCCGTGATGGGTGGTGCAGACGTCCGTTTGGCTTGAAATTTTCAGTGTAGCCTCCTCGGACCCTGGGGAGTCTTCCCAGGTGTCTTCCAGGGGTGTTTGGTCACACCCAAATGCTTCTATGACTCTGTCAATTCCCCTGGGGTGAGGAGAGTTTGCCTCTAGAGAACAAGGCGTCGTCGTGTCGTTGGAAGGGGCAACGGTGGTCAAGGGTGCATGGAACGGAATGAGGTTGGAGACATTGAAGACTGGGCTGATGAGTGAGTCCTACGGCAAGTCGAGGGCATAGGCGTTGTCACCGACCCTTCGCATAACCGTGTAGGGCTCGTCGTAACGTGCATGCAACTTCCAATTGGCTCTAGACCTCAGGCGCTCAGGGTGGATACGCACCATCACTCGCTCACCCACCTCAATATGGTGTGGCTTACGATGCTCGTTGGCCTTAGCTGCATACCGGGTATTACTCAAGTAGATCCGGCGGTGAATCTCATCGTGTAAACCTGTGATATGGGATGCGAAATGCATGAGCAGACTCATGGATAGAAGGGAGGCAAGGACGTTATGCATGCGCATTGCGACGAGCCCTACACGTTTCTGCAAAGGGTCCTTCAGGGGGAGGGCTGGCGCATGGGCTTAGCTTTGGGCCTGCTCCCCCTTCGTAGGTGGAGTATTGCGTAAAACTCCTTGTGCGGAGTATCATTGGCACACTTCGTTCAGCTTCTCGCAGAACAAGGCGACGGGGTGGCCCTCTTGACTAAGTGTGCCACCGATGCCGGTACCGGAAGCATCGCAGGTGACCTCAAAGACCTCAGAGAAGTTGGGGAGTCTAAGGACAGTGGCGGGGGTCATGATGTCTTTCAAGGCTTGGAATGCACGTCTAGCTGTGGGGGTCCACGAGAATGCCTCGTGTTTAGTACATGCTGTCATAGGGGAGGCAATGGTACTGAGCCCCCTGATGAAATCGCGGTAGAAGGCTGCAAGACCGAGAAAGCTACGGATCTCGGTGACGGACTCGGGTTCGAGCCATTGACGAATGACCTCAATCTTAGCGGGGTCGACCATAAGGCCTTGAGCCGACCAAGGTTTATGAAACTATACCATATCGCTCGGTTTCTACGGTACGGTACCGGTCCGACGAATGGGCGGCACCGGAACAAGCCTCTAAGCATGGCTCTGGGCGGAACGGCGGTGGACGACAGCGGCGGCGGCGGGAGGTTTGGCAGCGGCTAGAAGCGTCGATTGAAGCTTCTACTGTAGCTGGAAGCTTCAATCGAAGCTTCTAGTGGCCGCTCTCCCCTTCCGCCGCTTTCCCTTTTTCGCGTCCACCACTTCTTCGTTTCCTTACCTCGGTTCGTTCGGTACGCACGGTACCGGTCCCGGTACCGTACCGGTCCGGTGGCTCGCCGGACCAAGTCACTAGACCAGCTTTGAGATCCTTGGAGCCGACACTATGAAACCCCAGAAGTGAACTTGGGAGTCTAGAAAGGCGCACTTCTTTACATTAAGGAACAGGCATTCCTTGCACAAAAGTTTGAAAGTCAGCCGAAGGTGTTCAAGGTGGTCGTCGCGGGTACAGCTGTACATGAGGATGTCGTCAAAGTAGACGGCGAGGAACTTTCCCATGTAAGGCTTCATCACTTGACTCATTAAGCGCATGAAGGTGTTGGGGGTATTGGTGAAGCACTTGACTCATTAAGCGCATGAAGGTGGAGGGGGTATTGGTGAGGTCGAAGGGCATCACGAGCCATTTGTAAAGGTTGTCCTTCGTCTTGAAGGCCGTCTTCCACTCATCCCCTTCGCGGATGCGGACTTGATGGTAACCGCTCCGAGGGTCAAACTTGCTAAACCAACATGACCCGAATATAAGATCAAGCATGTCGTCGAGTTGCAAGATGGGAAACCTATACTTGATAGTGATGCGATTGATTGCCCGGCAATCAATACACATACGCCAAGAGCCTTCTTTCTTAGGCGTGAGAAGGGCCGGGACAACACAGGGGCTCAAGCTTTCACAGATAAACCCTTTGGACAACAAGTCATCAACTTGCCACTTGAGCTCGGTGTGTTCGGTAGGGTTAATGCGATGGTGGGGTAAGTTGGGCAAAGATGCCCCAGGTACAAGGTCAAGCACGTAGGTCAATCACGTGCTGGATTTTGCGGGCCGGGGGAAGGCCGGATGGGAGATCGACCCGGGAGATGTCCAAAAATTCGGTCAAGAGGGCTGCGACTTCCTTGGGCACCGCGGGTGCTGGAAGGGGTGGGTCACAAGAATCCTCAAGCACCATGAGAGCGTAGACCACCTTGGTCTCATAGGCCTCGCGGACAAGTGAGTCGGGGTGCACAAGGGCGTCCGGCTTGGGTGCAGGTTGGGTCGGCTGGGTGGGCGTGATGAGCCCCTCTGATGTGGAGGCCCGCAGGTCCTTGGGTGGAGTCAAGGTCAGGCAGATTTTACGTCCACCGTGCTAGAAAACAGAAGTGTTGGATCGACCGTAGTGGATGATGTCCCGGTCGTAGAGCCAAGAGCGGCCAAGGAGGACATGGGCGGCATCATGGAGGTTATGTCGCACCACACCTTGTCGGTATAATCCCCAAAGTAAATGGGGACTTGGCAACAATAGGTGATGGGGAGGCTAGAGGTGTCAACCCAAGCAATCGAGTTCGGCTTGGGGTGTGGCTCTAAGGTGAGGCCAAAACGGGTGACCGCGGACCTCGACACAACATTAAGGCTACTACCACCGTTTATCATAATCTTACAAGAGTGGCTGTTACACTTAATGTAAGTGTAAAAGATGCTCGTACGCTTCCAATCCTCGAAGGAGGAGGGGTGTGGACGAGAGTGCAGCGTACAACAGCCATGGTGGGTCGAGGGCTCAGCTCCTCATCCGAGTAGCATTATGGGCCAATCTCTTGGGCCGGAGGTGGGCCTCGAGGTGCAGGGGCTGAGGATCGCATCGCTCGGGGGCGATGTACAAAGAGCGACGAGGACAATCCTGGTTGAAGTGACCGATTTGGTTGCAATAGTGACATGGACCGGGGGGGGACAGCCGAGATGGGCGCCTTGCCCTTCTCATTCCAAGTCAAACGAGGCGGGGGTGCATCGCGCGGTGCATCCCGTGGGGGTCAGTGAGGGCCAACATGAGTTGGACGCGACAAGGCCTCGAAGCGAGGAGGCGATGCCGGCGCCGGAGACATATAGACGGGGCGATGCAAAGGGGCCGACTCAATACGATGATGTGGAGAGCATAGGTCTTGCTCAATCTCACGAGCATGGTGGAGTACTAAGAGGACCGAGTCAAGCCCATAGGTGGGTAAGGCGCGTCGGATCTCCTCATGGACACCGTTCCGGAATTAGGACAAGGTAAACGCGGGGTCCTCCTTAAGGTTGCAGCGAATGCCGAGTTCATCGAAGCGAGTATGATACTCGTCGACCGAGTAGGATCCTTAGGAAATGACGCAATAGGAGTCGAGGAGGCGCTGCCTATACGTGGGTGGGACATATTTCTCCTTAAGGCGGTAGCACATTTCCTCCCACCGCGTGATAGGGGGAAGGTACTGATCTACCAATTGACGCTCAACGTTCGTAGAGTATAACTGAGCGGGTCCGATTAGTAGACAACGAACGTAACTGACCTTAAGGTGGTCGGACATAGCACTTCACTCGAAGTAGTTATCTATGGCCGCAGCTCACTCAAGGAAGACGCGGGGGTCGAGACTTCCGTTAAAGATCGGGGGGTCAATGCATGTGAGACAACGGATCTCGTCATCTTCGCGGTTGCGCCGGTTTGGGCGCGGGGGGAGGGGGGGGGGGGGGGACATCCTCAGCCCATGCATACTCGTCTTCAAATAGATCAAACCGGGTAGACTTGTTAGCATGCATGCGTAGTGGGGCGAACGGAGGGGGAACACTAAGTGAGGGTCTACCTTCAATGGGTTTAGACCGGAGTTCAACCACGCAGTTCGAAAGGTCTTGGACCGGTCATTAGGTGTTGAAATATGACTTCCATCGCTTCCAAGTGTGTGGTTAGTAATTCAACTAACTGTACCCTAGGCAGAGTACCTTCCTCATTTGTAACAGGCACTTGGGTACTAGGATTCTGATAGGGGGCTCCTGATCTAATGGTCATGATGCAGGAAATGCAGAATGTATCCTGAAAACAAACCCGAAAAAACCGATATGAAATGCAGTGGGAGGGACCGGCGGAGCTAAACAAGAGTTAGCTCCAACTTCCTCTTATACCAAATTTAACGCAGCAGAACTTATGGGAGAGATTGTCCATTCAGTACTCTAAGGAGGTGGAGATAATGACTTCAATGGGTTTAGACCGGAGTTCAACCACGCAGTCCGAAAGGTCTTGGACCGTGGTCATTAGGCGTTGAAATATGACTTCCATCGCTTCCAAGTGTGTGAACAGTAATTCGACTGACTGTATGTTGTATCCCAACAAGTAGGTAGACAAAAACTTATCTCTAGTGTCGCGGCCAAAACTTATTGTTTGGCACACGGGATTTGTCACTCCCCGACACGGCTCCAAAAACTTGTTGTGTCACCAAGCTTGTTATTATTTCCGCAAGTGTACGGATACTCGAAGTAATAAAATAGATATCGAACCCACAGAGACTTTATTATTAAGTACCAAATAATTATTTTCTTACTAGCTAAGCAAATCGAATATGATGCAAGTAAATAATAGAAAGAGTGTAAAGATAAATAGAGAGATAAACTAAGACTAGGATTTCATCCACTTTAATTTTAATGACTAGATATGAAGAAAAGGTCGTTAAACTAATTTTATCATGATAAAGACATAATTTACTTCATAAAAGGATCATCTCACTTTCGTGCAGACGATCATGCAGGGACCAATCCTCGCTTTCGCGCAAGATCTATCCCAACACTGAAAATAAGTAAATCGTCAATCAAAGAACTCAAGAATCACTTTTGTACATCTAAATTCTAAGTTGATTATCTCAAATGGAATCTCAAGGATCACTTTCGTGCATCCGAGTCTCAACACAAGTTCTACTTATGGTTCTCCAACGCTACGATCCTCACTTTCGTGTAAGATCTCCACGTTTGACACAATAACTCAATCCTAGATTCGAATTATCTAACATGACAATTAAACTACTAAAATCAAGAAATAAGGACTTAACCTAATTTCTTATAGTGAGTTCCTATTGTTCCAAGTTCTCAAACAAATCACTTTTCAGTCCATATTGCGAAAACTCTATAATCATGCATGATACTAAGAAAACCAAAGAGAATTAAAGACAAGTCATCACACAAGTAGAATTATCATAGCAAAATTATCTTGACGAAATAAAAGTTATCTAATCATATAAAATCAAAGGGATTACACCCCATATCCCAAAATAAGATTAAGCTTGCATGGAAAAAGAAATATAATAAACCATAGTATCAAAGTGATAGAAATCAAAGAAAGAGGGAGAATTAACGCTACAATATGGCTGTAATAGAAATTACAGCCGTAAATTGCTTTAAACCCGCGGTGAACAGTGCCGGTGACGCTCCTTTGTTGATTTCTCCTCCGTCTGAGATCTTTTGGCTTTGAAACTTCTGTGGTATCCTCTTCTCCTCCAGGCGAAGCTTCAGTGTAAAAATCGCGGCCTGAGGTGACCTCCACGCCTCTCGGCACGAGGTTGTGCCCTAAGGACCTCTCTGTCGATTGCTCCCTCGATTGCTCATAAAAATTAGGGCTTTTGGTCCCTTTATCTTCTCCTCGTCGAGACGAGTCCGCAGCTTCTTTCGGATCTCAATTTGGATGTCTAGATCTCAAGATATGGTCCGTGCAAGAATCGGACCCGAAAAACTCGCGTGTCCAGGTTAAAATTACGGCTGTAATTTAAATTACAGCAGTGCCGTAATTTAATTCTATGAACCCTGAGTCAAAATTATGGCCCGTGAAAAATATTATGGCAGTGCCGTAATTTCTGTAAAACTTTCTGGTCGAAAACGTTTGGAAATTATGGCCCGTAAAATGGTTTACGGCAGTGCCGTAATTTCAGTGAATATCTTTGGTTTGAAAGCATTTCAGATTACGGCCCGTGTAAATTCTTACGGCAGTGCCGTAATTTTTGTAAAATCTTCTAATGAAAAATTAGCCAAAATACGGCAATACTCTGATATTACGGTAGCGTATGAAAATACGGTACCGTAATATATATTACGGCCCTGCCGTATTTTGGTTCGTGGCTTCATTTTGCTTGAAATTTGTCATGTATCCTTTTCTAGATGATGGTAACTCTTTTATGTATTTGATTTTGCTTGAAAACGCCTAAAAATAGTGTCTTTTTACCTGAAAATCATCAAAAACCAAAATAGAAGTAGATTTTACAATATTTGATAAATTTGACACAAAAATAAGTAAAAGAGCTTCAATTTAACATGAAAAGATATATAAAATGATATAAAAGATACTATATATTTTGGTATCATCACTGTACCCTAGGCAGAGTACCTTCCTCATTCGTAACAGGCGCTTGGGTACTAGGATTCTGATAGGGGGTTCCTAATCTAGTGGTCATGATGCAGAAAATGCAGAATGTATGCTGAAAACAAACCCGAAAAAACCGATATGGAATGCAGTGGGAGGGACCGGTGGAGCTAGGCAAGAGTTAGCTCCAACTTCCTCTTATACCAAATTTAATGCAGCAGAACTTATGGGAGGGATTGTCCATAGTTCAGTACTCTAAGGAGGTGGATATAATGATGCGGAAAACGTGAGAGGGTCTTGAGATGAGGGAGAATAAAATGCATCGGAGGGAAACTCGGGAAAATCGATGAAAACGATGCCGCTTAGATGCAACTTGAGCAATACCAGCGAGTTGAGAAAACAACGGCACGATTCTACAATCTCAAAATACTAACCTTGCTTGTAGAGCCAATTTTGAATAGCATGCGTGCGCAGTCGGGATTCCTTCATGGTGCAGTGAAAAGAAGGGCGTTCACTTGTCCTGGACGTGGTTGGCGGTTGATCGCGGATGGCAGCTGCCGGAGCCCCAGGGGGAGACGAAAGGCGCTATGACACAGGAGTTGCAAAGAAACAAGAGCCCGACGCATGTTGGTGTTGCACCGATGCACTTTGATTGAATGGCAAAAGGGAATATAAGATGCGAGAGGAACTCACAGCCGAGTCTCTTGGAGCTTACTGGACCTACGCCTTCGCGTAGGGGAAGGTGACTACTACAGCAAAACTGAAAATGAACTAGCCATCAGTCCTCTTTTATAGATCAAGAGGGAGGGGAAGACACATGACAATCACATGAGGGTTGTTGGATAAGCCAACCACCCTTTAGCTTCCTAAAAGGGGTCAAGATGCCCCTTAACAAACTAAAAGCAAGGCTACCAACTATGACAGCGGAATCTTCAGGGGGAAGGCTGGCGCATGGGCTAAGCTTTGGGCTGTTGTCCGGGCCGTTGAGGTGCGCTAAACCATCTCGGAGCAAGCTACCACGAAGCAACAAAACTTGCTGATCATGGGCTGGTTCTGTACAGTGTTAGCCGTCTCTCGGGCGGTGTTGAGCACCCGATTGTGGTAACATTATGTTGGTGGATCGTGTGGTGGTGCTCGGGGAAGGGATGACATGTTGAGTGGATGGATGGACTCTGTTGAGGCAGAGGATGGGCTTACAATACCACAAAGCGGTCTGGAGGATGGGAAGACCGTTGCGAGCATCGAATCTCATGAAGTACTGCACCCTTTTGCGTTTTCGAGTCCTGCATGGCCTGGCCGTGTTCGCGTTCACAAGCATGAACGGGGCCTGCAGAGTCTGTCGAAGCTGTCACGGCCTGGCCGTGCATCTTGTCACGGGCGTGATCGTTAGTCACCAGTTCCGCCGAGCTCTTCACGGGTGGATCACGGGCGTACATTGGGGCAGTGATTTTTGACGGGTTGATCATAGCCTGGCCGTGCGTCCAGTCACGGGCGTGACAGGATGGGCAGATTTGCACTGAGTGCGTCACGGCCGGAGGCATGACTGTGCTTGGGGCCGTGCTTTCTTTCGCACGAGGAGGGGACCGTGTCACGACCGTGGCCTCCTTCATGGCCTGGCCTTGATGGGTTGTGCAGACATCTGTTTGGCCTGAAATTTTCGGTGTAGCCTCCTCGAACCCTGGGGAGTCTTCCCAGGTGTCTTCCAGGGGTGTTTGGTCACACCCAAATGCTTCTATGATTCCGTCAGACCGGTACATAGATCACATGAGGACCGGAGGCAGTGTAGGCGGAGGCAGATGGTGGTCTGGTTTGAAGGCAGTGCACACAGTGGAAAGATAGTCAGGCATTGAAACCTTTCCTTCTGCCTTTGTGCATCAACAAAGCCTTCGCACATCCATCAAAGCTTTCACTTGAAGCTTTGCCACTTACGTTGAAGCTTCCATCCCCCCCCCCCCCCCCCCCCCCCCCCCCCCCCCGCAGATGGTGGTCTGGTTTGAAGGCAGTGCACACAGTGGAAAGATAGTCAGGCATTGAAACCTTTCCTTCTGCCTTTGTGCATCAACAAAGCCTTCGCACATCCATCAAAGCTTTCACTTGAAGCTTTGCCACTTACGTTGAAGCTTCCATCGCCCCCCCCCCCCCCCCCCAAATTTCTGCATGCCTTGTTGCCTCGATATATATCTATTATGTCGGTAATGGACCGATCTGAGCTTGGACCGGAACACCGGTCTAGACTGGTATTTTAAACCTTGCAATGAATACTCATTTTTTGTAGTGTTTAATTAGATAGATAAGTGTTGGATGTTATGCTTGCCTAGCTCAATCATCCATTTTAGTAGCCTACTCGTTATGTTGGTTCTAGAGTATTTACAGTAGGGGTTGGTTGGTCAATCATTTCCTAGACAGTATGACACTTGAAATAAGGGCATAATATAGGTGGCAAAAAGTAGTCCATAGACCAGTTTCTACAGTATCGCATAATTCTAACTCATGTTCTCGCAAGACTTTACTAACATAATATATATAGGTTGATGGATGCATTGTTCCTCAAGGATCAACAGGGTGACTTTTGCCTTGGGGGTTAACTAAAACATATAATGTGATGGTTATTTGCAGTTTGTGGCAATTTAACCTTTGTATGCCCATAATATTACACTACATAGAAAGCAGTTGCATAGGCCTCTATCAAGATGAAATTTTTAGGACTTTTAAGTGTCTTGAAAAATATTATGTAAAAAAACCATGAGAAGGTGGCTGCCCATGCTATCAATTTTTATACCACCTTTATTGTAGTGAGGTGATTCATCTCTAACATGCATCTCACGTTGTCTTTGTTTAGGGTATAACAAGAAGAAGAAAGCAAGGTAAGTTTGTGAGATTAGAAAAGCAAGAACCTATCCCATTTAATTAATCAAATACTTAAATTTGCCATAACCAAGTTGAGTGCGATCAAGTAATTCAATTGTTATCTCAAAAATGCACTTGATATATTATTAACAAGGCATATAACTTTTTTATTGCATATATATATATACACTTGTATAAAAAAAATAAAATAGCACCGAATGTTTATATACATAACCTAATTTCTTATGGAGGTAGTGGCTTTATTTGATCCATTGATTGAAAATTCGGTCCGAAACTGGCCGGTGCGGCCAATGAGCATGGACGGCGGTGGACTACTGCTCGCTGTCGCTATTGATATGCCAGTACCATACCGGTACCATACCGTCTGGTGGCTAGCTAGACCGAGACTTCAAACCTTGATTTGATCCATCCTTTGTCGGCCAAACAAGGTTTCATCATGAGCACACAAAAGTGGAGATAGCCTCTGTTTTGTTCATGTTTGGAATATTTAGTGTCAAATTGTCAATAGCACCTTGTTTGGTAGCTATTAGACTTTTTCTTTTTTTTGAGACCTTCCATTGAAAATCCAACTACTAGTAGGAAAAAAAAATCCAGACTGTCTAGGGTTTTTGAATTTTGGACCCAAACAAGGTCATTTGACTCCATTAAATGTCAAGGAACCTATGACGGCAAGTGATCCCTTATGCAAATCCTCCTCTTGTTTTAGACACTTTGATTGGTTTTTTAGATTGAATGCACTTGCATAACCTATGTCGTCTATTTAGTGATTGAAAGAGTTCCTTTTAGATCCATAGGAGATCAGTAGACAAGGTAACCTATCCACCTATCCTTGATTCACTTTGCAATTTGTAACTTTTTATCATTTAGAAAATGAAGATCGAAATAATTTTGTCAATGTTTTTGGCACTGTTGGGTTATTGAGCGCTTGAGGTTGGTTGATAAACTATGCTTTTGATCTTTTGTAGTTGGTTTTCCCTCTTCGCCAATAGAGATGCATCTATCTACTTCATGAGTCAGTATTTATTTCCTTCTGAAAGCTGAAAGGTTGGACATTTTCCATTTCATTGTAATGAATTGGCTCGAAAATTAGTCAAGATTGAATCTTTATGTCCGTAAGAATTTGGTTTAAGGGATTCCGAAGTATTCAAGTTTGTGAAATGGACAATACATGTTATTGAATTAATCTATCTCATTCATGTTCTTACGACTCCGTCCAATGTACTTTGTAGGTGCATTCATCCCAACCCATGGTTGGTGGCGTATCAGATAGGAACAATTGTTACACACCACAGATGAAGGAAAATCATCTAGTTGCAGTGCCAGTGGTTGCTGGGTCAACCGGAGTGGGTTTGCCTTATGCACCTGAAGATTGGCCATGTCCAGGTGATAGATGGGGTTGGAAGGTAGGCAGTAGAAAACGTGGCTCGGGCCATTGGGTTGATAGGTGTGTCTTTCTTCCTCCCACTTGTTCACCGAGTGGTAAGAAGAAGGTATTTCATAGCAAGAAATCACTTGAAGCATACATCCGTAAGGAGTTTCCATGTGTGGATGTCAGTGCCTTCTTTTCTTCATTCATTTGGCGGGTTCCTTCTGCAGATTTCACCCCTCAAAAAGGTGCTTCTTTTAGACCCGATTTATGCATTTCGGTTAATTGCAGAAGATATGTTATTTTGACCATTTATTTTGGAATAACTTGATTTGTTCTTGTTCTGTTTAGTAACAAGAATGGGCAATTAGTGGTAAAATAGAAAACTGTCATCTGGATGTTGAATATTCTGAATTTCAATGCATTGCTCATGCAAGAAGAGAATCCATAGTAGTTGGCCCAAGGAATCTCACCTTCAATGCTTAAATTTTGTAGGAATTAATCCAAGAATTACAAGAAGAGAATTATGTTTTGACTATTTTCACTTAATGCATCTATCCATATTTTTATAGTCAAATTAGCAATCATTACCTTCATGTTCCATAAAATCTGAGTTGGTTAGGATGCAAATCGACATTCAACAATGTAATTGCCTAGAGCTTTGGCAAACCCAGTATGAGATGGATCAAGGTATGGATTAAACTTGATCTAGCCACATTGAGCCAAATCTTTTCTCCTTTGATTGCATTGTCCAAACCTAAGTTTTAGGCCACTAGCTAATTATCAGCAACATTAGCTTAACCTATTAATATTTTAGGTGGCACGTGCCAAATCTTATTTCTAGATATATTAGTGCTAATTTGCTATCATTAGTGAGTGACTAATGATGATTACCCCATGAAAACAACAATGATGTATGGATTTAGCTATACAGATGTTAGATATTATCTTAAATGAGTCAAATACAATGTGTCAATATCAGGAATTCCAATCATACATTTTACCCATAAAAGTTACACGGATCTTAGAAGTTACATTTACTTGCATTTATTATTTGCAAATTCCTTTATCACTTGGCTTCTAACTCTTAAAATTTTGGTTCCTTCGGCCTTTTCTTTAGGGTGGCTGTCTTTCTTCTTTTCTTTCTACCCAATATGTCTTTCGAAGATCAACTTATCCTAGATTCTCAACTTCCCAAACCTAGGGATTATATTTCTAGCTTGAGATCTTCAAGCACAGACTTTTCCTTGATCTCATCCTCATCTCTTAGGCTTTGAGAAATACTTAGTCCTGAGCACCTGCACCCAAAACCACATATTTGTTAGTTATTCAATTATCCATGTTCTATAAGGTCTAGTTTGATTAGTTGGATTCAAGTGAGCTTCGGCCTCTTTCACCTTTCAATATTCAAGTCCTCTCACCTAACCGTCAGTCCTAACATGATCAATCCCCTTTCCTCTATCTTTCAACTATTTCTTTGCGGTAGAATTGTGATTTTGGATTGTTCTAGAATTTGATCCGAGGGTTGGCATGCCTGTCCTAGGTTAGATAGATACGATATGAACATACTAGCACTATGGTACCAACTATACTAACATATTTCATAATACAGTACGATCACTATGGTACCTACATTGTCTGTGTACCAATTTATATAATCATAATATAGTAAGATCACTATGACACCTACATTGTCCGTGTACTAATATTATGTCAGGACCAAGTAAGTATTGATCAAACTTTGTAATCCCATATCAAGCCTAGCTCAAAAATTTTATCATTTAGCCTAAGATTGCTGCTAAATTACTTCCAAGAGGGTTATAATATGTCCTGGGCTTCTTCTTCAAACAAAGGGTGGTATCATTAGTTTTTTCCTTCTTGTATCATCTAAAGGCCAATGTTCTTTCCCCACTACATAGTGAGCATAAAAGTTGGTGCTTCGCACTTGGCCTTTATCTAGGAGAACAGATATTACTCATGCTAAAGAGAATACTAAGCATCTCTTCATGCTTGATGAGGATGTTAGGGTCATGATTTTCAGGTCAGGCTAATTTAAGCCATAGTTGTTGTCACTAAGGTCTTTGGATTAGATCCTACCACAAGGAGGAGCCACTCTCTAGCGTAGATAGTGAACCCTTTTCATTTTCCCCTTTCTTTTACTTGCTTTTGATTTATCTTCTCCCTCTTTGCCACCACCATAAGAGTTTAAGGTTCTTTTATAGTAAAACTAGTCCTGCCCAAGGGTCTTAACTAGGTTGAGGATATTGTAATTATGTTGGCTCTTGACATCCTAATCATATTTGTATGGCCTATAAGAAATTCAAGTCAAGATGACACTAGCCTTGAAGAGTGGAGGAAAGAGACAGAGACAAAAGCATTAGCTTTGTTGTGCTTAAAAGCAAATTGTGAATAATTATGGAGTCTGAGGGATTCTAGGTAGGTATAACCTGAGCATGGAATCCTAATTTAGAGTATAGGTATAGACTTTGTGATGACAAAGCCTTAGACATGAATCAAGAGAACTCCGACTAGTCAAACCTTTGTTAAATATGAAGCATTCCTATTTTGGATGATGCACCTCTCAATGATTGTCATGCAAATCCTACACTCCAAAGATCATGAAAAGGTGAAAGTAAAGTGATCCCAAGGGAATAACTGAAATTATTGTGATCTCTGTCAATATGAACTCCCCTACTCATGGGTGACTACTGAGAGCCTTGAATGGGTTTAATATTTAAGGCTTCAAATGTCTTTTCAATTTTATTATGTAAAGATATTTAGCTGTTGAGGTACATCCTAATCATGTAAGAAATACGAGTCAAAATGACACTAGCCTTGAAGAGTGGAGGAAAGAGACAAAAACATTTGCTTTGTTGTTCTTAAAAGTAAATTGTAAATAATTAGTTAATTACTAAGAGTCTAACATTGTGTTTACCATGAGAGAAAGGATGGAAAAGTAAATTTTCCGTCGTTTACTTGGACGGAGGATGGACGGAAAATATAGGAAGAAAAATGAAGGAAAAAAAAAGAAGTTTTTCTTTGTTCCGTAATCAGCCTGGTTCAGGCAGAAAATGAACATAAAAATTTGCGAGCATGCGTTCTTAGTTAAACATATCCTAGAGCTCACATGTTCCCTATTTCTCACACATTCTTCTTCCTCGTTGTTGTCGCCATTATATCACTGCTGCCGCCGGTCGACGCTATTGCTTTTCTCCACAAGGTATGTTTTCTCCTCCTTCCCCTACTGGTTTCTTCCACCCTCCTCCGTCTCGTCATCTCCATCGGTTTCCTTTCCTCCCTCTAGAAATGGCCCATCTTCTGGCCTTCCCTTCTGCCCGACCGCTTCCAGTTACCCATCGGAGAACTCCTTGTCAATCAAATCCATGGGCTTGACTCCCAACACACCCACATCGATCTCCTCCTCTGCACCCTGGCACCCGCAATGGTATTTGGCGCAGGAGGATGAGATTGGCGTGTCCATGACGGATGTGATGAAGCTGGAGAAAGCATTGCGGATAGACAGGGCGAGAGCAAGGCTGTGCGCTGTCGGCGAGAGCTACATATCACACTCCAAGTTTGTATGGATTTGAGGAGAGGGGTGCGGCAGCGAGCGGGGCACGGAGGTTGCGCAATCACTGGATGAGTCTAGAGGTGTCATTGTTTGGGGGAAAGTGGGCTTTCTACAATTGGAAGAGGGATTGTGCTACAGTTGCTCTGTTATCTCCTTTTTGCTCTTTTCTTTCTTACTCGAATGTAGAGTGCATGAACTAATATTTTCCTCTTCTGCTTAGCAAATCAGTTTTATTTCGGAGGTTAAAAAGCTTAATCATCTATATTGTAGAGATCTGATCCCATTTTCTCTGCGTTTTTGTTTGTTCTTCCAGCCGGCAGTATAGAAAGAGCTCTGAACATGAGACCATTTACATCTTTGATTATATTAGAGTTAGAAGAGATGAAGATCCTAAAGTGAAATTTTAGTATAAATTAAATTTTTTGCTTAAGGTGTAATTTAGTATAATGTTAAATAAGAATATCTCACAGAATTATTTTTCATTCTTATATTTAATCAAATGATTGGAATTTAGATTTCTAAAAAGGAATTGTAACATGTTAAATTATAATTCATTTCCCCTAGGAAGTGGCCTCAACTTGTTGAAAGGTGAGTTTTCTTGAATAACAATTTCGGTTCGAGAAAGGTAGCTATTGAAGGGGCACTCAGCGTGATTACATTTTCCCTCATGTTTTAGCAAGGAATTATAACTAACATGTAGCTTGTAGATTCAGATTGGACAATTACTATATGTGGTGAACCATTTGATTCTTCATTTATTTGTTTGGCAACCAAAGATTTCCTTCTTCCCCCGGAAAGATATCTAATCATTCAATGCTTTTTTTTTTTCAAAATATTATTATGCTTCATTTACACATTTGCAATGAATTTTATGCTGTGTATCATCATGCACCTCAAGGCACTGAACAATTATGTGTATTTTATGTGCTAAAGTGAATTATTGATATTTAATTATCACAAATATTTTAAAGTATTCATTATAATTTTATAAATTTTTTTTATTACATATTTACTTTTTTTAATATTTTTATTTTAATAATAATTGTGTTTAATTATAATTAGTTAATTTATAAGTATTTAATTATATTTTAATAATAAGAGTATAAGAATATAAATATGGAGTGTATATATTAATTCATCTTAGTTTTTTTCTCTCCAAGTAAATACAAGAAAGGAAAATCTTCTTTTTTTTCTTTCCACCAGTTTTCCTTTCCTTGATTTTTTTACTTTCCACCAATTTTTCATCCGTTTTAGTAAACACAGCCTAAGTGATTCTAAGTAGATATAACCTGAGCAGGAAATCCTAATTTACAATATAGGCATAGACTTTGTGAGACGAAAACTTAGACATGAATGCAGAGAAGTCGAACTAGTCAAAGCTTTGTTAATCATTCCTGTTTTAGATGATGTAACTATCAATGATTATCATGCAAGTCCTACACTCCAAAGATCATGAAAAGAAAGTAAATGATCCTAAGGGAATAACTGAGATTATTGTGATCTCTGTCAATATGAACTCCCCATCTCATGGGTGATAACTTAGACCCTTGAATGGGTTTTAGATGATAGCTTGTTATGTAAAGATATTTAGCTGTTGAGATAGGCTCATCCAAAACCTACTATTGTTAGTATATTTAGATATAATGTACTTCCTAAACTCCTCTAATGATTAATTTTATGATGGAGTAGTGATTATTGCAAATATGACCAAGAAATCATCATTTTGGCTTTGATTCCTAACTTATTTAGTGAACGCCAAGGTTAGAACCTTCTTTATTCCTTTAGAGCATAAAATTGGTCTTCTTTGGGCATAAGATCTTTTGGTTTGGGAGGGTCTTACCTTCTATTTACATTTATTTGCCATGTCAACAATCTAATTGAGTTTTAGTGCCAGACAATACTAGTGTCCGAGTATGTTGTGGTTGTTATTCAAATGAGGAAATTCCTAATTCACCCTCGCTTGATCATGGCTTAAGGCTCATTTAGAGCAGCTGTTTGCCTTGCGACACAGTTGCTCATGCAGTTGTGTTTGGTAGGTCATGGTGCAGTAGAGTGGCAGCCGCAGTAGGACTTTGTATGGAATCGGGCAAGCAGCTGATTCTCACTTGTCCCCCCACCAACATTAGCTTTCGACAACAACTCCTCACTCACGTGTTGGTTCAACAATCGCACCAATCTTGCCCGATATGCCATCATTATACTATTATTATATAAATTGAAATATAATATATTGATAACACATTAATATATCAATATCATGTTAATATGATATTATAGCAATATCATATTAACTAATATTATTAATATAATATTACTGTTGTAAACCTTGATTGTTAGCATTTTAAAAAGGTAAAGATCACTTTATCTCTTATTTAAGGAATAAATGAAGATTGTTGTTTTAGATTTGAGCCCTTTGTATGTGATGCTTCTTATAGATGAAATCGACAAAAGCTATTGAATGTTGTGCACGTCTACTATTAATATGCTAAAGCAAAAGCTAATCATCTAGAAACAACCTCTTTGGAATCGAGCATGAGGGCTTTTGACTAATGTAGAAAGATGTAGAATGACCCAAATTCTAATGTACTCCATGAAGAAGATAATCCTTGGTGGTTTTGCTTGAGGAATCTTCCTCTTGTGCTTAAGTTAAATAAAGATTAATCTGAACACAATATAGAGAGAATTAATTAGTTTTAGTTATGTTCCCCAAATGCAATTATGCAACTATCTCTAGTTTTATACTAATATTAATGGCAATTACCTTTTCCACCTTTCGTAGATTAAGATATGGGACATAAGTTAGGGCACAAGTTATTATTTAACACTCAGTTGCCTAATGTTTAATGGACTCAGTATGAACCCCAGATTGGTTGATCGAATTGACTCAAGGATTAAACTTGACTTGGACATATGAGTGCAATATACTCTCTTGTTATTTTGTCTAAGACCAAGATTAGCTTGGGTCACTAACTAATTACCAACAAGGTTAATCTGCCCTATAATAGTCCTAGGGAGTTGCTTCATTGTTTAGGAGCCCACTTGTCATACTCCTATTTGGCAAAATATATTATTCCCCTTACCAAATGTTAATTTTTGTGTAAAGCATACCACAACATGTGTGCACTGTTACCGAAGAAATGATTGCATTGGAAAAGTGGCAAATGCATAGATAAGTGAATTTTATTTTGTCACTGCATTCTCCATATTACTGCAGATAACGTCTTTCATTAGGAATTTGGGAACAAAATAATTTGAAGCCCTTATTCTGCAATTTCTTGGTCTTTTTGTCTTTTTTTTTTTTGAAGAAATGGTCATGCTTCCAATTTATGGAAGACATTTGCTAATGCTTCTTTTCTTTGAAAATGTTTTCATTGTTTGATGGAGAAAAAAACTAAAAGAAAAGGTACTGAAAGCTTTCCATTGACAAGATCCACAGCCTGACTACATTAGAGTTTGGGCTTCAAATTCTCAATTTTTTTCAACTTCACTGAGTAAATTCATATCAACTTAAACTTCAAGTCAAGTGCAATATATGGAACAACTCAATACACAAAGTAATCTTAGTCCATAAATATTTGGGGTCTCAAACTCTTGATGCATGAATTCTCAAACCATACTACCTATCAGGATGGTATTTGTCTGCACCTAAACTAACAGATGTTTGTTATGGACTTAAAACCACACTAGAGTTTATTAGAGATAAAGATCTTGTATGATTTTAGATTCTTCAGATATTTATTTTTTGTTAAATTTCTATACTCTCCTTGTCTTGTGTAGTCTAAAAAAGAGAAGACATTTTCTCTCTAGAAGCATTTGAACTGTATTCTTAATTTTCAACGACATGTTGACTTGTATTTTTATTTATGTCCTTTAGGTTCACAAAACAATAAACATAAAAATACATCTTCCAGAAATTCTGACATCAACAAACAGGCAGGACCTGGAAAAGATATAAGACATGGTGATTGCAAAGCTGGAAATATGACGTGCAATTTACTAGCCAAAGAAAAAAACGATGCTTTTGCAACCAAGGATTGTGATATCTGCTGCAGTGAAACTGACTTCTGTCGTAACTGTTGTTGCATACTATGCAGCAAAACTGTTGATTGGGCAGATGGTAGATGCGGTTTCATTATATGTGAAGCAAAGCTGGATGACTATCACATATGTGGGCATGTGGCACATTTAGATTGTGCTCTTCGTTCTTACATGGCTGGGACCGTGGGAGGAAGCATTGGTTTAGATGTGGAGTATTATTGCAGAAGGTGTGATAATAAAACTGACCTAATGCCTCATGTGGCCAAGCTCTTCAAAAGTTGTGAATCACTTGATTCTCGGGAAGATGTGGAGAAATTTCTGAACTTGGGTTTTGTTATCTTGCGTGGTTCAAAGCAGGAGAGAGCAAATAACTTGCAGTATAATGTTGGAGTGGCCATTGATAAGGTACTATTAGTATCTCATTAATCATTCCGAGTTTTATGCTTTCTTCATATTTATCATCCTCTCATTTTAGGGTTTCTGAACCAACGGCATGACTGTATGATGTTTAATCCAGCTTAAACATGGACTCCATATTGATGAAGTCTGGAAAGTGGAAGAGAACAGCACTACACCTCCTGCTGGTGAGATTTTCTCTTATGCTTTGCAATCTCCATAAACTAGAACTTGTAGAAATAACTTATAACTAACTTAAGCTCAACATGAAAGCGACCAAGCTATTTAGCAATTCTTGCTTTCATCATGTGTTTATCAATAGACCTTGGGAACAAGCCTAATCATCTGGAAGATTGGAACTGTCAAGTGAAGTTTCGGAACATATGGTTTCCAAGGATTGCTGTCTGGTCAAGTCAAAGTTGGTCAGCTAGTTGGTGGTTGTTAACTTTTCTTAAGAGGCTTGTGATCCATAACAGGCTAATAAATTATGCTAGACATGCCATCTCTTGGTGTTATACTATTTTATCTTGAAATAAGGATATAATTATCATTTGAGTGAACAATCGTCAGTGGCTGATAAGAGATGATCCAACTATGAATTTTCTATCTCGTTGCTATGAAAGAAACAGAAAACATTTTCATCTCCTTATTTTTTACAGGTACATGTACTTACTAACGAAAAAAAAACATATCATATAGGACTTCCAAAGTGGTTTTGAGAGTAAAAGCACTTTGGAATTAAGAAGAGATGCTTGATCAATACTAGTTAAAAACCTTTTTAGTACAAAAAGCCTTGAAAAAACCACATTTAGAAAGCACCTTCGCACATACTTTCCAAGTGCTTGAGATTGCACTATGGAAAAGCTCAAGACATTCTCAAACACAGCTATAATACTTCAATAGAATTGAAGTTATGGTGAGTTTGAAAACAAGAAGTGCTCGACTTATTTGTTCTGTTGAAGTCACACTTACTACTTGATGCATAATTTATTGATTTCTGCACGCAGAACAGAACAACACTATAGAAAATATTGCTGTTCAAGTAAAAAACTGAGCGTAAGAAATTAAGTTTTAGTATTTGAATATTTTACCTTTATAATGGTTATAATCCTTTTTCACTCAGCATTCACGTTCAGTCTACAACTCAAACTAGGTTGTATTGTTTTTAAAAGAAAAGGAGCAGAACTTCAAATTGTTGTTGTCTGCAAAATTCCTTATATATTTTCATAGTTTAGTGTTTGGAAGTTTAACATTTCAACACTTTGCATTTGATAATCATGATGCTTACCGCCGAGTGAAGATTGTGGAAGTACAGATGAGGAATAAAGGGTTACGAATAAGAAACAGATATAACTGCTACTCTGGTCATGCATTAATCTTGCCATAAGATAATCATTAAGAACTGCAACAGATGCAAGTCACACAAGGAAGAAGTAAAATGGAAAGAAATAGCGTGCAAGGCTATTGCCAATAAGATGTGTAAATGAAGATATGTTGAATGAATAACATATTTATCCTTGTCATGTACAAGCTCACCGAAGTTGCAACAATCCAAAGATAATTGGCCTGCAATTCACATATGATATTATAATTTTCTGTAAAGCAATAGAAAGATCCGCCCAAACAATTAAGAATGTCCTTAATCAATTTGCAATGGAATCAGGCTTACACCTAAACAATGAAAAGTCTCAATGTTTCTTCGTCTTGTGCAACAAAACTATTAAGAACTAAGTCATTAAGACTCTTGGCATTAATGAGGGCACCATCCCTTTCCATTACCTTGGTGTATCAGTTAAGAGCACTAGATTATCCTTTAGAGATTGCATGCCTTTGCTTGAGAAAATATTAAGATGCCTCACAATGTGGAAAGGCAAGTTGCTCTCTTATGCCGGGAGAGTTGAACTTATATGCTCTATTTACTATGGCAATATCATGTATTGGTGTAGCGTTTTTCAAATTCCGGCAAGTGTGGTCTCTAGATTAAACTCTATGTTGGGCAACTTCTTATGGTCTGCAGGTCCAAATAAGGGGACTACTAAGGTGTCTTGGGAGATGGTGACTAAGCCTCTTAATTCTGGTGGGTTGGGTTTTAGGGATATTAATGTCCTTAACTCTGCTTTTCTTATGTGTCACCTGTGGAACCTAGCAACAGGAAAATCCTTACTATGGGCCAAATGGATACTCCAGCATTACATAGGTAAGGACTCAACTTGGACATTTGTATTCCTCAGCGGGGTTCCTGGTGCCTGAGAAGTATCCTAAATCTTAGAGATACTTGCAAGACAATGATTTCCTTTTGTATTGTAAATGGGAAATCTATTAAACTTTGGTTGGATCCTTGGTTTGACTCTCAAATTTTATGGAACTCAATTCAAGACTTTCACAGCACCATCCCATTTGGTAGGGATGCATCTCTTAGCGCCCTGGTTTTTAACAGTGAATGGAGAATCCCTACATTATGCTCCACAGTTATGCTTGATCTTTTTAGAAATTTTAACAATATTCCTATTGACCAATCTCTTAACAAAGATAAAATTTATTAGAAACCTTCACCCTCTAGTAAATTCTCTATCTCATCTGCATATGATGGATTAAACCATGCTGCCTCTGTGTCATGGTGTAATATGGTGTGGTTCAATGGAAGAATACCAAGGTTTTCATTTATAGCTTGGCTGCTCTGTCTCAAACGCCTTAGTTCCCGTGATAGATTGGAAAAATGGGGTATTGTCAATGACAAGACCTGCCCTCTTTGCAACTCTCATGGAGAATCAATGTTGCATCTGTTTTTTGCCAGTCCCACTATCACTACAGCTTGGGGGTTCATCAAACTAATGTGTATATACCACAGAATATTGAATCCTGGCATACATTCCTGAATTTGGATAGCAACGTATGACATGAATAAAAAAATATTTCTGTGATGCAGAAACTCTCAATTACTACTTTTATATATCATATTTGGAAGGAGCGTAACAATCGCATTTTTAGAGATAGACCTCGAGACTAAATCCAGATCCTGCGATATGTTCTAGATGATGTTCACTCTAGGGTCCTCTTTTTATTATCGTTCTCCTAGTTGAACTCCGATGCTATATATTTTTTGACCTCTTGAGAATCTGACTTTTCTGAGCTTACCACAATTTGATATGGAAACTAGTTCTTGAAGCGGACGGTAGTTATGTCAATGGTATAATCAGTTGTGTTGTTATGTTGGTAATATCCTTTCTATTGAACTGTATTGTATAGGTTACTATCCTTACCGGAGAGACAATATCCCGTTGGAAATTTGTGTAACTAGTCAATACATTGACTAAACCAATTGTAGCATATGTAATGTATTATCCTAAAACTTCAATAAACACCTTCCTTGCCTTTGGCAAAAAAAAAATTGAATAACATATCGCGGGGTTGGATTCGCCAAGTGGAAATGCTCATTCATGAGTCTAGGAGTACAGAAGGTGTTTGGGAGGAATATCTAGATTGCCATTTTAACTCTGTTAAGATTCTTGGTTTGACTATTTCGGATTTGAAACTTTTTTGGTTGGTTGAATCATTGTGAACTAAATAAAATAGGATTCCATTTGCTGGTTAATTAGCTCTTCCTAGATTCTTAATCTGTATTTCCATCCTCACCATAATATGCCTTTCAGAGGAACTCTTCATTAGCTTCATATAGTTGGTGTTATATTGGGATATAATATATTCCTTTTGAATCATGTATGGAGCCTTCTTGATTTAAAGTTGATGGAATACATATTGATAAAAATTGCAGAATCAAGAGGGAGATAGCTTGTTCTTAACAGGCAAAATTTATGACTGAATGATTCTTTCATTGAAAATGTTAGTTAGCTTAACCGGTTGAGATCTTAGCTGACGACACAATAAGGTCCCAGATAAAATCCCGCTTTCACTACCACCTCTCACTTCCCCCTCGAAAGAAGAAAAAATTACTATCCTGGGCCCTAGCATCATTTTCCTTTTATCTTGAAAAAAAAATACTAAGATAGTTTAAAGTGAAAGTATGTAGCTTTCAGTTGAGCTAACTATCAAGATAGTCCTTCCATATACAATCAGTTTCAGATGGGTCTCTAAGACTTTTTTTACTCAATTGAGTAGCAGATTATGGATTTGCTATCAATCAACACCTTTTGTTAAATAGTGGATGAGAATCCTTTCACATTAGTAATTTACTGAGGCACCATCTAATCTACCAAAAATGTCTTCAAACAAATAGAGATGAGCTGATCATGCTACTAGTTGGATTTACACCTTCCCTTCTGTTAACTGTCAATGAAGATATATGAGAAAAGGACTTCAATGCTATAAATCCAATACTTAGGGACTATCCTGATATATTATCCTTTTGACTATTCTACCCTTATTCTGTTACATATATCTTGCGTTATAGATTACTTTTCTTATATGCCGTCTCCCTGAATTTGACCATTAATTTTTCTGGTTGCAGGTAATATACATCATAATGGACATGAGGTAGTATTAGGGACAGTGGAAGAAGCTGAAGAAGATTGCAATGAAGAAGCTAAACCCATGGCTATAATAGAAGAAGCCGATGGCAGAGCCATGAAAGCTCTCTCTATGACATCAGATTATAATGGTCTGTCGGCGAAGCTAGAAGGTGACATCGATCAGGTTCTTCACGAATTAAAAAGATCACAGGAAAAGGAATTCAGGATTGCGGAACAAAAGCTGTGTATTCAGAAAGATTTTCTTCTCAGTTTGTATCAACAGCTCTACTACGAAAGATCTCTACTTGCAAATCCTGCACCGCCATCTGTTGGAGGTGATTCTGATGCCCTTCTTTCAAATGTCCTGCATCGAGTCGATCAAATAAAGTACGAAGAAGAAAAACTTAGGAAAATGATGGATGTTGGTCGTGGATTTGGGAGGACCCTAAATGTGTGATTACAGAACATTATGAACTAGATTTGACTAGCTAACTCTAAGTTAGAATGATGTCATCTGTTTGGGTTGTATCAATTTGGAGTTTTCATTTCTCTCCTGGTTGAAAGTAACAATTTTGTGATCTTTCCTGTAGGTACTTTGGGAAAAAAACACGTAACATGATTTTGAACCATTCGTTTGAACTTTCCTGATTGAGCATTCTTCCCCTTTGTTCTTTCACCAAGAAGCGTTTTTTTTGCTATAAAAAAAAGTAATTGTTGTTCTCCATCATTTTACATCCGTGTTGATTAATAGAACCAGCATTTTGCTAGTATGCATGTGCTGGTGAGAGCAAATGTTGAAGTATCAAAGAGAAGGCAACATCTACTTCACTAGTCCCAAGCAAGTGAGGCCAACCTTTAATAGAGAGTAAACTATTGGTGCAAACTGCAAAAGAATAAAACATAAATTCAAAAGGACTATTTACTCTTTAATTAGCTAGGTTAGACTCAAAAAGTAAAAGTAAATATATATATATATATATATATATATATATATATATAAAACAAAAATGTAAATTAGAAGGGCAAATTCGATCTTTGAACTATGCTTTATGGGACTAGTTTACACATGTTTAGATGGATCAGTTTTCAAGTATTGCTCTTGCTTTCATCACCATTGATCCTGCAAAGAAGTGGAAATACCTGAAGTGGTTCTGGCATCTCTTCGGTAGTCATTAAATTATGCAAGTATATGTGGAGAATGTAATTCTGAGTTAGTTCTTTAAGGATATTTATCTTGAGCAGTGCGCACCTATGTTGATTTAGACCATCCCTTCCCTTGGATACATTTTGTTCATAGGGATTACAAAGAAGCAATCCTGGAATTTCGATAATCATGTTTAGCCAATTGATTTATGGTGTAGGGAACTGTCTTTTATGGGATATTTCTTATGGTCTCGACTTATTTAAATGTGCCTTGTGGCTAGTGGCGGATCTAGGATGCGAAAGTGCAATGGATATCTGAGGGTAATATTATAAAGATTGAAATTTTTTTAGTAGGGACAAATTATAATTTTTATACATATAATATAATAAATATTCATACATGTTTAGTTACTTAGAAAATGAGTAGGGGCATTTGCCCACACTAACGGACATGTGGCTTGTGCCCATTGATATCTTGTCATAGGTTTGACTATTCTCCTATAGCCTATATCTTTGTAACATCCCAAATTTTAGATTTTATTTTTAAAAATATTTTTAAAATGTTAGAAATAATTTCTGGATTTTTAGAGATTTTTTTATGAAATTTTAATTTTTTCTCTAATTTTATAAGAATTAATTGAAATAAATAAATTAATAAAAATTTAAAATAAAGTTTTAATGCACAATTGCAAGGGCTTTGTGACCATTGACATCTTGTGGTGGGTTTGACTATTCTCCTGGAGCCTATATATTTGTAAAATCCCAAATTTTAGATTTTATTTCTAAAAGTATTTTTAAAATGTTAGAAATAATTTTCTGAAATTTTAAGGATTTTTTTATGAAATTTTAAAATTTTCCCTAATTTTATAAGAATGAATAGAAATAAATAAATTAATAAAAAAAATAAAATAAAATTTAAATGCACAGTTGCAACGGCGTGGACTTACTTTTCTAGAGAACTTTTCGGGGATTTAAGGAAGTGTTAAGAGTTCTCCCCGCCATATCTCAAAACCCTATCACTCCAGAAGTCGAGGAATCGCCCCCAAGCTTGGGGACGTGAAGCTTAGATTGTTCATCGGAGTTTGGGTTGACACTATGATTTCTTGGCGATGCAGTTTCGTCTCTTAAAGCTTGGTTTCAGTGTCGTGTCTAGGTAATATGTTTTACTTGAGTCATTTAGCAAGTTTTATTATTGTTTTGTGTTAATTAGAGTATCAACGGTGGCGCCATTACTATCAGTTTGCATCGCTTGTGTTGGGCTTCTCTGGCCCATTGTCAAAAGCTTGCCACGAGGAGACTAAACATCACGATTCATCACCACTACTCTTCAGGCAAAGTTTGGGGATGAACGAACACATGACGTGCTTGGGGAGCTTGTCGGCGCAAGCATGATTGTTGGGTCCAACAAACTTGTGCGGCGGCACTCAAGCGGCATGGTGGATGGATGAATTGGTTTGGTTAAACTAGGCATGATTAATTTGAAATAGACTCACCTCAAACATGGGGCTAAGTTGGAGTTTGATTTGGTTTGGCTCAATAGATTAGGCAGTCCAATTTTAGATCTAACATAGTATTGATTTTTAAACTAGTTTGAGTTGATTTAAATTGAATCTTGGCCGATTCAGGTATTTACGGGAATCCTTACAAAATTTTCTATCTAATGGTATTAATATTATTTTATAATAATATGTAGTTTTTTATAATTTTAAGTTTAAGTCTTAGTTTGGGTTGGTTCACTATTAATATGACTGATTTAGTAAAAGTTTGTCTAGTTTAGTGAGCTTTAATTCTAGTTGATCTGAAATAGATTTTCTAAGTTTTTGGGTATGTTCTATTAGATTATAGACTTAGTTTTTATGTTAAACATTAATTTAGTGCATGAATCTATAATGTAGATCAATCGATTTACTTATTTGATCTTGATTGATTGATAATTGGACTAATCAGATTAATTAGTATCTAAAGAGGTAAGACCTTAAACTAGATTTATGTAGATAAGGTGTGTTATTCCTTATTCCAGTTGACTCAGTTAGTATAGAATTTTATGCATCATTAATATTTACATATTTGCATAGTTGACATGCAAGTTCCAATTATTTTGTACTTATTGCATACACATCTAGAAAGATAAATTTATTAGTATCCACATTATAAACAGTACATAACCTTTTTATTCTCGCATATTACTATAATTGAGCATATGAAAGTTTATTCCTGAGGGGATCCGTATCCACATAACGGACAGACAATCTAGGAACCTAGATGTTACATGCATTAGGATTTATGAAATATGGTAGCACATGCAATCAGTATAGTTCACCACTCTACAGTGGTGCTGCTCATATTTATGTTAATGTTCAGTATAAGTTCCTATATTTATCATCAATTATATAGATATATTTTGTAGTTAAACTAGTTATAGTTTTTAGTACAATTTCACAATGCAGTTATAGTTCAGCCGTTGATGCATGTAGTACCTACCATCTTTGTTTTAATATCCAGTTTTACTATTTGTTCATATTGCTAGCCCTCCTTCCTTTGAATCTAAGTGACTAACTACCATTTCTTCTAGGGAAAAGTTTACTCAATAACGTATATTGAGATTTTTTATATATATATTTTAGGTCAAAATAAGTTACATAACCAAGTTATCATGCAAAGGAACCTCTAATCATTTAGGTACTCATTATACTCAACCATTTTGAGCACATAAGGCCCTACTGGAGAACCTTCAAACAACCTACACTAAAAGAGAGCTCTTGAGACATATAATTATATCATACTCTCCTAGCTCCTCATGCTGCACCTACTACGCTAAATATATCACGATTAACATCAAACAAGAGATATTAAGAGCATCATCGTAATATTTTCTCCAAGCATCCCTTTATGATTGAGAGGCTGAGGAAGAGGCTGTCTGAGGAAGAGGCTGTTTGAGGATGTACAATTTCATTTTAACGACTATCCTCAAATTTTTAGGGTTCAGAGAGAGAGAGAGAGAGTTAATTTCTCTACAAACATGAGAAATGCAAGATAAGTATTATCGCCAAATAATTTAATTAGGACTTTAACTAAATAAATGACTATCCTCCTACTTTTTCTGTTGGCAATTGTTTAAGCCAATTTGGAAATATAAAAGCAGGATCCTAATTCCACAACGGCTACGTGCTAGAAGGCATGTTTAGACTTAGATATTTAAAAGAGGGTTTGAGTTATATAAAATAGTCTCACCAATATTTTATCTTTTTTAAGCATGTAAGACTTTCTATAATGATGTAGGAAATATAAATCATACATAGGCATGCTAAGTGTTAGGCCCTGAGCTCCCCGGTTCAGCCCAGAGGGGGTGGGCCGAACCCAAGCCCAAGCCCGTAACCAAACTCGAAGAGCAATGTGATTTCGGCCGGTCAACGCCGAAATCAAACGAAGATGTTGACTCGGCTTCGGCGTTGTTATCACGCACGGACGCAGCGAACGCGTGGGATCACACGCGACGCGGACGGCACGAGCGTCGTGCGGAGAAGCGACTCCAACACAGAGCTTCGAACGCGAGCAGATCGGCTGGGCGACGGAGCTCGCGGAGGAGCGGAGTTCTCGGACGCGGCTGCTGGACGCGGGCAACGAGCGAAGCGGGCGGGCGCGAGGAAGAGGCGGTCCATGCGGTGAGCACTCGAGCTCGGAGGCGAGATCCGCGCGAAGGACGCGGACGACAACGGAACAACCGGACGCGTGCGGCTGCGGACGGCGCCTCTGCATCTACTCTATAAAGCTCAAGGCGAATCGAGCGAAAGGGAGAGGATGGACGAGTGACCAGCGAACGAAGGGAGCGAGCGTTGAGAAGAGTTTCGAGAGCGTGTAACGGCGGCGACTCTCGCCGCCGACGTGAGGAACAGAGACGAGAATAAGAGAGGGTTTTTGTAGCTTTGATTTACGAAGAATAAAGTGAAGATTTTTCCTTTCCGAATCCGGCGAGCTTCCCCTTGTTTTCCGACGTCCTTCCCCTGTTCCTAAATCCGGCGACGTCTTCCGACAGCAGGCGGCTGTCTCCAGTCGGCGACGAGGCTGAGACGTAGGCGACGTCTCTCCCTTGTCGGCCTTCTTCCTTCTCCAACGAACGAGGTGTTAACGAACGTAGGCGGCGCTCGGCTTCGGACGAACGGAAGAAAGCGGCGGGCTTTCGAACGAAGACGACGACTGTAGCAGGCGTTCGTTTCGAGGCAAGTCAATGCAGCGGCGGTCAAAATTGGCGACGCGAATTCGAAATCGAAATCGATTTCGTGTGCCGACGTCATCGGGGAAAACGAGTTCGCGGCGAAGAATTAATCGTCGGCTGACGTCAGCGTGACGTCAGCACGAACGATTCGGCGGCCGAGTTGGAACAGTAAAATCAAATTATTTCGGTGATTTTGACTCTCGGGTCAAAATCAATTTAAGGTATTTTTGATTTTCCGGATTTCTCGAATTAGGGTTAGGGTTTCCAATCCTTTCCTTGAGTGAATTATAATTTGAGGGATAAAAAGTGAGCGTGAACTAGGGTTTTGAATTTGGGGACGAAGTTCGGTCCGGAAACCCTAGCGTGATCACGTTCCGGTGTTCCGCCGGACGGCCCTGAGACAACGGATAAGCGTTGTTTTTAGACCGTTCCGACCGGGGCGTGACAACAGGTATCAGAGCTTAAAGTGATCCAGCAATATGGTGAATCAAGGAGATCGTATTGCCCGGATCGAGCAAGTGCTCGGTTTGACTGGGAATAGCAGAGATGCGGTGGTTCCTCAGGTGGAGGACCTCCATCGCACGATAGAGGAGCAAAGACTGCAGATCCTTGCTCTCCAACAGGCTTTGGCTGGAGTAGTGGAGGCTCCCCAGAATGCTGAAGGCATGGCAGCCCTACAAGAACAAGTAGGGGCTTTGCAAGGACAGGTGACGACGTTGGCAACGCAGGTAGCCAACACCACGGCAGTTCAGCAACAGATAGTGGCGGACCTCGCGGTGATGCGCATGGCCTTGGCGCAGGTACAAGGGGGTGGCCCTACAGCAGCCAGGACAGAGTATGGGGCTCCCAATGGCAACGGGAAGGTTCGCACCCCAGAACCTGCAGTGTTCAAAGGGGCCAGATCTGCAAAAGTACTTGGTAACTTTTTATGGGACATGCAACAATATTTTGAAGCTAACCATGTCACAGATCAGGAGAAGGTGAGAGTGTGCACGGCATATCTCTCAGATGATGCAAAGCTCTGGTGGAGAACCAAAGTGGATTCTACATCAGAGGCGGCGAGTTGGACTTGGGAGGTATTCCGAGAGGAACTCCGACAACAGTTCCTTCCCGGAAACTCGGTGGACCAAGCGCGAGAGGCGGTGGATCGGCTCAAGCATACAGGGACGATCCAGGAGTATGTCAGGGCGTTCTCCGCGCTGATGTTGGAGCTACCTGAGATGGCAGAGGGAGATAGGAGGTACTTCTTCCTCCGGAATCTCCAATCTTGGGCGGCAACGGAGGTACGAAGACATGCACCACAGGACTGGAGGACGGCTGCTGCTATAGCCGAATCTTTGGTGGACCAGAGGACTTCAGGGACGACCTTTCAGAGAGCACAAAGGTCGCCCCCGAAGCGACCATCTCCACCCAGACCCAGAGCACCAGAGAGAGAGAGACTCTCTCCTCGACGAAACGGAGGACGACCCGCATGGCAGGAACAGACTCGACCTGCAGAGCGAGGGCAAGGTCAACTGAGACCGATTGCCTACTTTTTGTGCAAAGGACCGCACCGGATACGCGACTGTCCGGATCGACAGCGATTGAACGCGATTGCAGCGATAGTGCATCGGGAGCTTGCTGAGAAACCGGCGGAGGTGCATGACGAGGAACCAGTAGATGCTCGCATTGGAGTTGTGCGCATTGCCTCAGTGGTCGCAGGAAGATCATCCTCGACCCCCGCAGAAGCAGAACCAAAGGACACAGTCGAGCAAAAGACGAACCCTCCAGAGGAGAAAAAGTCATATAAGCAGGTAGTTGAGGAAAAGCCTTCACTGAAGTCTTGGGAAGAGCTAGAAGCGGAAGAAAACGCAAAGCTACGTGCGAACCAGGAGAAGCTCCAACGCAAGAGGGAACAAACCTGGAAAGAGTGCTACGAGAAGAACTGCGCCGAGCAGGAGCGGTGGCTCGCCAGCCGGGGTTAAGCGGGCTGCCCGCGCCGGACATCAAGGGCGATGTCCAAATTGGGCCGGGGAGAATTGTTAGGCCCTGGGCTCCCCGGTTCAGCCCAGAGGGGGTGGGCCGAACCCAAGCCCAAGCCCGTAACCAAACTTGAAGAGCAATGTGATTTCGGCCGGTCAACGCCGAAATCAAACGAAGATGTTGACTCGGCTTCGGCGTTGTTATCACGCACGGACGCAGCGAACGCGTGGGATCACACGCGACGCGGACGGCACGAGCGTCGTGCGGAGAAGCGACTCCAACACAGAGCTTCGAACGCGAGCAGATCGGCTGGGCGACGGAGCTCGCAGAGGAGCGGAGTTCTCGGACGCGGCTGCTGGACGCGGGCAACGAGCGAAGCGGGCGGGCGCGAGGAAGAGGCGGTCCATGCGGTGAGCACTCGAGCTCAGAGGCGAGATCCGCGCGAAGGACGCGGACGACAACGGAACAACCGGACGCGTGCGGCTGCGGACGGCGCCTCTGCATCTACTCTATAAAGCTCGAGGCGAATCGAGCGAAAGGGAGAGGATGGACGAGTGACCAGCGAACGAAGGGAGCGAGCGTTGAGAAGAGTTTCGAGAGCGTGTAACGGCGGCGACTCTCGCCGCCGACGTGAGGAACAGAGACGAGAATAAGAGAGGGTTTTTGTAGCTTTGATTTACGAAGAATAAAGTGAAGATTTTCCCTTTCCGAATCCGGCGAGCTTCCCCTTGTTTTCCGACGTCCTTCCCCTGTTCCTAAATCCAGCGACGTCTTCCGACAGCAGGCGGCTGTCTCCGGTCGGCGACGAGGCTGAGACGTAGGCGACGTCTCTCCCTTGTCGGCCTTCTTCCTTCTCCAACGAACGAGGTGTTAACGAACGCAGGCGGCGCTCGGCTTCAGACGAACGGAAGAAAGCGGCGGGCTTTCGAACGAAGACGACGACTGTAGCAGGCGTTCGTTTCGAGGCAAGTCAACGCAGCGGCGGTCAAAATTGGCGGCGCGAATTCGAAATCGAAATCGATTTCGCGTGCCGACGTCAGCGTGACGTCATCGGGGAAAACGAGTTCGCGGCGAAGAATTAATCGTCGGCTGACGTCAGCGTGACGTCAGCACGAACGATTCGGCGGCCGAGTTGGAACAGTAAAATCGAATTATTTCGGTGATTTTGACTCTCGGGTCAAAATCAATTTAAGGTATTTTTGATTTTCCGGATTTCTCGAATTAGGGTTAGGGTTTCCAATCCTTTCCTTGAGTGAATTATAATTTGAGGGATAAAAAGTGAGCGTGAACTAGGGTTTTGAATTTGGGGACGAAGTTCGGTCCGGAAACCCTAGCGCGATCACGTTCCAGTGTTCCGCCGGACGGCCCTGAGATAACGGATAAGCGTTGTTTTTAGACCGTTCCAACCGGGGCGTGACACTAAGTGTCATGCTCTTGTCAGATCGATCCTAAAGTGGCTCATTGGGCTTTGAGCCAAACCGGCTACACTGAGCCTGCCACTGAGGATAAGACAAAAATAAAACCATCACAAGAGATTCTTAGTTTGAGAGATATGAAGAAGAGAAAATTTCCCATGTTTATATCTCTCCGACCGATGAGTTTCGGTCTTCCTTCCTCACCTCGGGCCGGCAAACTCCGGCATTTAGAGGAGACAATGATGAAAGCTGAAGGGAGGTACGAGGAGAATCCTCCCCTGCCGCAAGCCTCTCTCCGTCCCGGCGACACACGCGGCGGTGTCGAGAGCTGCAGCGGCGCTCGTGTGCGGCAGTCTCGACTCCAAACGAGAGAAAAAAAAATCGGAGCTGAAAGCTAATGTGGACGGGTGTTTTTAATTTGGGCTTGACACCTATCATAATCAAGGGTCAACGCAACTGTAAAAAATATTTGGACAACATGCACCGATCCTTGAATGACCATGGTGTTGGTGCCAATGATCTAATTAATCATAAGAAATAATTCATCAAACATAAAGTATAACTGGACGTAGCATTGTTTGGAAATATAACAACATTACAGAATTAATTCTAGATGGTCATACGTACCATAAAATATTTTGAAAAAAATTTCTAAGACAACATGCATGAACATAAAAATGCATGATTTTTCACTTGCAAATAACTCTAACACCCCTCTTAGAAAGTAGGAAGAGAATTTTAAATTCTTTGCACGAATGAATAGCAGAAGACAACAGTCAAAAACCTCCTAGAGGATCTATGTGATACATAAAAGACAAATGGATGTCAGAGAAATGTTACCTTTCAAGTGTGATCTAGAGTTGGCGGCACACAAGGATGAGGCATATAGTTATCCACCCTCTACAGGTATCCACATTGTCACGCCCCGGTCGGAACGGTCTAAAACAACGCTTATCCATTGTCTCAGGACCGTCCGGCGGAACACCGGAACGCAACTGCGCTAGGGTTTCCGGACCGAATTTCGTCCCCAAATTCAAAACCCTAGTTCCCGCTCACTTTTTCCCCCAAATTACAATTCACTCAAGGAAAGGATTGGAAAACCCTAACCCTAATTCGAGAAATCCGAAAGGAATCGATTAAAATCAACACCCTAAATTATAATACCTCTTCTGATTTTGACCGAAGTCAAAATCGTGTTTACTGTGTAATTCTGAAATTCGCCGATCGAATTGCGTTGCTGACGTCACGCCTGACGTCAGCCCTCCGATCTGTTTTCGCCGCCCGCCGATTTCACTGCTGACGTCTTGCTCGCGTCAGCGGCGAATTCGATTTCGATTTCGAAATCGAAATCTAATTTCCGTTGACCGCTGCTCGTTGTTGACTTGCCTCGAAACGAGCGCCTGCTACAGTCGTCGTCTTCGTTCGAAAGCACGCCGCTTTCGTTCGTTCGTCCGAAGCCGAACGCCGTTCACCGCCTTCTATGCTGCCGGAGAAGAGTGAAGCCGACAAGGGGAGACGCCGCCTGCGTCTCAGCCTCGTCGCCGATCGTCGATGACCTCACAGCCGCCTGCTGCCGAGGTTCGTCGCCGCCGAACACCGAAGAACGTCGAAGTAGAGGATCTCGCCGGAAAACACGAAAGCTTGCCGGAGAAGAAGCACAGTTGAAGGGAAAAGCTTCACTCTATTTATTCGTAAATCAGAGCTACAAAAACCCCTCCTCACTCTTCTCTCTCGTCCTCACGTCGGCGGCGAGCGTCGCCGCCGTTACACGCTCTCTGTCCTGAGTTCTCTCCTCCGAATGCCGATCTCTCCTTCCAGTTCCAGCCTCCGTCCCTGCGTCGCTTCCTTCATCGAGCTTTATAGAGAGGAACCGCTGTCTCCGCGGCGACCGCGTCACCTGCGGACTCCACTCCAAGTCGGGCGGTCGCTGCCCGTTTCTCGCGCACGTCTCTATTGCGCTGCCTGCGAAATTCCCGTGCCGCCCGTTCCGTCCGCGCCGAAGACTTCGCTTTCATTACGCGAACTCGCGTCCGAAGCATCTGACGAAGACCTCGTTGCCGAGCCGTGCGCGCCTCACGTCTTCCGGATCTCCGCTGCCACCGAGCTTCACGGGGACGCCTCCATCGAAGCCGCGTCCGAGTTTTCCGTATCTTCTTATTGATTTCGAAATTCGAAATCAATCGTTTACGAACTCCGTTGCATCGAGTCTTTGGGCTGGGTTTGGGCTAGGGCCAGGCCACCCCTCTCTGGGCTGAACCGGGGAGCCCAGGGCCTAACACACATAGTGACTACCTTTCACTCGGGCAAGAAGTCACTTTTGGGCCCTTTTCCATACTTGGTATTAGCCTCGAGAGAAGGTATCAAGCCTCAAGTGCATCAACAAGGAAGGAGAAGAGAAGAGTAAGGGGGCGGTGATAGGATGATAAAAGAGCAGGTGACCATGGCAATAAGCACATGAACTAATCTATTCGCTCTAAGACCCTACTTGCTTATTTATAATAAGCAATGAACCAGACTAGGTCTAGCCTAGGCATGCGTCTTTGCTTCCTAAACTAGCCACCTGTTGGATTAAATCAAGAACTAGTGAGCTGTGGAAACAAGTGAGCAATCGTCCGCAGCCAAAAACCACACACTGTATCGCAAGGCACCGCCGCTCTACAGAACACACCAAAAACGTTGTATTGCTCACAGCAAATAGGTACCGTCCAAAAAAACCACACACACGAAATTAACCCTAAGTAAAACTTAAAACAATAAAGTGAAAGGTGGGCTTCATCCATCTATGCTACATGGGCTTGGGCCGCCTCTACATAGAAAGAGAACACAGCCCAACAAACTCCCCCTCTCGACTATGTAGAAGGACTTGCCGACACGCCGGCGACTTGACGACAAGCAGTGATCCTTTCTCTTGAAAGAGCCTTCGTCATCATATCTGATCCATTATCATCAGTGTGAATCTTCTCAATTTGCACCATCTTTGAGTTCACGATATCTAGAATCCAATGATATCTCATATCTATGTGCTTGGACTTAGCATGGAAAGTGGAATTCTTGGTAAGATATATAGCACTTTGATTATCACAAAAGAGCACATACCGTTCTTGGTTGAATCCAAGTTCATGAAGAAAGTTCTTCATCCAAAGGAGTTCTTTGCACGCTTCCGTGGCCGCAATAAATTCCGCCTCGGTAGTAGATAGAGCAACACATTTCTGAAGCTTAGATTGCCAAGAAACAACTCCCCCTGCAAAAGTGATCAAGTAACCCGATGTAGACTTACGGGTATCAATATCTTCAGCCATGTCTGCATCTGCATAGTCGGTCAACTTGGGCTCACCATTTCCAAAGCATATACCATAATTTGCAGTGCCCGATAGATACCTCATGATCCATTTCACCACATGCCAATGATCCTTTCCCGAGTTAGATAAAAACCGGCTTACCACGCTAACCGCATGAGCTATGTCAGGTCTCATACACACCATAGCATACATCAAACTGCCAACAGCAGAGCTATAGGGAACCTTGTTCATGTACTCCTTATATTCATTAGTGGATGGACAATGATCACGACTCAGCTTTACTCCCGGAGGAAAAGGAGAACTTATAGCTTTAGCGTTTCCAACATTGAACCTTTCTAGCACTTTGCGAATGTATTTCTCTTGTGATAAGAAAATCTTCTTCTCTTCCCTTTTCCTCACAATTTTCATAGCAAGTATTTGCTTAGCAGCTCCCAAGTCCTTCATACAGAAGTGCTTACCCAGTTGTTTCTTCAATTGGTCAATACGAGACATATTCCTTCCAACTATTAACATATCATCCACATATAATAAAAGGATGATGAAGTCGTCGTCACCAAATTTCTGAAAGAAGACACAATGATCTGTATTTGTTCTGGTGTAGCCATGCTTCCCCATAAATGATTCAAACTTCATGTACCATTGACTTGGGGCTTGTTTCAATCCATAGAGATTTTTGTTTAGCTTGCACACAAAGTCTTCTTTTCCTTTTACTATGAAACCTTCCGGTTGTTCCATGTAAATCTCCTCATGCAAGTCTCCATGAAGGAATGCGGTCTTGACATCCATTTGCTCAATTTCCTAGTCAAGACTAGCTGCCAATCCCAACACCACTCGAATGGAAGACATCTTTATAACCGAAGAGAAAATCTCCTCAAAATCCACTCCTTTCTTTTGACTGAACCCCTTTACTACCAATCTTGCTTTGTACTGTGGCTTGGTATTGTGTTCAAGTTTGATTTTGAATATCCACCTATTCTTCAAGGCACGCTTTCCCTTAGGTAGCTTTACCAATTCATAAGTGTCATTGTCATGGAGTGATTTCATCTCATCATCCATGGCCCGAGTCCATTCTAGCTTTTGTTCACTCTCCATTGCTTCTTCAACACATTCAGGCTCTCCCCTATCGGTTAGTAAGATGTACTCATTAACTGGGTATCTAGTGGAAGGCCTTGGTTCTCTTGAGGACCTTCTGGGTGGTGCATCAGCTGGAGCTTGTGTTGTTATTGGCAAGTCACTACCAGCCTCGGATTCTATCTCAATTGGCACTGATTCCTCATTCCGGTCTTCACTTGGTGTTGGTATCGGTAATGAGGGAATGATACTCATATCCAAGTTCTCACTTCTAGGAATGGAAGAGGGCTTCACCTTTTCAATGTCCTCCATTGTTTGATCCTCTACAAAAATTGCATCTCGGCTGCGAACAAGCTTCTTTAAGATAGGATCATAGAACCTATAGCCGAATTCATCTTGGCCATACCCAATGAAGATGCATTGCCTTGACTTCAAATCAAGCTTACTTCTCTCATCACCTGGAATATGCACAAATGCTTTGCATCCAAAGACTTTCAAGTGATCATAAGAGGGATTCTTACCACTCCAAACTCGATTTGGAACATCAAATTTCAATGGAACACAAGGAGTAAGGTTCAACACATGAACAACCGTGTTAAGAGCTTCTCCCCAGAAGGACTTTGGCAATTTTGCATGTGAAAGTAGACATCTTACACGTTCCATGAGAGTTCTATTCATTCTCTCCGCCAACCCATTCAATTGAGGTGTCTTGGGTGGCGTCCTTTGATGTCGGATGCCTTGTTGTGTACAATACTCATCAAATGGCCCCAAGTACTCACCACCATTGTCTGATCTAATGCACTTGAGTTTCCGTCCGGTTTCCCTCTCAACTGAAACATGAAACCGCTTAAATACATCCACCACCTCACTCTTGTGCTTCAGGGTATAGACCCAAGTCTTTCTTGAGTGATCATCAATGAAAGTTGCAAAGTAGAGAGACCCACTCATGGTCTGAGTCCTCATAGGACCGCATACATCAGAGTGCACTAAATTAAGAACACTTTCTTTTCTATCTGGCGATGAAGACTTAAATGAAACACGGTTTTGCTTTCCTGCAATGCAGTGTTCACACCTTTGCAAGTTGACATCCTTCAAGCTGGAGAGGGCATTCTTTTTACCTAAAAAGGAGAGGCCTTTCTCACTTATGTGGCCAAGTCTTTTATGCCACAGCTCAGATATGGCCTCATGTTCTACCACATTGACAACTTGATTTGCAACCTTGGCATGCAACGTGTATAAAGTTGGAGATCTCTCACCTCTAGCCACAATCATTGAACCTTTGGTGAGCTTCCATTATCCATTTACAAATGTGCTACAATAACCATCATCATCCAGCTTTCCGATTGAGATCAAGTTCAAGCGGATATCCGGAACATACTTTACCTCTTTTAGAACCACCTTGGAGCCATTGCTAGTCTCCAAGCAAATGTCTCCAATGCCAACAACCTTTGCCTCACCATCATTTCCCATCCTTACAGAACCGAATTGTCCAGGTGTGTAGGAGGTGAAGAATTCTTTCCTTGAGGTGGTGTGAGTACAGGCTCCACTGTCAATCACCCAACTAGTCTCTTGGTTGATCAAATTGACAACATCACAATCATAGACAATTAGAAAGTCTTCAGTAGCGGTGGCAACTTGATCTTTGTTGCTACTTTCACTTGATCTCTTCTCTTTACCCTTCTCTTTGTACTTTTGCTTGTTCTCCTTCTTCAAAAGCCTACAGAATGGCTTGATGTGCCCTTTCTTACCACAATGATGGCACTCTACATCTGCAAACCTTCCTCGGTATTTGCTTCTACCATTACCATCTCTCTTCGGTCCACGGCTATAGCTTCTTCCTCATGACTCGGTAACTAATATATCGGACTTTGAAGAAGGATTAGAATCAAGAGATTTTCTTCTAACCTCTTCATTCATGCAGCTGGCCTTAGCTAGGTCATATGAGAGCACTCCTTTTGGCGCCGAGTTAGAAACAGATGTCCTAAAGGTGTCCCAAGTGTGCGGCAAGTTACCAAAATAACCATAAGCCAAGCAACTCATTTTCAAATTTGAGACCCATGGACGACAACTGATTGATGTAGCCCTGAAAATTATTGATGTGATCCGCCATCGAATACCCATCCTTATATTTCAATCCCAATAGCTGATTCATCACATACATCTTGTTGCTTCCTGTGTTGCTGGCATAGAGCTCCTCAAGTTTACTCCATAGAGTTTGAGCATTGTTGATTCCACTGACATGATTTAGCACATTGTCCTCAACCCACTGCCTGATAAATCCGCACACTTGCCTATAGAAGATGTTCCACAGATCTTCTGTTTTATCATCTGGTTTTTCCGTGGAGAAAACCGGCATGTAGTAGTTCTTGACATAGAGAAGATCCTCCATCCGAGACTTCCAGGAAGTGTAGTTTGAGCCAGTCAGCATAATCATCTTGCTTGTATTGGCCTCCATCATTCACTACAGACCCAATCAAACAACCTAGAACCTATGGGTTATGCCTCTGATACCACTTTGTTGGATTAAATCAAGAACTAGTGAGCTGTGGAAACAAGTGAGCAATAACTAAAGTCTCTGTGAGCACTTGCCGAGATGTTCTGGATACACAATAGTACAAGAAATCGACAGCAAGCGGTAAATGAATTCAACAAAGATTCATCATCAGCAGAATGCAGTAATTCAAATTCAGCAGAATGCAATCAAACGTTCCGTAAGGCTGAACAAAACTGGCAATGCGTGGAGAAAGTAGCAGCAGAGAATATGACACAAAGATATTAATGTGGAAACCTCCTCAATAGAGGAGTAAAACCACGGCTAGAGCCTCAGTTGAAACTTCCACTAAACCAATAAAAATGGGTACATAAAGTATCTTTCTCAAGCATCAAAACATCTCTCTTATAAGCGAATAGAACATTCAAAACTTATCTTGATAATGCTCCTAACAAATCAGCAAGAGAGGAAGAAATAAATGCAAGAGCTCTGGACACGTCTTCAGCTGCGCTCCTAGAGAAAACTCTAGATCAATCGTCCATAGCCAAAAACCACACACTGTATCGCAAGGCACCGCCGCTCTACAGAACACACCAAAAACGTTGTATTGCTCACAGCATACAGGTACCGTCCAAAAAACCACACACACGAAATTAACCCTAAGTAAAACTTAAAACAATAAAGTGAAAGGTGGGCTTCATCCATGTATGCTACATGGGCTTGGGCCACCTCTACATAGAAAGAGAACATAGCCCAACACCACCCTGGGTTGCCCTGTGCTTAGGTCTAGGTGTTGTCGACCTTGTTTCACACTAGGTCTTAAGTGCGTATGCACCTAACTTGGATGATGTTTCTCACTCCTATTTTGACTCGAAGCCCAATGATGTGATCCAGATAATTATGATCAGGTGTCTAGCCCTAATAATGCTTTAGATTAATTAATTTGAACCATTGGTTCAATCAACCACAATATCGACCCTATCTAGATTTATCTAGCTCCCAAATGGACTCGAATTATTACATAATTTGATCTGATGCTATTTGACCAAAGTGCAAATTAAGTGTCTATTTGTGCGACCCTATTGACTCCATATTACATTAGCCATGATGATCATAGTTGATCATTCGTAAGTAGCGAGGGATATATAACAACACATCAATATTACCCAAAGTCATAGGATTAAATTATTTATCGACAAACCCTTAGCCAATGACAAGGTTACCTTGCAAAATAATCCCTATGCCTACTAATATCTTGATTTTATAAGTGTGTTATACTTGTTTACACAATCTAATGGATATGACATGGTCAGGTTATACACTTGGTTATAATACACACTCTTAAGTCATACACCAACATGTGAGGCCCCATGGATATCATAGTTTTCCTAAGAAAGAGGCAAATTCTTTATTAGACACATATTTTTAATACAACCTATGATGTACCTAATGATAACCCATATAACCTCTTTGTTATGGTGAGATACTAGGTTGTATCAAAATACATCACTTGCTATATAACAGTGCTAAAGATCTTAAGTCAAAGGATCATTGCATACCTTTCACATGTGATATTGACTTGTCGATACCCAAGTCAATATTCACAGTAGATCAATCTAATACACCCAATACTGATGTCTCTATGTGCCTATGTTGGTGCCAAGCAATTAAACTTTCACACCCCTATAAATAAACATGGTAATAATAATATTTTTTATTTAACATAATGCTATTTCCTAGGATCCAAAATCAAAATTAATAAACTTGAGTATAACCTCAAGACAATTTTTTTATTAACATGTTTCTAGAGGAGTAACAACATCACTTAACAAATTCAACCAACTAATAAAAGATTTATTAAATATCAACTTTCCTTCACACATCTATATATCAACATTCATTCATACATCTAATTTACAATGTCATACAGTGTGATGCCTTAACAAAATTGCTCAAACTTACTATATATAACACAAAGCACATTAACATGAGCATATCAACTTGGCATCATACTACCACTTCAAACTAGTTAGGAGCTTATAAACAAACATTTCCATTAACACCTCCTCCATTGCCCTAAGGAAAGCAACATACATTAACCCTGTATTATACATAAATTCAAAAGAGTGAGTTATGAAACTCAACAAGAACTACATTGCCTATACACAAAATACATTTTTATTATAATTTTTAAAATAAATTTTGTAATATGCAAAGGAAACATCATAACTGAATTTGCCAAAGGATTATCTCAAATCCTAACATAATGGCATCCTAAACATATATAAGAAGGATGATATCAATGATATATGAATATCAAAAGCAACATATGAACAAAATCATAATATCACAAACTCATGAGTATCTAAGGTATCATAAATAAATGATAATATCATAACTCAAGAGTGTCAAAAGTATCATAGAAACATATAATAATATCATAACCTCATGGGTATCAAAAATATTACAAAGATAAAAAGTAACATCACAACCTCATGAGTGTCAAAGCATCATAGAGATAAATGGTAATATCATAATCTCATGAGTATCAAAGTATCATAGACGGACTAGTGGGAACACATCACATCATAGTCTTTCACGTTTGGAAGCATGAGCTACCCATGTCTGAGAAAGCCCACACGTATACAAGCTGGCAAAGGGCTTGCCATAGCCCAACCAAATGTGAATACACAGATTCTCGAGGTGGCACCCATGGATTCATGAGGTTGCCCCTATTATTTATAATACGACACTTTCCTTCATGTAGCACTTAATTCTACATCCATCACTAAATATGGAGGGATTCAAGAGGTGGCCCTCATTATTTCTAATGTAGAACTTTGCTCCATGTAACACTTAATTCCACATCCATAGCCACAACTCCCATAAATGAGATCAAATCATTTTCCCACTAGAAGATGTAAGGGCCAAAGAATAATGGTACCATAATATAATCAAAGTAACATAATGGTATTGTTGCCTTCATGCAATTGCCCTTAAAACATAATCATGGGTACAAAGTATCAAAAGTGCATATCAAAGTCTATAGGAACATTTGGTCAAATGTCAAATACAATGATAGTGTCATGAATCAAATAATAATCACAAATGCATAGATGATTACTGATCAATTTTTTATCATCATGAATGTAGAATATTGCACAAGGATCATGATAATTTGTACCATATTTGTCATAAAACTAAGGCCAGAATATGTCAAACATGACTAGTTAATTCATTCAATTGAATAAAAGAGAAATACTATGGTTAACCATACAAATTAGGTATCATTAGAGGGACGATTGAATATACTTACCAGAAAAATCTGATTTTATGCAATTTGGTAAAGTATACAAAATGTTATAGAAGATCAAGTGACAAAAGGTCAGACTGCTCACTTATAAGTTTATAGAATCAATAAGTTAAAAGTCACTATTTGTTTCAAACTATAGTTAATCTCAAATATATGAAATATATGACTCATTGGAAAGATATTTAAATCTTATTTCATTCAAATTAAATATCATTCAAAACCGATGTATATATCAAAAGTTAAAAGGAAAAATACTACAAGAATGTCAACCTTGTATTCCAGAAAACATGTGCTGAATGTTGCTATCTATTTGATACCATAATTAGGGTTTACAATGTATAATATATAATGCATTGGAAAGCTACTCAAGTTATCTTTTACCAACAAAATAATTTTCATTTTAAAATCATGTGTGCATACAAAGTTACATGACCAAAACCATGAAGAGGTTAGATTTGCATGAGTCACTACACCTTAATCACTTGCTTTGAAACATTCTATAATATTATGGTAAAGTATCCCAAAAATTCATTTGATTTTAGTTAATTATAACCTTAGATAGGTCCATGAATCATTATCACAATTTTTTTTTACCAAATTATAATATTTTGAAAACATAAATGCAGGGCATAGGATAATAACTTGCCTTAAGGTAAAATTTGTGCTTTCACTCCTCTTCTTTTTCTAATTTACCACCTCAACTCTACTCTACCCTAAGCCAAACACAAGTAGTTGGTGAAATTACCATTTTTTCCCTAATTTTCCTCCTTTTTTTTACCAATAGCAATACTATAGCATGAGGTGTCATCACTCACTTAATCCTTATCTTCAAGCAAGCATGAGGTGGCATGAAGGCATGCATGAGGTGTCATCACCTAGTTGATCATATCTTAAAGCGAGCATGAGGTGTTCTCAACTCATTTAATTTCAGCTAAGTAATTATTTTTCTTTCTTTTATTTTCTTTATTTTACCAAATAGTAACAAGTTCCTTGTTAAATTATAATTTATGCTCTAAATGGTTAAATTCATAATTTTGCCCCTTTCTTTTAACATTATTCCTCATGATTCCTAGTGTAGGTATTTAGCTATAAGTGCATAATAATCTTCATACTACTACTATAAGATGACACATAGATATCACACTTAGCTACCAAATTTAAGTTTTAGTTCCTATATACACAAAACAACCCTCCTCACTTTTTAAGTTTGCATTTTGTGCATCATGACCCCAATTGTTTGTCATTTAAGATATAATTTGATTCTATCACAAAATAGGAGAAAAATAGAGTTATTTGATGATCTTTATAAATAGTTAAATTAAAGCATTGATATCACACAACCAATTCACACACTAGTCTAATATGCACCAAAGTCATTCTTTATCCACTAAGGCACTCAATTGGGGACACATTAAGAATGGCTAAAATCAATCTTCAGGGATATCATTTATGCAATCCTATGCAAGACACATATAGCAAAAAAAAAAAAACATAATAATGACAATACCTTTTTTTATTAAGATGATCATAGTACAATATACATGTAAGACCATAACACAATTGGTCTTCAAGGCATATACACCAACAATATGGATTATTATATGAGTGTCATAAGCTGATAATAATGTATATGATTTTAAGCTTCATGATGCTATAAATTCATATATGACTCGCTATATACTTTGATGTAATAAAAAAAGCATATATAACTATTTGACTATAAAGGTTGTAATTGGGTATTGATAGGTTGTTTGCAAGTGCACGGTTCTATCGCGTAATAAAAAGTATTAATCCCACAGGGACTAGGGGGTCAAGTACCAACTAACAAGTCTATTGAAAGCTAGGTGAACAAATAATGATGAGAGTGATTAGTATTCTAATGCAAGAAAGTAAAATTGAACAAATCAAGAGCAGACAAGAGTGTGAAAATTCTTGAGAGAAAATCAGGGTTTTAAGTTTCACCACACTAAAGGATAATAGAAAGATGATGCTAAGTGTTTTAATTCGTTTATTCTAAGCTATTAAGGAAATTCTTCCTAGTGTACAGATCGTTCCCTCTCAGGCCACGATCTGGTATCTAACTTGACCCAAGTCTCATACTCTCATGGATTATTAGATTAAGTAGATCCAATGGGTTCCGTGAAGAATTATTAACTCCTCGAGGAATTTTGACTTACTTTTATGGTTGAAATTACAAGCCCAATCCTAAGGGTTCCAATGTTGTGGTTCACCACTCAGTAATTCCCACAACGTCTAAAGCATATGAAAGCATGGCCAGTGCAATAATATGAAATAGATGCGATTAGGATTGAATAAGAACAACAATAAACTAAAGCAATGTATTGATTAAGTATTATCAATCAACATCCTTACAGCGGGCTACGCCCAAACCCCGAAAATAAGTTTACACTACAACTTTCATCGTAGAATACATGAAATTTTTTAAGAAAAATCAAATCAAACCAGAGGAAGGCTAGATCTATGATGGGAGAGGATCGATCATGATCTTCAGCGTCAAAATGGAGAAGAAATCATGCCGGAGCAGCCTCGCCGTTACGATTTCGTCCGTAAGTTAGGAAGGTCTCCCCCAAGTTTCCCAAATTTCGCTCCAAAAATAATAAGAATTGGGTAAAAAACTGAACGGGTGTCACGACTGACGGACGCTTTCACGACCATGCATGGATGCACGGCCATGGCCATGAAGACCTTGGCGAACTCTGAAACTGGACTGCAAACTCTTCACAACCATGAATGAGTTCATGGGTATGCCCATGAACTTCTCGTCGAATTCTAAAAAGTTATCCTGAAATCTTCATGGCCGTGCATGGATGTACGGGCACGCCTGTGAAGATCTCGGCGGAGTCTAGAAACGCAGAATCATACACGGCCATACATGGATACACGGCCATGCCCGTGAAGATTGTAGAATGTTCTGTTTGATTTGAAAATTGATATGTAGCTTCATATCATCATGAAAAGTCAATCCATATCTTCAAATCTTCCAAAATCCATCAATTTTGGGCAAAAATCTCTACATTTCAATAAAATCAAGGAAAAGTGAAGATTCTGAAGAATATGAAGTATTTGAGTAAATAAATGAGACAAAACTATGCATTCTACTCCAAAATAATAATAAAACTAAGCCACAATGTACTATATATATGCATGATATCAAAATAGAATAAACTTAGAATTTTGTTTGTCCTCAAGCAATTGAACTGTTTAGAGCATAGTGATGAAATGGAAATAAGGAATCTCAATCAACTAAATATAGTCTAGCAAGGTTATAATTTGGTCAACAACAAGTCTCAATTTATAATGCAGTATTGAAAGCAAATTAAATCAAATATTACTAATACAATCCATTTGAGTATACAAAGTTGACAATACCAGAAACCTATATAGCATATCTCACACATAAGATATCTTTGATCAAGCATTCATAAAACAAGAGGTTGTACATCAAGTCATGAGAAAATAGCATTGGCACCACATAGTGCCTATGTGGTTTACCTCTGGTTTCCCCTGTAGTCTACCTGTAGGCCTACTTGAAGAACTAGCCTGTTGAGCTATCTGAGTTTCCAACATCTTCTGATGGGTCTCCATAGATTCCATCTTGGAAGTTAGATTCTTGATAGAATCACCAACATGTCTAAATTCTTGCCTGAAATCATCGACTTGATGTCTAAAATGATCGAATTGATGTCTGAAATCATCGTTCTGCTTGGTCTGTATGGCAATAAATGTCTCCATTAGAATTTTCAGGTTCCACTTCTGAGGAGCTTGAGTTTGAGGCTGATTGTACTGTCTTTGCTGAAAGCCAGGGGCTGTCGATTGTTACTCTGAGGTGTTTGGTTTTGATTGCTCCTCCAAGAGAGATTGGGGTGGTTCCTCCACCCAGGGTTGTAAATGCTAGAGTATGGGTCATTTTATGGTCTTCCATTATAATTCTCAATTGCATTAGCTTGCTCAGAGTTGCACTCACCTTGTGTAGAAACTCCCAACTGACAATCTTGTGTATAATGTCTTGCATTACCATATATATCACATGAAACAACATTAACAGTAGCATGATTAAGATTTAAAGAATTAATTTTATTGGTTAGAGAGTCAACCTTGGCAATAAGTGAAGTGATGGCATCTAAGTCATACCTACCTGACGCCTTGGCAGATGACACTCTCTCACTTATCCATTGACAATGATTCAAAGCCATTTTCTCAAAAAAATTAATTGCATCATCTACACTCTTATTCATGATCGCCCCATCGGCGGTAGCATCAACTGTCATAAGAGTATTATAATTCAATGCATTATAGAATGTGTGAATGATTGCCCACTTGTCGAGGCCGTGGTGTGGACACATCCTCTAAAGTTCTTTAAATCGGTCCCACGCCTCGTACAATGATTCTCCTTCTTTCTGAACAAAGCTCATGATCTGGTTCCTAAGATGTGTAGTCTTACTTGGTGAAAAGTATTTTGCTAGAAAAGCATTAGATAGTTTCTCCCAAGTTGTTACGGAACCTGGCTGATGAGAGTGCAGCCACGCACAAGCTCTATCCCTGAGAGAAAAAGGGAAAAGTCTGAGTTGAAGAGCATCATTAGAAACACCATTCATCTTTAATGTATCATAATATTCAAGAAATATAGAAAGGTGCATGTTAGGATCCTCAGATGGTAAGCCTCCAAACTAGTTCTACTTAACCATGAAAAGTAGAGATGGCTTGATTTTAAAATTGTTTGCCTTAATGTTGGGACAAGCAATACTAGAGCGAACCCCATGCCGGTTTGGGTTTGTGTAATCCTTTAAAGATCTCTGATCACCTATCTTAGATTTTAAGATTTCCTTTGCTAATTGCTTTCTGCGCAAGCGAAAAGTTCTCTCTGGTTCAGGATCTTCCTCAAATAACTTCCTGGAACACCGGGGCATAAACAATTAACAGGTTAAACTGAAGATGGAAAATAGACAATCAGTTCAAAGAAAGACTATAAATAAACATAGTTAAGCAACAAATAAAAGAAAACAAAAGTCTAGTCTATTAATCCTTAGATTGAGTCAATATTAGCAAAATTGGTCCCTAGTAACAACGCCAAAAACTTGATGTATTCCGCAAGTGCACGGACAAATCGAAGTAATAAAAATATCGATCCCACAGGGACCAATGACTAAGTATTGACTCTACTTAAAATCGTTAGCTAGCCTAATCTAAAATAGAATGGTTTTCTATCTCAACTAAATTGAAAAAACAGTAAAACAGACTTTGGTTATAATCGATTTGATGGAAATTCAGGACTTCGGGTTCACCACACTATGTTTCATGATTTTGTATAATTAAAAATATCTTTAGAAAGATTTACTATTTTGAAGGGGATTTATCCGTATGTACAGATTGCCCCCTCTCAGCAGTACAATCTGGTGCCTATCTAAATTAATCCCCTACTCTCGTGGTTATTAATTCGAAATAAACCCAATGAGTTTTTGATAAATCTAAGAAATCCCTTAAGCCGATTCGAACTACTCTCGTGTTCGAATCAACTTGTCCAAAAATTATAAATCTAACGTCACAATTCACCTCTCAATACTTCTTGCGACGTCTCTACACATGCAAATTATGGTCAGTAATCAACACGTAATAAGCACAACAATTATTGAATCAAACACAAGTAAATTACTTCATAAGAAGATAACAAACAATCAAGTCATGAAAACATAGAGGGTTGTACCCTAAATCCTGAATAAAGAGTTTACGCTGACATGTTCATCATGCTCATGTTGTAAAAATCCATGTTTGATTACAAAATTGGCAAATAAAAATAAAGATCAATAAAGAGGAAAGAATTCAAGGTTTCCTAATGAGAATCGATCTCAAGCAATCGGAAAATCGAAGCTTTCCCGGTGAAGAATCGCCATCCGCCTGTAATCATGCCCTTTTGTCGAATCCCGCTTGAAAATCGGCCAAAAAGTCCTGATAATTGCTCCCAAGCTTCCTTATATAGTTCTCTACCCTTAGAATAGGTTTTTCAAATGCAGCATGAAAAGGAATCAAATCGGGTGAGAAACCGAGTCAAACTCGAAATTGGCGAATAAAATTACGGCTGTGATAATAATTACAGCACGCCCGTAATTCTTTCTGTGTATTTTTGTTAAAGAATTACGGTGATGATAATTATTATGGTACGCCCATAATTCTCTCTGTATATTCTAGAAAATAGCCGAGGAGAATTACGGCAGTGATTATAATCATGGCACAGCCGTAATTGTTTATGTGGAAAATCTCTAGGAAATCATGGCCATGAAAATAATCAAGGATAGCCCATGATTCTTTCTATGAACTTCAAATTTTGTACCAAATAAATTACGGTCGTGATAATTATCACATGAGGGCCATAATTGTTTCTATGCCTTTTCCTTCAGATTACGGCCCTGATAATTATCACAGGTGGGCCATAATTTCTTAAATAAGTTCTGTTTTGCTTGAAAATTAATGGGCAGCTTCGTCTCGACGTTTGGAATCCATTCGTGCACTCAGATCTTCAAAAATATATCAAAAATTGGTAGTTTCCCCCTAAAATATGATAAAAAGCAAAATGAGGTGAAGATTCCGAACAAATAAAATGATTTAAGTCAAATTAAGTGAAAATATGATAAAAAATAGGAGATATTATGTGGTTAGTCTCTAATCTCCATAAAGTCTATACATTATTGGTGTCAATCTTGAATTCCACGCGTGCCATACAATTAGTTCATGTAATTGGCTGAGGATTCTTAGTAACATGCGTTTTATGGACTTGTCTGAGGCCTTGTTTGCTACAAACAAACTTATGTGATGACAAGGAACCATCTTTCCTACGCTCCACATTCCATTTCTTGATACTAAATCTCATTCTTTTTGCGTATTCATTGTAGAAGTTGTATGCTGCATTCTCACTATAAAAGGTCATTCCAATAGTTGGCAACGCACTTGAAATAGATTCAGTTTTCTCTTCATTTTTAGATTCCACAATTTCATGAATCTTACCATCTTCAATTCCATGTGTAACATTCGTTTCATCCTCAACTTCCTGTCATATCGATTATTGTCCATTGGTGTCAATTATTGTATATAGAGTTGATCATGACATCCCTAACATATATCATTTATTTCTTACCAATTTTACATTGTTTGGATCTACTTCAATTGGCATACTTTCTTCATCTGATGAGGTCAACGCGATTAGATGAGTGCATGTCACCTCGTTAATACCCTTGTCCATATCCTTAATATAAATTCTATTATAGTGACACTTAGGTTCATGTTAAAATTTAATTAATAAATAACTTTAATTTATAAAATGAATCAGTACAATGATATTTGCATACCAAGGGGCACCATTTGAATTGTTTCTATGCAAGTTTAGGGTCAAGTTCGATGATATATAAGAAAGTTCAACAATAACAACATATGCAAAAATTCATAGAAATAATGAAAAAAAAAATTATAGGAATGAACAAGATTCTGATGCAGGAGCATTTTCGCATGATGTCTCCGCCCCACATCAGATTCACACCTAGGATTCTACCCTAATTCCATTTGGTTTCTATGCAAGTTTGGATTCAAGTTCGACAATAACATCATATGCAGAAATTCATAGAAATAATGAAAAAAAAAATTTAGCAATGAACTAGATTCACACTAAGGACTCCTACCCTAGTTCCATTCGAGTTCATGCATGATTGGGTCAAGTTCGACGATATATAAGTGGGTTCGACAATAACATAATATGCAGACATTCATGGAAATAATAAAGAATAAATTATACAAATGCACAACAATCACACCAAGGACTCCTACCTTAGTTCCATTCAGGTTCATGCATACTTGGGTCAAGTTTGACGATATATAAGAGGGTTCGACAATAACATAATATGCAGACATTCATGGAAATAATGAAAATAATAAAGAATAAATTGTACAAATGCACTACATTCACACCAAGGACTCCTTCCCTAGTTCCATTCGGGTTTATGCATGATTGGGTCAAGTTCGATGATATATAAGAGGGTTCAACAATAACATAATATGCAGACATTTATGGAAATAATAGAGAATATGAAAAAACACTACAATTTGCACCAGGGTAGCCTACACTATTTCCATTGGTAGTTTCAGTCAACTTCATATAATTATATATTGACATCTCTGGCTACATACACAATAGGTTGCGAGGTTATATTGAGATTGCATCCAAGTCCACAACATTAACAGAGCATAGCACAACAGCTAATACGGTAAAAGCAGAGGAAATATTCTTACCTTCAAAAGAAGTTAACAGATTGATGGAGACTAGGGTGGAGACGCTGGACAAGAACGCTACGCGACAAAGCTGCACGACAATCTTGGACAAGATTGCTGGACGAAGCTGGAGCGGGATGAGAGCGGGTGGGTTTAGGGTTTTCCTTTGGTTTGGCGAGAGCGGGATGAGAGTAGAAAATTAGAGAAAGCGGGATGAGAGTGAGGTGATGGAAAAAAAAGAGTAGAGAAATAAACTATAGTTGGGTTGGGTTGGGTTACAGGAGAGTTACGGAGACGGAGTGCAACAGGACACAGAGCATGACGGGAGACAGAGCAGAATGGAAGACATCGTGGAATGGCAGGCGATGGCGGTGTCATAATTTTCAATTTTGATGGAGCATGGAGTGATTTGGGATGCGCACATGGCAGATCTACTTTGCAATGCGTGCAACGATGGATACGTTGCCGTGCCTGGACATTTTTCTATATATCTATATTGATGTGGCATGTGCACACGAATGCATGATTTAATATTTTTTTTTTTTTTTCATCTGTATTGCATGAATGATTTGATGCTTTTGCATATTATAGTGAAGATCCTTATTTTCTACATGATGCATGAATTGTATTAGGCAAATTCTACCCTATACGGTGCATGGTTACAATGCCCTTTTCTACTAATAGAGAGGATGTTCATAATGTTTACGTAATCTGCAATTCCACTTGCATCAGTCAGTGTGGATTACCTTGATATAACATAATTTCGAGTAGTATTCCATGTTTAAAAAATGAAGAGTCTCATTTGCCAAGTTAATGTTGATCAATTTAGCAAAGTTATATTGGCTCAATAAGCATACCTTAAAATGTTTAGTTTACTTTAGTTAAGTGATATAACATAGTTTAGTTTTTAGTAATAATTTGAAACACTAGTGAGTAATTCCAAGTGATATCAAACAATGATAAGCTCTTGAGTAATCTAACAACTCTGCCAATTTGTCTTCCATGTTTGGTGACCAACATTACAAACATGCTCACCAATCAAATCACTTTTTCCACCTGCTCTAACCATCTCCAGTGCCATTTAAAAGGAAAATCTACCCGGCCTACAAACTGCTTCAATCATCGATCAATCGAAACTAAGCAAAATCCATTTTGATTTTCCTTAGCACATCAAGAAGCTGAATGAATCGCAAGGACTACTTCACCGTCGCCGGCGACACAGCTATTGCCCTCGCATGCCTCGCGCTTCTCTCCCTCGCGGCAGTCCTCTACGCCACCTGCAAGAAGTGCACCGTCGATCCCGACATCGACTGCTACACCAGCACCACACTAATGCTCCCTGGCCACGCGCATCAGCTCAGCGAAATCGAGTCCGCCACCGACGGTTTCCATGGCTCTCGTATTTCGGCAAGGGCCGCCACGGCGTCGTCTACCGCGCCATCTCCGCTTCCGGGGACGCTTTCACCGTGAAGCGCGTACACCACCACCTGGTCCTCGGTAACCCCGGCGTGAGCTTGTCCTCTCGCATCAAGTTGCTCTGCTACGCCAACCACCCCAACGTCATCTCCATCCTCGGTTTCGCCGAGGCGCCGGGCGAGCGACTTATCCTCTCAGAGTTTGCTAGCGAGACGAAAAGCCTCGAGCACCATCTCTGCCACAGCTGCTTGAGCTGGGACCTGCGGCTACGGATCGCGGCCGGGGCTGCGCGTGGCATCCAACACCTGCACGAAGGGAGCGTGCCGGGGATCGTACACGGCTGCTTAAAGCCGAGCAACATTTTGGTGGACGAGAACTTCTGCGCTCGGATCTGCGACTACGGGCTCTGCTTCTTGGTAGGACCCGGGACGGACAGGAGGGAGATGGCGGGTTACATGGATTGGGAGTCGGGCGGCGGGGCGTGCAAAGAGAACGATGTTTATGGATTTGGGGTGGTTTTGTTCGAGTTGTTGAGCGGGAGGAGGTGCGAGGGCAGAAGGTTGGTGGAATGGGCGCTGGCGGTGGTCAGGGAGGGAAGAGTGCGGGAGGTGTTCGACGAGCGAGTGGCGCAACCGAGGGATGAGAGACCATTGATAAGGATGGCAAAAGTGGCGGCGGCGTGCGTCGGCAACGGGAGGAAGACGCGGCCAGGCATCGCACAGGTGGCGGCGATTTTGAGCAACTTGGAGGCGGGGATTAGCGCGTAATGTCGAAAAGCATTCATGGCGATGGCCAAAACAGTAATTAAAATATCTTTTATTTGTTTTTTGTGTAACACTGTATTTGATGTTTTCTATCTTGCAGAGTTTTTGATGTTGTCAATATGTGTAATTTGATTGATTTTAATCAATTTTTTCACTACAACTATTTTGATAATTTGATCGGATCTCAAGTCCATGTCCGATTTTTAATCAACAAGCTAGACAGATGAAACAATCAATTAGGATTATTTTTCAAACTTTGAGAAAAATATAATTATAAAAAATTGAAATAATTTAAATTAAGAAAAATTGAAATTGTTTAAATTCAAAAATTTTGAAAGTATTTAAATTCAGACAATTCAATATATATTACCTTCCAAGTAATTTCTTAAATTTTGAGTAATGTAAAATTCAAACATATTAATTTCATTTTAAGAGAAATTTCCAATAAAAATATATTTTAAAATAATTTAAATTATAATTCAAAGTATTAAAATTAATTAACAATATTTAAATTTGAACATGAAAAATTCAACTGATTAAAATTATTTAAATGCAAATTAGTCAAATTCAAGATAGGTGATTTAGGAAAAATAAGAACTAAGTAAAAAATAAATAAATTTCCTAATAATTTTATTAGACACAATTATTTTTATAATTTGGATTAATTAAATTTGATTAATCTTTGCCTTATAATGTTAAAATAAAATTCAATATATATGCCAAAATTTTATAATAAATCTATATAGAAACAATTCATAATAAGTAAATTAAAACTTTATAAAATAAAACTCTATTTCGACGAATAATTAGGTTTGCTACCTCACCGATGCTATGATGAAAAGCCTTTCTACCACTTTTCAACTTTATGTAACAAAAGAATAAAATTAGAGAAAATAAGATAAATGAGAAGAGAGGAGCCTAAACCTAGTCAATAACGAAGGAGAAGATCACAATCTACGGTAAGGTAGCATAGCATAGGGGGTGATGGCTCGTAGTACCTGACTAAGGGAGTAGAGGCTAACGATGAGATGCTATGTATTAAAGAGTGTTGTAGGTAGAGAATTTATGTTGGGTTAGAAGGGCTAATCCTAAGGACTAATAGGGTGTGATGACAAATCATAGGGAGAGAGGGCTTGGTGTGTATAAGAAATTAAGAAACACAATATGAATAGGTGTTAGGCCCATGGATCTTTGGGCCGGGCGACGTGGACCGGGCGATGGCCCAAATCCAAGCCCAAACCCAAAGCTATTTGAGCGACGCAAATTCAGCCGGTCAATGCCGAATTGCAAAGGGGATTTTGAGCCCAAAACGATGAACGCGACAGTGTCATCGCGAAGCTCGGACACGAGCTCGCCGGAGGAAGCGAAAGTAGTGTCGGGCGAGGAAGCAACAGAAATCTCGGCGACGGAAGCGGGCGTCATCGACAAAGCTGCAAGAGCAGCGCCAATTTCGGCGGATAGGAGACACGTGCGGCAGATGCCCTAACTCGAGGCGAGCGGCTTCTCTGCTCTATAAGAAGCCGATGGAAGGGCATCGAAGAGGGGGACCGAGCAAGCATCGACCACCAGTGAGAGAGATCTGGAGGGAAGTTCTGGGTGACATCCGGTGATCAGGGGACGCCGGTGAGAGCTGTGAGCCAGGAGCAATTCTGTGAGCGATTGTAACCGGTGATCGGGGGATCACCGGTGAGGGAGGGAAGCGGGAGTCGACGGCCAGCGGGCCGACGATGACGAAGGAGGCTTTGTACACGATTTTGGTGAATAAACGAAGTTTTCTTCCAATCCTCTCCATCCCCTATTCCTCGACAAATCCGGTGACGACTTCTGGCAACTGTTTTCGGTCGGCGACAGCACCGCTGAGGGCAAAGACGAGAGCGTCTTCTTCTGCTGGCACTCCATTATCTCCGGCAAGCAATAACCTCGAGCGTAGGCGGCGCGTTGAGGAAGATGACGAGAATCGAACGATTCAGGTGTTCGATTCGAGAAAGTCAATAGCTAGGTGGTCAACGGCGATAACGCGAAATTGAATTTGGCGGCTGACGTGAGTACGACGTCAGCAAAGTGAATTTTGATTTCACACGGTGGAGGGATTTGGCGGCTGACATGGGACAAACGTCAGCAAATTCGATTTTGGGTCGGTGCGACGAGATTTCAAAGTTGACCAGTCAAAATTAGGGTTTGACCAGAGGTCATTTTAAATTAGGGTTTCAATTTTTGATTTGGGGATAAATTTCAGGACGACTATTAGGGTTTCCGATTGTTTTTCGATTTGGGAGTGATTTTGCACTCGGGGATTAGGGTTTTCATGTCGGTCTAGTGTTCCACTGGAGAACCTTAGGCCGGGCGTGACAATAGGAGTGGCAACGGGTTGAGTACCCGTATTTTTATCCTAAACCCGAACCTGATCCGATTGTTGAACCCGATCCAAACCCGAGTTAGATATTTAAATGAGTACCTGTGGGTACCTGATTAAATAAAAAATAAATTATTTATTATTTTATTTTATAAAATATATTTTAAAAATTAAAATTAAAATAAATATATTTATATAATATCTATTTATTATTATTATTATTATTATATTTTTAATAGTAATAAATATTTATATAATAGTTATTTTATTATTATTTATATTCTAATAAAAAAATATATATTTATATTATTTTTTAAAATCGGATATTGAGTATTAGGTACCGATATTTCTAAATTTGAATCTATCCCGTTTAACTAATCGGGTATCCAAACTCATGATAAATGGGTTGGGTCGGGTCAGGTACCCAAACCGATGGGTGAAATTGTCACCCCTAAATGGACAATAGTGTATATGAACAAAGTATGTAGCTAAAAATCTGCAAAAACACACTTGATAACTTCATTTCTCTTATTAGCTATACCAATAGTGGGCTTTCAGTGTGAGGTTTTGGGCCTCCAAAATGTGGTTTGATTGTGTAACGTGCTGGACTCGTCTGGCATAAGATTGTGGGGCCTTGCCACATGTAAACTTTAGTTGGCGGGTCAACGAGAGATGAACAATTCTCTCATCACCAAGAAATTGAAAGCCTCATTTACGTGAAACAAATGAAAATAGAGATTAAGAGAATCCGTATGATCTTTCAAGTTACTCTAGCGTGACTTTCGATCTAAAAACCACGACAATCTCTCTCTCTCTCTATCTGAGCATGGTGAAACGTCGTCTCTTGCATAGGTTTTGCCGCGTTTTCACTCCACAATAGGTTTTGCTTTCTGTAGGTAGAAGAATTCGAGCAGGCAATGGGAGGTAAGAGGTGATCGCTCTTCTGCCCCCACACCGTCGCAAAAGGGTGAGGAGAATGTTATTCCTTCCCAACTCTCTAGGGAAGGAAGTGAGGGGTACAGCCTGTAGGAAAGAGCTGAGCGACAATTGCTCCCTTTAATTTCTTCTTTCCCTTTTCTTTTCCTTTATCTCCCTTTCTTTCCGCTTCTTCGCTTGTTTGGGTAATGTTCTCTTTGCCGGCTCCACAGAAGCGGGAACAGGAGAGGAAGATACTACTTTCTTCTGGAGAATTTTGAAGCAGTGAGAAGGGAGGCAAGATGGTGCAGGAATAACTGGCTCCTCGATGGCATTCGCTGCAAGGAGATTGACATGTCCCTTGTGTGGCCACAGCATCCAGACCCTGGTCAGTCCATACTTTGTAAAGTTCTGTGATCAGAGTTTGTTTCTGAATGCAATTTTTTTTATGCAATTAAAGAACATTAAAGAGTTGACGGGGTTGCCGGCGGGAGTAAAGTTCGACCCGACGGATCAGGAGCTTCTTGCGCACCTGGAAAGCAAAGCGAGGCCGGAGGAATCGCACAAGCTTCATCCCCTCGTTGATGATTTTATCCCCACATTGCAGGGGGAGAATGGAATCTGCTACACCCACCCTGAGAAGCTTCCTGGTATTAATACTTATTTTTACCTAATTAATTAGTTTATATTTGATTAGGAGATCTTTATTGAGTGTTTATTTGAATTGCATTAATTAAGGGTAGCTGACAAGAATAAACATGTTTGAAAGAGTCTTTTGATGAAAAAAATATATTATTTTTATTAATTTACCATTAGTAAAATCCTTATAGGCAAATAAGGCTATCTCCAATGAATGACAATATGAGTCCAGTAATAATAAATAAAATGGCAATGTTATATCAACAATACATAGTGGTTGGTATCAACTAAGAGTATCACATAATAGTCTACATCCTCAATAGGCAAAATATTGGTACTAGCCACATGTAACACTTTCACATATTTAATAGTCATTGTACATGCTCCCTTATATTTAACTAATATTATTATCACTAATTGCAAGATTCATGGTAGCACAAGGGATTTACTACTTTGATTATCATTATAAAAATAATGAGTTGATCTCAAATCAGATGGAGTTTACAATGATTAAAAATTATTAACTTATCATCACTATTATTACCATCACATTCTAGTACTATTTTTATATTTTTGTGTAAAAAGTACTAACTAATATATATATATATATATATATATATATATATATATATATATATATATATATATATATATATATATATATATATATATATATATATATATATATATATATATATAATTACTCAAATAATATTATTTTTATTAGTTTACTATCAGTAAAAAGATATCTACATAATCCTGCCTTTTTTTAAAAAAAATAAATTAATAAAAAAAATGTGGAACTGTCAAATTTATATGATGGCTTTGCATAACTAGATTGGCACTAACATATGACCAAACTCAATCTAGTTATATTGGACATGATTTTAAATATCATAAAAATGTTACTGTCTAGATTGAACCTTAGCATTTTTGTGTTTGATGAGTGAGATACGCTTATAGATTGTAGATTGGCTTATACACAAAATAAATTATGTTTGCGTTCAGGCTAACACTCCAACTAAGATATGTACCTAATTGCAGCTAGACTAGGTAAACTATCCAATGGCACACTTTCACTATAATTCGCTGGAGTCTTACTGTTACGCCCCGTTGACTGGAAGGGCTCACGGGCTGGGTTGAAAGCGGCGAGTGCGCCTGGCGAGGCCCACGAGCTCGGAAGGGGTGCGGAGGCGTGATGGAAGCCGACGGCTTCACCGTCCCAAGGCAGGATCCGGTGCGGATCCGGACGACGGGACATTGGCGTGCTGCAACTGGTGCAGTGGCATGGGCGGCGAGTCCCATCCGGTGGCAAGCTGTCGATGGCCGCAGCTGATGAAAAGGAGGTGACGAGGAGCTGCGAGCTCCTCCTCTCTGGGGACGAAGACTCGCTGAGAAGGTTTTGGAGCGGAAGCTCTCGTCGGCGGCGAGCAGGTGCTCCGTGGCGGACGGAGGTCTACCGCCTCTCCTCCTCCCCTCAGGCGGGAGCGAGTGACCGCGCCGATGGGTGATTCTGGCAGGCGGCGGGGTGGAACGCAGAGGGCAGAGTCGACAGGCGCGGAGAGCTCCGTGAGGCGCTCGAGCCCTAGCGAGCCTGGTGGCGGTTCCGGCATCCGGCGGGACGCCGATGAGGCTGAAGGGAGAAGGGCGCGGGTGGCCCTTCCCCTGCCGGTGACTCTGGTCCGGTATCATCAGTGACGACAGTCGTAGCGGCGCTTGGCGAAGCGTGAAGATGATGACCAAGAAAGAAATAAAAGGGGCTGAGTGGCGCAAATGTTGACTATGTTTGGACCGGGCTTAACACTTACTCTCTAATGATACAATAGTTTACGTTAAATCTTAAGTTATAGGGCACACCTAAGTATATCCTAAGACTAATAATTTATACTATATATTGTTGGCATATATACCGTATAGACCAATTGCATTGGTCTAATTTGTACATTATACTATGGCTCCTTTAGTAAAAAAAAGATATTATTATTATTATATTTTTGCTATATTGCATTAAGTATAGAATTACATAATAATGTTCCTAAGTTTATTTTTTTTTCATTCCTAAAGTATCCATAGTTAAGTACCTTAGTATATAGGAGATAGCTTATGTCACATCCCTAGAATCATCATATAAAACAAATAATTTCATTCCCAGGATTCAAAACTATATCACAATTCGAGACGCACAATTGTGAGTCACATCAGCACCATGTTTATAGACTTCTAGGGTTGTAACCACAACACAATACTAATCATATGCAAACACCAATCAAACTAGCATCAACAAAAATACTCAGAGAACAATATACTTCAATACAACTACTAACTTCGAAGGAGAGATCAAAGTTCAAACTTCATTTATACATTAAAAACAAAGTCACATTACGTTATCACTTTACAACATGTTTCTCTCTTTTCCTACACTCCCAAAAGAACATTTATAGGAGCATAACATCTCAGCTTATCAAAACTAAACAAAAGTCTATAAGCATGTATTCCTTTAGCCATCTTCTATTGCCCCAAGGAAAAGCAACCAAAAGCTAACCTGCATAATATATCAAATCAAAAGAGTGAGATATGAAAACTCAGCAAGATCTACCATGCCCATAGCACAAAATATAATTTTGTTACTACTTTGGAACATTGATTTTATGGTAAGCAGTATAAGTACATGCAACCAAAGTGATACCTCAAATATGGCAATCAAAAGCATGAAGAACAAGAGCGAATGAATAGCCTAGAAAGATCTACTCAATGATCAGAACAAATGATAATATCATGAACTCATGGTATCAAAACCTCATATAAAGAGTAGCGGGAACAAAACAAAACAAACTCCTCCACGTCTGAAAGCAAGACTAACCCACATCTAGGAAAGCCCACAAAGTAAAAGCCGGCAAAGGGCTCGCCATGGCCCAACCAATGTGAATAGAGGGATTCTAGAGGTGGCTCCCCTGGATTCAAGAGGTGGCCCCCATTATTTCTAATGTGGCACTTTGCTCCATGTAGCACTTAGTTCCATATCCATCACCAAATATGGAGGGATTTTAGAGGTGGCCCTCATTATTGCTAATATGGAACTTTACTCCATGTAGCACTTAGTTCCACATCCACATCCATAGCCATAATTCCCATGAATGGGATCAAATCATTTTTCCACTATAAGATGTTGGGCTAAAGAACAATGGTATGATAATAAAGTCAAAGTAACACAATGACATTGTTGCCTTCATATACTTATTCTTATAACATGATCATGGATACAAAGTATCAAAGGTACATATTGATAGGAACATGGAGTGTCGCACAAGGTTACCTACAAAGTCTACCATAAGAGTTATAAGGTTAAGAGTAGAACATGTCAATGTGGATCAGCCCGACTCATTCAAATGAAGAATACATACATACTGTATATACGTATTCCAGTCTCCTTGCTAATAGAACTTGTTTGAAGCCATTTGACCAACTATACAAAAAGATATAAGGTTTAGAGTAACAAGGGGTCAAACTGCCCTATTTCCAGAAATTTCAGGGCGTTAAACTAAAAAATATAGTCAGTTTATGGTTCTAATCCATATCAAAGATATTCCATATATGATCCGTTGGAAAGTTTTTTGAATCTACTTTCGTATAAAATAAGAATTACTCAAAACTGAGTTGTAAATCAGAAGTTATAAGTAAAATGATACAAGTAGGTCAATCTGGTATTATAGCAATTATATTCTGCATGTTGCTACATACTTGATAAGTACATGAAACATTAGATGCATTAGAAAGATTTTCAAGTCTTCTTTTGAACATGTCAAGTTTCAGTTATACTTCATCTGTGTATACAAAGTTATATCACAAAAACCCTAACAAGGTCAGATTTACATAATCACATCACCTTAAACAATGCTTTTACCATTCTCTACATTATTTTGATACAACAAAACTTCAAACTTCCTTATGATTTCAATGAATTAGAGGTCCACAAATTAGAATCAGCATTTGTACAAAATTATACTCATTTTGAAAACATAAATATAGGGCAAAAAGTAGAAACTTGCCTTAGTTCAATTTTTATGTCTTTTCTCCTCTTCTTTCCACTTGAACCACTTGAACACCTCCACTCTTTTCTTCCTCAAGCCAAACGCAACATGTTGGTGAAAACCATCATTTTTCTCTAATTTTCCTAATTTTTCCCAATAAAAATCTTCTAGCATGAGGTGTCACCTCCTAAATTGTCTTTATCATGAGGTGGTAAGAAGGCAAGCATGAGGTGTCATCACCTTGTTAATTCTATCTTCAAGCAAGCATGAGGTGGTTTCACTCGTTTCCCTTCATTTTATTTCTTTTATTTTCTCTATTTCATCAACTAGTAACAAATTCCCTATTAACTTATCATATATGCTCAATATGGTCAAATTACCTTTTTTGCCCCTTTCTTTTACCATTATCCCCCATGAGTCCTAGTGTGAATCTTTAAGTATAGGCGCAATACCACTATAAGAGGAAGCTTGAATATCACACTTAGATAAGAAGTTAATTTCAAGTTCCTATACACACAAAACAACTCTCTTTACTTAGTAGGTTTGCATTTTATGCATCATGGCACCAATTATTTGACATTACCAATCAAATTTCATTCTATCACAAAATGATGATCTTCATAGTGAAATGAAAGCATGGGTATCACACTCTCCCCACCTTAAAAGAAATTTAGTCCTCTAAATTGCATACCTTAATCATTGAACATGTGTGGATATTCCTTCCTCATTTCTTCTTCCAATTCCCATGTAGCCTCTTCAATATCATATTCCTCATATCACGATCATTTGGAATGCATAATCTATTTTAAAATTTCAAAATCCCATCTTGGTTGATTTGGAAATTAGGCATTTGACCTTCCCTAATTTTCTCCTTTATGGATGCGAACATTGGATCTTCTAATTGCTTCTCAAGTATTTGTTGATGAAAATCAGACTGGACTTTGAGAGAAGCATGCATCATCTTGGGTTATTGAATCTTTACATCAATGATAAGATTGCAAAATTCTTCAAGCAAGTTCCATTGTTTTACCATCAAATTTGCTAACATGTTATCTGATTTTTGACTAAGGGCATCGGCTACAACATTAGCTTTACCTGCTTGATAATGAATAGTACAATCATAATCCTTTAGCAATTCTATCCACCTCCTTTGTCTCATGTTCAATTCTTTCTGAGTAAATATGTATTTTAAACTTTTGTGATCAGTATATATTTTAAATGTTTGCCCAAACAAGTAGTGTCTCCTTATCTTTAATGCAAAAATGATTGCTGCCAATTCCAAATCATGGGTTGGGTACTTCTGTTCATAAGTCTTCAATTGCCTTGAAGCATATGCAATTACTTTCCCCTTTTGCATTAACACACAACTAAGACCTCTATGAGAAGCATCAGTATAAATTGTAAATCCTTCATTACCAGATGGAATTGTGAGGATTGGAGCACTAGTTAATCGTTTCTTCAATTCTTTGAAACTCTCTTCACACTCCTCATTCCATTTAAATGTAGTAGTCTTTCTAGTTAATCTTGTAAGAGGACTTGAAATTTTTAAAAACCCTTCAATGAATCTTCTATAATAACCTGCCAAACCCAAGAAACTTATAATCTCTACCACATTTGTTGGTTGCCTCCAATTGATAATAGCTTTCACCTTTTTAGGATCCATAGAAATGCCATCTTTTGAAATAACATGACCTAAGAAATCAATTTGATTGAGCCAAAATTCACATTTGCTAAACTTAGCATATAGCTTTTTTTTTTCTCTTAGTATTCCAAGCACCTTCCTCAAATGGTCTTCATGTTCATGACTACTTTTTGAATAAACAAGAATATCATCAATAAATACAATGACACGTATATCTAGTAATGGTTGGAAAATCCTGTTCATTAAGCCCATGAACACAGCTGGAGCATTAGTCAAACCAAAAGACATAACCAAAAATTCATAATAACTATATCCAGTTCTAAATACAATTTTTGAAATATCATCCTTCTTATTCTTCAGTTGATAGTAGCCAGATCTCAAATCAATTTTAGAAAATACTTGTGCCCCTTGTAATTGATCAAATAAATCATCTATTCTAGGAAGTGGATACTTGTTCTTAATTGTTATCTGATTCAACTGTCTATAATCAATACAGAGTCTCAATGTTCCATTTTTCTTTTTCACAAATAGCACTAGTGCACCCCATGGTGAGACACTAGGGCGAATGAAACCTTTATCCAATAATTCCTATAATTGGTTCTTCAATTCTCTCAATTCTAATGGTGCTATTCTATAAGGTGCAATAAGGTCAATACCAAACACTACCTCTCTATCTAGTGGCAAACCAGGTAACTCATCAAGAAAAACATCAAGGAACTCTTGAACAACTGCTATGTCATTCATACTCGTTTCTATGGTTTGACAATCTTTGGAGTTTATTTTGGATGACTTAGGGGTACACTATGCTGAGCTCTTCTCAATCTTCGAAGGAGTCTCAAAGACAAATGAGTGGTGTTTTGAAAGCATTGGATACTATGATAAGTTTAATGCAACAACAAATGCCTAGGGGAGAAAAGTCTATTGATGTTGGTACAAGTAGTCAAAGCAATTTAGAGAATATGGGAATTGAGAAGTTTAAGAAAATGAATCCTTCTTCTTTTATTGGTTAACCAAGTCCAATGATAGCTGAAAAGTGGCTAATGCAAATAGAGAAGATATTTGATGTGCTAAATTGTTTATACATACAAAAAGTTTCTTTTGCCTCTTTTATGATGGAAGGAGAAGTTGAATACTGGTGGAAAATGATAAAGAGAATGGCAGAGGCCAAGTAAGAAGAGATTACATGGGAAATATTTTTATGTCAATTTCATGAGAAATATTTCCCATAATGTGTGAAGAACCAAAAGGAAATTGAATTTATACTGTTGATACAAGGAAATCTTTCAGTTGCTCAATATGACACAAAATTTACTGAACTCTCTAGATTTGTTCCACATATGGATGCTGATGAAGCCAAGAGGGCAAAGAAGTTTGAAAGAGGCTTAAGGCCAAGTATTCATGGTAAAATTTCAATTTTAAAACTAAGAACATATGTTGAAATAGTTGATCGGGTAGCTATAGTAGAGAAAGATATGGAAGAGATCCAAGAATTGAGAACCAAAAGAGAAAACTTTAGGCCTAATGCTCAAAAACAAAAGAGAGAATTTAGAGGTGAGACTACCAACCCAAGAGCAAAGTTGCCAAGGTTCGAAATGAATAGACAACCAACGAGATATGTTTCCTGTGCAACTTGTGGAGGAAAGCATGATACTAAGTAATGTTATAGAACAACAAGAGCTTATTTTGCTTGTAGGAATTTTGGACATCAAGTGAAGGATTGCCCTGATAATAGAAGGAAAGCACCAATGTCTCCAAAGCCTGTAACTCATGCCAAAGTTTATGCTATCTCAAAACCAGATGCTAAAGCCTCCAAATTAGTTGTTGAAGGTATTATTTAAGTTTCTAAAAGAACTGCACAAGTGTTATTTGATCCTGGTTCCAATCTTTCGTATGTATCATGATATTTTGCACATTATTTGGATATACAACCTGAACCATTACAGTCTATCTTACATGTGTCTACACCAGCTGGAGAAGCATTGATTGCTCACCTTGTTTATCCTTATTGTTTGGTCTCAATTGAGGAACATGAACTTCCTGCAAATCTAAATTTAATCATCAAAGACATCATAAATCAAGATCTAAACATCAAATTCCTCAAATCATGCTATGATACCACCTATTGTCACACCCCTAGAATCATCATATAAAACAAATAATTCCATTCCTAGGATTCAAAAACATATCACAATTTGAGACGCACAATTGTGAGTCACATCAGCACCATGTTTATAGACTTCTAGGGTTGCAACAACAACACAATACTAATCATATGCAAACACCAATCAAACTAGCATCAACAAAAATACTCATAGAGAACAATATACTTCAATACAACTACTAACTTCGAAGGAGAGATCAAAGATCAAACTCCATTTATACATTAAAAACAAAGTCACATTACGTTATCACTTTACAACATGCTTCTTTCTTTTCCTACACTCCCAAAAGAACATATATAAGAGCATAACATCTCAGCTCATCAAAACTAAACAAAAGTCTACAAGCATGTATTCCTTTAGCCATCTTCTATTGCCCCAAGGAAGAGCAACCAAAAGCTAACCTGCATAATATATCAAATCAAAAGAGTGAGCTATGAAAACTCAGCAAGATCTACCATGCCCATGGCATAAAATATAATTTTGTTACTACTTTGGAACATAGATTTTATGGTAAGCAGTATAAGTACATACAACCAAAGTGATATCTCAAATATGACAATCAAAAGTATGAAGAACAAGAGCATATGAATAGCCTAGAAAGATCTACTTAGTGATCAGAACAAATGATAATATCATGAACTCATGGTATCAAAACCTCATATAAAGAATAGTAGGAACAAAACAAAACAAAGTCCTCCATATCTGGAAGCAAGACTAACCCATGTATGGGAAAGCCCACAAAGCAAAAGCGGGCAAAGGGCTCGCTATGGCCCAACCAAATATAAATGAAGGGATTCTAGAGGTGGCTCCTATGGATTCAAGAGGTGGCTCCCATTATTTCTAATGTGGTACTTTGCTCCATGTAACACTTAGTTCCACATCCATCACCAAATATGGAGGGATTCTAGAGGTGGCTCCCATGGATTCAAGAGGTAGCCCTCATTATTGCTAATGTGACACTTTGCTCCATGTAACACTTAGTTCCACATCCATAGTCATAATTCCCATGAATGGGATCAAATCATTTTCCCACTACAAGATGTAAGGGCCAAAGAACAATAGTATCATAACAAAGTCAAAGTAACACAATGGCATTGTTGCCTTCATACACTTGCCCTTACAACATGATCATGGATACAAAGTATCAAAGGTGCATATCTATAGAAACATGGAGTGTAGCACAAGGTTACCTACAAAGTCTACCATAAGAGTTTTAAGGTTAAGAGTAGAACATGTCAAAGTGGATCAGCTTGACTCATTCAAATGAAGCATACATACATACTGCATTTAATCATACAAAATAGGAGTCATTGAAACCGTATTCTAGTCTCCTTGCTAATAGAACTTGTTTGAAGCCATTTGACTAAGTATACAAAAAGATATAAGGTTTAGAGTAACAAGGGGTCAAACTGCCCTGTTTCTAGAAATTTTAGGGCATTGAACTAGAAAATATAGTCAGTTTAAAGTTCTAATGCATATCAAATATATTCCATATATGATCCGTTGGAAAGCTTTTTGAATCTACTTGCGTATAAAATAAGAATTTCTCAAAACCGAGTTGCAAATCGGAAGTTATAAGTAAAATGACACAAGTAGGTTAGTCTGGTATTACAACAATTATATTCTGCATGTTGCTACATGCTTGATACCCTAAATCTCATTAAGTACATTAAACATTAGATGCGTTGGAAAGATTTTCAAGTCTTCTTTTGAACATATCAAGTTTCAGTTATACTTCATTTGTGTATACAAAGTTATATCATAAAAACCATAATAAGGTCAGATTTACATAATTACATCACCTTAAACCATGCTTTTACCATTCTCTACATTTCTTTGATAAAACAAAACTTCAAACTTCCTTTTGATTTCAATAAATTAGAGGTCCACAAATCAGAATCAGCATTTGTACAAAATTATACTCATTTTGAAAACATAAATATAGGGCAAAAAGTAGAAACTTGCCTTAGTTCAATTTTTATGCTTTTTCTCCTCTTCTTTCCACTTAAACCACTTGAACACATCCACTCTTTTCTTCCTCAAGCCAAACGCAACATGTTGGTGAAAACCATCATTTTTCTCTAATTTTCCTAATTTTTTCCCAATAGAAATCCTCTAACATGAGGTGTCACCTCCTAAATTGTCTTTATCATGAGGTGGCAAGAAAGCAAGCATGAGGTGTCATCACCTTGTTAATTCTATCTTCAAGCAAGCATGAGGTGGTTTCACTCCTTTCCCTTCATTTTATTTCTTTTATTTTCTCTACTTCATCAACTAGTAACAAATTCCCTATTAGCTTATCATATACGCCCAATATAGTCAAATTACCTTTTTTTGCCCCTTTCTTTTACCAATATTCCCTATGAGTCCTAGTGTGAATATTTAAGTATAGGTGCAATACCACTATAAGAGGAAGCTTGAATATCACACTTAGATACAAAGTTAACTTCAAGTTCCTATACACACAAAACAACTCTCTTTACTTAGTAGGTTTGCATTTTATGCATCATGGCACCAATTATTTGACATTACCAATCTAACTTCATTCTATCACAAAATGATGATCTTCATAGTGAAATGAAAGCATGGGTATCACAGCTTAGGTACATGTGAGACTAGTATATCGACTAGTTGGATGCTAAGCATTAATGTAGGCTTATAGGTCCATCAAATACAATATATTGGATCGACCTAACATGATTATTGGCTTAGGTGTCCCTAAGTCAATATCATTAAGTAAAGGCTTTTTATTGGTACTTCGACTTGAGGTTATCAATACTTCATATAGTAAATGATGTACTTTGATATAACATACCATCTTACTATAACACAGAGATTATAATAGTTATCATTGGGTACGTCATACGCTATATGAAAAGCATGATTAGTCCCTTCCTTCATAAAGTATGATATTCATAGGGCTCCACTTCTTTGTTCATGATTGGAAGTATATAACCATAATCAAGTGAATAACCTGTTTATGCCATGACTACAAGATTGGGTCAAACAAGTGTAACACACTTGTGCAATCAAAATATCAATTGACAAATAGACTATAGTGCATGGGTTGCCTTATCACATGATGGAAAGTTGTTGACAAACAACTTATTTCCTATAGCTTAGTTAGTAGCAATGTGTTACTAGACACCCCTCACTACTCATGATGATCTTGGTAGATTGTCATTGCTAGCATATGGAACCTACGGGGTCACATATATATAGTGATGCAGTTTGATCATATAGCCTTAAATTGAATTAGATAATAGTTCAAGTCCATATAGAGATGGATTCAGATCAGGCCTAAATCATGATTATATGAACTAACGGTTTACATGTAATGATCTAGCGCATAAACAAGGCTAGACACCTATTCATGATGGCTTAAATTGCATTATTGGGCTGCTTAAATTGCATCATTGGGCTTCAAGCCCAAATTAGACTAGTTGGAGAGAGGCCAGGTTCCGTCATGCATTTACAGATAATTGTCACCCTGCAAGTTTGACCTAGACCAATTATCTGCTACACGCACTTGGAGAATATTAAGTAGATAAATTGGAGATGTGGGAGGGACTTGACCCTTTAACCATTTCCCTGCTTTCTTTGGCACATGCAAGCAAAGCACTTGGAGACTTGGTTGGTCAAGAGAAGAAAAGGGGAGGAGCTGCCTTGTTAGTGGTGATATGTGGATGGCTTGTGCCTCACAATTTCTTAATATAAATAGGCAAGTAGGGCTCTAGGTTTCTTAGGCATTGTCTTGTTTGCACCTAGCCCTATAAGTCACCACCTCTCTAGAACTGTCCCCCTCTCCCTTCCTTAGTCGTCACTCTCCTTCTCCATCCTCTTCTTATTTCTTGTTCACTCATCCTTCAAGGAAAGATGAAAAACTCCTAAGAATTGGTGTTTTCTTGCGAGGCTAGCGCTGGGCATAGAAAAGGGCATTACCACTGTGTTGATACTTATAAAGGGCAAACACTTATATACCTTTAATCATTTGCTACTAATTCTTGATCAATCAAGAGAACAAGATAACACATCTTGACGCACTTGTTTGTTTGTTTTTTCACGTGGATCTTTCAAGTGGGAATGTTGTTTGAATTCTTTCTTCCACTGCACACTCATGCTAAAATTTTAAATTCACCTGACATTCCCTAACATATACCATGTTCATTCAAATAAGGAAGGCATTTTTATTATTATGTTGATTGCTACTCTTGCATTGATGAGTAGAATAACATAATAATATCCCTAGAAATTAACTTTATCTAATTTCATAGTTTAGTTCTAGTCAATATACCTTAGTAGATAAGGAATAGTTATGATACATATGAAACTAGTATGTGAGAATATTGAGTACTTGACATCAACATAGACATATGAGTACATCAAGTGATGTACTAGACCAACCCACTATGAATCTGTGGCTTGAGTATCACAAATCAAGTTCACATTTTATAGAGGTGCATTGGTTCTTAGAATTGAGATCATCAACACTACTATATGGTGAGTGGCATTTGATATAACCTAATGCCTCATCATAGCTAGGAGATCATAATATTTGTCGTTGGATAAAACATAAGTCGTATGAGTAATCAATAAATGATTTATGTTTTTGTTAATAAAACCTAATATCTAGGGGGCCCCCTCATGGGAGTATGATTGAGAGTGTATACCCATACCTAGGGAATTATATTCTTCTAATTGAGTTATGTCCATATAATTGAAATAGCAGGTGTAACACACGTATCCAATCTAGATATCAAAAGGCAGAGGGATTATATTACATATGAACTTTGTTATTGGTTAGGAGATGTCAACTAATGACATAGTTTCTATGACTTGGGTAGTAGCAATATATCACTAGATACCCCTAACTACTTGTGATGTTCTGTCTGGTTTTATCACTACTAATGTCATATGAAACTTATAGTGTTGCACAAGTAGACACTAGATATTAAAATTTGATCGAATAGCCTTGAATCAAATTATAAATTAATTTAAGTCCATTTGGGATATTGATGATTCTAATTTATAGCAAGCATTAGTATTAATTGAACAGAGAGTTCATATTGATTGATCTATAGCTAGAATGGGGCTTGACACTTATTCGAAGTCATTTAGATCAACTAATTAGGTTTTAAGCCAAACAAGGGCAAAGGCAAAGGCATACATGCACTTGGCACCTAGCCTACTGTACCACCATTGCTTGGGCAAACAACTATTACAAAGGTACAAACTTTAGATCACTACATTAAGCCTTATGCCCAATGAAGATATAGAAGCACTTAAGAGCTTAGCACCTGGTTAGGGGCCCTAATCTTCGGTGGCCACCCTTTTAGGCAATAGCACCTATATAGGCAGACTCCTTGGGTGGTAATGCGGATAGGAGGCACCAATTATATGTGCCATAATGCAAAGAGGCTTATATGGTAGAGGCACCTACTCTAGAAGGATTGTCTTTGCTTGAATGAAGTCAACTATGACACCAATTAATTGAGAGAGTAGATCCATTTTGCCATAAAGGGTAGGAAGATGCCACTACTTATTATAAATAAGTAGGCAGGGAGCGATGCCAAAATGGACAAATATTGCATGAATTAAACCCTTAGTATCTAGCCCTCTCTTTTTCTTCTTGGCCGCCACCCCTCTCCCTCTTGTTTCTTCCAATGATTAAGAGCTCAAAGCAAGAAGATATTCCCAAAGATTTAATCTCTTCTTTTTAAGACTAGCACTAAGCATGAAGTGAGATGATTTCAAGACAATTGCTATATGGATACTGGTAGAGGATAGACATTTGTACACTTACACCATCTTCGTTAGTTGACAACTTCAAACATGTAACAAGTGTAGCACTCTGAATTTGTCATTTGATTTATTATTTCTTCAGGATCCTCTAGCAGAGAAAAATTAGTTTTGGGTATTTTTTTGCTGCATATTTTCTATTGTTAAAAATTTATTTTACCCACAATTTTCTTATACCACGTGATGCAATTGCTTAGTAGACTAATTAGAGGATTAGGTTAGTTGATTATACCTGACATCCCCTTCTTATATTACACATAATTTACAATATACCACCACCAAATTAAAACTCAAAAAATCATAGATTTAATAGTTTTCCAATCACAAAGTTATGTAAAGGATACAATTAAATACAATAAATTCTATAAAAGTTCAACTAACTCAACATATAAATAGAGGCGGCCATAACTTGAAGAATATAATTCAATGATACAACAATACAATCATTCAATAATCCTCTCTTAGAAGTTGGAACTATTTTATATATTACACATTATCTACAATATAATCATGATCCTCTCTTAGAACTATTTTTCTTAAAAAGATAATATAAATTTTTTTTTGGTATAAAAATGATTATTTATAAGTTTTATATAATTTTGTTGAATATAATATATGTATATACAAAATAAGGAGTAGGAAGGGACGGTGTAGTCAGGCATTTCTTCCATCGACCGTCCAAGGCCTACACAACCGGCACTCGCAAGAGGAGAAAAATCCAGTACAGTACCGGCGATGATGATGAGCATGACGGCGAGATGCGATGGCATAAGACCGGCAAGACGAGGGCCGTGCTCGCCGGCGGAACTGCCAGAGGCTACAAGAAGATACTTGTTCTCTATACCAACTACGGCAAGCAGAGAAAGCCGCAGAAGACCAATTGGGTGATGCATCAATACCACCTGGGCTCCGACGAGGAAGAGAAGGAAGGCGAACTAGTTGTGTCCAAGGTTTTCTACCAAACGCAGCCCAGGAATTGCGGCGTGCCATCGCCGGAACACGCAGTTCATACAAAGAGCCAGCCGCTCAAGCATGGAAACAACAATATTGTACCTAATTACTTTAATTCCGTCCCCCATCTGCTGCCTGATTCCTTCTTCTCTTCCTTGAATTCTTCAACAGACCATAAGCATGTATCATTCGATATATAAACAAACGCTGTTCAGCTTAATTTTCTTTTTAATTAATTCCTTGTGAAATGTTTGTAACAGTTAATATGTTTGTAAACAAACTGTTAGAATAATTTTTTTTTTAAAAAAAGAAATTACTTTAAACATTTGTTTCTTTCTTTAACAATCGGTCAACATAAGCCAACCGATTATTATTTTGAAGTGCCGATTGCTTTCGGCAATTGATTGGCATTAAATTCAATCTAATTGATTTCATCTTTGGCCAATTGAATTCTGAATTTAATTCGTTGATATCAAGTGACTGAATTGATTTCGATTTGAGGCGATTTGATGTTGGGCAAACGTTAACGTTGTTTTTTGGCACAGAGCCTATTTTACTGTTTAAAATAGTATTACTTTAATCACTATTTTATAATTAGGTGATAGTATTGTTCATATAGCTTTTTTTTTATTAAACTTAATTATCTCTTATTAAGGTTTAAATAATAATAAATAAATAAATTTCTTTGAACATTAGAACCTGCGGCCTTCCAACATTGCCGCTTAGAACTTGGAATCACATTAACTTTTAAATCTGTTACTTATTAATTAACAAAAATTGTTTAAAAATAGTGGCGCAGAAATCTGCCGCTATCGGGTTATAAACCTGTTTGGTTTGGTGTTGTTAGATTACACAGATCTAAAACAAACTTAAAATAAAAATAAAAAATTGAATTGCTATAAATTTAACTTGTTAGAGTGCTATAATTTATTACTGTTTCACAAGTAAAATTGCATGTGTAATAATTTTTTATTTACTACTTACTGCTATATTACATACATATTAAACCTTTTGAACATAACACTTAATTATTTCAACCATGAGTAAAATATTTGACATTATGATGCTACACTCAGACTTTATGCTCATAATATGCTTTAATTTTTATATTATGGCTTAAAGTGCATAAAGTACAAAATTTTTATAACATACATAATTATGCTATGTAAATTAATTATTTTTAATAATATTTATAATAATTCTTATAATTGAGAAATTGTTTATGTAGATAAATAAATTTCTTAATCCCTTTAAAATAAAAATAGCTTTAGAAAATAATTTTAAACCTGAAAATTTTAATAGAATTGGTTTTGCTCGATGTAATTAGAAGCTTGATTAATTTTATTAAGACTAATTGTTATCTTAGAGAAAATTCTACTTTTCTCTCTCTCTCTTCTTTTTCATCTTCTAAATCACATGAGGAAATTGAATACCAATGTAGGTTTCATATTCTCTCTTATCTAAGTAATAACATATATGAAACTTTAAAATATAAAACTGTAAAAGAAATTTGGGATGCACTAGAAGATATCTACCTAAGAGATCTTGAAGGTGCAACGAGACTTACTGCATCTGATTCCAACTCCTCCATGATGGTAGATCATATTTCTGATTAAATTCATATTTTTCAAAACATGATTCATGAAATTCATGAAATTCATAGGAATGGAATCATTTTTAGTGAATCCTACCAAATTTCTTGTCTCTTATACAAACTTTCCCCTTCTTGGTCTAAGTTTGGATAAGATATTAGGAATCTTAAACTTCTCTTTCTTTTAGATATGTAATTCAATCCATAAGAATTGAATATCAATATAGAATAAGAGAATTAAATAAAGATGATCTTAAATCTAAAATCAATAAAACTAAAGTTACTAAACTAAATCCAAATAATTCCTTCAAACCTAAAAATAAATGGTTTATCTCTAGGAATAAAAATTGTAAACCTAGGAATAATGCTAATAATAACACCGATAATAAAAATAAAAATCTCAAACTAAATTTTAAAGAGCATAAAAAATTGAAGGATGGTTAGTTTTGCTTTGTGTGTGGATAGGACAATCATCTTGCCTCAAATTATGTTTTTCGCAAAACTAAGAAAGTTCAAGCCAAAAAGAAAGGTTTTAAACCTAAATCTCAAGTCAACATGATTGAGGGTGAACCTTCCACTAGTACCATCAGGTCAATTTCTTTTACTCTTTATGTCAACTTAGCCTATTCAGAATGGTGGCTTGACTCAGGAGCTAATGTTTATATATGCACTAACAAAAAAAAATACTTTTTTACTTTCTTTCAGGACACAAGTGGAGGAAGTATAAAATGGGCAATGGAACATCTCTGAATTTGGTAGGACATTAGAACGTCAACTTGAAGTTTACTTTTGGGAAGACGTACTTCTCAATAATGTTATACTAGTTCCATATGTAAGGAAGAACCTAATTAGTGGATCACTTTTTGTACAATTAGGTTACAAAATTGTATTAGAAGCAAATAAAATTGTAATTACCAAAAAGGATAATTTCATTTGTAAAAGGTTCATTTTAAAATGACTCTTCAAAATCAATGTAATTCCTTTTCAAATAAATAAAGATCTACTTTTTTTTTTCATCTTCTATTGTTCTAAATTCTCAATTGAATGATATTTGGCATGACAGACAGTCATGTTAATTTTAAATCAATTAATAAAATGATAAATTTAGAATTAATTACTAAAATGAATTCTAAATTAAATTTAAAATATAAAATTTATATTAAAGCTAAACAACTAAGAAAATCATTTAAATCAATTGAATATAGAAATACACAAATTCTAGAACTAATTCATAGTGATGTTTATGATTCAACATCTACTCCAACTAGAGGAGGAAACAATGCTTTGTAACTTTTATAGATAACTTTTCAAGATTTTGTTACACATATTTAATTAAAACTAAAGATAAAGTTTTAAGTATATTTAAAATCTTTAAAGTAAAAGTTGAAAATTAACAAGATAAGAAGATTAAAATAATTAAATCAGAGAAAGAAGGTGAATATGTTTTTGATGAATTTACTATGCTTTGTCAAGAACATGGTATAATTCACCAAGTTACTTCTCCTTATTCACCTTAATCAAATGGAATAGCTAAAAGAAAAAATATATAACTTTTCTAGACATGGTTAACTCCATGATGTTAAGTTCTAGAATACCTTAAAATCTTTGAGGAGAAACATTATTATCTTCATGCTTCATTCTTAATAGAATCCCTTTTAAAGATAAAGAGGTTACATCTTATGAACTTTGAAAGAGTTATAAGCCAAGACTTAATTTCCTCTAAATGTGGGGGTGCCTTGCAAAGGTTTATTTACCTGACCATAAAAAGAAAAAATTAGATCCTAAAACTATAAATGCTATCTTAGTTGGTTATTCCTTAGATAATAACACTTATAGATTTTTAGAAATTAATTCAGAAATATCTGAAATATCTAATAATACACTAATTGAATTAAAAGATGCTTCATTATTTGAAAATATATTCCCTTTTAAAAATAAAATTTCATCTAGTATTCAATCAAACTCAAATCAATCTTCAACTTCTCCAACACCGTTAGTAACCAATCCTAATCAACCTTCTGAACCTAAAAGGAGTCAAAGAGTTAGAATTAAAAAGAACTTTGGTGATAATTTCATAACATATTTAATTGAAAACGCACTAAGTCCTTATCAAGATGCTATTAATTCTCCTGATGCTTCTTTTTGGAAGGAGGTAATTCATAGTTAGATTGAATCAAACCTAAGTAATCATACTTATATTCTCACTAATTTACCTCATGGAAACAAACCTTTAGGAAGTAAATAAGTTTTTTAAAAGAAATTAAGAACTGATAGATTTGAAGAAAAGTACAAGACGCATATAGTAGTTCAAGGCTTTTGTCAAAAAGCCGGAATTAACTACTTTAATACTTACGCACCTATTTCAAGAATAACTACAATAATGGTTATACTTGCATTTGCTTCCACCCATAATCTATTTGTACATCAGATGGATGTGAACACTGTTTTTCTGCATGAAGATCTAGAAAAAGAAATTTATATGAACCAACCAGAAGAATTTATTTCACCTGATAATGAAAATAAAGTTTGCAAACTAGTAAGATCTTTATATAGAATTACACAAGCACCTAAACAATGGTATGAAAAATTTGATAAAATAATATTTTCATTTGGTTTTCAAATGAATGAATTAGATAATAGCTTATATATTAAAAAGATTGATGAGAATAAATATATCATCTTTTATGTATATGTAGATGATATTCTCATCTTAGCTCTTAACTTAGATTTAATAACTGAAATTAAATCTTTTCTCTTCAGATAACTTTGATATGAAAAATTTAGGAGAATCCCATGTCATTCTAGGTATGAAAATAATAAAAATCATCAAATACATTAACTTTATCTCAATCTCATTACACAAATAAAATCATAAAAAAATTTAAATTTTCTAACGGCCAAAAATACGCAACCCTGAGATCAGACATATATTGTATTGTGTGTAGATTTATTCTAATCTGGGTCAAAAAAAATAGTTTAAGACTAGTTTACTATTTTTCTTTGAGAAAAAAATATTTTTACTAAGTAAAAATTATGTCTTTAAGTACACTTTACTGACTGCACAATATAAGTAATGAGCAGCAATTTAATTTTATTTAACTTTTTTTTATTAAATTTAATTATATTTTAATTATTTTTTTATTTTATGGAAGATTGTTAGAATAAAATAAAAAAAAATTATTTTAAACGTTTATTTCTTTCTTTAACAATCAGTCAACATTTTCAACCGATTATTATTTTGAAGCGCCCATTGCTTTCGGCAATTGAATGGCGTTATATTCAATCAGAATTTAATCCAATTGATTTCATCTTTGGCCAATTGAATTCTGAATTTAATTCGTTGATATCAATTGACTGAATTAAATTTGAGGTGTTTTGACGACGTTGTTTTTTGGCTCTTGGACAGAGCCAACAATGCTGCCAGTCTCAGCCGAGAGTAAAAAAGAAAAGCTTTTCTTTACTCTTCTACTTTTCTTTTATCTTCTTTTATTAGTTTTCTTAATTTTTATAATTTTTACTGCTTAAAAAAAAATTTAATCAATCTTCTCCGCAATCATGACTCGCATGAGAAATATCTCGATCATATCCTAGTATTCAGTTCAAAATTAATTTGCAAAATTATTGTCAAATTAAATTTCTACAAATTCCCCTACAACACAAACGCTCTTAAGAGGAAAAAAAATAATTCACAAAATTTACTACAAGTCAGCGAGACATTATCATGAATTGTGTTACTTATTTTGATCTAAAGGCTGCTCGTCAGTATGCAGATGATCGAATAATGCAGTTTGCTTTTCTTAATTTTTTTTTAAAAAAAAAGAGAATCCATGTAATAATTCTATTCAAAGTAGTGGCAAAGAACACGATATTATCGTGCATTGTGTTATCTATTTTGATTCAAAGGGAGTCTCACTACCAATTCTATTCAAAGTGGTGGCCTTTGAATACGTAAAAAAATAGTTAGTCATTAGGACCAAGCATTGATGATTACTTTAATGCATTAAAAACTTTTCTTTTTTCTTAAAGCCAACGACAAAAAGAAAAGATAGTTAAAGTGGGTTAGGGTTAGCACGTTACCAATGAGCTAACCCTACAAGCATCATTGCCTTTAATTTTTAATTTGGTCAACACTAATTTAACTTTTAATTCACCAAACATAAAACAGCACCAACAACGGTAAGAAATTTAACAAAATAAAATAATTGTAGAATGTCCAATATCAATCTAGGGAGGCAAATGTAACCTAATCATAAATGCTAAATATATATATATGGAGACATTGATACGTGCATAATATAATTAGAATCTAGGTGTTAATGCTCCTAATTCTAACTTAGTCATACTCATTTAGATCAAACTAATAATTAATTAATGATAGATGTTATGAGCAATATTTTTTGTTATTAAAAAATAATCACCACAACCAGCAGAATCTCTTTTGGAGTTCTCAACCTATATTAGAGTGCATTGCAACTAAGTAAGTCACAATGCAAAAGCTACCATGATGCTCGACAGAACCTCATCTTGAATGAAAGAGAGGTTCGGTGAAACCATAGCCCCTATAGTCGCACTCACTTCTCACACCAATATACTCATGTCAAGCGTAGATGACTCATCTAACACTTAAAAGCTCACAAGTATAACTCTCAGCCCATGCTCATTACAATACACAACAAGTATTAAGGCATTGGCGTAGCTTTGCACTCAATCACAAGAGACAACACTCGAACACTTTCAAGGATGCTGGCGTGCATGTCCAAGAGCAAGCGTTTTCCCTAATGAATTACTTGGACATCTCCGAGGGTGCTGGTGTAACTCAAGTGCACCTACAAATACAAACACAAAGCTATGCCTTACACATAGGTGAGCTCAACACACGTATACAAGCAACGCCCTAGACAAAGGCGTGCACGAGAGAATCATCCAGGTGAAAATACCACAGCAAAGCCTGGCCGGTAGTAAAGCCTGGCCATTACTACGCATAAGTGAAGTAAGGAATGATTTTAGGGTTTAATATTCAAGATCGTCTCTAGGTAAGTAGCTCAAAACATAACAAACCCTAAGCATGCGTTTCTAAAGAAAACAAGGAAGGAACCAAAATAGAAGAGAATAGGAAAGAAAATCACCTTGTGGCCCCTTTTAGGGGAAGGGGCCTTAACCCCTTTCTTTGTCCACGCTCCCGGATCTTGGCGTTGAGGCTAGAATAGGGTATTTAAATGTCCTACAATCTGATCAAATAGAACAAGGGGAGGACGAAATACAATGTCCCCAAACTCCCCTTAAACTACAACAAATGGTCCTTAAGTGTTCTTGATCATGCCTTCAAAGTCCTTCACCTTTTGGTTGGCGTTGGAGATGGAAGATGCCCTCTTGAAGCTTGAGGATGTCCACACGCGTGAGGCCTTCAAGAGAAGAGGAGAATGAAGGTGGAGAAGAGGTCTCGGTTGAGAAGAGAAGAGAAAATGAAGGAGAACTCTCGGATACACTAGAGGAAGAGAAGGGGAAGAGAAGGGTAGGCGTTTGGAATCCACCAAACCAAGTCACAAACAAGCATACGCTCACATGATAGTTTTTTCTTCAAATTCATAGACTAAGGTGCAAAGTGAGAATACAAGGACTTAAAACCCTCTCCTTCCCTTAACGTTCACATATGTGGAGTTACAAAATTGCCCTCATTCGAAATTCAAATCAATGGCTAGATGTGGGCTGATTTTAAATGGATGATGGGGATTGGTCTTCAATTGCTTGGCGCCTAAGTTGCTGGTGGTATCATGGCATGCATTGGCTACATGCATAGATGCGCATGCAAACTTCTTTGAATGGCTTTGGGGCTGGTTGGTGCATGCACATCCTATTGGTGTGTGAATAGTTGTCTTGATGATCATTGGTGGAGTGTGGAGGCTGAAATTGAATGCTAGGTTGGTGTTGGCGCCTAAGAGGTGGATTTGACTTGTGTTGGCGCCCATGACATGTCAACATGCTGAATTATCCCTTTGAGGTGGCGGCCAAGTGGCATAGAATGATTTGTTGCTTTGTTGGATTGAATCTTGACTTGATTTTTGAAGTGTTAGATGAAGGGCTGATCTTGAGTGGATTGTTGCCTTTGATTGATGGTGGATCTTGATTGGATCATTGGGGAGCTAGATGGAGAGCTGATCTTGAGTCTTGGGAAGGAGTTGGTGCCTTGTAGTGAGTTACATGTGCAATAAACCCTAGGCTAAGAACAACCTACTACATAATCTAGGAAAATAAAACATGCTTAAAGAAAATAAAATCCTAGGCTAATCCTATTCTAAAGCAAGAACATGAAAGTAAAGACAAGCATAATTAAACCCGAAGATGCTCTTGCATCAGCTTTCTCGGGGGCAAAAGAATTCTTCTCCGAAGAATTAAAAGTGAGAGCCCGCATTGTAGCTTCTGGTGGCCAACCCAAGGTGCAAAGATCATCTCGGTTAGGGAAACCTAGGTGATCTTTGTTACAGAGTTCCAGTTTTGGGGGCCACCCCAATGTATGGAGGTTGTCTTCAGCTTTCTTGAGGTCATCATTCCTGCCCATAAGAGAAAGAATTTTCAAAGCACTTGTGTCCTTATGTGAAGCAATAATATATGATTTGAAAATATGATATTTGAATATGATAGCTTTGAATGAGAGACATAGCAGGTATGAGCATGAAATTCTAGACGTTATGCATGATGTTTTTTCTAAAGCATGATTTGGAAGAATTAAACCAATATCATATTCATGAGCAATTTTGCTATGTAGTTTTTCATTTAAAGCAAATGATGATATCATGTTAAGCATATGCATAGTCATGGTATGATCAACACAGATTTCAAATTTGTAAGCATTATAGCAAAAGACCTTGTACATCATTGGGTCGTCCGGGGAAAATGTGTCCATTAAAGTATGGTCTAGGGTGGGTGGTTTAGGACAAAGTTCTATGTTGGATCCTCTTGGTATGATTGGAAGTGTTGTCAAGTCAAGAGTGGGGATATGTTGGGTTGATTCCAATGGTGATGGTTCTAAGATTTGTGGTTCTAGGGATAGGTCAGGGCTCGGTGCTAGTTGGGTCAAAAGGTGATTCAAATTCAGCTTGCACAACTTTCTCAAGATTTTCAATTGGGTCAGGTTTAGGAGATGGTTGAGATGTACCTAAGGATAAGGTTAGGTGCTGACGCAGGACGGAAATTTGAGTTGCTGGAGAAGAGAAGAGAAGAGGAAGAAGAAGAGAAGAAGAGAAGAGAAACCCTTAGCTTAGCAAGTTAAGGGGGAAGAGGAGAGCTACATAACCCTAATCCTAACCTCACAAGGAGGAAGACACACCACAAAGGTTCTAAAAATATTCGTTTAAACTTAACTTCAAATATGAGAATTACATCAGTTTTAAAGCCCATTCACCCTCAATCGTTAACTTAATCTCTCAACAAATAGAGGGCTGTCAATGCTTAGTTTCAAATGGAAGGTGGAGATGAATTAGACTCTTGGGCTCCTCTTTACTTGTGAACGAAGCCATTTGAGGTTTGCTGCAGGCGCATGGAGTTTGGCTGGAGATGAATCAGCTGGGAGCTGCAGGCGTATGCAAGGCAACCTTGGAACTAGTTGGCCAGCTGTGATCGGCTGACATCTGTTGCAGTATTCCCGGTGCGCATGATGTATTCCCTTTGCGCATGCTGAAAATTGGTTGGCATATTGATTGGCTTGGCTGCATGCGGTGGAGGTAATTAGCTGTGAAGCTTTGCATGCCAAATAGATTAGTTGACATGGCATTAGATGCGCAGGCAGGGAACTGGCGTGGACAAATTGCTTCAGATTGTTTGACCGTAGCTGAGGTGGTGAAATCGCAACCGAGTGGAGATTTGATGCTGTTCGATTTTGACCTTGTGGAAGCTGGTTGGGAATTTGATTGGAGTTGGCTGATTTTGACTTTGCAATTCTTTGAGATGCTGACTTTGATTTGAGATTGTTGTCTTGATGAACATGAAGGCGCTTATTGATGAAGATTTGCTGATTTGAGGATTGTTGACCTTGATGTTGACATGGCTCTTGTGATTTGACTTGGCTAATCCTAACAAAATAAGGAGAATTTAAACTGCATGTAAACCTAACTAATTGCAACCTAATACATTATCTAGGAATTTAAAATGCTTAGAAAATAAAGCTTAAGCTAATCCTAATTACAACAAAACAAATAAACACTAATTTAAAACATGATTAAGCCTCTAAAGATGCTCCTGCATCAATAAGAATCTAATACAACAAACCTAAGGAGAATGAGGTATACCTTTGAAGCGTGCCTTGCTCTAGAAGCCAGAGTCTCGTACTTCCTCCACTGCTTGGCATCGACGGAGAAGGCATTCTCGGACTTAGGCAAGGTGTGACCATACCCAACCTCTAAGTCGAAGCCAAGAGGAAGGTGCAGCCGCCAAACCACTGTTCTCTCTCTTCCTCCTTGCTAGTGAGTCCATGATCACTCTCATCGCCATTAGGAACAAAGGAAAAAGGAGAATGCCTCTATTGCTTCCTTGTCGCAAGCCCTTGATCCCCTCGTTCCAGGTCTCACCACTAAAATAGGGAAAGTCCAGCCAGCCAGCAATATGAGAGTCAGTTGCCCGATTTTGCTCCACCCTATAGCACCAAAGAAAAGTTTCTAGGCTACCATCCATGCACGTTCCTCAAAGCATGTGATTTGCTTTTGAGGTGCCCTCACCAAGGGTCAGATTGTGTCTCGATCCTAAGCTCGTCCAAGTTGACTTGGGGTCAATGCCTTAATTTTCCCTAGCCAGCATTTCAACCAATTAGAATGCCAACACCTCAGCGGAGAGCAATCGACATACATTTATCAATTTTGCCTGCTCAACTGCGCCAGGTTGGAACTATGTAAACCGGTCCCCATACATGCTCTGCATATGCGTGCATAACTCTAGTTCCTCGGGTTGAGCCCCTGCGTGTACACGCATGTGCTCGCACTGGACGCATCTTGCTCGACCCTTCCCTTGTAGCCTCATATTAACCTCAATGATGCTAACTAACACTGAACTGTCCACACACAGGTGACTTAGACCAGCATCACATGTCAAGCTCGATGTGCGTCAAGACTAAATTAAATGTTGGGAGCATTATAGTACATAAGCGCCAATAGATTTTTTTTATTATTTTTTATTTCGATAGAATGAGTATACAATTGAGTTAAATATATTTTGGAATTAAAAGATTATGTTCGTTTTGCATTAGAAGGAACATATACATGTCGGCGATATGATCAATAGAAACAAAGAAGGCAACGTAACGTGTTGTGTTAAAAGTCGAGCTGGTGTGGCACATCAAGGGACACTACTTGTCAATTGTCCTTCTCTTTGTCCTTGATGGCCGGCACTAAAACTTTTATCCTTGTCCTTGCTTCATCTTTGGACCCGAATGAATTAGTCAATTAAATAAATTTAACCGACTACCTACTTGCCAAATAAAAATTGGGCTTAGATCTCTAAATTTAACGAAAATTATGCAACTCCGTTATTTAATTAACATTATTTAAAGTAGTATTTTTAAAAACATAATTAACATTATTTTCTTACTATAAATGGTATTTATTTAATTAATGTATATATATATATATACATTGTGTTTGATGCGAAGGATAATGCAGATCTAGTTTTTTTACCTATTCTGTATAACGTCGACATCGCTCTTATAAGCAAAATGAATATCTCAAAGGAGCTCCGGGCATCCTTTTTCTAACTCCAAAGTTAGATTGTACATGTATGCTTTATAATTTTGTACAAAAGAATTACACGTCTGGTCTATATAGGGTTTATCAGATTTATTCTTGTATTCGACGAATTTTTAATTTTTTTATGTTTAATTTTTTTTTCTCCTTGGACTATTTCCACGCCTTAAAAAAACTCTTCTTATCGGGTTCTATGTATTTCTACTCATGAATCTAATCACTTAACTCAATTATAGATTACTCAATTTTATACTTTTTCAAGACTTAGGAAGCCAATGTCGTCGTCGGCATCATGCCTCAAGGCCTAGTGCTAGCAAGCCTCCAAGTCCTCCGAGCACGATCAAGCTCTAGGCTAATTTCTGCAGTCACTGTCTTCCCTCCCTTGCTATGTGACTCTCGGCCACCATGCCGGGATGACCTAGATGTAAAATTTTAAATAAATCATATTCTACAAAGGTACAACACACAAGCTGTTTAAGTTAAGTTGCAAGCAAGTGGATGCATGCATCTATATGCACACATGGGGGACTTGCCAAACATATCAATTGAGCATAATCCAATACTCACCATAAAAATAAAAATAGTATTTTACAGCATAGAAAAATAAAATTAATTTAGTTTTAATTGTTTTGAAGCCCCAAAAATACTATAAAATTTATTGACAAAGTTATATGAAAAATTTGGACCTTGGCAAACTAAGGCTGTGTTTAGCAGGGCGGATGGAAAAAATGAGGGGAAAGGGAAGGAGGAGGGGGGAGGGAAGGAAGAGGGAAAGGAGAGGATGCACATCACATGGGTGCACGTGGGGGGAGGTTGAGCACGTGTGCTGCACGCAAACTCGTGGGAAAGGTTGGAACAGCGCCGGCGAGTTCGCGAGTGGCGCTGGTGTGCTGCGACGGCGAGCGCGATCTCAAGAGCGGCGTCGGCGATGGCATGGTGCGGCGACGGCATGCTGCGACGACGACGAGCTCTTGTCTTGCTATATCCTTCTAGTATAGTAGTGTTGGTGCCCCATTCTATGTGCCCAACACCCAGGTGCCTCAATTACTATGAAATAGAGAGGTGAATGTGACTAGACATGTGCCTAGAACATGTTTACCCCATATTAACCCTTATTGGACCTAAATCCCAATGAGGCTTATCTAGTGCATTCCAATGCACTTAGCCACCTTTATAGCCTTTATTTGCACATGTGCTTAGAAGTCATGTATCCAAGCACTAATGCTTGCTTCAGATCTCTTAGAATGGGTGTCTAGCCCTATTCTCATTACAGATCAATTTATATAAATCATCTATTCGATCCTGCTTTGATCTAGTATCTCCAATGTCCCAAATTAATTCGAACTAATATATAATTTGATCTAAGGCTATCCAATAAAAATGTAACCTTCAAGTGTTTGTGCATGCAACCCTATAGGTCCCTAATGATGTTCTCTTGCTTTGATCTAGTATCTCCAATGTTTATGCATGCAACCCTATGCAATGTAATCCATTTGCTTACTAATAACCCTAGATTGGACAAGTGTACCACATTTGCTATTCTAATCATATGGGAGTGACTTGAGCAAGAGAACACCATCTCTTAAGTTTGGTCGTACACTCTCAATCATACACTCATGGGAGAGGCCCTTGGATTATCATACTTTCTTTAAAAAGAAGAGGCAAATCTTCTATTGATCATTTATACTTCACATTTGACTTATGATATACCCAATGATAGTCGTTATGATTTCTCAGTTATATAGAAGTGGTAGGCTATATTAAAATATATCATTCATTATATATGAGTGTTGGTGAACTCAAGTTTAATGATCATTACACCATCTGTCACTTGTGAACTTGACTTGTGACACCCAAGTCATAGCTTCACTATGGTTAGTCTAGTACATACATTACTTGATGTACCTATATATTTGCATTAATACCGAGCATCCAACCAACCAATATACCAGTCTCACATGCACCAAAGTTGTCCCTTATCCACTAAGGTACTTTAACTAGGGACTAAATTATAAAATTCAACAAAATCAATCTTTATGGGCAATATCATATTATACTGATGGGCTTGCCACAAGTGCACGATTGAAGTAGTAAAATTATCATCCCATAGAGACCAATGGCCAAATACCAACTAATCTTAAGATTATTAACTAGTTAAATACAAAATGGGATGGTTTAAAAGTCTAATTGAATTAAGTAGAATAAATGGATTAGCATAAGACAACAAAGTGTTGTAATCAAGTTACCGAAAGATAAAGACTTCGGGTCACCATACTATGTTATATGACATCAATAGCAAGATTGATCTTATTAAAGAACTTTACTGTGCTGAATGTGATTTATCTGAGTGTACGAATTGTCCCTTTTTAGTAGCACAACCTGGTGTCTACCCAAGTTAATACCCTATTTTCGTAGTCAATAACTCGAAATAGCCCTCATTGAGTTCCTGATAAATCATGTAATCTCTCAAATCAATGGAATCTACTTTCATAATCCAATCGATTTGTTCGAATATTATAGATCTGACATCGCAATTTAGTTCTTCTTACAATGTCAAACAACATACTAATCTTTGCTAGAAACAAACACATAAATAAGTACACCAATATTCAAATCAAGCATAAATAAAATACTTTAAAAGATAAAAAAAATCATGTTTTAAGTCATAAATAACACAAAGAGCTACGCTCTAGTCCTAAATAGAAGTTTATGCTAGTGCATACATTGTTCAAGTAATAAATCTCTCAAAATCCTAATTACAATAGACAAATAGATGATGAAATTGATAGGAAAAGACAAATCTAGGACTCTCTTATAAGGATCAGTACAGAAAATGAAGATCGGAGACCTCTAGATGAAGAACTCACCCTCATCACACTAGCAATTGCCCATGGCAAAATCTCCTTTGGAAAGTTGGCAAAATATCTCCCAAAATCTTCCAAAAAAATCCAAATAACTTCAAGACTTCCATAAGAGTTTCTCCCAAAATTTGGTTTGAAAACGAGCCAAATTAGGTAAGAAAATGGCATAAAATCACGCTGGCGGATGAAATTATTGTCATGATAGATTTCACAACTAGGCCATGATTTGTTATATGGTTTTCAATGAAGTACATCTGATAAAATCGTGGTCATGATAATTTTCACTGGTAGGTTGTGATCTTTTCTATACGGTTATGTTAAAGTGCACCGAGAGCATTATAGCCACGATAGAAACCATGGGTATGCCATTATTTCTACTGTACAAATTCCTTAAATCTCCAGATCGAGAACTTCATGGCCATGACGGCTATCATGACCCGACCATTATTTCTTTTGTGGTATTCTAATTATGGCTATGATAGATTTCATAAGCAAGCCATAATTTCCGCAAAGCTCTGATTTACATAAAATTTTATGGGTAGTTTCATCTTGACATTAGGAATCCATTCTTAGCTTCATATCTTCTAAATTCCACCTAAATCTAGTTTTTTTTCCCTACAATGTGGTAAAAGCTAGCAAAAGTGAAGACTCTGAATGATTAGAAGCATTTAAGTCAAAACAAGTAAGAAAATGATAAATAAGGGAGATATTTTGTAGTAAAAATATAATAAGGGCATTATAAGAATACAAGATATCATTATCCCACACATCAACATAGGTGTAGTGATCAACAAGATAATAATAATGCCTTTTATTATTTAAATGTATGAATGAACATAGTACAAATGGTCTTCAGGGCATACATCTTAACACTTCCTTTGTGGGAAACTTTAATAAGCTCCCTTACCTCTTTTGTTAATTGGATCATATGCACCCTGCCAGGCTTGGAGCATATATCATGTGCCTCTAGGCATAGTGGCCCCTGCCATATCCCATTGGCATCACTACCATGCAAGGCTAGGCACCTAGGCTTGATGCTTGAGCTTAGTGCCTAGGCCTGGCTGCTAGGCGCCTATTGTAGGTTCATTGGGCTTGTGGCCTAATGGGGTGATCTAGTGCAGTCTCTTGTTATAATCACCCATCCAAGTAGAATTGACATCCACAATGTAGGTGCCATGTGCCTAGGCACCTTTGCCTCTACCTCCATTAGGTCTAGAACACAATTAGGTTCTCTAAATCACTTAGAATAAGCACCTAGCCTCATTCTTACTGTAGATCAATTGATATAAAATGTTCGTTCAATTAACTTTGGTCCTGCCTTGACCTAGACTCTTTAATGTCCCAAATGGATATGAATTAATTCATAATTTGATCCATGGCTATCCAATCAAATTGTGATCTATAAGTATCCACGTGTGTAATCTTGTATGTCCCATATGATGTTGGTACTAATGAACTGAATAAATTATTAAAAGCAATGAGAGATACCTAGTAGCACATTGCTACAACCCAAGCCATAGGAAAATGTAATTAGTTGATAACTTCTAGCAAATAATAAAATATTCATAAATTTCCTTTGCCTACTAGTATTCTAGCTTAGATAAGTTTAATCCTTCTTTTGGAAGGAAGGGGCAAATTCTCTATTAATTGCTTATACTCCACATATGACTTATGATATTCCCAATGATAATTTTTAGGACTCCTCGATTATGTAAAAGTGGTAGATTATATCAAAATATATCACTCATCACATGTATGTGCCAATGGCCTCATATCTAATAACTAACGCACATTCTGTCACTTGTGAATTTGACGTGTCATCCCAAGTCATTGTTGAAAAACCCCAAGCTATTTTAAAATTCTAATACATAATGGAAGCGATAACATAAAATAGGTTTCTGCAGAAACAACAGAAGATCGTATTCTTGTGAGGGAGAAAACCAAATAAGTGTAATAGAATGGTACCATTAGAGCGTGCTGAGAGCAAGTCAATAAACATCTATAGAAGCATAAGGGAGCATCCTCTGCAAGTATCCCACACATGACTCCTCGAGATCCCTTTGACTCCACACCTAGCGCTAGCCCCGGGAGCAGAGATGCATGCTTGAGGGAGAATCACCAAGCTTTTGCCAACCTTAAGGAGATGCGCCAAGGTGATGAAGATATTGTTGGGAATCCTCAGGCCAAATTAAAATTTAAGTATAGCGGAAGCATGGGCCCGAAATAGAATTCCCAGAGTGCGCCAGGATCCCTTATGAGTGAGAAACTGAAGGATGTGAAGAGTAGTACCTTTCAAGCAATTTTAGGAGCAATGCCGATGACAAAGATGCTGGGTCCCCTTCAAGGGGGAGCGCAAGCAGATAAAACCCCTTTCAAGAGGGGGGCGAAACCCTATGGATGGCGCATCTTTGGTTTTAAGCGGAAGCAAGGGTTTCAAGAGATCGGCATGCATGATATATGATCAACTAAAACGAAATGATTGCAATCATGAAGCAAGAATCATACCATGGCCATTAGATTGGACTCGGCTTGGAAGCAAGAAAACGATAGGGTTCTCCTCCAAAGTGTGCCACACACAAGATGAAGTTGGCCTACTCCTTGTCGTCCTTTGTGCTAGCAAAGGGCTTCAAAGGTCCTTGATCGAATGAAGGAGAGTTTGGTGTCTTCTTGGCTTTCCGAAAATCCTTCTTGCTCTCGGCGATGAGATACACTCCCAAGCTCTCTACGCATGCTAGAAGCCTTGAAGGATCTCGACGTTTTTCTTGGTCTCAAGGCGTTTTGGCGTTGAGGCTTCCCAATAAGGTAAGTCTTCACTCCATACGTTCACACTTAGTGAACTACACAAAACGCCCATCACATTGAACCATGCGTTCACCAAAAGGAACCGGTTCAATTGACTTTGGTTCAATGACCAAATCAAACCAAGACCAAACCAAATCAGCCCAAGAATTGGTCCAGACCAAAATAAACCCTAAGGTTCAAAATCTGACCGTTCATCTTTTGATGCCCTTGATCTCATCGATCTAGCATCCACACTCTCGATCGAAGCTTACCGATCTCAAGCCCTAATCAATCAAACATGATCAGACTGGATCTCACTTACAATCAGAGTTTAAACTCCTTTAAACTGAATCAAAATAATCCAGTCCACACGATCTGACTCAAGTAAGCCATATCACCAAATTGTGCGACCCTAAGGGTTTCCTTTAAATGTCGGTAACGACAACTTACGTTATCACGATCAGTGAGGGGTATCTAGCAACACATCACTGTCTCCCGATATAAAGGAAAGAGTCTTCCAAGACTACTCCCAAATCACAGCACAAGTGTGAATCTTCTTCACAAGGCATACATGTTTCCTTTGCCACTGGATGTTCTTATTGGACAAGCACGTCAAGCCTGTAACTCCAATACGATGAGCATGATTAGATCAGATGATCACTGTCATCTGGGTATAGCCATACACTTTCTCAATCATCTCATATAGGGGGGCCCTAGAACATCACACTCCTTAAACAAGGAGACGGCAATCCTGTATCTATCACTAGTGTCCTAACCTGACTCTTGATCATCATCCAAGATAGTCTATAATCATTATATTTCAGATGATATTGAACTACCTCAAAACAATGACATTCATCATTTAGAAACACAAGTGATCTCAAGTCAAAGGACATGTGCCACTTGTAGCATACAAGGATTATTCACATTGTGACAAGCAACCGAATATCCTAGTAGGGTCTGTCTAGTACATCCAATGTACCCATGAGTCTACATCTTATTCCATGCTCGAAGCATCCTACAAGATTAGAACTCATATTAGTCTCAATCATATCAGGGCTGTCTCAAGTTCACCAAGATATCTCGACTAAGGACATTACTGCATGTCAGCCTAGCTGAACAGCTTTGAGACATTAATCAGAAGTACACTTATTACAGCAGACAAGGTAACAATCTGAATAACAACCATGCCTTTATAAACTTAAGAGTTTATTACATGATACTGTTACAATCCCAAGGCCTCAAACATTAGCCTTAAGGGCATACTCCAACAATCTCCCACTTGCACTTAATCTAATGGTTGAGAAACCTCAAACCCATATTATTACAGTGCTTCTCATGCTTCTGCTGCGCCAGAGGCTTGGTAAGCGGGTTTGCCAGATTGTCATCTGTATGAACCTTGCAGATTTTGATCTCGCCTCGATCAATGATCTCCCAGATCAAGTGAAACCGTCTCTGTATGTGCTTGGACTTCTGGTGCGACCGTGGTTCCTTTGCTTGTGCGATGGCTCCAGTGTTATCACAGAAGATAACCAAAGGATCTGCACTCGAAGGAACAACACCAAGTTCTCTCACGAACTTACGAATCCACACTGCCTCCTTGGATGCTTCCGAGGCTGCAACATACTCGGCTTCTGTTGTGGAATCAGCAACAGTTGACTGTTTGAAACTTTTCCACACCACTGCTCCACCATTCAAGCTAAAAACATAGCCTGATTGCGATCGAAAATCATCCTGGTCCGACTGGAACGAAGCGTCAGTATATCCTTCAATACTGAGTTCTTCCTGACCACCATATATCAAGAACATATCTTTGGTCCTCCGCAGATATTTTAAAATGTTCTTGACCGCAATCCAGTGCGCCATACCTGGATTACTTTGGAACCGACTAGTCACGCTTAACCCGTAAGCGACGTCTGGGCGAGTACACAACATCGCATACATAATGGACCCAATAGCCGAAGCATAAGGCGTATTGTCCATTTCATCTTTCTCAGTCTGTGTTTGTGGACACTGACTCTTCGAAAGATTCAGACCATGTCTGACTGGAAGATATCCTCTTTTAGAATTCTCTAAATAGAATCTCTCCAGGACTTTATCGATGTAAGTACTCTGGCACAGCCCGAGAAGCCTCTTAGATCTATCCCTGTAGATCTTCACACCTAACACATAGGCTGCTTCTCCTAGATCTTTCATCTGGAAACATTTTTCTAACCATGCTTTAACAGCATGCAGTTTAGGAATATCATTTCCAATGATTAAGATATCATCGACGTAGAGGACTAGGAAAGTAATCACGCTCCCACTAAACCTCTTATATACACACGGGTCATCTTCGTTCTTGATGAAACCAAACTCAGAGATTGATTCATCAAAACGAATATTCCAGCTTCTAGATGCTTGTTTCAGTCCATAAATGGACTTCTTTAACTTGCATATTTTATGACGATATGATGGATTAGTGAAACCCTCAGGTTGTGTCATATACACATCCTCGTCCAGATTTCCGTTAAGGAAAGCTGTCTTCACATCCATCTGCCAGATCTCATAATCGTAATATGCAGCTATCGCGAAAAGAATCCGAATAGACTTAAACATGGCTACAGGTGAGAAAGTTTCATCATAATCTATCCCGTAGATTTGTTTGAAACCTTTCGCAACTAGCCTGCCTTTATAGGTAACCACGTTACCATCCATGTCAATCTTCTTCTTGAAGATCCATTTACAGCCTATAGGGATTACTCCCGGAGGCGGATCAACCAAATCCCAGACTTGGTTATCTGACATGGAGTCCATCTCGGCTCGCATAGCATCAAGCCATCTAGCTGACTCCGGTCCACTGACCGCATCCGCATAAGTAAGGGGTTCATCATTATCAATGATGTAGACTCCGTCATAGCGCTCAGGCTGACGACGGATCCTTCCCGATCTTCGCGGTTCCCGTGATATTTGAGCCTCAGGTTGTTCAATAACCTGATCTACCGGCTCAGGCTCATCCAACTGTGCTTGACTACTTTGCCCTTCCTCTGGATTCTCATCCAGCTTTATTTCTCTCCCACTGGCCTCTTGCAGAAGAAACTCCTTCTCAAGAAATATGGCCGTCCGAGCAACAAATACTTTGTTCTCTTTTGGATCGTAGAAATAATAACCCTTAGTTTCCTTAGGGTAACCGACAAATATACATTTCTCAGATCTGCTCTCCAGTTTCCCAGAGGCGAGCTTTTTGACATAAGCCTCGCAACCCCAGATCCTGATAAAAGTCAAGCTTGGCTGTTTCCCATACCATAACTCATATGGCGTCTTAGAAACTGCCTTGGATGGCACTCGGTTTAGTACCTTTGCAGCTGTTTCCAGTGCAAAACCCCAAAAGGAGTAAGGTAGAGTAGCCTGACTCATCATAGAACGAACCATATCAAGTAACGTTCTATTTCTCCTCTCGGACACACCATTCCATTGCGGTGTTCCTGGCGGAGTGAGCTGTGAGATAATCCCACACTCCTTCAGATAGTCAGTAAATGCATGACTTAGGTATTCACCACCTCGATCAGAACGAAGTGCCTTGATATTTCGGCCTAACTGATTTTGTACTTCATTTTTGAACTCTTTGAACTTGTCAAAGGATTCACTTTTATGTCTCATTAAATAGACATACCCATACCTACTGAAATCATCAGTAAAGGTAATGAAGTACTGATAGCCACCTCTGGCATGTTTACTAAATGGCCCACACACATCACTGTGTATAAGGTCAAGTAAACCTGAAGCCCTTTGACCTTTATTAGGAAAAGGTGACTTCGTCATTTTACCCATTAAACAAGCTTTGCATGTATCAATCTCCTCATAGGAGAATGATCCCAGAGTCCATGATCATGCAACCGCTTAATGCGCTTCTCGTTAATATGGCCTAAACGACTATGCCATAGCAAGGTGCTGTCATCAGCATACTTGGCTTTCTTATTATCAATGTTTTGTATAGAACATTCCATGTCCAACATGAATAACCCATTGTTAATGGAACCAGTAGCATACACAATATTATCTAGAGAAAGTATACACTTTGAAATCTTGCATTCAAAGGAAAAACCCTTCCTGACAAGAGCAGGAATGGAGATAATATTCTTGGTAATACTGGGTACAAAATAACAATTGTTTAATTCTAATACAATGCCAGATGGTAAAGAAATGAAATAGTCTCCTACAGCAACAGCAGCAACCCGTGCCCCGTTTCCAACGCGTAGGTCTACCTCATGCTGTCCCACCTGCCTTCTTCTCTTGAGTTCCTGTACATTTGAACAAATGTGAACTCCACATGCAGTGTCCAACACCCATGATATAGAAGAAGATGAAACCATGACTTCCGTCACGTAAATACCTGAGCCAGAAGCGATGCTTCCCCTCTTATCTCCTTAGAGCGCTTTACAGTCCTTTTTCCAGTGACCCAGCTGGCCACAGTGGAAACACCTGTTGTCCTTGGACCGCTTCACCTTCTGTTTCAGAGCCTTACTGTAGTTCTTGACAGGGGCCTTGCCCTTCTTCCCCTTCTTCTTGTTCCTTGAAGGAACCATCAAGACAGAGGTTGAAGGCTTTCCCTTCAGAGTTTCCTCAGTAGTCAAGAGCATATTCAACAGCTCTGCCGGTGTACAATCGATTTTGTTCATATTAAAGTTAATGATGAACGCATCGAAAGAAGGCGGAAGAGACTGCAGAATTATGTCTACAGCAAGCTCCTGGTTAATGGTATGCCCCAGTTTCTCCAGAGCCTCCTTGTGCCCAATCATCTTGAGCACGTGAGCTCCCACTGGGCTCCCTTCAGCCAGTTTGCTCTAAAAGAAGAGCTTCGTCAGATTATAGCGTTCTGTCCTCGCCTGTGCAGCATACAGCATCTTGAGGTTCGCTATGATCTCTATAGCCGACATATCCTCATGCTGACGCTGCAGCGGTGGCGTCATAGACGCTAGCATCAGGCAAGCGACATCAATGCTATCATTGACGTGCTTTTCATAGGCATCACGAACCGCCCTTGCGGCGTTCGCAGCGGGTTGAGGCGGCACAGCCGTCTCGAGGACATACAGTTTCCTCTCTGCCTTAAGAACGATCTTAAGGTGTCCGAACCAGTCAGAGAAGTTCGGCCCAGCAAACTTCTCCCTTTCCAGTAGGGATCGCACATTGAAGCTCATGGTGTTCGTTGCTGCAGGAATCTACAACAATGCAAGAACAGCAAGGTCAGTATCAATGTTAAGAATCAATCAGGACTTAAGAATGATTCCTTTTTCTCACTATTTTAGCTGACTGTAAAATCCATAAAACAGTCCGAAAGAGTAATACTCTTTTAGTGAGATGGGATCCAGATTTCATACTTGGTCTCCGCGTCCCGCTCAGGCGAGATAAGATGCACAGAGATGACAAGCACTAATTTCTGGTAGGCTGTCCCAGCCAATCGCCAACCCGTGCGATTCCCCTTCATCTGGGCAATCCAGCAGACTGTGCCAACTGAGTTGGTACAACACAGTCTCTGATCCCACAGATGGCTGCCTCCATGTGCTACCATATGCGCCACATATGTAGCCTACATGGTCAAGCTGACCCGACCTACTCCCTGGACCACCACGTGCTATGCTGAGCAACGAGAAGCGATAAATCCCTTCTCTGTAACACGCAGGTGTAATCCCGCACCGTCTGAAGATAGATGGACGTGCCCACTGAGTGGGTACAACACGGCTCCAACGATAGTCAGAACGGTGAGGTTTTGCGTCAGAAGGCTTACGAGCTTGATCTTTTAGCGTTGGATTTTACCGGTCTTTTATCTTCTTGACTATCATGCAAGTCCTATGGTGATAGCAGAAGATAAACTCATGCATTTCTAATTATAAAAGCAATAAATAGAAAGCATGCTGATCTTATGTGGTAAAAGCCCATGAACCCTAAGTAAGACCTTAATTTTACTTAAGTCTTCACTTGAGCTCCTTTTGCATCTCATCTGGTCCTACCCAGGGCCCTAGCGCCAAGAGCACCTTAGGTGCGCCACCAGCTGAATGCCCCTCTTGGATGTGTGCCTTTGTGCTCTTGTCTAATCAAAATACATTTTGATCTACCTAGACAAGTTTGACTCGCAGGTCAAATATACAATAAATTAATTACAAATGTGATTCGCAGATCAAAAAATAATATTAACTTATAATTAACCAGGCACGCAGGCCCCAGCACAGCACACATTAGGGCAACCCACATAAGATTAAATAAACAAGCATATAGTATCAAATCAACATGTGATCCATTCATGAAATTAAATTTTGAAAACCCCATGGTATCAATTTTAATTTCTTTATGTGCCCTACAACCTTACAATGGTCCATTGATAGGGATCCACTCATCCAACTAGTCAGATCCAGTGCCCTTGCATGCACCAAGTCCTAACTGACTCGAGTTGACCTAATGGTCAACCATGCATGCGCCAAGGGCTGAACAACCCTCATAAGTTCTGGCAAGCGGGTGTGACCCCGGGCCTAACTCATGTGTGTTCGCTAGTTGTCTCAACCAGACCTCGCTACAGGCCTGAGATGCAATCGACCTATGGCCACCTCGTGCTTGCGCACAGGTGCCATCTGGTCGATCCATCTAGGCTGTCAGATGGTCATATCAGACTATTGGATCTAACCTAGAGGTGACTTCAACCCCATCAACCCATCTAAGGGTTTATAGTAGGGCCTTAGATCTAGATAGGCGCGCAAGTTCCTTTTGTTTTGTAAGAAAAACTACACAAGCGCCAACACATGCGCAACAAGAAAAACTTGCATGGAAACTTAAGCATGCGCCAAGGAGACATACATCAAGTTTCGGATATGCAAACTTAACATGTAACTCTCGCATGTCGGTTAGATCTAAGCATATCATTGCAAACAAGGATCACAAAAGCTTAAGCAATCATAACAACATGCATATTACCCGCTCTGATACCAATTGCTGGGTCCCCTTCAAGGGGGAGCGCAAGCAAATAAAACCCCTTTCAAGAGGGGGGCGAAACCCTATGGATGGCGCATCTTTGGTTTTAAGCGGAAGCAAGGGTTTCAAGAGATCGGCATGCATGATATATGATCAACTAAAACGAAATGATTGCAATCATGAAGCAAGAATCATACCATGGCCATTAGATTGGACTCGGCTTGGAAGCAAGAAAACGATAGGGTTCTCCTCCAAAGTGTGCCACACACAAGATGAAGTTGGCCTACTCCTTGTCGTCCTTTGTGCTAGCAAAGGGCTTCAAAGGTCCTTGATCGAATGAAGGAGAGTTTGGTGTCTTCTTGTCTTTCCGAAAATCCTTCTTGCTCTCGGCGATGAGATACACTCCCAAGCTCTCTACGCATGCTAGAAGCCTTGAAGGATCTCGACGTTTTTCTTGGTCTCAAGGCGTTTTGGCGTTGAGGCTTCCCAATAAGGTAAGTCTTCACTCCATACGTTCACACTTAGTGAACTACACAAAACGCCCATCACATTGAACCATGCGTTCACCAAAAGGAACCGGTTCAATTGACTTTGGTTCAATGACCAAATCAAACCAAGACCAAACCAAATCAGCCCAAGAATTGGTCCAGACCAAAATAAACCCTAAGGTTCAAAATCTGACCGTTCATCTTTTGATGCCCTTGATCTCATCGATCTAGCATCCACACTCTCGATCGAAGCTTACCGATCTCAAGCCCTAATCAATCAAACATGATCAGACTGGATCTCACTTACAATCAGAGTTTAAACTCCTTTAAACTGAATCAAAACAATCCAGTCCACACGATCTGACTCAAGTAAGCCATATCACCAAATTGTGCGACCCTAAGGGTTTCCTTTAAATGTCGGTAACGAAAACTTACGTTATCACGATCAGTGAGGGGTATCTAGCAACACATCACTGTCTCCCGATATAAAGGAAAGAGTCTTCCAAGACTACTCCCAAATCACAGCACAAGTGTGAATCTTCTTCACAAGGCATACATGTTTCCTTTGCCACTGGATGTTCTTATTGGACAAGCACGTCAAGCCTGTAACTCCAATACGATGAGCATGATTAGATCAGATGATCACTGTCATCTGGGTATGGCCATACACTTTCTCAATCATCTCATATAGGGGGGCCCTAGAACATCACACTCCTTAAACAAGGAGACGGCAATCCTGTATCTATCACTAGTGTCCTAACCTGACTCTTGATCATCATCCAAGATAGTCTATAATCATTATATTTCAGATGATATTGAACTACCTCAAAACAATGACATTCATCATTTAGAAACACAAGTGATCTCAAGTCAAAGGACATGTGCCACTTGTAGCATACAAGGATTATTCACATTGTGACAAGCAACCGAATATCCTAGTAGGGTCTGTCCAGTACATCCAATGTACCCATGAGTCTACATCTTATTCCATGCTCGAAGCATCCTACAAGATTAGAACTCATATTAGTCTCAATCATATCAGGGCTGTCTCAAGTTCACCAAGATATCTCAACTAAGGACATTACTGCATGTCAGCCTAGCTGAACAGCTTTGAGACATTAATCAGAAGTACACTTATTACAGCAGACAAGGTAACAATCTGAATAACAACCATGCCTTTATAAACTTAAGAGTTTATTACATGATACTGTTACAATCCCAAGGCCTCAAACATTAGCCTTAAGGGCATACTCCAACAAAAGACGCGCACGTGAACGTCCTCTACAATCGTACATGCACGGGCTCCTCGAGTTCTCTCAAACCTCCATGCTTGGTGCTAGCCTCAGGAGGTGATATCCACGCCTATGGAGTCTTCAAACTTGCATGCGCAAATCACCAAGAAGGTGCCAACACAAGCTGTCCACTTATGGCCACAAGGAGTGGGAAGCACTCCCACTTGCGCTAATTGATGAGGAGGAAGAAGAAGACAAGCGCCAAGGAGAGGGGAAGCCTCTTCTACTTGCGATTCTTCTTCAAGTACCTTGCTGCCCTCTTCTTGCAACTTGCGCCAACACCAAGGAGGAAGAAGGGTGGTGGCTAGAACAAGAGGTGGCGGCTAGGGTTTAGAGATACGGGCAGCTAGGGTTTCTTGAATGCATGTGTATGTGCTGATGCCCTCCTTATATAGACAATTGAGGCAGGTCCCATCACTTAAGTGATGAATATAAATATTCAATATATTCACTTAAGTTACGGGTGGCCCCCACAACTTAAGTTATGAATATATTTTATACGAATATTCACTTAAGTTGTGCATGACCCCCACGACTTAAGCTGTGAATAAAATGATATAAATATTCATCTTACCAGTAAAGTCGCAGATCTTGTTATGTTTATTTAAGTCTTAAAAGCCTTCAAATAACTCCGAAGCTAAAATATGACTTTTGACCCATCGATTAGACCTAGTCTATCAAGGTCACCTGAAGGTTAACCAAGGTCACCCGAAAGTTAACCAAGGTCACCCAAAGGTCAACTAGGGTCAAAACGTAACCAATCTCCATATGATCATCTCAGTCTCATCAGATGTATCCGCGATACATCAGACTCCCAAACAGATCCAAATCAACCAAATGACTCAATCTAGGCTATCCGATGAATATAAGAATTTGAGTGTCTAGGTATGCGACCCTATAGGTTCCTCAGACATTGGCAGTGATAATCTCAAATCATTACAAGCAATGAGTGGTACCTAGCAGTACATCATTGCTACCCAATTTATCAGAATGGAGTCATCATCGATATCCCCTAAAACTGTGATAAAGTACATGTATGTATTTGTCCTTTTGCTAGGTTGATGTCCAAATTGGACAAGTATGTCACACTTCTTAATCCAAATCAAATGGTCATGACTAAATTAGGTTCTCACCTAGGTATGACCATACACTTTTAGTCATGCAACCACATAGGGCGGCATGGACATCAAGCTTCCTCGCAAGGAAGAGGTAAATCCTCTGTTGGCTCATTGAATCTCTCCTATGGTTTATGATACACCCAATGATAACCATATCCATTCCAATGACCTGGGTAGCAGCGATGCAGTGCTAGGTTCCACTCACTGCTTGTGGTGATCTTTGATCAACACAGCCAGCATCAGAGGAACCTACAAGGTCACACACCTTGATACTTGAGTTCTCGTATTGATCGGGAAGCCTTATGATCGAGTTATTGGATAACTCGGATCTATTTGGGAGATTTCATCTGCGCCAATGGGCCTGATGAGATGGAAGAAACTTATTGGAGCCAACTTCCAATTTTGGCATATTAACCAATGTAACCATGGTTAGCCTCATTTGACCTTGGGTTAACTTGGATTGGATCCAATAACTTGGTTAACATGCATAATGGACCTTGGGCTAGGCCCATTGATAAGTTGGGCTTGCTAATAAGTTATCATGAAGAAGAAAAGGGCTAAAAGGGTATAATGGGGATAAATCTCCTCCCATTGGCGCCTAAGGGCATAATGGGGAGGAGTAGGCAACTTTGCTTCATGAAGCCAAATCCCAACCCTAACCCTGGCCGCCCCCCTTGCATAACCGACCTATGGCTCTATAAAAGTGGTCATAGGCACCTCTCTCTCATGACACAATCCTTGGAGGCGTGAGCAATAGAGAGGGGCTAAAGTTGGGGGCTCTTGGCGCAAGTTCTCTTCCTCTCTTCCATAGCCGCAACCAATTCTTCTTCTCCTCCTCTTGGCGAAAGAAGGAATTGTTCTTGGCGGCTTCTCCTCATCTTCATCCTTGGCGCATACTCATTGGAGGTGGTGCAAGTTGTGAAGAAAGTATACTAAGGCTTGGATCTTCTTCCCGAGGCTAGCACCGGGCGTGGAAGAAGAGGACTCGAGGCATCCGTGTGTGTGAGACTGCAGAGGGCGCACGCTTGGGCGCCTATCACGACATCAGCCTCATCTTGCTTTAAGGTATATTCTATCTCATCGTGTTGACTACCTCGCATGTGATCTTCACTGGGTTTTTGGGACTGGCTCGTTTCGGGGATATTGCTTCCACTGTGCAATGTTTTATGTAATTTCTATCTCTGAAAATTGTAAAATATCCCTGGGGTTTCCCAACACCCATCACGCCCACCGTGATGAGTTCGGCGGAATTCGTCCACAATGATCACGGCCGTGACACGAAAAATGGCTAGGCCGTGACCAGTGCTCCATCCTGCCCACTCCAACACGGCCAGGCCGTGACCAAGAGCACGGCCACGTCCAAACATTCTGTGGATTTTTGGCCTCAAAATATGGCCCATGATATTCATCACGGCACTACCGTAAAACCTGCTCGACAATAACACGGCCAACCCGTGTTCAAAGACACGCCCGTTGATGACACCAAAATATATAGTATATTTTGTATCATTTTAGATATCTTTTCATGCTAAATTGAAGATCTTTTGCTTGTTTTCATGATAAATTCATCGAATATTGCAAAGTCTACTTTTGTTTTGGTTTTTCTCAATTTTCAGGTAAAAAGGCACTATTTCAGAGAGTTTTAAGCAAAATCAAATATATAGAAGAATTACCATCATCAAGAGGAAATCACCCAAGAAATTTCATGCAAAACGGAGCAAGTCAGCATATTACGGCAGTGCCGTAATCCATTTTATGGTACCGTAATTTCTGAGCGCTTCAGAACAGAAACTTCGCCCAATTTTACGGCACCACCGTAAAGGATTACACGGGCCGTTGATAGCTCGAAAGGGAACACTACAAGTCTGGCATGCGTGTACCTTGGACTAATCCTTGGTAACAGCACCAAAAACTTGTTGTTAGGTTTCCGCAAGTGCACAGAACTATCGAAGTAATAAAGAAAAGTATCGAATCCACATGGACCTTATTGTTAAGTACCAAATAGTGGTATTCTTACTAGCTAAGCGAACTAAATATGATGCAAAGCAATAACGGAAAACACACTAACTTAGATAATCAGAGAGAAATATTGGGACTAGGGTTTCATCCTCCTTGATTCTAACGATTAGATATAAATAAAGGGTCATCAATCAAATCTTGTCAAGATAAAGACCTAATTTACTTGATAAAGGTATTGTCTCACTTTCATGCAGACAATTATGCAGATAACCGATCCTCACTTTCGTGCAAGATCTATTTTCAATGCTGTAGGTAAGTAAATCATCAATCAAAGATCACAAGGATCACTTTCGTGCATCCGGATTCTAAGTTGATAATCTCTAGTGGAGTCTCAAGGATCACTTTCGTGCATCCGAGTCTTTATACTAGTTTTACTCATGGATCTCCAATGTTCCGATCCTTGCTTTCGCACAAGATCTCCACGTTTGACAAATAGACTCGATCTATAGATTCATATTATAATCATGGCAATTATTTTACTAGAAAAGATCAAGATGGATCTAACCTAAGGAAGGGATCCTAACATGCAATTCTAGGGTTCCAAGCTCTCAAGCAAATCACCTTTCAGTCTCATTGCGAAAACTCTAAGAACATAATTAATAACATGAAATTATAGAGAATCTATGCACAATTTATCACAAGAGTAAAATTATCACAACAAAGATTATCATGACAAAAGAAAAGAGTTATCTAATCATTAAAAATCAAGGGGATTAAACCCCATGTCCCAAAACAGTATTAAGCTTGCATGGAGAAGAAAATACAATAATCCATAAATTCAGAAGATCAAAAATCAACTAGAAAAGAGGTTTTAGAAAATACAGTACGGCTGTGAAATATTTCACAGCCGTATTTTGCAAGCAAAACTCGATGAACAGTGCTGTCACCACCGATTTCATCGATTCCTCCTCCGATTGAACTCCTTTTCCTCTGAAACTTCTGGGCTGTTGTCTTCTCCTCCAGGCAAAGCTTCTGCGTGAAAATCAAGGCCTGAGGTGCCCTCTATGCCTCTCGGGGCGAGAACAAACCCTAGCTGCCTCTCTAGCGATTTCTCCCTCGATACTGGATAAAAGTTCCCCCATTCACTTCGTACGCCTTCTCCTCTTAAAGACAAAGCTGTAGCAACTTTTGGATCTAAATTTGGAGCTCTGGATCAAAGGTTAGGGCCTTCGCAAGTTTTGGGCCAAAAAACTCGCGTTTTGACTGGAAATTACGGTCGTGTAATATGTTACGGTTGTGCCGTAAAATCGGTTGAAGCTTCTGATCTGATGTCGTCTGGAAATTATGGCACTGTAATATGGTTTACGGCCAGTGCCGTAAAATCGGTTGAACCCTCTGTTCGTAAACGAGTGGAAAATATGGCCCGTGAAATCCCTTATGGTAGTGCCGTAAAATCTGGTGAACACTCTGGTCTGAAGCGCTAGAAAATACGGCCGTGTAAATTCTTACGGCAGTGCCGTAAAATCCAAAAATCTTTCTGTTCAGAAAATCACCAAAATACGGCCGTGTTCTTGGTAATACGGTAGCCGAGAAAATACGGTACCATATAATTATTTACGGCTCTGCCGTATTTTGGCTGATTTTCTCCGTTTTGCGTGAAATTTCTTGTGTGATCTCTTCTTGATGTTAGGAATCCTTCTATGTATTTGATTTTGCTTGAAAACGCCTTAAAATAGTGTCTTTTTACCTGAAAATCATGAAAAACCAAAATAGAAGTAGACTTTGCAATATTTGATAAATTCAGCATGAAAACAAGTAAAAGATCATCAATTTAGCATAAAAAGATATCTAAAATGATACAAAATATACTTCATATTTTGGTGTCATCAAACACATAAGGCTCAAACTTTGCTTGTCCTCAAGCAAAAATCAAATTTTGAAGTCAAAGTTTGATCACAAGAATAAGCTTTTCATGCTTAATAAATTTCTAAAATACAATCATCAATGAAAAATTTCATCAATTGTTTCACAAAACTTCAAGTAAACATATCATCCTTAGAACTTAACCCTTTAGATCTACAATTCAATCAAATAAAACTTTGCAACTTGTATAATAAATAGAATTTTCAATCTCATGATTTCACCCAATTTTCAGTTCAAATCTATCATGCTTTTGTTTACAGGAATTAGGTTTCCAAGATCTTTTTCCACACATGATATTTTTTTTTTTTGAAGATGGCATGTACCCATTTAGATACACACTTTTTATTTTTGACTTCAACTCTTATCTTCGGTACCACTATCAATTTTGCATAGTGCCGAGTAGAGGAGTCTTATTATTTTTCACTCTCATTATTTTTCAAGCATAGACTTCAACCCATCTCTTAGGTACCACTGTCAATTTTACACAGTGCCAAGTAGGGGAGTCTCTCACTATTTTTATGGATCTTGGCTTCTTATTTCCCAACAAATAGCAAAATAGACTAAACATCTACTAGGTTGATCAATTGACATCAATTCGATAATCATACTCATACACTCATTTTATTCAAAAGAATAGTTTCACCTTTAGATCTTATTCCTCAAATAACACATCTACCCAAAATTTCATGCATCAACCAATGTCAAATTTCAAAAATAGATATGCATTGAAGAAATAAATCTAACATGATAAGGGTTTTTCTCTAATCACTAGTATAAATACTCACATCATCAAGGAAGATATTTTATCAATAAATCATGACATCATATAGTAGAAAAGTGGATCATATGCTTTCATCAATTTTAACAACACATTTGAATAGTATCATCATCAAAACAATGAGTTCCATATATCCATAAAATCATTTTTCAGGAGAAAACCAATAAGTAGTATAAATATGATAAAGTCAAAGATGCACTATATGAAATAGTCATTAATAAGAGAGTGCAAGTGATACTCACAAAACTATATAGATCATGCTCAATCATTGTCAGGCCAATGCAGCTGGGTCCAAAGATGTGCCTTTTGAAAATTTTCTGCAAAATTTAAGGTACATAAGGCTCAGATCAAAAACAGTCTTAAAAATAATGATAAAAATAATTTTCTCAAAGAAAGAATCAGAGATATCATCAAGGGTCTAGAAGAGTGCTGGTGGAACATATGCTAGCTGAAAAACTACTAGCAATGATGGTGATAGTGCCGACATAAGGGTGAGTAATCTCTAGTGGCCTGCTAGAGAATACAGTTCTAGAGGTGAGATCGTCGGGCTATGGAAGATAATACTGCACATAAAAAATCAGAGTCAGTAATGAAGAGTCTACTGCATAAATAAATAATATCATGGAATAAGAGGCAGTAGAATAAGTAAGAATCTGCTGATGGAATAATCCAGTGTCGACGGCTGGAAACAGTGATGTCAGAGGCAGATGCAGTGGTAGCTAGTGCTGGATGCAGATCTGGAGAAGAAGCTATAACAGGTAGAAAGCAAATCAAGGCAGTTTTTGAAATTTTTTATGAAAAGTAGCCATACCCAAGAATAAGATTTAATGATCCAAACAGAAAACAGACAAAACCATGAAGTGTTGGTGTAAATGCCCTAGGACCTAGTTTTGGTCCATTATTGTACCACTTAACATTGATATTTTACATATATCATTCTGGCATTGTCATTATCTATGTTTGTTTACATCTGCGAATATGTACTTACTTGATAATGTCCCTAGAGACAGATTGGATCTGGGCTCAAACTATTGTCCCCAGTCAATGTATCTTAGTGGATATGGGACAACTATGATACTTGTGAGACTGGTATATGGGCTGATTAGGCACGAGGTGCTAACGCAGACATATGGGTATATCAGTGGTGGATATACTGGATCGACCCACTGTGAGACAATGACTTGGTGTCACGAGTCATTCTCACAAGTGATAGGAGATGCATTGATCTCTTGACTTGAGGTCATTAGCCATTCTATATGGTTAGGGATATACTTTGATACAACCTAACGCCTTGCCGTAGTTGGGAGGTAATAACGGTTGTCATTGGGCATATCACAACCCATATGAGAAGGTCAATGAACAGACATAGGATTTGCCCCTTCCTAAGGGAAGCTTGATATCCATGGAGCTCCTCTATGGTTCTATGACTGAAAGTGTATGGCCATACCCACGTTAGACCTGATTTAGTCATAGCCATGAGATTGGATAAAAACAAGTGGTGACACACTTGGCCAATCGGATATCAGTTCGGCAAAGAGACTGTAATGCATCGATACCTACTTGCGATAATGGGGATCTCGATGTCGACATCCATTCCGATGACTTGGGTAGCAGCGATGCACTGCTAGGTGCCACTCACTGCTTGTGATGACCTTAGGTCAGCACTGCCAACGTCAGAGGAACCTATAGGGTCGCACACCTTGATACTCGAGTTCTCGTATTGATCGAGAAGCCTTATGATCGAGTTATTAGATAACTCGGATCTATTTGGGAAATTTCATCAGTGCCGATGGGTCTGATGAGATGGAAGAGACTTATTAGAGCCAACTTCCATTTTTGGCATATTGACCAAATTAACCATGGTTAACTAGGTTTGACCTTGGGTTAAGTTGGATTGGATCCAATGGGTTGAGTGACATGCATAATGGACATTGGGCTAGGCCCATTCTATGATTGGGTTTATTAATAAGTTAAATGGGCTTAAGGAGAAGGATGTGTAGGCACATGGTTAACCCTAGTTAGACTAGGGTTGGCGCCTACGACACATATGGTTAATATAAGTTGATATTAATTATTTGTGGGTTATTTAATTAATTAATTTAAATAATTGTATGGAGTCCTATTTAATAGGGCTGATTATTTAAATTATTAATTAGAGTCCTAATTGGATTAGGACTTGATTATTTAAATGATTAATTAGAATCCTAATTGGATTAGGACTTAATTAAATTATTAAAATAATCCTATTCCTACTTCTTCTCCTAGCCACTACTCAAACCGCCCCTTGCTCCATATATGAGCCCTAGCCGCCCCCTCTCATAACACACAACTTATTGAAGGCGTGAGAACAAGAGGAGGGGCGTGAAGAAACCCCTAAAATGGGGGGGCAAAAACCCTAAAGCATGGCGCTAAAGAAAAATATGCTAGCGGAAGCAAGGGTTTAAGATCATTTGCATGCCATATGTTCAACTATAACCGATTGAGTAGATTGAGATGGAAATTCATACCAACGCCATATGCTTGGAAGTCGGCTTGGATGAAGAGAACAAACTAGATCTCCTCCACAAGTTCACACACAAGATGAAGATGCTTACTCCTTGCGGTCCCTTGTGCTAGCAAGACACCCAAGCTTTCCTTTTGTCGAATGGAAGGGATGATGAGATGATTCCCTTTCTTGGCCGAGAGCTTCTCTTGCTTCTCTCCCACCTTCGTCAACCACCCAACGAAAAGGATGATGAGCGTTGAAGTGAAGAAGCCAACGCTTATGCGTTTTGGCGTTTAAGCATAACCGGCTTTGATTACTTTCCATAAGTGGAAGAGAATCAAGCCAAGCGTTCAAGCCACTTCAAGAACGCATATTGGCATTGAACCAAGCGTTCACATTTGTGAACCGGTTCAATCCAAATCGTTCAATCGAATTTGGTTCATCAAACCAAACCGAAATAGCTCAAGCCACTTGGTCTAGACCAAATCGAACCCCAAGGCTCATGATCTAACCATTCATCTCCTGATGCCCCCTGATCTCTCCGATCTAGCATCATCTCTCTCGATCGAAGCTTACCGATCTCATGCCCTAATCAATCAAACATGATCAGACCAGATCTCACTTACAATCAGAGATTAAATCCCCTTTAAACTGAACCAAAGAATCCAGTCCATACGATCTGACTTAAGTAAGCCATATCATCAAATTGTGCGACCCTGAGGGTTTCCTTTAAATGTCGGTAACGATAACTTACGTTATCACGATCAGTGAGGGGTATCTAGCAACACATCACTGTCTCCCGATATAAAGGAAAGAGTCTTCCAAGACTCCTCCCAAACCATAGCACAAGTGTGAATCAACTCACAAGGCATGCATGTGTCCTTTACCACTGGATGTTCTTATTGGACAAGCATGTCAAGCTTGTAACTCCAATACGATGAGCATGATTAGATCAGATGCACATAGTCATCTGGGTATGGCCATACACTATCTCAATCATCTCATAAGGGGGCCCTTTAGAACATCACACTCCTTGAACAAGGAGACGGCAATCCTTTATCTATCACAAGTGCCCTAACCTGACTCAAGCTCACCATCCAAGATAGTCTATAATCATTATGTTTCAAATGATATTGAACTACCTCAAGACAATGACAATCATCATTTAGAAACACAAGTGATCTCAAGTCAAAGGACATGTGCCACTTAGTGCTTACAAGGATCATTCACATTGTGACAAGCAATGGAATATCCCAGTAGGGTCTGTCCAGTACATCCAATGTACCCATGAGTCTACATCTTATTCCATGCTCGAAGCATCCTATAAGATTAGCACTCATATTAGTCTCAATCATATCAAGGCTGTCTCAAGTTCACCAAGATATCTCGACTAAGGACAAAGAGCATGTCAGCCCAGCTGAACAGCTTTGAGACATTATTCAGAAGTACACTTATTACAGCAGACAAGGTAACAACCTGAATAATAACCATGCCTTTTATAAACATAAGAGTTTATTACATGATACTTATACAATCCCAAGGCCTCAAACATTAGCCTTAAGGGCATACCCCAACAGGGCGAGAGCAAGAGGAGCAAGAGGAGTTGGCGCATCTCTTCATCAACCAAGCCGCAAGCACTTCTTCTTCTTCATCCTTGGCGCTTCTTCTATTGAAGGTGGTGCAAGTGTGCCTTGTGCTTGGCGGCATCTCCCTCTTCCTTCTTCATCCTTGGCGCATATACCTTGGAGGTGGCGCAAGTTGTGAAGAAGGTGACCTAAGGCTTGGATCTTCTTCCCGAGGCTAGCACCGGGCGTGGAAGAAGAGGACTCGAGGTGATCCGTGTGTGTGAGACTGCAGAGGGCGCACGCTTGGGCGCCTACTATGACATCAACCTCGCATCGCTCATAAGGTATTTTCTATCTCATCGTGTCGATTCCCTCGCATGCGATCTTCACTGGGTTTTTGGGACCGGCCTGTTTCGGGGATATTCTTCCGCTGTGCTATGTATCTCTGTTGATAAAACTCTAAAAAATTTGTAAAATATCCCTGGGGTTTCCCAACATGAAGTAGAATAAAACTTGATCTTTCCAGGTATGTGAAAAATAAAGGATCAAAATCTTTCAGGAATTTAGGGTATTAGCAGAAAGAAGGCTACTCAGATTGCAAAATGAAAAACTGCACAAAATCTAATCAGAATCAAAAAGTTGCTATGTGTTCTAGGACAATCCATGGACTTTAAAATTCAGCAAAAATATCTAAATAATAGACAAAGATGAGTACTTCCATGTTGTGCCAAAAATCAAAAATTTTTGTAACCCAGTTTCTTAAAATCACAGCGAGAAAACACCTAGATAGATAAGGAGACTGCAGTTTTAAAATACGGTACCGTAATATTCTTTACGGCAGTGCCGTAATTTGCAAAGAACTCTTGGGTAAGAAATAATCAGGAAATACGGTACCGTGAAATTCCTTACGGTACTGCCGTATTTTTCAAAAAATTTTTGAAAAGAAAACACTCAAGATTACGACACGTAAAGTAAAAAACGGTCAGAAAATACGGTACCGTAAAAGAAATACGGTACCGTCGTAAAATACTAAAAACTCTCGGAAAAGAAATCAGAGCAGATTACAGGCGTAAACTAGATTACGGCAGTGCCGTATTTTGCGCAAAATTTGATTTTCCTGCAAAAATAAAAGCAAAATTAATTCTAAAAATAAATTAAAATAAAAGAAACTAAACTAAGATAAAAGTGCTTGGGTTGCCTCCCAAGAAGCGCTAATTTTATGTCCATAGCTTGACCAAAAATCAATACCATGGTGAAGTAGGTGAATCAGTTCCAAAATAAAGAGCATATAATTTTCTGCATTTTCTTTTTCCTAGAAGTTTAGCCATTAATCCAAATATCCAGAATTCCATGTAATTCATGATCGATGTGGCTTTCATAAATTTGTAGAAATTATAATCAGAATTTTCAAATCCAGTCAAAGTAATCTTGATCTTTCTATGTTTATCAAAAAGCAAAATCATAAGTCCTTTCTTCAAATTAATATTTTCAATGGCAATAACAAAAGGACTTTGATCAAAATAGTCAAGTATTGGATCATCATAATAATGTTTATGTCTTTCATTAGGCTCCTCAATAAAAATCAATTTTTCAAATTCATCAAAAGATTCAACAAAAGATAAGGGCAAAACATCAGAGTGAGATTCATCAGTGTTTGTAACATTCAAATCTTTTTCAACTTCCTCATGTTCATCATCAAACAATTTTTCAATATCAAAATTATCAACAAAATCAAGATGAGACTCTTCAAAATTAATTTCCTCATGTTTCCCCACAAATAATTCATCATCAGAAGAGTCAAAATCAGAATCATATGAAAAAGAATTAATAGAATCAGAGTTGACCACAAGAGATTTATCATTAATTTCAAAAATATCACCAAAATCACAGTGGGGCTCATCAATGTCTATAATTTTTGAACCTTCATCATGCTCATCAGATTTAACCATAAATAAGATATTATCAAAATCAGAATTATCATCAAAAGAAGGTTTTTCAATTTTAATTTTCTCAATCTTTTCCTCAAATAAACTATCAGATAAATCAATATCAAAATTATCAACAACAGAGTAAGATTCATTAAAGTTCACATAAGGCTCAATCTCAAAATAATCATAATCACAGGGGGAATTTTCTAAATCAAGTTTCTCAGTTTCAAACTCAAATAAAAAATCATGTTGTGCAATCTGGTTTTCTAAAATTTTGTTGTGGGCTTTTACTCTGTCCAATCTAGAGTTGATTTGATGAAAATTTTCTTTAAATTCCACATTTTGTTTTTCTTGCCTTGTCATGTATTCCCTTGTATCAGACATAAAATCATCAATTTTTCTAGTTTGCTGATTTTGACTGGCCATAAGTTTTTCAAACATGGATTCTATTTCAGACATTTCAGTATCCTCAAAGCATGGCACAGAAACATGATCAGAGCAATCATCATAAAAAGAATTTTGGTTTTCCCAACTAGAATACAATTGATCTCTTTCTTGCCATGATAAATTGGGATTTAAAAATGGGCAATCAGAGGACCAATGATCAGGATATCCACAAATAACGCAATATTCAGAAGAACAAGATTGCATATAAGAGTTAAATTGATCTACAAGAGAATTATCTTTTGGCATGTATACCTCGCCTCTTTCAGTTGCCCAGGAGTTGTGATTAAATGACATGTTTTCAAATCTATCAAGAACAGAAAGATAACCCAACACCAATCAATCAAATTTTTCTTTTTTTTCAGAATATAGAAAAAAAATAGAAAATCTAAAACACAAGCAAATTCACAAATCTTCAGATATCACAGTTCTGTCACAACTGTGAAAATCCAAAACCTGCAAAAAGAAAAAAATAAAGTTAAATCTAAAACAAAAAATACTTAGTCTAGCAATACTAACAACTATTTTGATATTAACAAAACTAAGGTCCCCGGCAACGGCACCAAAAACTTGATAGCCCGAAAGGGAACACTACAAGTCTGGCACGCGTGTACCTTGGACTAATCCTTGGTAACGGCACCAAAAACTTGTTGTTAGGTTTCCGCAAGTGCACGGAACTATCGAAGTAATAAAGAAAAGTATCGAATCCACAGTGACCTTATTGTTAAGTACCAAATAGTGGTATTCTTACTAGCTAAGCGAATTAAATATGATGCAAAGCAATAATGGAAAACACACTAACTTAGATAATCAGAGAGAAATATTGGGACTTGGGTTTCATCCTCCTTGATTCTAACGATTAGACATAAATAAAGGGTCGTCAATCAAATCTTGTCAAGATAAAGACCTAATTTACTTGATAAAGGTATTGTCTCACTTTCGTGCAGACAATCATGCAGATAACTGATCCTCACTTTCGTGCAAGATCTATTTTCAATGCTGTAGGTAAGTAAATCATCAATCAAAGATCACAAGGATCACTTTCGTGCATCCGGATTCTAAGTTGATAATCTCTAGTGGAGTCTCAAGGATCACTTTCGTGCATCCGAGTCTCTATACAAGTTTTACTCATGGATCTCCAATGTTCCGATCCTTGCTTTCACACAAGATCTCCACGTTTGACAAATAGACTCGATCTATAGATTCATATTATAATCATGGCAATTATTTTACTAAAAAAGACCAAGATCGATCTAACCTAAGGAAGGGATCCTAACATGCAATTCTAGGGTTCCAAGCTCTCAAGCAAATCACCTTTCAGTCTCATTGCGAAAACTCTAAGAACATAATTAATAACATGCAATTATAGAGAATCTAAGCACAATTTATCACAAGAGTAAAATTATCACAACAAAGATTATCATGACGAAAGAAAAGAGTTATCTAATCATTAAAAATCAAGGGGATTAAACCCCATGTCCCAAAACAGTATTAAGCTTGCATGGAGAAGAAAATACAACAATCCATAAATTCAGAAGATCAAAAATCAACTAGAAAAGAGGTTTTAGAAAATACAGTACGGCTGTGAAATATTTCACAGCCGTATTTTGCAAGCATAACTCGATGAACAGTGCTGTCACCACTGATTTCGTCGATTCCTCCTCCGATTGAACTCCTTTTCCTCTGAAACTTCTGGGCTATTGTCTTCTCCTCTAGGTGAAGCTTCTGCATGAAAATCAAGGCCTGAGGTGCCCTCTACACCTCTCAGCATGAGAACAAACCCTAGCCACCTATCTAGCGATTTCTCCCTCGATACTTTATAAAAGTTCCCCCATTCACTTTGTACACCTTCTCCTCTTAAAGACGAAGTTGCAGCAACTTTTGGATCTAAATTTGGAGCTCTGAATCAAAAGTTATGGCCTTCGCAAGTTTCGGGCCAAAAAACTTGCGTTTTGACTAGAAATTACGGCCGTGTAATATGTTACGGTGCTACCATAAAATCGATTGAAGCTTCTGATCTGATCTGGGAATTACAGCACCGTAATATGGTTTATGGCCAGTGCCGTAAAATCGGCTGAACCCTTTGTTCGTAAACGAGTGGAAAATACGGCCCGTGAAATCCCTTACGGTAGTGCCATAAAATCTGGTGAACTCTCTGGTCTGAAGCGCTGGAAAATACGGCCGTGTAAATTCTTACGGCAGTGCCGTAAAATCCGAAAATCTTTCTGTTCAGAAAATTACCAAAATACGGCCGTGTTCTTGATAATACGGTAGCCGGGAAAATACGGTACCGTAAAATTATTTACGGCCCTGTCGTATTTTGGCTGATTTGCTCCATTTTGCATGAAATTTCTTGTGTGATCTCTTCTTGATGTTGGGAATCCTTCTATGTATTTGATTTTGCTTGAAAACGCCTTAAAATAGTGCCTTTTTACCTGAAAATCATGAAAAACTAAAATAGAAGTAGACTTTGCAATATTTGATAAATTCAGCATGAAAATAAGTAAAAGATCATCAATTTAGCATGAAAATATATCTAAAATGATACAAAATATACTACATATTTTGGTGTCATCAGCCGTATTTTCCGATCACTTCCGAACAGAAAGTCTCCTCGATTTTACGGCAGCACCGTAAACCAAATTACTGTGCCGTAATTCCCAGACGACATCAGAATAGAAGACTCGAGTGATTTTACGGCAGTGCCGTAAACTATTCCACTGTCGTAATTCTTTTTTTGAACGCGACGCCCAGGTCAACTTCGATGCCCGATTTTTGTGGAGAGGATTGCGGGCGATCCAGAACTCTAAATTGGATACCGTAAGAAGCAAAAGAGGAGCTTTTGACAGGGGAATTAGGTAGACACCGGAAGCATCAATTTTCATCCACTGTCCAGGGAGAAATTGCGATTCATGCCGCCGCCTAAGGTTTGGCCGCTGCGCTCGATTCAGACGATCTCCAACCATGATTTTTCTGCTGAAGCTTCGTCTGAGGGAGGAGACAATACACCAGAAGTTTCAGATCGAAAGGAGATCAATTGAAAGAGAAATTGAAGAAAAAAATAGTCACCGACACTGTTCATCGACATTCTTTGCAAATTACGGCTGTGAAATACTTCATAGCCGTGCTGTATTTTCTAAACTTCTCTTTTCCTTTGATTTTTGATCTTTTGAAACCATGACTTATTGTAATTCCTTCACGATGATAGCTTAAACTACTTTTAGGACATGGGGGAGTAATTCACTTAATTTCCAATGACTAGATGACTACTTTTTCAATATTTCGTTTCGTTTAATCTTAGCATGATGATTTTGATCATGTGATAATTGTGCTTAGACTCTCTATAAGTCCATGTAACTAATTATGTTCTTAGAATTTTCGCTGTTGACTGAAAGGTAATTGCTTGAGAATTTGGAACCCTAGAATTGCAAGTTAGGAACCCTTCCTTAGGTTAGATCCAACTTGATCTATTCTAGTAGAATAATTGCCATGATTATAACATGAATCTATAGATCGATGTCTATTTGTCAAATGTGGAGATCTTGTGCGAAAGCAAGGATCGAAACGTTGGAGATCCATGAGTAAAACTAGTGTCGAGACTCGGATGCATGAAAGTGATCCTTGAGACTCCACTAGAGGTTATCAACCTAGAATTCGGATGCACGAAAGTGATCCTTGAGTTCTTTGTTTGATGATTTACTTATCTTCAGCATTGGGATGAATCTTGCGCGAAAGCGAAGATAAATCCATGTGCGGTTGTTTGCACGAAAGTGAAACAATCCTTTTATTAAGTAAATTACATCTTTATCATGATAAAATTGAACTGACGAAATCCTTATTCATATCTAGTCATAAAAGTTAAAGTGAACAAAACCCTAGTCCCAGCTTTTCTCTCTGATAATTCCGTTTTAGTTTCCGATTGCTATTTTTCACTACTTCGAATTGCCTAGATAGTAAGAAATCAACTATTTGGTATTCGACAACATAGGTCTCTGTGGCTTCGATATCTTAATTATTACTTCGAGTATCCGTGCACTTGCGGAGATAACAACAAGTGTGGTAACCGAACAAGTTTTTAGAGCCGTATCAGGAGGTGACAAGTAATTGTGCGCCAATACTTAGGTTTTGGCTACGACTTTAAGAATAAGTTTAGTTTACCTACTTGTTGGGATACAACACTCGTGCCTCCTTCCGCGTCCGCCTCAGCCGAAAACCCAGACGCTAAACACGGCCGTGACGACAAGCACGGCCAGCCTGTGTTTGGCCCCAGAAAACACAAAGAGGTTATTTTCCATCCCGTTCGACGCTCACAACAGTCCTCGCAGCCCCAGAACCATTTCATGGGTGTGGTGAGCCCTTCATCCGCCATGACTTGCCCTGTCTGCTCCATCAACGAGGCTTCACCCGCATCTTCGGAGTCCATTCAGCCCGTTCCCATGGCAACTCTTCCTCGAGGGCCTCCACAAGAAGCCACCGCCGACCGCTACAACAACCGGGTCCTCAACTCGGCCCAAGAGACTGCCACTAATGTTCAGAATCAGCCCATGATCAGCCGCTTCTGCTACTTCGTGGTCTCGTGCTCTGAAATGGTGTGACGCGCGAGACGGCCCGGTCGACAACCCAAGGAGTCGGCCCATGCGCAGCTTGCCCTTGAAGCCAGGCGCCTACCTCCAATATTCCCTGCAGAAGTTAGTTAGTGTCATGTTTTTAGTTTTTTAGAGGCATCTTGACCTCCTTTTAGGTAGTTAGAGGGAGTTGGCTTTTCCAACTACCTTCATGTGTTGTGCATGTGACCCTCATTCCCTCTTGATCTATAAAAGAGGGCTGAGGGCTTGTGTTGTTTTTTAGTTCGGTTGTAGTAGTCGCCTTCCCTGCGCAAGGCCTAAGTCCACCAGCTCCAAGGGACTCATCTAGAGCTCCCTTAATCTTGTACTCTGCTTGTTTACTACTTTCAATCAAAACACCCGAAGAACCCTCACCGGGCTCCGGGTCCTTTGCAAGAAATCTTGTCTTCTGATTCCACGTCTTAGACTTGTGGATTGTCACCGTCGTAGCATCGTGAAGGTTCTGATCGCACGCGCTTGCTAACGGAAAAATTGGCTCTATGAGTAAAGGTGAATAGTTTCTTTAGTAATCGAATTGTTGTTTCTCCGCGTGTTTGTGTGTTGCTCAAGAGACGTCCACTTGCTGTTCTCATTGGTTTTCTCGAGGCTTTCCCCATACGCGCGCATTTTATTCTCCCTCGTCTCACGACCCTCTCTCGCTTTCAGCATCATCGTCTAGTTCCCCTAGAGTACGAAAATTAAGGCTCCTACATCCGCTGCGTCACCGATCAATACGAGAACTCGAGTATCAAGGTGTGCGACCCTGTAGGTTCCTCTGACGTTGGCAGTGATGACCTGAGGTCATCACAAGTAGTGAGTGGCACCTACAGTACATCGCTGCTACCCAAGTCACCATAATAGATATCGACATCGATATCCCCATCATCACAACTAGGTACAGATGCATTACAGTCTCTTTGCCAAACTGATATCCGATTGGACAAGTGTGTCACCACTTATTTTTACCCAATCTCATGGTCATGACTAAATCAGGTTCTCAGTTGGGTATGGCCATACACTTTCACTCATAGAACCATAGGGGGGGCTGATGTAGCTACCGTAGGTGGGAGGGTCCTTAAAGCCGTACTCTAAGAGATTACACAATGCACACAAAAACGGGAGAGGGTTTTTAGATGAGGGTTTTGAAAAGCGCTTCGGAAATGCAGGGAAACATGATGAAACACGAGGAAATCAACGTCGAGTTTGATCGGGGCAACACAAATGCGAAAAGAACACAATGGCACTCAACTACAGAATGTAACTCACTAACCTCGTACCAATTTAGTACGCTCATGCAGCAGATTTTAAGCTCAGCACGTTGCAATGGGAACCAGCGGATTCACAGCGCACAGCTCGCATGCCTATGCGCCTGAATTACACCAAAGAACAGCAAGGAACGTCCACGTCTCCGGCGTACGAATACCCGTGGAGAAAGAGAAATCGTGAAGAAACACAAGAATGCAATGAAGTGAAGAAACAGGCGAACCTGACCCACCGTGAGGGATGGGATTTACTTCTTCGAAAAGTTAGAAACGAAACAACGAGGAATCGAGGCACCGACCTCGACCCGGAAACTCTGAAGGTGAAGCTCCTCTTCGACTTCTACAAAGCTGGAGGCTCTCAGCTCACTAGGAGTACTCTCACACTCAAAGAGAACTAAGGAACACAACACCCCAACCTCCTCTTTTATAGAACAAGAGGGGAGGGAACAAGACAAAGCAAAAAAAGACAAGCTACTTTAACAACTAACTACTCTTGCAGCCCATAAAGTAGTCAAGCTGCAACTACAAGACAAAAGAGAAACAAACTTCTACCTAATATTCTTGAAGCTGGTCTCATGGTCCTCTGGTCTTCGTACGGAGGCGGTTAGGCGATCAGACGTGCTCGGAGCATACCGCGACAAAGCGGCCCATTTGGACTTAGGCTCTTCGGGGGTTGGCTTGTAGCGTCCTTGGGCCGGGTTACTTCGGTGTGGATGGAGAGTGGGCTGATAATACCCACGAAGCGGTCCGGTGGGTGAGAAGTGCGTTGGGATCGCCCTACCTCCATCTTATTGGGCTCCTTTGGGTCCTCCATGGGTGATTCAACATGGTATCGAGGGTTGTAGACGTCAAAACGGGGTCGTCGGGGCAATTCTGTGTGACTTTCTTCATATAGTTGGTTGTAGGTTCCATGGGGCGAGGTTTTTGTCGCTGGGTACCCCGAGGAACTTTTTGTGGAAAACCTGACTTGTGCGTGTGAATCCTCTCGTAATTGTCTGCAGGACTCTTGGGGCGAGGTCTTCGTCACTGGGTGTCCCGAGGAACTTTCTGTGGGAAACCCGACTTGTGCATGTGAATCTTTGGGAAGTTGTCTGCAGGATTCTCGGGCGAGGTCTTCGTCGTTGGGTGCCCCGAGGAACTTTCTGTGGGAAATCTGACTTGTGCATGTGAAACTGTCCTCAGATCTGGTAGTTGCCCGCAGGAATCACAGGGCGTGGCTTCTGTCACTAGGTACCCCGAGGAACTTTCTGTGGAAAATTTTTGGGGCACCATCGGGGCTATATTTTCCCCTTCTTTGTATGCTCCTGCATCAGCTTCCGCTGCGTGCTCTGAGGAGTTATCCTCTGGAGAACTTGGGGGTTGAGGTTCATCGGGGTCCGATGGCTCCTCCAAAGGACCGTAGAATGGAAGCAGATCCACCACGTTGAAAACGGAGTGGATTCCCATGTGCGCGGGTATGTCCAACACATAGGCGTTGGAGCCGATCCGCCGCACCACCGGATAGGGCCCCATGTAACATGGCTGGAGCTTAAAATGAGCCCTGTTTGACACTCTCTCAGGGTGGATGCGCACCCTCACCAACTCACCGACAGAGAAATGATGTGGCCTACGGTGCTTGTTGGCCTGCATCGCAGTATGAGTGTTGCCCAAAAAGATACGATGCTGAACTTCGTCATCCAAGCTAGCTATATGCTAGGCAAAGGAATATGCATGTTCAGACAGATGGGACTCCATGGGTAGGTCATGTAGGTCAATGGGTTTGCGGGGTTGACGGCCCGTAACAATCTGGAAGGGACTAAGACCCGTAGACCTATTAGCGGCGCTATTGTACGAGAATTCCGCCATGGGGAGAATGGAATCCCAAGACCTCGGATGCTCGCCGATAAGGCACCAGAGCAAATTGCCCAAACCATGATTAACAACCTCAGTTTACCCATCAGTTTGGGGATGATAGGCAGTGGAAAACTTCTGCGTGGTGCTCATGAGAGCCCACAGTGAGCGCCAGAAGTGGCTCACGAAGCGAGTGTCACGGTCGGACACAATGGTACGAGGGAGACCATGGAGATGGACAATCTCCTGAAAGAACAGGTGCGCGACATGGGTCGCATCAGCGGTTCGCGAGCAGGGTATGAAGTGGGCCATCTTCGAAAACCGATCTACGACCACGTAGACGGAATCGAATCGGGATGCGGTGCGGGGCAACCCTAAGACAAAATCCATGCTGAGGTGTTGCCAAGGGCTGTCAGTGACAGGTAACGGTGTGTAGTGACCAGTGTTCGGGGGACGTGGCTTGGCCAGTTGGCAGGTGCCACAGTGGCGCACAATGCGCTCCACTGACGAAGCGACTAGAAAATGGCATAAAATTCCTTGTCGTACGTGGAATAACGCTGACGGACAGCGTTCAGTTTCTCACTAAAGAACGCGACCGTGTGATCTTCTTGACTAAGGCAACCCCCTATACCGATTGATAAGTGATTTTTACACCATATTTTTGCCTATGTTTTAAATCATATTTTGGGCTTATTTGCATGATTTTGTGCTACTTTTAGTGTTTTTATCTTACTTTGCATAGAATCTTCACTTTTCTTAGTTTTTGTGAAAATGTAGGTAAAATGGCCTAAAAATGATGGATTTTAAGGGTTTTGAAGCCAAAGCATGATTCCCGAGCAGATCACGAGCTCACACGTCCAATTTGGGGCGAAAACGGTGAAGAACGAGACATTTATGGCCTTGGCCATAATTACTAATTCGGTCGTAAAAGCAATGACGAACGGAGGACGAATAAACAGAAACTTTCACGGGCAAGGCCGTAATTCTATCACGGGCCGTAAAAGTTTCCGCCCCTTCGTGTTTCTCACTCAATTCGACTCCAAACTGAACTAAAATTGAACCAAACTCTCCATAAACCTTCCTAGACTGGTTCTATACTGATTAGACTATAAAAGGAAAAGTTTTGGAAGGGTTTCGGGGGCTTCTAGGCACGAAAACGAGAGGAGGCGGTGGCGACGGCGAGAATTGATTTCAGGGCAGAAAACGAACAAGAAAGCCGTGCAAAGGAAGAATTAGAGGGTTGATCTTCGTCTCCACATCGAGGGGAAGCCTTTCTACTATCTTGTCTAGCGATTTCTTGTATTTTTATTGAGTTTCCATGCGATTTTCATCAATGAACATGTTATTTGTTATGAACATAAACGTGTAAACCCTTATTTCGGGATTTGGGGAATAGCCCGTTGACAATTTATGGATTAAATACATAGTTTTAAATCTTTGACATGATCTTTTATAGATTTGATTTGATTAGAATTGTGCCTATTTCGTGAATTACCCTGATCAAGTAATTTTACATCTTTGACGTTGCGAGAAGGACCGGGAGGTGAATCGCAACATCGGATCTATTCTTTTCAAACCTGTGAACCCGATCACGGGAGTAGTTCGGATTCACTTGAAGGATTATCATGGTTTTTCACAGAACTTAATGGGTCTATTTATGTTAATTGCCACGGGAGTAGGGAATTAATGTAAATAGATATTGGGTTACGCTTCGGGAGGAGGTAATCTATACCTTAGGAAAAAACCCTTTCAAAATTATAATTTTCTGATCAAAAGATTTATTTGCAAAATTTATTCATAATCATCAACGTGGTGAAACCCTAGATCCTGAATTTATCCGAATTGATTTTTACCCGAACACTCGCTTTTGCTTCTTTTTGTACTTAGAAGTTGCCAAAACAAAAACCACATATTGATTCGTCTAGATATAGATCAAACGTGTAATCGGTACTTGACCGCCAGATCCTCGTTGGGAACGATAATCTTTTTATTACTTCGATAAATCCGTGCACTTGCGGATACCTACCACCGATACCGGAGGCATCACACGCGACCTCAAAGACTTTGGAGAAGTTAGGGAGGCGCAAGACAGGGGCAGTGGTGATGGCATCCTTAAGGGACTCAAAGGCGCATTGAGTGGTCGTAGTCCACTCGAAGTCATCCTTAGACAATCGTTGGGTCAGCGGGGTCGCAAGTGTGCTGAACCCGCGAATGAAGCAGCGATAAAAGCCCGCGAGGCCCAAAAAGCTGCAGACCTCGGACACGATACGGGGTTTGGGCCAATGCCGGATGGCTTCGACTTTAGCCGGGTCAATAGAAAGACCCTCGTCGGACACAATGTAGCCTAGGAAGTGGACGCGGTTGGTCATGAAGGAGAACTTCTTCCTATTAAGGAAGAGGCGCTCCTTGCGTAGGAGGTCGAACGTGGAGCGAAGATGCTCCAGGTGTTCTTCGGGGGTCCGGCTGAAAATCAAGATGTCGTCAAAATAGACGACCAGGAATTTGCCCATGTAAGGCTTGAGAACTTGGCTCATGAGCCGCATAAAAGTGGACGGGGCGTTGGACAACCCGAATGGCATGACAAGCCATTCATAAAGACCGTCCTTGGTCTTAAATGCAGTTTTCCACTCATCACCTTCACGGATGAGGACTTGGTGATATCCGCTGCGAAGGTCCAGCTTAGAGAACCAGGATGCCCTAGAAACTAAGTCTAACATATCATCAAGTCGAGGTATAGGGAACCTATACTTGATGGTGATCCGGTTGATGGCGCGACTGTTGATGCACATCCGCCACGACCCGTCCTTCTTGGGTGTGAGCAATGCAGAGACTGCGCATGGACTTAGGCTCTCACGGATGTACCCCTTAGTGAGGAGGCCATCCACTTGACACTGCAGTTCAGCGTGTTCAGTTGGGTTCAAACGATGATGGGGCAGATTTGGGAGGGGAGCTCCCGGGATGAGATTTATAGACTAGACATTTTTTTTATTATTTGTTTGTTTTATTTTTATTTTTGTTTTTGTTTTTGTTTTTGTTTTTGTTTTATTTATTTTATTTGTTTTTGTTTTTATTTTTTTTATTTTTATTTATTTTTCACATTTTTTTTATATATGTAGTTTTTTTTTATTTTTCTCTTTTTGGATTAACATGTTGTATGTGCAGGAGAACTTAAAAATCACTTGTCTACATATTTTGCATTTCCTATTTTACATTATATATTTTTGAATTTATTGCATAAATTGAAAAGAATAATGTTTAACCAATGTTAATGGTCAAATCAGGGATATGTGCCACCTGTAAAGACTAGAGAATATGTGCCGCCAGTTGCATTTCAATCACCTGCAGCAAGGGAAAATTCTTTTTCTCAACACACTGAATATTTAAGAATGAAATCTTATGTTACTTGTGATATTTGTGGAAGCTATAATCATTATCCTTCTGAGTGTGAATTTGGAAATCCTACCAGTTCTAATTTATCACGGTACCAAGATGATCAGTATAATTCTAGATGAAAAAATCAGCAAACTTCTTTTGATGAGGATTTCTCAAATAATATTTCAAAACCACACTTTGAGGAATCTGAAGAATCTATGCTAGAATCCATGCTTGAAAAAATTATAATAAATCAGAGTAAGGAACTTGAAGATCTTAGTGAGATGATTGCTCAGCTTACTTCTCAAGTAGAATCTATATATGCTAATACTAAAATGCTAGAAACACAGATAGCATAACAAAGTTGTATACTTGAGTTTGATTTGGAAAGTGAAGATATTCATAGTATGATTGATGGCACTGATAAAAATTACATAAAGGAAGAAATCCATGATGAATCTAAGAATTTTGTAGAGTTAGATCAATCATTAGTCATGACTCCTGATTGTAATTTACCTTCTGCAAATTTTGAGGATTCTGTAAATTTTGATGATTGTGATTTACTTTCTTCGAATTTTGATGATTTTAAAAATTTTGATGATTTTAAAAATTTTGATGATTGTGATTTACCTTCCTCAAATTTTGATGATTAGGATGATTATGATTTACCTTCCTCTGCAATTCACCAGTCATCTAGTCCCCTCTCACATAATGAAGTGTCTTGCAACACAAATACTTGGGACATGTTTGAAGAGATATATGAATTTTTTGAGTCTTGTGAGAAGAAGGATGATGAATTTAAAGTTCCTCAAGAAAGAACTAATGATATAGATGGGGATGAAATTGACAGTGTTAAGATGAAATGCCCCATTGAAGAGAAAGAAATTGAGGAAAATTATGAGGAAGAAGAACTTATGCATATTGTACCATCAATTCTTATTCTCCAGGAAAACCCATTAGAAATTTGCATGATTAATGATGAAAATGATAATTTTAAGGATAATGATGATGAAGTGATTGAAATATTATTTGATGCAAATTTAGCTACAGGTACCCAAGAGAAGATAGCGCATGAGATTCTTGATTTCATTGGCATTGAGGTAAATGAAAAACCAAATTTGAAATTTGAAAACTTTTTGATCAATCCAAGGTATGAATTCTTTGATTTTAATTTTAATCTTCTTTCAATTGCTAATATAAATCTAAAGGAAGAATGCTTGATATTACTCTTGGATAAATATAGGAAAATTATTGATTATTCTTTGCATGATTTTAATTCTTATTTTTCTATGCATGTATTGGTCTCTGCGGCATGGCTCTACCTGCTTAACTGGATACATTTGGCGGACACACTCATGAGACGAAGAAAAAGAAGAAGACTACATGCTCTATACTATGGCACTGATTCACCAACTCCACCATGACATGAGGCTTTGGTCAAGCTAATGACCTTAAACAAGCGCTTTTTGGGAAGCAACCCAAATTTTTTAATTTTACTACTCTTAGTTTTTTTTTCTTTAAATTTTAATAAATTTTTACAGCATGTATTGATGAATTTTTATTGATAGAAAATCTTTTAATAAGTTATTTTATGTGCAGGGATTTTTGGAAAATTTTTACATGAAGAAAAGGTATTTGACGAGATATTCACGGGCGTGGCCATGAGTCACTCATGGCCATAAATTTAATTTTTGTAAATGGATTTAAGTCACAGAAACTTTTACGGCCGCAGCCGTGAACGGCTCATGGACCATAAAAACCCGATTTCTCGTCGATTCCTTCCACCTCAAGCAACGGACCTCTATTCCCGACCTTCCTTCATCGCCGGCGACCCTTTCCGTTGATCTTCCGACGAGATTTCAGCCGGAATTTCTTGGAAATCGCCGGATGACCACGGGAGCACAACTTTACCGTCGACGCTCAACTCTAGCCTGATTTCTTCATGACTTTTGACAAATCTTTGCTCTGCTTTAGTGCTTTTGATTCTCTATCAGATTGTCATGCTTTTGTTTCAATTTTGGAACTGGTTTTCATTGATTTACAGGGATTTCTTTTGACTCATGGACGAGTTCCTTCCTGCTGCTACTGTTCATTCGAGTTTTCAAGTGAAAATTTTAAAAATTTGTGTATTTTACAAAATCATGGCTCTAAAAAGAACGATGAGAACTGGAGCATATTGGACCGTTAGAAAATAATTGGAAGACCCTTTCCTCCATGGTATCCGAGCTACTACACCAAGATCGATTGATATTCTTTGTGAGTATTATCATTATTTTATATCTTTTTACACATTGAGTATGATGCCTCTCACTTTCTCGTGATATCTCATATGCATCTTCCCTTTTGAGCAGAAGCTGATAGTTGTTTGATGTTGATTTCAATGCACATATATTTTTTTTTGTGTTTTATTCGTCTGCGTGCGTTGTATTTTAGTACTCTATGATGTATTTCTGGATTTGTACTTGATATTGGATATTTTGAGTTAGTATTAAGATTTTAGATGTGGTACAAGGTTAAACGTGATGATATTGTATATATTAGATGCCTATCATGTACCTGTAATATTCTGTGATGATTTGTAATGCTGTGATGATGATTTGAAAATTTTTTTAGAAGATTTTGATACTGGTTTTGATATTAAGATGAATAGAGTTTTTGAAATGGTAAATGCTTATTTGACAATGAAACATGACAGTATTTGAAGTTTGAAACTTGTTTACATTGTAAAAATTGATTATCATTAATGTGATATAGTTTCTAGATTTTTCTAGGTCATGTTCTCATATTTTGATATAATTGCATAGAGAATCATAATATATTTTAAAAGGAACTCTTGAAAAAATTTTTTGAAATTCATCATGACTTGAGTTAATCTTTATGTATGTGCAACAATTTAAGTCTAGGATGTCCTTCATGATATGCTTATTCTTCAAAGCTTTATAAATATGTATTTTGAATGTTTATGATTGTTAAGGATGATCAAATTTGTTTTACCCTTGATTTTGGACTTAGGAAACATTTTGAGTGATTGATTTGACAACTTAGGGAATTTTTGAAATTTCATGTAGACTTAAATTGTTGAGTAAATTCAATTCTGGTATTGATAAAATACATATGTGAATTGTTATATGTTCAAACGACACGTGCATAGTATCTTTATACTTGAAGTTTAATTTATCTATTTTTTGCTTGATGGAAATTTTTATGAATAGAAATTTGCTGATTTATCTTTTTAAATTGAGATTTGCTCCAACTCCTCTAGTTGAGAAATCTAAAGTCATGAGTTATATTATACCACGAGTTGGTATACTTTAAATCTGTTGCGATCAAGTATCAACAACGATTTAAGTACTATGCCACTGACCGGCTTTCTCCAGAAAAAGAAAAAGAAAAAAAAAAGGAAAAGACTCCTCTACTTGGCACTGTTAAATTTGACAATGGTACCTAAGACATGAGTTGAAGCCTAATAATTAAAAAAAAAAAGAGAGGATGAAAATGGAGAAAAAGAGAAAGCTGTAGGCCATGTGGACAACTCCGCTGACTTTCATGATTGAGACTATGAGTTAAATTATACTACTTTGTAGTATACTTTAAACATGTTATGATGCTAACAGTAAATAGCATATAATAGTTTAAAGACCAAATTGCTTTAAAAATCTCTTATCTTTAACATCACTGAAATTCATGAAGTAGATATTTTATCTGTTAAGTGAAATGGATTTATTAAGATGAAAGTATTTGATGCTTAGTGTGTGTTGAATGGATGTTATGACATGAATTGTGAATTTTATCTTTCTTGGATTGTAACCTCTTGGGAATTTATTTCTATTATGTTTTTTCTTGAATTACTTGAGTTTGAAATATTGATTGCTTAATTTGTAAACTGAGGATATTAATAGGGGCAAAAATAATTGAAAAATCCTTATCTTTACATTCTTTATACATATCAAGGTATTGCTTGAGGACAAGCACAATTCTAAGTCTAGGGTTATTTGATAAGTGATTTTTACACCATGTTTTTGCCTATGTTTTAGATCATATTTTGGGCTTATTTGCATGATTTTGTGCTACTTTTAGTGTTTTTATCTTACTTTGCATAGAATCTTCACTTTTCTTGGTTTTTGTGAAAATGTAGGTAAAATGGCCTAAAAATGATGGATTTTGAGGGTTTTGAAGCCAAAGCATGATTCTCGAGCAGATCACGAGCTCACACGTCTAATTTGGGGCGAAAACGGTGAAGAACGAGACATTTATGGCCTTGGCCGTAATTACTAATTCGGTCGTAAAAGCAATGACGAACGGAGGATGAATAAACAGAAACTTTCACGGGCAAGGCCGTAATTCCATCACGAGCCGTAAAAGTTTCCGCCCCTTCGTGTTTCTCACTCAATTCGACTCCAAACTAAACTAAAATTGAACCAAACTCTCCAGAAACCTTCATAGACTGGTTCTATACTGATTAGACTATAAAAGGAAAGGTTTTGGAAGGGTTTCAGGGGCTTCTAGGCACGAAAATGAGAGGAGGCGGTGGCGACGGCGAGAATTGATTTCAGGGCAGAAAACGAACAAGAAAGCCGCGCAAAGGAAGAATTAGATGTTGGTGTATATGCCCTAGGACCTAGTTTTGGTCCATCTTTGTACTACTTGACTCTGATATTCATATATCTTTCTGGCATTGTCGTTATCATTGTTTGTCTACACCTGCGATTGTGTACTTACATGATAATGTCCCTGGAGACAGATTGGATCTGTGCTTAAATGATTGTCCCCAGTCGATGTACCTGAGTGGATATGGGACAGCTCTGGTACATGTGAGACTGGTATGTGGGCTGGTTAGGCACGTGGTGCTAACGCAGACACATGGGTATATCATTGGAGGATATACTAGATAGACCCGCTATGAGGCTATGACTTGGTGTCATGAGTTATCCTCATAAGTGATAGGAGATGCATTGATCCCTTGACTTGAGGTCATTGATCATTCTATATGGCTAGGGACTTACTTTGATACAACCTAACACCTCGCCGTAGTTGGGAGGTCATAACGGTTGTCATTGAGTATGTCACGACCCATATGAGACGGTCAATGGACAGACATAGGATTTGCCCCTTCCTTAGGGAAGCATGATATCCATGGAGCTCCTCTATGGTTCTATGACTGAAAGTGTATGGCCATACCCAGGTGAGAACCTGATTTAGTCATAACCATGTGATTGGGTGAAAACAAGTGGTGACACACTTGTCCAATCGGATATCAGTTCGGCAAAGAGACTGTAATGCATCTGTACCTAGTTGCGATGATGGGGATGTCGATGTCGATATCCATTCCAATGACCTGGGTAGCAGCGATGCACTGCTAGGTGCCACTCACTGCTTGTGATGACCTTTGGTTAGCACTACCAGCGTTAGAGGAACCTACAGGGTCGCACACCTTGATACTCGAGTTTTCATATTAATCGGGTAGCCTTTAGATCGAGTTATTGGATAACTCGGATCTGTTTGGGAGATTTCATCAGCGCCAATGGGCCTGATGAGATGGAAGAAACTTATTGGAGCCAACTTCCGTTTTTGGCATATTAATCAAATTAACCATGGTTAACCTCATTTGACCATGGGTTAAATTGGATTGGATCCAATAGCTTGGTTAACATGCATAATGGACTTTGGGCTTGGCCCATTGTTTAGTTGGGCTTGCTAATAAGTTGTATTGAAGGGCTATGAGGCTTGAAGGGTATAATGGGGATGAATTAATAGGATAGGCGTATATGGAATCCTAGTTGGACTAGGATTTGCGCCTATGCCTTGTTTGGTATCTCCTAGGTGATTAAATCAAATTGGATTTGATTAAATCACCCAAGATAATTGATTGGATTGTGTTTGACAAATTGTGGGCTGATTATTAACATAATTAGAGTCCTAATTGAATTAGGACTTGCGCCCAAGCCACATTAGGCAATCCATTATATTGCCTTGACTAGGTCTAGGCGCATAGATGGGATTAATGCCTCATATGGCATGATATGGGCGCATATGGCTGATACTTGCTTTGGCAAATCTTAGGCGCATATGGGAGTGGAGATTTAATCAGTATATTTGATTAAATAATCTCCTAGAATCATGCCCTAATTGTCAACACTTGCCTTTCTCCCTTAACCGCCTCTTGCTCCTATAAATAAGCCCTTGCCGCCCCCTCTCTTGATGATGCTAATTCCTTGGAGGCGTGAAGCATTAGAGGGCGACGGCTTGGAGAGCTTAGAGCTCTTCTTCTTCCATCAAGGGCGCAAGCATGCTTCATCTTTCTCCTCTTCCTTTCCTTGGCGCAAAGGAACAAGAAGGCTTGCGGCGTTCCCTTCTCCTTCCATCTCCTTGGTGCATCACATCTTGGTGGTGGCGCAAGTTGCTTGGAGAACTCTCCTAAGGCACGGATCTTCTTCCCGAGGCTAGCACCGGGCGAGGAAGAAGAAAACTTGAGGAATCCGTGTGTGCGAGACTGCAGAGGGCGAACACTTGGGTGCCTTCATCGACATCGGCTTCTAATTGCTTAAAGGTACTTACTATCACATCGTGTCGACCCCCTCGCAAGAGATCTTCACTGGGTTTTTGGGACTAGCCTGTTTCGGGGACATTCTTCCGCTGCGTAATATGTATGTCTATGACTCTGAAAATTGTAAAATGTCCCCGGGGTTTCCCAACAGTGGTATCAGAGGTACTTGCGAGCCTCGAACGATGTTCTTTCATGCTTTTCATGCTCACATGCCATATCTACATTTTCGCATATTGCATAGATGTTGGCGCATGGTTTTTCTTTAAGTAGAAAAATTGTAGGTCTCTTGTTTCTTACTTCTAATTAACTTCTTGTGGTTCTTTGCTATCTTCATGTGATGGGATAGACCCATACGTGGAAGAGAAAATTTCTCCTCTCATAATAGGATAGACCTATCTTGAGAGACTTGTTGGGATAGGGCATGGACTGGGTGATTGCCCTTATCCTAACAAGTTAGGGATTGCAAGCAGGGCAACCGGTATGCCTCTTGTAGACTCCTGAAAGAAACTTAGAATCAAAGATTTGTGATATGAAGGGAAGGAAGAGAGACATGTTTTATGAAAAAGTAAAATTTCAGATTTTATGTTTTTCATGAGCATGTAGAATTGCATGAGTAAGTACTTGATTGTGCATGATGTTATGGTCATATTGAAAGGGGTGAAACCCTAAACGCATGCGCTTCTAAAATTTGCATGGGCGGAAATAGGGATTTCATGAAGATCGCATGTGGCATGAACATATGATTAACCTTATGTTTGCAAAGATCAAGTTGTGATCTTACCAAAGCCATTGTTTGGATGGCGACTTGGAAGCAAGAGGGCAAGCGGCTCTCCTCCAAAGTGGACGCACACAAGGTGATGATGGCTTTCTCCCTTGGCGTAAACCTTGTGCTAGCAAAGCTCTTCAAGGAGTCCTCGATGCGTGAAGGAGATGAGATGCTTTTCTCGGCTGACCGAATCTCCTTCTTGGCGTGAAGACAACCCAAGACGAGAGGAGAAGAGGCGAGAGCACGATGGCGTTCGAACGTGGGAGCGTATTTTTTTCTCAAAGAAAAACGCCTTCCAAATATAGTATGTTCACAACTCCACTTGAAGCCACCACTTAAAACCATCGATAACTCCTCTCCTCTTTGAACCATGCGTTCACATAAGTGAACCGGTTCAATTTAATTCGGTTCAATTGCATTTGGTTCAAAGACCAAATCAAACCAGCATTGGTTCAGATCTTGTCAAACCAAATGGCTCAAGATCTAACCATTCATCTCTTGATGCTCCTGATCTCATCGATCAAGCATCAATTCTCTCGATCGAAGCTTACCGATCTCAAGCCCTAATCAATCAAACATGATCAGACCAGATCTCACTTACAATCAGAGTTTAAACTCCTTTAAACTGAACCAAAACAATTCAGTCCACACGATCTGACATAAGTAAGCCATATCATCAAATTGTGCGACCCTAAGGGTTTCCTTTAATGTCAGTAACGATAACTTACGTTATCACGAACAGAGAGGGGTATCTAGCAACACATCACTGTCTCCCGATATAAAGGAAAGAGTCTTCCAAGACTACACCCAAACACAGCACAAGTGTGAATTCAATTCACTAGGCATACATGTTTCCTTTGCCACTGGATGTTCTCGTTGGACAAGCGTGTCAAGCCTGTAACTCCAACATGATGAGAGTGGTTAGATCAGATGAACATAGTCATCTGGGTATGGCCATACACTTTCACAACCATCTCATACAGGGGGCCCCTTTAGAACATCACACTCCAAACAAGGAGAGGCAATCCTATATCTATCACTAATGCCCTAACATGACTCATGCCCATTATCCAAGATAATCTATAACCATTATATTTCAAATGATATTGAACTACCTCAAGACAATGCCAATCCTCATTTAGAAACACAAGTGATCTCAAGTCAGAGGAAATATGCCACTTGTTTGCACATAAGGATTATTCACATTGTGACAAGCAATTGAATATCCTAAGTAGGGTCAGTCCAGTACATCCAATGTACCTATGAGTCTACATCTTATTCCATGCTCGAAGCATCCTATAAGATTAGAACACATATTAGTCTCAATCATATCAAGGTTGTCTCATGTTCACCAAGATATTTCGACTAAGGACAATACTGCATGTCAGCCAAGCTGAACACCATTGAGACATTATTCAGAAGTATACATATAGCAGCAGATAATGCAACAACCTGAATAACAACCATTGCCTTTATAAACATAGAGTTTATACATGATACTGATAACAACCCAAGGCCTCAAACATTAGCCTTAAGGGCATACCCCAACAATCTCCCACTTGCACTTAATCTAATGGTTGAGAAATCTCAAACCCATATTATTACAGTGCTTCTCATGCTTCTGCTGCGCCAAAGGCTTTGTAAGCGGGTCAGCTAGATTGTCATCTGTATGAACCTTGCAGATCTTGATCTCTCCTCGATCTATGATCTCACGGATCAAATGAAACCTTCTCTGTATGTGCTTGGACTTCTGGTGCGACCGTGGTTCCTTTGCTTGTGCTATTGCTCCAGTGTTATCACAGAAGATAACCAAAGGATCTGCACTCGAAGGAACAACACCAAGTTCCTGAACGAACTTACGAATCCACACTGCCTCCTTTGATGCTTCTGAGGCCGCAACATACTCGGCTTCTGTTGTGGAATTAGCAACAATTGATTGTTTGAAACTTTTCCACACCACTGCTCCTCCATTCAAGCTAAAAACATAGCCTGATTGCGATCGGAAATCATCCTGGTCAGATTGGAACGAAGCGTCAGTATATCCTTCAATACTGAGTTCTTCCTGACCTCCATATATCAAGAACATATCTTTGGTCCTCCGAAGATATTTCAAAATGTTCTTGACTGCAATCCAGTGTGCCTTACCTGGATTACTTTGGAATCGACTGGTCACGCTTAACCCGTAAGCGACGTCTGGGCGAGTACACAACATCGCATACATAATGGACCCAATAGCCGAAGCATAAGGCGTGTTGTCCATTTCATCTTTCTCAGACTGTGTTTGAGGACACTGGCTCTTCGAAAGATTTAGACCATGTCTGACTGGAAGATATCCTCTTTTAGAATTTTCTAAATGGAATCTCTCCAGGACTTTATCGATGTAAGTACTCTGGCACAGCCCGAGAAGCCTCTTAGATCTATCTCTGTAGATCTTCACACCTAATACATAGGCTGCTTCTCCTAAATCTTTCATCTGTAAACATTTTCTTAACCATGCTTTAACGGCATGCAGTTCAGGAATATCGTTTCCAATGATCAAGATATCATCGACGTAGAGGACTAGGAAAATAATCACGCTCCCACTAAACCTCTTATATACACACGGGTCATCTTCATTTTTGATGAAACCAAATTCACAAACTGATTCATCAAAACGAATATTCCAGCTTCTCGATGCTTGCTTAAGTCCATAAATGGACTTCTTTAATTTGCATATTTTATGACGATCTGATGGATTGATGAAACCTTCAGGTTGTGTCATATACACATCCTCTTCTAGTTTTCCATTAAGGAAAGCGGTCTTCACATCCATTTGCCAGATCTCATAATCATAATATGCAGCTATGGCGAGAATAATCCGAATAGACTTGAACATAGCTACAGGAGAGAAAGTTTCATCATAATCTATCCCGTAGATTTGTTTGAAACCTTTCGCAACTAGCCTGCCCTTATAGGTAACCACGTTACCATCCATGTCAATCTTCTTTTTGAAGATCCACTTACAGCCTATAGGGATTACTCCCTGAGGCGGATCAACCAAATCCCAGACTTGGTTATCTGACATGGAGTCAATCTCGGCTCGCATAGCTTCAAGCCATCTTGCTGATTCCGGTCCACTGACCGCATCCGCATAAGTGAGGGGTTCATCATCAATGATGTAGACTCCGTCATAGCGCTCAGGCTGTCGACGGATCCTTCCCGATCTTCGCGGTTCCCGTGATATCTGAGTCTCAGGTTGTTCAGTAACCTGTTCTATTGACTCAGGCTCATCCAACTGAGTTTGGCTTCTTTGTCCTTCTTCTGGATTCTCATCCAGCTTTATTTCTCTCCCACTGGCCTCTTGCAGAAGAAATTCCTTCTCAAGAAAAATAGCCGTATGAGCAACAAATACTTTGTTCTCCTTGGGATCGTAGAAATAATAACCCTTAGTTTCTTTAGGGTAACTGACAAAGATACATTTATCAGATCTGCTCTCCAGTTTCCCAGAGGCGAGCTTTTTGACATAAGCCTCGCAACCCCAGATTTTAATAAATGTCAAGCTCGGCTGTTTCCCATACCATAACTCAGATGGAGTCTTTGAATCGGCCTTGGATGGCACTCGGTTTAGTACATTTGCAGCTGTTTCCAGTGCAAATCCCCAAAAGGAGTAAGGTAGAGTAGCCTGACTCATCATTGAACGAACCATATCCAATAAGGTTCTATTTCTCCTCTCGGACACACCATTCCATTGCGGTGTTCCTGGCGGAGTGAGCTGTGAGATAATCCCACACTCCTTCAGATAGTCAGTAAACTCTCGACTCAAGTATTCTCCACCTCGATCTGAACGAAGTGCCTTGATATTTCGGCCTAACTGATTCTGTACTTCATTTTTGAACTCTTTGAACTTGTCAAAAGATTCACTCTTATGTCTCATATGATAGACATAACCATATCTACTGAAATCATCAGTAAAGGTAATGAAGTATGAATAGCCACCTCTGGCATGTTTACTAAATGGCCCACATACATCACTGTGAATGAGGTCAAGTAAACCTGAAGCCCTTTGACCTTTATTAGAAAAAGGAGACTTTGTCATTTTACCCATTAAACAAGCTTTGCATGTATCAAGCTCCTCATAGGAGAATGATCCCAGCAGTCCATGGTCATGCAACCGCTTAATGCGCTTCTTGTTAATATGGCCTAAACGACTATGCCATAGCAAGGTGCTGTCATCAGGATACTTGGCTTTCTTATTATCAATTTGTTGTACAGAACATTCCATGTCCAACATGAATAACCCATTGTTAATCGACCCAGTAGCATAAACAATATTATCAAATGAAATACAACACTTTAAAGTTTTGCATTCAAAGGAAAACCCTTTCCTGACAAGAGCAGGAATAGAGATAATATTCTTAGTTATGCTCGGTACAAAATAACAATTGTCCAGTTCTAATACAAGACCAGATGGTAAAGAGATGTTATATTGTCCTACAGCAACAGCAGCAACCCGTGCCCCGTTTCCAACTCGTAGGTTCACCTCATGCTGTCCCACCTATCTTCTTCTCTTGAGTTCCTGTACATTTGAACAAATGTGAACTCCACATGCAGTGTCCAACACCCATGAAATAGAAGAAGACACCATGACTTCAGTCATGAAAATACCTGAGCCAGAAGTGAAAGCCTTGCTTCCCTTCTTGTCTCCTTGGAGCGCTTTATAGTCCTTCTTCCAGTGACCCAGCTGGCCACAATGGAAGCATCTGTTGTCCTTTGACCGCTTCACCTTTTATTTCAGAGCCTTGTTATAGCTCTTGATAGGGGCTTTGCCCTTCTTCCCCTTCTTCTTGTTCCTTGAAGGAACCATCAAGACAGAGGATGAAGGCTTTCCTTTCTCAAGAGTCTGCTCTGTAGTACAGAGCATGTTCAGTAACTCTGCCGGTGTACAGTCGATCTTGTTCATATTAAAATTAATGATGAACGGATCGAAAGAGACCGGGAGAGACTGCAAGATAATGTCTACAACAAGTTCCTGATTGATGGTGTGTCCCAGTTTCTCTAGAGCCTCTTTGTACCCAATCATCTTGAGTACGTGAGCTCCCACTGGACTCCCTTCAGTCAGTTTGCTCTGAAAGAAAAGTTTTGTCAAGTTATAGCGTTCTGTCCTTGCCTGTGCAGCATACAGCATTTTGAGATTTGCTATAATTTCAATAGCAGATAAATCATCATGCTGACGCTGCAGCTCTGGCGTCATAGACGCAAGCATAAGGCAAGCGACATCAATGCTATCATTGACATGCTTCTCATAAGCATCCCGAACCGCCCTTGCGGCGTTCGCTGCGGGTTGAGGCGGTATTGCCGTCTCAAGGACATACAGCTTCCTCTCAGCCTTAAGAACAATCTTAAGGTGTCCGTACCAGTCTGAGAATTTTGGCCCAGCAAACTTCTCCCTTTCCAGTAAGGATCGCACATTGAACCCTGTGGTGTTCGTTGCTGCAGGAATCTACAACATAGCAAGAACAACAAGGTCAGTATCCATGTTAGAATCATTCCAGGACTTAAGAGTGATTCTTTTCTCACTATTTTATCTGACTGAAAAATCCAATAAAACAGTCCAAAAGAGTAAAACTCATTTAGTGAGATGGGATCCAGATTTCATACTTGGTCTCCGCGTCCCGCTCAGGCGAGATAAGATGCATAGAGAGTTCAAGCACTAATCACTGGTAGGCTATGCATGCCAATCGCCAACCCGTGCGATTCCCCTTCATCTAGGCAATCCAGAAAACTGTGCCAACTGAGTTGGTACAACACAGTTTCTGATTCCACAGATGGCTGCCTCCATATAGCTAACATATGCTCAATATGTAGCCTACATGGTCAAGCTGACCTGACCTACTCCCTGGACCACCACGTGCTATGCTGAGCAACGAGAAGCGATAAATCCCTTCTCTGTAACACGCAGGTGTAACCACACACCGTCTGAAGATAGCTGGGCGTGCCCACTGAGTGGGTACAACACGGCCCCAACGATAGTCAGAACAGTGAGGTTTCGCGTCAGAAGGCTTATGTGCTTGATATTTAACGTTGGATTTTAACGGTCCTTTTATCTTCTTACTAACATGCATATCCTATGGTGATAGCAGAAGATTAACTCATGCAGGTGCTAATATTACTTAAACAGTAAATAGAAAGCACAATGATCTTATGTGGTAAACGCCCATTAAGCCTAAGTAAAACCCTAGTTTTACACAAGTCTTCACTTATGCTCTTCATGGGTCTTTTGCACTTCATCTGGCTCAGCCCGGGCCCAAGCGCCCTCTGCAGCTCAGATGCACCCACCAGGTAGCATGCGCCTGTACTAGAGTCGAACTCTAGGCCTCCCACTGGTGAAGCCACTTGCTGCATGCGCCTCTGCCATGTATGCTCTGTGCTCATGTCTGATTAATTTACATTTAATCTATCTAGACATGATTTGACTCGCAGGTCAATTACACATTAACATAAATTTAAATGTGATTCGCAGATCACAAAAATAATTTACAATTAATTAATCCAGGCACGCAGGCCCCAGCACAGCATACAAATAGGGCAGCCCACATAAGATGAAATAGACATGCAATCAGGTTAAACAAACAACATGTGATCCAAACAGGAAAGTAAAATTTTTGAAAAACCCCATGGTATCAATTTTATTTCCTTATGTGCCCTACTACCTTACAACGGTCCATTAATAGGGATCCACTCATCAGACCAAGTCAGACCCACTGCCCTTGCATGCACCAAGTCATAACTGACTTGCGTCGACCTCATGGTCAACAATGCATGCCTTAAGGGCTGAACGTCCCACATGATTTCTGGCAAGCGGGTGTGACCCCGGGCCTTAATCATGATCGTTCACTGGTTGCCTCAATCAGACATCGCTACACGCCTTTCTGCAGTCGACCTATAGCCACCTCATGCTTGCGCATAGGTGCTATCTGGTCGACCCATCTAGGCTGTCAGATGGTCTGTTCAGGCTGTTGGGTCCAGACTAGACTGACGACTTCAACCCTAGTAACCCGTCTAAGTATTTCAAGTAGGCGCCGATAGATCTATATGGAATCGCGCATGAAATAAATATTGTTTGAAAACAACTATGAAAAATGCGCACACTTCTTATAACAATGTTACATGCACAAACATTTTATGTAAACATAGCATCAAGTAAGCGCATGTAACTGTAAAGAAGATCTATCCTATAACTCAAGCATGGATCACAATCACATCATGGCAATCATATGAATCATACCGAAACTATGCTCTGATACCAATTGAAAGGGGTGAAACCCTAAATGCATGCGCTTCTAAAATTTGCATGGGCGGAAATAGGGATTTCATGAAGATCGCATGTGGCATGAACATATGATTAACCTTATGTTTGCAAAGATCAAGTTGTGATCTTACCAAAGCCATTGTTTGGATGGCGACTTGGAAGCAAGAGGGCAAGCGGCTCTCCTCCAAAGTGGACGCACACAAGGTGATGATGGCTTTCTCCCTTGGCGTAAACCTTGTGCTAGCAAAGCTCTTCAAGGAGTCCTCGATGCGTGAAGGAGATGAGATGCTTTTCTCGGCTGACCGAATCTCCTTCTTGGCGTGAAGACAACCCAAGACGAGAGGAGAAGAGGTGAGAGCACGATGGCGTTCGAACGTGGGAGCATTTTTTTTTCTCAAAGAAAAATGCCTTCCAAATATAGTATGTTCACAACTCCACTTGAAGCCACCACTTAAAACCATCGATAACTCCTCTCCTCTTTGAACCATGCGTTCACATAAGTGAACCGGTTCAATTTAATTCGGTTCAATTGCATTTGGTTCAAAGACCAAATCAAACCAGCATTGGTTCAGATCTTGTCAAACCAAATGGCTCAAGATCTAACCATTCATCTCTTGATGCTCCTGATCTCATCGATCAAGCATCAATTCTCTCGATCGAAGCTTACCGATCTCAAGCCCTAATCAATCAAACATGATCAGACTAGATCTCACTTACAATCAGAGTTTAAACTCCTTTAAACTGAACCAAAACAATTCAGTCCACACGATCTGACATAAGTAAGCCATATCATCAAATTGTGCGACCCTAAGGGTTTCCTTTAATGTCGGTAACGATAACTTACGTTATCACGAACAGAGAGGGGTATCTAGCAACACATCACTGTCTCCCGATATAAAGGAAAGAGTCTTCCAAGACTACACCCAAACACAGCACAAGTGTGAATTCAATTCACTAGGCATACATGTTTCCTTTGCCACTGGATGTTCTCGTTGGACAAGCGTGTCAAGCCTGTAACTCCAACATGATGAGAGTGGTTAGATCAGATGAACATAGTCATCTGGGTATGGCCATACACTTTCACAACCATCTCATACAGGGGGCCCCTTTAGAACATCACACTCCAAACAAGGAGAGGCAATCCTATATCTATGACTAATGCCCTAACATGACTCATGCCCATTATCCAAGATAATCTATAACCATTATATTTCAAATGATATTGAACTACCTCAAGACAATGCCAATCCTTATTTAGAAACACAAGTGATCTCAAGTCAGAGGAAATATGCCACTTGTTTGCACATAAGGATTATTCACATTGTGACAAGCAATTGAATATCCTAAGTAGGGTCAGTCCAGTACATCCAATGTACCTATGAGTCTACATCTTATTCCATGCTCGAAGCATCCTATAAGATTAGAACACATATTAGTCTCAATCATATCAAGGTTGTCTCATGTTCACCAAGATATTTCGACTAAGGACAATACTGCATGTCAGCCAAGCTGAACACCATTGAGACATTATTCAGAAGTATACATATAGCAGCAGATAATGCAACAACCTGAATAACAACCATTGCCTTTATAAACATAGAGTTTATACATGATACTGATAACAACCCAAGGCCTCAAACATTAGCCTTAAGGGCATACCCCAACAATCTCCCACTTGCACTTAATCTAATGGTTGAGAAATCTCAAACCCATATTATTACAGTGCTTCTCATGCTTCTGCTGCGCCAGAGGCTTTGTAAGCGGGTCAGCTAGATTGTCATCTGTATGAACCTTGCAGATCTTGATCTCTCCTCGATCTATGATCTCACGGATCAAATGAAACCTTCTCTGTATGTGCTTGGACTTCTGGTGCGACCGTGGTTCCTTTGCTTGTGCTATTGCTCCAGTGTTATCACAGAAGATAACCAAAGGATCTGCATTCGAAGGAACAACACCAAGTTCCTGAACGAACTTACGAATCCACACTGCCTCCTTTGATGCTTCTGAGGCCGCAACATACTCGGCTTCTGTTGTGGAATCAGCAACAATTGATTGTTTGAAACTTTTCCACACCACTGCTCCTCCATTCAAGCTAAAAACATAGCCTGATTGCGATCGGAAATCATCCTGGTCAGATTGGAACGAAGCGTCAGTATATCCTTCAATACTGAGTTCTTCCTGACCTCCATATATCAAGAACATATCTTTGGTCCTCCGAAGATATTTCAAAATGTTCTTGACTGCAATCTAGTGTGCCTTACCTGGATTACTTTGGAATCGACTGGTCACGCTTAACCCGTAAGCGACGTCTGGGCGAGTACACAACATCGCATACATAATGGAATCAATAGCCGAAGCATAAGGCGTGTTGTCCATTTCATCTTTCTCAGACTGTGTTTGAGGACACTGGCTCTTCGAAAGATTTAGACCATGTCTGACTGGAAGATATCCTCTTTTAGAATTTTCTAAATGGAATCTCTCCAGGACTTTATCGATGTAAGTACTCTGGCACAGCCCGAGAAGCCTCTTAGATCTATCTCTGTAGATCTTCACACCTAATACATAGGCTTCTTCTCCTAAATCTTTCATCTGGAAACATTTTCTTAACCATGCTTTAACGGCATGCAGTTCAGGAATATCGTTTCCAATGATCAAGATATCATCGACGTAGAGGACTAGGAAAATAATCACGCTCCCACTAAACCTCTTATATACACACGGGTCATCTTCATTTTTGATGAAACCAAATTCACAAACCATCTGGGTATGGCCATACACTTTCACAACCATCTCATACAGGGGGCCCCTTTAGAACATCACACTCCAAACAAGGAGAGGCAATCCTATATCTATCACTAATGCCCTAACATGACTCATGCCCATTATCCAAGATAATTTATAACCATTATATTTCAAATGATATTGAACTACCTCAAGACAATGCCAATCCTCATTTAGAAACACAAGTGATCTCAAGTCAGAGGAAATATGCCACTTGTTTGCACATAAGGATTATTCACATTGTGACAAGCAATTGAATATCCTAAGTAGGGTCAGTCCAGTACATCCAATGTACCTATGAGTCTACATCTTATTCCATGCTCGAAGCATCCTATAAGATTAGAACACATATTAGTCTCAATCATATCAAGGTTGTCTCATGTTCACCAAGATATTTCGACTAAGGACAATACTGCATGTCAGCCAAGCTGAACACCATTGAGACATTATTCAGAAGTATACATATAGCAGCAGATAATGCAACAACCTGAATAACAACCATTGCCTTTATAAACATAGAGTTTATACATGATACTGATAACAACCCAAGGCCTCAAACATTAGCCTTAAGGCCGAACCTTGTGGGTGTACCCCTAGGGTTTGAGAGCTAAACCATGAGAGAAGGACCTTGGAGCCAACTTTGAAGATAGAGCTAGAGGTCGGCTAGGCTAGGTCTCGTCTTGGGGCTTGAATCCTAGGTCAAGAGTTGGACCCCCTTTTGGCATGGATTGGTTCAATGTCTTGAATGGGCTATGATCACATCATCCTTTTATTGCTTTCTTTACAAAAGCTAAAGCATGCCTGTGATGTTTTATTGTTATGTTATCACCATAGGATTGCATGCCTGTAATGATAGACATAAGATAAAACTGAGATGATGAGACCTTAAACAAAAACCCTCAATTAAAATATCAAATCTAGTAGCCTTCTAACGCGTAGCCCTCACTAAGCTATCGATCAGTGGAGTTGTGAATTGTTTCCCACCCTCGTGGGACACACCCACTTATCTTTAGAAAGTGCGTGGTGGCAATGGTTCCCCAGTCCAGTTTTAACCTGGGCGTGCCTTCGCAAGGAAACTCGTTGGCCCTGGGCATAACGGTTAGGAATGGACTTGACTAGATTTTCATGTATGCTAGGCACATGATGAAACTCTAGAGGCATCGTTGAGAGGTTAGGGTTTCATACTGTATCCAGCCCTCGCTGGACATGAAATGCCTGGACTGTCTCAATAAGGGGAATTGCTTGGAGCAATCGGCCGGCGAGCCCACCTTAGGAAACATGGGTCACTTTGTGCAACTCATCCCACCCTCGTGGGACGCGAAGCCCTATGTGGAATGAGGATCTCATCTCACTATGAAATCTTGGATTTCTTGATTGACTTTGTGGGTTGTCAATTCGATTAAAAATAGTGGGAGCCATGGTCATTTAAAACAAGTCCAGTTTAAATGACTCGAAGTAGTACTAATTTGCTGTTTCTTGGTTGTTGTAGAACAATGGCTGTGAACAATAGCAGTTGGTCACTGCGATCTCCCCTGGAAAGGGATAAGTTAGCTGGATCCAACTTACTGGATTGGTATATGAACTTGAGAATCGTGCTCAAGCTCAAAAGGAAGCTTTGTGTCCTTGAGCGTCCTTTTCCTGAGCCACTTCCATGCTCGGCCTCAGCGGCTGAGAGGGATGCTTATGATAAGCATCAGGTTGATACTTTGGAGGTTGCTAACCAACATGTCACCTGAATTTAGAGGGTGATATGAATCGAAGAGTGCCTCTGAGATTATTTTTAATCTAAGGCAGCTCTTTGATGAATTGGTTGAGCTCAATCCTCCTAAAGTTGATATTCAGTGTGTTGAGCCGAAAGGCTTGACCAAGGAACTGAAATTAAAGATGGATATGATCAGGAATAATAGGTGCTATTCATGTGGAGGGCCACCTCACATGTTGAAGGACATGTTGCAACTTCAGAATGAGGAGAAGAAAGGCAAGGCCTTGTCTTCATGCTCAGGTATTTATGTTACCAAAGTCAACCTTTCTACTCCTATGACATGGGTATTGGATACCGCATGTGGAGCTCATATTTGTACAAATATGCAAAGGCTCAGAAAGGATAGATCGGTAAGGCCTAGAGAGATTGACCTACGGATAGGTAACAGGGCACAAGTTGCTGCTGTTGCTGTAGGAGTTTCTCTCCTTGCCTTCTGGACTTCAGTTAAAGCTAGACAATTGCTATTATGTACCTTCCCTTACCAAAACATTGTATCCACTCCTTGCTTGGCAAAGAAAGGATTTAGGTTTGAAACAAAAGAGAATTTATGTTCTTTTTCTTTTGCAAACATGTTTTATGGGAAGGGTACTTTGTGCAATGGTCCGCATGTCTTGGACATGGTTAGCTCTATTTGTAACATAAAAGGATCAAACTGAGTGGTTCAGTTGGTGCTTTCCTACGGCATTGTCGATTAGCCCATATAAACAAGAATCGCATTCGACAACTCCATGCAAATGGGTTGTTAGATTCGAGTTCCTTGGAGGAACTTGATACATGTGAGACTTGTTTATTAGGGAAAAATGACAAAGGCACCCTTCACCAAAACTGGTGAGAGGGCAGGAGGTTTATTAGATCTCATACATACTGATGTGTGTGGGTCTTTCAATAAACAAGCCAGAGGAGGGTACAGCTACTTCATCACATTTATTGATGACTTCAGTAGATATGGTTATGTCTATCTGATGAGACATAAGTCTGAATCCTTCAAGAAATTTAAGGAGTTTAGACATGAAGTAGAGAACCAGCTTGGTAGATCCATTAAGGCTCTTCGATCAGATCGTGGTGGAGAGTACCTGAGCGGTGAGTTCTTTGACTATCTGAGAGAGTGTGGGATCATATCCCAACTCACTCCTCCTGGAACACCTCAATGGAATGGTGTGTCTGAAAGGAGAAATCGAACTTTGTTGGACATGGTTCGATCTATGATGAGTCATGCAACTCTACCTCCCTCATTCTGGGGACATGCACTTGAGACAGCTTCTCTAATACTGAATAATGTTCCATCTAAGAGTGTCTCAAAGATTCCATACGAGGTATGGAGTGGGAGACGCCCTAATCTCACTTTTATCAGGTTCTGGGGATGTAAGGCTTTTGTCAAACGTCAGGATTCTAGCAAGCTAGAACCTAGATCTGATAAATGTGTGTTTGTGGGGTATCCTAAGGAAACTAAAGGATACTACTTCTATGTCCCAACCGAGAACAAAGTTTTTGTTGCTCGGGGTGCTGTCTTTCTAGAGAAAGAATTTCTTATGAAAGAAGTTAGTGGGAGGAAGTTTGACTTGGATGAGGTCCAAGTGCAAGCACAAGACAAAGAGATGGAATCTGAGCCACCTGCACCAGTTGCTAGGCAACCTGAGGCTCAGACACAGGTCCCGCGTAGGTCTGGGAGAATTCGTCGTGCACCTGAAAGGTATGGGTCGCTACCGACCCAACACGATGGGATCTTCATCATTGAGGATGAACCCAGAACCTATGATGAGGCGGTTAGTGGACCGGACTTCGAGAGATGGCTTGACGCCATGCGATCCGAGATGGATTCCATGTCGGCTAACCAAGTCTGGGATTTGGTTGAGCTGCCTGATGGGGTAAAACCCATAGGGTGTAAATGGGTCTTCAAGAAGAAGACAGACATGGATGGCAAAATAGTTACCTATAAGGGTAGACTAGTGGCTAAAGGATTTAAACAAGTCCACGGGGTGGACTATGATGAAACCTTCTCGCCAGTTGCCATGATCAAATCAATTCGGATTCTGCTTGCTATAGCTGCATATCATGACTATGAGATATGGCAGATGGATGTGAAGACAGCGTTCCTTAACGGGAAGCTGACTAAGGATGTGTACATGACACAACCTAATGACTTCATCCGTCCTGCAGATACTAGTAAAGTCTGCAGGCTAAAGAAATCCATTTATGGATTAAAGCAAGCATCTCGAAGTTGGAATCTTCGATTTGATGAAGCCGTGAGAGATTATGGCTTTATCAAAGTTGAAGATGACGCCTATGTATACAGAAAATTCAGTGGGAGCTTGGTGACTTTTCTGGTCATGTATGTCGATGACATACTGCTCATTGGAAACGACATCCCTAGTCTTCAAGCTATGAAGACATGGTTAGGGAAGTGTTTCGAGATGAAGGACTTAGGGGAGGCTGCCTATATTCTAGGCGTGAGGATCTATCGGGATAGATCCAAGAGGCTCTTGGCCCTTAGTCAGAGTACCCACATTGATAAGGTCCTGGAGAGGTTCAACTTGGAGCAATCCAAGAAATGATATCTTCTAGTGAGAGATGGCCTTACTCTCTCAAAGAGCCAGTGTCCTACAACACAGGCTGAGAGGGATAACATGAGTCGAATTCCCTATGCTTCGGCAGTGGGATCAATCATGTATGCAATGCTGTGTACTAGACCAGATGTGGCTTATGCTGTAAGCATAACCAGCCGATACCAATCCAATCCAGGGTTTGCAGTACTGGGTGGCTGTAAAGAATATCCTTGAGTATCCTGAAAAGGACTAAGGATTTATTCTGTATGGTCTACGGGGACTGGAAGAGCTCAGTGTGCAGGGCTTCACTGATGAGTCATTCCAGTCTAATCCTGATGACTTCAGATCGCAGACCAGCTATTTGTTTAAGATGGTTGGAGGTGCTGTATGCTGGAAGAGCTTCAAGCAATCCACCATAGCTAATTCTACAACCGAAGCTGAGTATGTGGTTGCTTCTGAGGCAGCAAATGAAGCCGTTTGGATCAGGAAGTTCTTTTCTGAACTTCAGGTGGTTCCAAGTGCAATGGATCCCATTGAGCTCTACTATGACAACAATGGGAACTGCACATGTTAAGGAACCACGGTCTCATCAAAGGTCCAAACAAATATTCAGGAGATTTCGCCTGATCAGAGAGATCATTGATCGAGGTGATGTCAAGATTAGCAGAGTTGACACAGAGAGCAATCTAACCGACCCACTGACCACGGCTTTGGCGCAGCAGAAGCATGATGGTTGTACTAGAGATATGGGGTTGTGGTTGCTCAACCTCTAGGTCTTAGTGCAAGTGGGAGATTGTTGGTGTATATGCCCTAGGACCTAGTTTTGGTCCATCTTTGTACTACTTGACTCTGATATTCATATATCTTTCTGGCATTGTCGTTATCATTGTTTGTCTACACCTGCGATTGTGTACTTCCATCAAGGGCGCAAGCATGCTTCATCTTTCTCCTCTTCCTTTCCTTGGCGCAAAGGAACAAGAAGGCTTGCGGCGTTCCCTTCTCCTTCCATCTCCTTGGCGCATCACATCTTGGTGGTGGCGCAAGTTGCTTGGAGAACTCTCCTAAGGCATAGATCTTCTTCCCGAGGCTAGCACCGGGCGAGGAAGAAGAAAACTTGAGGAATCCGTGTGTGCGAGACTGCAGAGGGCGAACACTTGGGCGCCTTCATCGACATCGGCTTCTAATTGCTTAAAGGTACTTACTATCACATCGTGTCAACCCCCTCGCAAGAGATCTTCACTGGGTTTTTGGGACTAGCCTGTTTCGGGGACATTCTTCCGCTACGTAATATGTATGTCTATGACTCTGAAAATTGTAAAATGTCCCCGGGGTTTCCCAACATTAGAGGGTTGATCTTCGTATCCATATCGAGGGGAAGCCTTGGGGAAGCCTTTCTACTATCTTGTCTAGTGATTTCTTGTATTTTTATTGAGTTTCCATGCGATTTTCATTAATGAACATGTTATTTGTTATGAACATAAACGTGTAAACCCTTATTTCGGGATTTGGGGAATAGCCCATTGACGATTTATGGATTAAATACATAGTTTTAAATCTTTGACATGATCTTTTATAGATTTGATTTGATTAGAATTGTGCTTATTTCGTGAATTACCCTGATCAAGTAATTTTATGTCTTTGACGTTGCGAGAAGGACCGGGAGGTGAATCGCAACGTCGGATCTATTCTTTTCAAACCTGTGAACCCGATCACGGGAGTAGTTCGGATTCGCTTGAAGGATTATCATGGTTTTTCACAGAACTTAATGGGTCTATTTATGTTAATTGCCACGGGAGTAGGGAATTAATGTAAATAGATATCGGGTTACGCTTCGGGAGGAGGTAATCTATACCTTAGGAAAAAACCCTTTCAAAATTATAATTTTCTGATCAAAAGATTTATTTGCAAATTTTATTCATAATCATCAACGTGGTGAAACCCTAGATCCTGAATTTATCCGAATTGATTTTTACCCGAACACTCGCTTTTGCTTCTTTTTGTACTTAGAAGTTGCCAAAACAAAAACCACATATTGATTCGTCTAGATATAGATCAAACGTGTAATCGGTACTTGACCGCCAGATCCTCGTTGGGAACGATAATCTTTTTATTACTTCGATAAATCCATGCACTTGCGGATACCTACCACCGATACCAGAGGCATCACACGCGACCTCAAAGACTTTGGAGAAGTTAGGGAGGCGCAAGACAGGGGCAGTGGTGATGGCATCCTTAAGGGACTCAAAGGTGCGTTGAGTGGCCGTAGTCCACTCGAGGTCATCCTTAGACAGCCGTTGGGTCAGCGGGGTCGCAAGTGTGCTGAACCCGCGAATGAAGCGGCGATAAAAGCCCGCGAGGCCCAAAAAGCTACGGACCTCGGACACGATACGGGGTTTGGGCCAATGCTGGATGGCTTCGACTTTAGCCGGGTCAATAGAAAGACCCTCGTCGGACACAATGTAGCCTAGGAAGTGGACGCGGTTGGTCATGAAGGAGCACTTCTTCCTATTAAGGAAGAGGCGCTCCTTGCGTAGGAGGTCGAACGTGGAGCGAAGATGCTCCAGGTGTTCTTCGGGGGTCCGGCAGAAAATCAAGATGTCGTCAAAATAGACGACCAGGAATTTGCCCATGTAAGGCTTGAGAACTTGGCTCATGAGCCGCATAAAAGTGGACGAGGCATTGGACAACCCGAATGGCATGACAAGCCATTCATAAAGACCGTCCTTGGTCTTAAATGTAGTTTTCCACTCATCACCTTCGCGGATGAGGACTTGGTGATATCCGCTGCGAAGGTCCAGCTTAGAGAACCAGGATGCCCCAGAAACTAAGTCTAACATATCATCAAGTTGAGGTATAGGGAACCTATACTTGATGGTGATCCGGTTGATGGCGCGACTGTTGATGCACATCTGCCATGACCCGTCCTTCTTGGGTGTGAGCAATGCAGGGACTGCGCATGGACTTAGGCTCTCACGGATGTACCCCTTAGTGAGGAGGTCATCCACTTGACGCTGCAGTTCAGCGTGTTCAGTTGGGTTCAAACGATGATGGGGCAGATTTGGGAGGGGAGCTCCCAGGATTAGATCAATGGCGTGCTGAATCTCCCTAGCCGGAGGGAAACCGAGGGGCAAGTCCTCAGGACTAATGTCAGCAAACTCAATTAAAAGGGTTGAGACTTCCGGGGGTGGTGTCGTATCTACTGCGGAAGAGGACTCCGGGGACTCGCGCAACATCAAGGCATAAACAACCTTAGATTCTGTGGCCTCGCGCATAAGTGCCGAGGTACGCTACGAGGGCAGGTGCCGGCGAAGCAGCCGCAGGAAAGACAACTACACCTTTGGAGGTGGACGCACGCAGTTCCTTGGGTGGAGCTAGGATCAAACAGATCTTCTGGTCACCGTGGTCAAACACATAGGTGTTCGACCGGCCATTATGAACCACATCGCGATCATAGGGCCAGAGACGCCCTAAAAGGATGTGGGCAACATCCATCGCTGCCACGTCACACCACACCTTCTCATGATAGTCCCTAAATGCGATGGGAACTTGGCAATGATGGGTAACCGGGAGGTTCGACGCATCAACCCATGCGATCGAGTAGGGCTTGGGGTGGGGCTCTATGGGAAGGCCGAAGCGAGTGATCGCGGTTCAGGAGACCACGTTCAAACTACTACCCCCATCGATGACAATCTTACATGAGTGCCTGTTGCACTTAGCGTAAGTTGTGAAGATGCTCGTGCGCCTCCAGTCCTCGGAGGGCGGGGTTTGGACAAGGGTGCATCTCACAACCGCAAGTGTGGGATGACCCGACTCCTCTCCACTCGTGTAACACTCAGCTTCTACATCACGCTCCTCGCGCTCACAGGTAATAGTGGCTACACGGGTCTTGTCCACGGTGGTGGACTTCTTTGGGAAATCCCTAGAATAGTGGCATGGCTGCAAACAATTGTAGGAATGGACACGCTCGGCCGGCCCAACGGCAGGGGCCTTGCCCTTCTCCTCCCAAGTGGGACGAGAAGGCGCAACCGCCTGGGCTGGACGCTGAGGGGACCCCTGAGGTCTATGTGTGGGACGCAGGTCCGAATGTGGCTCAGAGCGCTCGACTCGATGGGGAATATGCGGGGGTCCGCCGTGGTGCGGACGCCACGGAGGGGCGAACTCGCTGCGACGGGTCTTTGCGCGAAGGTCCTACTCAATGTCTAATGCGCGCTGATAGGTTTGGTCTAATGATTCAGACCCATACGCAGGTAAGGCCCGTCGGATATCCGAACGGAGCCCGTTCTTAAACTTGGACAAAACCAATTCAGGATCCTCTTGCAAGTTGCAATGGAGTTGCAACGTGTCGAAAGTCAAGCGGTACTCCGCAACAGTACCGAAACCTTGGTGAAGGCTACTATATTGGTCAAGGATGAAAGTCCCCTAAAACAAGGGGGCGAAACCCTAATGATAGGCGCATATAAAAATTTTCGAGCGGAAGCAAGGGTTTCCTAGATCGATTTATATGTCATATGATCAACTTTAAAACCTTGTAAAGATTATGAAGGGATCATACCATTGCCATGAATTGGATGGCAACTTGGAAGAGAAAGATGCAAGCGCTTCTTCTCCAAAGGCACCGCACACAAGATGTGATCGCCTACTCCTTGTTGCTTCTTGTGCTAGCAAGGCTTCAAGGGTCCTTTGTGTGGAGGAGATGAGATCTCTTGGTTTTTCGAAAGCCTTCCTCTACACTCGTCGAGAGAAGTCACACGAGAGGGAGAGGCGTCAAGAGGTGAAGAGAGGCGACAAGAGAAAAACGTTCCTCATGAACGTGGAGGCGTTGCCAAAAAAATGATTTCCAAAAATAGCAACCCTTTATTTCTCAAGCGTTATGCGTTCACTCCAAGTGAACCGAACGCAACTCCTTTTCACTCTTTGAACCAAGCGCTCACATGATGAGCCGGTTCAATTGAATTTGGTTCAAAGACCAAATCAAATCAGCCCAAGCCATGGTCTAGATCTCATTGAACCTAAAGGTTCAAGATCTAACCGTTGATCTCTCGATGCTCTTGATCTCACCGATCTAGCATCAATTCTCTCGATCGAAGCTTACCGATCTCAAGCCCTAATCAATCAAACATGATTAGACCAGATCTCACTTACAATCAGAGTTTAAACTCCTTTAAACTGAACCAAAACAATTCAGTCCACACGATCTGACTTAAGTAAGCCATATCATCAAATTGTGCGACCCTAAGGGTTTCCTTTAAATGTCGGTAACGATAACTTACGTTATCACGATCAGTGAGGGGTATCTAGCAACATATCACTGTCTCCCGATATAAAGGAAAGAGTCTTCCAAGACTACACCCAAACCACAGCACAAGTGTGAATCCACTTCACTAGGCATACATGTTTCCTTTGCCACTGGATGTTCTTATTGGACAAGCGTGTCAAGCCTGTGACTCCAATATGATGAGCATGATTAGATCAGATGAACACAGTCATCTGGGTATGGCCATACACTTTCTCAATCATCTCATCCAGGGGGGCCCCTTTAGAACATCACACTCCTATTAAGGAGACGGCAATCCTATATCTATCACTAGTGTCCTAACCTGACTCATGATCATTATCCAAGATAGTCTATAACCATTGTGTTTCAAATGATATTGAACTACCTCAAAACAATGACAATCATCATTTAGAAACACAAGTGATCTCAAGTCAGAGGAAATATGCCACTTGTTGCATACAAGGATTATTCACATTGTGACAAGCAATTGAATATCCTAGTAGGGTCTGTCCAGTACATCCAATGTACCCATGAGTCTACATCTTATTCCATGCTCGAAGCATCCTATAAGATTAGAACACATATTAGTCTCAATCATATCAAGGCTGTCTCATGTTCACCAAGATATCTCGACTAAGGACTTAACTACATGTCAGCCTAGCTGAATAGCATTGAGACATTATTCAGAAGTATACATATTGCAGCAGATGATGTAACAACCTGAATAATAACCATTGCCTTTATAAACAAAGAGTTTATACATGATACTGATACAATCCCGAGGCCTCAAACATTAGCCTTAAGGGCATACCCCAACAAAGGAGACGCTGCCTATAGGAGGCTGGGACATATCGCTCGCGAAGACGATACTTCATCTCGTCCCATCGAGTGTTGGGTGGGAGAGCATTCTGCTCATTTTGGCACTCCACATTTTGCTAATGTAGGCGCGCGGGACCATCTAACAAGGTGCGGACAATTCGGACTCGCATGTACTGATGCGTGCCAGCCAAGTCAAAGTAGGTGTCTACCGATGTGACTCAATCCAAGAACTTAGTGGGGTCAAGACCACCCTCAAAGTGTTGGGGTGTCTCACGAATAAAGAGATGGACGTCGACGTCGGTTCGCTGTCGATCAAACCGGGGTTGGGTTGCAGGCCTTTGTGCAGCCCACACATCATCTTCGTCAAAAGGCTCATCCTCATGACCTGGGCCTCCATGAGCCACGTACGTCCCATGGTGGCCAGGGTCATCCAAAATAGGCAGGCGCCGAACGGGCGCGACACGGGTGGCAACTCCCTAGTTGGGGCAGTTCGAGCAGACTGAGGGGGTTGACTCAAGTTAGGGCATAGTTGCCCCGAGGCATTAATGGCATCAATAAGGCCTTGAAAACCAGCCATGAGCTGCTGGAACCGGGTCTCTGACGACAGCTCGATTCATTGCACGGCGGCATCCGTGGACTACTTGTATGTTGGGAAACCCCGGGGATATTTTACAAAATTTCAGAGATGCAAACACATTGCGCAGCGGAAGAATATCCCCGAAACAGGCCAGTCCCAAAAACCCAGTGAAGATCGCATGCGAAAGAGTCGACACGATGAGATAGAAAATACCTTGAGCAAGGCGAGGCTGATGTCGAAGTAGGCGCCCAAGCGTGCGCCCTCTGCAGTCTCACACACACGGATCACCTCGAGTCCTCTTCTTCCACGCCCGGTGCTAGCCTCGGGAAGAAGATCCAAGCCTTAGGTCACCTTCTTCTCAATTTGCGCAACCTCCAAGGTATATGCGCCAAGGATGAAGAAGGAAGAGGGAGATGCCGCCAAGCACAAGGCACACTTGCACCACCTTCAATAGAAGAAGCGCCAAGGATGAAGAAGAAGAAGTGCTTGCGGCTTGGTTGATGAAGAGATGCGCCAACTCCTCTTGCTCCTCTTGCTCTCGCCCCTCCTCTTGTTCTCACGCCTTCAATAAGTTGTGTATCATGAGAGGGGGCGGCTAGGGCTCATTATATAGAGCAAGGGGCGGTTTGAGTAGTGGCTAGGAGAAGAAATAGGAATAGGATTATTTTAATAATTTAATTAAGTCCTAATCCAATTAGGATTCTAATTAATCATTTAAATAATCAAGTCCTAATCCAATTAGGACTCTAACTAATAATTTAAATAATCAGCCCTATTAAATAGGACTCCATACAATTATTTAAATTAATTAATTAAATAACCCACAAATAATTAATATCAACTTATATTAAACATATGTGTCGTAGGCGCCAACCCTACTCTAACTAGGGTTAGCCATGCGCCTACACATCCTTCTCCTTAAGCCCATTTAACTTATTAATAAGCTCAATCATAGAATGGGCCTAGCCCAATGTTCATTATGCATGTCACTCAACCCATTGGATCCAATCCAACTTAACCCAAGGTCAAACCTAGTTAACCATGGTTAATTTGGTCAATATGCCAAAAATGGAAGTTGGCTCTAATAAGTCTCTTCCATCTCATCAGACCCATCGGCGCTGATGAAATTTCCCAAATAGATCCGAGTTATCTAATAACTCGATCATAAGGCTTCTCGATCAATACGAGAACTCGAGTATCAAGGTGTGCGACCCTGTAGGTTCCTCTGACATTGGCAGTGCTGACCTAAGGTCACCACAAGCAGTGAGTGGCACCTAGCAGTGCATCGCTGCTACCCAAGTCATCGGAATAGATATCGACATCGACATCCCCATCATCGCAACCAGGTATAGATGCATTACAGTCTCTTTGCCGAACTAATATCCGAATGGCCAACTGTGTCACCACTTGTTTCTATCCAATCTCATGGCTATGACTAAATCAGGTCTAACCTGGGTATGGCCATACAATTTCAGTCATAGAACCATAGAGGAGCTCCATGGATATCATGCTTCCCTTAGGAAGGGGCAAATCCTATGTCTGTGCATTGACCTTCTCATATGGGTCGTGACATGTCCAATGACAACCGTTATTACCTCCCAACTACGGCAAGGTGTTAGGTTGTATCAAAGCATATCCCTAACCACATAGAATGTCTAATGACCTCAAGTCAAGGGATCAATGCATCTCCTATCACTTGTGAGGATAACTCGTGACACCAAGTCATTGCCTCACAGCGGGTTGGTCCAGTATATCTACCACTGATATACCCATATGCATGCGTTAGCACCTCGTGCCTAACCAGCCCATATACCAGTCTTACAAGTATCATAGCTGTCCCATATCCACTAAGGTACATTGACTAGGGATAATAGTTTGAGCACAGATCCAATCTGTCTCCAGGGACATTATCATATAAGTACATGTTCACATATGTAAACAAATAATGATAACGACAATGCCAGTATGATATCAATGTCAAGTAGTACAAGTAACGGACCAGAATTAGGTCCTTAGGTCATATACACCAACAATCTCCCACTTGCACTAAGACCTAGAGGTTGAGAAATCTTAACCCCATATCTCTAGCGTGACCATCATGCTTCTACTGTGCCAAAGCCTTGGTCAATGGGTCTGCTAGATTGTTCTCTGTGTCAACTCTGCTAATCTTGACATCACCTCTGTCTATGATCTCTCTGATCAGGTGAAATCTCTTGAGTATGTGTTTGGATTTTTGATGAGACCGTGGTTCCTTGGCTTGTGCAATTGCTCCATTGTTATCACAATAAATTTCAATGGGATCCACTGCACTTGGAAACACCTGAAGTTTAGAAATGAACTTCCTAATCCAAATGGCTTCTTTGGCTACCTCAGAAGCGGCCACATACTCAGCTTTGGTTGTAGAATCAGCTATGGTAGATTGCTTGAAGCTCTTCCAGCATACAGCACCTCCATTTATCTTGAACACATAGCCGGCCTGTGATCTGAAGTCATTAGGGTCAGACTGGAAAGACGCATCAGTGTAGCCCTGCATACTGAGCTCTTCCTGTCCCCCATAGACCAAGAATAGCAACAGCCACCCAGTGCTGTACTCCAGGATTGGATTGGTATCGGCTGGTTATGCTCACAGCATAAGCCACATCTGGTCTAGTACACAACATTGCATACATGATCAATCCTACTGCCGAAGTATAGGGCACTCGACTCATGTCATCCCTCTCAGCCTGTGTGGTGGGACACTGGCTCTTTGAGAGAGTAAGGCCATGTCTCACTAGAAGGTACCCTTTCTTGGATTGCTCCAAGCTAAACCTCTCCAGGACCTTATCAATGTATGTACTCTGACTAAGGGCTAGGAGTTTCTTGGATCTATCCCTGTAGATCCTCACGCCTAGGATATAGGCGGCCTCCCCTAAGTCTTTCATCTCAAAATACTTCCCTAACAATGTCTTCACAGCTTGAAGACTAGGGATGTAATTCCCGATGAGTAGTATGTCATCGACATACAAGACCAGAAAAGTCACCAAGCTCCCACTAAATTTTCTGTATACACAGGCGTCATCTTCGCTTTTGATAAAGCCATAATCTCGCACAGCTTCATCAAATCGAAGATTCCAACTTCGAGATGCTTGCTTTAATCCATAGATGGATCTCTTTAGCCTGCAGACCTTATTGGCCTCTGCAGGATGGATGAAGCCATCAGGTTGTGTCATATACACATCCTCAGTTAGCTTCCCGTTAAGGAACGCTGTCTTCACATCCATCTGCCATATCTCATAGTCATGATATGCAGCTATAGCAAGCAGAATCCGAATGGATTTGAACATGGCAACTGGCGAAAAGGTTTCATCATAGTCCACCCCGTGGACTTGTTTGAATCCCTTAGCCACTAGTCTATCTTTATAGGTAACTATGTTGCCATCCATGTCTGTCTTCCTCTTGAAGACCCATTTACACCCTTTGGGTTTAACCCCATCAGGTAACTCAACCAAATCCCTGACTTGGTTAGCTGACATGGAATCCATCTCGGATTGCATGGCCTCAAGCCATCTCTCGGAGTCCGGTCCACTGACCGCCTCATCATAAGTCCTGGGTTCATCTTCAATGATGAAGATTCTGTCATGTTGGGTCGGCAGCGACCCATACCTCTCAGGTGCATGACGAATTCTCCCAGACCTACGTGGGGCCTATGTCTGAGCCTCAGGTTGCCTAGCAACTGGTACAGGTGGCTCAGGTTCCATCTCTATGTTTTGTGGTTGCACTTGGACCTCATCCAAGTCAAACTTCCTCCCACTAACTTCTTTCATGAGAAATTCTTTCTCTAGAAAGACAGCACCCCGAGCAACAAAAACTTTGTTCTCGGTGGGAACATAGAAGTAGTAACCCTTAGTTTCCTTAGGGTACCCCACAAACACACATTTATCAGATCTAGGTTCTAGCTTGCTAGAATCCTGACACTTGACATATGCCTCGCATCCCCATATCTTGATAAAAGATAGATTAAGGCGTCTCCCACTCCATACGTCATATGGAATCTTTGAGACACTTTTAGATGGAACGTTATTCAGTATTAGAGTAGCTGTATTAAGTGCATATCCCCAGAATGAGGGAGGTAGAGTTGCATGACTCATCATACATCGAACCATGTCCAACAAAGTTCGATTTCTCCTTTCAGACACACCATTCCATTGGGGTGTTCCAGGAGGAGTGAGTTGGGATAAAATCTCACACTCTTTCAGATAGTCAAGAAACTCACCACTCAGGTACTCTCCACCACGATCTGATCAAAGAGCCTTAATGGATCTACCAAGTTGGTTCTCTACTTCATTCTTGAACTCTTTGAATTTCTCAAAGGATTCAGATGTATGTCTCATCAAGTAGACATAACCATACCTACTGAAATCATTAGTAAAGGTAATGAAGTAGCTGTGTCCTCCTTTGGCTTATTTATTGAATGGCCCACACACATCGCTATGTATGAGATCCAACAAACCTCCTGCCCTTTCACCTGTCTTGGTGAAAGGCGCCTTTGTCATTTTCCCTAACAAACAAGGCTCACATGTATCAAATTCCTCCAAGGAATTTGAACCTAGCAACCCATCTGCATGGAGTTGTTGAATGCGATTCTTGTTTATATGGGCTAATCGACAATGCCATAGGAAAGCACCAACTGAACCACTCAGTTTGGTCCTTTTATTATTTATGTTACAAATAGAGTTATCCATGTCCAACACATATAGATCATTGCATAAAGTACCCTTTCCATAGAACATATTTGCAAATGAAAAAGAACAAGAGTTCTTATTTATTTCAAACTTAAATCCTTTCTTTGCCAAGCAAGGAATGGATATAATGTTCTTAGTAAGCGAAGGTACATAATAGCAATTATCTAACACTAATAGAAGTCCAGAAGGCAGGGAGAGAATCAAAACTCCTACAGCAACAACAGCAACCTGTGCCCCGTTTCCAACTCGTAGGTCAATCTCTCCAGGCTGCACCGATCTAATTTTCTTGAGCCCCTGCATATTTGTACAAATATGAGCTCCACATGTGGTATCCAATACCCATGTCATAGAAGTAGAAAGGTTGACTTCAGTAACATAAATACCTGAGCATGAAGACGAAGCCTTGCTTCTCTTCTTCCCATTCTGAAGTCGCACCATGTCCTTTAACATGTGAGGTGGCCCTCCACATGAATAGCTTGTTATTCCTGAGCTTTTTCATCTTTATTTTCAGTTCCTTAGTCAAGCCTTTTGGCTCAACATACTGAATTTCTACTTTAGGAGGATTGAGCCTAACCAATTCATCAAAGAGCTGCTTTAGATTAGAAATAATCTCAGAAGCACTCTTTAATTCATATTGCCCTCGAAGCTCGGGCGACATGTTGGTTAGCATCAATTGTACAACCTCCAAAGTATCAGCCTGATGCTTATCATAAGCATCCTTCTCAGCCGCTGAGGCCGAGCATGGAAGTGGGTCAGGAATAGGTTGCTCAAGGACATAGAGCTTCTTCTCAAGCTTGAGTACAATTCTCAAGTTGATATACCAATCCATCAAGTTGGATCCAACCAACTTGTCTTTTTCCAGGATAGATCGCAGTGACCAACCGCTATTGTTCGATGCCATTGTTCTACAACAGTCAAGAAACAGCAGATTAGTACTACTTCAAATCATTTAAACTGGACTTGTTTTAAATGATCATGACTCCCACTATTTTAATCGAATTGACAACCCACAAAGTCAATCGGGAAGATAAAGACTTCCTAGTGAGATGGGATCCTTATTTCACATGAGGCTTCGCGTCCCACGAGGGTGGGATGAGATGCACAAAGTGACCCATGCTTCCTAAGGTGGGCACGCCGACCGATTGCTCCAAGCAATTCCCCTTATTGAAACAGTCTAGGCATTTCATGTCCAGCGAGGGCTGGATACAGCATGAAACCCTAACCTCTCAACGATGCCTCTAGACTTTCATCATGTGCCCAGCACATATGAACTTCTAGTCAAGTCCATTCCTAACCGTTATGCCCAGAGCCAACGAGTTTCCTTGCGAAGGTGCACCCGGTTAAAACGGATTGGGGAAACCATTGCCACCACACACCTTCTAAAGATAAGTGGGTGTGTCCCACGAGGGTGGGAAACAGTTCACAACACCACTGATCGATAGCTTGATGAGGGTTACGCATTAGAAGGCTACTATACTTGATATTTAGAATGAGGTTTTTTGAGGTCTCATTTAGTTTTATCTTATGTCTAGCATTACAGGCATGCAATCCTATAGTGATAACATAACGATAAAACATCACAGGCATGCTTTAGCAGATATGTTTGAAAACAGTAAAAGAATGATGTGATCATGACCTATTCAAGACATTGAACCAACCCATGCCAAGAAAGAGGTTCAACTCTTGACCTAGGACTCAAGCCCCAAGAACTATACCCTAACCTAGCCGGCCTCTATTTTGAACTTCAAGGTTGGCTCCAAGGTCCGCCAAGGGTGAATCGCCATCTTGCAAGGTCCAACATAGCTAGCTCACAAGCCCTAAGGCTCGGCCATGCTATGCTTGCGCCACCAAGCAAGCTTGCACCATCTTGCATGCGCCACCAATCCAAGTAGGGTGCTTGTTGCGCCACCATCCAAGATGCGCCACCAAGCTCCTTCCCTTAATCTTCATCTTACTTTTACAAAAATAAAGAAAAAGATGGCACGCAGGCCGCACAAGGATACAACACAGGCATGCAAGGGGGCTTGACTCATGATCACAACATTATGCACAATCAAGGTATTTACACATGCAATTCTACATGCTCATGAAAAACATAAAATCTGAAATTTTACTTTTTCATAAAACCAGTTTCTTTTCCTCATCTTCTTCTCACAAATCTTTTAGTTATTTGCGATTAACTTTCATGATGATTTCAAAGATCCTTTCGGCTGGTAATTTTGTTAGATCAAGGGACCCGGCCAGTCCGAAGACACAATGCCCGTCCTACTTGACAAAACCACGTGCGCCTTTGATCCTTAAATCATGCAAGAAAAATAACCCAAAAATCCAAAAGAAATTGAAAAGGTGATAGAAACAAGAAACCCTAATTTTTCCTACTTTTAGAAAAATCGTTTGCCATGCAATTTGCAATTTTTGAAAATTGAAATATGGCCTGTGAGCATGAAAAACATGAAAAGCATGAAGAACATCGTTCGAGTTTCGCAAGTCGCTCTGATACCACTGTTGGGAAACCCCGGGGATATTTTATAAAATTTCAGAGATGCAAACACATTGCGCAGCGGAAGAATATCCCCGAAACAGGCCAATCCCAAAAACCCAGTGAAGATCGCATGTGTTGGGAAACCCCAGGGACATTTTACAATTTTTCAGAGTCATAGACATACATACATTGCACAGCGGAAGAATGTCCCCGAAACAGGCCGGTCCCAAAAACCCAGTGAAGATCGCAAGCAAGAGAGTCGACACGATGAGTTAGGAAATACCTTAAGAGCGGTTTGGAGTGATGCCGATGTAGGCGCCCAAGTGTGCGTCCTCTGCAGTCTCACACACATGGATCTCTTGAGTTCTCTTCTTCCACGCCCGGTGCTAGCCTCGGGAAGAAGATCCAAGCCTTAAGGAGATGCTCCACTTCACTTGCGCCACCAAGAGGAGAGGATGCGCCAAGAGAAGAAGTAACCAAGTTCAAGCCGCCAAGCACCAAAGCTCCTTGCGCCAAGAGGAAAGGAGAAGAAGACTTGTGCTTGCGGCTAGATGTTGGAGGAAGAGAAGTTGCGCCAAGAGCCTCCAAGCTTTCGCCCCTCTCTATTGCTTACGCCTCCAAGGATTGATCACTCATGAGAGGGGACGGCTAGGTGCTCTTTTATAGGGCAAGAGGTGGTTTATGAAAGGCTAGGATCAAGACAAGTGGGCGGCTAGGATGAGAAGGTTTGAGGCAAGGAAAGTCTCCAAGACATTTCCATAATTCTCATTCAACCATTCCTTTTGTGCCCATGCCTTTCTTTGTGCGCCAAGGCCTTGCCTTGCGCCCCAAGCAATGCCATATAGGCATTCACACCATAAGGGATAAAGGGGGGAGGCGCCAATTGCTTCCTTATGAAGTAAATTGTGCCACTTCTCCCCATTATGCCCATAGGCGCCTAGGGGAGAAGACTTGTCCCCATTATACCCTTCTAGCCCTTCTTCTCTTCATGACAACTTATTAGTGAGCCCAACTTAGCAATGGGCCTAGCCCAAAAACCATTACCCATGTTAACCAAGCGATTGGATCCGATCCAACTTAACCCATGGTCAAATGAGGCTAACCATGGTTAATTCGACCAATATGCCAAAAACAGAAGTTGGCTCCAATAAGTTTCTTCCATCTCATCAGGCCCATTGGCGCTGATGAAATCTCCAAAATAGATCCGAGTTATCCAATAACTCGATCATAAGGCTTCCCGATCAATACGAGAACTCAAGTATCAAGGTGTGCGACCCTATAGGTTCCTCTGACGCTGGCAGTGCTGACCAAAGGTCATCACGAGCAGTGAGTGGCACATAGCAGTGCATCGCTGCTACCCAGGTCATTGGAATGGATATCGACATCGACATCCCCATCATCGCAACTAGGTACAGATGCATTACAGTCTATTTGCCGAACTGATATCCGATTGGACAAGTGTGTCACCACTTGTTTTCACCCAATCAAATGGCTATGACTAAAACAGGTTCTCACCTGGGTATGGCCATACACTCTTAGTCATAGAACCATAGAGGAGCTCCATGGATATCATACTTCCTAAGGAAGGGGCAAATCCTTTGTCTGTCCATTGACCTTCTCATATGGATCGTGACATGCTCAATGACAACCGTTATGACCTCCCAACTACGGCAAGGTGTTAGGTTGTATCAAAGCAAGTCCCTAACCATATAGAATGATCAATGACCTCAAGTCAAGGGATCAATGCATCTCCTGTCACTTGTGAGGATAACTCATGACACCAAGTCATAGCCTCACAGCGGGTCTATCCAGTATATCCTCCAATGATATACCCATGTGTCTGCGTCCTAACCAGCCCACATACCAGTCTCACAAGTACCATAGCTATCCCATATCCACTAAGGTACATCGACTGGGGACTATAGTTCGAGCACAGATCTAATCTGTCTCCAAGGACATTATCATGTTAGTACATATGCGCAGATGTAAACAAACATAGATAATGACAATGCCAGAATGATATATAAATATCAAAGTCAAGTAGTACATAAGTTGACCAAAACTAGGTCCTAGGGCATATACACCAATAATCTCCCACTTGCACTAAGACCTAGAAGTTGAGGAATCTCAACCCCATATCTCTAGCGTGACCATCATGCTTCTGCTGTGCCAAAGCCTTGGTCAATGGGTCTGCCAGATTGTTCTCTGTATAAAAGCATATCCCTAACCACATAGAATTGCCAATGACCTCAAGTCAAGGGATCAATGCATCTCCTATCACTTGTGAGGATAACTCGTGACACCAAGTCATTGCCTCACAGCGGGTCAGTCCAGTATATCTACCACTGATATACCCATATGCATGCGTTAGCACCTCGTGCCTAATCAGCCCATATACCAGTCTTACAAATACCATAGCTGTCTCATATCCACTAAGGTACATTGACTAGGGACAATAGTTTGAGCACAGATCCAATCTATCTTCAGGGACATTATCATATAAGTACATGTTCACAGATGTAAACAAATAATGATAACGACAATGCCAGTATGATATCAATGTCAAGTAGTACAAGTAACGGACCAGAATTAGGTCCTTAGGGCATATACACCAACATTGTATGCAGCGAGCTACGTAGTTAGTGCGTCCACTCGCGCATTAAGCATTGCGACAGGATCTAAAGGGGTACTAGTCCCTTCCGAGGGTTGGACCGACTCTTGGGTGTCTGGGATAGTTTCCGGAAACTGGGACGACATGAGTTGCGACCTTGTGGTCACCATGCACAATCAAGGCTGAAAATGACTATGTGCAGGATGCTGAAAATGCAAAACCAATGCGGAAATATGCAATGCAATGGAGTTGGACTGTGCGAACGATAAGAATCAAACACGCAACGTCCTCTGATACCATAATTGATGTAGCTACCGTAGGTGGGAGGGTCCTTAAAGCCGTACTCTAAGGGATTACACAATGCACGCGAAAACAGGAGAGGGTCTTTAGACGAGGGAAGTGAAAAGCGCTTTGGAAATGCAGGGAAACACAATGAAACACGAGGAAATCAACGTCGAATTTGATCGGGGCAACACAAATGCGAAAAGAACACAACGGCACTCGACTACATAATGTAACTCACTAACCTTGTAGCAATTTAGTACGCTCACGCAACAGATTTTAAGCTCAACACGTTGCAATGGGAACCAGCGGATTCGCAGCGCACAGCTCGCATGCCTATGCGCCTGAAATACACCAAAGAACAACACGGAACGTCCACGTCTCCGGCGTACGGATACCCGTGGAGAAAGAGAAATCGTGACGGAAACACAAGAATGCAATGAAGTGAAGAAATAGGCGAACCTGACCCACTGCGAGGGATGAGATTTACTTTTTAGAAAAGCTAGAAACGAAACAATGGGGAATCGAGGCACCGACCACGAGCCAGAAACTCTGAAGGCGAAGCTCCTCTTCGACTTCTACAAAGCTGGAGGCTCTCAGCTCACCAGGAGTACTCTCACACTCAAAGAGAACTAAGGAACACAACATCCCAGCCTCCTCTTTTATAGAACAAGAGGGGAGGGAACAAGACAAAGCAGAAAAAAATAAGCTACTTTAACAACTAACTACTCTTGTAGCCCATAAAGTAGTCAAGCTGCAGCTACAAGACAAAAGAGAAACAAACTTCTACCTAATATTCTTGAAGCTGGTCGCATGGTCCTCTGGTCTTCGTACGGAGGCGGTTAGGCGATCAGACGCGCTCGGAGCATACCGCGACAAAGCAGCAGAATTTCAAAGTACTGGGCTGTGTAACGATCGTCACGGCCTTCTCTTGGGCCGTGTTGTTGATGTGGTTGTGAGGCCCATCTGGACTTGGGCTCTTTGGGGGTTGGCTTGTAGCGTCCTTGGGCCGGGTTACTTCGGTGTGGGTGGAGAGTGGGCTGATAATACCCACGAAGCGGTCCGGTGGGTGAGAAGTGCATTGGGATCGCCGTACCTCCATCTTATTGGGCTCCTTCGGGTCCTCCATGGGTGATTCAACATGGTACGAAGGGTTGTGGACGTCAAAATGGGGTCGTCGGGGCAATTCTGCGTGACTTTCTTCATATAGTTAGTTGCAGGTTCCATGGGGTGAGGTTTTTGTCGCTGGGTACCCCGAGGAACTTTCTGTGGAAAACCTGACTTGTGCGTGTGAATCCTCTCGTAATTGTCTGCAGGACTCTCGGGGCGAGGTCTTCGTCACTAGGTGTCCTGAGGAACTTTCTGTGGGAACCCCGACTTGTGCATGTGAATCTTCGGGAAGTTGTCTGCAGGATTCTCGAGGCGAGGTCTTCATTGCTGGGTGCCCCGAGGAACTTTCTATGGGAAATCTGACTTGTGCATGTGAAGCCGTCCTCGGATCGGGTAGTTGCCCGCAGGAATCACGGGCGTGGCTTCCGTCACTGGGTACCCCAAGGAACTTTCTGTGGAAAATTTTTGGGGCACCATCGGGGCTAGATTTTCCCCTTCTTTGTATGCTCCTGCATCAGGGGCCCCCATGGATATTAAGCTTCCCTCAGAAAGGGGCAAATCCTCTATATGTACATTGACCTTCTCATATGGGTCGTGACATATTCAATGACAACTGTTATGATCTCCCAACTACGGTGAGATGTTAGGTTGTATCAAAGCATGTCCCTAACCATATAGAAGAGTCAATGGCCTCAAGTCAAGGGATCAATGTGTCTCCTGTCACTTATGAGGATAACTCATGACACCAAGTCAGTGCCTCACAGCTGGTCGGTCCAGTATATCTACTACTGATATACTCATATGTCTATGTTAGCACCTCGTGCTTAACCAACCCATATACCAGTCTCACAAGTACCAGAGCTGTGCCATATCCACTCAGACACATTGACTGGGGACTAGAGTTTCAGCACAGATCCAATCTGTCTCCAGGGATATTATTAGGCAAGAACATAATCACAGATGTAAACTAAACATAATAACGACAATGCCAGAATGATATATAAGAATTATCAATGTCAAGTAGTACAAAAGATAAACCAAAACTAGGTCTTAAGGCATAAACACCAATAGTAGTAGTGTAGATATCTTGGATAAAATGGTTGAGGAAACTAATGTCACCCAAACTAGTGAAAGCCATTTGGAAATTTGTATAATGGATGATGATGATGATGATAAGATGACTGAAGATAGCATCAAGGCTTACTCTCAACCACTTGATTCAATTCCTGCCATTGACGTATATAAGGTAAATCCAGAGAATTCATACCATGCTGCTCTTGAGGTAAGTAAAAATCCAAAAATTGAAATCAGAACTCTTCCAAATAATATAAGGTATGAATTTCTTGGCCTAGACTTTACTTTTTCTATAATTGATGATGTAGAGTAACATGAAAAACAAACAAGTTCGATAATAGATAAGTTTAGAAAGGCTATAGGGTATTCTTTTGATGATATTGTGGGTATTAATTTTTATTTTTCCTTACACGGATTGCTCAAAATAACAATGATCCACCTACTACTTTGGATATTAACTTTCGTGGGCATACTTTTTAAATGGCGGAAACTCAAGAAATTACATGCTTTATACTTAGGCACTGATTCACCGTCGACACCATGATGTCTAATTCTGGTTGAGCTAGTGACCTTAAAATTAGTGCTTCTTGGGAGGTAACCCAAGCACTATCTCTATTTTTTTATTCTCAGTTTCTATTTTATGTTATTTTACTTCTTGGTAGTATAGGTTAGTTATTTGCTTTTGGGAGTTACGCTATGAATCTTATATGATGCTTTTAGAATTGTTTCCCCTTTTGATCATTATCTATATTTTGTGTAGGAGCTTTGTGATACATTTACCAGGAGGACAATAGCTCTGGAGAGGAGGATGGTTCGGGTGATAGTACGAACGAGTAGCGCTTTGTGAGTATCTTTTCTCCTACTCTCTTATTACTTGTTTATTGCATCGAGGACGATGCATTCTTTATGTAGGGGAGGATATTTTATTTGATATTTTATTTTGTTTTATGGATATTGTATTTGACTTGGCTTTTTGATTTATGGTATGATGTCATGTGTATATCTGGATGTATTTTGCTTAGCGTCATATGTGGACGTTATAATCATTTAGGATTGTACTCAGATTATATGTATTTTCTGATGGACGATGTTTTTCATAATGATATGTGGTTTTATATTATTGATGATTTGTGCTGTGGATGATCTTATACCAATGCATGTGAATGGATTAATTGCTCTATGTGTTGAATTTATTTCCTTGATGTATATCCTCATATTTGATCTTCCGCTTATTGTTCATAAGATTCTAGCAAATAGAATGTCTGAGGAATGAGATTCAGGAGTGAAGCATCCTTTTCAAATAAGGTGAGTAGATGAGTATAATTTTCTTGAATTGACATTGATTGATTAGCCTTGTATATGTTTGGTCTATTATGTTATTTGTTGGGAAGAAAGAATCCAAAATTCACAAATGAACAAAAAAAGAGAAAAGAGAAAAGACTCATCTACTTGGCACTTCAAAAAATTGGCAGTGGTACCGAAGACATGAGTTGAAGTCTTAAAAAAAAGGAAAATAGAAAAATATGTATCTATGTGGGTACATGCCAAGAAAAGATTTTGACATTAACTCCACTATCTTCGACTATGAGTCGTAACTCCGCTAGTTTAAAGATATAAGTTTTATTACATCGACTATGTGGTCGGTGTACTCTAAATTCGTCACTAGAAAAAAAATGTGGTAATCGATTTAGAGAATGTCAAAAATAAATACAAAAAAAGATTTTGGAAGTCATATTCCTGTAAACAAAAACATTATAGTGTTGAACTGAATATAAGGTGAACTCATGAGATTGAGATTTAGATTATTATGCAAGTTACAAATTTTATTTGTTTTGGATTGTGAATCTTAAGGATTAAATTCTAAGAACACTTTACTTCTCTGGAATCTTTTGTGACATGAGTTGGAAATCTTTAATGAGTGATTATATTTTGAAAGTTTATTTTTCATTAGTGAGTTATCTTTTCCATACGTAGTATTATTCTTTGGTTTATTTATTTGCTTGAGGACAAGCAAAAGTTTAAGTCTAAAGATATTTGATGATATGCATTTATATAGTATTTTTATTATACTTTTACTGTAAAATATTTTTCTTTTCCATCATGTTTTTACTCATTTAGCTTAAAATCGTTTGTTTATTCGGAATCTTCACCCTTGTTCATTTTTGCCATATTTTAGGGGAAAATGACCAAATTTTGATGGATTTTGAAAGATCTGAGCGCACGAATGGATTCCAGACGTCAAGACAAAGTCACCCGCCAAATTTCATGCGAATCGGAGCTAGTTTGAAAATTACACCCTGCAGTGATTTTTATCACAACCGTAATTTCTTCTGCTTAGTTTTCTATTTGCAGAAGGCCTTAACGACCTAAATTTTTTTCACAAAATTTGGAGGGAAGCTGTGCCTTAGGGAGGAGACGACACACACCAAATTTCAGAGCAAAAGGGGTTCAAACGAGGGAGAAATCACAAAAGGCATCACCGGAATTTGTTATCTCACCGAGAGGTGTAGAGGGCATCTCAGGTGACGAAAGGAGTTCTGGATTGGGAGAAATAAACAAAAAACTGAATGCACTATAGTAACCTTCGTGCGGAGCCAGCAACACTTCATAGAAAGAATTACAGCCTGTCCGTAATTATTTTCACTGCCATAATTTCTACCCGTGATTTTTATCACGGCTGTAACTTTTGCCCAGAATGCACAAAAAGAATCATGGCCTTACCCGTGATTATTTTCATGGCCGTGATTTTGTCCACCAATTTCAGTTTTTTATCTTATTTCTTGCCCGATTTGGCTCATTTTCAAGCTAAATTTTGGGAAAACTCTAATTAGATGATGAAGAACTATATAAGCTACCAAAGGAGTGATTATTGGGGGGCTTTTGGCAAGGATTTAACTCGAATTCGACAAAGGGGCGAAATCTAGGGCGACTGATGGCGGAAGGCATTTCTTCATCATGCAAGCGTAACTTCTTCTTCAGAACTAGGGTGTAGCCCTCTTTGTTTTCATGACTTAATCATTGATTTCTTTCTTATGAAGTAATTTACTTGTGTTAGATTCAATTATTGTTGTGCTTATGACATGTTGATTACTGGCCATAGTTTGCATACTTAGAGACGTCGCAAGAAGTACTGCGAAGTGAATTGCAACATCGGATCTACAGTTTTTGGACAAGTTGATTTGAACACGAGAGTAGTTTGAATCGGCTTGAGGGATTTTATTGATTTGTCAAGAACTCATTGGGTTTATCTTGAGTTAATAACCATGAGAGTAGGAGATTAATTCAGATAGACATCAGATTGTACTACTGAGAGGGGGCAATCTGTACATGCGGATAAATCTCCTTTGGAACAGTAAATCCTTTTTAAGATATTTTTAATTATAAAAAGTCATGAAACATAGTGTGGTGAACCCAAAATCCTGAAATTCCATAAAATTGATTACAACCCAATTGTGTTTTACTTTTTCTGCAACTTAGTTAAAATTAAATCCAACTCTTTTCAAACTTGTCTAGCTAACAATCTTAAGATAAAGTTAGCACTTGGCAATTAGTTTTTGTGGGATCGATATTTTTATTACTTCAACGTATCCGTGCACTTTCGGACACATCACCATACCCAGGTGAGAACCTAATTTAGTCATGACCATTCAATTGGGTTAAATAAAGTGTGACACACTTTTTCCAATCAAAATATTAGTTTGATAAAGGGATTAGAATGCACAAGTATTTTATTGCAGTTTAGGGGATGTTGATGATGACAGCCTTCTGATTACTTGAGTAGTAGCGATATATTTCTAGATACCCCTCACTGCTTGTGATGATTGATAAGTCATTTCTGCCAGTGTAAGAGGAACCTTCAGGGTCACACACTTTAACACTCAAGATATCGTATTGATCGGGTGGCTTTTAGATCAAATTATTTGGCGATTCAAATCTATTTGGGAGATAGATGTATCGCAGATGTGTCTGATGAGATTGTTAGGGAATACCAAGTGTAATTTTGAAATTTTGCAGTCCCAGGACGCAGCGGAAGAATCATTACACCCGAAACATATTTCAGTCCCAAGGATCCATGCGAGAGAGAAGACACAAGGATGTGTTAGAGATGTACCTCTTTTGCTTGTCTAGTTGCTGAAGCCATGTTGAAGACGATCAAGTGCTCGCCCTCTACAAGTATCCACGCATCGACTCCTTGATCGTTGCTCCCTTCCACGCTTGGTGCTAGCCTCGGGAAGAGAATCAAGCCTTAGGGTTCCTTCACTTCTCTTGCGCCACCTTCATGGAAGTTGCGCCAAGTGCAAGGAAGTAGCCGCCAACTCCTTATCCTCTTCACTCCAAGAGAAGAGGGAGAAGAAGAGTTTTGGCCCTTAGGAAGAGTAAGAGGAAGTGGTACCACCAAGTCCTTCTCGAAGTCACGCCAAGAGGAGATGAAGGAGAAGACTTGCAGCCACTACTAGGAAGAAGGGTTGCGCCACCTTGATGTTGTCACCCTTTACCCTTGCTCACGCCTCTCTGTGTATGTTCACGCCTCCAAGGAATCGAACCATTGAGAGGGGGCAGCTAGGGTCCCTTTTATAAGCCAAGAGGCGGTTTAGGGAGGGCCAAGATCATGCCAAGTGGGCGGCTAGGATGAGAGGGGTTTGTGGTAAGGAAAGTCTCCAAGACTTTGCCATAAACCTCATTCAACCTATCCTTATTTGCCCAATAGCCATATCAGCCCAAGACATGCCTTAGAGGCATTCTATCCATCCAAAGAGAAGGGCTAGGCGCAACATGCAAGAGTCATTCGGCTAAGCAAGGGTTTGAGGGGAATTAGGGTTTGGAGGTAAGGAAAGTCTCCAAGACTTTACCATAAATCTCACCCTACTTGTCATATGCGCCCAAGCTCTTTCCAAAAGAGCTTTCAAGCCATATCAGCCCCAACCCTTGCCATAGAGGCAAGGTTTCCATCCAAGGAACAAAGGGGGAGGTGCCTAATGCTTCCTTGTGAAGCAACATGCGCCCACTTCACCCCATTATGCCCTTGGCGCCAATGGGGTGAAACTCTTCCCCATTATACCCTTATTTGCTTATACCTCTTCTTGACAACTAGTTATTGGGCCTCATTGGATTGATGAGCTAGCCCAAACTTCATGGTATGGGTTGATTAAGCCATTGGATCCAATCCAATCAACCTTAATCCAAATGTGACCTATCTAGGTCAATTTCGGGTCAACCTGCCAAAAATGAAGTTTGGCTCCAATAACTTTCTTCCAACTCATCAGGCCCATTGGTGCTGATGAAATCTTCCAAATTGATCCAAGTTATCCAATAACTTGATCATAAGGCTTCTGATTAAAGCAACGTCAAGAGTCTATTGTGTGTGACCCCGTAGGATCCATATGACGATGGCAATGATGTAAACATCATAAGTAATGAGGAGTATCTAGCAACACATCACTACTACCCATGTCATAGGACTTAAGTCATTATGGCAACAACTCCTAACAAGCAACGAGGATTCCCATTGCATTATGGATCCCTTTGCCTAAACTGATATATTGCCATTGGATTAGTCTCAAGTTTATCAATCCAATGCATTGGTCATGACTCAACAAGTGTGGCCACACATTCCTGTCATGCACCAATAAGGTGGGGCGCCCCCGAGTGGATATCATGCTTCCAATAAGGAAGGGGCAAATCCTACTATTGGTCATCCATGTCTCTACGTGACTTATGACATGCCCAATGACAGTCGTTTTGGTCCCCCAATTACGGAGAGACGTAAGACTGTATCAAAGCATATCCATCATCAAATCTAGACATGAATACCTCAAGTCTAAGGATCAATGCAAACCTCTTGCATGTGAGATTGACTTGTTGACTAGACAAGTCAATCCTCACGGTGGATCACTCCAGTGCATCCAATGCACCTGTATGTCTGCGTTACTGTGCCCCGCACCTAACCAGCCCATACACCAGTCTCACATGTACCAAAGCTGTCCCATATCTGCTATGGTACCTTGTCTGGGGATAGCTTATGAGAATGGATCCAATCCAAACTCCTGGGACATTATATATGCAACTCAATACATCAACGCAGGTAGAGAAGTCTGCATAATAACGACCATGCCTCTATAAAGAATAATAATTCTATCAAAGTACATTCAAACAATGTCTGACCATGTCCATACATTGGTCTGCAGGGCATATACACCAACAGAGATAGAGAGCTTCACTTGGGGCTAGACTTTAGTTGACTACTAGTTCACCTATGGTTGATAAATTTGACCCTAGTTGACTTGGGTGCGTCATGTGTCCTTGTCAATAGGTCAAGTGATGGTGATCACACCAAACTATTTTGGTGGCTATTTGACTTGATTTAATGAAGTCTATAGGGGTCCATGAAGTGAGCATATTTGAATATTTATATTCAAATATTAATTAAATTAATTATTTAATTATGGCTTAAATTATGGAACCTACTCTATAAATAGGGGCTAGGGGTTGGCGCATATGCATACATGCTCTTGCTTCTTACTCTAGGCAACAACAAGCAAACCCTAGCCACCTAAAGCTTTCTCCAATAAACCCTAGTTGCCGCCACTTCCTCTCTTATCGCCTCCTTGGTGATTAGCACAAGCTCTTGGCGAGAGCTTGATGTAGTGCAAGCAAGGGGATCGACTTCTTCATCCTTGGTGCATCTTCCTTGAAGATTGGCACAAGCTAGGAAGAAGGCGATGTCCGTTAGTGTTTATGCCCTAGGAACTATGGTTGGTCTGGTGCGATGTGTGTCACATTTATTTGATAGATAATATATCCTATCATGGTCGTTGTTATGCATCTTGTATATCTGCTGCATATGTACATTTTCATAGACAATGTCCTTATAGATAGATTTTATCTGGTCTCAGTTTTTATCCCTGGTCGAGTATCATAGTGGATATGGGACAGCTATGATACATTTGAGACTGTTATATGCGCTAGTTGAGCACGGGTTGCTAACACAGGCATATGGGTATATCAAGGGAGATATACTAGATTGACTTGCCATGAGGATTCATCTTGGTGTCACAAGATAAATATCACAGTGACAGAGGTATGCTTGTCCTTGACTTGAGAGCATTGATATCTCTATATAGTAAGTGATATACTTTGATACAATGTAACACTTCGCCATAGCAGGGAAGTCATAACGGCATCGACATCCCCATCATCGTAATTAAGTACAGATGCATTCCAGTCTCTTTGCCGTACTGATATTCGATTGGACAAGTGTGTCACCACTTGTTTTAATCCAATCTCATGGTTATGACTAAATCAGGTCTCACCTGGGTATGGCCATACACTTTCAGTCATAGAACCATAGAGGAGTTCCATGGATATCAAACTTCCCTTAGGAAGGGGCAAATCCTCTGTCTGTCCATTGACCTTCTCATATGGGTCGTGACATGCTCAATGACAACCATTATTACCCCCCAACTATGGCGAGGTGTTAGGTTGTATCAAAGCATATCCCTAACCATATAGAATGGCCAATGACCTCAAGTCAAGGGATCAATGCATCTCCTATCACTCGTGAGGATAACTCGTGACACCAAGTCATCGCCTCACAGCGGGTCGTTCCAGTATATCCACCACTGATATACCCATATCTCTGCATTAGCACCTCGTGCCTAACCAGCCCATATACGAGTCTCACAAGTACTAGAGCTGTCCCATATCCACTCAGGTACATCGACTGGGGACTATCATTTGAGCACAGATCCAATCTGTCTGCAGGGACATTATCATATAAGTACATAATCGCAGATGTAAGCAAATATAGATAATGACAATGCCAGTTTGATATATATAAAATATCAAATGTCAAGTAGTACAATAATGGACCAAAACTAGGTCCTAGGGCATATACACCAACAATCTCCCACTTGCACTAAGACCTAGAGGTTGAGGAATCTCAACCCCATATCTCTAGCGTGACAGTCATGCTTCTGTTACGCCAAAGCCTTGGTCAATGGGTCTGCCAGATTGTTCTCTGTGTCAACTCTGCTAATCTTGACATCACCTCTGTCAATGATCTCTCTAATCAGGTGAAATCTTCTGAGTATGTGTTTGGACCTTTGATCAGACCGTGGTTCTTTGGCTTGTGCAATTGCTCCATTGTTATCATAGTAGATTTCAATGGGATCCACTGCACTGGGAACCACCTGAAGTGCAGAAATGAACTTCCTTATCCAAACAGCTTCTTTGGCTACCTCAGAAGCGGCCACATACTCAGCTTCTGTTGTAGAATCGGCAATTGTGGATTGCTTGAAGCTCTTCCAGCAAACATCACCTCCATTTATCTTAAACACATAGCCAGCCTGCGATCTAAAGTCATCAGGGTTAGACTGGAATGACGCATCAGTGTAGCCCTTGCCTACTGAGCTCTTCTTGTCCCCCATAGACTAGGAACAAATCCTTAGTTCTTCTCAGATACTTCAGGATGTTCTTTACAGCCACCCAATGCTTCACTCCAGGATTGGATTGGTATCGGCTCGTTATGCTCACAGCATAAGCCACATCTGGTCTAGTACACAACATTGCATACATGATCGATCCTACTGCCGATGCATAGGGCACTCGACTCATGTCATCCCTCTCAGACTGTATGGTGGGACACTCGCTCTTTGAGAGAGTAAGGCCATGTCTCACTGGAAGGTACCCTTTCTTGGATTGCTCCAAGTTGAACCTCTCCAGGACCTATCAATGTAGGTACTCTAACTAAGGGCTAGGAGCCTCTTGGATCTATCCCGGTAGATCCTCACGCCTAGAATATAGGCGGCCTCCTCTAAGTCCTTCATCTCGAAACACTTCCCTAACCATATCTTCACAGCTTGAAGACTAAGGATGTCGTTCCCGATGAGCAGTATGCCATCGACATACAAGACCAGAAAAGTCACCAAGCTCCCATTGAATTTTCTGTATACACAGGCGTCATCTTCGCTTTTGATAAAGCCATAATCTCTCACAGCTTCATCAAATCGAAGATTCCAACTTCGAGATGCTTGCTTTAATCCATAGATGGATCTCTTTAGCCTACAGACCTTATTGGCCTCTGCAGGATGGATGAAGCCATCAGGTTGTGTCATATACACATCCTTAGTTAGCTTTCCGTTAAGGAACACTGTCTTTACATCCATCTGTCATATCTCATAATCATGATATGCAGCTATAGCAAGCAGAATCCTAATGGATTTGAACATAGCAACTGGCGAAAAGGTTTCATCATAGTCCACCCCGTGAACTTGTTTGAATCCCTTTGCCACTAGTCTACCTTTATAGGTAACCACGTTGCCATCCATGTTTGTCTTCTTCTTGAAGACCCATTTACACCCTATGGGTTTTACCCCATCAGGTAACTCAACCAAATCCCAAACTTGGTTAGCTGACATGGAATCCATTTCGGATCTCATGGCGTCAAGCCATCTCTCAGAGTCCGGTCCATTGACCGCCTCTTCATAAGTCTTGGGTTCATCCTCAATGATGAAGATACCGTCGTGTTGGGTCAGCAGCGACCCATACCTTTCAGGTACACGGTGAATCTGTTGGGAAACCCCGGGGACATTTTACAATTTTTAGAGTCATAGACATACATATTACGCGGCGGAAGAATGTCCCCGAAACAGGCCGGTCCCAAAAACCCAGTGAAGATCGCAAGCAAGGGAGTCGACACGATGAGTTAGTAAATACCTTAAGAGCAATTTGGAGTGATGCCGATGTAGGCGCCCAAGTGTGCGCCCTCTGCAGTCTCACACACACGGACCTCTTGAGTTCTCTTCTTCCACGCCCGGTGCTAGCCTCAGGAAGAAGATCCAAGCCTTAGGGAGATGCTCTACTTCACTTGCACCACCAAGAGAAAAGATGCGCCAAGGGAAGAGGGAAACTACCCAAGCCGCCAAGCACTATAGCTCCTTGCGCCAAGAGGAAAGGAGGGAGAGGCTTGCGGTTATGGAAGAAGGAAGATGCGCCCTTGCTCCTAGCACTCGCCCCTCTTCTTGTGTTCACGCCTTCAAGGATTGATCACTCTTGGAGGGCTCGGCTAGGTGCTCTTTTATAGGGCAAGAGGCGGTTCATGAAAGGCTAGGATCAAGACAAGTGGGCGGCTAGGATGAGAAGGTTTGAGACAAGGAAAGTCTCCAAGACATTTCCATAATTCTCATTCAACCATTCCTTTTAGAGCCCATGTCTTTCTTTGTGCACCAAGGCCTTGCCTTGCGGCCCCAAGTAATGCCATAGAGGCATTCATACCATAAGGGATTAAGGGGGAGGCGCCAATTGCTTCCTTATGAAGCAAATTGTGCCACTTCTCCCCATTATGCCCATAGGCACCTAGGGGAGAAGATTTGTCCCCATTATACCCTTTTAGCCTTTCTTCTCTTCATGAAAACTTATTATTGGGCCTCATTGGATAATAAGCTAGCCCAAACTCCATTACATGGGTTGATTAAGCACTTGGATCCAATCCAATGCAACCCTAATCCAAATGTGACCAACCATGGTCAAATATGGGTCAACCTGCCAAAAATGAAGTTTGGCTCCAATAATATTCTTCCATCTCATCAGGCCCATTGGCGCTGACGAAATCTCCCAATTAGATCCGAGTTATCCAATAACTCGATCATAAAGCTTCCCGATCAATACGAGAACTCAAGTATCAAGGTGTGCGACCCTATAGGTTCCTCTGACGCTGGCAGTACTGACCAAAGGTCATCACAAGCAGTGAGTGGCACCTAGCAGTGCATCGCTGCTACCCAGGTCATTGGAATGGATATCGACATCGACATCCCCATCATCGCAACTAGGTACAGATGCATTACAGTCTCTTTGCCGAACTGATATCCGATTGGACAAGTGTGTCACCACTTGTTTTCATCCAATCACATGGCTATGACTAAAACAGGTTCTCACCTGGGTATGGCCATACACTTTCAGTCATAGAACCATAGAGGAGCTCTATGGATATCATACTTCCCTAAAGAAGGGGCAAATCCTATGTCTGTCCATTGACCTTCTCATATGGGTCGTGACATGCTCAATGACAACCGTTATGACCTCCCAACTACGGCAAGGTGTTGGGTTGTATCAAAGCAAGTCCCTAGCCATATAGAATGATCAAGGACCTCAAGTCAAGGGATCAATGCATCTCCTATCACTTATGAGGATAACTCATGACACCAAGTCATAGCCTCATAGCGGGTCTATCCAGTATATCCTCCAATGATATACCCATGTGTCTGCGTTAGCACCACGTGCCTAACCAGCCCACATACCAGTCTCTCAAGTACCAGAGCTGTCCCATATCCACTCAGTTACATAGACTGGGGACAATTATTTGAGCACAGATCCAATCTGTCTTCAGGGACATTATCATGTAAGTACACAATCGCAGGTGTAGACAAACAATGATAACGACAATGCCAGAATGATATATATAAATATCAATGTGAAGTAGTACATAAGTTGACCAAAACTATGTCCTAGGGCATACACACCAACAATCTCCTACTTGCACTAAGACCTAGAAGTTGAGGAATCTCAACCCCATATCTCTAGCGTGACCATCATGCTTCTGCTGCGCCAAAGCCTTGGTCAATGGGTCTGCCAGATTGTTCTCTGTGTCTACTCTGCTAATCTTGACATCACCTCTGTCAATGATCTCTCTGATCAGGTGAAATCTTCTGAGTATGTGTTTGGATCTTTGATGAGACCGTGGTTCCTTGGCTTGTGCAATTTCTCCATTGTTGTCACAGTAGAGTTCAATGGGATCCATTGCACTAGGTACCACCTGAAGATCTAATAAGAACTTCCTTATCCAAACAGCTTCCTTGGCTGCCTCAGAAGCAGCCACATACACAGCTTCGGTTGTAGAATCTACTATGGTGGATTGCTTGAAGCTCTTCCAACATATAGCGCCTCCATTTATCTTGAACACATAGCCGGCCTGCGATCTAAAGTCGTCAGGGTCAGACTGGAACGATGCGTCAGTGTAGCCCTGCACAGTGAGCTCTTCCTGTCCCCCATAGACCAAGAACAGATCCTTAGTTCTTCTCAGATACTTTAGGATGTTCTTTACAGCCACCCAGTGCTGCAGACCTGGATTGGATTGGTATCGGCTGGTTATGCTCACAGCATATGCCACATCTGGTCTAGTACACAACATTGCATACATGATCGATCCTACTGCCGAAGCATAAGGAATTTGACTCATGTCATCCCTCTCAGCCTGTGTTGTAGGACACTGGCTCTTTGAGAGAGTAAGGCCATGTCTCACTGGAAGGTATCCTTTCTTGGATTGCTCCATGTAGAACCTCTCCAGTACCTTATCAATGTAGGTACTCTGACTAAGGGCCAGAAGCCTCTTGGATCTATCCCGGTAGATCCTTACGCCTAGAATATAGGCGGCCTCCCCTAAGTCTTTCATCTCGAAACACTTCCCCAACCATGTCTTCACAGCTTGAAGACTAGGGATGTCGTTTCCGATGAGCAGTATGTCATCAACATACAAGACCAGAAAAATCACCAAGCTCCCACTGAATTTTCTGTATACACAGGCGTCATCTTCGCTTTTGATAAAGCCATAATCTCTCACGGCTTCATCAAATCGAAGATTCCAACTTTGAGATGCTTGCTTTAATCCATAAATGGACCTCTTTAGCCTGCAGTCCTTATTAGCCTCTGCAGGATGGATGAAGCCATCAGGTTGTGACATATACACATCCTCAGTCAGCTTCCTGTTAAGGAACGCTGTCTTCACATCCATCTGTCATATCTCATAGTCATGATACGCAGCTATAGCAAGCAGAATCCGAATGGACTTGATCATGGCAACTGGCGAGAAGGTTTCATCATAGTCCACCCCGTGGACTTGTTTAAATCCTTTAGCCACTAGTCTACCCTTATAGGTAACTATTTTGCCATCCATGTCTGTCTTCTTCTTGAAGACCCATTTACACCCTATGGGTTTTACCCCATCAGGCAGCTCAACCAAATCCCAGACTTGGTTAGCCGACATGGAATCCAACTCGGATCGCATGGCGTCAAGCCATCTCTCGGAGTCCGGTCCACTGACCGCCTTATCATAGGTTCTGGGTTCATCCTCAATGATGAAGATCCCATCGTGTTGGGTCGGTAGCAACCCATACCTTTCAGGTGCATGACGAATTCTCCCAGACCTACGCGGGACCTGTGTCTGAGCCTCAGGTTGCCTAGCAACTGGTGCAGGTGGCTCAGATTCCATCTCTTTGTCTTGTGCTTGCACTTGGACCTCATCCAAGTCAAACTTCCTCCCACTAACTTCTTTCATAAGAAATTCTTTCTCTAGAAAGACAGCACCCCGAGCAACAAAAACTTTGTTCTCGGTTGGGACATAGAAGTAGTATCCTTTAGTTTCCTTAGGATACCCCACAAACACACATTTATCAGATCTAGGTTCTAGCTTATTAGAATCCTGACGTTTGACATAAGCCTCACATCCCCAGATCTTGATAAAAGTGAGATTAGGGCATCTCCCACTCCACATCTCGTATGGTATTTTGGAGACACTCTTAGATGGAACATTATTCAGTATTAGAGAAGCTGTTTCTAGTGCATGCCCCCAGAATGATGAAGGTAGAGTTGCATGACTCATCATAGATCGAACCATATCCAATAAAGTTCGATTTCTCCTTTCAGACACACCATTCCATTGAGGTGTTCCAGGAGGAGTGAGTTGGGATATGATCCCACACTCTCTCAGATAGTCAAAGAACTCACCGCTCAGGTATTCTCCACCTCGATCTGATCGAAGAGCTTTAATGGATCTTCTAAGCTGGTTCTCTACTTCATTCTTGAACTCCTTGAATTTCTCAAAGGATTCAGATTTATGTCTCATTAAGTAGACATAGCCATACCTACTGAAGTCATTAGTGAAGGTAATGAAGTAGTTGTACCCTCCTCTGGCTTGTTTATTGAAGGGCCCACACACATCAGTGTGTATGAGATCTAATAAACCTTTTGCCCTCTCACCAATCTTGGTGAAGGGCGCCTTTGTCATTTTCCCTAATAAACAAGGTTCACAAGTATCAAATTCCTCCAAGGAACTTGAATCTAACAATCCATTTGCATGGAATTGTTGGATGCGATTCTTGTTTATATGGGCTAATCGACAGTGCCATAGGAAAGCACCAACTGAACCACTCAGTTTGGTCCTTTTATTACTTATGTTACAAATAGAACTTTCCATATCCAAGATATATAGACCATTGCACAAAGTACCCTTCCCATAGAATATATTTGCAAATGAAAAAGAACAAGAGTTCTTATTTATTTCAAATTTAAATCCTTTCCTTGCTAAGCAAGGAATGGATACAATGTTCTTAGTAAGTGAAGGTACACAAAAGCAATTATCTAGTTCTAATCGAAGTCCAGAAGGCAAGGAGAGAGTCAAAACGCCTACAGCAACAGCAGCAACCTGTGCTCCGTTTCCAACACGTAGGTCAATCTCTCCAAGCCGCACCGATCTACTTTTCTTGAGCCCCTGCATATTTGTACAAATATGAGCTCCACATGCGGTATCCAATACCCATGACATAGAAGTAGAAAGATTGACTTCTGTAACATAGATACCTGAGCTAGAAGTTAAGGCCAAGCCTTTCTTCTCCTCATTCTGAAGTTGCTTGCAGTCCCTTCTCCAGTGACCCTGCTCGCCACAGTGAAAACACCTCTGGTCCTTTGACTTCTTCGCCTTTTTCTTCAGTGCTTTGGTAGGACCTCTGGCACTGCTCTTAGCATGTGCCTTACCCTTCTTCTTTATCTTCTTGGTCGCAGGGACCAAAAGAACAGAATTGGGTTTGGTCTTACCCATCTTTCGCTCGGCTGTTTGAAGCATATTCATCAATTCCTCCCGTGTGCACTCAATCCGGTTCATGTTGAAGTTGATAATAAACGGACTGAAGCTAGGGGGCAGGGAATGCAGAATAAGATCCACAACCAGCTCGTTGTCTATGGTGTGTCCCAGTCTCCTGAGATGATCCACGTTCCCAATGAGTTTGAGAACATGGGGTCTCACTGGTGCACCCTCAGACAACTTGCACCGAAAGACTACTTTGGCGGTTTCAAATCTCTCAGTTCTAGCCTGAGCCTCGAACATCTGTTTCAGACGAGTGATCATCTGAAAAGCGTTCTGCTCCTCATATTGCGCCTGCAATTCAGGTGCCATGCTGGCTAGCATAAGACATGCAACCTCCAAAGAGTCATCCTGATGCTTTCTATAAGCATCTCTGTCTGCCGTTCGGGCATTAGGCGGAGGAGCCGCAGGAAGAGGCTGTTCAAGGACATACAACTTCTTCTCGATCTTGAGGACTATCCTCAAGTTCCGATGCCAGTCCATAAAGTTAGTTCCAACTAACTTATCCTTATCAAGGAGTGATCGCAGTGACAATCCGCCAGTGTTCGTAGCCATTGTTCTATAACACCCAAGAAGAACAGATTAGTACTACTTCGAATCATTTAAACTGGACTTGTTTTAAATGATTACTGCTTTCACTATTTTAAATTCGAATTGACAACCCACAAAGTCAATCGGGAAGTTTAAGACTTCCTAGTGAGATGGGATCCTTATTTCACATGAGGCTTCGCGTCCCACGAGGGTGGGATGAGATGCACAAAGTAACCCACGTTTCCTAAGGTGGGCGCGCCGGCCGGTTGCTCCAAGCAACTCCCCTTGTCGAGACAGTCTGGGCATTTCATGTCCAGCGAGGGCTGGATACAACATGAAACCTTTACCTCTCAACGATGCCTCTAGACTTTCACCATGTGCCCAGCACATGTGAACTTCTAGTCAAGTCCATTCCTAACCGTTATGCCCAGGGCCAACGAGTTTCCTTGCGAAGGCACGCCTAGGTTAAAACTGGACTGGGGAAACCATTTCCACCACACACTTTCTAAAGATAAGTGGGTGTGTCCCACGAGGGTGGGAAACAATTCACAACTCCACTGATCGATAGCTTAGTGAGGGCTACGCATTAGAAGGCTACTAGACTTGATATTTTAATTGAGGGTTTTTGTTTAAGGTCTCATCATCTCAGTTTTATCTTATGTCTATCATTACAGGCATGCAATCCTATGGTGATAACATAACGATAAAACATTTCAGGCATGCTTCTGTGGATAATAATAAAAAGCAGTAAAGAATGATGTGATCATATCTTATTCAAGACATTAAACCAATCCATGCCATGAAATAGGTTCAACTCTTGTCCTAGAACTCAAGCCCCAAAAACTAGACCTAGCCTAGCCGACCTCTAGCTTGAACTTCAAGGTTGGCTCCAAGGTCCTTCTCTCATGGTTTAGCTCTCAAACCCTAGAGGTACACTTTAAAAGTTCCCCATAGGTTCGGCCAATGCCATGGTCTTCCTCCAAGGAAGGTGCGCCACTATGCAAGGGGCCAAGATGGCTAGCTCTTAAACCAAAAGAGGTTTGGCCAAGCTTTCTTGCGCCTCCAAGCAACCAAGCACCAACTTGCATGTGCCACCTTGCATGCTTACGCCATCAAGCAAGATGCGAGCATCAAGGTCCAAGAAGGATGCGCCTAGCCCTTAATCTTTATCTTAATCAAAAGCAAAAAGAAAAGCGGCATGCAGGCCTCATTAGGATACATCGCAGGCATGCAAAGGGGGCTTGACTAATGATCACAACATCATGCACAATCAAGGTATTTACTCATGCAATTCTACATGCTCATGAAAAACATAAAATCTGAAATTTTACTTTTTCATAAAACTAGCCTCTTTTTCTCATCTTCTTCTCACAAATCTTTTGGTTTATTGCGATTTATTTTTCATGATGATTTCAGAGATCCTTTCGGCTGGTAATTTTGTCAGATCAAGAGACTTGGCCAGTCCGAAGACACAATGCCCGTCCTACTTGACAAAATTACGTGCGCCTTTGATCTTTAAATCAAACAAGAAAAATAGTCCAAAAATCCAAAAGAGATTGAGAGGATGATAGAAACAAGAAACCCGAATTTTTCCTACTTAGAAAAATCGTTTGCCATGCATCATGCTATTTACGAAAATAGAGATATGGCATGTGAGCATGAAAGAAAAGCATAAAACATCGTTCGAGTCTTGCAAGTTGCTCTGATACCACTGTTGGGAAACCCCGGGGACATTTTACAATTTTCAGAGTCATAGACATACATATTACGCAGCGGAAGAATGTCCCCGAAACAGGCCGGTCCCAAAAACCCAGTGAAGATCGCAAGCAAGGGAGTCGACACGATGAGTTAGGAAATACCTTAAGAGCAATTTGGAGTGATGCCGATGTAGGCGCCCAAGTGTGCGCCCTCTGCAGTCTCACACACACGGATCTCTTGAGTTCTCTTCTTCCACGCCCGGTGCTAGCCTCGGGAAGAAGATCCAAGCCTTAGGGAGATGCTCTACTTCACTTGCGCCACCAAGAGAAAAGATGCACCAAGGGAAGAGGGAAACTACCCAAGCCGCCAAGCACTAAAGCTCCTTGCGCTAAGAGGAAAGGAGGGAGAGGCTTGCGGTTATGGAAGAAGGAAGATGCGCCCTTGCTCCTAGCACTCGCCCCTCTTCTTGTGTTCACGCCTTCAAGGATTGATCACTCTTGGAGGGCTCGGCTAGGTGCTCTTTTATAGGGCAAGAGGCGGTTCATGAATGGCTAGGATCAAGACAAGTGGGCGGCTAGGATGAGAAGGTTTGAGACAAGGAAAGTCTCCAAGATATTTCCATAATTCTCATTCAACCATTCCTTTTAGAGCCCATGTCTTTCTTTGTGCGCCAAGGCGTTGCCTTGCGCCCCAAGTAATGCCATAGAGGCATTCATACCATAAGGGATTAAGGGGGAGGCGCCAATTGCTTCCTTGTGAAGCAAATTGTGCCACTTCTCCCCATTATGCCCATAGGCGCCTAGGGGAGAAGATTTGTCCCCATTATACCCTTTTAGCCTTTCTACTCTTCATGACAACTTATTATTGGGCCTCATTGGATAATGAGCTAGCCCAAACTCCATTACATGGGTTGATTAAGCACTTGGATCCAATCCAATGCAACCCTAATCCAAATGTGACCAACCATGGTCAAATACGGGTCAACCTGCCAAAAATGAAGTTTGGCTCCAATAATATTCTTCCATCTCATCAGGCCCATTGGTGCTGACGAAATCTCCCAATTAGATCCGAGTTATCAAATAACTCGATCATAAGGCTTCCCGATCAATACGAGAACTCAAGTATTAAGGTGTGCGACCCTGTAGGTTCCTCTGACGCTGGCAGTGCTGACCAAAGGTCATCACAAGCAGTGAGTGGCGCCTAGCAGTGCATCGCTGCTACCCAGGTCATTGGAATGGATATCGACATCGACATCCCCATCATCGCAACTAGGTACAGATGCATTACAGTCTCTTTGCCGAACTGATATCCGATTGGACAAGTGTGTCACCACTTGTTTTCATCCAATCACATGGCTATGACTAAAATAGGTTCTCACCTGGGTATGGCCATACACTTTCAGTCATAGAACCATAGAGGAGCTCCATGGATATCATACTTCCCTAAAGAAGGGGCAAATCCTATGTCTGTCCATTGACCTTCTCATATGGGTCGTGGCATGCTCAATGACAACCGTTATGACCTCCCAACTACGGCAAGGTGTTGGGTTGTATCAAAGCAAGTCCCTAGCCATATAGAATGATCAATGACCTCAAGTCAAGGGATCAATGCATCTCCTATCACTTATGAGGATAACTCATGACACCAAGTCATAGCCTCATAGCGGGTCTATCCAGTATATCCTCCAATGATATACCCATGTGTCTGCGTTAGCACCACGTGCCTAACCAGCCCACATACCAGTCTCTCAAGTACCAGAGCTGTCCCATATCCACTCAGTTACATCGACTGGGGACAATTATTTGAGCACAGATCCAATCTGTCTTCAGGGACATTATCATGTAAGTACACAATCGCAGGTGTAGACAAACAATGATAACGACAATGCCAGAATGATATATATAAATATCAATGTGAAGTAGTACATAAGTTGACTAAAACTAGGTCCTAGGGCATAAACACCAATAGAATCCTCCCAGACCTATGCGGGGCCTGTGTCAGAGCCTCAGGTTGCCCATCAACTACTGCAGGTGGTTCAGGTTCCATCTCTGTGTCTTGTGGTTGCACTTGGACCTCGTCCAAGTCAAACTTCCTCCCACTAACTTCTTTCATGAGAAACTCTTTCTCTAGAAAGACAGCACCCCGAGCAACAAAAACTTTGTTCTCGGTGGGAACATAGAAGTAGTAACCCTTAGTTTCCTTAGGGTACCCCACAAACACGCATTTATCATATCTAGGTTCTAGCTTGCTAGAATCTTGACGTTTGACATAAGCTTCACAACCCCAGATCCTGATAAAAGTGAGATTAGGGCGTCTCCCACTCCATACCTCGTATGGAATCTTTGAGACACTCTTAGATGGAACATTATTCAGTATTAGAGAAGCTGTTTCAAGTGCATGTCCCCAGAATGAGGGAGGTAGAGTTGCATGGCTCATCATACATCGAACCATGTCCAACAAAGTTCTATTTCTCCTTTCAGACACACCATTCCATTGGGGTGTTCCAGGAGGAGTGAGTTGGGACAGAATCCCACACTCTCTTAGATAGTCAAGAAACTTGCCACTCAGGTACTCTCCACCACGATCTGATCGAAGAGCCTTAATGGATCTACCAAGCTGGTTATCTACTTCATTCTTGAACTCCTTGAATTTCTCAAAGGATTCAGATTTATGTCTCATCAAGTAGACATAACCATATCTACTGAAATCATCAGTAAAGGTAATGAAGTAGTTGTGTCCTCCTCAGGCTTGCTTATTGAATGGCCCACACACATCGCTATGTATGAGATCCAACAAACCTTCTGCCCTCTCACCAATTTTGCTAAAGGGCGCTTTTGTCATTTTCCCTAACAAACAAGGCTCACATGTATCAAATTCCTCCAAGGAACTTGAATCTAACAACCCATTTGCATGGAGTTGTTGAATGCGATTCTTGTTTATATGGGCTAATCGACGATGCCATAGGAAAGCACCAACTGAACCACTCAGTTTGGTCCTTTTATTATTTATGTTACAAATAGAGTTATCCATGTCTAACACATATAGACCATTGCATAAAGTACCGTTCCCATAGAACATATTTGCAAATGAAAAAGAACAAGAGTTCTTATTTATTTCAAACTTAAATCCCTTCTTTGCCAAGCAAGGAATGGATACAATGTTCTTAGTAAGCGAAGGTACATAATAGCAATTATCTAACTCTAACTGAAGTCCAGATGGCAGGGAGAGAGTCAAAACTCCTACAGCAACAGCAGCAACCTGTGCCCCGTTTCCAACTCGTAGGTCAATCTCTCCATCCCGTACCGATCTACTTTTCTTGAGCCCCTACATATTTGTACAAATATGAGCTCCACATGCAGTATCCAATACCCATGACATAGAAGTAGAAAGGTTGACTTCTGTAACATAAATACCTGAGTATGAAGACGAAGCCTTGCCTCTCTTCTTCTCATTCTGAAGTCGCACTATGTCCTTCAACATGTGAGGTGCCCTCCACATGAATAGCACTTATTGTTCCTGATCCATTCCATCTTTAATTTCAGTTCCTTGGTCAAACCTTTTGGCTCAACACACTGAATATTAACTTTAGGAGGATTGAGCCTAACCAATTCATTAAAGAGCTGTCTTAGATTAGTAATAATCCCAGAGGCACTCTTCATATTTCCCTTGAAGCTCGGGCAACATGTTGGTTAGCATCAATTGTGCAACCTCCAAAGTATCAGTCTGATGTTTATCATAAGCATCCCTCTTAGCCACTGAGGCTGAGCATGGAAGTGGTTCAGGAATGGGCTGCTCAAGGACATAGAACTTTCTCTCGAGCTTGAGCACAATTCTCAAGTTCATATACTAATCCATCAAGTTGGATCCAACCAACTTGTCCTTCTCAAGGATAGATCGCAGTGACCAACCGCTATTGTTCGTTGCCATTGTTCTACAATAGTAAAGAAACAACAGATTAGTACTACTTCAAATCATTTAAACTGGACTTGTTTTAAATGATTATGGCTCTCACTATTTTAATCGAATTGACAACCCACAAAGTCAATCGGGAAGTTTAAGGCTTCCTAGTGAGATGGGATCCTCATTCCATATGAGGCTTCGCGTCCCACGAGGGTGGGATGAGATGCACAAAGTAACCCATGCTTCTTAAGGTGGGACGTCGGCCGATTGCTCAAAGCAATTCCCCTTATTGAGATAGTCTAGGCATTTCATGTCCAGCGAGGGCTGGATACAGCATGAAACCCTAACCTCTCAACGATGCTTCTAGAGCTCCACCATATGCCCAGCACATGTGAAATCAAGTCAAGTCCATTCCTAACCGTTATGCCTAGGGCCAACGAGTTTCCTTGCGAAGGCGTGCTCGATTAAAACGGACTGGGGAAACCATTGCCACCACGCACTTTCTAAAGATAAGTGGGTGTGTCCCACGAGGGTGGGAAACAGTTCACAACACCACTGATCGATAGCTTAGTGAGGGCTACGCGTTAGAAGGCTACTAGACTTGATATCTATTTATGAGGGTTTTTGAGGTCTCATCAGTTTTATCTTATGTCTAACATTACAGGCATGCAATCCTATAGTGATAACATAACGATAAAACAGACATGCTTTAGCAGATATCGAAGGCAATAAATGAATGATGTGACCATAGCCTATTCAAGACATTGAACCAACCGATGCCAAAAGGAGGTTCAACTCTTGACCTAGGATTCAAGCCCCAAAGACAAGACCTAACCTAGCCGACCTCTAACTTGAGCTTGAAGGTTGTCTCCAAGGTCTTTCTCACCATGGTTTAGGTCTCAAACCCTAGAGGTGTCCCTCATGGTTTCGGCCAATGCCATGGGTCTTTCTCCATAGATGATGCGCCACCATGCAAGGAGCCAAGATGGCTAGCTCTCAAAACCCTAGGGTTCGGCCATGCCATCTTGCGCTACTCTTCTATGCGCCATCAAGCATGCATGCGCCAGGGTTCCTTGTGGTTGTGCCCTAATCTTCTTCTTCTTGTTACAAAAATAAAAGAAAAGAAAAGCGGCACGCAGGCCTCACAAAGATACATCACAGGCATGCAAAGGGGCTTGACTCATGATCACAACATTATGCACAAGCAAGGTATCTACACATGCAGTTCTACATGCTCATGAAAAATATAAAATTTGAAATTTTACTTTTTCATAAAACCAGTCTCTTTTCCTCATCTTCTTCTCACAAATCTTTTAGTTATTTGCGATCTATTTTTCATGATGATTTCAAAGATCCTCTCGGCTGGTAATTTTGTCAGATCAAGAGACCCGGCCAGTCCGAAGACACAATGCCCGTCCTACTTGACAAAACCACGTGCGCCTTTGATCCTTAAATCATGCAAGAAAAATAACCCAAAAATCCAAAAGAGATTGAAAAGATGATAGAAACAAGAAACCCTAATTTTTCCTACTTAAAAAAATTGTTTTCCATGTGATCATGCATTTTGCGAAAATTGAGATATGGCATGTGAGCATGGAAAAGCATGAAATTACATCGTTCGAGTCTCACAAATCGCTCTGATACCACTATTGGGAAACCCCGGCGATATTTTACAATTTTCAAAGATAGAAATTACATAAAACATTGCACAGCGGAAGCAATATCCCCGAAATGAGCTAGTCCCAAAAACCCAGTGAAGATCGCATGCGAGAGAGTCGACACGATGAGATAGAATATACCTTAAAGCAAGATGAGGCTGATCTCGTGATAGGCGCCCAAGCGTGCGCCCTCTGTAGTCTCACATACACAGATGCCTTGAGTCCTCTTCTTTCACGCCCGGTGCTAGCCTCGGGAAGAAGATCCAAGCCTTAGTATACTTTCTTCACAACTTGCGCCACCTCCAATGAGTATGCGCCAAGGATGAAGATGAGGAGGAGCTACCAGGAACAATTCCTTCTTGCGCCAAGAGGAGAAGAAGAAGAATTGGTTGCGGCTATGGAAGAGAGGAAGAGAACTTGCGCCAAGAGCCCCCAACTTTCGCCCCTCTCTATTGCTCACGCCTCCAAGGATTGTGTCATGAGAGAGGGGCGCCTATGGCCTCTTTTATAGAGCCATAGGTCAGTTATGCAAGGGGGGCGGCCAGGGTTAGGGTTGGGATTTGGCTTCATGAAGCAAAATCGCCTAGTCCTCCTCATTATGCCCTTAGGCGCCAATGGGAGGAGATTTATCCCCATTATACCCTTTTAGCCCTTTTCTTCTTCATGATAACTTATTAGCAAGCCCAACTTATCAATAGGCCAAGCCCAAGGTCCATTATGCACTTTAACCAAGTTATTGGATCCAATCCAAGTTAACCCAAGGTCAAATGAGGCTAACCATGGTTACATTGGTCAATATGCCAAAATTGGAAGTTGGCTCCAATAAGTTTCTTCTATCTCATCAGGCCCATTGGCGCAGATGAAATCTCCCAAATAGATCCGAGTTATCCAATAACTCGATCATAAGGCTTCCCGATCAATACGAGAACTCAATTATCAAGGTGTGTGACCCTGTAGGTTCCTCTGACGCTGGCAGTGTTGATCAAAGATCACCAAAAGTAGTGAGTGGCACCTAGCACTGCATCACTGCTACCCAGGTCATTGGAATGGATATCGACACGACATCCACATCATCGCAATTAGGTACAGATGCATTCCAGTCTCTTTGTCGTACTGATATCCGATTGGACAAGTGTGTCACCACTTGTTTTCATCCAATCTCATGGTTATGACTAAATCGGGTCTCACCTGGGTATGGCCATACACTTTTAGTCATAGAACCATAGAAGAGCTCCATGGATATCAAACTTCCCTTAGGAAGGGGCAAATCCTCTATCTGTCCATTGACCTTCTCATATGGGTCGTGACATGCTCAATGACAACCGTTATTACCCCCCAACTACGGCGAGGTGTTAGGTTGTATCAAAGCATATCCCTAACCACATAGAATGACCAATGACCTCAAGTCAAGGGATCAATGCATCTCCTATCACTTGTGAGGATAACTCGTGACACCAAGTCAACGCCTCACAGCGGGTCGTTCTAGTATATCCACCACTGATATACCCATATGTCTGCGTTAGCACCTTGTGCCTAACCAGCCCATATACTAGTCTCACAAGTACTAGGCCTGTCCCATATCCACTTAGGTACATCGACTAGGGACTATCATTTGAGCACAGATCCAATCTGTCTGCAGGGACATTATCATATAAGTACATAATCGCAGATGTAAGCAAATATAGATAATGACAATGCCAGTTTGATATATATAAAATATCAAACGTCAAGTAGTACAATAATGGACCAAAACTAGGTCCTAGGGCATATACACCAACAACGGGCGTGTCGAGGGTCGTGCTTGTGTTCGCGTTCCTCCTCGACCGTGTCACGGCCATGTTCGCAGTCACGGCCTGGCCGTGTCTTTACCGGCTAGATCCTGCGGTGCTGGACACGGCTGGAGGAATGGTCGTGCAGGTGATCGATGGACTCTTCACGGTCGTGTCTGCCGACACGGCCTGGCCGTGTTCAAGGCCTTTTTGAGCTGGAATTTGCTGGGCATCCACCTCAGGCCTTGGGGAGTCTCTCCAAGTGTCGTCTAGAGGAGTTGGGTCATCCTCAAGTGCGTCTATGACTCCATCAAGTATCCCGGAGTGGGAAGAATTCTCCTCTGGAGAATAAGATGGGCCGATGTCATCGGAGGGGGCGCCGATGGGAAGGGGCGCGTGGTAGGGCAGGAGGTCGGCGACGTTGAAGACAGGGCTGATGAGGGAGTCCTCCGGAAGGTCGAGGACGTACGCGTTAGTGCTAACCCGTCGTAGGACCATGTAGGGACCGTCGCAGTGCGCTTGCAACTTCCAATTGGCCCGCGACATCAACCGCTCAGGGTGGAGTCTCACCATAACAAGCTCACCAACCTCGAAGTGCTCTGGCCTACGAAGCTCGTTGGCCTCCAGCGCATAGCGGGTGTTGCTCAAGAAAATCCGGTGGCGAATCTCATCATGCGAACTCGTGATATGAGATGCAAAGGTGTATGCCGACTCATGAATGGAGGGAGGTGGAGGAATTTTATGCATGTCGATGGGTTTCCTAGGTTAGTGCCCGAGGACGACCTAGAAAGGACTCAACCCCGTAGAGCGGTGGAACGCGCTGTTATACACAAACTCGGCAATGGGGAGATGATCAGCCCAATGGTATGGGAAGTCACCAGCTAAACATCGCAGAAGGTTACCCAGGCTACGGTTTACGACCTCCGTTTGACCGTCCGTCTGCGGGTGGTACGCAGAGGAAAACTTGAGTGTGGTCCCAAGAAGGGCCCACAAGGACTTCTAGAAGTGACCAACGAACTGGGTGTCGCGGTTAGACACAATAGTGAGAGGTAGCCCATGCAGGTGCACAATCTCCTTGACGAAGATGTGGGCGATGTGAGAGGCGTCGGCCATTTTGGAACAAGGCACAAAGTGTGCCATCTTTGAGAAGCGATCCACGAAAACAAAGATGGAGTTGTGGCACGAGGCCGAGTGGGGAAGACCGAGGACAAAGTCCATACTGATGTCCAGCCATCGGCCTTTTGGGACGGGGAGAGGGGTGTAAAGGCCGGTGTTGGCGGGTCGGGGTTTGGCACGTTGGCACGTGCCACAGTGGCGAACGACCCTGTTGACATCTTTACGAAGAGTGGGCCGGAAGAAACGATCTTCGGCCAAAGCGAGGGTCTTGTCGCAGTCGTGGTGCCCGGTGGCACCGCCGGCGTGCAGCTCGAGCAAGAGGTGCTCACGGAGAGAGGACCGGGGAACACAAAGTCAGTTACCGAACACGAGGTAACCATTGTGGAGACGGTAAGGTAGGTCCGGGGGGTCATCAGCAAGGATCCAAGCAAATGTGAGGCCAAAGTCGGGGCAATCAGCGTACTCATCGCGTTCATGGTCTAGCGTGGGGATCGACAAGGACAACACACACAACAGGGAGCGGACTCGACTGAGGGCGTTGGCCACCACGTTCTCCTTTCCCGCTTTGTGGGTGATCACAAAGGTGTATTGCTGAAGAAACTCGACCCACTTCACATGGCGCGGGGCAAGTTTCTTTTGCGTATTGAGGAAGGAAAGGGCCTGGTGGTCATTGAACAACACGAACTCCTTATGTAGGAGGTAGTGACGCCATCGTCGGAGGGACTGGATGATGGCGTAGAACTCCTTGTCGTAGGTGGAGTATCGCTGTTGCACCTCATTTAGCTTCTCGCTAAAGAAGGCGATGGGGTGGCCCTCCTGACTAAGGGTACTACTGATGCTGGTGCCGGAGGCATCGCACGTGACCTTGAAGACCTTCGAGAAGTCAGGGAGACGGAGGATGGGGGCTGAGGTCATGATGCCCTTGAGAGCCACGAAGGCACGACTAGCCGCGGGGGTCCAACAAAATTCCTCACGTTTGGTGTGGGCCATCATAGGGGAAGCAATGGTGCTAAACCCCTTAATGAAGCAGCGGTAGATGGTTGCGAGGCCGAGAAAACTGCGGACCTCGGTGATGGACTCGGGTTCCGGCCATTGGCGAATGGCCTCGATTTTAGCGGTGTCAACCATGAGACCCTGATCTGACACAATGAACCCAAGGAACTGAACCTGAGACTCGAGGAAAGCACACTTCTTGGCGTTAAGGAACAGGTGTTCCTTGCGCAAGAGGTCAAAGGTCAAGCGCAAATGGTCGAGATGGTTCGCGCGGGTACGGCTGTAGATGAGGATCTCATCGAAGTAGACGACCAAACACTTCCCCATATATGGACGGAGGACATGGCTCATAAGATGCATGAAAGTCGAGGGCGCATTGGTAAGGCCGAAGGGCATCACAAGCCACTCGTAGAGGCCGTCCTTCGTCTTGAAGGCCGTCTTCCACTTGTCGCCCTCGCAGATGCAAACCTGGTGGTAACCGCTCCGGAGGTCATGCTTGCTGAACCAACACGCGCTGGAGATAAGGTCAAGCATGTCATCCAAGCGCGGAATGGGAAACCGGTACTTAACCATGATGCGATTGATTGCGCAGCAATCAATGCATATCCGCCAAGAACCATCCTTCTTAGGGGTAAGAAGGGCTGGAACGACTTAAGGGCTAAGGCTCTCGCAGATGAAGCCTTTGGCAAGGAGGTCGTCAACCTGCCGCTTGAGCTCTGTGTGCTGGGTGGGGTTAAGGCGGTGATGGGGCAGGTTCGGCAAAGATGCCCCGGGGACGAGATCGATGACATGCTGGATGTCGCAATCTGGGGGAAGGCCAACAGGAAGATCGACCGGGGCGATGTCAGTGAACTCATCCAAAAGGGCGGCAACCTCCATAGGCAAAGGGGCCGGTGGAGGAGGGAGATCAGGGGACACCTCTCGCACCATGAGAGCATAGACCACCTTGGTCTCATGGGCCTCATGGACAAGGGAACTCGGTCGGACCAAGGTGACTGCCTTAGGTGCAGGTTGGGAAGGCAGTGTGGGGGTGACAAGACCCTTGGACATGGAGGCCCACAACTCTTTGGGCGGAGCCGGGGTCAAACAGATCTTACATCCGTTGTGCTGGAAGACATAGGTGTTGGATCGGCCGTAATGAATGACGTCGCGGTCATAGAGCCAAGGTCGACCGAGGCGGACATGGGCGACGTCCATGGACATGACATCGCACCACACCTTCTCGGTATAGTCACTGAAATAGATGGGAACCTGGCAGCGATGGGTGATGGGAAGGCTAGACACATCGACCCATGCAATCGAGTAGGGCCGAGGGTGCGGCTCAAGTGTGAGGCCAAAATGGGTGACCGCCGTCTGAGAGATGACGTTGAGGCTACTACCTCTGTCTATCACAATCTTGCACGAGTGCCCATTACACTTGATGTAATTGTAGAAGATGCTCGTGCGCTTCCAATCTTCAGACGGAGGGGGGTTGTGGACAAGGGTGCAGCGGACTACTGCCATAGTGGGATGCAGGCTCGACTCCTCATCGGAGTAGCACTGTGGGCTGACCTCTTGGGCTGAGGGAGGCGCATGGGCGACGACGGTCGAAGGACACGGGGCACGCGGGGCGGCCACGATGTGGAGAGAACAACGTGGGCAATCCTGGTTGAAGTGATCGGGTTGCCCACAATGACGGCAAGGACCGGGTGGAACGGCAGAGACGGGCGCCTTGCCCTTCTCTTCCCAAGTCAAGCGATGTGGCGGCGCATCGCGTGGGGGTCGACGAGGACCCGTGTGGTTTGGATAAGGGGGTGCCTCAAGACGAGGAGGCGGGGCCGGTGCCAGAGGCGCGTAGGAGGTACGACGCGGGGGACCCGACTCTGCGTGAGGGTGTGCAGCACACAGATCCTGCTCGATATCGCGAGCATGGTGAAGGGTTAGGATAACCGAATCGAGGCCATGGGACGGCAGCATACGACGAATGTTGTCACCGAGGCCGCGCTTGAAGCGGGACAAAGTAAAAGTCGAGTCTTCCTTGAGATTGCACCTAATGCTGAGCTCGTCGAAGCGAGTGTGGTACTCATCGATGGAGTCAGAGCCCTGGGTTATGGCACAATACGAATCGAGGAGCTGCTGTCTATAGGTGGGAGGCACATACTTTTCCTTAAGGCGATAGCACATCTCCTCCCACCGGGTAATGGGAGGAAGACGCTAGTCAACAAGCTGGCGCTCTACGTTTGTCCAATACAATCGAGCGAGGCCGGTAATTAGGAGACGAACGTAGGTAACTTTGAGGTGGTCGGACATGGCACTCCACTCAAAATAGTTATCAACAGCCGCGACCCAATCAAGGAACATGCGGGGGTCAAGGCTACCATTGAAGATGGGTGGCTCGATGCGCGTGAGTTGGTGGACCTCGTCGTCCTCGCGGCTGCGCAGAAGTGGGCGACGTAGGGGTTAGGCCTCCTCAGCCCATGCGGACTCATCACCAAAGGGGTCATACCGGGGAGACTCGGTGGCCTGCATACGGAACGGGGCCAACGGAGGGGGTGCAGTATACGAGGGCTATCCCTCAGCGGGTTTAGATCAGAGTTCCACTACTTGGTCCGTGAGATGTTGGACTGACGACATTAGATGCTGAAACATGGTTTCCATCTCTTCCAAGCGTGTGGACAGCGATTCAACTGACTCCATCCTAGGGAGAGGACTGTCTTCAGTCGTAACGGGCACTTGGGTAGAGGGGTTCTGATATGAGGTGCCTGATCTAGTTGTCATGATGCATATGTATGCGGAAAACAAAGCCAGAGAAACCGTATGATATGCAATGAAGAGATCGGCGGAGCTAGACATGAGTTAGCTCCAACCTCCCTCTGATACCAAAATTGACGCAGCGGATGTAGGGGCCTTAATTTCCGTACTCTAGGAAAACTAGACGATGATGCTAAAACCGAGAGAGGGTCGTGAGATGAGGGAGAATAAAATGTGCGCGGACGGGGAAAGCCTCGAGAAAACCGATGAGAACAGCAAGTGGACGTTTCTTGAGCAACACCCAAACACGCAGAGAAACTTCACGATGCTACGATGGCGACAATCCACAAGTCCAAGACACGGAACCGGAAGATAAGATTTCTTGCAAAGGACCCGGAGCCCGGTGAGGGTTCTCCGGGTGTTTTGATTGAAAGCGATAAACATGCAGAAAACAAGATCGAGGGAGCTCTAGGCGAGTCCCTTGGAGCTAGTGGACCTAGGCCTTGCGCGGGGAAGGCGACTACTGATGACACTGAAATATGTAGTATATTTTGCATCATTTTAGATACCTTTTCATGCTAAATCAAGGATCTTTTTACTTGTTTTTATGCTAAATCCATCAAATGTTGCAAAATCTACTTTTATTTTGGTTTTTCATATTTTTCAGGAAAAATGGCACTATTTTAGGCGTTTTCAAGAAAAATCAAATACATGGAAGAGTTCTCATCAACAAGAAGAAATCACCCAAGAAATTTCACGCAAATCGGAGCAAGCCGGCAAATTACGGTAGTACCGTAATCTATTTTACGGTACCGTAATTCCACATGGTACCGTAAAATCCGAACACTGCCGTAATTTGTAAAGATTTTTGAACAGAAAGATTTCCTGATTTTACGGTACCGGCCATAAGCAATATTACGGTACCGTATTTTCCAGCCATTTCAGAATAGAAAGTTGCCCTGAAATTACGGCACACGCCGTAAAGAATTACATGGGCCGTATTTTCCCGACGAATCCAACCAGAATGCTCAGCTGATATTACGGCACGGGCCGTAAACTATTTTATGGGCTATATTTTCCGAGACAACATCGGTACAGAAGACTCAAGAGATTTTACAGCACCAGCCGTAAACAATTATACTGCCGTAAAACCCGTTTTGAACGCTACGCCCGGTCAGTTTCCACGCCCGATTTTTGCGGAGATTCTTGCGGGTGATCTAGGGCTTAATATTCAAAGCCGTAAGAAGCAAAGGGGGAGCTTTTGATGAGAGGATTACAGAGAGACCAAAGGCCCTAAATTTCGTGCACTATAGAAGGAGAAATCTCAATCCACGCCGCCGCTGAGGGTTCCGCCGCCGCGCTCGATCTAGACGATCTCCGGCCATGATCTTTCTACCGAAGTTGCGCCTGGTGAAGGAGAGGATGTGCCAAAAGTTTCAGATCAAAAGGAGACGAATTGGAGGAGAAATCAGAGAAAGAAGAATCGCCACCGATATTTCACAGCCGTGTCGTATTTTCTGAGAACTCTTTCTTTTGTTGAATCTCAATTTTCTGAAATTATGGAATTCTGTAATCTCTTCACCATGCTAGCTTAAACTATTTTTGGGACATGGGGAAGTAGTTCACTTGACTTTCAATGATTAGATAACTTCTTTTTTTTCAATATTTCTTTGAGTTTGATCTTAACATGATGATTTTGCTCATGCGTTAACTGTGCTTAGAATCTCAAGTTCATGTTATTAATTATGTTCTTAGAATTTTCGCTTGAGACCGAAAGGTGATTGCTTGAGAATTTGGAACCCTAGAACTGCATGTTAGGATCCCTTCCTTAGGTTAGATCCATCTTGATCTTTTCTAGTAAGATAATTGTCATAATTATAACATGAATCTTTAGATCGAGTCTATTTGTCAAACGTGGAGATCTTGTGCGAAAGCAAAGATCGGAACGTTGGAGACCCTTGAGCAAAACTAATTGCGAGACTCGGATGCACGAAAGTGATCCTTGAGACTCCACTAGAGATTCCTAGAACTCGGATGCACGAAAGTGATCCTTGAGTTCATCGTTTGATAATATCTTCATCATGATAAAATTGAATCAACGAAATCCTTATGCATATCTAGTCATAAAAGTTTAAGTGAACGAAACCCTAGTCCCAACTTTTCTCTCTGATAATCCCGCTCTTAGTTTCGATTGCTATTTTCACGATCTCGATTTGCCAAGATAGTAAGAAATCGACTATTTAGTATTCGACAATGTAGGTCCCTGTGGATTCGATACTTTTCTTTATTACTTCGTATACCCGTATTGCGGTTTAACATCAAGGTTTGGTGCCGTTACCAAGGATTAGTCCAAGGTACATGCATGCCAAACTTGTAGTGATTCCCTCCCGGGCTAATAAGTTTTTGGCGCAGTTGCCGGGGATTAGTCCAAGGTACACGTGTGCCAGACTTGTAGTGTTCCCTTTCGGGCTATCAAGTTTTTGGCACCGTTGCCGGGGATTAGTCCAAGGTACACGCGTGCCAGACTTGTAGTGTTCCCTTTCGGGCTATCAAGTTTTTGGCGCCATTGCCGGGGATTAGTCCAAGGTACACGCATGCCAGACCATAAAATCAGGAAATCTTTCTGTTCAGAAATCTTTACAAATTACGGCAGTGTTCGAATTTTACGGTACCGTAAAATAGATTACGGCACTACCGAAATTTGCCGACTTGCTCCGATTTACGTGAATTTCTTGGGTGACTTCTTCTTGTTGATGAGAACTCTTCCATGTATTTGACTTTGCTTGAAAACGCCTAAAATAGTGCCTTTTTACCTGAAAAACATGAAAAACCAAAATAGAAGTAGACTTTGCAACATTTTATGGATTTAGCATAAAAATAAGTAAAAAGATCCTCGATTTAGCATGAAAAGGTATCTAAAATGATGCAAAATATACCACATATTTCGGTGTCATCAACTACTACAACCGAACTAAAAAACAACACAAGCCCTCAGCCCTCTTTTATAGATCAAGAGGGAATGAGGGTCACATGCACAACACATGAAGGTAGTTGGAAAAGCCAACTCCCTCTAACTACCTAAAAGGAGGTCAAGATGCCTCTAACAAACTAAAAGCATGACACTAACTAACTTCTGCAGGGAATATTGGAGGTAGGCGCCTGGCTTTAAGGGCAAGCTACACGTGGACCGACTCCTTGGGCCGTTGATCGGGCCGTCTCGTGCGTCACACCATCTCGGAGCACGCGACCATGAAGCAGCAGAAGCGGCTGATCGTGGGCTGATTCTAAACATTAGTGGCGGTCTCTTGGGCCGAGTTGAGGACCTGGTTGTTGTAGCGGTTGGCGGTGGCTTCATGTGGAGGCCCTCGAGGAAGAGTTGCCATGGGAACGGGCTGAATGGACTCCGAAGATTAGGGTTAAGCCTCGTTGATGATGCGGACGGGGCAAGTCGTGGCGGATGAAGGGCTCACCACACCCACGAAACGGTCCGGGGGGTGCGAAGACCGTTGTGAGCATCGAACGAGATGGAAAATAACCTCTTTGTGTTTTCTGGGGCCAAACACAGGCTGGCCGTGCTTGTCGTCATGGCCGTGTTCAGCGTTTCTAGGTTTTCGACAAAGGTGGACGTGGAAGGAGGCACGGCCGTGTCTGTGAACACGGGCTATTCGTGCTGTTGTCGAGCAGATTTTACGGCAGTGCCGTGATGAATATCATGGGCTGTATTTTGAGGCCAAAAATCCACATAATGTTTGGACATGGCCGTGCTCTTAGTCATGGCCTGGCCGTGTTGCAGTGGGCTGGATGGAGCGCTGGTCACGGCCTGGCCGTGTTCCTTGTCACGGCCGTGATCGTTGAGGCCTAATTCCGCCGAACTCGTCACGGTGGGCGTCACGGGCGTGTCGAGGGCCGTGCTTGTGTTCGCATTCCTCCTCGACCGTGTCATGGCCGTGTTCGCGGTCACGGCCTGGCCGTGTCTTGACCGGCTGGATCCTGCGGTGCTAGACACGGCTGGAGGAATGGCCGTGCAAGGGATCGGTGGACTCTTCACGGCCATGTCTGCCGACACAGCCTGGCCATGTTTAGGGCGGCAGATGGCTTTTTGAGCTTGAATTTGCTAGGCAACCTCAGGCCCTGGGGAGTCTCTCCAAGTGTCGTCTAGAGGAGTTGAGTCGTCCTCAAGTGCGTCTATGACTCCGTCAATCGGGAAGCCTTATAATCGAGTTTTTGGATAGCTCGGATCTATTTGAAAATTTTCATCAGTGCTAATGGGCCTGATGAGATGGAAGAGACTTATTGGAGCCAAACTTCATTTTTGGCAGGTTGACTCGAAATTGACAATGGTTGGTCACATTTGAGTTAGGGTTGCATTGGATCAGATCTAATGACTTTATTAACTTGTGCAATGAAGTTTGGGCTAGCTCATTACCTAATGAGGCCCAATAACAAGTTGTCATGAAGAGATAAGAGGGCATAAGGGTATAATGGGGAGAAAACCAACCCCATTGGTGCCTAAGGGCATAATGGGGTATGGTTAGCGCATATTGCTTCTTTAGGAAGTTAATGGTGCCTTGCCCTTGTTCCTTGGTTGGAATGCTTGTCTCTAAGGCAAGACTTGGGGTGCATATGGTTCCTTGGGCTTGTTTAGGCAAGTGTCAAATGCATATGGCTGATGGGGAGATGTATATGGAAAAGGCTTGGAGTCTTATCTTATCATCTAACCCTAATTGTCTCCCCACTTACCCTAGCCGCAAGTCTCTTTGTGTATTGCACTAATATACTTCTCTTGCCACCCCCTTGCTAATACATGTCTTAACATATGTGAGAGCAACACAATAATTGTTGGCGTGAACAACAAAGGGTGAGATCAAGGGTCAATTAGCGCAAGCATCTCTTCCATCTTCCATAGAGCCGCAAGCTTCTTCTTCATCCTCCTTCCTTGGCGCATGTGAACGAAAGGCTTGGCGGCATCATCTTTTCTCCTCTTCTATTGGCGCATCTCTTCCTTAAGGTTGGCGCAAGTGAAGTGGAGATCTCCCTAAGGCTTGGATCTTCTTCCCGAGGCTAGCACCGGGCATTGAAGAAGAGAACTCGAGGGATCCGTGTGTGTGAGACTACAGAGGGCGCACACTTGGGCGCCTACCTCTACATCGACATCGATCCACTCTTGCTCTAGGTACTTTCTCCTCTCATCGTGTCGATTCCCTCGCAAGAATAAGATCCATTGGGTTTTTGAGACTGGCCTGTTTCGGGAATATGCTTCCGCTGTGTATCTGTAATGTCATGTCAAATTTTAAAAATATCCCTAGGGTTTCCCAACAACTACATGACCCAAATTGCTTATCAACTATTACCTTTACCAACCTTTGGGGAAAAGGAATCGGAGGCTTATATGGTGGAGGAGGAATGTACACCGGTTCTTGTTCCCTATTTTGTGGTGTTGACTCCTCTTCATTACTTGGTTGCTCAATGGGTTCTAATCTGTGATCTTCCTCACCTAGAGTGATGTTACTTACCTAAGGCTCCTCTAATTGTTTAACCTGCTGAACTATCTGGTTCGCTAGCATCAACTGGCGGGTTTTAATAGGTTTCATCTCAAATGCCAGATTCTTGATAGCTTCACCGACTTGCTTGAATTCTTGCCTAAAATAATTGAATTGATGTCTAAAATCATCATTCTGCTTGGTCTGTGTGGCAATAAAGATCTCAAGTAGAGTCTCATGGATGGATTTCTCAGGTTGATCGAACTGCCTAAATTCTTGCATGAACTCCTCGCTTTTCTTGGTCTCAGAAACTATGAAATTCTCAAGTAGAGTCTCAAGGTTAGATTTCTCAGGTTGATTGAACTACCATTCTTTAAATTCTAGAGGTGGTCCAAAGTTCGGTTGAAAGATATGATTTTGATCATTCTCATAAAAGAAGTTTGATTGATTTCTCCAATCCGGCTTATTAGTATTATAGTTTAGATTATTCTGGGGCCATGAGTTGAAGTTACCTTTTGTGTAGTCATGTCCTAAGGATGGCTTCAAGCAAGGAGGGATCTCTAACTGATATTCAGTTGAATAGTCAATGAAACATCCATAATCCTCATAAAAAACTGAGTTCATCATTACATGATTGAATCAAGCTTCTATAGAATTCTGCACAAAAACCAAGTAAGATTAAAGCAGAGATAACACAAAATTTTCAATTAATACTAAAGAAATAAAAATCTAGAAAAGGAAATAAAGTATTTACAAAAATTAAAATTATATATAAAAAATTCACAAACAAAAGAAAATAAAAATGCAATAAAATATCTAGTTTAACAATCCTTCATTTGAGTCAATATTGGCGAAATGGGTCCCCGGCAACGGCGCCAAAAACTTGATGTGTCCGCAAGTGCACGGATACATCGAAGTAATAAAAATATTGATCCCACATAGACCAAAGGCCAAGTACTAACTTTATCTTAGGATTGTTAGCTAGATAAGCTTGAAAAGAGTTGGATTTAATTTTAACTAAGTTGCAGAAAAAGTAAAACACTATTGGGTTGTAATCAATTTTATGTAATTTTAACTAAGTTACACCCTAGTCTTGAAGAAGAAGTTATGGTAGCATAATGTTCATGTTCACGCTGTAAAATCCATATTTTGATTACAAAATTGGTAAAATAATAATAAAAACAATAAGAAGGATGAAGTGTGAGGCTCCCTCGTGAAGGTTGATGCTAATCGGCCAAAAAAATAGAGTTTTTCCGATGAAGAAATGCCTTCCACCGTCAGTAGCTCTAGATTTCGCCCCTTTGTTGATTTCGCGTTAAATCCTTGCCAAAATCCCCCCAATAATCACTCAATTGGTAGATTATATAGTTCTCCATCATCTAATTAGGGTTTTCCCAAAATTTGGCTAGAAAATGAGCCAAATCGGGCAAGAAACGAGGTTAAAACCAAAACTAGCTGACAAAATCACGGCCGTGAAAATAATCACGGGCAGGGCCGTGATTCTTTTTGTGCATTCTGGACACAAATTATGGCCGTGATAAAAATTATATGTAGAAATTACGGCCGTGAAAATAATCACGGGCAAGCCGAAATTCTTTCTATGGAAAATTTTCATGAAATCACAGCCATGAAAATAATCACACCCCTGCCGTAATTCTTTCTATGAAGTGTTGTTGGCTCCGCACGAAGGTTACTGTAGCACATTCGGTTTTTCATTGATTTCTCCCAATCCAGAACTCCTTTTGTACTGAAATTTTGCATGCATCCTCTCCTCCCTTGGGCGAAATTTTCCACGAAGTTTCGTCGCCTGTGATGCCCTCTACACCTCTCGGTGAGAGAACAAATTCTGGCAACGCCTTTTGCGATTTCTCCCTCGTTTGAACCCCTTTTGCTATGAAATTTAGTTTCTGTTGTCTCCTCCCTAAGGTGCAGCTTTCCTCCAAATTTCTTGAAAAAATATGATCGTTAAGGCCTTCTATGAATAGAAAACGAAGCAGTAGAAATTACGACCGTGATAAAAATCACGGTTAGGGTGTAATTTTCAAACTAGCTCCAATTCACATGAAATTTGGCGGGTGACTTATTTTCGACATCTGGAATCTATTCGTGTGCTCAGATCTTTCAAAATCCATCAAAATTTAGTTATTTTCCCCTAAAATATAATAAAAATGAACAAGGGTGAAGATTCCGAACAAATAGAAGATTTTAAGCTAAAATGAATAAAAAAATGATAGAAAAGAGAGATATTTTATAGTAAAAGCATAATAAAAATACTATATAAATGCATGTCATTATATGGCCATACACTTTCAGTCATGCATTCATAGGCCCGAGGATACCTAAGGAAGGGGCAAATCCTCTATCTGTCACTTTAGGATATACCCAATAATAACTGTTATGACCCCTTTGCTATGATGAGACATTAGGTTATATCAAAGTATCCCCCTTACCATATCGAGGTGTCAATGACCTCAAGTCAAAAGACTATTGCACCTCTATCACATGTGAGGTTAACTTGTGACACCTAAGTTAATCCTCATGCTAAGTCGGTTCAATCTATCTAATACTGATATGCTTGTGTTGACACCACATGCTCAATCAGTGCATATACTAGTCTCACATGCACCGTAGTTGTCCCTTATCTACTATGACACTTGAATGGGGGCAAACTTTGAGACTAGATAAAATCTATCTCCAAGAATATTATCATGCAAATATATAAAAACGTAGATGTAATTATAAGCACAATAATGACAATGCTACGATATATAAAAATATCAATATAAATGTAATACAAAGTCGGACCAATAACTGGTCCTAGGGTATATACACCAATAGTCATAGCTTTATGATGGATTAGTTTAGTACGTCCATTACATGATGTACCTATGTGTCTAAATTGATGTCTATCATTCAATCAGCCCATATACTAGTCTAGCATGCACCAAAGTTATCCCTTATCCACTAACGTACTTTAATTGTGTTAGGAATCCCTGGACCTTATAAAAACTTTAAACATAGCAGAAGTGAAGGTCCGAAATAGAATTCCCAGAAACATTAGGATCACTTACGAGAGAAAATCGAAGGATGTGAAGAGTAGTACCTTATCAAGCAATTTTAGGACCAGTCGATGATGCAGACGCATACATATACGTCCTCTTCAATCGTGCACACACGGGCTCCTTGAGTCCTCTTCAACCTCCATGCTAGGTGGTAGCCCCAGGAGATGAGATCCATGCCTCTAAGATTTTCTCAACTTGTGCTAAGCATAAAGATCCAGCGCCAAGGAGAAATGGGAGTGTTGACGACAATGAGTGAGTAGCACTACCACTTGTCTCAACCTTGAAGCAAAAATTCTTCTTTTGTTATCACCTTCAAGACCCTCACTCCAAGGAGGAGAGGGGAGGTGACAATAGGAGATGAGAGAAAGAACTGGTGTAAAAATCTCCCAAGAGAGCCTCTCTATTTATAATAGATGTACTAGCTATTCTTGGAGATTTTTTTCTATGTGGGACTTTGTTTAGGCACCTATTTAAATTCCATAATTAAATATTTAATTGCAAAATGCGCCTATACATATTAATTAGCCAAGAAAAAAATTCTCTTGCAAATTAATAATTTTATTTTATTTATGTGACTAAAGTGCTTAGTCCAAACTTGTACTAAGACCCTTGTTTGACTCATTTTGACAACACAGGTTAACAGAGGTCAAACGTGGTCCACTAGAGGTCAACAAGTGGTCAAACATAAACTAAATAAAATATCATCTCCTCAGAAGAAATCTCAAAGCATCAGTCTCCCAAAACGATCCGAATAACACAATGATTCGATCAGAGGCTAAACGATTAGTATGAGAACTCGAGTATTTAGGTGTGCGACCCTGTAGGTTTTTCAAACGTTAGCAGTGATAATCTAAAAATCATCACAAGCGATGAGTGGCACCTAGCAGTACATCATTGCTACCCAAGTCATCAGAATAAATGTTACCATCGACAACCTCTAAAACTGCGACAAAGTGAAAGTATAGAATTGTCCTTTCGCTAGACTGATGTCCAGATTGGGCAAGTGTGTCACACCTGTTGATCCCAATATTATGGCATGACTATATCAGGTTCTCACCTAGGTATAGTCATACACTTTCAGTCATACATATAGCGGCGTCATGGACATCAAGCTTCCTCGCAAGGAAGGGGCAAATCCTCTCTTGGCACATTGAATCTCACATATGGCTCATGATGCACCCAATGACAACCATTATGACTTCCCCTTTATGGTGAAGTGTTAGGTTGTATCAAAGTGCCTCATTCACCATATAGAGATGCCAATGCCCTCAAGCCTAGGACAATCATAACTCTGTCACTGTGATCTTCATCTTGTGACACCAAGATGAATCCCACGGCGAGTCGTCCAGTATATCTCCATTAATATACCTATATGCCTGCGTTAACAACCCGTGCTCAAACAGTGCTGTTGTATCCCAACAAGTAGGTAGACTAAAACTTATCTAAGGTGTCGCGGCCAAAAACTCGTTGTTTGGCATATGGGGACTTGTCACCCCCCGACACGGCTCCAAAGACTTGTTGTGTCACCAAGCTTGTTGTTATTTCTGCAAGTGCACGGATACTCGAAGTAATAAAATAGATATCGAACCCACAGAGACCTAAGTTATCAAGTACCGAATAATTGATTTCTTACTATCTAGGCAATCGAATAGAAGTCAAGCAATGATCGAAAAACAAACGGGAGAGTATAATCACAGAGAAACTGGGACTAGGGTTTCATCCACTTTAATTTTCATGACTAGATAAAAATAGATGTTCATCAATCCAGTTTTACAATGATGAAGACATAATTTACTTCATAAGTGGATTATCTCCCTTTCGTGCAGACAACCATGCAGGGACTAATCTTTGCTTTCACACAAGATTTATCCCAACGCTGTAAATAAGTAAATCACTAAATGAAGAATTCAAGGATCACTTTCATGCATCCGAATTCTAAGTTGATCATCTCGAGTGGAATCTCAAGGATCACTTTCGCGCATCCGAGTTTCAATACACGTTCTACCTATGGTTCTCCAATGTTCTGATCCTCACTTTCGTGCAAGATCTCCACGTTTGACACAATAACTCAATCCTAGGTTCATAATTATCAAACATGGCAATAAAATTACTAAAATCAAGAAATAAGAACTTAACCTAATTTCTTACGGTGAGTTCCTATTATTCAATTTTAGGGTTCCAAGTTCTCAAGCAAATCACTTTTTAGTCTATATTGCGAAAACTCTATATCATGCATGACAATAAATAAACTAAGGAGAATTTTAGAGCCATAATCGCATAGGTAGAATCATCAAAATAGAACTATCATGATGAAAGTAAAAAGTATCTAGTCATTGAGAAAATCAAAGGGAATTACTCCCCCATGTCCCATAAAGGTTTAAGCTAGCATAGTGGAGGAGTTACAATAATCCATGGTTTCAAAAGATCGAAAATCAAAGGGAGAAGAGGGTTTTAGAAAATACACTACGGCTGTAATATAAATTACAGCCATAATTTTGAGTTGAGCGTCGATGAACAGTAGCGGCACCTCCCTTTTCGTTAATTTCTTCTCCAATTGATCTCCTTTCCCTCTAAAACTTCTGGGGTATGTTTTCTTACCCCAGGCGTAGCTTCCCATCAAATTTCACGGCCAGAGATGTACTGTGTGTGTCGCAGCGGTGAAACCCTAGGCGGCGGCTGAAATCTCAATTTCTGTCTGTATTGTGGATGAAAATTGGGGCTTTTACTGTCTTCCTCTTCCTATTCGCAAAAGCTCCTCTTCTTCTTCTTACGGCTTCGAGTTTTAAGGTCTGGATTATACGCAATCTTCTCCGCAAAAATTGAGCTTCGAATTGGACTGTGGAAGTCGCGTTCTGGAAGGAAATTACGGCAGTGTAATATGTTACGGCACTGCCGTAAAATCGGTCAAGTGTTCTTGTTTGAGATCTTCACAAAATAAGGCACCATAAAATGCTTCACGGCGGTGCCGTAAAATCTGCTGAACATTCTAGTCCGGAACGTTTGGAAAATACGCCCCGTGTAGTGCCGTAATTTCAGTGAATCTCTCTGGTCTGAAAGCGCTCCAAATTACGGCCGTGTAATTTCTTACGGTAGTGCCGTAAAATCCAGAAAACATTTTGGTGAAAACTCCCCAAAATTATGATAGGTGCTCTAATATTACGGTATCGTACGAAAATACAGTACCATAATATAGATTACGGCCCTACCGTATTTTGGTTTGTTACCTCGATTTGCATGAAATTTGCCATGTAATCTCCTCTTGATGATTGGAATTGTTCCATGTATTTGATTTTGCTCGAAAACGGTTAAAAATAGTGCCTTTTTACCTGAAAATTATCAAAAACCAAAATAGAAGTAGATTTTGCAATATATGATAAATTTGGCATAAAAAAGGCAAAAGAGCTTCAATTTAGTATGAAAATGTATATAAAATGATACAAAATATACTATATATTTTGGTGTCATCAAAATACATAAGGCTCAAACTTTGCTTGCCCCCAAGCAAAAATCAAAAATTGATTAAAAGATAAACTTTTTTATGCTCAATAAATTTCTAAAATACAATCATCAATGAAAAATTCCATCAATTGCTTCATAAAACTTCAGATAAACATATTATTCTTAGAACTCAATCTTCTAGATTCTCAACTCAATCAAATAAAACTCTGTAACTTGCACAATAAATAGAATTTTCAATCTCAAGACTTCACCTAATTTTAGTTTAAATCTATCATATTTTTGTTTATAGGAATTAGGTTTCCAAGATCTTTTTCTACACATATTTTTTTATTCATTTTTTTCATGTATTTTGTTGTTTTTGCACAGATGGCAAGTACCCACTTAGATACATACTTTTTATTTTGACTTCAACTCTTATCTTCGGTACCACTATCAATTTTACATAGTGCCAAGTAGAGGAGTCTTATTCTTTTTCTCTCTCATTATGTTTTAGACATAGACTTCAACCCATGTCTTAGGTACCACCATCAATTTTACATAGTGCCAAGTAGGGGAGTCTCTCACTATTTTTATGGATCTTGGATTCTTCTTTCCCAACAAATAGCAAAATAGATTAAACATCTACTAGGTTGATCAATCGATATCAATTCACAAATCATACTCATATGCTCATTTTATTTAAAGGAGTAGTTTCACCTTTAGATCTTATTCCTCAAATTACACATCTACCCAAAATTTCATGCATCAACCAATGTCAAATTTCAGAAGATAGATATGCATTGAAGAAATAAATCTAACATGATAAGTTTAGTTCTAATCACTAGCTTGAATTCACTATCATCAAGAATTAAACAAGTCATCATCATGTAGTATAACCGTATTGAAGATAAAACTCAGTAAATAAAACTCAGAATTTATCCATACAACCATATTGAAAAGAAATGTCAGTAAATAAAATCCATCACACAATCCATATCAAATGTCAAAAACCAATACCAATATTATACAACCACATCGAATTAAAATATTTTCAATTTAGTAGTGCGGGCATGAGAAGTTTGGAAGAGTCATCCTTCCCTATAAAACATGGAACATCAATAAGATATGGATAAATAATATAGCAAAGAAGTAAGGGAGGATGATACTTACAAAACATCTACTGCACATCATCAGGGTGTGTAGCCTCAGCATCATAATGTGGTTGCCCTCCTTGATCACTGTAGTAGCCATATCTCCTCTGGTCTTCATATCCAAAGCGATCATAGAGGAAATTCCCCAAGGAGTCAATCACCCTTGATCACCGTAGTAGCCATATCTCCTCTGGTCTCCTCTAGTCGCTCAATCTCTCTACATCTTGATGGAGGTGCCCAAGAGACTCAGTCACCTTCCCCAAGGAGTCAATCACCCTCTCCATGCGGCGCTCCTGATTATACATCTGTGCATGCAGAGCCTGGAATCCGGGATCATGAGCACTAGGAAATCCTCCTCTAGGTGTGTGTGAAGAATCACCAGTAGGGTGTGAAGAATCATGATGGGCTGACTCCATGCCAAAGGGGTCACCTCTTCCACCCCATGTGGGTGGCGGCGGAATAGTGTCAAGTGGTGGTGTAAAGGCTGCCTCAGCGACGCTCGGAGATAACTTCCAATTTGCTCTATCTCTGACAGTGGTTTTCTCAATGTGGGGTAAAGGTAGAGTAGGGACATGTGGTCCAAGGACCAAACAAAAGGTATCCCCCTCTCTCACAATCATCTTCATAGCTATGCAAGACTCAAAATCATGCCTTGCATTCCCCTTTGCAAGTTCCACTCCATAGGGCTCTATTCCAAAATACTGGGCTATAGGAGTGATCAATCCTCCTATCACTACAGCTCCCCTTTTTGCCCTAGCAACTTTGTCCATATGTTTCACCATAAAGAAAGTCACATCCACAGCAAATCCATTTAGCATTCCCCAAAGAAAATACAACTCAGCTTGACGGACCATACCGTCACTATCTCCTCTTCCAAACACTGTGTGTGCAAGCACCCTATGTGCATACTTAATACACGGATTCATGATCTTTGAAGCTCTAGCAGAAACAACATAGTAATGACTCTCATTAGTAATCTGATTCAAAAAAATGCTCTCAATGAACCCAAGGGGTATCTCAGTGTAACCTTATGCTCAGCTCAAAGATATCTCTGACTTCCTGCAGTGTAAGTTTCCTCTCTTCATTGGCTAGTCTAAAAGTGATTTCTCCTTCTGTAGGTCCATTTGAGAACTCCTTCAAATCAATAATCAAACTACTCATAAACTCCAAAACCAATGGCAAATAAGTGTATGGAGTCATCTGGAAAAATTTCTTAGCCTGGATCCTATCAAACATCCATAGCACATCTTCATGTAACCCCAAAGCTTCCAAAGTCCTCCTATCTCCATACTTGGTGTTGATAACCTTCCTCTCAAGAATCTGATTGTACCTGGCCTCCTACATCTCATTTCTAAAGATAATCCCATGTGGGTTTTCAGGCTGGGAAGGTTCAGTAGGGGCTTTCCCTTTCCTTCTTGGAAATATAGACTTTGTTCTTGGTGCCATCTCAAACAAGCTACAAACTATAAATTCAATGCACCATATAGCAATACAATCATATAATCTTTCATTCTAAGCAATATTTACAGATAATATCAGTTAAATCATAGCAATCATCTCTGGAAAATTCGTTTCAAAATCGAAACAGAGTGGAAAACTTTCGTGTGAGCTCAATCTTGCTCAATACGCTCCATGAATCATTCCAAAAATTCTAGAATTGAACTAGGAATCGTCGCCTATCCTCTAAGAAGCATTTGGAAATAAAAATCTCTCAAAACGACTAAGAAACGAGGAAGAACAAGTGAAAGGGCGAAAATCATGTAAACTCACCAAAGTGGAGAAATCGGTGAAAAGAGTACCCAATCGACGGTCGGAACTTCACCGGAAGAGTCGCCGGCATGCTCTGGTGGTCGAAGAAGGTCGGAGGTGCGAAGTCGGCGCGAGAACGAGTGAGAACGAGCGTGAAACCCTAAAATACGGCCCGGAAAACCCTAAAAATAGCTCAGGAATCGCGTTCCAGGAACAGAAATACGGCAGTGTAATATCTTACGGCAGTGCCGTAAAAATTAGGAATCTCTCAGGTGAAAATTTGCTCGAAAATATGGTACCGTGAAACAGATTATGGTACCGCCATAAAATCACGATAGTTCTCTACTCAAAAACGGTACCGTGTAAAAGTTTACGGTACCGCCGTAATATCAACAAGCGATTTTTTTTTTAAATCAAAACTTAAAAATTACGCCCGTAAAATAATTTACGGTACTACCGTAATTTCGGGGTAAATTTCAAAAATTCTCGTCAGAAAATCTCATGAAAATATGGCCCGTGTAAAATCATACGGTGGTGCCATAAAATCAACAATGCTCTCGGGAAAATTTTTGACACAAAATACGGTACCGTGTTAATGTTTAGGGCAGTACTGTAATTTCGTCGCAACTCTCTGGTCGAAAGCGGACGAAAATTACGGTGCCTTAATATACATTACGGCAGTGCCGTAATTTGCACCAAACCTTGTTTCACCTACAAAAATAAAAGAAAAGTTAGTTTAAGCAAAACTTAAAATAAAATAAAAAATAAATAAAGGTTAGAAAGCTTGGGTTGCCTCCCAAGAAGCGCTAATTTAAAGGTCATTAGCTTGACCCTTTTGCACTCAGATTTGATCGTTAATTCCCCATTTGCTTCCCTAATCTTTCTTTAGGTTGGGTATCACTTCGAATTACATAAGGCTCAGCCTTGAAACAATCTCCAAATTTGCTCAAGATCTTCTGTCCTTTGAATATCAACTTAGATCTTCTCCTTCTTTTCTTCCTTCTCTTACAAATTTTGTTTTTCTTCTCCTGTAATCCTTTATCAATATCCTCAGAAAAATTGTTAGTTTCAAAATTTGAGGATTCTTCAAATAAATTGAAAACATCAATAACAACATCATCAACTACTTCAACACTACAGCATGATCCAGAGTATGAAAGTTTATTCAAGGAATCAGTAAGATCAAACTCAATAATTTTCCCACAAATATTAAATGTAATTTTTTCCTCTTTCACAAATATTAGATCGTCGTCGGTGGCGGATGATGACACCAAAATATGTAGTATATTTTGCATCATTTTTTGATATCTTTTCATGCTAAAATTGAGAATCTTTCACTTGTTTCCATGCTAAATTCATTGAATATTACAAAATCTACTTCTGTTTTGGTTTTTCATGGTTTTCAGATAAAAAGGCATTATTTTAAGGAGTTTTTAAGCAGAATCAAATACATAGAAGGATTACCATCATCAAGAGGAGATCACCCAAGAAATTTCACGCAAATCAGAGCAAGAGAGCAAATTACGGTAGTGCCGTAATCTATTTTACGGTACCGTAATTCCATATGGTGCCGTAAAATCCAAACACTGCCATAATTTGTGAAGATTTCCGAACAGAAAGATTTTTCGATTTTACGGTACCGGCCGTAAGCAATATTACGGTACCGTATTTCGGAGCGCGTCAGAACAGAAACTTCACCCGATTTTACGGTGCCTGCCGTAAGGGATTTTACTGCCGTATTTTCCAGCCGTTTCAGAACAGAAAGTTGCCCTGAAAATTACGGTACTAGCCGTAAACTACTTTACGGGCCGTATTTTCTGAGACGACATCGACACAGAAGACTCAAGAGATTTTACGGCACCGGCCGTAAACAATTACACTACCGTAAAACAGGTTTTGAACGCGACGCCCAGGTCAATGTCCACGCCCGATTCTTGTGGAGATGATTGCGAATGATCCAGAGGTTTTTGTGGGGTTCCATAAGAAGCAAAAGAGGAGCTTCTGACGAGAGGAATACAGAGAGACCAAAAGCCCCAATTTTGATCGACCGTCCAGGGAGAAATCTTGATCCACGCCGTCGCCAAGGGTTTCTCCGCCGCGCTCGATCTAGACGATCTCCAGCCGCAATTTTCATACTGAAGCTTTGTCAGAGGGAGGAGAAAACATTCTCTCCGTAATCCTCTCGTCAAAAGCTCCAATTTTGATCAACCGTCGAGGGAGAAATCTTGATCCACGCCGTCGCCGAGGGTTTCGCCGCCGCGCTCGATCCAGAGGATCTCCATCCGCGATTTTCATACTGAAGCTTCGTCAGATGGAGGAGACAACACACCAAAAGTTTCAGACCATAAAGAGATCGATTGGAGGAGGAATCGAAGAGCAAAGCATCGCCGACACTGTTCACCGAAGCTATTTGCAAATTACGGCTGTGAAAATACTTCACAGCTGTGCTGTATTTTCTAAAACTCCTCTTGTCTTTCAATTTTTGATTCTCTGAAACCATGATTTGTTGTAATTCCCTCATGATGATAGCTTAAACTATTTTTGGGACATGGGGAAGTAATTTACTTAACTTCCAATGACTAGATAACTCTTTTTCAATATTTTGTTGAGTTTGATCTTAACATGATGATTTTGCTCATGTGATATTTGTGCTTAGACTCTCTTTAAATTCATGTTATAAATTTTGTTCTTAGAATTTTTGCTTGAGACCGAAAGGTAATTGCTTGAGAAATTGGAACCCTAGAATTGCATGTTAGGATCCCTTCCTTAGGTTAGATTCATCTTGATCTTTTCTAGTAAAATAATTGCCATGATTATAATATGAATCTATAGATCGAGTCTATTTGTCAAACGTGGAGATCTTGTGCGAAAGCAAGGATCGGAACATTGGAGATCCTCGAGCAAAACTAGTTGCGAGACTCGGATGCACGAAAGTGATCCTTGAGACTCCACTAGAGATTCCTAGAACTCGGATGCACGAAAGTGATCCTTGAGTTCATTGTTTGATAAATCTTCTTCATGATAAAATTGAATCAACGAAATCCTTATTCATATCTAGTCATAAAAGTTTAAGTGAACGAAATCCTAGTCCCAGCTTTTCTCTCTGATAATACCGCTTTTAGTTACCGATTGCTATTCTCACGATCTCGACTTGCCTAGATAGTAAGAAATCAACTATTTAGTATTCGACAACGTAGGTCCCTGTGGATTCGATACTTTTTTATTACTTTGTATACCCGTGCACTTGTGGTTTAACAACAAGTTTTTGGTGCCATTACCAAGGATTAGTCCAAGGTACACACGTGCCAGATTTGTTGTGTTCCCTTTCAGGCTATCAAGTTTTTGGCGCCGTTGCTGGGGATTTCGCCGCCGCGCTCGATCCAGACGATCTCCAGCCGCGATTTTCATACTGAAGCTTCGTCAGAGGGAGGAGACAACACACCAAAACTTTCAGACCATAAAGAGATTGATTGGAGGAGGAATCGAAGAGCAAAGCATCACCGACACTGTTCACCGAAGCTATTTGCAAATTACGGCTGTGAAAATACTTCACAGCCATGCTGTATTTTCTAAAACTCCTCTTGTCTTTCAATTTTCGAACCTCTGAAACCATGATTTGTTGTAATTCCCGGATGATGATAGCTTAAACTATTTTTGGGACATGGGGAAGTAATTTACTTAACTTCCAATGACTAGATAACTCTTTTTCAATATTTCGTTGAGTTTGATCTTAACATGATGATTTTGCTCATGTGATATTTGTGCTTAGACTCTCTTTAAATTCATGTTATAAATTTGTTGTGTTCCCTTTCGGGCTATCAAGTTTTTGGTGCCGTTACCAAGGATTAGTCCAAGGTACACGCGTGCCAGATTTGTTGTGTTCCCTTTCGGGCTATCAAGTTTTTGGTGCCGTTACCAAGGATTAGTCCAAGGTACACGCGTGCCAGATTTGTTGTGTTCCCTTTCGGGCTATCAAGTTTTTGGCGCCGTTGCCGGGGACCTTAGTTTTTGTCGATATTAAAGACATTGAGAGTATTGCTAGACTAGGTTTCATTTATGTTTTATCTTTTTATTCTTTTCTGTTTACTTACATCATTTGATCAGTTTGCTCTAGTGTGCACAGGACATTCATTTCTAATGGCTGATCAAAGATCACTAAGGGACTATGCTGCCCCTAATCCTCAGGGGATACACTTCAGCATTGCTATACCTACAATTGAGACCCCCAACTTTGAAATTAACCCCGCCTTTATCTCCATGATCCAGCAGAACCAGTTTAGAGGATCATCAATCGAAGATCCTTATTCACATTTATATACTTTTCTTGAATATTGTGATACATTAAAAATTCATGAAATTTCTGATGATGCACTAAAATTGATATTATTCCCTTTTTCTCTCAGGGATCAAGCACAAACTTGGTTGCATTCTCATCAACCCAATACTTTCACAACATGGGATCAATTATCAAAAGCTTTTCTAACGAGATATTTCCCACCAAGCAAGACTTTCCAATTGAGAAATCAAATCATGAACTTCCAACAGAAAGAAGGAGAATCTTTTAGCGAAGCATGGGAACGATACAATGAATTGCAAAGGAAATGTCCTCACCATGGCTTGGAGCGACGAGTCTTAATTGAAACTTTTTATTATGGTTTAATTAATCACACTCACCTCATTGTTGATGCTTCTGCAGGGGGAGCCTTGATGAGTAGAACAATTGATGATGCCTTTAAGTTGTTTGAGGAGATGTCCTTGAATCAGAGCCAATGGGCTCCAGATGAAGGAATTTCATATTGTCATCAACATGGTAAGAATGAGAATGAGAATTAGCAAACCCTGACTGAAGAGGTTAGTGAGCACATGTTAGAAAAATTTTTAACTAGTCAAATCTATTCATTGCAAATTCAAAACACAAAAAAAAAATCGAAGATCTTGAAGAAACTGTTAGTCATCTTGCTTCTCAAGTAGAATCCTTAGTTACTTGCAATAAAATTTTAGAAGGACAAATATCTAGATTAAACACTGGGGAACATTGCAATGCCATTATCACTAGAAGTGGGAGATAACTAGGAGAACTTAAGGAAAAAGAGTCTATTAATGATCAGGATGAAGAATTAGAATTAGAAAAGCCTTCTGAACATAAACAAACCCTACATAGTTCAACACCTCAAAAGGGTAGTAATCAGAAAGGGGATGTTCCATGTAAAGAAGACGGATCTAAGACTAATCTACCTCCATCCTTTAGACCACTGGTACCTTTTTCCCAAAGGTTAGAACAAGAAAAGTTAGATAAGCAATTTGGGAGATTTCTTGATGTTCTGAAAAATCTTTACATTAATATACCATTTACTGAAGCTTTATCTCAAATGCCCATATATGCTAAATTTTTGAAGGAAATCTTGTCTAACAAAAGAAAGATAGAAAACTATGGTACTGTTTCTTTAACCGAAGAATGTAGTGCTGTTATTCAAAACAGGTTACCACCAAAATTGAATGATCCAGGTAGTTTCTCTATCCCATGTTTTATTGGAAATATGGCTTTCGACCGAGCCTTATGTGATCTAGGGGCTAGTGTAAGTCTTACGCCTTTGTCTGTGTGCAAGAAATTGGACATGGGAGCTCCTAAGCCGACTACAATTTCTTTGCAGCTCGCCGATCGATCAGTAAAATATCCAGTAGGTATTCTAGAGGATGTTCCTATACAAGTTGGTAAGTACTTCATACCTGTTGATTTTGTGGTACTTGTAATGAAAGAGGACGCCAAGATTCCTATTATTCTGGGTAGGCCATTCTTAGCCACTGCTGGAGCCCTTATTGATGTAGGAATTGACAAACTTGCTCTAAGAATTGGCAATGATAAGATTGAGTTTGATTTGAATAATTCAATGAAAAAACCTGCTTATGCTAGTTCTTGTTGTACTATTCAGTCCATTGATGACACAGTTTATGATGCTAGTTGTTTGTTTATTGATTCTTCTGCTGATGTTTCTTTTTCTAATTCCTTGGAAAATTCTTGTGAAAAAATTGATAGTCCTGGTTTTGAGAATGATTTTGATGACTTTGATGATGAGAAACACGATATCTTAGATTATGCTACTTTTGATAATGAAAGTGAAAAGATCCCTAAAGTTGAGTTGAAAGTTTTACCTGATAACCTTAGATATAAATTTCTTGGTCCTAACTCTACTTACCCTGTGATTGTGGATGCTAAATTAGATGCCAGGGAAACTGATTTACTCTTGAAGGAGCTAAGAATTCATAGAAAGGTAATTGGGTATTCCATTGATGACTTAAAAGGGATTAACCCTTCTTTTTGTATGCATAGGATTCACATGGAGGATGAGCACAAGCTGCATGTAGATTTTTAGAGAAGGCTCAACCCATCTATGAAGGAAGTGGTGAAGAAGGAAGTACTAAAATTGCTAGATGCAGGTATTATCTACCCTATCTCAGATAGTAAGTGGGTGAGTCCTGTACACTTGTTCCAAAGAAGGGGGGTGTCATTGTAATGAAAAATAAGGACAACGAATTAATACCTGTTAGAACTGTCACTAGTTGGCGTATGTGTATCGATTATAGAAAATTAAATACGACCACTAGGAAGGATCATTTTCTCCTACCCTTTATTGATCAAATGGTTGAGAGACTAGCTAAACACTCATACTTTTGTTTCCTCGATGGGTATTCCGGATTTTTTCAGATTCCTATTCATCCTAATGATCAAGATAAGACCACTTTTACATGCCCATATGGTACCTTTGCTTATAGAAGAATGCCCTTTGGTTTATGCAATGCACCTGCTACTTTTCAGAGGTGTATGATGGCAATTTTTTCTGAATTTATTGAAGACTTCATGGATGTCTTTATGGATGATTTTTCGGTTTATGGTTCTTCTTTTGATGACTGCTTAGCTAATCTCTCTAGAGTTTTGCAGAGATGCGAAGAGACTAACCTTGTCTTGAATTAGGAAAAATGCCACTTTATGGTTAGACAGGGGATAGTTTTGGGCCATCTAGTTTCAGAGAGAGGGATTGAAGTGGACAAGGCCAAAATAGAAGTGATTGAGAAGTTGGCACCACCCACCACTGTTAAAGAAATTAGAAGCTTCCTAGGACATGCAGGGTTTTACAGGAGATTCGTTAGGGACTTCTCTAAACTTGCTAAACCTTTAACTGATTTACTTTGTAAAGATGCCAAATTCTTCTTTGATGAGAAATGTCTGTGTGCTTTTCAGGAACTAAAGAAGGCCTTGATATCAGCACCGATCATGCAACCCCTAGATTGGGACTTACCCTTTGAGCTCATGTGTGATGCCAGCGATTATGCAGTAGGAGCAGTCTTGGGACAAAGAAAAGATAAGAAACCTCATGTTATTCACTACGCCAGCAAAACTTTGGATGAGGCTCAAAGAAATTACACCACCACTGAGAAGGAATTATTGGCCATAGTATTTGCTTTTGATAAATTTAGGTCTTACTTGATTAACTCCAAAGTGGTAGTGTACACTGACCATGCAGCTGTGAAATACTTAATGCAGAAAAAAGATAGCAAACCACGATTACTCAGATGGATTTTACTTCTGCAAGAATTTGATTTGGAGATTAAAGACAAAAAAGGATCAGAAAACCTTATTGTAGATCATCTCTCAAGAATAATGGCAGACACTGAAAAGAATGATGAAATCAATGATTCTTTCCCTAAAGAACAGCTCTTAACCATTGAACAACTCAAAGCACCCTAGTATGCTGACATAGTGAATTATCTTGTAGCAAATATTTTTCCTCCTGATTTGAGCTACCAAAAAAGGAAAAGATTTTTGGTTGAGGTGAAACACTATTTTTGGGATGAGCTTTATGTGTTTAGAAGATGTGCTGATGGCATTTTTAGAAGATGTGTACCTAAAGAAGAAATTGCAGATATTTTGCTTCAATGCCATGGATCCTCCTATGGTGGTCATGCCGGTACTAAAAAAACTGCTTTTAAGGTGCTACATCAGCTTTTTATTGGCCCACAATTTTCAAAGATGCTAGAAACTTTGTATCATATTGTGATAGATGTCAAAAGACTGGGAACATTAACAGAAGACATGAGATGCCACTGTCCAATATTCTTGAAGTTGAGATATTTGATGTTTGGGGGATTGACTTCATGGGACCTTTCCCATCTTCTGGAGGTAACAAGTACATTCTTGTAGCAGTTGATTATGTCTCAAAATGGGTTGAAGCTATTGCTTCACCAACCAATGATTCGAGAGTTGTTATTAAAACTGTTTAAGAAGATTATTTTTCCACGATATGGGACACCCCGAGTAGTGATCAGTGATGGAGGCTCGCATTTCATAGAACATAAGTTTTTAGCCCTACTCAGAAAATATGGGGTAAATCATAGAGTTTCAATGCCATATCACTCCCAAACAAGTGGACAAGTTGAAATATCAAACAGAGAGATCAATGGAATTTTAGAAAAGATAGTGTCGCGCAATAGAAAAGATTGGGCGTCCAAACTCGACAATGCTTTGTGGGCTTACCGAACTGCTTTCAAAACACCAATAGGTATGTCCCCATTTCAATTAATTTATGGAAAGTCATGTCACCTACCTGTAGAGCTCGAACATAAGGCGTATTGGGCGATCAAGAAGCTAAATTTTGACTTGAAAAATGCGGGTGAGAAACGGAGGTTGCAATTAAATGAGCTAGATGAGATCAGACTCTCTGCATATGAGAATGCAAGAGTCTACAAAGAGAGGATTAAGAGATGGCATGATCGACAGATTTTCAGAAAAGACTTCCAACCAGGTGACTTTGTTCTATTATTCAATTCTAGATTGAGACTTTTTCCAGGAAAGCTTAAGTCTCGATGGTCTGGTCCTTTTCAAGTAAAGAAAGCCTATCCCTACGGAGCTGTAGACGTATGGAGCAAAGAAATGGGAGAATTCAAAGTTAATGGTCAAAGATTGAAGCATTATTATCAGGAAGAGCAGATTGGGGAAAAGGAAAGTTTTTACATTGATGAGCCACGATCAAATCCGAGTGTCGAACGGTCAAGCTAATGACCTTTTAAACTAGCGCTTCTTGGAAGGCAACCCAAGCACTCTTGCTTAGTTTAATCACTTATATTTTAGTTGTTTTTAGAATTAAAATTTCCTTTTTTTAGGAGAATGGAATAAAGAGGGAGTTATGAAGAAAGTTGAATCCAACGGTGGCGAAAAATTAAATTTTGTGAGCATCACTTTCCATACTACTTTGCATTCTATTTTCCTCGATCTTTTGAAAAAGAATTGGATGCATACGATCCATTCTCTACCATCTTGTGGTATGATCCTATTGTTTTTTTTTTTTGAAGATATAGTCCTGTCATGTTAAATTTATTTCTTCAATACTTATTTGTCTATTGAGACATGACATTGATTGATGCATAAAATTTTAGATAGATATATTATTTGAGGAATAAAATTTAAAGGTGAAACTTCTCTTTTGAATAAAATGAGTATATTAGTATGATTTGTGAATTTAGATCAATTGATCAACCTAGTTGAGGTTTAGTCTATTTTTGCTATTTGTTGGGAAATAAGAATCCAAGATCCAAAAAAAAAAAAAATAGTGAGAGACTCCCCTACTTGGCACTATGTAAAATTGATAGTGGTACCTAAGACATGGGTTGAAATCTAAACATGAAAAATAATGAGGGAGAAAAAGAATAAGACTCCTCTACTTGGCACTGTGTAAAATTGACAATGGTACCGAAGAAAGAGTTGAAGTCGAAAATAAAAAGTATGTGTCTTTGTGGATACATGTCATCTATACAAAAACAAACAAAATGCATAAAAAAAAATTGTGTGGAAAAAGATCTTGGAGACCTAATTCCTGTAAACAAAAGCATTGATAGATTTAAATTGATACCGGGTGAAATCATGAGATTAAAAATTCTATTTATCATACGGTTGCAAAGTTTTATTTGATTGAGTTGTGAATCTAGAAAATTGAGTTCTGAGGATGATATGTTTACTTGAAATTTTGTAAATCAATTGATAGAATTTTTCATTGACAAGTTGTATTTTAAAATTTTAATGAGCATGAAAAGGTTATTCTTTTTATCAAACTTTGATTTCAAATTTTGATTTTTGCTTGAGGACAAGCAAAGTTTGAGCCTTATGTGTTAAATGGTGAGTGCCTACTGCGGACGTGCGGTCCTCTTGGAAGCCATGGCCTTGGTTCTTTGAGGCATGGTGGCTAGGGAAGGTCAGAAGAAGACTTGCGAACTTTAGCCGAAGAGATCCGGGCGTATGTGCAAGTAGAAACGGAGGCGGCTGTGGATCGGCGGAAAGATTCAGAAAAACCGGCGATGAAGAAATCCGAAGCGAAAAGAGAAGAAACCTGTCTGGATGAGAGGGGAAACTCAGATCATATCCTCGAAGATCTCCTTCGGAAGCTTATAAGAAGAGAAGGTGGCGCGATCGGGTGGATTCCGTCAAGCTTGGAAGGCGGCGGCGGAAACCCTTCGCGTGCAGTGCCCTAACTCGGGTGAGCAGAAGTTGAAATTCCAGTGAACCCGCCCGGGTTCACTTGACCGTGAAGTATTCTGGGGTCGGGTTGTTGCAACGGAAGCATGGGTGAACCCGCTGGGGTTCACTAGCCTGTGAAGTGTTCTGGTGGCTTCCTTCAAGTGCAGAGAAGATGGTGAACCCCGTGGGGTTCACCTGCCTGTGAAGTATACTAGAAGGTTTTTGCGCAGAAATAAATACTGGTGAACCCCGTGGGGTTCACCTGCCTGTGAAACGCTCTGGTCACAAGGTCTAGGCGCGCTATACAGTGCACTTCATGGGTGAACCCCATGGGGTTCACCTGGCCGTGATTTGCACTGAATAACTTGAAAAATTCTAGAAAAATTCTCATACGCTACATCTTCCTCCTACAGCATAAAGAGACATCAAATTAGTAGCAATCCCCTCTAGAAATCCAAAAATTAAATGAAGAATAAATCAACAGTGTAAAATAACGTCTAAATCAATGCATAAAAATTAAAATCGATCAAAAACTTGGGTTGCCTCCCAAGAGCGCTAGGTTTAGGTCGGTAGCTCAACCGTGAGAGTTTTTTCAGAGTTGCAAAGTTGTGGGGTCTGAGAGAGCAAGAACTTCCTCTCTTTCGACCCTCTCATCTTCGAAATAGTGCTTGAGGCGGTGCCCGTTAACTGTGAAAATTCTAGTTCGTTCTATCCAAATTGTGATGGCACCATATGGTTGAACCTTCTGAGCTGTAAAAGGACCGGACCACCTCGTGCGAAGCTTTCCTGGAAATAGCCGAAGTCTTGAATTAAATAGAAGTACTTTTTCTCCCTCATGAAATTCCTTCTTTGCTATGTGTTTGTCATGCCAAAACTTGGTGCGTGCTTTGTAGCTCTTGGCATTTTTAGTGGGATTTGTCAGGGTGGGTCCCAATGGTTCCATTTCTCTTCTGTAGGGTTCAACATTCTGTGTGGCCTCCTCCACCATGTCCACTCTACAGCATGTACCTGCAAGAGAAGGGTTTTTCAGGGTGTCAGTTAGATCAAATTCGATAACACTACCACCGATGTTTAAATCCAGTTTCCCATTTTTAACATCGATGACAGTACCAGCTGTAGCAAGAAAAGGTCTTCCTAAGATAATAGGAAGTCTATCATCATCGTCAATCTCTAACACAACAGAGTCGGCAGGAATAAAATAATCTCCTACTTTAATGGGTACATCCTCTAAAATACCCACTGGACTCCGAACTGATCTATCGGCAAGCTGCAAAGAGATATTAGTCGATTTCAAGTCACCCAACTCCAGCTTTCTACACAGTGATAACGGCATAATGCTGACACTCGCTCCTAGATCGCACAGTGCTCTCTGGAAGGTCATCTCTCCTATCTAGCATAGTATGGAAAAGCTGCCAGGGCCATTGAGTTTCTGTGGAAGCTTATTTTGCAAAATTGCACTGCACTCCTCAGTAAGTGTGATGGTTCCTTGGTCTTCCAGCTTCCTTTTATTTGAGAGGATGTCCTTCAGGAACTTCGCATAGGTTGGCATATGTGAAAGGGCATCAACAAAGGGAATGTTAATATAAAGTTTTTTCAATACTTCCAAAAACTTACCGAACTACTTGTCCAATTTGGATTTGACAAGCCTCTGTGGAAAAGGGATCGATTGCTTATATGCAGGCGGTCCCATGTAGGGCCGCTCCTCTTCAGCTGGTTCAAGTGCCACCGGTGTTGCATCCGCTCCAAGTGGAGATTGCATTGCAATGCTCCCTCGGGTTCACCTCTGGTTGGGATGGAAGCTTGCCGGGCGTTCTGAAAAATGAGCTAGCTTGCTGGGCTAGCTGACTCTCTAGCATTTTATTGTGTGTTTCCAAGGAGTCCATCCTTGTCATCATCATCTTCATCATGTTTGTAAGTCATTCAAGTTGCTTGCTAAAATTTGAATCATTATTGGGCCTTGGCTGTGGTGGTGGTACATTGTAGTTCCTAGCTTGAAATCCTGGCGGTCTGAAATTGTTCTATTGGGGCTGCCTGAAGTTTCCTTGTGGGGGCTGGGTTTGCTGTAGTGGAACTTGTTCAGGTTGAATTGGTTGAGTTGTCCGGTAAGAGAAATTTGGGTGGTTGCGCCATCCTGGATTTAGAAGTTGGAATAAGGGTTGTTGTTAGAGTTGAAATTTCCAACAGCATTCAATTGCTCATAGTTGATCGCACCTATCTGTCCATCTCCTGCCTAACAATCTGCCCCTACATGACCTACAACTCCACAGACCTCACAAGAAATAGAGTTAATATCCATCGAATTAACAAACCAAGAGTCAAGCTTTCTAGTCAAATTATCCACCTTAGCTGTTAGTGCAATCAAAGAGTCAAGGTCATACTTACCTGACTTCTTGGTAGAAGTACCTCTCTCAGATGTCTATTGGTGATGGTTAATCGCCATGTCCTCGAGAAGGTTCATTGCATCTTCAACTCTCCTATTCATCAAAGCGCCTCCTGCTGCAGCGTCCACTATAAGTCTTGTGTTCTAATCCAAACCGCTATAGAACGTTTGGATTAAAACCCAAGTCTCAACTCCGTGATGTGGACACAAGCTTCGTATAGAGATTCTCCATCTTTTTGCATGAAACTCGTTATCTGATTTCACAATTGAATTGTCTTTGATGAAGGAAAGTACTTGGAGAGAAAGGCTTGAGAAAGCTCTGCCCATGTTCTTATTAAAGTAGAAGGTAGTGTATGCAGCCAAGCTCTCGCTCTGTCCCTCAAAGAGAAGGGAAATAGTCACAACCTGATAGCATCAGCAGACACACCGTTAATTTTCAACATATCGCAATATTAGAGAAAAATAGAGAGGTGCATGTTGGGGTCCTCAAGAGGAGAACCACCAAATTGATTTTATTGCACCATAGAAAGAAGAGCAGGTTTTATTTCGAAGTTATTGGCCTCAACAGCGGGCCTAGAAATTCCTGATTGAAAACCATAAGCATAGGGAGCAGAATAATCTTTCAATGTCTTGTTGTTATAGTTGTTCCCCATTGGTTGTGGTACTCGGTCATTGTTCGCATCAAGCTGAATGTGCTCCATATGATTTTCTCCTTCTGGATGGTTCATGACTTCTTTCTTCAGAATTTGATTTTGCTTCCTTCTTGTCCAGAAGGTGAGCTCGATTTCAGGATCAATGTCAAAGAATGTACCTGCCCTAGAATTTCTTTGCATAAAATGATCAGTCAAAATTATAAAGTTCTAAGACAGCAAGTAAATAAAGAGAAAAAAAAAGAAAAATAACAGTACAGTAAAGAAAATCTAACCTAAGGCCTAGTCTACCAATTCTCAGAAGTATACTAATATCAACCGTTGTTCCCCGGCAACGGCACCAAAAACTGGACACGTCCCGCAAGTGCACGGTTATGTCGAAGTAATATAAAAGATGTCGAATCTCATAGGGAACAAGGTTGAGTACCAGAAAATCCGAGTCCTAATAACTAGGCGAATCGAAATTGGGTTTTGAAAGTAGAAATCGAAAACAAGCAATCAACGCTACGACTGCAGGGATTAAATATGAGAGAGAAATTAGGGCTTTGGTTTCCACCACGATGACTACTTTAATCGAACAAGACAGATGTCGGTTATTTGGATTATTGATTTTGCACAAGGAATCTAACCCTAAGGTACAAGGTGCCCTCTCTCAAGTGTACACCCCGGTGTTCGACTTAGATCAACCTCCTATTCTCGCGGTGGATCGTTCTAAGATAAACCCAATGAGTTCTATGGCAGATTATAAAACCCTCGAGCAAAAACTAAGCACTCTCGTGTGGAGTCTCGCAAGTTTTACTAAGGGATTCCACCCTTACGATTCTTCTCTCGATATGCATCGTAATGGCTAACACGTGAAAGTACTCGGCCAAGGTAAAATCATGAAATAAACACTTTAAAGAAAAATATGCTCACAACATAATCCAAATAACAGAATAAAGATAAAGTTTGCGATTAAATTCGTCAACGGGTTTCAACCAAGCCCCAAAATAGGGTTTACGCTACAATCGTCATTGAAACACTTAAAAATCTCTCTTTTAACATAGGAAGATCACAAGGAAGAGTTTCTAAAGGATAGGAGAAGATAAACCAAAACAAATCCTGAAGAATCGAAGCGTTCCGACGATCAGATCTCGAAAAATCGCCCCGAACTCGTGTTGTCGCCTAGTTCTTCTGCCCCCGCCACTTTGTCATGTGATTGCTCAATAATTAGGGCAAGAAAATTAGGGTTTTTATATCCTTTGCATTCTCCTTTGAAAGAGCTTTCCATAGAGTCCTCACTTGCCAAATTTGGATGTCAAACGAGTGAGAAATCACTAAAAATCCGAGTGGAACTCGGTCTCCGCGAGTCTGGGTTGGAATCACGGGTGAACCCCATCGGGTTCACCTGGCGATTTGTTCTGTGAAATCTGGCTTAAAGAAGCGCGGTGAACCCCGCAGGCTGTGCTTTGCTCTGTGAAGTTCTCGGCTTGAAAGAAATCTGGTGAACCCATTCGTGAAGCTCACTGTGAGGTTCTGCTGGTCTGGCGAAGAAACTGGTAAACCCCCTGTATTTTTCAGGCTAACTCCGTTTTGGCCCAAATTTGACGTGTAGCTTGATAGGTATCCGCAAGTGCATGGATTTATCGAAGTAATAAAATAATTATCGTTCCCAACGAGGATCTGGCGGTCAAGTACCGATTACACGATTGATCTATATCTAGATGATTCAAATGATAGTTTATGTTTTGGAAACTTCTAATGCATGAAAACAAAAAGGTGCTTTTAGGGTTTTGGCAAAAATCAATTTGGATAAATTCAGGATTCGGGGTTTCACCACGTTGACAAATATGAATTTAATAAAAATAAATCCTTGAATAGAAAAATATAGTTTTGAAAGGGATTTTTCCTAAGGTACAGATTACCTCCTCCCGAAGCGTAATCCGGTATCTAACTATGCTAACTCCCTACTCTCGTGGCAGTTAACATAGTTAGACCCTTTAAGTTCTATGAAAAACCATGGTAATCCTTCAAGCAAATCCGAACTACTCTCGTGATCGGATTCACAGGTTTGAAAAGAATAGATCCGACGTTGCGATTCACCTCCCGGTCCTTCTCGCAACGTCTAAGACGTAAAATTACTTGATCAGGGTAAATTATGGAATAAACACAATTCTAATCAAATCAAATCTATAGAATTCACGTAAAAGATTTAAAACAATATATTCAATCCATAAATCATCAACGGGCTATCCCCAAATCCCAAAGATAGGGTTTACATGTTTATGTTCAAAGCAAACAGCATGTTCATCGATGAATTAAACATGTAATATCTCTAAAACAAAGCAAAGAGACACTAGGAAAGTAATTAGAACTCTTCCCCTTGATCTGGTGATGAAGATGAAGCATCAAATCCTCTCCTTTGCGTGATCTCTCGCCGTCGTTTTGCCCTAGAATCAATTCTCGCCGTCGCCGCTACCTCCTCACGTTTTCGTGCCGAGAAGCCCCCAAAATCCTTCCAAAACCTTTCCTTTTATAGTCTAATCAGTATAGAACCGGTCTAGGAAGGTTTCTGGAGAGTTTGGTTCAATTTTGGTTCAGTTTGGAGTCGAATCGAGTGAGAAACACGAAGGGCGGACATTTTTACGGCCCGTGATGAGTTTACGGCTAAGGCCGTAATTATTTCGGTGTATGATGCTTTTAGTCACAGAAAGTTTCACGGACCGTGATGGATTCACGGCCTCACCCGTGAAAGTTTCGGTGAACTTTTTAACTTAGCCGATTTTCGTCCTCTGTTCGTCGTCGCTTTCACGGCCGAATACGCAATTACGGCCAAGGTCGTAAATCTCTCATTCTTCACCGTTTTCGCCCCAAATTGGACGTGTGAGCTCGTGATCTCCTCGGGAATCATACTTTGACTTCAAAACCCTCAAAATCCATCATTTTTATGCCTTTTTATCTATATTTTTAATAAAACCAGAAAAAGTGAAGATTCTGTGCAAAGTAAGAATAAAACACTAAAAGTAACACAAAATCATGCAAATAAGCCCAAAATATGATCTAAAACATAGGCAAAAACATGGTGTAAAAATCACTTATGAAATAACCCTAGACTTAGAATTTTGCTTGTCCTCAAGCAATACCTTGATATTTATAAAGAATGTAAAGATAAGGATTTTTCAATTGTTTTTGCCCCTATTAATATCCTCAGTTTACAAATTAAGCAATTGATATTTCAAACTCAAGTAATTCAAGAAAAATCATAATAGAAATAAATTCCCAAGAGGTTACAATCCAAGAAAGATAAAATTTACAATTCATGTCATAACATCCATTTAACACACACTAAGCATCAAATACTTTCATCCATTTCACTTAACATATAAAATTTCTACTTCAAGAATTTCAGTGATGTTAAAGATAAGAGATTTTTAAAGCAATTTGGTCTTTAAACTGTTATATGCTATTTACTGTTAGCATCATTACATGTTTAAAGTATACTACAAAGTAGTATAATTTAACTCATAGTCTCAATCATGAAAGTCAGTGGAGTTGTCCACATGGCCTACAGCTTTCTCTTTTTCTCCATTTTCATCCTCTTTTTTTTATTATTATTAGACTTCAACTCATGTCTTAGGTACCACTGTCAAATTTATCAGTGCCAAGTAGAGGAGTCTTTGTCCTTTTTTTTCTTTTTCTTTTTCTGGAGAAAGCCGGTCAGTGGCATGGTACTTAAATCGTTGTTGATACTTGATCGTAACAGATTTAAAGTATACCAACTCGTGTTATAATATAACTCATGACTTTAGATTTCTCAACTAGAGGAGTTGGAGCAAATCTCATTTTAAAAAGATAAATCACCAAATTTCTATTCATAAAAATTTCCATCAAGCAAAAAAAAATAGATAAATTAAACTTCAAGTATAAAGATACTATGCACGTGTCGTTTGAACATATAACAATTCACATATGTATTTTATCAATACCAGAATTGAATTTACTTAACAATTTAAGTCTACATGAAATTTCAAAAATTCCCTAAGTTATCAAATCAATCACTCAAAATGTTTCCTAAGTCCAAAATCAAGGGTAAAACAAATTTGATCATCCTTAACAATCATAAACATTCAAAATACATATTTATAAAGCTTTGATGAAAAAGCAAAATATATGAAGGACACCCTAGACTTAAGTTGTTGCATATACATAAACATTAAAATCAATGAATGACATATTTCAGAAAAATTTTTCAAGAGTTCCTTTTAAAATATATTATGATTCCCTATGCAATTATATCAAAATATGAAAACATGAACCAAAAAGATTTAGAAACTATATCACATTAAAGATAATCATGTTTTATAATGTAAACAAGTTTCAAACATTAAATACCATCATGTTTCACAATCAAATTCATATTAACCATACTCACAAAGAAAATGTCGTCATCACGGTTTATAATTGTTTCACGGCTGCACCCGTGAACATCTCGTTGAACACTTTTCCTCCAAGTAAAAATTTTCCAAAAATTCCTACAAGCAAAAACAACTTATTAAAATTTTTCATCAATAAAAATTCATCAAATCATGCTGCAAAAATTTATTAAAATATAAAGAAAATCAAAAACTGAAACTAAGAGTAATAAAAATCAGAAGTTTGGGTTGCCTCTCAAAAAGCGCTTGTTTAAGGTCATTAGCTTGACCAAAGCTTCATGTCATGATGGAGTTGGTGAATCTGTGTCATAGTAGAGAGCATATAATCTTCTACTTTTCCTTCTCCTCAAGAGTGTGTCCACCAAATATATCCAGTTAAACGGGTGGATTCATGTTGCAGTAGCCAGTACATGCATACAAAAACAAGAGTTAACGTCATGCAAAGAATAATCAATAATTTTCTTATATTTATCCAAGAGTAATATCATGCATTCTTCCTTTAGATTTACATTAGCAATTGGAAGAAGATTAGAATTAAAATCAAAGAATTCATACCCTGGATTGATCAAAAAGTTTTCAAATTTCAAATTTGATTTTTCATTTACCTCAATGCCAATGAAATCAAGAATCTCATGCGCTATCTTCTCTTGGGTACCTGTAGCTAAATTTGCATCAAATAATATTTCAATCACTTCATCATCATTATCCTTAAAATTATCATCTTCATCATTAATCATGCAAATTTCTAATGGATTTTCCTTGAGAATAAGAATTGATGGTACAATATGCATAAGATCCTCTTCCTCATAATTTTTCTCAATTTCTTTCTTTTCAATGGGGTATTTCATCTTAACACTGTCAATTTCATCCCCATCTATATCATTAGTTCTTTCTTGAGGATCTTTAAATTCATCATCCTTCTTCTCACAAGACTCAAAAAATTCATATATCTCTTCAAACATGTCCCAAGTATTTGTGTTGCAAGACACTTCATTATGTGAGAGGCGACTAGATGGCTGGTTAATTGCAGAGGAAGGTAAATCATAATCATCCAAATCATCAAAATTTGAGGAAGGTAAATCACAATTATCAAAATTTTTAAAATCATCAAAATTCGAAGAAGGTAAATCACAATCATCAAAATTTGCAGAATCCTCAAAATTTGCAGAAGGTAAATTACAATCAGGAGTCATGACTAATGATTGATCTAACTCTACAAAATTCTTAGATTCATCATGGATTTCTTCCTTTATTTCATTTTTATTAGTGCCATCAATCATACTATGAATATCTTCACTTTCCAAATCAAACTCAAGTATACAACTTTGTTATGCTATCTATGTTTCTAGCATTCTAGTATTAGCACATATAGATTCTACTTGAGAAGTAAGCTGAGCAATCATCTCACTAAGATCTACAAGTTCCTTACTCTGATTTATTATAATTTTTTCAAGCATGGATTCTAGCATAGATTCTTCAGATTCCTCAAAGTGTGGTTCTGAAATATTATTTGAGAAATCCTCATCAAAAGAAGTTTGCTGATTTTTCCATCTAGAATTATACTGATCATCTTGGTACCGTGATAAATTAGAACTGGTAGGATTCCCAAATTGACACTCAGAAGGATAATGATAATAGCTTCCAGAAATATCACAAGTAACATAAGATTTCATTCTTAAATATTCAGTGTGTTGAGAAAAAGAATTTACCCTTGCTACAGGTGATTGAAATGCAACTGGCGGCACATATTCTCTAGTCTTTACAGGTGGCACATATCCCTGATTTGACCATTGACATTGGTTAAACATTATTCTTTTCAATTTATGCAATAAATTCAAAAATATATAATGTAGAACAGGAAATGCAAAATATGTAGACAAGTGATTTTTCAGTTCTCCTGCACATATAACGTGTTAATCCAAAAAGAGAAAAAAAAAACTACCTATATAAAAAAAATGTGAAAAATAAATAAAAATAAAAAAATGAAAACAAAAACAAATAAACTAAAAACAAAAATAAAAACAAAAACAAAAATAAAAATAAAAACAAACAATTTAAAAAAATGTCTAGTCTATAAATCTCACGATTACATCAATATTGACTGGCCTGATCCCCGGCAACGGTGCCAAAAACTTGATAAGTATCCGCAAGTTCACAGATTTATCGAAGTAATAAAAAGATTATCGTTCCCAATGAGGAACTGGCGATCAAATACCGATTACACGATTGATCTATATCTAGACGATTCAAATGATGGTTTTTGTTTTGGAAACTTCTAATGCAAGAAAACAAAAAGGTGTTTTTAGGGTTTTGGCAAAAATCGATTTGGATAAATTCAGGATTCGGGGTTTTACCACGTTGACAAATATGAATTTAATAAAAATAAATCTTTCAATAGAAAAATATAGTTTTGAAAGGGATTTTTCCTAAGGTACAGATTACCTCCTCCCGAAGCGTAATCCGGTATCTAACTATGCTAACTCCCTACTCTCGTGACAGTTAACATAGTTAGATCCTTTAAGTTCTATGAAAAACCATGGTAATCCTTCAAGCAAATCCGAACTACTCTCGTGATCGGATTCACAGGTTTGAAAAGAATAGATCCGACGTTGCGTTTCACCTCCCGGTCCTTCTCGCAACATCTAAGACGTAAAATTACTTGATCAGGGTAAATTACGGAATAAACACAATTCTAATCAAATCAAATCTATATAATTCACGTAAAAGATTTAAAACAATATATTTAATCCATAAATCGTTAACGGGCTATCCCCAAATCCCAAAGATAAGGTTTACACGTTCATGTTCAAAGCAAACAGCATGTTCATCGTTGAATTAAACATGTAATCTCTCTAAAATAAAGCAAAGAGACACTAGGAAAGTAATTAGAACTCTTCCCCTTGATCTGGTGATGAAGATGAAGCATCAAATCCTCTCCTTTGCATGATCTCTCACCGTCGTTTTGCCCTAGAATCAATTCTCGCCGTCGCCGCTACCTCCTCAGGTTTTCATGCCGAGAAGCCCCCGAAATCCTTCCAAAACCTTTCCTTTTATAGTCTAATCAGTATAGAACCGGTCTAGGAGGGTTTCTAGAGAGTTTGGTTCAATTTTAGTTCAGTTTGGAGTCGAATCGAGTGAGAAACACGAAGGGCGGTCATTTTTAAGGCCCGTGATGAGTTTACGGCCAAGGCCGTAATTCTTTCGGTGTATAATGCTTTTAGACACAAAAAGTTTCACGGACCGTGATGGATTCACGGCCTCACCCGTGAAAGTTTCAGTGAACTTTTTAACTTAGCCGATTTTCGTCCTCTGTTCGTCGTCGCTTTCATGGCCGAATACGCAATTATGGCCAAGGCCGAAAATCTCTCATTCTTCACCGTTTTTGCCTCAAATTGGACGTGTGAGCTCGTGATCTCCTCGGGAATCATGCTTTGACTTCAAAACCCTCAAAATCCATCATTTTTATGCCTTTTTACCTACATTTTCAATAAAAACAGAAAAAGTGAAGATTCTGTGCAAAGTAAGAATAAAACACTAATAGTAACACAAAATCATACAAATAAGCCCAAAATATGATCTAAAACATAGGCAAAAACATGGTGTAAAAATCACTTATCATAGCTTCATCTTTATATAAGAAATCGTCCTATGGCCTTAGAATCTTCAAAAGATGTCAAAATAGGGTGATTTTACCTGAAAGTCCATAAAAGTACCAAAAAGTGAAGATTCCGAATATATCAAGGAAATAAGCCTATAAAGAGTATAAAAGTGTCAAAACAAGCCTAGATTTAGCATGAAATAGCTATGAATATTACTACTAAAATACAAGGCATTAGTGCCCACCTTAAGAAGCATGGGTTACTTTGTGCATCTCATCCCACCCTCATGGGACACGAAGCCCTATGTGGAATAAGGATCCCATCTCACTAGGAAATCTTAAATTTTTCAATTGACTTTGTGGATTGTCAATTCGATTAAAATAGTGGGAGCCATAGTCATTTAATGTAAGTCTAGATTAAATGATCTGAAAGTAGTACTAATCTGCTGTTTCTTAGAATAATGGCTGTAAACAATGGCAGATGGTCACTGTGATCTACCCTGGAAAATGATAAGTTGGTTGGATCCAATTTACTGGATTGGTATATGAACCTAAGAAATGTGCTCAAGCTCGAGAGGAAGCTCTATGTCCTTGAGCAGCCAATTCCTAAGCCACTTCCATGCTTGGCCTCAGCGACTGAGAAGGATGCTTATGATAAGCATCAGGCTGATACTTTGGAGGTTGCTAATTTGATGCTAACCAACATGTTGCTCGAATTAAAAGGGCAATATGAATCTAAGAGTGCCTCTGAGATTATTTCTAATCTAAGGCAGCTCTTTGATAAATTGGTTGAGCTCAACCCTCCTAAAGTAGACATTCAATGTGTTGAGCCCAAAGGCTTAACAAAAACATTGAAGATAAAGATGGAAAGAATCAGAAATAATCGGTGCTATTCATGTGGAGGACCACCTCACATGATAAAGGACATGGTGCAGCTTCAGAATGAGAAGAAGAGAGGCAAGACTTCGTCTCCAAGCTCAGGTATTTATGTTATAGAAGTCAACCTTTCTACTTCCATATCATGGGTATTGGATACCGCATGTGGAGCTCATATTTGAACAAATATGTAGGGGCTCAAGAAAAGTAGATCGGTGCGGCCTGGAGAGATTGACCTACGGGTTGGAAATGGGGCACAGGTTGCTGTTGTTGCTGTAGGAGTTTTGACTCTCTCCCTGCCTTCTGGACTTCAAAATGAACTAGATCATTGCTATTATGTACCTTCACTCTCTAAAAACATTGTATCCATTCCTTGCTTGGCAAAGAAAGGATTTAAGTTTGAAATAAAGGAGAACTCTTATTCTTTCTAATTTGCAAACATGTTTTATGCGAAGGGTACTTTATACAATGGGTTATATGTCTTAGACATGGATAGTTCTATATGTAACATAAATAATAAAAGGATCAAATTGAGTGGTTCAGTTGGTGCTTCCCTATGGCATTGTCAATTAGCCCATATAAACAAGAATCGCATCCAACAACTCCATACAAATGAGTTGTTAGATTCAACTTCCTTGGAGGAATTTGATACTTGTGAGCCTTTTTTATTAGGGAATATGACAAAAGAACCCTTCACCAATACTGGTGAGAGGGCGCAAGGTTTATTAGATCTTATACACAGTAATGTGTGTGGGACATTTAGTAAACAAGCCAAAGGAGGGTACAACTACTTCATCACATTTACTGATGACTTCAGTAGATATGGATATGTCTATTTGATGAGACATAAGTCTGAATCCTTTGAGAAATTTAAGGAGTTCAGACATGAAATAGAGAACCAGCTTGGTAGATCCATTAAGACTCTTCAATCAGATCATGGTGGAGAGTACCTGAGCGGTGAGTTCTTTGACTATCTTAGAGGGCATGGGATTATATCTCAACCCACTCCTCCTAGAACACCTCAATGGAATGGTGTGTCTGAGAGGAGAAATCGGACCTTTTTGGACACGGTTCGATCTATGATGAGTTATGCAACTCTACCACCCTCATTCTGGGGTCATGCACTTGAGACAGCTTCTCTGATACTGAATAACGTTCCATCTAAGAGTGTCTCCAAGATTCCATACGAGGTATGGAGTGGGAGACACCCTAATCTCTCATTTATTAGGATCTGGGGATGTGAGGCTTAAGTCAAACATTATGATTGTAGCAAGCTAGAACCCAGATCTGATAAATATGTGTTTGTGGGGTATCCTAAGGAAACTAACGGATACTACTTCTATGTTCCTACCGAGAACAAAGTATTTGTTGCTTGGGGTGCTGTTTTTCTAGAGAAAGAATTTCTCATGAAAGAAGTCAGTGGGAGGAAGTTTGACTTGGACGAGGCCCAAGTGCAACCACAAGAAAAAGAGATAGAACCTGAGCCACCTGCACCGGTTGCTAGGCAGCCTGATGCTCAGACACAGGTCCCACGTAGGTTTGGGAGGATTCGTCATGCACCTGAGAGGTATGGGTCATTTTCGACCCAACACGACAGGATCTTTATCATTGAGGATGAGCCCAGGACCTATGATGAGGCGGTCAGTGGACCGGACTCTAAGAGATGGCTTGAGGCCATGCGGTCCAAGATGGATTCCATGTTAGCTAACCGAGTATGGGATTTGGTTGAGTTGCCTGATGGGGTAAAGCCCATAGGGTGTAAATGGGTCTTCAAGAGGAAGTCTGACATGGATGGCAACATAGTTACCTATAAGGGTAGACTAGTGGCTAAAGGATTCAAACAAATCCACGGGGTGGACTATGATGAAACCTTCTCGCCAATTGCCATGGTCAAATCCATTCGGATTCTTCTTGCTATAGCTGCATATCATGGGAAGCTGACAGAGGATGTGTATATGACACAACCTGATGGCTTCTTCCATCTTATAGAAGCCAACAAGGTTTGCAGGCTTAAGAAGTCCATTTATGGATTAAAGCAAGCATCTCAAAGTTGGAATCTTCGATTTGATGAAGCTGTGAGAAATTATGGCTTTATCAAAAGTGAAGATGACGCCTGTGTATACAGAAAATTTAGTGGGAGCTTGGTGACTTTTCTAGTCTTGTATGTCGATGACATACTGCTCATCGGGAACAACATCCCTAGTCTTTAGTCTGTGAAGACGTGGTTGGGTAAGTGTTTCGAGATGAAGGACTTAGGGGAGGCCGCCTATATCCTAGGTGTGAGGATCTACCGGGATAGATCCAAGATGCTCATGGCCCTTAGTCAGAGTACCTACATTGTTCAGGTCCTGGAGAGGTTCAACTTGGAGCAATCCAACAAGGGATACCTTCCGGTGAGACATGGCCTTACTCTCTCAAAAAGCCAGTGTCCTACCACATAGGCTGCGAAGGGATGACATGAGTCGAGTGCCCTATGCTTCGGCGGTGGGATTGATCATGTATGCAATGTTGTGTGCTAGACCAGACGTGGCTTATGCTATGAGCATAACCAGTCGATACCAATCCAATCCAGGTCTGCAGCACTGGGTGGCTGTAAAGAACATCCTTAAGTATCTGAAAAGAACTAAGGATTTGTTCTTGGTCTATGGGGGATAGGAAGTGCTCAGTGTTCAGGGCTACACTGATGTGTCATTCCAGTCTGACCCTGATGACTTCAGATCGCAGATAGGCTATGTGTTCAGATTAAATGGAAGTGCTATGAGCTGAGAGAGTTCTAAGTAGTCCATTGTAAATAATTCTACAACCGAGGCTGAGTATGTGGCCGCTTCTGAGGCAGCCAAAGAAGCCGTCTGGATCAAGAAGTTCATTTCTAAACTTTAGGTGGTTCCAAGTGTAGTGGGTCCCATTGAGCTCTATTGTGACCTCAATGGGGCAATTGCACAAGCCAAGGAACAACGGTCTCATCAAAGATCCAAACACATACTCAGGAGATTTCACCGGATCAGAGAGATCATTGTCAGAGGTGATGCCAAGATTAGTAGAGTTGACACAGAGAACAATCTGGCAGACCATTGACCAAGGCTTTAGCACAGCAAAAGCATGATGGTCACGCTAGAGATATGGGGTTGAGATTCCTCTACCTCTAGGTCTTAGTGCAAGTAGGAGATTGTTGGTGTATATGCCATAAGACCTAATTTTGGTCCATCTTTATACTACTTAAGTCTGATATTTATATATCTTTCTGGCATTGTCATTATCTATGTTTGTTTACATCAGCAATTATGTACTTACTTATTAATGTCCCTAGAGACAGATTGGATCTGTGCTCAAATGATTGTCCCCAGTCGATGTACCTGAGTGGATATGGGACAACTCTGGTACTTGTGAGATTGGTATATGGGCAGGTTAGGCACAAGGTGCTAACGCAAACATATTGGTATATCAGTGGTGGATATACTAGATAGACCCACTGTAAGGCAATGACTTGGTGTCATGAGTTATCCTCATAAGTGATAGGAGATGCATTGATCTCTTGACTTGAGGTCATTGACCATTCTATATGGTTAGGGATATGCTTTGATATAACCCAACATCTCACCGTAGTTGGGAGGTAATAACAGTTGTCATTGAGCATGTCACGACCCATATGAGAAGGTCAATGGACAGACAGAGGATTTCCCCCTTCCTGAGGGAAGCTTGATATCCATGGAGCTCCTCTATGGTTCTATGATTAAAAGTGTATGGTCATACCCAGGTGAGAACCTGATTTAGTCATGACCATGTGATTGGGTGAAAACAAGTGGTGACACACTTGTCCAATCGGATATCAGTTCGGCAAAGAGACTGTAATGCATCTGTAGCTAGTTGCGATGATGGGGATGTCGATGTCGATATCCATTCCAATGACCTGGGTAGCAGCGATGCACTGCTAGGTGCCACTCACTGCTTGTGGTGACCTTTGGTCAGCACTACCAGCGTCAGAGGAACCTACAGGGTCGCACACCTTGATACTCGAGTTCTCGTATTGATCGGGAAGCCTTATAATCGAGTTATTGGATAGCTCGGATCTAATTGGGAGATTTCATCAGCACCAATGGGCCTGATGATATGAAAGAGAGTTATTAGAGCCAAACTTCATTTTTGGCAGGTTGACCCGAATTTGACCATGGTTGGTCACATTTGACTTTGGGTTGCATTCGATTGGATCCAATTGCTTAATCAACCCATGTAATGAAGTTTGGGCTTGCTCATTATCCAATGAGGCCCAATAACAAGTTTTCATGATAAGAGAATAGGCTAAAAGGGTATAATAGAGAGAAGTCTCCACCCCATTGGCACCTAGGGGCATAATGGGGTGGAGTGGGCGATTTTGCTTCTTATGGAAGCTATTGGCGCCTTGCCTCTTTGTGCTTGGATGGAAAGCTTGCCTCTATGGCAAGGCTTGAGGCATCTAAGGCATGAGAGACTTCTATGGTAAGTCTTGGGCGATTGCAAGGTGTTTATGGAAAAGTCTTGGAGACTTTCTAAAAACCTAAACCCTAATTGCACTCAAGCTCTAACCCTAGCCGAATCCTTCATGAAGTTGCACCTCCCACATCCCTCTTGCCTCCACGCCCCTTTGCTCTATATATACATATGTATATGCAAGAGCAAGGTGTGTGAATTGAAGTTGGCATGACCAAAAGGTGAAGGGCGAGAGCAAGGGTTCAAGTGGCGCAACCCTTCTTCTTCCAAAGCCGCAAGTAGTCTTCTTCTCCTCCTCTTGGCGCAAGAAGCACTTCTCCTTGGCGGCATCTTCTCCTTCCCTTCTTCTTCTTTGGCGCATGATCCTTCGAGGTGGTGCAAGCTTTGAAGAAGGTGAACAAAGGCTTGGATCTTCTTCCCGAGGCTGGCACCGGGCGAGGAAGAAAAGAGCTCGAGGAATCCGTGTGTGTGACACTGCCCGTATCAACCCAATCAAGTGGCGCATGTAAAATTTGAAAATCCGGAAAAATCAAATTTTAGCACCTTATGCGCCAACATCATCCAAAGCACTCTCTCAATCAAATTTATGCTAAAATTGGGATCAAGTTTCATGATGATTTCATGGACCCTATCGGCTGGCAATTTTGTCAGATCAAGAGACCCGGCCAGTCCGAAGACACAATGCCCGTCCTACTTGACAAAACTACGTGTGCCTTTGGTCTTAAATCCATCATAAACACAATCCAAATTTCGGCCATATAAATGATAAAAGAAGTTTGGATGACAGAGGCTTTCTATGTGAAACGCGCATGGATAGAAGAAAAATTTTCCAAAAACTTTTCATACAAGCAAACATACACCTTGTGTTTCTCGCAAGTAGCTATGATACCACTGTTAGGGAATACCGGGTGTAATTTAAAATTTTGCAGTCCCAGGACCCAGCGGAAGAATCATTACACCCGAAACATATTCCGGTCCCAAGGATCCATGCGAGAGAGAAGACGCAAGGATGTGTTAGAGATGTACCTCTTTTGCTTGTCTAGTTGCCCAAGCCATGTTGAAGGCACCCAAGTGTTCGCCCTCTACAAGTATCCATGCATCGACTCCCTGATCGTTGCTCCCTTCCACGCTTGGTGCTAGCCTCGGGAAGAGAATCAAGCCTTCACCTCACTTGCGCCACCTTCAAGAGAACTTGCGCCAAGGAGGGGATAGGGAAGATGCCGCCAAGGACTTCCCTCTTCTTCTTTGCTTGCGCCACCTCCAAGGTGCGCCTATGGCCAAGGAACGATGAGGGCTTGTGGCAAGAAGACGCCACCAAGCACAAAGAATCCTTGCGCCAAAGAAGACAGGAAGAGGAAGAACTTGCGGTTCCAAGGAAGAAGAAGATTGCACTCCTTCATGAAGAAGGAGAGCTCCAAGCTCTCAAATTGTCGCCACCCTAAGCTTCCAATTCTCTCCAAGAGATGTCGCCACCAAGCCCTTCTCCAAATTACGTCAAGAGGTGAAGAAGGAGAAGAAAGCTTGCGGCTTCAAGGAGGAAGAAGAGTTGCGCCACCATCAAGTTGTCACCCTTTGCCCTTGCTCACGCCTCTCTATGTGTCTTCACGCCTTCAAGGAGTTAACCTTTTTAGAGGGGGCGGCTAGGGAGGGCCAAGATCATGCCAAGTGGGTGGCTAGGATGAAGGGGGTTTGTGGCAAGGAAAGTCTCCAAGACTTTTCCATAAACCTCATTCAACCTATCCTTATTTGCCCTATAGCCATATCAGCCCAAGAGATACCTTAAAGGCATGCATTCCATCCTAGGAAGAAGGGCTAGGCGCCCTTTACTTCCATAATGAAGCAAAGGCGCCTCCCTCACCCCATTATGCCCCTAGGCGCCAATGGGGTGAGATTTCTCCCCATTATGCCCTTTTTGCCTCTAATCTCTTCATGACAACTTATTATTGGGCCTCATTGGATAATGAGTTAGCCCAAACTTCATTGCATGGGTTGATTAAGCCATTGGATCTAATCCAATGCAACCCTAATCCAAATGTGACCAATTAAGGTCAATTTCGGGTCAACCTGCCAAAATTGAAGTTTTGCTCCAATAACTTTCTTCCAACTCATCAGGCCCATTGGCGCTGATGAAATCTTCCAAATGGATCCAAGTTATTCAATAACTTGATCCTAAGGCTTCTGATTAAAGCAACGTCAAGAGTCTATTGCGTGTGACCCCGTAGGATCCATATGACGATGGCAATGATGTAAACATCATAAGTAGTGAGGGGTATCTAGCAACACATCACTACTACCCATGTCATAGGACTTAAGTCATTATGGCAACAACTCCTAACAAGCAACGAGGATTCCCATTGCATTATAGATCCCTTTGCCTAAACTGATATCCTGCCATTGGATTAGTCTCAAGTTTATCAATTCAATGCATTGGTCATAACTTAATAAGTGTGGCCACACATTCCTGTCATGCACCAATAAGGTGGGGCGCCTCAGAGTGGATATCATGCTTCTAATAAGGAAGGGGCAAATCCTACTATTGGTCATCCATGTCTCTACATGACTTATGACATGCCCAATGTCAGTCGTTTTGGTCTCCCAATTACGGAGAGACGTAAGACTGTATCAAAGCATACCCATCATCAAATCTAGATATGAATACCTCAAGTCTAAGGATCAATGCAAACCTCTTGCATGTGAGATTGACTCGTTGACTAGACAAGTCAATCCTCATGGTGGATCACTCCAGTGCATCCAATGCACCTGTATGTCTGCGTTACTGTGCCCCGCACCTAACCAGCCCATACACCAGTCTCACATGTACCAAAGCTGTCCCATATCTGCTATGGTACCTTGTCTGGGGATAGCTTATGAGAATGGATCCAATCCAAACTCTTGGGACATTATATATGCAACTCAATACATCAACACAGGTAGAGAAGTCTGCATAATAATGACCATGCCTTTATAGAGAATAATAATTCTATCAAAGTACATTTAAACAATGCCCGACTATGTCCAAACATTGGTCTGCAGGGCATAAACACCAACAATCTCCCACTTGCACTAAGACCAAGGGCAACTGATGTTTAGTCAGTTCCAATGTCTCTAGTATGACCTATTTATCTTCCGCTGCGCCAGAGGCTATGTCAGTGGGTTTTTTCAGATTGCTATCTGTGTTTATTTTAATAAATTTGATCATCATCCTCATCCATGATCTCTAAGATCATATGATATGCTGCAGTACATACTTGAGCACTAAGTTCCTTCACTTATGCTATGGCTCCAGTAAGAACTATACTGGACCATCAAGCACCAGGAATTAATCAAGTTCAAATAAATGAAGCTGCTTCCTTGGCTGCCACAAGAAGCTGCAATGTACTCAGCCTTATTTGTAGAATTTTGCCATCATGGTTTGCATGCGCCTTTCAGCACACAACACCACAACAAGGCAAAGCGCAAATCCTGGCTGTGGTCATAAGACTGGAACGAAGTATCAGTGTATCCTTGTACCCAAAATTCTTCCTGTCTATCATAGACTAGACTTCAATCCTTTATACTTCCCAAGTATATATAAGGATTGCTTTCACAGCTATCAAGTGTTAAACACTAGGATCTGATTGAAACTTACTGGCTATGCTCCAAGCTGTTGGTGTATATGCCCTAGGACCTAGTTTTGGTCAACTTATGTACTACTTCACACTGATATTTATATATCATTCTGGCATTGTCGTTATCATTGTTTGACTACACCTGCGATTGTGTACTTACATGATAATGTCCCTGGAGACAGATTGGATCTGTGCTCGAATTATAATCCCCAGTCGATGTACCTTAGTGGATATGGGACAGCTATGGTACTTGTGAGACTGGTATGTGGGCTGGTTAGGCACGTGGTGCTAACGCAGACACATGGGTATATCATTGGGGATATACTGGATAGACCCGCTATGAGGCTATGACTTGGTGTCATGAGTTATCCTCATAAGTGACAGGAGATGCATTGATCCCTTGACTTGAGGTCATTGATCATTCTATATGGTTAGGGACTTGCTTTGATACAACCCAACACCTTGCCGTAGCTGGGAGGTCATAACGGTTGTTATTGAGCATGTCACGACCCATATGAGAAGATCAATGGACAGACATAGGATTTGCCCCTTCCCTAAGGAAGCATGATATCCATGGAGCTCCTTTATGGTTCTATGACTGAGAGTGTATGGCCATACCCAGGTAAGAACCTATTTTAGTCATAGCCATGTGATTGGGTGAAAAACAAGTGGTGACACACTTGTCCAATCGGATATCAGTCCGGCAAAGAGACTGTAATGCATCTGTACCTAGTTGCGATGATGGGGATGTCGATGTCGATATCCATTCCAATGACCTGGGTAGCAGCGATGCACTGCTAGGTGCCACTCACTGCTTGTGGTGACCTTTGGTCAGCACTGCCAGCGTCAGAAGAACCTACAGGGTCGCACACCTTGATACTTGAGTTCTCGTATTGATCGGGAAGCCTTATGATCGAGTTATTGGATAACTCGGATCTAATTGGGAGATTTCATCAGCGCCAATGGGCCTGATGAGATGGAAGAATGTTATTGGAGCCAAACTTCATTTTTGGCAGGTTGACCCGTATTTGACCATGGTTGGTCACACTTGGATTAGGGTTGCATTGGATTGGATCCAAATGCTTAATCAACCCATAGGATGAAGTTTGGGCTCGTTCATTATCCAATGAAGCCCAATAACAAGCTCTCATGAAGAGAAGAGAGGCTAAAAGGGTATAATGGGGAGAAACCCAACCCCATTGGCGCCTAAGGGGCATAATGGGGTTAGGGTGGCAAAATTGCTTCATTAAGGAAGCAATTTGCGCCTAGCCCTTCTCCCTTGATGGTATGAATGCCTTTAAGGCATGTCTTGGGCTGATATGGTACTTGGGCAATTATGGAAAGGTTGAATGAAGTTTATGGTAAAGTCTTGGAGACTTTCCTTACATCAAACCTCCTCATCCTAGCCCTACACTTGTCATGATCCTAGCCCTTGCCCTAATCGCCTCTTGCCCTATATATATGTGACCCTAGCCGCCCTCTCTTATGATGATTTATCCTTGGAGGCGTGAACATAAGAAGGGGGCGAGAGCAAGGAGCAAAGGCGCAATCTCTTCCTCTTCCATCAAGTGGCCGCAAGCTTCTCCTTCCTTACCACTTGGCGCATCTTTCTCTCTTGGTGGCGCAAGGTAGTTGGAGCATCTCCCTAAGGCTTGGATCTTCTTCCCGAGGCTAGCACCGGGAGTGGAAGAAGAGGACTCGAGGCATCCGTGTGTGTGAGACTGCAGAGGGCGCACGCTTGGGCGCCTATCACGACATCGATCTCATCTTGCTCTGAGGTATTTTCTAACTCATCGTGTCGACTCCCTTGCATGCGATCTTCACTGGTTTTTGGGACCGGCCTGTTTCGGGGACATTCTTCCGCTGTGCAATGTATGTATGTGTCTCTGATAAATTTGTAAAATGTCCCCGGGGTTTCCCAACTGTGGTATCAGAGCCAGGTTTGCAAGACTCGAACGATGTTTTATGCTTTTCTTTCATGCTCACATGCCATATCTCTATTTTCGAAAATAGCATAATGCATGGCAAACGATTTTTCTAAGTAGGAAAAATTAGGGTTTCTTGTTTCTATCATCCTCTCAATCTCTTTTGGATTTTTGGACTATTTTTCTTGTCTGATTTAAAGATCAAAGGCGCACGTAGTTTTGTCAAGTAGGACGGGCATTGTGTCTTCGGACTGGCCAAGTCTCTTGATCTGACAAAATTGCCAGCCGAAAGGATCTCTGAAATCATCTTGAAAAATAAATCGCAATTAACCAAAAGATTTGTGAGAAGAAGATGAGAAAAAGAGACTGGTTTTAATGAAAAAGTAAAATTTCAGATTTTATGTTTTTCATGAGCATGTAGAATTGCATGAGTAAATACCTTGATTGTGCATAATGTTGTGATCATTAGTCAAGCCCCCTTTGCATGCCTGTGATGTATCCTCGTGAGGCCTGCGTGCCGCTTTTCTTTTTGCTTTTAAGAAGACTAGGGTAGCGCATGTACTTGGAGCTTGGCGCATGCATGAAGTTGGCGCACCTTGGATGGTGGCGCAACAAGCATCAAGGAAAAGGCGCAACCTTGCTTGATGGCACAAGTTAGGCATGGCCGAACCCTTGGGTTTGAGAGCTAGCTAACTTGGCATCTTTCATTGAGGCGCATTCTCCTTGGAGGAAGACCATGGCATTGGCCGAACCTTTGAGGTCCACCCTTAAGGTTTGAGAGCTAAGCCATGAAGGAAGGACCTTGGAGCCAACCTTGAAGACCAAGATAGAGGGCGGCTAGGATAGGTCTATCATAGGGGCTTGAGTCCTATGTCAAGAGTTGAACCTCCTTTTGGCATGGGTTGGTTCAATGTCTTGAAAGGGCTTTGATCACATCATCTTTTACTGCTTTCCTTATCTGCTAAAAGCATGCCTATGATGTTTTATCATTATGTTATCACTATAGGATTGCATGCCTGTATTGTTAGACATAAGATAAAACTGATGAGACCTTAAAAACCCTCAATTAAAATATCAAGTCTGGTAGCCTTCTAACGCGTAGCCCTCACTAAGCTATCGATCAGTGGAGTTGTGAATTGTTTCCCACCCTCGTGGGACACACCCACTTATCTTTAGAAAGTGCGTGATGGCAATGGTTTCCCCAGTCCAGTTTTAACCTGGACGTGCCTTCGCAAGGAAACTCGTTGGCCCTGGGCATAACGGTTAGGAATGGACTTGACTAGAAATTCACATGTGCTGGGCACATGGTGAAAGTCTAGAGGCATCGTTGAGAGGTAAAGGTTTCATGTTGTATCCAGCCCTCGCTGGACATGAAATGCCCAGACTGTCTCAACAAGGGGAGTTGCTTGGAGCAACCGGCCGGTGCGCCCACCTTAGGAAGCATGGGTTACTTTGTGCATCTCATCCCACCCTCGTGGGACGCGAAGCCTCATGTGAAATAAGGATCCCATCTCACTAGGAAGTTTTAAACTTCCCGATTGACTTTGTGGGTTGTCAATTCGAATTTAAAATAGTGGGAGCCATGGTCATTTAAAACAAGTCCAGTTTAAATGACTCGAAGTAGTACTAATCTGCTGTTTCTTGGTTGTTGTAGAACAATGGCTGTGAACAATGGCAGATGGTCACTGCGATCTACCCTGGAAAGGGATAAGTTGGTTGGATCCAACTTAAAGGATTGGTATATGAATTTGAGAATTGTGCTCAAGCTCGAGAGGAAGCTATATGTCCTTGAGAAGCCAATTCCTGAACCACTTCCATGCTTGGCCTCGGCGGCTGAGAAGGATGCTTATGATAAGCATCAAGCTGATACTTCGGAGGTTGCACAATTGATGCTAACCAACATGTCGCCCGAGCTTAGAGGGCAATATGAATCTAAGAGTGCCTCTGAAATTATTTCTAATCTAAGGCAGCTCTTTGATGCATTGGTTGAGCTCAACCCTCCCAAAGTAAACATTCAGTGCGTTGAGCCCAAAGGCTTAACTAATACATTGAAAACAAAGATGGAAAGAGTCAGGAATAATAAGTGCTACTCATGTGGAGGACCACCTCACATGATAAAGGACATAGTACGACTTCAGAATGAGAAGAAGAGAGGCAAGGCGTCGTCTTCATGCTCAGGTATTTATGTTACAGAAGTCAACCTTTCTACTTCCATGTCATGGGTATTGGATACCGCATGTGGAGCTCATATTTGTACAAATATGCAGGAGCTCAAGAAAAGTAGATCGGTGCGACTTGGAGAGATTGACCTACGCGTTGGAAACGGGGCACAGGTTGCTGCTGTTACTGTAGGCGTTTTGACTCTCTCCTTGCCTTCTGGACTTCAATTAGAACTAGATAATTGCTTTTGTGTACCTTCACTTACTAAGAACATTGTATCCATTCCTTGCTTAGCAAAGAAGGGATTTAAATTTGAAATAAATAAGAACTCTTGTTCTTTTTCATTTGCAAATATGTTCTATGGGAAGGGTACTTTGTGCAATGGTCTATATATCTTGGATATGGAAAGTTCTATCTGTAACATAAGTAATAAAAGGACCAAACTGAGTGGTTCAGTTGGTGCTTTCCTATGGCACTGTCGATTAGCCCATATAAACAAGAATCGCATCCAACAACTCCATGCAAATGGATTGTTAGATTCAAGTTCCTTGGAGGAATTTGATACTTGTGAACCTTGTTTATTAGGGAAAATGACAAAGGCACCCTTCACCAAGATTGGTGAGAGGGCAGGAGGTTTATTGGATCTCATACATACTGATGTGTGTGGGCCTTTCAATAAACAAGCCAGAGGAGGGTACAACTACTTCATCACCTTCACTGATGACTTCAGTAGGTATGGATATGTCTACTTAATGAGACATAAATTTGAGTCCTTTGAGAAATTCAAGGAGTTCAAGAATGAAGTAGAGAACCAGCTTGGAAGATCCATTAAAGCCCTTCGATCAGATCGAGGTAGAGAATACCTGAGTGGAGAGTTCTTTGACTATCTGAGAGAGTCTGGGATCATATCCCAACTCACTCCTCCTGGAACACCTCAATGGAATGGTGTGTCTGAAAGGAGAAATCGAACTTTATTGGATATGGTTCGATCTATGATGAGTCATGCAACTCTACCTCCCTCATTCTGGGGGCATGCACTAGAGACAGCTTCTCTGATACTGAATAATGTTCCATCTAAGAGTGTCTCCAAAATACCATACGAGGTATGGAGTGGGAGACGCCCTAATCTCACGTTTATCAGGATCTGGGGATGTGAGGCTTATGTCAAACGTCAGGATTCTAGCAAGCTAGAACCTAGATCTGATAAGTGTGTATTTGTGGGGTATCCTAAGGAAACTAAAGGATACTACTTCTATGTCCCAACCGACAACAAAGTTTTTGTTGCTCGGGGTGCTGTCTTTCTAGAGAAAGAATTTCTTATGAAAGAAGTTAGTGGGAGGGAGTTTGACTTGGATGAGGTCCAAGTGCAACCACAAGACAAAGAGATGGAATCTGAGCCACCTGCACCGGTTGTTATACAACCTGAGGCTCAGACACAGGTCCCACGTAGGTCTGGGAGGATTCGTCGTGCACCTGAGAGGTACGGGTCGCTGCCGACCCAACACGATGGAATTTTCATCATTGAGGATGAACCCAGAACCTATGATGAGGCGGTCAGTGGACCGGACTCCGAGAGATGGCTTGACGCCATGCGATCCGAGATGGACTCCATGTCGGCTAACCAAGTCTGGGATTTGGTTGAGCTGCCTGATGGGGTAAAACCCATAGGGTGTAAATGGGTCTTCAAGAAGAAGACAGACATGGATGGCAATATAGTTACCTATAAGGGTAGACTAGTGGCTAAAGGATTTAAACAAGTCCACGGGGTGGACTATGATGAAACCTTCTCGCCAGTTGCCATGATCAAGTCCATTCGGATTCTGCTTGCTATAGCTGCATATCATGACTATGAGATATGGCAGATGGATGTGAAGAAAGCGTTCCTTAACGGGAAGCTGACTGAGGATGTGTACATGACACAACCTGATGGCTTCATCCATCCTGCAGAGGCTAGTAAGGTCTGCAGGCTAAAGAGATCCATTTATGGATTAAAGCAAGCATCTCGAAGTTGGAATCTTCGATTTGATGAAGCTGTGAGAAATTATGGCTTTATCAAAAGCGAAGATGACGCCTGTGTATATAGAAAATTCACTGGGAGCTTGGTGATTTTTCTGGTCTTGTATGTCGATGACATACTGCTCATCGGAAACGACATCCCTAGTCTTCAAGCTGTGAAGACATGGTTGGGGAAGTGTTTTGAGATGAAAGACTTAGGGGAGGCCGCCTATATTCTAGGCGTGAGGATTTACCGAGATAGATCCAAGAGGCTCCTGGCCCTTAGTCAGAGTACCTACATTGATAAGGTCCTGGAGAGGTTTAACTTGGAGCAATCCAAGAAAGGATACCTTCCAGTAAGACATGGCCTTACTCTCTCAAAGAGCCAGTGTCCTACAACACAGGCTGAGAGGGATGACATGAGTCGAATTCCTTATGCTTCAGCAGTAGGATCGATCATGTATGCAATGTTGTGTACTAGACCAGACGTGGCATATGCTGTAAGCATAACCAGCCAATACCAATCCAATCCAAGTCTGCAGCACTGGGTGGCTGTAAAGAACATCCTAAAGTATCTGAGGAGAACTAAGGATTTGTTCTTGGTCTATGGGGGACAGGAAGAGCTCAGTATGCAGGGCTATACTGATGCATCATTCCAGTCTGACCCTGATGACTTTAGATCGCAGGCCGGCTATGTGTTCAAGATAAATGGAGGCGCTGTATGTTGGAAGAGCTTCAAGCAATCCACCATAGCAGATTCTACAACCGAAGCTGAGTATGTGGCTGCTTCTGAGGCAGCCAAGGAAGCTGTTTGGATAAGGAAGTTCTTATGTGATCTTCAAGTGGTACCTAGTGCAATGGATCCCATTGAACTCTACTGTGACAACAATGGAGCAATTGCACAAGCCAAGGAACCACGGTCTCATCAAAGATCCAAACACATACTCAGAAGATTTCACCTGATCAGAGAGATCATTGATAGAGGTGATGTCAAGATTAGTAGAGTAGACACAGAAAACAATCTGGCAGACCCATTGACCAAGGCTTTGGCGCAGCAGAAGCATGATGGTCACGCTAGAGATATGGGGTTGAGATTCCTCAACTTCTAGGTCTTAGTGCAAGTGGGAGATTGTTAGTGTATATGCCCTAGGACCTAGTTTTGGTCAACTTATGTACTACTTAACACTGATATTTATATATCATTCTGGCATTGTCGTTATCATTGTTTGACTACACCTGCGATTGTGTACTTACATGATAATATCCCTGGAGACAGATTGGATCTGTGCTCGAATTATAATCCCCAGTCGATGTACCTTAGTGGATATGGGACAGCTATGGTACTTGTGAGACTGGTATGTGGGCTGGTTAGGCACGTGGTGCTAACGCAGACACATGGGTATATCATTGGGGATATACTGGATAGACCCGCTATGAGGCTATGACTTGGTGTCATGAGTTATCCTCATAAGTGACAGGAGATGCATTGATCCCTTGACTTGAGGTCATTGATCATTCTATATGGTTAGGGACTTGCTTTGATACAACCCAACACCTTGCCGTAGCTGGGAGGTCATAACGGTTGTTATTGAGCATGTCACGACCCATATGAGAAGATCAATGGACAGACATAGGATTTGCCCCTTCCCTAAGGAAGCATGATATCCATGGAGCTCCTTTATGGTTCTATGACTGAGAGTGTATGGCCATACCCAGGTAAGAACCTGTTTTAGTCATAGCCATGTGATTGGGTGAAAAACAAGTGGTGACACACTTGTCCAATCGGATATCAGTCCGGCAAAGAGACTGTAATGCATCTGTACCTAGTTGCGATGATGGGGATGTCGATGTCGATATCCATTCCAATGACCTGGGTAGCAGCGATGCACTGCTAGGTGCCACTCACTGCTTGTGGTGACCTTTGGTCAGCACTGCCAGCGTCAGAAGAACCTACAGGGTCGCACACCTTGATACTTGAGTTCTCGTATTGATCGGGAAGCCTTATGATCGAGTTATTGGATAACTCGAATCTAATTGGGAGATTTCATCAGCGCCAATGGGCCTGATGAGATGGAAGAATGTTATTGGAGCCAAACTTCATTTTTGGCAGGTTGACCCGTATTTGACCATGGTTGGTCACACTTGGATTAGGGTTGCATTGGATTGGATCCAAATGCTTAATCAACCCATAGGATGAAGTTTGGGCTAGTTCATTATCCAATGAAGCCCAATAACAAGCTCTCATGAAGAGAAGAGAGGCTAAAAGGGTATAATGGGGAGAAACCCAACCCCATTGGCGCCTAAGGGGCATAATGGGGTTAGGGTGGCAAAATTGCTTCATTAAGGAAGCAATTTGCGCCTAGCCCTTCTCCCTTGATGGTATGAATGCCTTTAAGGCATGTCTTGGGCTGATATGGTACTTGGGCAATTATGGAAAGGTTGAATGAAGTTTATGGTAAAGTCTTGGAGACTTTCCTTACATCAAACCTCCTCATCCTAGCCCTACACTTGTCATGATCCTAGCCCTTGCCCTAATCGCCTCTTGCCCTATATATATGTGACCCTAGCCGCCCTCTCTTATGATGATTCATCCTTGGAGGCGTGAACATAAGAAGGGGGCGAGAGCAAGGAGCAAAGGCGCAATCTCTTCCTCTTCCATCAAGTGGCCGCAAGCTTCTCCTTCCTTACCACTTGGCGCATCTTTCTCTCTTGGTGGCGCAAGGTGGTTAGAGCATCTCCCTAAGGCTTGGATCTTCTTCCTGAGGCTAGCACCGGGCGTGGAAGAAGAGGACTCGAGGAATCCGTGTGTGTGAGACTGCAGAGGGCGCACGCTTGGGCGCCTATCACGACATCGATCTCATCTTGCTCTGAGGTATTTTCTAACTCATCGTGTCGACTCCCTTGCATGCGATCTTCACTGGTTTTTGGGACCGGCCTGTTTCGGGGACATTCTTCCGCTGTGCAATGTATGTATGTGTCTCTGATAAATTTGTAAAATGTCCCCGGTGTTTCCCAACACAAGCATTTGCCACAAATGGTCTTGTGTATATTACTCAAAACATGATCCATCCTATACACCATGTATCAGGATTTCAGACCCATGTTATTACTCTCCAGCTATGTCATAGGACACAACATCCTCATGAGAGTCAGACCATATCTCTCTGGAAGGTATCAATATTTGGAATCATCCAATATAAACCTTTCCAGAAACTCTTGGATGAACATAGATTGACTAAAGGGCAATGACTTTCTTGGATCTCTATCTATAGATCCTCATGCCTAGGATGTAGGCATCACTCCCTATATCATTCTTCTCAAAATACTTCTCAAGCCTTGTCTTCACCATGTGAAGAGTTGAGATGTCATTCCATGCGAGGAGAATATCATCAATTTTCTAGAACAAGAACTATTATGGTGCTCCCACTGATCTTCTTGTAAACACAGGCTCTTTTAAACATGCTTGCATAACACCATGCATATCTTTATGGCCTTGATATGAAAACCTTCTGGCTATTTCCTTATAGATATCTTTTCAGACGTCCATGCAAGAAAGGCAGTTTTCATAACAACACGCCATAACTGATTATGCAATTATAACAAGCAGATTCCTAATGGACTTAAAACTCAGCTATTGGTGACAAATTTCATCATTATCCACCCAGTGGATTTGCCTGAAATTTATGTTCACCAGCTTGCCCTTAAGGTAACAATATTACCTTCCATGTCTATCTTCCTAGAAGATTTATTTACAGCCTGTGGGTATAACCCCTTTGGCGGCTCATCCAAGTCCCAGACTTGATCAGTAGACATGGAGTCCATTTTGGGTTCTCATGGCCCTTAGCCATTTCTTGGAATCTGGTCCACTGACCTCTTCCATTTCCTCATAAGTCTTAGGTTCATCCTTGATGAAAAATTCGTCATGACCAGCATATCGAATCAATCCAGACTTATGTGGTTCCTGTGTTACTTGAACCTCAGGTTGACTTTCAACCTGTATGTGAGGTTTTGCTCTCCATTTGTGTCTAATTATATTGTGGTTGATTCTGGACCTTGTCCCAATCAAATCTATTCCCACTAGCTTCTTTTAAAAGAAATACTTTCTCAAGAGAGACAGCAGTTTGAGCAACAAATATTTTGTTCTCTTTGGGATAGAATTAGCACTCTACAGTGCACTACAAACACATACTTTTGAATCACTGCACATTACATTCCCAATTCCATTGAAGAAATGGGATATTTGCAGTTCGCAACTCAAAAGCTAATTTAGACACTTTCTTATGGAGTGGCTGTGCATCTGTTTGCATGGCATCATAGTAGTATATTTGCATGATTATTCAAAGATGGAACCACATCCAATGTGTTCCTCTTTCTTTCTTTGAAAATCACCACACAGTGGTGTTCCAAGTAAGCTGTGAGATAATCCTCACACTCCTTAGGATAGTCATCAAATTTTCCACTAATCACCTTGATCCAATCAAAGTGCTTTAATAGATCCTCCAATTTGACTCAATATTTCATTTGTGAACTTCTTGGATTTCTCCAAAGTTCTTAGGTTGGATAAGGCATACCCACACCTGATGAAGCATATAACACCTCTTCGTGCTTGTTTATATGGATTCACACACATTGCTGTGTAATAGATCCAACAAGCTACTTACCCTTCCACCCTTTATGGTGAAGGCAGCATCTGTAATTTTGCTCCTTTGAACAAGGCTTACATGTATCATAATCCTGAAAGGATAATGATCCCAACAGTCCATGGACCTTTGGATGTGACCATTGTTCTATGGTTCAAGAGACAATGCCATAAGAGGATGTTAATTGAATCAATGGATCTGATATTGTGTTACATATAGAGCCACAAACTATTATCAACTGTATCACTTCAATAGAACATCTCAGTTATAAAGAAAAATATCATATATTATTTTAAACTGAAATCCTTTCCAAAAGGAATGATGTTCTAATACATAAGCTGATACATAATAGCAAAGTTCTAGATAAAGTCTTCAAGGCAGTGAGATGATATCAATAGCAGCATCCAATTCTCCGTCCTTGACCCGAGAGTCGATCCCATCAAGTCTCATCGTCCTACTTCTTTTGAGCTCCTGCACATGTAAAACATATGTGAGCCTCATATACGGTACCCAGTACCCATGAATAAGAAGTAGACAAAAGACCTCGGTAACACAATACCTGAAGCGGATGGATTACATCCCTTCTTCTTTGTCATGCTCTTCTTGGCCATTAATCCTCTTCGAAATACCCATGCATTCCCAGTCTTCTGAAGTATTAGCTTCGAAGATACAGAACCATGGTCATTCTCAGATTTAGGCATACACTCTAAAGATCCAACAGAACTCTCCTGATCATTGTCTATAGAGCATGGTGTGAAGAGACCTTTGAGATGTATGATAAGATCATAAATCCCCATCTCATCACACTCAACCTTGACTTCTGGGGTCATGCACTCTAAGACAAGAGCAGTGTACTGTTCGTTATCTTCACAATGTTCAAGATAGATATTCCACTCCCACTCAGTAGTGAAATACACACTGGGCTGGGATGAAGGTCTTTTAAGAAGATGCACCTTATTCTCTTGTTCCAGTATCTTGGACAAAATCTTGAACCATTTTGTCCAATTTGTCCCATCCAGTTTGTTTTTATAAAGTTTCAATCTTAGATCACGAGATGCCATCTACAATAAGCAAATAAGTAAAATAAGTACTATGATAAAGCATTTAACAAGGACTTTAACTTAAATGCTATGCTCCCACTATTTCCAAGAACAAGTTGAGAACTCTCAAACTCAACATAGAAATAAGTGAGTAGGATCCTAATTTCACATGAGGTCTCCGCGACTCACGAGGGTGAGTTGGGATGCACAGAGTTTCTCATGCTTCCTTAGGTAGGCATGCCAGCCAATTGTGCCGTGCACAATTCCTCTTAGTTAAGACAGACTAGGCGCCCTGTGTCCAGCGAGGGCTGGATACAACACAGAACCCTATCCTCTCAACAGCTGCCTCTAGTGATTCATCATGTCAGTGTCATATGAAAAACTAGTCAAGTCTGGTCCTAACCGTTATGCCCAGGGCCAACGAATTCCTTGCGAAGGCACGCCTAGGTTAAAACTGGACTGGGGAAATCATTGTCACCTCACATTTTCTAAAGATAAGTGGGTGTGCCCCACGCGGGTGGAAAACAGTTCACAACACCACTGATCAATAGCTTGATGAGGGCTACGCGTTAGAAGGCTATTGACTTGATATTGTATTGAGAGTTTTACACGATGATCTTATTCTTTTCTAGCATGCAATTTTCCTATGGTTATGGCAGGAAAGGAAAAACATCACAGGCATGCTATGGACAAAATAATAAACCATCACAGGCATGCTAGTTTGGTCGATATGGTCATAGCCCTTTTCATACACATAACTTGTCACGAGCCATGTGACATGTTATCGTGCATGCAAGGGTTGCGAGTCCCTGAAGCAAATCAGCCCATGCCAGAAGCCGAAAGCAAGTGTCCTTCCTTCAGCCGCAAGTCCATCACCATGCTTCCAAAGCTGGCACCACACTCTTTTCGATGGAAGAAGACTCCTTGTTGTCAAGATGAAGCCTTAACCTATCATATAATTCTACATCTATTCTAAACAAGATGAAAAAAAATCTTTACAACAAGATAGGGAGAGAACCACACGCAGGTGGAAAGAGATTTTACAAGCATTCATCACAAGTGGAAACATGCTTCCACATCACAACACAGGAGGGCATTCGCTATGACCATATCAACCCAATCAAGTGGCGCATGTAAAATTTGAAAATCCGGAAAAATCAAATTTTAGCACCTTATGTTTCAACATCATCCAAAGCACTCTCTCAATCAAATTTATGCTAAAATTGGGATCAAGTTTCATGATGATTTCATGGACCCTATCGGCTGGCAATTTTGTCAGATCAAGAGACCCGGCCAGTCCGAAGACACAATGCCCGTCCTACTTAACAAAACTACGTGCGCCTTGTTGGTGTATATGCCCTAGGACCTAGTTTTGGTCAACTTATGTACTACTTGACACTGATATTTATATATCATTCTGGCATTGTCATTATCATTGTTTGACTACACCTGCGATTGTATACTTACATGATAATGTCCCTGGAGACAGATTGGATCTGTGCTCGAATTATAATCCCCAGTCGATGTACCTTAGTGGATATGGGACAGCTATGGTACTTGTGAGACTGGTATGTGGGCTGGTTAGGCACGTGGTGCTAACGCAGACACATGGGTATATCATTGGGGATATACTGGATAGACCCGCTATGAGGCTATGACTTGGTGTCATGAGTTATCCTCATAAGTGACAGGAGATGCATTGATCCCTTGACTTGAGGTCATTGATCATTCTATATGATTAGGGACTTGCTTTGATACAACCTAACACCTTGCCATAGCTGGGAGGTCATAACGGTTGTTATTGAGCATGTCACGACCCATATGAGAAGATCAATGGACAGACATAGGATTTGCCCCTTCCCTAAGGAAGTATGATATCCATGGAGCTTCTTTATGGTTCTATGACTGAGAGTGTATGGCCATACCCAGGTGAGAACCTGTTTTAGTCATAGCCATGTGATTGGATGAAAACAAGTGGTGACACACTTGTCCAATCGGATATCAGTTCGGCAAAGAGACTATAATGCATCTGTACCTAGTTGCGATGATGGGGATGTCGATGTCGATATCCATTCCAATGACCTGGGTAGTAGCGATGCACTGCTAGGTGCCACTCACTGCTTGTGATGACCTCTGGTTAGCACTACCAGCGTCAGAAGAACCTACAGGGTCACACACCTTGATACTTGAGTTCTCGTATTGATCGGGAAGCCTTATGATCGAGTTATTGGATAACTCGGATCTAATTGGGAGATTTCATCAGCGCCAATGGGCCTGATGAGATGGAAGAATGTTATTGGAGCCAAACTTCATTTTTGGCAGGTTGACCCGTATTTGACCATGGTTGGTCACATTTGGATTAGGGTTGCATTGGATTGGATCCAAGTGCTTAATCAACCTATGCAATGATGTTTGGGCTAGCTCATTATCCAATGAGGCCCAATAACAAGTTCTCATGAAGAGATGAGAGGCTAAAAGGGTATAATGGGGAGAAACATGAACCATTAGGCGCCTAGGGGCATAATGGGGTCATGTTGGCGCCTTTGCTTCATTATGGAAGTAAAGGGCGCCTCCCCCTCACTTCCTAGGATGGAATGCATGCCTCTATGGCATTGCTTGAGGCGCAAGGCAAGGCCTTGGCGCACAAGGAAAGGCATGGGAACAAAAAGTAAGGTTGAATGAGAATTATGAAAATGTCTTGGAGACTTTCCTTATCTCAAACCTCCTCATCCTAGCCCTACACTTGTCATGATCCTAGCCATTACCCTAACCGCCTCTTGCCCTATAAATATGACCCTAGTCGCCCCCTCTTGTGGGTAATCAATCCTTGAAGGCGTGAACACAAGGAGAGGGGCGAGTGCTTGGAGCAAGGGCGCATCTTCCATAACCGCAAGCCTCTTCCTCCTTTCCTCTTGGCGCAAGGAGATCTAGGGCTTGGCGGCTTGGGCGGTTTTCTTTCTTCTCTTGGCGCCTCATCTCTCTTGGTGGTGCAAGTGAAGTAGAGTATCTCCCTAAGGCTTGGATCTTCTTCCCGAGGCTAGCACCGGGCGTGGAAGTAGAGAACTCAAGAGATCCGTGTGTGCGAGACTGCAGAGGGCGAACACTTGGGCGCCTTCATCGATATCGCTCTACATTGCTCTTAAGGTATTTCCTAACTCATCGTGTCGACTCCCTTGCATGCGATCTTCACTGGGTTTTTGGGACTGGCCTGTTTCGGGGACATTCTTCCGCTGCGAAAAATGTATGTCCATAACTCTGAAAATTGTAAAATGTCCCCGGGGTTTCCCAACAGTTTGGTCTTAAATCCATCATAAACACAATCCAAATTTCGGCCATAAAAATGATAAAAGAAGTTTGGATGAAAGAGGCTTTCTATGTGAAACGCGCATGGATAGAAGAAAAATTTTCCAAAAACTTTTCATACAAGCAAACATACACCTTGTGTTTCTCGCAAGTAGCTATGATACCACTGTTAGGGAATACCAGGTGTAATTTAAAATTTTGCAGTCCCAGGACGCAGCGGAAGAATCATTACACCCGAAACATATTCCGGTCCCAAGGATCCATGTGAGAGAGAAGACACAAGGATGTGTTAGAGATGTACCTCTTTTGCTTGTCTAGTTGCCGAAGCCATGTTGAAGGCGCCCAAGTGTTCGCCCTTTACAAGTATCCAAGCATCGACTCCCTGATCGTTGCTCCCTTCCACGCTTGGTGCTAGCCTCGAGAAGAGAATCAAGCCTTCACCTCACTTGCGCCACCTTCAAGAGAACTTGCGCCAAGGAGGGGATAGGGAAGATGCCGCCAAGGACTTCCCTCTTCTTCTTTGCTTGCGCCACCTCCAAGGTGCGCCTATGGACAAGGAACGATGAGGGCTTGTGGCAAGAAGACGCCACCAAGCACAAAGAATCCTTGCGCCAAAGAAGACAGGAAGAGGAAGAACTTGCGGTTCCAAGGAAGAAGAAGATTGCGCTCCTTGATGAAGAAGGAGAGCTCCAAGCTCTCAAATTGTCACCACCCTAAGCTTCCAATTCTCTCCAAGAGATGTCGCCACCAAGCCCTTCTCCAAATTACGTCAAGAGGTGAAGAAGGAGAAGAAAGCTTGCGGCTTCAAGGAGGAAGAAGAGTTGCGCCACCTTCAAGTTGTCACCCTTTGCCCTTGCTCACGCCTCTCTATGTGTCTTCACGCCTTCAAGGAGTTAACCTTTTTAGAGGGGGCGGCTAGGGTCTTATTTATAAGGTCAAGAGGCGGTTTAGGGAGGGCCAAGATCATGCCAAGTGGGCGGCTAGGATGAAGGGGGTTTGTGGCAAAGAAAGTCTCTAAGACTTTTCCATAAACCTCATTCAACCTATCCTTATTTGCCCTATAACCATATCAGCCCAAGAGATGCCTTAAAGGCATGCATTCCATCCTAGGAAGAAGGGCTAGGCGCCCTTTACTTCCATAATGAAGCAAAGGCGCCTCCCTCACCCCATTATGCCCCTAGGCACCAATGGGGTGAGATTTCTCCCCATTATGCCCTTTTTGCCTCTAATCTCTTCATGACAACTTATTATTGGGCCTCATTGGATAATGAGTTAGCCCAAACTTCATTACATGGGTTGATTAAGCCATTGGATCTAATCCAATGCAACCCTAATCCAAATATAACCAATTAAGGTCAATTTCGGGTCAACCTGCCAAAATTGAAGTTTTGCTCCAATAACTTTCTTCCAACTCATCAGGCCCATTGGCGCTGATGAAATCTTCCAAATGGATCCAAGTTATTCAATAACTTGATCCTAAGGCTTCTGATTAAAGCAACGTCAAGAGTCTATTGCGTGTGACCCCGTAGGATCCATATGACGATGGCAATGATGTAAACATCATAAGTAGTGGGGGGTATCTAGCAACACATCACTACTACCCATGTCATAGGACTTAAGTCATTATGGCAACAACTCCTAACAAGCAACGAGGATTCCCATTGCATTATAGATCCCTTTGCCTAAACTGATATCCTGCCATTGGATTAGTCTCAAGTTTATCAATCCAATGCATTGGTCATAACTCAATAAGTGTGGCCACACATTCCTGTCATGCACCAATAAGGTGGGGCGCCCCGGAGTGGATATCATGCTTTCAATAAGGAAGGGGCAAATCCTACTATTGGTCATCCATGTCTCTACATGACTTATGACATGCCCAATGTCAGTCGTTTTGGTCTCCCAATTATGGAGAGACGTAAGACTGTATCAAAGCATACCCATCATCAAATCTAGATATGAATACCTCAAGTCTAAGGATCAATGCAAACCTCTTGCATGTGAGATTGACTCGTTGACTAGACAAGTCTATCCTCATGGTGGATCAGTCCAGTGCATCCAATGCACTTGTATGTCTGCGTTACTGTGCCCCGCACCTAACCAGCCCATACACTAGTCTCACATGTACCAAAGTTGTCCCATATCTGCTATGGTACCTTGTCTGGGGATAGCTTATGAGAATGGATCCAATCCAAACTCCTGGGACATTATATATGCAACTCAATACATCAACACAGGTAGAGAAGTCTGCATAATAACGACCATGCCTTTATAGAGAATAATAATTCTATCAAAGTACATTTAAACAATGTCCGACTATGTCCAAACATTGGTCTGCAGGGCATAAACACCAACATGTAATGGAACTCATATCGCTTTGGTAGGAAGAATCTTACTTGAGATAGCGGAGTCAATGTAAAACGATTTCTCTCATGATATGTACCCACATAGATGCATACTTTCATGTTTGGACTTCAACTCTTAACTTTGGTACCACCGCACATCAACACAGTGCCAAGACTAGGAGTCATTCTCTAAATTTTTATTTCGACTTCAACCCATGTCTTTGGTACCACTGCCAATTTTACGCAATGCCAAGTAAGGGAGTCACCTCTCTTAATATTGGATCATGGCATCTTTCTCCCCAACAAAAAGCAAATAGATCGAATATCAACTAAGTTAATCAATCGATATCAACTCAAAAATCATACTCATATGCTTGTTTTATTTAAAGAAGTAGCTTCACTTTTAGATCATATTCATCAAACAATATATCTATCCAAAATCTCTAGCATCAATCAATGAGAAATTCCAATAGACTGACATATATTAAAGAAATAAATTCATCACAATAGGTCTATCCTTAATCACAGACATTTGACAAATTTATCATCAAGAAAATCATATTGTCAGTAGAATTTTCAGAAATGGACCACACTTCAACATTATAGCATAAAACCATAACAAGAGAAAATTTGCATATATCCATTCAGAAACAAATTTATACAATCAATCATGGATCAGTACGCACCCACAAAAGGTGCTCAATATCAACAGAAAATCAAATATCATACAACCCTATTGAATTCAAAATCACAATAACAAATTCAGAATCATAGTGATACAACCAAATCAAATTTTAAAATTCAGAGAGTCATGACAAGCAGTATATAGCAGCAGCGGACACAAGAAGTTTGACCTATCCAAGTCATCCTTCCCTATAAAGATATGAAACATCAATAGCAATATAAGATAAACAAGGAATAGGTAGGGAAAAAGATACTCACAGAGATCTAATGATCATCATTAGATCCAATCTCTTCAGTGTTCTTAGGGGCTGCATCCATAGGATCATCATGTTGTCCTTCCTGGCCCCCATCATCACCTCCACCTCTCCTGCTATCCTCAAAACCGTACTAGTTTTTTTTTCAAAAATATGCTGAACTTATGGCACCGTAAAAATGGTTACGGCACTACCGTAGTTGGCACAAAAATCTTGAAACTCTCTGGTCAAAAATATACTGGAATTACAGTAGTACCATAATTTTTTTTTTCAAAAATATGCTAAACTTACGGCACCGTAAAAATGGTTACCGCACTACCGTATTTGGCACAAAAATCTTGAAACTCTCTGGTCAAAAATATATTGGAATTACGGTAGTACCATAAAAGATGCAGAACTCTCGGGAAAGATTTCGATCCAAAATACGGCCAGTGAAAATACTTACGGTACCGCCTTAAATACCATAAAACTTTCTGTACAATAATTACCCTGAATTACGGCACATAAAATTACTTACGGTACTGCCATAAAAGACCCAAAAGTTTATGGATGAAAACGGACCAAGATTACGGCCCGTAATTTCTATTACAACAGTGTCGTAATTTCTATTACAGCAGTGCCATAATTTCTAAAAAATTCATTTTTCCCTGCAAAAAGAGAAGAAAAATTAACTCTAAAAATATACTAAAATAAAAGAAACTAAACTAAGTAAGAGTGCTTGGATTGCCTCCCAAGAAGCGCTAATTTAAAGGTCATTAGCTTGACTGTTCTGCACTCAGGTTTGGTTGTGGTTCCTTCAGTCGCCATTCAGATTTCTCTTTGTTTTGTTCACCACTTCTAAATACATAAGGCTCATTCAAGAAACAGTATCCAACTTTGCTTAAGAACTTTCTTCCTCTGTCAAGCAGTTTCAATCCTTCTTTTCTCTTTTGTTTCTTCTTTTTTTTTCTTTTTTGAATTTAAATCAGTCTTTTCCTCAATTTCTCTATTTACACCCCTTAAGAGAAGTATCACTTTCAAAATTAGAAGGTTCATCAAATAACTTATGTAAATCATTAACAACACTATCCACTACATCAACACTACAACATGATCCTGAATATGATAGTTTTTTCAATGAATCGGCCAACTCAAACTCAATTATGTTTTCACCAATATTTAGTGAGTTTCCCTTTCTTAACATCAATAACTGCCCCTGCAGTGGCTAAAAATGGTCTACCAAGAATAATTAGATTTTTAGTACTTTCCTCTATTTCTAACACTACAAAATCTGCTGGGACAAAATGCTTACCGACTTTGATCGGAACATTTTCTAAGATTCTAACAGGATACTTAACCGATGAATCAGTGAGCTGCAAAGATATTGAAGTTGGTTTAAGCTCTCCCATGTCCAATTTCCTACAAATAGATAAAGGCATTAGGCTTACACTAGCACCAAGATCACATAAGGCTCGGTCAAAAGCCATACTCCCAATTGAACAAGGAATAGAAAAACTACCTGGATCTTTTAATTTTGGTGGCAACTTGTTTTGGATGATAACACTACACTCCTCAGTTAAAGCCACAGTATCATAGTTCTCTATGTTTCTTTTATTTGACAAAATTTCTTTTAAAAACTTAGCATATGTGGGCATTTAAGATAAAGCTTCAGTAAATGGGGTATTAATATAAAGCTTCTTTAAAACATCAAGAAATTTCCCAAACTGCTTATCTAATTTTGCTTGAACTAATCTTTGGGGAAAAGGTATAGGTGGCCTATAAGATGTAGGTGAACTAGGTCTAGGAATATCTGGCTGACATAGCTCATCACCTTTAGGTTCATCACTCTAATGAGGGTGCGAACTAGTTTGGGACTGCTCATGTATAGGGGGATTTTCTAAAACTGGTTAACTGCTATATTCAATCTCAGGCTCTTCTTCATTATCCTCAAATCTCCCTCTAGGTTCATCTAATTGCCTCCCACTCCTAGTGATTATAGCATTACACCGTTCCCTAGGGTTTGGTTCAGGTTTAGCAAGTAATTTCCCTAGGGGTCTATAAGAGGTGCTAGCTTGTTGTACTATTTGGTTTTCTAACATTTTGTTGTGAGCACTCATGTTATCCATCCTAGATTTCATTCTATCCATCCTAGAGTTGATTTGTTTGAGAGTATCATTCACATCCTCATTTTTTTTACTAGGTACTCATAAATTTCTCAAACATCACTTCTAAACTAGTCTTAGAAGGATTAGGATTGGAATTCCTGGCATGAAATTGTTGTCTAAAATCTATTTGCGCTCCCTGATTACTCTTCCATGATAGGTTTGGGTGATTTCTCCATCTAGGGTTATATGTACTAGAATAGGGGTCATTATTTCCACTTTGATTGTAACCCCCTATAGCATTAACTTGCTCTATACCCTGATCAGCAATTACTTTACACTCCTCAGAATAATGTCCATGATTACCATAAATATAACAGATAATAGAAGATGAAACTATAGCAGTTTGCATTTGAAAAGAGTCAAATCTATTGCTCAAAGAATCTACCTTCTCAGCCAAGGTGCGCCAGTTATCGTTTTCATTCTTACCATGAGGAGGCCGATATATCACTCCTCTCTCTGTAGTCCACTGGTTGTGGTTCAAAGCCGTCTTTTCAAACAAGGTGAAAGCATCTTCAATGGTTTTGCTCATGAGGGCTTCTCCTACAGCAGCATCAACGGTCAGGCGGGTATTATAAAGTAAACCATTATAAAATGTATGAATTAAAACCCATTTTTCAAGGCCATGGTGAGGACACTTCCATTGTAACTCGTTGAAATGCTCCCATGCCTCGCTAAAAGACTCGCCATCCCACTATGCAAAGCTAGTAATTTGGTTCCTCAATTGGATTGTCTTGTTGGGTGGAAAGTACTTCATCAAGAAAGCATTAGACAGTTGATTCCATGTAGTGAAGGTACCGGTAGGTTGAGATTGCAGCCAAGAACGTGCTCGGTCCCTAAGAGAAAAAGAAAATAATCTAAGTTTTAATGCATCACCGGAAACACTATTAATTTTAATAGTATCACATAGTTTAAGAAATAAAGCAAGATGTTGATTAGGATATTCAAGTGGAGTTCCTCCAAACTGATTTTGCTGGATCATAGATAGAAAAGCAGGCTTAATTTTGAAGTTATTAGCCTCTATCGCTGGTCTAGCAATGCTAGAATGTATCTCCTGTGGATTAGGGGCTGCATAGTCCCTAAGTGATCTTCTGTCTGCTATGACTATTTCTTCTTCCTGCCTTCCTTCAAATCTAAGCTTCCTGCACAATCTAAGAGTTTTGTTAATCTCAGGATCTAAAGGAACTAGAGGTCCTGATCTAAGATTCCTACGCATGCACAAGTAGATAGATCAAATAACTCAAAATATGCAGAAAGTAATAGAAAACAGAATTAATCTTAGCTTCAGAAAATTCCTAAAGAAAAATAACAAAAACAGAAAATAAAACAAAGCCTAGTCTAGCAATACTATCAATTACTTTAATATTAACAAAAACCAAGGTCCCCGGCAACGGTGCCAAAAACTTGTTGTGTCCGTAAGTGCACGGATACTCGAAGTAATAAAAGATATCGAACCACAGAGACCTCATTTGTTAAGTACCAAAGAATTAATTTCTTATTAGCTAGGCAATTGAATACGATGTAAGCAGCAAACGGAAATCACACAAAATATCAAAGAGAAAAGCTGGGACTAGGGTTTCATCCACCTCAATTTCATTGACTAGATATAATTAAATAATCGTTAGTTTACTCTTAATATGATAAAGATATAATTTACTTAATAAAGAAATCATCTCGCTTTCGCGCAGACAATTTACAAAGAATGAATCCTCACTTTTGCACAAGATTTATTCAATGCTAAAGATAAGTAAATTATTGACAAGAAGATTTAAGATCACTTTCATGCATCCAATCTTTATGTCAATCATCTCAAGTGAAAACTAAATACTTTCATACTTTAGATTCATAGGTTCCACTTAAGCTTCTCCAACGATCCGATACTTAATTTCTTACAATATCTTCATGTTTAACTCATTAATGTCTCCTAGGTCAAATTATCAACAAGTCAATAAACTTCTAAAATCTAGAAACAAGAACAAACCTAATTTCTTACGATGAGTTCCTAAATCATGATTCTAGGGTTCCAAGTTTTTGCAAGTCACCTTTCAGTCCATATCACAAAAACTCCAATACATGTTGACAATATGAAACTAGAAAAGATTAAAGATAATTTGTCACTTAAGTAGAATTTTCATAACAAGAGTATTCTGATGAAATAAAGATCATCTAGTCATTATGAAATTAAGAGGATTACACTCTCGTCCCAAAAAGTGTTTAAGCTAGCATGATGAAGAAATTACAATATGCCATAATTTAGAATGATCAGAAATTGAAAAAAAAAGGGAGATTTTACTAAACACGGGGCTGTAATGGAAATTACAGCCCGTGATTTCTCTTATGAACAGTGCCGGCGGTGCCTCTTTCGTTGATTTCTCCTTCGATCGATCTCCTTTCGCTCTGAAACTTCTGGTGTATGTTCTTCTCCCTCAAGCGTAGCTTCCCTTCAAATTTCACGGCCGAAGATGCTCTATACGCTTCCTAATGGTGAAACCTAGGGTGGCAGTGAATAACTCGATTTCTCCCCCAAACGCTAATAAAAAAAATTAGGGCTTTTGGTGCGATCCTCCTATCCTTGTTCTAACGAGTATTCCCTTTTTTACGGATCTCAAATTGGTGGTCTAAATCATCCGCACAAAAATCAGGCTTCAATATGACCGAGAAAATTGGGAGTCTGGGTCATAATTACGGCCCGTGTAAATGTTTACGATAGTGCCGTATTTTATTCTGTAAAGAATCTGGAAAGAAACATGTGCCGTAAAAACAACCACGACAGTGCCATGATCGTGCAAACCTTTCTGTAAAGAAATCATCTTACATTATGGCCCATAACGTTCATTACGGCAGTGCCGTAATATCTATAATTCTTTCTGTACAGAAATGAACCGAAATTACGGCAGAACAAACAGATTACGGCAGTGCCATAGTTTATTTTGTAGGTTTAGTAAAACCACGGTACCGTAATATTGATTACGGCTCTGCCGTAATTTGGTCTAAAGCTCCGATTTGCGTAAAATTTGATAGGTAATCTTCTCTTGATGATGAGAATTTGTCTATACATTTGGTTTGCTTGAAAATGCCTTAAAATAATGCCTTTTACTTGAAAATGATCAAAAACTAGAAAAAGTGTAGATTCCGCAATATTTGATAAATAAGGCATGAAAATAAGCAAAGGAGCGTGAATATGACACAAAAAAACCTATCAAATGACACAAAATACACTATGAATTTTCGTGTCATCACTACCCGATCAATACGAGATCTCGAATGTCTAGATGTGTGACTCTATATATTCCTCTGACATTGGCAGTGATGATCTGACAATCACCACAAGTAGTGAGTAGCATCTAGTAATACATCACTGTTACCTAAATCATCAGAATGTTATCATCATCGACATCCCCTAAACCGCAATAAAGTTCCTTTGCACTATAGTCCCTTGGCCAAATTGATATCCTAATTGGACAAACATGCATACTTATTTAACCCAATTTAATGGTCATGACTAAATCAGGCTTTTAGTTGGGTGGTCTCACACTTTTAGTCATGTATCTATATGGGACTCATGGACATCAAGCTTTCATCTAAGGAAGGAAAAAAAATTTCTCTTGGCCAGTTGAACCTCTTATATGACTTATGATACACCCAACAACAATCATTATGACCTCCCGGCTACGATGATGTATTAGGTTGTATCAAAGTATACCACTTACCATATAGAGATGTCAACTACCTCAATTAGATGGACAAGTGCACCTCTGTTATTGTGAGATTAACTTGAGACACCAAATTGAATTATCATGACAGGTTGGTCTAATATATCTACCCTGATATACTCATATATTTGTGTTAGCTCCCAATGCTCAATCAGTGCATATACTAGTCTCACGTGCACCATAGCCATGCTTTATCCACTATGGCATGATACTAGATATACACAATCTTTGAGACTAGATAAAATTTATCTCAAGGACATTATTTTGTAGATATACACAATTGCAGACATATCAAAATTATAATAATGACAATGTCATAATATATATAAATATCAAGAATAACTGTAATACAAATATCGGACCAACAATTGGTCCTAGGGTATAAACATTAATAGTAGCGATCAACACCTATACTTGGTGCGCCACCATGCTCCTAAGTCATCGACCGCCTAGGGTTCATGCTTCTAAGTGATGTATATCCTCCACTCCTCTAATTCTCAATTCTAAAATTTATCTATCCTATGCTAAAATTATAATTTGCAAAAAAAAAAAAATACATAGAAAAATTTACATCAAAATTTATAGAGAGAGGATCAGCTTGTAAGCCACATAACATTATTATATCCAGTCATTACATCACAAAATATTACACACAAATCACAATGGAAACTTACTATAATCATATCACACCATCCATGCACAACCAGGTATTTATCATGCTTTCAACATGCTTATGAAAATAAAACATAGTTAATTTTAGTTCTCATTAAGCACTCAATATCCATAATAATTATCTAATAAATTTTATTAGAAAATTTGAACCAACTGGACCTTATAAGCTGACGCATGCTTGCTTTCCATAAAGGGACAACATGCTTGTCACCTCTACGAAAACCCAAAAACACCATAAAAAATTCAAGTCTTTACCTCGAGCAATTTGATAGGCCTTGCACACGTGTTATATACCATACAAGGGCTCTTCTCACCCAAAATAGGGGGGCGGCAACTTTTGTCCAAAATTTAGAGAGTATATTGCCCGACCCTAGATGATGGAGGAGGCGCCAATCGATTAAAACTAGTGCAAAGGGTGGTTTAAAATTCATAGAAATTTATCATAAATTATCCAGAAAAATACAAGATGCATCCTACGATGATCTACGTGAGGTGCCAATGCTAGTAAAATTTTTCAAAATTTTTTATGACATAATAAAGAACATAAATAAAATACTAATACACTATTTTGGTCTCACACGTGGTACTAATACCATTATTGAAAAATTATGGATTATATTTTAAAAATTTTAAGTGTAGCATAACATAAGCCTAAACACTATGATCCATGTGAGGGAGATCAAATGGATATATCAAAGATAATACCTGAAACCTACTAGAGGATGAAAATGAAGACGAGGTAGATGTCCAAACATGTGTCCCATACATATATCTATAAACATGGACTTCTCGAAATCTTTTCTTCTTCATGTTTGGTGCTATCCTTGGGAGAGAAGATTCACACCTTGGGAGAGCCCTTGCATCTTTAGTTGCTCCACATAGGAAGGAAGGTGCTAATGAAGTTGAGGGTGGCAACAAGAGAAAGAAAGGAGAGCAATAAGTGGGTAGTTGACATATCCGTAAGTGCATAGATACGTCAAAGTAATAAAAGATATCAAACCCACAATAACCTTTATGTTAAGTACCAATAAATTATTTTCCTACTAGCTAAGCAAATCTTGTTTTTGAAATGATTTTTATGAGAAATGGAAATCTAGTAGTTGTTTGCAAAAATTTGATAGGAGAAATCTGAGACAAGGTTTCACCACCCTAATATTTGATAATAAGACTATAATAAATTTCTATGTCAATTTTTTGAGTATTGCTAAAGAGAAATTATTTTAAGGTTCAAGTTATCTCCTCTCGAATGCCAACTCTCTACTAAACCAACCTTCACTCTTGTGATTTGTTATTCTAGTTTAAGTTCTATGGTAAGTTGTATTAGTCCCTAATGAGTTAAGAGACACTCTCATGGCTTAACTCACATGTTTCTCTCTCAAGTGATGTTAAAATACTAATTAAAAGTTTTCTAATAATATAATTCACTTCACAATGCAACTATTTTGTCTGAAATAACACAATTATATGAACTATAATTATTACTTATAGGATTAACTTAAATAATTTGGTTACTATAATTTAGCTACTCTCATAGTCTAATTTTACATGCCAAATTAAAGGATTTTAGGATTATAACTCACCTCTTAGTCTTTGCTATAATCCCTAAGACATGTAATAATCTAAATTTAAATAATTATAAGTGAAATAAACTCACTTTAATTGAATTAGCATTACTCAATCAAAAGACAAGATCAATCATATATAGTTTTAAATCATCAGATAATCAAAGGGCTACTCCCCTAGTCATAAGAAGAGTTTATGCTATGAGAGACATTAATTCACAGCAAAAATTTATATAAACAAGCTTTTACAAATCAAGGATGCGAGTAAAAAAATAAATTAAAAAATTAAGTTCAACTACACTGTCATCATAGGGGTGTGACGGTTATAGAACAACTAATCATAGCCCTATGATTACAAGGTAGAACTTTGCTACAACACAACTTCGACTCTTCTTAGATTCTTTACAATAATGTCACAAATTTCTTTATATCCTAATCTCCTCTTACTCTAAAATTTTGCATGTGTCCTCTCCTCCCTAGGGCATAGCTTCCTCACAAATTTAGTGGCTCGAGGGGATCAAGAAGCCTCTCAACAAACTTCCAAACCCTAGCAGCTGCCACTTGTGTTTTCTCCATCAAAAACTCGCTCGTGCTTATCTCCTAGCAAATTTGTCTTCACCTCTCTCTTATAGTCCTTCATCTACCTTTGATTTTGCTTATTTGATCGAGAAATTTAATGATTTAAACTTGGATTTTTAATTTGGGTGAAAAAGGCAGGAGAATAGGGCTATTTCTAGATTCTACCCTTTTTTCATAATCATAGAAGTGTGACGATTCATCATAGCCTTGTGACAATGCTCAACTTTCTTATTTTAATTTTTTTTGCTTGTGATAAAATTTTCATTTGGTTTGATTGACTTGGAAATCTATGAAATTATGGACATTTTACCTAAAAAATTTTAAAAATGAATCTATATATTTCTAACCAAATAGCTAATTTAAATTAAATAACAAGTAAAATTGGATGAAAATGATTCAAATAAATGATAAATGTATATAAAATTTACTATGATTGTTTGAGTCATCATTAACTAAGTCAAAACGATGCATAAAAAAACTTGGCATGAAACTCACCTTACCTATTTATAATGAACAATGGACCAAGTCTTATGAATCATGTGGCAAGTTCTTCCTACTTATAATAAGTAGTGGACCAAGTCCACTAAGTGCCAAGTATGAATGATGATGTCCCCAGCAATGATACCAAAAACTACTTGATGTCATTATGGAAATGATAGCAAAAAGCAATTGAGACACACCACAAGTGCACGATTAGTTGAAGTAATAAAATATCAATCCCACATATATCTAGAATTAAGTACCAATTTTTTTATAATCTCATATTCTAGGTGAATCAATTAAGGTAATCAAAATAATATAGTAATCAAAGCAATATGCATGTATCAATGCAAGGAAGATTTAGAGGTATAGGGGTTCAGTACAATGAATTCTAATGATAAAGAATATTAGCACTTTTTAAATTAACTATCTAAATGAGTGAAAGAGAATTTACTTCTAAGTTATAGATTGTCCCCTCTTAGTGGCCTAACTTGATGTTTAACTAGACTAATACCCCACTCATGTTGGCTATCAGTCAAATTAAACTCATTGAGTTCTATGTAAATTATTGATCTTGCAAATAACCCTAGCTACTCTCATAGTTTAGTTTTATAGGTTTAATTATAGGATTCCAAGATTAAGAGTCACCTCTCTATACTTATCCTAATCTCCAAAGCTTGCAATTATTTGTTCTAAACTATTATATGTGTAATAAATATCACTATTTAAATTAATACAATCTAGCTACTATCGTAGGCTAACTTTGTAAGTTTAACTCTAGGGTTCTAGAGTTATGAGTCACCTGTACTTGTCATGCCCCTAAAACATACAATAATCTAAATTCAAACAATTACAAGAACATTACACATCTATAATTAAATTAACAACTTCTAAATAGATTAATAAGAAGTGCTAAGTATGCATTATTAGGGCTACACTCCATTACCCAAGAAGGTGTTTAAGATATAATGTTCATCGTTTTAATCAACTTAAACATAAATAAATAATACAATCAGGTAGAAATAACAAAAATAATAATATAATAACTCCCTCAAGAAAGTTATTGTCAAATCAACTTTCTCTCTCATAATCATGATTGTGTCTGCAATCGCAACTAATGAAATCCTTCTTCTTTGTGCTTGCTAGTGGTGGTTTTCACCTGAATAATTGATGATTCCTCCCAGAATTCAGCAAGGATCAAAGCTTGAACCTCCTAATCATTCCTAGCATTCCTTTAATGGATTTCTAAGCATTCATTGCATGGTTCCTCTTAGTTCCAAGTATCTAAACTTGTCATTTCAGCATAGCTAACGATCTTCACTTATCAGCTTTTATTCTATGCAAGGAGGCAGAAGAAATTACTCAAAATTGGTGAAAGTGCGGCCCTATGAGTGCTCTCCCTTTGCCCTAAAGTTTGGATTCTTGAAATAGGATGATGGAGGCAGAATTTTCTATGAAAGTGTCGCTAGTTCGCCTAGAAGACTCACTCTCCATCTTTGGTAACCATAGCTTGTCATTACTTCTTTTTCTTTTGACCATAGAATCACAGTCATGATTGCAATCATAGCCTCAACAATGATTTTAAGGAGAGCTTCAAATTGCATGAGATTTGTCTGTGTACTCTCCTTTCTCTTTTAAGAAGTATTATGTTGATTTGAAAATCTTTAAAAACTTTCCATTGCCCTAGAATCATGGTCATGATTGTAATCATATGCTAAAACTTTTGATTAGCTTTAGCCTTTAAATTTGTAGCAAAGGTTCCTGTTGTGTCCGCAAATACACAGATATTCGAAGTAATAATTAAGATATCAAACCACAGAGACCTCGTTTGTCAAATACTGAATAATCAATTTCTCACTAGCTAGGCAATCAAAAATGATGAAAGCAAACTATCAGAAACTACACGAAAAAGTCAGAGAGAGAAACTGGGATTAGGGTTTAATCCACCTTAATTTCAATGACTAGATCTAAATAAGAGGTCATTAGTCTAATTTTATTATGATAAAGATATAATTTACTTAATAAAGAAATCATCTCGCTTTTGCGTAGATAATTTACAAAGAATCAATCCTTACTTTCGCACAGGATCTATTCAATGCTAAAGATAAGTAAATCATTAACAAAGAACTCAAAGATCACTTTCATGCATCCAAATCCTAAGTCAATTATCTCAAGTGAAAACTACATAATTTCATACTATAATTTTCACAGGTTCTACTTAAGGTTCTCCAACGATCCAATACTTGATTTCTCGTAGTATCATCATGTTTATTTCAATAACTCAATCCTAGATTTAGATTATCAACATGGCAATATACTTCTAAAATCAAGAAATAAAAACAAACCTAATTTCTTATGATGAGTTCTTAACATTCAATTTTAGAGTTCCAAGTTTTCGCAAATAACTTTTCAGTCTATATCACAAAAACTCTAAATCATGCTGATAAAATAAATCTAAGGAGAATTAAAGGCAATCGTCATATAAGTAGAATTATCATATTAAAATTATCTTGAAGAAATAAAAGTCATCTAATCATAAGAAATTAAGGGGATTACACCCCACGTCCCATGAAGTGTTTAAGCTAGCATAGTTGATGAATTACAATAAACCATTGTTTCAAAGGATTAAAAATCAAAAGGAAAGAGAAAAATCAAATAACAGCACGGCTATAATAAAAATTACAGCCGTAATTTTACTCTAGAAGGCGCGATGAACAGTGCTGGCGACACTTCTTTCGTTGATTTCTCCTCCGATCGATCTCCTTTCGCTCTGAAACTTCTGGAGTATGTTCTCCTCCTCTAGGCACAACTTTCTTTTAAATTTCACGACCGGAGATGCATTGTACGCTTCCTGGCGGCGAAACCTAGGGCGACGGCGAAAACTCTAATTTCTCTCTCGATTGTGGATGAAAATTAGGGCTTTTCATGTGTGTCTCCTCTCCTCGATCTGACGAGTATTTCCCTTCTTACGGATTCCAAATTGATGGCCCAGATCATCCGCAGTCATCCGTGCAAGAATCGGGCTTCAAAAATATCTGTGAAAATAACAAGTCCATGTCATAATTACGGCTGTGTTTTTTATTACGGCAGTGCCTTAATTTTTGCAAAGTGTTCTGTACAAAAATCGACCAGGATTACGGCTAGTTGATATCCATTACGGTAGTGCCGTAATTTTTGAAATTCTCTCGGGTTAGAATTGGACTGAAATTACGGCCCGTAATATGGATTACAGCAGTGTCGTAATATCTGCAAAACTTTCTATTCAAAATTCACCCCAAATTACGGCAGTGCTCCGAAATTACGGTAGTGCCGTGGTTTGTTCTGTAGGTTTAGTGAAACCACGGTACCGTAATATTAATTATGGCACTGCCGTAATTTGGTTTGAGGCTTCAATTCTTCATGAAAATTGACATGTAATCTCTTCTTGATAATGGAGATTCATCTATGCATCTGAATTTGCTTGAAAACGCCTTAAAATGGTGCTTTTTTACCTGAAAATCATCAAAACCCAGAAAAGGTGTAGATTACGCAATATTTGATAAATAAGGCATAAAAATAAACAAAAGAGCATGAATATGACACAAAAAGACCTATCAAATGACACAAAATATACTATAAATTTTCATGTCATCAAACACATAAGACTCTAACTTTGCTTGTCCTCAAGCAAAATCAAAAACTAATCAAAGGAATAGACTTTCTCATGAAGAATAAATTTCTAAAACACAATCACCAATAAAAAATTCTCACCAATCGTTTCATAAAATTTCAAATAAACATATCATTCTTTGAATTGAATCCTCAAGATCCACAACTTAATCAAATAAAACTTCGCAACTTGTACAATAAAAGAATCTCAATCTCAAGATTTCACCCAGTTTCAGTTCAAACCTATCATACTTTTGTTTACAGGAATAAGAATTCCAAAATCTTTTTCCACTCAGAAATTTTTTTAGTTCCTCCCTTTTATGTATCGTTCATATTTTCTAATTTGATTACCACCTTTTTTTCTGGTGACGAAGTTATAGTACATTGATCACATAATCAATGTAATAGAACTCATATCCAAAGATAGCGGAGTTAATGTGAAACGATTTCTCTCATGGTATGTACCCACATAGATACATGCTTTTTTTCTTTGGACTTCAACTCTTAACTTAGGTACCACCGCAAATCAACACGGTACCGAGACGAGGAGTCATTCTCTTGATTTTTCTTTTTCTCTCATTTTGACTTCAACCTATGTCTTTAGTACTACTGCCAATTTTGTGCAGTGCCAAGTAAGGGAGTCATCACTCTTTATTTGGATCATAGAATCTTTCTTCCCAACAAATAGTAAATAGGATGAACATCAACTAAATTAATCAATCAATATCAATTAAAAAATCATACTCATATGCTAATTTTATTTAAAGAAGTAGTTTTACTTTTTAAACCAAATTCATCAAATAACATGTTTACCCAAAATTTTATTCATCAATCAATGAAAAATTCCAATAGGCTGATATATATAGGAGAAATAAATTCAACACAATAGGTCTAGTCCTAATCACAGGCATAACTCATTCATCATCAAGAGAACCATTTTATCAATAGAAGTTTCTTAAAAACATATTACACCACAAGATAATCATAACAAGAGGGAATCACATACATTCAACAGTAAAACTATTCATTCAATTATGCATCAGAATACACCTAAACAAGGTGCTTAATCTCAATCATATCATCAAATATCATACAACTCAATTGCATCAATATCAAAAATTCAAACTCAGAATATATCAGTACAACCCAATCGAATCAATATCAATATCTAAATATCATACAACCCAATCGAATGATGAAGCAGTCAAGTAGGAACAAGGTAAAATAGCGTGGGCGGACACAACGAGTTTGGAAGAGTCATCCTTCCCTATAAGAGTGTGAAACATCAATAAGATAAATAACATGAAATACAATAAGGAAAAAGGAATACTCACAAAGCTCTACTCGTCATCATCTGATCTAATCTCCTGGATGTCCTCAGTAGCTGCGTCCATAGGATCATCCTGCTACACTCCCTGATCTCCATCGTAGACTCCACCTCTCCTGGTGTCCTCAAAACCAAAACGGTCATATAAGAAATTTCCCATCTCCTCCATGTAGTTTCCCAGCTCTTCAACATCGTGGTGTAGATGATGCATGGAGTCAGCCATCCTCCCTATGGAGTCAAGCATCTTCTCCATGCGCCGCTCCTGACGATACATCTGAGCAGAGAGAGCCTGAAACCCTGGGTCATGGGCACTGGGCCATCCTCCACTAGGTCTGTGAGAAGAACCTCCAGCATGATAGGAAGAATCTGCAGCACGGTGGGAAGGTGAATCTGTACCCATCTCAAATGGGTCATCTCTTCCACCCTAGGTGGGTGGTGGTGGCACAGAGTTCAGAGGTGGTGCGAAGGCGGCCTTTGAATCGCTCGGTGAAAGCTTCAAATTTTCTTGATTTTTAACTGTAGTCTTCTCAACATGGGGTAGGGGTAGAGTAGGTGCTCCAGGTCCTAGAACCAAACAAAATGTATCCCCCTCTCTAACAATCATCCTCATAGCTATGCAAGACTCAATATCTAATCTTGCATTCCCTTTAGCCACTTCAACTCCATAAGGTTCTATATTCAAATGAAGGGCTATAGGAGTGATCAACCCCCCTATCACAATTGCCCCTTTCTTAGCCCATGCAACCTTATCCATGTGCTTGATAAGAAAGAAAGCTACATCAACTAGAAATCCATGTAACATCCCCCATAAGAAATATAACTCAGATTGACGGACTATGCCGTCACTATCTCCTCTCCCAAAAACTGTGTGGACCAAAACTCTATGTACATATTTGATACAAGGATTCAAAATCTTCGAAGCACGAGCTGAGACTGCAGAAAAGTGATTTTCACTAGTGATTTGGTTCCAGAAAACATTATCTACGAAACCCACTGGTACTTGGGTGTATCCTTCTGATGATAAGTGAAAGATGGTCCAGATGTCTCTCAAAGTAAGTTTCCTTTCAATGTTGACTAATCTGAAAGTAATTTCTCCATTAGCATGTCGGTTAGTGAACTCATCAAGCCCCATATCCAGACTACTCAAAAACTCCAAAACCAAGGGAAGGTATGTGGGAGGTGTCGTTTGGAAAAATTGCTTTGCCCTTATTTGGTTGAACATCCAGAAGACATCATCATAAAGACCTAGTGCCTCCAACGCACGTCGATCCGCATACTTGGTATTCACAACTCTCCTAGCCACCAATTGGTTGTATATAGCCTCTTGGATTTCATCCCTAAAAATGATGCCATAAGGATTCGGTGGGGTTGAAGACTCAGCTGGTCCCTTGCCTCTTCTTTTTGAAACTACGGTCTTTGTCTTAGGTGTCATCTGATGAATTCTAGTTATCACTTGCTGAAATAAGCTACAAAACTAAAATTTGAACACAATATAGCAAGAATCTAGTTTTAATAGAAATCACACTTTCAATCTCTTTAGGAATGAACATTCTTACTCAACAAGCATCATAAAAACAAGATTCAGTCAATATCCAAGCTTATACCCAAAATTTGACTAGAAAAAATGTGCGAGCGAACAGTACACTAAAGAACACCATTGATCGAGCTCATTCAAGCATCAAAATCACTCTAAAGCCAGTCAAAGTTTTCTGGAAATGAACTATGAAGAGGCGCCTATCATCTGAGGAGCAAATGAGAATAAAAATTTCAGAAATCGACCAAGAAACGGAAAGAAATAAGGAAAGGGGCGGAAATCTTGCAAACTCACCAAAATAAAAAAAAATTGGGCAAGAAAATACTCGATCGGCGGCCGGAGCTGTACGGGAAGGGTTGCCGGCGAGCTCTGAAGGTTGGAGAAGGTCGGGAGCTCGAGGTCGTCGCGAGAGAATGGAGAAAAACCCTAAAACACGGTACAGAAACCCTAAAAAATGGCAGAGTAAATCATGTGGGCTGACAAAATTACGGCCGTAATTTCCATTATGGCGGTGACGTAATGTGGTGGATTCAAAAAACATGGGCCGTAATGTCTATACGGCAATACCGTAAAATGTTTCAAACTCTCGGGTCGAAAATGGACTGAAAATACGGTACCGGGAAAACGGTTACGGCTGTACCGTAAAAATGATGTTTTTTTAAGTAATAAAAATCAATTACAAAAAAGAAAAAAAAATATATGGCCTATAAAAGTATTTAGGGTACTACCGTAATACAGGACAAATCACGAAAACTCTCGGGTCAAGAATTTTACAAAAATACGGCTCGTGAAAAAGCTTACGGTGGTGCCGTAAAAGCAAATAAACTCTCAGGTTAATTTCGGACCAAAAATACAGGATGTCAAAATGCTTACGGCAGTGCCGTAATGGCGTGAAAACCTACTGTTCGAAAATGGACCGAAAATACGGCCCGTAATTTACATTACAGTAGTGCTGTAATTTACACCAAAAATCGATTTTACCTACAAAAAGAGAAGAAAAATTAATTCTAAAAATAAAAATAAAAATAAAGTAAAATAAAAGAGAATAAACTAAAGAAAGAGTGCTTGGGTTGCCTCCCAAGAAGCGCTAATTTAAAGGTCATTAGCTTGACCGTTCTGCACTCGGATTTGATCGTGGTGGTGCCTTCGGTTGCCATTCTGACTTCTCTTTGTTTTGTTCTCCACTTCTAGGTACATAAGGCTCATTCAAGAAACAGTGTCCAACTTTACCCAAGTACCTTTTTCCTTTCTTAAGCAGTTTCAATCTTTCTCTTCTTCTTTGTCTCTTCTTCTTTCTCTTTTCAGTTTTTGAATCAGCTTTCTCCTGAACTCCTTTATTCACACACTCAAAAAAGTGTCAGTCTCAACATTAGAGGGCTCATCAAATAAGTTATGCATATCACTAACAACATCATCTATTACATCATTACTACAACATGATCCTGAATGTGATGCTTTTTTTCAATGAATCTGTTAAATCAAACTCAATTATGTTTTTACAAATATCAAATGTGAGTTTTCCTTTCCTAACATCTATGACTGCTCATGCTGTGGCCAAAAAGGGTCTACCAAGGATGATTGGATTTTTGAAACTTTCTTCCATTTCAAGAACCACAAAATCTGCTGGAATAAAATACTTACCTATTTGAACCAGAGCATTTTCTAAAATACCAACCGAATACTTTACCGGTGAATCAGTGAGCTGCAAAGATATTGAGGTTGGTTTAAGCTCTCCCATGTCCAATTTCCTGTAAATAGATAATGGCATTAGGCTTACACTAGCACCCAAATCACATAAGGTTCGGTTAAAAGCCACACTCCCAATTGAACAAGGTATAGAGAAACTACCTGGATCCTTTAATTTCGGTGACAACTTATTTTGGATAATAGCACTACACACTCCCAATTGAACAAGGTATAGAGAAACTACCTGGATCCTTTAATTTCGGTGACAACTTATTTTGGATAATAGCACTACATTCTTTAGTTAAAGCCACAGTACCATAGTTCTCTATCTTTCTTTTATTATACAAAATTTCTTTCAAAAATTTAGCATATGAGGGCATTTGAGATAAAGCTTAAGTGAATGGAATATTAATATAAAGCTTTTTCAAAACATCAAGAAATTTTCCAAACTATTTGTCTAACTTTGTTTGTACTAATCTCTGGGGAAAGGGTATAGGTGGCCTATAAGGTGCAGGTGAACTAGATTTAGAAATATCAACCTGACATGGCTCATCACCTTAGTGAGGTGACAAACTAGTTTGGGACTGCTCATGCATAGGAGATCTTTCCAAGTCAAGTTCATTGTCATGTTCATTATTAGGCTCTTTTTCATTATCATGAGATCTCTCTTTGGGTTCATTGAATTGCTTCCCACTCCTAGTAATGATAGCATTACAGTGCTCCCTAGGGTTTGGTTCAAGTTTAGCAGGCAATTTCCCTAGGGGTCTATAAGATGTGCTAGCCTATTGTGCTATCTAGTTTGTAATATTTTATTGTGTGCTGCTAATGATCCTACTTGAGAAGCAAGTTGGCTAACCATTCCCTTAAGATCTTTAATTTCCTTATTTTGGTTTGTTATGAATTGATTTTGATTAGCCATAAGCTTTTCTAGCATGGACTCAACACTAGAATTTTGGGGTTGGTTTTGATTCTGATTTTGCTTTTGTGGATATCCTCTATTCTCAGCTTGTCCCCCTACATGATTATTACTTTTCCAAGATAAATTGGGGTGGTTCCTCCATCCAGGGTTGTAAGTACTAGAATAAGGATCATTGTTTCTACTTTGATTATAACCCCCCAAAGCATTAACTTGTTCAGTACCTTGATTAGCAATGACTTTACACTCTTCAGAATAATGACCATTATTAACACAAATATAACACACAACAGAAGATGAAACTACAGCAATTTGCATTTAAAAAAATCAAATCTGTTGCATAAAGAATCTACCTTTTCAGCCAAGGTGCGCTAGTTATCACTTTCATTCTTACCCTGAGAAGGTCGATACAACACTCCTCTCTCTGTAGTCCACTGGTTGTGATTCAAAGTCATCTCCTCCAGCAACTTAAAAGCATCTTCAATGGTTCTACTCATGAGAGCTCCTCCTACAGCAGCATCAACAATTAGTCTAGTATTATAAAGCAATCCATTGTAAAAAGTATGAATTAGAACTCAATTTTCAAGACCATGGTGAGGACACTTCCATTGTAAATAATTAAAACGCTCTCATGCCTCGCTAAAAGACTCGTCATCCCTCTGTGTAAAGCTTGTTATCTGGTTTCTCAATTGGATGGTCTTGCTGGGAGGAAAGTATTTCATCAAGAAGGCATTTGATAATTATTCTCATGTGGTGAAGGTACCGGTAGGTTGAGCTTAAAGCCAAGAGCGTGCTCGGTCCCTAAGAGAAAAAGGAAACAATCTCAGTTTCAATACATCATTAGAAACACCGTTTATCTTAATTGTATCACATAATTCAAGAAACAAAGCAAGGTGTTGATTGGGATCTTCAAGTGGTGATCCTCCAAACTGATTTTGTTGGATCATAGATAAGAAAGCAGGCTTGATCTCAAAATTATTAGCCTCAATAACTGGTCTAGCAATGCTAGAATATTTCTCATGTGGATTGGGGGTTGCAGAGTCCCTAAGTGATCTTCTTTCTGCCATGACGACTTCTTCTTCTTGTCTTCCTTCAAATCTGAGTTTCTTGCGCAGTGTAAGAGATTTGTGAATCTCAGAGCCTAGAGGAACTAGAGGTCCTGATCTAAGATTCCTGTGCATGCACAAGTAGATAGATCAAATAACTAAAAATAAGCAGAAAAGAATAGAAAACAGTAAATAAAACAAAACCGAGTCTAGCAATACTTTCAATATCTTCAATATTGACAAAAACCAAGGTCCCCGGCAACGGCGCCAAAAACTTATTGTGTCCGCAAGTGCACAGATACTCGAAGTAATAATTAAGATATCGAACCACAGAGACCTCGTTTGTCAAGTACTGAATAATCAATTTCTTACTAGCTAGGCAATCGAAAATGATGAAAGCAAACTATCAGAAACTACACGAAAAAGTCAGAGAGAGAAACTGGGACTAGGATTTCATCCACCTTAATTTCAATGACTAGATCTAAATAAGAGGTCGTCAGTCTAATTTTATTATGATAAAGATATAATTTACTTAATAAAGAAATTATCTCGCTTTCACGCAGATAATTTACAAAGAACCAATCCTTACTTTCGCACAGGATATATTCAATGCTAAAGATAAGTAAATCATTGACAAAGAACTCAAAGATCACTTTCATGCATCCAAATCCTAAGACAATTATCTCAAGTGAAAACTACATACTTTCATACTATAATTTTCACAGGTTCTACTTAAGGTTCTCCAACGATCTGATACTTGATTTCTCACAGTATCATCATGTTTATTTCAGTAACTCAATCCTAGATTTAGATTATCAACATGACAATATACTTCTAAAATCAAGAAATAAGTACAAACCTAATTTCTTACGATGAGTTCTTAACATTCAATTTTAGGGTTCCAAGTTTTCGCAAATAAATTTTCAGTCTATATCACAAAAACTCTAAATCATGCTAAGACAATAAATCTAAGGAGAATTAAAGACAATCGTCACATAAGTAGAATTATCATATTAAAATTATCTTGATGAAATAAAAGTCATCTAGTCATAAGAAATTAAGGAGATTACACCCCATGTCCCATGAAGTGTTTAAGCTAGCATAGTTGATGAATTACAATAAACCATTGTTTCAAAGGATTAAAAATCAAAAGGAAAGAGAAAAATCAAATAACAGCATGACTGTAATAAAAATTACAGCCGTAATTTTACTCTAGAAGGCACGATGAACAGTGTTGGCGACGCTTCTTTCGTTGATTTCTCCTCTGATCGATCTGCTTTCGCTCTGAAACTTCTGGAGTATGTTCTCCTCCTCTAGGCATAGCTTCCCTTTAAATTTCACGACTGGAGATGCACTGTATGCTTCCTAGCGGCGAAACCTAGGGCAACGGCGAAAACTCTGATTTCTCTCTCGATTGTGGATGAAAATTAGGGTTTTTCATGCGTGTCTCCTCTCCTCGATCTGATGAGTATTTTCTTTCTTATGGATTCCAAATTGATGGTCTAGATCGTCCGCAATCATCCATGCAAGAATCGAGCTTCAAAAATATTCATGAAAATCGCAAGTCCAGGTCATAATTACGGCCGTGTTTTTTATTACGGCAGTGTCGTAATTTCTGCAAAGTGTTATGTACAAAAATCGACCAGGATTACGGCCAGTGATATCCATTATGACAATGCCGTAATTCTCAAAAATCTCTTGGGTCAGAATTGGACTGAAATTACGGCTTGTAATATGGATTACGGCAGTGCCGTAATATCTGCAAAACTTTATGTTCAAAATTCACCCCAAATTACGGCAGTGCTCTAAAATTACGATAGTGCCGTGGTTTGTTCTGTAGGTTCAGTGAAACCACGGTACCGTAATATTAATTTCGGCCTTGCCGTAATTTGGTTTGAGGCTTCAATTCTTCATGAAAATTGACATGTAATCTCTTCCTGATGATGGGGATTCATCTATGCATCTGAATTTGCTTGAAAACGCCTTAAAATGGTGCATTTTTACCTGAAAATCATCAAAAACCAGAAAAGGTGTAGATTCTACAATATTTGATAAATAAGGCATAAAAATAAGCAAAAGAGCATGAATATGACACAAAAAGACCTATCAAATGACACAAAATATACTATAAAATTTTGTGTCATCAGTTCCTTTTGATGCATTAAATATTATTATGATGAAATATCTTCAATTTCGCTTATTTTTAAGGTATTTTTTCTTTTAATTTACAAGAATAGAGAAATTATAGTTTTTGCTACAAGTAGTAAATAAGGTAATTGATTGAAATTAGAGGAAAACATATCACTAATTTATAATAATTATTCATGAAAGACAATATAAAATTTTGTATCAAAAATGAATAATGTAGAAGCCCTCCTTGCTTAAATAAGCAATGGACTAAGACTACTTGGTTCAAACATCTCCATGCTTATGAGACCTAGTTAGCTATGGTGCATGATGCACCTAGGTTAATCATAGTCCAAGCATGGCCATACCCATCAAATGGCACCAATGCAAGTGCCTCTTGATCTATCTCTTCTCAATCATGATGAGCTCAAAGCCTATCTGATGGAGGCAGTAGCCCTGCTTTGAGGAGATCTGCTCAGGCTCGCAGGAAACCTCTTCGATATGGGTTCCCTTAGAGTCCCCTCTCTTGCATTGCATTTAGGGTAGTTTATTTTTCAATAAAGCCATGCATCATGTAGTCATTTATGGCAAGTCCAATTGTAGTAGGTTGTGCATTGTAAGTCATGAAACTTTATGTACTCTTGCATCATAGTAGGGTAGTGCATACATGCATTAGGACACATATTTGGCGGTATTCAAGCTAGGAATCAGCTCAAGCATCACCCAAGGTCAGCTCAAGTTCTACTCAACTCAAGCTCAGCCCAAGAAAGAAAGGAGACTTCAACTCCAAGTTCAACCCAAGCCTTGATGAGTTCACTTGACAACTCAACTTCCTCATTTGCTTGGGCGCCTCTTCCTTGTGATAATCAGCCACCTCAGCCTCTATCCATTCAAGATATGCGCCAAGCCCAAGCAAGTAAGGATTCGGTCAGCAATCAAGATCCACAATCAAAGGAAGCAATTAGTTCAAGTTTCCATCATTATCTTGCCGCCCAAACTCTTATGGAAGCTTTTCAAAATTCAAAGGACTGCTTGATGCGCAAGCAAGAAGCAAAAAGCCAGCCTTTCGCCCACATCAAGAGCACTAGCAAAGATAGCTCAATGCCATTAAAACATTGCCAATTGGGGACCATCAAAGAAGGAAGTCTTTCAAGACAATTTGCGCCAGCCCATTGTCTTTCAATTTTCGAATTTCTCTCTATTTTTGTAAGGAGCGCAAGGGAGCATTTGACCATCCTGCCCTAGCTCTTCCCCTCATCTATAAGTGTAGCCTCTCTCACATGTATTCTCAACTTTTGGATGAAATAAGAACTTGTCTTTCTTTCAGATTAATATTAGCATAGTCTTTAGTGTGGTATTCTTCAAGGAGCCGAGCCCTTTTCTTTTCTCCTTCTCAACTCCTCCATCAAAACCCTGAGAAGGTCTCCTCCCTTTCATGTGTGCAACTACAAGGAGATCTCTCCTTCATCCTCGGTTTGGAGCAAGAAGAAGAACACCTCTTCCTCTCGGCATCATGGAGTCTTCATCCTATTCGGCTAAGTCTCTCCCCTTAATCTCTTCACTTTGTTTTCAGAACTCTTCTCTACACTAATCCTTGGTTAGCTAACTTGTAGCTTGCGCTTGGTGTGGATCTAGGAGGGGTGCACCCCTCCTCCTCTCCTCCCCCTCTCCCTAGATAACTTAGGATTAGCAAGGGAATTTGTGAGGCTTAACCTCACCCCTTGATCTTTCTTCTGTATTAAAATCCGTGAATTGTACGGATCTTTCTGTGATTGCTTGTAAGCTCCACCCTACACATTCCATCAGAGTTGGACCGGTGAAGATCGGGACGTACAGTCCTTCTATTCTCAAGGACTGCTTTGTAAGTTTACTTACAGCAAGTTTAATTCCTGCATTTACTACTTTCAGTAGTTGTAATGTTGGGCTTTCTTTACTATTATAAAAAACAAAAAAATAGTTTTCAAATCTCGTTAGTTAACATCGGTTTTTATCTACATATTATCAAAATCGGATTTCAAAACTCGCTGTTTGAATGTTTTAGACCCCCCTGTCCTACATCACTATCAATGTAACCTAGATCATCTTGATTAGACACTATGCCCTTAATTCCATATAGATCAATTGATATAAATCATCAGTTCAATAAATTCTAATCTTACTCTGATTTGAATCCATCCATTTGCTATCCGACCAAGATGAGATCTCAAGAGCCAAGATGTGTGACCATGTAGGTTCCATATGTCATTGTCATTGATAATTACTAAATAGATTATCATAAACAGTGAGGGGGTATCTAACAATACATCATTGTTACCCAAGTCATAGGAAGTGTGTAATCAATTAACATCTCCTAACTAACAATAAAGTCTGTATGCATAATCCCTTTGCCAACTGATATCCAAATTGGACAAAGTATGTTAACACTTTGTTTTACTCAATTAGGTAGGCATGACTTAATTAAGTAAATACTTGGGTATAACTATATACTATTAGTCATGCTTTTATAGGAGGGCCTGTGGATATCATAGTTTCTTAAAGAATGAGCAAATAGGTGCCCATGTGTTTGTGTTAGTATCAAATACCCAACTAGCCCAGATAGGTGTCTTGCATCCACCTAACCTATCCTATATATACTAAAGTACTTGATTGTGGATAAAACATTTAGAATGGGCAAAGCCAATCTCTAGGGACATCGTAATATAATCATATATAAAATACTAATGTAACAAAAAACACAATAATGATAATGACAATAAAATATATTATGTGTGAATATGGTACAAGATAGAACCAACCAATTAGTCCTTATGACATATATACCAACAAATACAACCGAGACTCCTCTTATGCAGGGCACAACCTAATGTAGTAGAAGACCCTTCCCCAAAAAAAACTTTTTCTCATCACAACTGTGAATCTCATCATGACCTGCTTGTGACAGCCGATCATGGACGTGACCAAGATTATAGCCCAGTCGTGAAGACTTCTATGGAGTTTGGAGAAAAACATGAAAGTCATCATGATCGTAAACCTTATCACGGCCTACCTGTGAACCTCATCATGGCTTGCCCATGAAGTATTCTGTGGATTTATATCAATTGACAACTTCCCATCACAGCTATGAATTTCATTATGGTCTACCCGTGATGACCCCAAAAGAAGGTTACGACTATAAACATCATCATGCCCAACCTGTGAAGCCCTCGAACCAGAGGGGAAAGATGAGTTGCCTTGACACAAATGACATCACGACCATGACCCAGATCACAACCAAGCCATGACACCTTCAGAAGTACAAAAATAGTCATGTTGATCTTATCACGGCCATGACTAGGATCACGGCCAAGCTGTGACACACCTAAGAAAGCTAGGACAGGGGATTTCGAAGGTCTTTCAACATTCCCAACATCCCAGCATACCTTTAGAGCATTACATGGGAGTTATCAGCCTTTTTGTCTCATATGGAGCCCATTCAACCTATGAGTTTGCTCCCATGGCAAATTAAAGAACCACAACTTGCTCGGTACAACAACCTACTATCAAACTCGGAGCAAGAGTCTACCCACATCTTCATGAACCAGCCAATTGGTTTTGCTGCTTCGTTGTGGCTTACTCGAAGATGGTATTAGCAGCCCATTTGGCCCAATAAGGCCTAGCCCAAGCGCTAGCCCACTAAAGCGATACCCTATTATGTGTGTGGTCAACCCTAGCCTCTTAACTTATAAAAAGATGGCTTGGGGAGAGTAGAGGGTAGCTTGCTTGGAGAGGAAGCTCCCCTTGGGAGAGTTGTGAGAGTTTGTAGCTAGAGGCGTAGAAAACCTCTAGGGTTTGCTCTTATAACTTATCATTCTTAAAGGAATTAAATTGTGCCTAACACGTCAGGGTAACTCTTATTTTTGCATTTGCATCTCTTTTCATGTATTCCGTCTTTCTTCTGATGTGACCCTCATGCATTCGGATGCCGGAGACATGGGAAAGAATCTCCTTTCATGTATTCTGTCTGTCTTTTGATGTAACACTCATTCATTCGGATGTCGGAGACATGGGAAAGTTTTTGTTTTCTTCCATTCAGGGCTAGGCACCAAGCTGTTCACTGGATTGTGTAATTGCCCTGAGTTGTACTTGAGAAGAAAATTTGGCTTGTTTACTTAAGGTTAGTGAGTTAAATATTTTAGTAGTTGTGTGTCGTTGTTAGACGGTGTTGCTCGGATGCACATCATGATGGTATTTTAGCATTGTTCCCCGCTTAGTTGTTTTTCTCTCCAATTACATTTTCACTCCCGCACCTAAAGATTCTCTCACGGCTTTTATTACTATATTGTCACATAAAATCGAGAGCTAGAACTAAGGACTTGTTTCCCATTATCATCCACGTCACAACCATAGAAAGGTTGATTTGATATTCTTTCAACATTGAGCAATCAAAAATAAGAAAATTAATAAAAAGAAAAAGTCAAATAAAAGGGGGGGTGGGGTGGGGGTAAATATTATAACTAAGGGTTGGGCACTTTTTATAGACTAAAATTAACTCAGAAACAATTGAAATATATATTAATATGCAACTAACCATAATACATGACGGCTATAACATCTGTGTTCAGTTGTAAGATATGATAGATTGATGCATTAGCATGTGAGATTATTTGGAAAAGTTTTAAAATTTTCTCCAACATATAGGATGTAGGATGGTAGGGGTGGTATTATTGCTCATGGTTGTATGGTCATGTTATTTATCATACTTAATAAATAATATTAATATTAATACTAGCAAATTATTTATAAAAAGCATCTTCTTAATATGGCCAATTAAATGATGGCCTAACATCAAATTATATAATCAATGTCCTAGTCATATAAAGTTAAAACATCATTAAAGTGATTGAGGCAAGTTATTTTATTCTAACATAATAATTATTTAAAGTTGATAGATAAGATATATCATGCATAATAAGTGAATTATGATGAAAAGTAATTTGGATTTGGAGTGGGCTCTAATCTATCTATGCCTGCAATCGTCCCAAAAGAAAACACTTTTACCACATCACGCACACATCTCCAGCGCCAACCTTAGCACCCCAACTGGCTGGAGCCTGGAGCAGCAGCAGAGCACTGCAGCAGAGCGTGAGTGTGTGGGGGCGGGATTCCACCGCGGCCAAACGATTCCGCAATCAAGGAAGGAGGCGGAGGAGGGGCCGACGCGAGTCTGCAAAATTGCGGTGTACTTACTACAAAGGAAGGGTGGCAGGCAAGGCAACCATCAGGCAATAATAGCATACACAACGCCCGGGGGAAAGCAGAAGGGCTCTTACGTCTTGTCGTCTGATCAATCTAGCATCGAAAGAAAATAAAAATGAGAGAGAGCGAGAGAGAAAACAGACGAGCTTTAATGCATAAGTTAAATTAATGCATAAGAACTAACACGTCGCTCTCGCCGAGTAAAAGCGCCCCCCGGCACCTCTGCTGCCATCCCCATCTCTGACCTCTTCTGCCCCCGCTGCACAGTTCCACCGATAAAAGCGAGGGGAAAGTGAACTGAGTAATAAACTGAGACACTGACTGCATCCGACAGTCATCGATTCTGCCCCCACATCTCCTCGAAAAAGGGCGAGCTTCAAGGAGATGAGGAGGAAGATGATATTGATTCTGTGATCAGGTCATCGATTCCCCATATGTTCTGCAAGACCCTGACTGCATCCGACACGAGCACTCATGGAGGGTTCTCTGTGCCTCGCAGAGCTGCGGAGAACTGTTTCCCTCCCTTGGTAACTAGACATTCTCGAACTAGCTCAATGTGAAGTCTCTGATTTGAAAAAGATACCATTTTTCAACGTGTTTAATTTGAAGTGGGTATCTTTTTTGCCTTGCCATCTGAAAACAGTCTTTAACCTTCTGAACATTTGCTTCTTCCACTCTCAATATTAGGATTACAAGCAGCAGAGACCTTCCCAAGAGCTTATTGCAAAAGATTTGCACGGCTTCGAATGGAGGTTTCGGCATATCTACAGAGGTATTTAGTCAGAGCCATATCTCATAGGAACGCAATTTTGGCCTGAAAGACCGTACTTGTTTCTCGAATTATGACATTTAAAAACATCCTGGCCAGTGTTTTCTTATTCAAGTTGGCCGGAAATGGTTAATTCTCGAAACAATGTTCCGAGGTTATGGGCTATGCTTTTTGTCTTGGCTGTTTAGTTTCAAAAGTAGTCGTCTCTGTTCTACCGCATTATACTGGCTGATGGATCTTATTTGGAATTTTAATTTGGGGGAAAAAAATAAGAATGATTCACATGATGAACCCATTTTCAGAAACACATCAAGCATTTTCTCTCCGGGAAGGGGGAGTTAGTAAATCATTACAAATTCGCTTCCAAGTTTGGATTCAATGACTATTATGCTATATAGAACATTCATTTTAAATCATAATAATTTAGATGGAAAATTAGATAACTCAAATTCGTCTAGCCTTCTCCATCTGAGTGTGCATTTAGTTGGATAATATGGCCACTCAAATTATCTAACCTTTTGTATATTTTAAGTTTACATCTGATACTGATGGACATTTGACTTATTTAAATATTAGGTCAACCACGTAGGCATCTTCTTACTACTGGATGGAGTGCTTTTGTGAATAGGAAGAAGCTTATTTCTGGTGATGCAGTCCTCTTTCTTCGGTAGGTATCATCAGAATTTGTCAAACTAACGTTGACCTGATAGCACTTTGGAAAAAAAAAGATATGATTCTGTTCTGATGTTTACAGGGGAAAGGATGGGGGGTGCTCAGATTGGGAGTTAGGAGAGCTGCTCCATTTAAATTCAGTGGTCTGATTTCAGAACATCAAAATCTTGACTTAAATCTCACTACATTTGCGGCTGTTGTTAATTCTGTTTCCATGAAAAACGTGTTCCATGTAAATTACAGTCCGAGGTAAGCTTGGTAATAATCACCTTATGTACGGACAATTGCTGTTTATGTACTAATGATAAGTGAATGCTGTTAATCATATATAGAAATCGCAACATTTAAGAAGTTCTTCCGAATGTTTAGCAGAGTGAAGTCTGGCAAAATTTTATTATCTTAACATAAGCCTTTTTTTGTGTTTAAGAAATGATTAAACTCAGAAGATATGAAATCTGAAGGGTATACTCAACACTACACCTTTGGAAGCTGCTTTTAAAAAAGTTGGTGTGTATCAACTATCAAGTGTTTGGATGGTAGTTACTGAAAATGCATAAGGAGTCGAATTAATTATCCAATTTAACATGGGTTGAAGTCAGACAAATAATCAAGTTTACAAATGACATCAAGTGATCACTTTGTCAAAAGTTCACTAGTGTGGTTGAGCTGATGTACAAACCATATTGTATTTGTAATTTACTATAACATAGTTATGCCTTTCCCTATGTCAAGTAATACATGCTGCAATCATGCCTGCCCCCCACACACTGATCACTTAGTTCACGACAACAGCAATCAATATGATCAAATATTATTTCATGTTACCAGTAGTAGAGTAATCACAATATCATTTGCTGAGCAGTTTAATTGTAGTAGGCTTTCCAATGTCTTGACAACAGGCCAATCGCTCCTCATCTCTTGGAGGGAATTAGGCCTACAATTTTTGGCATGATATTGACAATTATTGGAATTCTTCTTTAGATAACTAGTTATTCACAAAAGTTTCCTTGTCCCTTATTGTGCCTCCTAGAAGGCATTTCAGTTAGGAGTAAAAGAGTTTATTAGCATCTAAACTACGCATACTCCACTGACAACCATTTCTGTAGTTAATATTTTTTAATTGAAGACAATTAAACTCTTCTGACATGATTAAACTGCTCCTGAGTGTGTTAATCCTAATCTCACCGCAGTCACTTGCATTTCTTTTACAAAATGTTCGCTATACCCTATAGTATATCTCACAAATTATTGTAACAGCTATTATAATTTTCTTCCATAAGTGGCTCGTAGTGTTTTGTGGTTGTTTGTTGATGATGTGGTCACAGACTAGAAGAATTCTGGCATTATGGGTAGATGGTTTCTAAATGTCTGAGTTTATTTATCACAGGGCAAGCTCATCAGACTTCATAGTTCCTTATTGGAAATTTGTGAAAAGCTTAAATAATTCCATTTCTGTTGGAATGAGGTTCAAAATGCTTTTTGAGAGTGATGATGCTTCAGAGAGAAGGTTTGATGCACCAACTTCTCAAAATATCATTGGAGTGTAAAATTATTTGTAAATTTTATTCTTTTGACTTTTTCATATGCAGGCCTACAGGATTGATAACAGGAGTCAGTGAAATTGATCCTCTAAGATGGCCTGGTTCAAAATGGAGATGTCTGATGGTATGCGTATACAGAGAATCCATTTCTCTTTTATTATTTAGCATTTTTTTCATTGCTAAAAATCTTTATTGTTTAATTACTGGGGAGGTCTTTCGTATAGGAAAGAACATGTGTTCAAGGGTCAATATGCATCAACATTAATTTGGATTACCCTATGTTTTCATGTTGCACAAGTGATTTGCACACATTTCCATTTTGTCTATTTAATTTATCGTTAGGATGTGTTGTACATGGATGGTACATATACCTAAAATATATGGAAATAAATGCATCATAGAAGTCCTGTCCTCAATTGATTATTGAGTCACATGCACTTTTATCTGATGTGCCATACAAACTTTACCTTTGCAACTCCCAAGAGATCTGCATCTCATTTTAGTTGTCATCTCATGACAAAATACTACACATTATCATTATGCTATGTATCACTCACCTAAGTCCTAAATTATTATTCCTTAGATACTTAAAACTTAGAACTTGTTCTTATAACCTAGTACATTGTTTCCCTGTTCGATAGTCTGCCCTTTGGACTAGTGGAGCTGCAATAACAACATGTCACTATGTGATACTGCAACCAAAGTTCGTAAAACTGGTCCGGCGACTTGGTCCGATGAGCTGTCGGACTGGTACATACTGGGCGGCAGCGAAGCTTCCAGCGGTGGCGGAGGCTTCGCTCAACGCTGCCGCCTACTGCCGCCCGCTGCCTCCCTCTGCCACCCGCCCTGGAGCCGTGCTCCGATGGCTATTCTGGGTCCGATCGCTGTCCAGATCGGTACCGTATGGTACGGTATGGTTTTCCAAACCTTGATTGCAACTAACCTCAATTTATTGGCTCATTTGATCCCTTGTGAATACACAGTAGTAAATTGGGTTTGGTATATCTCTTCATCTTGCTCTTTACTTTATCCTTTAACCCATTAAAGTGACTATTATATGATGGCCTCTGCCAAATTAGGGATGCAACCATTACACACATTGTCTTTCATAAGTATGTATGAACAACAAAAACTTCGTCCCTTGTTTTAGGGGCTATCTTGTAAATCAAATATCACATACAATACAAGATGAATATCCTAAAAAAATTTACAATCTTAAGTTTCACAATCCTAAATGTCTTAAACCCTAGAGCTTAATCTAACAACTTAAAATCCTTACAAACATAGACTCTGATATTATAAAAACTGTTAAGCAACAAATGGGTGCTGATAGAACCAAGGATAATAAAATTGGTTTGAACCGATCGGTTTTGCTAGTTTGTACCGGTCTGGTGACCGACTAGTATTGGAAAGGGTAGATATTGTCGGTACGAGCTTCCGCCGTTTTCTTTGGCTGAACGAAGCTTTCTCCAGTGGCAAAGGCTTCGAACAAAGCTTCCGCTTGAGGTGGAAGCACGAGAAGAGGAAGTAGGAGGGGAGAAGAGCAAGCTCAGTACCACCGGCATACCGCTCGGTACCGGCTGGTATGTACCGGTCTAGTGAGCTACCAGACCAAGTTGCTGGACTGATTTTGTGATCTTTGGATTGAACTCGATTGACTAATTTATCCTATTAACTCATCTTATTATGAACAAAAGCAATCTACCATCTCTAAATACTACATGTTAATAAGAAACAACATCATCTATATCAATATGATCAAAATAATAATAATTCAATTCTAAAAATTTAACCAATTTTGATCAACAACCATTCCTTTACCAAAAATATATGAATAACTCATATACAAATACAAAATTTTGAACAATCTTTTTTACTCTATATAAATAGAAAATATTATACTAGTCTAGAAGAACAAAAACTATAATAATACCATCTTGTGAACTAAATCTTTCTTTGACGACCATTGATAGCTAACCTGTATTATCTAAATGAAGACAACACTTTAAAGCAAAACAAAGGGGGTTAGCCAAAATACTTGAGTAAGGATTTAAAAGTAATATGATGCATGGACAAATAATAGAATGACAATAAAGCAACTCACTATACAAATAATGAAATCATATAATGACATAAAGTAAACAATTTAAGAAAATAAATCAATGGAAGTCATTGAGCTACAATGGTCACAACTTCGCATCTTGAGTTGTCTTGGAAGAGTGATTCAAGTGCTAGTCTATCCAAAAGCTGCCAATCTTATCTTTGTCAAACTGGCAACCTAATCAAGATTAAAAACTTGTATTGATTCCTTATTTCGGTCCATGCTTGAAATGGTACGGTACTAGTCTATACCAGATGGAACCAATGTTGTCTACGGTGGGAGCAATAGAGGAAGTAGGAAGTAGAAGAAGAAGAGGAAAGAGGAAGAGGAAATGTTGGGAGCAACAACGTAGGAAGTAGAAGAAGAATAAGAGAAGGAAAGAGGAAGAGGAAGCGTTGGAGCTCCCGCTCGTGCTTGTGGTGCTCGCAGTGCATGGCGGACTCCACTTCCAACGTAGGAAGTAGAAGAAGAATAAGAGAAGGAAAGAGGAAGAGGAAGCGTTGGAGCTCCCGCTCGTGCTTGTGGTGCTCGCGGTGCATGGCGGACTCCACTTCCGCTTGTGCTCACGGTGCTTGTGGATGCCTTCTTCTCCTTCTTCCCTTTCTCCTCCTTCCTCTTCTCCTTCTTCTCCTGCTTTTCTTCCTCTTCTTTCCTCTTCCTTCCTCTTCCACTACTCTGCTACAAACAAACCGTCCATACCAAGCGGTATAGAATAGTTTTTAAAATGGTGACTTCGCCAACAACCAACCAATAGCTTGAAATGGCAGTCAATAACTATGATCCTAAATAGGTTTGTTGATGAATCATTGACCAGCCGATACAAGAGCCTAAAGCCAAAATAGATCTAAACACATCAATCATGATATATTTTAAACCACACATATACAATCATTAATTTACTCTTATAAATTCAACTCAATAAATACATGCAAAAAAAACATATGCATACTATCACAAGAACACAAATATAGTCAATCAATCCACTATGTAACCATGGTTATTATACAGGAAACAATCGAATAGAAACAAGCCAAATAATAATTACAATTGATTATGATGTCCATAACTATATTTTCATCTGTTACTCAACACCATGCTAATAAAAGACTTAGGCAGATCCTTTACCTTAAGCAGTAATAGACCCTTGATCAGCGGTTCATAAACTTTTCCTGTCACTATGCCATTGACCCACCTCAAACAGAGTCTAGGGACCCTTATGATGGAAAATAAACCTAAAATTAATCAGGTTATTAACTGTTTATGTGAATGTAAACTGAGGGATGCCTCAGGTGAAGTATGGTATTTCATTTCTGGTAATTAGATTTAATTAGGGAAGATTAAGAGGTGCTTATCACCTCTTTAAAAGCTTGTCATCCTATTTTCATTATACAACAAAACAGTTTGTGCTTAACTCAATTTCTCCTTTATTCTCTGACAACAACCTTATTTTCCAATAAGTTGGTATCAGAGAAAGATATTGTCGTCCTTAACAAAGGGGATGAGTGGTAGTGAGATTTTGAAGGAGTAGATACAATTTTTGAAAATTGGTATAAGATGATGAGTTTATCTTGTCATGCTTGAGGGACACCACTACAAGCACAAGGCACCACTACAAGCACAAGAGAGACTGTGGCAAGAAGGAAGCTCCGATTAGGAAAAGACCATGACGAAGAAGAAGAAAGTGTTTGGTCAAGACCTTGACAGGGCAAGCCGAGAAATTAAACAAGTCAAAATCAACAAGGATTAAAAGTCAAGAGTCCAAGTCAAAATAGAAATTTCATCTGTAAAGAAAAAATACTAGGCAAGGTTGCTAAAAATTCAATTTCTTGATATAATTGTCAATGCATCTTGAAAATAAAAGAGAATTAAAACATAGGATCAAAACAGACTTTGTAACACTCATATATGAACAGAAAATACTAGAAAAATATGTAGAGAAGAAATTGACATGCTTTCAGGAAGAAGCCAAAATGGAAAAACAAAACCTTCTAAAAGTCAAAAAGGAAGAAGTGAAAATGGAACAAGAACAAACACATCAAACTCATAAAGGTTGAAGAGATTATTTTCAAATCAAGGAAAAACTAGAAGAATTTAAAGAAATCTCTCAAGAATAGTACAATGGGAACATGTATGCATTGAACAACTAGGCCGGAAAGAAACTAAAAGGAAAAACTCCCTTGGAAATGCTAGGACTCCTTTTGAAAAAGGAAAAAGATTGGGTCTATATTTTTTTTGAAATTTTAGGTTTAAGGGGATGATGGAAAATAAGCCTGGAATTAATTAGGTTTTTAATTGTTCTTGTGAATGTGAACCAAGGGATGCCTCTGGTAATGTATGATGTTTCGTTTTCAATAATTAGGTTTAATTAGGGAAGATAAAAACTTGTAATTCTATTTTCATTATAGAACAAGACAGTTCGTGCTTTTAACTTAGTTTCTCCTTGTTCTCTGATGGCAACCTTATTTTCCAGCAACTTATCCTTACATTTACATGTAGAAAATATTGTTATTTTCTAGTTAAGCTGTAACGACCATATTGTAAATTGTAGTATAACTAGACTTGGCATCTGATCACTAATTGATTAACTAGTGCTGAACAGATAAGTACATTAGCCCTATTTCAGATATAAGATAGTAGATTTGTTGTTAATCTGAAGGTGTAAAAGGCAATAAGATGATATTGCATCTATTTTTACATAAAGCGCCAGATCTTGTGTCGTGGGGTCATGTTGCACTTTAGGATTAGTCATGTGGACAACATAAATAAATTTTTCATCACAGAAGTGAATGCATATTTACATATTTATGAAAATAATTACGAGTATGTGCAGATATATCTATGAGAGTACTCAATATGCTTAAAAAAATCACTAATAGATTAATTATGCTAACAGCAATTAACGTATGATGCCTGAGGGCATATCAAAGAATGAAAAGGCAGCTAGTTAATTAATTACTACCCCAAATAAATTGTAACCATCGCACAGAGTAAAACACTAGTATCTTTTGGTGGAAAGGAAGAAGCTTGTTTGTATACAAGAATATAATAAGAGGAAAAGCTGATTTCAAATACCTCCACAGTACCAGACATCAACCATCAAATAATAAAAGAATTGCGACCTATTACTAAATTAGCAAACCCTATTTGATAAACAACCCCCCATATAAACCCTCTTATGAGTTTGAAATCCACAGTAAAAGTGAGATGAGTTAGAAAAATAATGGCAATAACTCTAATGTTACTGCAAAAGTTATAATCAAGCATGGCAACAATAGATGCAAATAAAAATATCAACATAATCCATGAACACAATATCGATGGGATCAAGCCTAGATCTAAAGTCAAATAATCAAAATTGACAAGAAACTCACCTTATCTCTAGCTAAGAAGGGAAGAAGATAACAAGTCTCGCCCAATTGAATGAAGAAGGGGGCAAACCTTCTTTGCAACTTAAGAGGGAAAGGATTGTTGGTGCTCTTACATTGATCAGAAGAAGATAGGGTAGATTTGTCATGATCCATGCTAAGGAGAAGGGGAGAAGAGATTGCTGGCATTGCTTGACCAATGGCACTGCTTGAATAATGATGTTTCACATGGGCTCAATGGAGGAAGAAAAGGGATGGAATGATTTGGGCAAAAATTTAAGATTTCTAAGATTGATTATTAATTTTTTGGCCATTTTGCTGAAAAACCTACCAACTGCTTATTTACAATCAGATCCTTAAGCTTTGTAAGCTGCTCCTTGAAACATAACTATAACAATTCATCTCCTATTCGTTAATTATTTAGTCTAGTTTATCTATATCTTGAGTTCATGATTCAATGCTAGTATCTGGATTGTGACAAAAATATTGAATTATTAATATATAAATGGAACCCTTTCTAATAGCTTAAGCATTCAGAATAAGTAGTATCCTAATTCATCTCAACATCTAATAGGCGGATCATCATGATGCTATTACCCACCAAATATAATTCAATTATTCCTAGCTTGATAGTAAGATTAAAATCAACCAAAGAAAAATTACTTAAAAATATCTGTAAGTTGATTTTCTGAATATGTGAAGGGTGTACAAACTTTTGTTATTGGACCAAGTAATAGTTGCTCAATATGCTTCGTTCTTTTATGAGGTATCTAATTGCTACCAGTATGAATCATTCCCTATTTGCCATAAAACATAGTTATAGTATCAATCTAACAAAAACCCAATCAGCAAGAAAGTATAAAGCCACTTATCTCATATATATTGTGTCATTACTATCGTGCTTATGCACTTGATTTGTCAATCATAATTTACCTTTTTTTTTCTTTTAAAAGTGACAAGATTGCCTCAAAATATCTAGTGCTGAATTTCATATCATCTAACCTTCCTACTTAGCATTAGTGTAAGACTCATTTTGAAGATGATTATATATTTATAAAGCAATTCCTTATCAAGAGGCCCTTTAAGATAATCAAACTTCTCATAACAACCTCCTAATGACATAGTAGTAGTAAGATAACTCAACATGCCAAAAGATGATAATGCAAAGTAGGGTCAACAAGCTTACACCTAAGAAATCTTTTTTCTTTCAAGTTAAGACATAATTTCTTTATAATATAACAAAGTCTTTTTAAACTATGTGCAATGTTAATCACTAGATAATAGTGTAGCTTCTCAAGATCCTTGATGATAAACTTGTACTCAAGATGTCTTTTAATAGTCATAATATCATGTTTATCACTGCCTTTGAAAATACCACAAATACTTCCCAAACAAAGATGATATAGTCAACTTTACTACACCAGAGTTCAATGCCAGTGAAAGTTTGAGAAAACTTTTCAAGCCAAGCACTAACACTGCTTTAATCTATAGACACGATTCTTTACTTCGCATACACTAATGTTCCTCTAAGTAACATGTTCAAGAAGTTCCTTCATATAAACAATTTCATTGTAGATCCACATGTAGAAAGACATCAACATCCATTTACAACATCTTCCATCTCTAATTAATTGCTAATGAAAATAGTACTAACATAATTAAGTTTGATAATAAGAGAAAACATCTCAAAATAATCAATTCCAAAAGTTTATGTAAATCCCTTATCAATAAGTTTGGGTTTATAATGATCCATAGAGTTTATAAGATTTCACTTGACAATAAACATTTATCTACAAGCAACAAATTAATTGCCTGGAAGAGAGGCTACAATATCTCATATGCCTCAAGACATTAATATTATCATCTTTAGATTATCTTAAACTTTAAATTCTCTTAGAAATGGAAATTACAACCCTTTCATCCATTGCTTATTTCAACTGGAGGACTAAATAATGCTTCTTGTGGTTTATTAGGAATGAATATAACATATAATGACAATGAAAGAAAAGCAGTGGACAATTATATGCTAAGTGACAAAATTAGGATGAGAAATGGTAGATTCTTTTACCTTTGCCAAGAGTAAATAGCATGGGAGATGGTAGACATGAGGTTTAAGGTAATGTTGATGATGACTCAGCAACTAGTTGCTAAGATTCATAATTAGATTATGTAGGAGGAGAGGTTTTAGGAGCAGATGACATAGCTTATGCATTGGATGATGGAGAAATTCCACTTAAAATAAACATAGTAGGGAGAGGCATAAGAATAGGAAGAGGCACAAAAGCAAAAGGTAGCAGCTGTTCAAGGAACCTATTGAGCTAATTGCTAAGGAGAAATAAGGAACCAACCAATAAAAGTGACATCGTAAAGATATAGTTCATTTAAGATATAGAATCGCTAATTGCTAAGGAGAAATAAGGAACAAACCAATAAAAGTGACATTGTAAAGATATAGTTCATTTAGGATATAGAATCATAACAACAATAATATTTCTAAGTATATAGTGTCCTAGATATATATACAATGTCGTTTGAGGGCTAAGCTTTTCATGACCGTGTTTAAGAGCATGTAAAAAAACAATGATTTCTAAAACCCTGATGTGAGAGATAGAGAAGAGCTATATTAATCGGTGTTAATGGACTAGAAGTAGATCTAGATGGTACTAGCACCACTGTTCTCACTTACAAATCATCTATCCTTCCTACTATTAGTAGATATAGATGGTTAAAGAATCACTAATGGTGTGACACGAATTGTATTCTTGCCAGTGTAGTGTAGCTTATCTTGGGATGTTGTGCATGTTACAACTCACTTAATGAGCATACTGACTATTAACATGTGGTCCATTTAAAATACTTATGCTAAAGTTAATAATAGTAAACTCATTTAGCCTTATGTATCATACCCTCTTTTCTCTCACCTTTTATACAGGACTAAATGGGGTATTATAATTTCTTTCACTTAAAAGACTTAATATTCTCGTCAAGCATAAGTCCAAGAACCATCTTTTAGTCAAGAGCATATGAGATTAGCCCAATAGTGGCTTTACTATCCTAGCAACTCTTTCCTATTGGCCTCTTACTATCCTTAGAACTAAATTTGCTCTTGATTACATATATTACTTGTATCTCTTGTACCGGTTTAGTTATGTGTTTATATCACATATGTTACATCGTGATAATACTATATCAAGCTATAACATTTGTACCTTCTATCATAAGTTCGAATAAGTAAAATGTCTATCTATAACATATAAAATTATTGAATTTACAATAATTTCTATTATAGTATATAATTAACCTTTTACATCAATACAAATTTCCACAAATACACCAATACTTTTACTTACATATTCTAACATCTATCTAGAAGTCCAATAAAAATATCCCCTTGTTCTTAACTTGATTGCCTTAGTCTAGGCTGGTACCTGGAATATCAACAAATCACAACAATGACACTAAGTAAGCCTCTCCTAAGAGAAAGGATAATCCCTTGAAACTAAAGGAGAAATGTCCAACAAAAAGATATATAGAAGATGATATATAAAACATAAGACATAATAAAACTATGTGTATCAACAACTAGATAAAGCATATGTTAAAGTACATGAGTCAATTGCTGAATTGAACAATAACAATAATCAAGAACGGTCATTGAGGCTTTAACTAGAATTGTAAATGACAAACTGGTTTAACTAGTTTAATCGAACATAACTAAGAACTATACTGCACATTGTGTTTGCTACTAAGATAACAAACTAGATATCAAACTGGGTATCAAAACTAGATACCAAAACTAGATATTCAAAATTGGATATTAAAACAGGATGCCAGAACTTGATAGGAAACCATATAACATAAATTAATTGTAAATCATTTCTATAACTGTTGACATGAACCAGAAACTGAGCATAACATGCAAAATAACAAGTGCTAAAGATAGCAAATACAAAGATATAAGATGGTACATGTATATGAATGTGAGTGCACTAATATAAACCATAGGATTATCATCCAAACCTCGCACTGTGGAGCCATCACCACAAACACACTATAGGGCGGTGAATCACACCCCATGTGATGATCACATGCGCCACCATGAGTCACTACTCCTAAATGTATACAATAATAATAATAACCTAGGGAGCTTGCATGGTCAACTACGAGGATAACTGACTTTAAATCAACTGTATGTGCTCAATCAATGGATTCTAACCTATGGTAGTTTTGCATGTACGTATCATGTAGGTAACATATGCAACAAGTATATAAAATAGTATAATTGTAAACACATCAATGGATTCCAATACTATATACACATCTAAAGATACCAAATTGGTAAACTGTATACATATCAAAGGATGCTAAATCAATAAACTACATACACATCAAGTGATGTCAAACTCATAAACTGTAAACATATCTAAGGATGCCAAACTAGTAAACTATATGCACATCAAAGGATGTCAAATTGATAAATTATATTCACATAAAATGATGCTAAATTGATAAACTGTAAACATATAAGCATGTCAAATCTAACAAATTGTATACACAAAGGTGTACAAGCAACATGTTTAATCAACACATAACGGAACATGATTACTAGGAAACTGGTGCAAGAATCTACCAAACCAATGGTGAAGATATATAAACTAGTTTGAGGTCTTACCTTATGCTCTTTTACTTTGATTTTAAGTATTTAATTAACACTTGGGCAAAACAAGAAGATTGAGTATGATAAATTTAAATAGAAATATGATTAATTTGAGATCTAACATGTGAACAAACCCTAAATCCAGATAGAACTTGATTTCACCATCAAGGAACCGGTCTTTGTTATGCTGAACCGAAACAAAAACATACTAAAATAGCCAGAATTGCATTGAACGAAACTTGATTTTACCTGAATTGAGACTTAGATATGAAATAACTCTTAAATTAGGGGTCAGCTAAAGACAATTTAGTGTCATTGGATAAGAAATTTTCTAAGTTTTCCATGAACCGATCAAGATCCGACCAAAATCGAGTCGAACCAGTCTAAAATCTACTACTAGGTTGAACCTAAAATTAGACCACCTAATCTGTTGAGCTGGCACAAATCAGATTTTGGCTCAGCCTTGAAATTAAACTGGATTTATTTTTAGTAAACCACATTCAATTAATGCTGTGCCGAATTTGGAATTAAATCACCCAATTTGTTGAGCTAGTTCAATCCAAATTCAACTCAAACCCAAAACGAGACCCAGTTTATTTCAAATGTTTCACCCAAACCGGCCTTAACTCTAATTTATCCACCTGCTTACTGTGTTGCCCAAATGCTGCTGTGAATTGTGGCGCCACCTGTGTCGATTACAAAATCATGCTATTACGCTTTAAAACTTTGGCAAAGTACTAGGAAGAAGATGTTACCTAGATGCATCGTCTGCGAAGGATCAAACTTCACTAGCTTCTATAAGTCAAAGATTTGCTGCCTTTAGATGTGACATTGGCAGATGTTACAAACGAAGGATCGAACTTTGTTGGCTTCTAGAAAATGAAGATTCGCTGCCTTCTTCCTCTTCTCTAGAAGACTCAAACTTGGCTCGGTGGCTCGTAGATTGTGCTAGAGCAGAGTAGAGATGAGGCAAGAGTTTTCCCTCATTAAAACTCCATTCTTTCCCAAAATAGCATCGAGCTAGTTGAAGACATGTTCATTCGAAGACGTGAGTGAGCACGGGTGAGCTACTCATTGCCAACATGGCCTGAGTTTAACAAGGGTCAACTAGGTTTTCTAATGTGAACATGTGAGCTAGCTGTGCCTGCTAAACTTGCTGCGTGTCGATGCGTTGTAGGTTTGACTCTTCGCAGACTTGACTCAAATGAAGTTTTTATTTTTATTTTTAATTAATTACTTAAACAATTAAGTCTTTATTTAATTATAGAAATTTGTATAAAATTTGAAAACATTCCCAAAAAAATCCAAATTAATATTTCAGAAATTCTAAAATTATTTTTGAATATAAAATCCAAAATTTGGGGCATTATAACGTTAGGGTGTAGCCCGGCCGCTCTAAGCATGTGCAACACTTGGCATTAGGGCATGCACAACATCTAGCCTGATGTGAGTAGGCATAGCAGCAATAGCTAGTGAGCCAGTAAATACATGTGCCAAGAAGAAGAAGAGGAAGAAGAAAAAAAGACATTCTCAAAATCTAGTACACGAGAAATCAACAAATAGATGGCTCTAAATAGCATAGGCATCATCAAGGCTAAAAGTGATCTTGGCCATGAGAAAGCTCTTGATGTTACTTGAGAAGATTAATAAGGCAATTAGTAGGAGGATGCTATATTTGTAACTCGCTCCACTTCTCAGTTCTGATGTTACTTGAGAAGATCAATATGGCAATTAATAGGAGGATGATATATTTGTAGCTCATCCCACTTCATCTTTAAAATAAAGTATACTCCTTGAGAGAGTGACATCTAATTCAACAGTAAAGAGGTCCTCATAGAGTGAGCAACTGAACATAACTGCATCGTACAAGAAAATTGGCCTTTTGCATAACATCACAGGGAAGAATCAAAGTGGTGCAGCCTGGAAACATAGTTAACACTAGAACTACCTACACTACACTCCCTAAATAATATTAGACAAATATAATACACAAAGGTATATCTAACAACAATCAGAAGTGCTCTGAGCTATAAACTTTGGCTGCAACTTGGCACTAGCAGAACTCACAGCAATCAGAAGTGTTGTGAGCTACTTTTGTGCAAGCAATGAACTGCAGGGATCTAGATAATTGTTGCAACTGACAGTAAAGAAGCTTTCAGTCTTGTGACTGGAAAACATACACATCCAGTAGTTGAATATCTGAGGATTGTCAGAGAGATTAACCACATTACTGGAGGAAGGAAATTTGAGTTCACACATATAAATAGAGGGAGGCAACGAACCAGCTAACTGGCTCGCAAAACATGAAAAAATTACCAAAGTCTCAATGTTTTTTAAGGAAAATTGGCCCTCTGTTATGACCCCACTTTTGAAAAATGATGTAACCTGAATGTTCTATCAATAAATTTGTTTTGAAAAAAACAGCGCCCATGCATCCACTTGTGCTCTCTTGAGTTGCTATTTCTGTGTTTTGTGATACTTTTTTTTTAAAATTTTTGCAGGACCTTCCATAGATTTATTAATGATTGTATTTCCAACTTGCAAGTTTTGTTCAAATATAAGGCACACTTAATTGCTTTTCTTACTTGTATAAACTTTTATATCTTTAGCTGGACTAGCATGCCCAGTAAATGTTTTTAGCTAACCTTGAAGAGTTAGGGGTATTTCCTTCCGAATAATTGTTTATCAATTAAGTACTACCTTTTGTCATGTTTACGGTCACTTCATCTTTGCTCTGGTTGATTAATTATTGTTTTGCTCGATTATCATCTGTCTATTTAATTATAGGTGAACTGGGATGAAGATGTAGATGCAAATCGTGAAAACAGGATATCTCCTTGGAATATTGAACCAACTGGTTCAATTTTAGGCTCCAACGGCCTGACATTAACAAGCTCCAAGAGGGCCAAAACTAGTCTTCCCTCTGTCAACTTCGATTTTCCAATTCTGAGTAGGTTTTTGATTTATTTCAGAAGCTTTTTGGCCTAGTGATAACCAATATTCCTTCCACTATTTCTGATGCCCGTGTCAAATGGATTGCAGATGGAAATAGCTGTCTAGACTTGAGGGAATCTGCAAGTTACCACAAGGTCTTGCGAGGTCAAGAATTTATGAGACTCAGAACTCCAAATAGTATTGGTGTCACGGCCTCTCATGTTACTGAGGGTTGCAATCATCAATATTCAGAAGGTAAGGGTTGTTCCTCTCATGCAAATAGCTGCTTGTTTGGTAGTTATTTTCAAGGAATAGTGTCAAAATTGCATCGAAAATCCTAACATTTATTTATACAGGCTTTAGTGAATCTGTCCGATTCCAAGGGGTCTTGCAAGGTCAAGAATTTGTTTCAAAAGATCCTTCATTCCTCGGAGCTCAATCTGGTGCTCTTGCAAGGAATGGTGGGTATGGGTTATTTGATAACATTCATACATCTTATGCTGGAAGTAGATTACCTGCGTTATCTATGGGTTATGTCACACTTATTCAACCATCTTTGCCATCAATTCAAGTTTCTTCCCCTTCTTCTGTGCTAATGTTTCAAGAAGCAAGTTCCAAGAGTTCCCTTACTCAGTCTATGCCTGGCATGAATAATCAAGAAGGGACTGACAGCGGTCGCTACTTTGCCCATTTAAATGGATCAGAAGCCTTTCACAGAAACGAAGCAAACTATCCATTCTGGTCTCCATCTGCAGGTTATCATTTTGCCAATAAGCAACAGAAGATGGTAAAAATACATGCTCATGTCATGGATAGTAATTTGCACAGAGAAAAGGAGCCAAGTGCCAGTCCAAATGGTTGCAAGCTGTTTGGTTTCTCTCTAACTGAAAGGATTCCTGAAGCAAACCTAGTCGATAAGTCTTTACCAACCTCTCCGACGTCAACTGAGGCCAGCGTTGGGCCTGCTTCTCAAGTCCTTCAATACCTCCAGTACCTGCCGAGTCTGTCGGTTGCAGTTGCTCAGGAGTAAGTACCTGTTATGCTCTATGTGCAGCTCCAACTTGGTGCTTCACTTCTGGAGAAAAGCTGGCAGTTCTCATGATCTAATTGGCCATAAAGAGGTACGACTGGAAGCTCGATAAGCTTGTTTCTGCACTCTGGGAAAATTACTAATTTGTTCATATTGTTCACGAGGATGATGTGCTAAACAGTGCTATAAGAAAACAAACCACTTTTATGTGTTCAACCCCTCTGCTGCTAGTTCCTGCAAGACATTTTGAGACCATTAACCCTACTCTTCTTGGACAATCATTATGCTATGGTCTTTTTGGGATGTCTGTATGGTCTCCGGAGTGATGCCAAATTAAATCAGCATTTGCTGCTTTCATCCTCTTTACCTGTTCTTAGGTGCCTGGACAATGGTCGAAGTCTCTTTGTAAGTTATCGCAATGTCGCTATTTAATTCTTCGATATTTTGGTGGATACTGTGCTGTCTGGCAAGTATTTGGTGGATGATATTTGTGTCGTAAAACTACACTGACCGATGCAAAAATCTCTCTAATATATACTTTTTTTCTACAATGCCTTGGTTTTTGCTACAAAGCTGGCCGAGTTTGACTTAGAAATTCTCTTGCCGGCTTTTACCATTACTGTATACATGTGGGGTTTGTCGTCTGGCTGTTATTGAAATGTTTATCATAAGTGATGAAATACAAATGAAGATTTGTGTTGCCATAATGCATAAATTATTATGAAAAGGTTGAGGGCAATGGGTTAAGTCTTTAGAAGTTGATAACAAGGACGTGGAGTAAATCGTCCTCATTACTTAATTTCTCTATGTCAAAAGAAAATATTATGAATAGGTGACAAAGATGAGATGATGCAATCATATAATGAAGTGGGACGAATTGCACTTTGTGATCCCAAACCTGTCACCTGTGTGGTTTTTTTATGCTCAGGTCTCTACCTTTTAATTTGGGCCCAAAGTGAAACTTGATGAGAACCGCATTTTTTTAATCTCAAGCCACAATGGACCTTAGCACTCGGCACTGTATGTCTAAATGCACAGACGGTGTTAGGGCCCGGTTCAGCGGTTCGGCCCAAGCCCAAACTCAGGCCCACAACAGGAGGCCCACCTGCATTAAGGGAGCCGATTGAGGGGAAATTACGCAGTCAACGTTCGATGTTGACTCGGGATCGGGACGCTGAAAGCGGACGACGCAGCGTGATCTTCGATGGGAGCTTCGGACGCGAGCGCGCGATGGGAACGAAGATCGCGGACGCGGATGGCAGCGTGACGCGGTCTCCGGAGGATTTCTCGGACGGGAGATTCGGGAGACGGCGTCTACGGCGTCGGACGAAAAAGAGACGAACGCGAGCGAAGCGTTCGTTAATGGGCGACGGATGCGGCGTCGAGTCTTCAGGCGCGAGAACCGGACGCGGCTGAAGGAAATGGCGGCGACGAGATCTTCGGCGGAAGACTCGGCCGCCGAAGCCAAAGATAGGGGAGGCGGCGTGCCTCTACCCTATTTAACGATGGAGCGCGATGCGGCGAGAAGGAGGGCGGATCCGGGAGAAAGGCTCCCGAGAGAGAAAAGAAGCTGCGAGAGGTTTGATCCAGAGGAGGACTCAGCCATGGGAAGCTTGTAATCGGCGGCGAGTCGCCGCCGACGTGAGGAGTGATTTGAGCGTTAAGAGGAGGGTTTTTGTACTCTGGATTTGTGCACAATAAAGGAGGAAATTTCCCTATGTTCCGCTGTGTTCTCCGACGAGTTCTGACGACGAGGACGACGCGGCGTCGAACGCAGACGGCGGCAGCGGCGACGCGGGCGGCGTCACGGTGCGTCGCGAGGTTGAAGACGAAGTTCGGGCTCGAACTTCGAGACGTGACGTGGAGTCAACGAAACACGCGGTCAACTCTCGAATTCGAATGAAATCGAATTTGGGACGCTGACGTCAGGCGGACGTCAGCGTGCAAAATTCGAACGGCGAAAGCGAATTCGGGCGGCTGACGTAGGCTTACGTCAGCGACGGTAATTTACGCGCGCGGCGAGATTTCAGCAAGGGCTGACGTCACGCCGACGTCAGCAAAGGCATGATTTTGACTTTGGTCAAAATCAGGGAGAAAGAAAGGTATTTCCAAATTAGGGTTCGATTTCGGATTTCTCTAAATTAGGGTTAGGGTTTTCCGTGCGAATTGTATTTTGGGGATAAAAATTTATCCGGGGAGATTAGGGTTTCGATTTTGGGTCGGAAACCCTAGTGCGAGTTACGTTCTGGTATTCCGCCGGATTGCTCTAGGAAGCGGATAAGCGCCAATCCTAGGCCGATCCGACCGGGGCGTGACAGACGGAGTGGATTTATGCTCGGATTTGCACTTATTTAATCCCCGCCCGAGTGAACCTTATCATTAGGATCTATATTTTTTAAAGCTCAAGCCTGAATAGACCTTATTAGTGCTTGGTTATACGCTTTTAAATTCATAGTCTTAAGTGGATTGTGCTTCAAAAGAGCACTTTTAAATCCTATTTATTTATTGTTTGTTTATAAGAATAAATATATTTCATTCCATTTAACCTTTGATGTGAATCAATTTTAACTCTTCATGGATTAATTTTTTAACGCTATCTTGGCCTGTTTCCGTCTAGATAGATCAACCTATGCCAATGGCTCTTACTTCTACCATTGATAAACCTGCATAAAAAAAACAAAGGTTCTAATGACTAGTGTATATAGCCTTTGTTGGGTTCGAGTATTTATACAAGTCTTATGTAGGATTTGTCATTAGTAGTGCTTGGACGTACTGTCTTAGACTATTTCGATTCCCGATACAGAACGAGGTTTATGCAATGTTAATCATGAGAACCTAATATTTATACTCAACCAAGTGTTAGTTTGTAATTCCCCAAAAATATATTTAGAATATTAGAAATAATATCTATGAATTTATGGATTTTAAGAGAATTTTTATAATTTTTTTCAGGAATTTTTAATGATTTATGATTTTTCTAAAAAATAAATCAAGTTTATTAAAAAAAATAATTTATGTGTACGGCAACAAGAGTTCTAACCCACGATGCACAACACAGTCTATGTTTTGCGGATGCAACAAATGAGTGAGCCAAACTCAGGTTTGTGAATTAATCGAGTTGCCTGCATGGACCTCAACTCATCTGTTTCGAAGGTGAACAATTTGCCCCTCATCTCCACGTTTTCTGGTGAACGTCATGCTTTTTGGAGAGGACATGGGGCAAAAAGGCACACTTCGTCTTCTACTCCAACTGATGCGAATGGCAAGAGCGGCGAAGCGCAAGAGGAGGTAGCGTGGCACCAAATCTAGTTCGCCGAAAGCATAGGAGGTGGTGACACTTCATCTTCTTTGAAGCTAACAAAGCTTTGTCCTCCTTCTATGGCGTTTTCCCATCGTTGCAGTAAGGTATTCCCTTGCCATCAAAAGGGGGAATAGGTAAAGGGCTTAAAAGGTACTAGGGAATTGTTATCGGCACAAGTAATTAAAATCTTCGTAAGCAATAATGGTAAAGTAACATGAGATAAGCATCATCTAATCACACACAAATATGAAAGTGGTAGGATCTCTCAAGTTGTGTGTGAATATAGGTTCAATATGAGCTGTAAAAATATGTAATGATACCTGTGTGAATGAAGCCAAAGAAACTGAGCTTTCTGTGGGCTGGATCACCTGCTGAACTGCTTTGGATTGGATCTACTGAGCTGCTACTGAGGTGCAGTTTGAAGAAGATGGGTCGGGCTGTAAGGTGGCCCAGCCAGAATAGTAACTTTTTTTTTATTAGGTCGGTTGGTTGCCAACTCTTCTCATGCGTCGCCTAATCTAAGCAGAAAGCAAGCGGGGAACTACCCACACTCCGTGAGTCTGACTTGGCAGCTGATCAGTGGGCAATAAGGCGGCGGATGGGCACGGCAGAGAGGCGGCGTGGCCAGGTTGGTGAAGAGGTGGTAGGGCAGGTCAGCGGGAGGCAGTGGGGCAGGTCGGTAGAAGGCAGCGGGGCGAGTCGGCGAAGGGCAGTGGGGCAGGTCGGTGGAAATTGGGGCTGGGGCACGGCGATTTGCTAGAAGATAGTGGAGAGGGTGGAAATTGTTGCGCGGCTGAAGATGGAATGGGGTTGGGATGTAGTGCTAACCTTGATTTGGTCGGAGTTGTAGTGTGCGCAGGTGGAAAAGACAGTAGGTGGTGGCGGGGAAGGATAATGGCGGAGGGGAAGCTAGGCAGGTATGATCGCTCGCGAGGATGGACGAGTGGCAGTAGGTTAGCGACAGGGTGAAGGTGGGAGCTGATAGTGGAAAGGGGAGGGGACGGTGGGGAAGGTGCGGAGGACGCGGTAAGGGAAGATGTGTGCAAGCTTCGCTGACGAAAGTAAGCTAGTGGGAGAACGGGCATAAGCAGGGCAGGGTGAAGATGACCGGACTGGGTTGGTGATGGCAGAGAAATAGGGAACTGACGAACCAAAATACTAACACAACTCAGAAGAACAAGTTAATTGGATTTCATTCAAGACTATCTATTACATTAGAATTGAGACCTATATAAAGCTGTTTGGACAGATCTAATTATGACACATGTCTAAAATAGCATCGTCCAATAACAAAATATCAACAAAATATTTTAATATGTCATAATGTCAGAAGCCATGGAAAGATGTGGTAGGTGTCATCGTAACTTGTGTTCATCCATGTAATAATGGTAGCCATCATCGTAAAATGTGCAAGATTAATATTGTCATTAGTGCTGATTAATCCTAAAGTCATGCTAGTCTTTTTTCGATTACGCTTGGACCGTCGGATTGGGTTCGGATCCCCATCAATTCCCCTGGGCTGGGGAGAATTCACCTCTACTGAATGATGCTCGAGGTACTACTCTAGAAGGTCTGGTGCGAGCTCACGTACTTCTTCTTCTGGAATCCATGTATTCTCTGTCTCAGTTTGATTTACCCACTTCACGAGATATCGGTGCTCTTGATTATCTTGATGGAAAATGATCTGATCGTCGATGATGCACTTAACTATATGCTCTGAAGGAAAGGCCACCGTGGGAAGCGGTGGCACAGCTATGTCATCCATCTGATCTATTAGTGGATAATAGAGTGAGATGTCTTCAACATTGAAGATGGCACTGATACCCAAAGTCTTTGGCAAGTCCACAACATAGGCATTATCACTTATTTTACGAGTAATCGTATAGGGACCTATACTTTTCACATGCAACTTTTTAATAGATCCTGGTGGAAGTCTCTCAGCTCTCAACCTTACCATCACTCTATCTCCCTCTTGAAAAGTGTAGAACTTACGATGCTTATTAGCCAAGTTCTTGTTCATGTCATTGCTACAGGAGATTTTGTGCTGGATCTCAGTATGGAGTTCTCAGATATGTCTAGCAAAGGTTTCAGCTGACTCGGAAGTGCGAGAGGATGCTGGCAGAGGTAGCAAATCAATAGGCTTATTGGGTTGCAGGCCAAGAACAATCTGAAAAGGACTAAGACCAGTTGTTTTGTTCACAGCACTATTGAATGCAAATTCAGTAGCAAGTAAAATCTGATCCCAAGTGGTGACACGGTCGCTTATAAGACATCTTCACAAATTGCCTAGACTTCTATTGACCACTTCAGTTTGTCCATCCGTTTGGGGGTGGTAAGCCGAGGAGAATTGTACCTTGGTTCCTAGCAAGGCCCACAAACTTTTCCAAAAATAACTCACAAAGCGTACATCTCGGTCAGACGTGATAGTCCGGGGTATGCCATGTAGACGAACAATTTTCTTAAAGAAGAAGGTAGCCACATGATAGGCATTTGTCGTCTTTTGGCACGGTATGAAATGAGCCATTTTTGAAAAGCGGTCAATGACGACAAAAATGGAATCATTACGGGCTTGGGTACGTGGCAGTCCTAACACAAAATCCATACTAACATCCTACCAAGGTGCAGAAGGTATAGGTCTTAGAATATTCAAGGTTGGGTTGCTGGATGGAGCTGTTTTGACCATACCCTTAGGAGTCGTAGCTCGCAACTCCTTAGGAGGGGAGGGTCTCAATCGTATCTTTTGACCTTCATGTTCAAAGATGTATGTGTTATCCTGACCAAAATGTGTAACATTCAGTTTGTATAACCATAGTCGACCGAGAAGGATGTGAGCGACATCCATAGTGTGTACGTCGCACCAAACTTGGTCAGAATAGGTAGCAAGATTCAAGGGAACCTTGCATCGGTGTGTTATTGGGATGTTTGAGTGGTCAACCCATGCAACCGAGTAAGGTTTCGGATGGGGTTCAAGCTGTAGGCCGAATTTTGTGATGGTAGTCTGAGATACCACATTCAGGCTACTACCACCATCTATGACTATTTTACATGCATGACCATTACACTTAGTGTATGTGAAAAAAAATACTAGTGCAACGCCAATCCTTAGTGGGTTGGGGTTGGACTAGTATACAACGTACTTCAGCAGTGGTGAGTTCGATGTCAGCCCATGACCCAGGTTATGGCAGTTATAGCATTCGACCTGCTTTGTCTCCCTCACAACAGACTTGCCCTTGTCAACCATGGGTGGGCGAGTAGGGAGAGGTGGATTTGCTGGTCTAGGTTGTGAAGGTCGTATGACCGAGTCAGAAGGCCTCCTTGTTGGAGCCGAAGGATATGGACGTCTAGAATCAACCTTATGGTAATGCTCAATCTCACATGCTCTTTGAAAAGAAACCTCAAGAGTTTCAATGGTGTGTATGACCACTTCTCGACGAACCTCGGACCGAAGCCCTTGTTCAAATCGAGCTAGGGTGAGTTCGGGGTCTTCCTGGACATCACATCGAATCCTAAGTTCATCGAAACGAACCATGTATTCTGGAACAGAGCTGGAGCCTTGTCGAATACTGTTGTATTGTTCTAACGATCGTCTCCTAAAGTGGTGAGGTACATACTTTTCTCGAAGTTTGTACATCATTTTATCCCAACGATCTATAGGGGGTTGACGACTACATTCAAGCTGATGTTCTACATTAATCCAATAGAGCTTAGCTGGTCCAGTCAGACACACACTCGCAAACCTGACTTTGTGATTCTCAGGCATAGAGCACTAGGTAAAATATTGTTCTAAGGATAGGAGCCAATCTAAGAAGATGCAGGGATCTAGGCTACTATCAAAGAAGGGTGGGTTAAGGCAGACTGTTCGGATGACATCATCATCCTCACGGTCGCGACGGGTATACCTACCTATGGTGGGCTCCCTAGGTGGAGGTGCATCCATCTCCCAGTCAGATGGATCAGACTGAGGTTCAGGTCTAGGACGGTTTCTGTCAGTATTAACCCACGGGTTAACCCGATGAGTTTCTATTCTAGGCTCGGGTAGGGGTCGATCAGCTAAAGGCACCCGTGGACGGGGTGACACCTGGGTAGTCTCTAGACGGTCCAGTCGACTGTCAAGACGCTCAAAGTGTTCCTCATGTCGATCCAACCGGGCAATAATAGTGTTGAATTATGCATTCATTTGTGCCATGAGTCTAGTTAACTGATCAGGTTCATTGGTAGAGGCTTGTTCAGGGGAAGGAGGTTGATGGGTAGTGGATGATCTAGTAGTTATCACCATGGTTTAGTTAAGGGAATCGAAGTTTGCTCTGATACCAAGTTGATGGAGGGGGAATAGGGAAAGAGTTAAAAGGTACTAGGGAATTGTTATTGGCACAAGTAATTAAAATCTCCCTAATCAATAACGGTAAAGTAACAGGAGATAAGCATTATCTAATCACACACAAATACGAAAGTGGTAGGATCTCTCAAGTTGTGCGTGAATATAGGTCCAATACAAGCTGTAAAAATATGTAATGATACCTGTGTGAACGAAGCCAAAGAAACTAAGCTTTCTGTGGTCTGGATCACCTTCTGAACTGCTTTGGACTAGATCTACTGAGCTGCTACTGGGGTGTAGTTTGAAGAAGATGGGCCGAGCTGTAAGGTGGCCTAGCCAAAATAGTAACTTTTTTTTATTAGGTCGGCTGGTTGATGACTCTTCTCACGCATCGCCTAATCCGAGCAGAAAGCAAGCGGGGAACAACCCGCACTCCGTGAGTTGGACTTGGCAGCTGGTCGACAGGCACGACAGAGAGGCGGCTGGGCCAGGTCGGTGAAGAGGTGGTAGGGTAGGTCAGTGGGAGGCAGTGGGGCAAGTCGGCGGGAGGCAGTGGGGCAGGTCGGCCGAAGGAAGTAGGGCGAGTCGGCGAAGGGCCGCGGGGCATGGCAATTTGCTGGAAGGTAGTGGAGAGGGTGGAAATCGTCACGTGGCTGAAGATGGAATGGGGTCGAGATGTAGTGCCGACCTTGATTTGGTCGGAGTTGTAGTGTGCGTAGGTGGAAATGATAGCAGGTGGTGGCGGGGAAGGATGATGGCGGAGGGGAAGCTGGGCAGGTATGATCACTCGCGAGGATGGATGAGCGGCGGTAGGTCAGTGACAGGGTGAAGGTGGGAGCTGACAGTGGAAAGGGGAGGGTCGGTGGGGAAGGTGCGAAGGACATGGTAAGGGGAGATGTGTGCAAGCTTTGCTAACGGAAGTAAGCTAGTGGGAGAACGGGCAGAAGCAGGGCAGTGTGGAGATGACCGGACTGGGTTGGCGATGGCAGAGAAACAGGGAACCGACAAACCAAAATACTAACACAACTCAGAAGAACAAGTTAATTGGATTTCGTTCAAGACTGTCTATTACATTAGAATAGAGACCTATATAAAGCTGTTTGGATGGATCAAATTGTGATACATGTCTAAAATTGGATCGTCCAATAACAAAATATCAACAAAATATTTTAACACGTCATAATGTTAGAAGCCATGGAAAGACATGGTAGGTGTCATCGTAACTTGTCTTCATCCATGTAATAATGGTAGCCATTATCGTAAAATGTTCAAGATTAATATTGTCATTAGTGCTGATTAATCCTGAAGTCATGCTGGTCTTTTTTCGAGTTTGCTTGGACTGTCGGATTGGGTTAGGATCCCCATCACTCTTGTTTTGGATTGTTTAGTGAAGTTTCATAGTATTTGGTTAGAGCAACGCTATCTACCCTAGTTGCACCTTTTCGAAAAAGTCTAGGCGTCATCCAAAGTTTGTTGTGAGTCATCTGAGACAGGCGATCTTTTGTTGATATTTGATCTTGAAGGTTGGGAGATGATCTAAGGTCTAGCGTGCATCTGAGACCTCATTAGTGCTATCGCAAACTTTGGCTCCAGCGGTCGCGTGTGGCCAAAGTCTGCGACATTATTGAAATATTTAGGTTAGGGTTGAAATAAGTTTGACTGATTAAATTCATAAATTAAACCGGTTGAATCTGGGGTTGAGTCAGAGCTAATTTGGATCGGGTCAATAATTTGACCAATTCAATTTCTATTTCAACCTAGTAAGGGTTTTTGAGCCAGATTATTTCGATTTTGGTTGAATCACGGCTGGTTCAGGGAGTCAATAGAAAGCGTATGAAATTTTCTATTTAGTGGTACTACGATTGTCTCTTTATGATTCATAGTTCAAGAGTAACTTCACGTTTAATTCTCCATCTAGCTAAGTTCAATGTGAATTTGGTTGGTTAAGTGCAATTTCGGCTAGTTTAGTGGGATCTAGCTTTGGTTTAGTTAAACCGAGATAGGTTCCTTACGTTTTGGACCATGTTCTATCTAGTGGTAGTTTTATTTTATTTGTTTGATGTCTATTTGATAGTGTTTGTATACAAATCTACTATGCAGATCAGTTGATTCACCTGATTAGATTCATCTATTGTTCCTTGAATTAAATTAGTTTTGTTGGCACTTGATAAGGTGAATCCTTAAACTAGTTTCATGTAATTTATATGTTTTAGAATCATTTTATCTTTAGTATTTAATTGTATAGTTTTATCAATTTATAAATCAAGTAATGTTATGTGTACATCTTTACTCAGCTTGTTACAATTTCCTAAAGTACATGTAGATTATGGTAATCCATGATACCAGTAGACCATTTGTACATCATGTCATTCGAAACTTCATGTTATAGTATACTAGTATTCGGGGTCCAATTAGAGCATGCCTTGGACTCCTGACACACTGTGGCAAGTATGTTCACCACTTGCAGATGCAATTTTGAATGACGACCCACAGGTCAAACCAGTGAACCAGTTAACCTGTTTGTATGCTTATATCATATTTGTATCGGATATCACCATTTTATTATGTCAGTATATTTCCAGTTATAGTTAATAATAACCAATTCAGTTGAGTATCTAGTTATAATTGTTGAAGTTTTGGTTTACAGTTCCAAGTGATATAGTTAATATTTTAAGTTCTTGTAGCTATTATAAATCTAGTTTAATAGTGTTAGGGAATACCGGGTGTAATTTAAAATTTTGCAGTCCCAGGACGCAGCGGAAGTATTACACCCGAAACATATTCCGGTCCCAAGGATCCATGCGAGAGAGAAGACACAAGGATGTGTTAGAGATGTACCTCTTTTGCTTGTCTAGTTGTCGAAGCCATGTTGAAGACGATCAAATGCTCGCCCTCTACAAGTATCCACGCGTCGACTCCTTGATCGTTGCTCCCTTCCACGCTTGGTGCTAGCCTCGGGAAGAGAATCAAGCCTTCACCTCACTTGCGCCACCTTCAAGAGAACTTGCGCCAAGGAGGGGATAGGGAAGATGCCACCAAGGACTTACCTCTTCTTCTTTGCTTGCGCCACCTTCAAGCAAGATGCGCCAATGGCAATGAGAGGGAGAGAGCTTGTGGCAATAGAAGGAGAAGCCACCAAGCTCAATTTCTCTTTGCGCCAAGAAGAGGAGAAGAAGAAGAGGAGGTCTTTCGGCCACTTGGAAGAAGGTTGCGCCAAGCCTTTGTTGTCACCTTTTGCCCTTGCTCACGTCTCTCTATGTGCCCTCACACCTTCAAGGAGTCGAACATTAGAAGGGGCGGTAAGGGGTCCTATAAATAGGACAAGAGGCGGCTAGGGCAAGGGCTAGGATCATGCCAAGTGTATGGCTAGGATGAAAAGGTTTGCAACAAGGAAAGTCTCCAAGACATTTCCTTAAACCCATTCAACCCTTCCTTATGCGCCAAGACCTTGTCTTGCGCCCCAAGCAATATATCAGCCCATGACATGCCTTAGAAGCATGCATTCCATCCAAGGAAGAAGGGCTAGGCGCAACAAGCAAGAGGTATTCGGCTAGGGTAAGGGTTTGGGTGCATGTAGGGTTTATGAGGTAAGGAAAGTCTCCAAGACTTTACCATAAATCTCACCCTACTTGTCATATGCGCCCAAGCTCTTTCCAAAAGAGTTTTCAAGCCATATCAGCCCCAACCCTTACCATAGAGGCAAGGTTTCCTTCCAAGGAACAAAGGGGGAGGCGCCTAATGCTTCCTTATGAAGCAACATGCGCCCACTTCACCCCATTATGCCCTTGGCGCCAATGGGGTGAAACTCTTCCCCATTATACCCTTATTTGCTTATACCTCTTCTTGACAACTAGTTATTGGGCCTCATTGGATAATGAGCTAGCCCAAACTTCATGGCATGGGTTGATTAAGCCTTTGGATCCAACCCAATGCAATCCTAATCCAAATGTGACCAATCTAGGTCAATTTCGGGTCAACCTGCCAAAAATGAAGTTTGGCTCCAATAACTTTCTTCCAACTCATCAGGCCCATTTGCGCTGATGAAATCTTCCAAATGGATCCAAGTTATCCAATAACTTGATCCAGAGGCTTCTGATTAAAGCAACGTCAAGAGTCTATTGCGTGTGACCCCGTAGGATCCATATGACGATGGCAATGATGTAAACATCATAAGTAGTGAGGGGTATCTAGCAACACATCACTACTACCCATGTCATAGGACTTAAGTCATTATGGCAACAACTCCTAACAAGCAACGAGGATTCCCATTGCATTATAGATCCCTTTGCCTAAACTGATATCCTGCCATTGGATTAGTCTCAAGTTTATCAATCCAATGCATTGGTCATGACTCAACAAGTGTGGCCACACATTCCTGTCATGCACCAATAAGGTGGGGCGCCCCAAAGTGGATATCATGCTTCCTCTGAAGGAAGGGGCAAATCCTACTATTGGTGATCCATGTCTCTACGTGACTTATGACATGCCCAATGACAGTCGTTTTGGTCCCCCATTTACGGAGAGACGTAAGACTGTATCAAAGCATATCCATCATCAAATCTAGACACGAATATCTCAAGTCTAAGGATCAATGCAAACCTCTTGCATGTGAGATTGACTTGTTGACTGGACAAGTCAATCCTCACGGTGGATCACTCCAATGCATCAAATGCACCTGTATGTCTGCGTTACTGTGCCCCGCACCTAACCAGCCCATACACCAGTCTCACATGTACCAAAGCTGTCCCATATATGCTAAGGTACCTTGTCTGGGGATAGCTTATGAGAATGGATCCAATCCAAACTCCTGGGACATTATTTATGTAACTCAATACATCAACGCAAGTAGAGAAGTCTACATAATAACGACCATGACTTTATAGAGAATAATAATTATATTAAAGTACATTTAAACAATGCCCGACCATGTCCAAACATTGGTCTGCAGGGCATAAACACCAACAAATAGTACGGTTAAAGATTTAGTCTAATTTGCATTTTGCTATTTAAGTATCTTCAGTTGATGTCAATTATACTTTTGCACCATTGTTAGTCTTCTCTCCTTTGGTTTCAAGGGACTACCCTTCCACTAGGGATAGGCTTATTCAGCATTATTGCTGAGGTTTGTTGATGTTATAGGTACTGATCTAGACTAAGGTGATATAGTTAAGGTCAAGAAGATATGGTGTTGAACTTCTACATAAAGGTTGGTCTTATAAAAAAATCACTGGTATAATTTTGGAATTTTATTTTTGTCCAAAAAGGTATTGTAAATTTACTCATCTCATGTTATAGTTAAATAAGTTTTTATTTATTTAGATTTTGATGTCAGGATTTGTCTTTGCATCTTGGTATGGATTTATCAAGGTGTACATAGTGGGATTATGTTGTGTATAATATGTCTTATTGGTTCTCTTCATGGTTTATGTTTATTTGATTGAGTTATATAGCCATTACTAGCTTGTGATTATCTCTTGTCAATGAAAAAGTTATGTACAAAACTCTTTCCCTAGTGATCTGAGGGCTTTATGCCCATGGTTCCCTATCGAGGGCCCATTGGCAAAGAGCTTAGCTTAGGGGTTTTCCACAAAAATTATCTCCTAGTAAGTTCTCTTCTAATGCAATTTGCCACAGCCCTTTGCCCCATGTGCCTTTCACATGTCCTTTTGTACATATCTTCTTTGTGAAGTTTTAGTTAGAATGGTGATTTTTAGATATTATAATTTACTTCTCATACTCTAATGGTATCACTGACCCCTCATACAGTAGCAGCCAAGGTTTCTTAGCAAGTAGTGGACAACATATGAGGCCCTTCTTGCAGCTTGTGTCCTTCAAGATGTCAAGTTTGGGGAAGCATAGATAATATCTTAGTGTTGTTCAAGGATATCTTGTTTGAGTTTTATACTTGCCATATCACTAGCACTACACTTTATCGAAGGGGCAAAAGTAACCTTTGTTCTTCAAAAAATGGCATGTTTATTTTAAATTACTAATTGGCGCTTCATTTCAATCATTATACCAGTTATAATTTTATACGTGATTCTACCCTCCGCATGCCCCCCCTTCCTATTCCTAGAGGACAAATGGAAATATCTACTCGGTCGTTGACCCCTAGAGAGAAAGAGGAGAATGTGTGATTGTTTGAAGTTCTCAAAGATTTCTAGGTTGAGAGCTGTTTTATATAATTGATTGCTACAAAATTTCACTAGAGAGTGCTTTAGTGAGTTTATAGGAATCCTCATTCCATGAAACCCACTGATGTCCTACCTGGTTCCACCCGAAATGTGACGGCCCATGAAAAACTAAATCAAATTGTTTTGAAGGTCATGCAATAGTTGCAACATCCCAGTCAGCCCACTGATCGATACATAGGAATAATCAGTCCTTATTCAGCTTAACGAAGAGCATTCAACCCATGTTCTTGATTCCACAAAGCAACGAAGAGCCCCATCCAGCCTAGTACAACAATCAACTATCAAATTCAGCACAAGAGTTAGCTAGTACTGTGATGAACCAACTGGCAATTAACCAATTCTGCTGCTTCATTGTCATGTGCTCGGAACTGGTGTAGATGGCCCATCTGGCCCAACAAGGCCTAGACTTGACACAAGCCTAGTCAAAGTCTGTGTAGTTTACATTAGTTGTTAGGATTTTTATTCGCTATGTTGCTATTCATCTTTTAAGTTTTTAAGGTAGTTAGAACATTCTATCTACCTTTCGTGTTTATTGTGACTCCCTGCCCCTTAGGTTATAAAAGGTTGGCTTGGGAGAAGTAGTATTGAGCTTACTTTGGAGAGTGAAGCTCACTTGAATAGTTACAAAAGTCTTGTAGCTCGAAGGTTGGGAAATACTTCTTGGAGGTTCAGATCTTATAGCTTATCGTTTCTAGTTTGAAAAAATTAAATTGCATTTCATAGCGTCAAGGTAACTCCTATTTTTGAATTCGTGTTCATCATTTTCATTTCTTGTTCGAGTAACCTACATGTTTATCAATATGCTAGAAATGTGGGGAAGTGTGTTGTTCTCGTGTTTAGGGTTGTAGGTACCAACCTGCTCACTAGATTGTGTGGCTGCACTAAATTATGCTTCTCAGAAAGAAAAATTGGCTCACTTGAGGTCAGTCCAAGTTACTTTTAGTAGATTGGGTGTTGTGGCTTTCGTTGTTGATGTAGGCAGGTGCCACGACCCAAAGAAGTACAAGTGGAGTTTAAGGTTACCCTAAGCTTCCAAGGCTCCATATCTCCCCCTTGAATTATATGCATCATTTTAGATTAGAATCCTTAGCATAACATGTAGTTGCTAAATTTTGTAGGTTATTTTCCATATTGTAAACATAGCATGCATTCTAGACTAGGTATTTTCTAAATTAAGCATGCATCCCATATTTTTGTTATAAGCATTATTAACGTAATCATGCATCATGGTAGTATAGGGCATAATTGCATTACATTTTGGTAAGCTCAAGCTAGCTCAAGTCGAAGGAGAATTCAGCTCAAGCACAACTTAAGTTCAAGCCAAGACTTCATCTAGTCTCCTAAATTCAGCAAGCAAAGGGATTAACGCCCAACCCAAAGAAGAAGCCTAATGGAGCCTTCAAGACACCAAAGAAGAAAGAGTGACAAGTTGATTTCAGCTTGTTTATGTGCCTAGCTCAAAGGAGAAGTTTTGACTAGTCTCTTCAACTTTCAGCTATCAAGCAAATGCAAGAAGCTGATTTGATAGCAAGGAAGATAGAAGTCGCAGCTTGGCAAAAAGAGAAGTAAACGTTGGAGACTTGCAGCCAATAGCTAGAAGGTTTAGAGATGTTCACAGCAGCCATCCTCCTATAAGACGAACTCCCCCATGTATTTGCATTTTTAGCTTGAATGAAATTTGTTTCCTCATAACTTCTGGTGCTTGCGTCGCCATTGTTTCTAGTGCTTGTGTCACCAACGTCTCCCCTTTTCCGTTCTGGTGCGTGTGTCGCTGAATTTCCATCCTGTTCCCCTGTCTCATCGCCCACCACGAATGTAACAAAGCTCACTTCCCTTCCCGCCTGCCTTTGCACCCTGCTCTAAGCTCTCTAGCCATGCCTCCTACTCCCTGGTGACCTCTAGAAGTCGACAACGCAGCCTCAAGCTCAGGTGAAGCCGGATAGAATCACAGCCTTTCGCCTCCCCTATTTCTTGCCCAGATCTGTGACGAGAGCGAGAGAGGCAAAGTTCTATGGTCTTTCGGAGGACGCTGCCACCCGTGGTTCTCTCCAAACACTAGAGACGACCATCACCTGCTCTCCTCCCAGCCCAGTGAAGGACCTGATGGCGCTGATCAGAGTTCACCGTCCAGCAACCTCCCTATTTTGAAGTTGCATCCCCTATTTTGCTTCATGCTCGACGCAAGTCTTGTCCCTGGTTGTGTTAGTGTTATGCCCTGAGACATATGTTTTGGTCTAGACATATGTACTACATACATTGATATTTATAGATATCCTGACATTGTCGTTGTCATGGTTTATTATACATCTGCGCATATGTATATTTACATGATGATGTCCCTCGAGATATTACTATCTCAGTTTGCTTATGTCCCGAGTCAAGTACTTGCACAGGTTGTGGCCCAACCTGAGGCTTAGCCACAGGCTTCACGTAGGTCTGAGAGAGTACGTCGTGCACCTAACAGGTATGGGTCACTGTTGACTCAACACGATGACATTCTCATTATTGAGGATGAACCTAAGACTTATGAGGAAGCGGTCGCTGGACCAAACTCCGAGAGATGGCTGGAGGCCATGAGGTTTGAGATGGATTCTATGTCTGCTAACCAGGTTTGGGACTTGGCTGAGCCGCCTAATGGGGCAAAACCCAGAGGCTGTAAATTGGTCTTCAAAAAGAAGACAGACATGGATGGCAATGTGGTTACCTATAAAGGTAGACTAGTGGCCAAAGGTTTCAGGCAAGTCCACGGGGTGGACTATGATGAAACTTTTTCGCCAGTTGCCATGTTTAAATCCATTCGGATCATGCTTGCTTTAGCTGCCTACTACAAATATGAGATATGGCAAATGGACGTGAAGACAACTTTCCTTAATGAAAACCTGTCAGAGGATGTGTTTATGACACAGCCTAAAGGGTTCGTTCACCCAGCCAATGCTCATAAAGTATGTAAACTGAAAAGATCCATATATGGATTAAAGCAAGCCTCTCGAAGTTGGAATATTCGTTTTGATGAAGCTGTGAGAGATTTTGGCTTCCTCAAGAACGAAGACGATGCCTGTGTGTACAAGAAAATTAGTGGGAGCTTGGTCACATTTCTGGTCTTGTATGTCGATGACATACTGCTCATCGGGAATGATGTCCCTACTCTTCACACTGTGAAGACATGGTTGGGGAAGTATTTTGAGATGAAATACTTAGGGGAGGCCGCCTACATTCTAGGTGTGAGGATTTACCAGGATAGATCCAAAAAACTCCTTGCCTTGAGTCAGAGCACGTACATAGACAAAGTGCTGGAAAGGTTTCGCTTGGAGCAGTCCAAGAAGGGTTACTTTCCCATGAGGCATGACATTACTATTTCCAAGAGCCAGTGTCCCTCTACACAAGCTGAGAAAGAGGAGATGAGTCGAGTCCTTTATGCATCTGCAGTGGGATCCCTCATGTATGCCATGTTATGTACGAGACCAGATATGGCTTATGCAGTGAGCATAACCAGTAGATACCAGTCTAACCCCGGTGTCCATCATTGGACAGCCGTGAAAAATATTTTGAAGTATCTGAGGAAGACGAAAGATTTATTCTAAGTCTATGGTGGACAAGAAGATCTGTGTATCCAGGGTTATACAGATGCTTCCTTCCAGTCAGACCCAGATGACTTCAAATCGCAGTCCGGCTATGTGTTCTTGCTAAATGGAGGTGCTGTATGCTGGAAGAGCTTCAAGCAATCCATAGTGGTAGACTCTACAACTGAAGCAGAGTATGTTGCGGCTTCTGAGGCAGCCAAAGAAGCTATTTGGATCAAGAAGTTCATTTCTGAACTTCAAGTGGTTCCTAGTGCTGCTGATCCCTTTGAACTCCTTTGTGATAACAATGGTGAGATCGCACAGGCCAAAGAACCAAGATCACATCAGCGATCCAAACACATACTCAGGCGCTTTCACCCGATCTGGGAGATCATAGACAGAGGTGATGTGAAGATATGCAGAGTTGACACAGAGAACAATCTAGCAGACCCATTGACCAAGGCTTTGGCGTAGCAGAAGCATGATGGTCATACTCGAGACATGGGGTTAAGGTACCTCAACAATAAGGTCTGAGTGCAAGTGGGAGATTGTTAGTGTTATGCCCTGAGACCTATGTTTTGGTCTAGACATATGTACTACATACATTGATATTTATAGTGTTGGTGTATATGCCCTGCAGACCAATGTATGGACATGGTCAGACATTGTTTGAATGTACTTTGATAAAATTATTATTCTATATAGAGGCATGGTCGTTATTATGCAGACTTCTCTACCTGCGTTGATGTATTGAGTTGCATATATATAATGTCCCAGGAGTTTGGATTGGATCCATTCCCATAAGCTATCCCTAGACAAGGTACCATAGCAGATATGGAACAGCTTTGGTACATGCGAGACTGGTGTATGGGCTGGTTAGGTGTGGGGCACAGTAACGCAGACATACAGGTGCATTGGATGTACTGGAGTGATCCACCGTGAGGATTGACTTGTCTAGTCAACAAGTCAATCTCACATGCAAGAGGTTTGCATTGATCCTTAGACTTGAGGTATTCATGTCTAGATTTGATGATGGGTATGCTTTGATACAGTCTTACGTCTCTCCGTAACTGGGAGATCAAAATGACTGTCATTGGGCATGTCATAAGTCACGTAGAGACATGGATGACCAATAGTAGGATTTGCCCCTTCCTTATTGGAAGCATCATATCCACTCGGGGCGCCCCACCTTATTGGTGCATGACAGAAATGTGTGTCCACACTTGTTGAGTCATGACCAAAGCATTGGATTGATAAACTTGAGACTAATCCAATGGCAGGATATCAGTTTAGGCAAAGGGATCTATAATGCAATGGGAATCCTCGTTGCTTGTTAGGAGTTGTTGCCATAATGACTTAAGTCCTATGACATGGGTAGTAGTGATGTGTTCCTAGATACCCCTCACTACTTATGATGTTTACATCATTGCCATCGTCATATGGATCCTACGGGGTCACACGCAATAGACTCTTGACGTTGCTTTAATCAGAAGCCTTAAGATCAAGTTATTGGATAACTTGGATCCATTTGGAAGATTTCATCAGCGCCAATGGGCCTGATGAGTGAGAAGAAAATTATTGGAGCCAAACTTCATTTTTGGCAGGTTGACCCGAAATTGACCTAGATTGGTCACATTTGGATTAGGGTTGCATTGGATTGGATCCAATGGCTTAATCAACCCATGCAATGAAGTTTGGGCTAACTCATTATCCAATGAGGCCCAATAATAAGTTGTCATGAAGAGATTAGAGGCTAAAAGGGTATAATGGGGAAGAGTTTCACCCCATTGGCGCCAAGGGCATAATGGGGTGAAGTGGGCGCATGTTGCTTCATAAGGAAGCATTAGGCGCCTCCCCCTTCATCCTTTAATGGTATCTTGCCTCTATGGCAAGTGTTGGGGCTGATATGGCTTGATGGCTCTTTTGGAAAGAGCTTGGGCGCATATGGATAGTAGGGTAAGGTTTATGGTAAGATCTTGGAGACTTACCTTACCTCCAAACCCTAATTCCCCTCAAACCCTTGCTTAGCCGAATGACTCTTGCATGTTGCGCCTAGCCCTTCTCCCTGGATGGAAAGAATGCCTCTAAGGCATGTCCTGGGCTGATATGGATATTAGACAAATAAGGATAGGTTGAATGAGGTTTATGGCAAAGTCTTGGAGACTTTCCTTACCACAAACCCCTCTCATCCTAGCCGCCCACTTGGCATGATCTTGGCCCTCCCTAAACCGCCTCTTGGCTTATAAAAGGGACCCTAGCTGCCCCCTCTCAATGGTTCGAATGCTTGGAGACGTGAACACACATAGAGGGGCGAGAACAAGGGCAAAGGGCGACAACATCAAGGTGGCGCAACCCTTCTTCCTACTAGTGGCCGCAAGTCTTCTCCTTCCTCTCCTCTTGGCGTGACTTGGAGAAGGACTTGGTGGCGGCACTTCCTCTTACTCTTCCTAAGGGCCGAAACTCTTCTTCTCCCTCTTCTCTTGGAGTGAAGAGGATAAGGAGTTGGCGGCATCTTCCTTGCACTTGGCGTATGATCCTTGGAGGTGGCGCAAAAGAAGTGAAGGAACCCTAAGGCTTGATTCTCTTCCCGAGGCTAGCACCAAGCGTGGAAGGGAGCAACGATCAAGGAGTCGACGCGTGAATACTTGTGGAGGGCGAACACCTGGGCGCCTTCAACATGGCTTCGGCAACTAAACAAGCAAAAGAGGTACATCTCTAACACATCCTTGTGTCTTCTCTCTCGGATGGATCCTTGGAACCGGAATATGTTTCGGGTGTAATGATTCTTCCGCTGCGTCCTGGGACTGCAAAATTTTAAATTACACCCGGTATTCCGTAACAGTGATATCAGAGGTACTTGCGAGAAACACAAGGTGTACGTTTGCTTGTGTGAAAAATATTTGGAAAATTTTTCTTCTATCCATGCGCGTTTCACATAGAAAGCGTTTTCATCCAAACCTCTCTTCTCATCTTTGTGGCCGAAATTTGGATTTTGTTTATGATTGATTTAAGACCAAAGGCGCACGTAGTTTTTGTTGGTGTATATGCCCTAGGACCTAGTTTTGGTCCATCTTTGTACTACTTAACTATGATATTCATATATCTTTCTGGCATTGTCGTTATCATTGTTTGTCTACACCTGCGATTGTGTACTTACATGATAATGTCCCTGGAGACAGATTGGATCTGTGCTCAAATGATTGTCCCTAGTCGATGTACCTGAGTGGATATGGGACAGCTCTGGTACTTGTGAGACTGGTATGTGGGCTGGTTAGGCACGTGGTGCTAACGCAGACACATGGGTATATCATTGGAGGATATACTGGATAGACCCGCTGTGAGGCTATGACTTGGTGTCATGAGTTATCCTCACAAGTGACAGGAGATGTATTGATCCCTTGACTTGAGGTCATTGACCATTCTATATGGTTAGGGACTTGCTTTGATGCAACCTAACACCTTGCCGTAGTTGGGAGGTCATAACGGTTGTCATTAAGCATGTCACGACCCATATGAGAAGGTCAATGGACAGACATAGGATTTGCCCCTTCCTTAGGGAAGTATGATATCCATGGAGCTCCCTTATGGTTCTATGACTGAGAGTGTATTGCCATACCCAGGTGAGAACCTGTTTTAGTCATAGCCATGTGATTGGATGAAAACAAGTGGTGACACACTTGTCCAATCGGATATCAGTACGGCAAAGAGACTGTAATGCATCTGTACCTAGTTGCGATGATGGGGATGTCGATGTCGATATCCATTCCAATAACCTGGGTAGCAGCGATGCACTGCTAGGTGCCACTCACTGCTTGTGATGACCTTTGGTCAGCACTGCCAGCGTTAGAGGAACCTACAGGGTCGCACACCTTGATACTCGAGTTTTCATATTGATCGGGTAGCCTTTAGATCGAGTTATTGGATAACTCTAATCTATTTGGGAGATTTCATCAGCGCCAATGGGCCTGATGAGATGGAAGAAACTTATTGGGGCCAACTTCCGTTTTTGGCATATCGATCAAATTAACCATGGTTAGCCTCATTTAACCATGGGTTAAATTGGATTGGATCCAATAGCTTGGTTAACATGCATAATGGACTTTGGGCTTGGCCCATTGCTTAGTTGGGCTTGCTAATAAGTTGTATTGAAGGGCTATGAGGCTTGAAGGGTATAATGGGGATGAATTAATGGGATAGGCGCATATGGGATTCTAGTTGGACTAGAATTTGCGCCTATGCCTTGTTTGGTATCTCCTAGGTGATTAAATCAAATTGGATTTGATTAAATCACACAAGATAATTGATTGGATTGTGTTTGACAATTGTGGGCTGATTATTAACATAATTAGAGTCCTAATTGGATTAGGACTTGCGCCCAAGCCACATTAGGCAATCCATCATATTGCCTTGACTAGGTCTAGGCGCATGGATGGGATTAATGCCTCATATGGCATGATATGGGCGCATATGGCTGATGCTTGCTTTGGCAAGTCTTAGGCGCATATGGGAGTGGAGATTTAATCAATATATTTGATTGGATAATCTCCTAGAATCATGCCCTAATTGTCAACACTTGCCATTCTCCCCTAACCGCCTCTTGCTCCTATAAATAAGCCCTTGCCGCCCCCTCTCTTCATGATGCTAATTCCTTGGAGGCGTGAAGCATTAGAGGGCGACGGCTTGGAGAGCTTAGAGCTCTTCTTCTTCCATCAAGGGCGCAAGCATACTTCTCCTCTTCCTTTCCTTGGCGCAAAGGAACAAGAAGGCTTGCGGCGTTCTCTTCTCCTTCCATCTCCTTGGCGCATCACATCTTGGTGGTGGCGCAAGTTGCTTGGAGGACTCTCCTAAGGCATGGATCTTCTTCCCGAGGCTAGCACCGGGCGAGGAAGAAGAAAACTTGAGGAATCCATGTATGCGAGACTGCAGAGGGCGAACACTTGGGCGCCTTCATCGACATCGGCTTCTAATTGCTTAAAGGTACTTACTATCACATCGTGTCGACCCCCTCGCAAGAGATCTTCACTGGGTTTTTTTGGGACTAGCCTGTTTCGGGGACATTCTTCCGCTGCGAAAAATGTATGTCCATAACTCTGAAAATTGTAAAATGTCCCCGGGGTTTCCCAACAGTGGTATCAGAGGTACTTGCGAGCCTCGAACGGTGTTCTTTCATGCTTTTCATGCTCACATGCCATATCTACATTTTCGAATATTGCATAGATGTTGGCGCATGTTTTTCTTTAAGTAGAAAAATTGTAGGTCTCTTGTTTCTTACTTCTAATTAACTTCTTGTGGTTCTTTGCTCTCTTCATGTGATGGGATAGACCCATACGTGGAAGAGAAAATTTCTCCTCTCATAATAGGATAGACCTATCTTGAGAGACTTGTTGGAATAGGGCATGGACTGGGTGATTGCCCTTATCCTAGCAAGTTAGGGATTGCAAGGAGGGCAACCGGTATGCCTCTTGTAGACTCCTGAGAGAAACTTAGAATCAAAGATTTGTGATATGAAGGGAAGGAAGAGAGACATGTTTTATGAAAAAGTAAAATTTCAAATTTTATGTTTTTCATGAGCATATAGAATTGCATGAGTAAGTACTTGATTATGCATGATGTTGTGGTCATATATCAAGCCCCTTAATATGCCTGTGATGTATCCTTGTGAGGCCTGCGTGCCGCTTTTCTTTTTGCTTTTAACTAAGAAGAAGATTAGGATGGCGCATCTACTTGGAGCAAGGTGCATGCTTGCTTGGTTGCGCATCCTTGCATGATGGCGCAACAAGCTTCAAAGGTGGCACATCCTTGCATGGGGGCGCAAGTTAGGGTTTGGCCAAGCCTTGTGCTTGTGTGCTATCCCTCTTGTGGCTTGCTAAATGGCGCACCTTCCTTGGAGGAAGACCATGGCATTGGCCGAACCTTGTGGGTGTACCCCTAGGGTTTGAGAGCTAAACCATGAGAGAAGGACCTTGGAGCCAACCTTGAAGATAGAGCTAGAGGTCGGCTAGGCTAGGTCTCGTCTTGGGGCTTGAATCCTAGGTCAAGAGTTGAACCCCTTTTTGGCATGGATTGGTTCAATGTCTTGAATGGGCTATGATCACATCATCCCTTTATTTCTTTCTTTACAAAAGCTAAAGCATGCCTGTGATGTTTTATTGTTATGTTATCACCATAGGATGAAATGCCTGTAATGATAGACATAAGATAAAACTGAGATGATGAGACCTTAAACAAAAACCCTCAATTAAAATATCAAGTCTAGTAGCCTTCTAACGCGTAGCCCTCACTAAGCTATCGATCAGTGGAGTTGTGAATTGTTTCCCACCCTCGTGGGACACACCCACTTATCTTTAGAAAGTGCGTGGTGGGAATGGTTTCCCCAGTCCAGTTTTTACCTGGGCGTGCCTTCGCAAGGAAACTCGTTGGCCCTGGGCATAATGGTTAGGGATGGACTTGACTAGAAGTTCACATGTGCTGGGCACATGGTGAAAGTCTAGAGGCATCGTTGAGAGGTAAGGATTTCATGTTGTATCTAGCCCTCACTGGACATGAAATGCCTGGACTGTCTCAATAAGGGGAATTGCTTGGAGCAATCGGCCGGCGCGCCCACCTTAGGAAACATGGGTCACTTTGTGCATCTCATCCCACCCTTGTGGGACGCGAAGCCCTGTGTGGAATGAGGATCTCATCTCACTAGGAAATCTTGAATTTCTCGATTGACTTTGTGGGTTGTCAATTCGATTTAAAATAGTGGGAGCCATGGTCATTTAAAAGGCAAGTCCAGTTTAAATGACTCGAAGTAGTACTAATCTGCTGTTTCTTGGTTGTTGTAGAACAATGGCTATGAACAATAGCAGTTGGTCACTGCGATCTACCCTGGATAAGTTGGTTGGATCCAACTTACTGGATTGGTATATGAACTTGAGAATCGTGCTCAAGCTCGAGAGGAAGCTTTATGTTCTTGAGCGTCTTATTCCTGAGCCACTTCCATGCTCGGCCTCAGCGGCTGAGAGGGATGCTTATGATAAGCATCAGGTTGATACTTTGGAGGTTGCTAACCAACATGTCACTTGAATTTAAAGGGTGATATGAATCGAAGAGTGCCTCTGAAATTATTTTAATCTAAGGCAGCTCTTTGATGAATTGGTTGAGCTCAATCCTGCTAAAGTTGATATTCAGTGTGTTGAGCCGAAAGGCTTGACCAAGGAACTGAAATTAAAGATGGATATGATCAGGAATAATAGGTGCTATTCATGTGGAGGGCCACCTCACATGTTGAAGGACATGTTGCAACTTCAGAATGAGGAGAAGAAAGGCAAGGCCTTGTCTTCATGCTCAGGTATTTATGTTACCGAAGTCAACCTGTCTACTCCTATGACATGGGTATTGGATACCGCATGTGAAGCTCATATTTGTACAAATATGCGATGGCTCAGAAAGGATAGATCGGTAAGGCCTAGAGAGATTGACCTACGGATAGGTAACAGGGCACAAGTTGCTGCTGTTGCTGTAGGAGTTTTTCTCCCTGCCTTCTGGACTTTAGTTAAAGCTAGACAATTTCTATTATGTACCTTCCCTTACCAAAACATTGTATCCACTCCTTGCTTGGCAAATAAAGGATTTAGGTTTGAAATAAAAGAGAACTTATGTTCTTTTTCTTTTGAAAACATGTTTTATGGGAAGGGTACTTTGTGCAATGGTCCGCATGTCTTGGACATGGTTAGCTCTATTTGTAACATAAATAATAAAAGGACCAAACTGAGTGGTTCAGTTGATGCTTTCCTACGGCATTGTCGATTAGCCCATATAAACAAGAATCGCATTCGACAACTCCATGCAAATGGGTTGCTAGATTCGAGTTCCTTGGAGGAACTTGATACATGTGAGACTTGTTTATTAGGGAAAATGACAAAGACGCCCTTCACCAAGACTGGTGAGAGGGCAGGAGGTTTGTTGGATCTCATACATAGTGATGTGTGTGGGCTATTCAATAAACAAGCCAAAGGAGGGTATAACTACTTCATCACATTTACTAATGACTTCAGTAGATATGGTTATGTCTACATGATGAGACATGAGTCTGAATCCTTTGAGAAATTTAAGGAGTTCAGACATGAAGTAGAGAACCAGCTTGGTAGATCCTTTAAGGATCTTCGATCAGATCGTGATGGAGAGCACCTGAGCAGTGAATTCTTTGACTATTTGAGTAAGTGTGGGATCCTATCCCAACTCACTCCTCCTAGAGCACCTCGGTAGAATGGTGTATCTGAAAGGAGAAATCGAACCTTGTTGGACATAGTTCGGTCTATGATGAGTCATGCAACTCTACCTCCCTCATTCTGGGGACATGCACTTGAAAAAGCTTCTCTAATACTGAATAATGTTCCATCTAAGAGTGTCTCAAAGATTCCATACGAGGTATGGAATGGGAGACGCCCTAATCTCACTTTTATCAGGATCTAGGGATGTGAGGCTTATGTCAAACGTCAGGATTCTAGCAAGCTAGAACCTAGATCTGATAAGTGTATGTTTGTGGGGTACCCTAAGGAGACTAAGGGTTACTACTTCTATATTCCCACCGAGAACAAAGTTTTTGTTGCTCGGGGTGCGGTCTTTCTAGAGAAAGAATTTCTCATGAAAGAAGTTAGTGGGAGGAAGTTTGACTTGGACGAGGTCCAAGAGCAACCACAAGACATAGAGATGGGAACCTGAGCCACCTACACCGGTTGCTAGGCAACCTGAGGCTCAGACACAGGCCCCACGTAGGTCTGGGAGGATTCGTCGTGCACCTGAGGGGTACGGGTCGCTGCCGACCCAACACGACGGGATCTTCATCATTGAGGATGAACCCAGAACCTATGATGAGGCGGTCAATAGACCGGACTACGAGAGATGGCTCCAGGCCATGAGATCCGAGATGGATTCCATGTCGGCTAACCAAGTCTGGGATTTGGTTGAGCTGCCTAATGGGGTAATGCCCATAAGGGGTAAATGGGTCTTCAAGAGGAAGACAGACATGGATGGCAACATAGTTACCTATGAAGGTAGAATAGTGGCTAAAGGATTCGAACAAGTCCACGAGGTGGACTATGATGAAACCTTCTCACCAGTTGCCGTGATCAAATCCATTCGGATTCTGCTTGCTATAGCTGCATATCATGATTATGAGATATAGCAGATGGACATGGAGACAGCGTTCCTTATGGAAAGCTGACAAAGGATGTCTATAAGACACAACCTGATGGCTTCATCCATCCTGCAGATGCCAGTAAGGTCTGCAGGCTAAAGAAATCCATTTATGGATTGAAGCGAGCATCTCGAAGTCAGAATCTTCGGTTTGATGAAGCTGTGAGAGGTTATGGCTTTATCAAAAGTGAAGATAACAACTGTGTATACAGAAAATTCAGTGGGAGCTTGATGACTTTTCTGGTCTTGTATGTCGATGACATACTACTCATCAGAAATGACATCCCTAGTCTTCAAGCTGTGAAGACATGGTTAGGGAAGTGCTTCAGATGAAAGACTTAGGGGAGGCCGCCTATATCCTAGGCGTAAGGATCTGCTGGGATAGATCCAAGAGGCTTCTGGCCCTTAGTCAGAATACCTACATTGACAAGGTCCTGGAGAGGTTCAACTTGGAGCAATCCAAGAAGGGATACCTTCCAGTGAGACATGGCCTTACTCTCTCAAAGAACCAGTGTACCAACACAGAGGCTGAGAGAGATGACATGAGTAGAGTGCCCTATGCTTCGGCGGTGGGATCGATCATGTATGCAATGTTGTGTACTAGACCAGTTGTGGCTTATGCTGTGAGCATAACCAGCCGATACCAATCCAATCCTAGTTTACAGCACTAGGTGGCTGTAAAGAATATCCTTGAGTATCCTGAAAAGGACTAAGGATTTATTCTATAAAGTCTACGGGGGACAGGAAGAACTCAGTGTGCAGGGCTTCACTGATGAGTCATTCCAGTCTGATCCTGACGACTTCAGATCGCAGACCAGCATTAGTTTAAGATGGTTGGAGGTGCTGTATGCTGGAAGAGCTTCAAGCAATCCACCATAGCTAAATCTACAACCGAAGCTGAGTATGTGGTTGCTTCTGAGGCAGCCAATGAAGCCGTTTGGATCAGGAAGTTCTTTTCTGAACTTCAGGTGGTTCTAAGTGCAATGGATCCCATTGAGCTCTACTATGACAACAATGGGAACTGCACATACTAAGGAACCACGGTCTCATCAAAGGTCCAAACACATACTCAAGAGATTTCGCCTAATCAAAGAGATCATTGATCGAGGTGATGTCAAGATTAGCAGAATTGACACAGAGAGCAATCTAGCAGACCCACTGACCAAGGCTTTGGCGCAGCAGAAGCATGATGGTCGTACTAGAGATATGGGGTTGAGGTTGCTCAACCTCTAGGTCTTAGTGCAAGTGAGAGATTGTTGGTGTATATGCCCTAGGACCTAGTTTTGGTCCATCTTTGTACTACTTAACTATGATATTCATATATCTTTCTGGCATTGTCGTTATCATTGTTTGTCTACACCTGCAATTGTGTACTTACATGATAATGTCCCTGGAGACAGATTGGATCTGTGCTCAAATGATTGTCCCTAGTCGATGTACCTGAGTGGATATGGGACAGCTCTGGTACTTGTGAGACTGGTATGTGGGCTGGTTAGGCACGTGGTGCTAACGCAGACACATGGGTATATCATTGGAGGATATACTGGATAGACCCGCTGTGAGGCTATGACTTGGTGTCATGAGTTATCCTCACAAGTGACAGGAGATGCATTGATCCCTTGACTTGAGGTCATTGACCATTCTATATGGTTAGGGACTTGCTTTGATGCAACCTAACACCTTGCCGTAGTTGGGAGGTCATAACGGTTGTCATTGAGCATGTCACGACCCATATGAGAAGGTCAATGGACAGACATAGGATTTGCCCCTTCCTTAGGGAAGTATGATATCCATGGAGCTCCCTTATGGTTCTATGACTGAGAGTGTATGGCCATACCCAGGTGAGAACCTGTTTTAGTCATAGCCATGTGATTGGATGAAAACAAGTGGTGACACACTTGTCCAATCGGATATCAGTACGGCAAAGAGACTGTAATGCATCTGTACCTAGTTGCGATGATGGGGATGTCGATGTCGATATCCATTCCAATAACCTGGGTAGCAGCGATGCACTGCTAGGTGCCACTCACTGCTTGTGATGACCTTTGGTCAGCACTGCCAGCGTTAGAGGAACCTACAGGGTCGCACACCTTGATACTCGAGTTTTCATATTGATCGGGTAGCCTTTAGATCGAGTTATTGGATAACTCTGATCTATTTGGGAGATTTCATCAGCGCCAATGGGCCTGATGAGATGGAAGAAACTTATTGGGGCCAACTTCCATTTTTGGCATATCGATCAAATTAACCATGGTTAGCCTCATTTAACCATGGGTTAAATTGGATTGGATCCAATAGCTTGGTTAACATGCATAATGGACTTTGGGCTTGGCCCATTGCTTAGTTGGGCTTGCTAATAAGTTGTATTGAAGGGCTATGAGGCTTGAAGGGTATAATGGGGATGAATTAATGGGATAGGCGCATATGGGATTCTAGTTGGACTAGAATTTGCGCCTATGCCTTGTTTGGTATCTCCTAGGTGATTAAATCAAATTGGATTTGATTAAATCACACAAGATAATTGATTGGATTGTGTTTGACAATTGTGGGCTGATTATTAACATAATTAGAGTCCTAATTGGATTAGGACTTGCGCCCAAGCCACATTAGGCAATCCATCATATTGCCTTGACTAGGTCTAGGCGCATGGATGGGATTAATGCCTCATATGGCATGATATGGGCGCATATGGCTGATGCTTGCTTTGGCAAGTCTTAGGCGCATATGGGAGTGGAGATTTAATCAATATATTTGATTGGATAATCTCCTAGAATCATGCCCTAATTGTCAACACTTGCCATTCTCCCCTAACCGCCTCTTGCTCCTATAAATAAGCCCTTGCCGCCCCCTCTCTTCATGATGCTAATTCCTTGGAGGCGTGAAGCATTAGAGGGCGACGGCTTGGAGAGCTTAGAGCTCTTCTTCTTCCATCAAGGGCGCAAGCATACTTCTCCTCTTCCTTTCCTTGGCGCAAAGGAATAAGAAGGCTTGCGGCGTTCTCTTCTCCTTCCATCTCCTTGGCGCATCACATCTTGGTGGTGGCGCAAGTTGCTTGGAGGACTCTCCTAAGGCATGGATCTTCTTCCCGAGGCTAGCACCGGGCGAGGAAGAAGAAAACTTGAGGAATCCGTGTGTGCGAGACTGCAGAGGGCGAACACTTGGGCGCCTTCATCGACATCGGCTTCTAATTGCTTAAAGGTACTTACTATCACATCGTGTCGACCCCCTCGCAAGAGATCTTCACTGGGTTTTTTGGGACTAGCCTATTTCGGGGACATTCTTCCGCTGCGAAAAATGTATGTCCATAACTCTGAAAATTGTAAAATGTCCCCGGGGTTTCCCAATAGTTTTGTCAAGTAGGACGGACATTGTGTCTTCGGACTAGCCGGGTCTCTTGATCTGACAAAACTGCCAGCCGATAGGGTCTATGAAATCATCATGGAACTTGATCTAAATTTTGGCATAAATTTAGTTAAGAGAGTGCTTTGGATGATGTTGGCGCATAAGGTGCTAAAATTTGATTATTCCGGTTTTTCAAATTTTATATATGTGCCACTTGTCTCTTCCATGGGTTGATATGGTCATAGCGAGTGCCCTCCTGTGTTGTGATGTGGAAGCATGTTTCCACTTGTGATGAATGCTTGTAAAAACTCTTTCCACCTGCGTGTGGTTCTCTCCCTATCTTGTTGTAAAGAATTTTTCATCTTGTTTAGAATAGATGTAGAATTACATGATAGGTTAAGGCTTCATCTTGACAACAAGGAGTCTTCTTCAATCGGAGTCAGAAGTGGCGCCAGCTTGGAAGCGTGGTGATGGACTTGCGGCTGAAGGAAGGACACTTGCTTTCGGCTTCTGGCATGGGCTGATCTGCTTTAGGGACTCGCAACCCTTGGATGCACGATAACATGTCACATGGCTCGTGACAAGTTATGTGTATGAAAAGGGCTATGACCATATCGACCAAACTAGCATGCCTGTGATGGTTTATTATTTTGTCCATAGCATGCCTGTGATGTTTTTCTTTTGCTGCCATAACTATAGGAAAACTGCATGCTAGAAAAGAATAAAATAAACATGAAAAACTCTCATTGAAATATCAAGTCAATAGCCTTCTAACGCGTAGCCCTCATCAAACTATCGATCGGTGGTGTTGTGAACTGTTTCCCACCCTCGTGGGACACACCCACTTATCTTTAGAAGGTGTGAGGTGAAAGATTTCCCCAGTCCAGTTTTAACCTGGGCGTGCCTTCGCAAGGAATTCGTTGGCCCTGGGCATAATGGTTATGACCAGACTTGACTAGTTTTTCATATGACACTGACATGATGAATCACTAGAGATAGCTGTTAAGAGGATAGGGTTCTGTGTTGTATCCAGCCCTCGCTGGACACAGGGCGCCTAGTCTGTCTTAACTAAGAGGAGTTGTGCACGGCACAATTGGCTGGCATGCCTACCTAAGGAAGCATGGGATTCTCTGTGCATCCCAACTCACCCTCGTGAGTCACGGAGACCTCATGTGAAATTAGGATCCTACTCACTTATTTCCATGTTGAATTTGAGAGTTCTCAACTTGTTTTGGAAGTAGTGGGAGCATAGCATTTAAATTTAAAGTCCTTGTTAAATGCTTTATCATAGTACTTATTTTACTTATTTGCTTATTGTAGATGGCATCTCCTGATCTAAGACTGAAACTTTATAAAAATAAGTTGGATGGGACAAACTGGACAAATTGGTTCAAGATTTTGTCCAAGATACTGGAATAAGAGAATAAGGTGCATCTTCTTGAAAGACCTCCATCCTAGCCCAATGTGTATTTCACTAATGAGTGGGAGTGGAATGTCTATCTTGAACATTGTGAAGATAACGAACAGTACACTGCTCTTGTCTTAGAGTGCATGACCCCAGAGGTCAAGGTTGAATGTGATGAGATGGGGATTTATGATCTTATCATACATCTCAAAGGTCTCTTCATGCCATGCTCTATAGACAATGATCAGGAGAGTTCTGTTGGATCTTCAGAGTGTATGCCTAAATCTGAGAATGACCATGGTTTTGTATCTTCGAAGCTAATACTTTGGAAGACTAGGAATGCATGGGTATTTCGAAGAGGATTAATGGCCAAGAAGTGCATGGCAGGAAGAAGGGATGTAATCCATCCGCTTCAGGTATTGTGTTACCAAGGTCTTTTGTCTACTTCTTATTCATGGGTACTGGGTACCGTATGTGAGGCTCACATATGTTCTACATGTGCAGGAGCTCAGAAGAAGTAGGACGATTAGGCTTGGTGGGATGGACTCTCAGGTCAAGGACGGAGCATTGGATGCTGCTGTTGATATCATCTCACTGCCTTGAAGACTTTATCTAGAACTTTGCTATTATGTATCAGCCTATGTATTAGAACATCATTCCTTTTGGAAAGGATTTCAGTTTGAAATAATAAATAATAATTTTCTTTAATTTGAGATGTTCTATTGAAGTGATACAGTTGATAATAGTTTGTGGTTCTATATGTATCACAAGTTCAGATCCAATGATTCAATAAACACCCTCTTATAGCATTGTCTCTTGAACCATAGAACAATGGTCACATCCAAAGGTCCATGGACTATTGGGATCATTATCCTTTCAGGATTATGATACATGTAAGCCTAGTTCAAAGGAACAATGTGACAAGTGCTGCCTTCACCATAAAGGGTGGAAGGACTATTGGCTTGCTGGATCTAATGCACAGCAATGTGTGTGGACCCATATAAACAAGCACGAAGAGGTGTTGTATGCTTCATCAGGTGTGGGTATGCCTTATCCAACCTAAGAACTTTGGAGAAATCCAAGAAGTTCACAAATGAAATATTGAGTCAAATTGGAGGATCTATTAAAGCACTTTGATTGGATCAAGCTGATTAGTGGAAAATTTGATGACTATCCTAAGGAGTGTGGGGATTATCTCACAGCTTACTTGGAACACTACTGTGTGGTGATTTTCAAAGAATGAAAAAGGAACACATTGGATGTGGTTCCATCTTTGAATAATCATGCAAATATACTACTATGATGCCATGCAAACAGATACACTGCCACTCCATAAGAAAGTGTCTAAATTAGCTTTTGAGTTGCGAACTGCAAATATCCCATTTCTTCAATGGAATTGGGAATGTAATATGCAGTGATTCAAAAGTATGTGTTTGTGGTGCACTGTAGAGTGCTAATTCTATCCCAAAGAGAACAAAATATTTGTTACTCAAACTGTTGTCTCTCTTGAGAAAGTATTTCTTTTAAAAGAAGCTAGTGGGAGTAGATTTGATTGGGACAAGGTCCAGAATCAACCACAATATAATTAGACACAGATGGAGAGCAAAATCTCACATACAGATTGAAGGTTAACCTGAGGTTCAAGTAACACAGGAACCACATAAGTCTGGATCGATTCGATATACTGGGCATGACGAATTTTTCATCAAGGATGAACCTAAGACTTATGAGGAAATGGAAGCGGTCGGTGGACCAGATTCCAAGAAATGGCTAAGGGCCATGAGAACCATAATGGACTCCATGTCTGCTAATCAAGTCTGGGACTTGGATGAGCTGCCAAAGGGGTAATTCCCACAGGCTGTAAATAAATCTTCTAGGAAGATAGACATGGAAGGTAACATTGTTACCTTGAAAGGCAAGCTAGTGAACAGAAATTTCAGACAAATCCACTGGGTGGACAATGATGAAATTTTTCACCAATGGCTGAGTTTTAAGTCCATTAGGGATCTGCATGTTATATTTGCATGATCAGTTATGGCATGTTGTTATGAAAACTACCTTTCTTGCATGGATGTCTAAAAAGATATCTATAAGTAAATAGCCAGAAGGTTTTCATATCAAGGCCATAAAGATATGCATGGTGTTATGCAAGCATGTTTAAAAGAGCCTGTGTTTACAAGAAGATCAGTGGGAGCACCTTAATGGTATTTTTTGTTCTAGAAGATTGATGATATTCTCCTCACATGGAATAATATCTTAGCTCTTCACATGGTGAAGAAAAAGGCTTGAGATGTATTTCGAGAAGAATGATCCAGGGAATGATGCCTACATCCTAGGCATGAGGATCTATAGATAGAGATCCAAGAAAGTCATTACCTTTTAGTCAATCTATGTTCATCCAAGAGTTTCTGGAGAGGTTTATATTGGATAATTCCAAATATTGATACCTTCTAAAGAGATATGGTCTGACTCTCATGAGGATGTTGTGTCCTATGACACAGCTGGAGAGTAATAACATGGGTGTAAAATCCTGATACATGGTGTATAGGATGGATCATGTTTTGAGTAATATACACAAGACCATTTGTGGCAAATGCTTGGAGCATAGCCAGTAAGTTTTAATAAGATCCTAGTGTTTGACACTGGATAGCTGTGAAAGCAATCCTTATATATACTTGGGAAGTATAAAGGATTAAAGTCTAGTCTATGATAGACAGAAAGAATTTTGTGTACAAGAGTACACTGATACTTCGTTCCAGTCTTATGACCACAGGCAGGATTTGCGCTTTGCCTTGTTGTGGTGTTGTGTGCTGAAAGAGCATTATGCAAACCATAGTGGCAAAATTCTACAAATAAGGCCGAGTACATTGTAGCTTCTTGTGGCAGCCAAGGAAGCAGCTTCATTCATTTGAACTTGATTTAGTTCCTGGTGCTTGATGGTCCAATATAGTTCTTACTGGGGCCATAGCATAAGTGAAGGAACTTAGTGCTCAAGTATGTACTGCAGCATATCATCTGATCTTAGAGATCATGGATAAGGATGATGATCAAATTTGTTAAAATAAACACAGATAGCAATATAGAAAAACCCACTAACATAGCCTCTGGCGCAGCGGAAGCTAAATGGGTCATACTAGAGACATTGGAACTAACTAAACATCAGTTGTCCTTGGTCTTAGTGCAAGTGGGAGATTGTTGTTGTATATGCCCTACAGACCAATGTATGGACATGGTCAGGCATTGTTTGAATGTACTTTGATAGAATTATTATTCTATATAGAGGCATGGTCGTTATTATGCAGACTTCTCTACCTGCGTTGATGTATTGAGTTGCATATATATAATATCCCAGGCGTTTGGATTGGATCCATTCCTATAAGCTATCCCCAGACAAGGTACCATAGCAGATATGGAACAGCTTTGGTACATGTGAGACTGGTGTATGGGCTGGTTAGGTGCGGAGCACAGTAACGCAGACATACAGGTGTATTGGATGCACTGGAGTGATCCACCGTGAGGATTGACTTGTCTAGTCAACAAGTCAATCTCACATGTAAGAGGTTTGCATTGATCCTTAGACTTGAGGTATTCATCTCTAGATTTGATGATGGGTATGCTTTGATACAGTCTTACGTCTCTCCGTAATTGGGGGACCAAAACGACTGTCATTGGGCATGTCATAAGTCACGTAGAGACATGGATGACCAATAGTAGGATTTGCCCCTTCCTTATTGGAAGCATGATATCCACTCGGAGCGCCCCACCTTATTGGTGCATGACAGGAATGTGTGTCCACACTTGTTGAGTCATGACCAAAGCATTGGATTGATAAACTTGAGACTAATCCAATGGCAGGATATTAGTTTAGGCAAAGGGATCTATAATGCAATGGGAATCCTCGTTGCTTGTTAGGAGTTGTTGCCATAATGAGTTAAGTCCTATGACATGGGTAGTAGTGATGTGTTGCTAGATACCCCTCACTACTTATGATGTTTACATCATTGCCATCGTCATATGGATCATACGGGGTCACACGCAATAGACTCTTGACGTTGCTTTAATCAGAAGCCTTAGGATCAAGTTATTGGATAACTTGGATCCATTTGGAAGATTTCATCAGCGCCAATGGGCCTGATGAGTCAGAAGAAAATTATTGGAGCCAAACTTCATTTTTGGCAGGTTGACTCGAAATTGACCTAGATTGGTCACATTTGGATTAGGGTTGCATTGGATTGGATCCAATGGCTTAATCAACCCATGCAATGAAGTTTGGGCTAACTCATTATCCAATGAGGCCCAATAATAAGTTGTCATGAAGAGATTAGAGGCTAAAAGGGTATAATGGGGAAGAGTTTCACCCCATTGGCGCCAAGGGCATAATGGGGTGAAGTGGGCGCATGTTGCTTCATAAGGAAGCATTAGGCGCCTCCCCCTTCATCCTTTAATGGTATCTTGCCTCTATGGCAAGTATTGGGGCTGATATGGCATGATGGCTCTTTTGGAAAGAGCTTGGGCGCATATGGATAGTAGAGTAAGGTTTATGGTAAGATCTTGGAGACTTACCTTACCTCCAAACCCTAATTCCCCTCAAACCCTTGCTTAGCCAAATGACTCTTGCATGTTGCGCCTAGCCCTTCTCCTTGGATGGAAAGAATGCCTCTAAGGCATGTCTTGGGCTGATATGGATATTAGACAAATAAGAATAGGTTGAATGAGGTTTATGGCAAAGTCTTGGAGACTTTCCTTACCACAAACCCCTCTCATCCTAGCCGCCCACTTGGCATGATCTTGGCCCTCCCTAAACCGCCTCTTAGCTTATAAAAGGTACCCTAGCTGCCCCCTCTCAATGGTTCGAATGCTTGGAGACATGAACACACATAGAGGGGCGAGAACAAGGGCAAAGGGTGACAACATCAAGGTGGCGCAACCCTTCTTCCTACTAGTGGCCGCAAGTCTTCTCCTTCCTCTCCTCTTGGCGTGACTTGGAGAAGGACTTGGTGGCAGCACTTCCTCTTACTCTTCCTAAGGGCCGAAACTCTTCTTCTCCCTCTTCTCTTGGAGTGAAGAGGATAAGGAGTTGGCGGCATCTTCCTTGCACTTGGCGCATGATCCTTGGAGGTGGCGCAAAAGAAGTGAAGGAACCCTAAGGCTTGATTCTCTTCCCGAGGCTAGCACCAAGCGTGGAAGGGAGCAACGATCAAGGAGTCGACGCGTGGATACTTGTGGAGGGCGAACACCTGGGTTCCTTCAACATGGCTTCGGCAACTAGACAAGCAAATGAGGTACATCTCTAACACATCCTTGTGTCTTCTCTCTCGCATGGATCCTTGGAACTGGAATATGTTTCGGGTGTAATGATTCTTCCACTGTGTCCTGGGACTGCAAAATTTTAAATTACACCCGGTATTCCCTAACATATAGCTATCCTGGCATTGTCGTTGTCATGGTTTATTATACATCTGCGCATATGTATGTTTACATGATGATGTCCCTCGAGATATTACTATCTCAGTTTGCTTATGTCTCGAGTCAAGTACCATAGTGGATAGGGGACAGCTATGGTGCGGGTGAGACTCGTTTATGCGCTGGTTAGCACGGGTTGCTTAACGCAGGCATAAGGGTATATCAAGGGAGATATGCTGGACCGACCCGCCGTGAGAGTTCTTCTTGGTGTCTCGAGAAGAATCTCACAGTGATAGAGTTGTATTTGTCCTTTGACCTGAGGAAGATTGTATCTTTGTGTTGTAAAGGATGTGCTTTGATATAACCTAACACCTCGCCGTAACAGGGAGGTTATAACGGTTGTCATTGGGTATATCTTAAGCAGTACGAGAGGTTCATCTTGCCGATAGAGGATTTGCACCTTCCCTACGGGGAAGCTTGATGTCCATGGGCCCCTAGATGGTGCATTACTGAAAGCGTATGGCCACACCCAGGTTTAGCCTGAGTTAGTCATGACCATCGTCGTTGGAATAAACAAGTGTGACACGCTTGTCCAACTTGGACGATCAGCCTAGCAAAGGGACATGGATACTCTTATACCTTATCATAGTTTTGAGGTTGTCGATGGTGACATTTATTCCGATGATTTGGGTAGCGGCGATGTATTACTAGGTGTCACTCACCGCTTGTGATGATTAGGTTATCACTGCCAACGTCAGAGGGACCTACAGGGTCACACACCTAGATTCTAGAGACTCCGTATTGATCGGTTAGCCTCTGATCGAATCATTGTATGATTCGGATCATTTTGGGAAGCTGATGCTATGGGATTTCTTATGAGGAGATGAGACTTTATTTGTTCATGTTTGACCACTAGTTGACTCTAGTAGACCACGTTTGACCTCTGTTGACCTGAGTTATCAAAATGAGTCAAACAAGGGTCTTAGTGCAAGTTTGGGCTTGGCACTTTAGTCACATGAATAAAATAAAGTCATTAATTGACAAGAGAAATTTTTCTCTTGGTTAATTAATATGTATAGGCGCATTTCACTTGGTGAGTCTCGAACCTGAGACTCAGGGGTGTGGGGTGGCGCTTGCACATAGTCCCGCATGGGAAAAATCTCCAAAGAGGAGCTGGTGCTTCTATTATAAATAGAGAGGCTCTCTTGGGAGATTTTGCACTAGTCTCTTTTCTCCTCTCTTGTTGTCGCCTCCCCTCTACTCCTGGCGTGAGGGTCCTGTAGGTGACGACAATAAGAAAGTTTTTGCATCAAGGTTGGGACAAGTTGTAGTACTGCCCACTCCTTGTCGCCAACGCTTCCCCTTCTCCTTGGCGCGTGGTCTTCGTGATTGGCGCAAGTAGAGAAGAAGTTAGAGGCGTGAATCTCTTCTCCCGAAGCTAGCACGTGCGTGGACTGGAGGAGTCTCGAGGCAGTCCGTGTGTGCTCGATTGTAGAGGACGGGCCTTTGCGCGTCTCAGCCATCGCCAGCATCAAACTACTAAGTGTGGTATACCCCTATCACATCCTTTGTATTCTTCGTAAGACAGTCCTTATTGTTGAATTAGGAATCTCGTTTCGGGCTTGCTTCCGCTGTTTTTCATTTTAAATAGCCCGGGGATTCCCAACAGGTTGGCACTGCATTCCTATAGAAGCAGGTCCTCAACAACGCCCAGTTAAGGATGGAACGCAGCCTTCCTACAATTCCCCAGCCTTCTCCGAGAACTAATAAGAGCCTTTTTCTTTGCTGAATTTTCCTTTGATATTGTGTTTGGCTTCTACACTCTTTTGTTGGTAGGAATATGGACCATGAGCTAGAGGAACCAAGGAATGCCCACACTCTAGCTGAAATCTCTTCCCTACCCCTTACCAAGATAGTCTTCATTATGTTAGCAAGGGAACTTGGAGGCTTAACCTCCCCCTTTTATTGCTAGTTGTATTGGACCTCTTAATATACTTTATAACTCACCCACGCATGTGTGGGATGCTGCAATGACATGCTTGTAAGCTCATAGGGTCCTACTTCGTGATTGATCCACCATTGAACCGGTGAAGAACGGGACACACACCCTTTCAATTCTCAAAGGGCGCAAGGTGAGTCTACTCCCTTTTGTCATCCATTCTAGTTTATTGTTATATCATGCTTAGTTGTAGCCTAGCTTAATTTATTTTAATTGCATCCTTAGTTAATTCTGGTTTCTTATTATAAAAGTACAAAAAAATCTTACTTTCAAATCCGTTAGCATAACTTCGGTTTTCATAACTATATCTTAATTAGTAAAATGCTTTCCAAACACATTGTTTGCATGATCTATGTTTCCCACCCCCACTAGTCATTTACCCAATGTTGCTTAAATATGAATCTCAACATGATGTTTGCATTGCTTCTCACTAGTTTCCCTCTGCACACATTTTTTACTCCCTCACCTAAAGACCCTCTCATAGTTTTTATAGTTGTATTATCACCTAAAATCTAGAGTTGGAGCCATGGACCATCTTGTTGGTGTATATGCCCTAGGACCTAGTTTTGGTCCATTATTGTACTACTTGATACTAATATTTATATATCATACTGGCATTGTCGTTATCATTATTTGCTTACATCTGCGAATATGTACTTATATGATAATGTCCCTAGAGACAGATTGGATCTGTGCTCAAATGATAGTCCCTAGTCGATGTATCTGAGTGGATATGGGACAACTCTGGTACTTGTGAGACTGGTATATGGGCTGGTTAGGCACGAGGTGCTAACGCAGACATATGAGTATATCAGTAGTGGATATACTGGGTCGACCCGCTGTGAGGCGATGACTTGGTGTCACGAGTTATCCTCACAAGTGATAGGAGATGCATTGATCCCTTGACTTGAGGTCATTGGCCATTCTATATGGTTAGTGATATGCTTTGATACAACCTAACACCTTGCCATAGTTGGGGGGTAATAACGGTTGTCATTGAGCATGTCACGACCCATAGGAGAAGGTCAATAGACAGACAGAGGATATGACTGAAAGTGGTGACACACTTGTCCAATCGGATATCAGTACGGCAAACAGACTGGAATGCATCTGTACCTAATTGCGATGATGGGGATATCGATGTCGATATCCATTCCAATGACCTGGGTAGCAGCGATGCACTGATAGGTGCTACTCACTGCTTGTGGTGACCTTTCGTCAGCACTGCCAGCATCAGAGGAACCTACAGGGTCACACACCTTGATACTTGAGTTCTCGGGAAGCCTTATGATCGAGTTATTGGATAACTTAGATCTATTTGGGAGAATTCATCAGTGCCGATGGGCCTGATGAGATGGAAGAATGTTATTGGAGCCAGACTTCATTTATGGTAAGTTAACCCGAATTTGACCATGGTTAGGTCACAATTGGATTTGGGATGCATTGGATTGGATCCAATGGCTTAATCAACCCATTCAATGAAGTATGGGCTTGCTCATCAACCAATGAGGCCCAATAACAACCCCATTGGCGCCTAAGGGGTATAATGGGGAGAGAACCAACGCCATTGGCGCCTAAGGGGTATAATGGGGTGAAGTGGGCGAATTTGCTTCATTATGGAAGAAAATTACGCCTAGCCATAACCCTAATCGCCCCTTACTCTATATAAGTGGCACTAGGCGCCCCCTCTCAGGTATTCTATTCCTTGGAGGCGTGAACACTGAAAGAGGCGAGAGCAAAGGGTGAAGGGCGAGAGCAAGGGTTCAATTAGCGCAACCCTTCTTCTTCCATCAAGCCGCAAGTGATCTTCTTCCTCTCCTCTTGGCGCAAGAGGGACTTCACCTTGGCGGCTTCTCCATCTCCTCATCTTCTTCATTGGTGCTTCATCCTTTGGAGGTGGCGCAAGTCTTGAAGAAGGTGACAAGGGCTTGGATCTTCTTCCCGAGGCTAGCATCGGGCGTGGAAGAATAGGACTCGAGGCATCTGTGTGTGTGAGACTGCAGAGGGCGCACGCTTGGGCGCCTATCACGACATTAGCCTCATCTTGCTTTAATGTATATTCTATCTCATCGTGTCGACTCTCTCGCATGCGATCTTCACTGGGTTTTTGGGACCGACTCCTTTTGGGGATATTGCTTCTGCTGTGTAATGTTTTATGTAATTTCTATCTCTGAAAATTATAAAATATCCCCGGAGTTTCTCAACAGTGGTATGAGAGCGACTTGCGAGACTCGAACGATGTAATTTCATGCTTTTCCATGCTCACATGCCATATCTCAATTTTTGCAAATTGCATGATCACATGGCAAACAATTTTTCTAAGGAGGAAAAATTAGGGTTTCTTCTTTCTATCATCTTTTCAATCTCTTTTGGATTTTTGGGTTATTTTTCTTGCATGATTTAAAGATCAAAGGTGCACGTGGTTTTGTCAAGTAGGACGTGCATTGTGTCTTCGGACTGGCCGGGTCTTTGGATCTGACAAAAGTACCAGCCGAGAGGATCTTTGAAATCATCATGAAAAATAGATCGCAAGTAACTAACAGATTTGTGAGAAGAAGATGAGGAAAAGAGACTGGTTTTATGAAAAAGTAAAATTTCAAATTTTATGTTTTTCATGAGCATGTAGAACTGCATGTGTAGATACCTTGCTTGTGCATAATGTTGTGATCATGAGTCAAGCCCCTTTGCATGCCTGTGATGTATCTTTGTGAGGCCTGCGTGCCGCTTTTCTTTTCTTTTATTTTTGCAATAAGAAGAAGAAGATTAGGGCGCAACCACATGGAACCCTGGCGCATGCATGCTTGATGGCGCATGGAGGAGTGGCGCAAGATGGTATGGCCGAACCCTAGGGTTTGAGAGCTAGCCATCTTGGCTCCTTGCATGGTGGCACATCATCCATGGAGAAAGACCCATGGCATTGGCTGATCCCATGAGGGACACCTCTAGGGTATGTGTGCTAAACCATGTTGAGGAGGACCTTGGAGCCAACCTTGAAGTTCAAGTTAGAGGTCAGCTAGGTTAGGTCTTGTCTTTGGGGCTTGAATCCTAGGTCAAGAGTTGAACCTCCTTTTGGCATGGGTTGGTTCAATGTCTTGAATAGGCTATGATCACATCATTCATTTATTGCTTTCGATATCTGTTAAAGCATGCTTGTTTTATCATTATGTTATCACTATAGGATTGCATGCCTGTAATGTTAGACATAAGATAAAACTGATGAGACCTCAAAAACCCTCATAAATAAATATCAAGTCTAGTAGCCTTCTAACGCGTAGCCCTTACTAAGCTATCGATCAGTGGTGTTGTGAACTGTTTCCCACCCTCGTGGGACACACCCACTTATCTTTAGAAAGTGCGTGATGGCAATGGTTTCCCCAGTCCGTTTTAATCAGGCGCGCCTTCGCTAGGAAACTCGTTGGCCCTAGGCATAACGGTTAGGAATGGACTTGACTAGATTTTCACATGTGCTGGGCATATGGTGGAGCTTTAGAGGCATCGTTGAGAGGTTAGGGTTTCATGCTGTATCCAGCCCTCGCTGGACATGAAATGCCTAGACTGTCTCAATAAGGGGAATTGCTTGGAGCAATCGGCCGGCGTGCCCACCTTAGGAAGCATGGGTTACTTTGTGCATCTCATCCCACCCTCGTGGGACGCGAAGCCTCATGTGGAATAAGGATCCCATCTAACTAGGAAGTCTTAAACTTCCCGATTGACTTTGTGGGTTGTCAAGTCGATTAAAATAGTGAGAGCCATAATCATTTAAAACAAGTCCAGATTAAATGATTTGAAGTAGTACTAATCTGCTGTTTCTTGGTTGTTGTAGAACAATGGCAATGAACAATAGCGGTTGGTCACTGCGATCTATCTTTGAGAAGGACAAATTGGTTGGATCCAACTTGATGGATTGATATATGAACTTGATAATTGTGCTCAAGCTCGAGAGAAAGCTCTATGTCCTTGAGCAGCCCATTCCTGAACCACTTCCATGCTCAGCCTCAGCGGCTGAGAAGGATGCTTATGATAAGCATCAGGCTGATACTTTGGAGGTTGCACAATTGATGATAACCAACATGTCGCCCGAGCTTCAAGGGCAAAATTGAAGAGTGTCTCTGAGATTATTACTAATCTAAGACAGCTCTTTAATGAATTGGTTAGGCTCAATCCTCCTAAAGTTGACATTCAGTGTGTTGAGCCGAAAGGCTTGACTAAGGAACTGAAATTACAGATGGAATGGATCAGGAACAATAAGTACTATTCATGTGAAGGGCCACCTCACATGTTGAAGGACATGATGCGACTTCAGAGTGATAAGAAGAGAGGCAAGGCTTCGTCTTCTAGCTCAGGTATTTATGTTACAGAAGTCAACCTTTCTACTTCTATGTAATGGGTATTGGATACCGGATGTGGAGCTCATATTTGTACAAATATGCAAGGGCTCAAGAAAAGTAGATCGGTACGAGCTGGAGAGATTGACCTACGAGTTGGAAACGGGGCACAGGTTGTTGCTGTTGCTGTAGGAGTTTTGACTCTCTCCCTGCCATCTGTACTTCAGTTAGAGTTAGATAATTGCTATTATGTACCTTCGCTTACTAAGAATATTGTATCCATTCCTTGCTTGGTAAAGAAGGGATAAATAAGAACTCTTGTTCTTTTTCATTTGCAAATATGTTCTATGGGAAGGGTACTTTGTGCAATGGTTTATATGTGTTAGACATGAATAACTCTATTTGTAACATAAATAATAAAAGGACCAAACTGAGTGGTTTAGTTGGTGTTTTCCTATGACATTGTCGCTTAGCCCATATAAACAAGAATCGCATTCAACAACTCCATGCAAATGGGTTGTTAGATTCAAGTTCCTTAGAAGAATTTGATACATGTGAGCCTTGTTTGTTAGGGAAAATGACAAAGGCGCCCTTCACTAAAATTGGTGAGAGGGCAGGAGGTTTGTTGGATCTCATATATAGCGATGTGTGTGGGCCATTCAATAAGCAAGCCAGAGGAGGACACAACTACTTCATTACCTTTACTGATGATTTCAGTAGATATGGTTATGTCTACTTGATGAGACATAAATCTGAATCCTTTGAGAAATTCAAGGAGTTCAAGAATGAAGTAGAGAACCAGCTTGGTAGATCCATTAAGGCTCTTCGATCAGATCATGGTGGAGAGTACCTGAGTAGTGAGTTCCTTGACTATCTAAGAGAGTGTGGGATTCTGTCCCAACTCACTCCTCCTGAAACACCCCAATGGAATGGTGTGTCTGAAAGGAGAAATCGAACTTTGTTGGACATGGTTTGATGTATGATGAGTCATGCAACTCTACCTCCCTCATTCTGGGGGCATGCACTTGAAACAGCTTCTCTAATACTGAATAATGTTCCATCTAAGAGTGTCTCAAAGATTCCATACGAGGTATGGAGTGGGAGACGCCCTAATCTCACTTTTATCAGGATCTGGGGATGTAAAGCTTATGTCAAACGTCAGGATTCTAGCAAGCTAGAACCTTGATCTGATAAATGTGTGTTTGTTGAAGGGTCCCCTAGACAAAGGGGGCGAAACCCTAATAGGAGGCGCAACAAAAACTTCTAGCGGAATCTAGGGTTTCTAATAGATCGCATAGCATATAATATGATCAACTTTCAATGAGAAGCGATACTCACCATTGCCATCACTTGGATGGTGTCTTGGAGGCAAAGGCGCAAGCGAACCTTCTCCTAAGTCTCGCACACAAGATGATCAATGCGCTTCTTCCTTGGTGCTCCTTGTGCTAGCAAGGTTCCAAGGTTGTCTTGCCGAATGGAAAGGAAAAGAGAGATCCTTGCTTGGTCGAATGTTTCCTCTTGTCGTCCACTCCTTCACCCACGAGAGTGCAAGAGACGAATGCTCTAGCGGCGTCAAGAGAGCAAGAGACGAGAATAGCATTCTCTTGGCGTGAACGTGAGATGTGGTCACGTTAAGAGATGTGCTATCTAAAAATAGCATCCCATTTCTTCACTTGCGACCATGTATCACCCCAATCGCCAATGCCTCTTATCACTTGAACCATGCGCTCAACCAATGAGCTGGTTCAAATCCATTTGGTTCAATAACCAAATAAACCAAGCAATCAGTCCAGACTATAATAAACCCTAAGGCTCTTAATCTGACCATCGATCTCCTGATGCTTCTGATCTGACCAATCTAGCATCCATTCTCTTGACCAATCAAACATGATCAGACCAGATCTCACTCACAATCAGAGATTAAATCCCTTTAAACTGAACCCGAACAATTCAGTCCACACGATCTGACTTAAGTAAGCCATATCATCAAATTGTGCGACCCTGAGGGTTTCCTTTAAATGTCGGTAACGATAACTCACGTTATCACGATCAGTGAGGGGTATCTAGCAACACATCACTGTCTCCCGATATAAAGGAAATAGTCTTCCAAGACTACACCCAAACCATAGCACAAGTGTGAATCCACATCACTAGGCATACATGTTTCCTTTGCCACTGGATGTTCTTATTGGACAAGCGTGTCAAGCTTGTAGCTCCAATATGATGAGTATGATTAGATCAGATGAACACAGTCACCTGGGTATGGCTATACACTTTTCTCAATCATCTCATCCAGGGGGCCCCTTAAGAACATCACACTCCTTAAACAAGGAGACGGCAATCCTATGTCTATCACTAGTGCCCTAACCTGACTCAAGCTCATTATCCAAGATAGTCTATAATCATTATGTTTCAAATGATATTGAACTACCTCAAAATAATGACAATCATCATTTAGAAAACACAAGTGATCTCAAGTCAGAGGAAATGTGCCACTTGTCATATTCAAGGATTATTCACATTGTGACAAACAATTGAATATCCTAGTAGGGTCTGTCCAGTACATCCAATGTACCCATGAGTCTACATCTTATTCCATGCTCGAAGCATCCTATAAGACTAGAACACATATTAGTCTTAACCATATCAAGGCTGTCTCATGTTCACCAAGATACATCGACTAAGGACTTAACAGCATGTCAGCCCAGCTGAACAGCATTGAGACATTATTCAGAAGAACATATATTGCAGCAGACAATGTAGCTAACTGAATAATAACCATGCCTTTATAAACATAAACGTTTATTACACGATACTGTTACAATCCCAAGGCCTCAAACATTAGGCTTAAGGGCATACCCCAACATTTGTAGGGTACCCTAAGGAAACTAAGGGTTACTACTTCTATGTTCCCACCGAAAACAAAGTTTTTATTGCTCGGGGTGCTATCTTTCTAGAGAAAGAATTTCTCATGAAAGAAGTTAGTGGGAGGAAGTTTGACTTAGACGAGGTTCAAGTGCAACCACAAGACATAGAGATGGAACCTGAGCCACCTGCACCGGTTGATGGGCAACTTGAGGCTCAGACACAGGCCCTGCGTAGGTTTGGGAGGATTCGTCGTGTACCTGAGAGGTATGGGTCGCTGCCGACCCAACACGACGGGATATTCATCATTGAGGATGAACCCAAGACTTATGAAGAGGCGGTCAGTGGACCGGACTTCGTGAGATGGCTTGAGGCCATGCGATCCGAGATGGACTCCATGTCAGCTAACCAAGTCTGGGATTTGGTTGAGCTACCTAATGGGGTAAAACCCATAGGGTGTAAATGGGTCTTCAAGAAGAAGACAGACATGGATGGGAACGTAGTTACCTATAAAGGTAGACTAGTGGCTAAGGGATTCAAACAAGTCCACGGGGTGGACTATGATGAAACCTTTTCGTAAGTTGCTATGTTCAAATCCATTAGGATTCTGCTCACTATAGCTGCATATCGTAACTATGAGATATGGCAGATGGATGTAAAGATAGCGTTTCTTAACGGGAAGCTAACTGAGGATGCGTATATGACACAACCTAATGACTTCATCCATCCTGCAGAGGCCAATAAGGTCTACAGGCTAAAGAGATCCATTTATGGATTAAAGCAAGCATCTCGAAGTTGGAATCTTCGATTTGATGAAGCCGTGAGAGATTATGGCTTTATCAAAAGCGAAGATGACGCCTGTGTATACAGAAAATTCAGTGGGAGCTTGGTGACTTTTCTGATCTTGTATGTCGATGACATACTGCTCATCGGGAACGACATCCCTAGTCTTCAAGCTGTGAAGACATGGTTAGGGAAGTGTTTTGAGATGAAGGACTTAGGGGAGGCCGCCTATATTCTAGGCGTGAGGATCTACCGGGATAGATCCAAGACGCTCCTAGCACTTAGTCAGAGTATCTACATTGATAAGGTCCTAGAGAGGTTCAACTTAGAGCAATCCAAGAAAGGGTATCTTCCAGTGAGACATGACCTTACTCTTTCAAAGAGCCAGTGTCCCACCACACAGGCTGAGAGGGATGACATGAGTCGAGTGCCTTATGCTTCGGCAGTGGGATCGATCATGAATGCAATGTTGTGTACTAGACCAGATGTGGCTTATGCTGTGAGCATAACCAGCCGATACCAATCCAATCCTGGAGTGCAACACTGGGTGGCTGTAAAAAATATTCTGAAGTATCTGAGAAGAACTAAGGATTTGTTTCTAGTCTATGGGGGACAGGAAGAGCTTAGTATGCAGGGCTACACTTATGCGTCATTCCAGTCTGACCCTGATGACTTTAGATCGCAGGCTGGCTATGTGTTTAAGATAAATGGAGGTGCTGTTTGCTGGAAGAGTTTCAAGCAATCCACAATTGCCGATTCTACAACCGAAGCTGAGTATATGGCCGCTTCTGAGGTAGCCAAAGAAGCTGTTTGGATAAGGAAGTTCATTTCTGAACTTCAGGTGGTTCCTAGTGCAGTGGATCCCATTGAAATCTACTGTGATAACAATGGAGCAATTGCACAAGCCAAAGAACCACGGTCTCATCAAAATCCAAACACATACTCAGAAGATTTCACCAGATCAGAGATCATAGACAGAGGTGATGTCAAGATTAACAGAGTTGACACAGAGAACAATCTGGCAGACCCATTGACCAAGGCTTTGGCGCAGCAGAAGCATGACTGTCACGCTAGAGATATGGAGTTGAGATTCCTCAACCTCTAGGTCTTAGTGCAAGTGGGAGATTGTTGGTGTATATGCCCTAGGACCTAGTTTTAGTCCATTATTGTACTACTTGATACTGATATTTATATATCATATTGGCATTGTCGTTATCATTATTTGTTTATATCTGCGAACATGCACTTATATGATAATGTCCCTGGAGACAGATTGGTTCTATGCTCAAATGATAGTCCCCAGTCAATGTACCTGAGTGGATATGGGACAACTCTGGTACTTGTGAGACTGGTATATGGGCTGGTTAGGCACGAGGTGCTAACACAGACATATGGGTATATCAGTGGTGGATATACTGGGTCGACCCGCTGTGAGGCGATGACTTGGTGTCACGAGTTATCCTCACAAGTGATAGGAGATGCATTGATCCCTTGACTTGAGGTTATTGGTCATTCTATATGGTTAGTGATATGCTTTGATACAACCTAACACCTTGCCGTAGTTGGGGGGTAATAACAGTTGTCATTGAGCATGTCACGACCCATAGGAGAAGGTCAATAGACAGACAGAGGATTTGCCCATTCCTGAGGGAACTTTGATATCCATGGAGCTCCTCTATGATTTTATGATTGAAAGTGTATGGCCATACCCAGGTGAGACTTGATTTAGTCATAGACGTGAGATTGGATAAAAACAAGTGGTGACACACTTGTCCAATCGGATATCAGTACGACAAAGAGATTGGAATGCATCTGTACCTAATTGCGATGATGGGGATGTCGATGTCGATATCCATTCCAATGATCGAGGTAGCAGCAATGCACTGCTAGGTGCCACTCACTGCTTGTGGTGACCTTTGGTCAGCACTGCCAGCGTCAGAGAAACCTACAGGGTCACACACCTTGATACTTGAGTTCTCGGGAAGCCTTATGATCGAGTTATTGGATAACTCAGATCTATTTGGGAGAATTCATTAGCGCCGATGGGCCTGATGAGATGGAAGAATGTTATTGGAGTCAGACTTCATTTATGGTAAGTTAACCCGAATGTGACCATGGTTAGGTCACATTTGGATTTGGGTTGCATTGGATTGGATCCAATGGCTTAATCAACCCATTCAATGAAGTATGGGCTTGCTCATCAACCAATGAGGCCCAATAACAACCCCATTGGCGCCTAAGGGTATAATGGGGAGAGAAGCAACCCCATTGGCGCCTAAGGGGTATAATGGGGTGAAGTGGGCGAATTTGCTTCATTATGGAAGCAAATTGCGCCTAGCCCTAACCCTAATCGCCCCTTGCTCTATATAAGTGGCCCTAGGCGCCCCCTCTCAGGCATTCTATTCATTGGAGGCGTGAACACTGAAAGAGGCGAGAGCAAAGGGTGAAGGGCGAGAGCAAGGGTTCAATTGGCGCAACCCTTCTTCTTCCATCAAGCCGCAAGTGATCTTCTTCCTCTCCTCTTGGCGCAAGAGGGACTTCACCTTGGTGGCTTCTCCTTCTCCTCATCTTCTTCATTGGCGCTTCATCCTTTGGAGGTGGCGCAAGTCTTGAAGAAGGTGACAAGGGCTTGGATCTTCTTCCCGAGGCTAGCACCAGGCGTTGAAGAAGAGGACTCGAGGCATCCGTGTGTGTGAGACTGCAGAGGGCGCACGCTTGAGCGCCTATCACGACATCAGCCTCATCTTGCTTTAAGGTATATTCTATCTCATCGTGTCGACTCTCTCGCATGCGATCTTCACTGGGTTTTTGGGACCGGCTCCTTTCAGGGATATTGCTTCCGCTGTGCAATGTTTTATGTAATTTCTATCTCTGAAAATTTTAAAATATCCTCGAAGTTTCCCAACACATCTCTCCCGTTACCCTATCCGCATCAACAGGTCATTCTTATGGGTAGTTGATGGGGTCATATATGTTCATCCTAATATTGAAGGTATTTTTTGGCTATGATTTTACTAATACATTAGCTATAAATGGCCCCTAAATGATGGATGTAGTTTGGTTTGCTACGATTTCAAAGAATTCATCATATGTCGATTTCGTTTTGGAAACAACTTAATGTGGGATGATTTTGAAAATTCTAAATGTGAATTCTTGAGCACAAACTTAGAGTGGAACCAATACATGCGAACTTGCAACTCAAATCAAATGAAAAATTCAAAAACAAAAAAAATACCCACTGATTGTTAGTTTGTATACCTTGAAGACCAATTGTATCATGTTCATTCATACATTTGAATAATAAAGATATTGTCATTATGTTGTTGATTGCTATGTTGGTGTTGATATATAGGGTAACATGATGATGTCCTTGAAGATTAATTTTGTTCAATCTTATAATTTAGTCTCTAGTTACCTTAGTGGATAAGAGGCTACTTTGGTGTATGTGAGATTGGTAAATGGGCTGGTTGGATGCTGGCCATCATTACAAACATATAGATATATCTAGAGATGGATGTACTAGATTGTCCCTCCATAAAGCTATGACTTGAGTGCCACAAGTGATAGAAAGTGCATTGGTCCTTAGATTTGAGGTCATCGACACTTGCATATGATGAGTGGTGTACTTTGATGCAGTCTACTGCTTTTATGTAATCGGGGAATCATAATAGCTATAATTTAGTATATCATAAATCATATGTTTAGTTCAAGTGATCAATTGAGGATTTGCCCGTTCCTTCTAAATGAAGTTTGATAATCCAGAGGCCCCTCCCATGGGTGTATGATCAAAAGTGTATGGTCATACCCAATAGATGGTGTTCCTCCGTTCGAGTCACTTCCACATGATTGGAATAGTAATGTTGACACACTTGTCCAGCCTAAGGTTATCAATAGGAAAAGGGATTGCAATACATATAAGAAAATTGTGTTGCTGGCTAGGGGTTGTCGGCTAACAATATTTTTTTATGATTTGGGTAGTAGTGATGTGTTGCTAGATACCTCTCACTACTTATGATGACTTATTCGATTTATCACTACCAATGTCATTAGGGACCTATAGGGTCACACATGTAGACACATTGGATCACATTATAATTGGATAGTCTTTGATCAAATTATATATTAATTCAAAGCCATTTAGGATATAAAAGATGTTGGATCAAAGTAGAATTGAATGGATGATTCATATTGATTTGCAAAGAGAATGGGGCTAGGCACCCATTCCAAGTGATCTACGAGAGCTAATTGGCCCTTATGCCTAATCAAAAACTAACATTGGTGCTTGGATGCATGACATTTGAGTAGGGGCGCCAATGAGGCCTGTGGAGGTGGCTAAAATGCAATAGAATGCACTAAATATGATTCATTGGGCTTTAGGCCCAATAAGAGGTAGCATGTCGAACACTTGTGCTGGGCACATGTTTAATCCATTTACTAGCTAGTTGGTAGTACTAGGCACGTGGAATGGGGAAGCAGCACCACCAGACTACGAGGCTATACTAAGGAGACACTATTGGATCACCTTATTCGGCCAACAACCCAATGAATTTCGAGCCAAGTGCCTTCATGTACGAAGGAGGGGCCAAAGCCCAAGCACTAGTGCCTAGTGCTCCTACCTATCTAGATGCCTACACAGGTGGTCGGCCTGGCATGGTAAGGTGCATATTTCATGGTCCATGCCTGGCAAGAAGTGGGTGCATATTGCATGTGCTTGTCCTACTATACTAAGACAATTCGGGTAGTGGTGACCGTGAGAGGTAAATATATAAAAGCCTCCTTTTTAAATGAATTTGCGCCGAGGCCTTGGCACAATTTCCTTGCATTGCTAGTCGACCATGTCATGTATGCCCCTCCTTGTCCTACTGCCCCTCAACCTTTTCTCCTTGTGACCATGAGCTCCGAGGAGAAATTCTAAGTTTTAGGTCCTTGCTTCTAAGGGCACCAAGCATGAAGCGGGTTGATCTCCAAGGGGTTTGCTGTGTGGATACCAGTAGAGGGTGTACACTTGTGCACCTACATCTTATAAGCTACCAATGTCAAGCATGCATCAAGGGTAAATTTTCTATCCCACTCTTTGTATCCTGTCTTGCATTGATCCTTTGGGAAGGAAAATTGGTTTTAGGCATTTTTTTATTGTGTTTAATTATTATTTATTTGCCTGCTCTTTTTCCCAAGAGTGTTATTAGAGTTAGTTGCGAGCATCAAAGGGCATTTTTGATATTTTATATGTTTTTAGATGCATCAATTTTATATATTCACAAACACCATCGAAAATTTAAGACCAAAACTTTTCTAAATAATTTTTTTGGTAAGTTTCATAAATTTTAAACAAACCTACTTAGCTAATTTAGATATGCTGCTAGCCTTATCATGAAAGGATGTACCCTGTTAATTTTTTGATAAAATTTTTGCATCCTACTTTAAAGAGATATGGTTGATTAAAAAAAATATCTATAGTATATGGAAGTGCAAATATTTGTCATATGAAAAATTTTAAATTTTACATGTTAAATTTTTAGTATTTTTGGTTTAGCATGAAACTGTCATTTTTGGCAAATTCTCATGCACTACTCTTGAATTGCCAAAATGGTCTAAATTTGTCTCTGGAATTTTGTAGTAAATTATTGTAGAATTTTTTGGACACTAAGAAATCAGAATTGAGTTAATTTTATTTTTCTATGTTGTAAATTACCATTTTTACCTGTGTAGCGAGCATTGGAATATGCTCAAATTGATATGGTTATTTGGCAAACCCCAAAGAATGTTTGTGGATGCATGTGTCCACTATGTTATTAATGCATGTAATTAAAATTAAGTGGTTTCCTATTTAAAATATGTAATTTGTAGAATAGGACTTGTTTAGAATTTTACATCATGCTTGGAGGCACATTGGAGCACCTTGGTGATCTCGGCATGCTTAGAGTAGATGGCCAAGAGTTAAGCGGCTTTTCTTGGAGGAATCAGCTTGGAGCTTGATGGTGCTTGGAGGACTTTTCTTGGCATTGGGTCTTCGAGCATGAGGCTGGTGGCCACATTGCCTTTCTTGTGTGTGGGGCTTGCCACCCTAAGTCTTGACTTATATCATCCATGGCTTGGGATGAGACAAGGGCAAAAAAGAGATATAACCATATTATTCATTTTGCACGCTTATAATGTTGTTTTATGTCTTCTATACAACCATAGGATTTCACATGCAAGATGAGAAATAAAAGCAACATTTAGAGGTTAGGTAAGACCATGTGAAAAACCCTTTGATTTTTAATATCAAGTTTAGAGTCTTTTAATACGTAACCCGTGTCAAACTATCGATCAGTGGTGTTATGAATTATTTCCACCCTTGTGAGACATACCTATTTTTCTTTATGAGGCATGTGGTGACAATATGTTGACTTAGTCTCCATATATTTACATCAAGATGTGCCCTCGCAAGACACATGTTAGTCTATGGCATAATAGTTAGGTTAGACTTGACTAAATTTTCATATGTTGGTTATACAATGAAATCTAGAGGCAGTGATCAAGGGGTTAGGGTTTTTTGCTTTTTCCAATCATCGTTAGACATAAGATGCCTAGACAATCTTGACTAAAAGAAGTTGTACTATGTGCAATTGATTGGTGTGTCTATGTGAGTTGCACTATTTAGTTCATCCCATCCCTTGGGATGCAGAACTCAATGTGGTTTTAGAATTTTTTTTTTCTAGAAAATTTGAGATTTTTTAATATAAATTTTAAGAATTGTCAATTTGATTAAAATAATAGGAGAATAATTATTTAATAAAAACTACTATTAAATGATTTTATACATGGTACTTACTTTACATTTTTGCTATTGCAAATTCATAGCAACTTTTGTAAACACATATCCTTTTGCTCGGGATAAGTCCTTTCAAAGGATAAGTTGGATAGTACCAATTATAAAATCAAATATGAAACTCTTCTAGATGCGCCAAGATAGTAGGACAAGTTGTATGTCCATGATTAACCACGTTCTGAGACTGGCATAATTTAGACCACTCTGTGGGAATGAGATACTTATACGAACCATCATATCAATGCCTTTGATATTTTATGTTTTATGTTGGGCATTTTGTGTGCTGAACTACAAAAGCAACTTGAAGAGATAGAAGCTTATGAGAAAATCAAATGCGTCAAGCAAATCTTCTAGGAACAAGTCCCAACATAAATACCTAAAGAATCAATAGCATCCTATGAGTGGCCTTTAGAGGAGAAAGTTGTGGTTTGCTTAGTCTTTATCCCTATGCTTCTTAGGACAAGAAAACAAAGGGCTTACCATAAGGCACTCAAGAATAGGCATAAGAAGGAAAAGAAAAAGAGGGGTTCGTCTCATAGCATGGTGGGCCACAAAAGGAAGGACTATAGGAGTCTTAGGATGAACTAAAGGAAGGACTATAGGAGTTTCATAGCATGGTGGGCCACAAGATTTCTGGGAGCCCAATACCATTGGATCAAGTGGTGATTTATGGCAACAACTTCATGCAACCGGGAGGACGGCAGAGACACAGACACAAATAGTTGACGTATAGGCATGGGGCTGTGTTGACAATTACAGGTCCATAATCCTGGAGAGTTGAAATTAAATTTTCTTTTCATACCTAGTCTAAGAAGCCTAATTTCCATGAATCATTGCATTGTAACCATGACTCTTGTAGTGTAAACTTTTCCCATGACATAAGAGTGTAGCCTTTTGAATTATTGATTGTTTAGCTATCTGAATTTATCTTGTTATCTTGCTAGAGTTGTGCTAATTCAGTTATAGAGAATTATTTCATGCTTTATTTTTGCTAAGTAATTGCATGTTTTAGACATTGTAGGAGGACTAGGAGGCATGTCATAACGTTGAAAACCTAGTAATTGGACCTGTGATCTAAGGCTACGAGAATGTCTTGGATCACTTGAGACAAGAACTAGTGGGTTAGATCTCAAGAGTGATTCCTAATTCACTAGGGGCTAGAATAAGTTACCACAAAGCTTTAGACTAAGGCAGTAAGTCACGAGAGTGAAAGCTAGTTTAGCATCGAGTTAGATTACTAAGAGGTGATAACTCGAATTTTAGGGTAATTTCTTTTTAGGTAGACTTACGCAATCAACAGAGAATTTCTTATTGTTTTTCTTATAAGTCAGTGTGGTGAAACCTTGTCCCAACGTTCATGTATCAAATTTTTTTAGGACTTCTACTTGCATTCAAATTTTCTAATCACTAGATTTGATTTGTTTAGCTAGTATAATTATAATTAATTTACTTATAGGTTCTCGTGGGATAGGTATTTTATTACTTTAATGTATCCATGCACTTGCATATACAACACCATTGTTGTGTCCGCAAGTGCATGAATACTTAAAGTAATAATTAAGATATCGAACCACAGAGACCTCGTTTGTCAAGTACCGAATAATCAATTTCTCACTAGCGAGGCAGTCAAAAATATCTAGCAAACTATCGAAAGCTACCCGAAAATATCAATGAGAGAAACTGGGACTAGGGTTTCATCCACCTCAACTTCCATGACTAGATATGAATAGATATTCATCAATCAAATTTTATCATGATAAATACATAATTTACTTCATAAAGAAATCATCTCGCTCTCGCGTAGACAATTTACAAAGAACTAATCCTCACTCTCATGCAAGATTTATTCAATGTTAAAAATAAGTAAACCATCAACAAAGAACTCAAGGATCACTCTCGTGCATCCGAATTCTAAGTCAATCATCTCAAGTGGAAACTCAAGGATCACTCTCGTGCATCCGAATCTCAACACAGGTTCTACTTATGGTTCTCCAACGATCAGATATTTAATCTCTTACAATATCAAATCAAGTCTAACATAATAACTCAATCCAAAGATCAGAAAATCAACATGGCAATAAAACTACTAAAAATCATAATTAAGAACAATACCTAATCTCTTACGATAAGTTCTAAACTCAATGATTCTAGGGTTCCAAATTTTGCAATCAACTTTTCAGTCTATTTTATAAATTTCTAAAACATGCTAAAAATATGAGACTAAGGAGAATTATAAGCAATCATCACATAAGTAGAATTATCATAACAAAATCATCCTGACGAAGGTAAAAGTAATCTAGTCATTAAGAAATTGAGGGGATTACTCCCCCATGTCCCAAAAGAAAGTTTAAGCTAGCATGATTGAAGAATTACAGCAAAACATAGTTTTAGAATGATTAGAAATCGAAAAGGAGGAGAAAAAGTTACAAAACAGGGCTGTAATTGAAATTACAGCCCATAATTTGTTGTAGAGTCGCGATGAGCAGTGCACACGACTACGTTTTCATTGATTTCTCCCTTGATCAGCCTCCTTTCACTCTGAAACTTCTGTGGTGTGTTCTCTTTCCTCAGGCAAAGCTTCCTTTCAAATTTCGTGGGCGGAGGTGGTCTGTACGGTGAACAGCGATGAACCCTAGAGCGGCGGCGATTCTCTGAAATTCGTCATGAATCCCTGATCAAAATTGGTCGTTTTGCTTCGAAAACGTTCTCCTCTTTATCTTGATCATGCCACTTTTTACGGATCTTCAATTGGTGCCATAAATCTTGAGAATTCATCTTTTTAAGTTTCGGGCAAAACTAGGTTGAAATTACGGTACCATAAAAATAATTACGGTACTGCCGTAATTTCTTTTGAAGTTTCTATATGGAATTTGCCCAAAATTACGGCACCGTAAAAATCCTTTTGGCAGTGCCGTAATTCTTCCGCAATCCTCTGAAGTCTCTGCCTGAATTTGGACCGAAATTACAGCACCGTGAAATTTATTACGGCAGTGCCGTAATTTCCCAAAAAACTCTCTGAGAGCTGCTGCCATGAAATCTATTATGGTAGTGCCATATTCGCATATTACGGCCGTAAAATTAATTACGGCACTACCGTAATTTCGCATGAAAATATGGTTTGACTTGAAATTTTGTGTGTAAACTTCTCTTAATGATTAAAACTCATTCATGCATTGAAGTTGCTCGAAAACGCATGATAATGATGCCTTTTTACTTGAAATTGATCAAAAACCAAGAAAGGTGTAGATCCCGAAATATTTGATAAATAAGGCATAAAAATAAGCAATAAAGCATGATTATGACCCAAAAAGCAGTTGATTTAGCAAGAAATATGCTATGAAATTTAGAGTCATCAAAACACATAAGGCTCAAACGTTGCTTGTCCTCAAGCAAATAAAGAAATCAATACTGATTATGAAAATAAACTTTTAGATGATGAATACATTTCTAAGATGCAATTACATATGAAAAATTCACATCAAATAATAACTTAAAATTTCAAATAAATATATCGTCCTCCGAATTTAATTTTTAAGATCCATGACTCAATCAAATAAAATTTCACAATGTGCATAAATAGAACTTCAATCTCATGAGTTCACCTAGTTTAAGTTTTGAGTCCAGATGTCTTTGTTTACAGGAATAGGAACCACAAAATCTTTTTCCACTCAATTTTTTTTTGATGCATCTTTGACATTTTCTAAAATGAATACCATCTTTCTTCTGGTGACATATTTAGAATACATTGGTTACATAACTAACATAATAGAACTCATATCTCTTTAAGTAGAAAGAATTCTTCTTGAGATAGCGGAGTTAATGTCAAAGAATCTCTCTCATGGCATGCATCCACATAGATACATACTTTTTCAATTGAACTTCAACTCTATCTTAGGTACCATTGTAAATACAATGCCAAGAAGAGGAGTTATTCTTTCTTTTTGGATTTCGGGTTCTTTCTTTTCCAACAAATGACAAGATAGACTTTAAGGATTTACTAGGTTTAATCAATTGATATCAATCCAAAAATTATACAACATATGCTCATTTTATTTAAAGGAGTCATTTCACTTTCAAATTTCATTCATTAAACAACATATTCACCCAAAACTTCATGTATTAATTAATGGAAAATTCCAACAGATAAATTATATCAAAGAAATAAACTCAGCATCTTAGATCTATTTCCATTTCTCAAGTATTGTCATGAACAGTAATTCATCATCAAGAAGAATTTTGGCATGATAACAGCAGTATTTTCATGGTTAAACAAACCACACAAGCATATATCACAGTAATACCAAATCAGAACTAAAATCATCATTTCATTAACCAAGCACCTAGTTTAAGTTTTGAGTCCAAGATGTCTTTGTTTATAGGAATAGGAACCACAAAATCTTTTTCCACTCAATTTTTTTTTTATGCATCTTTGACATTTTCTAAAATGAATACCATCTTTCTTCTGGTGACATATTTAGAATACATTGGTCACATAACCAACATAATAGAACTCATATCTCTTTAAGTAGAAAGAATTTTTCTTGAGATAGCGGAGTTAATGTCAAAGAATCTCTCTCATGGCATGCATCCACATAGATACATACTTTTTCAATTGAACTTCAACTCTATCTTAGGTACCATTGTAAATACAATGCCAAGAAGAGGAGTTATTCTTTCTTTTTGGATTTCGGGTTCTTTCTTTTCCAACAAATGACAAGATAGACTTTAAGGACTTACTAGGTTTAATCAATTGATATCAATCCAAAAATTATACAACATATGCTCATTTTATTTAAAGGAGTCATTTCACTTTCAAATTTCATTCATTAAACAACATATTCACCCAAAACTTCATGTATTAATTAATGAAAAATTCCAACAGATAAATTATATCAAAGAAATAAACTCGACATCTTAGATCTATTTCCATTTCTCAAGTATTGTCATGAACAGTAATTCATCATCAAGAAGAATTTTGGCATGATAATAGTAGTATTTTCATGGTTAAACAAACCACACAGGCATATATCACAGTAATACCAAATCAGAACTAAAATCATCATTTCATTAACCAACCAAATCGAATGAATATCAGAAATTCATACTCAGAATATATCAATACAACCTAATCGAATTATGAGAGAGTCAAACAAGGGTAGGGTAAAATAGCATCGGTGAACACAAGAAGTTTGAAGGATTTATCTTTCCATATGAACACATGAATCATCAGAAAAGTATAAAAGATGAAATGCAAATAAGTAGGAAAAAGATACTCATAGAACTCTACTCGTCCGTGTCAGATCCAATCTCCTCTGTGTCCTTGGGTCCGAACCTTTTTTTTTTTAACAAAAATTATGGTACTGTAAAAAGAATAACGGCACTGCCATAAAACTCACAAAAGTTTCTAGTCGAAGACGGACTAAAATTATGGCACTGTGAAAAGAATTACGGTACTACCATAATTTGCCCCAAAACTTGTTTTCACCTACAAAAAGAGAAGAAAAAAAATAGTTCTAAAAGCAAAAATAAAAATAAAAACAAAAGAGAATAAACTAAAGAAAGAGTGCTTGGGTTGCCTCCCAAGAAGCACTAATTTAAAGGTCATTAGCTTGACCGTTCTGCACTCGGATTTGATCGTGGTGGTGCCTTCAGTCGCCATCCTGATTTTCCTTAGGTTTGTGCACCTCCTTTGACAATATAAGGCTCATTCATGAAACAGTGTCAAATTTTACTTAGAAATTTTCTTCCTTGATCAAGTAATTTTGAGCCTCTTTTTCTCCTTGGCCTCTTCCTCTTCTTCTTCCTTTTTTCAGAAATTGGATGTGTTTTCTCCTGAAATCCCTTATTCATATGCTCAGAAAAAGTGTTAGTTTCAATATTAAAGGATTCATCAAATAAATTGTGCACATCACTAACAATATTATCCACTATATCAACACTACAACATGATCCTGAATATGAAAGTTTGTTCAGTGAATCTGCCAATTCAAACTCAATTATGTTTTCTCCTATATTTAGTGTGAGTTTTCCTTTCTTAACATCTATCAGTGCTCTTGTAGTGGCTAGAAAGGGTCTACAAAGGATGATGGGATTTTTATGACTTTCTTCCATCTGAAGGACTACAAAATCAGTTGGAATAAAATACTCACCTATTTTGATTGGAACATACTCTAAAATACCAACAGGATACTTTACGGAGCTATCAGCGAGCTGTAAAGATATTGAGGTTGGTTTAAACTCTCCAATGTCCAGTTTCCTGCAAATAGATAGTGGCATTAGGCTTACACTGGCACCCAAATCACATAAGGCTCGATCAAAAGCCATACTCCAAATAAAACAAAGTATAGAGAAACTACCTAGATCTTTTAATTTTGTTGGTAGTTTATTCTGGATAATTGCACTACAATCTTCAGTTAAAGCCACAGTACCAAAGTCCTCTATTTTTCTCTTATTTGATAAAACCTCTTTCAAAAATTTTGCATATAAAGGCATTTGAGATAAAGCTTCAGTGAATGGAATGTTAATGTAAAGCTTTTTTAAAACATCAAAAAATTGCCCAAATAGTTTAGCTAATTTTGCTTGCACTAACCTTTGAGGAAAGGATATAGGTGGCCTATAAGGTGTAGGAGAATTAGATTTAGAAATATCTGTTTGACATGGCACATCACCTTTAGGTTCATCACCTTGGTGAGGTGGCAAACTAGTTTGGGACTGCTCATGCTCAGAAGATTTTTCTAAGTCTAATTCATTGTCATGTTCAATCTCAGGCTCTTTTTCATTATCCTCAACTCTCCCTTTAGGTTCATCTAATTGTCTCCCACTCCTAGTAATGATAGCATTACAGTACTCCCTAGGGTTTGGTTCAGGTTTGGCAGGTAATTTCCCTGGGGGTCTATAAGCCGTGCTAGCCTATTGTGCTATCTGTGTCTCTAAGATCTTATTATGTGCTGTCAACTAATTAATTTTATCATTAAACTCTTCTCTTTGTTGATTCATTCGGTCTATAATTTTTTCAAATTTCTAGTCTTGACTAGACATCAATTTTTGAAACATGGATTCAAAACTATTGTTCTAGGGCTGATTTTGGTTTTGTTGACTCTGTTGGTATCCTCTATTCTCAGTTTGTGCCCCTTAGTAATTGTTGCTCTTCCAAGATAAGTTAGGATGGTTCCTCCAACCAGGGTTGTAGGTATTAGAATAAGGGTCATTATTTCTACTTTGATTGTAACCCCCTACTACATTAACTTGCTCACTCCCCTGATCAACAACAACCTTACACTCTTCAGCATGGTGCCCATGATTCCCACAAATTTCACATGTAACAGAAGAAACAACAGCAGTTTGCATTTGAAAAGTATCAAAACGATTGCATAAAGAATTTGCCTTCTTAGCCAATGTGCGCTAGTTATCACTATCAGTCTTACCATGTGGAGGGCGATAAAGAACTCCTCTCTTAGTAGTCCACTCGTTATGATTTAAGGCCATCTCTTCAATCAATGTATAGGCTTCTTCCATGGTCTTGTTCATCAGGACTCCACCTGCAGCAGCATCAACAGTAAGTCGAGTGTTATAAAGAAGACCATAATAAAAAGTCTGAATCAAAACCCATTTCTCTAAGCCATGGTGAGTACACTTCCGTTGCAATTCATTAAATCGCTCCCATGCTTCACTCAAAGACTCTCCATCCTTTCGTGCAAAATTAGTAATTTGATTTTTCAGTTGGATGGTCTTGCTAGGTGGAAAGTACTTCATCAGAAAGGTGTTAGAAAGCTGATCCCAAGTAGTGAATATCCCTGACGGCTGTGAATGAAGCCAATCACATGCTCGGTTCCTAAGGGAAAAAGGAAACAATCTCAATTTCAGTGCATCATCAGAAACTCCATTAATTTTAATAGTATTACACAATTCAAGAAAAAGAGATAGATGGATATTATGATCTTCAAGAGGTGCTCCTCCAAACTGGTTTTGTTGAATCATAGACAAGAATGCTGGTTTGATCTCGAAATTATTGGCATCAATGGCTGGCCTAGTAACACTAGAGCGAATCCCTTGGGGATTTGGGGCAGCATAGTCACGCAATGATCTTTTGTCAGCCATGATTGCTTCTTCTCTTTTCTCTGCAAATCTAAGCTTCCTACGCAATCTAAGTGTTTTGTAAATTTCAGGATCAAAAGGAACAAGAGGTCCTGAACTAAGATTCCTACGCATGCACAAGTAAACTGATCAAATAACTCAAAATAATAGAAAATAAACAACAAAACCTAGTCTAGTAATACTTTCAATATCTTCAATATCGATAAAAACTAAGGTCCCCAGCAACGGTGCCAAAAACTTGTTGTGTCCGTAAGTTCACACATACTCGAAGTAATAATTAAGATATCGAACCACAAAGACCTCATTTGTCAAGTACCGAATAATCAATTTCTCACTAGCTAGGCAGTCAAAAATATCAAGCAAACTATCGAAAGCTACACGAAAATATTAGAGAGAGAAACTGGAACTAGGATTTCATCCACCTCAACTTCCATGACTAGATATGAATAGATGTTCGTCAATTAAATTTTATTATGACAAAGACATAATTTACTTCATAAAGAAATCATCTCACTCTCGCGCAGACAATTTACAAAGAACTAATCCTCACTCTCATGCAAGATTTATTCAATGTTAAAAATAAGTAAACCATCAACAAAGAACTCAAGGATCACTCTCGTGCATCTGAATTCTAAGTCCATCATCTCAAGTGGAAACTCAAGGATCACTCTCATGCATCCGAATCTCAACACAGGTTCTTATTATGGTTCTCCAACGATCAGATATTTAATCTCTTACAATATCAAATCAAGTCTAACATAATAACTCAATCCAAAGATCAGAAAATCAACATGGCAATAAAACTACTAAAAATTAGAATTAAGAACAATACCTAATCTCTTACGATAAGTTCTAAACTCAATGATTCTAGGGTTCCAAATTTTGCAATCAACTTCTCAGTCTATTTTACAAAATTCTAAAACCTGGTAAAAATATGAGACTAAGGAGAATTATAAGCAATCATCACATAAGTAGAATTATCATAACAAAATCATCCTGACGAAGGTAAAAGTAATATAGTCATTAAGAAATTGAGGGGATTACTCCCCCATGTCCCAAAAGAAAGTTTAAGCTAGCATAATTGAAGAATTACAGCAAAACATGATTTTAGAAAGATTAGAAATCAAAAGGGAGGAGTAAAAGTTACAAAACAGGGCTATAATCGAAATTACAGCCCGAAATTTGTTGTAGAGTCGCGATGAACAGTGCACGTAACTACATTTTCATTGATTTCTCCCTTGATCGGCCTCCTTTCACTCTGAAACTTTTGTGGTGTGTTCTGCTTCCTCAGGCGAAGCTTCCTTTCAAATTTTGTGGCCGGAGGTGGTCTATACGTTGAACGGCGATGAACCCTAGAGCGGCGGTGATACTCTAAAATTCGTTATGAATCCTTGATCAAAGTTGGTCCTTTTGCTTCGAATACGTTCTCCTCTTTATCCTGATCGTGCCACTTTTTACGGATCTTCAATTGATGCCCTAAATCTCGAGAAATCATCTTTTTAAGTTTCGGGGGGAAGAATCGGGCAAAACTGGGTTGAAATTACGGTACCATAAAAATAATTACGGTACTGCCATAATTTCTTCTGAAGTTTCTATATGGAATTTACCCGAAATTATGGCACCGTAAAAATCCTTATGGTAGTGCCGTAATTCTTCTGCAATCCTCTGAAGTCTCTCCCTGAATTTGGACCGAAATTACAGCACCGTCAAATATATTACGGCAGTGCTGTAATTTACCAAAAAACTCTCTGCGAGCTGCTGCCGTGAAATCTATTACGGTAGTGCCATATTCGCAGATTACCGCCGTAAAATTAATTACGGCACTACCGTAATTTCGCAGAAAAATCTGGTTTGACTTGAAATTTTGTGTGTAAACTCCTCTTGATGATTAGAACTCGTTCATGCATTGAAGTTGCTCAAAAATGCATGATAATGATGCCTTTTTACCTAAAATTGATCAAAAACCAAGAACGGTGTAGATCCCGAAATATTTGATAAATAAGGCATAAAAATAAGCAACAGAGCATGATTATGACCCAAAAATGCAGTGGATTTAGCAAGAAATATACTATGAAATTTAGAGTCATCAACCATTCACCAAAATAGTGAATGGGCAATAGACTTATTAGATCCCATACACACTGATGTGTGCGGACCATTGAATAAGTAGGCGTTGACTCAAAAAGTCATAGGAAGTTTATATGCTTATATCATTTTTTGAGTTATTTTTATGCACTTTTACTTATTTTTTAATTAAAATTAGTCATTTGGTTTAGAATTTACACATTCTCTTGTTTTTCAATTTTTTAGGTAAAATATGCTTATTTTCATGGATTTCAAGGATAAATAGACTAAACTAGGAAGAAATTTTGAGCTCAAGGAGAAATTTTGGGAAAAAGTTGCGATCACACTCCTGTGATGAAATGAACTATGGGCATCACACCTATGTGATTCTAATATTTGAAGGAAAATCATAAGCAGCGGCCTGAGTCTTTCGGTGTCATCTGTATCTAATTTTTTTTTAATTGAAATTGGGCAAACAATGGCTCAATTGCTAAATCTGGAAGTGAGAAACCAATTAAAAGGGGAAGGAGAAGATCGATTCAAGATATCGTGCACTCTTGATGAGAAACAAGGAAGAGAACCTAGCAGTAGTGATTGCTAGGTTTCTGTGTTCACAAAGGGGCTTAATGATCATCTTTCGCCATGAACTTTGGAGGGAAGCTGCATCTAAGGGATTGACTTAATAACATCTTTATTTGTTAGTTATTTAAGGAGTCTTAATTTTACCTTTGTGATTCATTGGCTTTGTGGCTGTTAAATTCTAAATAATTGCATGTATTAGGGTTTATAACATAAATCGAGAGGTGACTTAGAAACCTAGACCCCTTTAATTAGAACTAGCAACACCTAGACTATGAGAGTAGCTATGTTCAAGAAATCTAATTATTGATGCCTATTTTATATTTAATTATTTTATTTTAACAATTATATTGTGTTGGACGAGATAATTATACTAAGAAGTGAGTTAACTTGTTAGTGCCCCATAGGTAAAACTTGTAGAATTAAGTTACGAGAGTATGTAATTTTATTTGAGAAATTGACTTAGGAATTAAGCCACAAAAGTGACATTTGATTTTTAAGATCTAGAATTATCCTTGGTCAATTCACTAAGGCAGCAAGTCACGAGAGTGAAGGTTGAATTAGTGTAAGTTAGGCATCCGAGAGGAGACAACTTTTATTTAGGTAATTTTTCTTTAATATGACTTGAGTAACTGGCATAAAAATATTTTTTATTTAGTCATAAAAATCAGAGTGCTAAAACCTTGTCCCAAGTTTTCTCTTTCTAAATTTCATTCGATCATTACAGTTCATTTATTTAATTCTCATTTTTAATATATCGTTTGCTTAGCTAGTGAGAATACGATTATTTGGTACTTAGCACATAGGTTTCTGTGGGTTCGATATCCATTTTATTATTTGGACGTATCCGTGCACTTGTTGACACATCAGTAGGCAAGAGGAGGGTATTAGTACTTCATCATATTTATTAATAACCTTAGTAGATATGGTTATTTCTAGCTGATGAGGCATAAATCTGAATCCTTTAAGAAATTCAATGAGTTCAAAAATGAGGTACACAACTAGTTGGGTCAATCCATCAAAGCACATCAATCTAATTGAGGTGGCGAATATTCGAGCTTTGAGTTTGATAATCATGTCAAGGAGTGTAAGATTATCTCACAGTTCACACCTCTAGGAATGATGCCTCGCATTTTTGGTAGTATGTCATAATCAGACTTATTTACTTCTTTTATTCAAAATCTTTACTTTTTTTTCTTTCTATAATTGTAGATAAAATCACTTGATTTTGGAGCTTATTTAATAATTTTGTGGCCACCGAGTGATTCAGGATAAAAAGACAAGTCAACATAGCAAATTTGAAGTCAAACGAAACTTTCTATATCTGTCATGGCCAGCTTGTGACTAGCTTAATGGTCATGACATGAATTTTATAAAGCACCCTATTATGGTTGAACCAGGATGAGCATCATGACCATGATGAGCCTGAATCAAAATTTTATAAGTTTTCCACTAAGAGGATCATGGTTTAACCGTGACTAGGTTCATGGTCGTGATCAACATGTCAAAAATCCACAAAAAGGTTCACAGTCCAATCATGACTAGCTACATAGCCATGATGCAAATACCAGTTTTCCACCGAACACTTCATGGCCTACTGACGGAGTCATAGATGCATATGGGTGTGACCAAACACCCTTGGAAAGCACTTGGGAAGATTACCCAGGATCTGAGGGGGCTACACCGAAAATTTCAAGCCAAACGGACCCTTGCACTGACGTTCACGCCTAGCCCATGAAGAAGATCACGGCCGTGCAACCCTCGGCGCCGCTAGGCACGACCCTAGGCACGGCCGTGTCCTCAACCAGGACGCGCTCGGCGCAGAACGGAGCTCTAGACGCAATGCTTGTCACAGTCGTGACAGACATAAGCACGGCCGTGACATGGTCCTTGCCCCACGCTGAAGAAAGCATGAGTACAAGCACGGCACTAACCCAGGTAGTGAAGCGCTCGGCCAAAATCAGTCCATCCCATCATGCACGTGTCTCGGTGCACGGCCCGGTTGTGATCAGCTCGGCCCAGAACTCCGATTTCGCTCACGACCGTGATCAACCTGTGAAGATTTTGTCAAAATCCACAGAGCCCATTCATGGCCGTGATCCGACACACGGCCCGGCCGTGACCGACTCGACAGACTTCCTAGCACCGGTTCATGCCCTTGAACGCATGCACGGCCAGGTCGTGAAGGGCTCGAAAATACAGAAGGGGCTTGTTCTTCACGACGTTCAACGCTCTCAACGGTCCTTGCACCCTCCTGACCGTTTTGTGGGGATTGTGAGCCCTTCCTCCGCCTTACCTATCAAGCTTCCCAAGAGGACCTCCTGAAGAACTGACTTCAGATCGTTATCATAACCGAGTCCTCAATACCACACAGGAGTCGGTCGGTGAACACTGTACAGAACCAACCCACGGTTAGTAGGTTCTGTTGCTTCATGGTGGCCTGTTCAAAGATGGTCTGAACACCTGCGATGACCCATTAACGGCCCATACCACAGCCCACAAATTCTAGTCCATTCGCCTGCTTCAGAGGAAAGCTTTGCTGCTTTAGTTGGTAGGAAGCTACTTTATGTTGGTTAGGATATTATTCCCAGCATCTTCTCCTTTTATTCTATGTATAAGAGGGTGGTTAGCATCTATAGCAACCCTCCCTCATGTTTTCCATGTGACTCGTCCCCTCTTGATCTATAAAAGAGGAAGAGGAGCTAGCTAGTTTCTTTTAGTTTTTGCTGTAGTAGATGCTCTCCCCCACGTGAGAGCCTAGGTCTAGTGTAACTCCAGCGTTCCTCGCTGCCCTCTTTTCTGTTTCAATCAAAGGCACCGGGGTGATACAACTCACTTCGGGCACCTCTTCATACGTTCTATGTCCCTCTACGTTTGTACTTGCAATGCAACTTAGACGAGCGGCGTCCCTTCCTCGCAGCGTCGTGAAGGAATTGTGCACATGCTTGCTGTAAAATTTTGGCTCTATGAGTAAGGTGAGTATTTTACGTTTGTAGTTCGAGCCGTGGCTTTCAACTCGTTGGTTTTTTGCTCAAGTACAATTCCGAATCAGCTTCTCATCGGTTTTCACCAGGTTTTCCATCCGATCATGTTTTCGTTTCCCTCGTCTCAAGACTCTCTCCCGTTTTCAGCATTATGGTTGTCACCACCCTAGAGTATTGAACTAAGGCCAACCCCTCCCAAAATTCCGCTACGTCAGCTACCTATGACTATATTCATGGCTGTGATGGGAATCGCAGTAACTTACAGAACACATTATAGCTAGCTTGTGACCAAGTTCATGACCGTGATAGAGTCCACCGAACATAATTCTTTGTGATTTTGCATAGAATTTAAAGAAGTTTTCAAGGGATTTCATGGGGGGAGATGAAGGGACACTTTCCTAGGAACAAAAAGGAAGTTTTAGAGCCATTAGTGTTGGGAAACCCAGGCCAAATTAAAATAAAAATGATAGCGAAAGTGTTGGCCCGAAATAGATTTCCCAGATACGTAAGGACCATTCTTACGAGGGAAACACAAGATGTGATAGAGTAGTACCTTTTAGCAAATTTAAGCACTAACGATGATGATGTTGAGACACGCAAGTGCCCGGCCTCTATGCTTGTGCACACGAAGGCTCCTCGAAGTCTCTCAACCTCCACACCTGGTGCTAGCCTTGGGAGGTGAGATCCATGCCTTTGGGAAGTTCCTCCTTGCTTGTGCCAACCTCTAAGGATGCTCCAAGATGAGGAAGAAGATGGTGGCACCATGGAGAGAAAAGTCTTTACAACTTGCACCCACCTTGATGCTTTGATTCCTTCACTTGTGTTCTCGCTAACACAAGGGGATGAAGTTGCCAATCTAGGGTTCACACCACCAAGGATGCGTCTAGATGGCTAGGGCAACTTCAAGAAAGGACGGAGCAGCTAGGTTTCAAAGATCCACACACATCACCCAAGATAGCATGCTATAATTTTAATAAATCAATGTGCTATGCTTGGTGATTATTTTCATTAAATTTAATATATATAAATATACATTAAATTCAATGAAGAATGCACCTATGCCATCTTTGATTAACTTGTGTATCTTTGTCACTATGAGATTAATTTGTGACACCAAGTTGAATCCTCACGGCTGGACTGTCTAGTATATCTACCATGATATGCCCATATGCCTGTGTTAGCAATGCATGCTCAACCAGTCATATACCAGTTTGTAGTGTACCATAGCTATCCTTTATCCACTATGGTACTCGACCGGGGATAATCTTTGAGATTGGATAAAATCTATCTCTAAGGACATTGTTTATACAAGCATACATATGATGCAGATGTACCAAGTGCATAATAACTACAATGACATGATATGCTAGAAATCACATGTGAATGTAATACACATAACGGACCATCCATAGGTCCTAGGGCATATACACCAACAATCTCCCACTTGCACTAGGACTTTATTGTTGAGCAACATCAACATCATGTCCCTAGTATGACCACCATGCTTGTACTGCACAAAAGCCGTGGTCAGTTGGCCTACCAGATTGTATTTGGTGTCAATAGTTGCAACATCTCGATAACACCTCTGTCTTCAAGACAAAGTGAATGCACATGAGTATGTGTTTGGATCTTAGGTAAAACCTTAGTTCTCTATCATGTGTTATCACTCCAATATACTCACAATAGAGCCCGATAAGCACATGACACCACTTGAAGTTTGGTGAAGAACTCCTACTACTATCCAAATAGCTTCCTAGAAGCTACAAGATACTCTGCCTTCGGTCGTAAATATAGTAATCTGTATTGAAGCTCTTCCAACTTTACAACACTACTAGAACAAATAGTCATACTACGATCATGGTTTGACTAGAACAAGCTATTAAGTATAGCCCTGTACACTAAGCTCTTCCTGTCTTTATAGACAAAGAACCACTCTTTGGTTCTGTAAGATTTATGGCCCTTAATTAATGGTCATACTAATGTCAGATTTAAGACCTTAATAATGGCTATACATATTTAATGGTAAAATTAATTACATGCCTTCCTAGTTCGTTTTAAATTCTAACATTAATAGTGAAATTAATGCCATCAATATTCATTAATGGTAACGTGATAGACGTTACTTCTTAAGTGAAATAGATATATTAATTGGTCCTCTCTCTATCTCTATAAATATACACGAAAGTAAGTCTTTTCTATCGAGACTTATATTGGAAGGGAGTTCAACTGAGAGAAACTGATTATTGGAGATCTGGTAATTCTTCTGTTTTTGACGTCTTCCGCATCAGGTACATGTTTATGTTACTGTTTATTGTGATGATTATTTATTCGAAGATCTGAACTTTATGAATGTTAATTTTATGATAGTTATTTTTATGTTTTACATGATGTTGATTTTAAGAACTTACATGTGGTATCAAAGCAAAGTTATAGAAAAAATAATCTGTCCATATAATTGTTTTTATGATAATTAAGAAATTTTGCATATGTGTTTTTAGAACATGATTTACACAAAGCAAAGTTATGTTTCCCAAATGTATTTTGGATTTATTGTTTACATAAGACTCATTGCAAATTTTACTTGCATCAAGATTTACTGTTTTATGTTTCTCGGCAGCACGATGAAATAAAGGATTTTTTTATTGATTTGATGTTTGTGACAATTAAATAAAGAAAAGAAATTTTGATGTCACATCAATATTGAATTAATCTTTTATTGCTTCAATGGCGATTGAGTAATATAATGTTGAAGTGCTCAATTGTCTACTGTTCAATTTGCTTAATTGATTTTATTGCCGCGTCTACTTTCCTTTATGTTTGTTTGGAAAGTTAATTACTATCCTTCTTTTATGATTAGCCCAAAGTATATTTCTATGTAAGTAAAGCTTATAACTTACTTATGGCTAATTGTGTATTAGATATAAAGAAGTTTTTCTATTAAACATGAGGTTAATAGCTTGTGAATAATTAAATTCACATAGATATATAGATCTATATTATGTAAAACTTTTGATCTATATATTTTCCTTCACATATAGTGAATAGTTATGAAGGTTAATAGTTTGTTAGTCACCAAAGTGACCAAACTAATTAATTAATTTATTTTAATAATAAGTGTTAATCACCAAAGTGGTCATTTATTATTAAAAATATAATGTTAACGTCTTGTAATATTTTTATTAGTGTCATAAAAATATTATTAAAAATAATAATATTTTTGTTTATTTATATACACCATTATTGCATAATGGATATCTGACTCCATAATGGATTGAACATTTTATGTTTGTGAAACTATTTCTCTTCATTCGCATGCTTCTTCTATTACTGTGTTCAATGGTTTGCACTTTTCTGAATAGTGAGAGCAAGTCAATTTTCACTTAGGTGTTTTAGATCTTGACTTCGCACTATTAGAAGAAAAGTCTATTGCCATTACTGATAGGAGCAGTGAGGAAGAAAAGTCAAACTATAAAGCATGGGAAAGATCTAACAGATTATGTCTAAGCTTCATGCGAATGACAATCTTTAACAACATTAAGACTACCATTCCACAAACTGAAAGTGCTAAAGAGTATCTTAAGCTTGTCGAAGAGCATTTCCGTTCTGCGAATAAATCTCTTGCTGGTACATTAATGGCTGAACTCACGACCATGAAGTATGATGGGTTGCTTAGAATGTAGCAACATGTCCTAAAGATGACAAATATTGCAGCAAAATTAAGGACCCTGGGTATGATAGTTGATGACTCCTTCTTAGTGCAATTCATAATGAACTCGTTACCTTCTGAGTATGGGCCTTTTCAAATTAACTATAACACTATAAAGGACAAGTGGGCCTTTTCAGAGGCAGAGTTTGTAGCTTGTTTTGAGGCTACAATTCATGCATTATGGCTGCGAAACTTTATTTAAAGGTTGGAGATTGTTGATACTATTTTTAAGTCGCTAAAAATTTATTGTGATAATTCTGCAATAGTTTTCTTCTTCAAGAATGATAAATACTCTAGAGGTACAAAATATATGGAGTTGAAATATTTTGCTGTGAAAGAAGAAGTTTAGAAACAAAGAGTGTGTATTGAACATATTAAGACAGAACTCATGATTGTAGATCCTTTATCTAAAGTATTATAGCCAAAGAAATTTAAAGAACATGTTAAAAGAATGGGTCTTGGTTGTAATAATGATTGATTATAATGATGTTTTAACACTCTTGAGTTATATAATATGTTTTTGACTTTATTGTTAAATTTTTTTGTTCATTATGTTTGTGTACACCAAATTGACATCGAACAAGAAAAATAAAATGTCTATGAGACACTAATGTGAACCATTATAATATTTATATCTCTTATGATACCTAACTTATTAAATTACTAATGTTGTGGTATATGGAAGGAAGTATACGATGCTACAATGTACGACCACCTTAACTCGCATTATGTGAATTTATTAAATTACTAATGTTGTGGTTTATGATATTGAGTGGATGTATGCGTGCTTAATGTTTTCACTATTAAATTAAGTGTTAGAATATTAGGCCAAGTGGGAGAATGTAAGATTTATGGCCCTTAATTAATGGTCATACTAATGTTACATTTATGACCTTAATAATGGCTATACATCTTTAACGGTAAAATTAATTACCTGCCTTCCTAGTTCATTTTAAATTCTAACATTAATAGTGAAATTAATGTCATCAATATTCATTAATGGTAATGTGATAGACGTTACATCTTAAGTGAAATAGATATATTAATTGGTCCTCTGTCTATTTCTATAAATATATACGGAAGTAAGTGTTTTCTATCGAGACTTATATTGGAAGGGAGATCAAGTGAGAGAAACTGATTATTGGAGATCAGGTAATTTTTTTGCTTTCTTCGATTATGACGTCTTCTACATCAGGTACATGATTATGTTACTGTTTATTGTGATGATTATTTATTCGAAGATCCAAACTTTATGAATGTCAATTTTATGATAGTTATTTTTATGTTTTACATGATGTTGATTTTAAGAACTTACAAGTTCTTCTCAAAACCACAAGGATGTTCTTTTTAACTATCTAGTACCGCACACCTAGATTGGATTATTATCGATTGGTTATGCCCATAGCATAAGCCATATTTGGTCTAGTATATACCATCGAATACATGATCGATCCTATTGTCAAAGCACCAAGGACTTGACTCTTGTCTTCTCTCTGAGGATGTGTCAGGAACACACCTCTTGGAGAGATTAAGGCCATGCCTTTCTAGAAGAAATTTTCTCATGGAAAAATCTAATCCTCACACCTAATACATAGGTGGTCTCCCTTAGTCATTCAACAGGAAATGCTTCCCAACCATCTCTTTAGCAAGTGAAGATTTGGGATGTCATTTATGATGATCAGTATGTCCTCGACATACAAGACCAGAGATGTTATCAAGCTCCCACTGAACTCAGGCATCATACTATAGGATAAAGATTCATTGTGTCAAGTTAGGTGTTACCCATAACTTGAGTCATGATGAATCCATTCAACCTATATAGCCTATATGTTCTAAGCATCAAGTTACCCTATAATCTGTATAGGTAGCTTAGATTCCATCTTTGACTATCTGTGTCAAGTGACTGACCTTGGACCAAATCCAAGTCAAACTTCCTCCCACTAGCCTTTTTCAGGAGAAGAACTTTCCCAAGGAAAACAATACTTTGTTTTCCTATGGGAACATATAAGTAGTATCCCTAAGTTTCCTTAGGATACCCACATACACTTATTAGATCATGGTTCTAGCATACTAAAACTTAGATGTATGGCTAAAAGTCTTATATCTCTAGATCTTGATAATCGGTCAGGTCATCTTCTAGTGCATAGCTCATATGGAGCCTTGGAGACACACTTAGATGAAACAACATCTAGTGTTTAGAGAAACTTTTTCTTTTGCAACAGCCCAAGACGAGGTGAAGTTACATGACCTATCTTATATTGAATCATGTCAAGTAGGACTTGATTCCTCCAATCACACATACCCTCAAAATGAGGTGTTCCAGGAGTGAGTTATGAGAAAATCTCATAGTCATCTAGATAGTCATTTAACCCTTGGCAGCTTAAGCACTCTTCATCTCTATTAGATTGAAGAGTCTTAATGAATCCATCAAGCTGGTTCTACTTCATTTCATGTGTTACTAAAGACATCAATAAACTAATGAAACACTATTACTTTCTTTTAGCATTTGTCCACTCACCTCACATGGTGATGGGCACTTTTTGTTATTTTTCTCAATAAACAAGTATTGCCTACATCCAACATCTAGAAAGAGGCTAGAATATATCAATCTCCTCTAAGGAATTTGAATCCAAGAGTCCATTTGCATGGAGTCATTGGATGCAATTCTTATTTATATGATCCAATAACATTGCTAAAAGACAAGTACACCTTGAACCAATTATTTGATTCATTTGGTCTTATGTTACTCATAGAACTATCCATAAAATCAATGCAAAATGTACTAATGACAGGTTTGCAAATAAAAAGAATGATATTCTTTTATTCTAAAAGACTACTCCTAACTATTCCATAGGAATAGATATAGTGTCAAAAGTGCAAGACTACAAAGAAAATAATAGCTTTATCAAAGTTGATGACTACAGAGAAAGTGCACTCCTACAGCAATGCAACATCCTGTGCTCTAACTCGTAGGTCAATCTCGCGATATCATTCTTATCTTATTTCTATTGAGCACATGCATACTTTTGCAAATACCAGTCTCATCATGTGGTATAAAATACCCATGGGTTAGAAATAGACCATTTGACTTTGGTAACATAATTACTTGAGCTAGAAGATGAAGGGTTACTTCTATTTTCCTCGTTCTGAGATTGCTTGCAGCCCTTTCTCTAACGCCTAACTCTCCCTACTCTTTCCATCTTCATAGTTCTCAATGCTTTGGTCAAACCCTTAGGCTTACCATTGCACTAAGGGATTGCCCTAGAGGTGTCACAGCTTTAGGTTCTAGCTTATCCGTTGAAGAGTTGCTTTAGATTATTAATAATCTCGAATGCATTCTGCCCTTCATGTTGCTTCCATAACTCAGGTGACATATTGGCTAGAATTAGACAAACTATCTCTGAAGCATCCTTTAGATGCTTATCAAAAGCAGCTTATCAAAAGCAGCTTATCAAAAGCATCTTTTTCAGCCGTTGAGGCTGTAGATGAAATGGGTTCGGGAAGAGGCTACCCAAGGATATACAACATCTTCTAGAGCCTGAGGACAATCCTCAAGTTCCAATACCATACCTCGAAGTTGGTTCTAACCAACTTATCCTATTCGAGGACAAATTGCAGTGACCATCTGCCGTTGCTATTGTTTGTAGCTATCTACAACAAGAGACAAGCTGATTAGTATCACATTCCAATCATTTAAGTAGATCAGTATCACATTGCAATCATTTATTTTGGACTTTTATAAATAATTATTTCTTACTATTTTATTCGAATCGACAATGCTCAAAAGTCGATTGGGAAATCACCCAACTTCCTTAATGGGATGAGATCCTTATTTCACACATGGCCTTGCGTCCCATGAGGGTGGGATGTACTGTACAAGGTGACGCATGTTTCCTAAGGTAGGCACACCGGCCAATTACAACTTGGCAATTTTTCTTCTCAAGATAGTTCAGGCACTTTGTGTCTAGCGAGGGCTTGATACACCAGAAAGTCCTCACCTCTTGAGTTTGCCTTTAGAAATTTCATCATGTGGTTTAACCACATATGAAAAATCCAATCAAGTATAACCTAGCCATTATGCCCAGGGTGAATGATTTCCTTGCGAAGGCATGCCTAGATTTTTAACCGGCCTAAGAAAATCATTCTCATCTCATGCCTCCTAAAAATAGATGGGTGTGTCCCACGTGGGTGGGAAATTGTGCATAGCACCATCAATCGATAGTTTGAAAGGGCTAAGCATAAGAAGGCTACATACTTGATATAATTTATGAGGAGAACATAAATTATATTATTTCTACAATTTATAGAGATGCAATCCTATGGTGAGAACATAAAATAAAATAACACAGGCATGCTAATATCAAAAGTGCAGAAAGTAAATGCTTGACATGGTTATAGCCCTATTGTTATGGGCAATTTACTTTTTTTAATAATAAACTAAACCAAAATCAGTAGATCCCCTCGCGGAGATCTCAGCCCTACACTAAAGTGGCCTACGACCAATTAGGATCGTGTTGCGGAAGCTGGCCCAGCACTCTACAAGTCCTCACACCCCACGTGTGTGAAGGGTTCAATGTGAATACCACCCTCGGACATGAATACAGATCTCTCACTCGCGTGTCAAAGTGCCAGAGACTCTCCGACCACTTTGCACTCACACAAAGTGCACGACCCGCACTCCTCTCTCTACACAGCCGAGATAAGCACCGGCATGGCCTCAAGCAATCACAAGGAGATGGTGGCGAACACCTCAAGGGTGCCGGTACATGCGTCTATGACTTTATAGTGAGCAAGACACTCAAACACCTTCGAGGGTGTCGATGCATCTTAAGCAAGCACCTACAAATCAAACACAACCCACACTACACATATGTAGGCAAATAGCACAAAGAGCTGTTTGGACGAAATGCCACATGAAGTTTGGACAATGGGTAAAGTACCTATCCACTACTACACAGTAAAACCGCCCTACTACCACTACGCACGATAAATCAGAGGGAGGATTTACCCTTGTAGCATGCCACCACTCCACAAGCCGAGCCCACTGAGATCCTCTGGAAAGTTACGTCGGAATGTCCGGTCGAAGTGAAAGCAAGACACACGGACGAACGTGTGCAAGTCACCCCTTCCCCTTTCTTCCCTTTGCTGCTCACAGTCAAAATAGAGGACTCGTGCGGCATCAAAAACAGGGGACTCTTCCTCTTCGGCATTCGTCACCAGCCAGCCACGGGCTGTTGGTGTATATGCCCTGAGACCTAGTATTGGTCTATCTTTGTGCTACTTGACTCTGATATTTATATATCATTATGGTATTATCGTTCTCATTGTCTGACTGCATCTGCGAATGTGTACTTACATGATAATGTCCCTGGAGACAGATTGGATCTGTGCTCAAACTATTGTCCCCAATCAATGTACCTTAGTGGATATGAGGCAGCTATGGTACTTGAGAGACTGGTATATGAGCTAGTTTGGCACGAGGTGCTAACGCAGACATATGAGTATATCAGTGGTAGATATACTGGATCGACCCGCTGTGAGGCTATAACTTGGTGTCATGAGTTATCCTCATAAGTGACCGAAGATGCATTGATCCCTTAACTTGAGGTCATTGACTCTTTTATATGGTTAGGGATATGCTTTCATGCAACCTAATAGCTCATCGTAGTTGGGAGGTTATAACGGTTGTCATTGAGTATGTCACGACTCATATGAGAAGATCAATGTACAAACAGAGGATTTGCCCCTTTCTAAGGGAAGCTTGATATCCATGGAGCTCCTCTATGGCTCTATGACTGAAAGTGTATGGCCATACCAAGGTGAGAACCTGATTTAGTCATGACCATGAGATTGGGTGAAAACAAGTGATGACACACTTGTCCAATCAGATATCAGTTTGGCAAAGGGACTATAATGTATCTGTACCTAGTTGCGATGATGGGGATGTCGATGTCGATATCCATTCCGATGATTTGGGTAACAACGATGCCCTGCTAGGTGCCACTCACTACTTGTGGTGACCTTTGATCAGCACTGCCAACGTCAGAGGAACCTATAGGGTCACACACCTTGATACTCGAGTTCTTGTATTGATCAGGTAGCCTTTAGATCGAGTTATTGGATAACTCGGATCTATTTGGGAGATTTCATCAGCACCAATGGGCCTGATGAGATGGAAGAGAGTTATTGGAGTCAAACTTTATTTTTGGCAGGTTGACCTGAAATTGACCATGATTGGTCACATTTGGATTAGGGTTGCATTGGATTGGATCCAATGGCTTAATCAACCCATGTAATGAAGTTTGGGCTAGCTCATTACCCAATGAGGCCCAATAACAAGTTTTCATGAAAAGATAATGGGCTCAAAGGGTATAATGGGGATAAATCTCCCCCCCCATTGACGCCTAAGGGCATAATCGGGAGGAGAGGGCGCCTTTTGCTTCATTAGGAAGCATTATGCGCCTACCCCTCTACCTTGGATGGTATGCTTGCCTCTATGGCAAGTCTTGGGGCTGATATGGCTTGAAGAACTTCTTATGAAGGTCTTGGGGTGCATATGACAATATGGAAAGGGTTTATGGAATGCTCTTGGAGAATTTCCTTAACCCTAACCCTAATTGTTCCCCCTTTCATACCCTAGCCACACATCTCATCAAGAGTTGCGCCTACTACCCCCTTTGCTTCATCACCTCTTGCCTCTATATATATCAAGGGATATGCGAGAGTTAAATTGACAATAAAATTGGCGTGAGCAACTCTAGAGGGGCGAAAGCAAAGGTGATTGGAGCAAGTCTTCTTTCATCAAGCTGCAAGCCTTCATCCTCCTTCCCTCTTGACGCAAGGACTTCAAGGCATTGGCAGCATCTTCTTCTTCTATCTTTCCTCTTGGCTCATCTTCTCTTGGAGGTGGCACAAGTGAAGTAGAAGGTTTCCTAAGGCGTGGATCTTCTTCCCAAGGCTAGCACCGGGCATGGAAGAAGGGAGCTCGAGGAATCCGTGTGTGTGAGACTGCCGAGGGCAAATGCTTGGGCGCCTATCTCGACATCGACCTCGACGCTTGCTCTAGGTACTTACTATCACATTGTGTCGACCCCCTCACATGACGATCTTCACTAGGTTTTTGGGACTGGCCTGTTTCGGGGATATTATTCTGTTGCGTTTTTTAATTTGTAATGTCAAAAATTTGTAAAATATCCCCGGGGTTTCCCAATGGTGGTATCAGAGGGACTTGCGAGCCTCGAATGATGTTGTTTCATGCTTTTTCATGCTCACACGCCATATTTCAATTTTATAAAAATTGCATACATGTATGGCGCATGTTTTTCTTAAGAAGAAAAATTGTTGGTTTCTTGTTATTATCTTCTATTCAATTTCTTTTGGATTTTTTAGATTATTTTTGTGATTGATTTAAGACCAAAGGCGCATGTAGTTTTATCAAGTAGGATAGGCATTGTGTCTTCAGACTGGCCGGGTCTCTTGATCTGACAAAATTGTCAGCTGATAGGGTCTATGAAATCGTCATGAAACTTAATCGCAAATAACCAAAAGATTTGTGATCAGAAGATGAGGAAAAGAAGCTTGTTTTATGAAAAAGTAAAATTTTAGATTTTATGTTTTTCATGAGCATGTAGAATTGCATGAGTAAGTACTTGACTGTGCATGATGTTGTGATCATTAGTCAAGTCCCTATGTATGCCTGTGTTGTATCCTTGTAAGGCCTGCGTTCCGCTTTTCTTTTTGTTTTTGTAATTGCTCTAGATGAAGATTAGGGGCACATATCACTTGGATCATTGGCGCATGAATCTTCCTTGGTGGCGCATGTATACTTAGTGGCGCAAGTTGGCATGGCCGAACCCCTTGGGTTTGAGAGCTAGCTATTTTGGCCTCTTGCATGGAGGCGCACCTTGCTTGGATGAAGACCTATGGCATTGGCTGCACCTAGGGGCATGTTTCTAGGGTTTCCCTAGAACTTCCTTTAGGGTTTGAGAGCTAAACCATGGAAAGGAGGACCTTGGAGCCAACCTTGAAGATCAAGCTAGAGGTCGGCTAGGCTAGGTCTAGTTTTAGGGGCTTGTGTCCTAGGTCAAGAGTTGAACCCCTTTTGGCATGGTTGGTTCAATGTCTTAAGTGGGCTATGATTACATCATCCCTTTTCTACTTCTCTAACCTGCTAAAGCATGCCTATGATGTTTTATTGTTATGTTATCACTATAGGATTGCATGCTTGTAATGTTAGACATAAGATAAAACTAAGAGAATGAGACCTCAAAAACCCTCACTCATAATATCAAGTCTAGTAGCCTTCTAATGTGTAGCCCTCATCAAACTATCGATCAGTGGTGTTGTGAACTATTTTCCACCCTCGTGGGACACACCCACTTATCTTTAGAAGGTGTGTGGTGACAATGGTTTCCCCAATCCAGTTTTAACCTGGGCGTGCTTCGCAAGGAAACTCGTTGGCCCTGGGCATAACAGTTAGGAATGGACTTGACTAGATTTTCATATATGCTGGGCATATAATGGAACTCTAGAGGCATCGTTGAGAGATTAGGGTTTTACGAAGTTTCTAGCCCTCGCTAGACATAAAATGCCTATATTATCTCAATAAGGAGAATTGCTAAGAGCAATCGGCCGGCGTGCCCACCTTAAGTAGCATGGGTTACTCTGTGCATCTCATCCCACCCTCGTGGGACGCAAAGCCTCATGTGGAATAAGGATCTCATCTCACTAGGAAATCTTAGATTTTCTAATTGACTTTATGGGTTGTCAATTCGATTAAAATAGTAGGAGACATGATCATTTAATACAAGTCAAGATTAAATGATCTAAAAGTAGTACTAATCTGCTATTTCTTGGTTGTTGTAGAACAATGGCTACAAACACTAGCGGATTAACACTGCGATCCCTTCTTGAGAAGGATAAGTTGGTTGGATCCAACTTCATGGAGTGGCATCAGAACTTGAGGATAGCCCTCAAGCTCGAGAAGAAGCTGTACGTTGTTGTAGTCCGCAAGTGCACGGATACTTCGAAGTAGTAAAAGATATCGAACCATAAAGACCTACGTGTTAAGTACCAGATAGTTATTTTCTCACTAGCTAAGCAAATCGATTATGATGCAAGTAAACAATAAGAAAAGTGTATGAAATATCTAAGAGAGAAACTGGGACGAGGGTTTCATCCACCTTAATTTCCATGACTAGATATAAATAAGTGTTTGTCAATCTAATCTTATTATGATAAAGATATAATTTACTTCATAAAGAGATCATCTCGCTCTCGCACAGACAATCATACAAAAAACCAATCCTCACTCTCGTGCAAGATTTATTCAATGCTGAAGATAAGTAAAACATTAACAAAGAACTCAAGGATCACTCTCGTGCATCCGAATTCTAAGTCAATCATCTCAAGTGGAAACTCAAGGATCACTCTCGTGCAGCCGAATCTCAACACAGGTTCTACTTATGTTCTCCAACGATCCAATACTCAATCTCTTGCAGTATCTTTACGTTTATCACATTAACTCAATCCTAGATTTAGATTATCAACATGAAAATTATTCTTTTAAAATCAAGAAACAAGAACTAACCTTATTTCTTAGGTGAGTTCCTAATATTCAATTTTAGGGTTCCAAGTTCTCAAGTAAATCACCTCTCGGTCCATATCGCGAAAACTCTAAAACATGCTAATAATATAAATCTTCAGAGAATTAAAGACAATCATCACATAAGTAAAATTATCATATCAAAATTATACTGATAAAGGAAAAGTTATCTAGTCATAAGAATTCAAGAGGATTACACCCCATGTCCCAAAAGATATCTAAGCTAGCACGGAAGAGGAATTACAATAAATCATAGTTTAGAACGATCAAAAATCAAAGAGAAAGGGTAGAAGTTACAAAACATGGCTGTAATAAAAAATTGCATCCTGTAATTTTGCGAGTGAACAGTGCCGACGCCCGCTCTTTTGTTGATTTCTCCTCCGATTGATCTCCTTTCGCTCTGAAACTTATAGGGTATCCTCTCCTCCTCCAGATGAAGCTTCCTTGTGAAAATCGCAGCCTGAGTGGCCTCTACGCCTCTTGGCATGAGGCCAAACCCTAAGGACTCCACCCTCAATTTCTCTCTGGACTGTGGATAAAAATTGGGGCTTTTGGTTTCTTTGTCTTCTCCTCGTTAAGACGAGTTCGTGGCTTCTTTCCGGATCTCAAATTGGTGCCCTAAATCTCAAGATATTATCTTTTTAATTTTCTAGTGGAAGAATCGGGCAAAACTGGGTCAAATTACGGTACCATAATATTTATTACGGCAGTGCCGTAATTTCTTCGGAAGTTTCTGGTCAAAAATCGCTCAAAATTACAGTACCATAATATTTATTACGGCACTACTGTAATTTCTTTTTGTGCTTTCTGGGCGAAAATTACGGTACCATAATTTTCATCAGGGCACTACCGTAATTTTACAAACTTGCTCCGATTCGCATGAAATTTGGTAGGTGACTTCGTTTCGACGCCTGTAATCCATTGGTGCACTTAGATCTTTCAAAATCCATCAAAATATGACACTTTTACCTAAAAATAATCAAAAATAAGAAATGGTGTAGATTCTACAATATTTGATAAATAAAGCTTAAAAAAAGTAAAAAGGCATAAATATGACACAAAAAGACTAATGAAATGCCACAAAATATACTATGAATTTTAGTGTCATCAAACACATAAGGCTCAAACTTTGCTTGTCCTCAAGCAAATAAATAGAATAAAGATCAATGCTAAGTATGGAAAATATGCTCTTTTATGAAAAATAAATTTCTAAAATATAATCACTCATGAAATATTCACCAACTTTTTGCACAAAATTTCAGATAAATACACTGTCCTCTGAAATCAATCTTTAAGATTCACAACTTTGATCAAATAAAATTTTGCAACTCGCATAATAAAAAGAATCTCAGTCTCACGAATTCACCCAAGTTTTAGTTTAAATCTATCATACCTTTGTTTTCAGGAATAGGATACCCAAAATCTTTTTCCACATCAAAATCTTTCTTTTCTAAATTTTCTTTTATTGTATTTTTGATGGTATGTAACCACATAGATACACACTTTTTATTTGGACTTCAACTCTTATCTTCGGTACCACTGTCAATTTTACACAGTGACAAGTAGAGGAGTCATTTTCTTTTTCTCTCACTTTTTTTTACACGCTTCAACCCATGTCTTTGGTACCACTGTCAATTTTACACAGTGCCAAGTAGGGGAGTCTCTCACTTTTTTTTGTATCTTGGACTCTTTCTTCCCAATAAATAGTAAAATGGACTAAACATCAACTAGGTTAATCAATTGACATCAATTCAAAAATTACACTCATATGCTCATTTTATTCAAGAAAGATGCTTCACTCTTAGATTGCATTCATCAAACAATATACCTACCCAAAACCCTATGCATCAATCAATGAAGGATTTCAACAAGTAGATATATATTAAAGAAATAAATTCAGCATAATAGGTATATCTCCATTCACAGGCATTAACATGCATAAACATTCATCATCATAGAAAAATTCACACACCTCTCATGGACTCAAGTCATAAAAATTTTAAGCATTAAAAATATCAATATCAATGCAAAAAGGTGTGAAGCATGAAACTCAAGTAGTCAAAAGATGTAAAGTGATAGATCCGTATAATCACATCAAATAGAAATTTTTAGGAGAAGAAAAGTGTAAAAAATCAAAAGTGCATACAATACTCACAAAACTATATAGCAAACTCAATCATCGTCAGAGGTGTAGCGTCCGGGCAAGTGCTGCTAGGTCCAAAAATGTGTCTTTTGAAAATTTTACTTGCACAATTTAAGGTACATAAGGCTCAGATCAAAAAATAGTCCCTTACATAGCAAAAATAAAATTTTTCTCAGAGATATCGCTGGAGGTTTGAAGAGTGTGCTGGTGGAAAAGAGCTGATGCATGTGAGAAGCAGAGGTGGATTAGATACTAGCCAAAGAGCTGCTAGCAATGAAGATGATGGTGACGACAGTAGGGTGATAATGAAGAGTAGTCTTCAGTGGCCTGCTGAAGATTACAGTCCTAGAGGCAAAGTCGTCGGCTGGTGGGCGGTGAGAGATGATGCTGCACAGAAAAAAAAATCAGAGTCACTAAATGAAGATTCTATTGCAAAAATAAAATCAATGGAAACAGAGGCAGCAGAAGAAGTAAGAGATTGCTGGTTGTAGAATCCAGTGTCGACGGCTAGAAATAGTGGTGTCAGAGGCAGATGCAGTGGTGGCGGCTGGGCTGCAGTTTCTGGTGAAAGTATGAAGATAAGGAGCTGCTAATGTCGATGGAAAGCAGTGCAGCCTATTGATTCAGTTACGAAAGTAGCTATACCCAAGAATAAGATTTAATGATCCAAAAAGAAAATAGGCAAAGCCAAAAGGTAGAATAAAACTTGTTCTTTTAGGGCGTATGAAAATCAAAGGATCAAAATCTGTCAGGAATTTAGGGTATCAGCAGAAAGAAGACTAATCAGATTACCAGAATCAAAAACTACACAAAAGTTAATCAAATTTGAAAAGTTGTCATGCTTCCTAGAATTGTCAGAAAATATTTTCATGAAAACAACTAATCCTTAAAAATAGAATGAAACATGTTCTTCCAATTTCAAGTGAAAGATCAGGGTTACAACTTATCAAAGCATCTTAAAAACCTACAGCAAAAGAGCGAATCAGATTAGTAAAAAAAACTGCTGCAAAATTAATCAAGTATCAAAAGATGCTATGTGTTATAGGTTGATCCATGAACTTTAAAATTCAATAAAAATATCCAAATAATAGACAAAGATGAGTAGTTCATGTTTGTGCCAACAATAAAAAATTTTGCTGCTCTAGTTTCTTAAAATCACTACGAGAAAACACTTAATCAGATAAGCAGAATGCAAGAAGCAGGTTTCAAATTACGGTACCGTGAAATTCCTTATGGTAGTGCTGTAATTTACACAAAAGTCTAAGGTCAGAAATATGCTGAAATTATGGCACCATAAAAATGGTTACGACACTGCCATATTTTTCACAAAAATTTCAAAACTCTCGGATCAAAAATCACTAAAAAATATGACACCATAAAAAAATTACGGTAGTACCGTAAAAGACTCAAAACTCTCAGTATGAAATCAGACCAAAATTACGGTACCATGAAAATTATTACGGCACTGACGTATTTTGCACAAAGTTTGATTTTCTCTGCAAAAAAAGAAGAAAAATTAATTCTAAAAATAAACTAAAATAAAAGAAACTAAGTAAAGTAAGAGTACTTGGGTTGCCTCCCAAGAAGCGCTAATTTTTAGGTCTATAGCTTGACCAAAACTCAAACATCATGGCGAAGCAGGTGGATCAATACCATAGTAAATAGCATATAACTTTCTGCATTTTCATTGTCCAAAACGTTTAGCCACTAATCCAAACATCCAAAATTTCATATAAATCAGGATCGACATGGCTTTCTCAATTATGCAGAAATCAAAGTGAAAATTTTCAATTCCACTCAAAGGATATTCAATGATCTTCCTATATTTATCAGTAAGCAAAATCATTAGTCCTTTCTTCAAAATTATATCTTCAATTACAATAGGACTTTCAAAAGATTCAAGTATTGGATCATCAAAATAGTCTTTCTGTCCCACATTAGGTTTCTCAATAAAGCATAAATTTTCAAATAAATCAGTAGATATGGGCAAAACATCATGGTGAGATTCATCAGTATTTGTAATATTCAAATCCTTTTCAAGTTCCTCATGCACTTCATTAAATAATTTATCAATTTCAAAGTTATCAACATAATCAATTTCCTCATGCTTTTCCACAAATAATTCATCATCAGAAGAATCAAAAGAATCAATCTCAGAATTACAAGAATCAGATTTAACCATAAATAATATATCATTAAAAGAATCAATTTCATCACTATCACTAGAATCAAGAGGGGATTTTTCAGAATCAATTTCCTCAAACTTTTCCACAAATAAATTATCAGATGAATCAATTTTACAATTATCAAAATTAGAGTGAGATTCATTAATGTTCACATAAGGCTCAATTTCAAAATTATAATCAAAATCAGAGGGAGACTTTTCTAAATTAATTTCCTCAGTTTCCAAATTAAACTCAAATAAACAATTTTGTTATGCTATCTGGGTTTCTAACATTTTGGTGTGAGCACTCATGTTATCCATCCTAGAATTCATCTGTTTTAAGGTCTCATGTGACTCCTCACTTTGTTTCATGAACTTTTCAAACATCAACTCTAAGCTAGATTTTTCAGTGTCCTCAAAGCATGGTTCAGAAATATGATTTGAGCAATCATCATAAAAAGAAGTTTGATTTTCCCATCTAGAATTATATTGATCATCTTGATGCCATGATGAATTGGGATTTAAAAATTGGCAGTTAGAAGTATAATGATCAAAACATCCCCAAATATCACATCTAATAGAAGAATAAGATCTCATAGCAGGGTGCATATTAGAAGTGTCAAATTTATGAACAAAAGAATTTACCTTTTCTACAAGAGTGCACCATGAATCATCTTCATACTTATCTTGTGGCATGTATACCTCATCTCTTTCACTTGCCCACGAGTTGTGATTAAAAGACATATCTTCAAATCTATCAAGAACAGAAAGATTATCTAACAACAACCAATCAATTTTATTTTTTTTTTAAATTTTCTCAGAATAAAAACACTAGCAAACTCAAAATTTTCAGATATCACAGTTCTGTCACAACTATGAAAATCGAAAACCTGCAAAAAAAAAACAAAGTTAAATCTAAAACAAATAAAACTTAGTCTAGCAATACTAACAATTATTTTGATATTAACAAAACTAAGGTCCCCGGCAACGGCGCCAAAAACTTGTTGTAGTTCGCATGTGCACGGATGATTCGAAGTAATAAAAGATATCGAACCACATAGACCTACGTGTTAAGTACCAAATAGTTATTTTCTCACTAGCTAAACAAATCGATTATGATGCAAGTAAACGATAGGAAAAGTGTATGAAATATCTAAGAGAGAAACTGGGACTAGGGTTTCATCCACCTTAATTTCCATGACTAGATATGAATAAGTGTTCGTCAATCTAATCTTATTATGATAAAGATATAATTTACTTCATAAAGAGATCATCTCGCTCTCGCGCAGACAATCATACAAAGAACCAATTCTCACTCTCGTGCAAGATTTATTCAATGCTGAAGATAAGTAAACCATTAACAAAGAACTCAAGGATCACTCTCGTGCATCCGAATTCTAAGTCAATCATCTCAAGTGGAAACTCAAGGATCACTCTCGTGCATCCGAATCTCAACACAGGTGTTGGGGTATGCCCTTAAGACTAATGTTTGAGGTCTTGGGATTGTAACAGTATCATGTAATAAACTGTTATGTTTATAAAGGCATGGTTGTTATTCAGTAAGCTACATTGTCTGCTGCAATATATGTTCTTCTGAATAATGTCTCAAAGCTGTTCAGCTAGGCTGACATGCAGTTATGTCCTTAGTCGAGATATCTTGGTGAACATGAGACAGCCTTGATATGGTTAAGACTAATATGTGTTCTAATCTTATAGGATGCTTCGAGCATGGAATAAGATGTAGACTCATGGGTACATTGGATGTACTGGACAGACCCTACTTGGATATTCAATTGCTTGTCACAATGTGAATAATCCTTGAATGCGACAAGTGGCACATTTCCTCTGACTTGAGATCACTTGTGTTTTCTAAATGATGATTGTCATTATTTTGAGATAGTTCAATATCACTTGAAATATAATGATTATAGACTATCTTGGATGATGAGCTTGAGTCAGGTTAGGGCACTAGTGATAGACATAGGATTGCCGTCTCCTTAATTGGAGTGTGATGTTCTAAAGGGGCCCCCTGGATGAGATGATTGAGAAAGTGTATGGCCATACCCAGATGACTATGTTCATCTGATCTAATCATGCTCATCATATTGGAGTTACAAGCTTGACTTGCTTGTCCAATAAGAACATCCAGTGGTAAAGGAAATTTGTATGCTTTGTGAATTGATTCACACTTGTGCTGTTTTTGGGTGTAGTCTTGGAAGACTCTTTCCTTTATATCGGGAGACAGTGATGTGTTACTAGATACCCCTCACTGATCGTGATAACGTAAGTTATCGTTACCGACATTTAAAGGAAACCCTTAGGGTCGCACAATTTGATGATATGGCTTTCTTAAGTCAGATCGTGTGGACTGAATTATTCGGGTTCAGTTTAAAGGGATTTAATCTCTGATTGTAAGTGAGATCTGGTCTGATCATGTTTGATTGATTAGGGCTTGAGATTGGTAAGCTTCGATTGAGAGAATGAATGCTAGATCAGTCAGATCAGGAGCATTGAGAGATTGACGGTCAGATCAAGAGCCTTAGGGTTTATTTTGATCTGGACTTATTTCTTGGTTTATTTGGTTAGTGGACCAAATCGGTTTGAACCAGCTCATGGATGAGCGCATGGTTCAAAGGTGATGTGGCATTTGCGATTGGGGTAAACCCAAGATCGCATGTGGAGAAGTGGGATGCTATTTTTGGATAGCACTTCTCAAACGTGGCCATGATCTCACGTCGCCCCTCTCTTGCCTCTTCACGCCTTTGACGCCTCCTTGGGTTGTGTTCGAGTGGCATTCTCGTGTAGAGGAAGTCTAAGGCGACAAGAGAGAAAAACGCCAAGAAGAAAAGCTCTCCTTTCCCTTTGCATTCGATCAAGACGCTTTGGACGATCCTTGCTAGCACAAGGGACGACAAGAAGAAGCACATCTTCATCTTGTGTGTGACGATTTGGAGGAGATCTTCGTTGTTCTCTTACTTCCAAGGCGCCATCTTGAAATGGCCATGGTATGAATCGAATCACTTCTTTACAATCGGTTTTGTTAAGTTGATCATATAATGCATGCTCATTGATCCTATGAAACCCTTTATCCGCTGCCCCCTTTCTTGTTTGCGCCACCATAGGGTTTTCGCCCCCTTTGGGGAACCATCAATTGGTATCAGAGCGATGGTTAACGCATGTTTTTGTATGATTGCTTAAGCCATTTTGTGATCCATGCTTGCGAAAATGTTTAGATCTTCAATACATGCATAAATACATGTTTAGTTGTCATAAGCGAAACTTGTATTTGTTTTTCTTGCGCATGTATGTTGGCGCTAGATGTAGTTTTTCTCAAACAAATATCACTTGCGCGACTCATTGTAGATCTAAGATGCGCCTGCATTAAACCCTTAGACGGGTTATTAGGGTTGAAGTTATCCCCTAGGTTAGATCCTGACAGTCTGATCAGACCATCTGACAGCCTAGATGGGTCGACCAGATAGCACCTTGGCGCATGCTAAAGGTGGCTATAGGTCGACTGCATCACAGGCGTGTAGCGATGTCTGATTGAGACAACCTGTGAACGCACATGAGTTAGGCCCGAGCTCACACCCGCTTGCCAGACCTCATTGTGGTTGTTCAGCCCTTGGCGCATGCATGGTTGACCCTTTTGGTCGACTCAAGTCAGTTAGGACTTGGTGCATGTAAGGGCAGTGGATCTGACTAGGTTGGATGAGTGGATCCCTAGTAATGGACCGTTGTAAGGTTGTAGGGCATATAAGCAAAATAAAATTGATGCCCATGGGGTTTTTCGAAAAATTTATTTTAATGACTGGATCACATGATGATTGATGCCATGTGTTTGTCTATTTATTCTTATGTGGGCTGCCCATGTTAAATCTGTGCTGTGCTGGGGCCTGCGTGCCTGTATTAATATGTAAATTAATTATTGTGATCTGCGCATCACATTGCTTTTAATTTATAAAATGTAATTGACCTGCGTGTCAATCTTGTCTAGATAGTTAAATTTGTAATTTAATTAGACAAGAGCACAAAGCACACTTGGCAGAGGCGCATGCAGCAGAGGCTTGACCAGGTGGGAGGTCTAGGGTTCGACCCTAGGACCTGGCGCATTTTCCCTGGTGGGCGCACCAGAGCTGTAGATGGCGCTTGGGCCCAGGTTTGGGCCAGATGAGCAGCGAAAGCCCCATGAAGAAAAGCAAGTGAAGACTTAAGTTTCTTAAGGTCTTACTTAGGCTATGGGCTTTTACCACATAAGATCCATGCTTTCTTTTATTGCTTAAATATTAGAATTGCATGATTAGTTTATCTTCTGCTATCACCATAGGAATTGCATGATAGTGAAGAAGATAAAAGACCGTTAAAATCCAACGCTAAAATTTCAAGCTCGTAAGCCTTCTGATGCGAAACCTCACTGTTCTGACTATCGTTGGAGCCGTGTTGTACCCACTCAGTGGGCACGTCCATCTATCTTCAGACGGTGCGGGATTACACCTGCGTGTTACAGAGTGGGGATTTATCCCTTCTCGTTGCTCAGCATAGCACGTGGTGGTCCAGGGAGTAGGTCGGGTCAGCTTGACCATGTAGGCTACATATGTGGCGCATATGGTAGCACATGGGGGCAGCCATCTGTGGGGTCAGAGATTGTGTTGTACCAACTCAGTTGGCACAGTCTGCTGGATTGCCCAGATGAAGGGGAATCGCACGGGTTGGCGATTGGCTGGGACAGCCTACCAGAGATTAGTGCTTGTACTCTCTGTGTATCTTATCTCGCCTGAGTGGGACGCGGAGACCAAGTATGAAATCTGGATCCCATCTCACTAAAAGAGTTCTACTCTTTCGGGCTGTTTTGCTGGATTTTTCAGCCAGATAAAATAGTGAGAAAAAGAATCTTTCTTAAGTCCTGATTGATTCTTAACATTGATACTGACCTTGCTGTTCTTGCATTGTTGTAGATACCTGCAGCAACGAACACCATGAACTTCAATGTGCGATCCCTACTGGAAAGGGAGAAGTTTGCTGGGTCAAACTTCTCTGACTGGTTTGGACACCTTAAGATTGTTCTTAAGGCAGAGAGGAAACTGTATGTCCTCGAGACGGCGATACCGCCTCAGCCCGCTCCGAACGCCGCAAGGGCGGTTCGGGAAGCCTATGAAAAGCACGTCAATGATAGCATTGATGTCGCTTGCCTGATGCTAGCGTCTATGACGCCACCGCTGCAGCGTCAGCATGAGGATATGTCGGCTATAGAGATTATAGCGAACCTCAAGATGCTGTATGCTGCACAGGCGAGGACTGAACGCTATAATTTGACGAAGCTGTTCTTTCAGAGCAAACTGGCTGAAGGGAGCCCAGTGGGAGCTCACGTGCTCAAGATGATTGGGCACAAGGAGGCTCTAGAGAAACTGGGGCATACCATCAATCAGGAGCTTGCTGTGGACATTATTCTGCAGTCTCTCCCGCCTTCATTCGACGCGTTCATTATTAACTTTAATATGAACAAAATCGATTGTACTCCGGCAGAGCTGCTGAATATGCTCTTGACTACTGAGGAGACTCTGAAGGGTAAGCCTTCGACCTCTGTCTTAATGGTTCCTTCTAGGAACAAGAAGAAGGGGAAGAAGGGCAAGACCCCTGTCAAGAGCTACAGCAAGGCTCTGAAGCAGAAGGTTAAGTGGTCCAAGGAATACAGGTGTTTCCACTGTGGCCAGCTGGGTCACTAGAAAAAGGACTGTAAAGCGCTCCAAGGAGATAAGAGGGGAAGGTTCGCTTCTGGCTCAGGTATTTACGTGACTGAGGTCATGTTTTCTTCTTCTATATCATGGGTGTTGGACACTGCATGTGGAGTTCACATTTGTTCAAATGTACAGGAACTCAAGAGAAGAAGACAGGTGGGACAGCATGAGGTGGACCTACGCGTTGGAAACGGGGCACGGGTTGCTGCTGTTGCTGTAGGAGACTATTTCATTTCTTTACCATCTGGACTTGTATTAGAACTAAACAGTTGTTACTTTGTTCCCAGTATTACTAAAAATATTATCTCTATTCCTGCTCTTGTCAGGAAGGGATTTTCCTTTGAATGCAATATTTCAAAGTATGTTTTATCTTATGATAATATTGTTTATGCAACTGGTTCAATTAACAATGGGTTATACATGTTGGACATGGAATGTTCTATACAGAAAATTGATATTAAGAAAGCCAAGAATGCTGATGACAGCACCTTGCTATGGCATAGTCGTTTAGGCCATATTAACGAGAAACGCATTAAGCGGTTGCATGATTATGGACTGCTGGGATCATTCACCTATAAGGAGATTGATACATGCAAAGCTTGTTTGATGGGCAAAATGACGAAGTCACCTTTTCTTCACAAAGGTCAAAGGGCTTCAGGTTTACTTGACCTTATACACCGTGATGTGTGTGGGCCATTTAGTAAACATGCCAGAGGTGGCTATCAGTACTTCATCATCTTTACTGATGATTTCAGTAGATATGGGTATGTCTTTTTAATGAGACACAAGAGTGAATCCTTTGACAAGTTCAAAGAGTTCAAGAATGAAGTACAAAATCAGCTAGGCCGAAATATCAAGGCACTTCGTTCTGATCGAGGTGGAGAATACCTAAGTCATGCATTTACTGACTATCTGAAGGAGTGTGGGATCATCTCACAGCTCACTCCACCAGGAACACCGCAATGGAATGGTGTGTCCGAGAGGAGAAATAGAACGTTACTTGATATGGTTCGTTCTATGATGAGTCAGGCTAATCTACCTTACTCCTTTTGGGGTTTTGCACTGGAAATAGCTGCAAAAGTACTAAACCGAGTGTCATCCAAGGCCGTTTCAAAGACGCCATATGAATTATGGTATGGGAAACAGCCAAGCTTGACGTTTATCAGGATCTGGGGCTGCGAGGCTTATGTCAAAAAGCTCGCCTCTGGGAAACTAGAGAGCAGATCTGACAAATGCATCTTTGTCGGTTACCCTAAGGAAACTAAGGGTTATTATTTCTACGATCCCAAAGAGAACAAGGTTTTTGTTGCTCGGACGGCCATATTTCTTGAGAAGGAGTTTCTTCTGCAAGAGGCCAGTGGGAGAGAAATAAAACTGGATGAGAATCCAGAGGAAGGACAAAGTGCTCAAGCAGAGTTGGATGAGCCTGAGCCGGTAGAACAGGTTATTGAACAACCTGAGGCTCAGACATCACGGGAACCGCGAAGATCGGGAAGGATTCGTCGTCAGCCTGAGCGCTATGACGGAGTCTACATCATTGATAATGATGAACCCCTCACTTATGCGGATGCGGTCAGTGGACCGGAGTCAGCGAGATGGCTTGAAGCTATGCGCGCCGAGATGGACTCCATGTCAGATAACCAAGTTTGGGATTTGGTTGATCCGCCTCCGGGAGTTATCCCAATAGGCTGTAAATGGATCTTCAAGAAGAAGATTGACATGGATGGTAACGTGGTTACCTATAAAGGCAGGCTAGTTGCAAAAGGTTTCAAACAAATCTACGGGATAGATTATGATGAAACTTTCTCACCTGTAGCCATGTTTAAGTCTATTCGGATTCTTTTCGCGATAGCAGCATATTATGATTATGAGATCTGGCAAATGGATGTGAAAACAGCTTTCCTGAATGGAAATCTAGATGAGGATGTGTACATGACACAACCTGAGGGTTTCACTGATCCATCAGATCGTCATAAGATATGCAAATTAAAGAAGTCCATTTATGGACTTAAGCAAGCATCAAGAAGCTGGAATATTCGTTTTGATGAATCAGTCACTGAATTTGGTTTCATCAAGAACGAGGATGACCCGTGTGTATATAAGAGGTTTAGTGGGAGCGTGATTACTTTCCTAGTCCTCTACGTCGATGATATCTTGATCATTGGAAACGACATTCCTGAAATGCATGCGGTTAAGGCATGGTTAAGGAAATGTTTCCAGATGAAAGATTTAGGAGAAGCAGCCTATGTATTAGGTGTGAAGATCTACAGGGATAGATCTAAGAGGCTTCTCGGGCTGTGCCAGAGTACTTACATCGATAAAGTCCTGGAGAGATTTCATTTAGAGAATTCTAAAAGAGGATATCTTCCAGTCAGACATGGTCTGAATCTTTCAAAGAGTCAGTGTCCACAAACACAGACTGAGAAAGATGAAATGGACAATACGCCTTATGCTTCGGCTATTGGATCCATTATGTATGCGATGTTGTGTACTCGCCCAGACGTCGCTTACGGGTTAAGCGTGACCAGTCGTTTCCAAAGTAATCCAGGACAGGCACACTGGATTGCAGTCAAGAACATCTTAAAAAATCTTCGGAGAACCAAAGATATGTTCTTGATATATGGTGGTCAGGAAGAACTCAGTATTGAAGGATATACTGACGCTTCGTTCCAGTCTGACCAGGACGATTTCCGATCACAATCAGGCTATGTTTTTAGCTTGAATGGAGGAGCAGTGGTGTGGAAGAGTTTCAAACAGTCAATCGTTGCTGATTCCACAATAGAAGCCGAGTATGTTGCAGCCTCGGAAGCATCCAAGGAGGCAGTGTGGATTCGTAAGTTCGTGAGAGAACTTGGTGTTGTTCCTTCGAGTGCAGATCCTTTGGTTATCTTCTGTGATAACACTGGAGCAATCGCACAAGCAAAGGAACCACGGTCGCACCAGAAGTCCAAGCACATACAGAGACGGTTTCATTTGATCAGGGAGATCATAGATCGTGGCGAGATAAAAGTCTGCAAGGTTCATACAGATGACAATCTGGCAGACCCGCTTACTAAGCCTCTGGCGCAGCAGAAGCATGAAAAGCACTGTAATAATATGGGTTTGAGATTTCTCAACCATTAGATTAAGTGCAAGTGGGAGATTGTTGGGGTATGCCCTTAAGACTAATGTTTGAGGTCTTGGGATTGTAACAATATCATGTAATAAACTGTTATGTTTATAAAGGCATGGTTGTTATTCAGTAAGCTACATTGTCTGCTGCAATATATGTTCTTCTGAATAATGTCTCAAAGCTGTTCAGCTAGGCTGACATGCAGTTATGTCCTTAGTCGAGATATCTTGGTGAACATGAGACAGCCTTGATATGGTTAAGACTAATATGTGTTCTAATCTTATAGGATGCTTCGAGCATGGAATAAGATGTAGACTCATGGGTACATTGGATGTACTGGACAGACCCTACTTGGATATTCAATTGCTTGTCACAATGTGAATAATCCTTGAATGCGACAAGTGGCACATTTCCTCTGACTTGAGATCACTTGTGTTTTCTAAATGATGATTGTCATTATTTTGAGATAGTTCAATATCACTTGAAATATAATGATTATAGACTATCTTGGATGGTGAGCTTGAGTCAGGTTAGGGCACTAGTGATAGACATAGGATTGCCGTCTCCTTAATTGGAGTGTGATGTTCTAAAGGGGCCCCCTGGATGAGATGATTGAGAAAGTGTATGGCCATACCCAGATGACTATGTTCATCTGATCTAATCATGCTCATCATATTGGAGTTACAAGCTTGACTTGCTTGTCCAATAAGAACATCCAGTGGTAAAGGAAATTTGTATGCTTTGTGAATTGATTCACACTTGTGCTGTTTTTGGGTGTAGTCTTGGAAGACTCTTTCCTTTATATCGGGAGACAGTGATGTGTTACTAGATACCCCTCACTGATCGTGATAACGTAAGTTATCGTTACCGACATTTAAAGGAAACCCTTAGGGTCGCACAATTTGATGATATGGCTTTCTTAAGTCAGATCGTGTGGACTGAATTATTCGGGTTCAGTTTAAAGGGATTTAATCTCTGATTGTAAGTGAGATCTGGTCTGATCATGTTTGATTGATTAGGGCTTGAGATTGGTAAGCTTCGATTGAGAGAATGAATGCTAGATCAGTCAGATCAGGAGCATTGAGAGATTGACGGTCAGATCAAGAGCCTTAGGGTTTATTTTGATCTGGACTTATTTCTTGGTTTATTTGGTTAGTGGACCAAATCGGTTTGAACCAGCTCATGGATGAGCGCATGGTTCAAAGGTGATGTGGCATTTGCGATTGGGGTAAACCCAAGATCGCATGTGGAGAAGTGGGATGCTATTTTTGGATAGCACTTCTCAAACGTGGCCATGATCTCACGTCGCCCCTCTCTTGCCTCTTCACGCCTTTGACGCCTCCTTGGGTTGTGTTCGAGTGGCATTCTCGTGTAGAGGAAGTCTAAGGCGACAAGAGAGAAAAACGCCAAGAAGAAAAGCTCTCCTTTCCCTTTGCATTCGATCAAGACGCTTTGGACGATCCTTGCTAGCACAAGGGACGACAAGAAGAAGCACATCTTCATCTTGTGTGTGACGATTTGGAGGAGATCTTCGTTGTTCTCTTACTTCCAAGGCGCCATCTTGAAATGGCCATGGTATGAATCGAATCACTTCTTTACAATCGGTTTTGTTAAGTTGATCATATAATGCATGCTCATTGATCCTATGAAACCCTTTATCCGCTGCCCCCTTTCTTGTTTGCGCCACCATAGGGTTTTCGCCCCCTTTGGGGAACCATCAACAGGTTCTACTTATGGTTCTCTAACGATCGAATACTCAATCTCTTGCAGTATCTTCACGTTTATCACATTAACTCAATCCTAGATTAAGATTATCAACATGGCAATTATTCTTATAAAATCAAAAAACAAGAACTAACCTAATTTCTTACGGTGAGTTCATAATATTCAATTTTAGGGTTCCAAGTTCTCAAGCAAACACCTCTCGGTCCATATCGCGAAAACTCTAAAACATACTAATAATATAAATCTTCAGAGAATTAAAGATAATCATCACATAAGTAATACTGACGAAGTAAAAGTTATCTAGTCATAAGAATTCAAGAGGATTACACCCGATGTCCCAAAAGATATCTAGGATAGCATGGAAGAGGAATTACAATAAATCATAGTTTAGAATGATCAGAAATCAAAGAGAAAGGGTAGAAGTTACAAAACAGGGCTGTAATGAAAATTACAGCCCGTAATTTTGTGAGTGAATAGTGCCGGCGCCCGCTCTTTTGTTGATTTCTCCTCCAATTGATCTCCTTTCGCTCTGAAACTTCTGGTGTATCCTCTCCTCCTCTAGATGAAGATTCCATGTGAAAATCGTGGCTTGAGGCTATGAAATCTGAGATGGATTCCATGTCGGCTAACCAAGTCTGTGATTTGGTTGAGCTGCCTGATGGGGTAAAACCCATAGGATGTAAATGGGTCTTCAAAAGGAAGACCGACATGGATGGCAACATAGTTACCTATAAGGGTAGACTAGTAGCTAAAGGATTTAGACAAGTGCATGGGGTAGACTATGATGAACCTTTTCGCTAGTTGCCATGATCAAATCCATTCGGATTCTGCTTGCTATAGCTGCATATCATGACTATGAGATATGACAGATGGATGTTAAGACAACATTCCTTAATGGGAAGCTGACAGAGGATGTGTATATGATACAACCTGATGGCTTCATCCATCCCGCAAATGCGAATAAGGTCTGCAGGCTAAAGAAATCCTTATATGGAGTAAAACAAGCATCTCGAAGTTGGAATCTTCAGTTTGATCAAGTTGTGAGAGATTATGACTTTATTAAAAGTGAAGATGATGCCTGTGTATACAGAAAATTGAGTGGGAGCTTGCTGACTTTTCTGGTCTTGTATGTCGATGACATATTGCTCATCGGAAACGACATCCCTAGTCTCCAATCGGTAAAGATATGATTGGGGAAGTGTTTCGAGATGAAAGACTTAGGGGAGGCCGCCTATATCTTAGGTGTGAAGATCTACCGGGATAGATCCAAGAGGATTCGCGCTCTTAGTCAAAGTATCGACATTAATAAGGTCCTGGAAAGGTTATATATGGAGCAATCCAAGAAAGGATACCTTCTAGTGAGGCATGACCTTACTCTCTCAAAGAGCCAGTGTCCCACCATAGAGGCTAAGAGGGATGAAGTGAGTCGAGTGCCCTATGCTTCGGCAGTAGGATCAATCATGTATGCAATGTTGTATACGAGACCAGATGTGGCTTATGCTGTGAGAATAACTAGCTGATACCAATCCAATCCAGGTCTACAGCACTGGGTGGTTGTAAAGAACATCCTAAAGTATCTGAGAAGAACTAAGGATTTGTTCTTGGTCTATGAGGGATAGGAAGAGCTCAGTATTCAGGGCTACACTGATGCATCGTTCCAGTCTGACTCTGATGACTTCAGATCACAGGCCGGCTATGTGTTCAAGATGAATAGAGGCGTTGTATGCTGGAAAAGGTTCAAGCAATCCACCATCACTGATTCTACAACCAAGGCTGAGTATGTGGCCGCTTCTGAGGCAGCCAAAGAAGCTGTTTGGATAAGGAAGTCCATTTCTGAATTTTAGGTGGTTCTAAGTTCAGTGGATCCTATTGAGCTCTACTATGACAACAATGGGGCAATTGCACAAGCCAAGGAACCACGGTCTCATCAAAGATCCAAACACATACTCAGCAGATTTCACCTGATCAGAGAGATCATTGACCAAGGTGATGCCAAGATTAGCAGAGAACAATCTAGCAGACCCACTGACCAAGGTTTTGGCACAGCAGAAGCATGATGGTCACGCTAGGGATATAGGGTTGAGGTTCCTCAACATCTAGGTCTTCGTGCAAGTGGGAGATTGTTGGTGTATATGCCCTGAGACCTAGTATTGGTTCATATTTGTGCTACTTGACTCTGATATTTATATATCATTCTAGCATTGTCGTTATCAATGTTTGACTACATCTATGAATGTGTACTTACATGATAATGTCCCTGGAGACAGATTGGATCTGTGCTCAAACTATTGTCCCCAGTCAATGTACCTTAATGGATATGGGACAACTATGGTACTTGAGAGACTGGTATATGGGCTAGTGAGGCATGAGGTGCTAACGCAGACATATGAGTATATTAGAGGTAGATATACTGGACTGACCTACTGTGAGACTATGACTTAGTGTCATGAGTTATCCTCACAAGTGACAGGAGATGCATTGATCACTTGACTTGAGGTCATTGACTCTTCTATATAGTTAGGCACATCCTTTGATACAACCTAACACCTCGCCATAGTTAGAAGTTTGTAACGGTTGTCATTGAGTATGTCACGACCCATATGAGAAGATCAATGTACAGACAGAGAATTTGCCCCTTCCTAAGGGAAGCTTGATATCCATGGAGCTCCTCTATGGTTCTATGACTGTAAGTATATGGCCATACCAGGTGAGAACCTGATTTAATCATAACCATGAGATTGAGTGAAAACAAGTGATGACACACTTGTCCAATCAGATATCAGTTTGGCAAAGGGACTATAATGTATCTGTACCTAGCTGCGATGATGGGGAAGTCGATGTCGATATCCATTCCGTTGACTTGGGTAGCAGCGATGCATTGCTATGTGCCACTCACTGCTTGTAGTGACCTTTGGTCAGCATTGCCAACGTCAGAGGAACCTATAGGGTCGCACACCTTGATACTCGAGTTCTCGTATTGATCGTGTAGCCTTTAGATCGAGTTATTGGATAACTCGGATTTATTTGGGAGATTTCATCAGCGCCAATGGGCCTAATGAGTTGAAAGAGAGTTATTGGAGCCAAACTTCATTTTTGGCAGGTTGACCCAAAATTGACCAAGATTGGTCACATTTGGATTAGGGTTACATTGGATTGGATCCAATGGCTTAATTAACCCATGTAATGAAGTTTGGGCTAGCTCATTACCCAATGAGGCCCAATAACAAGTTGTCATGAAGAGATAATGGGCTAAAAGGGTATAATGGGGATAAATCTCCCCCCATTGGTGCCTAAGGGCACAATGGGGAGGAGAGGGCGCCTTTTGCTTCATTAGGAAGCATTATGCGTCTAGCCCCTCTACCTTGGATGGTATGCTTGCCTCTATGGCAAGTCTTGGGGCTGATATGGCTTGAAGGACTTCTTAGGAAGGTCTTGGGTGCATATGACAATATGGAAAGAGTTTATGGAAAGCTCTTGGAGAATTTCCTTAACCCTAACCCTAATTGTTCCCCCTTTCATACCCTAGCTGCACATCTCATCAAGAGTTGCGCCTACTACCCCCTTTGCTTCACCATCTCTTGCCTCTATATATATGAAGGGATATGCGAGAGGCAAATTGTCAATAAAATTGGTGTGAGCAACTCTAGAGGGGCGAAAGCAAAGGTGATTGGTGCAAGTCTTCTTCCATCAAGCCGCAAGCCTTCATCCTCCTTCACTCTTGATGCAAGGACTTCAAGGCATTGGCGGCATCTTCTTCTTCTACCTTTCCTCTTGGCGCATGTTCTCTTGGAGGTGGTGCAAGTGAAGTAGAAGGTGTCCTAAGGCGTGGATCTTCTTCCCGAGGCTAGCACCGGGCGTGGAAGAAAAGAGCTCAAGGAATCCATGTATGTGAGACTGCAGAGGGCGAACACTTGGGTGCCTATCTTGACATCGACCTCCATGCTTTCTCTAGGTACTTCCTATCACATCGTGTCGACCCCCACACATGATGATCTTCACTGGGTTTTCTGGACTGGCCTGTTTCGGGGATATTATTCTGCTGCATTTTGTAATCTGTAATTGCAAAAATTTGTAAAATATCCTTGGGGTTTCCCAATACCGGCCCCCTGCTGGAAGGTTAGGAACCCGTCGCCTGTGGGTGAAGAGCTCATTGCTGAATAGTCACCACCATAGAAGCTGCCGTGGGCGAGAACTGGAACCCAATGGTAGCATTGCTCACATGGAACCGGGATCAGATAATTAGATCCCAGTCATGCATCTAGCTGCTTGCGCCGAAGGAGAAAGCCTCCTCCTTTCCTCAAGGCACTGAAAAGCAGATCTAAGAGTCCTTGCCGACGAGTCCGTGGCCGAAGCCTCATCACCGATGACGGGAAAGGATAATATATTATCAAATCTCGTCATTTGCCGTCGCTAGACATGCCCAAGCTACTAGATTGCTCGATAGGTAGCCTCTCCTTGATGAAGATGGAAAACCATCCTCGCCGCCAAGTGAGCATTGATCTCTGCCGTCGAATGGCCAAAGATCGTGCTTCCACCAGGGTGAGATCGAATCTCAACCCGAGGCTCGTCCACATCGGAATCGACGTGGATTCCACGCCCAATCGCCACCACCTTCACCACCTCGCCATCAAGAACCGCAAGTGAACTTTCCATATCCGATGTGCCACCTTCCAGCTGGAATCGACGGTGGCGGCAGCGCTCTCAACGTGGATGAGAAATTGGGGAAAAATCCCCTTTCATGCATGTGAGCTAGTGAATCGGCTGAACCGCTGAACCACTGGTTCGGCTGGTTCAAGGCCGGTTCAGCCTGATTAAGCCACTGATTCACCCTACAGTGAATCCTCAACGCTGCACTCGCTCACAAGCTCCCCCGCGCGATAGGGTTCGAGGTCCATAGGTCGAGTCGGGCACCCACATCCACGTGTGAACCCACGCTCCGTGGTTTGACTCAACCCTCGCCCTATGGACTAGTGTCAATCTCAGTGACACAATTGCACGCTCCAACACGTTTGATGATGAGAGGTCCCGCCATTGATCAATGTCGCTGTGCTTTAAGATTTGTGCCAAATCCCGGGAGCATCACATACTCCCCCACCCAAGTTCGTCGTCGGCCTCAACAATAGGTGTTGTGTCCACAAGTGCACGGATACTCGAAGTAATAAATAAGATATTGAACGACAGAGACCTCATTTGTCAAGTGCTGAACAATTGATTTTTCATTAGCTAAGCAATCGAATATGATTAAAGCAAACGATCGGAAAGTACATGAATAATCAGAGAGAAAAATTGGGACTAGGGTTTCATCCACCTTAATTTCAATGACTAGATATGAATAAGTGCTCGTCAGTCTAATCTTATTATGATAAAAATATAATTTACTTTATAAAGAAATCATCTCACTTTCATACAGACAATTTACAAAGAACCAATCCTCACTTTCGCACAAGATTTATTCAATGTTAAAGATAAGTAAATCATTGATAAAGAAATCAAAGATCACTTTCATGCATCCAATCTTTATGTCAATCATCTCAAGTGAAAACTAAATACTTTTATACTTTAGCTTCATAGGTTCTACTTAAGGTTCTCCAATGATCCGATACTTAATTTCTTACAATATCTTCATGTTTATTTCAATAATTCTTCCTAGATCAGAATTAACAACAAGGCAATAAACTTCTAAAATCTAGAAATAGAACAAACCTAATTTCTTACGATGAGTTTCTAAATCTCAATTTTAGGGTTCCAAGTTCTCGCAAGACACTTTTTAGTCCATATCGCAAAAACTCCAATACATACTGATAATATGAAACTAGATAGGATTAAAGGCAGTCATGACATAAGCAGAATTATCGTAGTAATATTATCCCAATAAAATAAAGTTTATCTAGTCATTATGAAATTAAGGGGATTACACCCCTATGTCCCAAAAAGTGTTTAAGCTAGCATGGTTGAAGAATTACAATAATCCATAGTTAATAATGATAAAAAATCGAAGAGCAAGAGAGAATTTTACTAAACATAGGGCTGTAATGAAAATTACAGCCATAATTTAGCGTGTGAAGAGTGCAGGCGACGCTTCTTTCCTTGATTTCTCCTCCGATCAATCTCCTTTCACTCTAAAACTCTTGGGGTATGTTCTTCTCCTCCAGATGTAGCTTCCCTTCAAATTTCACACCCTGAGATGCTCTGTACGCTTCCCGGTGGTGAAACCTAGGGCAGCGGTGAAGATTGCGATTTCTCTCTGAGTGGTCAATCAAAATTAGGGCTTTTGTTGTGATGATGTTCACTTTGTTCTCTGGAGTATTCCCCTTTTTATGGATTTCGAATTGGTGGTCTAAATTGTCCGCAATTATCTGCGCAAAAATCGGGCTTCAATAGAACGGGAAAATCGGCTGCCAGGATTAGAATTATGGCAGTGATTTTGATTACGGCGGTGCCGTATTTCATTTTGTGAAGAATCTGGGAAGAAACACGCGCCGTAAAACAAACCACGGCAGTGCGGTGATCGCACAAAACATTCTGTAAGGAAATCACCCGACATTACGGCCTGTAATATACATTATGATAGTGCCGTAAAAACTGCAAGACTCTTTGGTTGGAAATCAACCCAAATTACGGCAGTGCTCGAAAATTACGGTAGTATCATGGTTTGTTCTGTAAGTTCAATGAAACCACGGTACCATAATCTTGATTACGGCCCTACCGTAATTTGGTCTGTGGCTTCGATCTTCGTGAAATTTGGCATGTAATCTTCTCTTGATGATGCATAGAATTGCTTGAAAACACCTTAAAATAATGCCTTTTTACCTGAAAATGATAAAAAAAACTGAAAAGGTGTAGATTCCGCAATATTTGATAAATAAGGCATGAAAACAAGCAAAAGAGAATAAATATGACACAAAAAGACCTATAAAATGACACAAAATATACTATGAATTTTCATGTCATCAAAGGCATAAAGCTCAAACTTTGCTTGTCCTAAAGCAAAATCAAAAGCCGATCAAAGGAATAAACTTTCTTATGAAGAATAAACTTCTAAAATACAATCGCCAATGGAAAATTTCACCAATTGCTTCATAAAATTTTAAATAAACATATCATCATTTGAATTCAATCCTCCAGATCTACAACTTAATCAAATAAAATTTTGCAACTTGCATAATAAATAGAATTTCAATATCAACATTTTATCCAGTTTTAGCTCAAATCCACCATAATTTTGTTTACAGGAATAGGATTTCCAAGATCTTTTTCTGCTCAGAATTTTCTTTAGTTTCTTTTCTTTATTATTTCTTTATATATATATTTTTATTTTTATTGATGGCATGTACCCACATAGATACATACTTTTTATTAGGACTTCAACTCTTATCTTCGGTACCACTGCCAATTTTACGTAGTGCCAAGTAGAGGAGTCATTTTTTTTTTCTCTCTTTTTTTTTACAGACTTCAACCCATATCTTCGGTACCACTGCCAATTTTACGCAGTGCCAAGTAGGGGAGTCTCTCTCTCTTTTTGAATCTTGGATTCTTTCTTTCCAACAAATAGTAAAATAGACTAAACATCAACTAGATTAATCAATCGATATCAATTCAAAAATTGCACTCATATGCTTGTTTTATTTAAAGAAGTCGCTTCACCTTTAGATAATATTCATCAAATAATATATCCACCCAAAATCTCATGCATCAACCAATGAAAAATTCCAATAGGCAGATATATATTAAAGAAATAAATTCAACACAATGAGTCTATCCCTAATCACAAGCATAAACACATCCATCATCAAGAAAGTCATTTTATCAATAGAAATTCCTCAAAAATAGACTACACCATTGGATAATCATAACGAGAGGGAATTGCATACATTCAACAGCAAAATTATACATTCAATCATGCATCAGTATGCACTTAAACATGGTGCTCAATATCATCAGAATATCAAATATATCATACAACCATATTGAATTCAAAATCACAACAAATTGAGAATTATACTGATACAACCAAATCAAACTTAAAAATTCAGGGAGTAATGATAAGCAATATATAATAGCAACAACGGACACAAGAAGTTTGACCAATCCAAGTCATCCTTCCCTATAAAGACATGAAACATCAATATCAATATAAGGTAAACAGGGAATAGATAGGGAAAAAGATACTCACAGAGCTCTAATGATCATCATCAGATCCAATCTCTTTAGTGTCCTCAGGGGCTGCATCCATAGGATCATCGTGCTGTCCCCCCTGGTCTCCACCATAATCACCACCTCCCCTGCCCTTGATGCAGTGACTATAGGTGGGTTGGTCCTTAGCTCCGTACTCTAGAGGTTTATGAGACGATGATCGGAAAACCGTGAGAGGGTGTTGAGACGAGGGAAGTAAAATGCATGTCACAAAATGAGCAACGTGAAAGCCAGCGAGAAACAATGCACAAGACGGCGATGAATACGTTTCGGGGCAACACGGACGACGAAGAAACCAATGGTACCCAACTACTCAAAAGAAACTCACTAACCTCTCATAGCGAGCGATTCAAGCATAGCACAGCAACACAGGCAACAAACTTAGTGGCGACTCAGCTCGCATGCCTATGAACCTACGATCACACCAAAGACAAGGAACCTCCACGTCTCCGGTGTATGGATGCTCGTGGGTAAGGAAATCAAGCAAGAACAACACGATGAAACTCTAAAAACAGGCGAACCTGACACACCGGCGGTGCAATTTACTTCTTTGAAATGAAAGACGATTATAACCAGAAGGCAAGGAATTGAGACCGAGCTAAGGATCACACACCTTGCTCGTCACTCTACCGTCGCCACAAATTCTTGAGTCGAGGCACCAACCTCACTCTCGAAGCACACTATGAGCTAATCTATCACATAAGAAGAGCTAAGGAACAACTAAACTCCAACTCCCTTTTATAGAGCAAGGGAGGGAATATCACACCACACGCATGACTTGAGAATATCACACCACAAGTATGACTAGGGAATAACACACCACAAGTGTGACTACCTACTATAACTAACTAAAAGCAGTCAAGATGCTGCTGATGTAAGCATCTAATGTAAGCGGTCAAGATGCTGCTGATGTAAGTATCTGATGTAAGCATTAACTAACTACTACCAACTAAAGTGGATGAGGGAATCTGAAGCTATGCGCATGGACTGGGCCTTTTGGGCTGGGCTGGGCCTTTCTAGGCTACAACTGGGCCGTCAAACCATCTTGGAGCACGCAACGATGAAACAGCATAATTTGCTGATGGTGAGCTGATTCATCACTGTGCTAGCATGTTCTTGGGTCGTGTTGGTCAACTGGTTGCGGTAGTGATCATTGACCGGGTCTTCAGGAGGCCGAGGTGCCAGGCACATGTGCCGCACTACCTCCGTGTGGGCTAATAATGGACTGATGACGCCTGTGTATCACTCTGGTGGTTGACTTGAATGTTGAGAACGCCTTATTGTGATTGCGTCGGGCCCCTTTGAACTTTTTAGGGGAGGTCGAACCTTGTCTGGTGGGAAATCCATATAATGGCCATGTTTCTTGGGTTCTAGAGTTGCCACGGAGGGTCCTCCTACATCAATCCCCTGGTTTGAAGAGTTCTCCTCCAGAGAACTAAGGGGATGGTCATCGGTGATGAGGGGCTCCTCCAATGGGTCGTGGTAGGGAAGAAGGTCTGCGACATTGAAGACGGGGTGGATCCCCATGCTCTCCGGTAGATCGAGGACATAGGCGTTGGAGCCTACCCGCTGTAGTACTGCATATGGCCCCATGTACCATGCTCGTAGCTTAAAATGCGCCCGATTTGCCCCTCCCTCGGGGTGGATGCGCACCCTCACCAGATCACCTGCACTAAAGTGGAGTGGCCTATGGTGTTCATTGGCCTTCAGAGCATTCAGAGTGTTGCCGAAAAAGATCCGATGCCGAACTTCCTCATCCAAACTCGCAATATGACTGGCAAAGGAAAATGCATGCCCGGAAAGGTGGGACACCATGGGAAGGTCATGCAAGTCAATTGGTTTTCGTGGTTGTTATCCAAGGACCACTTAGAAGAGACTTAGACCAGTAGACCGATTGACCGCACTATTATACGCGAATTCGGCAACAGGGAACACAGTGTCCCAACTCTTAGGATGATTAGCAACGAGACATCGGAGCAAGTTACCCAAACTCTGGTTAATGACCTCAGTTTGGCCATCGGTTTGGGGGTTATAGGCCGTAGAAAACTTGAGAGTGGTCCCTAATAGTGCCCACAGTGATCGCCAAAAGTGGCTCACAAAGCGGGTGTCGCGATAGGACACTATAGAGAGTGGGAGGCCATGGAGGCAAACTACCTCCCTAACGAACAGATGGGCTACATGGGACGCATCCGCTATCCTAGAACAGGGGATAAAATGGGCCATCTTGGAGAACCGATCCACTACGACGTAGATGAATCGAATCGAGACACAGTGCGGGGCAACCCCAGGACAAAGTCCATGCTGAGGTCCTTCCATGGACCCTCAGAAATAGGTAGTGGGGTGTATAGTCCAGTGTTCGGAGGTCGAGGCTTTGCCATTTGGCAAGTGCCACAGTGGCAAACAATTCGCTCCACATCTTTGCGCAAGGAGGGCCAAAATAGGCACTCCTCGGCCATCTCAAATGTCTTGTCACGCCCATGGTGGCCGGCAATGCCACCTGCATGGAACTTTAACAGAAGGTGGTCACGAAGAGAGGACCGGGGAATACACAACCAGTTCCCAAAGAACAAGTAACCCTCACACAACTGGTAAGGTGACTCAACATCCTCAGACTCACTCAGGCATAACACACAAAGGGGTCCTTACTCGGCTCAGGGCGTCCGCTACAATGTTCTCCTTACCTGCCTCGTGATTAATCACAAAAGAGTATTGTTGCAAGTACTCCACCCACTTGGCATGCCAGGCACCCAACTTCTTTTGGGCGCTCAAGAAGGATAAGGCCTAGTGGTCACTATACAGAACAAACTCACGGTGGAGTAAATAGTGCCTCCACTACCTTAACGATTGGACAATGACATAGAATTCCTTGTCGTATGTGGAGTACCGCTGCCTAACTGCGTTCAGTTTTTCACTAAAGAAAGCAACTGGGTGGCATTCTTGACTCAGAGTTCCTCCGATCCCAGTACCGGAGGCATTGCATGCGACTTCAAAGACTTTGGAAAAGTCTGGAAGTCAAAGAATAGGAGCTATGGTCAAGGCGTCCTTGAGGGCGTCAAAGGCACGTTGAGTGGCCGGTGTCCAGTCAAAGTCATATTTCGACAGACGTTGGGTTAATGGGGTAGCAATAGTGCTAAACCCATGTATGAACCGACGGTAGAACCCAGCAAGACCTAAGAAATTGCGAACCTCAGAAACAGTGCGAGGTTCAGGCCAATGCCGAATGACATCAATCTTGGTGGGGTCAATAGAGAGACCCTGGTCAGACACTATGTAACCTAGAAAGTGGACTTGGGTGGCCATGAAGGTGCACTTCTTCGTGTTAAGGAAGAGGCGCCCCTTCTGGAGAATCTCAAAGGTAGAGAGAAGATGCTCTAAGTGCTCCTCTCGGGTGTGGCTGAAGATCAGAATGCCGTCAAAGTAGACGACCAGGAATTTGCCCATGTAGGGCTTGAGGACTTGACTCATTAGCCTCATGAACGTGGAGGGGGCATTCATAAAGCCAAAGGGCATGAGTAACCACTCGTACAGACCATCCTTGGTCTTGAATGCAATCTTCCATTCCTTACGCTCGCGGATGCAAACCTAGTGATATCCGCTCCGGAGGTCCAACTTTGAAAAGCATGACGAACCCGAAACCAAGTCGAGCATGTCATCAAGATGGGGTATGGGGAACCGATACTTGACGGTGATCCTATTAATGGCTCGACTATCTATGCACAAGCGCCAATAGCCATCCTTTCTGGGTGTAAGCAGATCAGGGACAACACATGGACTAAGGCTCTCGCGGATGTACCCCTTGGTGAGGAGTTCATCCACTTGACGCTGCAACTCGGCATGTTCAGTGGGGTTGAGTCTATGGTGGGGTAAGTTTGGGAGACGGGCTCCCGGCACTAAGTCTATCGCATGTTGGATCTCCCTTTCCAGAGGGAGTCCATGAGGCAGATCCTCAGGGAGATGTCACTAAACTCAGACAAGAGGGGAGCGATGTCGGTTGGAGGGTCCGTCTCCGCCTGGGGCGACGGGTCCACCGCCTCACGCAACATCAGGGCATAGACCACCTTAGTCTCACTAGCTTCACAGATCAGTGCTGGGGTGCGCATTAAGGACATGACTGCAGTAGGTTTCGGGGGCACAATCAAGCTCTTAGACGTTGATGAACACAACTCTTTGGGCGGGGCTGGGTTGAGCCAGATTTTTTGGTCATTATAGCCGAAGACATAAGTGTTCGACCGACCATAGTGGACCACGTCACGGTCATATAGCCAAGGCCGACCCAACAACACGTAGGCAACATCCATAGTTGCCACGTCGCACCAAACTTTCACCTTATAGTCCCCAAAACTAATGGGAACTTGACAACGGTGGGTGACTGGTAGGCTCGATGTGTCGACCCAAGTGATGGAATATGGCTTTGGGTGGGGTTCAAGTGCAAGGTTGAACTGGGTGATTGTGGTGCGTGACACCACATTCAGGCTACTACCCCCATCAATAATGATCTTACACGAATGCCCGTTGCATTTGATGTAAGTCGTGAAAATACTGGTCCACCTCCAATCCTCGGAGGGAGGGGTTTGCACTAGAGTGCACCGGACAACTGCAAGTGTGGGCTGACCTGACTCATCCTCACTAGTATAACACTCAGACTCAATGTCATGCTCAGTGCACTCATGGGTCATAGCAACCAACCTGGGCTGACTCCTGTCAACATGGGCAGGATGCTTGGGGCAATCCTTTGAATAATGGTTGTGTTGGAGACAGTTGAAACAATTCACACGGGTTGCAGGCCCATGAGCTGGGGCCTTGCCCTTTTCCTCCCATGAAAGGTGAGGAAGAGGGGCATCGGGTGTGGGACACCTAGGGGGGTCACGAACAGTGGAAGGATGATGGGGCTCTGGCCGTGCCTTGCGGATAGCTGGGGCATATCAGGGCTCTGTGCACTCGGCTCTGGAATGAACAAATGGGGGACTGACAGCTGGGGGTCGTCTAGAAGGTACCATCTCGCTGCGCCTAGCAGCAACGCGCAATTCTTGCACAATGTCTAGAGCTCGTTGGAATGTCTGGTCCAAACTCTCCGAGTTATAGGCAGGTAGGGCTCTTTGGATCTTCGATCGGAGTCCATTCTTGAATCTATATAGGGTAAACTCGGTCCTCTCGCAAGTTGCACCTAAGTGTTAATGTGTCAAAAGCTAGCCTATACTCAGCAACGGTACTAGATCCCTAGTGTATGCTACTATATTGGTCCAAGAGATGCTGCCTATAGGAGGGGGGAACATACCGCTCACGGAGGTGGTACTTAATTTCATCCCACCGTGTAATGGGTGGGAGGGCTTGCTGTTCTAGTTGCTATTCCACATTTACCCAATGTAGACAGGCTAGACCCTCTACTAGGAGGCGTGCAAAGTTGACGCGCAAGTGTTGGGGCATGGCGCACCACTCAAAGTAGTTATCGACCGACGTGGCCCAATCAAGGAACCGTGTGGGGACAAGGCTACCGTCAAAGGGTGTAGGTGAGGTACGCACGATGCGACGAAAATCACCGTCCATCCGGTTTTGACCATAACGGAGTTGGGTTTGGGGCCGATGTGCGGCCCACACATCATCCTCATCAAACGGTTCATCCTCAGGAACTGATTCTTCCTCATACGGCCTATGCCTAACAGGTTGGGTTAAGGGGGGTAGCTCCCTAGTCGGAGCTCGGTAGGTTGACGGGGAGGGGTCAACCGGGACTTGGGTTCTACGCTCTAAAGACTCGAGGCGATCACTCACGCCCTTGAGAGAAGCCGTGAGCTGATCAATGGACTGCGTGAGCAGTCGGCTAAGTTGGTGACAAAAGTCCTCCATTTTGTCTAATCGCGATGACAGGGCATCATTCGAACCAACCTGGTCCTTAGACCGTTCCGAGGGTAGGACAGACTCTTGTGAATCAGGGAACTGGGACATAGTTTGTGACCTCATAGTCAGCATGCACAAACAAGGTATGACTCAAAATGCAAATGTTGAAAGCATGCGGAAATATGAAGATGCAATAGAGTTGGATCATGCAAACAATAAGAATTGAACGTGCAACTCCTCTGATACCAGAATTGATGTAGTGACTATAGGTGGGTTGGTCCTTAGCTCCGTACTCTAGGGGTTTATGAGATGATGATCAGAAAACCGTGAGAGGGTCTTGAGACAAGGGAAGTAAAATGCGTGTCAGAAAATGAGCAACGTGAAAGCCAGTGAGAAACCATGCGGAAGACGACGATGAATACGTTTCGGGGCAACACGGACGACGACGAAACCAATGGCACCCAACTACTCAAAAGAAACTCACTAACCTCTAGTAGCGAGCGATTCAAGCATAGCACAACAACACGGGCAGCGGACTTAGCAGCGACTTAGCTCGCGTGGCTATGAAACTACGATCACACCAAAGCCAAGGAACCTGCACGTCTCCGGTGTATGGATGCCCATGGTTAAGGAAATCAAGCAAGACCAACACGATGAAACTCTAAAAATAGGTGAACTTGATGCACCGGCGGTGCAATTTACTTCTTTGAAATGAAAGACGATTACAACCGAAATGCGAGGAATCAAGATCGAGCTAAGGATCACACATCTTGCTCGTCACTCTACTGTCGCCACAAACTCTTGAGTCGAGCCACCAACCTCAATCTCGAAGCACACCATGAGCTAATCTATCTCACAAGAAGAGCTAAGGAACAACTAAACTCTAGCTCCCTTTTATAGAGCAAGGGAGGGAATATCACACCACACTCATGACTAGAGAATATCACACCACAAGTATGACTAGGGAATAACACACCACAAGTGTGACTACCTACTCTAACTAACTAAAAGCAGTCAAGATGCTGCTGATGTAAGCATCTGATGTAAGCGGTCAAGTTGCTACTGATGTAAGTATCTGATGTAAGCATTAACTAACTACTACCAACTAAAGTGGATGAGGGAATCTGAAGCTGTGTGCATGGACTGGGCCTTTTGGGCTACAACTGGGCTGCAAACCATCTCGGAGCACGCAGTAATAAAACAACAGAATTTGCTGATGGTGGGATGATTCATCACTGTGCTAGATTGTTCTTGGGCCGTGTTGGTCAACTGGTTGCGGTAGCGATCATTGACCGGGTATTCAGGTGGCTGAGGTGCCTAGCATATGGGCTGCACTACCTCCATGTGAGTTGATAATGGATTGTTGACGCCTATGTATTGCTTTGGTGGTTGACTTAAACGTTGAGAATGCCTTATTGTGATTGCGTCAAGCCCCTTTGAACTTTTTAGGGGATGTGGAACCTTGTCTAGCGGGAAGTCCACATAATGGCCATGTTTCTCGGGTTCTGGAGCTGCTGCGGAGGGTCCTCCTGCATCAGCTATCCTCAAAACCAAACCGATCAACTAAATCTAGTTGGAAAACATCAAAACGAAGCTCAAGAATGGGCATAAAGGATCACCAAAAAGTTTTTCAAGGTAAGGGTAGATTAGTCAGTGCAAGAACGGGCAAAAACTTAGTTGAAAATCCCTAAAAACGGCTATGGAATTGCAGTCAAACGAAATTACGGCTGTAATTTATCTTACGGCAGTGCCATAATTTTGATAGTTTAAACATCACGGCCACAAAAACAATACGGTAGTGCCATAAAACTCCCCAAACTTTCTGTTCAAAAATCGATCATAATAACGGCACCATGAAATGCATTACGGTAGTGCCATATTTAGCCAAAAAAACTAAAAACTTTCTAGACAAAAACTGTTTGAAAATACGGCTTGGCAAAAATCTAACGGCAGTACTGTAAAAGATGCAAAATTCTCGAGAAAGATTTTGTTCCAAATTACGGTCAGTGAAAGTAATACGCCACCGCCGTAAAAACCATAAAACTTTATGTACAAAAATTACCCAAAATTACGGCACCTAAAATTACTCACAGTACTATCATAAAAATTTTGAAAGTTCTGGACGAAAAATAACCTACATTACGGCTCCGTAATATACCTTACGGTACTACCGTAATTTGGTCAAATTTTGATTTTTCCTGTAGAAAGAAAAGAAAAAATAACTCTAGAAAAATAACCAAAATAAAAGAAACTAAGCTAAGGAAGAGTGCTTGGGTTGCCTTCCAAGAAACGCTAATTTAAAGGTCATTAGTTTGACCGTTATGCCCTCAGATTTGATAGTGGTTCCTTGAGTCATTATTTAAATTTCTCTTTGTTTTGTTCACCACTTCTGAATACATAAGGCTCATTCAAGAAACAGTGTCCAACTTTGTCTATGAACTTTTTTCCTTTGTCAAGTAATTTCAATCCTCCTTTTCTTCTTTGTCTCTTCTTCTTTCTCCTTTTAGAAATTAAATCTACTTTTTCCTGAAATTTTTCACACTCAAGAGAAGTATCACTTTCAATATTAGAAGGTTCATCAAATAACATATGTAAATCATTTATAGCATTATCCATTATATCAATACTACAACATGATCCTGCATATGATGGTTTTTTCAATGAATCTACCAATTCAAACTCAATTATGTTTTCTCCAATATTTAGTGTGAGTTTTCCTTTTTTAACATTAATGACTGCCCCTGCTGTGGCTAAGAACGGTCTACCAAGAATAATTGGATTTTTAGTACTTTCCTCCATTTCTAACACTACAAAATCTGCTGGGACAAAATACTTACTAACTTTGGTTGGAACATTTTCTAAAACTCCAACAGGATACTTTACCGAGCTATCAGCAAGCTGCAAAGATATTGAAGTTGGTTTAAGTTCTCCTATGTCCAATTTCCTACTAATAGATAAAGGCATTAGGCTTATACTAGCACGAAGATCACATAAGGCTCAGTCAAAAGCCATACTCCCAATTGAACAACGAATAGAGAAACTATCTGGATCCTTTAATTTTGGTGGCAACTTGTTTTGAATGATAGCACTACACTCCTCAGTTAATGCCACAGTACCATAGTCCTCTATCTTTCTTTTATTGGACAAAATTTCTTTTAAAAACTTAGCATATGTGGGCATTTGAGATAAAGCTTCAGTAAATGGAATGTTCATATAAAGCTTCTTTAAAACATCAAGAAATTTTCCAAACTGCATATCTAATTTTGCTTGAACTAATCTTTGGGGAAAATGTATAGGTGGCTTATATAGTGCAGGAGAACCAGTTCTAGGAATATCTGGCTGACATGATTCATCACCTTTAGGTTCATCACCATGGTGAGGTGATAAAGTAGTATGGGACTACTCTTGTACAGGAGATTTTTCCATGACTGGTTCATTGTTATGTTCAATCTCAGGCTCTTCTTCATTATCTTCAATTCTCCCTCTAGGTTCATTTAATTGCCTCCCACTCCTAGTAATTATAGCATTACAGTGTTCCCTAGGGTTTGGTTCAGGTTTAGCAAGCAATTTCCCTGGGGGTCTATAAGAAGTGCTAGCCTGTTGTGCTATTTGATTTTCAAGAATTTTATTGTGTGCTTTTAAAGCTTCTACCTCAGAAGTAAGTTATTTAATCTCCCCTCTAAAATCCCTAAAATCCTTAGTCAGCTTTTCAAATATAGATTCTAAACTAGAGTTCTGGGGCTGATTTTGATTTTGTTGTCTCTATTGGTATCCTCTATCCTCAACCTGTCCCTTTATAGCACTATTATTGTTCTTCCAAGATAAATTTAGGTGATTCCTTCATCCAGGGTTATATGTGCTAGAGTAAGGGTCATTATTATGTCTACCTTGATTATATCCCCTTATAGCATTCACATGTTCTATACCCTGATCAGCAATAACTTTACACTCCTTAGAATAGTGTCCATGATTACCACAAATTTCACAGATAACAGAAGATGAAACTACAGTATTTTGCATTTAAAAAGAATCAAACCTATTACACAAAGAATCTACCTTTTCAGCCAAAGTGCACCAGTTATCATTTTCATTCTTACCATGAGTAGGTCGACATATCACTCCTCTCTCTATAGTCCACTGGTTGTGGTTCAACGCCATCTCCTCAAGCAAGGTGAAAGCATCATCAATGGTCTTGTTCATGAGGGCTCCTCCTATAGCAGCATCAACAGTCAGGCAGGTGTTATAAAGTAAACCATTATAAAATGTATGAATTAAAACCCATTTTTCAAGGCCATGGTGAGGACACTTCTGCTGTAACTCATTGAAACGCTCCCATGCCTCGCTAAAAGACACGCCGTCCTGCTGTGCAAAGCTTGTAAGTTGGTTCCTTAACTGGATTATCTTGCTGGGTGGAAAGTACTTCATCAAAAAAGCATTAGACAATTGATCCCATGTAGTGAAGGTACCGGTAGGTTGAGAGTGAAGCCAAGAGCATGCTCAGTCCTTGAGAGAAAAAGGAAACAATCTAAGCTTTAATGCATCACTGGAAACAACATTAATTTTAATAGTATCACATAATTTAAGAAATAAAGCAAGATGTTGATTAGGATCTTCAAGTGGGGTTCCTCGAAACTGATTTTGCTGGATCATAGATAAAAAAGAAGGCTTAATTTTGAAATTATTAGCCTTCATCACTGGCCTAGCAATGCTAGAGTGTATCTCCTGTGAATTAGGGGCTGTATAGTCCCTAAGTGATCTTCTGTCTGCAATGACTATTTCTTTTTCTTGCCTCTCTTCAAATCTGAGTTTCCTGCGCAGTCTATGAGTTTTGTTAATCTCAAGGTCTCGGGGGAACTAGAGGTCTTGATCTAAGATTCCTGCACATGCACAAGTAAATAGATCAAATAACTTAAAATATACAGAAAAGTACAGAAAGTAGAATTAATCTTAGCTTCTGAAGACTCCTAAAAAGAAATAAAAATAGAAAATAAAATAAAACCTAGTCTAGTAATACTCTCAATATCTTCAATATTAACAAAAACCAAGGTCCCCAGCAAGGGCGCCAAAAACTTGTTGTGTCTGCAAGTGCATGGATACTCGAAGTAATAAATATGATATCGAACCACAAACACCTCGTTTGTCATGTACTGAATAATTGATTTTACACTAGCTAAGCAAACAAATATGATTAAAGCAAACGATTGGAAAGTACACGAATAATCAGAGAGAAAAACTGGGACTTGGGTTTCATCCACCTTAATTTCAATGACTAGATATGAATAACTGCTCGTCAGTCTAATCTTATTATGATAAAGATATAATTTATTTTATAAAGAAATCATCTCGCTTTCATGCAGACAATTTACAAAGAAACAATCCTCACTTTCGCACAAGATTTATTCAATGTTAAAGATAAATAAATCATTGACAAAGAAATCAAAGATCGCTTTCATGCATCCAATCTCTATGTCAATCATCTCAAGTGAAAACTAAATACTTTTATACTTTAGCTTCATAGGCTCTACTTAAGGTTCTCCAACGATCCGATACTTAATTTCTTACAATATCATTATGTTTATTTCAATAATTCTTCCTAGATTAGAATTATCAACAAGGCAATAAACTTCTAAAATCTAGAAATAGAACAAACCTAATTTCTTACGATGAGTTTCTAAATCTCAATTTTAGGGTTCCAAGTTCTCGCAAGTCACTTTTCTGTCCATATCGCAAAAACTCCAATACATGCTGAGAATATGAAACTAGAAAGAATTAAAGGCAGTCATCACATTAGCAGAATTATCATAGTAATATTATCTTGACGAAATAAAGTTTATCTAGTCATTATGAAATTAAGGGGATTACACCCCCCATGTCCCAAAAAGTATTTAAGCTAGTATGGTTGAAGAATTATAATAATCCATAGTTTAGAATGATCAAAAATCGAAGAGCAAGAGAGAATTTTACTAAACACAGGGCTGTAATAAAAATTACAGCCGTAATTTAGCGTGTGAACAGTGCAGGCGACGCTTCTTTCCTTGATTTCTCCTCCGATCGATCTCCTTTCACTCTGAAACTCCTAGGGTATGTTCTTCTCCTCTAGACGTAGCTTTCCTTCAAGTTTCACAGCCAAAGATGCTTTGTACGCTTCCCGGTGGTGAAACCTAGGGCAGCGGTGAAGATTGTGATTTCTCTCCGAGTGGTCAATCAAAATTAGGGCTTTTGGTGTGATGATGTTCGCCTAGTTCTCTGTGTATTCCCCTTTTTACGAATTTCGAATTGGGGGTCTAAATCATCCGCAATCATCCACGCAAAAATCAGGCTTCAATAAGACCGAGAAAATCGGCTGCTAGGATTAAAATTACGGCTGTGATTTTGATTACAGCGGTGCCATATTTCATTCTATGAAGAAACAGGCACCGTAAAAACAACCACGGCAAAGCTATGATCGCACAAAACATTCTGTAAGGAAATCACCCAACATTACCGCCCGTAATATATATTACGGTAGTGCCGTAAAAACTGCAATACTCTCTGGTCAGAAATCAACCAAATTACGGTAGTGCTCGAAAATTACGGTAGTGTCATGGTTTGTTCTGTAAGTTCTGTGAAACCATGATACTGTAATCTTGATTACAGCCCTGCCATAATTTGGTCTGTGGCTTCGATCTTCATGAAATTTGACATGTAATCTTCTCTTGATGATGGGAATTCATCTATGCATCTGAATTGCTTGAAAATGCCTTAAAATAATGCCTTTTTACCTGAAAATGATCAAAAACCAGAAAAGGTGTAGATTCCACAATATTTGATAAATTAGACATAAAAATAAGCAAAAGAGCGTGAATATGACACAAAAGACCTATAAAATGACACAAAATATACTATGAATTTTCGTGTCATCAATAGGCTGTCCATGTAAATTTTCAACTCCTCCTTAAACTGCCATAAATCAGAAGCTTTTTCCCACTTAGCTTCTTCTATGAGTGTTCCTTCCAAGTGGGCAAGAAATTCCATCCGCCTATTCCTCCTACTATGTCCGAGTGTTTTGTGATCTAAAATCTTTTCAATTCTTTTATCAAACACTGCTTGAACACTAGGAGGAGGCTGATGTTGCCACAAGTGTACAGCTTTATCAAAGTAATAAAAAGATTATCGTTCCCAACGAGGATCTGGCGGTCAAGTACCGATTACACGACTTGTTTATATTTAGACAGATCAATTCGTAGTTTCATGCGGAACTCTAAGTACAAAAAGCAACAAAGGTAGCATTTTTAGGCAAAAATCAGTTTTAAAAAGGTCAGGACACGGGGTTTTACCACGCTGACGACTATGAATTTAATAAAAATAAATCTTTGAACAAAAAATTATAGTATTGAAAGAGATTTTTCCTAAGGTACAGATTACCTCCTCTCGAAGCGTAATCCGATACATAATTACGCTAATTCCCTACTCTCGTGATAATTAACACAACTAGGTCCTTTAAGCTCTATGAAAAACCTTGAAATCCTTCAAACGAACCCAAACTACTCTTGTGATTGGATTCGTAAGTTTAAAAAGAATAGTTCTGATGTCGCGAATAACCTCTCGGTCCTTCACGTGGTGTCTAAGACATAAACATACTTGGCCAGAGTAAATCACGTAAATAAATGCCCTACGAAATTTAATCCATAAAAGGTTAGTGGGCTACATCCCTAATCCCGAAAATAAGTTTACGCGTTCATGTTCGAAGCAAACGACATGTTTGTTGATGAATATTGCATGAAATCTTAATAAAAAAATAAGAAATCACTAGACAAGTAATTAGAAATGCTTCCCCTCAATCTGGAGACGAAGATGGAGCTTTCAATTCTTCCTTTGCATGATCTTCCTTTCACCATATTCACACATTGGTCAGGGGGGTGCGAGGACCGTTGCGAATGTTGAACTCCATGCAAAATAGGTCCACTCTTCTTTCCCGAGGCGTTCATGGCCTGGCCGTGCTTACCAGCACGGGAGTGAATGGGTTCTGAGAGTTCCTACGGCACGGTCATAGCTTGGCTGTGTTTCTCATCACGGGCGTGACGGGGTGAGCGGTTTTGCGCCGAACTCGACACAGCAGGAGACACGGGAGTGCTAGGGGCGGTGATGGTCTGTAGTCTGGTCACGGCTTGACCGTTGATAGGTGCGTACCGCAAGAGCATGGTCTATCACGTAATAAAAAGTATCAATCCCACGAGGACTAGGGGTCAAGTACTAACTGATTAGTTAACTAATAACTAGGAGATCAAATAAGTGTAGGAGTGTTACTAAAATCTTAATGCAAGTAAGTAAACTAAAGCAAGTAAAAAAGCAAACAGAATAGAGAGCAATGTAATCGGAGGTTTTAGATCTTTGAGAAAAAATTGGAGCTTTAGGTTTCACCACACTGAAGCATGAAAGAAAGTTAACGCTAATGTTTTAGTTAAGTTTTATCAAAGTTCTTAAGGTAATTCTTCCTAAGGTACAGATGTGCTCCCTCTTAGGACATGGTCTGGTGTCTAACTTAACCTAAAATTCCTACTCTCGTGGCTTACCGGGTTAAGCAGACCTAATGGGTTATGTGAAGAATTAGGGCTCCACAGATGATTTTGACAACTCTCATGGCCGAAATCACCAGTCCAGTCTAAAGGGATCCGACGATTGTGGTTCACCTCTCAGTCCTTCCCACAACGTTTAAAACATAAATATGTATGGCCAGAACATAATCATGGGTTAAAACTTCCTAGACATGAATAAGAACAAAGACAAATTTAAGCAAAATATGAATCAAGCATTAAAGATCAAAATACATCGAACTTAAAGTTTTGCTTGTCCTCAAGCAATTGAATTGTCTAGAACATAGTGATGAAATGAAATAAGGAATCTCAATCAACTTGAATAAGTCTAGCAAAGTTATGATTTGATCATAACAAGCCTTAAGTTATAATGCAGTATCGAAAGTAAATTAAATCAAATATTACTAATACAATCCATTGAAGTATGCAAGGTTGACAATACCAAAAACTTTTATCATGCATCTCACATAAATGACATCTTTGATCAAACATTCATATGTCAAGTGGTTGTACATCAAGTCATTGGAAAATAGCATCGGTGCCATATAGTGCCTATGTGGTGTTTTTTTTAAATATATGAAACAGTGCTAAGCCAGAGGAGTAAGAACACCTTAGCTTCGGTACCACTGTTATTATTTCTAACCAGGGGATAGTGCCAAGTGAGATGGAAAATTTGCTTAGGTACCACTGTCGCTTTTCTTTTTTTTTTTCTTTTTTTTTTCATTTGAATGCTAAGAACAGTGCCAAGTGAAAGTGCAAAGTACAATAATGCTTCGGTACCATTGTTATTATTTCTGATTCCCATGACAAAATATACAAATAAGAATGGAATTATGAAGTCAAGATACAAGGAATCATTACACATGTGATGCGTGTTAGGGTTAAGATGAAGGCAACAAGCATACTCACTAGGATCATAAAAATAATGAGTTGAATTAATTAAATCATTCAACTGCATTAAATAAAGAGCCATATGTATAAACTATAACCAATATAGACTTGTAAAAACAGTCAAGATTCCCATCTCAAACCATTGAAGTATTCATAGAACAATGCAATTCCAAAGACAAAGCAAATATTATAAAGAAGGGGTGGGCAAGACACCTAAGATGTTGAAACTACTAGAGTGTAATGCAGTGTAATAAAGCAAATAGCAAAAACTAAAGGAAGTGCAAAAGCTGACAAAGGAGTGGAAGAACAATATCGGGAGCTCATCCCTAGTGCCGATGCAGTTGCTACTGGACCTCGAGGACGGACTCCTAGATGGTAGACTGGAGTCATCCTTGACGTTCTATCATAGTCTCAACATTTTTGAGCTGTGTGAGTCCATCATGGCCATGCGTGGATGCACGGCCTCGCCTATAAAAGTTTTAGTAAAAAATACAGAGATGTGTGATGAGCTCATCACGGCCGTGCATGGATGCATGGATATAACCACGAATGTCATAGAAGTACCTAAAAATTTTAAAAAAATTATCAAGTAATAAAAAGAAGAACAAGAACTTGGGTTGCCTCCCAAGAAGCACTTGTTTAAGGTCGTTAGCTTGACCAATGCTTGAAGATTATGGTATTGCTGCTGGGTCACAGGCATAATAAAGTGCATGTAGTCGCCTACCTTTTTTCCATCCTAAAAGCATTCTCACCAAAAAAAGTATCATATGTTTCACTAGCAAGTTGATCATTGTCATATTAAATAGCCGCAGTCTTGGGACGGATTTAAATTCAAATTTTAAATTTTCACTTACCTCCAGGTTGATGTTGTCAAGTGTCTCAGGTCATACCTTATCTGCATTGATAGCTAGATGTAAGTCATGTAGTTGGGAGTTTCCTTGAATATCAATTTCAAAAACCTCATCACCATCATCATCAATTATGTAAATTTCCAATGAATCTTTGTTGATCTGGGGGACATGAATTTCCTCAACTACTTTGTTCAACATTTCTAAGTTATAGCATTACCTAAACCGCTTATTAGTTTTAATCATCAATCTTTGAGGAATAGGAATCAATGGTTCAGACGGAGGCGGTAAAATGCACACTAGTTCCTCTTCGTCAACATTTATGATGTTTAATTTGTTCTCATTCAAATAAATCTCCAATACACCTTCATTGAACCCGCTACTCTTCACTTGAGGCTCCTCTGACTCTCCCATGGATTTGTCTAAGGAGATGGCTTGCTGGGCGAGCTGGATAATGTGGATCTCCAATATTTTTGAGTGTGTGGCCATGGAATCCATCTTCAAATTCAGCTGACGAATATATTCATTCATGCCGTCATTCTGCTTTATCTAGGTCACCATAAAATTCTCGAACATCGATTCTAGTCTCGACATGTGAGGTGGATTTAACTGTCTTTGATTGGCAGATGGATGTTGCATTCTGGGAGGAGGTCTGAAATTAGAAGAAGAGTTTGGATTAGAAAAATTTGCAGGAGAGACTTACCCTTGGTTAAGCTTGTAGGAGAAATTTGAGTGATTGTTGGTGTGTATGCCCTGAGACCTAGTTTTGGTCCATCTTTGTATTACTTGACTCTGATATTTATATATCATTCTGGTATTGTCATTATTAATGTTTGTCTACATCTGCGATTATGTACTTACATGATAATGTCCCTAGAGATAGATTGGATCTGTGCTCAAACTTTTGTCCCCAGTCAATGTACCTTGGCGGATATGGGACAGCTATGGTACTTGTGAGACTGATATATAGGCTGGTTAGGCATGAGGTGCTAACGCAGACATATGGGTATATCAGTGGTAGATATACATGACTGATCCACTGTAAGGCAATGACTTGGTGTCATGAGTTATCCTTACAAGTGACAGGAGATGCATTGATCCCTTGACTTGAGGTCATTGACCATTCTATATGGTTAAGGACATGCTTTGATACAACCTTGTTGGGAAACCCCGGGGATATTTTATAATTTTTCAGAGTCATATCAACACAAATACATTGCACAATGGAATAATATCCCCGAAATAGACCAGTCCCAAAAACCCAGTGAAGATCGTCAAGCGAGGGAGTCAACACGATGAGATAGAAAATACCTGAAGCAAGTGTGAGGGTCGATGTCGAGGTAGGCGCCCAAGCGTGCGCCCTCTGCAGTCTCATACAGACGGATGCCTCGAGCTCTCTTCTTCCTCGCCTGGTGATAGCCTCGGGAAGAAGATTCAAGCCTTGTGCTCCTTCTACACCACTTGCACCACCTTCAAAGGAAGAAGCGCCAAGAGGAAGGAGGAAGAAGGAGATGAAGACAAGCCGCCGAGACACCAATGCTCCTTGCGCCAAGAGGAAAGGAGGAAGAGGTGCTCTCGGCCTTTGATGGAAGAGGATGCGCCACTTGAAGTTTGCTCTCGCCCCTTCAATGTCCCTCACGCCAATTGATTGTTCAACCATACACACTTGCATATGAGGTGTATATATAGATCAAGGGGCGGCAACATACGAGGGTGGCGCAATAAGAAAAGATGCGGCTAGGGTTTGCATGGTGGCAATTAGGGTTTAGGGTTTTGGTAAGTCTCCAAGACTTTTCTATAAACATCACACAATCGCCCAAGACTTCCCTAATAAGTTTATCATGCCTTAGATGTCTCAAGCCTTGCCTTAGAGGCAAGCTTTCCATCTAAACATGAAGGGGCTAGGCGCCAAAACCTCCCATAAGAATCAACATGCGCCAATCTCACCCCATTATGCCCTTGGCGCCAAAGGGGTGGGATGTTATCCCCATTATACCCTTTAAGCCCAATCCTCTTATCACGTCTACTTGTTATTGGGCCTCATTGGATAATGAGCTAGCCCAAACTTCATTGCATGAGTTGATTAAGCAATTGGATCCAATCCAATGCAACCCTAATCCAAATGTGACCAACCATGGTCAATTTCGGGTCAACCTGCAAAAAATGAAATTTTGCTCCAATAACATTCTTCCAACTCATCAAGCTCATTGGCGCTGATGAAATCTCCAAAATAGATCCGAGCTATCCAATAACTCGATCATAAGGCTTCCCGATCAATACGAGAACTCGAGTATCAAGGTGTGCAACACTGTAGGTTTGACGCTGGCAGTGCTGACCAAAGGTCACCACAAGTAGTGAGTGGCACCTAGCAGTGCATCGCTGTTACCCAGGTCATTGGAATGGATATGGACATCGACATCCCCATCATCGCAACTAGGTACAGATGCATTACAGTCTCTTTGCTGAACTGATATCCGATTGGACAAGTGTGTCACCACTTGTTTTCATCCAATCTCATGGCTATGACTAAATCATGTTCTCACCTAGGTATGGCTATACACTTTCAGTCAAAGAACCATAGAGGAGCTCCATGGATATCAAGCTTCCCTCAGGAAGGGGCAAATCCTCTGTCTGTCCATTGACCTTCTCATATGGGTCGTGACATGCTCAATGACAACCGTTATGACCTCCCAACTACGGCGAGGTGTTAGGTTATATCAAAGCATGTCCCTAACTATATAGAATGGTCAATGACCTCAAGTCAAGGGATTAATGCATCTCCTATCACTTGTGAGGATAACTCATGACACCAAGTCATTGCCTCACAGCGGGTCTATCTAGTATATCCACCACTAATATACCAATATGTTTGCGTTAGCACCTTGTGCCTAACCTGCCCATATACCAATCTCACAAGTACCAGAGTTGTCCCATATCCACTCAGGTACATCGACTGGGGACAATCATTTGAGCACAGATCCAATCTGTCTCTAGGGACATGCTCGAAGTAATAAAGAAAGTATCGAATCCACAGGGACCTACGTTGTCGAATACTAAATAGTTGATTTCTTACTATCTAGGCTAATCGAAGTAATGAGAATAGAGATTGGAAGCTAAAAACGAAATTATCAGAGAGAAAAGCTGGGACTAGGGTTTCGTTCACTTTAACTTTTATGAGCTAGATATGAATGAGAATTTCGTCAGTTTAAATTTATCATGATGAAGATGTAATTTACAACAAAAAAAAGGGTTGGTTCACTTTCGTGCAAACAACCGCACAGGGATTTATCCTCGCTTTCGCGTAAGATTCTTCCCAACGCTGAAGAAAAGTAAATCATCAAACAATGAATTCAAGGATCACTTTCGCGCATCCGAATTCAATGTTGATAATCTCTAGTGGAGATTCGAGGATCACTTTCGTGCATCCGAGTCTCAACACTAGTTTTACTCATGGATCTCCAACGTTCCGATCCTTGCTTTCGCACAAGATCTCCACGTTTAACAAATAGACTCGATCTATAGGTTCATGTTATAATTATTGCAATTAATCTACTAGAACAGATCAAATTAGATCTAACCTAAGTAAGGGATCATAACATGCAATTCTAGGGTTCCAAATTCTCAAGCAATTACCTTTCGGTCTCAAGCGAAAATTCTAAGAACATAATTAGTAACATGAACTTATAGAGAGTCTAAGCACAATTTTCGCAAGAGCAAAATCATCATGGTAATATTAAACTCAACGAAATAGTAAAAATAGTCATCTAGTCATTGGAAATCAAGTGAATTACTCCCCCATGTCCCAAAAGTAGTTTAAGCTATCATCATGAAGGAATTACAATGGATCATGGTTTTAGAGGATCGAAAATCGAAGAAAAAGAGAAGTATAGAAAATACAGCACGGCTGTGAAGTATTTCACAGCCGTAATTTCGCAAGAACCGTCGATGAACAGTGCCGGCGACTTCTTTTCCTTCGATTTCTCTTCCAATCGATCTCCTTTCCGTCTGAAACTTCTGGCACGTTCTCTCCTCCTCTAGATGAAGCTTCAGTATGAAAATCACGGCCAGAGAACGTTTGAATCGAGCGCGGTGGCGAAACCCTAGGCGGCGGCGTGGATCATGATTTCTCCCTCGACTGTGTATGAAAATTGGGGCTTTTGGTCTCTCCGTGATCCTCTCATGAAAAGCTCTCCTTCTGCTTCTTACGGCATCCCCTTTAGGGCTCTAGATCGCTCGCAATCATCTCCGCAAGAATCGGGCGTGGAAATTGACCTAGGCGTCGTGTTCAAAACCGAAATTACGACAGTGTAATGTGTTACGGCACTGCCGTAAAATCACTCGAGTCTTCTGTTCTGATGTTGTTGGGGAATTACGGCACCATAATCTGGTTTACGGTAGTGCCGTAAAATCGGCTGAACTCTCTGTTCGCGAACGTATGGAAATTATGGCCCGTGTAGTTTCTTATGGTAGTGCCGTAAAATAGGGTGAAGTTTCTGTTCTGAAGCTCTCCGAAATACGGTACCGTAATATGGCTTACGGCAGGTGCCGTAAAATCCAAAAATCTTTCTATTCGGAAACTTCTCAAAATACGGCAGGGCTCGGATTTTACGGTACTGTCTGGAATTACGATACCGTAAAATGGATTACGGCACTGCCATAATTTGCTGCCTTGCTCCGTTTTGTGTGAAATTTCTTGGGTGATCTCCTCTTGATGATGGTAATCCTTCTATGTATTTGATTTTGCTTGAAAATGCCTAAAAATAGTGCCTTTTTATCTGAAAACCATGAAAAACCAAAATAGAAGTAGACTTTGCAATAATCGATAAATTTAGTATGAAAACAAGTAAAAGATCTTCAATCTAGCATGAAAAGATATCAAAAAATGATACAAAATATACTATATATTTTGGTGTCATCATATGCTTGCCTCTATGGCAAGTCTAGGGGCTAATATGGTTTGAAGGACTTCTTAGGAAGGTCCTTGGCGCATATGGAAAAGGGGAAGAGGTTTATTGTAAAGTTTTGGTGACTTTCCTTACCTCAAACCCTAATTGCTCCTTCCAATTAACCCTAGCCGCCCCTCTTACTTGGATTTGCACCAACACGCCTCTAGCCTTGCCGCCTCTTGCATCTATATAATAGATGCATGTGTGAGCCCCTTGGGCAATTATCAAGTTGGTGTGAGAAAAGCTTCAAAAGGCGAGAGCAAGGAGAGGTTGGCACAACTCTTCCATCAAGTGGCCGCAAGTGATCTTTCCTTCTTCCTCTTGGCGCAAGAGGGACAATGGCTTGGTGGCAATCTCCTTTCCTTCTTCTTCCATTGGTGCATCTTCTTTTGAAGGTGGTGCAAGCATAGAAGAAGTTGAATAAAGGCTTGGATCTTCTTCCTGAGGCTAGCATCGAGCGAGGAAAAAGAGAGTTCGAGGCATCCGTGTGTGCGAGACTGCAGAGGGCAAACACTTGGGTGCCTACCTCGACATCGGCGTCATCTTGCTCCTAAAGTATTTACTATCTCATCGTGTCGACTCCCTCGCAAAACGATCTTCACTAGGTTTTTGGGACCGGCCTGTTTCGGGGATATGCTTCCGCTATGCACTTGTATGTGTTTATAATGACTTTGAAAATTGTAAAATATCCCCGGAGTTTCCCAACAGTGATTTCTCCATCCAAGATTGTACGTGCTCGAGTAGGAATCATTCTGATTTCTGAAGTTCCTGATAGCATTAAACTGTTCAGATGGAGCACTCAAAATGTGGCAATCATCAGCAGCATGTCCTGACACTCCACAAACATCACAAGAAACGTATAGTAACAATGCAGGATTGAAAATTCATAAGTACTAGAGCATGGGTGAATGGAAAATAAAGTCCCCAATTGACATTCTTCAGAAAGATGACATGTACGTCCACAAATATCACAAGAAACATATGGTAATAATGCATGATAGATATTTGATGAATCAAGCATCATGCACAATAATTAAGTGAAAACTTCTAGGAAAAATTCAAAAACTCTAGATGATAGAAAAAATTCAGCTGTAAGAAACAAAAATTTTATAAAATAAAAATTCAAGAAAAGGGAAAAAAAAACCTAGTCTATCAATTTCCTGATCATGTTAATATTGGCAACCTAGTCCCTGGCAATGGCGCAAAAAACTTGATAGGGGCATACCGCAAGTGCACGGTCTATCGCATAATAAAAAGTATCGATCCCACGAGGACTAGGAGTCAAGTACTAACTGATCAGTTAACTAATAGCTAGGTGATCAAATAAGTGTAGGAGTGTCACTAAAATCTTAATGCAAGTAATTAAATTAAAGCAAGTGAAAAACAAACAGAACAGAGAGCAATGCAATCTGGGGTTTTAGATCCTTGAGAGAAAATCGAGGCTTTAGGTTTCACCACACTGAAGCATGAAAGAAAGTTAATGCTAATGTTTTAGTTAAGTTTTATCAAAGTTCTTAAGGTAATTCTTCCTAAGGTACAGATGAGCTCCCTCTCAAGACACGGTCTGGTGTCTAACTTAATCCAAGTCTCCTACTCTCATGGCTTACCGGGTTAAGTAGACCCAATGGGTTCTGTGAAGAATTAGGGTTCCTCGGATGATTTTGACAACTCTCGTAGCCGAAATCACTAGTCCAGCCTAAGGGGATCCGACGATTATGGTTTACCTCTCAGTCCTTCCCTCAACGTTTAAAACATAAATATGTTTGTGTCATTTCATTGGTCTTTTTATGTCATATTCATGCTCTTTTGCTTATTTTTAAGCCTTATTTGTCAAATATTGCGGAATCTACGCCATTTCTTGCTTTTCATGATTTTTAGGTAAAATGTGCCATATTTTGATGGATTTTGAAAGATTTGAACGCACGAATGAATTCCAGACGTCGAGATGAAGCCGCCCATCCATTTTCATGCAAATTAGAGCAAGTTTGAAAATTACACCCTAGGTGTAATTTTTATTATGGCCTGTAATTTTCTACCCAGATTACACCCCTGCCGTAATGAAAATTACACTACCGTATTTTTGCCTAGAAATCTACATAAGAAATTACGGCAGTGCTGTAATATTTTTCATGGTACCATAATTTTGACCTAGAATTCATAGAACCCAATTACGGCACTGCCATAACCAAAATTACGGCCGTAATTATATTTTTGGCCGAGTCTTCTGCAGCCGCTCAAAAGCCCGATTTTTGTGATGCAATATCTAAAGATCTAGGGCACCAATTGAAAAACGGTAAAAAGGGGGGAGAAGATTGGAGGATAGGAAGGGAGGAATTTTGTGAAGAATCGAGGGAGAAATGAGAAAGGGCATTTCTAGGGCATGGCCTCGAGCCGAGAGGAGTAGAAGCCATCTCAGGGTGTGAAATTTGCAAGGAAGCTTCGCCTGTTGGAGGAGAGGATACCCTAGAAGTTTCAGAGTGAAAGGAGATCGATCAGAGGAGAAATTAAAGAAATTGCGGCACCTGCACTGTTCACACGTGAAATTACGGCTGTAATTTTCATTACAGCCGTGCTGTTATTTGGCTTTCTTCTTTTTGCTCGATTTCTGATCATTCTAAACTATGGATTATTGTAATTCTTCTACCATGCTAGCTTAGACATCTTTTGGGATAAGGGGGAGTAATTCCCCTCAATTTCTTAATGACTAGATTATTTTTACTTTCGTCATGATGATTTTACTATGATAATTCTACTTATGTGATGATTGCCTTTAATTCTCCATAGATTCATATTGTTAGCATGTTTTAGAGTTTTTGCAATATGGACTGAAAAGTGATTTGCTAAGAACTTGGAACCCTAAAATTGAATGTTAGGAACTCATCGTAAGAAATTAGGTTTGTTCTAATTTCTCAATTTTAGAAGTTTAATGTCATGTTAATAATTTGAATCTAGGATTAAGTTATTGTAATAAACATGACGATATTGTAAGAAATTAAGTATTAGATTGTTGGAGCACCTTAAGTAGAACCTGTGAAAATTATAGTATGAAAGTATGTAATTTTCACTTGAGATGATTGATTTAGAATTCGGATGCATGAAAGTAATCCTTGAGTTCTTTATCAATGATTTACTTTTATTCAGCATTGAATAGATCCTGCATGAAAGTGAGGATTGGTTCTTTGTAAATTGTCTGCGCGAAAACGAGATGATTTTTTTATGAAGTAAATTATATATTTATCATGATAAAATTTGATTGACGAACATCTATTCATATCTAGTCATGAAAATTAAGGTGGATGAAACCCTAGTCTCAGTTTCTCTCTATAATTCGTGTGATTTACATTTGTGCTTTCATCATATTCGATTTGCTTAGCTAGTGAGAAAATAATTATTTGGTACTTAACACGTAGGTCTCTGTGGTTCGAAATCTTATTTATTACTTCGAAGTATCTGTGCACTTGCGGACACAACAAGTTTTTTGGCGCCGTTGCCGAGGACCTTAGTTTTGTTAATATCAAAATAGTTATTAGTATTGCTAGACTAAGTTTTATTTATTTTAGATTTAACTTTGTTTTTTGTTTTTGCAGGTTTTGGATTTTGACAAGTTGTGACAGAACTGTGATTTCTAAAATTTTTGAATTTGCTTGTGTTTTATATTTTCTATTTTTTTATATTATGAGAAAATTAAAAAATATATATTTTTGATTGATTGGTGTTGGATAATCTTTCTATTCTTGATAGATTTGAAGATATCTCTTTTAATCACAACTCGTGGGCAACTGAAAGAGGTGAGGTATACATGCCACAAGGTAAGTATGAAAATGATTCATTGTGCACTCTTGCAGATAAATTAAAATTAGACTCTTATATGCACCCTGTTAAAGCATCTTATTCTTCTATTAGAAGTGATATTTGTGGATGTTGTGATCATTATACTTCTGATTGCCAATTTTTAATTCCTCAAAATCCCAATTCACCATGGTATCAAGATGATTAATATCATTCTAGATGGGAAAATCAAACTTCTTTTTATGAGGATTGCTCAAATCATGTTTCTGAACCATACTTTGAGGATACTGAAGAATCTAGGTTAAAATCCATGCTTGAAAAATTCATGACAAATCAAAACTAGATCATGACAAATCAAAGTAAGAAAATTGAAGATCTTAAAGGAGTAGTTAGTTAGCTTACTTCTCAAGTAGAATCTATATATGTTGATACTGAAATTTTAGAAACCCAGATAGCACAAAAAGCTTGTTTATTTGAGTTTGATTTGGAAACTGAAGAAATTGATTTAGAAAAGTCCCCCCCCCCCCTGATTTTGATTATTTTGAAATTGATTCTTTTGTGAACCTTAATGAATCTCGCTCTGATTTTGATAATTGTAAAATTGATTCATTTGATAAATTATTTGTGGAAAAGGTTGAGAAAATTGATTTTGAAAAATCCCCTTATGATTCTAGTGATAGTTATGAAATTGATTCTTTTGATAATATATTATTTGTGGTTAAATCTGATGAAGGATATGAGGAAACTGATTTAGAAAAATCTTACTATGATTTTGTTGGTAATTTAAATAGGAAATTAGGAGAGGGTATTATTATGGATTAATGCATATGATGGATAATGATGAATATTTTATTTAAATTATTCAGTGAAGAAAGGAAGATAACTGTGATTTGGATTCAGGATATCAGCACTCGAAGTAGGAATCTTACTCTACTTCTTTGATATAGTGTCAAGAACATATAGGATTCGTTGTTTATTCTTTTGATTTGATATTAGAAGCATATATTAGAATTGATTGACACCATTATCTATTTGCTCCGTCTACTTGAATTGTTTCTAAATTCCGCTGACCTCATTTATCTTGTTTATTTGGTTATATTCTCTTTCTGCATATATGGTTAGTAAAGATGCATTTAGATATTTGTAATGTTGATATTTGAATATGGTAGAACAGTTTGTGTATCTATGTTATTATGTCGTGACATATTGACTTATGGACTGGATAATTTATCTCCAGTGGCCACCGTGTGTGTGATATATAGTTACCGATTATATCGGGCTATATGGTTGCAAGTTAGGGTACCGCTAGTTGTCTTCGGACAATAGTACGGATGCCAGGTGTTGGACGCAACACTACCAGGCTGTTTAGGATAGTCGTTCCACTGTGTGAGCTATAGTGGAAACACTCTGAAAATGAGTGCGGCTCATTATTGAGATCTGTTGGCCGGCTTGATAATTTACACGACAATTTTTGTATTATTTGTTTCTGACATATATCGTTGTTTCAGCTATTGTAATAACTTGTTATTTGACCACTCACCATTTTGTTGGTTCCTACTTAGCATTTTTTGCTAACTCCCCATATTTCTCTTCCAGGTATAGAGTTAGCATCTGGGAGGGATAGAGTAGATATCTATATACCAGCCCCAAGTTGAGATAGTTTGTCTTTTTGTTTTTATTTCAGTTGATTTGTTTACATCTTGATAGAATGTTTTTAGAGATTGAGTGATAAAATTTTTGATGTTAAGTTTGGATTATTTACTTAATAAATGAATATGATTATTGTAATTCTTTGGTTCCTATCAATATTGTCTACAACCTGGGGAACCCTCGGCTAGGGATAGCTGGCTTTCCGCCGGGGCATGACACCCGATCACGGCCATGAATGCCTCGAAAGTTACCATTTTACCCTGACGACCCCGCTTCGACGTGCACAACCCTCCATACCATGTCCATCCATCCAAGGAGGATCCAAAGGAGCACAACAAGGTGGTACTCCAGTGATCCCAACGCTCAAGTCAACCACCGGATCACTACATGGGAGTTATTAGCACGTTATCGGTCCATACCGAGGTACTTCAACCCATGGGCCTCACAACCCGACGTTCTGAAGGCCCGGCCCAAGATGGGGATCACAACCATGATGAATTAGCCCACTATTTCCAAATTTTGATGTTTCGTTGTGGCGTGCTCTGAGTAGGATTGACGGCTACCCACCCTCCGTGGACTCAAGGACATGTGCAGAAGCTTCACTTTAGTTGGTAGGAGTTTGTCTTATCTTGTCTTGTAGCTGAAGACTGACCACTTTTGGGGCTGCAAGAGTTGGTAGTGGTTGAAATTCTTGTTTTGTCTAGTTCCCTCCCCCTCTTATTCTATAAAAGAGGAGGATGGGCTAGTTTTATCTTCTGTTCTTTAGTAGTGGTAGAGTTCTCATAGTGAGCAGAGTGCTCCAGCTTAGGAGATCGTGGTCAGTGCCTCGATTCCGAAGCTTGTAAGAGTTTTGGTCGGTGTCTCGACTCAGAAGTTCGTTTCCAGCTTTATAAAAAGTAAATCCCACTACCTCCGATGGGTCAGGTTGGCCAGTTTTGTAAGTTCTGTTATGTTCTGATGTGCTTTCCCATCATCTACTTCACCCACGAGTATCCGTACATCAGTGGCATGGAGCGGTTTCCTTGTTCTTTGGTGTAATCTCAGGTTCATAGGCACACAAGCTGAGCCCCGTGATTCTGTTGTCCTCTAAATATGTGTTGCGCTTAAAATTGATCCAAGGTTAGTGAAACAAATTTTTAGTTCTGAGTACCGTTGATCTCTTCCTGCATTTCTGTTGCCCCAAAATGAATTCGCCACCGGTTTCTTCGTGTTTTCTTGCTGCACTTTCCGGGCATTTTAACTTCTCTGATCTCAAGACCCTCTCTCGTTTTCCGTACATTGTGTAACACTGTAGAGTACGACACTAAGGACCAACCCGCCCATTGTAGCTCCATCATTTCTAGTATTAGAGGTGTTGTGCGCTCAATTCTTATTGTTCGCACCATCCAACTCCGTTGCATTAGCATATTTTAGCATGGCTTCAACATTTTCAACATTATGCATTTAGCATATTTTCCCCTTATTTGTGCATGGTGACTATGAGGTCACAAGTCATGTCTTCCTTGATGGAGGTAGTAGCCCTGCTGACGGAGTCAAAGATACCTATGGGTATGATCCATCACCCCTGGAAGACACCTGGGATGACTCCCCAGGGTTGGAAGAAGCTTTGTTGGAAATTCTAGATCAAAACGATGTCTGCAGCCCTAAACACGGCCCTGACAAAGAGCACGGCTGTGACACGGTCGAGCGAAAACGCAAACGCAGACATGGCCCTTAACACGCCCGTGGCACCTGCAGTGACGAGCTCAGCGGAATTCGGCCCCAGCTGTCAAACCCGTGACAAGACGCATGGCTAGATCAAGAACGATTACGTGGATTTCGGGCCATTCGATCACACCCGTGACAAAGACGCACGGCCAAGCTGTGAACAATTCTGTGAATTTCGGGCCATCCGATCACGCCCGTGACAAGATGCACGGCCAAGTCGTGAACGATTCTATGGATTTTGGGCCATTCGATCGTGTCCGTGACAAGACGCACGGCCAGGCCGTGAAAGATTCTATGGATTTCGGGCCATCCGATCACGCCCATGACAAGACGCACGGCCAGCCATGAACGACTCTATGGATTCCAGACCATCCGTTCACGCCCGTGAACACAAGCACGGCTGATGTGGGACCAAAGCAGGACCTTCGGAGGTCCACCCGGGTCCGAAAGAAGCCCTCTCGGTATGGCTATCCTAGCCATTAGATATGGCTTCCTTAGGACCCCTTTTGTTGCTTATTTTGTCTTAGATTAGGGTGCATCATATGGTAGGTTAGATCCACCCTCCAATTACACCATGTAGTTACATGCCTAGGATCCGCCACTTATGTATAGTAGGTTAGTGCATGAATTTGATGTAATAGTATAGGTCAACTCCATTCTTGGAATGCAAGTCAAAATCAGGTCAAGACAACTCCAAGAGATGCCATGGGCCATCAGCCCAACTCATGAAGAAATCAGCCCACCCCAATGGATCAACACCACAAGCACCCCAAATTCCACCATCCTAGTTGGCTGCCATGTGGAGTTGCCTTCATCTCTAATCAAGTCAAGGAGCAGCCTGCTCAATGTCCCTACTTCAGCTCAACATACGCCAGCCTCAAAGTCAAGGAGCAGCTTGAAACAATGTCCACTTCAGTCCATCATGCGCCAGCCACCAAAGTCAAGGAGCAGCCTGCACTTTGCAACAACTTCAGTCCCTTCAAGTGCCAGCCGCCCATGCCAATCTGCAGCCTGCACAAAGTCAGCCATCAGCAGCCTTTTCAGTCCATCCTCATCTCAGCTTTTGAACTCACCAACCTGCTGAAGACTCCAAAGTTCAACCTCCAAGCAACCGCCCATGTGGAAGAAGAAACCAGCCCTTGAGTTGTCTACATCATGCTTGACTTGTGTGACTTGTTTTTGAGCTTAGGAAGGGAGATAACCGTTGGAGGCTCCCCTATATGATGTAACTTCTTGTAAAGTCATCAGTTTAGAGTTGAATGAATTTCAAATTTCAGAAGTGTGTCTTCTAATGGTGTGTGTCACCTAACCCCTCCCTTTCTTCCAACCTTTGCCGAGAACCTCCTTTCCATCCCCACTTGCTCTTCAACCTTCTTCCACCACTTGCGCTTGCCTTGAAGATGGGAGCTCACGCCACTTCCTCCCCTTAACCTTGACAAGCCTTCAGTCCAAGAGGAAGAACTGAACAGCCGAAACTCAAGATGGTGTCATGCCGAGATCAAGCCACCACCTAGTTAAGCTAAGTCTCTCTACTATCTTGGTTGTTGTTCCTTGTTGCTTGTTGGACAGCCCCTTTGCACCCACATTTGTTTTCTGCAGGTGGCGCAAGGCCATGGGATGATAAGCAAGCCGCCCATCTTTCTTCTCCCTCTAATCTAGATAGTCTATGTTATGTTAGCAAGGGAATTTGGAGGCTATCCTCCCCCTTGAATGTTCTTGTGTTAAGTGGCCTCTTAATATTATTTCAAATTCACCCACGCATGTGTGGGATGCTGCAATGCCATGTGTGTAAGCTCATAGGGCCCTACTTCGTGAGATTCAACCATTGGACCGGTGAAGAACGGGAAGGTCACCCTTTCTATTCTCAAAGGGTGCAAGGTGAGTTCCTCCCCTAGAGTAGCTTTATTGCTTATGATAGAACCGCATGCTAGATCTAATTGAGGTTATAGAATCGCATGATAAGCTTTGTCAAATTTCATTTTATCTAGAAGTGCATGATAGGATAGTTTCGGTTTTCACTACTACCTACTAAAACAAGCTAATTTCAAACTACGATAGCTCAAGGGGTTTACTAAGTTATACTTATTTAGCAAAACGTTTTCAAAGCGCGTTGTTTGAATGTTGCATGCTTGGTGACCCCATCAACGGCCAGGCCATGAATGCCTCGGCAGTGAAGATGGGTGATGTTTTGCCTGAAGTTCGATATTCGCAATAGTCTTCATAGCCTCCTGATCGTTCTGTGGGCATCGTGGGCCCCTCTTCAACTTCGGCAGACTCCATGCAATCGGTTCCCAAGGCGCCCCTTCCCCGAGGGCCACCTCAAGAACCACCGACGGACCACTACCACAATCGAGTCCTCAACTCGGCCCATGATACAGCCAACAACGTGCAGAACCAGCCCACAATCTGCAAGGTTTATTGTTTCGTGGCGGCCTGCTTGGAGATGGTTTAGTGCACCACTCGGCCTGGACAATCGCCTGCGAAGAAGGCCCATGCGCCAACCCCCTGAAGATTCACTGCAAGAGTTGTTAGTTGTTACTTTTAGTTAGTTAGAGGGCATCTTGACCCTCTTTTAGGAGGTTAAGGGTCGTTGGCTTCTCCTACAACCCACATGTGTTGTGCATGTGTCTTCCCTCCCCTCTTGATCTATAAAAGAGGGCTGAGGGCTTGTGTTTTTTTACCTTTGTTGTTTTAGTTGCCTTCCCCCACGCGAAGGCCTAGGTCCAGCAAACTCCGAGAGCTCCGCCTATGGTGCCTCTCGCTTTCTTTCTGTCACCATTTCTAGCTTTCAATCAAAACACCCGGAGAACCGCCATTGGCTCCGGGTCCTTTTCAAATCAACTTACATTGACTTGGGCACCTAGTTCCTCTCTCGCAGCACGGTGAAGGGCCTTGCGCGCGCCTTGCTTGCTTGCTAAAAAAATTGGCTCTACGTGTAAGGTGAGTAGTTTCATTTGCGTAGTCGATCCGTGGTTTCTCTCAGCATTGGGTCTTGCTCAAGTAATATCTATTTTCGTATTTTCATTGGGCTTTTCCGTGGCTTCTCCGATTGCACGCGTTTTACTTCCCTCGTCTCAAGACCCTCTTTCGTTTTTGGCATCATGGTCTCTCCCACCTTAGTGTACGGCTCCTAAGGACAATCCCTCCCAAAGTTCCGCTACGTCAAATTTGGTATCAGAGGAGGTTGAAGCTAACTCTTGTCTAGCTTCACCGGTCTCTTCGCTGCATTCATTTGGTTCCTCCAGATTTGTTTTCTACATTCATACATGCATTTTTCTATATCATGACCATTAGATCAGGAACCTCCTATCAAAACCCACCTACCCAAGTGCCCATTACGACTGAAGAGAGTACTCCACCTAGGGTAGAGTCGGTCGAATCGCTCTCCACGCACATGGAAGCGATGGAAGTCATGTTTCAACGCCTTATGGCATCGGTCCAAGATCTTTCAGAGCGTGTTGTGGAACTCAGGCGTAAGCCCGCTGAGGGTCGACCTGCACTTAGTGTGCCCCCTCTGTTGGCTCTGCTGCGTATGCATGCCAATGAGTCCCCGCGTTTTGACCCCTTTGGTGACGAGTCCATGTGGGCTGAGGACATTCCTCACCCGCGACGTCCGGTTCCGTGCAGTTGTGAGGACGACGAGGTCCGCCGCCTCATGCGCATTGATCCCCCAATCTTCAATGGTAACCTTGACCCCAGCGTCTTCCTAGATTGGGCTGCGGCCGTCGATAACTACTTTGCATGGAGTGACATGGCTGATCACCTTAAGGTCATCTACGTCCGTCTTTTACTGACTGGACCTGCCCGATTGTATTGGACGAATGTAAAGCACTAGCTAGCCGACCAGAGCCTTCCCCCCATCATTCGATGGGAGGAAATGTGCTACCGACTTAAGGAAAAGTATGTCCCTTCCACATATAGGCAGCGCCTCCTCGACTCTTATTGCGCCATATCCCAAGGCTCCGACTCCGTTGATGAGTACCACACTTGCTTCGATGATGTCGGCATCCGCTGCAACCTTAAGGAGGACCCCGCATTCACTGTTTCCCGATTCCGGAATGGCCTCCATGAGGAGATCCAACGCGCTTTGCCTACCTACGGCCTAGAAATGATCATTCTACTTCTTCACCATGCTCGTGAGGTCGAGCAGGACTTGCGATCACGCATCCATCGCACTGATCCTTCACTGGTGCCCCGACCCATCTATGTGCTGTCAGCGCCAGCCCAACTTCCTCGCGTCGAGCCTCAACCATGCCTTACCCCTGTTGGCCTTCACTGCCCCTCTCGGGACGCACCCGGCGAGGCACCCTGCCCTCGCTTGACTTGGGATGAGAAGGGTAAGGCCCCTCTCGCTACTATCCCACCGGGCCCTTGCTGGCATTGTGGCCAAACCAGCCATTTCAACAAGGATTGCCCACGCCGATCCCTGCACATCGGGCCCGAGTAGTGCGCACCTCCACCCACTACGGTCCTCGACCCTCGGCCCCCCGCGCCTTGCGGCCTTCCTGCAGCCCAAGAGGTTGGACCCCAGTGCTACTCGGACAATGAGTTGAGCCCGTGTCCTACCATGGTGGTGGTTCACTGCACCCTTGTCCACACCCCTCCTCCGTTCGAGGACTGGAAATGCACCAGCATCTTCTACACTTACATTAAGTGTAACAGTCACTCGTGCAAGATAGTCATTGACGGAGGTAGCAGCCTCAACATCGTGTCCTGGACGGCTGTCACCCGTTTCGGCCGTACAATGGAACCACACCCTAAGCCTTATTCTATCACATGGATCGATGTGTCCAGCCTCCCCGTCACTCACCGGTGTCAAGTCCCCATTTACTTTGGTGACTACAACGATAAGGTGTGGTGCAATATCACCTCCAATGACGTCGCCCATTTCCTTCTTGGCCGCCCATGGCTCTATGATCAGGACATCGTCCACTATGGACGCTCCAACACTTACGTCTTCTAGCATGGGGGGCATAAAATCTGCTAGACCCCGGCACCGCCTAAGGAGTTGCGGGCCTCCATGTCGAAGGGCCTCATCACTCCTACCCAACTGGCCCAACCTGCACCCAAACTCCATTGTCCATGAATCCCATTAGGCCAAGGTGGTCTACGCCCTCATGGTGTGTGAGATTTCCTACGACCCCCCCCCCCTCCAGCACCATCGGTGCCCGAGGAAGTCACGGCCCTCTTGTCCGAGTTTTTTGACATCTCACCGGTTGACCTCCCTGTTGATCTTCCCCCGGATCTTGATATCCAGCATGTCATCGATCTTGTCCCCGGGGCATCTTTGCCCAACCTGCCCCATCACCGCCTTAACCCTACCAAGCACACTGAGCTCAAATGGCAGGCTGATGACCTCCTTGCCAAAGAAGGATGGTTCGTGGTGAATGTGCATTGATTGCCGCGCAATCAATCGCATTACCATCAAGTACAGATTTCCCATTTCCCGCTTAGACGACATGCTTGTCCTTGTTTCCGAGGCTCGTTGGTTTAGTAAGCTTGACCTCCGCAGTGGATACCATCAGGTCCACATCCATGAGGGTGATGAGTGGAAGACGGCCTTCAAGATGAAGGACAGTCTTTACGAGTGGTTGGTGATGCCTTTTGGCATCACTAACGCCCCCTCCACCTTCATGTGCCTCATGAGTCAGGTCTTGAAGCCTTACATGGGAAAGTTCCTCGTCGTCTACTTTAATGACATCCTCATCTATAGCCGGAACCGGACCGACCACCTCGAACACCTACACCTCACTTTTTACCTCTTGCGTAAGGAACGTCTGTTCCTTAACGCAAAGAAGTGTACCTTCCTCGAGTCCCAGGTCCACTTCCTAGGCTTCATTGTCTCGGATCAAGGACTTATGGTTCACCCCGCGAAAATTGAGGCCATCCGCCAGTGGCCCGAACCCGAGTCCGTCACCGGGGTGTGTAGCTTCCTTGGACTCGCGGCCTTCTATCGCCACTTCATCAAGGGGTTAGCACCATCGCTCCCCCTATGACAGCCTACAACAAACACGAAGCCTTCTCTTGGACACCCGCAGCTAGACGTGCCTTCCTAGCCCTTAAGGATATCATGACCTCTGCCCCTGCCCTTTGCTTCCTTGACTTTTCGAAGGTCTTCGAGGTTGCCTACGATGCCTCCGGCACCGGCATTGGTGGTACCCTTAGTCAGGAGGGCCACCCGATCACCTTCTTCAGTGAGAAGTTGAAGGAGGTGCGCCAACGATACTCCACCAATGACAAGGAGTTTTACACCATCGTTCAATCCCTCCAATAGTGATGTCACTATCTCCTACATAAGGAGTTCGTTCTATTCAGTGATCACCAGGCCCCATCCTTCCTCAATGCGCAGAAGAAACTCACCCCTCATCACGTGAACTGGGTTGAATTTCTTCAACAGTATACCTTTCTGATCACCCTCAAAATGGGGAAGGAAAACGTGGTGGCCGATGCCCTTAGTCGTGTCTGTTCGGTGTTGTGTGTCCTGTCCTCCTCCATTCCTGCCATAGCCCACATCCGCGGTGAGTATTCGGACTGTCCCGACGTCGGACCTGTGTACGCTTGGCTCCTTGCGGCCGACCCATCGGACTTGCCGTATTGCCTTCATGAGGGGTACCTCGTGTATGGTAACCGGTTGTGTGTTCCCCGATCATCCCTATGCGAGCATCTGCTGCTCGAGCTCCATGCCAATGGTGCCACTGAGCACCATGGCCGGGACAAGACCCTCGACTTGGCCGAAGACCGCTTCTTCTGGCGCACTCTTCGTAAGGATATAGATAGGGTCGTCCGCCACTGTGGCACGTGTCAACGTGCCAAGCCCCACCCCGCTAACACTGGGTTCTACACCCCACTGCCTGTTCCCCAGCACCCATGGCTAGACATCAGCATGGACTTCGTCCTTGGCTTCCCTCGCACGGCCTCATGCCATGACTCCATCTTCGTTGTCATGGATCGCTTCTCTAAGATGGCACACTTCGTGCCTTGCTCTAAGACGGCCGATGCTTCTCACATTGCGTGCATCTTCGTCAGGGAGATTTTTCGGCTCCATGGCCTCCCACTCACCATTGTGTCTGACCGCGACCCCCGGTTCGTTGGTCATTTCTGGAAATCCTTGTGGGCCCTCCTGGAGACCACTCTCAAGTTCTCAACGGCATACCATCCGCAAACGGATGGTCAAACGGAAGTGGTTAACCGTAGTGTGGGTAACCTCCTGCGGTGCTTAGCTGGTGACTTCCCATGCCACTGGGTTGAACACCTTCCCATCGCGGAATTCGCGTATAACAGTGCTTTCCACCGCTCTACAGGGCTGAGTCCTTTCCAAGTCATGCTCGAGCACCAACCTAGGAAGCCGGTAGACATGCATAACATCCCCCCTCCTCCTTCCACCCATGAGTCCGCCTTTACATTTGTATCTCATATCGCGGGTTTGCATGATGAGATTCGTCGCCAGATTTACTTGAGCAACACCCGGTACACTGCTGAGGGCAACGAGCATGGTATGCCACATCATTTCGAGGTTGGTGTGCTCATTATGGTGCGTATCCACCCTGAGCGGTTGAGATCAAGAGCCAATTGGAAGCTGCAAGCGCGCTGTGACGGTCCCTACATAGTTCTACGGTGAGTTGGGACCAACGCCTACATCCTCGACCACCCCGAGGAGTCCCTTCTCAGCCCCATCTTCAACATTGCTGACCTGGTGCCATACCACGCCCCCCTGCCCACCGGTGCTCCTGCTAATGATATGCGGACGCCTTGTTCTCCATAGGCGAACTTTCCCCACCTCGGGGGAATTGACGGAGTCAAAGATACCTTTAGGTATGATCCAACACCCTTGGAAGACACCTGGGATGACTCCCCACAGTTGGAAGAGGCTTCGCCAGAAATTCCAGATCAAAATGACGTCTACTGCCCTGAACACGGCCAGGCCGTGACGAAGAGCACGGCCGTGACATGGTCGAGCGAAAACGCGAACGCAAACACGGCCCTTAACACACCCATGGCACGTGCCATGATGAGCTCGGCGGAATTCGGCCCCAGCCATCCCTAAAACCATCCCTAAAACCGAAGAGTCGGTCCAGCCCTCAGAAGGGACTAGTACCCTATTACACTCCATAGCTGCACTTACGACGCAAGTCCATGCGCTGACCGCGCGCTTCGGTGCCTATGTGGGAACGACAGAAACCACCGTTCAGCAACTCTTGGCTAGATTTCGGGACCTCGTTGATCGTATCAATGCGTCAGAACAAAGATACCCAAACCTGTGTCAACCTCCCCCATCCACCCAACTCCCTCCAACTAGGGAGTTACCCCCACTAGCCATGCCCGTTAGGCGCCATCCTTTCAAGAATGAACCCAGCCGTCATAGGCCTTACGTGGCCCATGGGGGCCCGGCTTATGAAGATGAGCCCTTCGATGGGGATGATGTTTGGGCCACACGAAGGCTGTAAGTCCAACCCGCTATGAGCATACCCGGGCATATGACAATTTTCATCGCTTCGTCTAGAACAACCCCGTGCACTTCACGGGCAGTCTTGACCCCACGCAATTCCTAGATTGTGTTGCATCCATAGACTCCTACTTTTACTTGAGCGAGTGTCCCGTGCATATGTGAGTCTGTTTCGTCCGAACCTTGCTTTACGGCCCTACGCGTTTACATTGGCAAAATGTGGAACGCCGAAATGAGCAACACGCACCTCTTCCTATTACTCGTTGGGAGGAGATGAAGTATCACCTCCGCGAGCGATATGAATCCCCCTCGTATAGGCAGCGCCTTCTGGACTAATATTATAGCCTACACCAACGATCAGGTACCGTCGAGGAATATCGTCTGACTTTTGGCATGTTGCAACTTCATTGCAACTTGTAAGAGGACCCCGAATTAGTGCTGTCCAAGTTTAAGAATGGGCTCCGCTCGGACATCCGATGAGCCTTACCCACTTATGGTTTGGAGACACTTGATCAAACCTTCCAGTGCGCTCGCAATATCGAGCAAGACCTCCGTGCTACGGCTAGACATAGTGAGTTCAGTTCCCAACGACATCCGCACGTTGGTGGACCCCCACTTGCCCACACCCGGTTTGAGTGACTCGAGTCACGTTCGAACCCGCACCCCGCACCCCACACCCAAGGCCCATAGCTCTCCTCAGTGCCTAGCCCTGGAGGTCTCCACTTCTCGCCCCACTTGGAAGGAGAAGAGCAAGGCCACTTGGGTGCCTAGCCCTGGAGGTCTCCCTTGGTTATACGATAGGGACGTCGTCCACTATGGCCGGTCGAACACTTATGTATTTGACCACAACAACCAGAAAATTCGCTTGATCCCGACTTCGCCCAAGGAGTTGCGGGCATCCACGTCCAAGGGCCTAATTTTCCATCCCAAGTTTGCCCCTCTGGCACTTGCTGTGGTCTCCCTCATGTGCACTCCCACGCTCATACGTGAGGCCAATGAGACCATGGTAGTCTTTGTGCTCATGTTGCGCGAGGCGCAAGACCCATCCCCCCCTTTGGACGTAGCGCCACCAACCGAAGTGTCAGCCCTCTTGTCCGAGTTTAGTGACATTAGCTTGGAGGACTTGGCCCATAGACTCCATCCGGATAGAAAGATCCAACACACGATTGATCTTATCCTGGGAGCACCCCTCCCTAACCTTCCTCAACATCGCCTTAACCCCACCGAACATGCTGAATTGCAGCGTCTAGTGGATGAACTTCTCACTAAGGGTTACATCCGTGAGAGCCTAAGTCCTTGTGCTATCCCTGCATTGCTCATGCCCAAGAAGGATGGGTCATGGCTCATGTGCATTGACAGTCGCGCCATTAACCAGATCACCATCAGGTATAGGTTTCCCACACCTAGGCTTGATGACATGTTGGACTTAGTTTCTAGAGCCTCTTCGTTCTCCAAGCTCGACCTCCATAGCGGATACCACCAAGTCCGCATTCAAGACCAAGGATGGTCTCTACGAGTGGCTTGTCAAGCCACTCGAGTTGTCGAACACCCCATCCACATTCATAAGGCTAATGAGTCAGGTCCTCAAGCCCTACATGGGCAAGTTTCTGGTCGTCTATTTTGATGACATTCTGATTTATAGTCGAACCCGAGATGAGCACTTAGAACATCTTCGCTCTACTTTTGAACTCCTTCACAAGGAGCACCTCTTCCTTAACACGAAGAAGTGAGCCTTCATGACTAACCGAGTCCACTTCCTCGGGTAAATTGTGTCTGATGAAGGGCTCTTTGTTGACCCTGCCAAGTTGAGGTCATCTGGCATTGGCCTGAACCTCACACCGTGTTCGAGGGCCGTAGCTCTCTGGGCCTCGTGGGCTTTTACTGCCATTTCATTCGGGGTTTCAGCATGATTGCGACCTCGCTGACCCAACGATTGTCCAAGGATGACTTTGATTGGACACCCGCCACTGAACACGCCTTCGAGACCCTTAAGGATGCAATTACGACTCCTCCTATCCTGCGACTCGTGGACTTCTCAAAAGTCTTTGAGGTCATGTGCGATGCCTCCGGTACTGGGATCGGCAGTTACCTTAGTCAAGACAGCCACCCTGTCGCCTTCTTTAGTGAGAAATTGAACACTGCTTGACATCGTCACTCCACATATGTCAAGGAATTTTATGCCATCATTCAGTCGCTTCGTCAGTGGAGGCACTACCTCCTCCACCGAGAGTTTGTCTTATATAGTGACCATCAAGCCTTGTCCTTCCATAGTGCCCAAAAGAAGTTGGGCGACCACCATGGGAAATGGGTTGAGTACTTACAATAGTACTCCTTCATGATTAATCACAAGGCGGGTAAGGAGAATGTCGTCGCGGACACGCTGAGTCACGTCCGACCCCTCCTATGTATGATGCGCATGCGCATCAACACCTTTGACCACGTTAAGGACGAATACACCACTTGCCCAGACTTCGGTGTTCCCAATGCCACCCTGATTGAGTCCTCTGACCCCGAGTCTCCATACTAGCTCTGCGAGGGCTACCTTTTTTTAGGGAACCGCTTGTGCATTTCCCGATCGTCGCTTCAAGATCATCTTTTCCTCGAGCTGCACACAGGTGGCGTTGCCGGCCACCATAGCCAGGACAAGACCCTTGAGATGGCGGAGGAGCACCTATTTTGGCCTACCCTCCGAAAGGATATTGAGCGCATTGTGCGCCATTGTGGCACTTGCCAACTAGCCAAGCCCTGCCACCCGAACACGGGTCTCTACACCCCACTACCTGTGGCCGAAGGCCCTTGGCGTGACCTCAGCCTAGACTTTGTCCTTGGGTTGCCCCGAACTGCCTCCCGCTTCGATTCCGTCTACATGGTTGTAGACCAGTTCTCGAAGATGGCCCACTTATCCCTTGTTCACGGACTGCGGATGCATCCCACGTGGCGCATCTTTTTGTCTAGGAGATTGTCCATCTCCATGGTCTTCCCTTGACTATCATGTCCAATCGCGACATGCATTTTGTGAGCCACTTCTGGCACTCACTTTGGACCCTCTTGGGCACCACCATGAAGTTTTCCACAGCCTACAATCCCCAAACAGACGGTCAGACCGAGGTGGTTAATCATAGTTTGGGCAACTTGCTTCGTTGCCTCATTAACGATCACCCGTGGTCTTGGGACACCATCCTCCCTATGGTAGAATTCATATACAATAGTGCAGCCAATAGGTCTATGGGTCTTAGTCCCTTCCAAGTCATCTTGGACCACCAACCACGTAAACTTATTGACTTGCATGACCTTCTCATGGACTCCCACCTCTCCGAGTATGCATACTCCTTTGCCCAGCATGTAGCTAGCTTGCATGATGAAGTTCGGCATCATATCGTTTTGGGCAATACTCGCAATGCACTGAAGGCCAATGAGCACCGTAGGCCACGTCATTTCTCTATTGGTGAGTTGGTGAGCGTGCGTATCCACCCCGAGCATATTTCCAACAGGGCATATTTTAAATTCCAACCACCTTACGTGGGGGCCTATGCGATGGTGCGGCGGATTGGCTCCAACGCCTATGTCTTGGACTTGCCCGAGAGCATGGGGATCCACCTCGTCTTCAATGTGGCGGACATCCTTCCCTTCCACGGCCCGTTGGAGGAGCCCTCGGACCCCGATGAGCGCTCGTCCCCTGATGTGATCGCAAGTGCACGGATACTCAATAGTAATAAAGAAAAGTATAGGAATCCACATGGATCCTACCGTTTGCTGCCGAATACTAAATAGCTTGATTTCCTACTATCTAGGCTATTGAAGTAGTGAGATAGAAAATCGAAAGCTTAAAAACGGAATTATCGGAGAGAAAGTGCGCGAACTGGTTCCGTTCACTTTATCTTTTATGAGCTAGATATGAGTAAGGATTTCGTCAGTTTAAATTTATCATGATGAAGATGTAAATTTACTAAAAAAAAGGGTTGTTTCACTTTCGTGCAAACGATCGCACAGGGATTTATCCTCGCTTTCGCGCAAGATTCTTCCCAATGCTGAAGATAAGTAAATCATCAAATAATGAATTCAAGGATCACTTTCATGCATCCGAATTCAATGCTGATAATCTCTAGTGGAGATTCAAGGATCACTTTCGTGCATCCGAGTCTCAACACTAGTTTTACTCACGGATCTCCAACGTTCCGATCCTTGCTTTCGCACAAGATCTCCACGTTTGACAAATAGACTCGATCTATAGGTTCAAGTTATAATTATGGCAATTAATCTACTAGAACAGATCAAATTAGATCTAACCTAAGGAAGGGATCCTAACATGCAATTCTAGGGTTCCAAATTCTCAAGCACTTACCTTTCGGTCTCAAGCAAAAAATTTAAGAACATAATTAGTAACATGAATTTATTGAGAGTCTAAGCACAATTATCACATGAGAAAAATCATCATGGTAATATTAAACTCAACGAAATAGTAAAAATAGTTATCTAGTCATTGGAAATCAAGTGAATTACTCCCCCATGTCCCAAAAGTAGTTTAAGCTATCGTCATGAAGGAATTACAATAGATCATGGATTCAGAGGATCGAAAATCGAAGTAAAAGAGAAGTTTAGAAAATACAGCACGGCTATGAAGTATTTCACAGCCGTAATCTTGCAAGAACCGCCGATGAACAGTGTCGGCGACTCCTTTTTCTTTGGTTTCTCTTCCAATCGATCTCCTTTCAGTCTGAAACTTCTGGCACGTTCTCTCCTCCTTCAGACGAAGCTTCAGTATGAAAATGACGGTCGGAGGATGTCTAGATCAAGCGCGGCGACGAAACCCTAGGCGGCAGCGTGGATGGCGATTTCTCCCTCGACAGTCCACGAAATTTGGGGCTTTTGGTCTCTTCATAATCCTCTCGTGAAAAGCTCCCTCATTGCTTCTTACGGCATCTGATTTTAGGCTCTGGATCGCTCGCGATCTTCTCTGCAAGAATCAGGCGTCGCATTCAGAACAGCAATTACGGCAGTGTAATGTCTTATGGCACTGCTGTAAAATTGCTCGAGTCTTCTGTTCTGATGTCGTCGGGAATTACGGCACCGTAGTCCGGTTTACGGTAGTGCCGTAAAATCAGCTGAACTCTCTGTTCGCGAACGTCTGGAAATTATGGCCCGTGTGGTTTCTTACGGTAGTGCCATAATTTCGGGTGAAGTTTCTGTTCTGAAGCTCTCCGAAATACAGTAACGTAATGTTGCTTACGGGAGGTGCCGTAAAATCCAAAAATCTTTCTATTCGGAAACTTCTCAAAATACGGCAGGGCTCGGATTTTAGGGTACTGTCTGGAATTACGATACTGTAAAATGGGTTACGGCACTACCGTAATTTGCTAAATTGCTCCGTTTTGCGTAAAATTTCTTGGGTGATTTCCTCTTGATGATGATAATTCTTCCATGTATTTGATTTCACTTGAAAATGCCTTAAATAGTGTTTTTTTGCCTGAAAAACATGAAAAACCAAAATATAAGTAGACTTTGCAATATTTGATGGATTTAACATAAAAATAAGTAAAAGATCCTCAATTTAGTATGAAAAGGTGTCCAAAATGAAGCAAAATATACTACATATTTTGGTGTCATCATCCGCCTAGTTCTCCAAAGGAGAACTCTTCAAACCGGGGGAGTTGATGTAGGAGAAGACAACACTGAAGAGGGGGAAAGTCTGGACTCAAAAGTACCCCAAAAATTTTCCCTGCAAGCTGAACACGGGCAAACTGTGAAGCCCATCACGAGTGTGACGGCCTCGGTGAAAAACGCAGGACACAAGCACGGCCGTGCATGCCATCACGGGCAGGCTATGTACAGCTCGGCGAAATCCTACGACCCCGATCATGACCATGAACATGATCATGGGCAGGCCATGATCACCTTGACGAAAAATTAAAAAACCGATGATTCTAGACACAAACACAGTCACGGCCGTGACGACCATCACGGCCAGGCCGTGAACGCTGCGACAGATTCTAGTGCACCCGATCACAGTCGTGAATGCCATCGCGGCCAAGCCGTGAATGCCTTGAAAGTTGCCATCTCACCTCGGCGACCCCGCTTCAACGTGCACAACCCTCCATACCATCTCCATCCATCCAAGGATGATCTAAAGGAACCCAACAATGTGGTAATCCAGCAATCCCAACGCTCAAGTCAACCACTGGAACGCTACATGGGAGTTATTAGCCCGTTATCGGTCCATACCGAGGAACATCTAGTCTCTTAAGCAGTGGAGGCATTACCTCCTCCATCATGAGTTTATCCTTTGTAGTGGACATCAAGCCTTATTGTTTCTCGATGCTCAAAAGAAACTAAGCTCCTGACACACCACGTTGGTAGAATACCTACAACAACACACTTTCATAATTACCCACAAGGCTAGAAAGAAGAATATAGTCGCTAATGCATTGAGTTGCATATGTAACCTATTATGCATCTTGTCTAGCCAAGTCACTACCTTCGACCACATTAAGGATGTGTATGCTAGCTATCCAGATTTTGGCATCAAGTATGCCATGCTTGTCAAGTCCGGGCCATCGAACCTGCCCTACCACCTCCATGAGGGTCTTCATTTCTACGGGAATCATTTGTGTTTCCCTAGGTCATTTCTTTAGGGGGCACTTGCTACATGAGCTGCATGCCGATTATGTTGAGGGACACTATGGGCATGATAAGATGTTCGAGCTAACCAAAGAACAGTTCTTTTGGCCATCGCTGCATATAAACATGGAACATGTCATTTATCATTGTGGCATGTGTTAGCTTGCAAAGCCCTGGCCTTCTAACAAAAGCATATGCACACCACTACCAATTCCCTCAAGGCCCTTAACATGACCTTGGCATGGAGTTAGTGTTAGGGTTACTAATGTGTCTGCAAGTGCACGGATACATCGAAGTAATAAAAAATTATCGATCCCACAGAGACCTATGTGTTAAGTACTAAATAATTATTTTCTCACTAGCTAAGCAAACTGATATTTCTAAGATGAAAATTAAATGAATGATTCGTTGAAGGAATTCACAAGGAAAAATTTTGGACAAGGTTTCACCACACTAATTTTTTATCACAAAAATGTAATAGGTATCTATGTTAGCTTCTTAAGTTCTGTTAAAGAGAAATTACCCTAAGATAGAGTTACCTCCTCTCGGATGCCCAACTCATACCAAACCAACCTTCACTCTCGTGATTTATTGTTCTAGTTTTTAAACTCTATTGTAATTTATTATTAGTCCCTAACAAATTAAGGTTCACTCCTGTGGTTTAAATCATAGTTTATTCACTCAAGTGATATTAAAGTACTCTTGTAGCTTAAATCACAGGTTTAACCTAAGGATTTCTAATAATATAATTCACTTCTCAATGGAACTATTTTGTCTAAAATAAAGTAATTATAAAAACTAGATTTATCATATGTAGAATTAATTTCAATAACTAGGTCACTAAGGTTTAGCTACTCACATAGTCTAACTCTATACATCTAGTTAAAGAGTTATGGGATTGTAAGTTATCTCTCGGTCCTTGTTACATCCCCCCAAGAAATGCAATAATCTAAATCTAAATAATTACAAGTGCAATGAATTACTTAAATTGAATTAACATTACTCAAATAAATGACAATATTAAAAATTAATTAAATCATTAAATAATCATAGGGTTACTCCATTAATCCTGAAAAAATTATTACGCTACAAGGGACATGAATTCACATCAATAAGTCATAAGAAATAGTTTTTACAAACTAGGGATGTGAAATAAAAATAAAATAAAAAATTTCAGTTCAACTTCACGGCCGGCATAGGGGTGTGATGGCTATAGTTCAACTAGTCATAGTCTTGTGATTCTAAGAAGATGTACCTTGGCTACTATAGCATGCTGCACCTTCTTCAGGAGTTGCATCCTTCCATCGCCGATTTCTTCTGATCCTGAACTTCTTTCATTCTAAAATTTTGCATGTGTCATCTCCCCCCTTGGGCACAAATTTCCCCCAAGTATCATCGCTAGAGATGCTCAGTATACCTCTCGGCAATAACTCAAACCCTTGTAGTGTTGGCGGTGATTTCTCCCTCGATTCTCCTCATGAGCATGTGATACCTTGAATTGATCCTCTCCTTCCTCTTCTAATTTATTCCCCACTTCTGATTTAGTCAATTGGACTGTGGATTCCATGATTGGGACTCAAAAAATCAAGTTCAAGTAATGACTAGGAAATGTAGTTTCTTCACATGATTTTCTCCAAATTATTAGAATCATAGGGGTGTGACAGGTACAGTTCAACTCGTCACAACCTTGTGATCACGAGTCAACTCCTAAAATTGCCCATTTTTTGGTCTATTTGAGCTCTAAATTTTCTCCAACTTCAGCCCTTATTTTATTTAGCTCGAAAATCCATAAAAATATCCAAATTTTACTTGAAAAATTGAAAAATATGAGAATGTGTAGATTCCAAATCAATGACCTATTTTAATTCAAAAATAAGCAAAAGTACATAAGAGATTATATGAAAAGGTATTTTATATATATGAAATTCACTATGACTTATTGGGTCATCAAAATACAAAAGGCTCAAACCTTTGTTTGTTCTCAAGGAAGACAAAAATATGTGTAAGGAGAATGTAAATATTGAATGATTTTTGCTTGTTCTACCTTAACATATATTTAATCTGAAATCTATATAAAGATTTTTCAAAACTATGAAATTTATGAAATAACCTGTTAGGAATAAATTCGCAAAATGTTACAGTCCAAGATTGATAAATTATATAGCTCATATACATGCATTCAAATTTAACTTGCTAAATATTTTAATATTTTCATCTAATAAATCTAAATTTACTTTTCAAGCAAAATTCCCACTTACAGATCCTTGGTGATATTCCTGTGCAGAGAGACTTTTAGAGCTAATTGGTGTTTAAACCGTTATAGGCCCTTTTCTTATTAGCACTGTAACATTATTTAAAGTATATTATATGGTAGTATAATATATTATATGGTAGCATAATATAACTCATGACCATAATCATAAAAAGTCAGCGGAGTTGTACGCTTGACCTCCAGCTCTCCCTCCTTTTTTCTTGTTTTCACTCTTTTCTTTTTCTTTTTTTTTTTTTGGAAGAGCCAACCAAGGGCATGGTATTTAAATCATTGTTAATCTTTCTGCATAAGGGTTAAATATATTTCATAAATTTCCCCTTGTCACTTGATCAAAATAGATTTAAAATATTCTTGCTTGTGGCATAATATAACTCATGACTTCAGTTCATTAGACTATAAGAGTTGGAACAAATCTCACCTTACAAGTATCATCCAATATCGTTTCATGAAAATTTCTCTATTAAGTAAAAATTAGAAAAATTAAACTCAACTAAATACCATTCAGCTTGTATCACAAGAATACAAGAATACTTCATATATAAATTATATTCATATCAGAACTAATTTTACTCAAAAATTTTCATCCTTTATGTAATTACAAAAATTTTTTAAGTCATCAAATCATTACACAAACTACTTGTTAAACACAATATGAGAGAGAGAATAAACTCATGACACCGAAATCACAGATATTCAAGTTACACATAGCTCATCACAAGTATAAGGACAAATTTATGCATAAAAATTTGTTCAACAAACACATACTTAATACAACCCCATCGAAATGGAATGATATAAAATATATCAAATAACGATCTCAATGTTAGTGTTTATGCCCTGCAAACCAATTTATGGACATGGCCCGGCATTATTTGAATGTACTTTGATAGAATTGATACCATTGATAAAGGCATGGTCGTTATTATGCAGATTGTTTTACCTGCGTTGATGTATTGAATTGCATAATTAATGTCCCTTGAGTTTGGTTGGATCTATTCTCATAAGTAATCCCCAGTCAAGGTGTCTTAGCCAATATGGGACAGCTTTGGTGCATGTGAGACTGGTGTATGGGCTGGTTAGGTGCGAGGCACAGTAACGCAGACATACAGATGCTTCAGCATTGGTTGCACTGGAGTGACCCACCATGTGGATTGACTTGTCTAGTCAACAGGTCAATCTCACATGCGAGAGGTTTGCATTGATCCTTAGAATTGAAGTGTTCATGTCTAGATTTGATGATGGATGTGTTTTGATGCAATCTTACGTCTCTCCGTAAATGGGTGACCAAAACGATTGTCATTGGGCATATCATAAGTCACATGGAGACATGGATAACTAAGAGTAGGATTTGCCCCTTCCTTAATTGGAAGCATGATATCCACTTTGGGGCGCCCCACCTCATTGGTGCATGATAGGAATGTATGGCCATACTGTTTGAGTCATGACCAATAGATTGGATTAATAAACTTGAGACTAATCCAATGGTAGTGGGAATCCTCGTTGCTTGTTTAGGAGTTGTTGCCAGATGACTTATGTCTTATGACATGGGTAGTAGTGATGTGTTGCTAGATACCTCTCACTACTTATAATGTTTCATCATCATTGCCATCGTCATATGGATCCTACGGGGTCACACGCAATAGACTCTTGACGTTGCTTTAATCAAAAGCCTTGAGATCAAGTTATTAGATAACTTGGATCTATTTAGAAGATTTCATCAGCGCCAATGGGCCTGATGAGTTGGAAGAGAGTTATTGGAGCCAAACTTCATTTTTGGCAGGTTGACACGAAATTGACCTAGATTGGTCACATTTGGATTAGGGTTGCATTGGATTGGATCCAATGGCTTAATCGGCGCATGCAATGAAGTTTCGGCTAGCTCGTTACCCAATGAGGCCCAATAACAAGTTGTCATAAAGAGTGAATTTGCTAAAAGGGTATAATGAGGAGAAATCATCCCCATAGGCACATGAAGGGTATAATGGGGTATAATGGGCGTCAAGTGCTTCATTAGGAAGCTTTTGGCACCTCCCCCTTCATCCTTTCATGGTATGCTTGCCTTGTTGGCAAGTCTTGGGGCTGATATGGCTTAATGGACTTCAATGGAAAGTCTTGAGCGCATATAATAGAGGGCTAAAGGGTTTATGGAAATTCCTTGGTGTCTTTCCTTACTTAAAACCCTAGCCGCTCACTTCCCCTTAATCCTAGCTGAATTCTCTCATATGAGTTGCGCCCTTATGCCCTCTTGCCACCGCCTCTTGCATCTATTAAATAGATGCATGCGTAAGCCTTAGTGACATACATCAATTGGCGAAAGTAAGATAAGAGGGTGTGAGCAAGATCAAGTGAAAAAGAGCAAGACTACTTGGTGCAACTTCTCTTCCACCTTGAAGCTGCAAGCATGCTTTCTTCTTCCTCTTCTCTTGGTGCAAGAAGAAGGATTGCTTGGTGTCTTCTTCATCTTCCTAAATGTCGAAACTCATCTTCTCCTTCATGTCTTGGAGTGTGGAAGATTAGAGGTTGGCGGCATCATCCTTCCTTCTTCCCTCTTGGCACAACTTCTCTTGAAGGTGGCGCAAGTGAAGTGAAGGATCTCTAAAGGCTTTGATTCTCTTCCCGAGGCTAGCACCAAGCGTGGAAGGAAGCAATGTTGAGAAAGTCAACACGTGGATACTTGTAGAGGGCGAGCACTTGATCATCTTCAACATGGCTTCATCAACTAAATGAGCAAGAGAGGTATCATCTCTAACACATCCTTGTGTTTTCTCTCTCGCATGGATCCTTGGGAAAGGAATATGTTTCGGGTGTAATGCTTCTTCCGCTGCGTCCTAGGACTGCAAAATTTTTAAATTACACCCGGTATTCCCCAAAACTCAATTGCTACCGAATGGATTGTCATCATCATCATCATCATCTCGGGTGTGGTGCTTAGCCAAATGTTGTTGGATCAAATCCATACGATCACACATATAAAACATTACGACTATAGAACCCTTGAAGGTCAACAAATATTACCAAATAAGCCTCTCCGAGAAGAAGAGCTAGCCCCTTAGATCCAAAGGAGGGAAGACCAATAATATGAACAAATAATGAGCAACAATTATACTATAAAACTGTAAACTATAAACTAAATTGAAAGATAATGAACAACAACTATACTATAAAATTGTAAACTATAAACTAAATTGAAAGCTATAAATAGTTTAACTTAAAATTGTGTATGTATAATTGATATTAAACATAGGAACTTATATTGAGCATGAACATAAATATGAGAAACTTCTGGGCACTAGGGTCATCACCCCTACTTATGTACTATAGGGTATTGAACCACACAACCTACATGGTGATCACACACTCTCCTATGTGTCATGAATCTCAATGCATACAAAATCTAAGATCCCCAATTGTCCACAATGTGGACACTAATCCCCTCAGGCATAAAACTGGGTATGCTCAATCGTAGTAACATACAAGTACAATAAGACCATGTACTATCCATAATGTGGATGCTAATAAATCTAAATGTGTCATGCATGAAGTGTATGCAACAACTACAAAATTCTTGAAACTAATAAGTAAACCATGCAAGTAAACAAATATTTTCCATGCACAAGATACTATATTAGAAAAAACATACAATCTATTATCAAGCAATATTGGTACCATTAGATAAGAAATATTGCAACCTTTCTAATAGGTATTTGAACTGATGGAGATTCGACTAAAAGCGAGTCAACTAGGTCCATAAACCAATCTTTGGTCAGATTTGAAATTGGATCACCTAATCTATTGAAACAAACCAAATCATACTGCAACTTAACCCCATGATTGGGCTTGGTTTATTTTGAAAAAAATTATGCCCAATCTAGGTTTAACCAACTATAGTCATCTGCTCGTTGCACTGCTCAAGTGCCACCATGCCATGAGACTCGATGCCGGTGCTTGCTCTAGCGAGCTCCCTAGGGTGTGTGGCGAATTTGTTCACCTCCCAATTTTCATAAGTTAATCCTGGCAGTGAATAGCGGCTTCTAGACTATCCATGGTGAGCTTTCAACATAGCGTTAAAGAGCTCATTGCAAACCAACACATATAGATGGTGGCGTCGCCATCATTAATACTCCAAACTATAACAAAGCATATAAAAATTGATTAAATAGAAAGGGGGAATATAATACCTTGCTATAACTTTAAATCGCAACTCCATTGGAGGAAATCTCATTGCCAACAATGCAAGAAGCCAAGGCAATAATTGGCTCCAATGAATTATCCCATGCTTTGGTCCTACCTCCAAGTGGTGCGTCTTGAATAATCGAGGTAATAGGATTTTAAGATACAGTAGGGCAAACCCTACCTTCTCTTAAATACCTTGAAAGCACTCGAGAAAAGCTCCAAGCCAATGATAAAGCAAGGGTATCTCTCATCCATCACCTGGACACCCCCAAGATGAGGAACAATTGCAACCTTCATCTTTTGCAAAAGCTCCAAGCCAACGATAACATCATAATCATCCAGTTGAACCACTCGTTTATGGTTCTTACCCTTCAACTCTCCGAAGATAAGAGGAACATCATAGGATATTTTTACGATCTGCCGCTCCTCAGCGTTGATTGTCTGGAAGCAATCTTGAGCAGGGGACATGCTCAACCCTAACTACATCGCCATGCTGTGAGCCACAAAGATATAGGATGCACCAGTATCGACCATGGCATGAACTCTATGTGAGTTCACCATGGTCGCCACATACAATAAGTTGGTTTTCATTGTGGTGGAATTATCAATGGCATTGATCACCAAAGGATTCAGAGTGATCAAAGGATCCTTAGATTGGGTAGCCTCCCTCTGAACAATAGCTACAAGTGTATCTCCCCTAGGATTGTCGCGCATGCGATGAGGACCTCAGCAAAGAAAATATTTAGCTGCTTGGGGGCACCACTTGGAGAAGAACCGTCTGGTGTGGCTCTTGTCTGGCCAGTCCCGAAAGAGCTGGCTCTTCCTCCTTTTACATTCTTCTTACGCACAGTCTTGGGCCCTGGAGTTGTGTGTTTCCCCTTATTCCTTTGAGGGGAACATGGCTTAGATGGACTTGAGGAGATAGGGGGAGATTGCTTCCTATCCCTCAAATCCACTAAAGTGTTAGCTACGACCATAACCTCCTTGAGAATCTATGGGCTATGTCAAATAATCTCCAACTGTGACCAAATCTACATCTTCTCTAAGAAGAAATATAAGCAATCCTCTTCCTCCATTCATGGTATTTTAAGCACGGCGGCAGGGTAAGCTTGAACATACTCACGAATAGTCCCTGTGTGTCTGATTTTGTGCAGAGTATCTCTAGCATGTTTTGGAAGTGTTTATCGGTAGGAACTGATTTCTCAGTTCAACTTTCAGCTCATCCCATGAGATGTGACATGGCACCTCTTCTCCTGGAGGGGTCACTAAGGTACGCCACCAAAGCTTGGGGTCACCTGTCAGATATGCCGAACAAAACTGTGCTTGCTCAAAATCAAGCACCTGAGCAGTCCGAAAATACTACTCCATATCCCAAAAGAAGTTTTCATGTTCCTTTACCGTACCCCACTGAAAACAGAGAGCTCAGGGATACGCACTCTAGTGACCTGCGGCCGGGTATTGCCAGCACCTGCGGCTGATGTAGAAGTCTGTGTAGAGACCTACCCCTTCAAACCTGCCACCTCCACTGCAAGTCCAGCAAGGACACTAGTGAGACATGCCAACTCAGAATCCAGGTGGGTCTCTACAAACTCCTCCGTCAACCAAAGTGCCTCGAGATGCTTCATGATCGTAGCGTCTCCATCAAAGTTCCCTACTATAGTCTCCAAGCGAGAGATGTGCTCTATGCTTGTGACCATTGTGATTGTCAGAAGAAACTCTGAAGTTCTGCTGTTGGAATGAGATATGATGGTCTGACTTTTGGGTGCACTAAAAACTGCTAAGTAGTTCTCGGTCTACATCAGAACTAAGCGATCAGTTAAGAGGCTGAGAGACTACACCCCGGTGCTAGGCACCGACATATGCACCATCCAAACAGTGTACACCGACATCAATATCCCTAACAATAGACTTACACAAACTTAAGCTCTGATACCGATTTTTTATGGGTAATTTATATTTTTAATAATAAACTAAAGCACAACCACCAAATCCCCTCGCGGAGATCTTATCCCTATGCTAGAATGTCCTGCGACCGGTCAGATCGCATTGCGGAAGCTAACCTAGCACTCTATAGGTCCTCACACCCCTTGTGCGCGAAGGGTTCAGAGTATACCTCCCCTTGGACACGAATATATATCTCTCATTTGTGTGTCAAAGTGCCAAAGACTCTCCGACCACTTTGCACTCACAGAAAGTCCACGGCCCGTTGTCCTATCTCTACACAGCCAAGATAAGCACTGGTGCAGCCTCAAGCAATCACAAGGAGACGGTGGCGAACACCTTCAAGGGTGCCAGCACACATGTCTATGACTTTACAACGAGCGACATGCTCGAACACCTTCGAGGGTGTCAATGCATCTTGAGCAAGCACCTGCAAATCAAACACAACTCACACTACACATATACAAGCAAATAGCGCAAAGAGCCGTCCGGACGAAATGCCACACGAAGTCCAGATGGTGGGTAAAGTCCTTATCCACTACTACATAGTAAAACCGCCCTACTATCACTACACATAATAGATCCGAAGGAGGATTTATCCTTGTAGCGTGCCACCACTCCACAAGCCGAGCCCACCGAGATCCTTCGAAACACTATGTCGAAATATCCGGTCAAATTCGAAGCAAGACGCACGGATGAACGCAAGCAAGCCACCCATTTCCCCTTTCTTCCCTTCGCTACTCATGGTCCAAATAGAGGACTCAAGCGGCATCAAAATAAGGGGACTCTTCCCCATCAGCATCTGTCACCCGCCAACCACCAAATCCTCGCTGGAAGGTCAAGAACCCATCGATGGAGGGTGAAGAGCTCGCCGATGAAGAGTCACCACCAAAGAAGGTGCCATCGATGAGAACTAGAACACAATGGAAGTGCTGCTCACGTGGAACCAAGGATCAGAAAATTCAATGCCACTCTCTCATCTGGCTGCCGGCGCCAGAAGAGAGAGCCTCCTCCTTACCTCAGGGAACAAAAAAGGTAGATCTGAGAGTCGTTGCCAACGAGTCTGTGGCTGGAGCCTTATCGCTGACGAAGGGAAAGGATACTCTATTATCATATCTCATTGTTTGTCATCACCAGACTTGCCCAAGCTCCACGATTGCTCGATAGGCAGCCTCCCCTTGACGAAGATGGAAAATAATCCTTACTGCCACGCAAGCATCGATCTCCACCGTCGAATGGGTAGAGATCATGCTTCCACCAGGATGAGATCGAATCTCAACCCTGGGCTCATCCACATCGGAATCGACATGGATTCTATGCCCAATTGCCACCGCCTTCACTACCTCGCCATCACAAACTGCTGGCGAACTTTCCATATTCAGCGTGCCTCCTTCCAACTGGAATCGACGGCGGTGAAAGCCCTCTCAGTGTAGATGAGAAATAGGGGAAAAATACCCTTTCGTGTGCGTGAGCTGGTGAACTGATTGAACCAGGTTTGGTTCAGCTTGAACCACTAGTTCAGCTGGTTCAAGGCCAGTTTGGCCTGATTAACCCACTGATTCGCCCTGCGGTCCATGGGCCGAGTCAGGCACCCATATCCACGCGTGAACCCATGCTCTGTGGTTTGACTCGACCCTCGCCCTTTGGATTAGGGTCAACCTCTAACACGATCACACTCCCGAGTCATCCATCATGTCTGATGATGAGGCATCCCATCATCGTTCAATCCTGGTGTGCTTTGGGATTTTTGTTAAATCCCAGGAGCATCACACCTACCGCCACATTGATTCATCACAAGCCCTATGATGAACCGACAATTGACGATGGGTATCAAGCCCCTAGACATAGACTCGTGTTTGTGTCCGCAAGTGCACAGATACTCGAAGTAATAAAATAAATATCGAACCATAGAGACCTTATTGTTAAGTACCAAATAGATGTTTTCTCACTAGCTAAGCAAACCGAATATATGATGAAAAGCAATGATGGAGAACACACGAAAAAGATAATCAGAGAGAAACTGGGACTAAGGTTTCATCCACCTTAATTCTAATGACTAGAAGGAAATAAAGGTTGTCAATCAAATTTTATTATGATAAAGATTTAATTTACTTCATAAAAGGATCATCTCGCTCTCACGCAGACAATCATACAAAGGACCAATCCTCACTCTCGTGCAAGATCTATCCAATGCTGAAAATAAGTAAATCATTGAACAAAGAACTCAAGGATCACTCTCGTGCATCCGAATTCTAAGACAAACATCTCATGTGGAAACTCAAGGATCACTCTCGTGCATCCGAGTCTCAACACAAGTTCTACTTAAGGTTATCCAACATTTCGATCCTCACTCTTGCTCAAGATCTCTACGTTTAACACAATAACTCAATCCAAAGAATTAAAAAATTAACATGGCGATAAAATCACTAAAAACCAGAATTCAAAGAACAAACCTAATTTCTTACGATAAGTTCCAAACTCGATGATTTCTAGGGTTCCGAATTTCATAATCAACCTCTCAGTCTATTTCGTAAAATTCTAAAACATGCCGATATTTATAAAACTAAGGAGAATCAAAGAACAATCAATCACAAAAGTAAAATTATCATAATAAAATTATCATGACAAAATAAAAGTCATCTAGTCATTAAAAATAAAGGGAAATAACTCCCCCATGTCCTAAATAAAGATTAAGCTTGCATGGAGGAAGAAATACAATCAACCATAGTTCAGATGAACAGAAATCAAAGAAAAAGGGAAGAAATTACAGAACATGGTGCTGTAATCGAAATTACAGCACCGTAATATGCTGGAAACGTGATGAATAGTGGCATTACCCACTGTTTCATTAATTTCTCCCTCGATCGAACTCCTTTTGATCTGAAACTTCTGGTGTGTGCTCTCCTACTCCAGACGAAGCTTCGGTGTAAATTTCACACCTGGAGATGGTCTCTACGCCTCTTGGCGCGAGACCGAACCCTATACGTCTCTCTGTCGATTGCTCAATAACAATTAGTGCTTTCACTTCGTGTATCTTCTCCTCTTAAATATGAGTCTGCAGCATCTTTTGGATTTTAATTTGGAGCTCTGGATCAAAAGTTATGGTCCGTGCAAAATTCGGACCTGAAAAACTCGCGAAAAAGAGCCCAAAATACGGTACCGTGGAAGTTTTACTCCAAAAAATGGCAGTGCCGTATTTTTACCCAAAATTCAGAAAGTTTCTGTATAAAATCCTCCAAACATACGGTACCGTGAGATTTTGTCCCAAAAATACGGTAGTGCTGTATTTTTGCAATTTGGCTCCGAATTTCATGAAAATTAATGGGTAGCTTCGTTTCGACATCTGGAATCCATTGGTGTGCTCAAATCTTCCAAAATCTATCAAAATATGGCACTTTTAACCTGAAAGTGATCAAAAATAAGAAATGGTGTAGATTCTGCAATATTTGACAATTAAAGCTTAAAAACAAGTAAAAGAGCATAATTATGACACAAAAAGACACATGAAATGACACAAAATATACTATAAATTTTGGTGTCATCAAACACATAAGGCTCAAACTTTGCTTGTCCTCAAGCAAATAAATAAGAACAATGCTAAGTATGAAAAATATGCTCTTTTATGAAAAATAAATTCTAAAATATAATCACTCATGAAATATTCCACTAACTTTTTGCACAAAATTTCAGATAAATACATCGTCCTCTGAAATTAATCTTTAAGATCTACAACTTTTATCAAATAAAACTTCGCAACTCGCATAATGAAAAGAATTTCAGTCTCATGAATTCACCTAATTTTCAGTTTAAATCTATCATACTTTTGTTTACAGGAATAGGATATCCAAAATCTTTTTCCACACAAACTTTTTTTTTCTTTTCTCTTCCCTTTTTTTTTGTCTTTTTGATGGCATGTAACCACATAGATACACACTTCTTATTTGGACTTCAACTCTTATCTTCGGTACCACTGTCAATTTTACACAGTGCCAAGTAGAGGAATCATGTTCTTTTTCTCTTTCTCTTAATTTTTTTGTACAGACTTCAACCCATGTCCTTTGGTACCACTGTCAATTTTACACAGTGCCAAGTAGGGGAGTCTCTCACTATTTTTGGATCTTGTATTCTTTCTTCCCAACAAATAATAAAATAGACTAAACATCAACTAGGTTAATCAATTGACATCAATTCAAAAATTACACTCATATGCTCATTTTATTCAAGAAAGATGCTTCTCCCTTTGATTGCATTCATCAAACAATATACCTACCCAAAAACCTAATGCATCAATCAATGAAGAATTTCAACAAGTAGATATATATTGAAGAAATAAATTCAGCATAATAGGTATATCTCCATTCATAGGCATGCATGCATGAACATTCATCATGATATATAATAAAAATCTACCCATCTCTCATCACATGGATTCATGTCATAAAATTTTGTAAACATCAAAATATGTCAAAACCAATGTAAAATGTGTGAAGCATGAAACTCAAACAATCATAATCAAAAGTGAAACATGATAGATTCAAGAGACCACATCGAATAGAAATCTCAGTGAGTGATACATCTAAGCAAATCAAGGATGCAACCATATGAAATAGTCATGAATTCAAGAGAGTGCAAATGATACTCACAAAACTATATAGCAAGCATCTAACCAAAAATACATAAGGCTTAGATGAAAAATAGTGTCGAGGCAGATGCTGCAAGGTCCAAAGATGTGCTTCTGAAGATTTTCCTGCACAAATTAAGATACATAAGGCTCAGTCTAAAAATAGTCTCTAAAATAATAATGATAGAAATGATTTTCTCAAAGAATAATCAGAGACATCATCGATGGTCCAGAAGAGTGTTGGTGGAAAAAGCTAATGCAACTGAGAAGCCGAGGTGGAACAGATGCTAGCTGAAGAGCCGCTAGCAATGATGATGGTGCCGACAGTAGAGTGTGTAATCCCTAGTGGCCTGCTAGAGACTACAGTCTTGGAGGTGAGATCGTCGGCTGGTGGGTGCCAGAAATAATGTTGCATAAAAAAAATCAGTCACTAATGAAGAGTCTGCTGCATGAATAAATCAAATCAATATAATAAGAGGTAGCAAAAGAAGCAAGAAGCCGCTGGTTATGTTCCGCAAGAGGTGGAGGAGAATTGCTCTTGAAGATTTCTGAATCTGGAGTCAAAAGAAGCAATAACAAGTAGAAAGCAAACCAAGCAGTTTTTGAATTTTTTTACAAAAAGTAGCCATACCCTAGAATAAAATTTAATGATCCAAATAGAAAATGGACAGAACCAAGTTGTAGAATAAGATATGTTCTTTTCAGACATATGAAAGTTAAAGGATCAAAATCTGTCAGGAATTTAGGGTATCAACAAAAAGAAGGCTACTCAGATTACAAAACTGCAAAAACTGCACAAAAGTTAATCAGATTCAAAAAGTTGTCATGTGTCCTAAAATGATAAGAAAATAAAATCATGAAAACAATTAATCCACAAGATAGAATGACACATGTTCTTCATATTCCATGTGAAAAATCTGGGTTTCAAGTTATTTAAGCATCTTAAAAACTTGCAGCAAAAGTGCTAATCAGATTAGACAGAAAAAAACTGATGCAGAAATTAATCAGAATCGAAAAGATGTTATGTGTTTTAAAATGATCCATGAACTTTAAAATTCTGCAAAAATATCCAAAAATTAGACAAAGATGAGTACTTCGTGATGGTGCCAAAGATCAAAAATTTTTCCAACCCAGTTTCTTAAAATCGCAGCAAGAAAACACCTACTCAAATAAGAAATTTGCATATTTCAAATACGGTACCATGCATTTCCTTACGGGAGTGCCGTAATATGCATAGAACTCTCGGGTCAGAAATCGGCAGAAATACGGTACCGTGAAGATGATTACGGCAGTGCCGTATTTTTCACAATTTTTTTTGCAAAAATAAAAGAAAAATTAATTCTAAAAATAAACCAAGATAAAAGAAACTAAGCTAAGCAAAAGTGTTTGGGTTGTCTCCCAAGAAGCGCTAATTTTAGCTTCATAGCTTGACCAAAAATCAAATCTCATGGTGCAGCAGGTGAATCAGTACCAAAGTATAAAGCATATAATTTTCTGCATTTTCTTTTTCCCAAAAGATTAGCCACTAATCCAAATATCCAAAATTCAATATAAATCACAATCAAAGTGGCTTTCTTAAATATGCAGAAATTAAAATCATAATCTTCAAATCCTCTCAAAGAAATCTTTATGATCTTCCTATGTTTATCAAAGAGCAGAATCATTAGTCCCTTCTTCAAATTAATATTTTCAATTTCAATAAGATTAGGGCTAAGATCAAAAGATACAAACATTGGATCATGAAAATAGTCTTTCTGTCTCTCATTAGATTCATCAATAAAGCATACTTTCTCAAATACCTCAAAAGACATGGGCAAATCAACAGAGTGAGATTCATTAAAATCCTTTTCAAATTCCTCATGCACATCATCAAATAACTTATCAATTTCAAAATTATCATCAAGATCAAAGTGAGACTTTTCCAAATCAATTTTCTTATGTCTTTCCACAAATAATTCATCATCAGAAGAATCAAAATCAGAATCATACGAAAAATCATAATGAGATTTATCAATGTTCACAAAAGAATTAATAGAATCAGAGTTAACCACAAAAGACTTATCATTAATCTCAGCAATATCACCAAAATCAAAGTGGGGCTCATCAATGTCTATAATTTTCAAACCTTTATCAAGCTCATCAGATTTTTTTTTATTTGCCAAAGGCAAGAAAGAGTATATGATTAATCCAGAAATAAGTATGTACATTGTGAGTTCCACCCTCCAACTCCCTTCCTCCTTCACAAAACAGCGAAAAATTGGATAGAACCTCCCCTGTAATATCTATCGCGGGGGTCCTGTGCTACAAATTTAGTTCGCCCAAAAAACTCAAAAGAAGAGAGAGGCGACGTAAGTTTTACAAAGCAACACACAGCCTGCCATTACAATACATCACAGTTATATTTATCTTCGGTATTTAAGTGTCCTTCATGAGCAGCCTTTGAGTCTTGAATGTTTGGAGTATCTCCAACCCAGGATAGAATTGAAGATATGCGGCAGCTTAAATTCTGAGTATTCCAACCCGGGAGCATCTACCTTCCCGGGGGAGCATAGAGAGCTGGTAGCAGGATAGGTGGACAACGGACTTAAGGAAGGTAGTCTCTGCATGACGCGGCGGAGAGGGAGCATGAGAACAAAGCAGCTGGTCTTAGAAGTGTCAGGATAATAGCAGAAAACCGGAACAGCAATGCAGGAAGAAATGGTGCGAGAAAATCAGAAATCACACAAAAAAGAATAGCATCGACACTCATCTAGCGTAAGCCCAGGTCCAAGATCAAAAGGAATGGAAATCAGGAAACACATAATGTGAGCAGCTCTTGTTCCCACAAGATCCACCCAAAAAATGAAGAAAGGCCGGTAAGATGAATCACTATTTGTAGGCAATGTCTGGGATGAGGCCCCAGGAGTCGTCCCTCAGCTCCTTATTTAAATCTCCCAAGCTTTTAATAAGGCTCTGGTAGTCTGGTCAACGCCCGACGGCCCAAGGTAGCTCACCAACTTCGCCTTGATTTCTGATAGAAGCATATTGTAGTATGCTAGAGGGCCCATATTAGGAGCCCCAAATGTCACAGCATTTCGATACCGCCATATATAGTATATAGCCCCGGATAAGAACAATCTACGGATGTAGTTCAATCTACTATTACCCATCAGGACTGTGGTCCTGATGGCGCACCCCTTCCGAATCAGATGCCAAAGGGGACTTATCGCTTGGCATTGAAAGAAGAGGTGATTATGTGTCTCATGCTCTGAGTTGCAGAGAAGACAAATGGGGTTTTGTATGACCCCCCAATTGTGAAGTCTGGAACACGTGCTTAGTCTCCTGTGGCAGAGATATGAAAGAGTACCGAGGGATATGGCCCTTGAACCAGATAATGCTTTGCCAATGCACATCATTATCCGGAACAAGCATCTCGTACGCTGATTTAATAGTGAAGGTTCCATGCTTGGTTTGTTTCCAATAGACCCGATCTTCCTGCAGCCCCGGATTTATAAGGATGTTAGGAATAGCCCTATAGATATCAATAAGCCGAAATGAGCGTGGATGCAGGATCTCCCATTTATGATTCACAATCAAGGCACTGAGCCAGGCAAACTTCCCAGGCGGGTTTTCAAAACGGACATCCTCGACTAGATCAATAAGAACGCGGGATTCAAACCAAGGATCGAGCCAGAGGCGAGTAGTAGCCCCATTAGCAATTTTGTATCCGACAGCCGTTAAACAAGCTTCCCGGACCCGGAGAATGCTACGGAAAGGCCAAGCAAAACGGGCTGAAAGCCTGACAGACTCAAAACAAACCAAGCGATATTATCCATCCAATGTTTATGGGCTTCATGTGCCTCCTCACTATGTTTCATGAATTTTTCAAACATCAACTCTAAACTAGATTTTTCAGTGTCCTCAAAGCATGGTACATAATTATTGTTTGAGCAATCGCCATAAAAAGATCTAGAATCATATTGATCATCTTGATGTCATGGTGAATTAGAATATGGAGAAATTAAAATTGGGCAGTTAGAAGCAATGTGATCAAAACATCCACAAATATCACATCTAACAGGAGAATAAGATGACCTAGCAGAGTGCATAAAAGAGTTAAACTGATCTACAAGAGATTTACTCAGTGGCTTGTAAACCTCACCTCTTTTAGTTGCCCAGGAGTTGTGATTAAAAGACATATTTTCAAATCTATTAAGAACAGAAAGATTATCCAACTCCAATAATTTTTTTCAGAATATAGAAAAATTAGAAAGAATAAAACACAAGCAAATTCACAAATTTAAGAATTCACTGTTCTGTCACAACTGTGAAAATCCAAAACCTGCAAAAATAGAAAACAAAGTTAAATATAAAACAAATAAAACTTAGTCTAGCAATACTCACAACTATTTTGATATTAACAAAACTAAGGTACCCGGCAACGGCGCCAAAAACTTGTTGTGTTCGCAAGTGCACGGATACTCGAAGTAATAAAATAGATATCGAACCACAGAGACCTTATTGTTAAGTACCAAATAGATGTTTTCTCACTAGCTAAGCAAACCGAATATATGATGAAAAGCAATGATGGAGAACACACGAAAAAGATAATCAGAGAGAAACTGGGACTAAGGTTTCATCCACCTTAATTCTAATGATTAGAAGGAAATAAAGGTTGTCAATAAAATTTCATTATGATAAAGATTTAATTTACTTCATAAAAGGATCATCTCTCTCTCGCGCAGACAATCATACAAAGGACCAATCCTCACTCTTGTGCAAGATCTATCCAATGCTGAAAATAAGTAAATCATTGAACAAAGAACTCAAGGATCACTCTCGTGCATCCGAATTCTAAGTCAAACATCTCATGTGGAAACTCAAGGATCATTCTCGTGCATCCGAGTCTCAACACAAGTTCTACTTAAGGTTATCCAACGTTTCGATCCTCACTCTCGCACAAGATCTCTACGTTTAACACAATAACTCAATCCAAAGAATTATAAAATCAACATGGCGATAAAATCACTAAAAATCAGAATTCGAAGAACAAACCTAATCTCTTACGATAAGTTCCAAACTCGATGATTTCTAGGGTTCCGAATTTCACAATCAACCTTTCAGTCTATTTCGCAAAATTCTAAAACATGCCGATATTTATAAAACTAAGGAGAATCAAAGAACAATCAATCACAAAAGTAAAATTATCATAATAAAATTATCATGACAAAATAAAAGTCATCTAGTCATTACAAATCAAGGGAAATTACTCCCCCATGTCCCAAATAAAGATTAAGCTTGCATGGAGGAAGAAATACAATCAACCAGAAATCAAAGAAAATGGAAAGAAATAACAGAACACGGTGCTGTAATCGAAATTACAGCACCGTAATATGCTGGAAACGTGATGAATAGTTGCACCACCCACTGTTTCATTCATTTCTCCCTCGATCAGACTCCTTTCGATCTGAAACTTCTGGTGTGTGCTCTCCTACTCTAGATGAAGCTTCGGTGTAAATTTCATACCTGGAAATGGTCTCTACGCCTCTTGGCGCGAGACCAAACCCTAGATGCCTCTCTGTCAATTGCTCTCTCAATTCGTGATAACAATTAGGGCTTTCACTTTGTATGTCTTCTCCTCTTAAAGACGAGTCCGCATCATCTTTCGGATTTTAATTTGGAACTCTTGATCAAAAGTTATGGTCGGCGCAAAATTCAGACCCGAAAAACTAGCGAAAAAGGGCCCAAAATACGATACCGTGGAAGTTTTACCCCAAAAAATGGCAGTCCCGTATTTTTACCCAGAATTCAGAAACTTTCTATATAAAATCCTCCAAAAATACGGTACCGTGAGACTTTGTCGCAAAAATACGGTAGTGCCGTATTTTTGCAATTTGGCTCCGAATTTCATGAAAATTGATGGGTAGCTTCGTTTCGACGTCTGGAATCCATTGGTGTGCTTAAATCTTCCAAAATCCATCAAAATATGGTACTTTTAACCTGAAAATGATCAAAAATAAGAAATGGTGTAGATTCTGCAATATTTGACAATTAAGGCTTAAAAACAAGTAAAAGAGCATAATTATGACACAAAAAGACACATGAAATGACATAAAATATACTATGAATTTTGGTGTCATCAACTCGCCTGTGCAACTATAAGGCTCCAAGTGCCAGCACATGCCTCCAAGCCATCATTTGAGGCTTGAGTGCGCTAAGGTCCACTATTCCAGGTCCGCAGGGTCCCGCCTAGATCTTCATCAACTAGGGTTAGCCTCCAACTCCATAGAGGTGCCACCTAGGGAAACCCTAGGTGCTCTCCAGGTTTGGCCAGTCCTAGGTCTTGTCTTGGTTAGCTTGCAAACCCTAAGTCTCCTTCTAGGGTTTGGCCAACCAAGGTGTGCCATCATGCTCAAAGTGTGTCGTCATCCTCACTAGGTGCGCCACCAAGGAGGTACACCACCTTGCTTGGATGCGCCACCAAGCATAGATGCACTATCATCATGCAAGGTTGGGCCACCCTCAATTAGCTCATAAGCCCTTAGGTGCACCATCTAGGAAGCCATAGATGTGCCACCAAGACTCAGCCAAAAGCGGATGTGCCACCATGTATGGTCTTCATGCCATGCGCCAATGTATTTTTGCTCTCCCTTGTCTTCAAGTTTTCAATGCGAAAGCTAAACCAAATCTAGATTTACAAAACATCAAAATTTAAAAGAATAGAGTGGCATGTATACCTCACGGCACAATACATCATAGACATGCATAGGGGCTTGACTACAACCATGTCATGATGCAAAAGCAATACCTACTCATGCTATTCTACGTGCAATAAAAAACCAACAATAATCAATTTTAGTTTTTCATGAAAACCCATCTATCAATCCTCAAGGACTCATCATCAATCTTTCTAGGAATTTCGTTTCTCTCAGGAGTCTACAAGTGGTGCATGCATGCTTCAAGCATGCTAGCCACCGCCCTTTTGCAATCCTTAACTCTCAAAGATTAGGACAATCACCCAGTTCATGCCCTACATAATCTTTATAAGTCTCGCACCGTAGGTCTATCCTACATGTGCGAGGAGAAATTAATTCTTCCATATAGGGTCAATCCCGCATGTGAAGAAAACGAAATTAGAAAGAGACACGAGAAGTCAAGAAAGATGAACCTATAATTTTTCTAATAAGAAAAATTCGTAGCATAAATTTTCAAAAAATCCTTTTTATGGCATGGAGCGCAAGCATGTAGAAAACCATACACCGCATGGATCTCGTAACCTCCCTCTAAAACCACTGTTGGGATACCTCGGCCAGATTAAAACAAAAATGATAATGAAAGCATTGGCTTGAAACAGATTTCCCAGATACGCAAGGATCGTTCTTATGAGTGAACCACCGGATGTGATAGAGTAGTACCTTTTAGCAAATTTAAGTGCTAGTGATGATGACGTTGAGATGCATAAGTGTCCATCCTCTACGCTCGTGCACACACGAGCTCCTCGAAGTCTCTCAACCTCCACGCCTAGTTCTAGCCTTGGGAGGTGAGATCCACACCTATGGGAAGTTTCTCCTTGCTTGCGCGAACCTCGAAGGATGCACCAAGATGAGGAAGAAGATGGTGGCGCCAAGGAGAGAATAGTCTCAATAACTTGCACCCCACATTGATGCTTTGATTGCTTCACTTGTGTTCTCGCCAACACAAGGGGATGAAGTCACCAATTTAGAGTTCACGGCACCAAGGATGTGTCTAGATGGCATGGGTGACTTTAAGGAAGGAAGGAGCAGCTAGGGCGTCATAGATTCACACACATCACCCAAGATAGCATTCTATATTTATACTAAATCATGTGCTATACTTGGTGATTATTTTTATTAAATTTAATATATATAAATATTCATTAAATTTAATAAATATAAATATACATTAACTTGTGTAGAGACTCTTGTATGACTCATTATGTCCACCTAGGTCCACAGAGGTCAAACACAATCCACTAGTGGTCAAACATGAACTAAATAAAATCTCATCCTCATCTAAGCAAACTCAAAGCATCAATCTCCTAGAACGATCTAAATCATCCAATGATTCGATCTTAGGCTATTCGATCAGTATGACACCTCGAGTGTCTATGTGTACTACACTGTAGGTTCCTCAGATGTTGATAGTAATAACCTTATGTCATTACAAACAATGAGTGACACCTAGTAGTACATCATTACTACACAAGTCTTCGGAATGGTTATTATGATTGACAGACCTTAAACTATGATAAAGTACATATACACTATAGTCCTTTTGCTAAGCTGATACCCAAATTGGACAAATGTGTCACACTTGTTAAACCCAATCTAATGATCATGACTAAATCGAGTTCTCACCTGGGTATGACCATACACTTTCAGTTATGCATCAATATGTGGGGCCCATGGACATCAAACTTCAACTTAAGGAAGGGGCAAATCCTATATTGGCTCATTGAACTTGTCACATGGCTTATGATACACACAATGACAACCATTATGACTCCCCAACTACGGTGGAGTGTTAGGTTATATCAAAGTACACTACTTACCATATAGAGATATCAATGACCTCAAGTTAAGGACAAGTGTACCTCTATCACTATGAAATTAACTTGTGACACTAAGTTGAATCCTCAAATTTTACTTAGTAGAGGTATTCATATATGTTTGACTCAGTTTTAATCAAATCTTGGTCAATTCAAGTTGAAATGCTTAGAAAATTTCCTATCTGTTAATATCTAGTTTTCTATCAACATGATCCTAGTTTAGGAGTAATTACATGTTCAAGTCTGTTCTAGCTTGTTTCAATGTAAATTTGGTTGGTTCAGTGTAATCTTGGCTAGTTCAATATGATTTATGTTAGTTCAATTCAACTGAGATAAGTTCCCAAAGTTTTGAAGATGGTTTATCTAGTAGTAGAGTTATTTTGCATGTTATGCTTCGATTTGATTGTGTTTATATACAACCCAACTATGTAGATTGATTGGTTCATTTGATTAGGCTAAACTTTTGATCATTGGATTAAATTAGAACTATTGGCACTCAATATGGCAAGACCTCAAATCTATTTCTTTATCTTTAATATGTTATTTGTACATCTCTTGTACCTATTCAGTTATTTATTGATATCACCTAATGCATCATACATTTTCATTTATCTACTAAGCATTACACTTGCTCATACTTATTTTAACATATGGCATATCATAATAGTTTTGTATTAGTTATTTTACTCTATAAGGTATTATAGTGCTATTATTATACATGTTTTTAGGATATTTTGTCTATCCGATCTGTCCATCCACTTTGTGGATCTGTCAGGGTCTATCCTAGTGCATGCTTTAGACTTGTGACACATGTTGGCACGTGTGTTCACCACCTTTTGGTGCTTTAGATGACGAACTATAGTCCCTATTTTGTATGCTCACTTTTATGTTCATGTTTCGCATATGTTATTAGTTTGTCGGCTATGTTTAGTTATTATAGTTAGCATCTATCATTATGCTGTGTACTTTATTCGGTTCCATATTTGCTACCACCTATTCAATAACATGTACCGTATTTGTTCCAAGATATGTTTCTATATCTATTATAATTATTGTTTCTATTTGTGTTATTTGTCAATGTCTACTACAATAGTTATTTTTGTATCTATTACCTACTTTTAATATCTATTGCAATAGCTGACCTTTGTACTTGTTGTCTATTGGTTTCTATTATAGTAGTTGTTTCTATCTGTCTATCAGTATCTCATAGGATTAGTAAGTATAACATCAGTACTTGTTGTCTATTGGTTTCTATTATAGTAGTTGTTTCTATCTGTCTGTCAGTATCTCATAGGATTAGTAAGTATAACATCAGTACTTATAGTCACCACTTTTGATTACGTGTAGATTGTATACTTGGAGACAATATATATTTGATAGCATATGATATGTCCTTTGATTGCAGTTTAATGATTTGTTTAGCTTTTGTACATCTTTATGCCATATGTTCTTTATAATTGTAATGTTGTTGGCCTCCCTTCCTCTAACCTAAGGAGACTACCCTTCTATTATGGAGAGGCTTAGTCAGCATTGTTGCTGACTCGCAAGGGATTTATTGTTATTTTTCACATGCTATTGTGAACTAGGATATATAGCTCAAGAGTGAGATATATCATTTGTGGTTTTTTAGATATATGTCAAGAGATATATTTAAAAGTATTGATATCTATGTACAGACATGAATTGATGTAAAAATTTATTTGTATACTTTGATGGAAACAACTGTAAAACTAGAGAAATTTTATTGCATTTAGAAACATATTGTTATTCATAGATTGTGGTATCTTGTAAAAAATGTTATAATTTGATGGTTTAATGAGGGAGTAATAGTACCAATAGCAATACAGAGTTAGAGTATTATGTACTGCCTATACCAGCTAGCACAAACTAATTTTTTATTCTTCACTTATGGCCATAAATGTTCCTCAATCAATTTTCAACACCTAAAAGTTAACTAAAAATTATATTATAAGTAAACTATATAACTGGTAGATAAAGTATTCTCACATTTTTATTTTGTTCTACAGATTTATTTTCTTTCAGTTAGGTACATGAATGTTGGAGTATGTCTAGTTTTTCTATTAATTTTTTCTTCATGATTGTTGAAGAGTGAGTTCTTTACTACATAAATTATCGATTTTGTATTATTTAACATAATCTCTACATCATTGACCTAAGAAATCCATCAAAAATACTTAACTCATTAACTTAATTAAAATCCTACCCATAAATCATGTAGCAAACGGAAGGAAATAGAACTTGAATGCTAAAATAAAATTGTCTGCCAACCAAAATTAGTTTGTGTGGGGTTATTAAAAGAAAAATCAATGACATAATTCATATGTGCAGAATAAGAATTAGAAGTCGATCACTTGATTGCTTCACATGTAAGCAGTTGTAGAATTTACGGGGTTGTGTTTGAGATAAGTAACTGGCAATTCATTAATAAGAAGAAAAGAAAATGTTTGGTAAAGACCATCCCTCATATCTTGATGGGAGTTAAAGTATCGATCTGACCTCGCACTAATAATGATACAAGGTTGTATGTATGTGTGTACAATACAATAATGGTACCGGTCAATATGTGTGTGTATATTAAAACAACAAATGCTGAAAGAACTTCAGTTAGGTACGCATTATGATGAAAGAACAATCCAAGATATTCCTAAGTGCTTGAAACTAATCCAGATGGTGACAGTGGCATGTACATTGATAAGCACTTAAATACAGAGACCGAATATTATATATTTTCATTCTAAGGGCCAAATATTCAAATAAATCAACTTATGTCCAAAATTCTACTTAAAAATTCACTTATTCAAATAAATCAAACTAAGGGCCAAATATCATTATTATACCTTGTTCTTTCTTTTGAGTACCATATTATATATTTTCATTTTAGTCCCTTAGTTTTTTAGATTTATAAAAATGTCTTTTATTTTTATGAATTAGTATCAAGCTATTGAAATCTACTACTATTAAACTTTGGTTATTTTACTTTACTATCATTTGATTTTGGTTGCACTACATATGAATGATTAATCTACTACTAATGACTAAAAACAATACAAGAGACTAAAGAAAGGCATTCAATATTTAGTTGAAGCCGAAACAGCAGAGGCCGAGGCAATTAGTTCTACTTCTAACTGTTGTTAAGGCTACAAGTTGATCAATCACCTTATATAGACTGTGATTCATATGCTACACCGAGTGGGAAACTAATCTCAAGCATGATTATATTCTTAACAACAAGTTAATGGTAAAGTTAATCAATCACCTTATATAGACTGTGATTCATATGCTACACCGAGTGGGAAACTAATCTCAAGCATGATTTTAGTGTTAGAAGCTTGTCCGCAAAATAATGCCCCACCTATAGGTGTTTAGCTTCACGATAGGGCAATCAATTATGTAATTTTGGCATTTTTTTTAAATTTTTTTTTATATCATGTTTCATGTCCAATCAACAAAAAACCAACATTGATCTCAACTTTTTGATATTTTAGAATATACAAGTTGCTTATTAAGTACAACCTTAATACCTTGTTCTTAAGAATATTTCTACCATTTTACATACCATTGAACAAGTCGAGTATCGATAAATAATTTTAACATTTTCATTCTAATTCCAAATTAGCTAATAATTCATTCTCAGTTTACTAGAACTTGAGTGCAAGCAGATGTTGCTGCACATACGGAATGTGCTTTGGGTAGTATGGTCAAACAGCTTTCAATTGATGAATTTAAAAATGAAAGCAAGAGAGTTAGTAATGGTACAACTATGAGTACAATTGTGCCTGAAAAGGGTTGGGGGAAGAAAGCTACAGAATAATCATGCTTGAGATTAGTTTCCCAGTAGTTGGTGTAGCTTTTGAAACCCGGTACGTATCAGGTGATTGATCAACCTTATGAGTAACTCCTAGTCTTAACAAGAGCTAAAGTGGCGCTAATTGCCTCGGCCTCTAGGCCCTCTACTATTTAGGCTTCAACTAAGTATTCAATGTCTTCCCTTGATCTCTTGCATGGACATTAGTCATTAGTAGTAGATTAATAAATCATAGGCAATGCAACCAAAATCACATGGTAGCAAAGTAAAAAAACAAAAGTTTAATAGTAGTAGATTTCTATAATTAGATACTAATTAGTAAAAATAAAGGACATTCTCATAAATCTTAAAAACCAAGGGACTAAAATGAAAATATATAATATGGTGCACAAAAGAAAGAACAAATTCAGAGAATGATAGTTTGATTTATTTGAACAAGAATAAGTGAATTTTTAATTAGAATTTTGGAAACCCTTTTTTCAATTCTTTTGAATTATTTCTAAATTCTAACTATTTTACAAAATGCTAATTTCTAAATTCTACAATTTCTATAATTATACAAATTATCCCCTAAATTCAATTATGAAAGAGGAAGAAACAGAAATATATGAAGAGAACAACAAATAACATGAATAGGTGGAGATCTCGATCACAACAAAAACAATAAAAAATTAAAGAGAAAAAGAAGAATTGAGGACTCAAGAGGTTAAACTTATTTTGTTGGCAGTCATAGCTAGCACGATGACCCGTCCTCCACTCGCTCAATCATCTCGGCCACCGAGTCCTCCACCTGCGCTCGCCCCCGCCCGTCTTCCTCGATGACCCGTCCAAGAATCGCTCTGCTTTCCCCTCCACCGTTGCCTCGTCCGCCACCCTCCAGGTCACCGACAAGTCCGAGACGATGATTTTCGGATTCGGGCGAAGCCTTGGAGGACCAAGATCCACCCGCAGCTCAACTGCTTCCTCACGCGAACACCGTCGCGGCCATTCGAAGCGCCCGAAAGATCATCGGTCTGGCGGCCTTTCGAAATTCTCAAGTTGCCAGGAGAGAGATCTCTGCCAGGAAGGAGCCTGCGCCATGATTCTTGGACGCACGTGAAACAGTTGGCCGGAACATGGAAAGATAGTCGGTGGCAGATTTCCATCCGATTCCGGCGATTGGAGCCTTCGCCATTATGATCTTCTTGACTGTTGGCCGGGAATGAGGAAGATAGATCGACGACAAAGTATTGTCAAGATCCAACTGCTGGATCTTGATCCCCTTCATTGCGGCTAATATTTCGACAGCGTTGCTTCATCGCGGCCAGTATTTCGACAGCGGCCGCTCTGCTGGTGAATAACACAAAGAAATGAACGACTGGAATATTCTTGATGGTCGAATAACTCGGTACCATATGGAAGAGAAAAAAGATGATGATAAGAGAACCTGGCAATGGATTCAGCAACGGCGCGGAGGGCGGCAACGATGGCAGAGCAGGCACGATAGGCGGAGCTACTGGGGCCAGCGGCGCTAGATCGGTCGGGGGAGTCGAGACGTCGTCGTATATGAGTTTGGCAATAGAGAGGGCAAGGGCGGCGTCGGCGTCCATTTAGGCGTCGCGCCTGGCGGAGTCGTCATGAAGGGCGAAGGCTCTCCGACTCAAGATTCCGGAGGAGAATAGACTACTTATACTTATATATGGATAATTAAGGAGTTATAATTAATAAAGTTTTTATATACTAATAATAATAATAATTATTATTATTATTATCATTCGTAATAAACATTATTATGTTTTCTATTAATGGCAAAAAAAATGTATTGCTGAAAAAGAGTTTATAGTGTTTAAATCCATACACATAAGAACCCGAATCCACCCATATTACATCTAAAACAAAGAGATATACTGGAAATTTCGTCTAACCTACATAAGGGAAACCTATCATATGTTATATCTAAAAGAGAGAAGAAAATATAACTTTTTTAGGTTCCATCTCTTGCTTGCCAATTCTGTAGCACACGGAGATTCAATCAAATCCAATACTGCCCCCATAAATACTTTAATTCACTTCACAAATATCATCTAGTATTTCCAACTGTTTGGAAATTAGTAGGGGAATCAAATCCAATAATTGTATGTAACAACTAGGGTAAAAATACCCGGCCTTGATTTGGTAACCCTACTCTCTGATTCTCGGAACTTATATTCATTGTACATCAATAGAGTTCTCTCCCACAAAATTCGTTGGCTTACTTAGATTTGAAATGATTTCAATAAACTACAAAGATATTTCAGTTATAAATAATATTATGGATATCCATTCATCCCCTCTCAGTTTCATTTGATTATAAAATTAATTAACTTACGTATGTATTAATCATAAGTTATAAATTTTTTGGGTTGCTATACATTGAGCATCCCTTTTTGTATTAGAATATAGAAAGAAATAAATAAAGCTATCTCAATCATTTAGTTTATTTATTGGTTTGTTTTAATTTAATTCTATTAAGAGATCTAATAACTATTAGGAATTCCTATCTATTTCCGCACGTGAGCAGAATTGTTAAATTTCAGCAAAAAAAATCAGACACAAAGAATTCGAACCCGTGTCTGCACATTTTGTCTAATTTTAACTTTGCTGCTGCTTTGGTTTTGTATTTAATGATATAATACAACTACTTTTATTCATTTATTAATCATTAGCTTTTTTATCTAAATAATATTGAATATTATCTAACTTGTTTTTATATTTTTATGATAATACTAAATATGTCAAATCTTGCAAAACTTGAGTTTGTGGCTCTTACATTACGGGGAGATTTTATTTATCTTGGGTGCTAGATGCAGAAATTCATTTAGATACCAATGGCCTTGGATATACTATTAAATAAGGAAATAAAATATCTAATCAAAATAAAGCCAAAGCTATGATTTTCCTTTGTCATCATCTCCATGAAGGATTAAAAGCTGAGTACCTCATGGTAAAAACCCATGTTCTTTGGAATAATTTAAAAGAAACATATGACCACTTGTTCTTTGGTAACCCTACTCTGCTTCTCGGAACTTATATTCATTGTATATCAATAGAGTTCTCTCCCACAAAATTTTGTAGGTGTGAGTCCCAAGATTTTATAAAGAAATCAATATTGCTTTGTTGGCTTGCTTAGATTTGAAGTGATTTCATCTTACTCCAATAATCTACAAAGATATTTCTATGTATCTCCTTACCCTCATTTTTTTTTATTTTTTGCTAAAAGCCCTGATATACTTTTTCATCCATACGTGATATACGGTACCTATGAGCCTATGAGCAGCAGCTTCTTAGTAGTGATAAAAGCTAATGTCCCTTTCCATTGGGTTTCCACCTCCTGTAGTATCTCAAGCTAAGAGATCAATAGAGAGTTTGTTGCACATATACATTGTATAGGTTTCCACACCGTTCTAGCTTCTGGGTAAGTAAAAAATAATAGTCCCATTTTTAATGTGAGATTAAACTAGAGTATTATAATCGCCCCTACTTAAGACAAGCCCAAGCCCTAACACATGTCATAGAAATACCTCTTAGTCGACAGCATATGAGCCCAACGGTGGCTCCACCATCCTCGGTAGGCCTTTTCTGTTGGTCTCTCACTATGCTTAGGACTAAGTTTTACTCTAATACTATTTTTATGACCCACTAACTGAGTAAACTAACCCATTAACTTGGTGAGCTCGAATGACAATGTGGCCCAATTTAAAATGCTTCAGCCTAAGTTGATAGTAGTAAGTCCACTGAACCCTACATAGTATACTATCTTTTCTTCCACTTCAATGTGAGACTAAAGTGAAGTATTACATCATCCTTCTTAAGTTCATGGAAAATAAGTATATTCAATGCTTCCTTGTATATATCCTATAAAGCTATGATCTTAAGAAATGAGGTTTTCACATTTAATTGGATATTAATTGTTGAAGTTAAGCATCTGTTGTGTCCGCAAGTGCACGGATACTCGAAGTAATAAAGAAAGATATCGAACCACAGAGACCATGTTTGTCAAATACAGAATAATCGATTTCTTACAATCTAGGCAATCGAAACTATGCAAGTGAACTAAAGCAGGCTAACGAAAATACTAGAGAGAGAATTTGGGACTAGGGTTTCATTCATTTTAATTTCCATGACTAGATATGAAAAGATGTTCGTCGAGTCTAATTTTATTATGATAAAACATGCGGTTTACTTCATAAAGAGATAGTCTCACTTGTGTGTAGACAAACATGTAGGTGACCAATCCTCGCTTTCGCGCAGGATCTATCCCATGCTGAAAATAAGTAAATCATCAATCAAAGAACTCAAGGATCACTTTTGTACATCCGAATTCTAAGTTGATTATCTCAAGTGGAGTCTCAAGGGTCACTTTTGTGCTTCCGATTCGCAACACAGGTTCTACTTAAGGTTCTCCAATGTTCCGATCCTCACTTTCATGCAAGATCTTCACGTTTAACAAAATAACTCAATCCCAGATTCAAATTATCAAACATGGCAATTATTCTTCTAAAATCAAGAAATAAGAACTAACCTAATTTCTTACGGTGAGTTCCTAATATTCAATTTTAGAGTTCCAAGTTCTCAATCAAATTACTTTTCAGTCCATAGTGCAAAAACTCTAAAAACATAGATGATAATAAGAAAACTATGGAGAATTATAGACAATTGTCACATAAGTAGAATTATCACACTAAAATTATACTAGACAAAGTAATGAAAAATTTATCTAGTCATTAAGAAATCAAAGGAAATTACTCCCCCAAGTCCCATAAAAGGTTTAAGCTAGCATGGTAGAAAGATTACAATATTCCATAGAGTCAAAGTGTAAGAAATCAAAGAAAGAGAGGAAAAACAAATAACCACACGGCTGTAATGGAAATTACAGTCGTAATTTCTGTGCGTGAACAGTGCCGGCGGCGTTCTTTTGTTGATTTCTCTTCCTATCGATCTCCTTTCACTTTGAAACTTCTGGGGTATGTTATCCTCCTCCAAGCGAAGCTTTACCTCAAATTTCACGGCCGGAGATGTGCTATACGCTTCCCGGCAGCGAAACCTAAGGCGGCGGCGTGTAACTTGATTTCTCCCTCTAGAGTGGATGAAAATTAGGGCTTCTTGTCTGTGTGTCCTCCTTGTTGAAAGCTACCTCTTTGCGTCTTACAGAGCTTCGAATTATGGCCTAGATCGTCCACAATCGATCGTGCAAAAATTGGGCTTCAAAAGGTCCGTGAAAATCGCGTGTTCATAATGGAATTACGGCCGTGGTTTTGGTTACGGTACTGCCGTATTTTCTTTAAGTTTTTCTGTACAGGATTTGACCAGAATTATGGTACTGTAAAATTGCTTACGGTAGTACCGTATTTTCCCCAATTCTCTCAGGTTGGAAAACGCACCAAAATATGGCACCGTGGAAATGATTGCGGCCCTACCATAAAATCTGGAAATCTCTCGGGTGAAAACTAGACTGAAATTACGGCCCGTGAAATTCCTTACGGTAGTGCCGTAATTTTTGAAAATCTTTCTGGATGAAAAAATCTCAAATTATGGCAGTGCTCTGATATTACGGTAGCTGTGAAAATACGGTACCGTAATATAGATTACGGCGCTGCCGTATTTTGATATGAAGCTCCAATCTTCATGAAATTTGACATGCAATCTTCTCTTGATGGTGGGAGTTCATTCATGCATCTGGAATTGCTTGAAAACACTTGAAAATTGTGTCTTTTTACCTGAAAATCATCAAAAACCAAAAGAGGGTAGATTCCGCAATATTTGATAAAAAAAAGGAATAAAAATAAGCAAAGAATGTAAATATGACACAAAAACATCTATCAAATGGCACAAAATTTACTATAAATTTCGGTGTCATCAGCATCCTTGCCCAATAGTTTTCCAAAGTGATGATCATCAACTAAATTATATAATACTTAGAAGTGAAAGCACGGGTCATGCCAACAATCTGGACATTATGTTAGGGACTACCCTAAATGAACCTTACATGTGGGTTAGGACCAATGCCATCCCACCCTGTCTTCCACAAATCATGCTCCTCTAGAACATTAATACGGATGCGTCCGTAAGTGCATGACTTTATCGAAGTAATAAAAAGATTATCGTTCCCAACGAGGATCTAGCAGTCAAGTACCGACTACATGATTGATTTATATCTAGACGAATCAAATTTGTGATTTTTCTTTTTGGAAACTTCTAAGTACAAATAAAAAGAAACATATATAGTGTTTTGGGTAAAAATCAATTCTGATAAAATCAGGATTCGGGGTATCACCACACATGACTATAAATTTAATAAAAAAAATAAACCTTTGAACAGAAAATTAAAGTGTTAAAAGGAATTTTTCCTAATGTACAGATTACCTCCTCCCGAAGCGTAATCCGGTACCAAGTTATGCTAATTACCTACTATCGTGACAATTAACGCAACTAGGCCAGTTAAGTTCTGTGAAAAACCTTGAAATCCTTCAAGCGAATCTGAACTACTCTCATGATCAAATTCATAGGTTTGACAAGAATAGATCCAACGTCGCAATTCACCTCCCGGTACTTCTCGCGACGTCTACGCAATAAAACTTGTCCAGAGTATTAAAGTGGAATACATACAATTCTAATCAAATCAACTCAATAAGAATTTTAATAAAGATTTATGCAAAATATTTAATTCATAAATCAATCAACGGGCTGCTTCCCAAATCTCAAATATAAGTTTACACACTCATGTTCGAAGCAAACAACATGTTCATCGAAGAAAATTGCATGAAAACTCAATAAGATTACAAGAAAACACTATAAAGGTAATTGAAAATCCTTATCCTCAATCTGAAGATGAAGATGGAATGTCAAATTCTTCATTTGCGTGATCTTCCTGCTCATTTTTTTGCTCAGAAATTGATTTTTGCCCTAGCTCCCGCTTCTATTTGTGTTCATCCATAGAAGCCCCCTAAAACCATCCAAAATCCTTCCTTTTATAGTTTAATCAGTGTAGAACCCATCTAGGAAGGCTTCTATAAAGTTTGGTTAAGTTTTAACTTGATTCGGGGTCAAATCGAGTCAAAAACCGAAGGGGGCGGAAAAACTCACGGGCGTGAACTATTTACAGCCACGGCCCTAAGTTATTCTGTTTCTGCACGTAAGTGTATTCACAGCCCGTGAATACACTCACAGCCACGGCCCTATTGCATTTGACCTTTGTTTTGCTCTAAATTTGACGTACGGCCTTGTCTTTTCATCACGAATCACCCCGTGGCATCGAAACTCGTAAAATCCATCATTTTTTAGTGATATTCACGGCCCATGAAAGATTCACAGGTGCAACCGTGAATATGGCGTCGGGCCTCCGTTTCACTCTAAATTTGACGTACGGTCTCGTCATTTCATCACGAACCATGCTATGGCTTAAAACTCGCAAAACCATCATTTTTATGCCATTTTACCCGCATTTTCATAAAAACTAAGAAAAGTAAAGATTCCATACAAAGTGAAGTAAAAACACTAAAAATTGGTACAAAATCATAAAATAAGTCAAAAATATCATATAAAATACAGGCAAAAATATGATGTAATTGTAACTCATCAAAATACCCTAGACTTAAAGTTTTGCTTATTCTCAAGCAATAATCTGATATGTATGGAGTATGTAAAGATAAGAGGCACTCATTTTTTGCTTTCCTCTTAATAATGTCCTTAGTCCACAATTTAAGCAATCAATCTTTCATAACTCTAGTAGTTTTTAAAAAAAATCAAAATAGAAATTAATTCTCAAGAGTTCTCAATCCAAGAAGGATAAAATTTATAATTCATGTCATAACATTCAATCTTCACTTACTAAGTATCAAATACTCTCATCTTAATAAATCCTCTTCACTTAACAGATAAAATTTATACTTCAAGAATTTCAATGATATTAAAGATAAGAGACTTTTAATGCAATTTGGTCTTGAAACGGTTATGTGCCCTTTCTTGTTAGCATCATAACATTGTTTAATGTATACCACAAAGTAATATAATTTAACTCATAGTCTCAATCTTAAAGCCGGCGGAGTTGTCCACTTGGCCTACAGTTCCCTTTTTTCTATGTTTTTATTCTTTTCTCTTTTTTTTTTCCTTTTATTCATTTTTTTATTTTTGGAGAGAGCCGGTCAAGAGCATGGTACTTAAATAGTTATCGATCTTTCTACAAGAGAGATAAATATTGGCTTTTAACATTTTCCCTCTGTTATTTGATCGTAACAAATTTAAAGTATAACAATTCATGGTATAATATAACTCATGACTTTAGATTCCTCAACCAGAGGAGTTGGAGTAAGTCTCAGTTAAAGAAATATCACTAATTTTCTATTCATAAAAAGTTCTCCATCAAGCAAAGTTAGATAAATTAAACTTCAAGTAAATTCTACTATGCACGTGTCTCATGAACGTATAACAATTCACATATGTATTTCATCAATACCAGAATTGCATCTACTCAACAATTTAAGTCTACAATAAATTTCAGAAATTCCCTAAGTAATCAAATCAATTACTCAAAATGTTTTCTAAGTTCAGAATTAAGGATAAAATAAGCTTGTATATCCTTAAAAATCATAAATATTCAAAATACATACCAATAAAGCTCGAATACAATCAAAATACATGAAGGCACCCTAGACTTAAATTGTTGCATATACTCAACATTTAATCAATAAATGGCATATTTGAGAAAATTTTTTGCAAGAGTTCATCTTAAAACATGAGGTAATTTCCTATCAATTTATATCAAAACATTGTTTCATGCATCAGAAAAATTCTAAAAACTTAACCATATCTCTAATATCATCATGCATCCAGATACATCCAACTATATCTCAAACCATCATAAATGTCAACAAACCATCACAGAACCACAATACCATCACAAAAATATCAAATACCGTTATATAAACAACACAAGTATCATCACAATATCATAACAAATGAATACAACACACATATATACATCTAATCATAAAGTAAGGTAAATGTGCTCTGCATTATCAATCACCAACTATCAGCTCCTGATCAAGGAAAAGACGCAAGTCAGATACCATGAAGAAAAAAAGCAACGTTCAACAAAACCCACTCTAAATCCCAAAAATCAGAGCACAAATCATTCACACAAAGCCTCTAGACTAATAAAGAAGCTAAAGAATGCTATTAGGCAAAGATTGCTCACAATTTTGGGCAATTTCTGGCTAGAATTGAGCGACGGCGACAAGACTCGTGTTCTTCAGCTCGGCTAGCGATTCCCCACAAATCTAGTCGGAGGATCACTGGAGGATCATCGGAAAGGATCGTCGGTGATAAAGGAAGGTCTGGAAGAGGGATTTGTCACCTGAGAAGGAACGATCAGGCAGAAATTCGGATTCACGAGCAAAGGCGTGAACCCTAACTTTCACCCGTGTGTAATGAAAATTTTTTTGTTTTTGATGTGCCTCAGTTGTCAAATATTGATAGGAACTATTACACTCTTGGACCCCATGCAAATGGCTACATAGTTATGACAACGTTTTTTTTTACATTGCAAGTACAATGTTATATCGAGGAGCTATGCCCCGATGACAAGCATCGACATACATAGTTCCTAAACGATACTTCATTGTGTTGCAATTTTTTTTTTCGATCGTGTGAGGAGCTTATAATTTTTGGTAAATTGTCAACCGTAAACGGAATTGAAATTTGTGATTTTATTACCATTCAAATAAAATCGGATCTTCGCTCGTGTTAGGAGCTTATAATTTTTGGTAAATTACCAATCGTTAATGGAATTAAAATTTGTGATTTTATTACTGTTCGAATAAAATTGGATCTTCACTCATTTTAGGAACTTACAATTTTTGGTAAATTGCCAACTATAAACGGAATTGAAATTTGTGATTTTATTACTATTCGAATAAAATCGGATCTTCGCTTGTGTTCGGAGCTTACAATTTTTGGTAAATTGCCAACCATCAACAGAATTAAAATTTGCGATTTTATTACCGTTCGAATAAAATCAGATCTTCGCTCGTGTTATGAGCTTACAATTTTTGGTAAATTGCTAACCATAAACGGGATTGGAATTTGTGATTTTAATACCGTTCGAATAAAATCGGATCTTCGCTCATGTTAGGAGCTTATAATTTTTGGTAAATTGCCAACCATAAACGGGATTGGAATTTGCAATTTTATTACCGTTCAAATAAAATCATATCTTCGCTCATATTAGGAGCATACATTTTTTGGTAAATTGCCAACCATAAATGGAATTGGAATTTGCGATTTTATTACCGTTCGAATAAAATTGAATCTTCGCTCGTGTTAGGAACTTATAATTTTTGGTAAATTGCCAACCATAAATGGAATTAGAATTTGCGATTTTATTACCGTTCGAATAAAATCGGATCTTCACTCATGTTAGGAGCTTATAAGTTTTGGTAAATTGCCAACCATAAACAGAATTGGAATTTGCAATTTTATTACCATTCGAATAAAATCGGATCTTCACTCATGTTAGGAGCTTACAATTTTTGGTAAATTGCCAACCTTAAACAGAATTGGAATTTGTGATTTTATTACCATTCGAATGAAATCGAATCCTCGCTCGTGTTAGGAGCTTGAAATTTTTGGTAAATTGTCAACCATAAATGGAATTGGAATTTGTGATTTTATTATTGTTCGAATAAGATTGTTTCACTCATGTTAGGAGCTTACAATTTTTAGTAAATTGCCAACCATTAACAGAATTTAATTTCATACTCTTATCACCGTTCGGATAAGATTGTTTCACTCATGTTAGGAGCTTACAATTTTTGGTAAATCATAAATGGAATTGAATTTCACACGCTTTTCACCATTCGGATAAGACTGTTTTACTCGTATTCGGAGCTTACAATTTTTAGTAAATTGTCAACCATAAACGGAATTGAATTTCACACTCTTATCACCATCCGGATAAGATTGCATCGCTCGTGTTAGGAGCTTATAATTTTTGGTAAATTGCCAACCATAAACAGACTTGATGTTTCAGATCCTATTGCCATTTGACTAGGATTGATCTCAAGCTAGGCATGATATTTCTTTAAAAATTGACCGTTTATGGGTGGCATTGAGCGCTCTCCATTTTGATCGTCTAATTAATAGGCTCCTCCTTCATACGCCTTCTCTACCATGTATGGTCCTTCCCAGTTAGGATCGAATTTTTATTTTGCCATTTTGTTGGTGATGATGGGTCGTCATAACACCAAGATGAGGTCTCCTTTGTTGAACGTGTGTTCCCTTGCCAACTTGTCATATGCCCTTGTCATTCGTGCTTGATATAGCTCCAAGTTCTGTTGCGCAATTAGCCATTGCTCATCTAGAGTATCTAACTCATCGAGACGTAATTGTATATTCTCTTCAATTGTCACATTATGCTAGACAACAATTCTTAATGAAGGTATTTCTACCTCAAGTGGAAGTACTGCCTCGACGCCAAAGACGAAGGAATAAGGCATGGATTGAGTTGGCGTTCGATATGTGGTTTGATAAGCCCATAATACCTTTATCAATTTCTGATGTCATTCCCTTTTATTCTTGGAAACAATCTTCTTTAGTAGTTTGAATAGAGTTTTGTTGAATGCCTTATCTAGGTCATTTGCTCTTGGATTGTAAATCGAAGTATATCGCTAGTCAATTTTATGATGATTCGCAAACTTGTAGATGATAGCATTTTTGAACGTGAGTTCGTGATTAGAAATTATCCTCCTAGGAGTTCCAAATTGTCTGAGTATATTCTCACGAAAGAAATTGAGAACATTATTGGCTTTGAGTTCTTTTAAAGGAATGACCTCTGCCCATTTTGAAAAATAGTCAGTTGCTGCCAAGATAAAGCGATGCCCCTGGGAAAATGGAGGTTCGATTGGTCCAATTATATTAGTTCCTCACATTTCAAATGGCCAAAATGAGACCATTGGGTGGAGGGGATTAGGATGTTTATGGATCAAATCTCCGTGCACTTGGCATAAATGACAAGCTTTTGCGTATTTAATGCAATCTTGTACCATGCTAGGCCAATAATATCCCGATCTTTTAATTTTAAGATACATTTTGGGTCCAGATTGATGGGCTCCACAAAGGCCTGAATGAATTTCATATAGTACATGCATGACTTCATCTCTAGCAACGCATCGAAGCCATAGTTGTTCATATGAGTGGCAATATATGGTATTGTTCACATACACATATCGTAAAGCTCTCTTCTTCAACTGCATTCTTTGAGCTTTATCCTCTGGTAGAATTCCTCCTTTAAAATATTTTATAAAAGGTTCCCTCCAGTCATTTTCTTGTTTCAATATCACTGCCATGATCTTCAATGTGTCATCCACATGTGCATTATCATCCTTAGCAGTTGTAGTTGTAGATGTAATCAATTTCCTATTCTTGATAGTGACATCGATTTGCTCGCTAGAAGGGTCAGCCATTTCCTTTGCAAGCTTTGCCAATGCATCTGCTCTTCCATTGGTAGCTCTACTTATGCGGGTCAAGGTAACATATGGTATTTTCTCAATAAGTTCTCTAGCCTTGGTGTAATATTTACACAATTCTACTTTTCTGATTTTATATTCGTCATTTACTTGTTTGATAATGAGCTATGAGTCTCCATACACATGTAGTTTATCAATGCCCATTTCGATTAAAAGTTCCAAACAAGCGATAAGATCTTCATACTCAGCTTCATTGTTGGTGTATGGTTCAGTAAGTGCTAGAGAATAATGTAGTATTCTATTTTCAGGAGTAACAAATACAAGACCAATTTCTAATTTTACTTTTGGCCAATTGGGGTTAAAAGCAGGCTGAATAGAAGATGCTCCATTGAAATAAAGCTCCCAATATTTTTTAACAACATTCACATTCAGTACTTCCTCATCAAGAAGATCATACGCTAAAGGTGAATTATCAGGAACAGGATGAGCTGCCAAGAAATCTGCCAACGCTTGTCCCTTTATCACTTTTTGTGGTGTATATGTTATATCAAATTCTTGAAGAAGCACTGCCCATTTGGCTAGTCACCCTATTAACGTTGGCCTTGTCATAAGGTATCGTAAGGGATCGACTTTTTGATATGAGATGAATTTTATGCTCGAGCAGATAATGCCTCTATTTTTTGATAGCAAATATTAAAGCCAGACATTTCATTTTGATGGGTGAATATGAGTTTTCTGCCCCCACAAACATTCGGCTGAGGTAATATAAGGCAATTTCCTTCCCTTCATTATTATGCTGAGCTAAAAGCGCTTCTAGGGAGGTCTCCATTGCTGTTGTATATAAGATTAAAGGTTTTCCAGCAATGGGTGCCCCCAGGACTGGAGGTTACAATAGAAATTCTTTAATGCTTTCAAAGGCTATTTGGCATGTGTCATCCAAATAAATGGTGCATTCTTCTTGGTTAATTTGGAGAAAGGATGAATTCTCCCTGAGAGATTGGAGATAAATCTCCTTATGTAAGCCAAATGCCCCTGAAATGATCTGAGCACTCTGAGGTTTTTAGGAGGGACTCTAAATCTCATAGTGTTTTTCATACTTATTTGGTAGTCTTTTGAGCCATAATCTTACTCTCTTGCTTTGTTTTTATACCTTTTTTGCCAAAAGCTTCGGAATCTACACCATCTTTGGTTTTTGATCAATTCCAGGCAAAAAGGCATCATTATCATCGGTTTTCAAGCAATCTCAATGCATGAATGAGTCCTAACCATCAAGAGGAGTCTACCCCTCAAATTTCAAGTCAAAATAGACCTTCTAGCAAAAATACGGCACTACCTTATTTTTGGGATAATATTACACGATACCGAATTTTTCAGCGATTTCAACCAGAAAGTTTCGGCAAGAATACGGCACTACCGTATTTCTGGGAAAGATTCTCATGGCACCGTATTTTCTATCAAATCTCGACCCGAGAACTTAGGCAAGATACGACACTACTGTATGAAAGTACACGGTACCATATTTTGTAACAATTCTGACCAGAAAGTTTTGGCAAGAATATGGCACTACCGTATGAAATTACACGGCACCATGTTTTCTACCCAGAACTCACAGAAGGAAATATGGCACTGCCGTAATCAGGATACGGTACCATATTTTTAAACCCAGATTTTTGATTTTTTTCACCCGATTCTTGCGTGGACCATATCTTTTGATCCAGACCTCCAAATTGAGATCCAAAAGAGGCAGCGAACTCGTTTTAAAGCGGAGAAGACACACAAAGCAAAAAAAACAATTTTTATCGACCATCCATGGCAAATTTGAGAGAAGAGCAGCTGCGCTAGGGTTCATCAGTTCTCAACCTACAGACCACCTCGGGCCACGATTTTTGACAGAAAGCTTCACCTGGTGAAGGAGAATACACAGCTCAAGTTTCAGAACATTTGGAGTTTGATCGAGGGAGAAATCAACAAAACAGTGGGTGACGCCACTTTTCACCACGTTTACAGCACTGTGTTCTGTAATTTCTTCTCTTTTTCGATTTCTTATTACATTGAAATATGTTTTATTGTAACTCCTTCATCATGGTAGCTTAATCTTTCTCTGGGACATGGGGGTGTAATCTCTTTGTTTCTTAATGACTAAAAAATCTTAATTTTGTCAAACTGATTTTATTGTGATAATTTTACTTTTGTGATTGATTGTTCTTTAATTCTCCTTTGTATCGTAATATTAGCATGTTTTTAGAATTTTGCGAAATAGACTGAGAAGTTGATTGTGAAATTCGGAACACTAGGAATTATCGAGTTTGGAACTATCGTAAGAGACTAGGTTGTTCTTCGAATTCTAATTTTTAGAGAGTTATAATGCCTTGCTGATTTTATGATTCTTTGGATTGAGTTAATATTTTAGACTTGATTAGAAATTGTAAGAGATTAAATTTTTGATCATCAGAAAACCTTGAGTAAAGCTTGTGTTGAGACTCTGATGCACGAGAGTGATCTTGAGTTTCCACTTGATGTTATCAACTTAGAATTCGGATGCACGAGAGTGATCCTTGAGTTCTTAGTTGATGGTTTACTTATTTTCAGCATTGAATAGATCTTTCACGAGAGTGAAGATCGGTTCTTTGTATGATTCTTTGCGCGAGAGCGAGACAATTTATTTATGAAGTAAACTATACCTTTATCATGATAAAATTAGATTGACAGACACTTATCTTAATCTAGCCATTAGAGATTAAAGTAGATGAACCCCTAGTCCCGATTTCTTCTCTGATATTTACTCCGTGTTCTTTTCGATAGTCTGATTCACTATTTTCCGATTGCCTAGCTAAAGAGAAATCGATTATTCAGTACTTGGCAACAAGGTCTCTATGGTTCGATATCTATTTTATTATTTCGAGTATCCGTGCACTTGCGGAGTACAACAAGTTTTTGGCGCCGTTGTCGGGGAGATAAATTATGTTCATATTAAGTGTGTCCCCGCGTGCCATACTTGTAGTGTTTCCCTACGGTTACAACAAGTTTTTGGCGCCATTGCCGGGGACCTTGGTTTTGTCAATATTGAAGATATTGAGAGTATTTCTAGACTAGGTTTTTTCTTTTTGTTTTTGTTTACTGTTTTAGGTATTTTTGTTTTCCTATTTTTGAAGCTTAGATTAATTCTGGTTTTTCTTATTATTCTGCATAAATATTTGACCTGTTTGCTTGTGTATGCGCAGAAATTTAAGATCAGGACCTCTAGTTCCTCTAGACCCTGAAATTAACAAAACTCTTAGATTGCGCAGGAGGCTTAGATTTGCAGAGGTACAAGAAGAAGAAGTGATTATGGCCGAGAGAAGATCTTTGCGCAACTATGCTGCCCCTAATTCACAGGGAATTCACTCTAGTGTCACCAGACCGGCCATTGATGCGAACAATTTTGAGATCAAACCAGCGTTCCTATCTATGCTTCAACAAAATCAATTTTGAGGATCTCCACTTGAGGATCCTTATATTCATCTTTCTCTTTTTCATGAATTGTGTGATACAATTAAAATTAATGGAATTTCTGATGATGCACTAAAATTGCGATTATTTCCTTGCACTATCAGGAACCAAGCATGTGATTGGCTACACTCTCAACCGTCTGGAACATTCACAACTTGGGATCAACTGTCTAATGTTTTTCTGATGAAATACTTCCCTCCCTGTAAGATGATTCCTTTAAGAAACCAGATCATGGGATTTGCTCAGAAGGAAGGAGAATCTCTTAGTGAAGCATGGGAGCGCTACAATGAATTGCAAAGGAAGTGTCCTCACCATGGCTTGGAGAGATGGGTTTTAATTGAAACATTTTATTATGCTTTGCTCAATAATACACGCCTCACAGTTGATGCTGCTGCAGGAGGAGCTTTCATGAGAGAGACATTGGAGGAGGCCTATCAACTGATTGAGGAGATGGCTTTGAATAATGATCAAAATTCCAAAGAAAGATGGGTGATATATTGACCTCCTCATGGTAAGAATGATGGTGATGATTTTCGCACTCTAGCTAAGAAAGTTGAATCTTTGTGCAATCATTTTGATACGTTTAAAATGCAAACTCATGTTGTTTCTTCTTCTATTACTTGTGAGATTTGTGGGAATAATGGGCATAATGCTGAGGGGTACAAAATAATTGTTGATAGGGGTGAGGAACAAGTTAATGCTTTGGGGGGTTACAATTAGTGTAGATCTAATGACCCCTACTTTAATATCTACAACCTTGGATGGAGGAACCACCCTAATTTGTCCTGGAAAAGCAATAATTATGCTAGTGAGCAGAATGAACATAGGGGGTTTCAACAAAGAACACAAGAATAGAGTCAACCCCAGAAACCCAGCTTAGAAGAGATGTTTACTCAATTTATGGGGTTCTAGAAAAAACAGAATGATGAGGTGAATGAGAAACTGAAACAGCTCAGTTCTGATGTGAATGAGGGTCTAAAACAGATCAATTCTAGGATATATGGTATTGTTGCTCACAATAAAATGCTAGAGTCACAAATTGCACAGCAGGCTAGCACCTCATACAGACCCCCAGGAAGGTTACCTGCCAAACCTGAACCAAACCCTAGGGAGCAATGTAATGATGTCATAACTAGAAGTGGAAAATAATTGGATGATCCAAGGGGATCTCTAGATCATGATAAGGTAGAGCCCAGCATTAAGACTAGCAGTGAACCTGTGCTGGAATCATAACCTGCACATGAGCAGTCCCAAACTAGTTTGTCACCTCACAAGGGTGATGAACCTAAAGGTGATTCGCCATGTAAGGTCGATGATTCTAAACCTAGTTCACCACCACCCTATAGGCCACCTATTCCCTTTCCCCAGAGGATTGTTCAAGCAAAATAGGATAAACAATTTGGGCAATTTTTGGATGTTCTTAAAAAGCTTTACATTAACATACCTTTTACTGAAGCTTTATCTCAAATGCCATCTTATGCAAAATTTTTGAAAGAAATTCTGTCTAACAAGAGAAAGATTGAGGATTATGGTATTGTGACACTTACAGAGGGATGTAGTGCTCTTATTCAGAATAAGTTGCCACCTAAACTAAAGAATCCAGGTAGTTTCTCTATACCTTGTTCGATTGGAGATATGACTTTTGACCGAGTCTTATGTGATCTCGGTGCAAGTGTTAGTTTAATACCTTATTCTCTTTACAGGAAATTGGATATTGGAGAGCTCAAACCGACCTCAATTTCTTTGCAACTTGCTGATTCATCAGTTAAATATCCGGTTGGTATATTAGAGAATGTTCCTGTACAAATTGGTAAGTTTTTCATACCCACAGACTTTGAAGTTCTAGAGATGGAAGAAAATTCTAAAAATCCAATTATTCTTGGTAGGCCTTTCTTAGCTACATCTGGTGCATTAATTGATGTTAGAAAAGGAAAATTGACTTTTTGATATTTGTGGTGATGTGATTGAATTTGATTTGATTGATTCTCTAAAAAAGGCATCACACTCAGGGACATGTTGTAGCATAGAAATAATTGATGATGAGGTTGTTTGTGACATGCATAGTTTATTTGATGAACCCTCTGATTTTAAAACTAATACATTTTCTGAGTGTGCTAATAAAGGAAAAAGGAAACAGGAAAGGAAGAGACGAACAAAAGACTCATAAGTAAATTTGGACACTGTTTTAGGTCTGAGCCTTATGTTCTTGAAGGCCACAAACAACACATAGAGAAATCAGGATGGCGACAAAAGACACAATCACGATCAAATCCGAGTGTCGAACGGTCAAGCTAATGACCGAAAATTAGCGCTTCTTGGGAGGCAACCCAAGCATTTCATTTTTTTTCCTTTTGTTTTTAGATTTTTTTAGGCTTAATTTATTTTGTTTAGGGTTAATTCTTCTTTTTCTCATTTTTGGCAATTTTAACGATTTTAGCAATTTTTTTTACAAAATACGTTACTACCGTATTTTCGGGCAATATTATCACGGTACCGTATTTCTGACTGCTTTTTGAACAGAGAATTTTTGAGGATTACGGCACTACCATGGTAATCTTCACGGTACCGTATTTTTGATCATTAACTGACTAAAAATTTTTGGTATTCATGGCACTGCCGTATTTTGATGCGGTACTTTCACGGTGCCTTAATTTGTCACGATTCAAGCTTTTCACATGTCGTATTTAGGGCTCGGCGCTTCGTTTTAGGTTTTTTCCTCCCGTTTTTGCACCGACCTCTCGGATTTCTCCACGATCTTGCTTCCCTAACCCTCGTGTGACCTTTCCTTGTGATTTTCAACCGAAGATTTGGACGATTTCGAGCTCAAGCAAGCTCTGCTACAGTTCACCCGCCGACTGTTCGCCCTTCTCAATTTCTTCTCGTTTGAGCATCGATTTGACTTGCATCTGCTTCTCAGATCTTCTCAGAGGTAGAGGAAGTTTCTTCAAGGTGATTTGCAGCTCGAAACCAGCCCAGAAATCCGGATTGAGCTCGATTTGATGAGAAGCTATTATTCCCTGTTTTTCCACTAGTAAAATTTTTAAGAAGGTGCATTTTTTAAGACAATCCAGCTGCCCCTACCCTAATGCTACATACCGATCTGACGATGATGAGTAGGATCTTGTGAGTATCTTATTCTTGTTCTCATTGCTTTACTTGTGTTTAATATCTTTCCTATACTTGTGAAGGGAAGGATGACATTGTCATGCTTCTTGTGCCCGCATGCCACGAATCCTTGTTTCTTGATTTAATTGATATATATTTAGATTTTATGACTTGTTTACATGTAGAGATTGATATTGTGATTCTTGGTTTGAATGAAGATATTTTTGTATGATGATTGCAATGATGTATAGTAGGGATTTTTGAAAAATACAACAAACACCATGCTAAAATTTTTAATGAATTATCATGCATATCAATTTTTGGAAATTGGAAATAGATTTTATATGTTGAATTATTTCTCTGATATAATCTATTTGTTGGAAATTTTTCATTAATTGATGCATGAAATTCTAGATAAATGCACTATTTAGTGAATGCAATCTTGAAGTAAAATAATTCTTTTGAATAAAATGAGCATATTTGCACATGTTATTGAGTTGATATCAATTGATTAATCTGGTTAATCTTTATAATCTTTTATGTTATTTGTTGGGAAAAGGAAATCCAAATCCATGAGAGAGAATGACTCCCCTACTTAGCACTGTGCAAAATTGACAGTGAGACCTAAAGACATGGGTTGAAGTCCATAAAATAAAATAATTATATATATATATATATATATATATATATATATATATATATATATATATATAAGGGAATAACTCCTCTTCTTGGCATTGTGTTTACAATGGTACCTAAGACAAGAGTTGAAGTTTCAATGAAAAAGTGTGTGGATGCATGACAAGAGAGAGTTCCTTGGACATTGACTCCTCTGTCTCAAGAAAATTCTATCTATTTATGGGAGATGAGTTCTATTATGTGTGGTTATGTGACCAACATACTCTAAATACGTCACCGGAAAAAGGGTGGTAATCGATTTAGAGAATATCAAGGACAAAAAAAATGAGTGGAAAAAGATTTGGAGATCCTATTCCTGTAAACAAAAACATATTAGATAAAAATCTTAAAAACAAGATTAATTCATGAGGTTGAAATTCTATTACTATGCATATTGTGAAATTTTATTCGATTGAATTTTTGAGTCTTAAAGATTAATTTCAAAGGATGATGTATTTACTTGGAAATTTTATGTGGGATTAATGAAATTTTCTATGGAAGATTATATTTTAGAAATTTATTCGTCATGAGAAAATTTATTTTTCAATACTTGGTATTGATTTCTTTATTTGCTTGAGGACAAGCAAGGTTTGAGTCTTATGTGTTTAATGACTCTAAATTTCATAGTGTTTTTCATACTTATTTGGTAGTCTTTTGAGCCATAATCTTACTCTCTTGCTTTGTTTTTATACTTTTTTTGCCAAAAGCTTCGGAATCTACACTATCTTTGGTTTTTGATCAATTTCAGGCAAAAAGGCATCATTATCACCGATTTTCAAGCAATCTCAATGCATGAATGAGTCCTAACCATCAAGAGGAGTCTACCCTGTTGGGAAACCTCGGGGATATTTTATAAATTTTCAGAGATGCAAACACGTTGCGCAGCGGAAGAATACCCCCGAAACAGGCCAGTCCCAAAAACCTAGTGAAGATCGCATGCGAAAGAGTCGACATGGTGAGGCCGATGTCGTAGTAGGCACCCAAGCGTACGCCCTCTGCAGTCTCACACACACGGATGCCTCGAGCTCTCTTCTTCCACGCCCGGTGCTAGCCTCGGGAAGAAGATCCAAGCCTTGTGCTTATTCCTCTAGCCTTGCGCCACCTCCAAGGTGTATGCGCCAAGAGGAAGATGAGGAGAAGGAAGTCGCCAAACACCACCAAGTTCCTCACGCCAAGAGGAAGGGAAGAAGGTGTGTTGCGGCTAGGGTTGGATGGAAGAATTGCGCCACTAGCCTCTTGCTCTCGCCCTCAAGAACTCGCCCTCAATTTTGATCACGCCTCAAGGAGAGATTAGTAGTATGAGGGGAGGCATCTATGGCTCTATTTATAGAGCAAGAGGCGGTTGAGTGTGTGGCCACAATTCAATTTGAGTGGGCGGCTAGGAGAGGATTTAGGAGTTTAATTATTTTAGGAATTAACCAAGTCCTAATCCAATTAGGACTCTAATTAATTGTTTAAATAATTAAATCCTAATCTAATTAGGATTCTAATTAATCATGATCAGTCCTAATCCAATTAGGACTCAAGTGGGCGACTTGATTAAGGTTCAAATTAAATTTTGAATCAAGTCCTAATCCAATTAGGACTCTGATTAATTCAAATAAATCAGCCCATTTAATCCCACAAAAATAGGACTCTAATTAATTAATTAATTAGCCCCTATTTTATCATGATTAATTAAACTCACATGAGGTATAGGCGCTAACCCTAGTCTAACTAGGGTTAAGCATGTGCCATCTCATTTCTTCTCCTTAAGCCCATTAAGCCCAACTTTTCAATGGGCCCAGCCCAATATCCATTATGCATGTTAACCAAGCCCATGGATCCAATCCAATTTAACCCTAGGTCAAATTGGGCTAACCATGGTTAATATGCCATAAATGGAAGTTGGCTCCAACAAATCTCTTCCATCTCATCAAGCCCATTGGCGCTGATGAAATCTCTAGAATAGATCCGAGTTATCCAATAACTCGATCATAAGGCTTCCTGATCAATATGAGAACTCGAGTATCAAGGTGTGCGACCCTGTAGGTTCCTCTGACGTTGGCAGTGCTGACCCATGGTCACCACAAGCAGTGAGTGGCACCAAGCAGTGCATCACTGCTACCCAAGTCATCGGAATAGATATCGACATCGACATCCCCATCATCGCAACCAGGTACAGATGCATTACAGTCTCTTTGCCGAACTGATATCCGATTGGCCAAGTGTGTCACCACTTGTTTCTATCCAATCTCATGGCTATGACTAAATTAGGTCTAACCTGAGTATGGCCATACACTTTCAGTCATAGAACCATAGAGGAGCTCCATGGATATCATGCTTCCCTTAGAAAGGGGCAAATCCTCTATTTGTACATTGATCTTCTCATATGAGTCGTGACATACTCAATGACAACCGTTATAACCTCCCAACTACGATGAGCTATTAGGTTGCATGAAAGCATATCCCTAACCATATAGAAGAGTCAATGACCTCAAGTTAAGGGATCAATGCATCTTCGGTCACTTATGAGGATAACTCATGACACCAAGTCATTGCCTCACAGCGGGTCGGTCCAGTATATCTACCATTGATATACCCATATGTCTGCTTTAGCACCTCGTGCCTAACCAGCCCATATACCAGTCTTACAAGTACCATACCTGTCCCATATCCACTAAGGTACATTGACTAGGGACAATAGTTTGAGCACAGATCCAATCTGTCTCCAGGGACATTATCATATAAGTACATGTTCGCAGATGTAAACAAATAATGATAACGACAATGCCAGTATGATATAAATATCAATGTCAAGTAGTACAAGTAACGGACCAGAATTAGGTCCTTAGGGCATATACACCAACATACCCCTCAAATTTCAAGTCAAAATGGACCTTCTAGCAAAAATACGGCACTACCGTATTACTACCGTATTTTTGGGATAATATTACACGGTACCGAATTTTTCAGCGATTTCAACCAGAAAGTTTTGGCAAGAATACGGCACTACCATATTTCTGGGAAAGATTCTCACGGCACCGTATTTTCTATCAAATCTCGACCTGAGAACTTAGGCAAGATACGGCACTGCCGTATGAAAGTACACGGTACCGTATTTTGTAACAATTCTGACCAGAAAGTTTTGGCAAGAATATGGCACCACCGTATGAAATTACACGGTACTGTGTTTTCTACCCAGAACTCACTGAAGGAAATACGGCACTGCCGTAATTAGGATACGGTACTGTATTTTTAAACCCAGATTTCTGATTTTTTTCGCCCGATTCTTGCGTGGACCATGTTGATGATTGCTTTTATTTTTGATGGGTCTATCTCAATTCTTTTGTGCTTCAAGACAAACCCCAAGAATTTTCCTGACAAGACACCAAATGCACACTTGAGAGGATTCATTTTGAGATTGTACTGTCGCACACGAGTTAATACAGTTATGAGGTATCACCAATGCTCATTTTTAGATTGCGATTTAACCACCAAATCAACGACATAACATTCAACAACTTTATGAATCAAGTCATCAAATATTTTTATCATCGCCCTTTGATATATTGCCCCCGCATTCTTGAGTCCGAATGGCATAACAGTATAACAATATATGCCAATTGGTGTACAGAATGCTGTATACCATTCATCTTCTGGTGTCATCTTGATTTGATTGTACCTAGAGAAACCATCCATGAATGAGAATATTTCATTATTTGACACTGAATCAATCATCACCTCAGTGACAGGGAGTGAAAAGTCATCTTTTGGATATACATTATTTAGATCTCTGAAGTCTACACAGATACGGATCTGTTCATTCTTCTTTTTCACGGGAACGATGCTTGCTATTCAATCTACATACTTCTCTTCCCCGATGAAATCTGCTTCGATGAGCTTTTTAATTTTGATGATGATTTGTTCTTCTAATTCAATCCTCATTCTTCTAGGAGCTTGCTTTATGGGTGTATGTTCAGAATTAATTGCCAATTTATGTGTTGCAACTTTTGGGTCTAAGCCAAGCATTTCCTTTTATGACCATGCAAAACAGTCACTGAATTCTTGGAGTTATGATTTTAATGGACCCCTCTCATCTTCAGAGAGTGAGGCAATTAGACCCAAAAGTCGCAACACATAAATTGGCAATTAATTCTGAACATACACCCATAAAGAAAGCTCCTAGCTTTTTGAACCGCTCTTCAGGTTCTAGGTATCCCAGACCTCGAGTGTTAGAAATCTTCCCATTTCGTAATGTTATATGTCTCAAGGGAGGATTCCATAGCTTTTGAACTGAGGTAAATCATTTTATGATCGAGATGTCAAGCACCCACATTTTTTAACCCGTTGCACTAACTTGGAGGGAAAATAGTTGAATGGGTGAACTTCAATGTATTTTGGTGGCTCCGAAGCAATCATTGCCTTGTCTTCATGGCTTTCTTCGGACCAATAGAAATGCAGCGCTTTCTGTACAATCAACTTCCCCTTTGTGTATTCTCTTTTTTCTGGCACAATAAAGGTTTTTTAACTCATATACTTCAGATGTCTTAAGAGGAATGAAACCTTTGAAATGCCTCCGAGGAACTTTTAAAATGTCTAACTCGGCTCTAGTGCCCTTTTGGTTTTGGACAAAAGTTAATGATGAGTCGGTCCTCTTATGAACCTCGATGAGTGGTCACTTGTTTCAGTCTCTGAGTCACTTTGATGACACCAAAATATATAGATATATAGTATATTTTGTATCATTTTATATATCTTTTCATGCTAAATTGAAGATCTTTTTCTTGTTTTATGCTAAATTTATCAAATATTACAAAATCTACTTCCACTTTGGTTTTTCATCATTTCAGGTAAAAAGGCACTATTTTGAGGCGTTTTCAAGTAGAATCAAATACATAGATGAATTCACAACATCAAGGGGAGATCGCACGTCAAATTTCAGAAGAATCAGAGCTTCAGGGAAAATTACGGCACCCCCAACATGAACTTTACGGTACTGTAATTTGGAGTTTTTCAACACAGAGAATTTCGTGAGATTATGGCACCACTGTAAACATCTTTACGGTGCCGTAATTTGGGATGATTTCAACCAGAGTTTTTATGGCGATTACGGCACTGCCGTAACAATTTTTACGGTGCCGTAATGACAGATGATTTTCCACCCGAGAGATTTCAGAGATTACAACACTGCCGTAATGATCTTTACGGGCCGTATTTTAGTCCAGAAACTTACAGAAGCAAATATGGCACGACCGTAAACATTTTTACGGGCCATAATGTTTAACAGACCAAAAATTACGGCAGGGCCGTAAAATCCATTACGGCCGTAATTCCAAGTCAAAAACGTGAGTTTTCCGCGGCCGAAACTTGTGCATACCATAACTTTTGATCCAGAGATCCAAATTGAAATCTGAAAGTTGTTGTTGACTCAACATAAAGAGGAGAAGATGCACGAAGTAGAAGGAAGAATTTTTATCCAGAATTGAGGGAGAAATCGACAGAGAGGTGGCTAGGGTTTAGCCTCACGCCGAGAGGCGTGGAGGGTACCTCAGGCCGTGATTTTCACTCAAAGGCTTTTCCTAGAGGAGAGGAAGACACCACAGAAGTTTTAGAGCGTTTGGAGTCCGATCGGAGGAGAAACCAACAAAACAGCGGTGACAGCGCTGTTCATCGAAGCAAATTACGGCTGTAAACTCTTTTACAGCCGTGGTGTAAAGTTGTTTCTCCTTTCTTTTCATTTTCTGATCACTATGAGACTATGATTCATTGTATTTCTTCCTCCATGAAAGCTTAGACATATTTGGGACGTGGGGTGTAATCCCCTTGATTTTGTATGATTAGATAATCTTTTCTTTTGTCATGATAATTCTACTTTGATAATTTTACCTATGCGATTATTGTTCTAAGTTTCTCCTTAGTTTACTTTTTGTCATCATGAATAGAGTTCTTGCATCAAGGACCGAAAGGTGACATGCTTGAGAACTGGAACCCTAAAATTGATTAATAGGAACTCACTGTAAGAAATTAGGTTAATTTCTTATTTCTTTATTTTAGATGACTAATTGCCTTGATGATGATTATGAACCTAGGATTAAGTTAGTGTGTCAAACGTGGAGATCTTGCACGAAAGTGAGGATCGGAACGTTGGAGAACCATAGATAGAACTTGTGTTGAGTCTCGGATGCACGAAAGTTATATATCATCAATCAAATAACTCAAGATCACTTTTGTGGATCCGAATTCTAGGTTGATTGTCTCAAGCGGAATCTCAAGGATCACTTTCGTGCATCCGAGACTCAACACAAGTTCTACCTATGGTTCTCCAACGTTCCGATCCTCACTTTCGTACAAGATCTCCACGTTTGACACACTAACTTAATCCTAGGTTCATAATCATCATCAAGGCAATTAGTCATCTAAAATAAAGAAATAAGAACTTAACCTAATTTCTTACGGTGAGTTCCTATTAATCAATTTTACGGTTCCAGTTTTCAAGCATGTCACCTTTCGGTCCTTGATGCAAGAACTCTATTCATGATGACAAAAAGTAAACTAAGGAGAAACTTAGAACAATAATTGCATAGGTAAAATTATCAAAGTAGAATTATCATGACGAAAGAAAGGATTATCTCATCATTAAAAATCAAGGGGATTACACCCCATGTCCCAAAAATAGTATTAAGCTTGCATGGAGGAAGAAATACAATGAATCATAGTCTCAGAGTGATCAGAAAACGAAAAGAAAGGAGGAACAACTTTACACCACGGCTGTAAATGAGTTTATAGTCGTAATTTGCTTCGATGAACAACGCTGTCACCGCTGTTTTGTTGATTTCTCCTCCGATCGGACTCCAAATGCTCTGAAACTTCTGTAGTTCTTCCTCTCCTCCAGGCAAAGCTTCTGCGTAAAAATCACGGCCGGAGATGGTATCCACGCCTCTCGGCGCGAGGCTAAACCCTAGCCACCTCTTTGGAAATTTCTCCCTCCATTCTGGATAAACGTTCTTCCTTCCACTTCGTGTGTCTTCATCTCTTAAAGACAAGTCCACAGCATCTTTCAGATCTCAATTTGGAGGTCTGGATCAAAAGATATGGTCCGCGCAAGATTCGGACCCGTAAAAATCGCGTTTTTGACTTGGAATTACGGCCGTAATGCGGTTTACGGCAGTGCCCTAATCTGGACGGTGAGTTCTCAGCTTCAATATTATCTAGAATTACGGTACCATAAAAGACTTTACGGTGCTGCCGTAATCTCTGAAATCTCTTGGGTTGAAAACCATCCAGAATTACGGTATCGTAAACTTTCTTATGGCAGTACCGTAATCTTCATCGAGTCTCTGGTCAGAATCATGCCCATATTACGGCACCGTAAAGATGTTTACGGCAGTGCCGTAATGTCTCAAATTTCTCTGTTCTGGAAAACTCCAAATTACGGTACCGTAAATATGTTTACGGCAGTGCCGTAATTTCGATCTGGGAGTGCAGTCCAATTACGGTACCGTAAAGTACATAGTGGGGGTGCCGTAATTTGATCTGAAGCTCTGATTCTTCTGAAATTTGATGTGTGATTTCCTCTTGATGTTATGAATTCATCTATGTATTTGATTATGCTCAAAAACGCCTCAAAATAGTGCCTTTTTACCTAAAAATGATGAAAAACCAAAATGGAAGTAGATTTTGCAATATTTGATAAATTTAGCATAAAAATAAGCTAAAGATCTTCAATTTAGCATGAAAAGATATATAAAATGATACAAAATATACTATATATTTTGGTGTCATCAAAATACATAAGGCTCAAACTTTGCTTGTCCTCAAGCAAAAATCAAAATTTGATTAAAAGAATAACCTTTTCATGCTCAATAAATTTCTAAAATACAACCTATCAATGAAAATTTTCACCAATTGATTTACAAAACTTCAAATAAACATATCATCCTTGGAACTCAACCCTATAGATCCACAATTCAATCAAATAAAACTTTGCAACTTGTACAATAAATAGAACTTCAACCTCATGACTTCACCCAATTTCAGTTCAAATCTATCATGCTTTTGTTTACAGGAATTGGGTTTCCAAGATCTTTTTCCACACATAATTTTTTTTTTCTTCCTTTTTTTTTCTTTTTCATGTATTTTGTTATTTTTGCATGGATACACACTTTTTATTTTGACTTTAACTCTTTCTTCGGTACCACTGTCAATTTTATACAGTGCCAAGTAGAGGAGTCTTATTATTTTTCACACTCATTATTTTTTATAGACTTCAACCCATGTCTTAGGTACCACTATCAATTTTACATAGTGCCAAGTAGGGGAGTTTCTCACTGTTTTTGTGGATTTTGGATTCTTCTTTCCCAACAAATAGCAAGATAGAATAAACATCTACTAGGTTGATCAATTGATATCAATTCAATAATCATACTCATATGCTCATTTTATTTAAAGGAGTAGTTTCACCTTTAGATCTTATTCCTCAAATAATGCATCTACCCAAAATTTCATGCATCAACCAATGTCAAATTTTAAAAGATAGATATGCATTGAAGAAATAAATCTAACATGATAGGTTTAGTCTTAATCACATGCATGAACACATTCATCATCATAGAAAAATTCATAAACCTCTCATCATATGGATTCAAGTCATAGAAAAATTTTGAAACATCAAAATATGTCAAAATCACTACAAAAGGTGTGAAGCATTAAAATCAAAAAGTCAAAAGATGTAAAGTGATAGATCCGTGTAAGTACATAAGGCTCAAATAATGCAAAGGGTGTAAAGTGATGGATCTAAGAGAAGAAAAGTGTAGATAATCATATCAAATCAAATAATCACAAGAGAGTGTAAGCAATACTCACAAAACTGTATGGCAAGCTCTGACCGAAAATACATAAGGCTCACATCAAAAATAGTGTCGGGGCAAATACTGCAAAGTCCAAAGGTATGCCTTTTGAAAATTTTACCTGCACAATTTAAGATACATAAGGCTCAGTCTAAAAATAATCCCTAACAAAAATAATGATAAAAAAAAATTTTCTCAAAGAAGAATCAGAGATATCATCGATGGTCCAGAAGATTGCTGGTGGAAAAAGTTGATGCAGCTGAGAAGTAAAGGTGGAACAAATGCTAGCTGAAAAGCTGCTAGCAATGATGATGATGGTGCTGACATAAGGGTGAGTAATCTCTAGTGGCCTTCTAGAGACCACAGTCCAGGAGGTGAGATCGTCGGCCGGTGGGTGCCAGAAATAATGCGTAAAGAATATTACGGTAGTGCCGTAATTTCGCGCCAAATCTCGATTCCTACAGAAAAAAAATTGTAAAAATTAGTCCTAAAAGAAAATTAAAATAAAGGAAAGTAAGCTAAGTGATAATGCTTGGGTTGCCTCCCATGAATCGCTAATTTTAGGTCCATAGCTTGACCAAAACTCAAAAATCATGGTGAAACAGGTGAATCAGTACCAAAGTAAAGAGCAAATAATTTTCTGCATTTCCTTTGTCCAAAAATTTTAGCCACTAATCCAAAAATCTAGAATTGCATATAAATCACAATCAAAGTGGCTTTCTCAAATGTGCAGAAATTAAAATCATACTTCTCAAATCCACTCAAAGAAATCTTTATGATCCTCCTATGTTTATCAAAAAGCAAAATCATGAGTCCTTTCTTCAAATTAATATTTTCAATAGCAATAAGAAAAGGACTTTAATCAAAAGAATCAAACATTGGATCATCAAAATATTTTTTATGTCTTTCATTGGATTCCTCAATAAAACACAAATTTTCAATAAAATTAGAAGAGTGAACAGTAGATATGGGCAAAACATCAGAGTGAGATTCATTCATATTTATAAAATTTAAATCCTTTTCAAATTCCTCATGCACATCATCGAATAATTTATCAATTTCAAAATCATCATCAAAATCAAGATGAGACTCTACAAAATCAAATTTCTCATGCCTCCCCACAAATAATTCATCATCAGAAGAGTCAAAATCAGAATCATATGAGAAATAAGATTTATCAATGTTTACAATAGAATCAGAGTTAGCCTCAAAAGTTTTATCATAAATTTCAACAATATCACCAAGATCATAGTGGGGTTCATCAATTTCAAAATTTTCACCCAAATCAGATTGATGTACATGAATATCACAATTTTCAAACTCATCAGAATTAACCATGAATGATATATCATCAAAAGCATCAATGTCATCAAAAGAGGTTTTTTCAATTTCAATTTCCTCAACCTTTTCTTCAAATAAATTATTAGATAAATCAATATCACAACAATCAACATCTAAAGGAGATTCATTAATATTCACATAAGGCTTAATCTCAAAACAATCATGATCACAGGGTGAATTTTCTAAATCAATCTTTTCAGCTTCAAAATCAAATAGACATGCTTGTTGTGCAATCTGGGTTTCTAGCAATTCAGTATTATCATTCAAAGATTCTACCCGAGAAGCAAGTTGACTAGTCATCTTCTTAAGATCTTCAAATTTCTTACTTCTATTTGTCATGAGTTGGTTTTGATTTGACATGAATTTTTCTTGATTAGCTATAAATCTTTCTAACATAGTCTCTAAGCTAGATTTTTCAATATCCTCAAAGCATGGCACAGAAACATGATCAGAGCAATCATCATAAAAAGAAGTTTGATTTTTCCAATTAGAATCATAATGATCATCTAGGTAACATGAAGAATTAGAATTTTTAGGCATTAAAAATTTGCAAGCAGAAGTATAATGATCAGAAGACTTACAAATATTACATGTAACAAAATAAGAGTGTAATTTTGCTATTTCTGCAAGACTCATTTGTGAATAATCTTTATGCTCACCTTGTTGCATGTATATCTTACCTCTTTCAGAAGCCCATGAACTGTGATGAAAAGACATATTTATCAAATCTATCAAAAACAGAGAGATAATCCAACACCAATCAATCTAATTGTTTTTTTAGAATATCTGACAAAAATAGAAAATCTAAAACACAAGTAAATTCACGAATTTCAGAAATTCTCAGTTCTGTCACAACTGTGAAAATCCAAAACCTGCAAAAAGAAAAAAAATAAAGTTAAATCTAAAACAATTAAAACTTAGTCTAGCAATACTAACAACTATTTTGATATTAACAAAACTAAGGTCCCCGGCAACGGCGCCAAACAAGTTTTGGCTGCGACTCCTTAAACGAGTCTACCTACTTGTATTTAAAAGTGTGTCCTTGCGGAAACACATCAAGTTTTTGGCGCCGTATCAGGGGGTGACAGTTCCCTATGCGCCAAACAAGTTTTGGCTGCGACTGCTTAAACGAGTCTACCTATTTGTATTTAAAAGTGCGTCCTTGCAAAAACACATCAAGTTTTTGGCGCCGTTGCCGGAGATTAGTCCTAGGTACACGCCAAACAACTTGGGATGCATCACACTTCCAAAATGTGGGCATGCAGACAATGTCACTTTCTTTAGCTTTGAAATAATAGAGCTCTGCAGAGGTGGATTTGAGAGCTTGGGCATTGACTCTATAAAATACCGTGCATCATCATATTTGACTTCATGAACTGCAAACGGCCGGAAGTCCCCGTCAATGCGCTTCTCGTTTCTATCTTTTAGATATTTCAAACATTGATGCAAGGTGGATGGAATTATACGGTTTTCATGTAACCAAGGTCTCCCCAATAAAGCTTTGTATGATCTGTCGACATTAATCACATAAAACTTGACCTTAGTTTCTAGGTTCTCCAATTGCAATGGTAGGTATATAGAGCCCAAAGCCTTTTGACTGTTCTTGTCGAAACCCTGAATAATGATTTTCTCTACCAAAAGATCAGAAGTGCGCAAAGATAGACTCTTCAAAATGCGCAGCGTCATAAGGTTGACTGATGACCCAGGATCAATCAGGATTCTATTTATTTTGGCTTCGTCAATGCTTCCAGTTACATATAGTGGTTCCGAGAAGCATATCATCCTCCTCAAAAGAGATGGCTGATGTCTGATAGGTGTGTAGGGCTTCCTTTATATCAGCATTCGTGAAAAAAGATTGGAACTTTTTGGGGTGTTGTAGGGCATAAATGAGAACATCCCTTAGTTCTTGCGACATCATGAGAGCGTCATAGATACTAAGAAGGGCAGGGACTTTCCTCAAATGGGATAAAATATTATATTGAGGAGAGGCCAACTTTAAGGTAGGAGGAATTGGGTTGTTGTTCGGCTCCTGAATCTCAATTTGTTTCTCCTTGAGATGGTCTTTCTATTTGTTTTGGCTTTGCCTGCGTAGGATTCTACCACTTCTCAGGTTCATTTGACATGTCGCAGCTACATGCTTTTCTACCTAGTTAATTTCATCATATAAATTACCAGTCAAACATTCTTCTCCTGAATTGCTGCCAAACCTTATCACGTTATAGATAGCTATTCTCATGGTTGGCATTGCTTCAAGATTTCTGGTGATAGTTATGCGGCCCATTCTTATTTGTTGCATCACCCAACACTTGAATTCAATACATTCATCAATTGTGTGTTGAATCCTCCTATGGTAAGGGCAGTACAAGAAATGCTCAGTATCCTTCGCCTCCTTCTGAGTCCCTGGAGGAGGTAGCTCCAAACCAAACCTCGATGCATATTGCAGCAATACTTCAAGTTCATCACGGTCAAGAGAAAAGGGGTCTGGTAGTTCATCTTCTTCCTTAGTGATTCGCATCTGAATGATTTTATTATTTACATTGAATGTGGCGATGCCTCCACTTTGATTCGATGAAGACGCTCTTGTGTGAGAAGCTTTTCAGCATCAATAGCAGCCATTCTTTTCTTTATTCACTTTAGCCAATTATTATGAGTCACCCATTGTTGATAAGCTCTATCTTTTTCTTGTTTGAAGTACTACGAAAATGCTAGCAAATCCTCTCTAGATCCTTCTAACCGTTCGAGTCTTTCTTCTGAGAGTTGGGGTTCTCTTGCCTCAACCTGTCTTAACAACTCTGCAGCAATGGAAAGCATTCTATAAGTTTCAACTTCGTAGTCTTCTTCTTCTAAGAGCTTATCCCACATGCCTTGGGTGATGAAATACCGCAACTTAATAAGCTCAGGTAGGTTTTATTCATATTCAGCAAGCGAATCAATGAACTTTTGAATGTATTTCTTCTTCGGAAGAGGTGTTGGAGCAGCAGACTTCTTGTTTTTCTTTTTCTTTTTTGACCCTTGATTTTTCTTTTTAGCTCTTTTATTAGAAGGTGCTGGAGGTTCAGGGAGTATGCATTGCGGAGAGTGAGGATCTTTCCATACAATGCCCAGCATTTGCCTCAATTTCTGTAAGAGTTGTATGGTCTTCTTGGGTAGCACTCTATCTCCCATCCTTCAGAGTTAGTTGGTGGTGAATTGGAGCTTTCCATGAGATTTGCTTGCTCAATCGGGGTCTCATTTAGCACTTGTTTGGATAGAGTTATCCTCCCCAACTTATATTGTCTTTCGACCCAATCTTTGAAGATGTAGTAGTCTTCTATCGTATGCCCCAACATATGATGATAAGGATAGTAGTTAGGGTCATCAGCCTTATTGACCTCATCTGGATGTTTTGGCTCTAACAATTGCAAGCCACTCTTAAGGGCATCTTTAAATATCTTCATGGTTTTTTTCTTTCTTAAAGGAATACACTTTATTTATCCTTTCTTCAAGGGTCATTCTTCTGTTATACCCTTTGCCCAATGTAGGAATTTTGTTGCCTTGATGGGAGCTCGTGTTATGAACTTCTATTTTCTTTCCTCTAGTGGCATTGACATGGGCAATTCTAGCATCACCTTTCCTTGGCTCATCCTTTTTGAGCTTTGGGCCCTGCAAGTTTGAGATGACTTGGGGATTCATCCTTTCAAGTTTAGTGAGTAATCAACTTCTAGAAGGTGCAAATACTATTGGCACAAAGAAAAGGAGCCATCCAATTATTGATATTTCCCACCAATAGCCCCACGGCTTGAATCTGTTTCAACAGTTGTTCACACTTGATGCTGAGATTGCGCCATCGTGTGATGTAGTTTGAGACAATTTTTTCTTTCTTTCTTTTGATATTCGCTATGTCAGAAATAGTGATCTTATCACTTGCTACCGTGAATTTCATGCAAAACGCGTCTTCCATATCCGCCCACATTCTAATTAACCCGCTTTCTAAGGAATAGTACCATTCGAAAGCGACATTTGTGAGACTCTGTGGGAATTGTCTCAACAATAAAGCATCATTGCTTCCCGTATTCCCACATGTAGCAACAAAGTGAGCTAGGTCCTATTCTGGATTAGTAATCCCATTGAAGGTTTTAAAGTTGGGCACTATGTACCCCCTGGGATACAGTATCTCATCAAATTCTGAAGGGTATGGTCTTCCCCACTTTTTGTTGGGCATTATTTTACCTATTTCCATATGCCTCAATTGATCTGCCACTAGATCTTGTATGTCTTTTCTTGCCAAAGATGGAATGACAGTTTCCTGTTGAGCTAGTGAAGAAGATGGAATGACAATTTCCTGTCGAGCTGGTGATGTCAAAGATGGAATGACAGCTTCCTGTCGAACTGGTGATGTCAAAGATAGAATGACAACTTCCTGTCGAGTTGGTGATAAAGATGTTCGCGGAAGGGTAGTACTTGGTGCCATTTCACATTGTGCCATCTTTTGTTGACTTGACGCTGCTTCATATTGCGCCATCTTTTGCTAAGTTTTGGTTAAGACGCCAGTTACTAGTTCAAACTTCGCCATCAGGGTATCTATGTCCCTATCCCTTTTCTCAAGCTGCCTCTTCAATTCAGCTATAATTTCATCTTTTCTATTGGTTGGTTGGAATAGGAGGGGTGGTAACCATAACTGGATCTTCTTCCTGTTCATCATGGAATTGTAGAGGAGAAGACCTGGTGTCATGTCATGTTTTAGGCTCCTTGGTAATAATAGAGTCTAACCTCTTTCCCTTGACTTTTTCTGACATGCGCCTCAAGGTGTTATTGTCAGAATCTTGGCCTGTCTCTTCTCCTATGTGATCGACCATCCGCACAGTGTGGACCATGTAGTTATTTGATCTCTTATTTCTTCTCTTAGAGTGAGAGTGCCAGGCAGCCAAAGCGCTCTTAGCTTTCTTATAGGCCTCGTATAGGACCAAAGATAAAGTTCTCTTAGGAACCTTGGCTAGTTCCTTCGGGCGCGACCTATTCTTCTGACTTGGTCGCAACTGTAACCCCTCTACAGTGTTTGAGTTGTGCTGCAACTCGAGCAATGGTTGGAACTGGTTTTTAATGGGCACGCTTGGCCTCAGAATTTTTTGCTGATTAACGTTTGTGGGAAACACGCGATTTTGCTTTGAGAGTCATTCCTTCTTCTTCCTTAAACTCTGTCGTTCTTGTTTTCTGGTCTGCTCCGGACCAGACATATGAAACTTGCCCCCAGTGATAGTGAAAGATGGCACTTCCACTTGAGAAATTGCAGAAGTCTTCTTAATCTTCTCAGCATCTGCCTTTTTCATCAATATTTTCCGCATGATCGGCTTTCTTGTTGGTGCCTTTTGCGTAGTTTTGCTTACGCAAATCTTGTCTTCCGTGATGACCTTTGGCTTGGTGAGTCGTAGATGATATTTGCCACCTCAGAGATTGAACCAAATAGAATACCTAGCGCAATATTCGGCATTCCCTCAATGAAAATATTTATCTTAGTCGACATTATGGAAGTTCCTGTATAAATAGAAGAGTATAAGCAAAAAGCAAGAGAACGTGAATTGTGAATAAATAAAACTCAGAATTTCAGTTTTTGGCAAACTGATAGCCATCAACGGATTTGATGTGCCTTTACCGTCAGCCGTTTGTAATGGGCTAGGTAATGATTTTTCAGGCGAGTCATTACTCTCGCTCACCTGGCGATTTGCCAGTTGTTGTAGTGATGTACTCTGAAGATATTCTTTCAACCATAAAGTCTCCATTGCCAATATAAGAGCTACCAAGACAAGCTCAAAATAAAGGCAAATAAAGTTATATGTATATATCTCAAAGATGAAAGGAGAAACTGTGTCCCACCGGGTGTGCCAGAATTTGTGGGGTCATTTTTGGTTAAATTTCAATGTAAATTGAAATATTAAAAAAGTAGTGCGACCGTTTTAAATTCACCTTATAAATTATAAGGTTTTTTGTTTTAGTAGGTTCTAGCTTCCAATGAATGCAAGCATTCATTGTTAATTACCCCTAAGGAGCTTAGGGCACCTTTGATTAAGAGAACTATAACATATAACAGAAATAAAGACAAAGAGTTAAAAGAATAATATCATTCATAATTTCATGTCACGACACAGTTTACAATTTCGTACAAGAGTACATCCTCAAGACTGATGTTAATGTGACATAGGCCATGGAGAAAAATATGAGTTGGGTTGTAACAACGTTGAGGAACTACGCCCCGATACGAAGTATCAATGTACGCACCTCCCAAATAACGTCATTGACAACACGCGTCAAGTATTTATCATCCATGACTATGTTTGAATTACTTGGACGAGTTGAATGCATGAGTTGGGTGAATGAGTTGTGGGGCTAAATGTTCGGATTTGGGTGAACGAGCCATGGGGTCAAGCGTTCAAAGTTTGGATGAATAGGTCATGGGACCAAACATTCGAAACTTGAGGTGAATGGGCCGATGGGCCAAGCGTTAGAATTTTGGTGAATGGGCTGTGGGGCCAAGCATTCAAGATTTGGATAAATGGGCCGGTGAGCCAAGCATTTAAAATTTGGTGACCGGGTCGTGGGACTAAGCATTCGAATTTAGTGAATGAGCCGTGGGGCTAAACATTCGAATTTGGGTGAATGGGCCAGTGGGCCAAATATTCAGAATTTGAATAAACGAGCCAGTGAGCCAAGTGTTTAAAATTTGGTGAATGGGACATAGGACCAAGCATTCGAATTTGGTGAACGAGCCGTGGGGCTAAACGTTCGAATTTGGGTGAATGGGCCGATCGACCAAACATTCAAAGTTTGGATGAGTTATGGGACCAAACGTTCAAAATTTGGGTGAACGAGCCGATGAGCTAAGCATTCAAAGTTTGGATGAACGGGTCGTGGGACCAAACGTTCAAAATTGGATGAATGGGTCGTAGGACCAAACGTTCAAAATTTGGATGAACGAGCCGATGAGCCAAGCGTTCAAAGTTTGGATGAACGGGTCGTGGGATCAATCGTTCAGAATTTAGATGAACGAGATGATAGGCCAAGTGTTCAAAATTGGGATGAACGAGTCGTGGGACCAAACGTTAAAAATTTGGAAGAATGGACTATGGGGCCAAACATTCAGAATTTGAATGAACGAGCCAATGGGCCAAGCGTTTGGAACTTGGTGGCTGGTTAGATCTAGGTTTCTAATTGAAAAATCCAAGATCAAATTCAGAAAGATCTGAATCAATCTGGTAAGAGTAGATATTTGAACCATTTTGAGAGCCATCCGATTAGCTGAGATTCATGCATTAATGTCAGCCATTGATATTTCAATTCATCGGTTTGTTTTGATCCAAATCTCTGATCGAAAATCCAAGGGTGGATTTGGAAAGATCGGATTCGAATTTGTAAGGATCGATACAAAGTTGATTTTAAGGGCTATCCGATTGGCTAAAATTTGTTCAAATCGATCTTAGCCATTAAAATTTTCATTTGCAGATCTGCTAGGATCTAGATCTCTGATTGAAAATCTGAGGGCAGATCTGGAAAGATCAGATTCGTGAATCGATATTCAGATAATTTTGGGAGCTATCTGATTGGCTGAGATTAATGTTAGCCGTTGAGAGCTTCATTTGCAGATCTACTAAGTTCTAGATCTTTGATTGAATATCCGAGGGTGGATATGGAAAGATCTAATCTAAATTTATGAGGATCAATATTCAGATTATTTCGTACGTCATTCGATTGGCTGAGATTTGTGCAAATCAATACGAGCCGTTGAAAGTTTAATTCGCAGATCTGTTTAGATCCAGATCTCTGATTCAAAATCCAAAGGCGGATCTAGAGAGATCTGACTGAATTTGTAAGGATCAATATTAGGATTATTTTGAAAACTATTTGATTAATCTGGATTTGTGCTAATAAATATCAGCCATTGATTATATTGCATTAAGTTTGGTTTTGGGTTAAATCTTAACCCTTGATTTTTGTAAAATTAAATCAGGAGCATTGATGCTAGAACAAATCTAGATCGTCAGTCCGAATTAAAATTACAGGATCTAAAACATTATTTGTTTGAGCAAATCCAAGCCGTTACATCGAATCTGGAAGATCTGAGACGTTTCAACAGTATAAGAAGATCTGGACCGTTAAATTATAGTTGAAATATCTAGCCATTAGATCTTTGATGATCATATCTAAGCCCTTTTATTGTCAGAGTTATTTTGGATCATCCGATCATCTCTCCAACGAAATTGGATCGTTGGATCTTTTTTTTTTCTTTTGCTAGTTTGTTGACAGAAGCAAACGAAATCCGCTGTGTCTGCCGCCCGCTTTCTATCATCCACCATCCGCTGCTCACACGCTCCAGCATGAGGTCTCCTTGTATTAAACCAGATCTGTGGCCGTCGGCCGGCAGGGGATTGACGCCAAACAGAACTTCGAATTCGTGATTTCCGTCCGAACAGAGATGAAAATAGGGATGCCGGAAAAGCTCTCGATTCTGGTGATCCATGTGTCGGATGGACAGATCCTCGTACGCATAGATTCACATCAAAAGAGAAGGCATAGCCCGAGTTTCAGCTTCATCAGACAGCTGGATGGCATGTTCTTCGCGAAAAACTTAGCAGTGTCTATAGGGAAAAAAAACAGGGATCAGTGGATGGAATCTTTTAATTCTAGCGATTCAGTTGTCGGTTGGCCGGATCTTTTTGGTATCAATTCACATGATAGAAGAGAAAGTTTGCACAAAATTTCAACTCGATCAGACGGTTAGATGTTGGATGCGAGAGGAAGTTTTATTTCGTTTTCTCTCTCTCTTTTTTTTTGTGTCGTGCCACTTGGGAGTTGTTTCACTGGGCAGTGTTGTTCTTGGCATTGCTATGATGAAGGTTCTACTCATCCGGCCTACCAAGGATCTCATGGAGGAAGTATAACTCCTTGAGGGTATCAACGGGCAAGCCAGCGATGATGGGAAGGTGCTATTGGGCACGACGATGGCGGGAGCATGACGCTCTATCGTCCATTGATGTCAACGGCAATTGAGTTTCATCTTGTGATGAGTTCGTTGGTGAGCAGATGAACTTCCGCTTTAGCAGCAGCGACAGCAACACCATGTTCTGCAGAGGATGATTGTTGCTTGGCGACAAGACTTAGCAGGCGAGTTCAGTGGCAGTAAACTGATGGCGATCCCTCCATCACAAACAAGTTCTGACGTTGCGGTGCTTCTGTCCTAACGTGAATTCAGCGATGAGGATTCAGGTAGAACATGAAATCCCAACTGCTATTATTGATACCCGTCATTGCTTTTCATTCTCAATAGGATATCCTGCCACCTTTTTATTTTTGTTCACGGCAATCCTCCAGGCATATGCTATATGAGTTCTTCATGGTAAAATTTCTTTTTTTTCATCTTCTATCTGCAAACTGCTACTGCCATCTTGATTTTGATCCAATCAAAATTCTGGGCAGATTCTTTCTTCGAGGTTTTCATCGTTCTCTAGTAGGGGTAGAATCAAATTCCATCATGTCAATTTCAGATCTTTTTTACGGCTATTTGTATAAGTCTCAGCCGAAACTCATTCAAGCAGCAGTAACTTTCCTTATTTTTTGAAGTTTCCAACCGATCTTTCAAGCAGCCCTTTTCACTATTATTTTTTTTCCCTTGCCGATACCTCGTGTTCTTTTAAATTGAAGCTGTATTTTAGCCGGATCAAAAATTCCCCCAAATTTGTTGGATTTTTTTACTAGAGTACTATCCTCTAGGATTTAGTCTGGAATTTACTCTCTGTCAAAATAGGCATTTATTTTGAAGTTATCTTTCCGTGTTTATTTCGGAATTATCTTTCCATCACAATATATCGAGGGAAGAAAAAAAGATAGAGAATTATACCTATGTAGTAACAAAATTCTTTAGCAATATTTTGCCTTTATAGAGTTTTTCGTGCATCTCGTCAGCGTCTTGTCTTTGCAGAGTCTTCTCTCCCTTTGGTCGAATAGGTGAATAGTCCTTATATAGCCACCTCCAGTGTTTTTTTTTTTGTTGATGGATGAGTTACTACATCCCCGTGTCTTCTAATAATTAACTAATTCATCATCTATTTATTTATTCCTTTTTGGGTCAAAATTTATTTCAACCAAAACGTGCTGACTAAATAATTAATTAATTAATTAATTAATTAATTATTTATTTTATTTTAACAAAAGCCAACAATCTAGCCATTATGTTAGGGACTGCCCCATACGAACCTTACATGTGGGTTAAGACCAATGCCATCCCACCCCATCTTCCACAGATAGTGCTCCTCTAGAACATGAATAATACTGATGCGTCCACAAATGCATGACTTTATCGAAGTAATAAAAAGATTATCATTCCCAACGAAGATCTGGCGGTCAAGTACCGAATACACGATTGATTTATATCTAGATGAATCAAATTTGTGGTTCTTGTTTTTGGAAACTTCTAAGTACAAATAAAAAGAAACAGATATAGTGTTTTGCGTAAAAATCAATTCGGATGAAATCAGAATTCGGGGGTCTCACCACGCTGACGATTATGAATTTAATAAAAAAATAAACCTTTAAACAGAAAATTTAAGCGTTAAAAGAGATTTTTCTTAATGTACAGATTACCTCCTCCCGAAGCGTAATCCAATACCTAGTTACGCTAATTCCCTACTCTCGTGATAATTAACGCAACTAGGCCCGTTAAGTTCTGTGAAAAACCTTGAAATCCTTCAAGCAAATCCGAACTACTCTCGTGATCGAATTCACAGGTTTGACAAGAATAGATCCAACTTCGCGATTCACCTCCCAGTCCTTTTCGCGATGTCTCAAATGTAATAAAACTTGTCTAGAGTATTAAAGCGGAATACGTACAATTCTAATCAAATCAACTCAATAAGATTCTTAACAAAGATTTATGCAAAAAATTTAATTCATAAATCAATCAACGGGCTACTCCCTAAATCCCAAAAATAAGTTTACATGCTCATGTTCGAAACAAACAGCAAGTTCATTGATGAAAATTGCATGAAAATTCAATAATATTAGAGGAAAATTGCATGAATATTCGATTACGAGTTGAACATTAGTTCAAACCCCGCCTTCGGAAGAATGGCGGTGCATGAGTATCTTCTACACTTACATAAAGAATAACAAACACTCATGCAAGATTTTTCATTGACGGGGGAAGCAGTTTTAAGGATTGCGGTAACCCATTTTGGTCTCTTGATTGAGCCTCACCCAAAACTCTGCTCGATTGCATGAGTTGATACTTTAAGTCTTTTTGTCACCCACCATTGTTATATTTTGATCAATTTTTGTGACTATCCATATAAGGTTTGATGTGATTACCTCCATAGACATCGTGCATGTTCTCTTAGGTTGGCTTTGGCTATATGATCTCGACGTAGTCCACTATGGCCATTCAAACACATATGTGTTCCAGCACAATGACTAGAAGATCCACCTAAACCCAGGCCTGTATAAGGAATTGCATGCATCATCATCTAAGGGTGTGATTGTTCCATCTGGTCTCATCAAACTCGTGACTCTTGTGCGCACCCACACATTAGTCCATGAGGCTAGTGATTCTAGAGTTCTATTTGCCTTAGTGGCTCGTGAGGTCACTAGCCTCCTTCCCCTCCGAAAGAGGAGACCCCAGCCGAGGTCATCCTGCTCCTGACATAGTTTTAGGAGATTGCCCCAACAAACCTTCCCATGGGTCTTCCACCTGAGAGGGATATCTAACATATTATTAACTTAGTCACAAGTGCGGCCCTCTCTAACCTGTCCCACCATAGATTTAACCCAACCGAACATGCTGAGTTGTAGCATCAAGTGGATGACCTCTTGGCCAAGGGGTTCATCCATGAGAGTTCCCACACTACTTATGCCAAAGAACAATGTTACTTAGAGGATGTTTATTAACTGTTGTGCCATTAAACTAATTACCATCAAATATAGGTTTCTCATTCTCCAGCTGCATGATATGCTTGGCTTGATGTCCGGGTCATTATGGTTTTCCAAGCTCAACCTTTGAAATGGCTACCATCAAGTTTGCATTTGTAAGGGTAATGAATAGAAGACCACTTTCAAAACTAAAGATGACTTATATGAATGGTTGGTAATGCCATTCAAGTTAATGAATGTCCCATCCACCTTCATGTGACTCATGAGCCAAGTGCTCAAACCCTACCTAGGAAAATTACTGGTCATCTATTTTGACGACAACTTGATTTTTAGTCATAGTCAGAGTGACCATCTTGACCACCTACGCTTGACCTTCGAAATCCTATGCATGGAGCACCTCTTCCTAACCAAGTTGTGTTCCTTCATGGATACCATATGATAAGGTATCACAGGTATCGAAGGTACTCTAAGTCAAGAGGGACACTCTGTGGCCTTCTTTGGTGAGAAACTCAATGAGGTCCGGCAATGATACTTCTCATATGATAAGGAGTTCTATGCTATCATCTAGTCTCTTAAGCAGTGGTGACATTACCTCCTCCATCATGAGTTTGTCCTTTATAGTGGCCATCAAGCCTTATTGTTTCTCGATGCTCAAAAGAAACTAAGCTCCTGACACACCAAGTCGGTAGAATACCTATAACAACACACTTTCATAATTACCCACAAGGCTAGAAAGAAGAATACAGTTGCTAATGCATTGAGTTGCGTACGTAACCTATTATGCATCTTGTCTAGCCAAGTTGATGACACGAAAATTCATAGTATATTTTGCGTCATTTGATTGGTCTTTTTATGTCATATTCATGCTCTTTTGCTTGTTTTTAAGCCTTATTTGTCAAATATTGCGGAATCTACACCTTTTCTTTTCTTTTTTTGATAATTTCTAGGTAAAATTGCCTAATTTTGATAGATTTTGAGAGATTTGAGTGCACGAATGAATTCCAAACATCAAGATGAAGCTGCCTATCAATTTTCATACAAATCGGAGATAGTCAGAAAATTACACCCCTACCGTAATTAATTTTACGGGTGTACTTTTCTGCCCAGATTACACCACTGCCGTAATATTTTCCAGAGGCCATAATTTCTGCCCAGAAATACATAGAAGAAAATATGACACTGCCGTAATTATTTTTACAAGCTGTGATTTTTTACCCAGAATTCACAGAACCAAATTACAGTAGTGTCGTAATCAAAATTACGGGCCGTAATTATAATTTTGAACGAATCTTCCGCTGCCTCCAAAATCTAATTTATTTTGAAGCCAAATTAGAAAGATCCAAGACACGATTTCAAAATCCATAAAAAGGAGATCGTTCTATAAGAGGAGGAGAAGATTTGAGGACAAGAAGGATCCAATTTCATCACCAATCGGGGGAGAAATCGAGAAGGTCATCCCTAGGGCTCGGCCTATCGCTGAGAGGCGTAGAGGCCACCTCAGGCCATGAAATTTACAGGAAATCTTCGTCCATAGGAGGAGAGGATACACCGAAAATTTCAGATCGAAAGGAGTTCGATCGATGGAGAAATCAAAGAAAGAAGTTTCGGGCAGAATAGTGTTTCGTGATTTTACTGTAGCAGCTGTTACTATAGCAGTACTGTTTATCCGAAACAAAAATCATGGGGCTGTGTAAATTTTTACACCCCCCGTGAAATCAGTAACTTTTCTATTCTCCCTCTGTCGAATTCTGATTTTTTTAATGAATTTCTATTGTATTTTTAATTCCATGGTAGTGTAACTTTCTTTTGGGATAGAGGATGTAATCCCCTTAGTATCATAATGACTAGATGATCCTTGATTCGTCAAGGAACTTTTGTTATGATAATTCTGCTTATGTGATGATTGCCTTTAATTCTTTCTAGTTTCATTTTATCAGCATGTATTGGAGTTTTTGTGATATGGACTGAAAAGTGACTTACGAGAACTTGGAACCCTAAAATTGAGATTTAGGAACTTATCGTAAGAAATTAGGTTTGTTCTTATTTCTAGATTTTAGAAGTTTATTACCTTGTTGATAATCTGATCTAGGAAGAATTATTAAATTAAACATGAAGATATTATAAGAAGTTAAGTATCGGATTGTTGGAGAACTTTAAGTAGAACCTGTGAAACTAAAGTATGAAAGTATTTAGTTTTTACTTGAGATGATTGACATAGAGATTGGATGCATGAAAGTGATCTTTGATTTCTTTGTCAATGATTTACTTAGCTTTAGCATTGAATTAATCTTGTGCGAAAGTGAGGATTGATTCTTTGTAAATTGTCTACGCGAAAGCGAGATAATTTCTTTATAAAGTAAATTATATCTTTATCATAATAAGAGTGGACTGACGATGCGCTTATTTCCTTCTAGTCATAGAAATTAAGGTGGATGAAACCCTAGTCCCAGCTTTTTTCTCTGACTCTTCGTATACTTTCCGATCATTTGCTTATATCGTATTCGGTTTGCTTAGCTAGTGAGAAAACAACTATTCAGTACTTAACACATAGGTCTCTATGGTTCAATATCTTTTTATTACTTCGAAGTATCCGTGCACTTGCGGACACAAGAAGTTTTTGACGCCGTTGCCGGGACCTTAGTTTTGTTAATATCAAAATAGTTGTTAGTATTGCTAGACTAAGTTTTATTTGTTTTAGATTTAACTTTGCTTTCTGTTTTTGCAGGTTTTGGACAAGTTGTGACAGAACTGTGATTTCTAAAATTTTTGAATTTGCTTGTATTTTATATTTTCTATTTTTTTATATTCTGAGAAAATTTTAAAAAAAATGATTGATTGGTGTTAGATAATATTTCTGTTTCTAATTTGAAAATTCTGAGTTTACACGATTCTTCTATACACAGGACTCTTAGATCTTGATAGATTTTATTTCCTGTGAACTTTGAGATCACAAATTTTTTTTAGTTGTGTAGAAAAGCTTTGATTTGAAGATATGTCTTTTAATCATAACTTGTGGGCAACTGAAAGAGGTGAGATGTACATGCCACAAGGTAAGTATGAAGATGATTCATGGTGCACTCTTGAAGATAAGTTAGATTATTTGGCTTATAAAATAGACTCTCATATGCACCCTGTTAGGACATCTTATTCTCCTATTAGATGTGATATTTGTGGATGTTTTGATCATTATACTTCTGATTGCCGATTTTTAATTTCTGCAAATCCCAATTCACCCTGGTATCAAGATGATCAATATTATTCTAGATGGGAAAATCAAACTTCTTTTTATGAGGATTGCTCAAATCATGTTTCTGAACCATACTTTGAGGATACTGAAGAATCTAGGTTAGCATCCATGTTTAAAAATTTTATGACAAATCAAAACCAGATCATGACAAATCAAAGTAAGGAAATTGAAGATCTTAAAGGGATAGTTAGTCAGCTTACTTCTCAAATAGAATCCATATCTGTTGATACTGAAATTTTAGAAACCCGGATAGCACAATAAACTTGTTTATTTGAGTTTGATTTGGAAACTGAGGAAATTGATTAGAAATGTCCCCTTTTGACTTTGGTAATTTTCAAATTGATTCTTTTGTGAACATTAATGAATCTCACTCTGATTTTGATAATTTTGAAACTTATTCATTTGATAAATTATTTGTGGAAAGGTTTGAGGAAATTGATTATGAAAAATCCCCTTTTGATTCTAGTGAAAGTTATGAAATTGATTATTTTGATGATATATTATTTATAGTTAAATCTGATTCTTGTAATTCTGAGATTGATTCTTTTGATTCTTCTAATGATGAATTATTTGTGGAAAGACATGAGGAAACTGATTTTGGAAAGTCTCACTTTGATTTTGATGATAATTTTGAAATTGATAAATTATTTGATGTTGGACATGAGGAACTTGATAAGGATTTGAATATTACAAATATTGATGAACCTCACTCTGATGTTTTGCCCATATCTACTGTTCGCCCTTCTGATTTATTTGAAAAATTATGCTTTATTGAGGAACCAAATGTGGGACAGAAAGACTATTTTTATGATCCAATACTTGAATCTTTTGATCGAAGTCCTATTGCAATTGAAGATATAAATTTGAAGAAAGGACTAATGATTGTGCTTTTTGATAAATATAGGAAGATCATTAAATACCCTTGGAGTGGAATTGAATATTTTGATTTATGCATATTTGAGAAAGCCACGTTGATCGTATTTTATATGAAATTTTGGATGTTTGGATTAGTGGCTAAACTTTTAGGACAACGGAAATGCAGAAAATTATATGCTATTTACTATGGTACCGATCCTCCTGCTTTACCATGATAATTAAGTTTCGGTCAAGCTATAGACCTAAAAATTAGCTCTTCTTGGGAGGCAACCCAAGCACTCTTACTTAAGTTTAGTTTCTTTTATTTTAGTTTATTTTTAGAACTAATTTTTCTTTTCTTTTTGTAGGAAAAATTGAATTATGCACAAAACACAGCAGTGTCGTAATGGAAATTATGGGCCGTAATTTGGGCATCTCTTCCCAGCTAACTCAGTCTTCACCTTTGTCGCTAGCACTCTAATATCATCCAGCTAGCACTTTCTACTTCTAGCTGTCATTAGCCTCTGTTCCAGTCTCTACATTACCAGCTGCCTACAGCTTCTTCTCTAGATTCACAGCCTCAAATTACTAGCCACTGCCACTTCTTCAGCGCTCGTCATCTTCAAATCTCCTAACCGGCAATCTACTTCTAGCTACATCGTTGTCCACCAGAAAAATTTGCCGGAGCAACACCAGCAGCCTCTTACTACTTCTGCTGCCTCTGTTTCCATTGATTTTATTTTTGCAGCAGAATCTTCAATTAGTGACTCTAATTTTTTTTTATCTGTGCAGCATCATCTCTCGCCGCCCACCAGCTGATGACTTCACCTCCAAGACTTTAGTCTCCAGTAGGCCACTGGTGACTACTCATCATCACTCTACTGTCGGCACCATCATCTCCATTGCTAGCAGCACCTCAGCTAGCATCTGTTCCACCTCTGCTTCTCACCTACATTAGCTCTTTCCACCGGAACCCTCTTCGGACCTCCAGCAATATATCTAATTACACTTTGAGAAAAATATTATTTTTTGCTTAAGTAAGATACTATTTTTGGTCTGAGCCTTATGTATTTAAAATTGCATAGGTAAATTTTCAAGACGTGCATCTTTGGATCCAGCCGCACCTGCCCCAATGCTACACCCCGAACAACGATTAAGCTTGCTATATAGTTTTGTTAGTATGGTTTGCACTCTCTTGTATTCATGATTATTTCATATGGTTGCGTCTTTGATTTTATCATGGTTGTATTACTTTATGGGTTTTCTCTGGAAAAGTTATTTATGCATATATGGATTCATTGTTTTGTTCTAATGTGACTATGCAAGTCTACACGATTTTCAAATTGGTTTTATGGATATGATAAGATTGATGATTGTAAAACTTTTAATTTGATGATATATTTTGTTGGGAAACCCCGGGGACATTTTACAATTTTTCAGAGACACATACATACATTGCACAGCGGAAGAATGTCCCCGAAACAGGTCCGTCCCAAAAACCCAGTGAAGATCGCATGCAAGGGGGTCGACACGATGAGTTAGAAAATACCTCAGAGCAAGATGAGGTCGATGTCGTGATAGGCGCTCAACTGTGCGCCCTCTGTAGTCTCACACACACGGATGCCTCGAGTCCTCTTCTTCCACGCCCGGTGCTAGCCTCGGGAAGAAGATCCAAGCCTTAGGGAGATGCTCCAACCACCTTGCGCCACCAAGAGAGAAAGATGCGCCAAGTGGTAAGGAAGGAGAAGCTTGCGGCCACTTGATGGAAGAGGAAGAGATTGCGCCCTTGCTCCTTGCTCTCGCTCCCTTCTTATGTTCACGCCTCCAAGGATGAATCATATAAGAGGGGGCGGCTAGGGTCACATATATAGGGCAAGGGCTAGGATCATGACAAGTGTAGGGCTAGGATGAGGAGGTTTAATGCAAGGAAAGTCTCCAAGACTTTACCATAAACTTCATTCAACCTTTCCATAATTGCCCAAGTACCATATCAGCCCAAGACATGCCTTAAAGGCATTCATACCATCAAGGGAGAAGGGCTAGGCGCAAATTGCTTCCTTAATGAAGCAATTTTGCCACCCTAACCCCATTATGCCCCTTACGCGCCAATGGGGTTGGGTTTCTCCCCATTATACCCTTTTAGCCTCTCTTCTCTTCATGAGAACTTGTTATTGGGCTTCATTGGATAATGAGCTAGCCCAAACTTCATCCTATGGGTTGATTAAGCATTTGGATCCAATCCAATGCAACCCTAATCCAAGTGTGACCAACCATGGTCAAATACGGGTCAACCTGCCAAAAATGAAGTTTGGCTCTAATAACATTCTTCCATCTCATCAGGCCCATTGGTGCTGATGAAATCTCCCAATTAGATCCGAGTTATCCAATAACTTGATCATAAGGCTTCTCAATCAATACGAGAACTCAAGTATCAAGGTGTGCGACCCTGTAGGTTCTTCTGACGCTGGCAGTGCTGACCAAAGGTCACCACAAGCAGTGAGTGGCACCTAGTAGTGCATTGCTGCTACCCAGGTCATTGGAATGGATATCGACATCGACATCCCCATCATCGCAACTAGGTACATATGCATTACAGTCTCTTTGCCGGACTGATATCCGATTGGACAAGTGTGTCACCACTTGTTTTCACCCAATCACATGGCTATGACTAAAACAGGTTCTTACCTGGGTATGGCCATACACTCTCAGTCATAGAACCATAGAGGAGCTCCATGGATATCATACTTCCCTAAGGAAGGGGCAAATCCTATGTCTGTCCATTGACCTTCTCATATGGGTCGTGATATGCTCAATGACAACCGTTATGACCTCCCAACTACGGCGAGGTGTTAGGTTGTATCAAAGCAAGTCGCTAACCATATAGAACAATCAATGACCTCAAGTCAAGGGATCAATGCATCTCCTGTCACTTGTGAGGATAACTTATGACACCAAGTCATAGCCTCACAGCGGGTCTTTCCAGTATAACCTCCAATGATATACCCATGTGTCTGCGTTAGTACCACTTGCCTAACCAGCTCACAAACCAGTCTCACAAGTACCATAGCTGTCCCATATCCACTAAGGTACATCGACTGGGGACAATAGTTTGAGCACAGATCCAATCTATCTCCAGGGACATTATCATGTCAGTACATGTGTGCAGATGTAAACAAACATTGATAATGACAATGCCAGAATGATATATATAAATATCAAAGTCAAGTAGTACATAAGTGGACCAAAACTAGGTCCTAGGGCATATACACCAACATATTTTTCCTAGAAGGGTGGATATTTCTATGATGATATGTGATTTAATTTTTTTGGAATTTGGATGAATGCATTGCTATGATAATATATTCATTTTTGCTATGGTGATGAATGTCTATTAATGCTTGTGAATGGAGATATACCAATTATGTTGAATTTATTTCTTCAATATATATCTACTTATTGAAATCCTTCATTGATTGATGCATAAGGTTTTGGGTAGGTATGTTATTTGATGAATGCAATTTAAGAGTGAAACATCTTTCTTGAATAAAATGAGCATACGAGTGTAATTTTTGAATTGATGTCACTTGATTAACCTAGTTGATGTTTAGTTTATCTTACTATTTATTAGGAAGAAAGAATCCAAGATCCAAAAAGAGAGAAAAAGAGAGAGAGAGAGAGAGAGAGACTCCCCTACTTGGCACTGTGTAAAATTGGTAGTGGTACCAAATATATGGGTTGAAGTCTATAAAAAAAAAAGAGAGAGAGAAAAAAAGAAAATGACTCCTCTACTTGGCACTACGTAAAATTGGCAGTAGTACCGAAGATAAGAGTTGAAGTCCAAATAAAAAGTGTATATCTATGTGGGTGCATGCCATCAAAAAAAAAAGAGAGAGAGAGATTTTGAGTGGAAAAAGATTTTGAAAATCATATTCCTATAAACAAAAGTATGATAGATTTAAACTGAAACTTGGGTGAATTCATGAGACTGAGATTTTATTTATTATGCGAGTTGCGAAATTTTATTTGATCAAAGTTGTGAATCTTAAAGATTAAATTCAGAGGATAGTGTATTTATCTGAAATTTTGTGTAACAATTGATGGAATATTTCATGAGTGATTATATTTTAGAAACTTATTTTTCATAAAAGTGCAAATTTTACATACGTTGCATTGTTCTTTATTCTATTCATTTGCTTGAGGACAAGCAAAGTTTGAGCCTTATGTATTTGATGACACAAAAATTCATAGTATATTTTATGTCATTTGATTGGTCTTTTTGTGTCATATTCATGCTCTTTTGCTTGCTTTTAAGCCTTATTTATCAAATATTGCAGAATCTACACCTTTTCTCATTTTTGATAATTTTCAGGTAAAAAGTGCCTAATTTTGATGGATTTTGAGAGATCTGAGTGCAAGAATGAATTCTAGATGTCGAGACGAAGCTGCCTGTCAATTTTCATGCAAATCGGAGATAGTCAAAAAATTACACCCCTGCAGTAATTAATTTTATGGGTGTAATTTTCTGCCCAGATTACACCACTGCTGTAATATTTTCCACAGGCCATAATTTCTGCCTAGAAATACACAGAAGAAAATACGACATTGCCATAATTATTTTTACAAGCTGTAATTTTTGACCCAGAATTCACATAACTAAATTACGATAGTGTCGTAATCAAAATTACGAGTCGTAATTATATTTTTAAACAAGTCTTCCACTGCCTCTAAAATCTAATTTTTTTTTTTTAAGCCAAATTAGAAAGATCTGAGGCACGATTTCAAAATCCATAAAAAGGGGATCGTTCTATAAGAGGAGGAGAAGATTGAGGACAAGAAGGTTCCAATTTCATCACCAATCGGGAGAGAAATCGAGAAGGGCATCCCTAGGGCTCGGCCTCTCGCCGAGAGGCGTAGAGGCCACCTCAGGCCGCGAAATTTACAGAAAAGCTTCGTCCATAGGAGGAGAGGATACACCAAAAATTTTAGATCGAAAGGAGTTCAATCGAGGGAGAAATCAAAGAAAGAAGTTTCGGGTGGAATAGTGTTTTGTGATTTTACTGTAGCATTACTGTAGCATTTCTATTGTATTTTTAACTCCATGGTAGCGTAACTTTCTTTTGGGATAGAGGATATAATCCCCTTAGTTTCATAATGACTAGATGATCCTTGATTCGTCAGGGAACTTTTGTTATGATAATTCTACTTATGTGATGATTACCTTTAATTTTTTCTAATTTCATTTTTTCAGCATGTATTGGAGTTTTTGCCATATGGACTGAAAAGTGACTTACGAGAACTTGGAACCCTAAAATTGAGATTTAGGAACTCATCGTAAGAAATAAGGTTTGTTCTTATTTCTAGATTTTAGAAGTTTATTTCCTTGTAGATAATCTGATCTAGGAAGAATTATTGAATTAAACATGAAGATATTGTAAGAAATTAAGTATCGGATCATTGGAGAACCTTAAGTAGAACCTATGAAACTAAAGTATGAAAGTATTTAGTTTTCACTTAAGATGATTGACATAGAGATTGGATGCATGAAAGTGATCTTTGATTTCTTTGTCAATGATTTACTTATTTTTAGCATTGAATTAATCTTGTGCGAAAGTGAGGATTGATTCTTTGTAAATTGTCTGTGCGAAAGCGAGATGATTTCTTTATAAAGTAAATTATATCTTTATCATAATAAGAGTGGACTGATGATGCGCTTATTTCCTTCTAGTCATAGAAATTAAGGTGGATGAAACCCTAGTCCCGGCTTTTCTCTTTGACTCTTCGTATACTTTCCGATCATTTGCTTATATCGTATTCGGTTTACTTAGCTAGTGAGAAAATAATTATTCAGTACTTAACATATAGGTCTCTATGGTTCGATATCCTTTTATTACTTCGAAGTATCTGTGCACTTGCGGACACGAAACAAGTCCCTGCCTTCGACCACATTAAGGATGGGTATGCTAGCTGTCCAGATATTGGCATCATGTATGCGATGCTTGTCAAGTCCAGGCCATCGAACTTGCCCTACCATCTCCATGATGGTCTTCTTTTCTACGGGAATCATTTGTGTATCCCTAGGTCTTTTTCTTTAGGGGGCACTTGCTACATGAGCTACATGCCGATTATGTTGAGGGACACTATGGGGATGATAAGATGTTCAAGCTAGCCAAAGAACGGTTCTTTTGGCCATCGCTGCATATAAACATGGAACATGTCATTTATCATTGTGGCAAGTGTTAGCTTGGAAAGCCCTGCCCTTCTAACACAAGCATATGCACACCACTACCAATTCCCTCAAGGCCCTTAGCATGACCTTGGCATGGACTTAGTGTTAGGGTTACTAATGTGTCCGTAAGTGCACGGATACATCAAAGTAATAAAAAATTATCGATCCCACAGAGACCTATGTGTTAAGTACTAAATAATTATTTTCTCACTAGCTAAGCAAATTGATATTTCTAAGATGAAATTAAATGAATGATTCATTGACGGAATTCACAAGGAAAAATTTTGGACTAGGTTTCACCACACGGATTTTTTATCACAAAAATGTATTAGGTATCCATGTTATTTGCTTAAGTTCTGTTAAAGAGAAATTACCCTAAGATAGAGTTACCACCTCTCAGATGCCCAACTCATACCAAACCAACCATCACTCTCGTGACTTATTGCTCTAGTTTTTAAACTCTATGGTAATTTATTTTTAGTCCCTAATAAATTAAGGTTCACTCCTATGGTTTAATTCATAGGTTATTCTCTCAAGTGATATTAAAGTACTCTTGTAGGTTAAATCACAAGTTCAACCTACGGGTTTCTAATAATATAATTCACTTCTCAATGCAACTATTTTGTCTAAAACAAAGTAATTATGAAAACTAGATTTATCATATGTAGAATTAATTTCAATAACTAGGTCACTAAGATTTAGCTACTCACATAGTCTAACTCTATAGATCTAGTTAAAGAGTTCTGGGATTGTAAGTTACCTCTCGGTCCTTGTTACCCCAAGATATGCAATAATCTAAATCTAAATAATTACAAGGGCAATGAATTACTTAAATTGAATTAACATTACTCAAATAAATGACAATATTAAAAAGTAATTAAATAAATCAGAGGGTTACTCCATTAATCTTGAAAAAATTATTACGCTACAAGGGACATGAATTCACATCAATAAGTCATAAGAAATAGTTTTTACAAACTAGGAATGTGAAATAAAAATAAAATAAAAAATTTTAGTTCAAATTCACTGTCGGCACACGGGTGTGACGGCTATAATTCAACTAGTCACAGTATTATGATTCTAAAAAGATCTACCTAGGCTGCTATAGTTTGCTGCACCTTCTTCAAGAGTTGCATCCTTCCATCGTCGATTTCTCCCGATCCTGAACTTCTTTCATTCTAAAATTTTGCATGTGTCCTCTCCCCCCTTGGCCGCAAATTTCCCCCAAATATCATTGCTAGAGATGCTCAGTATACCTCTCGGAAATAACTCAAACCCTTGTAGTGTTGGCGGTGATTTCTCCCTCGATTCTCCACATAAGCATGTGATACCTTGAATTGATCCTCTCCTTCCTCTTATAATTTATTCCCCACTTCTGATTTAGTCAATTGGACTGTGGATTCCATGATTGGAACTCAAAAAATCAAGTTCAAGTAAAGACTAGGAAATGTAGTTGCTTCACATGATTTTCTCCAAATTATTAGAATCACAGGGGTGTGACAGGCACAGTTCAACTTGTCACAACCCTGTGATCACGAGTCAACTCCTAAAATTGCCCTTTTTTGATCTATTTGAGCTCTAAATTTTCTCCAACTTTAGCCCTTATTTCATTCAGCTCAAATATCCATAAAAAATATGCAAATTTTACCTGAAAATTGAAAAACATGAGAATGCGTAGATTCTGAATCAATGACCTATTTTAATTCAAAAATAAGCAAAAGTACATAAAATGTTATCCAAAAAGGTATTATATATATATATGAAATTCACCATGACTTATTGGGTTATCAAAATACAAAAGGCTCAAACCTTTGCTTGTTCTCAAGCAAAACAAAAATATGTGTAAGGAGAATGTAAATATTGAATGATTTTTGCTTGTTCTACCTTAACATATATGTAATCTGAAATCTATGTAATGATTTTTTTCAAAACTATGAAATTTATGAATTAACCTGTTAGGAATAAATTCACAAAATGTTACAGTACAAGATAGATAAAATTCTATAGCTCTTATACTTGCATTCAAATTTAACTTGCTGAATATTTTAATATTTTCATCTAATAAATCTAAATTTACTTTTCAAGCAAAATTCCCACTTACAGATCCTTGGTGATATTCCTGTGCAGAGATACTTTTAGAGTTAATTGGTGTTTAAACGGTTATAGGCCCTTTTCTTATTAGCACTGTAACATTATTTAAAGTATATTATATGGTAGTATAATATATTATATGGTAGTATAATATAACTCATGACCATAATCATAAAAAGTCGGCGGAGTTATACACTTGACCTCCAGCTCTCCCTCCTTTTTTTCCTTGTTTTTACTCTTTTCTGTTTCTTTTTTTATTTTGAAAGAGCCAACCAAGGGTATGGTACTTAAATTATTATCAATCTTTCTGCATAAGAGTTAAATATATTTCATAAATTTCCCCTTGTCACTTGATCGAAATAGATTTAAAATATTCTTGCTTGTGGCATAATATAACTCATGACTTCAGTTCATTAGACTATAAGAGTTGGAACAAATCTCTCCTTACAAGTATCATCCAATATCTTTTCATAAAAATTTCTCTATTAAGTAAAAATTAGAAAAATTAAACTCAAGTAAATACCATTCAACCTGTATCACAAGAATACAAGAATACTTCATATATAAATTATATTCAGCTTGTATCACAAGAATACAAGAATACTTCATATATAAATTATATCCATATCAGAACTAATTTCACTCAAAAGATTTCATCCTGTATGTAATTACAAAAATTTTTAAGTCATCAAATCAATTACACAAACTACTTCTTAAACACAATATGAGAGAGAGAATAAACTCATGTCACCCAAATAACAGATATTCAAGTTACACACAGCCCATCACAAGTATAAGGACAAATTTATGCATAAAAATTAGTTCAACACACACATACTTAATACAAACCCATCGAAATGGAATGATATAAAATATATCAAATAACGATCTCAATCGCTACCGAATGGATCGTCATCATCATCATCTCGGGTGTGGCGCTTAGCCAAATGCTGTTGGATCAAATCCATACGATCGCACATATAAGACATTACGATTATAGAACCCTTGAAGGTCAACAAATATTACCAAATAAGCCTCTCCAAGAAGAATGGCTAGCCCCTTAGATCCAAAGGAGGGAAGACCAATGATATGAACAAATAATGAACAACAACTATACTATAAAACTGTAAACTATAAACTAAATTGAAAGATAATGAACAACAACTATACTATAAAATTGTAAACTATAAACTACATGGAAAGCTATAAATAGTTTAACTTAAAACTATATATGTATAATTGATGTTAAACATAGAACTTATATTAAGCATGAACATAAATATGAGAAACTTCCTGGCACTAGGGTCATCACCCCTACTTTTGTACTATAGGGTGGTGAACCACACAACCTACATGGTGATCACATGCTCTCCTATGTGTCATGAATCTCAATGCATACAAAATCTAAGATCCCTAATTGTCCACAATGTGGATACTAATCCCCAGGCATAAAACTGGGTATGCTCAATTGTAGTAACATACAAGTACAATAAGACTATGTACTATCCATAATGTGCATGCTAATAAATCTAAATGTGTCATGCTTGAAGTGTATGCAACAACTACAAAATTCTTGAAACTAATAAGTAAACCATGTAAGTAAGCAAATATTATCCATGCACAAGATACTATACTAAGTCAACTAAAATAAAGCATAGCAAACCTTTTCTGTAGAAATTTGGTTTGAGGTTTTTCCTCTTTAGATGCTAATTAATCTAATTAGTCTAATTATCAATTAATCAAAGTCAAATAAGTGAACCAATTGATCTGCATTATATATTTATACATAAACACAATTAAACTGATGTCTAACATGCAAACTAAGCCCATAATGAAATAGAACATTCCTTTAAAAGGGAACCGATCTTAGATCAACTGAACCAAACCTAAAACTCACTAAATCAGATAAAATTTATGCTGAATTGGCCATATTAGCACTAAACCAACCCAAACCAAGACAAAAATCCTAAATTACAAAATATATACAAACTATTATAAAGCAATATTGGTACCCTTAGATAATAAATTTTGTAACCTTTCTAATAAGTATCTGAACTAATGGAGACTCGACTAAAAGTGAGTCAAACAGGTCCAAAGACCAATCTTTGGTCAGATTTGAAATTGGATCACCCAATCTATTGAAACAAACCAAATCATACTCCAACTTAGCCTCATGATTGGGATTGGTTTATTTTTAAAAAAAATATGCCCAATCTAGGTTTAACCAACTACAGTCGTCTGCCCATTGCATTGCTCAAGTGCCACCATGCCACGAGACTCGACGTCGGTGCTTGCTATGGCTAGCTCCCTGAAAGTCCCCTTCAAGAGGGGGGGCGAAACCCTAAAGTGACGCATGTAAAAATTTTTGGCAGCGGAATTAGGGTTTCATAAGGATCGCATGTGATATATTCATATGATCAACTTTAAAACCTTGTAAAGATCGAAAGATTCATACCAATGCCATTTGATGGATGGCGTCTTGGAAGCAGAGATCGAAAGGGCTCTCCTCCAAAGGTGCCGCACACAAGAAGAGAGATGGCTTCTCCTTGATGTTCTTTGTGCTAGCAAAGACCTTCAAGTCTCCTTGATCGCTTGAAGGGAATTGAGAGATGAACTCTTGCTTGGCTGAATTTTCTCCAAGGCGTTAACCTCCTTTTTTCTTACGAGAGTGTCGTCGAAAGGAGAAGAGAACGAGAGCAAGAGGCGTTCCACACAAACGTGGGGCGTTACTTTCAAATTGGAAAACCGAATTTCCAAATATAGAAAGCCCTCAATGCTTATGCGTTCACACGTTCACCCAAGTGAACCGAATGCTCATCTCTTTCATTTGAACCAAGCGCTCACACATGAGCCGGTTCAATGACATTTGGTTCAATGACCAATTAAGCCAAGCCTTTGATCTAGATCTCATTAAACCCAAAGGTTCAAGATCTAACCGTTGATCTCTCGATGCTCTTGATCTCACCAATCCAGCATCACTTCTCTCGATCGAAGCTTACCGATCTCAAGCCCTAATCAATCAAACATGATCAGACCAAATCTCACTTACAATCAGAGTTTAAATCTCTTTAAAATGAACCGAAACAATTCAGTCCACACGATCTGACATGAGTAAGCCATATCATCAAATTGTGCGACCCTAAGGGTTTCCTTTAAATGTCGGTAACGATAACTTACGTTATCACGATTAGTGAGGGGTATCTAGCAACACATCACTGTCTCCCGATATAAAGGTAAGAGTCTTCCAAGACTACACCCAAACCACAGCACAAGTGTGAATCCACTTCACTAGGCATACATGTTTCCTTTGCCACTGGATGTTCTTATTGGACAAGCGTGTCAAGCCTGTGACTCCAATATGATGAGCATGATTAGATCAGATGAACATAGTCATCTGGGTATGGCCATACACTTTCTCAATCATCTCATCCAGGGGGGGGCCCCTTTAGAACATCACTCTCCTAAACAAGGAGACTGCAATCCTTTATCTATCACTAGTGTCCTAACCTGACTCATGATCATTATCCAAGATAGTCTATAACCATTATGTTTCAAATGATATTGAACTACCTCAAAACAATGCCAATCATCATTTAGAAACACAAGTGATCTCAAGTCAGAGGAAATATGCCACTTGTTCGCATACAAGGATTATTCACATTGTGACAAGCAATTGAATATCCTAGTAGGGTCTGTCCAGTACATCCAATGTACCCATGAGTCTACATCTTATTCCATGCTCGAAGCATCCTATAAGATTAGAACACATATTAGTCTCAATCATATCAAGGCTGTCTCATGTTCACCAAGATATCTCGACTAAGGACAATACTGCATGTCAGCCAAGCTGAACAGCATTGAGACATTATTCAGAAGTACACTTATTGCAGCAGATAATGTAACAACCTGAATAACAACCATTGCCTTTATAAACATAAGAGTTTATACATGATACTGATATAATCCCAAGGCCTCAAACATTAGCCTTAAGGGCATACCCCAACAATCTCCCACTTGCACTTAATCTAATGGTTGAGAAATCTCAAACCCATATTATTATAGTGCTTCTCATGCTTCTGCTGCGCCAGAGGCTTTGTAAGCGGGTCAGCCAGATTGTCATCTGTATGAACCTTGCAGACTTTGATCTCGCCTCGATCAATGATCTCCCGGATCAAGTGAAACCGTCTCTGTATGTGCTTGGACTTCTGGTGCGACCGTGGTTCCTTTGCTTGTGCTATTGCTCCAGTGTTATCACAAAAGATAACCAAAAGATCTGCACTCGAAGGAACAACACCAAGTTCCTGAACGAACTTACGAATCCACACTGCCTCCTTGGATGCTTCCGAGGCTGCAACATACTCGGCTTCTGTTGTGGAATCAGCAACGATAGATTGTTTGAAACTTTTCCACACCACCGCACCTCCATTCAAGCTAAAAACATAGCCTGATTGCGATCGGAAATCATCCTGGTCAGATTGGAACGAAGCGTCAGTATATCCTTCAATACTGAGTTCTTCCTGACCACCATACACCAAGAACATATCTTTGGTCCTCCGAAGATATTTCAAAATGTTCTTGACTGCAATCCAGTGTGCCTGACCTGGATTACTTTGGAATCGACTGGTCACGCTTAACCCGTAAGCGACGTCTGGGCGAGTACACAACATCGCATACATAATGGACCCAATAGCCGAAGCATAAGGCGTTTTGTCCATTTCATCTTTCTCAGTTTGTGTTTGTGGACACTGACTCTTTGAAAGATTCAGACCATGTCTGACTGGAAGATATCCTCTTTTAGAATTCTCTAAATGAAATCTCTCCAGGACTTTATCGATGTAAGTACTCTGGCACAGCCCGAGAAGCCTCTTAGATCTATCTCTGTAGATCTTCACACCTAACACATAGGCTGCTTCTCCTAGATCTTTCATCTGGAAACATTTTCTTAACCATGCTTTAACCGCATGTAGTTCAGGAATATCGTTTCCAATGATTAAGATATCATCGACGTAGAGGACTAGGAAAGTAATCACGCTCCCACTAAACCTCATATACACACACGGGTCATCTTCATTCTTGATGAAACCAAATTTACAGATTGATTCATCAAAACGAATATTCCAGCTCCTAGATGCTTGCTTAAGTCCATAAATGGACTTCTTTAACTTGCATATTTTATGACGATCTGATGGATTAGTGAAACCTTCAGGTTGTGTCATATACACATCCTCATCCAGATTTCCATTAAGGAAAGCGGTCTTCACATCCATCTGCCAGATCTCATAATCATAATATGCTGCTATCGCAAGAATAATCCGAATAGACTTGAACATGGCTACAGGAGAGAAAGTTTCATCATAATCTATCCCGTAGATTTGTTTGAAACCTTTCGCAACTAGCCTGCCTTTATAGGTAACCACGTTACCATCCATGTCAATCTTCTTCTTGAAGATCCATTTACAGCCTATAGGGATTACTCCCGGAGGCGGATCAACCAAATCCCAGACTTGGTTATCTGACATGGAGTCCATCTCGGCTCGCATAGCTTCAAGCCATCTCGCTGATTCCGGTCCACTGACCGCATCCGCATAAGTGAGGGGTTCATCATGATCAATGATGTAGACTCCGTCATAGCGCTCAGGCTGTCGACGGATCCTTCCCGATCTTCGCGGTTCCCGTGATATCTGAGCCTCAGGTTGTTCAATAACCTATTCTACTGGCTCATGCTCATCCAACTGTGCTTGACTACTTTGTCCTTCCTCTGGATTCTCATCCAGCTTTATTTCTCTCCCACTGGCCTCTTGCAGAAGAAATTCCTTCTCAAGAAAGATGGCCGTCCGAGCAACAAATACCTTGTTCTCTTTGGGATCGTAGAAATAATAACCCTTAGTTTCCTTAGGGTAACCGACAAAGATACATTTCTCAGATCTGCTCTCTAGTTTCCCAGAGGCGAGCTTTTTGACATAAGCCTCGCAACCCCAGATCTTGATAAACGTCAAGCTCGGCTGTTTCCCATACCATAACTCATATGGCATCTTTAAAACTGCCTTGGATGGCACTCGGTTTAGTACCTTTGCAGCTGTTTCTAGTGCAAATCCCCAAAAGGAGTAAGGTAGAGTAGTCTGACTCATCATAGAACGAACCATATCTAATAAGGTTCTGTTCCTCCTTTCGGACACACCATTCCATTGCGGTGTTCCTGGCGGAGTGAGCTGTGTGATAATCCCACACTCCTTCAGATAGTCAGTAAACTCTCGACTTAGGTATTCTCCACCTCGATCTGAGCGAAGTGCCTTGATATTTCGGCCTAGCTGATTCTGTACTTCATTTTTGAACTCTTTGAACTTGTCAAAAGATTCACTCTTATGTCTCATTAGATAGACATACCCGTATCTACTGAAATCATCAGTAAAGGTAATGAAGTATAGATAGCCACCTCTGGCATGTTTACTAAATGGCCCACACACATCACTGTGTATAAGGTCAAGTAAACCTGAAGCCCTTTGACCTTTGTGAGGAAAAGGAGCCTTCGTCATTTTACCCATTAAACAAGCTTTGCATGTATCAATCTCCTCATAGGAGAATGATCCCAGCAGTCCATGATCATGCAACCGCTTAATGCGTTTCTTGTTAATATGGCCTAAACGACTATGCCATAGCAAGGTGCTGTCATCAGCATACTTGGCTTTCTTATTATCAATATTTTGTACAGAACATTCCATGTCCAACATGAATAACCCATTGTTAATTGATCCAGTAGCATAAACAATATTATCATAAGAAATAACACACTTTGAAATATTGCATTCAAAGGAAAATCCTTTCCTGACAAGAGCAGGAATAGAGATAATATTTTTCGTAATGCTTGGTACAAAGTAACAATTGTCTAGTTCCAATACAAGTCCAGATGGTAACGAGATGTAATAAACTCCTACAGCAACAGCAGCAACCCGTGCCCCGTTTCCAACTCGTAGGTCCACCTCATGCTGTCCCACCTGTCTTCTTCTCTTGAGTTCCTGTACATTTGAACAAATGTGAACTCCACATGCAGTGTCCAACACCCATGAAATAGAAGAAGAAGATATCATGACCTCAGTCACAAAAATACCTGAGCCAGAAGCGATGCTTCCCTTCTTGTCTCCTTGGAGCGCTTTACAGTCCTTTTTCCAGTGACCCAGCTGGCCACAATGGAAACATCTGTATTCCTTCGACCGCTTAACCTTTTGTTTCAGCCTTGTTGTAGCTCTTGACAGGGGCTTTGCCCTTCTTCCCCTTCCTTTTGTTCCTTGAAGGAACCATTAAGACAGAGGTTGAAGGCTTTCCCTTTAGAGTCAACTCTGTAGTCAAGAGCATGTTCAGTAACTCTGCCGGGGTACAGTCGATCTTGTTCATATTGAAATTAATAATGAACGGATCGAAAGAGGCCGGGAGAGACTGAAGAATGATGTCTACAGCAAGCTCCTGATTGACGGTGTGTCCCAGTTTCTCTAGAGTCTCCTTGTACCCAATCATCTTGAGTACGTGAGCTCCCACTAGACTCCCTTCAGCCAGTTTGCTCTGAAAGAAAAGCTTAGTCAAATTGTAGCGTTCAGTCCTAGCCTGTGCAGCATACAGCATCTTGAGGTTTGCTATAATCTGTATAGCAGATAGATCCTCATGCTGACGCTGCAGCTCTGGCGTCATAGACGCAAGCATCAGGCAAGCGACATCAATGCTATCATTGACATGTTTTTCATAGGCTTCCCGAACCGCCCTAGCGGCGTTCGCAGCGGGTTGAGGCGGTATAGCTGTCTCGAGGACATACAGCTTCCTCTCTGCCTTAAGGACAATCTTAAGGTGTCCGTACCAGTCCGAGAAGTTTGGCCCAGCAAACTTCTCCCTTTCCAGTAGGGATCGCACATTGAAATTCGTGGTGTTCGTTGCTGCAGTAATCTACAACAATGCAAGAACAGCAAGGTCAGTATCAATGTTTAGAATCAATCCAGGACTTAAGAAAGATTCTTTTCTCACTATTTTATCTGACTGAAAAATCCATTAAACAGTCCGAAAGAGCAACACTCTTTTAGTGAGATGGGATCCAGATTTCATACTTGGTCTCCGCGTCCCGCTCAGGCGAGATAAGATGCACAGAGAGTACAAGCACTAATTTCTGGTAGGCAATGCCTGCCAATCGCCAACCCGTGCGATTCCCCTTCATCTGGGCAATCCAGCAGACTGTGCCAACTGAGTTGGTACAACACAGTCTCTGATCCCACAGATGGCTGCCTCCATATAGCTCACATATGCTCAGTATGTAGCCTACATGGTCAAGCTGACCTGACCTACTCCCTGGACCACCACGTGCTATGCTGAGCAACGAGAAGCGATAAATCCCTTCCCTGTAACACGGAGGTGTAATCACAAACCGTCTGAAGATAGATGGGCGTGCCCACTGAGTGGGTACAACACGGCCCCAACGATAGTCAGAACAGTGAGGTTTCGCGTCAGAAGGCTTACGCGCTTGATATTTTAGCGTTGGATTTTAACGGTCTTTTATCTTCTTAACTATCATGCATAACCTATGGCGATAGCAGAAGATTAAATCATGCAATTCTAATTATATAAACAATAACTAGAAAGCATGCTGATCTTATGTGGTAAAAGCCCATAAGCCCTAGGTAAGACCTTAATATAACTTAAGTCTTCACTTGAGCTCTTCATGGGTCTTTTGCATCTCTTCTGGCCCAACCCAGGGCCCAAGCACCCACTGCAGCTCAGGTGCGCCCACCAGGTAAATGCGCCTGTCATAGGGTCTAACCCTAGACCTCCCACCTGGTCAAGCCTCTGCTGCATGCGCCTTTGCCAAGTGTGCTCTGTGCTCATGTCTGATTAAAATACAATTTAATCTATCTAGACATGATTGACACGCAGGTCAATTACACAATAAATTAATTAAAATGTGATACGCAGATCACAATAAATATTAATTTACAATTTTAATCCAGGCTCGCAGGCCCCAGCACAGCACACATTAAATAGGCAGCCCACATAAGATTAAATAAACACGCATCATGGCATCCAATCAACATGTGATCCAAACCAGAAAATAAAATTTTGAAAAACCCATTGGCATCAATTTTATTTTCCTTATGTGCCCTACTACCTTACAACGGTCCATTAATAGGGATCCACTCATCAGACCTAGTCAGACCCACTACCCTTGCGTGCATCAAGTCCTAACTGACTTGAGTCGACCCAGTGGTCAACAATGCATGCAATGGGCTGAACGACCCTCATGAGTTCAGGCAAGCGGGTGTGACCCCGGGCCTAACTCATGCACGTTCACTGATTGTCTCAACCAGACATCGCTACACGCCTGTCTGCAGTCGACCTATAGCCACCTCGTGCTTGCGCACAGGTGCCATCTGGTCGACCCATCTAGGCTGTCAGATGGTCTGATCAGACTGTTTGGATCTTAACTAGACTATGACTTCAACCCTAATAACCCATCTAAGGGTTTATAGTAGGCGCTTATTAGATCTAATGAAGGGCGCGCAAGTCCTTTTGTTTTGAGAAAAACTAAAGCATGCGCCAACAAACATGCGCCAAGGAGAAAACATACATCTATGATAAGCATGTATTTTCGCCAACTCACATATGTTTACAACAATTTTCGCATGTAACCTTAGATCTAATCAAAAGCGCATACATGGATCAAGCATGAAGATCAAGCAATCATATGAACATATATAAACCATATGCTCTGATACCAATTGAAAGTCCCCTTCAAGAGGGGGGGCGAAACCCTAAAGTGGCGCATGTAAAAATTTTTGGCAGCGGAATTAGGGTTTCATAAGGATCGCATGTGATATATTCATATAATCAACTTTAAAACCTTGTAAAGATCGAAAGATTCATACCAATGCCATTTGATGGATGGCGTCTTGGAAGCAGAGATCGAAAGGGCTCTCCTCCAAAGGTGCCGCACACAAGAAGAGAGATGGCTTCTCCTTGATGTTCTTTGTGCTAGCAAAGACCTTCAAGTCTCCTTGATCGCTTGAAGGGAATTGAGAGATGAACTCTTGCTTGGCTGAATTTTCTCCAAGGCGTTAACCTCCTTTTTTCTTACGAGAGTGTCGTCGAAAGGAGAAGAGAACGAGAGCAAGAGGCGTTCCACACAAACGTGGGGCGTTACTTTCAAATTGGAAAACCGAATTTCCAAATATAGAAAGCCCTCAATGCTTATGCGTTCACACGTTCACCCAAGTGAACCGAACGCTCATCTCTTTCATTTGAACCAAGCGCTCACACATGAGCCGGTTCAATGACATTTGGTTCAATGACCAATTAAGCCAAGCCTTTGATCTAGATCTCATTAAACCCAAAGGTTCAAGATCTAACCGTTGATCTCTCGATGCTCTTGATCTCACCAATCCAGCATCACTTCTCTCGATCGAAGCTTACCGATCTCAAGCCCTAATCAATCAAACATGATCAGACCAGATCTCACTTACAATCAGAGTTTAAATCCCTTTAAAATGAACCGAAACAATTCAGTCCACACGATCTGACATGAGTAAGCCATATCATCAAATTGTGCGACCCTAAGGGTTTCCTTTAAATGTCGGTAACGATAACTTACGTTATCACGATCAGTGAGGGGTATCTAGCAACACATCACTGTCTCCCGATATAAAGGAAAGAGTCTTCCAAGACTACACCCAAACCACAGCACAAGTGTGAATCCACTTCACTAGGCATACATGTTTCCTTTGCCACTGGATGTTCTTATTGGACAAGCGTGTCAAGCCTGTGACTCCAATATGATGAGCATGATTAGATCAGATGAACATAGTCATCTGGGTATGGCCATACACTTTCTCAATCATCTCATCCAGGGGGGGCCCCTTTAGAACATCACTCTCCTAAACAAGGAGACTGCAATCCTTTATCTATCACTAGTGTCCTAACCTGACTCATGATCATTATCCAAGATAGTCTATAACCATTATGTTTCAAATGATATTGAACTACCTCAAAACAATGCCAATCATCATTTAGAAACACAAGTGATCTCAAGTCAGAGGAAATATGCCACTTGTTCGCATACAAGGATTATTCACATTGTGACAAGCAATTGAATATCCTAGTAGGGTCTGTCCAGTACATCCAATGTACCCATGAGTCTACATCTTATTCCATGCTCGAAGCATCCTATAAGATTAGAACACATATTAGTCTCAATCATATCAAGGCTGTCTCATGTTCACCAAGATATCTCGACTAAGGACAATACTGCATGTCAGCCAAGCTGAACAGCATTGAGACATTATTCAGAAGTACACTTATTGCAGCAGATAATGTAACAACCTGAATAACAACCATTGCCTTTATAAACATAAGAGTTTATATATGATACTGATATAATCCCAAGGCCTCAAACATTAGCCTTAAGGGCATACCCCAACACTCCCTAGGGTGTGCGGTGAATTTGTTCACCTCCCAATTTTCACAAGTTAATCTTGGTAGTGAATAGCGACTTCTAGACTATCCATGCTGAGCTTTCAACATAGCGTTAAAGAGCTCATTGCAAACCAACACATATAGATGGTGGCGCTGCCATCATTAATACTCAAAACTATAACAAAGCATATAAAAATTGATTAAATAGAAAGGAGGAATATAACACCTTGCTATAACTTTAAATCGCAACTCCATAGGAGGAAATCTCATTGCCAACAATGCAAGAAGCCAAGGCAATAATTAGCTCCAATGAATTATCCAATGCTTCGGTCCTACCTCCAAGTGGTGCGTCTTGAATAATTGAGGTAATAGGATTTTAAGATACAGTAGGGCAAACCCTACCTTCTCTTAAATACCTTGAAAGCACTCGAGAGAAGCAAGTCAACACTAGCAACCTATTTACTAGGAGGATGGAAGGGTGGAAAGGATGGACAATCTAAAAATCCTTTGTTTACCAGAAGGATGGATATAAAATAAAGGATTTTGGGGTGGCTGGATAAGAGAAAAATCCTTCGTTTCATGTCCGCCCGAATCGGGCAGATTTCACATGACGGACGCAGGCGCATCATTTATCACTCTTCCCTGGTCTTCTCCTGTCCTCTACAAGTGCGTGAACACCACCCAGTCCTCATTCCCTTTCATGCTCGACATCAGCATAACGTACCCTGCACTGCCGCACCACGGGAAGTGATACAACTCAAAAGCGGGCCATCTTTGGACCTCGCCGCCAGGAAGCTCGCCGACAAGGCCCACTCCTGCGGCAGCCTCCTCCTCCTCAATGTCTCCACTTCCACTGCCAAGGGTTTGGCCGCATCATGCTGCTGTGCTGTCCAACGTGTCTCGAGGCTCGCTCGTGCTCTTCCCCTATTCGTCCCCTCCGTTGTTGCCTCCCCCAACCTCGTCCTCAGCGAAGTAGCCTTCAAGGGGTTCCATAGCTTTGCTGGCATTGTTGCCGGTGGCAGCAAGGATGAGCTCGCCATCGCCAGCTTGGGCTTGCTGGAGCAGCTCATCAGTGCCCTCGAGAAGCGCGGGATTACTTATCTTTTCCCTATTCAGGTGAGGCCAAAATCTTGGCTTCCTTTCTTCTTCCTACTAATGTTTGTCTTTGCTTTTCTATGCTGAATTTATGAAGTGTTTCCAGTTTGGTATGTCAGTCTTTCCTGGTGAGGCCAAAATCCTACGCTTGAAGGGCAAGATCTTATTGCACGGGCTAAGACTGGTACCAAAAAGACATTGGGTGTGTTTGGTATAGCTGGAGCTTTTAGCTTCTGCTAGTTGAGAAAGTGCTGATTGAAAAATAGCTGGCTGGAAAAGCTGAGTGGTCTGTTAAATTAGTGCAGAAGTTGATAGCCTAACAGGCCAGCTTCTCAAAAATAGTTTTTGTAGCCAGCAAAAGTAGCCTAGAAGCTATGCCAAACACACCCATTAGCGTTCGGAATTCCCATAATCAAACGGCTTAGCAAGGACAATGAGGCGAGGAGGAATTCAAGGTATTTATTTATTTTTTTATACTACTCCTCAAGCTTGCTTGTATGCTTGAGAAATTCACGTGGGGTTGATGTTGTTGTGGGAACTCTTAGTACAGTGTAATTGTTCAATTCATATATTTATTTATATTTATTTATTATATTTTTAAATATATAATTATTAAATAATAATATTTAATAGTATGTAATTATTTTATAAGTATTTAATAATATTTAAATAAAAAGAGTGTGGTAATATATAAAATTCATCGTATTTTCCATCCCTCTTGATAAACACAAGGAAGGATTTTATTTCCTATTTTCTTTTTCATCTAAATATTCGTTCCATCCAAATTTCCCATCCTTCTAAAAATCCATCCCTCTCAGTATACACAGCCTAGATACTCGATCGTTAGGAAACGCGGAGAAGACAATGAGTTTGCTCGTCAAAATAGCATAAGAATAGTCCAAATATGCAAAACCACAAATTTATATAAAATTGCATAGTTTGCTTGGTAGTTTGGTTAAGCATTGTAAAATTGCATGCTTTTAGTTCAAAGCCTTTGTGACCACAACTTAAATGTTTTACCCTAGGAAAATGGCATATAAAAAATACTTATGTGCCACAAAATTCAGCATATGTCCATGTATAGAAGTTGCCAACTTATATAGTATAGAATGCCAGGAACTCATGAAAATTCATCATTTGATTTCTTGTGAGATCTCTTTAGGTTGATAAAACATTTTATGAGAAACATTATTAGTACTAGTTTGTAGGATGGGTGAGATGGTCCTATGCCTAGATATAGGTCTCATTGAATTATTTTACCCATGGTGCAGGTCATTCTTATGGGTAGTTGATGGAGTCAAATATGTGCATCCTTCTATTCAAGGTTTGCTTTAGCTACTATTTTACTAATGGGTTAGCAAGGAATGGTCCCTAAAAATATATAGGGACTATTTTGCCTTCTATCCAATCAGCTACTATTTTGCCTTTTTTTATGCCAAATTTATCAAATATTGCAAAATCTATTTCTATTTTGGTTTTTGGTAATTTTCAGATAAAAATGCACTATTTTTAGGCTCTTTCAAGCAAAATCAAATACATAGAAGAGTTACCATCATCAAGATGAGATCACATGACAAATTTCAGGTAAATCGGAGCAACAAACCAAAATACGGCAGGGCCGTAATCTATATTACAGTACCGTATTTCTGTACGATACCGTAATATCAAAGCACTTGCCATAATTTTGGGGAGTTTTTCACCAAAACGTTTTCTGGATTTTACGGCACTGCCGTAAGAAATTACGTGGCCGTAATTTGGAGCGCTTTCAGACTAGAGAGATTCACTAAAATTACGGCACTACCGTAAACTATTTCACGGGCCGTAATTTCCAAACGTTCCCGACCAGAGTGTTCAGCGATTTTACGGCACCGCCGTGAAGCATTTTACGGTGCTGTATTTTGTGAAGATCTCAGACCAGAACACTTGACCGATTTTACGGCAGTGTCGTAACATATTACACTGCCATAATTTCCTTCTAGAACGTGACTTCCACAGTCCAATTCGAAGCCCGATTTTTTTGGAGAAGATTGCGAATGATCCAGACCCTAAAATTCGAAGCCGTAAGAAGAAGTAAAGAAGCTATGGACGAAGAGAAGAGGAAGACACCAAAAGCCCCAATTTTCATCCACCATACAGAGAGAAATCGAGATTTCAACCGCCGCCTAGGGTTTCGCCGCCAAGACGCACACAGTGCATCTCTGGCCATGAAATTTGAAGAGAAGCTACGCCTGGAGTAAGAAAACACACCCTAGAAGTTTCAAAGGGAAAGGAGATCAATTGGAGGAGAAATCAACAAAAAGGGAGGCGCCGCAACTGTTCATCGACGCTCAACTCAAAATTACGGCTGTAATTTATATTACAGCCGTGGTGTATTTTCTAAAACCCTATTTTCCCTTTGATGAAACCATGGATTATTGTAACTCCTTCACTATGTTAGCTTAAACCTTTATGGGACATGGGAGAGTAATTCCATTTGATTTTCTCAATGACTAGATACTTTTTACTTTCATCATGATAGTTCTATTTTGATGATTCTACCTATGCGATTATTGCTCTAAAATTCTCCTTAGTTTATTTATTGTCATGCATGATATAGAGTTTTCGCAATATGGACTAAAAAGTGATTTGCTTGAGAACGTGGAACCCTAAAATTGAATAATAAGAACTCACCGTAAGAAATTAGGTTAAGTTCTTATTTCTTGATTTTAGTAATTTTATTGCCATGTTTGATAATTATGAACCTAGGATTGAGTTATTGTGTCAAACGTGGAGATCTTGCACGAAAGTGAGGATCGGAACGTTGGAGAACCATAGGTAGAACGTGTGTTGAAACTCGGATGCGCGAAAGCGATCCTTGAGATTCCACTCGAGACAATCAACTTAGAATTCGGATGCACGAAAGTGATCCTTGAATTCTTCGTTTGGTGATTTACTTATTTACAGCATTGGGATAAATCTTGCGTGAAAGCGAAGATTAGTCCCTGCATGGTTGTCTGCACGAAAGTGAGATAATCCACTTATGAAGTAAATTATGTCTTTATCATTGTAAAACTAGATTAATGAACATCTATTTTTATCTAGTCATGAAAATTAAAGTGAATGAAATCCTAGTCCCAGTTTCTCTCTAATTACACTCTCCCGTGTGTTTTTCGATCATTGCTTGACTTCTATTCGATTGCCTAGGTAGTAAGAAATCAATTATTCGGTACTAGACAACGTAGGTCTCTGTGGATTCGATATTTTCTTTATTACTTCGAGTATCCGTGCACTTGCGGAAGTAACAACAAGTTTTTAGATACAACAAGTCTTTGGTCTCCTGAGTATCCACCAGAGATAAGTTTGTGCACCTACTTGTTGGGATACAACACTTTCCCGCCGCCTAACTAGTAGGAGGAAAGGGATAGGAACAAAATTTCAATCCTTCCAAATTGAGCTAAAAAGTACACTATATGCGGTTTAGATTACATTTTTGGATTTATTGTGGTCTAGTGCTTTGATCACCACATGTTGATCTATGATTCTATATTATGAATAATTTAGAATATTGATCCAATTATTGGGACATAGATTTACTCTAAGCAAGTGACTATAGTATAGATTGTGATTGTATTAGTCCTTAAATACCATTTAATTAGATCAATATATATATATTTTTATAAAAATTACTTTCATTAGCAACTTATTGTTGCTCTACAAATTTATAGTGTATTTATTTGCTCATATTTTAATATTTTGTATTCTATTATTGATATAGTCAAGTTTAATTTTTAGCTCCTAATAAGCTCCTTGATAAATTAATACTTCCTCAATTAAGAAAAAGGAATATGAAATATGAAGAAATGGGATACTTTAAACCTACTTTTTTTTTAAAAAAAAAAAAAGATTTATCTAATGGAAAGAATAAATAAAAATATGAATAATTACACTATGATTGACAAATGTCACAGGAAAACAACTCATCCATTTGAAAAGCCTTGTTCTATTAATTAATCAGTTTAATCTAACTTTGTGTTAGAAATATTTGGACAAACCTCCACCTCTCCTTTTTAAAATTGCCCGAAGAATAGAATGCCTATATCAATTTATATTATTTAGTTGTCTCTTTCATTATCTATATAAAAAAATATAAAATTGCTAAGGAAATATGAGCGGCTCTAAGAGACACTTACCTTACAAATGGAAAAGGGAATAAAAGATTTACAGTTGTAGATTTTAATAATTTTAAATTGGTCGATAACATATCTAACACTAATCATAGTTGCACATTCTAAAATCTAATTAATGTACACTTGGGTGGATCAATCATGAGTGAATATTGTCAAATGTCATGTCTACTAAGTTAATTACCTCCATCTTTGTCTAAATTTGCATAAGAATTAAGGTGGCATATGAATTTAAATGTATCAATTTAGGAATAAAATTGATGTGCTAAAATTGATCATTTTAGGAAAAGATGTGCTAAAATTAGGATTAAAGATCGTTTAAGGAAGAGATGTGCTAAAATTGATCAATTTAGGAATAAAATTCATCAAACTAAATCCAATAACCCAACTTCTAAGAATTTTAATCATAACTCTTAGAAGGAAAACAAAACAAAACAAAATGAGAAAAGATTCAAAAAAAAAAAAGTATTTTAAAAATCATAATACAATGACCAAATTCAATGAAAATCAAAGAAATAAAAAGGGTACCAAATGATAAACTCTATTATGTGTATAGGAATGAAATCATCTTGCTCCGACTTGCTAAAGATTGAAAAGTTATTTTTGCAAAAAAAATACACGTCATCTCAAGTAATGCCCCAAGTCAACTTGGCTGAAGGCAACTTTCCATATCCTCTCCCTAAATAGGTCCGGATCCTTTGTTGATTCTATAAATCTTGCATGTCACCATATTCATGGTAGATTAGAACATAAACAAATTTAAAGCGTAAATCCCATTTTTTTTTCCTTTAGCAATAGTCATGTAATACGTGTTTAATTCTATCAAGATAATGTATTGCACGAGTAATCCAAAATAAACCTTTTGTTTTGTCTATCAATATTTCTCTAATTGCCTGATAATTTGTAGCATTCAATAAAACTTTTTCTTTTTTTCAGTATTCTCAACAATATCATCTAATGTCTTAAAAAAATTATCAACTCTTTTAGAAATATAAAATTTATTAAGAAATTATAAAATAGCGCTATTAAAATTATAACCTAGAAAATCGGTAATTTTTTCTGCTTAAGTTTATGAGATTTAAGTATATATAACATCTTGCTCACTTTCTTTGTCAAAAAGGTTTCTATAATCTCTTGGTAGGGTAGGAAGGAGACTTAAAACCAATATCGCGTTTCATAATATAATTATGTTTTTAATAAATTTTAGATATTTTGTATACAATTAAAAGGAACAAAACTAATATAAAATATCTAACAATTTACTAATAAGCCTCCCCCTCAAGTATTTTTTTAGATATTTTATTAACAGTGCTTTGATGATAAGTTTTACTTGTACAGACAATTTAAGTATTTTCTCTCTCTAATTGGGCCAGTTGTAGATAGTAGTAGTCGGCCCATTAGTTTCACGTGGGCCGGCCTGTCATCCCTGTCCATTTAGAAACCGCCATTTATTACAAAGTAAAATAATAAGGAACCTTCACGTAGCAGACACAGTTGGAACACGTTGCACGTACAGAAGAAACCGCATCAACATGGTGAGCGTACCCATGACGCTGACATCCCGTGGCCCCAGCGTCTCTCGCCACGTCCGCCGCACTCCTACAAGCGCCTGCACTAACTGGCCCACCGGCGGCGCCGCCATACATGCGGTTCCTACAAAGGACACGACTTAAGTAGCCAACACGAGTTACTTGGTGTGCAATGCGGAATTACTTAATACCGCAATGCTGCATTCCGTGGGCGCAAAGTATTCGTACCTTAAGAGGTGACATAAGTCCCGACCAAAGTTCACTCACCGCCTATGGATACAGGGCAATTAAATTCTTGTTTCCTTTTTCAATAAAATAGTAATATTAATTATTAATTATCAATTTAAACCGCCAGGTCCAGTATTTTTTTAGTCTTTATTACTCGCTATAAATAGAGACCTTCAGACATCACTTCTTCGTCTAATGGCGCCCGGTGAACGACTTCGCCGTGCATCGGCCGCCCGAGATCGTCCCTGGCTCCTCACTGGAGACCTGCCCCCTCACCTCCTCGGCGACGCAGGGCTCGCCGCCCTGCACGGCTTCCTACCACAAAACGAAGACACGTTCTCCACCGTCGCCTACACTTACGACGGCGACGAGTTCCGCATGTTCGAGTTCAAGGTGCGACGGTGCCACATCGGGCGGTCGCACGACTGGACCGAGTGCCCCTTCGCGCACCCGGGAGAGAAGGCGCGGCGGCGCGACCCGCGGCGGTTCCACTACTCCGGTGCGCCGTGCCCGGACTTCCGCCGCAGCGGGGGGTGCACCCGCGGCAACGGCTGTGAGTTTGCTCACGGGGTGTTTGAGACTTGGCTCCACCCGTCGCGCTACAGGACGCAGCCGTGCAAGGACGGGCCCGCCTGCCCCCGACGAGTTTGCTTCTTCGCCCACTCCCCCGAGCAGCTCCGTGTCGTCGTACGGACGAGCCTCAAGGACGGAGGAGTGGCGTCCACGTCGCCGACTTCCGCGCTGGCGCTGGCGCCGTTGTCGCCACCATCGAGTGGGTCTTCGCCGCCTCTGTCGCCGGTGGCGGTGGACGAGGTGGCGGCGGCGATGAGGGCGCTGCACCTAAACGAGGTGAGACCGAGGCTCCCTTTCGTGAGAGGCCCTCTGGCGCAAGGGAGGAGAGAGGCAGCGGAGAGGGCGCCGGTAGGCGTGAGGGCTGAGCTATTTGAGTGCTGTAAGGGGGAGGAGGAGGAGCAGTCGCCGGATTTGAGATGGATATCAGAATTGGTGAAGGATTGAATTGAAGCAAGTTATCGTCTTTGACAACGATTCAAATATTTGTTCATAAATAAATGAAAAACGAAGATTTTAGATAGAAAATGAGCAATAGATTACGGAGGTGTTTGCAAGTGCAACTTTTTCTTTATGTAATTTATTCTTTGCTCAAATCGCTACTTCCTTGTTTACTTAATGCCCGTTTGAGTTTTGTAATGTTGCCATTCATTGGAATTTACAAGTTGTTTCTTTCTGAAAAGTGGGAAATTTGCAGTCAAATTTTTGACAAGAGACATGGATCAGTCACATTTTGGAGATAGAATTAGGGTAGTGACAATTGAGTCAAAATCTGTTGTGTAAGCAAACTTAGATCTCGTATCTAGAAAAATCAACCCGCCGCCTTACCATCTTTGTTTAGTTTATCTAATTTTTTTTTTCAAACCCGTTGACCATGGTGCGTTGACTTTTCTATGTCGAAAGAGGGAAGAGATCAAGAGTTGAAGTTGAGGGAAAAGAAGTATCACATTCATGAAGGTTGAAAAAGCAAAGAGCTACTATGCTTGCCTGTGATCAGAACTTGGATTGAACAAGAAGAAGCAGCTGCAGCATGAGCAGCTAAAAGAAGGCGACGACATTAATTGTGATCATGCAATGCCTTGTTGGAACTTGAGCAAAACAACGTGTATGACGTGCCGTGAAGAGCTTGTATGCGCCAAATCTATGGATTGATTTTTCAACAAGATTGTTGTGCTGTGCAATAAATGTTATATTATAAAATAAAATATAATTCTAAAAATGTTATTATTTTTATGTCAAAAAAGTTTTATATATTATTATTATGCAAATAAAGGCAAAGTTAAAAAAAAACAAAATCCTATACTTACTTACCTCTCTCAAATCACTTGGCGTGTCCTTTTATTTCTAGTCTATTTTAAGAGCAAATCACTCACTATGGAGATAGGAATGGCCAGTGCATCTTTGGCCATATGTGAGAGAGGGTTGGAAGTCTATTGCACTTGATCTTCCACCAATATCAAGGTGCTCAATAGCTATCTTATTTGCTCATCCAAATCTCTATTAGTCCTATTCTCATGATTTCCTCTGTCAACTGCCCCATAAATTATGAGGATATTGTGTTAGATCATAGAATCTATCTTAATAATAAAATCTATTTTTAAATATAAGAAAACATATTAGAGTCCCTGAGTTACAGCGGAAGCAATTTCACAAAGTGATCTTCTAATTAATCGCTTCAACAAGAAATGGAAGCAATTACATGAAATGATTTAATTGATCGTGCACTGCTTCAACAAGAGGGGACGGTAATAAATGAGAACCAATATAGAAAATCCATTTTCTAGTATATATGTCAATTAGGGACTATATTTATTTATAATTAAAACCAAATGATGGTAATTACTAATTATGTAGAAAGATAGTATTAAAGAAGAAACGATGATCTAATTCATATCTATTGTATATGTTAGAACAACTAATTACAAGCGTCTCTATAAAAGAAAAGAGAAAGTAAACATGGAAACATATCAATCTAAGTTTTCTATTTATATGAAATTCATTAATACATTTATTCAATTGCATTTTTTACTCTTTGAATTTCAGTGCTTTCCTATCCGCATCTACTTCAACCCACCCGCTTATGCTAAGGGGTTCACGCCTTAAATTAGATTAATAAATTTTTTAAATGTTTATAAGTGAGACAACGGATGACTCACACCCAAGCATACCTATGTAGGGACTAAGCGGTCAAAACTGCTAGTCCGGCCGCGATCCAATACGACCACCTAGCTACTCATCTCGACGAGTTGGAGACCGCCATGTCTACCGAGGACCACTACATGGCCCAACTCCAAAGTACCTTGAGTACAATTCCCGAGACTCAATACCGGTGCAGTGCGCGTACGAGTCCGATACACTGGAATAAGATAGAACCAAACATAGGCGATGGCTCACACATACGCAGAAGATGACATCACGCAAGATGCCAGGCCCAGGCTCTAACTCCGACCGAACTACACGTAGGCGGTCAGACTCACTCGCTCGCCTTGTCACGCCCCGAGACGCACACCGAGCCACCCAGCCTCGGGACGCGACAAAGGTGGACCTACCAAGTCAAACACAGATCCACGAGACAATAGGAATAATAACAAGGGATCATAAGAAACAACTCAACATATATATAACAATACCACAAACCGACGCAGTGGTCAAAGTCAGTAAATATACAGGACCAACATCCTCGATCAAAATCATCACTGGTCCACGACCAGATAATACAATCTAACAAAATACGGTACGATAACATATACAATGCCAATAATACATGAGTGAAATAAAATAGATAAACAACTCAGGACAAGTGGATAACTACTTATCTATCTACTGCGCACCAGAAAGAGCTGAGCCCGAACCTGGAGGCAAGGTGAAAGGGGGTTAGCCGAGAGGCTAAGTAGAGATTATCAAATAATATGATGTGTGATAGAGTACAGAAGGGTATATCAACAATATAAAGTAACAGCACTGAGTGGTATAAGCATATAATACAACTAACAGATAAGAAAAGTACAATATGCAAGTGTAAAAACTGGAGCTATGCCAAGTGTCCCAAAGGACTCGCACTCAGAGAGTGGTTCCAAACCGCCAGCTCTGCAGTAGGGAACGACGGTCCGTCGACAGCCCGCCAGTGTAGCGTTCTACACCCAAATCACCCCAAGGCTCACCCGAAGCGACAACCCCGGCTACCTAACACATGTGATTTGGCACCGAAACAAGGACAGAGGTAAGATCCCTACCTGGATACTATAGGTCTGCGCTAGAACCAACCAGATAATCATCAATTATAATTCGCACACAAAACCCGGAGTCGTTGGCATGTTCATCGGAGTTCGGCAGAAACCTCGCCGGAATAGTACTCCAGCCGCCCAAATAGAGCTTACCGGCAACCAAAATCAAGCCGACGCCGAGAGGGTTCACGCCGTACAGTCAGTTTCACGAACAGCCACCGGAATCGCCAAAAAATGGCAGAAAACTATCAGCGGCACCTGTTGGTGTATATACCCTATGACCTAGTTTTGGTCCACTTATGTACTACTTGACTTTGATATTTATATCATTCTGGCATTGTCGTTATCTATGTTTGTTTACATCTGCGCATATGTACTGACATGATAATGTCCCTGGAGACAGATTGGATATGTGCTCGAACTTTAGTCCCCAGTCAATGTACCTTAGTGGATATGGGACAGCAATAGTACTTGTGAGACTGGTATGTGGGCTGGTTAGGCACGTGGTGCTAACACAGACACATGGGTATATCATTGGAGGATATACTGGATAGACCTGCTGTGAGGCTATGACTTGGTGTCATGAGTTATCCTCACAAGTGACAGGAGATGCATTGATCCCTTGACTTGAGGTCAGTGATCATTCTATATGGTTAGGGACTTGCTTTGATACAACCTAACACCTCGCCGTAGTTGGAAGGTCATAACGGTTGTCATTGAGCATGTCACGACCCATATGAGAAGGTCAATGGACAGACAAAGGATTTGCCCCTTCCTTAGGGAAGTATAATATCCATGGAGCTCCTCTATGGTTCTATGACTGAGAGTGTATGGCCATACCCAGGTAAGAACCTGTTTTAGTCATAGCCATGTGATTGGATGAAAACAAGTGGTGACACACTTGTCCAATCGGATATCATTTCGGCAAAGAGACTGTAATGCATCTGTACCTAGTTGCGATGATGGGGATGTCGATGTCGATATCCATTCCAATGACCTGGGTAGCAGCGATGCACTGCTAGGTGCCACTCACTGCTTGTGATGACCTTTGGTCAGCACTGCCTGCGTCAGAGGAACCTACAGGGTCGCACACCTTGATACTTGAGTTCTAGTATTGATCGGGAAGCCTTATGATCGAGTTATTGGATAACTCGGATCTAATTGGGAGATTTCATCAGCGCCAATAGGCCTGATGAGATGGAAGAATGTTATTGGAGCCAAACTTCATTTTTGGCAGGTGACCCGTATTTGACCATGGTTGGTCACATTTGGATTAGGGTTGCATTGGATTGGATCCAAATGCTTAATCAACCCATGTGATGAAGTTTGGGCTAGCTCATTATCCAATGAGGCCCAATAACAAGTTCTCATGAAGAGATAAGAGGCTAAAAGGGTATAATGGGGAGAAACATGAACCATTAAGCGCCTAGGGGCATAATGGGGTCATGTTGGCGCCTTTGCTTCATTATGGAAGTAAAGGGCGCCTCCCCTCTCTTCCCTTGATGGTATGAATGCCTCTAAGGCATGTCTTGGGCTGATATGGTACTTGGGCAATTATGGATAGGTTGAATGGAGTTTATGGTAAAGTCTTGGAGACTTTCCTTGTCTCAAACCTCCTCATCCTAGCCCTACACTTGTCATGATCTTGGCCCTTCCCTTAACCGCCTCTTGCCCTATATATGTGACCCTCTCGCCCCCTCTTATGATGATTGATCCTTGGAGGCGTGAACACAAGAAGAGGGGCGAGAGCTAGGAGCAAGGGCGCAACTTCCTCTTCCTTCTTCCATAGCCGCAAGCTTCTCCCTCCTTTCCTCTTGGCGCAAGGAGCTTTGGTGCTTGGCGGCTTGGCTTGGTTCCTTCTTCTCTTGGCGCATCCTTTCCTCTTGGTGGCGTAAGTGAAGTGGAGCATTGCCCTAAGGCTTGGATCTTCTTCCCGAGGCTAGCACTGGGAGTGGAAGAAGAGAACTCAAGAGATCCGTGTGTGTGAGACTGCAGAGGGCGCACACTTGGGCGCCTGCATCGGCATCACTCCAAACCGCTCTTAAGGTATTTCCTAACTCATCGTGTCGACTCTCTTGCTTGCGATCTTCACTGGGTTTTTGGGACCGGCCTGTTTCGGGGACATTTTTCCGCTATGCAATGTATGTATGTATGTCTATGACTCTGAAAAATTGTAAAATGTCCCCGGGGTTTCCCAACAGTGGTATCAGAGGGACTTGCAAGACTCGAACGATGTTTTATGCTTTTCTTTCATGCTCACATGCCATATCTCTATTTTCGTAAATAGCATGATGCATGGCAAACGATTTTTCTAAGTAGGAAAAATTAGGGTTTCTTGTTTCTATCATCCTCTCAATCTCTTTTGGATTTTTGGACTATTTTTCTTGTTTGATTTAAAGATTAAAGGCGCATGTAACTTTGTCAAGTAGGACGGGCATTGTGTCTTCGGACTGGCCAAGTCTCTTGATCTGACAAAATTGCCAGCCGAAAGGATCTCTGAAATCATCATGAAAAATAAATCGCAATTAACCAAAAGATTTGTGAGAAGAAGATGAGAAAAAGAGACTAGTTTTATGAAAAAGTAAAATTTCAGATTTTATGTTTTTCATGAGCATGTAGAATTGCATAAGCAAATACCTTGATTGTGCATGATGTTGTGATCATTAGTCAAGCCCCCCTTTGCATGCCTGTGATGTATCCTCGTGAGGCCTGCGTGCTGCTTTTCTTTTTGCTTTTAACTAAGAAGAAGATTAGGGTGGCGCATGTACTTGGAACTTGGCGCATGCATACCTTGGATGGTGGCGCAACAAGCATCAAAGAAAGAGGCGCATGCCTGCTTAGTGGCGCAAGTTAGGCATGGCCAAACCCTTGGGTTTGAGAGTTAGCTAACTTGGCTTCTTGCATTGTGGCGCATTCTCATTGGAGGAAGACCATGGCATTGGCCGAATCCTTTGGGTCTACTATTAAGGTTTGAGAGCTAAACCATGTGAGAAGGACCTTAGAGCCAACCTTGAAGACCAAGATAGAGGGCGGCTAGGATAGGTCTATCTTAGGGGCTTGAGTCCAATGTCAAGAGTTGAACCTCCTTTTGGCATGGGTTGGTTCAATGTCTTGAAAGGGCTTTGATCACATCATCTTTTACTGTTTTCTTTATCTGCTAAAAGCATGCCTGTAATGTTTTATCGTTATGTTATCACTATAGGATTGCATGCTTGTATTGTTAGACATAAGATAAAACTGATGAGACCTTAAAAACCCTCATAATAAAATATCAAGTCTAGTAGCCTTCTAACGCGTAGCCCTCACTAAGCTATCGATCAGTGGAGTTGTGAACTGGTTCCCACCCTCGTGGGACACACCCACTTATCTTTAGAAAGTGTATGGTGACAATGGTTTCCCCAGTCCAGTTTTAACCTGGGCGTGCCTTCGCAAGGAAACTCATTGGCCCTGAGCATAACGGTTAGGAATGGACTTGACTGGAAATTCACATGTACTGAGCACATGGTGAAAGTCTAGAGGCATCGTTGAGAGGTTAGGGTTTCATGTTGTATCCAGCCCTCGCTGGACATGAAATGCCCAGACTGTCTCAACAAGGGGAGTTGCTTGGAGCAACCGGCCGGCGCGCCCACCTTAGGAAACATGGGTTACTTTGTGCATCTCATCCCACTCTCGTGGATCCCATCTCACTAGGAAGTCTTAAACTTCCCGATTGACTTTGTGGGTTGTCAATTCGAATTTAAAATAGTGGGAGCAGAAATCATTTAAAACAAGTCCAGTTTAAATGATTCGAAGTAGTACTAATCTGTTTTTCTTGGGTGTTGTAGAACAATGGCTACGAACACTGGCGGATTATCACTGCGATCACTCCTTGATAAGGATAAGTTAGTTGGAACTAACTTTATGGACTGGCATCGAAACTTGAGGATAGTCCTCAAGCTCGAGAAGAAGCTGTATGTCCTTGAATAGGCTCTTCCTGCGGCTCCTCCGCCTAATGCCCGAACGGCAGACAGAGATGCTTATAGAAAGCATCAGGATGACTCTTTGGAGGTTGCATGTCTTATGCTAGCCAGCATGGCACCTGAACTGCAGGTGCAATATGAGGAGCAGAACGCTTTTCAGATGATCACTCATCTGAAATAGATGTTCGAGGCTCAGGCTAGAACTAAGAGATTTGACACCGCTAAAGCAGTCTTTCGGTGTAAGTTGTCTGAGGGTGCACTAGTGAGACCCCATGTTCTCAAACTCATTGGGAATGTGGATCATCTCAGGAGACTGGGACATGCCATAGACAACGAGCTGGTTGTGGATCTTATTCTGCATTCCCTGCCCCCCTAGCTTCAGTCCGTTTATTATTAATTTCAACATGAACCGGATTGAGTGCACACGGGAGGAATTGATGAATATGCTCCAAACAGCCGAGCGAGAGATGGGTAAGACCAAACCCAATTCTGTTCTTTTGGTCCCTGCGACCAAGAAGATAAAGAAAAAGGGTAAGGCACGTGCTAAGAGCAGTGCCAGAGGTCCTACCAAGGCAGTGAAGAAAAAGGCGAAGAAGTCAAAGGACCAGAGGTGTTTTCACTGTGGCGAGCAGGGTCACTGGAGAAGGGACTGCAAGCAGCTTCAGAATGAGGAGAAGAAAGGCTTGGCCTTAACTTCTAGCTCAGGTATCTATGTTACAGAAGTCAATCTTTCTACTTCTATTTGTAACATAAGTAATAAAAGGACCAAACTGAGTGGTTCAGTTGGTGCTTTCCTATGGCACCGTCGATTAGCCCATATAAACAAGAATCGCATCCAACAACTCCATGCAAATAGATTGTTAGATTCAAGTTCCTTGGAGGAATTTGATACTTGTGAACCATGTTTATTAGGGAAAATGACAAAGGCGCCCTTCACCAAGATTGGTGAGAGGGCACGAGGTTTATTAAATCTCATACATACTGATGTGTGTGGGCCATTCAATAAACAAGCCAGAGGAGGGTACAACTACTTCATTACCTTCACTGATGACTTCAGTAGGCATGGCTATGTCTACTTAATGAGACATAAATCTGAGTCCTTTGAGAAATTCAAGGAGTTCAAGAATGAAGTAAAGAACCAGCTTGGAAGATCCATTAAAGCTCTTCGATCAGATCGAGGTGGAGAGTACCTGAGCGGTGAGTTCTTTGACTATGTGGGATCATATCCCAACTTACTCCTCCTGGAACACCTCAATGGAATGGTGTGTCTGAAAGGAGAAATTGAACTTTATTGGATATGGTTCGATCTATGATGAGTCATGCAACTCTACCTCCATCTTTCTGGGGGCATGCACTAGAAACAGCTTCTCTGATACTGAATAATGTTCCATCTAAGAGTGTCTCCAAAATACCATACGAGGTGTGGAGTGGGAGACGCCCTAATCTCACTTTTATCAAGATCTAGGGATGTGAGGCTTATGTCAAACGTCAGGATTCTAGCAAGCTAGAACCTAGATCTGATAAATGCGTGTTTGTGGGGTATCCTAAGGAAACTAGAGGATACTACTTCTATGTCCCAACCGAGAACAAAGTTTTTGTTGCTCGGGGTGCTGTCTTTCTAGAGAAAGAATTTCTCATGAAAGAAGTTAGTGGGAGGAAGTTTGACTTGGATGAGATCCAAGTGCAAGCACAAGACAAAGAGATGGAATCTGAGCCACCTGCACCGGTTGCTAGCCAACCTGAGGCTCAGACACAGGTCCCGCGTAGGTCTGGGAGAATTTGTCGTGCACCTGAAAGGTACGGGTCGCTGCCGACCCAACACGATGGGATCTTCATCATTGAGGATGAACCCAGAACCTATGATGAGGCGGTCACTGGATCGGACTCCGAGAGATGGCTTGACGCCATGCGATCCGAGATGGATTCCATGTCGGTTAACCAAGTCTGGGATTTGGTTGAGCTGCCTGATGGGGTAAAACCCATAGGGTGTAAATGGGTCTTCAAAAGGAAGACAGACATGGATGGCAATATAGTTACTTATAAGGGTAGACTAGTGGCTAAAGGATTTAAACAAGTCCACGGGGTGGACTATGATGAAACCTTCTCGCCAGTTGTCATGATCAAATCCATTCGGATTCTGCTTGCTATAGCTGTATATCATGACTATGAGATATGACAGATGGATGTGAAGACAGCATTCCTTAACGGGAAGCTGACTGAGGATGTGTATATGTCACAACCTGATGGCTTCATCCATCCTGCAGAGGCTAATAAGGTCTGCAGGCTAAAAAGATCCATTTATGGATTAAAGTAAACATCTCGAAGTTGGAATCTTCGATTTGATGAAGCCGTGAGAGATTATGGTTTTATCAAAAGCGAAGATGACGCCTGTGTATACAGAAAATTCAGTGGGAGCTTGGTGATTTTTCTGGTCTTGTATGTTGATGACATACTGCTCATCGGAAATGACATCCCTAGTCTTCAAGCTGTGAAGACATGGTTGGGGAAGTGTTTCGAGATGAAAGACTTAGGGGAGGCCGCCTATATTCTAGGCGTAAGGATCTACCGGGATAGATCCAAGAGGCTCCTGGCCCTTAGTTAGAGTACCTACATTGATAAGGTCCTGAAGAGGTTCAACTTGGAGCAATCTAAGAAAGGATACCTTCTAGTAAGACATGGTCTTACTCTCTCAAAGAGCCAGTGTCCTACAACACAGGCTGAGAGGGATGACATGAGTCGAGTTCCTTATGCTTCGGCAGTAGGATCAATCATGTATGCAATGTTGTGTACTAGACCAAATGTGGCATATGCTGTAAGCATAACCAGCCGATACCAATCCAATCCAGGTCTGCAGCACTGGGTGGCTGTAAAGAACATCCTAAAGTATCTGAGAAGAACTAAGGATTTGTTCTTGGTCTATGGGGGACAGGAAGAGCTCAGTGTGCAGGGCTACACTGATGCATCGTTCCAGTCTGACCCTGACGACTTTAGATCGCAGGCCGGCTATGTGTTCAAGATAAATGGAAGTGCTGTATGCTGGAAGAGCTTCAAGCAATCCACCATAGCAGATTCTACAACCGAGGCTGAGTATGTGGCCGCTTCTGAGGCAGCCAAGGAAGCCTTTTGGATAAGGAAGTTCTTATATGATCTTCAGGTGGTCCCTAGTGCAATGGATCCCATTGAACTCTACTGTGACAACAATGGAGCAATTGCACAAGCAAAGGAACCACGGTCTCATCAAAGATCCAAACACATACTCAGAAGATTTCACCTGATCAGAGAGATCATTGACAGAGGTGATGTCAAGATTAGCAGAGTTGACACAGAGAACAATCTGGCAGACCCATTGACCAAGGCTTTGGCACAGCAGAAGCATGAAGGTCACGCTAGAGATATGGGGTTGAGATTCCTCAACTTCTAGGTCTTAGTGCAAGTGGGAGATTGTTGGTGTATATGCCCTATGACCTAGTTTTGGTCCACTTATGTACTACTTGACTTTGATATTTATATCATTCTGGCATTGTCGTTATCTATGTTTGTTTACATCTGCGCATATGTACTGACATGATAATGTCCCTGGAGACAGATTAGATCTGTGCTCGAACTTTAGTCCCCAGTCAATGTACCTTAGTGGATATGGGACAGCTATAGTACTTGTGAGACTGGTATGTTGGCTGGTTAGGCACGTGGTGCTAACGCAGACACATGGGTATATCATTGGAGGATATACTGGATAGACCCGCTGTGAGGCTATGACTTGGTGTCATGAGTTATCCTCACAAGTGACAGGAGATGCATTGATCCCTTGACTTGAGGTCATTGATCATTCTATATGGTTAGGGACTTGCTTTGATACAACCTAACACCTCGCCGTAGTTGAAAGGTCATAACGGTTGTCATTGAGCATGTCACGGCCCATATGAGAAGGTCAATGGACAGACAAAGGATTTGCCCCTTCCTTAGGGAAGTATGATATCCATGGAGCTCCTCTATGGTTCTATGACTGAGAGTGTATGGCCATACCTAGGTAAGAACCTGTTTTAGTCATAGCCATGTGATTGGATGAAAACAAGTGGTGACACACTTGTCCAATCGGATATCAGTTCGGCAAAGAGACTGTAATGCATCTGTACCTAGTTGCGATGATGGGGATGTCGATGTCGATATCCATTCCAATGACCTGGGTAGCAGCGATGCACTGCTAGGTGCCACTCACTGCTTGTGATGACCTTTGGTCAGCACTGCCAGCGTCAGAGGAACCTACAGGGTCGCACACCTTGATACTTGAGTTCTCGTATTGATCGGGAAGCCTTATGATCGAGTTATTGGATAACTCGGATCTAATTGGGAGATTTCATCAGCGCCAATAGGCCTGATGAGATGGAAGAATGTTATTGGAGCTAAAGTTCATTTTTGGCAGGTTGACCTGTATTTGACCATGGTTGGTCACATTTGGATTAGGGTTGCATTGGATTGGATCCAAATGCTTAATCAACCCATGTGATGAAGTTTGGGCTAGCTCATTATCCAATGAGGCCCAATAACAAGTTCTCATGAAGAGATAAGAGGCTAAAAGGGTATAATGGGGAGAAACATGAACCATTAAGCGCCTAGGGGCATAATGGGGTCATGTTGGCGCCTTTGCTTCATTATGGAAGTAAAGGGCGCCTCCCCTCTCTTCCCTTGATGGTATGAATGCCTCTAAGGCATGTCTTGGGCTGATATGGTACTTGGGCAATTATGGATAGGTTGAATGGAGTTTATGGTAAAGTCTTGGAGACTTTCCTTGTCTCAAACCTCCTCATCCTAGCCCTACACTTGTCATGATCTTGGCCCTTCCCTTAACCGCCTCTTGCTCTATATATGTGACCCTCTCGCCCCCTCTTATGATGATTGATCCTTGGAGGCGTGAACACAAGAAGAGGGGCGAGAGCTAGGAGCAAGGGCGCAACTTCCTCTTCCTTCTTCCATAGCCGCAAGCTTCTCCCTCCTTTCCTCTTGGCGCAAGGAGCTTTGGTGCTTGGCGGCTTGGCTTGGTTCCTTCTTCTCTTGGTGCATCCTTTCCTCTTGGTGGCGCAAGTGAAGTGGAGCATCTCCCTAAGGCTTGGATCTTCTTCCCGAGGCTAGCACTGGGCGTGGAAGAAGAGAACTCAAGAGATCCGTGTTTGTGAGACTGTAGAGGGCGCACACTTGGGCGCCTGCATCGGCATCACTCCAAACCGCTCTTAAGGTATTTCCTAACTCATCGTGTCGACTCTCTTGCTTGCGATCTTCACTGGGTTTTTGGGACCGGCCTGTTTCGGGGATATTCTTCCGCTGTGCAATGTATGTATGTATGTCTATGACTATGAAAAATTGTAAAATGTCCCCGGGGTTTCCCAACAGCACCACCCACTTACGTTGCTGGAGCTAGGAGAGAAAATGCACCAGAAACATGTCAAAAGGGGAGGGAAGTGTTCGTCGGAGCTGAGAGAACCCACCGGAGTTGCCAGAGGTGAGAGGCGCAATGGATCTAGGCCTCACCCCATTCTTTCCTATCGCCTGTGTTCGCATGTGAGGAAGGAGGAGGAGCTTTCACCGGATCTGGCTGTCAGAGCAAAGGGAGGGAGGTGGTGAGGGAGATGGCGATGGAAGGAGGAGCTCGACGGCCGCTGGCGCTGAAAATTGGGAGAGGAGGAAGCCAGCGGCGTTGGGCACTGTGAGGAAACAGAGAAGAAGGAGGAGAAAGGGTGAAGAGAGGCAGTGGGGTCAGTTCGCATGGGAGAATAGAGGAAATGGGGGGAAGAGATGGGGCGGCTATGTCCTGTTCCATCAATCCTTTTTTTTTACACTAAAAATCAGAACGTTACACGCCTACTCAACCGGATTGACATCTGGCACAACTCATTCGGTACTTGTCGGGCAATAACACACATAGCTGAGCACTTGACCGGAACGCAGAGAGGGGCGAGAAGTCGCCCAACTAGAATGATAACTCGGCCTGGAGCGCGAAGCGTAAGAAGCCGTAGAGAGGAGATCGTCGGCCAAGAGCAACTGACTGGCCAGGAATGGGAAGGGCTTCCAAAACACATGAGAGGTGCATGTATGGAAACCGAGGCACATGGGTCAATAGCTGAGGCTTGCCGGAGCTCGGGAACACCGACCAGTCGAGCCCAGCCTCACCGGAATCAAAGGAGGCATCGGCAAACTCACAACATTCATCGAACGCCAGCCAAGAAGGAAGAGGTGCCCCCCTACATCATCGAACAACACCAGGAAGGGGAGTTGAAAACCCCAGCCTCACTGGTCATTCACGTTCTCGACATAAAATGAGGAAAAGGAGGAGGACACGGTGGAGGGAAGGAAGAAGTGTTAATGATGCTCATCGACGAAAGCCTACTCGTCGAACGAAGCCAAAGCGAGAGGATGAAGAAAGGTTACCTTGGGAGACATCTGTCCACCGGCTCCACCACTAGCGATGATGAAGAGGAGGAAGAAAAGGGGACGCCGCCCTGTTGCCCTGCTGCGTCTTGTACCATCACACCCAGCCCACTAGGAAGCTGTCAGAGTTGTCGCTGCCACTAGGAACCTCATTTGCCAGAGCCACTCAACGATAGAGGAGAGATCGGGGGAGAAAGAGCTGTGCCACCACGGCTCATGACGAACGCATCCCGCGGACGCGATGGGCACTGTAAACCTATCTCCGCACGTATAAAACAGCTCCAACAGAGCTCCACCAGCCGATGGGCGCTCGAATCCGATAGCCTGCAACTCATTTTTGCCAAAACACTAAAGTGGGCTACGTGCGTGCGCCTGGCCCAACACCCAAAGGGGCTTAACATTCTTCCCCACCTGAGAGGGTCACCGTCCTCGGCGACTCGAGGTAGCTCTTGAGCTTACCCTCGCATACAAGAACTTTGAAGCCACATCCTATGGGGCTTCTTCCCAGGCATAACTCTCCTAACGAATGAGAAACACCCCATGTTTACTCATTTGACTGTGACCGAAGATTCGATAGTCTCAAATCTTGACGATCCTTAGATCGAATATTGTTCAAACGATCGGAGGAGTATAGTGAGACTACAACTGATAGCAATCCCCTAGATTCTCTCCATGAAGATGGGATGCTTTCTCATACCATCAGGGAGCCTCAATCGCTCCACTACTGAGCTCACCCGACTCAGTATCTCAAAGGGCTCATAGTATCTCAACATAGGCCTCGACGCGTTATCTTGGCCAAGATCTCCCTCAATATCTACAGAGAAAGTCGAGGAAAAATCTAATCGCCCACTGCGAATTCTTCACCTTGGCATTGACGATTTACACCTTGATGCATTCGTCGGATAGCTAACTCTAAGCTATTGCTTTGCCTCTCGGAGCTATTACGTTTGCTCATGAGGCACATGTTGAGTCGCATGACATCTTCCCCGGAGTTCCTCAACACACGATCAACAAGGTAATTGGGTTGCCACCCCAACATGAGATCAAAAGAGTCGTGATTCATGGATGATGACCTTTGTGGGTTATGGGCACAACATGCGGCATCCATCCACTCCACTTAGTCGTCTTGACTGGTTGTCACAAGGTGACAAGATTTATCTTCCATGAGAGCATATACTAGCTACGTCTGCTCATCCGTATGTGGATGACTCGCCATGGAGAATTGGGCATCCCTATAACTCACGATATCCATTAGGATCCCAAACTCTTCCACCACATCTGAAGGATAATTCAGCTCTCCCTAGCTGAAAAAGGTTCGGTTGTTAGAATAAGGACTCCACACTTGGAAAATTTTTCCACAACCTGAATGTCGATATTTTCCCCTTGGCCTTAGGAAACCCACTGATCAAATCCATGGACACGCTTGTCCAAGGGGGTCTCAGGGATGGCTAAGGGTTATAACAACGCTACATATAACCTCCGATTGACCTTGTCTTGTTGGCACACAAGGCAAGTGTAGACATACTCCTCTATATCGGCACACATGTCTAGTTGCTAATGGCATAGACAATAAGGTGAACCCTCACCTTTGTCTCGGATGACCTGCCCATGGGCAATCATGGAGCTCCCTCAGCAGCTCATGTCTCAATCCCCAGGATGACGGGACTAGTAGCCACTTGCCTTGGGCTATAATGACATCATTTGTGTCAAGTTAATATCGTCGGATCGTATCCGACTTGATCTATTGAAAGATCTTTTCACTTTTCATCCTCATATGATAGTGTTTAGATCCTCTCAAGCAATCCTCTCTCAACATTTGTGAGGGTAAAGCACACCAGTGTGTTAGCCCATTGAGAGCACTCAGCTATACGTTCGCCCTACTCGGCTCATATTCCCATTAGAACTGGAATCCTACTCAGAATTCACACCAACAAGCTTGCCTGATGGACAATTTTTCCCACGAGTGGTGAATTAGGTATTCATCGCATTGTTGATTTCCACAACTCAGGCATTCCCTATGAGGAATATCCTATAGGTTCAAAGGCAATAGTATACCTTTGCCATTTTTCTTCTCGTGAGTCGAGCATCATGACTCCATCACATTTAGATTTCTGCCCCTGAAAGCTACAGGACACCCGTCCTAAATAAGAATGCTATCGATCACTTGCCCTGAAGCATCGGTATAAACCTCAAAAGGTTCTCTAAAGAGTGAAACTTTATGGTCAGTTTAGAGGCACCACACTATTTTGGCTCCTTAGAGGCTTTCTGACACAGATCATCCTAGTACCAGGTTGTATTCTTTCTTAGTAGACCGCTCAGAGGGTATGACTACTCTAGAATAACCCCCTGATGAACTTTGAACAAAGTTCACCACATTAAGAAACCCCTTAACTCGGTTTGATTTGAGGGAGTTCGCCATCCGTAATGCCTTGAACTTTGCTCTTGTCCATTTGCACCTGGTCGTGACCCACCACGTAATCAAGGAAGGAAATATCCTTCACACTAAGGGTCTGTTTCCTTGGGAGGAAAACTAGAGGGAAAAGAAAGAAAAATAAGTTTTCCGCTATTTCCTTGGGCAGAAGGAAAATTTTGAGTGGAAAAGTGGATGAAAAATTTTGTAACTTTTCTTCCTAAATTTTTCCACCCGAATAGGACGAAAAAGTTGGGGAAAACACAACGCCACTTTGGCTAACCTTCAAAATTAATTTTCCTTCTTCTTTTCCTCCCTTCCAAGGAAACAGGATATGAATTTTTTTTCTTTCCCAAGAGTTTTCTTTCCTTGCAGTTTTCCTTCCCTCCAAGGAAACAAAGAGTAAAGGTATGCTTTTCCAACTTCCTATAGAGTTGGTTTTCCCTCAATACTTGAAGAACTTATCTTCAAGTGAATCAAGTGCTCCTCATCGCTTGAGGAAAACACAACTATATCCTGAGATATAAGCGACAAATTCATTTAAGAACGAGGCAAACCATTAGTTCATTAGATAACAAAGTATCGTTGGAGTAATGGCAATCTTGAAAGACATTACCAAAACTCAAATGACCCATATGGGGTTGTGCAACCTTTCGTCGCCCTTAGCGATACGAATCTGCCAGCATCCCGACCTTAAGTCAAGCTTGAACAAAATCCTAACTTTTCCCAATCTATCCACCAGATATGGGATCGTGGGGGTTGGATAGCAATCCATGACTATCACCTTATCCAAAGCCCTATTGTCCACTTAGAACCTCAATGACCCATCCTTCTTCCTTTGGAACAGGATTGGGCACCATATGGTAACATAGTTGGTCTTATGAATCTTGCTTTTAGCAACTCATTCAGCTGCTTCTAAATCTCAGCCAACTTCACTAGATGCATCCCCTAAGGAGCCTTGGAGAACGGAGTAGATCCTGTCACAAGGTCTATCTTATGATCAATCTCTCTCCTAGGGGGGGAGGTGCTTCGACAACTCCAAAGGCCATATGTTGGAAGATGCTTTCAACATTCCCTTGACCACCAAAGGGATCTCCCTTCTCTTACAAGTGTTCTCCACTCGTACAGCCAAAATCGTAGGCTCTTCTTGGCGCAACCCTACAGCCAAGGCATCTGTCAAAAGGGGGGGGGGTACTCCCGTGGAGTCCCTCTCTTTCTCCTTCATTTCCACCGTGCTACCAATGCACGACGCGAAGCAAGAAGATCTGTCGTCACATATTTGGATCCCATATAAAAATGGCATCACACTATCTTTGCCTTACTAATAGCTCAAGGCCAACGATAGTTTTGTGATCCACTCACTTTCGGATCTCTGTGGCAATGGCTCTGCCAAATGCCACCTTGCGATATCAACATCACTAGATATCCTCAAGACATAAGGGTATTATATCATACTAATCGACATCCTTTGATCCTATGTGGGGGGAGACTCACATAGTCATGGCTTCGCCCAAAACTGAAATGAAGCATGAGTGAATCCAGGAGCACCTCTTAATCCTTTACATTCCTCTTTCCTACCTCTAGGGTAAATAGAGGGTCGATCTCCAACCGGCTTCTGGTTTCTAGCATTGCATGCCGATTCTCCATTGAACAGGGGTTTCTTACCTCTTATAATGAACGATGTTCTCGAGGAAGAAATAGAACCAAGTGAGGTAGCCCCCTAGCCCCTCTATGTCTACCCTGACATCAATACCCTAAAAGGGTTGCCCCGAAGGTCTTGACCTTCATGCAGGCAACTCAGCCTATGCATAACCCATAATGGTTGACTGTAAAGCCATAAAGTGATAAATTCGGTCCTCGACCGATATAACGTCAATCTCAATATCAACTGAGCATATCACTACACATAGTCCTTGGCAGCCTGCGACAAGTTCCTCAGAAGGAACTGATTTCAATCTCATTTTTAAACTCTTCGCAACAAAGCTTATGAGTTTGATCAGTCCCAACATAGACTTCGTGCGACCCACATCTACCACCATAGTTTGGCATCTCTGAAGAGATGATCAATGCAAACCTTAGGCTTACTTTCCCCTCAGGGATTGAACATTTTTGGAAACACATTTCCATGCCCTAATGGAAGTTCGCAGCGTACCCCTCGAAAGGGAGCTGGCTACTGAATGCGTTGTCGCATGACGATCCTTTAGTCAGCATCGACCTCAATCTCAAGGACACGTCGTCACACAACAGTCCCTTCGCCCCCATTGGCCTCAGTCTCGGGAACATGTCATCGCACGATAGCCCTATAGCTACGAGCAGATGGTGTCCTTGGACACCATCAACTGCTCTATGGGACATGTTGTTGCACGACAGACCCATGACATCATCAACTAGTGTCCGGGACACATTGTCACATAACTATCCCTTGGTCACCATTGACTGCCCTTTAGGATACATTGTCGCACGACAGTTCCATGGCCAATCACTGGCCTCGGTCAGTGCTGTAGAAGTCATGGTAATGCGCTTCAACCGCATGACCTCTAAAACATGTGCCTCCGCTAGGGAGACGAGTAACCTGAGCCGTGAGGCTCTTGTTGGATGAAACCAACTTTGCCAACATCTTGGGAGCCAAAGCTCCACTATGTTCGATAGTATCCACTAGCATCTCAATGTTGTGGTCATCTATGATCATTGTAATGATCACTACCACCCAAATAAGTACAATACCAGTGTACAAGTTGGAACATTCATACCTTGGGTTCTAATACCAAGCTATCACGCCCTGAATTAGATTAATAAATTTTTTTAATTTTTACAAGTGAGTCAACACTTGACTCACACTCAAGCACACCCATGCAGGGGCTAAGCGATTAAAACTGCTGGTCCGAGAGCGATCGGCAGGAGAATGTCCATCCTATCCGATGCGGCTACCTGGCTACTCGTCTCGACGAGTCAGAGCTGCACACCTACCGAGGACCACTACACTATCTAGCTCCAAAGTACCGTTGACTATAATTCCCGAGACTCAATGTCGGCACAGCTTGCATACTAGTCTGGTACACCGGAATAAGACAGAACTACATGCAGGCGGTGGTGCACACATGCATAGAAGATGACATCATGCAGGACGCTGAGCACACGCCCTAACTCCGACCGAACCACACTTTGGCAGTCAGACTCACTCGCTCGCCTACTCAACCGGATTGACGTCTCACAGACGCAAGCAATAACACACATGGCTGGTGCACTTGACTAGAATGCAGAAAGGGGCAAGAAGTCACTGACCGAGAATGACAACCCGAATGGGATCGCGAAGTGTAAGGAGCCACAAAGGGGAGATCATTAGGAGCCACAAAGGGGAGATCATTAGATGGCCAGGAACGGGAATCGCATCCATAAACTATGAGAGGCACATGGGTCAACAGTCAAGGCTTGCCGGAGCGAGGCACATGGGTGAAACAAAACATAGATTCCTAAAAACTCTGAGATGTTTATATGAAGGTTGTTTTTGAAGGCATATCTCCATTGGTGTTTTTCCTTGTAGCAAAGGCATCAATGTTTTATTATTTAGGTATGTGGCAATTAAAATCGCATCTCCCCAAAATATCTTTAGGAGACTTGCTTGAAATAGGAATGCCTAAGCCATACTAAGTAGATGCCTATGTTTCCTGTCTATTATTCCATTTTGATGTGGAGTACAAACACAGCTTGTTTGGTGCATGATCCCTTTGTCTGAATACTAGCCATCTAATGCAAATTTAGCTCCATTGTCAGTTTCAATTACCTTCACTTTAGATACAAATTGTGCCTCAATTAGATTGACAAAACACATCATGTACTAGTGACTATCAAACTTGTTGTTGATTAATATGTCCATGTACAACTAGAGAAATCATCAACAATCATGAGAAAATACTTTCCACCCCTTAAGGAAGGAATTCTATATCCTTATTGTAGTTCGAATTCAAGTGGTTTAAAATGAGCGTGTGAAGACAAATCTATAATGTCTATTAAAGGAATTTTATTTCCCCTTTACAAAACAAATAAATTATTTTCTTCGCATAATTATGCAAAACTACATTTGCTATTTGGACCATATTAGATTTATCCCCAATTCCTTATCTCGGAAAGGGTCCCAATTTGGGGTCAAATTTTTTATCCCAATTTTGACCATAATCTCAATGAATATCAAGAGATTTTGGGGTCAAATAATTGATTTTTGCCGCTATGAAAGGAAATGGTTAAAAGAACTTGTTTAATTGAACTAACAAGCTGTGGCCAAATGCTAATCTCGGTCACGATAAATTGTGGGTCAAAATTTTTTGTTGACCCTGATTTGATAAGAACAAAAGGGAATGCAGTTTAAAAAAGAGTTAAGGGGCTGCGTATGCAGCTTTAAGCAAGGAGTATAAGTTACTCCGCAGCGAGCGTAAAAAGCAGTGGGGAGAACAGAGAAAAAGGGGAAGGGTGTCATGACTGATTAAAGGCCCTTTGATAGTACTTTCTGGGAGGCAAAAAAGCACAGCTGTCCGCGAAGCTGAATTTTATGGGCGGATAGCCGATCAGAACGCACTTAACTAAAACAGTGCCACGAAATGCGGCGCCAAATACAGCTTAAGGCTAGGGTAGACTTTGTGGCAGTTTGGAGCTGCTGGCTGCCAGTAGAATTTGGAGAATGTTTAGGGCTAATTTTCCTGGGTGCACCAAACAAAAATAGTTGCCCAGAGAATCAGGTAATGAGTTGCTTCCTTGGGAATCAGTAGCTTCCCCTATGCCTCGCCAACTCCATCGCGATAACCTCATTGCCTCTAGCCCACCTCCAACGCCTCGCAAGCTCAAGTGCCCGCTTCTAGCCCTCGCCAGGTCCATCGCGATAACCTCATTGCCTCTAACCTCCTTGCCTCCAAATGAAAATAAATTATACATTAAGATTGTTAATGTATTTGCCTTTTGTTTTGTATCATTACATCAAATCGAGAATGAGAAAATAATTTCTTGTTAAATAGGTAGAGATAGGTAATCAACAAACTCATATGAGTTCTTTCAAGAAGTTGATGCTAGTCCTAATTTGGTTGTGAAGAATAATTTTTGGAAACAATAAGATTAATGAAACTAATGTAGATTCTACGGAGATAGATAAGCTCTATGATCAGATTGCTTTGAGTATCATGACATCACATGTGTAGTGTGGTATGTGATTTGGTTGTTTAAATGTTGTATTTAACATGATATTACACTTAAATACTATTTTGTATATGAGAAATACGATTTGTGTTGTATGAGACAATTGTTATTGAAATATTTATTTTAGTTAAAAATTTCTGCTTAATATAACAGAACAACATTTTTATTCTGCTAACCAGCACTTATAGTTTCCCAAATAGCTTCCTACTTCTTCAGTCAACTACCTTTCAAACAGCAAAAGTTAGAAACAAAATCAGCTCTAAATTGGCCCTTTCTTCTTTGCCTTTTGATTCTCACCTAGCGATGAAGCAGATGGCGAAGGGCAAACTCCTCTCCACTCCTTATCATTTCTTCTTCAATGGTAGAAAAAAAAAAACGAAAGAAAGGGCACACTACCATATCCCCTCATCGTCACTCCCACCGGACTTGTGTGCCACAATGCCGCAAACAAAAATCTAGCAGCATAGTATTTGATGTTGTGTTGGAGAATCAAAACTCTGATAAAAAAATGTTTCCATTTATAGATATGGAAAACTTCGGTAAAAATCTTTTTCCATTATTAAAAAAGAAAACACTGGTAAAAAAAACCAATTCTATATTTGAGTCCAGTAACAATCGTCACCGATTATCATTACGTTCTATTGTTGTATGTCATTGTTATGCCAAAAGCATAGTCCACCCATCGTAAGAAGCTAAAGCATTGCTACCCGGTCTCACTATCGAAAAGAATTTCTAAACTCAAAAATCATGCTCTATTGATGCAATAATAAGTTTTGTTTGTGGTTGTCCCTCCTTCCATCAGTTACACCTCCAACATGGCACCTGAGTTAATGCCCTCCAAACTATTAACATAAGAGGAAATATTTAGGCTATACTCCTAATCTCTATTCATTAACTTAATTAATATAATATTTATAAGGTACATATATATAAAAAACTATCCTACTCTATATTTAGTAAAGACTAATATTAATACCCCCTCTTAAACTGGAGATGCTATAAGCAAATGCAGTTTGGAATGAAGATATTGGAAACAATCCACAGCCAAGCGACTTTGTAAGAAGATCTACAATCTGATCTTTTTGTGGGAAGATGTGATAAGGAGATATTCTACTGCTTGTAGTGATGTCGAGTAAAATGACTATCTATCTCAACGTGTTTAGTTATTTCATGAAAGACATTATTCTTTTCAATTTCATTGGCACTTTTGCTGTCACAAAATATAGATGTAGGATTAGAAATATTAATACCCATATCAGTAAACAACCAACAGAGCCACACTATTCTGCCGTAGTATGAGCCATAGCTCTGTATTCTGCTTCAGCACTAGATCTAGAATCAATAGGTTGCTTTTTTACTCTTCCAAGATATAAGAGAATTACCCAAGAAAATACAAAAACTAGTGGTATATTTTCGATCATAAGCATTGTCTGCCCAATCTGCATCAGTAAAGTCTTGAAGGATTAGAGTTGATGATGTATATTGTAAACCATGATGTAGAGTTTCTTTGATATACCTCAATATTCTAAGCACAACAGAATAGTGTGTTGATCTTAGAGAAGCTATAAATTGACTTATGAGATGAACAACATAGTTTATATTTGGACGAGTAATCGTAAGATAGTTAAGGCTACCAACTAACTGTCTATAACGAGTAGGATCAGTCAAAATAGTTTCTTCAATTGGCAAAAGCTTTATATTAGGCTCTAATGGTATTTTAGCAATTTTATTATCGGTTAGTTCAGCTCAAAGTAGTAACTCAGAAGCATATTTAGATTGAGATAAAAATATTCAATATGACGGGTAGTTTACTCCCATGCCAAGGAAACACCAAAGTTGACCTAAGTTTTTCATTTCAAATGTAGTATGAAGATAATCTTTTGTATCTTGAATTATTTGAAGATCACTTCCAGTAATTACCATATCATCGACATAAAGAATAAGCAGAACAATACCCTATAGAGAATTCTTGATGAATAAAGCAGAATCATGATTGCTTGGGTGAAATCCAAATTTGCATATGGTAGTGTGGAATTTTGCAAACCATGATCTTGGAGCTTGTTTGAGACCATATAGAGATTTATTTAATTTGCAAACTTGATTTGGATTATGAAGAAATCCTGGAGGTGTTGTCATATAAACTTCTACCTCAAGATCTCCATGAAGAAAAGCATTTTTCACATCTAGTTGATAAAGTGGCCATTGTCGGCAACAAGCAACAGCAATAAGAGTTCTGATAGATGTCATTCATGCAAGTGGAGCAAATGTTTCTTCGTAATCAATATCATATTCTTGTGTAAATCCTTTAGCTACAAGATGAGCTTTATAGCTTTCAAGAGTTCCATCAGCTTTTATTTTGATTTTATACACCCATTTGGAACAATAGCAGTTTTTCCAATGGGAAGAGGTACAAGATCCCATGCATTAGTTCTTTAAAGAGAATCAAGTTCTTCAGTCATAGCTTGTTGCCACTCAGGTTTGGATGAAGTTTCTTGATATGATTGTGGTTCATGATAAGATAAAATGATAGACAAATGACATTGATAATCATTGAGATATTCAGGAAGTTTACCTCTAGTATTTTGTATAGGATAATGAGGTGGAATGATGTTATGCACTGAACTGCCTTGACGGGAAGTTCCATTGAAATCAGGGACGTCAGCCAGCTGAGCAGGAACTGCAGGAAAGTTTAACATTATATCTGTAGAAATATCAAGTGCATGATGTCTTTGATTTTCAGGAAACTGAGTAGAAGTCGCATGAGAATCTAATGTTGTACTTGGATCATTATTAGGGAATGGATCAATTATAGAACTAGATATGTTTTGATGTTGTTTTTGTGGGAGAGTAAAAAATGGTATATGTTCCCAAAAGGTAACATGTCTTGGGATACGAAGTTTTTGAGATTGAGGATCATAGCAACGACAACCTTTTTGACAAGTACCATACCCTAAAAAGACGCAAATAGCATTTTTTAGAGATAGCTTGTCATGTTCTCTTTTATTCAAATGAACAAAATAAGTACTACCAAAAACACATAAATGATGATAGTTTGGAGGATGTTGATACAATCGTTCAAAAGGAGTTGTTTGATTAATAGCAGGCGATGGAAGACGATTGATAATGTAACTGCTATATTCATAGCTTCTCCCCAAAATTTCTTAGAAACAGATGCAGAATTAAGAATAGTTCGAGAAATTTCAATAATGTGCCTATGTTTTCATTCAGAGACACCATTTTATTGTGGAGTTTCAACACAAGATAATTGAGATAAAGTACTCTGAGCAAAAAGATATTTATGTAGATCATTAGAAATATATTCACCACCAGAACTAGTACGTAAAATTTTTATCATAGAATTGAACTGAGTTTTGATTATAGTGGAAAATTCAATATATATTAAAAAAAATCTGAACGAGAATGAAGAAAATATATCCAAGTAAATCTCATGAAATCATCAACAAAAATTATATAGTATTTTGCACCACCCATTGAAGGTATTGGTGCAGGACCCCATATATCAGAATGTATTATATCAAAAAGTGTTGTTGAGGTAGTATTACTTGAAGAAAAAAGTAAGGCTGTTTGTTTTGAAAGTTTGCAATATAAACAACATGGATCGTTTATTGAAGACACAACACCTAATGAACCTTTATTGATTAAGAAGGATAATTGAGAGAAAGAAACATGTGCTAAACGTTTATGTCAATTAGTTTATCAACAAAAAAAAGTCATCCAACTTTACGTCCTGTCCCAATGAGTTTCCCCATTGAGCAATCCTGCATAGTACATCCAGAAGAGGAAAAGGTAATAGTTATACCTTTTTCAACGAGTTGCCCAACAGAAACTAGATTCATAGAAATTTGAGAAACAAATAGTGCATTAGAGATATGTATTTCTAGACTATACTAGTGGAGGCTATGTTTCCCTTGCTCGGTGCACTAATTATACTATCATTTGCAGTTTGAATTTGAGGATGTGATTGAAAATAAGATAATTTTTTAACATGGAGGAATTAAAGGTCATATGATTTGATACTCCAGAATTAAAAAAACCAAGTCATATGAGATGTATTACCTAAGTGGGTTGAAGTAGTAGCTATGTTAGAAGAACTACCAATTGCAAGAGCCTATTTAATTATTTCCTGAACAGCTTCAGCAGTAAGTGTTTCAGATGTAGAATTAGTGACTGTCGCTGCTGATGTATGTGAGCTCATTTTTTTATTGCGCATGTTTCTAGAAGATGGTTTTGGGCAATTATTTACCGTGTGACCATTTTCCTTACAATAGGTACACTATGATTGATTCATGGAACAATTGTGAGCTATGTGACCATTCTTCTTACATTTGTAACATTATACCTTTGACATATCTCTAGAATTTGCAGCTAAAACAAATGAGTCATTTAACTTGCTTAGAGACATTCTTCTTGTCTCTTTAGTTATTTGTTTAGAAAGAGCACATCTATAGAGGGTAATGGAGATCTATAAAGAATTGCAGTATGAATAGTTTCAAAAGAATCTTCTAACGCCATAAGAAGTTAAACTAGGCGACCTTCCTCTCTATACTTGTAATAGAGTTCAGCATCCATTGTCCATTTGGGTTCCATGAGAGCAAGTTGATCCCAAATAATTGACATATTAGTATAAAATTCAGAAATAGACTGTCCTGGTTGTTGTTTCATATTTCGAATATCAATCTCAAGTTTATATCTAAGAGCAAAATTGGTTTCATTGTACCTTGTGGCAAGAAAATTCCATATCTCCCTTGCAGTGTTAAACTTGTTAAATTGCATACTAATAGAAGGACTTACAGTATTGGCAATCTAAGTAGCAATTTTGTTGTTGTTGATTTCCCATTCTTCAAACTTATCTGTATAGTAGGACACTGATATTCATCAGTAACGTATTTCCATAATCCATGTCCCTTTAAAAAGGTTCACATAAGATAAGACCATTGATTATAATTAGATCCATCTAATTTAATATTTAACGGTAGTATTTCTCTTGCCATTGTTTTAAATACTATATATTTTTATATCACTCCTTTATAGGTTAACTTAAGTGGTAAGAGGCCCACGGGCATTATCCACTCAAGCCTTAAAAAATTGATATCTAAATATATAATATTAAAATATACAAAGAAGGAGAGAAAAAAAAATACAAGATAGATAAATCAACCACAGTAGGTGAGAGGCAATTTCAGTAGCGGCGATCAGACGATAGGAATTATGTGATAGAGATCGGATTTTAAATCGTCTCGTCGAACACAGAGACAAAGCTTGGTTGACCAAAATTAGGTCAACAATTTTAGGCGCTGAACCAAAATTTGTCACAACGTTCGGCATGCTAGTTACACGACGTACGCGAGTGGCATTGGCAGGCAGTGCTGGATTTTAGCCGTGACATCGTTGCTAGAAAAAAAGGCGGTGCTGTAGTGCTAAGCTGGCGATGGCAGTCAGCGGTGCTAGAGGCGGCTCGACCTTGCGATGATTGGCAGAAGACAAAGCCCACGACAAAGGAGTGCTGGCGTAGAGGCAGCAGATATAGAACTTCTGTGTTAGTCAGATGCAGAGGCGACGGAGTCAGACGAAATTGGGAGGGGAGATGTCGACAGTCGACTGAATCTGGCAGCGCTATCGACGTCTTCAGGCAGACATATTGGGAGGACTGAATCTAGCAGTGATAGCAATGTCTTGTTGGTGTTTATGCCCTAAGACCTGTTGTTGGTCTATCTTTTGTACTACTTGACATTGATATTTCTTATATATACCATTCTGGCATTGTCGTTATTATGTTTTGTGTACATATGCGATTATGTACTTTCATGACAATGTCCCTAGAGACAGATTGTATCTGTGCTCAAACTCTTGTCCCCAGTCAAGTACCTAAGTGGATATGGGAAATCTCTAGTGCATATGAGACTAGTATTGTTGGGAAACCCCGGGGACATTTTACAATTTTTCAGAGACACATACATACATTGCACAGCGGAAGAATGTCCCCGAAACAGGCCGGTCCCAAAAACCAGTGAAGATCACATGCAAGGGGGTCGACACGATGAGTTAGAAAATACCTCAGAGCAAGATGAGGTCGATGTCGTGATAGGCGCCCAAGTGTGTGCCCTCTGCAGTCTCACACACACGGATGCCTCGAGTCCTCTTCTTCCACGCCCGGTGCTAGCCTCGGGAAGAAGATCCAAGCCTTAGGGAGATGCTCCAACCACCTTGCGCCACCAAGAGAGAAAGATGCGCCAAGAGGTAAGGAAGGAGAAGCTTGCGGCCACTTGATGGAAGAGGAAGAGATTGCGCCCTTGCTCCTTGCTCTTGCTCCCTTCTTATGTTCACGCCTCCAAGGATGAATCATAATAAGAGAGGGCGGCTAGGGTCACATATATAGGGCAAGAGGCGATTAGGGCAAGGGCTAGGATCATGACAAGTGTAGGGCTAGGATGAGGAGGTTTGATGTAAGGAAAGTCTCCAAGACTTTACCATAAACTTCATTCAACCTTTCCATAATTGCCCAAGTACCATATCAGCCCAAGACATGCCTTAAAGGCATTCATACCATCAAGGGAGAAGGGCTAGGCGCAAATTGCTTCCTTAATGAAGCAACTTTGCCACCCTAACCCCATTATGCCCCTTAGGCGCCAATGGGGTTGGGTTTCTCCCCATTATACCCTTTTAGCCTCTCTTCTCTTCATGAGAGCTTGTTATTGGGCTTCATTGGATAATGAGCTAGCCCAAACTTCATCCTATGGGTTGATTAAGCATTTGGATCCAATCCAATGCAACCCTAATCCAAGTGTGACCAACCATGGTCAAATACGGGTCAACCTGCCAAAAATGAAGTTTGGCTCCAATAACATTCTTCCATCTCATCAGGCCCATTGGCGCTGATGAAATCTCCCAATTAGATCCGAGTTATCCAATAACTCGATCATAAGGCTTCCCGATCAATACGAGAACTCAAGTATCAAGGTGTGCGACCCTGTAGGTTCCTCTGACGCTGGCAGTGCTGACCAAAGGTCATCACAAGCAGTGAGTGGCACCTAGCAGTGCATCGCTGCTACCCAGGTCATTGGAATGGATATCGACATCGACATCCCCATCATCGCAACTAGGTACAGATGCATTACAGTCTCTTTGCCGGACTGATATCCGATTGGACAAGTGTGTCACCACTTATTTTCACCCAATCACATGGCTATGACTAAAACAGGTTCTTACCTGGGTATGGCCATACACTCTCAGTCATAGAACCATAGAGGAGCTCCATGGATATCATACTTCCCTAAGGAAGGGGCAAATCCTATGTCTGTCCATTGACCTTCTCATATGGGTCGTGATATGCTCAATGACAACCGTTATGACCTCCCAACTACGGCGAGGTGTTAGGTTGTATCAAAGCAAATCGCTAACCATATAGAATGATCAATGACCTCAAGTCAAGGGATCAATGCATCTCCTGTCACTTGTGAGGATAACTTATGACACCAAGCCATAGCCTCACAGCGGGTCTATCCAGTATATCCTCCAATGATATACCCATGTGTCTGCGTTAGTACCACGTGCCTAACCAGCTCACATACCAGTCTCACAAGTACCATAGCTGTCCCATATCCACTAAGGTACATCGACTGGGGACAATAGTTTGAGCACAAATCCAATCTGTCTCCAGGGACATTATCATGTTAGTACATGTGCGCAGATGTAAACGAACATTGATAATGACAATGCCAGAATGATATATATAAATATCAAAGTCAAGTAGTACATAAGTGGACCAAAACTAGGTCCTAGGGCATATACACCAACAAGTATATGGGCTGGTTATGCACGAGGTGCTAACGCAGACATATGGGACATGCTTTGATACAACCTAACACCTCACCGTAGTTGGGAGGTCATAACGGTTGTCATTGAGTATGTCACGAACCATATGAGAAGATCATTGAACAGACAGAGGATTTGTCCCTTCCTAATGGAAGCTTAACATCCACGGGCCCCCTATGGAAGCTTAATACCCAAGTGAAAGCCTGAATTAGTCATGACCATGAGATTGGGTAAAAACAAGTGATGACACACTTGTCCAATTGGGTATCAGTTTAGCAAAGAGACTATACTGCATCAGTACCTTGTTGCGATGATGAGGATGTCGATGTTGATATCCATTCCGATGACTTGGGTACGATGCATTGCTAGGTGCCACTCACTGCTTGTGATGACCTTAGTTCATCACTGCCAATATCAAAGGAACTTATAGGGTCGCACACCTTGATACTCGAGTCATCATATTGATTGGGTATCCTTTTGATTGAGTTATTGGATAACTCGGATCTATTTGGGAGATTTCATCAACGCCAATGAGCCTGATGATATAGAAGAGGCTTATTAGAGCAAAACTTTATTTTTGGCAGGTTGACCCAAATTTGACCATGGTTAGCCATATTAGAGTTTGGGTTGCATTGGATTGGATCCAAGGGCTTAATCAACTTGTGCAATGAAGTTTGGGCTAGCCCATTACCCAATGGGCCTTATAATAAGTTGTCATGAAGAGATAAGATGGCATAAGGGTATAATGGGAAGAAATCATCCTCATTGGCACCTAAAGGGTATAATGGGGCAATGTAGACGCCTAATGCTTCTTTAGACATGCCTTAGCTGCCTATACCTCTTCCTTGGATGGCAAGCTTGCCTCTATGGCAAGGCTTGGGGCACATATTGATGGAGGCAACAAGCACAAGCAACGAAGGTACAAATGGAGCCTACGACTACCCTAGTCAAAGGCCCGGAAGCTCTTGAATAATCTAGCAAGCTCACTGCTAAAGCTAGTCCAGTAAATAAAAAAATAACTACTTCAACACCTTGAAGAAACTCAAGCTTAGCAAGGAAGAAGTTGCTGCACCGCATAAATCAGTACTCACATTTGCACCCACACCAAATCAGCACCAGATCTCATCCAAAGCTCATCTCCATGCTTGCATTTGCGCCCACTCCAAATCAGCACTAGATCTCATCCAATGCTCATCTTCATGCTAGCGCTCAAGAGATGGAAACAACCTACGAAAGGAAATAGCAACATCTCCTTCCAGCCACGTCCATTCGCCCAGCATGGAAACCTCAACGTTCCGCAGCAACATCTCCAAGCTTCACTTTATATATTTCTCTCACGCGACATTGTAATAGAATAGACAGACAGAGATTTGATGATTTAGTTTAATGAAGTAGTTTTCTTCTAGTATCTTCCTCTTCTATCGGATGCTCTCCTTCCTCTTCTCCTTCTAGGGCCGAGCCCCTCCTCCCTTCCTCTCTTCTCTACCAGCTTCTTCCTCTCGAAACCAAGCCAACCAGTCACGGTTCCTAGTTTCCAGAATTCTGAAATTTCGTGAGTTCACCGCCGACCATCTACTGGTCCGATCCTCACGAAACTTCCGGCATCACTCATCCTCCCCAATACGAAGCCACAGCCACCGGTGTCTGCCCGTCCACCCATCCGATCACTGGAATCGAACTTCTGTTCGAATCCCCTGTTCTCGCCCAGATTCTTTAGCCGTCTCGCCCATCACCGTCGTTCTCCTCCGACCGGCCACTGCTCGACCAAAAAATCCGGCCACCTCTTCGCCGTCATCACAGCAACCTCCAGTAGTAGCAGGTTCCAAGTTCGTGCCCTACCGGCCGAACGCCGACCGCCCCTGGTCTGCTCGCTAGCCTCCCCTGTTCTGTTCGACAACCCGCGTCTCCGCCTCCGCCTCCGCCAGTGCTCAGCCGCCGTCCTCGCCCCTTCCACTATCTCTCGGTGCTCTAATGCCTTGCATTTTAGTAGTAATTTTCATAGCTATTTCATGCTAATTCTAGGCTTATTTTAATACTTTCATACCCTTTTTAGGCTAAATTACTTGATACCTTCGGAATCTTCACTTTTTGACACTTTTATGGAATTTCAGGTAAAAAAGCCCTTTTTCGACATATTTTGAAGATTCTAAGGCCATGGGACGATTTCTTGTATGAAGACAAGGTCACACGTCAAATTTTGGCTTAAACGGAGTTAGCCTGAAAAATACGTTCAGGTGAACCCCATGGGGCTCACTAGATTCTTCGCCAAGCTGTAGGAAACTTACAGAGAGAATCATGGCCGGGTGAACCCCATGGGGTTCACCATCCCGGTCGCCAGCCAGCAGAATTCACAGAAAGCTTCACAGCCAGGTGAACCCCACCGGGTTCACCGGATTTCTTGAAAACTTCAACCAGAATCACTCCAAAGAAAAGCACGGCCGAGTGAACCCCACGAGGTGCACTGCGCTTCTATTCGTCGAAATTTACAGGAAGAATCACGGGTAGGTGAACCCGGCGGGGTTCACCCATGATTCTAACCTAGTCACGCGTGAGTCCGACCTTGACTCGATTTTTCCTTGATTTCTCACTCGTTTGAAGTCCAAATTTGGCAAATGAGGTGTCTATGGAAAGCTCTTTCAGAGGCGAACAGATGGAATATAAAATCCCCAATTTTATTGCCCTAAACAGAGAGCATTGACATGAAGAAGCGGCATGGGAGGAAGAACACGGCAACAGAGGTGACTTTTGGAGATATTCTGAGATTGAGACACATGATCATCACGATTTCTTCAGGATTCCTTCGGTTCATCGTCTCCTTCCCCTTAGCTTCGTTTTCTTATACTTTTCATTTTATTAAAAGAGAGATTTTGAGCGTTTCAATGACGATTGTAGCGTAAACCCTATTTCGGGGTTTGGTGGAAACCCTTTAATGATTTTAATTGCAAACTTTTGTAGCTATTTATGTTGTTTGGTATGAATTGTGAGCATATTTTACTTTTACGTATTTATTTCATGGTTTTACCTTAGCCGAGTGATTTCGCGTGTTAGCCGTTACGACTCATATCGAGAGAAGGATCGTAAGGGTCGAACCTCTGAGTAAAACTTGCGAGACCTCGACACGAGAGTGCTTGGTCTACGCTCGAGGATTTCATGGTCTACCATAGAACTCATTGGGTTCATCTTAGAACAATCCACCGCGAGAGTAGGAGGTCGGTCTAAAACGAACACCGGGGTGTATCACTCGGGAGAGGGCACCTTGTACTCTAGGGTTAGAGTCCTTGTGCAAAACCAATAAACCAAATAACTAATATCTTTCTTGTGCGATTAAGATTATCATCGTGGTGGAAGCCGTAGCCCTGAATTCTCTCTTATATCTTTTCTCTACCGAAGTAGTTGAACTTGTTTGTTTTCGATTTCCATCTTGAAAAACCCATGTTTCGATTCGCTTAGCTATTAGGACTCAGACTTTCTAGTACTCAACCTTGTTCCCTGTGGGATTCGACATCTTTTATATTACTTAGACATTTCCGTGCACTTGCAGACCGTGTCAACTTTTTGGCGCAGTTGTCGGGGAATCAACGGTTGATATTAGTATACTTCCGAGAATTGGTAGACTAGGCCTTAGGTTAGATTTTTCTTACTGCACTGTTATTTTCTTTTTCCTTTTATTTACTTGTCATCTTAGAACTTTATAATTCTGACTGACCATTTTATGCGAAGAAGTTCTAGGGCAGGTACATTCTTTGACATTGATCTAGAGATCGAGTGCACCTTCAGGACAAGAAGGAAGCAAAATCAAATTTTGAAGACAGAAATCATGAACCATCCAGGGGGGACAATCAGATGGAACACATTCAACTTGATGTGAACAATGACCGAGTACAATAACCAATGGGCAACAACTATAACAATAGGACATTGAAAGATTACTCGACACCTTACACTTATGGTTTTTAATCAGGAATTGCTAGACCCGTTGTTGAGGCCAACAACTTCGAAATAAAACCTGCTCTTCTTTCTATGGTGCAACAAAACCAATTTGGTGGTTCTCCTCTTGAGGACCCCAACATGCACCTCTCTATTTTTCTAGAATATTGCGACATGTTGAAAATTAATGGAGAGTCTGCTGATGCTATCAGGTTGCAACTATTTCCCTTCTCTCTGAGGGATAGGGCAAGAGCTTGGCTGCACACACTACCTGCTGCTTCGATAAGAACATGGGCAGAGCTTTCTCAAGCCTTTCTCTCCAAGTACTTCTCTCCATCAAAGACAATCCAATTGCGAAATCAGATGACGAGCTTCATGCAAAAGGATAGAGAGTCTCTATATGAAGCTTGGGAGAGGTTTAAGGAGCTCCAAAGGATGTGTCCACATCACGGTGTTGAGACTTGGGTTTTGATCCAAACGTTCTACAGCGGTTTGGATTACAACATGAGACTTACAGTGGACGCTGCAGCAGGAGGTGCCTTGATGAATAGGAGAGTTGAAGATGCAATGAGCCTTCTCGAGGATATGGCGATTATGTTGGTGTATATGCCCTAGGACCTAGTTTTGGTCCACTTATGTACTACTTGACTTTGATATTTATACCATTCTGGCATTGTCGTTATCTATGTTTGTTTACATCTGCGCATATGTACTAACATGATAATGTCCCTAGAGACAGATTGGATCTGTGCTCGAACTATGGTCCCCAGTCGATGTACCTTAGTGGATATGGGATAGCTATGGTACTTGTGAGACTGGTATGTGGGCTGGTTAGGCACGTGGTGCTAACGCAGACACATGGGTATATCATTGGAGGATATACTGGATAGACCCGCTGTGAGGCTATGACTTGGTGTCATGAGTTATCCTCACAAGTAATAGGAGATGCATTGATCCCTTGACTTGATGTCATTGGTCATTCTATATGGTTAGGGATTTGCTTTGATACAACATAACACCTCGCCGTAGTTGAGAGGTCATAACGGTTGTCATTGAGCATGTCACGACCCATATGAGAAGGTCAATGGACAGACATAGGATTTGCCCCTTCTTTAGGGAAGCATGATATCCATGGAGCTCCTCTATGGTTCTATGACTGAAAGTGTATGGCCATACCTAGGTGAAAAACCTATTTTAGTCATAGCCATGTAGTTGGATTAAAACAAGTGGTGACACACTTGTCCAATCGGATATCAGTTCGGCAAAGAGACTGTAATGCATCTGTACCTAGTTGCGATGATGGGGATGTCGATGTTGATATCCATTCCAATGACCTGGGTAGCAGCGATGCACTGCTAGGTGCCACTCACTGCTTGTCGTGACCTTTGGTCAGCACTGCCAGCGTCAGAGGAACCTACAGGGTCGCACACCTTGATACTTGAGTTCTCGTATTGATCAGGAAGCCTTATGATCGAGTTATTGGATAACTCGGATCTAATTGGGAGATTTCATCAGCGCCAATGGGCCTGATGAGATGGAAGAATGTTATTGGAGCCAAACTTCATTTTTGGCAGGTTGACCCGTATTTGACCATGGTTGGTCACATTTAGATTAGGGTTGCATTGGATTGGATCCAAATGCTTAATCAACCCATGTGATGAAGTTTGGGCTAGCTCATTATCCAATGAGGCCCAATAACAAGTTGTCATGAAGAGGAAATAGGCTAAAAGGATATAATGGGGAGAGACCCAACCCCATTGGCGCCTAAGGGGCATAATGGGGTTTGGGTGGCAAAAATTGCTTCATTAAGAAGCAATATGCGCCTAGCCCTCTCCCATTGATGGTATGAATGCCTTTAAGGCATGTCTTGGGCTGATATGGTGTTTAGGCAATTATGGATAGGTTGAATGAGATTTATGGTAAAGTCTTGGAGACTTTCCTTGCCTCAAACCTCCTCATCCTAGCCCTACACTTGTCATGATCCTAGCCCTTGCCCTAACCTCCTCTTGCCCTATATATGTGACCCTAGCCGCCCCCTCTTGCAAGTAATCATCCTTGGAGGTGTGAACACATCAAGAGGGGGCGAGAGCAAGGAACAAAGGTGGCGCAACCTCTTCCTCTTCCATCAAGTGGCCGCAAGTCTTCTTCCTTTCTTCTTCTTGGCGCAGGTGAAGAAACGACTTGACGGTTTCCTCTCCTCTTCATCTTCTTTGGCGCATCCCTCCTTGGTGGTGGCGCAAGGTGATTGGAGCATCTCCGTAAGGCTTGGATCTTCTTCCCGAGGGTAGCACCGGGTGTGGAAGAAGAGGACTCAAGAGATCCGTGTGTGTGAGACTGCAGAGGGTGCACACTTGGGCGCCTGCATCGACATCACTCCAAATCGCTCTTAAGGTATTTCCTAACTCATCGTGTCGACTCTCTTGCTTGCGATCTTCACTGGGTTTTTGGGACCGGCCTGTTTCGGGGACATTCTTCCGCTGTGCAATGTATGTATGTATGCTTATAACTCTGAAAAATTATAAAATGTCCCCGGGGTTTCCCAACAGTGGTATCAGAGTGACTTGCAAGACTCGAACGATGTTTTACGGTTTTCTTTCATGCTCACATGCCATATCTCTATTTTCGTCAATAGCATGATGCATGGCAAATGATTTTTTCTAAGTAGGAAAAATTATGGTTTCTTGTTTCTATCAACCTCTCAATCTCTTTTGGATTTTTGGACTATTTTTCTTGTCTCATTTAAAGGTCAAAGGCGCACGTAATTTTGTCAAGTAGGACGGGCATTGTGTCTTCGGACTGGCCAAGTCTCTTGATCTGACAAAATTGCTAGCCGAAAGGATCTCTGAAATCATCATGAAAAATAAATCGTAATTAACCAAAAGATTTGTGAGAAGAAGATAAGAAAAAGAGACTAGTTTTATGAAAAAGTAAAATTTCAGATTTTATGTTTTTCATGAGCATGTAGAATTGCATAAGTAAATACCTTGATTGTGCATGATGTTGTGATCATTAGTCAAACCCCCCTTTGCATGCCTGTGATGTATCCTTGTGAGGCCTGCGTGCCGATTTTTTCTTTTAACTAAGAAGAAGATTAGGGTGGCACATGTACTTGGAACTTGGCACATGCATACCTTGGATGGTGGCGCAACAAGCATCAAAGGAAGAGGCGCAAGCTTGCTTAGTACTGCAAGTTAGGCATGGCCGAACCCTTGGGTTTGAGAGCTAGCTTACTTGGCTTCTTGCATTGTGGCGCATCCTCATTAGAGGAAGACCATGGCATTGGCCGAACCCTTGGGGTCTACCCTTATGGTTTGAGAGCTAAACCATATGAGAAGGACCTTGGAGCCAACCATGAAGACTAAGATAGAGGGCGGCTAGGATAGGTCTATTTTAGGGGCTTGAGTCCTATGTCAAGAGTTGAATCTCCTTTTGGCATGGGTTGGTTTAATGTCTTGAAAGGGCTTTGATCACATCATCCTTTACTGCCTTCCTTATCTGCTAAAAGCATGCCTGTAATGTTTTATCGTTATGTTATCACTATAGGATTGCATGCCTGTATTGTTAGACATAAGATAAAACTGATGAGACCTTAAAAAACCCTCATAATAAAATATCAAGTCTAGTAGCCTTTTAACGCGTAGCCCTCACTAAGCTATCGATCAGTGGAGTTGTGAACTGGTTCCCACCCTCGTGGGACACATCCACTTATCTTTAGAAAATGTGTGGTGACAATGGTTTCCCCAGTCCAGTTTTAACCTAGGCGTGCCTTCGCAAGGAAACTCGTTGGCCCTGGGCATAACGGTTAGGAATGGACTTCACTAGAAGTTCACATGTACTAGGCACAGTCTAGAGGCATCGTTGAGAGGTTAGGGTTTTATGTTGTATCCAGCCCTCGCTGGACATGAAATGCCCAGACTGTCTCAACAAGGGGAGTTGCTTGGAGCAACCGGCCGGCGCGCCCACCTTAGGAAACATGGGTTACTTTGTGCATCTCATCCCACCCTCATGGGACGCAAAGCTTCATGTGAAATAAGGATCCCATCTCACTAGGAAGTCTTAAACTTCCCAATTGACTTTGTGGGTTGTCAATTCGATTTAAATAGTGGGAGCAGTAATCATTTAAAACAAGTCCAGTTTAAATGATTAGAAGTAGTACTAATCTGTTTTTCTTGGGTGTTGTAGAACAATGGCTACGAACACTGGCGGATTATCACAGCGATCACTCCTTGATAAGGATAAGTTGGTTGGAACCAACTTTATGGACTGGCATCGGAACTTGAGGATAGTCCTCAAGCTCGAGAAGAAGCTGTATGTCCTTGAACAGGCTCTTCCTGCGGCTCCTCCGCCTAATGCCCGAACGGCAGATAGAGATGCTTATAGAAAGCATCAGGATGACTCTTTGGAGGTTGCATGTCTTATGCTAGCCAGCATGGCACCTGAACTGCAGGTGCAATATGAGGAGCAAAACGCTTTTCAGATGATCACTCATCTGAAACAGATGTTCGAGGCTCAGGCTAGAGCCGAGAGATTTGACACCGCCAAAGCAGTCTTTCGGTGTAAGTTGTCTGAGGGTGCACCAGTGAGACCCCATGTTCTCAAACGCATTGGGAATGTGGATCATCTCAGGAGACTGGGACATGCCATAGACAACGAGCTGGTTGTGGATCTTATTCTGCATTCCCTGCCCCCTAGCTTCAGTCTGTTTATTATTAATTTCAACATGAACCGGATTGAGTGCACACGGGAGGAATTGATGAATATGCTCCAAACAGCCGAGCAAGAGATGGGTAAGACCAAACCCAATTCTGTTCTTTTGGTCCCTACGACCAAGAAGATAAAGAAGAAGGGTAAGGCACGTGCTAAGAGCAGTGCCAGAGGTCCTACCAAGGCACTGAAGAAAAAGGCGAAGAAGTCAAAGGACCAGAGGTGTTTTCACTGTGGCGAGCAGGGTCACTGGAGAAGGGACTGCAAGCAGCTTCAGAATGAGGAGAAGAAAGGCTTGGCCTTAACTTCTAGCTCAGGTATCTATGTTACAGAAGTCAATCTTTCTACTTCTATGTCATGGGTATTGGATACCGCATGTGGGGCTCATATTTGTACAAATATGCAGGGGCTCAAGAAAAGTAGATCGGTGCGACCTAGAGAGATTGACCTACGCGTTGGAAACGGGGCACAGGTTGCTGCTGTTGCTGTAGGCATTTTGACTCTCTCCTTGCCTTCTGGACTTCAATTAGAACTAGATAATTGCTTTTGTGTACCCTCACATACTAAAAACATTGTATCCATTCCTTGCTTAGCAAAGAAGGGATTTAAGTTTGAAATAATTAAGAACTCTTGTTCTTTTTCATTTGCAAATATGTTCTATGGGAAGGGTACTTTGTGCAATGGTCTATATATCTTGGATATGGAAAGTTCTATTTGTAACATAAGTAATAAAAGGACCAAACTAAGTGGTTCAGTTGGTGCTTTCCTATGGCACTGTCGATTAGCCCATATAAACAAGAATCGCATCCAACAACTCCATGCAAATGGATTGTTAGATTCAAGTTCTTTGGAGGAATTTGATACTTGTGAACCTTGTTTATTAGGGAAAATGACAAAGGCGCCCTTCACCAAGATTGGTGAGAGGGCAGGAGGTTTATTGGATCTCATACATACTGATGTGTGTGGGCCTTTCAATAAACAAGCTAGAGGAGGGTACAACTACTTCATTACCTTTACTGATGACTTCAGTAGGTATGGTTATGTCTACTTAATGAGACGTAAATCTGAGTCCTTTGAGAAATTCAAGGAGTTCAAGAATGAAGTAGAGAACTAGCTTGGAAGATCCATTAAAGCTCTTCGATCAGATCGAGGTGGAGAGTACCTGAGTGGTGAGTTATTTGACTATTTGAGAGAATCTGGGGTCATATCCCAACTCACTCCTCCTAGAACACCTCAATGGAATGGTGTGTCTGAAAGGAGAAATCAAACTTTATTAGACATGGTTCGATCTATGATGAGTCATGCAACTCTACCTCCCTCATTCTGGGGGCATGCACTAGAGACAGCTTCTCTAATACTGAATAACGTTCCATCTAAGAGTGTCTCCAAAATACCATACGAGATGTGGAGTGGGAGACGCCCTAATCTCACTTTTATCAAGATCTGGGGATGTGAGGCTTATGTCAAACGTCAGGATTCTAGCAAGCTAGAACCTAGATCTGATAAATGCGTGTTTGTGGGGTATCCTAAGGAAACTAAAGGATACAACTTCTATGTCCCAACCGAGAACAAAGTGTTTGTTGCTCGGGGTGCGGTCTTTCTGGAGAAAGAATTTCTCATGAAAGAAGTTAGTGGGAGGAGGTTTGACTTGGATGAGGTCCAAGTGCAAGCACAAGACAAAGAGATGGAATCTGAGCCACCTGCACAGGTTGCTAGCCAACCTGAGGCTCAGACACAGGTCCCGCGTAGGTCTGGGAGAATTCGTTGTGCACCTGAAAGGTACGGGTCGCTGCCGACCCAACACGATGGGATCTTCATCATTGAGGATGAACCCAGAACCTATGATGAGGCGGTCAGTGGACCGGACTCCGAGAGATGGCTTGACGCCATGCGATCCGAGATGGATTCCATGTCGGCTAACCAAGTCTGGGATTTGGTTGAGCTGCCTGATGGGGTAAAACCCATAGGGTGTAAATGGGTCTTCAAGAGGAAGACAGACATGGATGGAAATATAGTTACCTATAAGGGTAGACTAGTGGCTAAAGGATTTAAACAAGTCCATGGGGTGGACTATGATGAAACCTTCTCGCCAGTTGCCATGATCAAATCCATTCGGATTCTGCTTGCTATAGCTGCATATCATGACTATGAGATATGACAGATGGATGTGAAGACAGCGTTCCTTAACGGGAAGCTGACTGAGGATGTGTATATGTCACAACCTGATGGCTTCATCCATCCTGCAGAGGCTAATAAGGTCTGCAGGCTAAAAAGATCCATTTATGGATTAAAGTAAACATCTCGAAGTTGGAATCTTCGATTTGATGAAGCCATGAGAGATTATGGTTTTATCAAAAGCGAAGATGACGCCTGTGTATACAGAAAATTCAGTGGGAGCTTGGTGATTTTTCTGGTCTTGTATGTTGATGACATACTGCTCATCGGAAATGACATCCCTAGTCTTCAAGCTGTGAAGACATGGTTGGGGAAGTGTTTCGAGATGAAAGACTTAGGGGAGGCCGCCTATATTCTAGGCGTAAGGATCTACCGGGATAGATCCAAGAGGCTCCTGGCCCTTAGTCAGAGTTCCTACATTGATAAGGTCCTGGAGAGGTTCAACTTGGAGCAATCCAAGAAAGGATACCTTCCAGTAAGACATGGCCTTACTCTCTCAAAAAGCCAGTGTCCTACAACACAGGCTGAGAGGGATGACATGAGTCGAATTCCTTATGCTTCGGTAGTAGGATCGATCATGTATGCAATGTTGTGTACTAGACCAGATGTGGCATATGCTGTAAGCATAACCAGCCGATACCAATCCAATCCAGGTTTGCAGCACTGGGTGGCTGTAAAGAACATCCTAAAGTATCTGAGAAGAACTAAGTATTTGTTCTTGGTCTATGGGGGACAGGAAGAGCTCAGTATGCAGGGCTACACTAATGCATCGTTCCAGTCTGACCCTGACGACATTAGATCGTAGGCCAGCTATGTGTTCAAGATAAATGGAGGCGCTGTATGCTAGAAGAGCTTCAAGCAATCCACCATAGCAGATTCTACAACCGAGGCTGAGTATGTGGCCGCTTCTGAGGCAGCCAAGGAAGCCGTTTGGATAAGGAAGTTCTTATGTGATCTTCAGGTGGTCCCTAGTGCAATGGATCCCATTGAACTCTACTGTGACAACAATGGAGCAATTGCACAAGCCAAGGAACCACGGTCTCATCAAAGATCCAAACACATACTCAAAAGATTTCACCTAATCAGAGAGATCATTGACAGAGGTGATGTCAAGATTAGCATAGTTGACACAGAGAACAATCTGGCAGACCCATTGACCAAGGCTTTGGCGCAGCAAAAGCATGATGGTCACGCTAGAGATACGGGGTTGAGATTCCTCAACTTCTAGGTCTTAGTGCAAGTGGGAGATTGTTGGTGTATATGCCCTAGGACCTAGTTTTGGTCCACTTATGTACTACTTGACTTTGATATTTATATCATTCTGGCATTGTCGTTATCTATGTTTGTTTACATCTGCGCATATGTACTAACATGATAATGTCCCTGGAGACAGATTGGATCTGTGCTCGAACTATGGTCCCCAGTCGATGTACCTTAGTGGATATGAGATAGCTATGGTACTTGTGAGACTGGTATGTGGGCTGGTTAGGCATGTGGTGCTAACGCAGACACATGGGTATATCATTGGAGGATATATTGGATAGACCCGCTGTGAGGCTATGACTTGGTGTCATGAGTTATCCTCACAAGTAATAGGAGATGCATTGATCCCTTGACTTGATGTCATTGGTCATTCTATATGGTTAGGGATTTGCTTTGATACAACCTAACACCTCGCCGTAGTTGGGAGGTCATAACGGTTGTCATTGAGCATGTCACGACCCATATGAGAAGGTCAATGGACAGACATAGGATTTGCCCCTTCCTTAGGGAAGCATGATATCCATGGAGCTTCTCTATGGTTCTATGACTGAAAGTGTATGGCCATACCCAGGTGAAAAACCAGTTTTAGTCATAGCCATGTAATTGGATTAAAACAAGTGGTGACACACTTGTCCAATCGGATATTAGTTCGGCAAAGAGACTGTAATGCATCTGTACCTAGTTACGATGATGGGGATGTCGATGTCGATATCCATTCCAATGACCTAGGTAGCAGCGATGCACTGCTAGGTGCCACTCACTGCTTGTGGTGACCTTTGGTCAGCACTGCCTGCGTCAGAGGAACCTACAGGGTCGCACACCTTGATACTTGAGTTCTCGTATTGATCAGGAAGCCTTATGATCGAGTTATTGGATAACTCGGATCTAATTGGGAGATTTCATCAGCGCCAATGGGCCTGATGAGATGAAAGAATGTTATTGGAGCCAAACTTCATTTTTGGCAGGTTGACCCGTATTTGACCATAGTTGGTCACATTTGGATTAGGGTTGCATTGGATTGGATCCAAATGCTTAATCAACCCATGTGATGAAGTTTGGGCTAGCTCATTATCCAATGAGGCCCAATAACAAGTTGTCATGAAGAGGAAATAGGCTAAAAGGGTATAATGGGGAGAGACCCAACCCCATTGGCGCCTAAGGGGCATAATGGGGTTTAGGTGGCAAAAATTGCTTCATTAAGAAGCAATATGCACCTAGCCCTCTCCCATTGATGGTATGAATGCCTTTAAGGCATGTCTTGGGCTGATATGGTGTTTAGGCAATTATGGATAGGTTGAATGAGATTTATGGTAAAGTCTTGGAGACTTTCCTTGCCTCAAACCTCCTCATCCTAGCCCTACACTTGTCATGATCCTAGCCCTTTCCCTAACCTCCTCTTGCCCTATATATGTGACCCTAGCCACCCCCTCTTGCAAGTAATCATCCTTGGAGGCGTGAACACATCAAGAGGGGCGAGAACAAGGAACAAAGGTGGCGCAACCTCTTCCTCTTCCATCAAGTGGCCGCAAGTCTTCTTCCTTTCTTCTTCTTGGCGCAAGTGAAGAAATCTCTTGACGGTTTCCTCTCCTCTTCATCTTCTTTGGCGCATCCCTCCTTGGTGGTGGCGCAAGGTGATTGGAGCATCTCCCTAAGGCTTGGATCTTCTTCCCGAGGCTAGCACCGGGTGTGGAAGAAGAGGACTCAAGAGATCCGTGTGTGTGAGACTGCAGAGGGCGCACACTTGGGCGCCTGCATCGACATCACTCCAAACTGCTCTTAAGGTATTTCCTAACTCATCGTGTCGACTCTCTTGCTTGCGATCTTCACTGGGTTTTTGGGACTGGCCTGTTTCGGGGACATTCTTCCGCTGTGCAATGTATGTATGTATGCTTATAACTCTGAAAAATTATAAAATGTCCCCGGGGTTTCCCAACAGATTAACCATCACCAATGCACATCTGAGAGAGGTACTTCTACCAAGAAGTTTGGTAAGTATGACCTAGACTCTCTTACTGCACTGACGGCGAAGGTTGATAATCTAGCTAGAAAGCTTGATTCTTGGTCTGTTAATTCTATGGATGTTAACGCTATTTCTTGTGTGGTCTGTGGAGTTGTAGGTCATGCAGGGGCAGATTGTCAGGCGGGAGATGGACAGATGGCTCCGGCTCATCCTGAGCAGTTGAATGCAGTTGGAAATTTCAACCAGAACAATAACCCTTATTCCAACTACTACAATCCAGGATGGCGCAACCACCCAAATTTCTCTTATCGGACAACTCAGCCAATTCAGCCTGGACAAGTTCCACCACAGCAGACCCAGCCCCCACAAGGAAACTTTAGGCAACCCCAACAGAACAATTTCAGACCACCAGGATTCCAGGCTAGAAACTATAATTCACCGCCACCACCGCAACAACAGCCAAGGCCGAACAATGATTCAAATCTGGGTAAGCAACTTGAAGGACTCACAGACATGATGAAGATGATGATGACAAGGATGGACTCCCTGGAAACACACAATAAGATGCTAGAGAGTTAGCTAGCCCAGCAAGCTAGCTCATCTTCGAGAGTACCAGGGAAGCTACCATCCCAACCAGAAGTAAACCTGAGGGAGCATTGCAATGCAATCTCCACTCGGAGCGGCAAGCAACTGGAAGATGCAAAGATGCTGACCGAGGATAGAAGAGATGAAGTGATACCGGAACCAGTGGAACCGCATTTAGATGTAACATCGGTGGCACCTGAGCTAGTTGAAGAGGAGCAGCCCTATGTGGGACCGCCTGCGTATAAGCCACTGATTCCCTTTCCACAGAGGCTTGTCAAGGCTAAATTAGACAAGCAGTTTGGTAAGTTTCTAGAGGTTTTAAAGAAACTTTATATTAACATCCCTTTCGTTGATTCTCTTTCGCAGATGCCGACTTATGCAAAATTTCTGAAAGATATCTTATCAAACAAGAGGAAGCTAGAAGATCAAGGGACCGTTGCACTTATTGAGGAGTGCAGCGCCATCATCCAGAACAAGCTCCCTCAGAAGCTGAAGGACCCAGGCAGTTTTTCCATACCATGCCAGATTGGGGAGATGTCTTTTCGGAGAGCTTTGTGCGATCTAGGAGCAAGTGTTAGCCTCATGCCACTATCACTCTATAATAGGCTAGATTTAGGAGATTTGCAACAAACTAATATTTCCATACAGCTTGCAGACAGATCTGTACGCCACCTAGTTGGTATTTTAGAGGATGTACCTGTTAAAGTAGGAGATTACTTTATTCCTGCTAATTTTATTGTCTTGGAAATTGACGAGGATGACAGGCTCCCTATCATTTTGGGAATACCTTTTCTTGCCACTGCAGGCATTGTCATGGATGTCAAGAATGGGAAACTGTCTTTGAACATTTGTGGCAACGTTATTCAATTTGATTTAACTGATACCTTGAAAAAACCTTCTCTTGCAGGTACATGCTACAGTATTGACGTTGTGGAGGAAGTTATATAGAATGATGAGCCACCCGGGACAAAAGTGGAACCATTGGAACTTGCACCAACAAACCCTACCACAAATGCCAAAAGCTACAAAGCACGCACCAAATTTTGGCACGACAAGCGCATAATAAAGAAAGAATTTCATGAGGGGGACAAAGTACTTCTGTTTAATTCATGACTTCGATTGTTTCTAGGAAAGCTTCGAGCGAGGTGGTCTGGTCCTTTCACAGTTCAGAAAGTTCAACCTTATGGTGCTATCACGATTTGGACAGAACGAACCGGGAGCTTCACAGTAAATGGGCACCGCCTCAAGCACTACTTTGAAGATGAGCGGGTCGAAAGAGAGGAAGTTCTAGCTCTTTCAGACCCCCCGGATTTGCAACCTTGAAAACTCTTATGGTCGAGCTACCGACCCTAAACTAGCGCTCTTGGGAGGCAACCCAAGTTTTTGCTTGATTTTTAGTTTTTTATGCATAGTTTCTCATTGATGATAGTTAATGTTTTAGACTATTGCTTTGCTTTTCATTTTATTTTAGGTTTTCTAGAGGGAATTGCTACTAATTTGATGTCTCTTTATGATGTAGAATGAAGATGTAGAGCGTGGGAATTTTTCCAGATTTTTCCAGGATTTTTCTGACTGAACAGTGCAAATCACGGCCATGGGGTTCACCAGTGAAGTGCACTGTACATAGGCGCCCACACTTTATGACCAGTGAGCTTCACAGGCAGGTGAACCCCACGGGGTTCACCATCTTTTCGAACTCTAGAAAATGTCCAGTAAGCTTCACGGGTCGGTGAACCCCAGCGGGTTCAGCCGTGCTTCTGTTGCTTCAGCCCGACCATAGTGAACATCACGGGCTGGTGAGTCCGGGTGGGTTCACTGGTTTTCTAACCCTGTGTTCAGCCGAAGCTAGGGCATCCCACGCCGACCTTTTCGCCGCCGCCCCCAAATCTCGCCGAGATCCCTTCGATCCCGCAACTCTCCCTTCTTTCCAAACATAGGGGAGATCTCTCTGAGGCAGATCCGAGCTTCCTTACAAGAGGGACAAGTTCTGTTTCAGTTTCGTCCAAGATTTTTTGCGTCACCAAATTTTGTGGGTTTTCGTCGCCGCCTCCCGATTCCGACGGAGCCGACCCGATCGCGCCACCTCCTCTCCCTCTTAGCACTCGAAGAAGATATCCAGAGGTTTGATCCAACTTTTTCCTTCGTCCAGTCGGGTTACTTCTCCAATCGGTTCCAGATTTCCTTTCTGCCAGTTTCTCCAAGTTTCTTTTTCAGTCGGTCCGCCGCCTGTGTTTTCTCTGCGCCTCCCACCGGACCTTCTCACCAGAACTCGCCAACCTCTTCAGATCGCTATCAACCACCATGCCTCCAAGGACTAAAGTTATGGCTGCCAAGCGGACCTCACGCCCTCAACAGGCGCTATCTGATTCGTCTGCCATCGACGATGAGGAGTATGAGCCTATGCCTACACCTCCATCTCACCGACCATCTTCGATGGCGACTCCAAGCTCTTCTTCCTCTTGCCATGGGCGCGCTGCTTCCAGCCGATCACAGCCATATGCCTCTCCCCCGAACGAGCTCCGGATTATCTCTCGCGATGCTGACCAAGAACAACACTATCAGATATTGCACCAGCGTCGGGTCCTCAACATGAGGTATCTTGACAGAGGTACACTGCAGATGCTTGGGATGCTTGATGACGTCGACATGATGTATGCTGCAGTGGGTTTGGAGCAGTTCCAACGACTATTTTCTCCCACCTATGTTGGCGTGACTTTGGAATTTCTGAATTCTTTGGAAGTGAAGGCCTATCCTATTCTCGAGGATGATCCAGGACGTTTGACATTTCGGTTGGGTAACATCAAACATACCCTCACTCTCTCACAATTGCGTGGTATTTTTGGTTTTCTGGAGCCTTGTGTTCGCAGGGTCCCCACTGAGTTCAGTGAGCAGGGTTTTTGGGGCGCAATTACTAACGAGCACATCTATTCCGCTCGCGTGGCTCGTGCATCTAGTTTATGCAACCTTGTGCTCAAGTATGTCCACTGTGTATTGGCCCACACCTTATTTGGCCGCAGTGAGCGTGATGGTATGGTTCGACAGACCGAACTCTTTTATCTCTGGTGTATGCTGCACAGTTTTAGGGTGGACTCTGGGTATTATTTGGCAAAGCAATTTAGCCATGCCGCCCATTCATTGAAAGGAGCGATTGTGATCGACGGCCTGATTACACCATTGGCAGTTTCCTTGGGCATCATCCCATACGGTACACTGGAAACCACTGGTAGCAACAGGCTCGACATCGAGTCTTGCGTTGCCATGAAGCTGATTGTTCACAAGAGAGATACCTATTGTATGACATTCAAAGGGAGCCCATTCTGCCTTCCACTACCGAACCCAGAGCGCACATCAGTAAGAGTCCATGGAAACTGGCACATCCAGCCTGTTGAGGATGCACAGCCCGACCCAGTCGACACTGCATCACTAGCACCTGGAGCATTTTCCTTTGGTGGCACCTCATCTCACGATTCTATGATGTCTGTGTTGCAGGAAATCAGAGAGGAGCAACTCCATCAACGGGAGATGATTGATAACCTGGACACCACCGTTACCCACATCCAGCAAAACCAATCTTCGCATTGGGAGTCCATGGAAGCCCATATGCAGAGGCAGCATAAAATGATGAGTTCTGTTTGGGAGAAGATATCAATCATGGACGACCGGCTATCCGCCCTCTCTGAAGACAAAATGGATCGCATGAACATTTCTTCTAATGACGAGGCCGAGCCAGATTACACCGGACGCCGGAAGAGCAAGAGCTCCAGGGCTTCTGGCTCTCACTCGCGCAAGTGGAGGTAGCTTCCCAGACCATCAGCGTCATCTTCCACTCCTCTCACACCATGGAATTGTATAGAGGACTATGCAAACTTTTAGAGTGGGTGAGCTTTCTAAATTCCAGTTTCTATTCTCTTGCTTCATGCGGCTACATGACTGTGACACCTAGACTTTGTTATATTTTGATCGATACTTTGTGATGGATATTATGTGGCATTGTATCTTATATGTCATCATATTCGTGGGCCTGGTCCACATCTTCAGGCCCCACTCTGTGACAGACTTGTATGACACTGTTTTCTTGCTTATTTTCTTGCTCTGCTATGATGATCATGCTTTTCATATATGCTGTGTGAAATTTTTACATGAGTTTGTATATTATGCTTGAATTCATGAGCCTTGTGAGTCTTGTCCTATGAAAGCCATTTCAAAAAAAAAACAAAAATTTAAAAGCTGAATGCATGATTGGTTAGGAATAATCAATAATTGTTGATAATACCTCCATGTTAGGGATACTTTTTTATCATATTCATATGTTCTATGATTTAGAAATTTTGTAATTTGGATTGATTTGAGTTGTTCATTAGTGGGTCAAACATCTCTTTGATTGTTAAATCAACTAAAGCTTGCAACTTACATGAGAATCATATTGAGATACATACTCTCTTAGTTATTCTTTGAATTCCTATCTGTTGTTGGGGAAACACTGTATTTGTCAAAAAGGATATGTTATCAACTGCTGAGCATGATTCAAAATATATATATATATATATATATATATATATATATATATATATATATATATATATATATATAAATAAAAAATCATCACCCTTAGATTCCTCTACTTGGCACTGCAAAAAATTGGCAGTGATACCGAAGGGTATGAGTTGAAATCTAAGAGATGTGAAATAAAAAAATAAAAATCAATAAAAAGACTCTTCTACTTGGCATTGCGAAAAATTGGCAATGGTACCTAATGTTATGAGTTGAAGTCTAATGCAATAATCAGTATATCATACTCCTCATAAAGCATTTGAGTTAACCCCAACGATTTGATTTGGAAATATTAGAATTGCATGAGTGTTGTGTGTAAGCTTGATTGAATCCTATGTTTGCTGCTTACTAGGTTGTTTAGCATCTAGTTACTGTGGGATCAAACTGTTGAACACTTGAAACAACCATTTACTTGATTTTTCCTGATTAGATCTTAGATTGCTATCAAATGTTTTTCTAACTTGGATGTACGCCTTGACTCAAAAGATTGCTCTATACCTATCTTGTATTTCATCTTATTTTATTGCTTGAGGACAAGCAAAGATTTAAGTCTGGGGTATTTTGATGCCTTGCATTTAGTAGTAATTTTCATAGCTATTTCATGTTAATTCTAGGCTTATTTTAATACTTTCATACCCTTTTTAGGCTAAATTACTTGATATCTTCGGAATCTTCACTTTTTGGCACTTTTATGGAATTTCAGGTAAAAATGCCCTTTTTCGACATATTTTGAAGATTCTAAGGCCATGAGACGATTTCTTGTATGAAGACAAGGTCACACGTCAAATTTGGGCTTAAACGGAGTTAGCCTGAAAAGTACGGCCAAGTGAACCCCATGGGGTTCACCAGATTCTTCGCCAGGCTGCAGGAAACTTACAGAGAGAATCACGGCCGGGTGAACCCCATGGGGTTCACCATCCCGATCTCCAACTAGCAGAATTCGTAGAAAGCTTCACAGCCAGGTGAACCCCACCGGGTTCACCGGATTTCTTGAAAACTTCAACCAGAATCACTCCAGAGAAAAGCACGGCCGGGTGAACCCCACGGGGTACACCGCGCTTCTATTCACCGAAATTTACAGGAAGAATCACGGGCAGGTGAACCCGACGGGGTTCACCCGTGATTCTAACCCAATCACGCATGAGTCCGACCTTGACTCAGTTTTTCCTTGATTTCTCACTCGTTTGAAGTCCAAATTTGGCAAGTGAGGTGTCTATGGAAAGATCTTTCAGAGGCGAATAGATGGAATATAAAAGCCCCAATTTTCTTGCCCTAAACAGAGAGCATTGACATGAAGAAGCGGCATGGGAGGAAGAACACGGCAACAGAGGCGACTTTTGGAGATATTCGGAGATTGAGACACACGGTCATCACGATTTCTTCAGGATTCCTTTGGTTCATCATCTCCTTCCCCTTAGCTTCATTTTCTTATACTTTTCATTTCATTAAAAGAGAGATTTTGAGCGTTTCAATGACGATTGTAGCGTAAACCCTATTTCGGGGCTTGGTGGAAACCCTTTAATGATTTTAATTGCAAACTTTTGTATCTATTTATGTTGTTTGGTATGAATTGTGAGCATATTTTACTTCGACGTATTTATTTCGTGGTTTTACCTTGGCCGAGTAATTTCGCGTGTTAGCCGTTACGACTCATATCGAGAGAAGGATCGTAAGGGTCGAACCTCTGAGTAAAACTTGCGAGACCTCGACACGAGAGTGCTTGGTCTTCGCTCGAGGATTTCATGGTCTACCATAGAACTCATTGGGTTCGTCTTAGAATGATCCACCGCGAGAGTAGGAGGTCGGTCTAAAACGAACACTGGGGTGTATCACTCAAGAGAGGGCACCATGTACCCTAGGGTTAGACTCCTTGTGCAAAACTAATAAATCAAATAACTAATATCTTTCTTGTGCGATTAAGATTATCATCGTGGTGGAAGCCGTAGCCCTGAATTCTCTCTTATATCTTTTCTCTACGGAGGTAGTTGAACTTGTTTGTTTTCGATTTCCGTCTTCAAAAACCTATGTTTTGATTCGCCTAGCTATTAGGACTCAGACTTTCTAATACTCAACCTTGTTCCCTGTGGGATTCGACATCTTTTATATTACTTCGACATATCCGTGCACTTGTGGACCATGTCATGCTCTGACGACTTCAACGTCCCGCCTGGTCCACCGTTGTCCCCTATGGCTCTGACGAGCAACCCATGCTCCGGCGTCATTGATCGGCGTAAACCCTTCTTCTACATATCCTTCTTTTTCCTGCTACAGTTCCTGTTTTGTTAATCTAATTAAGCTTTTTCTTATAGGTACTTTAAGCAACCTGGGTAACAAAAGTCTTCAATTTTGGCATGATTAGGAAGAACAAATCTTGTTCTATCAGTTGGATCAGTCAAGCCGAACCCAGACTCAACAGATCAACCAAGGATACCTAGCAACTTTTGATATCTTATTAAATCCTGCATTTGTTTTAAAAACTAATCTGATTAGCTCTCTTCTTGTAGGTGTTTTAAACATTCGGTGAAGCAAAAAGTTTATAACGTTTGCACAAGTAGGAAGCACACATCTTGTTCTACCTCTCGGAATAGGTGGCTCCATGAAAGGATGAATGGTTTATCCTAGGAAGCATAGCAAAATTTGCATTCTGATAAAATTATGTACTGCTTTAATGTGCATATCTGATTAACCATTTTGTTGCATATGTTTTTACATGCCTGACTGTTCGACTCCCTCTATTGTTGCCACGTTTGAAAAGAACTCATTTAGTTCTATAATGAGGTTTAATTAGTTTGAATTTTTGATCATTGGATCCTTCTCCTAGACATGGCTACTTTTCTTAACTGATTACCTATATTGCCCACGAATTCTGGCTGCTTTCATGACTATGATGTTTTTTTCTGAAAAATATAAAAATAAATAATAGAATTTTTTTTGTTGCATTTTCACATGCCTCCGTCCTACATCACATATGGCTTGATGGACTTGTATGGCAAGTCCTAGGTGCATGTGGCTTGATGTTGGGATGTTTTGGAAAGATCTTGGTATTTTTCCTTAATCCTAACATTGATTGGTGCCACCCATCTTACCCTAGCTGCATCTTCTCATGCAATTGCACCTACATACTTTGTCTTTCCGCCCCTTGCTTCAATAGAACAATTACATGCGAGAGCTTCTCCTCTCCTTGGCATGAACAAGCAAAGGCAAGAGTAAAGATCACATTGGTGCAACTTCCTCTTCCTAGCCACATGCTTCCCTTCCATCTTCCTCCTCTTGGCGCAAGTTGTTGGAGCTTCTTCTCCCTCACCTCCTCCTAGGCTTATCCTTCCTTGAAGGTGGCACAACTTGTGTAAGAGGCTCCCTTAGGCTTAGATCTTCTTTCCGAGGCTAACACCGGGAGTGGAAGAAGAGGACTTGAGCATCAGCTGTGTGTGAGACTGCAGAGGGTGCACGCTTGGGCGCCTACAACGATATCGCTCTTCATTGCTTTGAGGTATTTTTTTCCTTACATCGTGTTGACCCCCTCGCTTGCATCGATCCTCTGGATTTTTGGGACTGGTCTATTTCAGGGATTTGCTTCCACTGTACTTGTAATTAAAATTTTAAAATCCCTGGGGTTTCCCAACAGTGGTATCATAGTGACTTGCGAGACTTGAATGATGTTCTTAATGCTTTTATATGCTCACATGCCATTAAAAATTTTCAAAAATTATGCATGGCTGATGTGTCGTATTTACACCATATTTTTACTTGAATTTTATACTATATTTTAAGCTTAATTGCATAATTTTATGCTAAATTGGGTATTTTTACTTCACTTGGCATAGAATCTTCACTTTTTTTGGTTTTATTGAAAATGCAGGTTAAAAAGGCACGAAAATGATGGATTTCATGAGTTTTAAAGCTACAACACGATTCCCAAGGAGATCACGAGCTTACATGTCAAATTTGGAGTGAAAATGGTGAAGATTTTGATTTTCACAGCCTTGGTCGTAATTCTGGGGTCGGTCGTAATTTTGGCGATTGAACAGGGGCGAAATGCGGGTAAGTATGAAAATCCACATAAACTTTCATGGGTGAAGCTGTGAATCCATTACAGTCCATGAAACTTTATGTGTACAAAGGGGTGTAGACATAGAAGCATTTACAGCCTCGGCCGTAAACTCATTACGGGCCGTGAAAACGTCCGCCCTTTGAGTTTTTCACTTGATTCATCTTCAAATCGAACCGGATTCGAACCAAACTTTGCAGAAACATTCCTTCATGGGTTTCGGACCAGTCAAGCTATAAAAGATTGTATTTTTTGAGGGTCAGAGAGGACTTTTCGGATGAAGATGATCGGCGGCGGCAACTAAGGCGAAATTCTAATTTTTGAGCATATTCCGGTGAGATTTCACGCAAAAGAGAAGTTTGATCGGCTCTTCTTCATCTTCAGATCAAGAGGAAGCTAGTTTAACTATTTTCTTAGTGAATTTTTTGCGATTTCGAGAAGAATTCATGCTTGTTCATCATATAAACATGTCGTTTCTTAAGAACATGAGCGAGTAAACCTTTATTTCGGGATTAAAGGCATAGCCCGCTGACAATTAAGAGTTAATATGTATTCTTACACCTTTGATATGATTGTTTTATCATGATTTGATTGAAATTGTGTTTAATCCGTAATTTACACTAGTCACGTATAATTGCGATTTAGACGTTGCGAGAAGTACCGAGAGGTGAATCTCCCGGTACTTCTCGCAACATCTGATCTATTTTTAATCAAACCTACGAATCCAATCACGAGAGTAGTTTGGATTCGTTTGAAGGATTTGTTAGGCTTTTCATAGAACTTAATGGGTCTAGGCGCGTTAACTGTCACGAGAGAAGGGAGTTAACATAGTTAGACACCGGATTACACTTCGGGAGGAGGTAATCCGTATATTAGGAAAAGTCCCTTTCATGATCATACTTTTCTGTTCAAAGAGTTATTTTTATATGATTCATACTTGTCAGCGTAGTGAAACCCTGAGTCCCGATCTTCCAGAATTTGAATCTCTCTTAATGTTGTTTTCGCTATTGCTCGTACTTAGAGTTCAACACAAATCACTAATTGATTTTGCTTAGATTCAAACGAGTTGAAAGTTGGTACTTAACTGCCTAATCCTCGAGGGAACGATCTTATTTTATTACTTTGATAAATCTATGCACTTGCGGATGCATCAATGGCGCATATTTTTCTAAAGTAGAAAAATTGTAGGTTTCTTGTTTCTTACCTCTATTCTATTTCCTTTGGATCTTTGCTTTCTTCACATGACTGGGATAGACCCATATGTGAAAGAAATAATTTCTCCTCTCATGGTGGGATAGACCCATCATGGGAGACTTGTTGAGATTATGCGGGACATGGACTGGGCGATTTCCCTAACCTTAACAAGTTAACAATTGTAAGGAGGGCAACGGGTATGCCTCTTGTAGACTCTCGAGACAAATAAAGAACCAAGGATTTGTGATAAGAGGTGAAGAAAAAGAGACATGTTTTAATGAAAAACTAAAATTCAGATTTTGTGTTTTTCATGAGCATATAGAATTGCATGAGATAGTGCCTTGATTGTGCATGGTATTGTGGTCATTTGTCAAGCCCCTTGCATGCCAGTGATGTACTCTTGTGAGGCTTGTATATTGCCTTTTACTTTTTGTTTTGTAAACCAAGTAGAAAATTAGGGGCACATCCTCTATGAAGTCTTGGCATTGGCATCCTTGAAGCTTGCATGCTTGCACACCTTTCATGGTGGCACAACTTGCATAGAGGGCTTCAATCCTTGATGGCGCATCCTTGCATAGAGGTGCAAGATGGGTTTGCCCGAACCTATGGTTTGTGTGCTATCCCCCTTGTGGCTTGCAAAGTAGCGCATTTTGCTTGGAGGAGGCGCCTTGGCATTGGCCAAACCCTTGGGGGTGCTTCTAGGGTTTCCCTAGAGGTACTCCTAGGGTTTGAGAGCAAAACCATGGTGAGGAGGACCTTGAAGCCGTACTTGAAGTTCAAGCTAGAGGGCGGTTAGGTTAGGTCTTGTTGGGCTTGTTGCCTAGGTCAAACATTGAACCCCTTTAATTTGTATTGGTTCAATGTGTTGATTAGGCTATGACCACATCATCTTTTACTATTTTCCTTATCTGTTAAAGTATGCCTGTGATGTTTATCTTATTGTTATCACTATAGGATTACATGCCTGTAATGTTAGGCAAAAGATAAAACTAAGAAGATGAGACCTCAAAAACCCTCAAATAGAAATATTAAGTGTGGATAGCCTTCTAACTCATAGCCCTCATCAAGCTATCAATCAGTGGTGTTGTGCACTATTTCCTACCCTCGTGGGACACACCCACTTATCTTTAGAAGGTGTGTGGTGACAATGGTTTCCCCAGTCCAATTTTAACCTGGACGTGCCTTCGCAAGGAAACTAGTTGGCCCTGAGCATAACGGTTAGAAATAGACTTGACTAGTTTTTCACATGTGGCGGCCACATGATGGAAATCTAGAGGCATCGTTGAGAGGTTAGGGTTTCCTGCAGTATCTAGCCCTCGCTAGACATGAAATACATTGACTGTTTCAATAAGAGGAATTGCCAAGTGCAATCAGCCGGCATGCCAACCTTAAGAAGCATGAGGCACTTTGTACAACTCATCCCACCCTCGTGGGATGCAAAGCCTCATGTGGAATAAGGATCTCATCTCACTAGGAAATCTCAGATTTCCCTATTGACTTTGTGGGTTGTCAATTCGATTAAAATAGTGGGAGCCATGATCATTTATTGCAAGTCTAGATTAAATGATTCGAAGTAGTACTAATCTGCTTTTCTTGGTTGTTGTAGATCAATGGCTACGAACAATAGCGGATTGACACTGCGATCCCTTCTTAGAAGAATAAGTTTGTTGGATCCAACTTTATGGACTAGCATTGGAACTTGAGGATAGCCCTCAAGCTCGAGAAGAAGCAGTATGCCCTTGAGCAGGCTCTTCCTGTGCCTCTTGCACCTAATGCTTGAGTGGCAGACAGGGATGCTTCTAGAAAGCATCAGGATGACTCTTTGGAAGTCGCATGTTGTTGGAAGGCTTGGCGGCTTCTTCTCCCTCACCTCCTCCTAGGCGCATCCTTCCTTGAAGGTGGCGCAACTTGTGTAGGAGGCTCCCTTAGGCTTGGATCTTCTTCCCGAGGCTAGCACCGGGAGTGGAAGAAGAGGACTCGAGCATCGGCTGCGTGTGAGACTGCAGAGGGCGCATGCTTGGGCACCTACACCGACATCACTCTTCATTGCTCTGAGGTACTTTCTCCTTACAATGTGTCAACCCCCTCCCTTGCATCGATTCTCTGGGTTCTTGGGACCGGCCTGTTTCGGGGATTTGCTTCCGCTGTACTTGTAATTAAAATTTTAAAATCCCCAGGGTTTCCCAACACGTCTTCAAGCGGATGAATCGCGAGGGAGACGAACAAATCGGCTTCTCAATGTCTTCAGACCAAGGCGAGACAACGTCCTCAAAGAGAGCAGAAAAGAGGAGGCAGAGAAACCAAGATTGGGACTCAATCGCGATGTCTTTGTCTTCGGCGTTCGTCAAACAGAGCAACGGAGGCAGAGGCAATGGATGACAAGGCAGTAGACGATTGAATCCAGCAGTGGTGGAGCAATGCAAGCGGCTACACCTTCTTCAATAGACAAGATCGTGAGCAACGTCCAACGATGCCTTCTTTAGTGGAGTCTTCTGTGAAAGAAGCACAGCGAACGGAGTCTTCGACGGATCTAAGATTTCTTCATTAGATTTGAAGATGAGGTTGGATTGCGTAGGAGATGATGAAATTAGGGATTTTGTCATCCGGATCTTGGGAAAAGTCGGCAGCCTCTCGAAGGTGCCGGTGCTGGCACAGCGGAAGGGAGAGCCGGATGTAGAATTCGACGTCACATAGATGCTTGCATGATGTGAGGAATAGCCAAAAGCGGAATGGTGAGAACTGCTCTCTCAGAACACCTGATCTTGTTGAAGTAACAGGCGTTGGCGGCTAACTACAAGAACGGTTGTGAGTCTTTAGGATGAGAAACCAAAAAACCCTAGCCTCTGATACCATGTTAACATAAGAGGAAATATTTAGGCTATACACCTAATCTCTATTCATTAACTTAATCAATGTAATGTTTACAAGATACAAATATATAGAAAACAATCCTAGTCTATATTTAGTAAATACTAATATTAGCACAAACCACTACTCATCGCCAAAGGTGAAGTGAAAGGCGACTAACAAAAGGTATGGTAGTAAACCCTGTTGGGTTTCTTAAGGGAAAAGCCCAAAGTCCCTTATAGTCTCACATAGAGGAATATGGAAAGGAAACTAGGTTTAAATTGAGTTGAGGCATTCAATTGATTAATCCAAGTCGATCCACACGCATGCATGTCTCGTCTCGCCTCGCGCATGCACGTGAATAATATTAAAACTATTTTACTAGTTTTAATTAGTTGTTAACCCTCATATTTAGAGGTGGGTGACTAAGGCAATATTTATTAATAGAATTGGGTTCTCTTATACTCTTCTTTTTGCTCATTCAACGTTGAAAGCGGCTGTGATAGGTTTCTCACTAATGCACCAGCACAGAAACATCACCGATTGTATCTTGGGATAGGAGATCTGAACTAAGCCCGTGCGAGGGTCAGAGATCTTTGTCTTAGCACAGACAGCAACATCGCCTCTAGTTGGATCATTTATTGTATTCATCTACATCTACTTGCATGGTTACTAGAATTGTCTGCTAGGATTAATTGTGACCAACAAACCCTACTACCAGATCTAAAGGCTTCTAAAGGCTATTTTTGACACATCGGCCTTCTAAAGGCTATTTTTAATACATCAGCTCATCAACGATTTATTTTTATACATCACTCATTTTAAGGCTAACATATATATATATATATATATATATATATATATATATATATATATATATATATATATATATATATATATATATATATATAAAAGCCATTCAAAGGCTAATTCAGCCCGTTAGCAATCTAATATGATGTATGCTATCGACAATGTTGTTTAGGAGGTGCATATGTCAATACTAGTTATCGGGGCATAGCCCCTCAATATTATTGTAACATCATTGAGATTTCTCTCCAGAGTTAATGTTAGATATTCATATGTTTTTCATAGGTCGAATATTTATCATATCAAAATAGATAAATATTCACATGTCCTTTTATAATCTAAATATTTATCAATTAACACAACAGAATTCACATATCCTTTGTAAGCCGAATATCTATTATATCAAATAGATAAGTATTCACATATACTTATAGGATGAATATTTATCAATTGATACAATGGTAGATTGAGCCACTGTGTCTTGCTTCTTTGCCCGCCTCCCCCTAAACTTGACTTGCAAGCTTCCCCACAAAAAGCTCTCCACACCTACTCTTATAAAGAGCACTATTCTTCTTTACTTAGTTAGTTCTCCCCCCAGACCACCCTGGTGGAATCGAAATCCCGCTTACTAACTAATATTTGAATTGACCCCGATAAGACAAAAATGGATCTAATATATTTTGGAACGAACGGCCTGATACTACTCTGGTATAATAAAAAATCATGGCACTATCAAGATTGAGCTCTCGCTAAGGCAATTGTAGCACTCCGGCAAGTTTTTTAAGAACAGTTTGAACCAATTTTTATAGGCCGAATATCTGTTATATCGAATAGATAAGTATTTACATGTCCTTTTATAGGCTGAATATTTATTTGACACAATGATATTCACATGTCTTTCAAAGGCTGAATATCTATCACAGCAAATAGATAAGTATTCACATGTCCTTTACATGTTGAATATTTATTGATTGACATAATGATATTCACATATCCTTCATATGCTGAATATCTACTATACCAAATAGATAAGTATTCACATGTCCTTTACAAACTGAATATTTATTGATTGACACAACAATATTCACATGTCTTTCATAGGTTGAATATCTATCATATCAAATAGATAAATATGCATATGTCCTTCACAAACTAGATATTTATTGAATGATATATAAATATTCACATGCTCTCAAAGGGCCGGATATTAATCAAATCCAGGAGGCTAAATTATTTTCAGATTGAATGTTCATTTGCAAATTATATCATATTGTCATCACTTGGCAAATGATAAGTTTTGTACTGAATTGTAAGCTATTTCATGGCATGATGTTATGAGTAATATTGTTCTTTCAATTGTTTGTCTTTATTTATTTATATATATGGATATCTTAATCAAGGGTACCCAAATTTACTTAGGGGTAATTAACAAAGAATATTTGTGTTCATTGAAAACTAGAACCCATTATACAAAAAGTCTTTTGTTTATAAGGTGAATTTGATATAGTCGCACTACAATCCAACATCAACTCAAACATAACCATTTTGACCAAACAATATCATGAGATAACAATTCAAAAACTTTATTAGATGGGTGACAAAGTTGCTGATGCCAAAAACTAGAGTTCATTGATGTTGCAACATTATTGATCTTAGGTTGTCGAGGAAAATTCAGATACTATAGCACACTTTGTTCAATTCCTATCCCAATCATCCTCTTCAATTGTTGGTCCTATAGTATGCAATTCTTGTTAGTGAAAGAAGTAGTGTACCAAGAATGGTGTAGTAGCTTGTTAATGGTTATTAAATTTAGGTTTTATGAAGAAACACATAGCACACTCTGTAGAGTGAAGTTATTAAACTTGATATTTTCTATGCAGCTAATAGGAGTAGTTGCCTCACTGGGCAAATGAACCTGCCCATTTGCAACAACAGATCTCGTCTTCAACAGGTCGGCAAAATGCACCATATGTTGTGTTGTTCTTATATCAAGAATCCAACTTAAATTTCTATTGTCAATGAAGGCACAAAATGTTGTACCTGTGAAATTAAGTGTGAGCTAAGCTTCCAGTGAGATTTTTTGTTTCCTTAGTGTTGTTCTCGATGAGAAACACCATTAGGTTCTAGTATTGCTTGCAGTAAGATTGTAGGATGTGCTTGTTCTTGCTTGCTTTGTTCTAGAGGGGTTGCTTTGATATTTTTGCTTGTATGCATTGTCTCCTCTTTATAATTTCCTATAAAAGTCAATGGTATGACCTTGTAATATGCAATGATCTCACTTGAGATAAGCACGACATGTGTCGAATGTATGGTCGAGTCTATGACACTTCCCACACTTTAGACTTTGATTTTTGCCAGGATAATTCTTTTTAGGTCACCATTGTGTTGCCCTTGTAGCAAATGTTGTTGCTTTTGTGAGAGCATTTGGTTCTGGTATTGCTCTACAATAAGATTGTAGGATGTGCTTGTTCTTGCTTGATTTACTCAGAGGGGGTTGCTTTTATATTCTCACATGTATGCATTGTCTTCTCTTCACAATTTCCCTTAAAAGTCAATGGTATGACCTTGTAATCCACAATGATCACACTTGAGATGAGCATGACATGTGTTGGATGTATGGTTGAGTCCATTACACTTCCCACGCTTTAGACTTTGATTTTTGCCTAGATAATTCTTTTTAGGTCACCTCGTGTTACCCCTTGTGGCAAATGTTGTTGCTTTTGTGAGAGTTTCTCTTACTATTCCATCTCCACTTCTTTCACCTTGCTTGAGGAGATGGCTTTGAACTACAACCAGTGGACTATAGAAAGAGGAGTGATATATCAGCCTCCTCATGGTAAGAATGAAAACGATAACTGGCGCACTTTGGCTGAAAAGGTATATTCTTTGTGCAATAGGTTTGATTTTTTTCAAATGCAAACTGCTGTAGTTTCATCTTCTATTATCTGTGATATTTGTGGTAATCAAGGACACTATTCTGAGGAGTGTAAAGTTATTACTGATAAGGGTATAGAACATGTGAATGTTATAGGGGATATAATCAAGGTAGACATAATAATGACCCATACTCTAGTACATATAACCCTAGATGGAGGAATCACCCAAATTTATCTTGGAAGAACAATAATAGTGCTACAAGGGGACAGGTTGAGGATAGAGGATACCAACAGAGACAACAAAATGAAAATCAGCCCCAGAACTCTAGTTTAGAATCTATACTTGAAAAACTCAATAAGGATTTTAGAGATCTTAGAGGAGAAATTAAACAACAAAGAGATGAGATTAATCAGCTTGCTTCTCAGGTAGGATCTTTAACAGCTCATAATAAAATTCTTGAAAATCAAATAGCACAATAGGCTAGCACTTTGTTGGGAAACCCCGGGGATATTTTACAAAATTTCAGAGATGCAAATACATTGCGCAGCGGAAGAATACCCCCGAAACAGGCCAGTCCCAAAAACCCAGTGAAGATCGCATGCGAGGGAATCGACACGATGAGATAGAAAATACCTTATGAGCGATGCGAGGTTGATGTCGTAGTAGGCGCCCAAGTGTGCGCCCTCTGCAGTCTCACACACACGGATCACCTCGAGTCCTCTTCTTCCACGCCCAGTGCTAGCCTCGGGAAGAAGATCCAAGCCTTAGGTCACCTTCTTCTCAACTTGCGCCACCTCCAAGGTATATGCGCCAAGGTTGAAGAAGGAAGAGGGAGATGCCGCCAAGCACAAGTCACACTTGCACCACCTTCAATAGAAGAAGCGCCAAGGATGAAGAAGAAGAAGTGCTTGCGGCTTGGTTGATGAAGAGATGCGCCAACTCCTCTTGATCCTCTTGCTCTCGCCCCTCCTCTTGTTCTCACGCCTTCAATAAGTTGTGTCACATGAGAGGGGGCGGCTAGGGCTCATTATATAGAGCAAGGGGCAGTTAGAGTAGTGACTAGGAGAAGAAGTAGGAATAGGATTATTTTAATGATTTAATTAAGTCCTAATCCAATTAGGATTCTAATTAATCATTTAAATAATCAAGTCCTAATCCAATTAGGACTCTAATTAATAATTTAAATAATCAGCCCTATTAAATAGGACTCCATACAATTATTTAAATTAATTAATTAAATAACCCACAAATAATTAATATCAACTTATATTAACCATATGTGCCGTAGGCGCCAACCCTAGTCTAACTAGGGTTAACCATTCGCCTACACATCCTTCTCCTTAAGCCCATTAAGCCCAACTTTTCAATGGGCCCAGCCTAATGTCCATTATGCATATTGACCAAGCCCTTGGATCTAATCCAATTTAACCCGAGGTCAAACTAGGCTAACCATGGTTAATATGCCGTAAATGGAAGTTGGCTCCAACAAATCTCTTCCATCTCATCAGGCCCATTGGCGCTGATGGAATCTCCAAAATAGATCCGAGTTATCCAATAACTCGATCATAAGGCTTCTCGATCAATACAAGAACTCGAGTATCAAGGTGTGCGACCCTGTAGGTTCCTCTGACGTTGGTAGTGCTGACCTAAGGTCATCACAAGCAGTGAGTGGCACCTAGCAGTGCATCGCTGCTACCCAAGTCATCGGAATGGATATCGACATCGAGATCCCCATTATCGCAAGTAGGTACCGATGCATTACTGTCTCTTTGCCGTACTGATATCCGATTGGACAAGTGTGTCACCACTTGTTTTTTCATCCAATCTCATGGCTATGACTAAATCAGGTCTAACCTGGGTATGGCCATACACTTTCAGTCATAGATCCATAGAGGAGCTCCATGGATGTCAAGCTTCCCTTAGGAAGGGGCAAATCCTATGTCTGTCTATTGACCTTCTCATATGGGTCGTGACATGCTCAATGACAACCGTTATTACCCCCCAACTACGGTGAGGTGTTAGGTTGTATCAAAGCATGTCCCTAATCATATAGAATGGCCAATGACCTCAAGTGAAGGGATCAATGCATCTCCTATCACTTGTGAGGATAACTTGTGACACCAAGTCATTGCCTCACAGCAGGTCGGTCCAGTATATCCACCACTGATATACCTATATGTCTGCGTTAGCACCTCGTGCCTAACCAGCCCATATGCCAGTCTCACAAGTACCAGAGCTGTCCCATATCCACTCAGGTACATCGACTGGGGACAATCATTTGAGCACAGATCCAATCTGTCTCCAGGGACATTATCATATAAGTACATGTTCGCAGATGTAAACAAATAATGATAACGACAATGCCAGAATGATATATATATCAATGTTAAGTAGTACAAATAATGGACCAAAACTAGGTCCTAGGGCATATACACCAACACACTTCTTATAGACCCCTAGGGAAATTGTCTGTTAAACCTAAACCAAACCCTAGGGAACATTGTAATGCTATAACTACTAGGAGTGGGAGGCAATTAGATGAACCTAGAGGGAGACTTGATGATAATGAAGAAGAGCCTGAGATCGCACTTAACATTGAACTAGTCCAAGAAGAACCTCCTGCACATGTGCAGTCCCATACTAGTTCACTACCTCACCAGGGTGATGAACCTAAAGGTGATGAGCCATGTCAGCAAGGTATTGCTAAACCAAGTTTACCTGCACCTTATAGGCCACCTATACCTTTTCCCCAAAGATTAGTTTACGCAAAATTAGATAAGTAGTTTGAGAAATTTCTTGATGTTTTAAAGAAGCTTTATATTAATATTCTATTTACTGAAGCTTTATTTTAAATGCCCACATATGCTAAGTTTTTAAAAGAAATTTTGTCAAATAAAAGAAATATAGAGGACTATGGTGCTGTGGCATTAACTGAGGAGTGTAGTGCTATCATCCAAAATAAGTTGCCACCAAAATTAAAGGATCTAGGTAGTTTCTCTATCCCTTGTTCAATTGGGAGTATGGCTTTTGACCGAGCCTTATGTGATTTAGGTGCCAGTGTAAGTCTAATGTCTTTATCTATTTGCAGGAAACTGGAGATAGGAGAGCTTAAACCAACTTCTATATCTTTGCAGTTCACTGATAGCTCGGTAAAGTATCTTGTAGGAATCTTAGAAACTGTCCCAATCAAGGTTGGTATGTATTTTGTCCTAGCAGATTTTGTAGTGTTAGAGATGGAGAAAAATTCTAAAAATCTAATTATTCTTAGTTGACCATTTTTAGCCACAGCAGGGGCAGTCATTGATGTTAAGAAAAGAAAACTCACACTAAATATTGGTGAAAACATAATTGAGTTTGAGTTGGCAGATTTATTGAAAAGTCCATCATATTCAGGATCTTGTTGTAGTGTTGATATAGTGGATAGTGTTGTTAATGATTTACATATGTTATTTGATGAACCATCTAATTTTGAAAAAGATACTTCTCTTAAGGGCGTGAATAGAGAATTTCAGGAAAAGACTGATTTAAATTCAAAAAAGAAAACAAAGAAGAGACAAAAGAGAAAAGAAAGATTGAAATTGCTTGACAAAGGAAAAAAGTTCTTAGGCAAAGTTGGACACTGTTTCTTGAATGAGCCTTATGTATTTATAAGTGGTGAACAAAACAAAGAGAAATCTGAATGGCGACCGAAGGAACCACAACCAAACCTGAGTGTAGAACGGTCAAGCTAATGACTTTTAAATTAGGGCTTCTTGGGAGGCAACCCAAGCACTCTTACTCTAGTTTATTTCCTTTTATTTTATTTTAGTTTAGAACTAATTTTTTTTATAGGAAAAATCAAATTTTGGGCTAAATACGGCAGTGCCGTAATATAAATTACGGGCCGTAATTTGGGGTAATTTTTGTACAGAAAGTTTTATGGTTTTTACGGTACTATCGTAAAGTAAATTATGGGCCGTAATTGTGTGAGATTTTTCAAACAGAAAGTTTCCGTGATTTGGTTCATATTACGGTAGTACCGTAATTACTTTTGTGTGCTGTATTTTGTGTTGATTTTCGTTTATGTTTTAAAAAAAATCTCTCTTCGTTTTTACAACACTGTCGTAACGTATTTCACGGTACTGTATTTCTGGTCAATTTTTGACCCGAGAGTTTTGAGCATTTTATGGCAGGGCCATAATCATTTGTACGATATCATAATTCTAGTCGATTTTTGACCCGAGAGTTTTGAGCATTTTACGGAAGAGCCGTATAGATATTATGACCCATGTTTTTTGAATTATTCACATTACGGCAGTGCCGTAATGTAAATTACGGCTGTAATTCTATTGGCCCTACACGATTTCTCTGCCGTTTTTCTAGGGTTTCTACCATGTTTTAGGGCTTTTCACACTCGTTCTTGCTTCGACTTCGGTTCCCGACCTTCCCTTGCCTTCAGAGCTCGCCGGAGACCTTTCCCGTTCATCTCCAACCGTCGATCTGGCGTTTTCCGGCCGGAACTAGGTATTTTTCACACCCGCACATGGTAGTTTCACCCCTTCTTGTTTTCTTCCGATTCTTTGTCGATTTCCGAAATTTTTGCTTGCATTTGTTTCTTTGATCACCGGCGAACCTTCCTAGAGTAATTTCCGATGATTTTGACTGGTTTTGGAATGATTTTGAGCCTTGAATGAGCTCAAGCCACCGCTTGTTCCGCCTGTTCCGCCCAGTTTTGCCCCTATTCGATTTTTGATGATTTTAGCTTCACTAGACCTATTGTTTGCTCCCTAGGTTCTGGCTAGAGATAGAAGAAAGTTCATAAAGGGATTTAGAGACTCGATTTTAGCTCAAAGGGGCAGATTTGAAGGTTACATTTGAGCTCCCTATTTGGTTCTATTTCTGAAGAGATTCATTAGGGTTATTATCTGAAATGGCACCAAGGACCAAATCTATGGTTTCAAAGAAGAAAGGAAAAGCTCCTGTTGAATCTTCAACACCTCCCAATCCCTATGGTATAATATTTAGGGATGAGATTCAAGAAGCAAGATACAATCATTTGGTAGCTAAGAGAGTTGTGAACACCAAGTATGCAGATCGGCATACGTTGGAGGCATTAAGGCTATATGAAGATATTTTCTAGATGTTTGATCAGATAAGAGAAAAGAAATTCTTCTAGATAACGCCTCAGACTTATCTGCCCTTGGTGCTAGAGTTTCTGAGTAGCATGGATATGTAGCTACACGAGTTCACTGATAGACATGCTGAAGGTGAGATCACCTTCCGCATGGCCAACATAGAGAGGAGTCTCACCTTGAGAGACATCAGATCCATCTTCCATCTAGCATCTGGAGGGCACACTTGTGTGTCACTTGGTTTCATCGAGAGCATGTTTTGGAACCAAATTTCTTCAGAGACCCATTTTTCAGTAGTAGCAGCCAGAGCCTCTAAAATCACTAACCCTTATATCAAGTATGCACATAGAGTTCTAGCTCATACAGTGTTTGGGCGTGGTGACAGCAATGGGATGATACGAAAGATTGAGCTTTTCTTTTTATGGAGTATGTTGCATGGATATCTAGTAGATGTTGCATTTTTCTTAGTCAAACACATGGACAAGGTGGCACGGGCAAAGAAAGGGGATATTATAATAGGAGGTTTCATTACCCCTATAGCTCTATTTCTTAATGTTGAGCCTTATGGAGTTGGGTAGCTAGAGGAAATGCAAGATTAGACATTGAGTCATGTATGGCCATGAAAATGATTGTCAGAGAAGGTGATGCCTTTTGCTTAGTGATGAAGAACAAATTTACGCCCTAGATCCCTTAGGTCTGTAGCTCAACAAGATACAATAGATAATGCAGCTTTCAAGTGATGACTAGTAAGTATGCGATATTTAGGGCTTAGGGTTGGGAAGAAGACACTTGTGGCCCCCTTAAAGGAAGGGGGCCAAACCCCTTCTAAGTCTTCGACGCAATGAACTTTGGTAGTAGTGACCTCAAGGGGATGATGGCTGAACCTCCAATGCTTCCTGACTCCAACCCAAAGATGGTTTGTTGAAGATTCTGAACTCGGCAATGGAACAGTGCGCTAGAGAGTAATCGGGTGAATAGGGGAGATGATCGGCAGTGGAGGAATGTAAAGAAGGGTAGAGGAGCAAGCTCAACCCTCAAACACACACAAGCTAACACACAAGTTTCAGATTTCAAAGAGTCAATTCTAAAGTGCAAAGTGTACAAGCGCAAGCTTAAAACCTAATCTCCAACGATTACATTTTGGGGGTGACTCTTGGCATTCTTTAGCTGAAGATATCCGTTGGCTGATGACTAGCTGTTGGCTGGCTGTTTGTTGTTATTGACGTGAAGGATACTCCATACGCATGCTGATGTGAAGGGTTTTCTTTGTAGCTGTTGGTTGGAGAGATTTGCTGGTAGGTGAAGCTGACATGCGCATCTTGGATTAGCGAGATTGAGCTGTGTTGACTTGATTTGAAGCTGATCTTGACTTGGAGCTAAACTTGATTTGAATGTTGAGCTGATCTTGACTGAACTTTACTGACTCTTGCCAAAGCCATAATGTCGTTGAAGGAGTTAGGTGCTTGCATGTGTGATACAGGTGTACATCCCTAGGCTAGAAACAACCTATTACATCCACTAAAAATAAAACAAAGACTTCATAAAATAAATCCTAGGCTACTCCTAGTTACCAAAATATTAAGGGCTGAAAGTAAATAGAGTTTGTAGCAACATTACAACAACATGAAGTGCAGGAAATTAACAAGTTTTCACAAAAATTGGACAAGTCCCAAAGTGCCAAAATGAATCAAGTACTCATCCCACATCGAATTGGGGTCTTCCGAATCCTTGTTGATCTCCTTGGATGTGTCCCTACATCATTTAGTTCTTGGATCAGGAGCTCAAATATTGCCCTTGCCCAACACTGAGAAGACTACTGTTAAGAATCAAGCAAATTGGAAACTAACTCCTAGTGATGCTACTTATGCTATGCCACCACCCTTGGACACCGTACTGCCACCACCCTTGGACACCGTGGTAGAGATGACCCATTCGATATGGGTATGGATCCACCATCTCATAGAGCTACGGAGTCACCTTCACACCGAGCTTCAGGTTCCTCACGCCGTGCTACTGAGAGAGGATGGGCCAGTGCCTTTGATCCTGGTTTCCAGTCTCTCTCTGCTGAGGTCTACCGTCAGGGTTGCCTCATGGAAAGAATGCTTGATTCCATGATAAGGATGTCTGACTCCATGGAGCATATTCACCAGGATGTGGAGGAGCTTGGCAACTACATGGAGGAGATGGGGAATTTCCTCTATGACCGGTTCGGATTCCAGGATAGTAGGAGAGGAGGAGATTATGGCGGAGACCTGGGGGGACAGCACGATGATCCTATGGATGCAACCTCTAAGGACACTGAGGAGATTGGATCTGATGATGATGATCAATAGAGCACTGTGAGTATCTTTTTCCCTATCTATTCCTTGTTTATCTTATATTGCTATTGATGTTTCATATCTTTATAGGGAAGGATGACTTGGATTGGTCAAACTTCTTGTGTCCGCTGCTACTATTATATACTGCTTATCATGACTCTCTAAATTTTAAAATTCGATTTGGTTGTATCACTATGATTCTGAATTTGTTATCATGATTTTGAATTCAATATGGTCGTATGATATATTTGATATTCTGATGATATTAGGCACCTTGTGTGGCATACTGATGCATGATTGATTGTATAATTTGTTTCTGAATGGATATATGCAAATTTTCTCTTATTATGGTTTTATGCTTTAATGTTGAAGTGTGGTCCATTTCTGAAAATTCTATTAACAGTATGATTTTCTTGATGATAAATTTGTCAATGCCTGTGATTAGGGATAAACTTATTGTGATGAATTTATTTCTTTAATATATATCTGTCTATTGGAATTTTTCATTGATTGATGCATGAGATTTTGGGTAGATATATTGTTTGATGAATATAATCTAAAAGTGAAGTTGCTTCTTTAAATAAAACAAGTATATGAGTATGATTTTTGAATTGATATCGATTGATTAACTTAGTTGATGTTCAATCTATTTGCTATTTGTTGGGAAGAAAGATTCCACGATCCAATTTTAAGAGAGGTGACTCCCTTACTTGGCACTGCGCAAAAATTAGCAGTGATACCAAAGACATGGGTTGAAGTCAAAATAAAAATTTATGAATGACTCCTCGTCTTGGCACCGTGTTGATTTGCGGTAGTACCGAAGTTAAGAGTTGAAGTTCAAATATGAAAGTATGTATCTATGTGGGTACATGTCATGAGAGAAATTGTTTTACATTGACTCCGCTATCTCAAGTAAGATTCTTCCTACCAAAGAGATATGAGTTCTATTACACTGGTTATTTGACTAGTGTACTCTAAGTTCGTCACCAGAAAAAAGGTGGTAATCGAATTGGAGAATGTAAACGATGCAAAAAAGAGAGGAACTAAAAAAAAATCTGAGTGGAAAAAGATCATGGAAATCATATTCCTGTAAACGAAAGTATGATGAGTTTGAACTAAAACTGGGTGAAGTCTTGAGATTGAAATTCTATTTATTATACAAGTTGCGAAATTTTATTTGATTAAGTTGTAGATCTTGAAGATTGAATTCAAAGGATGATATGTTTATTTAAAATTCTATGTAGCATTTAGTGAGATTTTTCATTAGTGATTATATTTTAGAAATTCATTCTTCATAAGAAAACTTATTCTTTTAATCAGTTTTTGATTTTGCTTGAAGACAAGCAAAGTTTGAGCCTTATGTATTTGAAGACACAAAAATTCATAGTATATTTTATGTCATTTCATAGGTCTTTTTGTGTCATATCTATGCTTTTTTGCTTATTTTCATGCCTTATTTATCAAATGTTGCAGAATCTACACCTTTTTGTGTTTTTGATCATTTTTATGTAAAAAGGCATTATTTTAAGGCGTTTTCAAGCAATCCAAATGCATAAACAAATTTCCATCATCAAGAGAAGATTACATGTCAAATTCCACGCAAATCGAAGCTTCAGACCAGATTACGGTAGGGCCGTAATCAATATTACGGTACTATGGTTTTACTGAACCTACATAATAAACCATGGCACTGCCGTAATTTCGGTCGATTTCTGTACAGAAAGATTTGCAGATATTACGGCACTACCGTGACAAATATTATGGGCCATAATTTCAGGTGATTTCTTTCTAGAAAGTTTTATGCGATCACAGTACTGCCGAAGTTATTTTTACGACACGTGTTTATCCCAGAATTTAGACCAGAACACATTACGACATCTCCATAAACTACGCACGAATCACCTCCCTGCTTCCGCCTTCTCCGCGTCCAAGTCCCGACTTGGGCTCCGCCATCATCGTCAACCTGATCTACCATCCTTGAGCCCCATGCTCCCTCATCATATCCCAACCATCAGCCATCCGGCTGTCCTCATCCCTGACGCCCGGCACCGCCCAAGAACTGACGCGGGCCATGCCCATCTCCGCCCGATTCCCCTGTTTCAGCCTACTTGCACGAGCCGCCGGCGACGATCCTCCCGTCGGATTGCTCTCAAACTTGGCCCACGACTTCCCCTCTGCAAGCTGTCACTCCTAGAAGAATATGATCATCAGTTGATAGGATCGTTGGATCGAGTGAGACGTTCACCACCTGTTCAGATCCCCTGCTTCCAGATCCAGAAACTGCATTGTTCTCACCATCGCGTTTCCAAGTTCCCTTTCCTTGCCTCCACATCGACGACGCCCTCCAACTCGTCAACAGAGCCCAAGTCCACCACCACATCATTCCCACACCACCGGGCGATGAATGGAGCGCAGGCACGCGCCCTTCGCTCCGACTCCCCTATCTCTAAGCTTTGTCTGCTTTGTTTTCTTGCTGCTTAAGCTGATACGCTCTTTTATCTCTTATGCAGGTGCAATGCAGGGTAAATGGAACTTTAGATTTTTTGTGTAACCTTAGGCTCCATTTTTATATCCTTTGATTGAGGCTCCTACCTACATCACTTAAGGTCGTCCGCCTACAATCCCTTCAGCGGTGCCATGCAATCGTGAGTGCGGACACCAATTCAACCTACGACCAATAATAGGGGCAAAGCCCTTTGGCCCCGTTGCTGCCATCCCCGAAGTCTCCGCCGACCAAAATTAAGGCAGAAGCCCTAATAGCGTCGACGACGGCGCCGCCTCACCCCATCAGCAACAAGCACAGGGCTGAAGCCCTAATCTGAATCCGACTGAAGACGATGGTGGGATGTGGTGACAGCAACGGGGATGGCGCTAGCGACGACGATACGCCCCTTCACCTTGCCAGCAAAGAGCACCGACGACAACGCCGAGCTCTCCCTGCCGGCGACGGGCACAAGGCCGAAGCCCTGATCAGCGTGAAATTCTGAATTTCTTATGAGTCTGATATGTGACATTAGTCAACAAAAATTGGACGACAATTGAATAACGAATGACGTCGGCGATGATGTCAACATAAACTAGGGCAAAACATACGCCACAAATTTCAATGCAAAACCAAAATAGAAAATTATCTCCATGAATCCTTAATTTTGATTTTTGCTCTAACATGAAGAATCCAAATCACACCAACGTGAAAACAAATAAATCAAGATAAATATTCTAAACTTTCTCAATGAATCAACATAAACTTCCCTCTGATATCATTTGTAGGATCAAAATTTTATTATTATTTCTATTTCTAACTCATCATAAAAATAAAAATAAATCATAAGTGTCTACACATAATAATATTCTATAGAATTTCAGATAATTTAACCGTAACAATTAATTTATTAATCAATCATTTTAGTAATATGATTATTAAAATTAACTATATATATGTTTATATTTATAATATTAAAGCAGAAAAATTTTAATTTGTCCCTACTAAAATTTTTTTTATCTTATTAATATTATCCTCACATGACCTTTGTACTCATATATCTTTGGGTCCTAGATCCACCACGTGAGCCAGAGAACCTTCATTTGAAGTGTGAAATAGGGGGTGTTGAAAAATCTTTCCATTTGAACCATCTGATTGTGGTGGGCACACTCAAGAAGAAGGTGTGAATGAAGTTTGGGTTTGATTAGGTGGCAAGATGTTAGATTCTGTTAGAAAGAAAGAAGATTAAAGTTTTCCTTTGTTTTCCGTGTACTTCGCGTGAATTGTCTCTCATAATTAAGTAGAAAATTAAAGCCCTGTTTGGCATAGCTGGTCAGCTACTTTTGCTGGTCAAAATAGATGATTTTAAAAAGCAGGAGTATTTAGCAAGCTGCTTCTAGGTTCCAAACTTAGAAGCAGCATATCTTTGAAAAAGCTGGAAGAGAGCTGCTTTTGACTACTTTCTAACTATTTTTCTTCTTGCATCCCATGTCCACACCTATATTCGTATGTCATTACGATAACAAAATTATTATTTTAATAAAAAATATTAAATTTAAAATTATTTTTAAATATTTTTTTTTTAAAATTTGACCAGCATAACAATTTAGCCAAACACCTTTTAATTTTTCCGTCCACCTACTTTTCAATTAGCACTTTTTCAACCAGCAAAAACTAAAAGTTTCAGGTATGCCAAATATAGCCTAAATCAATCCGCCATAGTTTTGATTTAACTTCTAGCATCTACGGCTGAAATTAGTTATACCCTTAGGCATCACGCCACGTTGGAGGTCATCACACAATATTATAAAATTTGATTTATTTGGCAAATTTACAAAATATTCATCATACCATATTCGGTTGCATATTTGCTAAATTTATAAAATATTTTCTTAGATATATGTTTTACTAAATTCATAAATATCCACTTGGATATTCATTTTATTATATACATATCCAAGCGAATATTTTATTTGGCAAGATAGATATCAAAGCCCATATTATAGAGGGTAAATATCCAAGTGATTATTTTCTTTACCTGGAAAAATGAATATAAGTGAATATTCTATTTTGGTAAGGTGAGTGAATATACTAGAGGACAAATATTCAGGTGAATCTTCTATTTATTTGGGAAGATGAATATCCAAGCGAATATTCTATTTGGCAAAGTGAATATTCAAGTAAATATTCTAGAGATTAAATATCCAAGTAAATATTTTGTGTTTATGGGAAGATAAAAATCCATATGAATATTATATTTGATAAGATAAAAATCTAAGCAAATATTCTTGAGGGTAAATATCAAAATGAATATTTTGTTTATTTGGGAAGATGAATATGTAAGCGAGTATTATATTTTGTAAGATGAATATCTAAGCAAATATTATATAAGGCAAATATCCAAGAAAACATTTTGTTTATCTAGGAAGATGAATATCAAATGAATATCAAATGAATATTCTAAAGGGTAAATATTCAAGCAAATATTTTAGACAGATATCCAAGTGGATATTTTGTTATATGACAAGATGAATATCCAAGGGAATATTCTCATTTAGCAAGGTGAATATTCTAGAAGATAAAGATTCAAGTGAATTTATAAGAGTGATCAAGCGATTATGGATGCATGAATATTCTAGTAAATATTTTATATGAATATTCAAGAAACTATTTGATTGTATAGAAAAGCCAATATTTACCAATTGGATATCAAGTTTATAAAAATTATAGAGAAAAATATCTAAGCGAATATTTACCCATTTGATAGGAATGAATATTCAAGAGAATATTCTATTTATTTATCAAAGTGAGTATCCAAGATAATATTCTAAAGGCATGATACTTGAGAAGTATTGATGTTGAGGAGTTATGCTCTGATACTTAGTATTGACATACTATTTTTTATAGTGTGTGTGTTAGTTTAGAGGGCTAATATGTCTAAATTAGTCTTATCCCTGAAACTCATTAGTTAAACTTATAAGGACTAGACAATGAAAGTAGTAAGATTATAGACTTTAATTAGTGGAGCTTAATTTCATATAGTAATTTAGATCTTTTAATTAAATTACTTTAGAAATTAGGGCATAATTGAAAAGTGACTTGTAGTTTTGGAACCCTACATTAACATGATAATTGTTAGACTACAAAAATAGCCAAGTTATATTGGGGATGAAATAATATACAATTGTGCTTAATGAAGTAAATTAGAATTGATAACCAAAGTGACAGATGATTATTGAACTAATTAAATATTAGGATGGACTATTGAAATGGGACATCTTATAAATTTAAAGTAGATTTCATTTTAACAAACTTAAATAATTTAACGTATGCTGACATAATTTTACTTTAGAAAAATTATTGTAGTGAAACCCTATACATAAACGTCTCTGACATTTGATAGTTTCCTTGCTCTTAATTCATTGCTTCCATATAAAATCAATTAGCATAGATTACACCACTATGATCAAATTGATACTTAATTTTAAAGTCTTTGTGGGATCGATATTTTATAACTTCAAATAATCCATATACTTGTGAAATGTGTGTTCATGCTTTTGGCACCCTGTCTAGGACTATAAAGTCTTTGGTGCCAATGGTGCAAATGCATGGTGTCAAGCAGGCTAGTCTAAATTCTATTGGATCAAGTTAAACTACCACAATAGTGCATTTCAGACTAGGTTCGAATTCAGGTCAAATTAGGTTAATGATTGTTCAGTAAGATAAAATCAGTTTAAATCAAGTTGAATTAATTAGGCCAGACTGTAATGAACTGACTAGATTTGAATTTGATAAACTCATTACTGTAGTAGATCATGTTGGCCTAGGCTGATTAGGGTAAGACTGACAGTAACGAGTCCTCATCATTATATTGGCAGACCAAGCCATGTGCATTGAAATTGGCCGAGTGTTTTTTTATGAGTCAGGCTAGTCAGATCTTATGCTATTAGATGCGGATGTATCGCTAAAATCAGAATTGAATGCTAAATTATGAACGCATGCCATATTTGGATCCAAATTCATAATAATGTTCAGTAAATCTAATTTGGACTAAGCTGAATGTTTGACTAGACTGGATCCATTGGTTTGGCTTAAATCAATTAGCTGTCTTCTGTCATTGACGGCTGTCATCTTTCTGCCTGCGTGCAGGTTTCTCCCTCCCCAGATGCGTCTCTGGAGCAACTGTCTCCTCCGTCCGAGCCTGTGCCGATGCTGTGTGGCTGCCGCCGCTTCGCCTCCCTCGGATCCGGCAGTGGTTCAGATGGTCGTGGTAGGGCGAGTCTTCATGGAGCTTTTCTCCAGCTCCGCCTCCTCTCCGCCGCTCAGATCGCCTCGTTGGTCGCTGTCGGCGACCTCCCAGCCCCTTCCGCTCCTTTTCGTGGCTTCTTCAGTATCCTACCCTCGCCGACGTGGGTAGTGGCGGTTTCGTCCGCCGGCCGACGATGCACGTTTGTGTGGTCGTAAGTTCCTCCAACTGGGCCGGCCCCTCTTAGCCTCGGCGTTCGACTCCTAGGAGGAGTCCACCCTGGTCGCCGTTCACTGGCTCGTCCGTAGGTGGACAATGCCATTTGGCTCCCCGGTGCGGGGCAGTCCGGCCGCCTTCCTTAGTTCTCCGCATTATGCTAGCGCGTTGTTTCCGTTATCTACATCATTGACACGTCTTCGACGAGTCCGATGTTGGTAGTGAAAACGAGGAAATCGTATACGTCGTGGACCCCGTTCGACTCAGTTCTGGGTGGTTCCACTTAGGATTCGGGCAAACCCAATTCGACTTAGCGACACTGGTCCTCGGTGAATCGTGAGCGCTGATCTTAGTCCTATTGGGACGACAGAGATCTCCACAAAGTCCTTAGTTGTGCTGGGGATCGGTTCGAGGAATCGTCTCCACCGGTCGCGCCTGACCTTGTAGTTATAACCATGGTGCCCCTGCATGGGCGTGTTTGGACTCAAGTCAAATGTTGACTCACATGTACATTCAAAAAAAAAAGGAAAAAAATTCATTACCGTAATTCAAGGCATGACAGCTTGGTATCTGATGCGTTGTATTTACACCACATTTTTGCCTATATTTTACACTACATTTTAGGCTTATTTTGCATGATTTTGTACTAATTTTGGTATTTTTACTTCACTTGGCAAAAAATCTTCACTTTTGTCGGTTTTATTGAAAATGCATGTACAAATGCATGAAAATGATGGATTTCATGAGTTTTGAAGCCACAGCATGATTCCCAAGGAGATCACGAGCTTACACATCAAATTTGGAGCTAAAATGGTGAAGATCTCAATATTTACGGCCATGGCCGTAATTATGAAGTCGGCTATAATTTTGCGTTCAAGCAGAAGGCAAAAAATGGCTAAATATGGGAATGCATAGAAACTTTCACAGGTGAAGTCGTGAATCCATCACGGTCCGTGAAACTTTCTGTGTACAAAGAGCTGTACACACAGAGACTTTTACGGTCGTGGCCGTGAACATATTACGGACCGTGAAAACATCCGCCCGACGAGTTTTTCACACGATTCTTTCCCGATTCGAACTGGATTTGAACCAAACTTCGCAGAAACACTCCTTGATGGGTTCCGGACCGGTTAAGCTATAAAAGATCAGATTTTTCAAGAGAAAAAGAGAGCTTTTTGGATGAAGACAACCGGCGGCAACGATTAGGGCGAATTTCCAATTTCCGACAGATTCCGGCGAGATTCCACGCAAAAGATAAGATTGATCGACTCTTCTTCATTATCAGATCGAGGGGAAGTGATAGCCGGTAAATACACCGTTCCGCAAGTATACGGACTATCGAAGTAATAAATATGTATCGATCCCACAGGGACCAAATACCAAGTACCGACTGATTATATTATCACAAGCTAGACGATCTTTTGCTGGTTTTGTAATGATTGCTAAATTCTAAAGTTAAGGTAAACAAGAACAAAGCAAGGTAATTTAAGAGGAAAGCAATGCAATGGCTCAACTAAGGATCCGAGGATGCAAGGAATCAGGGCTAGGGTCCACCACCTTGAAGTATTATGCATGGATGAAATAACATAAAGCAATCCCTATTTAATATCCTAAGGCGATCCAAGAGTGCGCAAGTCGTCCTCTCTCGAGCGATGCAACTTGCAACTAGGAGCTTTACCCAATTTAACGTCTACCGTCGTAGGACGCAAAATCGAATAAACTCATGGAGTGCCGGATCGTACATACCATCCCATCATTTGTACATGTTGTCCCCTCTTGGGTGATGCAACAAGGTGTTTGCAGGGTTCGACGCATACTCTCGTAATAGCCTACCCAAACAAACCCAAAGAGCACAAAATGGTACGCACTACCTGAACCTAATCAACCACTCTCGTGCGATGATTTAGGTACCCCCACCTAGGCTGTCGAATATCTAGATGTACCTCTCGGCAATACCGGATATCTGAAATGTGAAGGAAGTAACAAAGTAAACTTCATTCAAAAGGTGCAACTAGGCAAGGTAAGAAAATCTAGGGCTTGCATAATGTCATTCATAATCTACACATAAAACTGTCAAGGGGCTTTCCCAAGCCCTGAGACAAGTTTAAGCTACAATACTCATGACACAAAGTGAAGCATAAATCATTTAAGTCAATACATCCATGGTACATAAAATCGGGCGATCGAATAGATAAGGGATGAGAAGACAAGACTCCCTCAAGATGAAAAAGGCCGCTTGGAATGGCTTCCTCTTCCTCTCTCAGGCTGTCCTACTCCTTCACGCTCTTGCGTCGAATGGGTCGTCTTCTTCTCCAATCGCTCAGCCGCCGCTTGCTTCGTTTGTGTGCGTCCGCCTTAGTAAAAAATCCCCCTTATTCCTTACGTGAATAGGGTTTTTGTCCTCTTCCTCTATTCTCCTTGCCGAATTCCACTTCTGCCCCTGGTCAGCTTTCCATCTGACGTGGATAAGTCGAGAGTTGAAGCCTAGAAAAATCCCACAGGGAGCCGACCATAGCCTTACGTGTCTCCCCCGAACGAGTTTGGGATTATCTTCCGAAACGCTGCACAAGAGGCACGGTATCAGATTCTGCGACATATCCGTGCACTTGCGGATTGTGTCAAGTTTTTGGCGCCGTTGCTGGGGATATGTCGCAGTAATACAAAAGATGTCAAATCCCACAGGGAGCAAGGTTGAGTAATAGAAAGTCCGAGTCCTAATAGCTAGGCGAATCGAAACGTGGGTTTGAGAACAGAAATCGTAAATAAGCAATCACAAATACGTCGGTAGAGAATCGACTTAAGAGAGAATTCAGGGCTACGGATTCCACCACAATGATAATCTTAACCGCACAAGAAAGACATTAGTTAATTGGTTTATTATTTTTGCAAAAGGAGTCTAACCCTAGGGTACAAGGTGCCCTCTCTCGAGTGAAACACCCCGGTGTTCGTCTTAGACCGACCTCCTACTCTCGCGGTGGGTTGTTCTAAGGCGAACCCAATGAGTTCTATGGCAGACTATGAAATCCTCGAGCGAGGACCAAGCACTCTCGTGTCGGGGTCTCGCAAGTTTTACTCAGAGGTTCGACCCTTACGATCCTTCTCTCGATATGAATCGTAACGGCTAACACGTGAAAATATTCGGCCAAGATAAAATCACAAAATAAGTAAGTCGAAGTAAAATATGCTCACAAGTTTATACCAAATAACGAAAATAGATACAAAGTTTGCAGTTAAAATAATCAAAGGGTTTCCACCAAGCCCCGAAATAGGGTTTAGGCTACAATTGTCATTGAAACGCTCAAAATCTCTCTTTTAATGACAAGAAAAGTGTAAGAAAACGAAGCTAAGGGGAAGGAGACGATGAACCGAAGGAATCCTGAAGAAATCGTGATGATCGTGTGTCTCAATAGCCGAAAATCTTCAAAAATCGCCTCTGTCGTCGTGTTCTTCCACCCGCCTCCGTTCTTCACATGAATGCTCGATGATTAGGTCATAAAAATTGGGGCTTTTATGTCCTCTGCGTTCACCTCTGAAAGAGCTTTCCATAGACACCTTACTTGCCTAATTTGGCCTCCGAACAGGTGAGAAATCGAGGGAAAACCGAGTGTGGGTCGGGTCGCTCGCGAGCCTGGTTTAGAATCGCGGTGAACCCCGCCGGGTTCACCTGGCTGTGATGTCTTCTGAGAGTTCGGCTGAAAGAAGCGTGGTGAACCCCGTCGGGTTCACCTCGCCGTGATGTCTTCTGGATAGATTTTGGCCAAATGGAATTCTGGTGAAGGGGTTCACTCGGCCATGATGCTCTCTGTGAGTTTCGCAGGCTGGCGACTAGGATGGTGAACCCCGTGGGGTTCACCTGGCCGTGATTGTTAAGCAAAACTCCAAATGACTCCAAATTTGACAGGCTGCTTCGTTTTCGCATAAGAAATCGTCCTGTGGCCTCAGAATATTCAAAATATGTCGAAAAAAGGGTGTTTTTCCTAAAATTCCATAAAAGTGCCAAAAAGTGAAGATTCCGAAGATATGAAGGAAATAAGCCTGTAATGAGTATAAAAATGCCGAAATAAGCCTAGATTTCACATGAAATAAATATGAAAATCACTACCAAAATGCAATGCATTAAAATACTCCAGACTTAAATCTTTGCTTGTCCTCAAGCAATAAAATAAGATGAGATACATGATTGGTAAAAGAGCAATCTTTCATGTCAAGATATACATCCAAGTTAGAAAAACATTTAATACCAATCCAAGATCTAATCAGGAGAAATTACGTAAATGGTTGTCTCAAGTATTCAACAGCTTGATCCCACAATAACTAGATGTCAAACAACTTAGTAAATAGCGAACATAGGATTCAATTAAGCTTACATAAAACACTCATGCAATTCCAATTCTTCCCAGTCAAATCGTTGGGGTTAACTCAAATGTTTTATTCAGGATACAATATACTGATTATTGTACTGGACTTCAACTCATAACCTTAGGTACCATTGCCAATTTTTCGCAATGCCAAGTAGAGGAGTCATTTTATTGTTTTCAACTTCACATCCTTTAGATTTTAACTCATGTCCTCGGTACCACCGCCAATTTTGCGCAGTGCCAAGTAGAGGAATCTAAGGGTGAGTAAATTTTTTATAAACATATTCCGCAGTTGATCACATATCCTTTTTGACAAATGCAGTGTTTCCCCAACAAAAGAAAGGAATTCAAAGAGTAACTAAGCGAATATATAACTCAATATCAATCTCATGTAAGATCCAAGATTGAGTTGATTTAACAATCATATCAATGTTTGATCCACTAATGAATAACTCAATATCAATCCAATCACAAAATCTCTAAATCATAGAACATATGGATATGATCAAACAGTATTTCTAACAAGGAGGTATACTCCAGACTTATTTCTTTGATCATTCCTAACCAATCACGCACTCAACTCAAATTTTTGAAATAGCATTCATAGGACAAGTCTCATAATAGACACACGAATCATGAATAATAAGCATCGAAACATTGCAAAATTTTCAACCATCATAGCAAAGCATTAATATAAGCATGAAAGTAAAATGCAATGTGTCATACATAACTGTCATAGAATGGGGCCTGAAGATGTGGACCAGGCCCACGAATAGAATGACATATAAGATACAATGCCACATAATATCCAACCATCACAAAATAAAAACATCCTTCCAAACATAGCAAGGTCAAGAGAACACAGTCAAATAGCCACATTAAGCAAGAAAATAGAAATCGGAATATAGAAAGCTAAAAACTTGACACGACCGCAAGTGCACGGTTATGTCGCAGTAATACAAAAGATGTCGAATCCCACAGGGAGCAAGGTTGAGTACTAGAAAGTCCGAGTCCTAATAGCTAGGCGAATCGAAACGTGGGCTTGAGAATATAAATCGTAAATAAGCAATCACAAATACGTCGGTAGAGAATCGACTTAAGAGAGAATTCAAGGCTATGGCTTTCACCACAATGATAATCTTAACCGCACAAGAAAGACATTAGTTAATTGGTTTATTGTTTTTTCAAAAGGAGTCTAACCCTAGGGTACAAGGTGCCCTCTCTCGAGTGAAACACCCCGGTGTTCGTCTTAGACCGACCTCCTACTCTCGCGGTGGGTCGTTCTAAGGTGAACCCAATGAGTTCTATGGCAGACTATGAAATCCTCGAGCGAGGACCAAGCACTCTCGTGTCGAGGTCTCGCAAGTTTTACTCGGAGGTTCGACCCTTACGATCCTTCTCTCGATATGAATCCTAACGGCTAACACGTGAAAATATTCGGCCAAGATAAAATCACAAAAAAATACGTCAAAGTAAAATATGCTCATAAGTTTATACCAAATAAAAAAAATAGATACAAAGTTTGCAGTTAAAATAATCAAAGGGTTTCCACCAAGCCCCGAAATAGGGTTTACGCTATAATTGTCATTGAAACGCTCAAAATCTCTCTTTTAATGACAAGAAAAGTATAAGAAAACGAAGCTAAGGGGAAGGAGACGATGAACCAAAGGAATCCTGAAGAAATCGTGATGATCGTGTGTCTCAATCGCTGAAAATCTCCAAAAATTGCCTATGTCGCCGTGTTCTTCCGCCCGCCTCCGTTCTTCGCGTGAATGCTCAATGATTAGGTCATAAAATTGAGGCTTATATGCCCTCTGTGTTCGCCACTGAAAGAGTTTTCCATAGACACCTTACTTGCCTAATTTGGCCTCCGAACGGGTGAGAAATCGAGGGAAAATCGAGTGTGGGTTGGGTCGCTCACGAGCCTGGTTTAGAATCGCGGTGAACCCTGCCGGGTTCACCTGGCTGTGATGTCTTCTGAGAGTTTGGCTGAAAGAAGCGCGGTGAACCCTGCCGGGTTCACCTGGCCGTGATGTCTCCTGGACAGATTTTGGCCAAATGGAATTCTGGTGAACCCCGCTGCTGTGATGCTCTCTGTGAGTTTCGCAGGCTGGCCACTAGGATGGTGAACCCCGTGGGGTTCACCTAGCCGTGATTGTCAAGCAAAACTCTAAATGACTCCAAATTTGACGAGCTGCTTCGTTTTCGCAAAAGAAATCATCCTGTGGCCTCAGAATCTTCAAAATATGTCGAAAAAAGGGTGTTTTTACCTGAAATTCCATAAAAGTGCCAAAAAGTGAAGATTCCGAAGATATGAAGGAAATAAGCCCGTAATGAGTATAAAAATGCCGAAATAAGCCTAGATTTGACATGAAATAACTATGAAAATCACTAAATGCAATGCATCAAAATACTCCAGACTTAAATCTTTGCTTGTCCTCAAGCAATAAAATAAGATGAGATACATGATTGGTAAAAGAGCAATCTTTCATGTCAAGATATACATCCAAGTTAGAAAAACATTTAATACCAATCCAAGATCTAATCAGGAGAAATTAAGTAAATGGTTGTCTCAAGTATTCAACAGCTTGATCCCACAATAACTAGATGCCAAACAACTTAGTAAACAGCGAACATAGGATTCAATTAAGCTTATATAAAACACTCATGCAATTCCAATCCTTCCCAGTCAAATCGTTGGGGTTAACTCAAATGTTTTATTCAGGATATGATATACTGATTATTGCACTGGACTTCAACTCATAACCTTAGGTACCATTGCCAATTTTTCGCAATGCCAAGTAGAGGAGTCATTTTATTGTTTTCAACTTCACATCCTTTAGATTTCAACTCATGTCCTCGGTACCACTGCCAATTTTGCGCAGTGCCAAGTAGAGGAATCTAAGGGTGAGTAAATTTTTTATAAACATGTTCCGCAGTTGATCACATATCCTTTTTGACAAATGCAGTGTTTCCCCAACAAAAGAAAGGAATTCAAAGAGTAACTAAGCGAATATATAACTCAATATCAATCTCATGTAAGATGCAAGCTTGAGTTGATTTAACAATCATATCAATGTTTGACCTACTAATGAATAACTCAATATCAATCCAATCACAAAATCTCTAAATCATAAAACATATGGATATGATCAAACAGTATTTCTAACAAGGAGGTATACTCCAGACTTATTTCTTTGATCATTCCTAACCAATCATGCACTCAACTCAAATTTTTGAAATAGCTTTCATAGGACAAGTCTCATAATAGACACACGAATCATGAATAATAAACATCAAAACATTGCAAAATTTTCAATCATCATAGCAAAACATTAATATAAGCATGAAAGTAAAATGCAATGTGTCATACATAACTGTCATAGAATGGGGCCTGAAGATGTGGACCAGACCCACGAATAGAATGACATATAAGATACAATGCCACATAATATCCAACCGTCATAGAATAAAAACATCCATCCAAACATAGCAAGGTCAAGAGAACATAGTCAAATAGCCACATGAAGTAAGAAAATAGAAATCAGAATATAGAAAGCTCACCCACTATAAAATTTTGCATAGTCCTCTATGCAATACCATGATGTGAGAGGAGTGGATGCTGAAATAGATATCCGGGGGCAGCTACTTCTTTTTGCGCTAGCAGGAGCCAGAAGCTCTCGAGCTTGAGCTCTTCTGTGAGTTTCGCAGGCTGGCGACTGGGATGGTGAACCCCGTGGGGTTCACCTAGCCGTGATTGTCAGGCAAAACTCCAAATGACTCCAAATTTGACGGGCTGCTTTGTTTTCGCATAAGAAATCGTCCTGTGGCCTCAGAATCTTCAAAATATGTCGAAGAAAAGGGTGTTTTTACCTGAAATTCCATAAAAGTGCCAAAAAGTGAAGATTCCGAAGATATGAAGGAAATAAGCCCGTAATGAGTATAAAAATACCGAAATAAGCCTAGATTTGACATGAAATAACTATGAAAATCACTACCAAAATGCAATGCATCAGTCACCGGGTGCCCCGAGGAACATTCTGTGAAAAACCGGGACTTCATGTGTTCCACTGTGAAATCTGCCTGCTGAAAATTCCACAACCGAGGTTTTAATCACTGGGCGGCCCGAGGAACTTTCTGTGAAAATCGGAACTCATAACATGAAGTGCAGCTATTGGAACCACGGGCGTGACTTGAATCACCGGATCCACCGTTGAATCCTGGAAACTAAGCAATTGATCTCCAGTTGCACCCAGATCATCCCTGGACAATTACAAACACGTAATTAGGCTCCACAAAGAAATCCAACTAGCATAAAGAACTGATGCCGACACAAAGTACTCCGAATACCATCAAAGGTCAAGGCCAAACGTGAAAATCATAGAATAAATCTCCTGAAGTAGCAGCAAAATAAGCCCACCACTCAACAAGCTACACGAGGTGAGTGGAAGTAGGCAAGCAGTTATTAACATCGAAATATCAACTCACATCAAAGACTAAGCAAGTAATCATGAATCCAACTAGCAGCTCAAAATCGTTTAGATGCAGCAGGAGAAGATGTTATGGTATTTTTGAGGTATCCCCCAGGTATCAGCATCATCCCAGTTCAACACAAATGCAAGCAACAGGTTGCAATACCATGGTATTCGCTACAGGGATAAATCAGGGGTAGAGGAATGGGAACCATAGGTAGAGCAAATCAGTGTAAACGATTAATGGTTTTAGGCAGCAGCTCAATACCATCTCAATTCAGTGAATAAAATCAATTAAGCGAAAATACCATGGTAAGCAGCAAGCAGGAAAACCATTAAGTAGTCTCCTACAAGGATGAGCAATGGAAGCATATAGCTAGTAGACTACAAAGAGAGAGTGGAGATCGAGCAAATGACCAATTACATTAAATAGCAGCTCAATACCATCCCAGTTCAGCAATTGAGAACAACAAGTGATGAAACCATGGAGTACTCTACCAAAAAGGTGCAGCACGGTAAATCAAAAGTTAAGCAATTCTCTCAAAGGGAATAGAAGCAGGTAGGTGGTCAAATAGCCAAAATACCACCACAGCACAACAAATCAAAATACGATCGAGCACACTATTAAAGAGTGAAAATACCATAAAGCAAATAACTTAAAGAATTAGTAGGAAAGGGAAAAGAGAGCTTGGGTTGCCTCCCAAGAAGCGCCATATTAAGGTCTTAGGCTTGACCATGAGGCCATGTCAAGGTGGTTTGAAGTAATCCTCGTCGTCCATTTGCCGATATGCCCACGGGGCACATGATGGTGTGTCTTGACTCTTCCCAGAACCGGTACATGTTAATCTTTTCATGCACACGGTAAATAGTGAACCAATTTCATCTAGACCAATCTCACAATCCTTTGGGGGCTGCGTGAAATGCGGCGAGAGCATCAACAGAAATTCTCTCGAGTATTTCCTCTAACAAGCAGTTTCTGAACAACTATCATCATGATGCATAGCCGCTCCAATGCCATGCCGTCCAATATGTGACATCTTTCGTATCGGAGTCGAGGTATCTATCGCATCTCCCAAGTCATCTGGAATGATATCCTTAACGTTGATTGGACTATTCACATCAGCATCTTCATGGCTGACCTCTGATATGTTAGCAGCATCGACAGTGGAGAACAGTTTCTTAATATTGTCCTCTTGAGGTGTACTCATAAGCTACTTCTCCGCTTCGAATGAGGGTTCTTCCTTCTTTCCTAAGTTGGTTGTGGTGACCAATCCATCGGTAAAAGCAACCGATCTAACACCCAGACTAGGTGTTGATTCAAAACTGACAACTACACTTGGGGGAGGAGGATCACTGAGAGCATTATATGTGGGATCGCCCAAGCCTAAGGATACACTGTTCTCCCCATTTACCACGGCATTATCTTCCTGCACTTCACGGGTGGCGCCATAGTTGGATTCACTAAGACCCTTGTTGTTTTCTTGATGACATTGGCTAGATTCCGCTTCTCTATAGGGCTCTTTTCCCATATCTTGTTCCAAAACAACTAAGCTGGCCCACTCATCTTCCACAATGCCCATGCTACAGTAAGTCCCTTCAAGGTAGGAGTACTTTGGACTTCTAGAGATTTCAAAGTAAATAACATCTCCACCGATATTCAGTTTAAGTCTCTCATTCCTAACATCAATCATGGCACCAGCAATTGCCAAGAAGGGTCGGCCAAGTATTAAGGGACATTGGGTATCTTCTTCCATGTTCAGCACAATGAAATCCTCCAGGACAGAGGATTTACCAACTCTGATTGGTATAGCATTCAATATGCCTTCTGGGTGCCGTATTGAGCGGTCGGCGAGATTGCAACATTTGTTTCCTTGAGTCCCCCCACATCTAACATTTTGCAGATAGGCAATGGTATAATGCTCACACTAGACCCTAGGTCACATAGGGCATGATCGAAGCTCATGTCTCCAATTGACATGGTATTGTGAAACTGTCAGGGTCTTTCCTCATGTCTAAACCCGTGTCTGACTCATCTGGTGGATTTTTCACGCATGCATTGACAGAGTTGCACTGTTCTCTAGGATTGGCCTCAGGTTGCCTTGGGAGTCTCCCGGGAGGCCTAGGTGATGATGAGGCTTGCTGTGCAATCTGGGTTTCAAGCATCCTTCCATGTGTGGTCAAGGCTTCAACTTGAGAGGCTAGCTGCTAAATAGTCTCGTTCATGTGTTCGTTTTGTTTAGCCTGGCGCTGGATTGTCTCGCTCATGTATTCACTTTGTTTAGCTTGCGTCTGGAGGGTCTCATTCATGTGTTCGCTCTGTTTAGCTTGGCTAGCCATAAACTTTTCAAGTAAGGACTCCAAACTCGATTTTGCAGGTTGTTGTGGAGGTGGGGGTTGTTGCCTTTGTTGCTGGAATCCCTGGGGTTGTCCATAACTGGGTTGTTGTGCTGCATTGTTGTTGCGGTAAGAAAAGTTTGGGTGGCTCTTCCATCCGGGGTTATATGTGTTGGAGTAAGGATCATGCTGCTGCCTTGGTTGGAAGGTATTGAGGGCATTCACTTGATCCGGTGTGGAGTCCCCAAAAGAAGGAGGTCCCATTTGGCACTCGGCCACAGGTTGGTTCGACGTACCACCATTCTCCCAATAGACACTATTGACCGATGCAGTGGCGGAGTTCAGCCCCCATGTATCAAACTTGTGAGTCTAAGAATCAACTTTGGCTGCTATCGACGTCAAGGTGTCCAATTCAAATTTTCCACTAGTTTTAGGTGTCCCTCCCCTTTCAGTCGACCACTGTTGGTGGTTCATCGCCATACTTTCTATTAGGTCGAAGGCCTCATCAATTTCTTTACCCATCAATGCGCCACCGGCTGCCGCGTCAATGGTAAGTCTGGTATTGTAGTTGAGACCATTGTAGAAAGTGTGGATGAGAAACCATTTCTCCATACCATGGTGAGGGCACAGTATTTGATATTCCTTGAAGCGATCCCACGCTTCACATAGCGACTCGTTGTCTCTTTGAGCAAAGTTAATGATTTGAGCTCTCAATTGGGCCGTCTTGCTTGGCGAAAAATACTTAGATAGGAAAACAGCAAAAAGCTGCCCCCATGTCGAGATAGATCCAGAGGACAACGAATGCAGCCAAGCACGGGCACGGTCCCGCAATGAGAAAGGAAATAACCTCAACCGTATCGCGTCATCTGATACTCGATTCATCTTCAGCGTATCACAAACTTCAAGAAAGATTGATAGATGTAGATTCGGATCCTCAAGCGGTGAACCTCTGAATTGATGCTGCGTCACCATGTTCACAAGCGCCGGCTTGATCTCAAAATTATTTGCTTATATCGGAGGCCGAGTGATGCTGGTATGCAGCCCTTGTGCACTAGGTGAAGCAAAGTCTCTAAGTGTTCGGCGATTATCCATCTCGAGCTGTTCTAAAGATTCTTTGGGGTGAGTTACCTTGGACTTAGCTTCTCTACGGCGTCAGAATGTCTTTTCGATTTCAGGATCTGCAGGTATTAATTCTCTAGACCGTATAGTCCTACACATAAACCAAGTAAGTTCAAAAGCAACTTTTCCAAGTAACAAAAAGGTATGCAGTGATTATCAAATATATATATATATATATATATATATATATATATATATATATAAACTTAACACTAAATAATTAAAAGTAAGTAAACTAAAAGAAAGAAAAAGGTCTAGTCTAGCAATAACTTAACCGTGTCGATATTGATAAATTTGGTCCCAAGCAACGACGCCAAAAACTTGATAGCTGGTAAATACACCGTTCCGCAAGTATACGGACTATCGAAGTAATAAATATGTATCGATCCCATAGGGACCAAATACCAAGTACCGACTGATTAGATTATCACAAGCTAGACGATCTTTTGCTGGTTTTGTAATGATTGCTAAATTCTAAAGTTAAGCTAAACAAGAACAAAGCAAGGTAATTCAAGAGGAAAGCAATGCAATGGCTCAACTAAGGATCCGAAGATGCAAGGAATCAGGGCTAGGGTCCACCACCTTGAAGTATTATGCATGGATGAAATAACATAAAGCAATCCCTATTTAATATCCTAAGGCGATCCAAGAGTGCGCAAGTCGTCCTCTCTCGAGCGATGCAACTTGCGACTAGGAGCTTTACCCGATTTAACGTCTACCGTCGTAGGACGCAAAATCGAATAAACTCATGGAATGCCGGATCGTACATACCATCCCATCATTTGTACATGTTATCCCCTCTTGGGTGATGCAACAAGGTGTTTGCAGGGTTCGACGCATACTCTCGTAATACGCTTACCCAAACAAACCCAAAGAGCACAAAATGGTATGCACTACCTGTACCTAATCAACCACTCTCGTGCGATGATTTAGGTACCCCCACCTAGGCTGTCGAATATCTAGATGTACCTCTCGGCAATACCGGATATCTAAAATGTGAAGGAAGTAACAAAGTAAACTTCATTCAAAAGGTGCAACTAGGCAAGGTAAGACAATCTAGGGCTTGCATAATGTCATTCATAATCTACACATAAAACCGTCAAGGGGCTTTCCCAAGCCCTGAGACAAGTTTACGCTACAATACTCATGACACAAAGTAAACCATAAATCATTTCAGTCAATACATCCATGGTACAGCAAATCGGGCGATCGAATAGATAAGGGATGAGAAGACAAGACTCCCTCAAGATGAAAAAGGCCGCTTGGAATGGCTTCCTCTTCCTCTCTCAGGCTGTCCTACTCCTTCACGCTCTCGCGTCGAATGGGTCGTCTTCTTCTCCAATCGCTCAGCCGCCGCTTGCTTCGTTTGTGTGATTCCGCCTTAATAAAAAATCCCCCCTATTCCTTACGTGAATAGGGTTTTTGTCCTCTTCCTCTGTTATCCTTGCCGAATTCCACTTCTGCCCCTAGTCAGCTTTCCATCTGACGTGGATAAGTCGAGAGTTGAAGCCTGGAAAAATCAGTCTGGCGACACCAAAGCCACGGTTCTTGTCACTGGGTGGACCGTGGTTTTCGCGAAGAATACAGATTTCACTGAAAACGGTGGCATTCCCTCGCTCTTTCCCTGAAATGATGCAAAAACACCAAAGAGTGTAGATTCCGAAGATAAAGCAATAATTCCATGCAAATAAGGTGTAAATGCAAGAAAAGTAAAGATATGACAAGGAAAATAGCATGTAAATCTCTATACATAAATGACTTAACAGGAAGCCAATTTAATTATTCTCTTACTGAAATTCTTGCGATTTTTAGAAGATTCATGCTTGTTCATCGTATAAACATGCTTTCTTTTAAGAACATGAGCGAGTAGACTCTTATTTCGGGATTAAGGGTTTAGCTCGCTGACATTTATGAATTAATCTGTATTCTCACTCTTTTATATGATAATTTTGTCATGATTTGATTGAAATTGTGTTTAGATCGTAATTTACATTGGCCACGTATAATTGCGTATTAAACGTTGTAAGAAGTACCGGGAGGTGAATCGCAACGTCTAATCTATTTTAATCGAATCTTCGAATCCAATCACGGGAGTATATTGGATTTGTCTGAAGTATTTAACAAGCTTTTCATAGAACTTAAGGGGTCTAGTTACGCTAACTGTCACGAGAGTAGGGAGTTAACGTAATTCGATACCGGATTACACTCCGGGAGGAGGTAGTCCGTACATTAGGAAAAGTTCCTTTCTTGATGAATATTTTCTAATCAAGGAGCTATCTTTACTTGATTCGTATTTGTTAGTGTAGTGAAACCCTAACATCCCGATCTTCCTGAAATTGAAACCCCTTAACGTTGTTTCTGATATTGCTCGTACTTAGAGTTCAACACAACCCATAATTTGGTTCTGCCTACATTCAGACGAATTGAAGAGTCAGTACTTAACCGCCTAATCCTCATTGGAAACAATAATCTTTTTATTACTTTGATAAATCCGTACACTTGCGGATCGTATCAAGTTTTTGGCGCCATTGCCGGGGATTATGGCTAGTTAATATTGACTTATTAGATAAGTTTGGAGACTAGGCATTTTTATTTCTTTTGCTTTAGCATTTATTTTCTTTAGGTTTTATTTACTGCTAATTTATTTCTATTTTGGCTTACACGTTGCATGCCCAGAATTTCACGTGCAGGTACTTTGTTTCCTGAAGACCTAGAAATTGAGCGCACATTTTGCCTTCGAAGGAGATTACAGTTTCAGACTCAAAAGCTTTTTGAAAAAGGTGTAATGGTGGCAAACAACCTATCTTTGAGGGACTTCGCAGTACTGAATATATAGGGCTTTAATTCAAGCATAGTTCGACCCAATGTAGAGGCAAACAATTTTGAACTCAAGCCAGCGTTGATGACGATGGTCCAGCAAAATCAATTTGGGGTTCTCCAAATCAGGACCCTAATCTCCATCTAGCTGTGTTTTTAGAATACTGTGATACTGTTAAAGTTAATGGAGTTTCTTCTGATGCAATAAGGCTGAGACTTTTTTCGTTTTCTCTCAGGGACCGTGCAAGAGCTTGGCTGTATTCTTTACCAGTAGGATCGATCACCACCTGGGACGAGCTTTCTAGAGCTTTTCTGAACAAATACTTCCCACCTAGCAAGATAGTCTAATTACGCAACATGATTAACTGTTTTGGACAATGTGAGGGAGAATCTCTTTATGACGCATGGGATCGCTTCAAGGAGCTCCAGCATATGTGTCCACACCATAGACTTGAGAAATGGGTCCTGATCCATATCTTCTATAATGGATTGGACTACAATACCAAGTTGATGGTGGACGCTGCTGCTCGAGGGGCTATTATGAGCAAGGGAGTGGAGGAGGCAACTACTTTGCTTGAAGACATGGCTATGAACCATAACCATTGGTCTAATGAGCGAGGTACTACTTCCACAGGACTTGGCAAGTATAGTAATGATTCCTTGACATCTCTAGGAGCAAAGGTAGATTCTTTAGCGCAGAAATTAGATTCTTTCTCCTTTCCCTCAGTTGTAGTTAATGCTATTTCTTGTGAAGTGTGTGGCACAACAGGGCATAATTCATCTGATTGTCAGCTTATAGCCTCATCCCAAGAAGACTCTAGTCCGGAGCAAGTCAATGCCTTGGGAAATTTTAATCAAAGACTAGTGAATGACCCATATTCTGTAACTTATAATCCAGGATGGAGGAACCACCCTAACTTATCCTACAAGAATAATCAAGGGCAAGCTCCTTCTCAGTATCTTCAGCAGAATAATAGGCCACCACCGGGCTTTCAATCCAGGCAGTATGGACAGCCCCAGAAGTTAAACTTGGAGACCCTTCTAGAAGGATTTGTTGTGCAACAAAAGAAATATAATGAGGATGTGACTGATGCTATTAAGCATCTGACATCTCGTGTGGATATTTTGACAACCCACAACAAGGTGTTAGAACGTCAGATAGCTCAACAGGCAAGCATTGCAGATAAAATAGCGGGAGGGAATTCAAGGAGATAAGAGGAGAACTCTAGAGAGCACTGTAGCGCTATAACCACAAGAAGTGGTAAGCAATTGGATGAACCTCAGATGCCTGAGGAAGAGCCCACATCTGCAGTTGATAAGAGTAGTTTGAAGAATCTCAGCTTGATAAAGAAAAGCCAGTGGAGAAAGAGAAGGAGGAAGTCTATGTGGGATCCCCTGCATATGTTCCACCTGTCCCTTTTCCTCAGAGGTTAGCCAAAGCAAAGTTGGATAAGCAATTTGGTAAATTCCTGGAGGTATTGAAAAAATTATACATCAACATTCCTTTCATAGATGCTCTGTCACAGATGTCTACCTACGCAAAGTTTTTAAAAGACATACTATCCAACAAGCAAAAGATTAAAGAATATGGAACGGTGGCACTTACAGAGGAATACAACACGATAATACAGAACAGGATCACCCAAAAGTTGAAAGATCTAGGGAATTTCTCAATTCCATGCCAGATTGGCGACATGTCTTTTGAAGGAGCTTTATGTAACTTGGGTGCAAGTGTGAGTTTAATGCCCTTGTCAATTTGCAAGAAGCTCGACATAGGTGACATGAAGCCAACTACCATCTCACTACAACTGGCTGATCGATCTGTTCGACGTCCTGTGGGGATACTGGAGGATGTTCCTATAAAGATCGGTCAATTTTTTGTACCTGCAGACTTTGTAGTGCTGGAAATGGAGGAAGACTTGAAACTGCCCATTATTCTGGGAAGACCGTTTTTAGCCACTGCAGGCGCCGTCATAGATGTGAAGAGAGGAAGATTGACTTTGAATATTGGTGAAAATAACATTGATTTTGATCTTTCATCTTCCCTTAAGAAGCCCTCTTTTGCATATTCTTGTTTTAATATTGATGCCGTAGAACTGGAAACGAGAGAGGAAGATTTAAAGAGAGAAATAGATCTGCTGGAAGTGTGCCTAATTAGAGAAAAAGATGAAGAGGATATGGGGGAAAAGGCTCAAGCTTATGCAAAGATATTGGATTCCAGACAAACTATTGCGCCACATAAAGCCAAAATTGAGAAACTCATTCTGGTAAAGCCTGAATCATTAAAGACAAATAAATTAGAGCTCAAATCACTTCCACCAAAATTAAGATACAAATTTTTGGGAGAATATTCTACATATCCGGTGATTGTGAATGCTGCTTTGGATCAAATTCAGACGAAAAGATTGCTTGATGAGCTTCGACAGCACAGAAAGGTAATTGGATATTCTTTGGACGATATACGTGGAATTAACCCCTCTTTATGTATGCACAAGATTTACCTTGAAGAAAACAACAAGCCTTCTATTGAGTATCAGCGTCCACTGAATCTTGTCATGAAGGAAGTGGTGAAAAAGGAAGTGCTTAAGTTACTGGATGCTGGGGTGATCTACCCAATTTCTGATAGTGAATGGGTTAGTCCTATTCATCTGGTTCCAAAGAAAGGGGGAGTTACAACAGTAAGAAATAAGAGCAACGAATTGATCCCGATAAGAACAGTAACCGGGTGGCATATGTGTATCGATTACCGAAAATTATATAAAGCCACCCGGAAGGATCACTTTCTTCTTCCTTTCATTGACCAAATGCTCGAACGATTGGCCACAAATACTTACTTTAGTTTTCTTGATGGTTTTTTAGAATTTTTTCAGATACCTATTCATCCCGAAAATCAAGAGAAGACTACTTTTACGTGTCCATATGGGACTTTCGCATATAGGCGCATGCCTTTTGGGTTATGCAATGTACCAGCCACTTTTCAACGATGCATGATGGCCAATTTTTTTGATTTCATTGAAAATATTATGGATGTTTTTATGGATGATTTCTTGGTATATTGATCTTCATTCGATGATTGTTTATCTAATTTGTCACGTGTCTTACAAAGGTGCGAGGAGGTGAACTTGGTTCTTAACTGGGAAAAATGCCATTTTATGGTTCAAGAAGGAATTGTTCTTGAGCATCTTATCTCATAGAGAGGCATTGAAGTAGATAAAGCCAAGATTGAAGTTATTGAGAAACTACCTCCACCTACCTCAGTCAAGGGGATTCGAATTTTTCTGGGACATGCTGGGTTTTATCGTTGATTTATTAAAGATTTTTCTAAACTTGCTAGGCCTCTCACAAATTTATTAGCTAAGAATGTTGATTTTCATTTTGACAGGGATTGCACAGAAGCTTTTGAAAAACTAAAGAAGGTTCTTGTCTCTGCACCTATCATGCAACCTCCAGACTGGACACTCCCTTATGAGTTGATGTGCGATGCAAGCGACCAAGCGGTGGGAGCAGTGTTAGGGCAACGAAGAGACAACAAACTTCATGCCATTTATTATGCTAGCAAGACTTTAGATGGGGCACAAATTAATTATGCGACAACCGAAAAGGAGCTTCTTGCCATTGTTTTTGCTTTTAATAAATTTTGCTCTTATATTATTAATTCTAAGGTTATTCTCTATACAAATCATTCGACGATTAAATACTTGGTCAGTAAGAAGGATGCAAAGCCCAGATTAATTTGATGGATATTGCTTCTACAAGAATTTGATTTTGAAATAAAAGACAAAAAAGGGATAGAGAATTTAGTGGCAGATCATTTGTCCAGACTAACCAAGGAAAAAGATATGGAAGATGATTTGGAGATTAACGATTCTTTTCAAGATGAGTATCTTTTTGCTGTTATAAGACAAGGGACACCATGGTATGCGGATATTGTAAATTTTCTCATGTCTAATATTATGCCTCCTGACCTGACATCTCAAGGGAGAAAGAAATTCAAATCAGATGTTAAGCATTATTTTTGGGATGAACCATATTTATATCGACGATGCGCAGATAGCTTGTTTAGAAGGTGTTTGCCAGAGGAGGAGTTTCATGGTGTGCTATCTCATTGCCATTCTTCCCCTTATGGAGGGCATACAAGTGCATCAAAGACAGCATTCAAAATCCTCCAGTCAGGATTCTATTGGCCGATGATTTTTCGTGATGCCAGGAAATTCATCCAATCTTGTGATAAATGCCAACAACCGGTAATAATACCAAAAAAGATGAACTCCCTCAACATGGGATTTTAGAGGTTAAAATCTTTGACGTATGGGGAATAGATTTTATGGGCCCTTTTCCTGCCTCCTGTGGGAAGAAATATATCCTTCTTTGTGTAGACTATGTATATAAATTGGTTGAGGCATTTGCTGAAGCCACTAACGATTCGCGTGTTGTAGCCAAGTTGTTTCAAAAGGTAATTTTTCCTAAATTTGATGTTTCCAAAGTTCTGATTAGTGATGGAGGCTCATATTTCATTAAAAATAAGTTCGAGTCGTTGTTAAAGAAGTATGGGGTACACCACAAAATTGCTACACCGTATCACCCACAGACGAGTGGACAAGCGGAAGTCTCAAATCGAGAAATAGAGAGGATTCTTGAAAAGATTGTGTCGGGAGCAAGGAAAGACTGGACGCTAAAGCTTGATGATGCTCTTTGGGTTTATAGGATAGCTTTCAAAACTCCTTTGGGTATGTCTCCTTTCCAAATTGTTTATGGTAAATCTTGCCATTTACCTGTGGACCTTGAGCACAGAGCCTATTGGGCGGTGAAAAAGCTAAGCTATGACCTAAAGAGTGCTGAGGAAAGAAGGAAATTTCAATTAAATGAATTAGATGAGATTAGGAATTCACCCTATGAGGGTGCCCGAATATATAAAGAGCACGCTAAAAAGTGGCATGATCAGCAAATTCAAGGAAAGAATTTTTTGAAGGAGACAAGGTTTTACTATATAACTCGCGGCTCAGACTATTTCCAGGAAAATTAAGGAGTCGCTAGTCAGGGCCTTTTATTATTTAGAAAGTATTCCCCTATGGCGCAGTAGAGATATCAAAGGAAGGACAAAAAGGTTTCAAAGTAAATGTGCATCTGATTCTCTCTAGTCCATCAGAACATCCTTAAACATTGCTTTGGTCAAGCTAAAGACCCTAAACAAGCGCTTTTTGTGAGGCAACCCAAATTTTTGATTTTTATTATTTCTTTTGTCTTATTTTCATCTTTGTTTTATTTTGAATTAAAATTTTGATTGCATAAATTTTTGTACCAAAAAGTTTCATGATGAATGTTAGCCTTACTAAAGTGATCAATTACAAAATTAATTATGATGGCTAAAAATATCTCAATTGTATAGAATATTATTTTGTATAGAGACTTTAAAATTATTTTTATTTTGTGATGAGTTAGAAATAGAGACAATAATTATTTATATTGTGGCCCCCATAGATGTGTGTTTCCCTTATTTATTAATTAATAAGAAGTTTTCTATTTTGAGAAAACTCCTTCTTCTAAATGTATATAGGTGACCCCCATCAGTTATACCATGATGATGACGATTTTATGCTCTGAGTCTAGGGGAAATACACACTCTTTGGAAGATCAAGACAATGTTCTCAACTCTAGAAATTCTTATAGATTCTTTACGTGTGCTTCCGATTTAGTTCTCTTTCTCAATGTTTTAGCATAAAGTTATCAATTGTGTTATTATCACAATCCTCAGTTTATTCCAACAATTGGTATTAGAGCGATATTTATGTTATTCATTGAGAAAATTATTGGGATTTTGTTCTATTTTTCTGGGTAATTTTTGTATCTATGTTTTGTCCTATTTATGAATCCTTTAGTTTTGTCGGCAACGCTTGTCAATAGTGTTGTTTGGCAACACACTATTTTGGTGGATAATCATCGTCGGTCCTTACATGTGCATGTGTCCTACAATTGTGTTATTAGCGGCGATAGACATCTGTTTTCTGTGGATCTTGTCGCTATGAACGAAATAGGGAATTTTTTGCCCTAATTCGGCAATCATCATCAACGCAATCGTTAAGCAAACCTCCCTCGCTTGGGCTACTACTCGTGATGTTGATATGTCTTTCAGTGGGAGATGCAAGAGTTTGTCGGGCTTCGTGCAGGTGGCAACATGCAGCGATCTGGTGGCTATAGTTGAAACATCCAAGCGAGCATCAAGATGACTCATTCTCATGTGCTCAAAAGCTTCTCGTGTGGTTTGTGACAGTTTTGGTTATGCTTTAGCATCGGCGAGGATTGCTCTACGGCAGTAGATTAAGGGCTGACGACGACGCTGATGAGGTGAGCGAACGATGTTAGTTAGGGCAAATGCCGACGTGTCTATCTAACAAGCAGATCCGGACCGGATTTGGATTCGGGTCAACTTCATTCATGGATTCGGTCTTACGGATTTGGTCTTTAAGAATCCCGGTCCAATTCCGGGTAGGCTATGGCATGGGTCTAGTAGCTACTATGTTGCTTGTGTTGTGTGGCCTGGGTTTGGGCCCACTCGCCTGGGCTTTAGTTTGGGTTTGTTCTAGCCTATAGTGTGCAAAAGTAGTGTGTTGTTTGGCCTGTTGTGTTATGCATTTGTTGCTTGCTTCTGATTTTTATAAAATCCAAGAAAGTGTATTTTATAATAATTCAAACAATAGCATAATTTATTTTTATTATTTTTAAATAATAAAAAGTATGATATTATGAAATAGACTAATTGAAGCAATACAACAACCAAAGTAATATATTGTGTAGGTTAATTTATTTCCATATTGTTAAGATGGTTGTATATGTAATTTATGCATGTATTAATCGACTGAAAGGTAGGTTAATACTTGACCAAATTATATCCGCACATGTGGTAATAACATGTGATAATTATTTAGTTTTCCTGTATAAGTCAGTCCAAAGAAAGACCTAATATCATATAGGATTTATTATCAATGTTTGATTACTACAATCAGAGTACCACTTACAAGTTAATATTTATATTCAAAGATGAAATATTAATGTTGTACTATGTATCTTGTTATGTGCCCTATCCTTGTTTGAATTTATTAGTGCTTAATACTTGAATTTCATTTAAGTATGATTTGGAACTAATGTGAGTTTATTATTCTTTAGCCATTAATTTTACTTCCAGTATTATTGCTAATATTAATTTCATTCTCATGCTTAATGACACAAATTTTAAAGCATGGCAAGAGAACGCTACCATGGTTCTTAGAGTCATGGATCTAGACTAGACCTTGAACTAAGAGTAGAATGAATGGCTAGTTTTACCACTACAAGTTCCTCTAATGATACGAGGGAGTTGGAAAGACGAGACTTCAAATTACATGAGTCTCATGATCATAAAATGTGCTATAGTAGAAGCATTCAGGGATACTAATAGCTAATAAGGTGTCTATAGCCAAATATTTTTTTGAAGAACTTGAGAAGAGACTTGCTAAGAATGAGAAGGGTGAAACTAGTACATTGTTGGCAAATCTCATCTCTTTAAAGTATAAAGGCAAAAGGAATTAGAGAGTACTTCATGGAAATATCTCACATAATTTCAAAACTAAAGGCACTAAAATGAGAACTATCTGAAGATTTGCTCATGCATTTGGTTTTGATTTTTGTTTCTACATAGTTTAACTAGTTTAGCTACAACTACCAAAAGGAGAAATGGACTCTTAATGAGTTAATTTCTCATTATGTGCAAGGGTAAGAGAGAATGAAGCAAGATAAGATAGAGAGTGCTCATTTAACCACTGTCTCAAAGCATAACAAATGGAAAAATGATAAAGAAGCTATAGTAAGTACACCACAAATGAAACAGAAGAAGGAACAAACTCAGGTATTCACTTGTTTCTTTTGCAAAGGTGATAAATATACTAAATATGATTGCACTAAGTATCATGTTTAGCGTATAAAGAAAAGTATGCTTTTCACTTTGGTTTGTTCTAAGGTTAATTTGGCTAAATCTGACCACCATGTGTGCCTTAGTACATCAATTAAATTAACTTTAGAACAGACTAAAGTGAGAAGCATACCTTTCTTTATATGCCAAGCACAATACTTAGTGTAGTCCTTTTTAGTATGTCCATAGTTGAATCTATCTACTATGTGAGCCTTGGTACATCAGTCAAATTAACCTTAGAACAAACTAAAGTGAGAAGCATACCTTTCTTTATACGCAAAACATGATACTTAGTGTAGTCCTTTTTAGTATGGCCACCAACTTTGCAGAAGAAATAAGTTAATACCTAAGTCCGTTCCTTCTCCTATTTTTTTGTGGTGTATTTGTCATAACTTCTTTATCCTTTTTCCTTTTGTTATGCTTTGAGGCAGTGGTCAAATGAGCACTCTCTGTCGTATCTTGCTTCAATCTCTCTTCCTCTTGCATATAGTGAGAAATTAACTCATTAAGAGTCTATTTCTCGTTTTGCCACTTGTAGCTAACCTCAAACTTCTTAAACTGTACAAGAAGAGAAATCAAAACTAAATACACAAGCAAATCTTCAGACAACTCAAACTTTAGTGCCTTCAGTTTTGAAACTATGTTAGATACTTCCATGATGCACTCTTTGATATTCTCTTTGCATTTATACTTTAAAAAGATGAAATTTGCCAACAATATATTAGTTTCAGCCTTCTCAAGTTCTTCAAGGAAACCTTTGGTTGTAGTCACTTCATCAGCCATAGTGCCCTTGAATGCTTCTGGTATGACACATTTTATGATCATATGAAATTTGAACAATCCTATTTTTCTAACTCTCTCTTCTCACTAGAGGAACTTGTAGTGGTAAGATTAGTTAGCCATTCTACCCTTAACGCAAGGTCTAGATCTATGACTCAGAGAATACTAGTAACATTCTCTTACCATGCTTTAAATTTTGTGCTATTATGCATGAGAATGGAATTAATGTTGGCAATGATATTGAAAATAGAATTAAAAGAAAAATAAACTCATATTAGTTCCAAATGATACTTAAATAAAGTTCTAAGTATTAAATAGTAATAAATTCAAATAATAATAGGGTGCATAACAATATACCTAGTACAATATTAATATTTCATCTTTGGACAAGAATATTAACTTGTAATTTGGCCACAAAATGATACTTAATAATTTATCATATGTTATTACCACAAGTGTGAATGTAATTTGGCCAAATATTAACTTTCATATTATGATTCACATAAATTGCATAGACAACCATCATAACAATATAAAATAAATTAACTTACAAACTACTTTCAATAGTAATATTACTTTAATTAATTATTTTATAATGTCAGACTTTTTATTATTTAGATAATAATAAAAATAAATTATGTTATTGTTTGAATTTATTGCAAAAAAAAATTTTCTTCAATTTTATAAAATATCTAAAGTAGTTAGCAGCTCATAGCACAACAAATCAAACAACCCTATACAACATTAGGCGACTAGGTCCCAAACCAAGCCCAAACAGCGTAAGCAAAACTGAACTACTGCACACAGCTTAGCAACTAAAGCCAAACAAAAACAAGGGCCAGGCCCAGGGGAAGCCCAGGCACAAGACCCAGACCACTGGTCCAGCCTAGGCCCAGCAGAACTCACCCGCAAACTCTCCAAACCGATTAGGTTTGGTTTAGCCAGCTCAAATTGACCCGACCCGAAACCCACAGCCCAAGAGCCGTAAAGACTGCAGCTTAATCGTGGGTCTGCTAACCCGTTAGCCCGCGAATAAGAGCTGCCCGACCTGCAGCCCGCTTCGCACGCGCACGGGCAGCGCTCGTGAGTTGCTCGGCTGCGAGGCTTGCCTGCAGCAGAACGTCGCCGCCTTCTCGCTCACACGCCAATGGCCATCGCCGATAGTCCACTGCACGCGACCCACGTCGCCCAATCGATGCTGCAAGGAAGCCGACAGCGACGGCGATTCAACGCGGGGTGCATAACGGTGGAGACGGGATCGGCCGAAAGCTTTGCGAGAGTCGAACGCTGGATTAGGGCCGATGACTTTCTTCCCAGTGACGACGGCGCCGCTTCTCCCTGCCGGCTACGAGCACAGAGCCGAAGGCCTACAAAATTAGGGCAGAAGCCCTATGTTGTTCTACCGGCGGCGATAAGGGCAAAGGGGCCTTTCCTAGCCATCAGCCGACGCCAAGGGCAGGAATCCTTGTTTGTGCCGATCGCAGCAGCGGCTTGTCCGCCGATGACATCGCCAGCGACGAGCGCCAACGACGCCGCCAGTGAACAAGGCGGACGATTCCTCTTGCGAGCGATCGGGCGCCGACAAAACAGGGCAGAAAGCCCTTGGCCGTGAGCCGACTCCAACACCAGCGACAAACGTCGCCGCCGATGTCGCACCCAAAATTAGGGCAAAAAAAAAAACATAATATACATGCGATCAAAATAATAGATCAAAATATTGAGACGAAGACAAAAACTCTCATATATCTCAAAAAATCAACATAAAGACTCCTCTCGTACCAATTATGGATTAAATCAAATATTATGCTAATAACATAACAGAAAATTGAGAAAATGAATTTAAACAAAAGGGTACCTGAATAATTCATAAGAATTTAGAGCATTGTCCTACAAAGATTTTACGTTTCTCCTAGATTTTGAGCATGGGCATAACATCATCATTGTTTATATACATAGAGAGAGAAAGAAGTTTTCTCAAAATAGGAAATTCATTATTAATTAATTAATAAGAGAAATATACCACGACATAAATAATTAATTATTTTTATTTCTAATATATCAAAAAAAATAAAAATAATTTATAAATTTCTATATAAAATAATATTATTTTAATCATAATAACTAATTTTTTAATTAATTATTTTAGTAAAATTAAAAATAAAAATAATTATATATAATTAATTGTAATACATGCTCACATTACTTATATAACAACCACTATAAAAGACTATTACCGCAAAATTAGAAGCAAGCTACCAAAAACAACGGCGAATTCGGTGAATCTTATATTTTTTTGATAAAAAATTAGAAAAAAAAAATATATTGAATTTAATAATATTTTTTATTTTTTTATATATAATCTTAGTGTGTACTCTGTTTGTTTGTGTTGGAATGCCCCAATTTAAAAAAAATTTCGCCGGACAATTCCTTCTATGCGTGATCGCAGAAGGGGTGCAGCATCCTACGAACACGATTATTATAGCAAAGTCTATCATACGTTAAGGGTCGACCTACACGAAACAAAAATTAACCGATTCTACATCAACGCACATGGAATTTTAACCTTTTTAGTCAACGTTACCATCAAACTTCTTATTTAGAGTTAAATTTCAACTCTCCGGTGATCTTTGGCCATCTCCGTCGACGCTACTACTATCTCCGGCGATCTCAAGCAAACTCTAGCCCTCTTCGTCTCCGCTGCCTCTGCTCCCTCTCATATTCGCTTGCAGATTAGGGTTTGGACTGGGTCCTATAAATACTCCAACCAAGGCCGGCGCATCTGCAAGGTCGAATTCTGGCCACCCGCAAGAGTGGAAGGAGGCGTGAAGGCGGTCAGAGAAGCTCCAAAATGGTCGCCTTTAGGGTGAGATCTCAAATCCGACTCCCCCTCCTCTCTTCTCTTGCTCTGTGATTCGAGTTTTTATCCTCTCCATTCTGTACTTGTTTCTATACATCTCTACATAAATGATGCATGTTCTACTTCATGGAAACTCCATTTAGTGGATCTAGTAGTGTGCTGGTTTGATTTTTTTTATTTTTCTGGTTGGTTGCAGTTCCATTAGTATAAGTGGTTGGGAGAGCACTCCTACAGAGACGGATGAGCACCTGATGATCTACAGGGTGAAGCTGTGGGCAACAAATGAAGTCCATCAGACCGATGCATTTTAACATTCTTCCTGTAGAATGATAAATTTTTTTTCCATTTCTAATTACCTCAGCTGAAAGGATTCAGCAAAAGGAGAATAAGATCCTAATATGTTTCTTTTGTGGATAAATGGAATGTGTGAAGAAATAATATTGTAATTAATGGAATGAACTATTGTTGTAATGGATAATTGTAACTTTAAGCTATGGATTGATATTGCTGATTCGTCCAGAGTTTTCTTGATTATGGATTATTAAAGGAGATGAATATATTTTTACTGTTCGTCATGGTCCTAGGTTTGCATTGGTCTATATTGCACAACTTTTGACTCCTCTATTTCCTTGTTTTTTTTCTGAAACATTGATAGCTTACTCTTAGTTGCTCATCTGCCCATCTGCACAGTAGGCAACTTCTCTTCCCTTATTTTCTTTTTCTCTTGCCGATTTTCCAGTATTATATAGTTTGAAGGATAACTATGAACAATTGTAGGAAGATTTTCAATTTATTGATCTAGGATAACTATGAACATAGCCTAGACAGAATCCTTTTCAAGCAATTTGTAAGGGACAGTTGGATGCCTATTCACTTGTAAGCAATTTGCAAGTGACACACTTTCATGACCAATTTACATAATAACGGCTCTTACAAAAACTGAAGATAAATGAGATTCAAAGAGAATTTTATTTCGTTTCTGTGAAATTACAGAGTATAAATAGGCTACATCCAGTCTTTACAATCATCAAAAAAAGGAAACTAAATTACAGAAAAAATTCCCTTAAAAAATTCTGTCAAATTACAATCTGTCAAGGCTATTTACAATAACAAGAATTAGTCAACTAATCCCCTAAAATCAGCCACTTTGATTTCTTTCCAGTTATGATTTCCAACATCCACTTTGATTTCTTTCCAGTTATGATTTCCAACACTCCCCCTCAAGTTGAGCGTAGATGTTAATCAAGCTCAACTTGTTTAATATTTTTACAAACTCACGTTTCGGTAGACTTTTTGTCAGCATATCTGCAACTTGTTGTTTAGTGGGTACGTAGACCATACACACACTCCCATTCTCAATCTTCTCCTTAATGAAATGTCTATCAATTTCTACATGCTTTGTTCTGTCATGATGAACTGGATTATGAGCTATATTGATGGCTGCTTTGTTATCACAATAAAGCTTCATAGGCTCTTCGTAAGGAACTCTTAGTTCTTCCAACAATCTAGCCAACCATATTCCTTCGCATATCCCATGAGCGACCGCTCGGAATTCAGCTTCAGCACTACTACGAGCAACCACAGCCTGCTTTTTACTTCTACAAGTTACAAGATTTCCCCAGACTTGAGTACAATAGCCCGAAGTAGATCTTCTATCTGTAATTGATCCCGCCCAATCTGCATCAGTATAGACCTCAATCTGCCTTTTCTCATTTTTCCTAAATAATAGACCTTTTCCTGGTGTCCCTTTTAGGTATCGAAGAATCCTGAAGATAGCTTCCATGTGACACCTTTTTAGTTGGTGCATAAATTGGCTGACTACGCTAACTGGGAATGCAATGTCAGGTCGTGTGTGCGAGAGGTAGATTAGTTTTCCAACTAGTCTCTGGTACCTCCCCTTATCGACACTTTCATCTTCTTCTCCACATCCCAATTTGAGATTGGGTTCCATTGGAGTATTAGCTGGCCTACACCCTAACATCTCAGTTTCTTGTAAGAGATCAAGGATGTATTTTCTCTGATATATAGATCCCTATTCTATTCCTTGCCACCTCCATTCCCAAGAAATACCTTAGGACTCCTAAATCTTTTAACTCGAACTCTTCACTTAAGTACCTTTTCAATGTCTTCATTTCCTCATCATCACTTCCAGTCACTATGATATCATCGACATAGACTATCAAGGTTGTGAGTTTACCCTCCTTACCGTGTTTAATAAACAAGGTGTGATCAGTTTGAGCTTGATGATATCCCTGTTTTTCCATGGCCTTCGTAAATCTACCAAACCACGCTCTTGGTGACTGTTTTAGTCCATAAAGAGATTTTTTAAGTGACACACCTTCTTACTGTCTGCTTCAAAACCTGGCGGAACACTCATGTAGACTTCCACATAGAGTTCGCTGTTCAGAAACGCATTTTTCACATCGAGTTGTTGTAGAGGCCAATCTAAGTTTGCGGCAAGGGAAAGCAATACTCTGACTGTATTGAGTTTGGCAACTGGAGCAAAAGTCTCTTGGTAGTCAACCCCATAAGTCTGAGTAAACCATTTCGCCACTAATCTTGCTTTATACCTTTCTACACTCCCATCAGCTTTGTATTTGACTGTGAAAACCCAGTTGCAGCCCACTGGTTTCTTTCCTTGAGGCAGGTCAACAATTTTCCAAGTTTCATTCTTGATTAGTGCTTTCATCTCTTCCTCAAAAGCTTGCTTCCATTCTGGGATCTTCAGTGCCTCTTCTATTGACTTAGGGTTCTCAATGTTGGACATTTTAGTGACAAAACATCAAAAATTTGGAGACAAGCGATCATATGATACATATCGTGAGATTGGATGAAGAGTACAAAATCTCACCCCTTTCCTCCAAGCTATTGGCAGGTCATCTGGCTCAATATGTGACTCAGGTTGGATAGAAATTGTTGAATCCACCATTTCTGGTTGGGTTATATCTTCTAGTCTGGAGCTATCCCCCGGGTCAACCTCTTGAGAGGGTAGAGTCTTAGATGTATCCACACCTTGTGAACATTGTCCTCTCGAATAAACCTGCAAGTTCGGATGATCTAACCTTCTAGGAATCTGTTCCAAGTCATGTTGTAATATGAGAACCATAGGTTCTAGAGGTTCAGAGATGAGGATTATCTGTTCAGCTTGTGGTGAAGACGGGGTTTGGGAATTCTGTTCAGATAGATTTTTGGTTTGATCAGACACGATTGAATCCCATGATTCTTCTTCACTCAAATTCTCCCCCTGAAGATGGGTCGGTGGAAAGAATGGTTTTGTTTCAAAGAATGTGACATCTCGTGAAACAAATACTCGTTTTAGTCTTGGCGAGTAACGTTTGTAGCCCTTTTGAGTTGAGGAGTACCCAATGAAAACACATTTAGTGGAGCGAGGATCAAGTTTGGAGAGATTGGGTTTTGTGTTATGAACAAAGGCTGAGCATCCAAAGACCTTTAAGGGGAGTGAAGACGATGAGTAAAAATGAGGATAGGTGATTTGAAGAACAGAAAGTGGGGTTTTGAATTTTAGGACTCTGGAAGGCATCCGATTAATAAGGTAAGATGCAGTCAAAACTGCTTCTCCCCAGAGATACTTAGGCACGTGCATCGTGAACATAAGTGCTCTAGCTACCTCCAAAAGGTGACAATTTTTTCTTTCTGAAACTCCATTTTGTTGAGGTGTATCTGGGCAGGAACTTTGGTGTATAATTCCCTGTTGAGCTAGGTGTTGGCCTAGAATAGTATTGCAATATTCCTGACCATTGTCAGTTCTAAGAACTTGTATGGAGGTTTGAAACTGATTTTTTATCATGGAGCCAAAGGACTGAAAAATTTTTGTTGCCTCCGACTTTTCTTTCAACAAGTATACCCAGCAAACTCTCGTGTGATCATCTATAAATGTAATAAACCATCGAGTTCCAGAAATAAGATTCTTAACATGAGATGCACCTCATATATCACTATGGATTAGAGCAAAGGGATGAGATTCAACATAGGGCTTAATGGGATAAGGAACACGTGTATGTTTTGCAAACTGACAGATGTCACACAAAAAATTGCTAGGGTCTTTATTCAGAAACAATTCAGGAAGCAAACGTTTAAGATAGTGGAAATTTGGATGGCCTAACCTATGGTGCCACATTATTACATAATTATTGGAAGCAGTAGTAGCCATACAATTACTTGTGGTTACTGGTTTACTTTGAGATGCCTTGTTCACAAAGTGGTAGAGTCCATCCTCCTCTCTAGCACTCCCAATCGTCTTCCCCGAGGTTTGCTCCTGTATTTCACAACAAGTGGAAGTGAACTTAGCCAGAAAATTTCTTTTTTGGGTTAGTTTACTAATAGAAACCAGATTACAAGATAACTGTGGAACATGAAGAACTGAGTGAAGTGTCAAATCATCATTTAGTTGAATTGACCCTTTTCCTGCCACCATGGAATATGACCCATCTGCTATCTGAACCCGAGTTCTATCATTGCATGGGGTGTAAGTGTAGAACAAGGAAGCATTACCTGTCATATGATCTGTTGCACCCGAATCGAGGATCCAATTAGGTTGAGACTTAGTATGTAGAGCAGTACCTTTGTAGGTTGCAGTATATGCCTTGGTGGAGGAATTCGGTGTCTGTGCTTGGTTGAGGATTCGATGGAGAGCCACTAGTTAGGTCTTGGTCAAGACAACATTTAATCCCTTGTCTTTGTTCGGGTCTTCTAAAGCAGGATGTCCTTCGGAGACAGTGTGGAGAGCTCTCTTGTCTTTAGGTCCCCGAGACTTCCAGTTCTGTGGGAATCCATGGATGTGAAAGCAATTCTCTCTGGTATGTCCTTGCTTGTTGCAGTGATTACACCATGGTCCCTCTCCTGGCTTATTTGGGTTTCTGTTACCTTGAAAACTTCCTATTTTGTTTACTGCTAGGGCTGTTGTCTCCATTGGTCGCTCCCCAGCCGCTGTAACCTGGTTGGTTGCTGGATTTTGGTCCTTTAAGTCGCCAAGCATCACATGCCGTCTATTTTCTTCCTATCTCACTTCTGCAAAAGCTTCTCCAATTGCAGGCAGGGGCTTTCGACCCAAAATCCTTCCTCTTAGTTCATCGAGATTGTGATTAAGCCCTGCAAGAAATTCATAAAGCCGCTCCTTGTCGAGGTGAGCCTTGAACTTCACGTGGTCTTCAAGTTCTCCCCAATCAGCTTCATAGAAAAGATCAAGCTCCTGCCATAAAGCCTTCAGTGAGTTGTAGTAGCCCGTGACATCTAGTTTCCCTTACAGGAACTCTTTTAGCCGCATCTTAATCTCGAAAATTTGAGAAGTGTTCTCAAAGTCAGAGTAGTTTTCTTTGACAGCATCCCATATTGCTTTTGCTGTTTTAAAGAACAAATAACTATGGCTAATACTCGGTTCCATTGAGTTTATTAGCCATGCCATAACAATGGAGTTGTTGGACTCCCAAGCCGCATATCTTGGATCATCATGGCTGGGTTTCCCAAAATCTCCATTGATGTAACCCATCTTGCCTCTTCCCCGAATCACCATCTGGACGGATTGAAACCACTCAAGGAAATTTTTTCCATTCAGTTTATACTGGGTTATTTGAAGGGTGGTATTATCACTGTAAGATTGAGTGATAGCCGAAGAAATAGAAGAAGAAGAAGTTGGAGAAGAGGCAGAGACTGTAGCGGAAACGTCTGTCTTCTTGCTACCGTCCATGGCTGGTTATGATCACTCACACTCACAAAAAAAACCTTTTTGGCTCTGATACCATGAAGATAAATGAGATTCAAAGAGAATTCTATTTTGCTTCTGTGAAATTACAGAGTATAAATAGGCTACATCCAGCCTTTACAATTGATGACTCTAAATTTTATAGTGTTTTTTCATACTTATTTAGTAGTCTTTTAAACCATAATCTCACTCTCTTGCATTGTTTTTATACCTTTTTACCAAATACTTCAGAAATTACACAATCTTTGGTTTTTGATCAATTTCAGGCAAAAAGGCATCATTATCACTAGTTTTCGAGCAATCCCAATGCATGAACGAGTTCTAGACATTAAGAGGAGTTTACACAACAAATTTCAAGTCAAAAGGGATCTTCTAGCAAAAATACGGCGCAAACCCCACGGTACCGTATTTCTCATCAGACTACGGTCAGAAATTTGAGGTGAAATACAGCACTGCCGTATGAAACTACACGCTGCCGTATTTTCCAGCGATTTCAACCAGAGAGTTTCGGCAAGAATACGACACCGCTGTATGAAACTACACGCTGCCATAATTTCTAGCGATTTCAACCAGAGAGTTTCGGCAAGAATACGGCACCACTGTATGAAAGTACACAGTACCGTATTCTGTGACAAAGTTGAACAGAAAATTTTAGCAAGAATACGGCACTGCCGTATTTTTTAGAGAAATTGTCACGGTACCGTATTTTCGGCCCAGATCTTACAGAAGAATAATATGGCACTACCGTAATCTAGATATGGTACCGTATTTGGAAACCCAGATTTCTGAGTTTTCCGCCGCAAATTTAAAAACACGATTTCTCAAAACTTATGGCACCAATTGAAGATCCGGAAAAAGGGAAAGACTCAGGATAAGTAGGCGGAAGTTTACGAAGCAAGAAGAACGATTTTGATGGAGGACTTAGAGAGAATTTGGAGAAATCGCCGTCGCGCTAGGGTTCGTCGCCGTTCGCTGCACAGACCATCTTCGGCCACGATTTTTGAAAGGAAGCTTTGCCTGAGGAAGAAGAACACGCCACATAAGTTCCAGAGCAAAAGGAGGCTGATCGAAGGAGAAATCATCAAAAACACACTCGCGACACTATTCATCGCGACTGTGAAAGCAATTTCGGGTTGTATTTCTGTTGCAACCCTGTTTTGTAATTCTTACTCCTTCTTTACTGTCTCTAATTATTCAAAAACTATGTTTTGCTGTGAATCTTCCGTTATGCTAGCTTAATTTCCTCTTGGGATATGGGGGTGTAATTCTCATGATAGTTCAATGACTAGATAACTTTTCTACATCAATATATCTTTGCTATGGTTATTTTGCTTAAGCAATTCATGCCTTTAATCATTTTTAGATAACTTTTTAGTATCATGCATTAACATGTTTTGGAGTTTTATGCTATGGACTGAGAAGATGATATCATAGAATTTGGAACCCTAGAATTTATAATAAGAACTCATCGCAAGAGATTGGTTGTGTTCTTATCTTTAGGTTTTAGAAGTTAATTTTTTGTTAATGTTATGACCTGGAAATTATTATTATTTCAGACATGAAAATATGCTAGAGATAGATGTTAGATTGTTGGAAAACCTTATGCAAAACCTGTGAAACTAAGGTGCGAGAGTGCTTAGTTTCACTTGAGATCTGGCATTGAGATGGAATGCACGAGAGTGATTCTTAATCTCTTTAACCAAAATTCACTTATACTTAGCATCGAATTAATCTTGCGTGAGAGTGAGGATTGTTCTTTGTAAATTAATTGCACGAGAGTGAATTGGTTTATTTATCAAGTGAATTATATCTTAACCGTGACAAAAATAAATTGATGAATCTTTAATCATGTCTAGTCATAAATATCAAGATGAATGAACCCCTAGTCCCGATTCTCTCATTCTGATTTTCTCCAATACTCGTTCGATTGCTATTTTCACGATTCTCGATTCGCTTAGCTAGTGAAAACTCAATTAATCAGTACTTAACAACAAGGTCTCTGTGGTTAGATATCTTAAATATTACTTCAAGTATCCTGCACTTGCGGGGTACAATAAGTTTTTGGCGCCATTGCCGGGGACCTTGGTTTTGTTGATATTGATATAATTGTTAGTATTGCTAGACTAAGTCTTTGTTTTTTTTTTTCTACTATTTTTCTGTGATAGATTCTGATTTTCTTTTAAGCTCTACAATTTCTGAACTTTTCTGACTTTCTACTTGTTTATGCGCAGAAATCTTAGGTCAGGACCATTAGTTTCTTTTGATCTTGAAATTAATAGAACTCTTAGATTGCGCAGGAAGTTGAGATTTGCAGAAAGGAGAGAAGAAGAATCCATCATGGCAGAGAGGAGAACACTTAGAGATTATGCAGCCCCTAGTACACAGGGAATTCGTTCCAGCATTACCAGGCCTGCTACAGATGCAAACAACTTTGAGATTAAGCCAGCGTTCTTGTCAATGATCCAATATAATCAGTTTGGAGGATCTCCTTTAGAAGATCCAAACCAACACTTATCCCTTTTCCTTGAATTTTGTGACACCATAAAAATCAATGGTGTATCTGATGATGCTCTTAGACTAAGACTGTTTCCTTTTTCTCTCAGGGATAGAGCAAAAGCTTGGCTTCATTCACATCCAACTGGGACATTCACTACTTGGGAGTGGCTGTCAAATGCCTTCTTGCAGAAGTATTTTTCCTCCCAGTAAAATGGTTCAGTTGAGGAACCAAATCTCAGGCTTTGCTCAGAGAGATGGTGAATCATTCAGTGAAGCATGAGAGCGCTTCAATGAGTTACAACGGAAGTGCCCTCATCATGGACTAGAAGATTGGGTTTTAATTCAAACTTTCTATAATAGTTTGCTTTACAACACACGCTTAACTGTTGATGCTGTTGCAGGGGGTGCACTGATGAACAAGACTGTTGATGCTGCATATGCCTTGATTGAAGAGATAACACTAAATCACAACCAGTGGGCTTCGGAGAGAAGAGTGCTTTATCGGCCTTCTCATGGTAAGAACGATGGTGATGGTTGGCGTTCTCTTGCAGAAAAGGTAGATTCATTATGCAACCATTTTGATTCTTTTCAAATGCAAACCGCTTCTGTTTCATCTATCATTTGTGAAGTTTGTGGGAACCATGAGCACTATGCTGGGGAGTGCAAGGTTATAGTGGATTAGGAGAGTGAGCAAGTCAATGCAGTAGGGGGTTACAATCAAGCCAGAAATAATGACTCTTACTCTAATACCTACAATCCTAGTTGGAGGAACCATCTTAACCTATCTTGGAAGAGTAACAATCAAACTAGTGGGCAAAATAAAAATAGAGGGTATAATCAGAGACAGTCAAACCAGAGTTAACCCCAAAAATCTAGTTTAGAAGAGATGTTTGAGAAATTCATGGGTAAGCAGATGAGCAAAAATGATGAGATTTCAGAAACTCTTAAACAAATAAACTCTAGGTTAGATGGTGTTGTTGCTCATAATAAGATGTTAGAAACTCAGATAGCACAACAGGCTAGTGCACCTTATAGACCCCCAGGGAAGTTACCTGCAAAACCTGAACCTAACTCTAGGGAACATTGTAATGCCATCATAACTAGGAGTAGAAAACAGTTGGAAGATCCAAGGGGACCATTAGATGATGAAGAAGTTGAGCCTAATGTCATACCTAGCGATGAACCAGTTTTGGAACCACAACCCACACAAGTGCAGTCCCTTCCTAATTCTTCTGCTTCTAAGGAGGATGAGTCTTCACAGAAAGGTGACTTACCTTGTGAAGTTGAGGTACCTAGACCTAGTTCACCACCACCATATAGGACACCTATCCCTTTTCCCCAAAGGATTGTGCAAGCTAAGTTAGATAGACAGTTTGGGAAATTTTTGGAAGTGCTGAAAAAGTTATACATTAATATTCCTTTTACTGATGCATTATCTCAAATGCCTACATATGCAAAGTTTTTAAAAGAGATTTTATCTAATAAAAGAAAAATAGAGGACTATGGTACTGTGGCACTAACTAAGGAATGCAGTGCTCTTATTCAAAACAAGTTGCCACCGAAATTAAAGGATCCAGATAGTTTCTCTATTCCTTGTTCAATTGGTAATGTTGCTTTCGATCGAGCCTTATGTGACTTGGGAGCTAGTGTAAGTCTGATGCCTTTGTCTGTGTGCAGGAAACTGGATATGGGAGCTCCCAAGCCAACTTCAATTTCTTTGCAGCTCGCTGATCGATTAATAAAATATCCAGTAGGTATTCTAGAGGATGTTCCTATCCAAGTTGGTAAGTATTTCATACCTACTGATTTTGTGGTGCTTGAAATGGAAGAGGATGCCAAAATTCCTATTATTCTGGGTAGACCATTCTTAGCCACTGCTGGAGCCCTTATCGATGTAAGGAATGGTAAACTTACTTTAAGAATTGGCAATGATAAGATTGAGTTTGATTTAAATGATTCATTGAAAAAACCTGCATATGCTAGTTCTTGTTGCACTATCCATGCTATTGATGACACAGTTTATGACATTAGTTGTTTATTTGACGATTCTTCTGTTGATGTTTCTATCTCTGATTTTTGTTTTGAATCCCTGAAAAATTCTTGTGAAAAATTTGATAATTCTGATTTTAAGGAAAATTTTGATGATGATTTTGATGATGAAAAACATGATATTTTAGATTGTGCTACTTTTGATGATGAAAGTGAAAAGATTCCTAAAGTTGAATTGAAAACTTTACCCGATAACCTTAGATATGAATTTCTTGGTCCTAACTCTACTTACCCTATGATTGTGAATGCTCAATTAGATGCCAGGGAAACTAATATGCTTTTGAAGGAGTTAAGAATTCATAGAAAGGTAATTGGGTATACCATTGAAGACTTGAGAGGAATTAATCCTTCTTTTTGTATGCACAGGATTCACATGGAGGATGAGCACAAGCCACATGTAGATTTTCAGAGGAGACTCAATCCATCTATGAAGGAGGTGGTGAAGAAGGAAGTACTGAAATTGCTTGATGCAGGTATTATCTACCCTATCTCAGATAGTAAGTGGGTAAGTCTTGTACACTGTCTTCCTAAAAAGGGAGGTGTCACTATAATGAAAAATAAGGATAATGAGTTGATACCTGTTAGAACAGTCACTAGTTGGCGTATGTGTATTGATTATAGAAAATTAAATACTGCCACTAGGAAAGATTATTTTCCCTTGCCTTTTATTGATTAGATGGTTGAGAGACTTGCTAAACACTCTTACTTTTGTTTTCTTGATGGATATTCCAGATTTTTTCAGATTCCCATTCATCCTGATGATCAGGATAAAATCATCTTTACATGTCCATATGGTACTTTTGCTTATAGAAGAATACCCTTTGGTTTGTGCAATGCTGCTACTTTTCAGAGGTGTATGATGGCGATTTTTTCTAAGTTTATTGAAGATTTCATGGATGTTTTTATGGATGATTTTTCTGTCTATGGTTTCTCTTTTGATGACTGCTTGGCTAATCTATCTCGAGTTTTACAGAGATGCGAAGAGATTAACCTTGTCTTGAATTGGGAAAAATGTCACTTTATGGTTAGACACGGAATAGTTTTGGGTCATCTCATTTCAGAGAGAGGAATTGAAGTGGACAAAGCCAAGATAGAAGTGATTGAGAAGTTGGCGCCACCCACCACTGTCAAGGAGATCAGGAGTTTTTTGGGCATGCAAGGTTTTATAGGAGATTCATCAGGGACTTCTCTAAACTTGCTAAACCCCTGACTGATTTACTTTGTAAAGATGCCAAATTCTGCTTTGATGAGAAATGTCTGTTTGCTTTTCAAGAACTGAAAAAGGCTTTGACATCAGCACCCATCATGCAACCACCTGATTGGGAGTTACCTTTTGAGCTTATGTGTGATGCTAGTGACTTTGTAGTGGGAGCAGTTCTAGGGCAAAGGAAGGAAAAGATGCCTTATGTGATCTCTTATGCCAGTAAAACTTTAGATGAAACACAAAGGAATTACACTACTACTGAGAAAGAGTTGTTGGCTATAGTTTTTGCATTTGACAAATTCATATCTTAGTTGATAAATTCGAAAGTTGTAGTGTATACTGATCATGCTGCAGTTAAATATTTGATGAAGAAGAAGGACAGTAAGCCACGGTTGTTGAGATGGATTTTGCTTCTGCAAGAATTTGACCTGGAAATTAAAGATAAGAAAGGAACTGAGAATTTAGTTGTAGACCACCTTTCAAGGATGATTGTAGAAGATGAAAAAGGTGATATTAATGATTCCTTTCCTGAGGAACAACTGATGAGAGTTGAATAAATTAAGGCTCCTTGGTATACAGATATTGTGAACTATCTAGTTGCTAATATATTTCCTATTGATTTAAGTTACCAAGGCAAGAAAAGATTTTTAGCAGATGTTAAACAGTATTTTTGGGATGAGCCTTATGTGTTCAAAGATGTGCAGATGGAATATTTAGGAGATGTATCCCCGAAGAAGAAATAAAAGACATATTATTGCAGTGTCATAGATCATCATATGGAGGGCATGCTAGTACTGAGAAGACAGTTTTCAAAGTATTACAATCTGGATTTTATTGGTCCACATTATTTAAGGATGCAAGGAATTTTATAATGTCTTGTGATAATTGTCAAAGGATGGGGAACATCAATAGAAGGAATGAGATGCCATTATCCACAATACTTGAAGTTGAAATATTTGATGTTTGGGGTATTGATTGCATGGGACCTTTCCCATCATCTGGAGGTAATAAGTATATACTCGTGGCGGTAGATTATGTTTCAAAGTGGGTAGAAGTCATTGCTTCTCCTACTAATGATTCTAGGGTTGTGGTGAAATTATTTAAAAGAGTTATCTTTCCACGCTTTGGAGTACCACGAGTTATAATTAGTGATGGAGGATCCCACTTTATTGAACACAAATTCTCAGCTTTACTTAGAAAATATGGGGTGAACCATAGAGTTGCAACACCTTACCATCCCCAAACAAGTGGAGATATCTAACAGAGAGATTAAAGGGATATTGGAAAAGACAGTGTCAAGAACAAGGAAGGACTGGGCTTTTAAGCTTGATGATGCACTTTGGGCATACCGGACTGCTTTCAAAACACCAATAGGTATGTCACCATTTCAAAACACCAATGGTAAATTATGTCACCTTCCTGTAGAACTTGAGCATAAAGCATTTTGGGCGATTAGAGCATTGAACTTTGACTTGAAAAGTGCAAGTGAAAAGAGAAAATTGCAACTGAGTGAGCTTGAAGAGATTAGGCTTTCTGCTTATGAGAATGCAAAAATCTACAAGGAAAGAACCAAGAGATGGCATGATCGACACATACTCAGAAAGGAATTTCAACTAGGTGACTTCATTCTTTTGTTTAATTCTAGACTGAGACTTTTTCCTGGTAAACTTAAGTCTCGGTGGTCTGGGCCTTTTCAGGTGAAGAAGACTTATCCATACGGAGCTGTCGATATATGGAGTGAAGAGAAAGGAGAATTCAAGGTTAATGGACAGAGATTGAAACACTACTATCATGGAGAACAGATTGAAGAAGGGGAGAACTATCTACTTGATGAAATACAAGCAAATCCAAGTGTGAAAAGGTCAAGCTAATGACCATTAAATTAGCGCTTCTTGGGAGGCAACCCAAGCGATATTTTTTCTTTTCTTTCTTCTTTTTCTTCTCTTCTCATTTTTATTCCCTTTGATTTTGGTTTATTTTTTGCTTCAATTTGCTTTATTTAGGGTTAATTATTCTTTTTCTCATTTTTAAAATTTTTTAGAAAATTTTTAGCGAATTTTTGCATCTTTATTTACAAAATACGGCAGTACCGTATTTCTAATACAAATTCTCACGATACCGTATTTTTAGCCATTTTTGAACAGAAATTTTTTGAGATTTCACGGTAGTACCGTGGTGCTTTGCACGGCACCATATTTTTAGTTGTTTCTTTACAGAAGGTTTTTACCAGAATACGACACCACTGTACTTTTGAGCGATATCAGCACGGTACCGTATTTTTCGCCGTTTTGGAACAAAAAGTTTTTGTGATTTCACGGCAGTACTGTGGACGTTTGCACGGTACCATGTTTTTGGGAAGATTTGAACAGAGAGTTTTTGCATTATACGGCACCACCGTGGGAGAATACACGGTGCCGAATTTGTCACGTTTTTCTTGCACAGAACCTGTAGCCATTCTACGGCACTACCGTATTCACCATACGGTATCATATTTTTGTCCGACCCCACATGTTCACGTGCCGTATTTAGGGTTTGGCCCACTGTTCTTAGGGCTTCTTCGCCCCATTTTGCGCCGACCTTGCGTTTTTCTTCGAGCTTTCGCTTCCCTAGCCTTCGTATGACTTCTCTCTACAACTTTCATCCGATTCTAAGTGAAGATCTTGACCATTTCAAGCTCGATCGAGCTCATTTTCAAGCGCGCTGAAGGTTTTCCACTGTGATTTTGCCCCTCTCGATTCTTCCCGTCCGAGCGACGATTGGCTCGCTACCAGGCTCAGAGATCTTCAAGGAAGAAAAGAGATCATACCCCAAGAGAATTCAAAGCTCAATCTTCCACCAAAAATCCAGATTCGAAGTGTGAAAACCAACCCTGTTTCCAGCCGCGCGCAACCTTCGGTAACATTTTCAGTTCCCAGTTTTTCTTCAGTTGGTGCTTGTTTCTTTTGCATTATACCATGTCACCTACCAAGAGGATGTCAAAGAAGAAAGGGAAAGCCCTCGCTGAACCTCCAGTGCCCCCACTGAATCCGTTCGGTATCATGTTTCGAGATGAGGAGCAAGAGCAAAGATACAACATGCTACTTGCTCGACGCATTGTAAAAACAAAATACACTGATGTTAGAGCTTTAGAGACCCTTGGATTGAAAGATGGCGTGTTTTGGATGTATGACAAAATGGGTTTGAGAGAATTTTTTGAAATGACGCCTGAAACATACTTACTTGTTGTTCTAGAATTTCTTAGTAGCCTGGAGGTAAGTTGGGAGGAATACATGGATCACACAGCTGAAGGAGAGATCAGATTTAGGATGATGAATGAAGAGAGGAGACTCTCTTTCAAGGAAATTCGGCGTATATTTCACTTCCCACATAAGAGACGCACAGAACCACCCATTGGATTCATTGAGCATATCTTTTGGAACCAGATCTCATCAGACAGCAGATTTTCAGCATCAATAGCAAGAGCCTCAAGAATATCAAACCCCTGCATCAAATATGCCCATCGCGTTCTCGCGCACACCATATTCGGGCGAGGGGACAGCGATGGTATTGTCACTCATGCTGAGTTATTCCTGCTTTGGAGTATGCTTCATGGTTACACAGTGGATATAGCTTTCTTTTTCATGAGACACCTGAGTAAAGTGTCAAGGGCCAAGAAGGGAGCTATAGTGATAGGAGGTTTTCTTACTCCTATAGCACTACATCTAGGGATTGCGCCCTATGGGATCGAGGTTGCTAGAGGAAATTCAAGGATAGATATTGAGTCATGCATTTGCAATGAAGATGATTCAGCGTGATGGAGATACATATTGTTTAATCCTACAACCTGGGCTTCCCATGTTGCCATTGCCTAACCCCGAACAGACCTTAGTGCAGAACTTTGAGAATTGGAAGCTGTCGCCAAGTTGTATATCTTATGCTACACCTGCACCGGAGACATCATTGCCACCACCACCTCCTACTTGGGGTGATGACCCACTTGGTATAGGCATTGACTCCTCTCCACCTAGAGTCACCGAGCCACCGCCTCAGGGAGCCGCCGGATCGTCCTCACATCACGCAGCCCCAGATCAGAGAGATTGGTAGAGTTACCGAGACCCAGGGTTTCAGACTATCACTGCACAGTTATATAGGCCGGAGCAACGTATGGAGAGGGTGATGGGAGGCATAGGAGGAATACATGAGCAGATAAGTCACATTCACATGGATATCGAGGCGTTGGGAAACTATATAGAGGACATGGGGAATTTCCTCTATGATCGTTTTAACTACGAAGATCCCAGGAGATATGGTATCTACGGTGATGCAGGTGAGGGAGCTTTTCACGATCCCATGGCTGCTACCCCGGCTGAAGAAGACGAGGAGGAGACGCATTCAGATGAGTAGGATTTTGTGAGTATCTCATTCCTATTCTCGTACTTTATTTGAGTTCACTAATTCATGTTGATCTTAAACTCGTGTAGGGGAGGATGACTTTACAAACTTCTTGCCTCCTACTGCTACAGATTCTCGCTTCTTAATCACTGTTGTTATATGATTTCGATTTGGTTGTACCGACATATTTGGATGATTTGCTATATTCTCTATTCGATATGGTTGTAGTTGATATTTGATATTTGATATTCTGGATTGATGCTATGGGTTGGATATGTCATGAGATTTGTTGATGATTGTTGTTGATACACCTATGTGGTTTATTTATCTAAGAAAATACTACCATTATCATGCCAAAATTTTTCTTGATGGTTTACATATTCAAAATAGAGATTAGGATTAGACCTATTATGATGAATTTATTTCTCTAATACATATCCACCTATTGAAATTCTTCATTGATTGATAAAGGGTGTTTTGGATGAACATATTATATGATAAGTTTGATCTTAGAGGGAAGTTATTTCTTTGAATAAAATCAACATATGAGTGTAATTTTTGAATTGATATTGATAGATTAATTTGGTTGATATTTATGCTATTTACTATTTGTTGGGAAGAAAGGTTCCTTGATCCAAATAAAGTGAGAACTCCCATACTTGGCACTGTGGGAAAGCACAGTGGTAACGAAGGACGTGGGTTGAAGTAATAAATAGAAAAAGTATGTATCTATGTGGGTACATGCCATGAGAGACATCGGTTCACATAAACTCCGCTATCCTTGGTAAATTCTTTCCAATTAGAGGATAAGAGTTCTATTACATTAATTATGTGATCAATGCATTCTAACTGTCACCAGAAAAAGGTGATAATTGAATTAGAGAATGTGGACAATAAAAAAATAAAAAAAAAAGAAGAGAGAATTGATGATTATGAGTGGAAAAATATCTTGGGAACCCCAATCCTGTAAACAAAAGTTGATAGTTATGAATTAAAAAATGGATGAAATCTTGAGATTGATATTCTGCTTATTATGCAAGTTGTGAAGTTTTATTTGACTAAGTAATGAAACTTGAGGATCAAAATAAAAGGGTAATATGTCTATTCGAAATTCCATTAAACTATTGATGAAAGTTTTCATTGGTGATTGTGTTTTAGAAATTTATTCGTCATGAGAAAGTTTTCTCCTTTAATCAATTTCTTGATTTTTGCTTGAGGACAAGCAAGGTTTGAGCCTTATGTGTTTGATGACTCTAAATTTCATAGTGTTTTTTCATACTTATTTAGTAGTCTTTTGAACCATAATCTCACTCTCTTGCATTGTTTTTATAGCTTTTTACCAAATACTTCGGAATCTACACAATCTTTGGTTTTTGATCAATTTCAAGCAAAAAGGCATCATTATCACTGGTTTTCGAGCAATCCCAATGCATGAATGAGTTCTAGACATCAAGAGGAGTTTACACAACAAATTTCAAGTCAAAAGGGATCTTCTAGGGCGCAAACCCCACGGTACCGTATTTCTCATCAGACTACGGTCTGAAATTTGAGGTGAAATACGACACTGCCGTATGAAACTACACGCTGCAGTATTTTCCAGTGATTTCAACCAGAGAATTTCGGCAAGAATACGACACCGCCGTATGAAACTACACGCTGCTGTATTTTCCAGTGATTTCAACCAGAGAGTTTCGGCAAGAATACGACACCGCTATATGAAAGTACACAGTACCGTATTCCGTGACAAAGTTGAACAGAAAGTTTTAGCAAGAATACGGCACTGCCGTATTTTTGAGAGAAATTGTCACGGTACCGTATTTTCGGCCCAGATCTTACAGAAGAATAATACGGCACTACCGTAATCCAGATACGGTACCATATTTGGAAACACAGATTTTCGAGTTTTTCGCCGCAAATTTAAAAACATGATTTCTCGAAACTTATGGCACCAATTGAAGATCCGGAAAAAGGGGAAGACTCAGGATAAGTAGGCGGAAGTTTACGAAGCGAGAAGAATGATTTTGATCGAGGACTTAGAGAGAATTTGGAGAAATCGCCGCCGCACAAGGGTTCGTCGCCGTTCGTTGCACAGACCATCTCCGGCCACAATTTTTGAAAGGAAGCTTCGCCTGAGGAAGAAGAACACGCCACAGAAGTTCCAGAGCGAAAGGAGACTGATCGAAGGAGAAATCATCAAAAACACACTCGCGACACTATTCATCGCGACTGTGAAAGCAATTTCCGGTTGCATTTCTGTTGCAACCCTGTTTAGTAATTCTTACTCCCTCTTTACTGTCTCTAATCATTCAAAAACTATGTTTTGCTGTGAATCTTCCCTTATGCTAGCTTAATTTCCTCTTGGGACATGGGGGTGTAATTCTCTTGATATTTCAATGACTAGATAACTTTTCTACATCAATATATCTTTGCTATGGTTATTTTGCTTAAGCAATTCAAGCCTTTAATCGTTTTTAGTATCATGCATTAACATGTTTTGGAGTTTTATGCTATGGACTGAGAAGATGATATCATAGAACTTGGAACCCTATAATTTATAATAAGAACTCATCGCAAAAGATTGGTTATGTTCTTATCTTTAGGTTTTAGAAGTTAATTTCTTGTTAATGTTATGACCTGGAAATTATTATTGTTTTAGACATGAAAATATGCTAGAGATAGATGTTAGATTGTTGGAAAACCTTATGCAAAACCTGTGAAACTAAGGTGTGAGAGTGCTTAGTTTCACTTGAGATCTGGCATTGAGATGGAATGCACGAGAGTGATTCTTAATCTCTTTAACCAAAATTCACTTATACTTAGCATCGAATTAATCTTGCGCGAGAGTGAGGATTGTTCTTTGTAAATTAATTGCACGAGAGTGAATTGGTTTGTTTATCAAGTGAATTATATCTTAACCATGACAAAAATAAATTGATGAATCTTTAATCATGTCTAGTCATAAATATCAAGATGAATGAACCCCTAGTCCCGATTCTCTCATTCTGATTTTCTCCAATACTCATTCGATTGCTATTTTCACAATTCTCGATTCGCTTAGCTAGTGAAAACTCAATTAGTCAGTACTTAACAACAAGGTCTCTGTGGTTCGATATCTTAAATATTACTTCAAGTATCCGTACACTTACGGAGTACAACAACAATCATCAAAAAAAGGAAACTAAATTACATAAAAAATTCCCTTAAAAAAACCTGCCAAATTACAATCTGTCAAGGCTATTTACAACAACAAGAATTAGTCAACTAATCCCCTAAAATCAGCCACTTTGATTTCTTTCCAGTTATGATTTCCAACAAAAACATCACTTACAAGATCAGTTTATACAACAACATCACTTACAAAAACATCAAATGGCTGTGTGAACTACCCATTATACAACAATAGCTTTTACAAAATATTAATCTTCCAACACAATCAACACTATCACTTACAAAATTATACCAAGATCAGGATTTATGCTAAAAGGACCAAAGAAAATATATAACCCAATCTGAATGAATTCTAACAATGACCATAATTCCTGCAAATGCCAACACATTGTAATACATTTGCTGGAATGAGGATCAGGATGAAGGAACACATTTGAAACATCCAAAAGGACCAAATAAAATATACAGCCCAATCTTTTAGGATAATAATAAATAAACATGGAGACAATCTTCAACAAAATCATCAGCCTGTATTAGCATGGTTCCATCATCTCTAGCTTCGCAACAATCCGAGCTTGGCAACCATTTACCACCTTATTCAGGTACACCAGTGGAGTCTGTTCAATTAACTGAAAATTTAGACAAAGAAAAACAAAAGCAAGAAGGTCAGTAAAGAAAAAGATAATATTAAAGCAAAAGAACATCAAAAGATAATTTAATAATGCAAGGCATACTTCAGTTACATCCTTCGCCATTGCTGCACTCGATTCTCCCATTTCTAGATTAGCTGCAAGAAGATAAGAACAAAAAGTTACACCTTTGCATGGAGGATTGGAGGTTCGGGGGAAAACCAGTCATATATTCTAACAAAAATCGTCCGTAAACGGAATCCAACTTAAGTAATACAAGCTAATTCCGAACAGCATATCATAAAAAGGAGAAAATTAGTTACTTTAAAGTCCAAATCAAGATATTGTAAATCCTAGGCATTCAGATCAATGCAAAAATATTAACCGTAAAGACAAGAACAAACAACATCAATCACGAACACAAATCTATAGAAGAAACAACAGAAGAAAAAGAAGAAACCAAAGCAAAAAACACTACGGATCTAAAATCAGATGACAAACCTTATCGCCGTAAATCACCCCTGTTCCTCTTTCCATCTTTGCCAAAATCAGAGCAGAGGCAATGGCAGACGAAGAGGGCTAGAGATCGTCGCCGGAGATAGCAATAGCGTCAACGGAGAGGGCCAAAGATTGCCGGAGATCATCTCCAGCAGGGTTGATGGAGACGAAGAGGGCTATAATTGGCAGAAAATTGCATTGATGATGATCGCAGTAGGGAGTGGGAGAAATTGACTGAAAGAGCGGGGCTGCGAAAACTCAAAATTTAACCCTTAATGTATAATAAACTTTGCTTCAATAATCGTGTTCGTAGGATCCCACACCCCTTCTGCAATCACGCACAGAAGGGAGCCTCCGGCGAAAATTTTTTCCCCCTATTTCTGATATGCTGGCAGCGGCCCTGTTTTTTGTGAGTGCTGTAGCGGTGATGTGCTCTGTCTTTTTTTTTACTCAGTTCATTGTGGCGCAAGACACAAAGTAGTAATTTACCCTAATTTTAATTTCACGAGCGAAATTGGTTCATACGTTACTGATTCAAAACCCAGTGCATGAGATGTTTCTGTTCTTCCTTTTTTTTATTCTCCTTTATACATATATAAAAGACAAGCATCACAGGCTCAAATTCGGCGGCAAAATCTTTTTTTTTTCTCAGCAACAACTTTAAGTTCCTCTCTATTATTGATAATCAGCAGAGGATTTTGCTCTTTATAAGAACAATTGCCACTCTCACTCTCACTTTGAAGGTTACCCTATCTTATAAGGATTTTATTTTCTAATAATAAAAAAATAATTTATTTTAGAGTTTTCTCGCTCTCATAAGGTTGTAGTGGTTAAAATGATGAATGTTGACCACAATTTAATCTTGGCCATTCTTTGTACCATGTCCATATAGAATTTGGCAATTATTTGTGGTCAACATTCATCATTTTAACCACTATAACCTTTTCGTTGAAAGAATGGCCAAGATTAAATTCATTTACTAGCAAGTTTTCCAACCCCTAGTCTCAAATCCATGGTCAAAATTATGAATCTATGATCAAAATCAAATCCAACCCTTCCTTTAAATTAATTTGCTTTCTAAGTTGAAGGAGGCGATGTAGGAATGAACATTATCTATGTTTATTTTGTGCTGTCAAGTATATATATGTACGGCATCTAGTAATAGGTATCTGTTTTGAAGTTCTAAATACGACATCTAGTAATAAGTAAATATAGAATGTAATATAATGAAAATCTGGAATCAATTTAGGTTCTTTTGACACTCCATCTCATGGTCTTTTTTTTTTCTTTGTGTGTAGCCATCTCATGGCTTGATCATGAGGCTGTTACTTTTTTTGTCTTCCTCGAAATTAGAGCTTCTCCAAGGAAGTTGCAATAAACTGTGATTGATCTTTGTGTATCACATCTTCCCCAGCATCACGAAATGAGTTCACCTGCATCGAATTTTCTAAGGGAAAAATAATCCTTATCCCAGCATCACAACAATTCCTTATTGGATGTCATCACTTCTATGCCCCGGAAGTATCTCAATTGGCCGAAATCTTTTAGCTTGAATTGTTTTCTTCAAATCATTTCATGCAATTATAACATCATCTACATATATGAGGAGAGTCACAGATATACCTTTATGGGATCAAATGAACATGGAATAGTCAGCATTAGATTGCTTGAAGCCTGCTCATTTAAGTGCATCAGTTAGCTTGATAAACCATTGCCAGAGGTCATATAGTGATTTATGGATTTTACAAACTTATGTCTCCCCCTTTTGTCCAAGACTATGTGGTAAGGTCATATAAACAGTAAGGTCATGTAAACTTCTCGTTGAAGTCTCAATTCAGAACTCATATTCAGAACTGCATTGTTGACACCAAATTGATGTAGATGCTATTTTTTTTATTGAAGTCATTGCAAACAAAAGACATATTGTAATATGTTTTGCCACTAGAGCAAAGGTTTCATAATAATTTATACCTTCCACCTGATTGTATCCCTTTGCTACAACTCTCACCTTGTATCGCTTAATTTCACTATTTGATTTGTACCTGATCTGTATACTCATTTGCATCTAATTGGTTTCTTTTCATGAGGCAAAGTCTGAAATGACATTACAAGGTTTCCTTCTTTTTCAATGCATCAATTTCTTCTTTCATTGTTGCACACCAATTAGGATTGAAAGCTACTTGTTCAAAGGTTTGTGGCTCTTGACTAATAGAAATACAATTAGTAAAGATTCAATGTTTTCATATGAGATTGTTGAGTTCAGGGGATATTTAACATTTGATGTTTTGGCTATTGCTGGACTTGATAGAGGAACAATGATGCAGGAGGAACCTCCTCGACAGCTCTAGAACTAGAGAAACATGACCATTCTATGGACTTCCCTCTAGACAAGGTTCCACCTCCCTTAAAAAACTCAATGGGGCCCGACACAACCATGATAAGACGATATCAATGTTCAAGTCAACCACCAGACCAGATCAGCCCACACAGAGGTGTTACGGCCCATGTGCTTGGCACCTCGGCCACCTGAAGGCCCGATCAACGATCGTTACCACAACCGATTGACCAACACGACCGAAGAATAAGCTAGCATAGTGATGAATCAGCCCACCATCAGCAACGTGCTCCAAGATGGTTTTGTTGGTGTATATGCCCTGAAGACCAATGTATGGACATGGACAGACATTGTTTGAATGTACTTTGATAGATCTATTACTCTTTATATAGGCATGGTCATTATTATGCAGACTTCTCTACCTGCGTTGATGTATTGAGTTGCATGTATAATGTCCTAGGAGTTTGGATTGGATCCATTCTCATAAGAAATCCTCAGACAAGGTACCTTAGCAGATATGGTACAGCTTTGGTATATGTGAGACTGGTGTATGGGCTGGTTAAGTGCGAGGCACAGTAACGCAGACATATAGGTGCATTGGATGCACTGGAGTGATCCACCGTGAGGATTGACTTGTCTAGTCAACAAGTCAATCTCACATGCAAGAGGTTTGCATTGATCCTTAGACTTGAGGTATTCATGTCTAGATTTGATGATGGGTATGCTTTGATACAGTCTTACGTCTCTCCGTAATTTGGGGACCAAAACGACTGTCATTGGGCATGTCATAAGTCACGTAGAGACATGGATGACCAATAGTAGGATTTGCCCCTTCCTTATTGGAAGCATGATATCCACTCGGGGCGCCCCACCTTATTGGTGCATGACAGGAATGTGTGGCCACACTTGTTGAGTCATGACCAAAGCATTGGATTGATAAACTTGAGACTAATCCAATGGCAGGATATCAGTTTAGGCAAAGGGATCTATAATGCAATGGGAATCCTCGTTGCTTGTTAGGAGTTGTTGCCATAATAACTTAAGTCCTATGACATGGGTAGTAGTGATGTGTTGCTAGATACCCCTCACTACTTATGATGTTTACATCATTGCCATCGTCATATGGATCCTACGGGGTCACACGCAATAGATTCTTGACGTTGCTTTAATCAGAAGCCTTAGGATCAAGTTATTGGATAACTTGGATCCATTTGGAAGATTTCATCAGCGCCAATGGGCCTGATGAGTCAGAAGAAAATTATTGGAGCCAAACTTCATTTTTGGCAGGTTGACCCGAAATTGACCTAGATTGGTCACATTTGGATTAGGGTTGCATTGGATTAGATCCAATGGCTTAATCAACCCATACCATGAAGTTTGGGCTAGCTCATTATCCAATGAGGCCCAATAATAAGTTGTCATGAAGAGATTAAAGGTTAAAAGGGCATAATGGGGAGAAATCTCACCCCATTGGCGCCTAAGGGCATAATGGGGTGAGGGAGGCACCTTTGCTTCATTATGGAAGTAAAGGGCGCCTAGCCCTTCTTCCTAGGATGGAATGCATGCTTTTAAGGCATCTCTTGGGCTGATATGGCTATAGGGCAAATAAGGATAGGTTGAATGAGGTTTATGGAAAAGTCTTGGAGACTTTCCTTGCCACAAACCCCCTTCATCCTAGCCGCCCACTTGGCATGATCTTGGCCCTCCCTAAACCACCTCTTGCCCTTATAAATAAGACCCTAGCCGCCCCCTCTAAAAAGGTTAACTCCTTGGAGGCGTGAAGACACATAGAGAGGCGTGAGCAAGGGCAAAGGGTGACAACTTGAAGGTGGCGCAACCCTTCTTCTTCCTTGAAGCCGCAAGCCTTCTTCTCCTTCTTCACCTCTTGACATAACTTGGAGAAGGGCTTGGTGGTGACATCTCTTGGAGAGAATTGGAAGCTTAGGGTGGCGACAACTTGAGAGCTTGGAGCTCTCCTTCTTCATCAAGGAGCGCAATCTCCTTCTTCCTTGGAGCCGAAAGTTCTTCCTCTCCCTCTCTTCTTTGGTGCAAGGATTTTTGTTCTTGGTGGCGTCTTCTTGCCACAAGCCCTCATCGTTCCTTGGCCATAGGCGCACCTTGGAGGTGGCGCAAGCAAAGAAGAAGAGGGAAGTCCTTGGCGGCATCTTCTCTATCCCCTCCTTGGCGCAAATTCTCTTGAAGGTGGTGCAAGTGAGGTGAAGGCTTGATTCTCTTCCCGAGGCTAGCACCAAGCGTGGAAGGGTGCAACGATCAAGGAGTCGACGCGTGGATACTTGTAGAGGGCGAGCACTTGATCGTGTTCAACATGGCTTCGGCAACTAGACAAGCAAAAGAGGTACATCTCTAACACATCCTTGTGTCCTCTCTCTCGCATGGATCCTTGGGACCGGAATATGTTTCGGGTGTAATGATCCTTCCGCTGCGTCCTGGGACTGCAAAATTTTAAATTACACCCGGTATTCTCTAACAGTGGTATCAGAGCTACTTCCGAGAAACACAAGGTGTATGTTTGCTTGTATGAAAATTTTTGAAAATTTTTCATCTATCCATGCGCGTTTCACGTAGAAAGCGTTTTCATCCAGACCTCTCTTCTCATCTTTGTGGCCGAAACTTGGATTTTGTTTGTGATTGATTTAAGACCAAAGGCGCACGTGGTTTTGTCAAGTAGGACGGGCATTGTGTCTTCGGACTGGCCAGGTCTCTTGATCTGACAAAACTGCCAGCCGATAGGGTCTATGAAATCATCATGGAACATGATCTAAATATGGCATAAATTTGGTTAAGAGAGTGCTTTGGATGATGTTGGCGCATAAGGTGCTAAAATTTTGATTTTTCTGGATTTTCAAATTTTACTTGCGCCACTTGATTGGGTTGATATGGTCATAGCGAGTGCCCTCCTGTGTTGTGATGTGGAAGCATGTTTCCACTTGTGATGAATGCTTGTAAAAACTCTTTCCACCTGCGTGTGGTTCTCTCCCTATCTTGTTGTAAAGAATTTTTCATCTTGTTTAGAATAGATGTAGAATTACATGATAGGTTAAGGCTTCATCTTGACAACAAGGAGTCTTCTTCAATCGGAGTCAGAAGTGGCGCCAGCTTGGAAGAGTGGTGATGGACTTGCGGCTGAAGGAAGGACACTTGCTTTCGGCTTCTGGCATGGGCTGATCTGCTTTAGGGACTCGCAACCCTTGGATGCACGATAACATGTCACATGGCTCGTGACAAGTTATGTGTATGAAAAGGGCTATGACCATATCGACCAAACTAGCATGCCTGTGATGGTTTATTATTTTGTCCATAGCATGCCTGTGATGTTTTTCCTTTGCTGCCATAACCATAGGAAAACTACATGCTAGAAAAGAATAAAATAAACATGAAAAACTCTCATTAAAATATCAAGTCAATAGCCTTCTAACGCGTAGCCCTCATCAAACTATCGATCGGTGGTGTTGTGAACTGTTTCCCACCCTCGTGGGACACACCCACTTATCTTTAGAAGGTGTGAGGTGAAAGATTTCCCCAGTCCAGTTTTAACCTAGGCGTGCCTTCGCAAGGAATTCGTTGGCCCTGGGCATAACGGTTAGGACCAGACTTGACTAGTTTTTCATATGACACTAACATGATGAATCACTAAAGGTAGCTGTTAAGAGGATAGGGTTCTGTGTTGTATCCAGCCCTCGCTGGACACAGGGCGCCTAGTCTATCTTAACTAAGAGGAGTTGTGCACGGCACAATTGGCTGACATGCCTACCTAAGGAAGCATGGGATTCTCTGTGCATCCCAACTCACCCTCGTGAGTCCCGGAGACCTCATGTGAAGTTAGGATCCTACTCACTTATTTCCATGTTGAGTTTGAGAGTTCTCAACTTGTTTTGGAAGTAGTGGGAGCATGGCATTTAAATTTAAAGTCCTTGTTAAATGCTTTATCATAGTACTTATTTTACTTATTTGCTTATTGTAGATGGCATCTCCTGATCTAAGATTGAAACTTTATAAAAATAAGTTGGATGAGACAAACTGGACAAATTGGTTCAAGATTTTGTCCAAGATACTGGAACAAGAAAATAAGGTGCATCTTCTTGAAAGACCTCCATCCCAGCCTAGTGTGTATTTCACTAATGAGTGAGAGTGGAATGTCTATCTTGAACATTGTGAAGATAACGAACAGTACACTGCTCTTGTCTTACAGTGCATGACCCCAGAGGTCAAGGTTGAATGTGATGAGATGGGGATTTATGATCTTATCATACATCTCAAAGGTCTCTTCACGCCATGCTCTATAGACAATGATCAAGAGAGTTCTGTTGGATCTTCAGAGTGTATGCCTAAATCTGAGAATGACCATGATTCTGTATCTTCGAAGCTAATACTTCGGAAGACTGGGAATGCATGGGTATTTCGAAGAGGATTAATGGCCAAGAAGTGCATGGCAAAGAAGAAGGGATGTAATCCATCCGCTTCAGGTATTGTGTTACCGAGGTCTTTTGTCTACTTCTTATTCATGGGTATTGGGTACCGTATGTGAGGCTCACATATGTTTTACATGTGCAGGAGCTCAAAGGAAGTAGGACGAAGAGGCTTGATGGGATCGACCCTCGGGTCAGGGACGGAGCATTGGATGCTGCTGATATCATCTCACTGCCTTGAAGACTTTATCTAGAACTTTGCTATTATGTATCAGCTTATGTTTTAGAACATCATTCCTTTTGGAAAGGATTTCAGTTTGAAATAATAAATAATATTTTTCTTTAATCTGAGATGTTCTATTGAAGTGATACAGTTGATAATAGTTTGTGGTTCTATATGTAACACAAGATCAGATCCAATGATTCAATAAACACCCTCTTATAGCATTGTCTCTTGAACCATAGAACAATGGTCACATCCAAAGGTCCATGGACTATTGGGATCATTATCCTTTTAGGATTATGATACATGTGAGCCTAGTTCAAAGGAACAATATGACAAATGCTGCCTTCACCATAAAGGGTGGAAGGACTATTGGCTTGTTGGATCTATTACACAACAATGTGTGTGGACCCATATAAACAAGCACGAAGAGGTGTTATATGCTTCATCAGGTGTGGATATGCCTTATCCAACCTAAGAACTTTGGAGAAATCCAAGAAATTCACAGATGAAATATTGAGTCAAATTGGAGGATCTATTAAAGCACTTTGATTGGATCAAGGTGATTAGTGGAAAATTTGATGACTATCCTAAGGAGTGTGGGGATTATCTCACAGCTTACTTGGAACACCACTGTGTGGTGATTTTCAAAGAAAGAAAGAGGAACACATTGGATGTGGTTCCATTTTTGAATAATCATGCAAATATACTACTATGATGCCATGCAAACAGATACACTGCCACTCCATAAGAAAGTGTCTAAATTAGCTTTTGAGTTGCGAACTGCAAATATCTCATTTCTTCAATGGAATTGGGAATGTAATGTGCAGTGATTCAAAAGTATATGTTTGTGGTGCACTGTAGAGTGCTAATTCTATCCCAAAGAGAACAAAATATTTGTTGCTCAAACTGCTGTCTCTCTTTGAGAAAGTATTTCTTTTAAAAGAAGCTAGTGGGAGTAGATTTGATTGGGACAAGGTCTAGAATCAACCACAATATAATTAGACACAGGTGGAGAGCAAAATCTCACATACAGATTGAAGGTCAACCTGAAGTTCAAGTAACACAGGAACCACATAAGTCTGGATCGATTCGATATGCTGGGCATGACGAATTTTTCATCAAGGATGAACCTAAGACTTATGAGGAAATGGAAGCGGTCAGTGGACCAGATTCCAAGAAATGGCTAAGGGCCATGAGAACCATATTGGACTCCATGTCTACTAATCAAGTTTGGGACTTGAATGAGCTGCCAAAGGGGTAATTCCCACAGGCTGCAAATAAATCTTCTAGGAAGATAGACATGGAAGGAAACATTGTTACCTTGAAAGGCAAGCTAGTGTACAGAAATTTCAGGCAAATCCACTGGGTGGATAATGATGAAATTTTTCACCAGTAGCTGAGTTTTAAGTCCATTAGGAATCTGCTTGTTATAATTGCACGATCAGTTATGGCGTGTTGTTATGAAAACTGCCTTTCTTGCATGGACATCTGAAAAGATATCTATAAGGAAATAACCAGAAGGTTTTCATATCAAGGCCATAAAGATATGCATGGTGTTATGCAAGCATGTTTAAAAGAGCCTGTGTTTACAAGAAGATCAGTGGGAGCACCTTAATGGTATTTCTTGTTCTAGAAGATTGATGATATTCTCCTCACATGGAATGATATCTTAGCTCTTCACATGGTGAAGAAAAGGCTTGAGATGTATTTCGAGAAGAATGATCCAGGGAATGATGCCTACATCCTAGGCATGATGATCTATAGATAGAGATCCAAGAAAGTCATTTAGTCAATCTATGTTCATCCAAGAGTTTCTGGAGAGGTTTATATTGGATAATTCCAAATATTGATACCTTCCAAAGAGATATGGTCTGACTCTCATGAGGATGTTGTGTCCTATGACACAGCTGGAGAGTAATAACATGGGTCTAAAATCCTGATACATGGTGTATAGGATGGATCATGTTTTGAGTAATATACACAAGACCATTTGTGGCAAATGCTTGGAGCATAGCCAGTAAGTTTCAATCAGATCCTAGTGTTTGACACTGGATAGCTGTGAAAGCAATCCTTATATATACTTGGGAAGTATAAAGGATTGAAGTCTAGTCTATGATAGACAGGAAGAATTTTGTGTACAAGGGTACACTAATACTTCGTTCCAATCTTATGACCACAGCCAGGATTTGCGCTTTGCCTTGTTGTGGTGCTGTGTGCTGAAAGAGCATTATGCAAACCATAGTGGCAAAATTCTACAAATAAGGCTGAGTACATTGCAGCTTCTTGTGGCAGCCAAGGAAGCAGCTTCATTCATTTGAACTTGATTTAGTTCCTGGTGCTTGATGGTCCAGCATAGTTCTTACTGGGGCCATAGCATAAGTAAAGGAACTTAGTGCTCAAGTATGTACTGCAGCATATCATCTGATCTTAGAGATCATGGATAAGGATGATGATCAAATTTGTTAAAAATAAACACAGATAGCAATCCGGAAAAACCCACTGACATAGCCTCTGGCGCAGCGGAAGCTAAATGGGTCATACTAGAGACATTAGAACTAACTAAACGTCAGTTGTCCTTGGTCTTAGTGCAAGTGGGAGATTGTTGGTGTATATGCCCTGAAGACCAATGTATGGACATGGACAGACATTGTTTGAATGTACTTTGATAGATCTATTACTCTTTACATAGGCATGGTCGTTATTATGCAGACTTCTCTACCTGCGTTGATGTATTGAGTTGCATGTATAATGTCCCAGGAGTTTGGATTGGATCCATTCTCATAAGAAATCCCCAAACAAGGTACCTTAGCAGATATGGGACAGCTTTGGTACATGTGAGACTGGTGTATGGGCTGGTTAAGTGCGAGGCACAGTAACGCAGACATACAGGTGCATTGGATGCACTGGAGTGATCCACCGTGAGGATTGACTTGTCTAGTCAACAAGTCAATCTCACATGCAAGAGGTTTGCATTGATCCTTAGACTTGAGGTATTTATGTCTAGATTTGATGATGGGTATGCTTTGGGGACCAAAATGACTGTCATTGGGCATGTCATAAGTCACGTAGAGACATGGATGACCAATAGTAGGATTTGCCCCTTCCTTATTGGAAGCATGATATCCACTCGGGGCGCCCCACCTTATTGGTGCATGACAGGAATGTGTGGCCACACTTGTTGAGTCATGACCAAAGCATTGGATTGATAAACTTGAGACTAATCCAATGGCAAGATATCAGTTTAGGCAAAGGGATCTATAATGCAATGGGAATCCTCGTTGCTTGTTAGGAGTTGTTGCCATAATGACTTAAGTCCTATGACATGGGTAGTAGTGATGTGTTGCTAGATACCCCTCACTACTTATGATGTTTACATCATTGCCATCGTCATATGGATCCTACGGGGTCACACGCAATAGACTCTTGACGTTGCTTTAATCAGAAGCCTTAGGATCAAGTTATTGGATAACTTGGATCCATTTGGAAGATTTCATCAGCGCCAATGGGCCTGATGAGTCAGAAGAAAATTATTGGAGCCAAACTTCATTTTTGGCAGGTTGACCCGAAATTGACCTAGATTGGTCACATTTGGATTAGGGTTGCATTGGATTGGATCCGATGGCTTAATCAACCCATACCATGAAGTTTGGGCTAGCTCATTATCCAATGAGGCCCAATAATAAGTTGTCATGAAGAGATTAAAGGCTAAAAGGGCATAATGGGAAGAAATCTCACCCCATTGGCGCCTAAGGGCATAATGGGGTGAGGGAGGCGCCTTTGCTTCATTATGGAAGTAAAGGGCGCCTAGCCCTTCTTCGTAGGATGGAATGCATGCTTTTAAGGCATCTCTTGGGCTGATATGGCTATAGGGCATATAAGGATAGGTTGAATGAGGTTTATGGAAAAGTCTTGGAGACTTTCCTTACCACAAACCCCCTTCATCCTAGCCGCCCACTTGGCATGATCTTGGCCCTCCCTAAACCGCCTCTTGCCCTTATAAATAAGACCCTAGTCGCCCCCTCTAAAAAGGTTAACTCCTTGGAGGCGTGAAGACACATAGAGAGGCGTGAGTAAGGGCAAAGGGTGACAACTTGAAGGTGGCGCAACCCTTCTTCTTCCTTGAAGCCGCAAGCCTTCTTCTCCTTCTTCACCTCTTGACATAACTTGGAGAAGGGCTTGGTGGTGACATCTCTTGGAGAGAATTGGAAGCTTAGGGTGGCGACAACTTGAGAGCTTGGAGCTCTCCTTCTTCATCAAGGAGTGCAATCTCCTTCTTCCTTGGAGCCGAAAGTTCTTCCTCTCCCTCTCTTCTTTGGTGCAAGGATTTTTGTGCTTGGTGGCGTCTTCTTGCCACAAGCCCTCATCGTTCCTTGGCCATAGGCGCACCTTGGAGGTGGCGCAAGCAAAGAAGAAGAGGGAAGTCCTTGGCGGCATCTTCTCTATCCCCTTCTTGGCGCAAATTCTCTTGAAGGTGGCGCAAGTGAGGTGAAGGCTTGATTCTCTTCCCGAGGCTAGCACCAAGCGTGGAAGGGAGTAACGATCAAGGAGTCGACGCGTGGATACTTGTAGAGGGCGAGCACTTGATCATCTTCAACATGGCTTCGGCAACTAGACAAGCAAAAGAGGTACATCTCTAACACATCCTTGTGTCCTCTCTCTCGCATGGATCCTTGGGACCAGAATATATTTCGGGTGTAATGATCCTTCCGCTGCGTCCTGGGACTGCAAAATTTTAATTTACACCCGGTATTCCCTAACAGGTTTGACGGCCCAGTCATAACCTAGAAGGCCCAGCTCATACACCCAGCTTTAGATTCCCTCCTCTACTTTAGTTGGTAGTAGTTAGTATGAGTTAGTTCATGCTTACATCAGTAGCATCTTGACTGCTTTTACAGCCGAGTAGGTAGTCATGCTTGTAGTGTGTTATTCCCTAGCCAAGCTTATGGTGTGTTATTCCCTAGTCATGCTTGTGGTGTGATATTCTCCCCCTTACTCTATAAAAGGGAGCTGGAGTTTAGCTTGTTCCTTAGCTTTCTCGTGTGATAGGAGCTCACTTTGGAGAGATTAGAGTGTGTAGCATGGTGTGTGATCCTTGGCTCGGACTTGATTTGTCAAGCCCCAAACGAGCACTAACCGAACCCAAGTTAGCCAATTGCTCGTGAAGCACGACAACTATAAAATCCACAGGACAGCAGCCCCTCTATAAACTGATCATCAGGGGACAACACAATCATAACACAACCTGTATATCCACAATCATACGATAAAATAAAACCAACTGATAGGATCAAAACATCCACATTATACACTGCTAACATCAGCCGATCAAAAATGAAATCAAAATGCATCTGATCGATCACCATACCATACCAAAAGATCGATACACTCGATCAACCAAAAATACCAATCACAATACCAACTCCCTGTATCAACACATATCAGCACAAATAATTCTAACTATCTATCAGGTGCTGATATCAACTCCAGGGTCCTGGTCAGATCTAGCTATCACCAGCATCAGGAGCAACTTCCTTACCTGAAGCAAAGCAAAGGAAGTTAGCCCAAAGAGGCTAAGCAGGAATCAATAGATATGGTACTATATCAACAAACTGGGATCAAACAATATACCAAATGTACAGCATAACTCAATGTGATAAACAACAACATCAACGACAACATCAATGACATATAATAACAACACATGTATCGTGCAATCAAGAGCAATGACCATATAATGCTCTATGACGAGTCTGCACTCTAATAAGAGTATTTCCACCGTTGCTCACACGATGGAACAACTGCCTCAATGACAGCTCGGAGGTGTTGCGTCCAACACCCAGGTAACCCTAGAAAATCCTGAAGGACTCCAGCTAGGAAACCTACCAGCCGGCCCCATAACCGTAAAACGGTATCTGGTATCTCCCTGGTCCGCTGGCCTATCAGGCACAGCCCTGGCTAATATTAGCCAGAAAAGATCACAATGTGGCACGATATATCATACAACTGCCCGATGGGCCAATCACAAGTATATAATACATGGATCAACAGCTCAATAACCACTAATAACTCAACAATAATAGAATATCATCTGACCCATGTAACAACATCACACAAGCATCCATATGCATGAAGAAAAGACAACATAGAGTGCAATGGATAAATCATCAAAATCAACTAGCAGAGCTACCAGGTATCATGGTATTTATCAACAACTCAATATCACATAAGGAATACCATGATTTCAAAGGTAAGGATAAGATTCCTGCCTGTATCAACGTAGCTCCTAGTGCGTCTAATGCTCTCTGTCCGAGGACCTCCCTGTCCGACCTCGGTCCGAGTAACACCTATAACAACACAACATATAAAATACATCACATAACTATCAAACAACTGATACACATGTCTAATTCTATACAAATCTAACATAGTGTACAAATATGCGTATGTATACCCATATATACGTACATATACATGTACACACTAAATAATTATACGCCAAACATACACTAGGGTTAGCAAAGGTATGATCTTCACCCGAACCAACAACAAGGAAAGGTTAGCGGCTAAAAACAGCGACGAACGGCGGCCAACGACGGCGTAACAACTTCCAATAAGGAAGAAGGCATCGTCGGTGCCCGAACACACGCGAGCACGCTACCACTTATTGCTGGAGGTGAACCCATGCTAACCAACAACGAATGGTGACTCGACGGTGAACGACAGTGCACAATGAAGCCCCAATTCTACCACCAAGGACAAAGGCTTCGTCAACGCTCGAACACACGCGAGTACACCACATAATTACTATAAAAATAGTATTAAATAAACTAACCCTCACCTGCCAGTGAAGGAAGAGAGTTGAGCACTGCCGGAGCTTGAACGAAAGAGAAATCCTGCAAGAGGGCAATGAAATCACACAAGGCGGCAAAATTAGGTGGAGTGGAGAAGAGGCGGCGACAAAATCCGATTGGAAATAGTGAAATCGGATGAAATTTCGTGAGGCGGCAGAAGAAATTGAGTGAAGCGGTGAAAATGGAAAGAAAGAGAAAACGACGAACGTGGCAAAGAGAAAAGAGGATTAGGATGGGGAGTAATTTAATGTGGCCTTTTTGCACTTTAGTCCTCCAACTTCCAAAATTTACAATGTGGTTACTTGGACCATGTGGGCACTACATGATTCCTCACCTACTGGTTATAATCGTCTTTCGTTTCAAAGAAGTAAATCACACCGCCGGTGTGTCAGGTTCATCTGTTTTCATATTTTCGTTATGTTGTTCCTACTTGATTTCCTTACCCATGGGCATCCGTACGTTGGAGATGTGGACGTTCCTTGGCTTTGGTGTGACTGCAAGTTCATAGGCGCACGAGCTGAGTTACTGCTAAGTCCGCTGCCCTTATTGCCGTGCTGTGCTTAAATCACTTGCTAAAAGAGGTTAGTGAGTTTTATTTGCGTAGTTGTGTGTCGTTGATTTCTTCGTCGTCCGCGTTGCCCTGAAACGTATTCATTGTCGTCTTTTATATTGTTTCTCGCTAGTTTTCTTGTTACTCATTTTTCGACACACTTTTACTTCCCTCGTCTCAAGACCCTCTCATATTTTCCAATTATCATCTCATAAACCCCTAGAGTACGGAGCTAAGGACCAACCCACCTATAGTAACTACATCAAACAATCTTGGATGGAAGGGAGGATTCAACCTGATATTCACTCAAGTACTTTGGCGTCCTGGTGTGTCATGTGGAGCAACGTGATGTGCTTTGCATCTCAATATGATGATTTTGTAAACAAGTATCATTTGTCATGTGGGGCAACATGATGTGCTTTGCATCTCAATATGATGATTTTGTAAACTAGTATCATTTGGCTAATTTTGATTTATTTCTTTATTATCTATAAGGTCTTCATCTTTCTTAGGTAAGAAAGCTTCATGATTTAGAATCACTGTGTTTGCCATTGTTGTTCTTCTCTGGTAGTGATTGTGTGCTATTCTGAGGACTTGTTGTTGCAAAAGGGAACACATCCTCATTGAAAATAACATCATGTGAAATAAAGATATGATTATTGGATAAGTTAAGAGTTTGTATCCCTTTTGCCTGATAGGATAGCCTAATGATGTCTTGAATTTATATAATATATTTACTATACTTTTGATATAGAATTTCTCTTATATCAATCATGTTTTTACTTATTTTGACTTAAATTCTTTTGTTTGTTTGGAATCTTCACCCCTTTTTATTTTTATTACATTTTAGGGGAAAATAATTATATTTTAATAGATTTTAAAGAATCTAAGTGCACAGATGAATTCTAAAACTTAAGACAAAGCTGCCCATCAAAATTCATGCAAATCGGAGCTTGTTTGGAAATTACAGCCCACCCGTGATTTCCATCATAGCCGTAATTTCTAGAAGACACAGAAAGAATTACGGTTTGCTTGTGATTTTTATCACGATAGTACTTTTTGGAAGACACAGAAAGAATTATGACATGCTAGTGATTTTGATCACGGTCGTACTTTCTCGAACAGACAAAAAGAATTATGACATGCCTGTGATTTTGATCACAACTGTAATTTCCTTGGTACAAAATTCCAGAATCCACAAAAAGAATTACGACATGCCCATAAATATTTTCACGGCTGTGATTTCATCAAAGATTATCTGCAGAAAAAAATTACGGCCTGCCCATGATTATTTCCACGGTCGGAATTCTTCTAGGTTCTTTTTTTCTAGAATTCATAGAAAGAATTACAGCCTGCCCGTGATTATTTTCACGACAGTAATTCTTTCCTCCTATATCAAAATTGACTTGGTTTCTTGCCCAAAAGTGGCTCGTTTTCAAGCCAACTTTTAGGATAAACCTAATTGGACGTTGAGGAACTATATAAGGGAGATCAAGAACAATTATTGGGACTTTTTAATGGATTTTTAAGGTGAAATTAACAAAGGGGCAAAATCTAGGGCGACTAACGGTGAAAGACGTTTCTTCACCGGAAAAAACTTCGATTTTCCAACCGATTGGCATTGACCTTCACGAGGGAGCTTTACACCTCATCCTCCTTGCTGATTTCTATTTTTATTTGTCAATTTTATAATCAAATTTGGATTTTTACAACGTTGACATGATCACCCTGTCAGCATAAACTTATTCTTCAGGACAAAGGGTGTAACTCTCTATGTTTTCATGACTTAATTATTGATTTCCATCTTTTGAAGTAATTTATATATGTTAGATTCAATTATTGTTGCATTTATTTATGTTGATTACTGGCCAAATTTTGCATGTCTAAGATATCGCAAGAGGTACTGAAAGGTAAATTGTGATGTCGGATCGACAATATTTGGACAGTCGATTCGATCACGAAAGTAGTTCAAATTGACTTGAGAGATTTTATAGATTTGTCAAGAACTCATTGGGTCTATCTCGAGTTAATAACTATGAAAGTAGGGAATTAACTCGGGTAGATACCAGGTTGTACCGCTGAAAGGGGACAATCTGTACATTCGGATAAATCCCCTTCAGCACAGTAAATCCCTTCTTGAGATACATGTTATTAGAAAAGTTATAAAACATAGTGTGATGAACCCGAAGTCCTGAATTTTCATTAATTGATTACAACCTATTTGTGTTTTCATTTTTTAAAAATAAAATTAAACCCCCTTTCCGAATCATCTAGCTAATAATCTTAAGATAAGTTGGTACTTGGCCATTGGTCTCTATGGGATTGATATATTACATCGATAAGCAGTGCACTTACGGCACACCCATCAAGTTTTTGGCGCTGTTGTCGAGGACTAGTTTCGCTAATATTGACTCAATCGAAGGATTGCTAGACTAGACTTTTATTTTCTGCTTTTCTGATTTATTCAATTCTGTTTACTCTATGTTTGAATACATTGCCTGTCTTCCATCTTAGTTCTAACTAATGATCATTTTTGCCTAGGTGTTATAGGAAGCTATTTGTGTAATATCCTAAAATTGAAAGAACATTTTGTTTTCACATAAAGTAATTAGCTAAAGAAATTTTACAGAAGTCTAAAATGGAAGGACAAAGATCATTAAAGGATTTTGTAGCCCCAAACTTGTAAGGGATTCACTCTAGCATTGCTCGCCCCAATATTGAGGTGAATAATTTTGAAATCAAGTCATCTCTACTTTTCATGGTTCAGCAAAACCAGTTTAGAGGCTTGCCATCTGAGCACCCTAATATGCACCTTTCATATTTTTTGAATATTGCGATACATTGAAGATGAATGAGTTTCTAACGATGCTTTGTGACTAAGACTTTTTCCTTTCTCTCTCAAGGACAGGGCTCAATAATGAAAATGAATGAGTTTCTAACGCTGGTGGCGCAATAATGAATAAGAGTATGGAGGATGCAATAAATTTATTTGAGAAAATGGCTTTAAACCATTATCAGTGGACAAGTGGGAGAGGCCTATCTTCCAAGATGCCAGATACGTTTTGGGGATACCGAACTGCATTTAAAACTCCTATTGGTATGTGACCTTATTAGCTTGTGTATGGTAAATCATATCATCTCCCAGTTGAATTGGAACATAGAGTTTATTGGGCGATAAAGACTTTAAATTATGATTTGAAAATTGCTGGGGAGAAAAGAAAATTACAGATCGATGAGCTTAAAGAGATAAGGATGAATACATATGAGAACGCCAGAATCTATAAGGATAGAACTAAGAAATGGCACGACCGTCGAATCATCAGGAAGGATTTTCTAGAAGGTGACCTTGTTCTACTTTTTAACACTAGATTGAGACTCTTTCCTAGAAAACTAATAACAAGGTGGTCGGGGCCTTTCAAGGTTGTTAAAGTTCATCCATACGGAGCTATTAAAATTTAGAGTGAAGGAACAGGGAATTTCAAGGTTAATGATCAACGCCTGAAGCATTATTATATATCTGAGCCTATCGAGGAAGGCATCAACCAAAAGCTTTTGGAACCTCCACCTCCAGCATGATGATGATGACCTTCGGTCCAGCTAGCGACTTTAAACTTAGCGCTTCTTGGGAGGTGTTGTGTCCGCAAGTGCACAGATACTTCGAAGTAATAAAAAGATATCGAACCACAGAGACCTACGTGTTAAGTACCAAATAGTTATTTTCTCACTAGCTAAGCAAATCAAATATGATCAAAATAAACAATCGAAAAGTGTATGAAATATCAGAGAGAGAAACTGGGACTAGGGTTTCATCCACCTTAATTTCCATGACTAGATATAAATATGTGTTCGTCAATGTATTCTTATTATGATAAAGACATAATTTACTTCATAAAGAAATCATCTCACTCTCGCGCAGACAATTTACAAAGAACTAATCCTCACTCTCACGCAAGATTTATTCAATGTTAAATAAAAGTAAATTATTAACAAAGAACTCAAGGATCACTCTCGTGCATCCGAATTCTAAGTCAATTATCTCAAGTGGAAACTCAAGGATCACTCTCGTGCATCCGAATTCTAAGTCAATTATCTCAAGTGGAAACTCAAGGATCACTTTCGTGCATCCGAATCTCAACACAGGTTCTACTTATGGTTCTTTAACGATCCAACACTCAATTTCTTGCAGTATCTTCACGTTTATCACAGTAACTCAATCCTAGATTTAGATTATCAACATAGCAATAATACTTCTAAAATCGAGAAATAAGAACAAACCTAATTTCTTACGATGAGTTCCTAACATTCAATTTTAGGGTTCCAAGTTTTCACAAATCACCTCTTGGTCCATATTGTAAAAACTCTAAAACATGCAGATAATATGAATCCATGGAGAATTAAAGGCAATCGTCACATAACCAGAATTATCATAACAAGAATATCATGACAAAATAAGGATTATCCAGCCATTAAAAATTAAAGGGATTACACCCCTATGTCCCAAAAAATGTCTAAGCTAGCATGGTAGAAGAATTATAATAAACCATAGTTCAGATTGATCAGAAATCAAAGAGAAAGGCGAAAAACACTTTACACAAGGCTGTAATGAAAATTACAGGCCGTAATTTTGCTCCAGAATCGCGATGAACAATGCAAGCGAACCTTCTTTCTTTGATTTCTCCTCCGATCGACCTCCTTTCGCTCTGAAACTTCTGGGGTATCCTCTCCACCTCCAAGCGAAGCTTCCTTGTGAAAATCGCGGACTAAGATGGCCTCTATGCCTCTCGATGCGAAGCTGTGCCCTAAGGACGCCTCACTTGATTTCTCTCTGCATAGTGGATAAAAATTAGGGCTTTCGCTCCCCCCTTCTTCTCCTCGTTGAGACGAGTTTATAGCTTCTTTAATATCTCAATTTAGTGGTCTATAGCTCGAGAAATCATCTTCGCAAGAAATCTGCGGAAGAATCGGGCAACCTGGGTTGAAATTACGGTACCATAATTTTCATTACGGTAGTGCCGTAATTTCTTTCTATGTATTTCTGGGTGGAAATTACGGTAGTGTAATATTTATTACAGTTCTGCCGTAATTTTGCTTCTGTGCTTTCTGGGGTAGAAATTACAGTACCATAATATTTATTACACCTGGTGTAATTTTTTAAACTTGCTCCGATTTGCATAAAAATTGACAGGCAGCTTCGTCTTGACCTCTAGAATCCATTGGTGTGTTCAAATCTTTCAAAATCCATCAAAATATGGCACTTTTTACCTAAAAAATCATCAAAAATAAGAAATGGTGTAGATTCCGCAATATTTGACAAATAGGGCTTAAAAACAAGTAAAAGAGCATAAATATGACACAAAAGACCAATGAAATGATACAAAATATACTATAAATTTTGGTGTCATCAAACACATAAGGCTCAAACGTTGCTTGTCCTCAAGCAAATAAATAGAATAAAGAACAATCCTAAGTATGGAAAATATGCTCTTTTATGAAAAATAAATTTCTAAAATATAATCACTCATGAAATATGTCACCAACTGCTACATAAAACTTCAAATAAATACATTGTCCTCCGAAATTAATCTTTAAGAATCACAACTTAATCAAATAAAATTTCGCAACTCGCATAATAAACGGAATCTTAGTCTCATGATTTCACCTTTGTTTCAGTTTAAATCTATCATACTTTTCTTTACAGGAATAGGATATCCAAAATCTTTTTTTTTATTTTTTTATTTTTTTGATGGTATGTACCCACATAGATACACACTTTTTATTTGGACTTCAACTCTTATCTTCGGTACCACTGTCAATTTTACACAGTGCCAAGTAGAGGAGTCCCTTTCTTTTTTCTCTCTCTCTCTCTCTCTCTCTCTCTCTCTCTCTCTCTTACAGACTTCAACCCATATCTTTAGTACCACTGTCAATTTTTCACAGTACCAAGTAGGGGAGTCTCTCTCTGTTTTTGGATCTTAGATTCTTTCTTCCAAACAGATAGTAAGATAAAATAAACGTCAACTAGGTTACTCAATTGACATTAATTCAAAAATTACACTCATATGCTTATTTTATTCAAGAAAGATTTTTCACTCTTAGATTGCATTCATCAAACAATATATCTACCCAAAACTTTATGCATAAATCAATGAATGATTTCAACAAGTAGATATATATTGAAGAAATAAATTCAGCATAATAGATATATCTCCATTCATAGGCATTGACATGCATAAACATTCATCATCAATATTTAATCCACACACCTCTCATCACATGAATTCAAGTCATAAAAAATTTAGACATCAAAAATGTCAATATCAATGCAAAAGGTGTGAAGCATCAAACTCAAACAAACATAATCAAAAGTGTAAAATGACAGATTCAAGCATCCTCATCGAATAGAAATTTCAGTAAGTGATACAATCATAGCAAATAGCAGAACAAATCAAGTAGCAACACCATACAATACTCACAAAACTATATAGCAAGCTCAATCATCGTCAGGGGTGTAGCGTCAAGGCAGATGCAGCTAGGTCCAAAGATGTGCCTTCTGAAAATTTATCTGCACAATTTTAAATACATAAGGCTCAGATCAAAAAATAGTCTCTTACATAGCAAAAATAAATTTTTTTCTCTAGAGGTAATCAGACATATCGCTAGAGGTCCGAAGGGGGGTGCCGGTGGAAAGAGCTGATGCAGGCGAGAAGCAGAGGTGAAACAGATGCTAGCTGGAGAGCTGCTAGCAATGATGGTGATGGTGCTGACAGTAGAGTGGTGATGAGAAGTCTCCAGTGGCCTGCTGGAGACTACAGTCGTGAAGGCAAAGTCGTCAGCCAGTGGTCGACAAGAAATAATGCTACACAGCAAAAAATTAAAGTCACTAATTGAAGATTCTGCTGCAAAAATAAAATTAATGGAAATAGAGGTAGCAGAGGAAGTAAGAGGCTGCTGGTGGTAGAATCCAGTGTTGACGGCTAGAAACAGTGGTGTCAGAGGTGGATGCAGTGGTGGCGGCTGGGGTGCAGTTTCTGGTGGAAATCTAAGGAGCTGCTAATGTCGATGGAAAATAGTGCAGCCTATTGATTCAGTTATGAAAAGTAGCTATACCCAAGAATAAGATTTAATGATCCATAAAGAAAATAAACAAAGCCAAAAGGCAGAATAAAACTTGTTCTTTCTGGGCATATGGAATTTAAAGGATCAAAATCTGCCATTAATTTAGGGTATTAATAGAAAGAGAGCTAATCAGATTACAAAATTAAAAACTACTGCAGAAGTTTCAGTTACCAAAAGTTGTCATACTTCCTAGAATGTTCAGAAAATATTTTAATGAAAACAACTAATCCACAAGATAGAATGAAACATGTTCTCCATATTCCATGTGAAAGATCAGGGTTACAACTTATTAAAGCATCTTAAATACTTGCAGCAAAAACGCTAATCAGATCAGTCAAAAAAAACTACTGCATAAATTAATTAGTTACCAAAAGATGCTATATGTTATAGGATGATCCATGGACTTTAAAATTCAATAAAAAATATCCAAAAAATAGACAAAGATGAGTAGTTCATGTTTGTGCAAAAGATCAAAAATTTTGCCACTCCAGTTTCTTAAAATCACTGCGAGAAAACACATAATCAGATAAGCAGAATGTAGAGTGCATGAAGTAGATTTCAAATTACGGCATCGTAAAAATAGTTACGGCACCGCCATAATTTTCACAAAAATCTCAAAACTCTCGGGTTGAAAATCACACAAAATTACGGCCCATGATATTCGTTATGGTAATATTATAAAAGTCAAAGAACTTTCGGGTCAAAAATTAGCCAAAATTACGGTACCGTGAAAAAGAATACGGTACCGCCGTATTTTTCCCAAAACTTCAGAAAAGTCTCTGGTAAGAAATCAGCCGAAATTACAGGACCGTGGAAAAGATTACGGTAGTGCCGTATTTTACACAAAGTTTGATTTTCCCTGCAAAAAGAGAAGAAAAATTAATTCTAAAAATAAACTAAAATAAAAAAAACTAAGCAAAGTAAGAGTGCTGGGGTTGCCTCCCAAGAAGCACTAATTTTTAGGTCTATAGCTTGACCAAAACTCAAACATCATGGTGAAGCAGGTGGATCAATACCATAGTAAATAACATATAATTGTTTCCTTTTCTGTTGTCCAAAAAGTTTAGCCAATAATACAAACATCCAAAATTTCATGTAAATTATAATCGACATGGCTTTCTCAAATATGCAGAAATCAAAATCAATATTTTCAATTCCACTCAAAGAATATTCAATGATCTTTCTAAATTTGTCAGTAAGCAAAATCATTAGTCCTTTCTTCAAAATTATATCTTCAATTGCAATGAGAGTAGGACTTCCATCAAAAGATTCAAGTATTGGATCATCAAAATAGTCTTTCTGTCTCACATTAGATTCCTCAATAATGCATAAATTTTAAAATAAATCAGAAGATTGAACAATAGATATGGGCAAAACATCAGAGTGAGATTCATCAATGTTTGTAATATTCAAATCTTTTTCAAATTCCTCATGCACTTCATCAAATAATTTATCAATTTCAAAATTACCTTCAAAATCAAAATGAGACTTTTCTAAATCAGTTCCCTCATGTTCTTCATCACATTTAACCACAAATAATATATCATCAAAAGAATCAAATTCATTACTATCACTAGAATCAAAAGGGATTTTTCAAAATCAATTTCCTCAAACTTTTCCACAAATAATTTATCTGATGAATCAATTTTACAATTATCAAAATCAGAGTGAGATTCATTAATGTTCTCATAAGGCTCAATCTCAAAACTACTAAAATGAGAGGGGGACTTTTTTAAATCAATATCCTCAGTTTCCAAATCAAACTCAAATAAGCAATCTTGTTGTGTTATCTGGGTTTTTAGCATTTCAGAATGAGCACTCATATTATCTGATGACACCAAAATATGTAGTATATTTTGCTTCATTTTGGATACCTTTTCATACTAAATTGAGGAGCTTTTACTTGTTTTTATGTTGAATCCATCAAATATTGCAAAGTCTACTTCTATTTTGGTTTTTCATGTTTTTCAGGCAAAAAGGCACTATTTAAGGCGTTTTCAAGCGAAATCAAATACATGGGAGAGTTACCATCATAAAGAGGAGATCACCCAAGAAATTTCACACAAAATCCTTATTCATATCTAGCTCATAAAAGTTAAAGTGAACGAAACCCTAGTCCCAGCTTTTCTCTCTGATAATTCCATTTTTAGCTTTCAATTTCTATTATCACTACTTCGATTAGCCTAGATAGTAAGAAATCAGCTATTTAGTATTCGACAACGTAGGTCCCTATGGATTCGATACTTTCTTTATTACTTCGAGTATCCGTGCACTTGCAGATCACGACATTATCCATCATAGAATTCATTTGTTTAAAGGTCTCATGTGACTCCTCTCTTTGTTTCATGAACTTTTCAAACATTATCTCTAAGCTAGATTTTTCTGTGTCCTCAAAGCATGGTTCAGAAATATGATTTGAGCAATCCTCATAAAAAGAAGTTTGATTTTCCCATCTAGAATGATATTGATCATCTTGATGCCATGGTGAATTGGGATTTAAGAATTGACAGTCATAAGTATAATGATCAAAACATCCACAAATATCACATCTAATAGAAGAATAAGATGTCCTAATAGGGTGCATATAAGAGTCTAACTTATCTTTAAGAGTGCACAAATAATCATTTTCACACTTATCTTGTGGCATGCATACCTCACCTCTTTCAGTTGCCCACGAGTTGTGATTAAAAGACATATCTTCAAATCTATCAAGAACAGAAAAATTATCCAATACCAATCAATCAATATATATATTTTTTTAAAAAAATTCTCAGAATAAAAACACAAGCAAATTCAAAATTTTCAGATATCACAATTCTGTCACAACTGTGAAAATCCAAAACCTGCAAAAACAAAAAACAAAGTTAAATCTAAAACAAATAAAACTTAGTCTAGCAATACTAACAACTATTTTGATATTAACAAAACTAGGGTCCCCAGCAACGACGCCAAAAACTTGTTGTGTCCGCAAGTGCACGGATACTTCTAAGTAATAAAAAGATATCGAACCACAGAGACCTACGTGTTAAGTACTAAATAGTTATTTTCTCACTAGCTAAGCAAATCAAATATGATGAAAGTAAACGATCGAAAAGTGTATGAAATATTAGAGAGAGAAACTGGGACTAGGGTTTCATCCACCTTAATTTCCATGACTAGATATAAATATGTGTTCGTCAATGTATTCTTATTATGATAAAGACATAATTTACTTCATAAAGAAATCATCTCGCTCTCGCGCAGACAATTTACAAAGAACTAATCCTCACTCTCATGCAAGATTTATTCAATGTTAAATAAAAGTAAATCATTAACAAAGAACTCAAGAATCACAATCGTGCATCCGAATTCTAAGTCAATTATCTCAAGTGGAAACTCAAGGATCACTTTCGTGCATTCGAATCTCAACACAGGTTCTACTTATGGTTCTCCAACAATCTAATACTCAATTTCTTGCAGTATCTTCACGTTTATCACAGTAACTCAATCCTAGATTTAGATTATCAACATAGCAATAATACTTCTAAAATCGAGAAATAAGAACAAACCTAATTTCTTACGACGAGTTCCTAACATTCAATTTTAGGGTTCCAAGTTTTCACAAATCACCTCTCGGTCCATATTGTAAAAACTCTAAAACATGCAGATAATATGAAGCTATGGAGAATTAAAGGCAATCATCACATAACCAGAATTATCATAACAAGAATATCATGACGAAATAAGGATTATCTAGCCATTAAAAATTAAAGGGATTACACCCCCCATGTCCCAAAAGATGTCTAAGCTAGCATGGTAGAAGAATTACAATAAACCATAGTTCAGATTGATTAGAAATTGAAGAGAAAGTGGAAAAACACTTTACACAGGGCTGTAATTTTTCATTACAGCCCGTAATTTTGCTCCAGTATCGCGATGAACAGTGCAAGCGACCCTTCTTTCTTTGATTTCTCCTCCGATCGACCTCCTTTCACCCTGAAACTTCTGGGGTATCCTCTCCTCCTCCAAGCGAAGCTTCCTTGTGAAAATCGTGGCCTGAGATGGCCTCTACGCCTCTCAACATGAGGCCGTACCCTAAGGACGCCTCCCTCTTCCTTGTGAAAATCGCTGTCTGAGATGGCCTCTACGCCTCTCGACGCAAGGTCGTGCCCTAAGGATGCCTCCCTTGATTTCTCTCTAGATAGTGGATAAAAATTAGGGCTTTTGCTCCCCCCCCCCTCTTCTCCTAATTGAGACGAGTTTATAGCTTCTTTTGGATCTCAATTTAGTGGTCAATAGCTTGAGAAATAGTCTTCGCAAGAAATTCGCGAAGAATCGGGCAACCTGGGTTGAAATTACGTTACCATAATTTTCATTACGGCAGTGCCATAATTTCTTTTTGTATATTTATGGGTGGAAATTACAGTAGTGTAATATTTATTACGACACTACCGTAATTTTGCTTCTGTGCTTTCTGGGGCAGAAATTACAGTACCATAATATTTATTACACCCGGGGGTGTAATTTTTCAAACTTCCACCGATTTGCATGAAAATTGATAGGCGGCTTCGTCTCGACATCTGGAATCCATTGGTGTGTTCAAATCTTTCAAAATCCATCAAAATATGGCACTTTTTACCTAAAAATTATCAAAAACAAGAAATGGTGTAGATTCTGCATTATTTGATAAATAGAGCTTAAAAACAAGCAAAAGAGCATAAATATGACACAAAAAGACCAATGAAATGACACAAAATATACTATGAATTTTGGTGTCATCAAGAGGCAACCCAAGCACTCTCACTTTAATTTTTATCATTTGCTCTTTATTTTTGTATTTATTTTCGTAATTTTTATGTCTTTCTAGTGCTTATCTTTGTTTTTATGCTTTGTAGGATTGCTCATGGTACTTTTTACGTCGATATGGTCATCATAGAAGCTTTCGCATGTCCGCACTATTCATCCTTATGAAACAGAAACTTTCACAAGGGTAGTGTGATAATTTTGACACTCGTGAAGTAAGAAAAAAGCGCAAAAATTACGGGCGGGGCGTGATTTTTATGACACCCGTAATTTTCAAGTATTTTTGGAACAGAATGTTTCACAGGGGTGGTGTGATAATTTTCACGCCCGTAATTCTATATGTTCTTGGTACAGAAACTTTCACGGGGTGCCATAATTTTTATCACGACCATGATTCTTTTCGCCTTTATAAGGATCACGACCATATTTTTTAGGGTTTTACCTGTGATTTTCTTGCATTTGCGCCGCCCCTTCGATTCTAGCTTCCCACTTCTTCATCCTACCTTCCAGGACCTCCGGCGATCCCTTCCGACAGTGTTTCTGGCGTCTCTGAGCAAGATTCTGGTGGTTCGAAGCTAGATTTACTCAAGGCAACATATTTCCACCGAGCTTCGTCCTTCACTGACGCTGCTTAATCGGAGCTATTTCTAGCTTTCTAGAGCTTCGCCTAAGTTAATCCTGTGAAGCTTTCGCACATCGATTTCACTAAGAAACATCAGATTTGAGCACTGTGATTGTTTGTTCAACCCTATTTCAATTTTGGTAACGCACTCTGTTTCCAGTTTATGTACTTCATTTGATTTCATTTGCTTCACTTGAAATGGCACCAAGAAGAAAACAAGTGGTTAGCAAGGGGAAAGCTAAGGCATCAACTGCCTCTTCTGCACCATCTCCCACGAACTCATATGGCATTATCTTTAGAGATGACGTACAAGAGGCAAGATACAACCATTTTCTTACCAGGCGCATCACCAACACTAGGTATGCTGATAAATGAACACTGGAAATGTTACACCCTAATACTAAGACTATGATAAAATAATCTATTAAACTTTACAATCTAGGAACAATAATATAAGTCTAACTGCTACAAAAATTTGCTTTACAAATACAGACATCAGAGTAAGCAACAAAACTTTTACAACAACTTATGCCTCAGCTAATAACTTTTAATTACATGATTCATGATTCATGGTTATGTTCATTGCAACTGTCCACACACGTGGATACTAGAAAACTGGTTATATAGATATGTTGTCCACAACGTGGATATTGATAACAATAATTTGCTAGAAACATACTTGACTGGTATACAAAAACTTAGAACTGATATAACAACAATACAGCTAGCAAATCTTCGATATGCACAGGATACTATACTATCGGAGTTAACGGAAACAAGGATAGCAATACTTTATCTACCTAAATCTAGTTTGAGGTGTTACCTTTGAAAAGCCAAGAAAACGGTTATCAAGCGATGCAAGCCAAATAGTGGATCAATCACTCTTGCTACGAAGTTGTATTGTAGCCTAGAACAGAGAAATCATCGTCGCCGGCTGCACAGGAAGCTGAAGCGACACAGACTCCGGCGAACTCCCTTTACCTCCAAGTTCTTCCTCCTGGCGGCGCGTTGTGGCACGAGGAAACTCCATATTCGAATAAACATTAGGGCGGACAAAAGCCCTCTCAAATAGACGCAAAACGCATCCCAAAATAGAAAGTCGCTGCCAACGACTCGGTTGCCAAAAACTGCGGGGAAGACGATGATTCAACTTATCCTCCGAAATTAACTTAAATCAGAATCAATAAAAATGAGTGGCCTTAATAATCAAAAAGCAACTCAGCTTAATGGTTTTAGTCAAAACTTTTTTAATCCACTAAGCCCAAAATTCCATCGCTTCACGTGTTCGAACTCCTATGAGCACAAATAAACTTTTTTAATCAAAATCAATTTTCAAACATTTAAAAATTTAGGAAAAAATTCAAGAAAAATCCCAAAAATTCCTAAACATAATTTCTGATTTTATAAAATTATTATTCAAAAATTTGGCATATTAAAATACTACCCCCCTTAAAGGAAATTTCGTCCTCTAAATTTGCCATAAACAAAATAACCACTTATTCTTTTAATCTAAAAGAATTCACTTGATAAAAACTTTGCAAAAGGACTAAAAATCCATTAATTTGACTTGTAGACATATCATGCTTTAAACTTGTCAACTTACAGATGAAACTTGAGATCATAAATAGAAGGAATCATGCAACTTAAATCCAAAACATGCTTATATAAAATCATGAACAGAAACAAACTTGATCAAAATGCTTGAAACTGGAGTGAGCCAAACTCACCAACAATAGTAGAGTGATCAGCAGATCACAAACTGTTGTAATCCGCAAGTGCAGGGATACTCGAAGTAATAAAGAAAGATATCGAACCACAGAGACCTTATTGTTAAGTACCAAATAATTGTATTCTTACTAGCTAAGCAATCGATTATAATGCAAATAAATGATAGGAAGAGTATAAAGATAAACAGAGAGAAACTGGGACTAGGGTTTCATCCACCTTAATTTCAATGACTAGATATGAATAAAAGGTTGTCAGTCTAATTTTATCATGATAAAGATATAATTTACTTTATAAAGGTATTGTCTTACTTTCGTGCAGACAATCATGTAAGGACCGATCCTCGCTTACGCGCAAGATCTATCCCAATGCTGAAAATAAGTAAATCATCAAACAAAGAACTCAAGGATCACTTTCGTGCATCCGAATTCTAAGTTGATTATCTCAAGTGGAATCTCAATGATCACTTTCGTGCATCTGAGTCTCAACACAAGTTCTACTTATGGTTCTCCTACGTTTTGATCCTCACTTTCATGCAAGATATCCACATTTGACACAATAACTCAATCCTAGATTCAAATTATCTAACATGGAAATTCAACTACTAAAATCAAGAAATAAGAACTTAACCTAATTTCTTACGGTGAGTTCCTATTGTTCAATTTTAGGGTTCCAAGTTCTCAAGCAAATCACTTTTCAGTCCATATTGGGAAAACTCTATAATCATGCATGATACTAAGAAAACTAAGGAGAATTAAAGACAAGTCATCACATAAGTAGAATTATCATAGCAAAATTATCTTGACGCAATAAAAGTTATCTAATCATATAAAATCAACGGGATTACACCCCATGTCCCAAAATAAGATTAAGCTTGAATGGAAAAAGAAATACAATAAACCATAGTATCAAAGTGTCATAAATCAAAGAAAGAGGGAGAATTAACATTACAATACGGCTGTAATAGAAATTACAACCATAAATTGCTTGTGAACCCACGGTAAACAGTGCCGGCGACGCTCCTTTGTTGATTTCTCCTCCGTCTGAGATCCTTTGGCTTTGAAACTTTTGTGGTGTCCTCTCCTCCTCCAGGCGAAGCTTCAGTGTAAAAATTATGGCCTCAGGTGACCTCCACGCCTCTCGGAGAATTCAAAGGACAAACTTAATTTCTTATGATAAGTTCCAAACTCAATGATTTGTAGGGTTCCAAATTTCACAATCAACCTTTCAATCTATTTCACAAAATTCTAAAACATAAATATAATATGAAACTATAGAAAATTAAAGACGAGTCATCACAAAATCAGAATTATCATGATAAAACTATCTTGATGAAGTAAAAGTCATCTAGTCATATAAAATCAAGGGAAATTACTCCCCCATGCCCCAAAATAAGATTAAGCTTGCATGGAAAAAGAAATACAATAAATCATTGTATCAAAGTGTCATAAATCAAAGAAAGAGGGAGAATTAACGTTACAATATGGCTGTAATAGAAATTACAGCCATAAATTGCTTGTAAACCCGCGGTGAACAGTGTCGGCGACGCTCCTTTATTGATTTCTCCTCCGTCTGAGATCCTTTGGCTTTGAAACTTTTGCGGTGTCCTCTCCTCCTCTAGGCGAAGCTTCAGTATAAAAATTGCTGCTTGAGGTGACCTCCCCGCCTCTCGGCGTGAGGCTATGCCCTAAGGACCTCTCTGTCGATTGCTCCCTCGATTGATCATAAAAATTAGGGCTTTTAGTCCCTTTATCTTCTCCTTGTCGAGTCGAGTCTGCAGTCTCTTTCGGATCTCAAATTGGATGTCTGGATCTCAAGATATGGTCTGCGCAAGAATCGGGCCCGAAAAACTCGCATGTCCAGGTTAAATTACGGCCGTAATTTAACCCTGAGTCAAAATTACGGCCCATGAAAAATATTACGGTACTGCCGTAATTTCTGTAAAAACTTTCTGCTCGAAAACGTGTGGAAATTATGGTCCGTAAAATGGTTTACGGCAGTGCCGTAATTTCAGTGAATATCTCTGGTTTGAAAGTGCTTCAGATTATGGCCCGTGTAAATTCTTACAGCAGTGCCGTAATTTTTGTAAAATCTTCTGATGAAAAATTAGCCAAAATACGGCAGTGCTCTGATATTATGGCAGCGTACGAAAATACGGTACCGTAATATATATTACGGCCCTACCGTATTTTGGTTTGTGGCTCCATTTTGATTGAAATTTGTCATGTATCCTCTTCTTGATGATGGTAACTCTTCCATGTATTTGATTTTGCTTGAAAATGCCTAAAAATAGTGCATTTTTACCTGAAAATCATCAAAAACCAAAATAGAAGTAGATTTTATAATATTTGATAAATTTGGCACAAAAATAAGCAAAAGAGCTTCAATTTAGCATGAAAAGATATATAAAATGATACAAAATATACTATATATTTTGGTGTTATCAAAATTCATAAGACTCAAACTTTGCTTGTCCCCAAGCAAAAATCAAAAATTGATTAAAAGATAAACTTTTTCATGCTCAATAAATTTCTAAAATACTATCATCAATGAAAAATTCCATTAATTGTTTCATAAAACTTCAAATAAACATATCATTCTTAGAACTCAACCCTCTAGATCTACATCTCAATCAAATAAAACTCTGCAACTTGTATAATAAATAGAATTTTCAATCTCATGATTTTACCCAATTTTCAGTTCAAATCTATCATACTTTTGTTTATAGGAATTAGGTTTTCAAGATCTTTTTCCACACATATTTTTTTATTCATTTTTTTTTCATATATTTTGTTGTTTTTGCACAGATGAAATGTACCCTAGATACACACCTTTTTTATTTTGACTTCAACTCTTATCTTCGATACCACTATCAATTTTGCATAGTGCCAAATAGAGGAGTCTTATTCTTTTCCTCTCTCATTATCTTTTAGACATAGACTTCAACCCATGTCTTATGTACCACTATCAATTTTACATAGTGCCAAGTAGGAGAGTCTCTCACTATTTTTATGGATCTTGGATTCTTCCTTCCCAACAAATAGCAAAATAGATAAACATCTACTAGGTTGATCAATTGATATCAATTCAGCAATCATACTCATATGCTCATTTTATTTAAAGGAGTAGTTTCACCTTTAGATCTTATTCCTCAAATTACACATCTACCCAAAATTTCATGCATCAACCAATGTCAAATTTCAAAAGATAGATATGCATTGAAGAAATAAATCTAACATGATAGGTTTCTTTCTAATCATGAATACAAGTTTATTCATCATCAAGGAAGATATTTATCAATGAAAATCTTTTAAAAATAGAATCACACCACAAGATAGTAGAAAGTGGATCATGAACAATCATATCATCATACAACCATATCGAAGAAATATTAGTGAGTGATACATCTAAAGCAAATCAAAGATGCAACCATATGAAATAATCATGAATACAATAGAGTGCAAACGATACTTACAAAACTATATAGCAAGCTCTGACCAAAAATACATAAGGCTCAGACCAAAAATAGTGTCGGGGCAGATGCTGCTAGGTCCATAGATGTGCCTTTTGAAAATTTTTCATGCACAATTTAAGATACATAAGGCTCAGTCTAAAAATAGTCTCTAAAAAAAATAATTTTCTCAAGGGAGAATCAAATATATCACCGATGGTCCAGAAGAGTCCTGGTGGAAAGAGCTGATGCAGACGAGAAGCAGAGGTGGAACAGAGGCTGGCTGAAAAGCTGCTAGCAATGATGGTGATGGTGCCAATAGTAGAGTGAGTAATCTCTAGTAGCCTGCTAGAGAATACAGTCCTGGAGGTGAGATCGTCGGCAGGTGGGTGCCAGAAATAATGCTGCATAGATAAAAAAAATCAGTCACTAATGAAGAGTCTGCTGCATAAATAAATCAAATAAATGGAAATAGAGGCAGTAGAAGAAGTAAGAGTCTGCTGATGGTATAATCCAGTGTCGACGGCTAGAAACAGTGATGTCAGAGGCAAATGCAGTGGTAGCTAGAGGTGGAAGACAGTTGCTCTCGAAGATTTCTGGATCTGGAGGCAAAAGAAGCTATAACATGTAGAAAGCAAGTAGAGCAGCCAATGAATGAAAAGTAGTCATACCCAAAAATAAGATTTAATGATCCAAAAAGAAAATGGACAGAACCATGTAATAGAATGAAACTTGTTCTTTCCAGGCGTATGAAAAATAAAGGATCAAAATCTTTTAGGAATTTAGGGTATCAACAGAAAGAAGGCTAATTAGATTACAAAACTAAAAACTGCACAGAAGTTAATCAGAATCAAAAAGTTGCTATGTGTTTTAAAATTGTCAGAAAATATTTTCATGAAAACAACTAATCCTCAAGACAGAATGAAACATGAACTTCATATTCCAGGCGAAAAATCAGGGTTTCAAGTCATTAAAGCATCTTAAAAACTTGTAGCAAAAACGCTAATCAGATTAGTCAAAAGAAAACTACTGCAGAAATTAATCAGAATCGAAAAGATGTTATGTGTTTTAGAATGATCCATAGACTTTAAAATTCAGCAGAAATATCCAAATGATAGACAAAGATGAGTGCTTCCATGTCGTGCTAAAGATCAAAATTTTTCCCAACCCACTTTCTTAAAATTGCAGCGAAAAAACACCTAATCAGATAAGCAGACTGCAGAGTTGAAATTACGGGAGTAAACAAATTACGGCAGTGCCGTAATGTTTGCAAAAGTCTCGGATCAAAAATACCCAAAAATACGGTACCGTAAAAACTAATATGGTACCGCTGTAAAATGCTAAAAACTTGCTGATGAAATCAGATCAAGATTACGACAGTGCCGTATTTTGCACAAAATTTTATTTTCCTGCAAAAAGAAAAAGAAAAATTAATTCTAAAGATAAACTAAAATAAAAGAACTAAGTTAAGTGATAATGCTTGGGTTGCCTCCCAAGAAGCGCTAATTTTAGGTCTATAGCTTGACCAAAAATCAAATATCATGGTGAAGCAGGTGAATCAGTACCAAAGTAAATAGCATGCAATTTTTTCCTTTTCCGCTGTCCAAAATGTTTAGCCACTAATTCAAATATCCAAAATGTTAAATAAATGACAATCAATGTGGCTTTCTTAAATATGCGGAAATCAAAATCAATATTTTCAATTCTAATCAAAGGATATTCAATGATCTTCCTATATTTATCAAAAAGCAAAATCATAAGTCCTTTCTTCAAATTTAAATCTTCAATTGCAATAGGACTTTCATTAAAGGATTCAAGTTTTGGATCATCAAAATAAAGTTTTTGTCTCAAATTAGATTCCTCAATAAAATATAAATTTTCAATGAAATCAGAAGATTGAACAATATATATGGGCAAAGCATCAGATTGAGATTCAACAATGTTTGTAATTTTCAAATTATTTTCAAGTTCCTCATGCTCACAATCAAACAATTCATTGATTTTAAAGTTATCAACAAAATAAGAGTAAGATTTTTCTAGATTAGTCCCCTCATATCCTTCATCAGAATTAACCACAAATAATATATCATCAAAAGAATCAATTTCATAATTATCATTAGAATCAAAATGTGATTTTTCAAATTCAATTTTCTCAAAATTTTCCACAACTAAATTATCAGATGGATCAATTTTACAATCATCAAAATCAGAGTGAGATTCATTAAAGTTCACATAAGGCTCAATTTCAAAACAATCATAATTAGAGGCAGAATTTTCTAAATCAATTTTTTCAGTTTCCAAATCAAATAAACAATCTTGTTGTGCTAACTGGGCTTCTAAAATTTCAGAATTAGCAGTTAAAGATTTTACTTGAGAAGCAAGCTGACTAACTATCCCTTTAAGATCTTCAATATTCTTACTTTGATTCATCATGATTTGGCTTTGATTTGTCATGAATTTTTCAAACATGGATTCTAACCTAGATTCTTTAGTATCCTCAAAGTATGGTTCAAAAACATGATTTGAGCAATCCTTATAAAAAGAAGTTGGATTTTCCCATCTAGAATCATAATGATCATTTTGATACCATGATAAATTAGAATTTTGGGGCATTAAAATATGGCAATCAGAAGTACAATGATCAAAACATCCACAAATATCACATCTAATAGAAGAATCCTAACAGGGTGCATATAAGAGTCTAATTTATTAGCAAAATAATTTAACTTATCCTCAAGAGTGCACAATGAATCATCTTCATACCTTCCTTGTGGCATGTCCTCACTTCTTTCAGTTGCCCAGGAGTTGTAATTAAAAGACATATCTTCAAATCTATCAAGAACATAAAGATTATCCAACACCAATCAATCAAATTGTTTTTTTCTTTTTTTCAGAATATATATAAAAAATAGAAAATATAAAACACAAGCAAATTCACAAATTTCAAAAATCACAGTTCTGTCACAACTTGTGAAAATCCAAAACCTGCAAAAACAGAAAACAAAGTTAAATCTAAATAAAATTTAGTCTAGCAATACTAACAACTATTTTGATATTAACAAAACTAAGATCCCCGGTAACGGCGCCAAAAACTTATTGTATTTTGCAAGTGCACGGATACTCGAAGTAATAAAGAAAGATATCGAACCACAGAGACCTTATTGTTAAGTACCAAATAATTGTATTCTTACTAGCTAAGCAATCGATTATAATGAAAATAAATGATAGAAAGAGTATAAAGATAATTAGAGAGAAACTGGGACTAGGGTTTCATCCACCTTAATTTCAATGACTAGATATGAATAAAAGGTCATCAGTCTAATTTTATCATGATAAAGATATAATTTACTTTATAACGGTATTGTCTCACTTTCGTGTAGACAATCATACCGAGACCGATCCTTGCTTTCGTGCAAGATCTATCCCAATGCTGAAAATAAGTAAATCATCAAATAAAGAACTCAAGGATCACTTTCGTGCATCCGAATTCTAAGTTAATTATCTCAAGTGGAATCTCAAGGATCACATTCGTGCATCCAAGTCTCAACTCAAGTTCTACTTATGGTTCTCCGATGACTTGATCCTCACTTTCAAGCAAGATCAAATCAAGTCTAACACAATAACTCGTCCTAGATTCAATTTATCAACATGGCAATAAAATCACTAAAAATCAGAATTCAAAGAACAAACCTAAGAAAATTTCTTACGATAAGTTCCAAACTCAATGATTTTTAGGGTTCCAAATTTCACAATCAACCTTTCAATCTATTTCACAAAATTCTAAAACATGAAGATAATATGAAACTATGGAGAATTAAAGATAAGTCATCACAAAAGCAGAATTATCATGATAAAACTATGTTGACAAAGTAAAAGTCATCTAGTCATATAAAAATCAAGGGAAATTACTCCCCCACGGCCCAAAATAAGATTAAGCTTGCATGGAAAAAGAAATACAATAAGCCATAGTATCAAAGTGTCAGAAATCAAAGAAAGAGGGAGAATTAACGTTACAATACGGCTGCAATAGAAATTACAGCCGTAAATTGCTTGTAAACCCGTAGTGAATAGTGCCAGAGACGCTCCTTTGTTGATTTATCCTACGTCTGAGATTCTTTGGCTTTAAAACTTCTGTGGTGTCCTCTCCTCCTCTAGGCAAAGCTGTAGTGTAAAAATTGCAGCTTGAGGTGACCTCCCCGCCTCTCGGCAAGAGGCCGTGCCCTAAGGACCTCTCTATCAATTGCTCCCTTGATTGATCCTAAAAATTAGGGCTTTCAGTCCCTTTATCTTCTCCTCATCGAGATGAGTCTGTAGCATCTTTCGGATCTCAATTTGGATCTCTGGATCTCAAGATATGGTCCGCGCAAGAATCGGGCCCGAAAAACTCGCGTGTCCAGGTTAAAATTGCGGCCGTAATTTAAATTACGGCAATGCTGTAATTTGGTTCTGTGAACCCTGAGTTAAAATTATGGCCCGTGAAAAATATTATGGCACTGCCGTAATTTTCGTAAAACTTTCTGGTCAAAAACGTCTAGAAATTATGGCCCGTAAAATGGTTTACGGCAGTGCCGTAATTTCAGTGAATATCTCTAGTTTGAAAGCGCTTCAGGTTATGGCCCGTGTAAATTCTTACGGCAGTGCCGTAATTTTTGTAAAATCTTCTGATGAAAAATTAGCCAAAATACAGTAGTGCTCTGATATTACGGCAACGTACGAAAATACGGTACCATAATATATATTACGGCCCTGCTGTATTTTGGTTCATGGCTCCATTTTGCTTGAAATTTGTCATGTATCCTCTTCTTGATGATGGTAACTCTTCCATGTATTTGATTTTGCTTGAAAACGCCTAAAAATAGTGTCTTTTACCTGAAAATCATCAAAAACTAAAATAGAAGTAGATTTTGTAATATTTGATAAATTTGGCACAAAAATAAGCAAAAGATCTTCAATTTAGCATGAAAAGATATATAAAATGATACTAAATATACTATATATTTTGGTGTCATCACAAATATGAACAGAAGTGGTCAACAACCACAAGCATAAGCAATGTCCTAGACTAGTCGGACTATAACATCCTCAACTAGCACAATCTTAGAATCAATCTTTTCTTCTTTTCTCAATCATTAGACCACAAAGCTTATCACCTTAACCTTTAAACAGGAAACCTTAAATTTAAACCATCAACTTTGAACTGTGAACCTTAAGGTTTTATCTCACAAATCTTGTGTCCTTATTGTAAACCAACAATCAACAACTTAGGTTTTGACAAAATCATAATCTTTAGCAGTCTCCTTATATCCAAAGTTCCTAATGTTGGTGTATATGCCCTTGGACCCGTTGTTGGTGCATCTTGTACTACTTGACATTGATATTTAATATATCATTCTGGCATTGTCGTTATTATGCTATGTTTACATCTGTGATTATATACATGGATAATAATGTCCCTGGAGACAGATTGTATCTGTGCTAAAACGGTGTGTCCCTAGTCGAATGCCTGAGTGGATAAGGGACAGCTCTGGTACATGTGAGACTGGTATATGGGCTGGTTACGCACGGGGTGCTAACGCAGGTATATAGGTATATCAGTGGTGGATATACTAGACCGACCCGCTGTGAGGCTTTAACTTAGTGTCATGAGTTAAGCTCACAAGTGACAGGAGATGCATTGATCTCTCAACTTGAGGTCATTGACTCTTCTATATGGTTAGGGACATGCTTTGATACAACCTAACGTCTCGCCGTAGCAGGGAGGTCATAACGGTTGTCATTGGGTATGTCACGACCCATATGAGAAGATCAATGGACAGACATAGGATTTGCCCCTTCCTACGGGAAGCTTGATATCCACGGGGCCCCCCTATGGTTGCATGACTGAAAGTGTATGTCCATACCCAGGTGAAAGCCTGATTTAGTCATGACCATGAGATTGGGTGAAAATAAAGTGGTGACACACTTTGTCCAATCGGATATCAGTTCGGCAAAGAGGCTGTAATGTATCGGTACCTTGTTGCGATGATGGGGATGTCGATGTTGATATCCATTCCGATGACTTGGGTAGCAGCGATGCACTGCTAGGTGCCAATCACTGCTTGTGATGACTCGGTTCATCACTGCCAACATCTGAGGAACCTACAGGGTCGCACAACTTGAAACTCGGGTTCTCGTATTGATCGGGTAGCCTATTGATTGAGTTATTGGATAACTCAGATCTGTTTGGGAGAATCCATCAGCACCACTGTGCTAGATGAGATGAAAGGAATCATTTGGAGCTAACTTGTTTTTGGGCCTAGTAGGCCAAATGGGCCCAATAGACCAAGTTGGGCTAATAGGCCAAATGGGCTCAATAAGCCATTTGGGCCAATGGGCCAAATGGAATGGTGCAAGCTACTTGGAGTGAGCATGGCGCATTTTCTTGAGGTGGACAAATCCAAGTTGGACATCTTCTTAAGGTGAGAAGCTTGGAGCTTCTCACTTGGAGTGGGTGAATGTACTTGGGTGCATGGCACTTGGAGTGGGCGAAATGGGTTTTACCTCTTGAAGAGGTGTGTCTCTTCATGAAGAGGTGTGCCTCTTCACTAGTGAAGAGGTGCACCTATTCATGGGTATATAAACCCCCTTCCTCCCTCCTCGTCGCTCTTCTTGAACTCTTGCCCCCTTGTCCCCCTTGTCACCACTCCTGAAAGAGGGAGAGGGATGTTCGCCCATTGCCTCTCCTCTTCCCTTTAGTGAGTTCGGAACTTTGGAAGTTCCTTGGCGCCCTCCTCTCCAAAGTTGGACTTTGGCTTCGGTTGATTCCGGTTCGGATCTTGGTGGAGTGCTTCAAGAGTTGGACTCCGACGAAGCTCCACCTCCTCTCCTTAGCATCTCCTTTGGAGTTGGCGCAAGTGATTGAGGAAGTCTCCCAAAGGCGTGGATTTTCTTCCCGAGGCTAGCACCGGGCGTGGAAGAAGAGGATTCGAGGTTCGGCTGTGTGCGAGACTGTAGAGGGTGCACATTTGGGCGCCTGCATCGCATCACTTAATTTGCATCAAGGTATCATCTCCTACTCACCGTGTCGATCTCCTTGCAAGACTCGATCTTTTGGGTTTTTGGGACTGGCCTGTTTTGGGGATTGCTTCCGCTGTGCTTATCTGTAATAATTTTAAAATCCCCGGGGTTTCCCAACAGTGGTATCAGAGCCATCTTGCGAACTCGAACGGTGTTTTATGCTTTTATTGTATGCTCACATGCCATCTGAATTTTTTGAAAAATTGCATATGCGCATGAATTTTTCTAAGTAAGAAAAATTGTTAGTTTTTCGTTCCTAACATCTATTCGATCTCTTTGGTTTTTCGCTTTCTTCACATGGTGGGTTAGACCCATATGTGAGAGGATTAATTTCTCCCCACGCATGTAGGATAGTCCTACTGTGTGGGACTTGTCGAAGATTATGGGCATATGGTTGTCCTGATCTTGGCAGGTTAAGGATTGCAAAGGTAGACGGCAAGCGTGCTTGGAGCATGCATGCGTCACTTGTGGACTCCTGAGAGAAATGAAAGTCCAAGATTTGCGAATGGACGTTGAGGTTGAAAGACATGTTTTCTAAGAAACTAAAACTAAAGTTTTATGTTTTCATGAGCATATATAAAAGCATGAGATGATTGTGCATCGTGTTGTGGTCATAGTCAAGCCCCTTGTATGCCTGTGATGTATTTATGTGAGGCCTGCCTGCCGCCTTTTTCTTTTTGTTTTGTAAACGCACAAAGAAGATTAGGGGCTCATCCCTCATGGAGCTTGCATCTTGGCGCATCAACCATGATGGCTCATCTTGCTTGGTGGCGCAAGTAAGGGCTTGGCCGAACCGTAGGGTTCGTGAGCTATCCCTCTTGGCACAAGCATGATGGCATTTCATGCATGGAGGAGCCATCAAGGTATTGGCCAAACCCTTGGGTTTGCATACTATGCCTTGATGTGGAGGACCTTGAAGCCGCACTTGAAGATAAAGCTTGGTGGCAGCTAGGTTAGGTCTAGTTGGGGCTTGTCACCTAGGATTATTAGATTAGCCCATATAAACAAGAATCGTATTCAATAACTCCATGCAAATGGATTATTAGATTCAACCTCCTTGGAGGAGTTTGATACTTGCGAGCCTTGTTTGTTAGGGAAAATGACAAAAGCACCATTCACCAAGATTGGTGAGAGGGCAGGAGGTTTGTTGGATCTCATACATAGTGATGTGTGTGGGTCATTCAGTAAACAAGTCATAGGAGGGTACAACTACTTCATCACATTTACTGATGACTTCAGTAGATACGGTTATGTCTATTTGATGAGACATAAGTCCGAATCCTTTGAGAAATTTAAGGAGTTCATACATGAAGTAGAGAACCAGCTTGGTAGATCTATTAAGGCTCTTCGATCAGATCGTGGTGGAGAGCACCTGAGCAGTAAGTTCTTTGACTATCTTAGAGAGTATGAGATTCTATCCCAACTCACTCCTCCTGGAACACCTCAATGGAATGGTGTGTCTGAAAGGAGAAATCGAACTTTGTTGGACATGGTTCGATCTATGATGAGTCATGCAACTCTACCTCCGTCGTTTTGGGGCTATGCACTTGAGACAGCTTCTCTCATACTGAATAATGTTCCATCTAAGAGTGTCTCCAAGATTTCGTACGAGGTATGGAGTGGGAGACGCCCAAATCTCTCTTTTATCAGAGTCTGGGGATGTGAGGCTTATGTCAAACGTTAGGATTATAGCAAGCTAGAACCCAGATCTGATAAATGCGTGTTTGTGGGATATCCTAAGGAAACTAAAGGATATTACTTCTATATTCCTAGAGAGAACAAAGTTTTTGTTGCTCGAGGTGCTGTCTTTCTAGAGAAAGAATTTCTCATGAAAGAAGTCAGTGGGAGGAAGTTTGACTTGGACGAGGTCCAAGTGCAACCACAAGACACTGAGGTGGAACCTAAGCCACCTACACCAGTTGCTCGGCAACCAGAGGCTCAGACACGGGCCTTGCGTAGGTCTGGGAGGATTCGTCGTGCACCTGAGAGGTACGGGTCGCTGCCGACCCAACACGACGGGATCTTCATCATTGAGGATGAACCCAGGACCTATGATGAGGCGGTCGCTGGACCGGACTCCGAGAAATGGCTTGAGGCCATGAGATCCGAGATGGATTCCATGTCGGCTAACCAAGTCTGGGATTTGGTTAAGCTACCTGATGGGGTAAAACCTATCGGGTGCAATTGGGTCTTCAAGAGGAAGACTGACATGGATGGCAACATAGTTACCTATAAAGGTAGACTTGTGGCTAAAGGATTCAGACAAGTCCATGGGGTGGACTATGACGAAACATTCTCGCCAGTTGCCATGTTCAAATCCATTCGAATCCTGCTTGCTATAGCTGCATATCACGATTATGAGATATGACAGATGGATGTGAAGACAACATTCCTTAACGGAAAGCTGACTGAGGATGTGTTTATGACACAGCCTGATGGCTTCATCCATCCTGCAGAAGCCAATAAGGTCTGCAGGCTTAAGAGATCCATTTATAGAATAAAGCAAGCCTCTCGAAGTTGGAATCTTCGATTTGATGAAGTAGTAAGAGATTACGGCTTTATCAAGAGCGAAGATGATGCCTGTGTTTACAGTAAATTCAGTGGGAGCTTGGTGACATTTCTGGTCCTGTATGTCGACGACATACTACTCATCGGAAACGACATCCCTAGTCTTCAAGCTGTGAAGACATGGTTGGGGAAGTGTTTTGAGATAAAAGACTTAGGGGAGGCCGCCTATATCTTAGGTGTGAGGATCTACCGGGATAGATCCAAGAAGCTCCTGGCCCTTAGTCAGAGTACTTACATTGATAAGGTCCTGGAGAGGTTCAGCTTAGAGCAATCTAAGAAAGGATACCTTCCAGTGAGACATGGCCTTATTCTCTCCAAGAGTCAGTGTCCCGTTACACAGGCTGAGAGGGACGACATGAGTCGAGTGCCCTATGCTTCGGCAGTAGGTTCAATCATGTATGCGATGTTATGCACTAGACCAGACGTGGCTTATGCTGTGAGCATAACCAGCCGATACCAATCCAATCCAGGTCTGCAACACTGGGTGGCTGTAAATAACATTCTATGCTTCTGAGAAGAACTAAAGAATGGTTCTTGGTCTATGGGAGACAGGAAGAGCTCAGTGTTCAGGGCTACACTGAGGCATCGTTCCAGTCTGACCCTGATGACTTCAGATCGCAGACAGGCTATGTGTTCAGATTGAGTGGAGGTGCTATGAGCTGAGAGAGCTCTAAGCAATCCATTGTAACTGATTCTACGACCGAGGCTGAGTATGTCGTTGCTTCTGAGGCAGCCAAAGAAGCCGTTTGGATTCGAAAGTTCATTTCTGAACTTCAGGTGGTTCCAACTGCTGTGGATCCGATTGAGCTCTATTGTGACAACAATAAAGCGATGACACAGGCAAAGGAACCACGGTCTTATCAAAAATCCAAACACATTCTCAGTAGATTTCACCTGATCTGGGAGATCATTGATAGAGGTGATGTCAGGATAAGCAGAGTTGACATAGACAATAATCTGGTAGACCCACTGACCAAGGCTTTGGCGCAGCAAAAGCGTGATGGTCATGCGAGGGACATAGGGTTGAGATTTCTCAACAACTAAGTCTAAGTGCAAGTGGGAGATTGTTGGTGTATATGCCCTTGGACCCATTGTTGGTCCATCTTGTACTACTTGACATTGATATTTAATATATCATTCTGGCATTGTCGTTATTATGCTATGTTTACATCTGTGATTATGTACATGGATAATAATGTCCCTAGAGACAGATTGTATCTGTGCTTAAACGGTGTGTCCCCAGTCGAATACCTGAGTGGATAAGGGACAACTCTGGTACATGTGAGACTGGTATATGGGCTGGTTACGCACGGGGTGCTAACGCAGGCATATAGGTATATCAGTGGTGGATATACTGGACCGACCCGCTGTGAGGCTTTAACTTGGTGTCATGAGTTAAGCTCACAAGTGACAGGAGATGCATTGATCTCTCGACTTGAGGTCATTGACTCTTCTATATGGTTAGGGACATGCTTTGATACAACCTAACGCCTCGCCGTAGCAGGGAGGTCATAACGGTTGTCATTGGGTATGTCACGACCCATATGAGAAGATCAATGGACAGACATAGGATTTGCCCCTTCCTACGGGAAGCTTGATATCCACAGGGCCCCCCTATGGTTGCATGACTGAAAGTGTACGGCCATACCCAGGTGAAAGCCTGATTTAGTCATGACCATGAGATTGGGTGAAAATAAAGTGGTGACACACTTTGTCCAATCGGATATCAGTTCGGCAAAGAGATTGTAATGCATCGGCACCTTGTTGCGATGATGGGGTTGTCGATGTTGATATCCATTCCGATGACTTGGGTAGCAGCGATGCACTGCTAGGTGCCAATCACTGCTTGTGATGACTCGGTTCATCACTGCCAACATCTGAGGAACCTACAGGGTCGCACAACTTGAAACTCGGGTTCTCGTATTGATCGGGTAGCCTATTGATTGAGTTATTGGATAACTCAGATCTGTTTAGGAGAATCCATCAGCACCACTGTGCTAGATGAGATGAAAGGAATCATTTGGAGCTAACTTGTTTTTGGGCCTAGTAGGCCATTTGGGCCAAATGGGCCCAATAGACCAAGTTGGGCTAATAGGCCAAATGGGCTCAATAAGCCATTTGGGCCAATGGGCCAAATGGAATGGCGCAAGCTACTTGGAGTGAGCTTGGCGCATTTCCTTGAGGTGGACAAATCCAAGTTGGACATCTTCTTAAGGTGAGAAGCTTGGAGCTTCTCACTTGGAGTGGGTGAATGTACTTGGGTGCATGGCACTTGGAGTGGGCGAAATGGGTTTTACCTCTTGAAGAGGTGTGTCTCTTCATGAAGAGGTGTGCCTCTTCACTAGTGAAGAGGTGCACCTATTCATGGGTATATAAACCCCCTTCCTCCCTCCTCGTCGCTCTTCTTGAACTCTTGCCCCCTTGTCCCCCTTGTCGCCACTCCTGGAAAGAGGGAGAGGGATGTTCGCCAATTGCCTCTCCTCTTCCCTTTAGTGAGTTCGGAACTTTGGAAGTTCCTTGGCGCCCTCCTCTCCAAAGTTGGACTTTGGCTTCGGTTGATTCCGGTTCGGATCTTGGTGGAGTGCTTCAAGAGTTGGACTCCGACGAAGCTCCACCTCCTCTCCTTAGCATCTCCTTTGGAGTTGGCGCAAGTGATTGAGGAAGTCTCCCAAAGGCGTGGATTTTCTTCCCGAGGCTAGCACCGGGCGTGGAAGAAGAGGATTCGAGGTTTGGCTGTGTGCGAGACTGCAGAGGGCGCACATTTGGGCGCCTGCATCGCATCACTTAATTTGCATCAAGGTATCATCTCCTACTCACCGTGTCGATCTCCTTGCAAGACTCGATCTTCTGAGTTTTTGGGACTGGCCTGTTTTGGGGATTGCTTCCGTTGTGCTTATCTGTAATAATTTTAAAATCCCCGGGGTTTCCCAACACCTAAAATTTCACCTAGGATCTTAAGTTCAAGTTTAGGTTTTCCCTAAGCCTTAAAGTATTCCTCTGATACCAAATATGTTACTCCCTGATACTAAGACTAGAATAAAATAATCTATTAAACTTTACAATCTAGGAACAACAATATAAGTCTGATTGCTGCAAAAATTCTCTTTACAAATACAGACATTAGAGTAAGCAACTAAACTTTTACAACAACTCTGCCTCAGCTAATAACTTTTAATTATATGATTCATGATTCACAATCCTTCAAGAATAATCCATCAAGTAAAACTTTCTATCCATGCCTTGAATTCCTTAGTCCATACCAGTACCTGCAATATCAACAAGACTTAGCAAAACATTGCTGAGTAAGCCTCTCCCTAGAAGAAAGGGTAGTCCCTTACATTCAAAGGAGGGAAACTAGCAAAAAGCATGAACAGTAACAAATTGAATACTGAAAACTATAAACTAAAAGCTGGAACTGAAAATTAGAAACTATAAAATGGAAACTAAAAGCTGTAATCTAAAGACTATAAACAGGAACTATGAACTGGAATCTAGAAGCTGTAAACTGAAAACTATAATGCAACTGAATAAGCTGATTCAACTGGGTTATATATAATCAAATACACAAACTAATACCATGCAAGGAAACAACTATAAGCAATACCTACTAGCTTGTGGGGTCGTCAACCCGAATACACATGATAAGGTGAATCATGCACCTTACATAGTGAACACATACGCTACCATGCATCATGAATCCCAGTGCATGCTAGCTTGGGACCCCAATTTGTCCATAGAGTGGATACTGACCCCGAAGGGAACTGGGTATGTCCTTAATACAACTGTCCACACACGTGGATATTAGGAATCAGATTATGTTCATTACAACTGTCCACACACGTGGATACTAGAAAACTGGTTATATAGATATGTTGTCCACAACGTGGATATTGATAATAATAACATGCTAGAAACATACTTAACTGGTATACAAAAACTAAGAACTAATATAACAACAATACAGCTAGCAAATCTTCGATACGCATAGGACACTATACTATCGGAGTCAACGGAAATAAGGATAACAAACCTTTATCTACATAAATCTGGTTTGAGGTCTTACCTTTAAAAAGCCAAGAAAACTGGTTATCAAGCGATGCAAGACAAATAGTGGATCAATCACTCTTACTACAAAGCTGTATCGTAGCCCAGAATAGAGAAAATGTCGTCGCCGGTTGCACAGGAAGCTGAAGCGGCGCAGACTTCGGCGAACTCCCTTTACCTCCAAGTTCTTCCTCCTAGCGGCACGTTGCAGCACGAGGAAACTCCATATTCGAATAAACATTAGGGCATACAAAAGCCATCTCAAATAGACGCAAACTACGTCCCAAAATAGAAAATCGCCGTCGACGACTCGGTCGCCGAAAACTGCATGGAAGATGACTATTCAACTCGTCCTCCGAAATTAACTTAAATCAAAATCAATAAAAATGAGTGCACTTTAATAATCAAAAAGAAGCTCAGCCTAATGGTCTGGTTGAGCCCAAATTTCGGTGCTTCGCGAGTTTGAACCCCCGCGAGCGCAAATAAACTTTTTTAATCAAAATCAATTTTTAAACATTTAAAAATTCATGAAAAAATTCTAGAAAAATCCCAAAAATTCCAAAACATAGTTTTTTGCTTTTCTAAAATTATTTTTGAAATACTTGGGATATTACAGGAAATTCTTGGACTCTATGAGGATGTCATGTGGATGTTCAGCCAGATTTCAGCATCACAGTTTTTCCAGAACCAACCACAGACTTTCATCCTTTTAGTCTTGGAGTTTCTTAGCAGCTTAGAGATAAAGCTGAATTCTTTCACTTCTGCGATGCAATGGGGTGCATCACCTTCTAGCTTGCGAATATAGAGCGGAGACTCACGCTCCAAGAAGTTAGCCATCCTTTGCGTTTATAGCCAAGGGGAGGACAAAATCCACCACGATACTATATTGAGAATGCTTTTTGGTATCAAATTTCTCAGGAATCAAGTTTTTCATCAAAGAATGCTCGAGCCACTAGTCTCTCCAACCCTTACTTGCGATACGTCCACAGAGTTCTCTCGCACACCTTTTTCGGACGTAGCGAGAGCGATGATATGATTAGATAATCTGAGCTTTATTTTCTTTGATCTATGCTTCATAGATACAAACTGGATGTGGTGTACTTTCTGGTTCAGCAATTTGACAAGGTCGCATTTGACAAGAAAGGCACTATTGTGTTATGAGGTTTTTAGATTATTGTGTTAGGAGGTATGATTACTCCTATAGCGTTTTCCTTGGGGGTAGATTCTTTTGGGATCGAGACTGCACGGGGCAGCCCTAGGATTGACCTTTACTCATGTACCGCCATGCAAATGATCGTCCGTGAGGGCGATGAATTTTGTTTGATCCTTGGGCGAAACTCTCAAACTCTGCCACTACCAAACAAGGAGCAGACTATGGTCCCCAATCAATTGAATTGGAAGATTCCCCCCACTGCAGCTGTTGACGACTCTCCTACCCCACTTGAATCTGTGCTGCCATCAACTTCTTTTGGAGGAGCTGGTCCATATGGGATGGATTCTCCTCCGTTCAGAGCAGGTTCTTCATCACAGGGAGCAGGACTTGATACTCAGAGATCTTGGTCTAGTGCTCAGAACCCAGGATTCCAAGCATTGTCTGCAGAGGTGTTCTGCTAGGGACACCTTTTGAAGACAATCTATCATCTGTCCAGGATATTCATGGCTTTCTCCAGGAACACTTCACTGACCACCTAGGCTCTGATGAGGAGGGAGATCCGAATCAGACCATGGGAGAGGTTAGCGCCGACGAGGAGAGTGGCAAAGACACTGATACCGGTTCAGACGAGTAGTGCTCTATGAGTATCTCTTCTCCTACTGTCTCATTCTTTGCTTATTGCATCGAGGACGATACATTCTTTTTGTAGGGGAGGATATATTCATGTCTTTTGCTTTATGCTCCTTGGTTTTATGCTTCTTGGTTTGGTATGGTGGATTATATTAACTTTGATACTATTTGACATGATATTTGGCGCCATGTGTAGGCGCATTGTGATGTTGGTTTGGATGTATTATAAATAGCGTCATATGTGGATGCTATGCTCACTTTAGATTGTAGATATTATGTGTTTTGTGGATGCATTTTTTTTTTTATGATGATGCATGGTTTTTTATATTCTTGAATGATGTATATTGTTCATATATCAATGTCTGTGAATGGATGTATGCTTCTTGTGTTGAATTTATTTCTTCAATATATGTCTCTCATTTTGATTTTTTATCAATTGTTCATAAGTATATTGTTTGAGGAATGCAATTTGAGAGTAAAGCATCCTTTTCAAATAAGATGACTAGATAAGTATAATTTTATTGAATTTACATTGATTGATTAGCCTTGTAGATGTTTGATCTATTGTATTATTTGTTGGGAAGAAAGAATTCAAAATCCAGAAATTAAAAAAGGATTCCTCTACTTGGCACTACGAAAAATTGGCAGGGGTACCAAAGACATGAGTTGAAGTCTAAAAAAAAGAAAAAAAAAGAAAGTAAAATAAAAGTATGTATCTATGTGGGTACATGCTAAAGAAAAATCATTTGACAGTAACTCTGCTATCTTCGATTATGAGTCAAGACTCCGCTAGATTAAAGATATAAGTTCTATTATATCGGCTATGTGGTCGGTATACTCTAAATTTGTCACTAGAAAAAAAAAGGAGGTAATCGATTTAGAGAATGTCAAAATAAAAAAATAAATACAAAAAAAAATTTTGGAAGCCCTATTCCTGTAAACAAAAATATTATAGTATTGAACAGAATACAAGATGAATTTATGAGATTGAGATTCAGATTATTATGCAAGTTGCAAGTTTTATTTGTTTTGGACTGTAGATCTTAAGGATTAAATTCTGATAACAGTCTACTTTTCTGGAAACTTATATGGCATGACTTAGAAATCTTTAAATGAGTTATTATAGTTTAGAAGTTTATTTTTCATAAGTAAGTTATACTTTCCATACTCAGCATTGTTCTTTCATCTATTAATTTGTTTAAGGACAAGCAAAAGTTTAAGTCTAGGGAGATTTGATGTTTTGAATTTTATATAGTATTTTTACTATACTTTTTATATAGAATTCTCTTATATCAATTATGTTTTTACTTATTTTGACTTAAATTCTTTTGTTTGTTCGGAATCTTCACCCCTTTTCGTTTTTGTTGCATTTCAGGGGAAAACAATCATATTCTGATAGATTTTGAAGAATCTAAGTGCATAGATGAATTCCACAAGTTAAGACGAAGCTGCCCATCAAATTTTATGCAAATCGGAGCTTATTTGAAAATTACGGCCCACCCGTGATTCTCATCAAGCCATAATTTCTAGAAGACATAGAAAGAATTATGACCTGATTGTGATTTTTATCACTACCATCATTTCCTTGGTACAAAATTTCAGAATCCACAGAAAGAATAACGGCTTGCCCGTGAATATATTCACGGCTATGATTTCATCAAAGATTATCCATAGAAAGAATTACGGCCTGCCCATGATTATTTGCATGGCCGTAATTCTTCTAGGTTCTTTTTTCTAGAATTCACAGAAAGAATTATGGTCTGCCCGTGATTTTTTTCACAGCCGTAATTCTTTTCGCCTATATCGAAATTGACTCAATTTCTTGCCCAAATTGACTCGTTTTTAAGTCAACTTTTGGGGAAAATCTAATTGAACAATGGAGAACTATATAAGGGAGCTCAAGAACAATTATTGGGACTTTTTGGCAGATTTTAAGGTGAAATCGACAAAGGAGCGAAATCTAGGGTGACTGACGGCGGAAGGCGTTTCTTCACCAGAAAAATTCTATTTTTCCGGCCGACTAGTATCGAGTTTCATGAGGGAGCTTTATACTTTATCCTCCTTGTTGATTTCTATTTTTATTTGCTAATTTTGTAATCAAACATGGATTTTTACAATGTTGACATGATCACCATGTCAGCGTAAACTTCTTCTTGAGGACAAAGGGTCTAACCCTCTATGTTTTCATGACTTAATTATTGATTTCCATCTTTTTCATGACTTAATTATTGATTTCCATCTTTTGAAGTATTTTATTTGTGTTAGATTCAATTATTGTTGTGTTTACTTATATGTTGATTACTGGCCACAATTTGCATGTCTAAAACGTCACAAGAAGTACTGAAAGGTGATTTGCGACATCAGATCTACAATATTTGGATAGGTTGATTCGATCACGAAAGTAATTTGAATTGACTTGAGGGATTTTATAGATTTGTCAAGAACTTATTAGGTCTATCTCGAGTTAATAACCATGAAAGTAGGGGATTAACTCGGGTAGACACCAGGTTATATCGCTGAGAGGGGGTAATCTATACATTCGGATAAATCCTCTTCAGTACAGTAAATCCTTTCTTGAGATACATGTTATTAGAATAGTCATAAAATATAGTGTGGTGAACTCGAAGTCCTGAATTGCCATCAATTGATTATAACCTATTTGTGTTTTTATTTTCTTTAAAATAAAATTAAACCCCATTTCCGAATCATCTAGCTAATAATCCTAAGATAAGTTAGTATTTGGCCATTAGTCTTTGTGGGATCGATATTTTTATTACTTCGATAGGTCGTGCACTTACGGCACTCCCATCACCTAAGAAGATGCACTTTATAGCTTGTAGATCGAATTTTGTTCAATTTTTGATGGTGTGTAGATGCAAAACATAAGCTTCCAAAAGGTCAATGATGTTCATAAGATTGTGGCTTGTGGATGAGTACCTCAATTAGTGACTTCCCATGTAATATTTGTGGAGTTTTATTGATGAGACAAGCAATTGTCAAAATTGCATCTCCCCAAAAACTTTTGGGTAAATTGGCTTGGAATAATAAGGCACATGCAAGAGGAGATATCGATGTTTCCTTTTAACTACACCATTTTATTGTGGTGTAGATACACAATTTTCGTAAGTATGATTCCTTTATCTAAATAGAATTCTTTCATGGCAAATTCAGCTCTACTATTTTGACCCTTGTGGTGAATTGATTTTCAACAATATTAACAAACCGTGTGATGTGTAAGTGTGTAATAGTTTGCTACTGAAATTAATTCAGCAAATTCAGCTCTGCTATCACTCCAGATAATTCAGCTCTGCTTGTGAACAAGATATCATATGAAGAATTGAGTAATAGTTTGCTGACTGAAATCCAGTTTAATTTGAAGGAAGAAACATGTAGCACGTCATAAAGTGTGAAGTTCACAAATTGGATATTTCTCATGTATGTAATAGCTACTATTTCTCTATTAGGTAGATACACCGATCTATTATTTGCTATGAATTTCGTTGTTAGCAGAATAGCTGATTGGACCATATGAGGAGTGGCCCCATATTTAGAATCCAACTTGTTTTTCTTTTAGCAATAGAAGCAAAAGATGTAGCGCCTAAGAAATTGCTTGTGTGCGACGCAGGTTTAGTTGTAACATTAGAATTGTGGAACCATAGGATTCTCATATTGTTTTGTGGTGAGCGTTAGAGAGGCTTTCATCTTTGCATGATTAGTTTTAGGCGAGAAATTTATATTTTTCTCGTTTGTCTAAATTGCTGCCTACATTGTACACTTTTTGTAATTTTCCACATATGTCAACAAAGTAGTCTTGCAATCCATAGTAGTTGCATTTGTTATGTTCATGACACATTAGATGTATGTCACATTTGCCACATCTCAGATAAGTTTTCTTGGATTGTTTCTTGCTACAAACACGGATGCTTCACCATGCGCAGCAATTCGTACTTTGTCAATTATCATATGGCCTTATGCTAATGATAGTGCATAGCAATTCGTGGCAATATCTAGAGGAAATTTAATCATAGTCCCTAGACTTTTTCCTCCATGAGAGAGAACACTATAAGATTGGAGACACTGCCATAGGCTTGAAACAAATAGGAAAATAGGATGCTATCATGCACTGCCTACCTATTTTGATCCAAGGAATTCTTTATGCTATGCAAATGATCCGAAAGTTCAGATTCAGTTCCTAGAAGTTCGAGTCAGTTGAGTCAAGTTAAAAGGAGGCTTCTAGAGGTAGTTATAAATATTATATGACAATTGAGAGCGTCTTGCCCTTTTGTTTGTAGGAAAATTAAGCATCCATTTGCATGCAATCTCACAATTCAAAAAAAAAAAAAACAAATAATATATTTTAGTACTAGTCCTAAAAAAATTTGACAAAGTCAGCGGAATCTAGAACGTCGGTACAGCAATCTTAGAAGATGCGTTCCCGTGTCTTCATCTGATAGCTGCTGAAAAAGATCGATTGAAAACGTAGGCATGAGATTGTGACGGAAAAAAAATTATCATCAACCAACAAACTTGACTTTGACAACTCAAACTGCATGAAGGATCACAAAGTGTTGACCAAGACTTGGGGCTGTTCTTCTTGCTTGCCTGTCAAGTCCACAAGGTTTGCCAGTTTTCAAATCAATAAATGTGATGGAAGATGATGACATCATATGTTTTACCCAGTTCGTTTGCTGTATGGATCAACAGGAGCTCAAGACGCGTTCAAACTGTTTTTTCTTTTTTTTGTTCTTTCTCAACTTGATGCTGTTTTTTTATTGGGGGAAGTAGAAACTGCAACTCTAGAAAACAATAATCTAGATGAATCTTTTTTTTTTTATAATCTAGATGAATCTAGAAAGAAGCTAAGATTGATAGTGATGGTAAGAATGATTCAATCCAATTGATCCGTCATGTCAGTCGCCGTCGCCTCTCTAAAGCTCCGCTCCTATCTCTTCAATTATTTGAAGAAATTATGTTATGATGCATTTAATTGTAACAAATATTTATTCACATAAAGATTGTGTGACTAATAAAAAAAACATTCAACTATATCTAATGTCGGCATATTTACAAAACTAGTAATTACTATAGAGGTAATAGAAGCCACACCTCTTTTGAAATCAAATTAATAATATTGAGAGCTTTAAGTGGGTAACAAGTGATGCCAAATTGGATGCACGCGAAAGGGGGAGTAAATAAGATAGTCAAAATGATTTGTTTTAGAAACAGTTATTTGTGGATCTCTTTGTTTAGTTTTTGTAGAGCCGCTTACTCATTTGTAATGCATCTTCCCTATTGTGTTACAAAACCACTACCATTGATGCAATGCACAGACATCTCTATCTATTTCAATTGGATGAGTTTCATTATAATTGAAATGTCAAGCAATAGTGATCTATCATGGAAGAAGCAATTTTTTTTTAAAAAAAAGTTTATATATTTTTTAGCACCATCAATGAACATATATCTACAATAATAGGTTTACTAAAGATCAACTCTTTTTGTTACTTGATTAGTTTAAAATTTGCATGTAATCATGCTTATTGTTAAACTCAACTCATTAGGGTAGTATGGGATATGCTTGCACAAGTCTTTCATTCTCAAGCCACACTACTTCAATTTACAACACTACTATAAATGATGCACCACATAATAAATCATGAATATATGTATATATATATATATATATATATCAACATCATTACAAACAACTTTGTTAGAATTGATCATCTTATGGTTGATATTGATCTCCTTGTGCATATGTTTGCTAAACTCAGAGAATTATATGACAATTTTGTCATATGTATCTCTATATAAAATGATGGCCACAAATTAAAATCGATTCTTAAATGTATTTATATCATGAACTTCAATCCATGGAAAATATCAATATTCCTTTCCCTATGTCAATAACACCAACCACCACTCCCATACATGTGGTCACAATATAAAGGAGATCGTGGTTATGGAAGAAGACATTGGATTAGGAAGGTGTTAAGATAGTTCATTCTACTTAAATTATGCACCATCTCCATTAGTTGTTTCTCTTCTTCTTCAAGACCAGGTCATCCAATATCAATAAATCATAATGATTATATTGGGTGCACATTCCATAATCACCATGCTTTCTATTTCATTTGAAAGACAATATATCTCTACTCATCATGTTTCACAAGATTTTGATTTCTACTTTGAGTAAATACACAGATCTATTGCGGTGCATATATAGGTTTGCACATTACTAACATTTCAAACAAGTTATTTTGCCTATCTATAATTTTTAATATACTAATTTTTAATACCTATTTTGTCAGTTGCTACTAAATATGATGTCATTTTCAAATATCATATGAAGAATTAAATTACAAGATATACTTTACTTCTCAATGGAACAAAAATATGATAGCGCAATCAACCATAAACTCCCACCATCTTTACTGAAGAACATATAAGCACATTATCTTGGCTAGTTAGATTAGGACATTACTCTCTTAAACTCATCTTGCAAATAATTAATCATCCACATGAACCAAGTTTACCTCCTAAACTTATCATGTATGTATGAAAGTCAAAAATTTATAAACTTGTACTTTTTTCCTCTAATCATGTAAATTTTTTTCCATTATTCACTCTAATATTAAGGACCTTGCAATTATTTATGAAATAGAATCCTATTATAATTCTTATATGTTTTTCTTTACGAAATAATAGTCACCCGACCATGACATTCAAGTTGATTCATAACAAACAAACAAACAAACAAACAAAAAAACCTAATTTGATAACTTAGTTGAGATCTACTATATAATGAACTCACTTGTCTCTTCCAATTCAACATTAATTTGCTAGAAATCTAAACTTAAGTCTCTAGCAAGAACCTCTGCCAAGCTTTTCTTCGCACCAAAGACATACACTTTGGTTCTAAGAAATTAATCTTTTTTCCTAAAACATTATGAGAATGACACCTTTGAAAGACATAAAGCTCATCGTATTGTCAAAAAATTTCATTAATTACTAGATATTACTTCACATGAACCTTGACCCATGTCATCAAAATTACTATTACGTAACTACTACTATTGATTACTATCAAGTGCCTATATAAATGGTCATTTACAAGAAATTATCATCATGGAACAACTACTTGGACTTGTTAATCTATAACTTTCCATGCATATATGTCTATCTCAAAAAAAAAAAAAATACTTGCGATCTTCAACAAGTTCTTCATTCTTGGTTCCAAAGCTTAGGTCGATGGCTCCAATCGTAAGATTTCACAAGCTCCTACGAACCCTAGTCATCAAGAAGTACAAAAGCACATACCCTAATGGTAATATATTAGGTGTTATGCCTGTTTGCTTTTGGGCCAAGCCAGGGGCAAGTGGGCCTGAGTGGAGGCCCAACCCATAGGCCTTGACGCTTGAGCAAGCCCGTTGGTGAGCAGATTCGGGCAGCGCACCCCGCGTACAGGCAACCCGCTCCGCTTCGTCGGCGAAACATGCGCTAGGCGTGAAGGGCAGCATCGAAGTCTTCAATGGCGACGTGAGTAGGTGGCTAGCTCGCGTCTCATCCATTGTAGAGGCCCGTTGATGGGCAGGAGGAGGGGAAGAAAAAGGGGCTACGGGCAGATCCTGGCAGATGACCACAATGCGACTCTCTTCCTCCAATAGCAAGCAGTGAGAGACTTCCCTCCCCACGAGCGGCGACAGAGACGAGAGAGTCTTCGCCACTTTCGGACTGAGGTGGCGTCATCTTCCTGAGCACTAGACGGCGATGTCAGGCGAGGGAGTTCCGCCTTCCCCGAGAGCTCTTTCCTCTAGTAGAGGCGGACGAGAGCGTCGCCTCCCACACGAGCGGCAACGAGAGAAAGCGTCACGTTCTTCTTCCCTCTAGGCGGCGACCTTCGACATATTGATGTTATCCGCAAGTGCACAGAAACGTCGAAGTAATAAAGATATCAATCCCACTGGAACCAATGGCCAAGTACCAACTTATCTTAGGATTGTTAGCTAGATGATTTGGAAAAAGGATTTAAATTTTGTTTATGAGAAAATCAAACACAAATAAGTTGTAATCGATTTGATGGAAATTCAGGATTTTGGGTTCACTTCATTATGGTTTATGACTTTTCTAATTAAAAATATCTTAAGAAGGATTTACTGTGTCGAAGGGGATTTATCCGCATATACAAATTGCCCTCTCTCGGCAGTACAATCAAGTTGAAAGAAACCCTTATTTAAGGGGGTGAAACCCTAAACATGCGCATCTAGCAAGCATGGCGGAAAGAGGGTTTCTAAAAGATCGCATATGACAACAATATGATCAACTTGAAGCTATGAGTTTAGATCTATACCATAGCCATAGATTGGAGGTCGGCTTGGAAGGAGAGAGCAACTTTGATCTCCTCCAAAAAGTTCACACACAAAGGCGATGAAGACTCCCAACTTGCGCACCTCTTGTGCTAGCAAAAGTGCCAAGATGTCAATGATCGAGTGTAGGGAAGAGATGAAGACTTCCTTTTGCTTGGCCGGTTCCTCCTCTTCTCGTCAACACCCTCACTTGCTCGAGAGCAAAAATCGTTTCACCAAGCAACAAGAGAGAGGTGTAACCGAAAAACATTAGGGAGACTTCAAGCCGTGAACGCATATGCGTTTTCATTTTGGAACTTTCCAAAAATGGCAACCATTAAGAGTATGCGTTCATGCGTTCATGTCTCCATGAACCAAACGCAACTCCTTCTCCCTCTTGAACCATGCGCTCAACCCATGAGCCGGTTCAAGACCCTTGGTTCAATAGCGAAACCAAATCAGCCCAAGCATTAAGTCTAGATCAAATTAGACCCCAAAGTCCAAGATCTGACCATTCATCATCTGACGCTTCTGATCGCATCGATCTAGCATCATCTCTCTCGATCGAAGCTTACCGATCTAAAGCCCTAATCAATCAAACATGATCAGACCAGATCTCACTTACAATCAGAGATTAAATCCCTTTAAACTGAACCGAAACAATTCAGTCCACACGATCTGACTTAAGCAAGCCATATCACCAAATTGTGCGACCCTAAGGGTTTCCTTTAAATGTCGGTAACGATAACTTTCGTTATCACGATCAGTGAGGGGTATCTAGCAACACATCACTGTCTCCCGATATAAAGGAAAGAGTCTTCCAAGACTACACCCAAACCATGGCACAAGTGTGAATCAAACTCACGAGGCATGCATGTTTCCTTTGCCACTGGATGTTCTTATTGGACAAGCATGTCAAGCCTGTAACTCCAATACGATGAGCATGATTAGATCAGATGAACACAGTCATCTGGGTATGGCCATACACTATCTCAATCTTCTCATACAGGGGGGCCCTTTAGAACATCACACTCCTTAAACAAGGAGACGGCAATCCTTTATCTATCACAAGTGCCCTAACCTGACTCAAGCTCACCATCCAAGATAGTCTATAATCATTATGTTTCAAATGATATTGAACTACCTCAAAACAATGACAATCATCATTTAGAAACACAAGTGATCTCAAGTCAAAGGACATGTGCCACTTGCTGCTTACAAGGATCATTCACATTGTGACAAGCAATGGAATATCCCAGTAGGGTCTGTCCAGTACATCCAATGTACCCACGAGTCTACATCTTATTCCATGCTCGAAGCATCCTATAAGATTAGCACACATATTAGTCTCAATCATATCAAGGCTGTCTCAGGTTCACCAAGATATCTCGACTAAGGACATATAGCCTGTCAGCCTAGCTGAACAGCTTTGAGACATTATTCAGAAGTACACTTATTACAGCAGACAAGGTAACAACCTGAATAATAACCATGCCTTTATAAACACAAGAGTTTATTACATGATACTTATTACAATCCCAAAGGCCTCAAACATTAGCCTTAAGGGCATACCCCAACAATCTCCCACTTGCACTTAATCTAATGGTTGAGAAATCTCAAACCCATATTATTACAGTGCTGCTCATGCTTCTGCTGCGCCAGAGGCTTGGTAAGCGGGTCTGCCAGATTGTCATCTGTATGAACCTTGCATATTTTGATCTCGCCTCGATCAATGATCTCCCGGATCAAGTGAAACCGTCTCTGTATGTGCTTGGACTTCTGGTGCGACCGTGGTTCCTTTGCTTGTGCGATTGCTCCAGTGTTATCACAGAAGATAACCAAAGGATCAGCACTCGAAGGAACGACACCAAGTTCTCTCACGAACTTACGAATCCACACTGCCTCCTTGGATGCTTCCGAGGCTGCAACATACTCGGCTTCTGTTGTGGAATCAGCAACAGTTGACTGTTTGAAACTCTTCCACACCACTGCTCCACCATTCAAGCTAAAAACATAGCCTGATTGCGATCGGAAATCATCCTGGTCCGACTGGAACGAAGCGTCAGTATATCCCTCTATACTGAGTTCTTCCTGACCACCATATATCAAGAACATATCTTTGGTCCTCCGCAGATATTTTATAATGTTCTTGACTGCAATCCAGTGCGCCAAACCTGGATTACTTTGGAATCGACTGGTCACGCTTAACCCGTAAGCGACGTCTGGGCGAGTACACAACATCGCATACATGATGGACCCAATAGCCGAAGCATAAGGCGTATTGTCCATTTCATCTTTCTCAGTCTGTGTTTGTGGACACTGACTCTTCGAAAGATTCAGACCATGTCTGACTGGAAGATATCCACGTTTAGAATTCTCTAAATGGAATCTCTCCAGGACTTTATCGATGTAAGTACTCTGGCACAGCCCGAGAAGCCTCTTAGATCTATCCCTGTAGATCTTTACACCTAACACATAGGCTGCTTCTCCTAGATCTTTCATCTGGAAACATTTTCCTAACCATGCTTTAACAGCATGCAGTTCAGGAATATCATTTCCAATGATTAAGATATCATCGACGTAGAGGATTAGGAATGTAATTACGCTCCCACTAAACCTCTTATAAACACACGGGTCATCTTCGTTCTTGATGAAACCAAACTCAGAGATTGATTCATCAAAACGAATATTCCAGCTCCTAGATGCTTGTTTCAGTCCATAAATGGACTTCTTTAACTTGCATATTTTATGACGATCTGATGGATTAGTGAAACCCTCAGGTTGTGTCATATACACATCCTCATCCAGATTTCCATTAAGGAAAGCTGTTTTCACATCCATCTGCCAGATCTCATAATCATAATATGCTGCTATCGCGAAAAGAATCCGAATAGACTTGAACATAGCTACAGGTGAGAAAGTTTCATCATAATCTATCCCGTAGATTTGTTTGAAACCTTTCGCAACTAGCCTGCCTTTATAGGTAACCACGTTACCATCCATGTCAATCTTCTTCTTGAAGATCCATTTACAGCCTATAGGGATTACTCCCGGAGGCGGATCAACCAAATCCCAGACTTGGTTATCTGACATGGAGTCCATCTCGGCTCGCATAGCATCAAGCCATCTAGCTGACTCCGGTCCACTGACCGCATCCGCATAAGTTAGGGGTTCATCATTATCAATGATGTAGACTCCGTCATAGCGCTCAGGCTGTCGACGGATCCTTCCCGATCTTCGCGGTTCCCGTGTTATCTGAGCCTCAGGTTGTTCAATAACCTGATCTACCGGCTCAGGCTCATCCAACTGTGCTTGACTACTTTGTCCTTCCTCTGGATTTTCATCCAGCTTTATTTCTCTCCCACTGGCCTCTTGCAGAAGAAACTCCTTCTCAAGGAATATGGCCGTCCGAGCAACAAAAACTTTGTTCTCCTTGGGATCGTAGAAATAATAACCCTTAGTTTCCTTAGGGTAACCGACAAAGATGCATTTGTCAGATCTGCTCTCTAGTTTCCCAGAGGCGAGCTTTTTGACATAAGCCTCGCAACCCCAGATCCTGATAAATGTCAAGCTTGGCTGTTTCCCATACCATAATTCATATGGCGTCTTTGAAACTGCCTTAGATGGCACTCGGTTTAGTACCTTTGCAGCTGTTTCCAGTGCAAAACCCCAAAAGGAGTATGGAAGAGTGGCCTGACTCATCATAGAACGAACCATATCAAGTAACGTTCTATTTCTCCTCTCGGACACACCATTCCATTGCGGTGTTCCTGGCGGAGTGAGCTGTGAGATAATCCCACACTCCTTCAGATAGTCAGTAAATGCATGACTTAGGTATTCTCCACCTCGATCTGAGCGAAGTGCCTTGATATTTCGGCCTAGCTGATTTTGTACTTCATTCTTGAACTCTTTGAACTTGTCAAAAGATTCACTTTTATGTCTCATCAGATAGACATACCCATACCTACTGAAATCATCAGTAAAGGTAATGAAGTACTGATAGCCACCTCTGGCATGTTTACTAAATGGCCCACACACATCACTGTGTATAAGGTCAAGTAAACCTGAAGCCCTTTGACCTTTGTGAGGAAAAGGTGACTTCGTCATTTTACCCATCAAACAAGCTTTGCATGTATCAATCTCCTCACAGGAGAATGATCCCAGCAGTCCATTATCATGCAACCGCTTAATGCGCTTCTCGTTTATATGGCCTAAACGACTGTGCCATAGCAAGGTGCTGTCATCAGCATACTTGGCTTTCTTATTATCAATGTTTTGTATAGAATTTTCCATGTCCAACATGAATAACCCATTGTTAATTGAACCAGTTCCATACACAATATTATCTAGAGATAAAACACACTTTGAAATATTGCATTCAAAGGCAAATCCTTTCCTGACAAGAGCAGGAATAGAGATAATATTCTTCGTGATACTCGGTACAAAATAACAATTGTTTAATTCCAATACAATGCCAGATGGTAAAGAAATGAAATAGTCTCCTACAGCAACAGCAGCAACCCGTGCCCCGTTTCCAACTCGTAGGTCTACCTCATGCTGTCCCACCTGCCTTCTTCTCTTGAGTTCCTGTACATTTGAACAAATGTGAACTCCACATGCAGTGTCCAACACCCATGAAATAGAAGAAGAAGATAACATGACCTCAGTCACATATATACCTGAGCCAGAAGCGATGCTTCCCCTCTTATCTCCTTGGAGCGCTTTACAGTCCTTTTTCCAGTGACCCAGCTGGCCACAGTGGAAACACCTGTTGTCCTTCGACCGCTTCACCTTCTGTTTCAGTGCCTTGCTGTAGTTCTTGACAGGGGCCTTGCCCTTCTTCCCCTTCTTCTTGTTCCTTGAAGGAACCATTAAGACAGAGGTTGAAGGCTTTCCCTTCAGAGTTTCCTCAGTTGTCAAGAGCATATTCAGCAGCTCTGCCGGCGTGCAATCGATTTTGTTCATATTAAAATTAATGATGAACGCATCGAAAGAGGGCGGGAGAGACTGCAGAATAATATCAACAGCAAGCTCCTGGTTGACGGTATGCCCCAGTTTCTCCAGAGCCTCCTTGTGCCCAATCATCTTGAGCACGTGAGCTCCCACTGGGCTCCCCTCAGCCAGTTTGCTCTGAAAGAAGAGCTTTGTCAGATTATAGCGTTCTGTCCTCGCCTGTGCAGCATACAGCATCTTGAGGTTCGCTATAATCTCTATAGCCGACATATCCTCATGCTGACGCTGCAGCGGTGGCGTCATAGACGCAAGCATCAGGCAAGCGACATCAATGCTATCATTGACGTGCTTTTCATAGGCATCCCGAACCGCCCTTGCGGCGTTCGGAGCGGGCTGCGGCGGTATCGCCGTCTCGAGGACATACAGTTTCCTCTCTGCCTTAAGAATGATCTTAAGGTGTCCGAACCAGTCAGAGAAGTTCGGCCCAGCAAACTTCTCCCTTTCCAGTAGGGATCGCACATTGAAGCTCATGGTGTTCGTTGCTGCAGTTATCTACAACAATGCAAGAACAGCAAGGTTAGTATCAATGTTCAGAATCAATCCAGGACTTAAGAAAGATTCTTTTCTCACTATTTTGTCTGATTGAAAAATCCAGTAAACAGTCCGAAAGAGTAACACTCTTTTAGTGAGATGGGATCCAGATTTCATACTTGGTCTCCGCGTCCCGCTCAGGCGAGATAAGATGCACAGAGATGACAAGCACTAATTTCTGGTAGGTTGTCCCAGCCAATCGCCAACCCGTGCGATTCCCCTTCATCTGGGCAATCCAGCAGACTGTGCCAACTGAGTTGGTACAACACAGTCTCTGATCCCACAGATGGCTGCCTCCATGTGCTACCATATGCGCCACATATGTAGCCTACATGGTCAAGCTGACCTGACCTACTCCCTGGACCACCACGTGCTATGCTGAGCAACGAGAAGGGATAAATCCCTACTCTGTAACACGCAGGTGAAATCCAGCACCGTCTGAAGATAGATGGACGTGCCCACTGAGTGGGTTCAACACGGCTCCAACGATAGTCAGAACAGTGAGGTTTCGCGTCAGAAGGCATTACGTGCTTGATATATTAGCGTTGGATTTTAACGGTCTTTTATCTTCTTACTATCAGGCATATCCTATGGCTATAGCAGAAGATAAACACATGCAATTCTAATTATATAAGCAATAAATAGAAAGCATGATCTTATGTGGTAAAAGCCCATGAACCCTAGAAAGACCTTAATTTTACTTAAGTCTTCACTTGAGCTCTTTTGCATCTCATCTGGTCCAACCCAGGGCCCTAGCGCCAAGAGCACTTCAGGTGCGCCACCAGGTGAATGCCCCACTTGGATGTGTGCCTTTATGCTCTTGTCTAATCAAAAACATTTTGATCTATCTAGACAAGCTTTGACTCGCAGGTCAATTATACAATAAATTAATAAAAAAATGTGATTCGCAGATCACAATAATATTAACTTATAATTTACCAGGCACGCAGGCCCCAGCACAGCACACATTAGGGCAACCCACATAAGATTAAATAAACAAGCATATGGTATCAAAACAACATGTGATCCATTCATGAAATTAAATTTTGAAAAACCCCATGGTATCAATTTTAATTTCCTTATGTGCTCTACAACCTTACAATGGTCCATTGATAGGGATCCACTCATCCATCTAGTCAGATCCTCTGCCCTTGCATGCACCGAGTCCTAACTGACCCGTGTTGACCTAATGGTCAACCATGCATGCGCCAAGGGCTGAACCTCCCTCATGAGTTTTGGCAAGCGGGTGTGACCCCGGGCCTAACTCATGTGTGTTCAGTAGTTGTCTCAACCAGACCTCGCTACACGCCCTGGATGCAGTCGACCTATAGCCACCTCGTGCTTGCGCACAGGTGCTATCTGGTCAACCCATCTAGGCTGTCAGATGGTCTGATCAGACTAGTTGGATCTAACCTAGAAGATGCTTTCAACCCCATCAACCCATCTAAGGATTTATAGTAGGGGCACCTTAGATCTAAGTAGGCGCGCAAGATGTAAGTTTTATAAAACATCTAGAACATGCGCAAACAAACAAAACAACATGCTTCACTTGAGAACATAAGATATATCTCATATCTAGCATATTGATAACCCTTAGATCTAAGGGGAGTCCCCTTCAAGGGGGAGCGCAAACTTTAGGGGGTCCCCTTCAAGGGGGAGCGCAAACTTCATGTAACCATGATACAAGCGCAAACATAGCCAATGTAAACCATGCATCATGAAAACAAAGCATCAAGTAAGCGCAACATGTATGGATCACAAACACTTCAAAGCAATCATATAGATCATATCGAAAGCCTAGCTCTGATACCAATTGAAAGAAACCCTTATTTAAGGGGGTGAAACCCTAAACATGCGCATCTAGCAAGCATGGCGGAAAGAGGGTTTCTAAAAGATCGCATATGACAACAATATGATCAACTTGAAGCTATGAGTTTAGATCTATACCATAGCCATAGATTGGAGGTCGGCTTGGAAGGAGAGAGCAACTTTGATCTCCTCCAAAAAGTTCACACACAAAGGCGATGAAGACTCCCAACTTGCGCACCTCTTGTGCCAGCAAAAGTGCCAAGATGTCAATGATCGAGTGTAGGGAAGAGATGAAGACTTCCTTTTGCTTGGCCGGTTCCTCCTCTTCTCGTCAACACCCTCACTTGCTCGAGAGCAAAAATCGTTTCACCAAGCAACAAGAGAGAGGTGTAACCGAAAAACATTAGGGAGACTTCAAGCCGTGAACGCATATGCGTTTTCATTTTGGAACTTTCCAAAAATGGCAACCATTAAGAGTATGCGTTCATGCGTTCATGTCTCCATGAACCAAACGCAACTCCTTCTCCCTCTTGAACCATGCGCTCAACCCATGAGCCGGTTCAAGACCCTTGGTTCAATAGCGAAACCAAATCAGCCCAAGCATTAAGTCTAGATCAAATTAGACCCCAAAGTCCAAGATCTGACCATTCATCATCTGACGCTTCTGATCGCATCGATCTAGCATCATCTCTCTCGATCGAAGCTTACCGATCTAAAGCCCTAATCAATCAAACATGATCAGACCAGATCTCACTTACAATCAGAGATTAAATCCCTTTAAACTGAACCGAAACAATTCAGTCCACACGATCTGACTTAAGCAAGCCATATCACCAAATTGTGCGACCCTAAGGGTTTCCTTTAAATGTCGGTAACGATAACTTTCGTTATCACGATCAGTGAGGGGTATCTAGCAACACATCACTGTCTCCCGATATAAAGGAAAGAGTCTTCCAAGACTACACCCAAACCATGGCACAAGTGTGAATCAAACTCACGAGGCATGCATGTTTCCTTTGCCACTGGATGTTCTTATTGGACAAGCATGTCAAGCCTGTAACTCCAATACGATGAGCATGATTAGATCAGATGAACACAGTCATCTGGGTATGGCCATACACTATCTCAATCTTCTCATACAGGGGGGCCCTTTAGAACATCACACTCCTTAAACAAGGAGACGGCAATCCTTTATCTATCACAAGTGCCCTAACCTGACTCAAGCTCACCATCCAAGATAGTCTATAATCATTATGTTTCAAATGATATTGAACTACCTCAAAACAATGACAATCATCATTTAGAAACACAAGTGATCTCAAGTCAAAGGACATGTGCCACTTGCTGCTTACAAGGATCATTCACATTGTGACAAGCAATGGAATATCCCAGTAGGGTCTGTCCAGTACATCCAATGTACCCACGAGTCTACATCTTATTCCATGCTCGAAGCATCCTATAAGATTAGCACACATATTAGTCTCAATCATATCAAGGCTGTCTCAGGTTCACCAAGATATCTCGACTAAGGACATATAGCCTGTCAGCCTAGCTGAACAGCTTTGAGACATTATTCAGAAGTACACTTATTACAGCAGACAAGGTAACAACCTGAATAATAACCATGCCTTTATAAACACAAGAGTTTATTACATGATACTTATTACAATCCCAAAGGCCTCAAACATTAGCCTTAAGGGCATACCCCAACACAAGTGTCTATCCAAATTAATCCCCTACTCTCGTGGTTATTAACTCAAAATAGACCCAATGAGTTCTTGACAAATCTATAAAATCCCTCAAGCCAATTCGAATTACTCTCGTGATCGAATCAACTTGTTCAAAAATTGTAGATCCGATGTCACAATTCACCTCTCAGTACTTCTTGCGACATCTCTAATTATGCAAATTATGACCAGTAATCAACAAGTAAATAATCGCAACAATAATTGAATCTAACACAAGTAAATTACTTTATAAGAAGGAAATCAACAATAAGTCATAAAAAAAGGGTTACACCCTTAATCTTGAATAATAAGTTTATGCTGACATGTTCATCATGTTTACGATACGAAAAATCATGATTTCGATTACAATTGGCAAAATAATGATAAAATTGACAAGAAAGATAAAATTTAAGGCTTCCTAATGAAGATCAACTCTAAGCAGATGGAAAAACAAAACTTTTCTGGTGAGAAAATGAAGATCACCGCAAGTTGCCCTAAATCTCGCCCCTTCGTCGAATTCGCCTTGAATCCTTGCCAAAAGCCCCAAATAATTGCTCCTTAGGTTGCTTAAATAGTCCCCCCCCCCCTCTCTCAAATAGGTTTTTCCCAAAATTTGGCTCGAAAATGAGCCAATTTGGGAAACGGAGTCAAACTCGAGTTTGGTAGACAAAATTATGGTCACAAAAATAATCATGGGCTGACTGTAATTCTTTTTGTGTATTCTGGAAAAAGAACCTGGAAGAATTACAATCGTGAAAATAATCACAAGCAGGCCATAATTCTTTCTGTGTATTCTGAAAAAAGAACATGGAAGAATTACAGCTGTGAAAATAATCACGGGCGGGGTGTAATTTTGAAACTAGCTCCGATTTGTATGAAATTTTGTGTGTGACTTCGTCTCGAAGTTTGGAATCTATTCGTGCGCTCGGATCTTTCAAAATCCATCAAAATTTGGTCATTTTCCCCTGAAATATGACAAAACTGAAGAGGGGTGAAGATTCTGAACAATAACAAGAATTTAAGAAAAAAATGAGTAAAAATATGATAGAAACGAGAGATAATAAACGGTAAAAGCATACTAAAAATACTATATAAATGCATGTCATCAACTATCCCTAGACTTAAATTTTTGTTTGTCCTTAAGTAAATAAATAAACTAAAGAATAATGCTGAGTATGGAAAAAATAACTCACCAATGAATAAAAAAATCCAAAATATAATCTCCCATTAAAAATTTCCAACTCATGTCACAGGAATAGGGCCTTCAAAATCTTTTTCTGTATTTATTTTTGACATTCTCTAAATCGATTATCATCTTTTTTTCTGGTGACAAATTTAGAGTACAACGACCACATAGCCGATGTAATAGAACTTATATCCTTAAACTAGCGGAGTTGCGACTCATAGCCGAAGGAGTTAATATCAAATAACTTTTTTTTTGGCATGTACCCACGTAGATACATACTTTTATTTTCTTTTTTTTAGACTTCAACTCATGTCTTCGATACCATTGCCAATTTTTCACAATGCTAAGTAGAGGAGTCCTTCTTCTTCTTCTTTATTTTTTTTTGGATTTTGGATTCTTTCTTCCCAATAAGTAACACAATTAATCAAACATATACAAGGCTAATCAATTAATGTCAATACAAGAAAATTATATTCATCTACTCATCTTATTGAAAAGGAAGTTTCACTCTCAAATCGCATTCCTCAAACAATCTACATACCAAAATCTTATGAACAATTGATTGAAAATCAATATAAGGATATATATCAAGGAAATAAATTCAACACAAGGAGCAATTAATCCATTCACAGACATTGGTATATGATCATCCAAACACACATCATCAAAAATATAGAACCACACATCATTCATCAATGAAAAGTAACATGCATAAGAAGATAAAAGTAATTAGAGTACAATAATATGAGCGATGTGAGCGTCCACATATGACGCTAATCAAATACATCCAAAATCAACAGATTACTCCTAATACATGGCGTCATACCAAAAGTCTAGTAGTCAAGTCAAATACAAAATCCATGGAACAAAATAAAATATCCTCCCCTGCATAAAGAATGCATCGTCCTCGATGCTATAAGCAAATAGTAAGAGAGTAGGAGAAAAGATAGTCACATTGCACTACTCATCCGCATCGCTTTCCAAACCACTCTCCTCGCCAAAGCTGTCCTCCTCATGGCAAATGTATCACAAAGCTCCTACACAAATATAGATAATGATCAAAAGGGGAAACCATTCTAAAAGCATCATATAAGATTCATAGTGTAACTCCCAAAAGGAAATAACTAACCTATACTACCAAGAAGTAAAATAACACAAAATAAAAAAACTAAGAATGGAAAAGAGAGATAGTGCTTGGGTTGCCTCCCAAGAAGCGCTAAGTTTAAGATCACTAGCTTGACTAGAATCATACATCATGGTGTTGACAGTGAATCAGTGGCAAAGTATAGAGCATGTAATATCTTGCATTTTCGTCATTTTAAAAGTGTGCCCACCAAAGTAAATATCCAAAGTATTAGGTGGGTCATTGTCATATTGAAGAATCTGTGTACGCAAAAAGAAAAATTAATACCCACAATATCATCAAAAGAATACCCTATAGCTTTTCTAAACTTATCTATTATTGAACTTATTTGCTTTTCATGTTCTTCTACGTCATCGATTATAGAAAAGATAAAGTTAAGGCCCAGAAATTCATACCTCGCATTATTTAGAAGAGTTCTGAGTTTAATTTTTGGATTTTTGCTTACCTCAAGAGCGGTATGGTATGAATTTTCTAGTTCTACCTTATGTATGTCAATGACAGGAATTGAATTAAGTGGTTGAGAGTAAGCCTTAACACTATCTTCAGTCACCTCATCATCATCATCCATTATACAAATTTCCAAATAGCTATCACTAGTTTGGGTGACATTGGTGTTGGGAAACCCCGGGGACATTTTACAATTTTCAGAGTTATGGACATACATTTTTCGCAGCGGAAGAATGTCCCCGAAACAGGCCAGTCCCAAAAACCCAATGAAGATCGCAAGCAAGGGAGTCGACACGATGAGTTAGGAAATACCTTAAGAGCAATGTAGAGCGATGCCGATGTAGGCGCCCAAGTGTGCGCCCTCTGCAGTCTCACACACATGGATCTCTTGAGTTCTCTTCTCCCACGCCCGGTGCTAGCCTCGGGAAGAAGATCCAAGCCTTAGTTCTCTTCTTGAATGCTTGCGCCACCTCCAAGGTAGAAGTGCCAATTGAAGAAGAAGAGAGGAGAAGGGAGAATGCCGCCAAGCCTTTCCTTCTCTTGCGCCAAGGAGGAAGAAGGGAAGAAACTCGCAGTTATGGAAGAAGATGCGCCCTTGTCCCACGCCTTTCGCCCCTCCTCTTGTGTTCACGCCTTCAAGGAATTTTCCACAAGAGGGGGCGACTAGGGTCATATTTATAGGGCAAGAGGCAGTTAGGGTAATGGCTAGGATCATGACAAGTGTAGAGCTAGGATGAGGAGGTTTGAGATAAGGAAAGTCTCCAAGACATTTCCATAATTCTCATTCAACCTTACCTTTTGTTCCCACGCCTTTCCTTGTGCGCCAAGGCCTTGCCTTGCATCTCAAGCAATGCCATAGAGGCATGCATTCCATCCTAGGAAGAGAGGGGGAGGCGCCCTTTACTTCCATAATGAAGCAAAGGCGCCAACATGACCCCATTATGCCCCTAGGCGCCTAATGGTTCATGTTTCTCCCCATTATACCCTTTTAGCCTCTCATCTCTTCATGAGAACTTGTTATTGGGCCTCATTGGATAATGAGCTAGCCCAAACATCATTGCATAGGTTGATTAAGCACTTGGATCCAATCCAATGCAACCCTAATCCAAATGTGACCAACCATGGTCAAATACGGGTCAACCTGCCAAAAATGAAGTTTGGCTCCAATAACATTCTTCCATCTCATCAGGCCCATTGGCGCTGATGAAATCTCCCAATTAGATCCGAGTTATCCAATAACTCGATCATAAGGCTTCCTGATCAATACGAAAACTCAAGTATCAAGGTGTGCGACCCTGTAGGTTCTTCTGACGCTGGCAGTGCTGACCAGAGGTCATCACAAGCAGTGAGTGGCACCTAGCAGTGCATCGCTACTACCCAGGTCATTGGAATGGATATCGACATCGACATCCCCATCATCGCAACTAGGTACAGATGCATTACAGTCTCTTTGCCGAACTGATATCCGATTGGACAAGTGTGTCACCACTTGTTTTCATCCAATCACATGGCTATGACTAAAACAGGTTCTCACCTGGGTATGGCCATACACTCTCAGTCATAGAACCATAAAAGAGCTCCATGGATATCATACTTCCTTAGGGAAGGGGCAAATCCTATGTCTGTCCATTGATCTTCTCATATGGGTCGTGACATGCTTAATAACAACCGTTATGACCTCCCAGCTACGGCAAGGTGTTAGGTTGTATCAAAGCAAGTCCCTAATCATATAGAATGATCAATGACCTCAAGTCAAGGGATCAATGCATCTCCTGTCACTTATGAGGATAACTCATGACACCAAGTCATAGCCTCATAGCGGGTCTATCCAGTATATCCCCAATGATATACCCATGTGTCTGCGTTAGCACCACGTGCCTAACCAGCCAACATACCAGTCTCTCAAGTACCATAGCTGTCCCATATCCACTAAGGTACATCGACTGGGGATTATAATTCGAGCACAGATCCAATCTGTCTCCAGGGACATTATCATGTAAGTACACAATCGCAGGTGTAGTCAAACAATGATAATGACAATGCCAGAATGATAAATAAATATCAGTGTCAAGTAGTACATAAGTTGACCAAAAATAGGTCCTAGGGCATATACACCAACAATCTCCCACTTGCACTAAGACCTAGAAGTTGAGGAATCTCAACCCCATATCTCTAGCGTGACCATCATGCTTCTGCTGCGCCAAAGCCTTGGTCAATGGGTCTGCCAGATTGTTCTCTGTGTCTACTCTGCTAATCTTGACATCACCTCTGTCAATGATCTCTCTGATCAGGTGAAATCTTCTGAGTATGTGTTTGGATCTTTGATGAGACCGTGGTTCCTTGGCTTGTGCAATTGCTCCATTGTTGTCACAGTAGAGTTCAATGGGATCCATTGCACTAGGTACCACTTGAAGATCACATAAGAACTTCCTTATCCAAACAGCTTCCTTGGCTGCCTCAGAAGCAGCCACATACTCAGCTTCGGTTGTAGAATCTGCTATGGTGGATTGCTTGAAGCTCTTCCAACATACAACGCCTCCATTTATCTTGAACACATAGCCGGCCTGCGATCTAAAGTCGTCAGGGTCAGACTGGAACGATGCGTCAGTATAGCCCTGCATACTGAGCTCTTCCTGTCCCCCATAGACCAAGAAAAAATCCTTAGTTCTTCTCAGATACTTTAGGATGTTCTTTACAGCCACCCAGTGCTGTAGACCTGGATTGGATTGGTATCGGCTGGTTATGCTCACAGCATATGCCACATCTGGTCTAGTACATAACATTGCATACATGATCGATCCTACTGCCGAAGCATAAGGAATTCGACTCATGTCATCCCTCTCAGCCTGTGTTGTAGGACACTGGCTCTTTGAGAGAGTAAGGCCATGTCTCACTGGAAGGTATCCTTTCTTGGATTGCTCCATGTAGAACCTCTCCAGTACCTTATCAATGTAAGTACTTTGACTAAGGGCCAAGAGCCTCTTGGATCTATCCCGGTAGATCCTCACGCCTAGAATATAGGCGGCCTCCCCTAAGTCTTTCATCTCGAAACACTTCCCCAACCATGTCTTCACAGCTTGAAGACTAGGGATGTCGTTTCCGATGAGCAGTATGTCATCAACATACAAGACCAGAAAAATCACTAAGCTCCCACTGAATTTTCTGTATACACAGGCGTCATCTTCGCTTTTGATAAAGCCATAATCTCTCACGGCCTCATCAAATCGAAGATTCCAACTTCGAGATGCTTGCTTTAATCCATAAATGGACCTCTTTAGCCTGCAAACCTTATTAGCCTCTGCAGGATGGATGAAGCCATCAGGTTGTGTCATATACACATCCTCAGTCAGCTTCCCGTTAAGGAACGCTGTTTTCACATCCATCTGCCATATCTCATAGTCATGATATGCAGCTATAGCAAGCAGAATTCAAATGGATTTAATCATGGCAACTGGCGAGAAGGTTTCATCATAGTCCACCCCGTGGACTTGTTTAAATCATTTAGCCACTAGTCTACCCTTATAGGTAACTATTTTGCCATCCATGTCTGTCTTCTTCTTGAAGACCCATTTACACCCTATGGGTTTTACCCCATCAGGCAGCTCAACCAAATCCCAGACTTGGTTAGCCGACATGGAATCCATCTCAGATCTCATGGCGTCAAGCCATTTCTTGGAGTCCGGTCCACTGACCGCCTCATTATAGGTTCTAGGTTCATCCTCAATGATGAAGATCCCATCGTGTTGGGTCGGTAGCGACCCATACCTTTCAGGTGCACGACGAATTCTCCCAGACCTACGCGGGACCTGTGTCTGAGCCTCAGGTTGCCTAGCAACCAGTGCAGGTAGCTCAGATTCCATCTCTTTGTCTTGTGCTTGCACTTGGACCTCATCCAAGTCAAACTTCCTCCCACTAACTTCTTTCATAAGAAATTCTTTCTCTAGAAAGACAGCACCCCGAGCAACAAAAACTTTGTTCTCGGTTGGGACATAGAAGTAGTATCCTTTAGTTTCCTTAGGATACCCCACAAACACACACTTATCAGATCTAGGTTCTAGCTTGCTAGAATCCTGACGTTTGACATAAGCCTCACATCCCCAGATCCTGATAAACATGAGATTAGGGCGTCTTCCACTCCACACCTCGTATGGTATTTTGGAGACACTCTTAGATGGAACATTATTCAGTATTAGAGAAGCTGTTTCTAGTGCATGCCCCCAGAATGATGAAGGTAGAGTTGCATGACTCATCATGGATCGAACCATATCCAATAAAGTTCGATTTCTCCTTTCAGACACACCATTCCATTGAGGTGTCCCAGGAGGAGTGAGTTGGGATATGATCCCACACTCTCTCAGATAGTCAAAGAACTCACCACTCAGGTATTCTCTACCTCGATATGATCGAAGAGCTTTAATGGATCTTCCAAGCTGGTTCTATACTTCATTCTTGAACTCCTTGAATTTTTTAAAGGATTCAGATTTATGTCTCATTAAGTAGACATAACCATACCTACTGAAGTCATCAGTGAAGGTAATGAAGTAGTTGTACCCTCCTCTGGCTTGTTTATTGAAGGGTCCACACACATCAGTATGTATGAGATCCAATAAACCTTCTGCCCTCTCACCAATCTTGGTGAAGGGCGCCTTTGTCATCTTCCCTAATAAACAAGGTTCACAAGTATCAAATTCCTCCAAGGAACTTGAATCTAACAATCCATTTGCATGGAGTTGTTGGATGCGATTCTTGTTTATATGGGCTAATCGACAGTGCCATAGGAAAGCACCAACTGAACCACTCAGTTTGATCCTTTTATTGCTTATGTTACAAACAGAACTTTCCATATCCAAGATATACAGACCATTGCATAAAGTACCCTTCCCATAGAACATATTTGCAAATGAAAAAGAACAGGAGTTCTTATTTATTTCAAATTTAAATCCTTTCCTTGCCAAGCAAGGAATGGATACAATGTTCTTTGTTAACGAAGGTACACAAAAGCAATTATCTAGTTCTAATTGAAGTCCATAAGGCAAGGAGAGAGTCAAAACGCCTACAGCAACAGCAGCAACCTGTGCCCCGTTTCCAACGCGTAGGTCAATCTCTCCAAGCCGCACTGATCTACTTTTCTTGAGCCCCTGCATATTTGTACAAATATGAGCTCCACATGCGGTATCCAATACCCATGACATAGAAGTAGAAAGATTGACTTCTGTAACATAGATACCTGAGCATGAAGACGAAGCCTTGCCTCTCTTCTTCTCATTCTGAAGTCGTACTATGTCCTTTATCATGTGAGGTGGTCCTCCACATGAGTAGCACTTATTATTCCTGACTCTTTCCATCTTTGTTTTCAATGTATTAGTTAAGCCTTTGGGCTCAACGCACTGAATGTTTACTTTGGGAGGGTTGAGCTCAACCAATGCATCAAAGAGCTGCCTTAGATTAGAAATAATTTCAGAGGCACTCTTAGATTCATATTGCCCTCTAAGCTCGGGGGACATGTTGGTTAGCATCAATTGTGCAACCTCCGAAGTATCAGCTTGATGCTTATCATAAGCATCCTTCTCAGCCGCCGAGGCCAAGCATGGAAGTGATTCAGGAATTGGCTTCTCAAGGACATATAGCTTCCTCTCGAGCTTGAGCACAATTCTCAAGTTCATATACCAATCCTTTAAGTTGGATCCAACCAACTTATCCCTTTCCAGGGTAGATCGCAGTGACCATCTGCCATTGTTCATAGCCATTGTTCTACAACAACCAAGAAACAGCAGATTAGTACTACTTCGAGTCATTTAAACTGGACTTGTTTTAAATGACCATGGCTCCCACTATTTTAAATTCGAATTGACAACCCACAAAGTCAATCGGGAAGTTTAAGACTTCCTAGTGAGATGGGATCCTTATTTCACATGAGGCTTCGCGTCCCACGAGGATGGGATGAGATGCACAAAGTAACCCATGTTTCCTAAGGTGGGCGCGCCGGCCGGTTGCACCAAGCAACTCCCCTTGTTGAGACAGTCTGGGCATTTCATGTCCAGCGAGGGCTGGATACAACATGAAACCTTTACCTCTCAATGATGCCTCTAGACTTTCACCATGTGCCCAGCACATGTGAACTTCTAGTCAAGTCCATTCCTAACCGTTATGCCCAGGGCCAACGAGTTTCCTTGCGAAGGCACACCCAGGTTAAAACTGGACTGGGGAAACCATTGCCACCACGCACTTTCTAAAGATAAGTGGGTGTGTCCCACGAGGGTGGGAAACAATTCACAACTCCACTGATCGATAGCTTAGTGAGGGCTACACGTTAGAAGGCTACCAGACTTGATATTTTAATTGAGGGTTTTTTGTTTAAGGTCTCATCATCTCAGTTTTATCCTATGTCTATCATTTACAGGCATGCAATCCTATAGTGATAACATAACGGTAAAACATTTCAGGCATGCTTCTGCAGATAATAATAAAAGCAGTAAAGGATGATGCGATCATATCCTATACAAGACATTGAACCAATCCATGCCATGAAATAGGTTCAACTCTTGTCCTAGAACTCAAGCCCCAAAAACTAGACCTAGCCTAGCCGACCTCTAGCTTGAACTTCAAGGTTGGCTCCAAGGTCCTTCTCTCATGGTTTAGCTCTCAAACCGTAGAGGAATACTTTCGAAGTTCCCCATAGGTTCGGCCAATGCCATGGTCTTCCTCCAAGGAAGGTGCGCCACCATGCAAGGGGCCAAGACCTTTTGCGCCACCAAGCAACCAAGCACCTGCTTGCATGCGCCACCTTGCATGCTTGCACCATCAAGCAAGATGTGAGCATCAAGGTCCAAGAAGGATGCGCCTAGCCCTTAATCTTCCTCTTAATTTTTATAAAAATAATGAAAAAGATGGCACGCAGGCCGCACAAGGATACATCGCAGGCATGCAAAGGGGGGGGGGGCTTGACTAATGATCACAACATCATGCACAATCAAGGTATTTACTCATGCAATTCTACATGCTCATGAAAAACATAAAATCTGAAATTTTACTTTTTTACAAAACCAGTTTCTTTTTCTCATCTTCTTCTCACAAGTCTTTTGGTTTATTGCGATTTATTTTTCATGATGATTTCAGAGATCCTTTCGGCTGGCAATTTTGTCAGATCAAGAGACTTGGCCAGTCCGAAGACACAATGCCCGTCCTACTTGACAAAATTACGTGCGCCTTTGATCTTTAAATCAAACAAGAAAAATAGTCCAAATATCCAAAAGAGATTGAGAGGATGATAGAAACAAGAAACCCTAATTTTTCTACTTTTAGAAAAATCGATTGCCATGCATCATGCTATTTACGAAAATAGAGATATGGCATGTGAGCATGGAATAAAAGCATAAAACATCGTTCGAGTCTTGCAAGTCCCTCTGATACCACTGTTGGGAAACCCCGGGGACATTTTACAATTTTTAGAGTTATGGACATACATTTTTCGCAGCGGAAGAATGTCCCCGAAACAGGCCAGTCCCAAAAACCCAGTGAAGATCGCAAGCAAGGGAGTCGACATGATGAGTTAGGAAATACCTTAAGAGCAATGTAGAGCGATGCCGATGTAGGCGCCCAAGTGTGCGCCCTCTGTAGTCTCACACACACGGATCTCTTGAGTTCTCTTCTCCCACGCCCAGTGCTAGCCTCGGGAAGAAGATCCAAGCCTTAGTTCTCTTCTTGAATGCTTGCGCCACCTCCAAGGTAGAAGCGCCAATTGAAGAAGAAGAGAGGAGAAGGGAGAATGCCGCCAAGCCTTTCCTTCTCTTGCGCCAAGGAGGAAGAAGGGAAGAAACTCGCGGTTATGGAAGAAGATGCGCCCTTGTCCCAAGCCTTTCGCCCCTCCTCTTGTGTTCACGCCTTCAAGGATTGATTTTCCACAAGAGGGGGCGACTAGGGTCATATTTATAGGGCAAGAGGCGGTTAGGGTAATGGCTAGGATCATGACAAGTGTAGGGCTAGGATGAGGAGGTTTGAGATAAGGAAAGTCTCCAAGACATTTCCATAATTCTCATTCAACCTTACCTTTTGTTCCCACGCCTTTCCTTGTGCGCCAAGGCCTTGCCTTGCGTCTCAAGCAATGCCATAGAGGTATGCATTCCATCCTAGGAAGAGAGGGGGAGGCGCCCTTTACTTCCATAATGAAGCAAAGGCGCCAACATGACCCCATTATGCCCCTAGGCGCCTAATGGTTCATGTTTCTCCCCATTATACCCTTTTAGCCTCTCATCTCTTCATGAGAACTTGTTATTGGGCCTCATTGGATAATGAGCTAGCCCAAACATCATTGCATAGGTTGATTAAGCACTTGGATCCAATCCAATGCAACCCTAATCCAAATGTGACCAACCATGGTCAAATACGGGTCAACCTGCCAAAAATAAAGTTTTGCTCCAATAACATTCTTCCATCTCAGCAGGCCCATTGGCGCTGATGAAATCTCCCAATTAGATCCGAGTTATCCAATAACTCGATCATAAGGCTTCCCGATCAATACGAAAACTCAAGTATCAAGGTGTGCGACCCTGTAGGTTCTTCTGACGCTGGCAGTGCTGACCAGAGGTCATCACAAGCAGTGAGTGGCACCTAGCAGTGCATCGCTACTACCCAGGTCATTGGAATGGATATCGACATTGACATCCCCATCATCGCAACTAGGTACAGATGCATTACAGTCTCTTTACCGAACTGATATCCGATTGGACAAGTGTGTCACCACTTGTTTTCATCCAATCACATGGCTATGACTAAAACAGGTTATCACCTGGGTATGGCCATACACTCTCAGTCATAGAACCATAAAGGAGCTCCATGGATATCATACTTCCTTAGGGAAGGGGCAAATCCTATGTATGTCCATTGATCTTCTCATATGGGTCGTGACATGCTTAATAACAACCGTTATGACCTCCCAGCTACGGCAAGGTGTTAGGTTGTATCAAAGCAAGTCCCTAATCATATAGAATGATCAATGACCTCAAGTCAAGGGATCAATGCATCTCCTGTCACTTATGAGGATAACTCATGACACCAAGTCATAGCCTCATAGCGGGTCTATCCAGTATATCCCCAATGATATACCCATGTGTCTGCGTTAGCACCACGTGCCTAACCAACCCACATACCAGTCTCTCAAGTACCATAGCTATCCCATATCCACTAAGGTACATCGACTGGGGATTATAATTCGAGCACAGATCCAATCTGTCTCCAGGGGCATTATCATGTAAGTACACAATCGCAGGTGTAGTCAAACAATGATAATGACAATGCCAGAATGATATATAAATATCAGTGTCAAGTAGTACATAAGTTGACCAAAACTAGGTCCTAGGGCATATACACCAACAATTGGTTTCCTCACCCATTTTATCCAAGATGTCTACACTATTACAAGACCCAAATTGCTCATCAAGTGTTACTTTTACCAACCTTTGGGGAAAAGGAATCGGTGGCTTATATGGTGGAGGTGGAATGTACATCGATTTTAGTTCCCTACTTTGTTGATCTTACTCCTCTTCATTACTTGGTTGCTCAATGAGTTCTGAATTTTGAACCTCCTCACCTAGAGTGATGTTACTTGCCTGAGGCACCTCTAATTCTTTAGCCTGCCAAACTATCTAGTTCGCTAGCATCAACTGGTGGGTTTGAGTATATTCCATCCTAAATGCCAGATTCTTGACAACTTCGCCGATTTGCCTAAATTCTTGCCTGAACTCCTTGTTTTGCTTGGTCTGGGCAACTATGAAGTTTTCAAGTAGTCTCAAAGTTGGATTTCTCAGGTTGATCAAACTGCCTAAATTCTTGCCTAAACTCCTCATTTTGCTTGGTCTGGGAAACTATAAAGTTCTCAAGTAGAGTCTCAATGTTGGATTTCTCATGTTGATAAAACTGTCATTCTTCAAATTCAAGAGGTGGTCCAAAGTTCGGTTGAGAGATATAATTCAGATCGTTCTTATAAAAGAAGTTTGACTGATTCCTCCAATTCAGCTCATAGGTATTAGAATATAGATCATTCTGGGCCCATAAGTTGAAGTTACCTTTTGTATAGGCATGCCCTAAGGATGGTTTTAGGAAAGGAGGGATCTCTGATTGATCAGTAGAATAGTGATTGTAACATCCATAATATTCATAAAAAATTGAATTCATCTTTGCATGATTGAATGAAGCTTCTATAGAATCCTGCACAAAAACCAAGTGAGATTAAAGTAGAGATAACACAAAATTTTTAATTAACACCAAAGAAATAAAAATCTAGAAAAAAGAAATAAAGTATTTATAAAAATTAAAATTATATAAAAAAATTACAAAGAAAATGAAAAACAAAAATACACTAAAATATCTAGTTTAGCAATCCTTATAATGGGTTGATATTGGCGAAATTGGTCCCCGACAACGGCGCCAAAAACTTGATGTTAACTAGAAGTGCACGGAAATGTCAAAGTAATAAAAATATCGATCCCACAGGGACCAATAGCCAAGTGCCAACTTAACTTTGGATTGTTAGCTAGATGATTTGGAAAAAGGGTTTAAATTTTGTTTATGAGAAAATCAAACACAAATAAGTTGTAATTGATTTGATGAAAATTCAGGATTTCGGGTTCACTTCACTATGTTTTATGACTTTTCTAATTAAAAATATCTTAAGAAGGATTTACTGTGTCGAAGGGGATTTATCTGCATGTACAGATTGTCCCCTCTCGGTAGTACAATTCGATGTCTATCCAAATTAATCCCCTACTCTCGTGGTTATTAACTCGAAATAGACCCAATGAGTTCTTAACAAATCTATAAAATCCCTCAAGCCAATTCAAACTACTATCGTGATCGAATCAACTTGTTCAAAAATTATAAATCCGATGTCACAATTCACCTCTCAGTACTTCTTACGACGTTTCTAATCATGCAAATTATGACCAGTAATCAACAAGTAAATAAACGTAATAATAATTGAATCTAACATAAGTAAATTACTTCATAAGAAGGAAATCAATAATAAGTCATAAAAACATAGAGGGTTACACCCTTAATCTTGAATAATAAGTTTACGCTGACATATTCATCATGTTCACGTTACAAAATCCATGATTTCCATTATAATTGGCAAAATAATGATAGAATTGATAAGGAAGATGAAATGTAAAGCTCCCTGATGAAGATCAACTCTAGCCGGATGGAAAAACGAAGCTTTTTAGGTGAGAAAATGAAGATCACTGCCTATTGCCCTAAATCTCGCCCCTTCATTGAATTTGTCTTAAATCCTTACCAAAAGCCCCCAATAATTGCTCCTTAGGTTGCTTAAATAGTTCCCCACCTCTCAATTAGGTTTTTTCCAAATTTTTCATTTGGCTCGAAAACGAACCATTTTGGGTAAGAAACAGAGTCAAACTCGAGTTTGGTGGACAAAATTATGGCCACGAAAATAATCACAGGCAAGCCGTAATTCTTTATGTGTATTTCTGGAAAAAGAATCTGGAAGAATTATGGTCATGAAAATAATCACAGGCAAGCCGTAATTCTTTTTATATATTCTAGAAAAAGAACCTAGAAGAATTGCGACTGTAAAAATAATCATAGGCGGGGTGTAATTTTTAAACTAGCTCCGATTTGCATGAAATTTAGTGTGTGACTTCATTTCGATGTCTGAAATCCATTCGTGCACTCGGATCTTTCAAAATCCATCAAACTTTGATCGTTTTCTCCTTAAATATGACAAAACCAAAGAGGGGTGAAGATTCTAAGCAATAACAAGAATTGAAGCCAAAATGAGTAAAAACATAATAGAAAAGAGAGATAATTGATAGTAAAAGAATACTACAAATATTATATAAATGCATGTCATCAAACATCTCAGTGAGCACTCCGGCGACAAGAGGTCAAGCGAGTCTTGAGTATGTAGACTCTGTATAAGGAGAAGGAGAGAGGTTTTAGGTGCCTGTTTGTAGAGATAAATAAATAGGGCAACGTTCCCCTCTGTTCCAGTGTCCTTCTTGCATCGTCCGATGATCTTTCGACTGCCTTCTCTGGCGTCTTCTCCACCTCCGGCCGATGATCTTTTGACGTCCAGAGGGGCATCGATGAAGCAAGCTGAGGATGAAGGGCCTGAGTGGCCCTTCCCCTGCCACAGGCCCCATTCCGGCAATGTTCCCGGCGAGTGCTTGTGGCTGTGTTGTGCGTCCAACGCACGCGAATGCGGCTTCGAGTGGAGATTTGAACGCGCGAGGCATTCAAAATAAGGGGTGTGGAGTCAAGTCAATGAGCCAAAAGTCAATATTGGTGTTATTTCCTTCATGACATGATTACGTTGATTTGGGGTCTGACAGTGGTATCAGAGGGCTTGTTCCAGTGATCTCAGAGGAGGTTTCCGGTGTGTTGCAGAGGTACAGGAGAGGCTAGCAGAAGAGTGTCCTCTCCAGTGAGCCCTATGACTGAGGCAGAGGGACGAGATGAGTTCCCTAGCTGAATGGGTGGCACGGTTGGAGGATCTGATTAGCATCTCTGGTGAGGAGGAGATATCCCTGGCTCCTCAGGTTGAGGACCTCCATCTGCAGGCGGAGGAGCAGAGGCTCCAGATTATCACCTTGCAGGAGGAGATGGTAGGCATGGCGACGCTCCATGACTAGGTGGCAAGATTCTTGGCATTGCTACAGTAGCGCAGTCAGAGCAGCACCAGATGCAGGCCGTGATTATTATCCTACACATTGCACTTGCACAGACGCAGAGTGGGAGTTCCCCTATGGTGTCAGTGACAGGGCGGCAGCCCATAAGCCGAAGGTCCGAATCCCCAAGCTGCCAAAGTTCGGAGGAGTCCGATCGGTGAAGGAGCTAGAAAACTTTATTTGGGACATGTAGCAGTTCTTCATCTTCAGCCATATCCTAGATGGCGAGTGTGTGCAGGTGTGCACTGCTTACCTTACAGCCGATGCAAAGCTTTGGTGAAGGACAAATGTTGGATCGACATCGGTAGCGGTGACCTAGACCTAGGACATATTCTTGGAGGAGCTGCTGGGGCAATTCCTTCTCGGGAACTTAGTGGATCAGGTTAGAGACGCAGTGGATGAGCCCTAGCATACTGGCCCGATTTAGGAGTATGTCCGAGCATACTCAGCACTTATGCTAGAGATCCCGGATATGTTAGAGGCGCACCGACGGCACACCTTCCTTTGGCATTTGCAGGCATGGGCTGAGGCGGAGGTCCGACAACGTTCTCCGCTGGATTGGCGAGAGGCCACGGCGGTGGCCAATGGCCTAGTGGACACGAGGCCATCGGTGTCGGCTTCACTGAGAGCTCCAGCATTTCCCTCGAGGTGCGAATCCCCGAAGAGGATGCGAGTGCCAACTCGGGGTTAACACCCTCCCTGGCATGGCGGAGGCCGGCCAAAACATCCCAAGCCACGACATGAGTCGGCCTGACCTATCGAGAGGGGGCCGGAGAAACTCAGGCGGCTGGTGCGTTTCCTATGCTAGGGTCCACACCGGATGCGGGATTGCCTGAACCAGGATCGGATCCTGGCATTAGTGGCACGTGAGGTGACCAACACCCCAGACTCCCCTCCATGGCAATCGGTGCGATCGTGATAGTATCGGCCTCGGGAGGTGATGACACTGAAATTTATAGTAAATTTCATGTCATTTCATATATCTTTTTGTGTCGAATTCATGAACCTTTGTTTATTTTTATGCCTTTTTTTATCAATTACTGCGGAATCTACACTCTTTTTGGTTTTTGATGATTTTCAGGCAAAAAGGCATGATTTTCAGGCGTTTTCAAGCAATCCAGATGCATGAATGAATTTCCACCATCAAGAGGAGATAACATGTCAAATTTCATGAAGATTAGAGCTTCAGACCAAATTACGGCAAGGCTGTAATCTATATTACGATACCGTAATTTCGACGACCACCGTAATATCCGAGCACTGCCATAATTTGGGAATTTTTCATCCAAAAAGATTTTTGGAAATTACGGCACTACCGCAAAGATTTTCACGGGCCATAATTTGGAGCGCTTTCACATCAGAAACTTTAGCTGAAATTACGGCACTGTCATAAGATATTTCACGGTACCGTAATTCCTGACAGATTTCCATCCGAAAACTCGACTGAAATTACAGTAATGCCGTAACCAAAAATATGGCCGTAATTACAACCTGGAGACGCAATTTCCACGGTCAAATTGAAGCCCGATTTTTGCGCGATCGATTGCAGATGATCCAAGCCATTAAACCCAAAGTTGTAAGAAGCAAAAAGGGAGCTTTCGATGAAAGGAGAAGGGAGACACCAAAAGCCCTAATTTTCATCCACTAACAAAGGAGAAATTGAGTTTCACGCCGCTGACCTAGGTTTCACCGCCGGGAAGCATACAACGCATCTCCGGCCATGAAATTTGAAGGGAAGCTTCGCCTGGAGCAAGAGAACATACCCCAGAAGTTTCAACGTGAAAGGATCTCGATCGGAGGAGAAATCGACGAAGAACCCAGCCCCAACACTATTCATACGATTATTACGGCTATAATTTTCATTACAGCCGTGTGGTTATTTGTTCTTCCCCTTTCTTTTTGATTTCTGATCACTAGAAACTATGGTTTATTGTAATCTTTTCTCCATGCTAGCTTAAACCTTTTATGGGAAATGGGGGAGTAATTCCCTTTGATTTCTTAATGACTAGATAACTTTTTCATTACTTCGTCACATATAATTTTAGCATGATAATTCTACTTATGTGAAAATTGCTCTTTAACTCTCCATAGATTCATGTTATTAATCATGTTTTAGAGTTTTCGCGATAGATCAAAAGGTGACTTGCTTGAGAACTTGGAACCCTAGAATTGCATGATAGGAACTTACTATAAGAAATTAGGTTAGTTCTTATTTTTTGATTCTAGAAGAATAATTGTCATGTTTAATAATATGAATCTAGGATTGAGTCAATTTATCAAATGTGAAGATCTTGTGCGAACGTAAGGATCGGAACGTTGGAGAACCATAAGTAGAACTTGTGTTGAGACTCGGATGCACGAAAGTGATCCTTGAGATTCCACTCGAGATGATCTACTTTGAATTCGGATGCACGAAAGTGATCCTTGAGTTCTTTGATGGATAATTACTTATTTTCAGCTTGGGATAGATCCTGCGAGAAAGTGAGGATCGGTCCCTGCATGATTGTCTGCACGAAAGTGAGATAATCCTTTTATGAAGTAAATTGTATCTTTATCATGATAAAATTAAACTGACAAATTTCTATTCATATCTAGTCATAGAAATCAAAGTGGATAAAACCCTAGTCCCAGTTTCTCTCTCTTGTATTTTCGTTAGCTTTCGATAATTCACTTGCATAGTTTCGATTGCCTAGATAGTAAGAAATCGATTATTTGGTACTTGACGAACAAGGTCTCTGTGGGATCGATATTTTTTATTACTTCGAGTATCCGTGCACTTGCGGACACAACAGGTCTTTGGACACAACAAGTTTTTGGCGGCAACGCCAGAGATAAGTTTTTGTCTAGCTACTTGTTGGGATACAACAAGTTTTTGGTGCCGTTGCCGGGGACCTTGTTTTTTTGTCAATATTGAGGATATTGAGAGTATTGCTAGACTAGGTTTTATTTTCTTTTTTTGTTTATTTTCAGTTTTGTTTGAAATTATTTGATCTATCTACTTTGTATGCGCAGGAACCTTAGATCAGGACCTCTTGTACCTTTTGATCCTGAGACTAACAAAACACTTAGATCGCATAGGAATTTGAGAGTTGAAGAAAGTCAAGTAGAAGAAATTGTAGATATGGCAGAAAGAAGATCATTGAGGGACTATGCAGCCCCTAATCCACAAGAGATTCACTATAGCATTGCTGGACCAGTTGATGACATGTAAAAATATGATATTTTGGCACCTAATTTTATTATTATTTTAGAGAAAAATGCATGTTTCATCTCATTTATTTATTTAAATGCTTCATATTCTTCAGAACCTTCACTTTTCCTCTGTCTTAATGAAATGTAGGTTTTTGGCCTCAAAATCAATGGAATTTGGAGAATCTGAAGGTATGAGACGATTTCCCATGATGAGATGGAGCTATACGCCAATTTTCAGCTCAATCGGAGTCCTCAACATCATACACGGCCATGGGTGTGCATCCATGCACGGCCGTGCATCATAAGTCGCCAGAATTCACTTAACCAAGCTGTACACGGGCATGGCCATGCACCCATGCACGGCCGTGTATCGTTACGCACAGCACGATAGGCGTCCGGTATTTTGCCTGTAACTTTCTATTCCTGGCTGGGAATTGGACAAAATTTGGGGAGCACCTTCCCAACTTAGCCACGAACGTTTTGGAACCGAAATCATCGGATTTGGTCAAGCAACGAGAGAGAACAAGGAAAAATGGCGACAGCTTAGGGTTTTGGGGCGATTTCGGGGCGACAGCACTGTTCCGGCGAGATTTCTTCGCCGTTCCGACGAAGATCTTCACGCTGAGCCTTCTTCCAACCGAGATCTACCTTCTCCCTTGGTTTGATATCATCTTCTTGAGTGATTTGATGTATTTCATGATGTATACACTAGAGTAAACCTACTTTTCGGGGTTTGTGCGTAGCCCACTGTATGAATGTTGAATGTTATGATTTGACACATATATTTCTCTATTTATCTTTGTTCTTATTCATGTTTAGGATGTTTTAATTATTGTTTACATACTGGCCATATGTATGCATGCTTTAGATGTCGAGGGAAGGACTGAGAGGTGAACCTTGACCATCGGAACCCCTAGACTGGACCGGTGATTTCGTGTTGCGAGAGCACTCGAAATCACCTGAGGAACCCTAATCTTTCATAGAACCCAATGGATCCGTATTAACCCCGGTAAGCCACGAGAGTAGGAGATCTGGGTTAAGACGGATACCGGACCGTGTCCTGAGAGGGAACGCGTCTGTACCCTAGGAAAGGTTACCTTGAGAACTTAGATAAAACTTTATTTAAATTGTCAAACCCTAATATTTATGCATGCATCAGTGTGGTGAAACCTAAAACCTCGAATCTCTCTCATAATCTCAAAACCCCGTTTGCTTTGCTCTCTGCGCTGCTTGTTCTTAATCTGCCTTAGTTTAATTACTTGCTCTAGGACATTAGACAATTCTCCCATTAATCATCAACCTAGCTCTCGATTGACTGATTTGTTAGTACTTGACCCTAGTCCCTGTGGGTTTGATCTTTTTATTATGCGATAGACCGTGCACTTGCGGTAGCAGCCGTCTAGGCCCTATCACCAGTGATTAAGGCTAACAACTTTGAGATTAAGCCTGTTTTTCTTTCTATGATTCAATAGAACCAGTTTGGAGGATCCCCTTTTGAAGATCCAAACCAACATCTTGCTTTGTTTTTAGAACTTTGTGATACTATTAAGATTAATGGAGTTTCTAATGATGCTTTGAAATTAAGGTTATTTCCTTTTTGTCTTAGGGACCGAGCACGTTCATGGCTTCAAGCACAACCAACCGGTACCTTTACAACATGGGATCAGTTATCAAATGCTTTTCTGATGAAATATTTTCCACCAAGAAAGACCATCCAATTGAGGAATCAAATCACAAGCTATCAACAGATGGATGGAGAATCATTCAGCGAGGCATGGGAGCGGTTCAATGATTTACAACAGAAGTGTCCTCACCATAGCCTTGAAAATTTAGTTTTAATTCATACTTTCTATAATGGTTTGCTGTGCAATACTAGACTAACTGTTGATGCTGCTACAGGAGGATCTCTCATGAGCATAACCATTGACGATGCATTCAAGCTGCTTGAGGAGATGGCTCTAAACCATAATCAGTGGACTTCTGAGAGAGGAGTACTTTACAGACCTTCTCAAGGTAAGAACGATAATGATGGTTGGCGTACCTTGGCAGAGAAGGTAGACTCTTTGTGCAACAGGTTCGATTCTTTTAAGATGCAAACTACTACTATTTCTTCTATTGTTTGTGAAGTTTGTGGTAATGATGGTCATATTTCTAAAAATTATAAGGTAATTGCTAGTCAGGATAGTGAACATGTTAATGCATTTGGGAATTATAATCAAGGTAGAAACAATGATCCCTATGCTAGCACCTACAACCCTGGATGGAGAAATCACCCCAACCTGTCTTGGAAAAACAATAACAATGTAGGGGGACAAACTGAAAATAGAGGTTTCCAACAAAAGCCAAATCAAAATCAAAACTCAAATCAGAATTCAAATATTGAGTCCATGCTAGAATATGACTAATCAAAGCAAAGAAATTGAATATCTTAAGGGAATAATTAGTCAATTAGCTTCATAAGTAGGATCTTTAATAGCCCACAGCAAAATCTTAGAAAATCAAATTGCTCAACAAGCTAGTAGCTCTTACAGACCCCGTGGAAAATTACCTGCTAAACTAGAGTTGAATCCTAGAGAGCACTGTAATGCTATTATTACTAGAAGTGGGAGACAATTAGAAGAACCTAAAGGGAAAGTTGTTATCAATGAAAAAGAGTCTAATGATGATCATGATGAGGAATTAGAGTTAGAAAAATCTTCTGAACATGAGAAAGCCCAATCTAGTTTGCCACCTCGAAAGGGTGATGAACCAAAAGGGGATGTACCATATGAGAATGATGATTCTAAACCTAATTTACCTCCTCCTTATAGGCCACCTATACCCTTTCCACAAAGGTTAGTTCAAACTAAACTAGACAAACAATTTGGCAAATTTCTTGAAGTGTTGAAAAAGCTTTACATTAATATTCCTTTCACTGAAGCTATATCTCAAATGCCATCTTATGCAAAATTCTTGAAAGAAATATTATCTAACAAAAGAAAATTAGATGACTATGGTACTTGCACTATGGCATTAACTGAGGATTGTAGTGCTCTTATACAAAATAAATTGCCACCAAAACTAAAGGATCCAGGTAGTTTCTCTATACCTTGTTCAATTGGAAGTATGGCTTTTGACCGAGCCTTATGTGATTTAGGAGCCAGTGTAAGCCTAATGTCTTTATCTATTTGCAAGAAGCTGGACATTGGAGAGCTTAAACCCACATCCATATCTTTGCAGCTCACCAATAGCTCGGTAAAGTATCCTATAGGTATTTTAGAGAATGTTCCAATCAAGGTAGGTGAATTTTTCATACCTACAGATTTTGTAGTTTTAGACATGGAAGAAAATCATAAAAATCCCATAATTCTTGGTAGACCATTGCTAGCCACTGCTGGAGCTCACATAGATGTAAAAAAAAGGAAAAATCACTTTTGATATTTGTGGAAACATAATTGAGTTTGATCTTGCTGATTCTTTGAACAAAATTTCTTATTCTGGATCATGTTGTAGTGTTGATGTAGTAGAGGATGTTGTTTACAATGTTCATAATTTATTTGATGAATCCTCTAATTTTGAAACTGACGATCTTCCTGAAGATATTGATAGAGGATTACAGGAGAAAGGACATCAAAATTCTGTGAAGAAGAAGAAAAAGAGAAGAAGAAGAAGAGGCTCTAAGTTGTTTGACAAAGGAAAGAAGATCTTGAGTAAATTTGGACACTGTTTCAGGACTAAGCCTTATGTGAATGAAAGAGATGCTCAAATCAAAGAAAAATCAGAGTGAAAATTGAGGAATTCAAGATCAAATCTGAGTGCAAAAGGGTCAAGCTAAAGACATTTAAATTAACGCTTCTTGGGAGGTAACCCAAGTTTTCTAACTTTAGTTTTTTCACTTTATTTTTACTTTTCCCCTTAGAACTAATTTTTTCTTTTATTTTTATAGGTAAGCAAGTTTTGGCGCAAATTATGGCACTACCGTAATGCATATTACGGTACCGTAATCCCTGTCAATTTTGACCAGAAGGTTGTGACGAGATTACGGCACTATCGTAAGTGTTTTCATGGTACCATATTTTGTGTCCAAAATCGACCCAAGAGTGTTTTTGCTTTTACGGCACTACCGTAAAGAATTTTACAGTGCCGTATTTTTGAGTTGTTTTTTATTTACCTTCAAAAAAAAATTTTGTGATTATTTTTACGGTACCACTGTAACCATTTTTGCGGTACCGTAATTTTCATCTGTTTTCAACCCGAAAGTTTTCACATTTTTATGGTACTACCGTAATCTTTTTAACAGTACCGTAATTATGGGCGTTTTTCGATCCGAGAGTTTGAGCCATATTACGGTACTGCCGTTTTGATTTTATGGACCATGTTTTTCGATTTCACCAGAATACAGTACTGCCTAATGCATATTACGGCCGTAATTCTATTTTTAGGCACGATTCCTGTGCCCTTTTTTTCTAGGCCGTGTTTTGAGTTTTCTCACTCGTTCTCACTCATTCTCGCGCTGACCTTCAAGCTCCGACCATCTCCGACCTTCAGAGCATACCGGCGACCCTTCCTTTCTGGTTTTCACCACCGATCTGGTACTCTTTCACCCGATTTCTCGATTTTGGTGAGTTTTCACGCATATTTCGCCCCTTTCATCGTTTGTCTTCGATTCTTGGTCGTTTTCAAAAATTTTTGTTTCTATTTACTTCTTAGATGTTAGGTGACTAGTTGTTGTCCATTTCTAGAGTTTTTGACCAATTTCTGTGAGTAGTTTGAGTTCAAACAAGTTATATTTGCTGAAATTTCACTGTTCACATTTCGCCCCTTTTCATCTCTAGTTGAAATCTTGATTTTAGGCTTAGATTCAATTAATGTTTGCTTCTATGATGCTTAATGAGTATTCATGTTCATGATTGGAAGTATTATTTGAGTTCCATATTGCTATATTGTCTTGAAATTCAAGTTGCAGCCTTAGTTCACTCATGGCACCTAAGATCAAACAAGTAATTTCGAAGAAGAGAGGAAAAGGACCAGCCACATCTTCGACACCACCAAATCCCTATGGCATTATTTTTAGGGATGAAATTCAAGAATCCAGATACAATCAATTGGTTGAAAGAAGAGTTGTCAACACCAAATATGCTGATAGAAGGACTTTAGAGACACTTGGGCTTTATGAGGATGTATCTTGGATGTTTGAGCAAGTCAGGGCTAGAAGATTTTTTGAGATGACGCCTTACACCTATTTGCCACTTACTTTGGAATTTCTGAGCAGTTTGAATGTGGATCTAAGAGAGTGTTCAGATGGATCTGCTGAAGGAGATATCACATTCAGATTGGCTAATGTTGAAAGAAAGTTAACTTTGAGAAAAGTCAGACTTAGATTTCACTTGGGTTCTGGAGGGTTTACAGAAATACCAATTGGGTTTATTGAGAATGTGTTTTGGAACCAGATAACCCATGAGACTCATTTTTCTGCTGTGTCTGCTAGAGCTTCGAAGATCACAAACCCTTGCATAAAGTATGTTCATAGAGTTCTTGCTCACACTGTCTTTGGCAGAGGAGACAATGATGGCATGGTAAGACAATCTGAGCTCTATCATCTTTGGGGGATGCTTAATGGAGTAGTAGTGGATGTTGCATTCTTTATGATGAAACACATGGATAAAGTGGCTAGGGCAAAGAGGGGTGCCATTGTGATAGGAGGGCTGATTACACCTATAGCCCTACATCTGAATGTTGAACCATATGGGATTGAAGTGGCAAGGGGGAATGCAAGGCTTGATCTTGAGTCTTGCATGACAATGAAAATGATAGTTAGAGAAAGGGATGTTTTTTGTTTGGTCCTTGGACCAAATGCCCCTACTCTGTCATTACCCCATGTAGAGAAGACCGCTGTAAAGGAAAGAGCAAACTGGAAGCTTTCACCAAGCACCACCGAGGCAGCTTTCACACCACCATTGAGTGCAGTTCCACCACCACCCACTTGGGGTGGAAGAGATAATCCTTATAGTATAGAGTCGCCATCTCACCGACCTGCTGATCCTACTCCCCTAGCTGCTAATTCTTCCCATAGACCTACTGGAGGATGGTCTAGTGCTTTTGACCCAGGATTCCAGGCACTCTTTGCTGAGATATATCGTCAAGGACATCGTATGGAGAGGATGATAGACACCATATGGCAGATGAAGGACTAGATACATCACCTTCACTACAATGTGGAACATCTCAGCAACTATATGGAAGAGATGGGGAATTTCTTATATGAGCGCTTTGACTTCCAGGATTCGAGGAGAGGTGGAGACTATGGAGGGCACCAGGGAGGGCCACATGTTGATCCGATGAACACAATAACTCAGGACACCGAGGAGATTGGATCAGATAATGAGTAGAGTTTTGTGAGTATCTTTTTCCCTTTTCCTTTTGCATTCTATTTTCTTTATCTTATTGATGTTTCATGTTTTATAGGGAAGGATGATTCCTCCATACATGTTGTGTCCACCGTGCTACTTCACTCTGCTTTACATGCCTATATTCTTATTTTCGATATGGTTGTATGATGATGATGGTATTGATTTTTGATCTTCGATGGGGTTGTATTATCATAACTTGGTATTGATGATTTATTTCTATATGGTTGTATTACACATGATGTTTTTAATATTTTTGATGATATAATTTGATGATTGATAAGTATAATTTTGATTGATGTGATTGATTTATGGCCTTGATCTATTTATTGTTGATGACCTGTTTGATTCTATTGATGATGAATGAATCCATATTTGTGGTTAGGCCTAGGTATATCATGTCAGATTTATTTCTCTTATACATATATACTTTTGAAAATTTTCATTAACTGATGAATGAGATTTTAGGTGGATATATTGTTTGAAGAATTTGATTTGAAAATGAAACTACTTTTTGAATAAAATCAGCATATGAATATAATTTTTTGAATTGATGTCAATTGATTAGTCTAGTTGATGTTTAATCTATTTGCTATTTGTTGGGAAGAAAGAATCCAAGATCCAAAAATAGAGAGTGATTCCCCTACTTGGCACTGTGCAAAAATTGACAGTGATACCAAAGATATGGGTTGAAGTCTAAAAAGAAAAAAATTTAGAGAGAAAGAAAAATAAAATGACTCCTTTACTTGGCACTGTGTAAAATTGACAGTGGTACCTAAGACAAGAGTTGAAGTCCAAATAAAAAGTGTGTATCTATGTGGGTACATGCCATCAAAAACACAAAAAGAATAAAAGGAAAAATGAAGAAAAAGAAAATTTTGAGTGGAAAAAGACTTTGGATATCTTATTCCTGTAAACAAAGGGTATGATAGACTTGAACTGAAACTTAGGTGAATTCATGAGACTGAAATTCTAATTTTTATACAAGTTGCAAAGTTTTATTTGATTAAGTTGTGGATCTTGAGGATTGAACTCAAAAGATGATATGTCTATTTAAAGTTTTATGAATCAATTGGTGGATTTTTCATTAGTGATTGTATTTTAGAAATTTATTCGTTATGAGCAAATTTATGCCTATGATCAATTTTTGATTTTTGCTTGAGGACAAGCAAAGTTTGAGTCTTATGTGTTTGATGACATAGTAAGTTTCATGCCATTTCATATATCTTTTTGTGTCAAATTCATGAACTTTTGCTTATTTTTATGCCTTTTTTATCAATTATTGCGGAATCTATACTCTTTTTGGTTTTTGACGATTTTCAGGCAAAAAGGCATGATTTTCAGGAGTTTTCAAGCAATCCAGATGCATGAATGAATTTCCACCATCAAGAGGAGATAACATGTCAAATTTCATGAAGATTGGAGCTTCAGACCAAATTACGGCAGGGCCGTAATCTATATTACGGTACCGTAATTTCGACGGCCACCGTAATATCCGAGCACTGCCGTAATTTGGAAATTTTTCATCTAGAAAGATTTTCGAAAATTACAGCACTATCGTAAAGATTTTCACGGGCCGTAATTTGGAGCGCTTTCAAACTAGAAACTTTAGTTGAAATTACAGCACTACTGTAAGATATTTCATGGTACCGTAATTCCTGACAGATTTCCATCCGAAAACTCGACCGAAAGTATGGCAGTGCCGTAACCAAAAATACGGCCATAATTACAACCTGGAGACGCGATTTCCACGATTAAATTGAAGCCTGATTTTTGCACGATCGATTGCAGATGATCCAGGCCATTAAATCCAATGCTGTAAGAAGCAAAAAGGGAGCTTTTGACGAGAGGAGAAGGGAGACACCAAAAGCCCTAATTTTCACGCCAGTTGCCATGATTAAATCCATTCGGATTTTGCTTGCTATAGCTGCATATCATGACTATGAGATATGGCAGATGGATGTGAAAACAGCGTTCCTTAACGGGAAGCTAACTGAGGATGTGTATATGACACAACCTGATGGCTTCATCCATCCTGCAGAGGCTAATAAGGTCTGCAGGCTAAAGAGGTCCATTTATGGATTAAAGCAAGCATCTCGAAGTTGGAATCTTCGATTTGATGAGACCGTGAGAGATTATGGCTTTATCAAAAGCGAAGATGACGCCTGTGTATACAGAAAATTCAGTGGGAGCTTGGTGATTTTTCTGGTCTTGTATGTTGATGACATATTTCTCATCGGAAACGACATCCCTAGTCTTCAAGCTGTGAAGACATGGTTGGGGAAGTGTTTCGAGATGAAAGACTTAGGGGAGGCCGCCTATATTCTAGGCGTGAGGATCTACCGGGATAGATCCAAGAGGCTCTTGGCCCTTAGTCAAAGTACTTACATTGATAAGGTACTGGAGAGGTTCTACATGGAGCAATCCAAGAAAGGATACCTTCCAGTGAGACATGGCCTTACTCTCTCAAAGAGCCAGTGTCCTACAACACAGGCTGAGAGGGATGACATGAGTCGAATTCCTTTTGCTTCGGTAGTAGGATCGATCATGTATGCAATGTTATGTACTAGACCAGATGTGGCATATGCTGTGAGCATAACCAGCTGATACCAATCCAATCCAGGTCTACAGCACTGGGTGGCTGTAAAGAACATCCTAAAGTATCTGAGAAGAACTAAGGATTTTTTCTTGGTCTATGGGGGACAGGAAGAGCTCAGTATGCAGGGCTATACTGACGCATCGTTCCAGTCTGACCCTGACGACTTTAGATCGCAGGCCGGCTATGTGTTCAAGATAAATGGAGGCGCTGTATGTTGGAAGAGCTTCAAGCAATCCACCATAGCAGATTCTACAACCGAAGCTGAGTATGTGGCTGCTTCTGAGGCAGCCAAGGAAGCTGTTTGGATAAGGAAGTTCTTATGTGATCTTCAAGTGGTACCTAGTGCAATAGATCCCATTGAACTCTACTGTGACAACAATGGAGCAATTGCACAAGCCAAGGAACCGCGGTCTCATCAAAGATCCAAACACATACTCAGAAGATTTCACCTGATCAGAGAGATCATTGACAGAGGTGATGTCAAGATTAGCAGAGTAGACACAGAGAACAATCTGGCAGACCCATTGACCAAGGCTTTGGCGCAGCAGAAGCATGATGGTCACGCTAGAGATATGGGGTTGAGATTCCTCAACTTCTAGGTCTTAGTGCAAGTGGGAGATTGTTGGTGTATATGCCCTAGGACCTAGTTTTGGTCAACTTATGTACTACTTGACACTGATATTTATATATCATTCTGGCATTGTCGTTATCATTGTTTGACTACACCTGCGATTGTATACTTACATGATAATGTCCCTGGAGACAGATTGGATCTGTGCTCGAATTATAATCCCCAGTCGATGTACCTTAGTGGATATGGGACAGCTATGGTACTTGTGAGACTGGTATGTGGGCTGGTTAGGCACGTGGTGCTAACGCAGACACATGGGTATATCATTGGGGATATACTGGATAGACCCGCTATGAGGCTATGACTTGGTGTCATGAGTTATCCTCATAAGTGACAGGAGATGCATTGATCCCTTGACTTGAGGTCATTGATCATTCTATATGATTAGGGACTTGCTTTGATACAACCTAACACCTTGCCGTAGCTGGGAGGTCATAACGATTGTTATTGAGCATGTCACGACCCATATGAGAAGATCAATGGACAGACATAGGATTTGCCCCTTCCCTAAGGAAGTATGATATCCATGGAGCTCCTTTATGGTTCTATGACTGAGAGTGTATGGCCATACCCAGGTGAGAACCTGTTTTAGTCATAGCCATGTGATTGGATGAAAACAAGTGGTGACACACTTGTCCAATCGGATATCAGTTCGGCAAAGAGACTGTAATGCATCTGTACCTAGTTGCGATGATGGGGATTTTGATGTCGATATCCATTCCAATGACCTGGGTAGTAGCGATGCACTGCTAGGTGCCACTCACTGCTTGTGATGACCTCTGGTCAGCACTGCCAGCGTCAGAAGAACCTACAGGGTCGCACACCTTGATACTTGAGTTCTCGTATTGATCGGGAAGCCTTATGATCGAGTTATTGGATAACTCGGATCTAATTGGGAGATTTCATCAGCGCCAATGGGCCTGATGAGATGGAAGAATGTTATTGGAGCCAAACTTCATTTTTGGCAGGTTGACCCGTATTTGACCATGGTTGGTCACATTTGGATTAGGGTTGAATTGGATTGGATCCAAGTGCTTAATCAACCTATGCAATGATGTTTGGGCTAGCTTATTATCCAATGAGGCCCAATAACAAGTTCTCATGAAGAGATGAGAGGCTAAAAGGGTATAATGGGGAGAAACATGAACCATTAGGCGCCTAGGGGCATAATGGGGTCATGTTGGCGCCTTTGCTTCATTATGGAAGTAAAGGGCGCCTCCCCCTCTCTTCCTAGGATGGAATGCATGCCTCTATGGCATTGCTTGAGACGCAAGGCAAGGCCTTGGCGCACAAGGAAAGGCGTGGGAACAAAAGGTAAGGTTGAATGAGAATTATGGAAATATCTTGGAGACTTTCCTTATCTCAAACCTCCTCATCCTAGCCCTACACTTGTCATGATCCTAGCCATTACCCTAACCGCCTCTTGCCCTATAAATATGACCCTAGTCGCCCCCTCTTGTGGGTAATCAATCCTTGAAGGCGTGAACACAAGAGGAGGGGCGAAAGGCTTGGGACAAGGGCGCATCTTCTTCCATAACCGCGAGTTTCTTCCCTTCTTCCTCCTTGGCGCAAGAGAAGGAAAGGCTTGGCGGCATTCTCCCTTCTCCTCTCTTCTTCTTCAATTGGCGCTTCTACCTTGGAGGTGGCGCAAGCATTCAAGAAGAGAACTAAGGCTTGGATCTTCTTCCCGAGGCTAGCACCGGGCGTGGGAGAAGAGAACTCAAGAGATCCGTGTGTGTGAGACTGCAGAGGGCGCACACTTGGGCGCCTACATCGGCATCGCTCTACATTGCTCTTAAGGTATTTCCTAACTCATCGTGTCGACTCCCTTGCTTGCGATCTTCACTGGGTTTTTGGGACTGGCCTGTTTCGGGGACATTCTTCCGCTGCTAAAAATGTATGTCCATAACTCTGAAAATTGTAAAATGTCCCCGGGGTTTCCCAACAGACGCGACTCTCCTCCTCCAACGGCGAGTAGTGAGATACTTCCCTCCCCACGAGCAGCAATAGAGATGAGAGAGTCTTCGCCGCTTCCGGAATGTGGTGGCGTTGTCTTCCCGAGCATCGGATGGTGACGTTAGGTGAGGGAGTGGAAACCTTCCCCGAGAGCTCTTTCCTCCGGCAGAGGCTGATGGGAGCGGACAACGAGAGCGTCACCTCCCACCCACAAGCGGTAGTGAGAGAAAGTGTCGCGTTCTTCTTCCCTCTAGGCGGCAACCTTCGACACGTCCCAGCAAGCACTCCGGCAATGAGAGGTTAGACGAGCCTTGAGTGTGTAGACTCTATATAGGGAGAAGGAGAGGGGTTTTATGTACTTGTTTATAGAGATAAATAAATACGAAAAACTTTCCCCTCCATTCCGGTATCATTCCTATATTTTCCGACGATCTTTTGACTGATTTCTTCGGAGTCTTCTCCACCTCTAGCCAACAATCTTCCGGCATCCATAGGGGTGTCGATGAAGCCGGCTGAGGGTGAAGGGCACGAGCGGCCTTTCCCCTACCGCAGGCCCCCATTCCGGGGACGTTCCCGGTGAGCGCTCGCAGCTGCGTCGTGCGTCCAATGCACGCGAACGCGGCTTCGAGCAGAGTTTTGAACGTGTAAGACGTTCGAAAGGAGGCATGCAGAGTCAAGTTAATGAGCCAAAAGTCAAAATTGGTGTTATTTCCTTCGTGACGCAATTATGTTGATTTGGGGTCTAACATTAGGTAGGTTATTACGAACACATATATATAAATATAAACAATTAAAAAAATGTTAAAATTTTGTAATTAGACCAAGTAATGTAGGAATAGGAGTTGGGATTTAAGAGATTTAGATTTTTTTTTCTTTTTTTGATGTCCACTAACCCTTAGTCTCTGCACTGGTTGACTCCTCCCACTACCTCCATGACTCCCCTTGCCACCAGCCTACTGACTTGAGGAGAAGAGGGTGGTGTAGAAGTAGTAAAGGGGCAAGGAGTAGTCAAGGAGAAGGGGTCGGCGTTGGAGCAAAAGGGGGAGTCAAGGGCAATATCGAAGTAGCAGAAAGGGCGGTGGGAGGGGGTGCTGTTAGCAGTAAAGCGGGTAGGAGGGCATAGGGGGTGAGCATTGTCAGAGGTAGAGCAGGGCAGCAGAGGGAGGGGTGGGTGGTATCAGAGTTGGAGGAGGGCAAGAAGGCATGGGGGACTGTCACGGTTATAGGTGGAGTGAGCAACAAAAAGAGGGCACTATCAGAGGTGGAGAGTGTTAGTGGAAAGAGTTAGATAGGGTAGCTATTGTTAGGGCTTTGGGTTGATATTGGGCGCGGCCCAATGCAAGCCCAGCCCAATCAGTCAACCCAGCTGAAGAACCTCTTGTCAACTGGGTTGACTAAACGAATCGGGGATTACCCGGAACCGGAACCTTCTCCAACGGGTGGCTTGCGTGCGAATTTCTCGCGCGTGGGGTGCATTGCGTCGGTGTGGGCGCGTTAGAGGAAGCAGGTGACCGACTCGGGTCTGGCACTGGGATCAAGGCGGGGCGGAGAAAAGTGACGCAGGAGAGCGTCGTCTGAAAAAGAAGGGGGGAACGTCATGTTCGCACTCCTGCCACTTCTAGCGATCGGCTCACATTGTGCTCCCCCTCCCTCTCTCCGGCTCCGACGATCTCGTCGCCCTCCTCCCTCATGTTCACTCATGGATCTAGTGGTGTGGGTGGGAGGAATGGACCGCGACGAACATCTGCCCGGGCTCACATTGTCATCTTCGACCTTCGCTGCCGTTGCTGGTCTCTCCTGACAGCCTTAGAAGGCTACACTGCTACCCCGTCACCGACAGGAAGGACCCAGGATAATCCAGCTAAGGTACCTTCCCTCGTCGTCCCCGGTGTCTACTTGATCCCCGTCCATGTTGGCCCGTTCTCCCTGGCGACGCCTCTTTTTCTTCCCGCTGGTCTTCGACGCATGCCTGACTTGGCTGACCCTCGTGCTCCTCTCGGTGAGCCCCTCTTGCTCCCCTCTTTAGGGCTCCGGCTTGCCTGCATGCGGGAATTCCTAGACCCGACTCGCCTGCGTGCGAGGTTCGTCGATCGGTGTCTATTTCTCATGCGTGCAGACCCTTCTTATCTCTTCTTCGTCGGTTGCTTTGCGACGTTCGGATTTGGTCCATTCCCTTTGCTTGGCATTGGCATCCACATGAAGCTTTGGGAGGCAACGGACGCTCCCCGACGGTCCCGCACCCGCCTCCATCTGTCCGTGTGAGTGAAACCTTCTCTGCCCCACCTCTCCGGAGTCTCGTCGCTCATCGTCCGGTCGTTGGCTCCATCCCGGACCTGCTGCTGGCTTTGGTCTTCTAGCCGCCTCTCTTGTGATCCGCCATGCGAATGGACCTTCCATTCGTTGGTGTACAGTGAACGGGTTTCCCCACTCGTTCTCCTCCTTCTCGTAGTCCACGGGCTATCGTCGGGTTTAGCTGTTCTATTCGCCCTTATTCCGGTGTGCGACGTCGATGGGAGGGGTGACATACGACGGCGGCTCCGATGCCCCACATGCATGAGGGCGCACCAGACTTTCGGTCCCTGGGCATTCGGCCCTCATTCGAGGTCTTCTCGGCGTGCGAAGGCACTTCGCGTAACGCACGCGTCGGTGGGGCGTCGCCGACGTCCTCGACATTGGCGTTTCGATTGTTGAGTTCACAGTTGCTGTAGACCTGATCCGACACGGTCGGATCCGCTTGGGTTTGTTTTGGGTTGGCCCGGCAGAGATCCACACCGAGTCCCTAGTTCGGCTGGGGGACAGTTCGAGGGATCGTCTCTGCCGATCGCGCCCAACTCTGCGGTTTGGACCGCGGTACCCCTGCGCGGGCGTGTATGGACTCGAGTCAACCTTTGACTCACGTGTATCTCGTTTAAAAATTTGTTACAGTAATTATGAGCATGATAGCTGGTATCAGAGCGAGGTTTCTGCACGTTCCAACTTGTACAAGCGTTGTACAACTGCCTTCGGCTTACCCTGTTGCTTGTTTGCAGATGGAGCTTACGACTGACAACAGGATCTCCTCCCTAGAGGATATTGTTGGGGATGGCTCCTTAGCCCCCAAGACGCTGGTGGATCTAGTTTCCACCCTGCTCGTCTCACACGAGAGTCTTGTAGCTCAGGTGACTAGACTCACCGAGGAGCTGGAGACGGCTCAGGTGGAGATCACACTCCTTAAGCGCCTTACAGTGGCTGTACCATCGCAGATTGCGGCTTATTCCGACTAGGGGACCGTCGTGCGACGACGTATCCCGGAGCCTAGCCCCTTTAAGGGGGTGCGTTGCTCCAAGGAAGTTGAGAACTTCCTATGGCATATGGAGATGTTTTTCCAGAACGCCCAGATCCCCGAGGGGGAGCAGGCCCTGATCGGCATCGCATATCTCTCCGGAGATGTGAAATTATGGTGGCGGACTCAAGCCGCATCAAATTTGCTCGGGTCCGATCCCACCCATAAGCTCTCCTGGGAAGAGCTTAAATCTAAGATCAGTGCACAATTCCTTCCGGGGAAGTCAACTTGGGCGGCAAGGGATGCACTGAAGAAGGTTCGGCATATCGGGAGTATTCGGGACTATGTACAGCAGTTCTCCCAGCTTATGCTGGAGATTGATGATATGTCGGGGGAGGGCTGGCTTTACACATTCATGGACCATCTCTAGGGCTAGGCCCATGATGAGCTGTGCCGCCAGGAGGTGAGGACCTTGAAGGCCGCCATGCAGGCTGCTGACGCTCTAGCGGACCGGAGGGACCCGAGGGGACAGGCCCCTCCTACTACTGTTGCTACTGCTGGGGCTTCTACCTCACGGGCGAGAGGCCCATTCGCCATGAGGGGTAGGAAGCCATTCACGAGGAAGAACCGGCCTGCTGTGCCAAGATCACTGAGGTCTATCAGGGACCACTCACCCACTCCAGCACCGAAGAAGACGACCACTACTATAGAGTGCTATATCTGTAGGGGCCCCCATATCATGAGGGATTGCCCCAAGAGAGAGAGGGTTGCTGCCCTAGTAGCAGCTGAGCAGAGCAAGGGAAAGGAGGAGGAGGCGCTCCTCAACCCTATTGTACTTGGTGCTGCTTCTACGTCTACTGACAGGCCCACCTTGTTCTAGGAGGCGCTCCTTTATTTTTTTTGTGTACTTGGTACTATTGTTATGGCTACTGACAGACCTGTTTTGGACATGGCTACTAATAGAACTATTTTGGATATATATTGCATATCTCTTAAACTCTGTGCATGTGAATGATGTGTTTGGTACGAGTACATCGTACCCCTTCTTTCAAGGGGCTGACCGCTGCCAGGGGATGGGGTCTAGGACCTCCCGGCATAGGACCGAGTAAGGTTAGTCGGTGCGGTGGATCCCAAAGTCGTAGGAGTGGCCTATGATGTGCGTGTTGGGGTTGGCTGCTCGCAAGGTTGTTGCCATACGAAGATCCTCAGCCTCGTAGAATATGAGGTTATCTCGGGCCTTGTGCTATTGGCCAAGGCTAGGATTGCGGTAATACCGCATCTATACGGGATACAGATACCCGATGAGAGCCCTCAGTGAGGAGGGGATTACGGAACCTTGGGAAAAAGAGCAGTCCGGGACTGTTACCCGAACCCATTGGTCCCGGAACTCCTTGATAGACTAAGAAAGGCTTTGATATTCTCCAAGCTTGATTGGTGATCAGGATTCTGGAAGGTTCGCACCACCGTGGGCGACGAAGAGAGAAATAAAACGGGAAAAGTTGGCAAACTCTAAAACTTCTATTTAGGGAGAGATGAAATGAGGAAGAGTTAGCAGACTCTAAAACTGCTATTTGGGACAAGGAGAGTAGACGATGTCCAACTAAAACAAAAGAGATCCCTCTCCTTGGTTCAACTGAGTCAACTTTGCATAAGGGGACGCCTTTGTGTAAGGGAAACTTGGGAGAACAAACAAGGAAAAATCCTTGAAATCTGTCCGAGCTGGACGCCTTTATGAAGGGAAGGCCTAGGGACAGAATGGTAATGGAGGCGAGCTAAGTTACTCTTCCACAGAGGTGGTATGGGACACCTTCGAAAAGGAGGAGCCTTAGGCGCAACCAAGTTGGACGAATCTCCCTGAAAACATGCGGTCCAATTCGATCGCAGGTATCGTCGAACCCTTTTCTGCAATGTAGTTGAAATTTTGAGTGCAAGTTGAACCGCACTAACAGATTCATCAAGGACGACGAATGGCTTAGGAGGGGGAGAATGTTAGGCCTTTGGGTTGATATTGGGCATGGCCCAATGCAAGCCCGGCCCAATCAGTCAACCCAGCTAAAGAACCTCTTGTCAACCGGGTTGACTAAACGGATCAAGGATTACCCGGATCCGGAACCTTCTCCAACGGGTGGCTTGCGTGCGAATTTCTCGCGCGTGGGGTGCATTGCGTCGATGTGGGCGCGTCAGAGGAAGCAGGTGACCGACTCAGGTCTGGCACTGGGATCGAGGCGGGGCGGAGAAAAGTGATGCAGGAGAGCGTCGTCGGAAAAAAAGAAAAGGGGGGGGGACATCAGGTTCGCACTCCTGCCACTTCTAGTGGTCGGCTCACATCGTGCTCCCCCTCCCTCTCTCCGGCTCTGACTATCTCGTCGGCCTCCTCCCTCGTGTTCGCTCGTGGATCCGGTGGTGTGGGTGGGAGGAACAGACCGCGACGAACATCCGCCTGAGCTCACATTGTCATCTTCGACCTTCGCTGCCATCGCCGGTCTCTCCTAATAGCCTTGGAAGGCTTCGCTGCTACCCCGTCACCGACAGGAAGGACCCAAGATCATCCGGCTAAGGTACCTTCCCTCGCTGTCCCCGGCGTCTGCTTGATCCCCGTCCCGGTCGGCCCGTTCTCCCCGGCAACGCCTCTTTTTCATCCCGCTGGTCTTCGACGCATGCTTGACTTGGCCGACCCTCATGCTCCTCTCGGCGAGCCCCTCTTGCTCCCCTCTTTAGGGCTCCGGCTCGCCTGCGTGCGGGAATTCACGGACCCAACTCGCCTGCGTGCGAGGTTCGTCCATTGGTGTCCGTTCCACCTGCGTGCGGACCCTTCTTATCTCTTCTTCGCCGATTGCTTTGTGACATTCGGACTCGGTCCGTTCCCTTTGCTTGACGTCGGCGTCCTCATGAAGCTTTGGGAGGCAGCGGACGCTCCCCGACGGCCCCGCACCCACCTCCGTCTGTCTGTGCGAGTGAAGCCTTCGCCACCCCACCTCTCCGGAGTCTCGTCGCTCGTCATCCGGTCATTGGCTCCATCCCCGACCTGCTGCTGGCTTTGGTCTTCTGGCCGCCTCTCTTGTTATCCGCCGTGCGAACGGACCTTTCGTTCGTTGGTGTGCGGTGAACGAGTTTCCCTGCTCGTTCTCCTCCTTCTCGTAGTTCGCAAGCTATCGTCGAGTTCGGCTGTTATGTTCGCCCTTATTCCGGCATGCGACGTCGATGGGAGGGGTGACAGACGACGGCGGCTCCGACGCCCCACATGTGTGAGGGCGCGCCGGACTTTCGGTCCCTGGGCATTTGGCCCTCATTCGAGGTCTTCTCGGCGTGCGAAGGCACTTCCCGTAACGCACGTGTCGGTGGGGCGTCGCCGACGTCCTCGACGTTGGCATTTCGATTGTTGCATTCGCAGTTGCTGTAGACCTGATCTGACGCGATCGGTTCTGCTTGGGTTTGTTTTGGGTTGGGACGGCAAAGATCCACACCGAGTCCCTGGTTCGGCTGGGGGACGATTCGAGGGATCGTCTCCGCCGATCACACCCAACCCTGCGGTTCGGACTGCGATGCCCCTGCGTGGGCGTGTATGGACTCGAGTCAATGTCGGTATCGGGTTCAGGTTTTTATGGGATAGAAGGAATTGTAGTCTGGTTCGGGTTCAACTAGTGGTTTAAAGAAACTTCCGGGTCGATAATCATGTATGGTAGTGCATTAATCAACCGCGTTCGGAGATAGGTAGTCCAAAAAAGTGGGTACTCTTCTTAATTTACTCGATGATTCTCAAATAAAAAAAAATGTTCCTTCTTCTACTTCAAACTGTGCTGGTAAAAGTCTTTATCTGATAATGAATATGAGATTGAAGAGTGAGCATGCCATCACAGGTTAAACAAACATAGAAATCAATAAAAATAGAAAAAAAATGGTAAAAAGAAGAGAAAAATTTTCATTGTTTTACGTTGACGCAGATCCTAAAGACCAACTCCAAGATTGAGAAGGGATCACGCATGTCACCAGGATTGAATGCCACACAAGTACGAAACTAAACCTTGACTTCGTTTATGTGGTCTTGGCTTCCTTATAAAGCCAATCCAAAACACAGGTTGTCCCCAATCTTTGGCTGTTCCAGGCTCCGACCTCTGTCAAAGAAGAAAATATTTTTGTCTTTTGTTCTTAAATTTGTGGAGGAATTGGTTAACATGGGAAGAGCGCCCTGCTGCGACAAGGCCAGCGTGAAGAGAGGTCCGTGGTCTCCGGAGGAGGACGCAGTGCTCAAAAGCTACATTGAGAAGCACGGCACAGGGGGCAACTGGATTGCTCTGCCCCACAAAGCAGGTCATGATTCTGACTTTAGCAGACACTGATCGGTGTCGCCATTTGAATCTGATTTTTCTTTCCAGGTCTCAACCGGTGCGGCAAGAGCTGCCGCTTGAGATGGCTCAATTACCTCCGGCCGGACATCAAGCACGGCGGCTTCACAGAGGAAGAGGACGCCGTCATTTGCGATCTCTATTGTAAACTCGGAAGCAGGTAATTGATCGGAATTTAATCTTGCGTTAAAATTCTGTGGTTAGCTGAATCGTGTGTTCTTGTGCTTCATGCATGTGCAATTAGGTGGTCTGTCATTGCTTCCCACCTGAGTGGAAGAACCGACAACGACGTCAAGAATTACTGGAACACCAAGCTCAAGAAGAAGCTAATGGCAAGGGAGAAGAAGACTCCGTCAATCAGCAGCAGTTGTAGCAACATCTTAACCCCTCCTGACTACTCCAGTAACAAGTTCTGCTTACATCCTTCGCCATTGGTGTCTCCGTCCCAGCAGCTGTCAGCGACTTGGTCTACCGCCGCAGTCGACGACAGAAGCAGCATCGGCTGCAAGAACTGGAATAAAGCAGAAGATGACTTGCTCCTTTCGGAGTCGGAGTTTGGATTGCTCACCGACATTCTTGGTGGGCATTTATGGGTTTAAGGAGCAGCTCCTTTTGATCTATTTCTGAGACGCTGTGCTAGGAAAAAACAAGTACTAATTGCTGATTATATAGTTCTTTTACTAGAGATCGATGCCTGTTCTGATATTTGAATTCTATCACCTTAAAAATTCATTACAGATGAACTCACTATACTTTTTTCATTGAAATCTATAGTTAAGATTTTCTCAAGTTGTTGAAAAAAAAAAAGCTTTTCAAATGACAAACTAAGGAAAAGATTATATAAATCTCAATGACCAAACTAAATTGTGGCTTACAAGTGCATGCAGTGGCAACGAGAAGAGCATGAATGAGTAGGGATACGGTCAGCAGGACAGGTGGTTCAGAGATCATAAAACTTGCATGGTCTCTGAAATGGCCTGTTCAAAGCTTTCAGTAAGAACAATTTAAGCTAGAAAGGGGAAAAGATGTGAGCATAGAAGATTTCCTCGATTCTGACTTGTTTCTGAATCAGTGGTGTTTGAATGTGTCAGCAGCAGTCGCTTTTGGGGAAGCTGATGTGTGCGCATCAAATCAAAATCAACTGTGTTTAGCAGATTCAACTTGCAATCTAAACAGACGGGATGAGGAAAAAAAATCTGTTTTTTCAGTGACATTAATTGCAACCACCGAATCAATTAGTTCAATTGACAAAGTCTTGTGTTGTTAATAATAAAGTCTTAAAGTCAAACTACGTCCTGTTCATTTAACTTCCCTAAAGTCTTCTGTTGTTAATCACTAAACTTGTCAAATTTTGCTTGTGGCCTTATCCAAGATTTAGTCATTAGGGCTTTGTTACCATGTAATATGCATGCTATATTTAACCCATTAATTTGATGCTAATTTCTAAGTTTATATTTTGTTATATATCACCCACCACATCATTGCCATGTCATCATCGTATCACATCACTAATTGTTGGCTAAGTTGCCATAATATATGTAATAGGCAACATCTAAGCCAATAGTCAACAAGTCAAAGAATGGCCAGCATGATCACAAGTCATATAAATATTAAGTCACCCTGACAATACTTGCCCATTTTGGACAACGATGGAAGAAGGATTTTTGGAAGTCTTCAACTCCTTGATGAATAAACTCATCATCAACCTTTGTATTTTTCATTCCAACTTGAATGGTATGCAATTCCTCATCACCTCTTGAATGGCTTCAAGGTTGAGCACAAGTTAAGACAGCTCACCCTATTGAGGATTTCCCCAATTGGTGTATGTAAAGTCTAATAAAGAAGGCTTGATGTGCACCATGGACTTGGAAAGGGGGCATCTTGATCAATAGAAAGAAGGAAGAATAACTGGGGGGTAACTTGGAAGAAAAGTTACAATGACCTATTAAACTCTTGACAATTTGTGAATATCATCTTCTAAAGCATATTTTTGTTAAAAAAAACCTAGAGTTTACCCCTGTCTAGAAAAGCTCAAGAGTAACTTAGAGGTGTCAGTGAATTCAATTCATAAAAATTTTTATTATTGATGAAGTCTTCGAGTCCCGCCTTTATCAATTATCTAACAGGCTATGTTTAAAAAAAAAAAACTTAATTTTGTCCCTACCTATGTGATTCCCTCTTGGCTCTTCCTCCTTTCTAAAATTGGCTTAATTCTTCTCCTATATTTATCTAATGGGCTTTATTCATTCTCCTAATCCCAATTCTTTTCTCAACTCAAACTTCTCGTTTTTCCTTAACTCACCTCCAAAGAAGCGGTGCCAACATTCAAAGCTCCCTCCCTCCTCCTCCCTAGCCAATATTCAAGACATCTCTTGTAGTTATCTCTTGTCCAATATCCACCCCTATGGTTGCATTCATATATATAAGCATCTTCTTATGAGGATCAAGACATCATATCTTCAATCTCAAGAGGTTAAGTTAATTTCTAGCCTTGCTTACTTCCTCCCTTGATTTGATTGCATGGTAGTCTTTTAAAGTCTAGTAGAATGCATGCTCTAACAATAACACAAGTTTAGTCTCATCTTATTATATCGTGTGGCTTCTTAGTTTACAATTACAATTATAATACCCATAATTTAGATAGTAACCATAAATGCATAAAAAATTACTAACAATTGATATTATGATGAACATGAAATTTTACACAAGGATCATGACAAATTATAACATCATAGTCCTAGTACTAGTGACAAAATATGTCCAACATAATTAGTTAAATTCATTCTAATGAATCAAGGAAAATAATGCATGTATTGTTGGTGTTTTGAAGGGAAAAACCTAGAAGACTCTTAGTCCCACATGGAAGGACTAGGAAAGGAGACTTGGGGTCTATAATGATTTCTTGCTCTCTTGCCCTTTGGGCTTCTCAAGGGCATTAAATCTATTCACCTTGCCCTAGAATGTGGCTGAGTTCGTACTAGGACTCAAATGAAGGATAGGACTCGATTGGGTTAAGTATATCAGATATTGTTGAACCCGTTATGGCATGAGCATAGGGATTTGAGGGTATGCAGGTAAGTTTGGTTACTTAACCTTAAATAGGTAAAAATATAGGAGTAATACCCTTGGCCAAATTCGGGCATAATACCCACAAAATTTGCCCCTGTTTTGAAGCTGATTTTAAGCAGAAGTTGGGAAAGCTAGATGCTTTTACAATTTTTATTTCTCCAAAAAAAGTAATTTACATAATTTTATTTAAAACTTTAGTATTATTATTTTAAATAATTTAAAATAATATAATTATTTATTTTAAATATTGACAGCAGTTAAAAAGTTATTAATCAAATATCTTATAAATTTTAATAGTACAACACAAAACAGTTAAGCATAGTTTAGCATAGTTATAAAGCTATTAACAGTGGGGCCAAACAGACCCTAAGATTTAGGACACAACTCTTGGGTGACTTCTCCTTCACCATTTCTAAAGTTCCCTCGCCTAGATTATTCCATCATCGGTGAGGTCTCTGATAGCTAACCAAAGAGTTCTTCTTTGGTCCAGAGAAGCAAAGCTATTGGGGACAAGCTCGGTTAGGGCGGTAATGCCTATTCACCATCCTATTGTCACACCTCAATTTTTTGCTATAGAAATATCAAGGAATGAAGGCACGAGCACTCGACCTGTCAGCCTCCCTTTTACACTATTGTGCACAGTGGAATACAATAATGTAAAACTCCCAAAAACTCTATACACCCATCGCCCACTGTCGACCTCCATGTACAACCGAAATACAAAAAGCAAGCGTGGCCTCTGTGTTAAACCCCCGAGCGTCCTCAGTACTAAAACACAACACCCCGCTTTACTTTTCTATGTTCTTTCTGTATTTGCTGAATGTATGCACCCCAATGCCAAAATCTAATGTACTCCTTGTCCCCCACACCTAGGGATGGCAAGAAAACCCATCCCTGCCCCGCCCCAATCCGACCTGACCCGAAATCAACGGGGAAAACTCAAGTTGACTAGGTCTCGGGTTGGGTTCGGGGAAAACCCGACAGGATAAAATCGGGTCGGGGGTCGGGTATGGGAATTCAGGTACCTGCCCCGAAGCTGACCCCGACCCCGCCCTGATTATTAAAATGATAAATTTACCCCTTCTAAGTTATAATTTAGGTGCTAAATTTATAATAGTTTGATGTAAAAAAGATTGTATAGTTTATGTAAAATATTTTTTATTTATATATTATGAATATGGAATGAAAAATAATTTTAAAATATTATTTATAATATATACTTATTTTTTAGGCCAGTTGGGGTCGGGTTTCCCCACTAGGTCGGGGTGTGGGGTTGGGTTTTCTAAACCCGTCGAGTTTGGGGTAGGGGTTGGGGATGGGTTTGGGGAAATCGGGGTCGGGTCGGGGATGGCGAAATCCGACCCCGACCCGCCCCGTTGCCATCCCTACCCACACCTGAAGCACGCAGAACACTTCAACTCTAATGTTCGGCCACACAAAGCAACCAAGCAACCTTAGGTGGCGGATTGAGTTAGGCAACTTGCACCCAACTACTTTGCACACCTTAGAGTAAGCGCCCTATGCAAAGACAACCAATGCACTAGACATATGCGTGGCACATACACAGAATTCCAGATCTAGGTGCACTAGACTTATGCGCAAAACCTAAGCATAACACCTTCTAGCATTTTTGTCATACTCATAGAACACACATGTGAAAATCATGAAAACTCAAGAACACACCATAAACACCATATAGGGAAAATCTATCAACTACTCAATACAAAATTGTCAATTTACAAAACCCTATCTTTGGCTACACGCCAAGTTCTAGCATCACATACAAAACTCCACCACGAGAGAAATGTACATAAGAGTTTAAGTCTAAACTCTAGATCGCTGGAGATGAATGTCGTAGCGAAAGAAGAAGGTGACTGCCAGTGATGTCCTTGACCCCTCGCCAAGGTGATGCAAGAAGCCCTCCAATGTCGACTATCCTCTAGCTGAATCCTCCAAGTCTTGTCCCTCACAAGCTCGCTAGAGAAGAAGTGGTGCTCGCCGGAATTTGGAAGAGGAGGTGGTGCTCGATGATCTCTTGTGTTCATGCCTTGGAGAGAACTGCCGCAAGGAGTTTTCGCCCAAGAGAATTGCCACAAACAACAAGAGAAAATTGTGGATCTCAACTTGCCCAAATAGCACTTGCACACCTAATTCTTTTGCCACTTAGTATTTTTAGCCATCTCTTCTTTGTGCCCATGACTTAGCTCTTATGCGCCAATGTGGGCATGGAGCTTCATTAAGCATGCGCCTCTCCAAGCACATAGCAACACCTACATATTGGGTTGGCATCCCTATATACACAGGTCTTTGGTACACCCTTGAGTCTTAGGTTCAAGCGTCACCTGTGCCCCAATCTTCACACATTTCATGCCTCCTCTATGCACTCCGTGCTCCATGCCATGGCGTCAACTCCTCAATAATGTGTGTACATGCCCTATCAATAACCTCTATGGTTGAGTAAAGAAGGGGGAAATATGCCTCATGTTTCCTAGTGTCACACCTGCATCCTTGGCTTTGATTGTGTGTTGCCTTGTTCTGTGACTGTTGTTGTTTGATGTCAATTCAGCATATGGCTGTGTGGTATTGTTACTGCCCTTGTTAGAGTGCTATGTGCTATGTGCTATGTAGAGTGCTTGTTAAAACTAGCAAACAGCTAGGAGCTTAAACACCCTTGCCAACCTCTTGGCTACACTTCTAGCTTAGATGATTGTAAGGGAAGAGTTGGTGAGGCTGTATCTTGAGGGTGGGTGTGTGCTACTGTTGTGAAGCCACTATGTTGGCTAGTCCTATGGTGAATAGGTGAGGTTTTTTCCTTTCTTGTTTACTAATGTAGCCTCGTTCCCTCACTTATCTGCTTGTTGATAGACGATCCTAGGCCCTAGGTAGAATTTTTTTTTTGTGTGGGCATTTTGGGCTGTGACAATATATACTTACCAAAAATCAAAAGATAAAATGTTATCAAAATTTAAAATATAAAGCTGAAGTAGAAAATTAACTAAACAAGAAAATTAAAATAATTAGCTCTACTAGAGGAGAGGAAAATACTTCAAATGAATTTACTCAATTCTATCAAGAATACAGAATAATTCATCAAGTGATTGTTCCCTAGTCTCCTCAATCTAATGGAGTAGGTGGGGTATGCACAATAGGAGCCCGATGCAGCTCCGGAGGCTTGTGGTGGATGTGGCCTACTCCAAAGGCGCGATGAGTGGGTTTGAACTTCGGTCAACGCACATCACCCTTAAGGTCCTGCTCAATCTCGAGGGCGCATTGGAAAGTCTGATCAAGGGAATCTAATGTATATGTCATTAAAGCACGCCAGATCTTAGAACAGAGGCCATTCTTGAACCGAGATAGGGTAAAGGCTGGGTCCTCTCTAAGGTTACAACTAATCACTAACTCGTTGAACCAAATCATGTATTCAGTGACTGAATCGGGCCCTTGGGAGATACTGCTATACTGGTCTAGAAGACATTGCCAATAAGATGGCAGGACGTAATTGTCCTTTAGCCTATACTTCATCTCCTCCCAACGCAGAATCGGAGGGAGATTCTGGTTTTTATTTTGCTACTCTACATTGGTCAAGCGAGCTGGGCCAACTAATAGGAGATGCATGAAGTTAATGCACAAGCGTTCTAGTATGTCGCTCCACTCAAAGTAGTGGTTAACAATAGTGGTCCAATTAAGGAAAGCTTTTGGATCAAGATTGCTATCAAATGGCGGGGGTGAGACTTTCATAAGATGATGAACATCATCGTCTTCACAGTTCCTAGCAACCCTGGGCCTGGATTGGGGCCTTTCCATGGTTTGTCCTCATAGTCTGGGCTGCCATAATGGCAACACCCATGGTTAGTCCTAAGAGACTCATCTACATGATGCGTGTCCTTGGCCGGCACTCAAGGGTGAGGATGGTCGGGCATCGCAAGGCTGGGGCCTCAACTTAGATGGTTCAACGTGAGCAGTCCATAGTCGAACTGTTTTCACAACTTGTTGTACTGTGTTAGTGAGTTGTGATGACTCTAAATTTCATAGTGTTTTTCGTGCTGATTAATTAGTTTTTTGAGTCATAATCTTGCTCTTTTGCTTTATTTTTATACCCTATTTGTCAAATACTTTGGAATCTACACCTTTCTTGGTTTTTGAGCAATTTCAAGTAAAAAGGGCATTATTATCATGAGTTTTCGAGCAATTTTAGATGCATGGATGAGTTCTAATCACCAAGAGGAGACTACACATAAAATTTCAAGTCAAAACAAGTTTTCTGGCGAAACTACGGCAGTGCCGTAATGAATTTTACGACCGTAATCAGCAATTATGGCACTACCGTAACGATTTTCACGGCGGCTAATTCTGGAGTTTTTTGGCAAATTATGGCACTGCCATAAAAGTCTTCACGATACCGTAATTTCAAGCCAATTTCTTACCAAGACTTCAGAGGAAATTATGGCACTACCGTAATTATTTTTATGGTACCGTAATTTGGACCAATTTCATACAGAAGACTTCGCAGCAATTACGGTACTACCATAATTTCCATCACGGTACCGTAATTTCAACCCAGTTGCCCGATTCTTATGCCAGAAACTTGAATTCGTGATTTCTCGAGCTTTAGGGCACCAATTGAAGATCCGAAAAAAGGGGGAAGACTCAGAATAAGTAGGAGAACGGTCTCAAAGCAAAAGGAAGAATTTTTGATCGAAAATCATGACGAATTTGGAGAATCGCCGCCGCCCTAGGGTTCGTCGGTTCTTAGCCTACAGACCACCACCGGCCACGAAATTTACAAGGGAGCTTCGCCTGAAGGAGGAGAACACACGCTAGAAGTTTCAGAGCAAGAGGAGTCCGATCGAGGAAGCAATCAACGAAACAGTGGGCGCCGCCACTGTTCATCATGTTCATCAAGTATTACGGTGCTGTAATTTCAGCACCTTGTTTTGTAATTTTTCTCCCCTTTTTCGATTTTTGATACTCTGAAATCATGGTTTATTGTAATCTTTCTATCGTGCTAGCTTAATTTTCATATGGGACATGGGGGTGTAATCCCCTTAATTTCTAATGACTAAACATTGTAAATTTTGTAAGGATAATTTTGTTATGATAATTCTACTTTTGAGATATTTGCTTATAATTCTCCTTAGATTTATGTTTTTAGCATGTTTTAGAATTTAGTGAAATAGACTGAGAAGTTGATTGCGAAATTTGGAACCCTAGAATCATTGAGTATAGAACTTTTCATAAGAGATTAGATTAGTTCTTAATTCTGATTTTTAGTAGATTTATTGCCATGTTGATTTTCTGATCTTTGGATTGAGTTATTGTGTTAGACTTGATTTGATATTGTAAGAGATTAAATATCTGATCGTCAGAAAACCTTAAGTAGAACTTGAGAAATTATGGTATGAGAATACATAGTTTCTCTTGAGATTTTTGACTTAGAATTTGGATGCATGAGAGTGATCCTTGAGTTCTTTGTCAATAATTTACTTATCTTCAGCATTGAATAGATCCTACACGAGAGTGAGGTTTGGTTCTTTGTATAATTATCTGCGCGAGAGCGAGATAATTCCTTTATTAAGTAAATTATATCTTTATCATACTGAAATTTGACTGAAAATACTTTATTTCCTTCAAGTCATTATAATTAAGGTGAATGAACCCCTAGTCCCAGTTTTCTTCTCTAATATTTTTTTTGTGCACTTTTCGATCACTTGCTTCGTCGTATTCGGATTGTCTAGCTAGTGAGAAATCAATTATTCGGTACTTGGCAAACAAGGTCTCTGTGGTTTGATATCTTTCTTTATTACTTCAAGTATCCGTGCACTTGCGGACTACAACAAGTTGCCGCATCATGAGCTCCAATTTGAATATTTGCTTAAAGCTATTGTCGCTTGACTCTATCGTGTCCTTAGTACCTTCCGTAGTGAGATTAGGGTATTAGGTCGTAAAGGGTTGGCAACCAGCTCCTGATCTAGTTGTCATGATCAACAAAGTGCAAGACTCGACTGAAATGCTAAAATGCGGAAGTTTGTAAAAGTTGAATGCAATGAGCGGACCAGTGCGAACAAACAAGAGTTGTTTGCAGCCCTGCTTTGATACCAAATTTGAAGCAGACAGATTATGGGATGGAAGTCCTTAGTTCCAACTCTAGGCTTTAGGTAACAATGTAGCAATAAAAGCCGTGAGAGAGTCTTTAGGCGAGGAAAGTGAAAATGCATTTAGAGGGAAAATTGATTGGGAAAGTAATGCTGAAATTTCAATGAGACTCGTATCCGAGCAACACCAATAAATGACAAAAACAACAGCACCCAACTATAGAAACTAACGTACTAACCTCAAGTAAGCAAGCCAATCTCCGCTCTTAGAATGAACGTAGGGCAGCCACACAATTCGGTGACAATTCGGTGCCTACCCTGAACGCAAGGAGATAAGAAACTACCCTTGCTTCCGGCAACCGGACAAGCAAGGGATTACGTCAAAAAAAGAGAATGCAAGTGAAACAAAATTGCAAAACATGAGTTACCCTAATGCGCGAGGTGCAATTTACTTCTTTCGAACAAGGGAAACAAGAAGTTACAAGACCAGACGCTGGAGGTTATCCATGCCTCCAGCTATAAGCTCTTGCAACTCTCCAAAGGTGAGCTTCTTCTCCAAGCAAGCTGAATTATACTTTTCCCTAGCCCTCCTTTTATAAGTTAGGGGGGTTGGGAGTTACAACAACTATATGATAAGGTAGTTAGAATATTCTAACAGCCCAACAACTCTAAAATAATAAAAAAAAGTACAGCAGGGAATAAAATCCCAATTACTAAAGTAACTCATCCAAGCCTTGAGTGGGCTACGCTTGGACTTGGCTTCTTTGGGCCAAATGGGCCGGCTATACCATCTCCGAGTAGACCGCATTGAAGTAGCAGAATCAGCTGATGGTGGGCTGGTGGTGTAGGCGGATTCCTGTGCCAAGTTTGATAGCAAGTTGTTGTATCTGGCAGGGTGTGGCTATTTAACCCTTCATGGGAGCAAGCAAATAGGCTGAATGGGCTCTGCATGGGTGGAAGAAGGGCTGATAACTTCTATATAATACTCTAGAGGCATGCTGGGATGTTAGGAACATTGGAGGGCCTTCAAAACCAACTTTTTAGGCTTTTCTAGGTGCATCACAACTTGGCCATGATCTTGGCCACGACCATGATCAGCTCGGTGTGGTGATTTTTGCAATCCAAGGGTGTCACGGCTTGGTCGTTATCTAGGTTATGGCTGTGATGATGTTTGCATCAGGGACTCTCGTCTTCGGCTCTCCGGATCGAGGGCTCCATAGATGATGTGTTATGTAACCGCAAGCGTAACGGTTTTGTCATAGTAATACTTAAGAGTCTATCCCACAAGGATAGTGATCAAGTACTAAGTGATTGCAAATCAATAGCTAGACAAATGGGTGTATGTTTTAGGTTTTCAGAAAATAAATCAAATATAACTAAATACAAGTGACAAATGAATTAAGCAAGAGATAGTTCTGGGTAGCTTGTTTAGAGACATCGGAACTTCGGGTTCGTCTCATCGATAGATCTTAAACTCAAACAAAATAATATCATAACAACGCAATTTTAAAGTATTCAAGGCGATATCCAATGATACAGATTACCCGCTTTCGATGGTGTAATCCAGTATTAATTTAGATCGGCGTTCTACTTTCGTGGCAAACCAAATCTAGATTGATCCAATGGGTTCATAGATATCATAAAGTTCCTTATACAAATCCTGCCCTATTTCTTGACAGCTCAAAGCATGTTCGATACAGCAGAACTAGCGTTGTAATTCTCTTTTCGGTCCATCTTGCGATGCCCAAGAAAAGCAATTACGTGGCCAATGCAATCACTAGCAGTGAAACAGCACAGATCGAATAAACAAAAGATAAAATTTCATTAGTAATGAGGAAACAAGTTCGAACAGAAGATCCAAATGACTCAACTACACCCTAGTTCCGATAGAGAAGGTTACATTATCATAACGTCGATTCAATACAAATCTCTAAGGAAAGAAGAAACCAAAGTGAAGATAGAAAAAAGAAGGAAGCAAACTCTTCAAGGAAGGGTTGTAGCTATCCTCTTTCAAGCATAGAGTGGACAAACAAAGATCTTCTTTTCCCCTTGCTCTCGATAAGAACTTCCCTCTATGCCAAAGTCGTCCATCTCCTTGTATCATGATTTTCACCCCTTATATAGATTTGAAAGTGTCTTTTGAGCACATACATTGATAGCCCTTTTAATTCTCGTCATTTTGACACCAAGAACGCCTGATTTGGAATTAAGATGAGGGAGTTATGACACATTTAATGCTGGCAGCTCTATGATTATGGGTATAATGGGAATTATGGTCGTAACCGTAATTCATTCATTGAATTTCTTAACTACTTGAAAAGCTCACATAAATATGACTCATTTAATTCTTGTCATTTTGACTCCAAGAATGCCTGAAACGGAGTTAAGATGAGAAAGTTATGGTCATTTAATGTTTGACGACCAGTAATTGATGTTGGCTGCTCGAGATTATGGGCGTAATGCAGATTACGGTCATGCCCGTAATTTCGGTGTAGAAGTCTAATGCATTTGAAAAGTTGCGGGTGAGAGGATTATGACCTTAGCTTGAATTACGGCCATAGTTATAACGTCAAAAATTGCTGATTAGAAGCTTATAACCATGATGAATTATGGTCATGCCCGTAATTCTCTTATCAAGTTTTTGTCATCTGCAAAGTTGTTGTTGAGGAAGTTATGGGCATGACTTCTAATTATGGTTGTGCTCTTATAAAAATGGGTCCATCGTGTAGCCAATGAGGGAATTACGGTCATGATGTAGATTATGGTCTCGGCCGTAATTCTTGAAATTAGCCCCGTTTAAAGCCAAACTTCTTGTCAAGATTCCTGATTCACTCGGAGATATAAATGTACTTCCATGTAGTTCTAAAAGTGAGTGAATTGTTCTGTATTCAACAAATACGACAAGTAATGAAGCTTCTGAAGAAAATCAATAAAATAAGCTAGAAAGAAATGTAAAAACATAATAATAAGTATCGATTCACTAGTAAATATGGGTCAAAAATACTATATAAATACAAGACATCAATAGACTGGCCTTGATCATGGTCACGAACATAATCTTCCTTTGGGGTTATCACAAGCAAGCCATGATGATCATCACGGCGTGATAGGGAGATGCCAAATCCACATAAAGCTTCACGGGCAGGCCGTGATCTTTGTCATGGTCGTAATGTCTTTCAGCACTTTTTTTAACTCCATAGAAGGCTTCATAGCTAGGTTGTGATCTTGGTCACAGCCGTGATGAGCTGTCACGAGCTCGTCGTGATTATGGCCACAGCCATGATTAGGAAAAAAATTTTTCTAGGGGATGGTTCTTTTGTGCATTAGCATGCCTTTGCCCTCTTTGGCCTATGCGCAAACGTGCCGAGCAGTAGGCTCGCAGGCATACCATGCATGCGAACATGCAAGCAGTAGTGGTGCAAGCAATTTAGGGTCTGTTTGGTCTTGCTTTCAAGTTGCTTTTAAGTAGAAAGAAATTAAAATAGTATTCGATAATGAAAATCATAAGCAAAAAAGTAGAAGTTAGGAAAACTACAATTTTATTATGAATTCAATTATTGTGGATGCCTATAACTTTATGATGACTCTTCGGATACCTACGAATTTATGGTGACTCTTCGTATACAGTGGATGACTCTTCATATTCGATGAATGTAACTCTTCGTTTTGAGAGGAATGAATGTTCATGCATCCATTCATGAATGTTCATATATCCAATTAATGTTGATGTATCCAATTGCCCTATAAATAGGGGTTGTAAGTTCCATTTGAGGATAAATCAATGAAAATACTCTCTACTTACTCCTCTCTCAATTTCATCTTTGTTTTCTAATACGTTATCAGCACGAAGCTCTTATCGACGAAGGAAGCCAGATTTTCTGAGGTTGTAAACGGTACTTCCATCCATTCTATTTTTAATCTTATCACTTTTCGTTCTTTGAATTATCATGTCGAACCTTACAAAATTGGAGTTCGCGGCCCTTGATATCACCGGAAAGAATTTTCTTTCATGGATTCTAGATGCTGAAATCCATCTTGCTGCTAATGGTTTTGAAGATACTATCAAAAGGCAAAACACCACGTCCAACTAAGATAAGGCTAAAGCGATGATCTTTCTCCGTCGTCACCTTCATGATGCGTTGAAAATTAAATATCTCACCATGAAGGATCCTCTTGTTCTTTGGAACAATTTAAACGAGAGGTATGATCATCTAAAGACAATCATCCTTCCAAAAACTCAATTTGATTGGTTGCACTTGCGCTTACAAGATTTCAAATCTGTAAGTGATTATAATTCGGCAATATTTCGAATTACTTCTCAACTGAAATTATGTGGGGAAACTATTACTGACAGAGATATGTTAGAAAAAAATATTCTCTACTTTTCATGCATTAAATGTGCTCCTGCAGCAGCAATACCGTGCAAAGGGTTTTGAGAAGTATTCTGAATTAATCTCATGTCTACTATTAGCTGAACAAAATAATGAGCTTTTAATGAAAAATCATGAGACCCGTCCAACTGGATCTGCTCCATTCCCTGAAGTGAATGCGATAGCTTATAATTACGGAAGCCAAAATCGCAGTCGTGGTCATGATCATGGACGTAGACGTGGAATTGGACGTGGATGAGGTCGCCAATATTTTCACAATGATTGACCTCGTTATATGGATAAGAGAGAAAATACCAAAGAAGTGCATGAAAGCAAGAAAGGCCAAGGCACTACAAGTATAGATAACAAATGTTATCGTTGCGGTATGAAAGGTCATTGGTCGCATACCTGTCGTATGCCAAAACAACTTACCGATCTCTACCAAGAACACATGAGAAATAAAGGAAAAGACGTGGTAGAGACAAATTTTATCTCTAATGATGATAATGTTGATTATGTCCATTGGGATAAGTGTTGAACATCCTGTAGCCCATGTTCATACACAAAATGGCCTTGCAGAGTCATTGATAAAATGTCTTCAATTAATTGCGAGACCTTTACTAATGAAGACAAAATTACCAATTACTACATGGGGACATGTTGTTTTGCATGCAGCGGCATTAATTCGCATCAGACCTACTAATTATCATGAGGTCTCCCCTTTACAATTGGTTTATGGTCAGGAACCAAATATTTCCCATCAAAGAATTTTTGGATGTGCGGTATATGTGCCAATAGCTCCACCACAACGCACTAAGATGAGACCTCAAAGGAGGTTGGGAATTTATGTTGGATATGAATATCCATCAATTATTAAATATTTAGAGCCATTAACTGGAGATTTATTTACGGCTCGTTTTGCCGATTGTCATTTTGATGAAATGGCATTCCCAACATTGAAAGGGAAAAATAAGCAGTTGGAGAATGAAATTATCTGGCGTGAAATATCATTATCTCATTATGATCCTCATACAAAACAATTTGAACAGGAAGTTCAAAAGATTATTCACTTGTAAAATTTAGCAAATCAAGTGCCAGATGCTTTTACTGACCCCAAGAGAGTGACAAATTCATATATTCCATCTGCAAATGCTCCAATTAGAATTAGTGTCCCTGAAGGACAACCCATAATTGCAAATGAGCCTAGAATGTAAGTGAATTGTGGTAGACCTGTCGGTTCCAAAGATAAAAATCCTCAAAGAGGAAAAGAAATAAAGGCTCAAAATGAGGATGTTATGACTCTAGAAGAGACTCCAGTCATTCATAATATTATTCTAGTAGAATCTCAAGTACCTGACAATGAAGAGATCTCCATAAATTACATTATGACTGGAAAAAGATGGAACCGAGGTGAAATTGACGTCGATGATAATTTTGCTTATCATATTGCATGCAATATTATGAAACATGATGAGGATCATGAACCAAAGTCTGTTGAAGAATGCAGACGAAGAAATGATTGGCCAAAATGGAAAGATGCAATTGATGCTGAATTAAAATCACTTGCAAAACATAAAGTTTTTGGACCTATAGTCCGTACACCAGAAGGTGTCAAACCAATTGGATATAAATGGGTGTTTGTGCGCAAACGAAATGAAAAGGAAGAGATTGTCAGATATAAGGCATGACTTGTTGCCCAAGGGTTCTCTCAGAAACCTGGGATTGATTATGATGAAACATATTCTCCTGTGATAGTGTTAAGTCATTTTTATATAGAGAATTATATGTGATTTTTATTGTTATATTTTCATTATTCTAGCATTTACACCTGATTATACATGGAATTATTGCTTTATCTTTGGAATCTACACTCTTTGGTGTTTTTGCCTCATTTCAGAGAAAAAGCGAGGGAATGCGACCGTTTTCAGCTAGATCAGTATTCTCAGAAAGAACCACGACCCGCCCAGCGACCAGAATCACGCCCCGTGGCTTCTGTGTCGCCTGATACTGATTTTCCAGACTTTACCCCTCGCCTTCTCCGCGTCAGATAGAAGGCTGCGAAAGGGCAAAAGAGGAATTCGACAAGAGGAGGCGGGATAACAAAAAGGAGCAATCTTTGGGTGCCCTAATCATCTCTTATTTATCATTTTCACGCACGTACGTGAGGAGGCGAGCGGCAAGGAGAAAGGAACCAGCGACCAAACAAAGAGGAGAGGAGATCCTTCACCACGAGAGCGGGAAGGGGTAGATGACTGATTAGAGGAAGGAGAAGACCTTACCAGCGGCTTCTTCCTCCTTGAGGGAGTCCTATCTTCCTCTTCTCTTTTATCTCATTCTCCTTGTTTATCTATGGATGTTACATTGAGATTTCTCTATGCTTTGCTTTGGACAATGATTATTGTAGCTTAATCTTGTTTCGGGGTTAGGGAAAGCCCCTTGAATGTTTTATGCATGTATTGAGATTACATTTTGTAAACACTAGATTGTCTTACTTTGCCTAGTTGCACCTCTTGAAAGAAGATCACTTTGTTGCTTTCTTTATATTTTAGATATCCGGTATTGCCGAGAGGGACATCCAGATGTTTGATAACCTAGGCGAGGGTACCTCAATCATCGCATGAGAGTGGTTGATTAGGTACGGGTAGTGTACACCATTCTGCACTCTTTGGGTTTATTCAGTTGTGCATTCTACGACGGTAGATGCTTAATCACTTAAGCACCTTGTTGCATCGCCCGAGAGGGGACAACATGTACAAAAGATGGGATTGTATGCACAATCCGGCGCTCAATGAATTTACTCGGTTTTGCGTCCTATGACGGTAGACGCTAAATTGTTTAAGCTCTTAGTCGCAAGTTGCATCGCTCGAGAGAGGACGACTTGCGCACCCTTGGATTACCCTAAGATTAAAAAGGGATATTCATATTGTTATCAATCCATGCATAGCGCATCAAGGCGGTGGACCCTAGCCTTGATCCTACCCATCCTTAGACCTTGCATCGTGCAATTACCTAGCTTTCAATTCTATTTGCCTTGCTTATCTCTTGTTTAACTTAATTTTAGATCTTAGCGACCATTTCACAACCATTTAAAGATTGTCTAGCTTGTGGTAATCTAATCAGTCGGTACTTGGTATTTGGTCCCTGTGGGATCGATACATATATATTACTTCGATAGTCCGTATACTTGCGGAACGATTAATTTACCGGCTATCAAGTTTTTGGCGCCGTTGCGGAGGACCAAATTTATCAATATCGACATGGTTAAGTTATTGCTAGACTAGACATTTTTCTTTTTTCTTTTTTTTAGTTTACTTGTTTTTAGTTGTTTATTATTAATCTCTTCTATCTATCTGATATTCACTGCATATCTCTTTGCTAATTGGGAAGCTTACCTTTGAATTTGCTTGGTTTATACATAGAACTTTGCGGTAGGGAGAACTAATACCTGAGGATATGGCGATGAACTACCAGCAGTGGTCAACTGAGAGGGCGGTACCATATAGGGCAGGTAGTCAATTTGAACATGATGCATTGAGCTCTATAGCTGCCAAGCTAGACTCTCTAGCTCACAAGCTTGACACTTTTGGATTGAACTCTGCGACCGTCAATAGTATTTCTTGTGAGAGTTGTGGTACACCAGGACATTCTTCAACCGATTGCCACATGGGACCTCCTCCTTTATGGGACTTTGCACCGAATCATGTGAATGCGCTCAATAGTTTTCCGTCAAGGCCACAATATGATCCATACTCTAACACATGTGATCCTGGGTGGAGGAGCAACCCAAACTATTCTTTCCAACAACAATGGCAACAACCTCAACCGGCAAAGTCAAGTTTAGAATCCACGTTTGAAAGTTTCATGGCTAGTCAAGCTAAACTGAATGAACGCATAAACGAGACTATCCAACAGAACAAACGCAGGAACGAGACTATCCAACAACTAGCATCTCGAGTTGGCATGTTGGCTACATGAAGTAAGATGCTTGAAGACCAAATTGTGCAACAAGCCGAGGCCAATCCTAGAGAGCACTACAATGCTATCACTATGCGTAGTGGGAAGCAAAATGATGAGCCTAGGGTAAATTTGGATAGAGAAAAAAACCCCGAGCCAGAAACCTTAAGGAAAGAAGGGGTTGGTATAGAAGACCTGGTGATGAACAAGAGAAAAACAAGGAACCGGCATACATACCACCACCACCTTATGTGCCGGCTATTCCTTTTCCGCAAAGATTAGCGAAGAAGAAGGTTGATCGCCAATTCCGGACTTGCAATAGTATAGATGTTGTGGAGGACGAGTTGGGCAGCATGCACACCATTATCAACAATTCTGATCCTTTGGAGGAATGCCTACCTGGAAATGAAAAAGAAGAAGATGCTAAATCTGAAGTGGCAATGTGCTCCCAACCACCGAATACCACCTCTCTCTGCAACTTGAACCCCTTGGAGTGTCTCAACCTCAAACAGCCACTTACCGCGGTAAAAGATGCCAAAGAGGTTGAATTCACACCATTACCGGATGACTTGGGGTATGAACTCTTAAGCTCAAATTCCACTTTACTAATGATAGTAGATGCAGATCTTGATAAGGTGCAAACTCAGTTATTTTTGATGAACCAATCAATAGTGAGCACCTCACTTGGTGGCAAACATACTTTTGCAACACCTCTCTGTGGCAACCATGAAGGTGTTAAATTAGAGGGATTTCCTGCTTTTGAATCTTTGCCCACAGCAGTACAAGTAACTGTGAAGCCATCAGTGGTTTTACAAAATGAGAGGTATGACACATCCTTATCATCAGCCCCTGTGGTAATTGGCATGCATGCTGCTGAGGCGGAAACCCCTAATCCATTGAACATTGCTGCCAATGAAACTGTTTCCACTCGAAAACAGATAGAGACCAACCCTAATGAGCATAGCCGGCTACTGCTTAAATCAGGCTCTGAACAGCTAGTTTCATTGCCCAAGAAAGGCACAAACTTGACTTCCGGTCCTTCTGCAATCTCATCAAGGTCAAGCAGGCATTGGAGTTCAAATGGTTTTGCTTGTAACAAATTCGATACCAAGAACATGTTAAAAGTAAGCAGACTTAGAGAGCTACTGATACCTTGGCAAACAGATATTTTAAATAGAGTTCTCTTATTTGAAGGGCCTAATGAGACTAAACGTGCCTGTTTGGCAAATGGCTGGGACCCTGGAAAGGCTTGTTTCCACCAGATGCAGTTGGCATTGTACCTTAAATATGATTTAATAGAACAATCTTTGGATATGCTTGTTGAAGTTAATTTGGCAAAAGAAGGCATTTTGCAAAATGAAATGTTCTATAATGTTGGAAGGGAAACTGAAGTAGCATTGGTATCAAGGTTGCTGACTTTTGCTGCGTGCTTTACCAGTAAGGTAATTAGGAAATATGGTATTCAAACTCAGAAGAAAAGTTCAACTCTGGAACTTAGTAAAGAATCATTGCTATCCTGGTCACAGGCAACACTTTCTGAAGATTCTGAAACACAAACTGAAAGTCCTGAATTAGTTGTTGCTGGAAATGATAGCAGGGAAATTGAACTTGCTCTAAGGTCAAATTCTTTCAATGAGAACCCAAAGGAACCAAGTGAAACAGATATTGGAACTTCTGAAGAGGGAACTGATGCCAGAAGTTTGGATGCTAACTTAAGTATGATTAATACATATCGGGGCGCTAGGGGCAAGTCAATGTTGAGAATAACCGAGCATGAAAAATCTGAAGCATCAAAGGATTTACCACAAGATTCTTATAATGTTGAAGTACACCCATCTTTTATAGTTGCATTGGAACAAGATAAGAGAGTAGAAACCTGTGGAGAAGTGAAATCTAGTGTATGCTATGAAGCAGACAATGAAATTCATAATGGATCCAATTGTATCGCCAATCACAAGGTGCAAGAAGATAATACCATGGTAAATGAACAAAATAATGCATCTTTGGACTTGGCTGATTCTAAAATGGCAATTGCTAGTGATCTTCCTTCTACGAGTGATGTCACTATCAAATGTGAATTGGCATCTAGCAAGGTTATTGGATCAACTGATTCTAGTATAGTACACATAGGCAAGGGCACTGTCACAAATTCATTTCTTTCTGTGAAAAATGTCGCAAATGAGGAAGGTGGGGTGAATGCAGTGGAGTTAGATGACTGGGAAGATGCAGCTGATATCTCAACTCCAAAATCAAAAATATCAGAGAATGGACAGCATGACATTGGAGCAACTAAGCATCATGATGATGATGGTTTAGAAGCTACTGGTCAAAAGAAATACTCTAGAGACTTTCTATTGACGCTTTCATAGCACTTCACTCAATGCCCTGTGGGTTTTGGAATTGCTTCAGATGTACCTGATTCATTGTTTATCATTCCTGTAGAAAGACCACCAGGTCCTGGTCCTAGGAGGATTATAGATAGGCCATCAAGTGCTTCTCGGGCAGATCAGCAGATGGATGCTGAAAAATTGATCAAACCACCTATGACTATTGGCCGTGATCATAGATTGGAAGCTGGAAATGGGACTGTGAATGCAAGAGTTCTTTGTGGGCAGATATCCAGTCAGTTTGGGGAGATTCTATCATGCCCAATGCGATCCCTTAGCTCTATCCTGACATGACACTAGGGTCAAGCCAAAGACCTTAAAATGGTGCTTCTTGGGAGGCAACCCAAGCTCTCTTCTTTATCTTGCTAGTTCTTTTAGTAGTTTGCTTAATGGTATTTTCATTTTTGTGTGTTGTGGTGGTATTTTGACTTATAGACCACCTGCTTAATTCTACTCTATCTTGATCTTGTAGACCATTTGCTCTGCTAATCCTTCTGGTAGCTTACTCCATGGTATCTCCACTTGTTGTATTGAGATGGTATTGTGCGAATGTTTTGATGTTGTTGATCACTTGCCGGTTTTTACTCTCATTTGATTAATTTGTGGGGCTTGGTTATGGTGGTATTTCGATTTCTCGATCACTTGCTTACTCTTTCTCCATGATGAGCTATTGACTACTTACCTACTTTTACTCTCTTCATATAGTTCATTTAGCTATGAGTTTACTTTGCTAATGCTTTAGGTGGTTTATTCCATGATATTTACACTTAGCATAGTCCCTTGATGGTATTGAGATGGTATTGCGACGGTATTTGTCTTTGCTCTATTTTAATTACTTTGTGGAGCCTAATTATATGTTTATCATTGCTCAGGGATGATCTGGGTTCAATTGGGGGCCAATCGCGTCATTTCTGGAATTGCACAGTTGACCCAATGATAATAGTCACACCCGTGACTTCTGGAGCTAATTTTGCTTCTCGGACTCCCAATCCACAGAGTGTCCCATTGCTGATCCAGCGATGCAGGTCTTGCCCGTGGCATTTTCATCTGCTCCTGCTGTCTCCATACTCTTAAAGTCCTTCCCTACAGAATGTTCCACGGTCGACCCAGCGACAGGGGTCGACCCGAGGTTCCTGCAGCTGCATTCCATGTTACGAGTTTCATTCTCCACAGAAAGTTCCTTGGGCCGCCCAGTGATTAAAACCTTAGCCCGCAGAATTTCAGACCATTGGAGGCGACTCTTCCGCACAAATAAAGTTTTCCACAGAAAGTTCCTCGGGGTACCCAGTGACCGAGACCTCGGCCGTGGTTTCTGGAAGTAGATTTCATAGAGGAAAATATGAAATTCAAGTTCTCCACAGAAAGTTCCTCTGGGCACCCAGAAACCTAAACCCCGCCCCGAGGGTTCCGGAGGCAGTAATGCAGCGAAAGTCGTTAAAGTTCCAGTTTGGCACAGAATGTATCTCGGGGCACCCAGCGACGACATCCACGCCCCGAGGTTTTCAGTGGGGCCCTCCACTTAACTTCAAAATCCCCTCTGCTTAAACCCTGTATCCGCCCGCGCCCCTTCATCACATTACCCCGAGCCTTTACACTACCCATGAAAACCCTAGCTCTGCTTTCGCCCCTCTTCGTCGCCGCCCTCTCTCTGCCCCCATCTCTCGATGACACCTCGCAAAGTGACCGCTAGCAAGGCCTCCTCCAGCCGGCGCGAGCAATCGCCACCAGCCCCTGCTCCCGCACCTTCTCCACCGAGCGACCCTGTTCCTACGGCCACCTACAGCTGGCATCGGGAATGGAAGCGCCATGTCCACTCCCAGGCACCTTCTTCTCCACTACCCCACCCAGCCGTTCACCCTACGACCGAGGGATTATCCACACGCGCTACATGAACGCCCCTACTTTAGTGAAGCTTGGACTCTTCGATGACGTTCTATGGCTCTTCCGGAACTTAGGCTGGGACAAATTTCTGAATTTAGCATCCCTAACACATATCGGTCTCACGCTCGAGCCTTGCGGCACATGGGAAGAAGACTTTTGGCACACTATCTCTTTCAGAGCACTGCTGTCTATCGTCCACGAGCGACCGCTGATTCCACTGAGGATTCCTCTGATTCTTCTGATGCCTCCTCCGATGATCTGAGTGACGCGGGGGGATGACCCCCGCGACTAGCTTTGTGAGTTCTCTACACCCCCCCCCCCATTTTTGTAGGTCTTACTGTTTTTCTATTTTGGCATCGAGGACGATGCTTCATTTTGTCGTGTGGGAGGGGTATATATGGCTAGGTTTTACCACTAAATGCTTTTACCATTTGGTCATGTTGTTAGTCTTATTCAGTATTTCACTTTTGTCGTGTATATCATTTTTATCAGTATCTAAATGTCTTCCCATATTCTAGAACTTTATAGTATTTCTTACTTGTCTTCGAGCATGTTTTCATGTCGCTTCTTGCTGTTCGTATGATTTATTTGCACGATCCTACCTTTCTACCGATTTTTGCTTTTACTGATCTATTGCGTTGCGATTCATCCCCTTGTGATTGATAACTAAAGGATTGACTCTTGCTAGGCTGCGCTCCTTCTTAAATTGTGGGACACCACTAGTCTACCACACCCGATTTGATATTGACTGGTTCCTCCTCCCACTTATCTGCTATAACTGAAACATCCTCCACTTTGGCCACCCCACTTTTGTCAAGAGTCATTTCAAACAAGAGAAAAAGAAAAAAAATAGAAGAAAAGATTCTCTAGCAAAGTCTAGAGATATTTACAAAAGAAAAAGAAGGAAAAGATTCTCTAGCAAAGTCTAGAGACATTTTGAAAAAAAAATGAAAAAAAAGGAAAACAAAAAGGAAAACAAAGAGAGGGGACAAAGATCCTCTAGTAACATCCCAAAAATAAAATCCTGAATACCATACCATTTTGATGTCTTTCCCTTTTACTTCCACCTCAAAAAAATTGGAGGATCCAAAACTATGTATCGGGAGGAACCAGGACGTTGATTATTGGATGTGAAAACTATGTGTGGAACGCATTTACTTTGGGTTGCAATGCTTATCATTTTGATATCCGATAGGAGTCTGCCACTTGTGGGATGCTTGACCATTGCATGGATCGGTGCTAGCATTATCCTAGAGAGGCTTGAACTCAAGCCTTATGGATCATCCGCACAGCTTAGCTTCATTTTATCTTTACTTGAGGATAAGCAAGAGTTTAAGTTTGGGGAGATTTGTTAAGTCATTTTTATATAGAGAATTATATGTGATTTTTATTGTTATATCTTCATTATTCTAGCATTTACACTTGATTATACATGGAATTATTGCTTTATCTTTGGAATCTACACTCTTTGGTGTTTTTGCCTCATTTCAGAGAAAAAGCGAGGGAATGCGACCGTTTTCAGCTAGATCAGTATTCTCAGAAAGAAACACGACCCGCCCAGCGACCAGAATCACGCCCCGTGGCTTCTGTGTCGCCTGATACTGATTTTCCAGACTTTACCCCTCGCCTTCTCCGCGTCAGATAGAAGGCTGCGAAAGGGCAAAAGAGGAATTCGACAAGAGGAGGAGGGATAACAAAAAGGAGCAATCTTTGGGTGCCCTAATCATCTCTTATTTATCATTTTCACGCACGTACGTGAGGAGGCGAGCGGCAAGGAGAAAGGAACCAGCGACCAAACAAAGAGGAGAGGAGATCCTTCACCACGAGAGCGGGAAGGGGTAGATGACTGATTAGAGGAAGGAGAAGACCTTACCAGCGGCTTCTTCCTCCTTGAGGGAGTCCTATCTTCCTCTTCTCTTTTATCTCATTCTCCTTGTTTATCTATGGATGTTACATTGAGATTTCTCTATGCTTTGCTTTGGACAATGATTATTGTAGCTTAATCTTGTTTCGGGGTTAGGGAAAGCCCCTTGAATGTTTTATGCATGTATTGAGATTACATTTTGTAAACCCTAGATTGTCTTACTTTGCCTAGTTGCACCTCTTGAAAGAAGATCATTTTGTTGCTTTCTTCATATTTTAGATATCCGGTATTGCCGAGAGGCACATCCAGATGTTTGATAACCTAGGCGAGGGTACTTCAATCATCGCACGAGAGTGGTTGATTAGGTACGGGTAGTGTACACCATTCTGCACTCTTTGGGTTTATTCGGTTGTGCGTTCTACAACGGTAGACGCTTAATCGCTTAAGCACCTTGTTGCATCGCCCGAGAGGGGACAACATGTACAAAAGATGGGATGGTATGCACAATCCGGCGCTCAATGAGTTTACCCAGTTTTGCGTCCTACGACGGTAGACGCTAAATTGGTTAAGCTCCTAGTCGCAAGTTGCATCGCTCGAGAGAGGACGACTTGTGCACCTTTGGATTACCCTAAGACTAAAAAAGGATTTTTATATTGTTATTTCATCCATGCGTAACACATCAAGGTGGTGGACCCTATCCCTAATCCCTTGCATACTTGGACCCCTAGTAGTGCGATTACTTGCTTTTCATTTTAGTTACTGTACTTACCTCTTTAGTCTTAATTTAGCAACCATTTCACACATCAAAGGATTGTCTAGCTTGTGATAACAGAATCAGTCGGTACTTGGTATTTAGTCCCTGTGGGATCGATACATTTATATTACTTCGATAGTCCGTATACTTGCGGAACGGCTATCAGATAGATGCAAGGACTTTTCAATATCTGATAAGTTTATCAATCTATGAAAAATGAGAAATGTGATTAATGGATGTTGTTACTGCATATTTGTATGGCTCATTTGATAACAACATTTACATGAAACTCCCCGAAGGATTTAAAATGCCAGAAGCATTTAATTCAAATCATCGAGAATTATTCTCAATTAAATTGTCTAGATCTTTATATGGATTGAAACAATCTAGACGAATGTGGTATAAATATTTGAGTGAGTATTTGTTAAACAAGGGATACCAAAATAACCCTATGTGCTCATGCATTTTTATTAAGAGATCTGGATCAAAGTTTGTGATAATTGCAGTATATGTTGATGATATAAATATTATTGGAACTCCTGAAGAGCTTTCCGAAGCGGTTGATTATTTGAAGAATGAGTTTGAGATGAAAGATCTCGGGAAAATAAAACTTTGTCTCGGACTACAAATTGAACATTTAGAAAATAAAATTTTTGTTCATCAATCAGCTTATATAGCCAAAATGTTGAAAAGATTCTATATGGATAAAGCACATCCATTAAGTACCCCGATGGTTGTTAGGTCGCTTGATGTAAATAAAGATCCATTTCGACCTCAAATGAAAGATGAAGAACTGATTGGTCCAGAAGTCCCATATCTTAGTGCTATTGGGGCACTAATGTACCTCGCTAATCATACTCGACCAGATATCACATTTGCTATAAATTTATTAGCAAAATATAGTTCTTCCTTGATGAGAAGACATTGGAATGGAATTAAACATATATTTCGATATCTTCGAGGTACAATGACTTTGGGATTATATTATCCTCACATGCCTGAAGCTGAATTAATTGGATACGCAGATGCGGGCTATTTGTCTGATCCTCATAATGGTAGATCTCAAATAGGTTATGTATTCACATGTGGAGGAATAGCTATATCTTGGAGATTTATGAAACAAACTATTACTGCCACATCTTCTAATCATTCTAAGATTATAGCAATTCATGAGGCAAGTCGAGAATGTGTATGGTTAAGATCTGTTATCCATCATATTCGGGAGGCATCTGGATTGGCTTTAAATAAGAATGTCCCGACGATATTATATGAGGATAATGTTGCATGTATTGCCCGGTTAAAGGAAGGATATATTAAAGGCGATCGAACGAAACATATATCACCAAAGTTTTTCTTTACACACGATATCCAAAAGAGAGGTGATATTGATATTCAACAAATTCGTTCATCGGATAACCTAGCGGATTTATTTACAAAATCATTGCCTACTGCAACCTTTGAAAGGCTTGTTTATCAAATCGGAATGCGCAAGCTTGAAAATTTAAAGTAACATTACAATGAGGGGAGAGTAAACGACTGCACTCTTTTTTCCTTAACTATGGTTTTTTCCCACAGGGTTTTCCTGGTAAGGTTTTAATGAGGCAGTATCTAAAAGGGCATCCAAGGGGGAGTATTATGAATTCAATTCTTGTAGATGCCTATGACTTTATGATGACTCTTTGGATACCTACGAATTTATGGTGACTCTTCATATACAGTGGATGACTCTTCATAATCGATGAATGTGACTCTTCGTTTTGAGAGGAATGAATGTTCATGCATCCATTCATGAATGTTCATGTATCCAATTAATGTTGATGTATCCAATTGCCCTATAAATAGGGGTTGTAAGTTCCATTTGGACATAGTTTTCTGTGTAATTTGTATCATGATTCTGCACTTGGTTTCTATACAGTTTTTATACACTAACTAGAATATTTCTTATTTCTAGTCAAGGATTTTCTTTGAATTGATACTATTTCCATGGATCAAATGATTTCATGTATTTTTTTTTCAGCTTATTGATCCCGTAGACACAACAATGGATAGAGATGTAACTCTTGTAAAAGAACTTGGATTAAGACTTATCTATGCTATGAATACTCATGTCCATGCTGATCATGTTACAGGTACAGGTTTGATAAAGGTGAGTAATGGTTTTCATATTTATCCAACTCACATTGCATATATTAATATAAAGCAGTGGAATTCTCACTTCTCTTCAAAACAAAAAAGAACATACTGGCTACATATAAAATAGGCAACAAAGTTTGTCATATGTACAACATATACTCGTGCACCACAAAAATTATATGATATTACGTATGATATTTCCATCGTATTTATTGATTAACAAACTTCCTTGAAGACCAAGATGCCAGGGGTAAAGTCTGTCATATCAAAAGCTAGCAATGCAAAAGCAGATCATTTGGTCGAGCATGGTGACAAAATATATTTTGGTGACCTTTTTCTGGAGGTAGGGTGATGCTGTTTTAATAAGTTCAATAAGTTGCATAAGCTTCACCTTACCGATCCCTTTGGGTTTTTTTTTTATTACATATACTTTTCATGTTTAATGTATATGTTTTTGACATTTCTAACTATTCTATGTTATTTTGCTCTTTCTGTTTGCTGCTGCACCATTTTGTCGTACTGTTGGGTATTGTGGTGCTTCAGTTTTTGCTTTTGCTTCAAGCATTTACTAACCACTTATTCTTGAATATTGAATAGTTATGTTGACTGTTGTTTAACAAAATGTTCACATTTTGAACAATTTGTTACTGAAGTTAAATTTCCATGTGGACCAAAATGCAAACATTAACAGAATAAAAGACAAAAATAAGCCAAAAAATAATAGCCTTGGTGAATTGCTAGAACCAATGGTATATTATGATGATTTTAGCACTAAGTAACTGAAGTAAGTTGTTGATTAACAAATTTCATATCCATTTTCCTTTAATTTATTTCTTTGATAACTAATTCACAAAAATTTTGATGAGATAAACATTTAAGTTGTATAGCATCACTAGTGAAGTTACAGGACATTGGATCTCTAATCATGACTAATACAATACCAAGTTAAGTATGCTAATCATGATCATTTGGAATAAATACCTACAATTTAGTGTTCTTGAGTTTGTTGATTTCAAGACAAATTTATATTTTTATTTTCTACTAGAATTAGTGCTTTATTACTAATGGACCGGTTTTCTTGATGGATACCTGATCTAAAATTATGTAATCCATTTTGTTTTTTTTTCCTTTTCCACAATTGAGCTAATCATTGCCTCAATCACCAATGTATATAAGCAATTTTATGGTCTCTACTAGGCCTGTCTACTAGGCCTGTCCATTCAGTTTGAACCGAACCGAACCGATTTGGTTCAAACTGAATCTTTTTTTACATGTATGGTGAAACCAAAACCGAACCATTTTGGTCAAAAACCGGACATGAACCGAAAGTTCAATTCAGTTTGGTTAAATCAGTTTGGTTCAAACCGATCAAACTTAATTTTTGAATATATGCGGTTGTGCGTGCTAAAGTCAACTAGCATTATGGGCCTCAAATAGTTGGACGTGAGGTACAAGTCAGAGCTAATCTTAACCATTTCTTCCAACCCATCTCCATCTTAATTAGGCAGCTCTCACTGCGCTCACTGAGAGCCTCTAAGTGCTAAGAGCCCACCTAAGTAGAGCTGTAGAAGAAAATAAGCTACAAGCACATAATTAAACAGGAGCAAAAGGCACTGATTTGAACATGTCACATGGAACACTTCTCCATTAATTTGGGGGTAGGGGGTACCGTCTACGCCCAAAACTAATCTTACAGGTAAAATTTGTTATGGAAGAGAAGCAATTGAGAGACATAAGCAAGTCCAAACGTCTTCAGCAACATATGAAAAGAATAGCATCTCTATTCTCTACCTCAAACACAAACAATCAAGTTTCGACAGATACATGACTTTTGATACAATCAAGTTTGCCATCATATCAAACACAAACAAATTAACACCAAACTGAAATCCTAAACAGGAATAAATATAAAGAAGGATATAATTTGAAATTTAAAATCAATCTTCACTTCATTAAGAAATGAACATCAATTTGGATCAATAGGCAATAGCTAACAAAAAGAACACAATCCATATGAGAGCATGTCAACATACATCAAATTAGATAACAAAATCTGAATCAACTTTTCAAATCTCAATTCAATAAAGTTACTATCGAGTGTCAATATTACACAATTATATCAGTAGCAATCCATTACATCAGGAGCAATCCACATTTAAATTAACGTCTAAGACAGTTACAACACATCAAAAGTCAAAGTCTTTTCATCAGTCCATCAATTACATCAGGAGCAATCCATCAACACATCAAAAGTTAAAGTCCATTCCATCAATTCATCAATCCATCACCATTGTCTGTGCATCAATAGCTAGCAAAAAGAACACATTAGTATATAAACAAACTAATACATCAATAACAAATAAAAACTTTTAAAATTTTAATAAATGATTACTTACAGTTACATGTGTAAGTCAATTACAGTAGGCACAAATTTAATTGTAGAAATCATTGAAAATGCATAAATAATGAAAAACATATAAGTCAATCTTGACAACAAATAAAGGCTTCAAGCATATGCATTTTAAAAATTTAATAACTTACCTTTCTCTAGCATTTCAACATCATCTGCATTTTCTTCAACTTCGTGATTACTTGCTCTAATCCAACCTTGACAACAAATAAGAGCTTCAAGCATCAAAGGAGACAATGAACTTCTAAAAGGATCAAGCACACAATTGCCTATACTGAATACTGATTTTGAAGGTACAATTGATATAGGAATTGTCATGATATCTCGAACTATTGTAGTTAGAATAGGAAATTTAGTAGCATTCATTTTCTACCAACCTAAAATATCAAAAATGTGGATTTCCATTTTCTGCTTTTTTAGTCAAGTATTTATCTAACTTTGATTTGTCTTGACCGGCAACTTGTTTCTTATATCTCCTATATTTCAATTCAATTTTGGAAAGACTTTGCTAATATTGTTTTCCTATATCAGAACTTAATGCTTAGAAGTGTCAATAAAAGCCCATCTTGGTCTTGTACTCATTAAACATTTTTTGAAGATTCATTTCAAATTTATTGGATATAGCTGAAACTTTTTCTTCACTATACATCTCTGAAATTGCAAATTTTAAATATTCCATCTTGTATCTTGGGTCAAAAATTATTTTTATAAACAGAAGCAAATTTAATTTGTCTAAACATCCTCAATATTTATCTCATTTTTGTTTCATTATTATTGCCATTTCATGAAACTTAGGATTAAAAGTCATATCATCTACCCATTTATTCAATGTTGATGCTATTTGACTAATTTCATTCACATAAATATTGCAAGTATTAGACAAAGTGGAAGATACATTCAAACTGAACTAATTTCATTCACATAAATATTGCAAGTATTAGACAAAGTGGAGGATACTTTCAAACTAAACTGATAAAAAAGTTTGAGCATTGAAATTAAATTAGAATAATTTTCCAATCACTTTCTAAAGGTCTCCCATGTCCATCACTAGCTAAGAGTTCTAACTCATAATATTTATCTTCTTTAGGGAATCATTCAAAAGCTCTTTCATATTTTTGTGTTGTATCTAGCATAACATAAGTTGAATTCCATTGTGTGCATACATCTAGTGATAAATGAGCTTTACTGTCAATTTACTCTTATCAAACACGTGTTAAAATGTTGTAGCCGTCGTGAACATCGTCTTATGTATCTTATTGATTCACGAACTTTGGTTACTGATAATTGAGATATTTTTAGTCCATCTTGTACCACTAAATTCATAATATGTGCTGCACATCGCACATGCAAAAAATCTCCACTAAAGATGCTACCTTCTTCCCAATTGCTTATACTTTTTTTGAGAAATAAAATAGCAGTGTTGTTAGAACTTATTGTTAGAACTTGCATTATCAGCTGTAATATTCATAACTTTAGAGATTACCCAATCATGTAAGCTTTTTTCCATAGCTTTTCCAATTAATTCACCTTTATGACTAGTAATTGAAAAAAATTCAAAGCTAATATGTGCAATTTCCAATTCATATCAATAAAATGTCCTGTGATACACATATAATTGATTATTTGTATTGAAGTCCATGTATTAGTAGGAAGACAAATGCATGTGCAATTTTCTTATAAAATTTTTTTCTTTAATCTTTCATCACCAAATATCTCAAAACAATCACTAGAGATTGTTTGTCTAGAAGGAACTTGAAAACATGGTACAACAACATTACAAAAATCTCTAAAACCTTTGCTTTCAATGAACTTAAATGGTAGTTTATCAATAATTATCATTCGTGCAAGAGTTTTTCTAATGAGATTTTGGTCAAATTTTTATATTGACATTATACCACCTGGTCCAGCTCTCTTATAGTTTTGTTTGAAAGAAATAACAATCTATGTTATACTTTCATCCACATTTTGGCCTTGCATACTTATATACTTTATACACCTACTCTAAGTGTGCTTTCAATGTGCTAGTACCATAGGATTTACTATCAAAAAGATAAAAGTTATCGTAATAAACACATATAGCTTTGGGGATACTATCTTTCTTAATTTTCTTACAATGATTCTATACTTCTGCTCGTGGGCTTGTGGTTTTATAATTTCTTTTCTTTGAGTTACTTGCCACATAAGGTTCTCTTGAAGTTGAAGTAGGATCATTAGATGGTTCATTTTCTCTAGAGGGTTCATTGATTTTATTCAATGGTTCAGACATTTCCTTGAAGTTGAAATTTTAAAATAGCAATTAGCACAAATATTAATCATGTTATATGTTTATACTTAAAATAGAAATTTTCTCTAGATGGTTCAGATATTTCATTCAATGGTTCAGTTTTGTCAAGTCATAAAAGTTTATACTTAATCAATCATCAGTTTATAATTCATATCTTTTACAATTAAAAGAAGTATACCAAAACAATTTTAGTGATTACTGATGAATAAAAATCTAAAAAGAAAGTAAAATCTATGATGTAGTAGTACCTCTTGAATAGCAAGCAAAACCTCAAATGTCGAACAAGCAATATTTTTAACCTATTTCATGACTTCATCTCTTCACGTCTTCATGTCCTCCGTAGCATCCTGAATATAGAGGAATTTGCCACGTCCTCAAGTTGGAAGAGGAGGCTGGAGTAGATGCCCACTGCAACTCCTGCAGTGGGGATTGGAGATTGAAGTACGCAGAGCGGAGGCCTCATGGTAGAGCAGGTGGAACTGTAGCAACAATAAAAAAACTAGAGCTATCGAATAAGAATTAGGGGCTACTAGGGCAGAGCAAATAAATGTTATACTCTAGAAAGCCCATATCTGTTTGGTTCGAGTTTGTAAGAGTTTAACCCATACAACCCAAAACTGAACCGATGTTAATTTCATTAATAGTACACCGAACCGAACCAACCCGATTAGGTTTGAAACGGATAAAATTGGTTTGGTTTGGTACGGTAAATCGATTTGAACCGATTATTGGACAGACGTCCCTACTGTGCGGTCTTGTTTGTTTTTCCTGCAAATAGCACTTTATGAATATAGTTACCCTATGCGGAACTTGTATCAACTTGTATGAGGCATGCAGGCAGTATTCCGTAATCCTTTACCTTAAAGGGTGTTTATGAAAATAGAAACACGTATAGACTTGTTATGTTTAGCGTATATGTTTTTTTTTTGTGACATTTCTGCACCATTCTATGTTATTTTGCTCTTTCATTCTACTGCACCATTTTGTTGAATTGTTGAGTACTGTGGTGCTTTGGTTTTTGTTTTTGCAGGGAGCATTTACTAACCACTTATGCTTGAATATGCAATACTTATGCTGATCATTGAAGTTTAGCAAAATATCCACATTTTGAACAATTTGATGCAGGAGTAAATTTTCTATGTGGACGAAAATGTCAACATTAACAGGATAGAAACACAAGTAACCCTAAAAAGTATTGCCTTGGTGAATTGCTAGATCCCAATGGTAGATTGTGATGGTATTAGTAGCAAGTGACAGAATTAAGTTGTTGATGAACAACTTCTTGTAGATCCAATCCATTTTACTTAAATTTGTTTTTTGGATGATTAATTCATAAAAAGTTTGGTAAGATAACATTTACATATATGACATCACTAATGAAGATTGGGATGTTGGGTCTCTATTGACTAATACAATATCAAGTTAAGTCTGCTAATTATGATTATTTGTAATAAATACGTATAGTTCACTATTCTTGAGTTTGTTCATATTATGATATTTCTAATATTTCATTTTCTACAAGATTTTGGGGCTTTATTTTCTAGTGGACTTCTTTTCTTGATTTATACTGATCTAAAATTTTGTAATTTATTTTGGTTTCCCTCTTTTAGCAATTCAGCTAATCATAACCTCAATCACCAATAGTATAAGCAATTTTATGGTTTCAATTGTTTGATTTTGTTTGTTTCTCCTGCAAATTTTATTCTTTATGAATTTAGTTTAACATGAGTAAATTGTATTAACTTGTTTGAGGCATGTAGGCAGTATTCATTAATCCTACACTGTAAAGGGTGCTTCAAAACTTTATTGCTTTTGAAGTCACAAGTCAAAACACATGTTAATTAAACCATTGAAGATAGTTTGTTTTGAATATCTAAAATTACACATGTTCACAGTCTCTAAGTGATTAGGTTGAGTTGGTATCCAACAAATTGTGCGCTGTCGTATAAGGTTGATTTATTTTGCAAGTGCGTAAAGAAAATCATAAAATTGATCAACAATAGAATTTTTTTTCTTTATCATGCACGGAATCTATACAGTTGAAATGACTGACGCATTTTTTATCCATCTAGTGAGAAAATATACCTATTAATTTAATGGGTTTAAGGCAATGTGACTCAATATAAAATGCTTGAGTCCAACTTAATGGTAGTAAATTTATTAAGCTTTAAATACTATTACCAATTTTCTCTCACCTCTAATTGAAGCTAAATTGGAGCATCACAATCTTCCTATATACTTGATATGCTCATTAAGATCAAAGTTTAATTTATAGTTCAGAATCATTGTATGCATATACAGTTTTGAACTATTGGCAGCCCTGCCATCCTCCTCATTGCTTTGTTTGGATTTTCGCTGTGCCAAAGACTAAATCCACTTTAATACCATTTCTTACAATCATTCAGTAAAAATTAACAATAAGTTGATGAACATAAGATAACATGTTCCATTATAAAATTCTTGAGCATGAAGCAACGTTATTAGGCTTATCAATTTTTAAATATTGTTATAAATTTTCCTTCCACCTCAAATGTAGAACTAAAGTTGTTGTCACTTTGAACCTTCAAACTCGGCGTCACTAATCTATCCCTTTTGTCATCATGATAAACAAACATTTGAAAGGGCTTGTACTGTGTAGTTATTATTATTATTATTATTATTATTATTATTCTGATTATTATTATTATTATTGTTATTATTGTTATTATTATTATTATTATTCCAAATAAAAGACTACGCAATTTATCATGTAAAGTTGATTAAATATCTGTTTGAACGTAAACAAAGTAAGCAGAACGTGATGTACACTTGAAGTAATACAATTTTAATGCCCTTAGATTTTGGATAATTTAGTGCAAGATATATCTTCTCAATGTGAAAGTTTGTAGGTGCGTGCCACTCCTGGTCATACTTTGGGGTGTGTTACCTATGTGACGGGAAATGGACCTGATCAGCCTAATCCGAGAATGGCCTTTACTGGTGACACTTTGCTAATCCACGGGTGTGGAAGGACAGATTTTCAGGTGCACATTCTCACACATCTTTCATTAGTTCTGATGCATGTTAACATCTTATGTAATATAGCAATGTTACTCAGCTTTTTTCACTAATCACTTCAATCATAATAACTAGGAAATGTGCCATTGGTAGTAATACGAGATAAATTACATAAATGGTACCTAAAATTTGCAATTTAATATCAATGCCTTTCATGTATCAATTTGACATTCAAAAGAACATTTGTACTTTATAGATATTTTTATCACTATTTTGTTAATTAACCAATTAACTTAACGTTTTTACTTATTATTTAAGATATATATTCTATAAATGTTTATTAAAATAGCTTAAGAAATTTATAAAATAAAAGTCATATTATATTTGATTATTTTGAAATAATTTTTAAATAAAAGTAATTTTGTTGATCAAAATTAATAGAATCATGTTGGAAGCATAGTTCATAATCTTTGTTCATATTGGTTTACCAATGATGACTTGAATTAGTCCATATGACTTGTTAGTACATATTAGGTGTATTGACACATGGTACCTAGTGTTATGTGTGCAAACATAGGAGGCTTCTATACGGGTTCTATCTTGGATCATTATATACCATGATACCAAGCTTAGTGCCCAGAATAGACTAAAATTAAAATCAATGGATGGAAGTACCTAATTTAAATAAAAACAAAAATGTTAATACCAATTGTTACAAATGGAACTTTGGGCATCGAAGAAATCAAATGCAAAGTTTTAATACTAATTCTTTTGCAAATGCTATGCTTGGAATGTTACCAATGAAAGAACTTCTGATGCACTCTTTGTTCATCAATAATCGTTTTGGAAATGCCACTTTCCAGTTAGTCTTGTGTAGTAAGAGGTGTGCAGAAATCAGTCTAGTAAATGCAATGTTGTCATTGACGTTTGTGGGATCACTTTAATACAAAATTATAAAATAATATTAGTATTAGATAATAGATTCTATAAGCAAAATGAATGAGTCTTAAGTGATATGGAGAATTTGCTCCTAGAAGGACAAAAAATTGCAGAGCGATGAAAGGAACCATAAGCAGCTAAAACAATAAAAAGAGTTTTCAACCATTTTGGATACATCCAATTGCTGAATCTTGTTGGAACGTATCTTCCTAGTTCTAAGTTTACTTCAAATGTGAAGCTTAGTTTCCTTTTAATCTCACAGGGGGGAAGTTCACATCAGCTCTATCAATCAGTGCATTCACAGGCAAGAAACGAAGAGTTATGAGGCTTCAGATCCATGTTACTTATGTAATAATACTAATCGTTTATCTTGCCAATCTTAGATATTCACTCTTCAAAAGGATACACTCATCTATCCTGTTCATGACTACAAAGGCTTCACTGTGAGCAATTTCTTTGGCTTGAAATCTCCTTAGCTACTACCTAGCTATTTAAACATCATTTGGCGTGCAGGTTAGTACGGTTGGAGAAGAGATGTTTTATAATCCACGGCTAACAAAGAATGAGGTATATTCTTTGTGAATTATTTTGTTGTATCAATAGATTTTGTTGACAAACGTGTGATCCTTTTGCAACAATTTTCCTCTGCCGTTTGTAGGAAACATTTAAAAGCATTATGGAAGGTGAGGGTTTTTGGCTTTGTGAAGTATCATCATACCTTCCCTGATAGCAAGATTTATGTTTTAAACCTGCTGTATATTATTTCTTGCGCAGATCTGAAATTGCCATATCCTAAGATGATAGATGTTGCGGTTCCAGCTAACATGATCTGTGGGCTCCAGGACGTAAACTCGAAGGCCCAAGCATGTTAGGTTGATCATAGTTGAGGGGTGGACACCAATTTTACGTATACTCGACAATGGTGAATGCAAATATGTGTGCCTCATCTTTTATTTAATAAACTTTGTAGAACATTACGAATAAATGAAAGATAAAAATAATCGTCGTCTTAATGAGACCGTACCTTGAAGTTTGGTTGTGATAGCTTTAGCTAGGATTGGAGAATTGTATAAATTTCCAAACAAGAATCATAATTACTATTGAAATCATCTCTAAAAGGTTTATTATAATAATGAGAATGTTTATAAAAACTATATAATAATTCATACAATATTTTATAATAGGTCTATCCTATACATTGGTCTTTAATGTTAGACCCATGGGCTGGAAACCGGGTGCGGTCCAATTCTAGCCCAATCCATTCACTTATGCGAGGTGGAGCCCAATCCATTCACTTATGCGAGGTGGGTTGACTGAGCGGATCGGGCGCCACTCGGATCCACAATCAACCCAATGGGTATCAAGCGACGAAGTCGTCGCGTGCATGGGTGGATGTGACGGGTTGGTGCCTCGAGACATGTGCCGACGTGTGTGGCACATCAGCCATGGGCGAGAGGAAGAAAAGCCACTCGAGTAGAGGTGCCGAGCAGCAGACTCCTTGGCTTTTTCCCTCGTCTCCCTCTTCTCCAGCCGGTCGGATTCTTCCTCACCGGACATCTTTGGCGGAGCCCCCTTTGCATTATGGTGGTGCGGGCGGGTGGTTGGAGTGCCAGGGTCAACTCTGTCCCTTCTTTCGCTGCCTATTGTTGTCGTCCTCACGTCCGCCGCCGTAGCAGCTGGCGGAAGGCGGCTACGTCTTCCACTTCATCAGAAAGAAGGAGTCGACGGCCTGAGTGATCGCTGAGGTATTCCTCTTGTCCCCCTCCTTCGTTTCCGGCGATTTTTTCATCCTGCCAGTGGTGGCCACTTCTCCCTAGTTGAGCTCGCATGGTTCCTGGGGGTTTCTACTCCCCGTCTCCGTCCTCTTCCCTATCCAACGCCGACCGTCTGTGTGCATGAACGATCGGCTTGAACATGCCTGAGTGTGGCCACGTATTGTGCTTGCCAAACGAGTCCTCCTCCGCCTGCATGCGGAGTCTTCTTTCTCTCTCCCCTGCTCGCCTGCGCACGAGGATCCTCTTCCATCGTCGATCGTCGCCAACTTGTGGAATCGCCTTCTTTTCCGTCAAGTCCCCCTGCATGCCGAGTGTTGTCTCCCACTCTTGTCTGTTTCTCATAGTGTATGTAGCTCTCTTGTCTGCAAGCTCTTGGCTAACGTCCTCTTCTACAACAAGGACTAGTAGCTGGGCGGCGCCTTCTCCGCCAACAGCCGAGCGCAGACAGTGGTCGATGCCACCTCCTTCATCGACACAGCTTTCGGCGGAGCTCACTTGTGCGTGAGCATCCCTTCCCCGGAACTCCCCTCGTGTAAGGGTGGACGGCCGACCCTTGGCCAATCGGAGGACGCACACCCGCATGTGAGGCGTGCTGATCGGCTTGTCCGTCCATTGTCGACGTGTATGTGCATGCGACTACATGCGGCGGTCTTTCGGTCGAACTTTTCCTCCTCGCCGGCGTGTGAGCAAGGTATCAACTAGGTCTCCTCCGTCATCGGCGTGCGACGTCGTGTGGACGACCATCCAAGATCGCCGGGTGCCGGCTTGATCCACGGATGTGTGAGTGAGTTCGGCTACTCCCCTCCGTTCTCTCCGGCACGTGAGCGTGCTCGGAAATTGTTGTGGACCCCGTCCGATGTGGTCAGTTACGGGTAGGTCCCCTTTGGGTTCGGGTGAACCCGGTTCGACTCGACGACATCGGTCCACGGTGAATCGTCAACGTTAATCTTAAGTCGTGTTGGAACGACAGAGATCTTCTATAGAGTCCTTGGTCGGGCTAAGGGTCGGTTCGAGAAATTGTCCCTGCCAGTCACGCCCAATCTAGCGGTTTCGACCGTCGTGCGCCTATGCAGGCGTGTTTGGACTCGAGTCAAGCGTTGACTCTCGTGTAAAATATTTAAAAAAATATTACGATAATTCAGGGCATAACAACATGTACACAAATATTGATTTCATATCTCATATAATAACAAGTCTTGTCATAAGTCACTACACATATTAGTCACATCATATTAATTATCTAGTCTGATAATAATATTTAACCAAAGATACTTAAAAATGATTATATTATTCTAAAAATATTATAATAATTACTATTATTATGCATATATCAAATAAATATGATAATAATAAAATATTTATTAAAATATGAATATGAATATGATAAAATCATCATTTAATAATTTCTCTCTATAATGCACGACTCACTAACTCACAAACGAAGGGCAAAATCACAATTATTGAGGGCACTATCTCTCTTTCACTGTTCCCATCATCATCTATAACTACATAGAATTCCTTCGAAAATACCTCTGCCGACCCACCAACATTCAGTTTCAGCGTTCCCCTATGTCCAGCCTCCATGAATCCATTTCCTGCTTCCACATTGCCAGCCCCTCCCGCTACCGTCAGCCACATCCACCTTGTCTAAGCCACACATTTTGCTGAAGATTCTCCGCTGAGTCAGGCATGCCAGATGAGCGACACTTGTCAGCGCCCGCCCCACGGAATCCTGCCTTTCATTGATCAGCCGCGGCCTACAGTCGGTGACGGAGCACTTGGAAGTGCCCGGCTAGCGTGCGTACACACGGTGTCACGCCCCGATCTTACAGTAGTCCGACGGACTAATAAACTGGTGTGAAACTCTAGGATTTCTGGCCCCAAATTGGAAACCCTACTTCTCCAAGTGTAAAATCACCCCCAATTTGAAAATGGAACAGGAACCCTAACCCTAATTTAGAAAATACCTCTGGTCAATCCTCTGATTTTGACCGCCACTTGATTGCCGCTCATCGAATTCGATTTATTTGGATCGCTGATGTCAGCGTAACGTCAGCCTTCCCAAATCGAATTCGCCGCTGCAATTTCACCCACTGACGTCTGCCTGCGTCAGTCGCGGAGTTCGTTCGCTCGATTTTGACCAAGTCAAAATCAGCTATCGTCACCTCGGGACGAACATTCCAGCGCGTCCCGTCTTTCGCCCGTTGTGTCGTCCGCCTCAATGCTCGAACGCCGCCTGCGTTCGAGCTGACGCCGGAGAAGGAGGTGGCCAGTAGGGAGAGGGCGCCCTCATCTCTCCTTTGGCCCCACATTGTCGCCGCAAAAACAACACAGAGATAGGAAAGCCGAGATCGAAACAGAAAGCTAGATTTATTCCTTTGCACCAACTACACAAGCTTCTACTTATGTCACTGGCCCCATGGCCGGCGACCCCTCGATCCCTCCCTCGCCGTCGACCCACTGGTCGATGGTTACAAGCTCTCTGGTTTCCTCCCAGTCTTTGCTCGTTCGCTCCCTCTCTCCCATTGCTCTCCGACGATGGCAATCACTCGGAACCAAGTTCTCTCCTCTTCTTCGCGCGATTTATAGTGAAGGTGTCCGCCGCCTCCTCTCGATCGCTGAAGCTCCGATTAGGGCATGTATGCCCATGTCTTCCACTAGAACGAGGTCAACGCTGCCTCGTCATAGTCTCCGTCTGATCCGTTTGCTTGCCGTGGAGACAACAACGCATCGTCATCTAAATCGGGGTCGAAATCCCCGTTGCATTTGGGTGTTGACCAAAAGGGGTGGGAGCTATTTTGGGCTCCGCATTTTCCATCGCCGCCTGGGCTTGGGCTGGTATTTGGCCCACTGGGATTTGGGCCAAACCGGGCTGAACCAGGCCTGGCAATTCTCCCTCGCCCAACTTGGACATCGCCCTCGATGTCTGTTACGAGCGGATCCTGCATAACCATCGCTCCGATCCGACACTGTTGCGCCCCTGTGGCAGTGTTCAAAACTATTCGGAGTGCACCAACTCTCTCCTCCTTGGTGTGATCTTCAGCTTCCTCATCAACACTTTGTTTCCCGGCCAACTCTCGTTGAACTATCTCCATAATTGCCATGATCCGCTATCGGTCCGGACAATCGCGCATGCGATGTGGACCTTTGCATAAAAAGCAACTCATCGGTCTCGGTTGATTGTACACTCTATCTGCAGGTCGATACTGCTCCTGTCGTGCCGGCGAACCTCTGTCTCGCTGGGGAGAGGATCTCTCCCTTTCTGGGGCTCTTGCTCTTGGTGGAGAGTGTCACTGCGGCCGCCGGGGGGGAGGGGCTTTGATACTCTCGAGAAAGTCATCCCTGAAGCTCTCAGATACATGAAAGACTTGGCTATCGTCGCAGCCGTCCTCTAGTCTTGTGGTGCATGTCATCGGACTTCAGTTGTTGTGGCCCCCTGGCCGGTGACCCCTCGATCCCTCCCTCGCCATCGACCCACTGGTCGATGGTTACAAGCTCTCTGGTTTCCTCCTAGTCTCTGCTCGTTCGCTCCCTCTCTCTCTCGTCACCCGTCGACGATGGCAATCACTTGGAACCAAGTTCTCTCCTCTTCGTTGCGCGATTTATAGCGAAGGTGTCCGCCGCCTCCTCTCGATCGCTGAAGCTCCGATTAGGGCGTGTATGCCTGTGTCTTCCGCTAGAACAAGGTCGACGCCGCCTTGTCATGGTCTCTGTCCGATCCATTCGCTTGCCGTGGAGACGACGACGCAGCGTCGTCTAAATCGGGGTCAAAATCCCCGTTGGATTTGGGTGTTGACCGAAAGGGGTGGGAGCTATTTCGTTCTCCGCATTTTCCATCGCCACCTGGGCTTGGGCTGGTATTTGGCCCACTGGGCTTTGGGCCGAACCGGGCTGAACTAGGCCTGACAAATGGTAGGTTGGAAACCCGATACGAAGTTGAACTGGTCTTACTGAACCGAACCGAAACTGGTCCAATCTACTAGATTCTATTGAACCCAAACGGAATATAACAAAATGGAACCAAATCAAAACTGAACCAGATTAGAGCAGGACCATATCACAATTGAACCTTAACAGAAGAGAATCAGATTGGACAAAAACATGAACCAAACCAAATTGACTGAATCAAACCCGCTACTGTGGATGCAGCTCCGACAAAGAAAGAAAATGAATAAAGAGTATTAAGGATCTTAGTTATTAATAATAACTCTGTGTTTTTTTTGGACGAAATCCATAGTGAAAAGAAGAGAAAACACATTGAATCTAGTAGTAAAATTTACTAAATTCATTTTACACTTATTTTTTTTGCTGTGGATTTCGTTCAAGAAAACACAAAGTCAAATCACCCCCCCCCCCCTCCTTAATGTTTCCATGGTACGTGGGAAAAAAAATATATAGTCAAAACTATTTTATCCATTGCAGGAATGCCTTTCTAATTTATTTATCCTTTGATTTGATTGCACGAATCTAAAACTTGCTAATAAATTATTAAATTAGTTTTGAGATGTTTCTAGTTGAAATGCAAAGAATATAATTTTATACTTAAAAGATCAATTTTTTAAAAAAATTATGATATCAATTTTATAGTAAAAAAGATCTATTTGTCTTGGTTTTGAATTAACTCCATCCCTCTTATTCAATCCCTTCTTTAAAAAAAATAAGATTAGTTATTGTTGTTATATTTATACATTATATTTAAATATAACTATGCATGTAAACATGAACTAATATGATATATTTGTTGGAAAAAATAAAAAAAAGGAAATAATATTAGCTGTTAGCGGTTAATTGCTCTTATAGCGTTTAATGTTAGCAATTAAGTGCTAACATTTCCATTGGATTAAGTCTTTTTTAAAGACTCTAATTCCGAGGTTGCTGGTTGCTTTTCCCCTTCTTTTTTCTTTCTTCATTTCATTTTTAACTTCTTGATTTTTTTGATTTTGCTGCTTGTTGCCGAAAGAATGTCCGATCAACTTCTCCATGGTCATGCCCGTAGGAGAGAAATACCTGGTTGTATTCTGGGTGTTCAATTCGAATTTAACTAGCATGAGAACCCAGATTTTTACCTTAGGATAAGCCGCAACAAGCCTCCGGGTTCTATATTTCTTAACTCTCTTTTAAATATCATTTGTAAGTTTTATTGCTTGATAATTTATGTTTTTATTTTTTATCTAAATAAAAGTCTAGATGAAATTTTAAACCAATAATCGGTGAAAATCTTGGATATTAAAAAAAATCTCTCTCTATACTATAGTGTTGATCTAAATTAGAGGAAAAAAAAAAATCTATTCACTCTATGTTTGATATTGTTTTCGTTAAGAAAACAATTTGAAGGGACAAACTCTCGTTTCGCCGCAAGAGGCGGTAGTAAAAAATATATATATTCTGTTTGGAAAATCCTTAATGGGTAAAAAAAACCGGATATCAAAATAAAATAATATTTTGTTGTTTGTTACTGTATGTTTTTTATTAGTAAATAAAGAACAAAATTTAATACTTCATTTGTTTCCTTTTACTTCTTATGTAAATAAGAAGAAAAAAGAAATCATGTTTATTCTTTGTTTATTTACTGTATTATGTTTAATACAAATAATAATAATAAAAAAAGCAGCGCAAGAATACTGCTGTAAGCGACAACAATAAGGCAAAAAAATCCTAACAGTTCTCCAAAATAGTTTTTTCTAAAAATAAGTTAATTAATAAAATTAGGGATTTAAACCCTAATTGCCTCAAGTTCTAGTGGCCATGAGTAAATAAAAAAAATTATTGTTTTTTGAAATGTTTGTGCTTTGATTAATTAAAAAATATTATGAATAATATTATTATGGATGTCCATTCATCCACCTTCGGTTTTCATATTCTTTGGTTATAATTTTGAAACCTATGTAAAGTAATTAACTTATGTAATTATAATTCATAAGTTATAGATCTTTTGGGATGCAATAAATAGAGCATCTCTTTTTGTATTGAATCATCCAAACGAAAGTGAAATAAGATTTTCTCTTATTATCTCAATTATTCCATTTCTTTATTACTTTGTTTATTATTAATTTGTTTCATTTTGTAACACGTTATCAGCACGAAGAAAGGTCTATTAGGTATAATATTTATTATTTATTTTCTCTTGGTTAAGATTTAAATCTCTCTACCATTTAATCTTTGCTCACGCATATTATTTCAATTCTATGATTTTACTCACGCATTTTAATTCTGTGTTCATCAGCATTTAAATCTAAAAATTTAATTCTATTTTCTATAATTTTTCAGATCTCGCATATCATTCCAATTATGTTAATTGTTTTGTAATTCTGTTAAGAGATCTACTGTATCTAATATTCTGATTACTTAATTCCAAATTCTGATCTCAGCATAATCTTGCTCGTAATAACTATTAGGAATCAGAATAGTTAAACTTCAGTGAAAAAAAAAACTCACATGTGAGAATTTGAACCCGTGTTTGCACATTTCGCCTAATTTTAACTTTGCTACCACTTCCATTATTTTCTTTTAATTTTGTGTTTAATATATAATATGATGCAATGACTTTAATTCATTTCTTAATCATTAGCTTTTTTTTATCTAAATAATATTGAATATTATCTACCCTGTTTTTATATTTTTATGATAGTACTTAATATATCAAACCTTGTAAAACTTGAGTTTGTGGCTCTTGACATTACAGGGAAGAATTATTTATCTTTTTGCTCTTGACATTATGGTGAAGAATTATTTATCTTAGATCCAGAAATTCATTTTTCACCAGAAGTGGAAAAATAATGATTGTGGTCGTGGTCATGGTTGTGGATATGGATATGGTCGTGGTAAAAATTCCAAGAACCTTGTTTTTCGCCAGAAGTGAAAAAAATAATGAAAATATTGATAAAGAAAAGGGTGTGAAGAATAGCAAACATGTTGAAAATATGTGTTATTATTGTGGTGGCAAAGGCCATTGGTCATGTACCTGCCGTACACCAAAACATCTTGTTGACATTTATCAAGAATCATTAAAAAATAAAAGGAAAAAGATAAAGACAAATTTTACTTGTGAAGATGGTAGTTCTGATTATGACTATATGGACATTACTCATCTAGACATTGCTGATTTCTTTGCTGATCATTTAATTAGAGATTGTAGTGTTAAAAAAAAAAATATAATTTCTTATATATTGATGTCTAATCTTAATATTTTTTTTCAGTTAATAAAATAATAAGTTTTGTTATCTTTTAAGATACATTTTTTTTTCTCTAGTAGCATTTTTCTAACTATATGGACTTTTATTTTTCAATGAAGAATGAGTATTCCTTTGGTTGGCACCAATATCAATGAACATATTTGTCTTGTTGATAGTGCAACAACTCACACAATTCTCAAGGATAAAAAATACTTTTCTCATTTAACAATGCAAGAAGCTAATGTTAATACTATATCTGGTAGTACAAAAATAATTGAAGGCTCCGGAGGAGCTAATATATTCTACAAAGTCTCAAAGAAATTTATTAAGCTTTAAAGATATCCGCCGAAATGGATATCATATCGAAACAACAAATGAAGGGAATATTGAATTCCTTTATATCACGAGACTTATATCAAGTAAAAAATATATATTGAAAAATTACCTATATTTTCCTCCGGATTGTACTACACTGATATTAAAACAATTGAAATATATAATATTGTAAACTAGACGTTTACAGATAATAACAAATTCATTATTTGGCATGATCGATTGGGACATCCCGGATCTATTATGATGCGAAAACATAATTAAAAATTCATGTGGGCACCTATTGAAGAGCCAGGAGATTCTTCAATCTAATAATTTCTCATGTGCTGCTTGTTCCCAAGGAAAGTTGATAATTCGACCATCACCAGTCAAAGTTAGGATTGAATCTCTTGCATTTTTAGAACGTATATAAGGTGATATTTGTGGACCAATACACCCACCATGTGGAATATTTAGATATTTTATGGTTTTAATTGATGCTTCAACTAGATGGTCACATGTTTGTTTATTATCAACCCGCAACCAGGCGTTTGCGAGATTGTTTGCACAAATAATTCGACTAAAAGCTTATTTTCCAAATTATCCAATTAAGAAAATACGCCTTGATAATGCTGATGAATTTACATCTCAAGCTTTTAATGAATTAATATTGAACATCCTGTAGCACATGTTCATATACAAAATGGGCTTGCAGAATCATTCATTAAGTGCTTACAATTGATTGCAAGACCATTGCTTATGAGATAAAAGCTTCCAAATTCTACTTGGGGACATGTAATCTTACATGCTTTAGTATTGATTTGCATCAGGCCAATAAGCTATCACAAGTTCTCCCCTTTACAATTGGTTTTCAGCCAGGAACCTAATATTTCCCATCTAAGAATTTTTGGATGTGCTATATATGTTCCAATTGCTCCACCACAATGCACTAAGATGGGTCCTCAAAGAAGGTTGGGAATATATATTGAATATGAGTCTCCATCTATAATAAAATATCTTGAACCATTAACAGGAGATTTATTCATGGCTCGATTTGCCGATTGTCATTTTGATGAATCAAATTTCCCGACATTAGGGGGAGAAAAGAAGCAGTTGGAAAAAGATATTTGTTGGAATGAATTATCATTATCTCATCTTAATTCTCGTACAAAATAATGTGAATTAGAAGTTCAAAGGATAATTCATTTACAAGGCTTAGCCAACCAATTACTAGATGCATTCACTGACCCAAAAAGAGTAACTAAGTCATATATACTAGCTACTAATGCTCCAATAAAAATTGATATTCCTATTGGAAAATCAAGTATTGCAAATGAGTCTCAAGCACGCATGAAGCGTGGTAGACCCATCGGTTCCAAAGATAAAAATCCTCGAATAAGAAAAAGGATCTAAAAATCAAGATGGCCAAATCGAGGATGTAATAACTCCAAAAGATTCCTCTGACATAATCAATATTTTAGTTCTAGAAGAAACATAAGAAACTAAAATTTGTGAAAATAAAGAGATCTCAATAAATTATGTCATGAATAGAATACAATGGAATCGACATGAAGTCAACGTTGACGATGTTTTTGCATATAATATAGCGCTTGATATAATAAATAATAATGAGGATCATGAACCAAAGTCTATTTCAGATTGCAAACAAAGAGATGATTGGCCAAAATGGAAAAATGCAATTGAAGTGGAATTAAATTCTCTTACTAATTGAAAAGTTTTTGGACCTGTAGTCCGTACACCTAAAGGTGTAAAACTTGTTGGATATAAATGGATTTTTGTACGAAAACAAAATAAGAATGGTGAAATTGTGAAATATAAAGCACGATTTGTTACTCAAGGTTTTTCACAAAGACCTAGCATTGATTTTGAAGAAACATATTCACATGTGGTTGATGCAAGTACGTTTCGGTACTTAATTAGTCTAGTAGCACAAGAAGGGCTTGATTTACATCTAATGGATGTTGTTATAGCCTATTTATATGGAGCTCTAGATAATGATATTTATATGAAACTACCTAAAGGTTTTATATGGACACGTCACATCCGTTATGTACTCCAATGGTTGTATGGTCATTAAATGTGAACAAAAATCTCTTTAGACCTCAAGAAAAGGATGAAGAACTACTTGGTCCTGAAGTACCATACCTTAGTGCAATTGGAGCACTAACGTATCTTGCTAATTATACACGACCTGATATATCATTTGCTGTTAATTTATTAGCAAGATATAGTTCTTCACCTACGCGAAGGCATTGGAATTGAGTTAAGCATATACTTCACTTTCTTAGAGGAACAATAGATATGGGTTTATTTTACTCAAAAGTGCCCAAGTCAGACTTAATTGGTTATGCAGATGCAGGTTATTTGTTTGATCCTCATAATGGTCAATCACAAACAGGTTATTTATTTACATGTGGTGGAACAACTATATCATGGCGGTCTATGAAACAGACCATAGCATTCACATCTTCTAATCATGCAGAAATTTTAGCTCTACATGAGGCAAGTCGAGAATGTGTTTGGTTGAGATCTATGATTCAACACATACGTAACACTTGTGGCTTATCTTCAGAAAAAATAATTCCAATAATCATACATAAGGATAATACTGCATGTATTGCCCAGTTAAAAGAAGGGTACATTAAAGGAGATAGAACAAAACATATTTCACCAAAATTCTTTTTTACTCATGATCTTCGAAAGAATGGTGATATAAGTATTCAACAAGTCCACTCATGTGACATTTTTAAACTGATTAATCTCTTTAAAAAATTATTATTATTATTGTTTGTCACATACTATATTTTGTTATAAACTGTGATGTTTTAGTGCAGTTTTGTTGCTATCAAATTTTAGTTCTATATCAAGTGGACTTGACCTAGTTTTGAATTTAAAGCTATAGCATAAATATATTGCTTTGATGTTACTGGGTCTCGAGTCTGTAATCTAGCCAATTGTGTTGTGGGGTTTAGACTTGCTACTATAAATAAATTGATTTGTAATATGTGTTCTTAAACTGGTTAAATAAAATTTTATAACATTGACATTTAATGTTATTGTTGCTGTAATATAAAATCATAACATACTTATCTGACGCTATGCAAATTATATCAAATAATTAATAAATAGATTTTTATACATTGATGTTATGTCTTCCTTGTTAAGTAGACTTCAATGTAATTGCTGTTTATTTTTCTTGATGAATATGTTATCTAACATATATTTATTGCTTTATTTGATTATTTTGCAAATAGAATTACATGAATATAATGTTGTTTATTTTTGCTTATATTCATGTTGAAAATGTTGGATAATATTTTGAACATATTGGTTAAACAAGCATAATGTGTAATTTATTTTTTTTAAATAATTTTTATTGACATTGTGCAAATTATGAACATAATATAAAATATAAATGTCATAATATGTTTGTCTTTCATAACAAAGATAATATACATAATGAATTAAATATATTTATGAGGATTATGATTAAAATAATTCTCATGGAGGAAAATAATTTAAAAAATAATTTCTTTAAAATTAAAATAACTTTAAAAAAATTATTTAAAGTTAGAAAAAAATTCTTGGAATTAGTTTCTCTTTATGATAAGAGCAACTAAAAACCTAATTAATTTTTAGGTCAAATTGTTGTTAAAAAAACTAAATCCTTTATCTCTCTATAAATCCAAGAAAAAATGTTTTCTAAGATTTAAGGATTCAAAGATAAAAAAATTAATTAAAATTCTAAAGCACAATATACTTATGTATATATTAAAAAAAAGAGTAGCCAAGTTAAAATTAGACAAAAGTCTATAAAATGGCTTGACTCATAAAAAGTTGTAGCTCTCTCTGTTATAAAGACTGAGCACAACAAAGCTATTGGTTTCACCAAAGCTTTCCCAAGATTATAATCTTGGAAATATCGATAGGAATGAGATAGTCTAAAAATAGGCCTCTCAGTGGTGGGAACCCAACCTCTGTGATAGGAGATCCCTTGAAGGAGGTTCAATGTGGTAATAACAAGCTGATTGATTGGCTGGGAAACACTTCGAAAAATAAAATTTATAAAACACTATGGTGTATAAACATATTTATGTGATAGAGTTGATACTCTACACTCTCATTCATGAGGATATATTTTGTGCTTCTTATTGTATAGGTAAGGAAAAGTTCCCGAAATGGTTAATTACCATGAGATGAGCCTCTACACTCATTCCTTGTAGGGAACTTCCTATATGAGAGAGTTCGTATACGGCCGCGGCTGAGGACATGGACAATTCTCAGAAACTCTCATGAAGATATATGCACATGGCCAAAAATGAGCAACCCCGCGATTGGACAAACTCTGTATTGTGTGTGGATTTGTTGAAGTTTGGGTCAAAAGAAAGTAGTTCAAGACTAGTTCACTATAGGAAACATTTTCATTAAGTAAAAGTTATGCCTTTAAGTGCACTTTACTGACCGTATGATATTGACATGAACAAAAATTTAAATTCATTTAATCATCTTGTTAAGTTTAATTATATTATTTTTTTTATTTTTATGGGGGATTGTTGGAAAAAATAAAAAAAAGGAAATAACGTTAGCTGTTAATTGCTAATGTTACAGCCTTTAATGTTAGCAATTAAGTGCTAACATTACCATTGGATTAAGTCCTTTTTAAAGGCCCTAATTCCCATGCGTAAGAGGTTGCTGGTTTCTTTTCCCCTTCTCCTTTCTTTTCCTTTCAATTTTATCTTCTTGGATTTTCTAATTTTGCTGCTCATTGCCGAAAGGGTGTCTGATCAACTTCTCTATGGTTGTGCCCGCAAGAGAGGAATATCTGGTTGTATCCTGAGTGTTCAATTCGGATTTAACTTGCACGAGAGCTTGGATTTTCACCTAAGGACAAGCCGAACGCGCCTCTGGGTTCTATATTTCTTAACTCTCTTTTAAATATCATTTGTAAGTTTTATTGCTAGATAATTTATGTTTTTATTTTCTATTTAAATAAAGGTCTAGATGAAATATTAGACCAACAATATTATCATGCTAGAAGCAGATATTGGGCTTGATTTCAAACTAGTCTTACCCCATTGTTGCTTCCCTTTCTTATCCTTAAAACCAAAAAAATTATAATTAATCACAAATACTTATATATTATATTTGATTCAAAGTAAAATAAATTAAATTATGATTGTTACCTTGATTTTTGAAGCTTCTATACTAAAGCCATCTAGTAGAAGCTCCTATTACATAAATAACTATCTAAATATATGACCAATTGCAAGGGATTTATGATGAACAAATAGTTTTATAATCCTACATTTAGAAGTCTTTCCATAATATATGGTGTTGGTATATTGAAGCCCTAAACATTGCATGTTTAGTATCTCTTATGGGATCGATACTATGGCTATTAGCTTTAGGACTGGCATATTTAGTATTAGGACTAGATATGGATATGTATAAGAATCTTAAGCAATTTTTTTGTTACTTCACTAGGACTATATTGATCCACTTTTGACTATGATGATAGAATATATCTCATCTCCTTATTGTTTTCTAAAGCACTGACTTTTTTACTTTGAGAGTTGAACTTTGACCTCTTCTTTTATATCGATATGAAATGATTTCTCTACATTTGCTCAATTGGCTACCATGATATTCATCCTATATGACATGTGTATACTTGGCTTCACAAGTTGTCTCAAAAACATATGTTGCATCACCAACACCACCATCTCCTCCAACTTCATCATTTATGCTAGTACTACTATTTATGTTCACTTAAATAATTCAATAACTTGCAACAAAAACATGTTTTAACGAAGAAGAGATATATTAAGTCTTGGTATTCTTTCTCTTTAATTGTAAATAAGGAATTAATTGAAGCTTTCATCCTTGAGCATTGTCATAATGCAGTATCTTACTTCTTGGTAGTTTGAGAATCTTATAAATGGAAAGGTTAGTGTTACGGTTAGATTAGACTAGGCTTGACAATAGGTCAGGGTAGGGTGGGTTTTGCCAAACCTGACCCTGAACTCAAGCCTCAAATCCTATCAATTAGGGAATAACATGTGAAAATAAAAATTTTAATGCAACAAACATAAGTTTTACCCAAAACCTATTCCTTCTAAGAGGATCCATGCAAGATAGAGATAAAAAAAATGGATGTGTTTAGAAAGTTACCCTTATTTGTGTGATCTGGAGTAGGTGACAGTGAAGACAGGCGTATAAGTGTTCCCTCTTTATAGGTATCCACATAGCGACCCCTTAAATCTTGCTCTTGTCCATGTTCAGTGCTACGAGAGAAGAGATGAAGCATCAAAGTCTTCCTTCTTCCTTGGAGTTTGCACCAATAGAGGAAGAAGAGGACTAAGGGCAATGGCACTAGGAGAGAGGAGCGATTAGGGCAAGGGTAGGTGCAACTATTGTGTGTTTCTACCTTAAGCCTTGCTTGCTTATTTATAATAGTATTTTTATTATGATTTATATGCATAATCTCTCCTGTTTTTATCATATTTTCACTTATTTTGACTTAAATCCTTTTCTTTATTCAGAATCTTCACCTTTCCTTGCTTTTGTTATATTTCAAGGAAAATGACCAAAGTTTTGATAGATTTTGAAGCATCCGAGTGCACGAATGAGTTCCTGATATCGAGACGAAGTTGCCCGCAAATTTTTAGGCAAAACAGAATTTGTATGAAGAATCACAACCCTGCTGTTATTATAATCACAACTGTAATTTTATTTAGTGCAAAAATTCTGAAAGTTCACAAAATGAGTTACGGCCCTACCGTGATTATTTTCACAGCTGTGATCTTATGCAAATTATCCATAGAGAGTTTCATGGGTGTGCCGTGATTATTTTCACGACCGTAACTTTATTCCAAAATACACAGAAGGAATCACGGGTGGTGCCGTGCTTATAATCACGACCATGATTTTATCTGCCAAATCTGATTTTTCACTCAAATTCTCGCTCAATTTGATTCCTTTTCGCACTGAAATTTGGGGGAAACCTAATCTAAGGGTGGAGAACTACATAAGGGAGCTTTGGACAGATTATTGAAACTTTTTGGCAAGGATTTAAGATGAATTCAACGAAGAGGTGTAAACTAGGGCGAACGGCGGTGATTAGCGTTTCTTCACCAGAAAAGCCTCAATTTTCTAACGGATTGGCATTGATCTTCATTGGGAAGCCTCGAATTTCCTCCTCCTATTTGATTTCGTATTTTGTTTGCCAATTTTGTAATGAAAACATGGATTTCTACCATGTGAACATGGATACCATGCTAGCGTAAACTCTTTTATTCAGGATAGAGGGTGTAACCCTCTTTGTTTTCATGACTTGATTGTTTACTATCTTCTTATGAAGTAATTTGCTTGTATTAGATTCAATTATTGTTGTGTTAATTATATGTTAATTACTAGCCATGATTTGCATATATTAGACGTCACAAGAAGTACTGAGAGGTGAATTGTAATGTCGGATGTACAATTTTTGGACAAGTTAACACGAGAGTAGTTCGAATAGACTTGAGATATTTTATAAATTTATCAAGAACCCATTGGGTCTATCTCAAGTTAATAACCACGAGAGTAGGGGATTAACTAGGATAGACACCGGATTGTACTACTGAGAGGGGGCAATCTGTACATATAGATAAATCCCCTTCAACACAGTAAATCCTTCTTAAGATGTTCTTAATTAGAAAAGTCATGAAACATAGAGTGGTTAAACCAAAATCCTGAATTTTTATAAATTTGATTACTTCCGTATCGTGTTTTGCTACTCATACACCTTAGTTTAGATCAAATCCAACCGTTTTTAGATTTGTCTAGCTAACGATCCTACGTAAAGTCAATACTTGGTCATTGGTCCCTGTGAGATTGATATTTTTATTACCTTGACATTGCCGTGCACTTGTGGACGACATCAAGTTTTTGGTGCCGTTGTCGGGGACCAATCTCGTCAATATTGACTCGATTTAAGGATTGATAGACTAGACTTTTGTTTTCTTTTATTTGTTATTTAACTCTGCTTATTTATAGTCTTTCTTTGAAATTATTGTCTGACTTCCATCTTCAAATTAACTAGTTAATTGTTTATGCCCAAGTATTCCAAAAAGCTATTTGAGGAAGATCCGAAACCAGAATGAACTTTTTGCCTGCGCAGAAAACAGTTAGCAAAGGAAATTTTAAAATCCAAGATGGGTGATTATGGAACTTTGAAAGATTATGCAAACCTGATAGAGGCAGTAGCCCTGCTCTGAGGAGATCTACTCAGGCTCGGGGGAAACCCCTTCGATATGGGTTCCCTTAGAGTCCCCTTTTCTTGCATTTCATTTAGGGTAAAATTTCCAATAAGCCATGCATCATGTAGTCATTGATGGCAAGTCCTTCTGTAGTAGGTTGTGCATTGTACGTCATGAAACCTTATGTACTCTTGCATCATGATAGGATAGTGCATACATGCATAGGTTATATTTTTGGTAGGTCATTCAAGCTAAAGGTCAACTCAAGCTCCATTCCAAGGTCAACTCAAGTTCCACTCAACAAGTTCAGCTCAAGAAAGGAAAAAAGACTTCAACTCCTTCAACTCCAAGTTCAACTCAAGGCCCAAGATGAACTCACTTGCCAACTCAGCTTCCTCATTGGTTGGACACCTCTCCCAATCGGCCACATCAACCATCCAACCATGAATATGCGCCAACACATCAGCCAAGCAAAGAAAGAAATCAAAATCAGCCCCAACCTAGATCCAGAATCAAAGGGGAGCCTTTAATGAAAGTTTCCATCAACGCTTTGCCACCCAAGTTCTTATGGAAGGAATTCAAATTTCGAATTCCTCATTCATGCGCCTACAACAAGCAAGGAAGGAGGCCATCTCGTCAACAGCAAGGAGCCCATTCGAATTTCAAAGAACTTCCAAAGAAGCTTCACCAAAGAAGGAAAGAATCCACACTCTTAATTGCATTCACATCTTTAATTAAATGCTGAATTGTTCTCTCCATTTTTGTAATAGGTGCCTAGGGGCAAATGACCACCTTGCCCTAACCTTCCACTCGCCTATAAATGTAGCCCCTCTCGTATGTAATCTCTAGCTTTTGATGAAATAAGATTGTCTACTAGTTTCCTAGGTAAAAATACTTGTAGTGTAGTGTTCTTCAAGAGACGAACCCCCTTCTCCTTCTCTCTTCTCCACTGAAACTTCTTAGAAGGCTTCTTCCTCTCCTCAAGTGCACAAACATAAGGAAGATCCTCCTCATCCTCGGCTTGGAGCAAGACTTGAAGATGATTCCAACAACTTTCGGCCATATGGGAGCATCAACAATTTCGGCTAAGTCTTTCCCCTTAAACTCTTTGCTATGTTTTGAGAACTCTTTCCTACACTAATCTTGAGTTATCTACTTGTAGCTTGCGCTTGGTGTGGATCTAGGAGTGGCGCTCCTCTCCCTCTTCCCTTCCTTTCCCTAGATAACTTAGGATTAGTAAGGGAACTTGTGAGGCTTAACCTCCCCCTTGGTCTTTATTTGTGTATTAAAATCCGTTGCTTGTACAGATCTCTCTGTGTTTGTTTGTAAGCTCCACCTCTACACCTTCCACTAGAGTTGGACCGGTGAAGAATGGGAAGCACAGTCCTTCTATTCTCAAGGGCTGCTCTGTAAGTTTACTTCCAGCATTTACAGCTTTCATTAATATAATTTTGGTTTTTCCCCTATTATTAAAACAACAAAAAAAATTAGTTTATCAAAGCTTGTTAGTTTAAATTGGTTTTCCTTACTATCTATTTAATTATAAAAACAGATTTTGAAAATCGTTGTTTGAATGCTTAGACCCCCCTGTCCTACATCAAAACCCAAACCTACAAGGGGTTCGCTCCAGCATTGCTCGCCCCAACATTGAGGCAAACAACTTTGAAATTGATAGCCGTTACGCAAGTATACGGACTATCGAAGTAATATAAATGTATCGATCCCACAGGGACCAAATACCAAGTACCGACTAATCAGATTATCGCAAGTTAGACAGTCATATAAGGGGTGTGAAATGGTTGCTAAATTAAGACCAAAGAGGTAAGCAAAGTAACTAAAATAAAAAAAAGGCAAATTAATCGCACGACTAAGGGTTTAAGGATGCAAGAGATCCCCCAGGGTCCACCACCTTGATGTGTTATGCATGGATGAAATAACAATATAAAAATCCCTTTTTTAGTCTTAGGGTAATTCAAGGGTGCGCAAGTCGTCCTCTCTCGAGCGATGCAACTTGCGACTAGGAGCTTAACCAATTTAGCGTCTACCGTCATAGGACATGATGTGTTGCATTTATATAGTGTTTTTGCCTATGTTTTACATCAGATTTTGGACTAATTTGCACGATTTTGTGTTACTTCTAGTGTTTTTATCTTACTTTGCATAGAATCTTCACTTTTTTTGGTTTTATTGAAAATATAGGTAAAAAGGCATAAAAATGAAGGATTTTGAGAGTTTTAAGGTCAAAGCACGATTCCCGAGGAGATCACGAGCCCACACGTCAAATTTGGAGCAAAAACGGTGAAGAACGACACATTTATGGCCTTGGCCGTAATTGTGGATTCGGCCGTAAACACGACGACGAGCGGGAGGTGAAAATTGGCTAAGTATAAAAGTCCACCGAAACTTTAACGGGTGAAGCCATAAATCCAACACGGGTCGTAAAAGTTTCTGTGACCAAAAGCATTATACGCCGAAAGAATTACGGCTGAAGCCGTAAACACATCACGGGCTGTAAAAGTTTTTGCCTGACGAGTTTTTCGCTCGATTCTCACTCATTTTGAACCGGATTTTGAGCCAAAATTTTCAGAACCGTTCCTTGATGGGTTCTAAACCGGTCTAACTATAAAAGATGGGATTTTGATCGGTTTAAGAGAGCTTCGACGGACGAAAGCAAACGGCGGCGGCGACAAGGGCGAAAACCTGGTTTCAAACATTTTTCCTGCGAGATTTCCCCTGAAGGCGACGATAGATAAGCCAATCCTCATCCTCGGATCAAGGAGAAGGTGGTTCTGTAGTCTTTTTAGTGATTTCTTGCAATCTTTTATGCTTTTACTAGTTCATCACAACACCATGTATTTCCATATTAACATAAGCGAGTAGAAACCTTTGTCAGGATGATTGGGCGTAGCCCTTTGACTTTTATGAGTTAATCCATGCTTTTACTATTTTCATTAGAATTTATCTGCATGATTTAGTTAAAAATTTACCTATCTCGTAATTTACCCTGGCCAAGTATTTTTACGTTTTAGACGTTGTGAGAAGGACCGGGAGGTGAATCACAACGTCCGATCTATTTCAACTAGACCTACGAATCCAATCACGGGAGTAGTTTGGATTTGTCTGAAGGATTAAACAAACGCTTCATAGAGCTTAAGGGGTTCAATTGGGTTAACTATCACGGGAGTAGTTAGTTAATCTAGTTGAATACTGTACTACGCTTCGGGAGGAGGTAGTATGCACCATTGGAAGAGTTCCTTTCATGTTAGATAATTTCTGTGATTTAGTTATTCTTTTAACAACTCATAATTGTCAATGTGGCGAACCTATGAATTCCCGACTCATTAGAAACTGAACCCTTTTAAAAGCTGTTTTTGAGTTTGCATGTCCATAAAGTTTAGAAGAACCATTGATTTTGTCCGCCTGAATTCAAACAAGTCGAGAAGTCAGTACTTAGCTTCGTAGTCCTCGTGGGATCGATAACTTTTATTACTTCGATAAATCCGTGCACTTGCGGATACGTATCAAGTTTTTGGCGCCGTTGCCGGGGACTACGGATAGTTAATATTGACTAATTGATAAGTTAGGAGATTAGGCATTTTTCTTTTCTTTTGCCATTAGTTTTTACTATTCTTTTCTTTTTATTGTTTCCTTACACGTTGTATGCCCAGAGTTTCTCGTGCAGGTGCTTTGCTTCCAGAAGACCCAGAAATTGAGCGCACATTCCGCCTTTGAAGGAGACTGCAGTTTGAGGCTAGAAAGAATTCTGAGAAAAGAGAGATGGCGGAGGACAATCATCATCAATCTTTAAGGGACTTCGCTGCACCTAATGTACAAGGGTTCAATCCAAGCGTCGTTCGACCCAACGTAGAGGCGAATAATTTCGAGTTAAAGCCAGCGCTAATGACGATGGTTCAGTAAAACCAATTTGGGGGTTCCCCAAATTCAGATCCGAATCTTCATTTAGCTGTTTTTCTTGAATATTGCGATACAGTTAAAATTAACGGAGTTTCATCTGATGCCATAAGACTGAGACTATTCCCGTTTTCTCTCAGGGACCGTGCCAGAGCTTGGTTGTACTCGATGCCAGCAGGATCATTCACCACCTGGGAACAGTTGTCCAGAGCATTCCTGAATAAATATTTCCCACCGAGCAAAACTGTTCAGTTGCACAACAAGATCACGTGCTTTACACAGCAAGAGGGAGAATCGCTTTATGAGGCTTGGGAGCGTTTCAAGGAGCTCCAGCGCATGTGCCCACATCATGGACTTCAAGACTGGATTTTAGTCCAAATCTTTTACAATGGTTTGGACTATAACACCAAAATGATGGTGGACGCTGCGGCTAGAGGAACGATCATGAGCAAGAACGTGGAAGAAGCAACTGCACTTCTAGAGGATATGGCCATGAACCATAACCAATGGTCAAGTGAGCGGAGCATTACTTCCACGGGATTTGGTAAGTTTCACGTTGATTCCTTGACATCACTGGAGCTAAGGTAGATTCTCTAGTTCAGAAGATTGATTCCTTATCTCTTTCACCTAGTTCAGTTAACATGGTTTCTTGTGAGGTATGTGGTGTGACAGGACACAATGCATCTGAATGCCGGGTCATAACTTCTTCACAGGACGAATCAGATCAAGAGCAAGTGAACGCTGTGGGAAATTATAATCAGAGACCTGCAAATGACCCTTACTCTACTACTTACAACCCAGGATGGAGGAACCACCCCCACTTGTCTTACAAGCAAAATCAAGGGCAAGTTCCTCCTCAATATTCATAGCAGAATAATAAGCCACCACCAAGTTTCTAGCCAAGACAGTATGGGCAGCCCCAAAAGTCGAGCTTTGATTCCATGCTGGAAGTTGTTATGAAACAACAGCAAAGGACTGACGATCTCGCTGATCAGATCAAGCAGCTGACATCTTGTGTGCAAGCTTTGACTACTCACAACAAGATGTTGAAAAATCAGATTGCAGAGCAAGCAAACATTGCCATTAGACCTCCAGGGAGATTACCAGGACAGCCTGAAATGAATCCTAGGGAGCACGTCAATGCAGTCACTATAATGAATGCTGAAAATAAGGAGATACCTGAGGAACCTGTTGAGGAGTCTGTAGATCAGTCTATAAGCATTGTTCTAGAAGCAGAATATTGCAAGGAAGTAAGGGATGAAGAGAAATATGTAGGCCCACCTGCATATGTACCTCCAATTCCTTTTCCCCAGAGGTTGTTTTGAACAGAACAAAAGGGACATGAGACTGGTAAAACCGAGGTAAAGAAGGACCATGTAAGTCAGAACATTGAAATAACTAAGGTAAGAGACCCTGGGAGTATTTCGATTCCATGCAAGATTGGTAAGTTATCTGTTGAAAATGTTTTGTGCGACATAGGAGCTAGCATTAGCTTGATATCATCACACTTGATTGAGAAAATAGATAGTGAAAGACTTAAACCCACTAACACATATGTTCAATTTGCTAATGGATTTGATCAGCAACCAACTGGTATATTGGAGAATGTAACAGTTAAAATTGATGAATTTTCTATCGTTACTGACTTTATGGTTGTTGATATGAAGGAAAATGTTAAGTTCCCTGTCATTCTAGGAAGACCGTTTTTAGCAAGCGCAGGAGCTGTTATTGACATGTTGCATGAAAAACATAATTTGAATTTGAATGATAGTAAGTTGATCCTTGATTTTTCATCCGAAGCTAAACGAATTAATTTTGTAGATTCCGATAAATCTCCAAGGGTGAAGGAGAACAACTTTGATAAAGGAAGTGATTTTGAAATCGATAGACGTCTCTCAGAAAATTGGGAAAAGCATAAAAAGGGGGAATCAAAGAAAGCTGAGACATGGACATTACCTAGAACTGTAAAGTTAAATCTGTACAATGAACCAGAAAGGTGTTAGGAGCAGCAACTGCCAATTATCCACTGCGCCTTGTACCCACCAGAAGAGTCATGAACACTGTCTTGGTCAAGCTAAAGACCATAAACAAGTGCTTCCTGGGAGGCAACCCAGCAGCTCTGAATTTTCATTAATTTCAGCATACCTTTCTATTTTAGTTTTGAATTTTTCTTTATAAACCCTAGGAGCGTATTCTCAATTTTTATTTTTGTTTTAAGCTTTCTCCATATCATTTGATGAACTATTACATACGAAAATTCTTTTGAATTCGATGTTTTATGTGCAGGAATTTTTCGGAGATTTTTGCAGATTTTTCTGATGAAAAGCTAAGGTAAAACACGACATTTACGGGTCGAGCCGTAATTATCGCGTAGCCGTGAACGCAAAGATGACTAAGTTAACGGGATGCTGTACGCTAAGGCGAGTTTACGGCCCAAGCCGTGACATGTTTACGGGCCGTAAGTTCTTACGTTTTAAACCTCATGGGCGGTTTAGGGTGTACGTTTACGCTCATAATTCGCCGATTTTCAACGATTCTTCCTATGAGCTGCGATGAAAACTTTCCACCAGTGTTCCTCCACTTCCAGAGAGTGCTTTCCAACGACCTTTCATCGGATTTCCATCGGATTTCATGAAGAACAGATGCTCATCCGCCGAGTAGCCAAAACTCATCTTCCAGCCGATTCAAGCCTGATTTGTGCACAGTTTCATGAGTTTTCTTTACTCTGACTTGTGATTCATCAGTAGAACTTGGATCACATACCTTTTGCACCGATCTGGAGTTATTTTGTTCGAATTCTGGGATGATTTCATTCACAACCTTCACAGCCAAATACCACGGTTACTGTAGTACCACAATTTTTGAGTTAGGTTTACATATTTTGGATTGATCTGCTTGATACTATGGCACCGAAGAGATCTGTGAGGTCTAGGCCCTATGGGGCAGTGATGATGTGCAGATATCCTGGGCCGGAACCATGTTACATGTATAGGATGGTGTCCAGAGTGTTACCAGACACTTTTGAGAGGATAGTTTATCCTGACTCAGAGCCTGAGACCCATGCACAGGCATTAGAGGCTCCGAGTGCATCCTCAGTACCCAGCACATCACATATGCCACAGCCTGTTAGTTCTCCAGAGTTGGAGATTATTTCAGAGAGGCCTGCCGACAGACCAGAGAGCCGCGATCAGAGGATCGCTAGACAGTACGCTAGGAAGCGTACCATGAGAGGCATGACTACACGAGGAGGTAGAGCCACCAGGCCGTTATCGCCAGTGGTGGAGTCTGCAGAGACTTCAGTGGCACCCCCAGCGTCTGTACCCATAGCGATAGAGATAGAGCAGTCAATGGCGATACAGACTGATGTTACTCCTATGGACGTGGAGGGTCTTACTACACCAATGCCTTCCACAGATATACTAGAGTGTGCTGCTCCCACTGTTACTCAGGGCATGGAGGTGGACACTCCGCACGATACAGTCCACACGCCTGAGATTGCATCATCCGCCTCAGCCCAGGGAGACCTGCCTGCCCCTGAGGCTAGTACACCCATATTACCAGATTAGGAGGAGGCATCACCTGAGATATTTGCTGATTTACCAGAAATATCAGTAGACATACTGATGTAGAACCGATTTTCTAAACCCAAGAATCACCTTAGGTATGTAGCTCAAGTATCCGATAAGGCAATAAAATAAGATAGTACTGAATAGGGAAAGAGCACCTTGGACCCCTTCAAGGGAAGGGGTCGGGTTCCTTGCTTCCTTCTTGACCAAGGATCTTCACAACCTTGGCAATCCGTCCTCAAGATGGTGGTGTGATGTTCAGCGCAACTCCACAACAGCCTGAGAGAAGATTGCTTGCGAAGATTATTACCGGCAATGGAACAGTACGCGGTAAGGAACAGTACCCGGTATTGAAGGAATGGAGAGATTGCAGATGGCGTATAGGATCAATGGATTGGAATGGGCACTGGGGTGGAGAGCAAGCTCAATCCGACGAGGAGCAAGCTCAACTCAAGAACAACACAAAGTTTTAGTTTTCTCAAAGATTTTTGATTAAGTGTGCAAAAGTGATACAAATCAATCTTAAAACCTATCCCTCCCAACGATTACATTTCTTGGTGACCCTTGGCATTCCTTGTGTGAGCGTCTATTGGCGATGACTAGCTGTTTGATGTATTGCTACGATGTCTTCATTGTGCATGCTGAAGGAGCTTTTGTTACCGTTGGCTGCATTTGTCCATTTGACAAAGTGGTTGGCTGGTATAGACTTGAGCTTGTCTTGGAATTGAATTGGAGTTGACTTTGATTCTGATACGACATCCATTTGGACTGATTGATGACCCACCCTAGACATGGTTGAACTAGGGTGTATTTTGATTTTCCTCAGCCGATGTTGATTGGGTCTTCACTGCTGGTTGGTATCTGATCTTCATTGATTACTACTGGTCTTGATCATGCCACGGTCACCTTGATGTTAGGGGGGGAGCTAGGTGCTTGCATGTGCAGTACATGTGTGCATAAAACCTAGGCTAGAACAACCTATTACAACCACTAAAATAAAATAAAGGCTTCAAAATAAACCTAGGCTAATCCTAGCTACAACAAAACATTAAATGCTGGAAATAAAATGAAGTTAAATAGAGTTTGTGACAATCCGCAAAATGACAATTCTAAAACAAGTTCAACATATCCAAGTCATGTATTCATCCCATAGCGAATTGGGGTCTTCTTGAGCCTTGTTGATCTCCTTGGTGGTGTCCTCCCTACATCAGCTTTCTCGGGCTTGGGAGAACTCTCCTCCGGAGAGTTAGATAAGAAGCCTCCAAGTTCTTTGGGTAGATGCTGATGCACTTCTTCCTCCGGTAGCCAATCTTCAGTGTGATCATCCCATTTGACTAGGTAGAAATTTTGTATTCCTTGTTTGTTGACTTGTTGCCTCACATCCACTATTTGACCGGCCTTCTTTGATGGTTCCAGCACTTCAATGTTGAGTGGTGCCTTGTAGAGTATTAAGTCCTCCACATTGATGGTGTGATGTATTCCAAGGGCCTGCGGCAAGTCAAGTATATAAGCATTGTCATTTACCTTTTTTAGTATCCGGAAAGGGCCCATGGCTCTCGGTTGCAACTTGGTGTTGGCACCATGCTGCCTTTCTTTCCGGTTGCGCATTATCACTAGGTCACCTTCCTGCAAGCTTGATGAACGACGTTGAGGGTTAGCAGCCAATTCATATCTAAGAGTATTTTTTGCAATGTTGTCCCTCACTTCGTTATGGATTTTTACAATGTGTTGAGCAAAAGATAGGGCTGACTAGTTGTGCTTCAATGGTAATGGCAGAGGTGCTAAATCAATTGGTTTTCGGGGTTGGAAACCATACTTCAATTGGAAGGGACTGGTACATGTGGTGTGGTTTACCGCACTATTGAAAGCAAATTCAGCCATGGGGAGAAGCTTGTCCCAATTCGCAGGGTGTTCCCCAACTAGACACCTTAAGATGTTACCTAGTGATTGGTTTACCACCTCGGTTTGGCCATCAGATTGTGGGTGGTAGGCTGTAGAGAAATTGAGCTTGGTCCCCATAAGTTTCCATAGAGTGATCCAAAAATGTCCCACAAACTTGACATCCCTATCGGATACTATAGTACGGGGCAGCCCATGTAGATGCACCACATTTTTAAAGAATAGTCTTGCTACGTGGGAAGCATCGGTGGTCTTAGTACATGGGATAAAATGGGTCATCCTAGTGAATCTATGAACCACCACAAAGATGGAGTCGTAGTGGGCACTAGTGCGAGGGAGTCCTAGCACAAAGTGATGAAGGATGGAAATCCTGGCCCAAGAATCACCTTAGGTATGTGGCTCTAATCGAAAATTATAAGCGCAAGTATTAGTAAAAGATGGAAAGAATGCACCTAGGAACCCCTAGGGGAAGGGGCTGACCCCTTCTTAACCCTTCAGATGATGACTGAGATGAAGAGTGTTCCGGATGCTAATTTGAGTGTTCTTCAATGATGCCGAATCCGGCCCAAGAGATGATTCGAAGAAGGCAGTTGAACTCAGCAATGGAACAGTAGCGCTGAAAGTAGTGGAGGATGCTAGTCGGTAAGATGCAGGCAGGGAAGATTGAAGAACCGAGAGACACAGGGGAGCAAGCTCAACCCAAAGAGGAGCAAGCTCGACTCTTCCACACGCTAACACAAGGTTTACCAAATTCATAATTTTCAAAACTAAGTGCAAGAGTGAACAACGCTCGCTTAAAACCTTTCCTCCCAACATAGAAACAACCCTTGATATTCTTCACTTGCTGGCGCCTCCTTGTTTTGGTCTGAAACAACCCTTGGTATTCTTCACTTGCTGGCGCCTTCTCGTTTTGGTCTATTCTGATAGGCTATTGTGGTCGGTCCTTGCGCTGAGTTGGACATGGATATTTGCGCAAGCTATCTTCAATTTATCTTGATGGCTGACATGGTTTTGGATTGAGTATTTCTTGGGATCTCCATGATGCTCCATTTTGGATTGAATGCATCATGGGATCTCCATTTGATTTTGGGATTGAACATTTCATGGGGTCTCCATTTGGTTTTGGGATTGAATATTTCTTGGGATCTCCATTTGATTTTGGATTGAATGCGTCATGGGATCTCCATGGGTTTGACTGAATGAGGTGGATGAACATGGATGGAGTTGCTGGACATGAACTCAAGTTAACTTTGGGCTGGTGTGTTGAAGTTGACACTTGAGCTGAGTCTGATCACGAACCGGGTTGTCTTTGACATTGTCTTTTCTCAATGGGCTGATTGGAGCGGAACTTTCGGGTTGGGAGGTTAGGTGCAGCATGTGCAATACAGGTGTGCATGAACCTAGACTATGACAACCTATCACAACCACTACAAAATAACATAAAGACTTCAAAGTAAACCTAGGCTAGTCCTAGCTACAACATAAAACAACAAGTGCTGAAAGCAAATATAGTTTGTAGCAACATTACAATCACATGAAGTGCATGAAATTAACAAGTTCAAAACATCAACATGCAACAATTTTCCAAAATGATGTCACGCATAATTAACCCTTGAAGATGTCCCTACATCAGCTATCTCTGGGGGTGAAGAATTCTCCTCCGGAGAATTAAAATTGAAGCATGTGGAGATTCCGGTGGTAAACCAAGGGTGTGGAGATCGTCTCAGTTCTCGGTCCCTACATCACAAAGTCCATGCTTAAATCTTACCAAGGCCCCTCGGGTATGGGTAGGGGCATGTATAAACCGGTGTTGCTCTTCCTAGTCTTAGATACTTGACATGTTTGATAGTGTCCCACTACTCTAGTTACATCTCTAAGCATGGTAGGCCAATAGAACCGCTCTTCAACTAATGCAAGAGTCTTATCCCTTCCATGATGACCTGCCGTTCCCCCTCCCCCCCCCCCCCCCCCCATGCTACTCCCAAACCAAAAATTCTCTTAATGAGGTGTGGGGAATACATAATTTGCCTCTCCTAAATAAGTACCCATTACTCCTTTCAACGTCAGGATTACTTGTGGGTTCGATTTTCATGCTAGTGAACACTCTTGTAAAATCTGGACACCCCTCATACTCTCCCTTAATCCTATCAAAGTCGGTGACTGAAACTTGTAAAGTGTTTAAGAGGAGAAGTTTGCAGCTCAATGCATCATCCACCTTATTTTGGATACCCGCCTTATGCTTTAGGACAAATGTGTATTGCTGTAAAAACTCTACCCACTTAGCATGCCTAGGGTTTAACTTGACTTGACTATTTAGGTAGATGAGGGCTTGATGGTCACTATTGAGGATAAATTCTTTGTGAATGAGGTAGTGCCTCCAATGCTTAAGGGCTTGAAGGCAATTGGGTGCCCTTCTTGGCTAAGCATTCCCCCAATTCCCACCCCCGAGGCATCACAATCAACTATGAACACCTTGTTGAAATCGGGTAGCCTCAATACCGGTGTAGTAGTGATCCTTTGTTTTAATTCTTGAAAGGCTCTTTCAGCTGGAGTGGTCCACTCAAAAGTTCCTTTGCACAAGCAACTAGTTATTGGGGCTACTAAGGTACTAAAACCATGGATGAACCTTCTATAAAACGTGGCTAGACCGTGGAAACTTCTAGCCTCCGTGACCGAAGTGGGAGTTGGCCAATTAACAATGGCTTCTATCTTGGAAGGGTCAGCCTTCAACCCTTGGTCACTAATAATGAAACCGAGGAACTCAACCTCTTGGACTAGGAAAACACATTTTTTTAAATTCAGCAATAGATGCTCTTTTGCAATTGATCAAGAGTAGTCCGTAGGTGAATCATGTGTTCTTGTTCGATTTTGCTGAAAATCAATATGTCATCAAAATATACAACCAAGAATTTACCAATATACGGTTTGAGAAGATGATGCATCAGCCTCATGAAGGTGGAAGGGGCGTTGGTCAACCCGAAGGGCATGACCATCCACTCATATAAGCCATCTTGTGTTTTAAAGGCTGTTTTCCACTCATCCCCCTCCCTAATCCTTACTTGATGGTATTCACTACGAAGGTCCACCTTAGAGAACCAGGCTAAGCCCACAATCTTGTCTAGGAGATAATCTAACCTGGGTATAGGGAAACGGTATTTAATGGTTATTTTGTTAATAGCTCGGCAATCAATGCACATTCTCCATGTGCCATCCTTTTTTGGTGTCAACAAAGCCGGGACTGCACATGGGCTAAGACTCTCCCTAATCAACCCCTTGCTAAGCAACTCATCCACTTGCCTCCTTAACTCGGCATGTTCTAAGGGACTCATACGGTAATGGGGTAGGTGGGGTAGGGTGGCATCTGGTACAAGGTCAATGGCATGTTGAATCTCTTGTTCTGGAGGCAACTCATTGGGTAATTCAGTTGGGGGTAATGGTAGGGTAGTCCCTTAATATTTCAGCTATGAGGGGTGGGTGTGTGAGCTCGGATTCACGCTGGGCTGGCTGAACCAACAAGGTGTAAATGAGGCCGGTTTCTTTGCTATCTTGCATAAAAGCTTGCGGCCTTAATAAGATGATGGATTTTTTTGATTCAATGGCCTTACCTTTTTTATGAGATGTCCTAAGTTCTCTAGGGAGGCTGGGCATGAGGACAATCTTCTTACCACCCACCGTGAACTCATAGGTATTCTCTCTGCCATCATGGAACACCCTCATATCATAAAGCCATGGCCGTCCCAAGAGCACATCTGCCACATCCATTTCGGTAACATCACACCACACATCTCCTTGGTGGGAAGCTAACTTGAGAGGTACTAGGCACCTAAAAGCTATGGGGATGCTAGTTTGATCTACCCATGAAATGTTATAGGGTTTGGGATGCTTTTCTTGGGTCAACCCGAGCCTACCCACGGCTTGCTTGGAGATCACATTAAGGCTACTACCACTATCCACTACAATCTTGCAAACCTTGCCATTACATTGGGTGTAGGTATAGAATAGGCTGGTTCTCTTCTAGTCTTCAGCCGGTAGGTCCTTGATATAGTTGCACTTAACTACCATGGTGTATTGGGTGGGTTCCTCTTCACTATTGTATTCAGGGTGGTATAATTCAGTCCCACTTTCTACGGGTGATTCCTCTTCCACTTCTTCTACCTCTTCCATGAGAAGGGTCTTCTTGGGACAATTCTTGGATAGATGTCCGGGCTGAGAGCAGTTATAGCAGGTCATCTTAGGGGCTTGCACGGGTGTCCTATGATCTCAGTGGTTCACCTCCCGGGGTGGTGCCTTAGAGAAAACAGCAGGGTTGTTCACTTTACCGGTGGTAGCTACAGGGCTATATCTAGGTGTTGAATATTTGGGTTGTTGCTGTAGGTCATACTCAAGCTCCATGGCTAATTGGTAGGCATCGGCTAAAGTCTCACACCTATGGTGAAGGAAAGCCCTTTTGATATCGGCCCTCAGCCCCCCTTTATACCGGTTCAAGGATAACCAAGCCTCCTCATTTAGGTCACACCGAAGTAGCAATTCTTCAAACTTCCTATTATACTCGGCTATTGATCCATCCCCTTGGATAAGTCTTGTAAGCGGGTCATACAATTTTTGCCTATAATTTGGGGAGACGTACTTCTCCCTAAGCTTCCAGTTCTATGCTATTCCAGTACATCTGAGCTGAGCCCCTTAGTAGAAATTTGACACATTGAACCTTACCATGCTCGGGTATCCTACCCCATATAAAATAATTTTCCACCTGAGTTTGCCATTCTAGGAAGGTTTGGGTATCAAGACTTCCTTCAAATATGGGGGTGTTGAGCCTAAGGTTTCGGTAGAAGTCTTCCTCTTCACGGTAGTGGGTATAGGTTTTATGGGGTACATCTCCTAAAGGATATTCTTTGGGTGTGTTTGGTTGACTCCTTTGGTTGACACCCCTAATTTCCGGCATGGTTTCTAATTCAGGTCTCAGATTATCCCTAGGGTCAGAATGAGCCCGGCTAGTTCCTTCCCCCCATGCAGGTTTGAAGCCTTTCACTAGGGTGTGGTTGGAGTGGTAAAGGTGCCTCCGGGTTTGGTTCAGATGGCTGAGAAAATGGTTCATGAATGGGATCCTTACTCCTTTCTATCTTATCCAACCGTTGGGTCATGCCTCTCATGTCGGCCCGTAGCTCTCTAAGCATGGCCATCATAGTGTTCATCTGACCTTGCATAGAGTCAGCCTCATCGGCTTGCTGATTGTTCCTTGTGCGAACAACCATGGAGGAGAATTAAGGGAAAACTAACAATGATATCAACAAGCACTAGTAAGAGAGGTTAGCAGGCAGTAAGCATAAATTCAGTTGCACAGTAGGTAGCAGATAGATAATTAGCAAGCAACACAATGTTTGAAGTCAGGATGTTCAGGCAAGTTACAAGAGCAGACCAGAAATCAGCAAGACTTCACGCCAAGATAATAGAACTAGTATAATCCAGAAAATAGTTCGAGCAAAGAAATCACAGAAATCAGTAGGCAATTTAGCAAACAGTTTACGTGCATGAAATTTCAGTATAGATATTCAGAACAGCAAACCCGCGAACAGTAAAATCAGAAAATTCCAGAAACACAATGAGCACCTAAGGTATGCTCTGATACCATTGATGTAGAACTGATTTTCTAATCCCAAAAATCACCCTAGGTATGTACCTCAAGTATCCGATAAGGCGATAAAATAAGATAGTACTGAATAGGGAAAGAGCACCTTGGATCCCTTCAAGGGAAGGGGTCGGGTTCCTTGCTTCCTTCTTGACCAAGGATCTTCACAACCTTGGCAATCCGTCCTCAAGATGGTGGTGTGATGTTCAGCGCAACTCCACAACAGCTCGAGAGAAGATTGCTTGCGAAGATTATTACTGGCAATGGAACAGTACGCGGTAAGGAACAGTACCCGGTATTGAAGGAATGGAGAGATTGCAAATGGCGTATAGGATCAATGGATTGGAACGGGCACTGGGGTGGAGAGCAAGCTCAATCCGACGAGGAGCAAGCTCAACTCAAGAACAACACAAAGTTTCAGTTTTCTCAAAGATTTTTGATTAAGTGTGCAAAAGTGATACAAAGCAATCTTAAAACCTATCCCTCCCAACGATTACATTTCTTGGTGACCCTTGGCATTCCTTGTGTGAGCATCTATTGGCGATGACTAGTTGTTTGATGTATTGCTACGATGTCTTCATTGCGCATGCTGAAGGAGCTTTTGTTACCGTTGGCTGCATTTGTCCCTTTGGCAAAGTGGTTGGCTGGTATAGGCTTGAGCTGGTCTTGGAATTGATTTGGAGTTGAATTTGATTCTGATACGGCATCCATTTGGACTGATTGATGACCCACCCTAGACATGGTTGAACTAGGGTGTATTTTGATTTTCCTCAGCCGATGTTGATTGGGTCTTCACTGCTGGTTGGTATATGATCTTCATTGATTACTACTGGTCTTGATCATGCCACGGTCTCCTTGATGTTAGGGGAGAGCTAGGTGCTTGCATGTGCAGTACATGTGTGCATAAAATCTAGGCTAGAACAACCTATTACAACCACTAAAATAAAATAAAGGCTTCAAAATAAACCTAGGCTAATCCTAGCTACAACAAAACATTAAATGCTGGAAATAAAATGAAGTTAAATAGAGTTCGTGACAATCCACAAAATGACAATTCTAAAACAAGTTCAACATATCCAAGTCATGTATTCATCCCGTAGAGAATTGGGGTCTTCTTGAGCCTTGTTGATCTCCTTAGTGGTGTCCTCCCTACATCACATACCGGAGCTCCGCTCTTCGCCATCGGTTGCACTTGAGTCTTCTACGACTCCTGAGACAGTTCCACCGCCAGTTTCTGAGATACTGCCGATGACACAGCCAGCACCACCATCAGTACCAGCATCGATATCACCAGAGATTCGTTTGCCTTCACCAGAGCCATCATCGGGGCATTCTCCAGCTGTATCACCAGTGCCATCATCACCTGTTCCCTCCCCAGCTTCACCAGAGACTATTATTCCAGAGAGGAGACGAGCGCGATCACCGCCTCCTGTCCTTACTCCTTATCCACGTCAGATCCATCACAGGAGTAGAGAGGTCGAGAGGAGGTACTGAGCTCTGTCCACTCGAGGAGTGATTAGCACCCGGTATTGGGACGACCAGGTACTGCAGTCCCTAGGATTGTTTGACGACGTCCAGTGGATGTTCGCGAACATAGGGTGGCAGGATTTTTATCATCAGAGACATGCTACTTACGTACAGCTGACCTTGGAGTTCTTCAGTACTGTTCAGGTTACACTGAGGAACCATGATGATGAAGACCCAAGAAGTATGTCATTCCGGTTAGGGAACCGGGACCATGTACTTACTTTAGACCAGCTGGGTCACATTTTTGGATTCCCCGCGGATGCGACTAGACACCGCCCCCGTGAGTTTTCTGAGGGAGCATTTTGGCGGGATATATCTACTGAGGGGAGGTTTGACCCTAGGATTGCCAGAGCCTCGCATTTGTCCAACCCAGTCTTCAGATACATACACCGAGTTTTGGCGCACACCATCTTCGGGCGGGCAGAGAGTGATGGCATGGTCAGGTCTACAGAGCTATACTTTCTATGGTCCATGCTGAGAGGTTTGAGAGTTAGCACTCCATTTTTCCTGATGAAGCAAATCCAGAAAGCCACTAGAGCTCGGAGAGGAGTCCTTGTTATGGGAGGCATGGTTATTATGATTGCTTATGCTCTCGGTATCGACCCCTCGGGGTTGAACGAGGCAAAAGGCAACCCGAGACTAGATATGGATGCATGTGTAGCTATTAAGATGATTACGAGGCTTGGTAGCTCGTACCATCTTATGTTCAGGCACACAGAGGTTACCATGAGGCTACCGAACATGAACCATACTACGGTTCGTGTTCAGCAAAATTGGATCGTGGACCCCACACGTGGGGGAGGGCCTAGAGAGGCAGCTTCACCTCCATCACCGTCGAGATTTACTGAGCACAATCCTCCAGTCGCCCCATCAGCCGCTGATCGACCGTCTTCATCTGCCAGACCGTCCACTTCATCACGATCAGTTCCTTCATAAGAGCAGATGCGAGCCGAGCAGAGGAGGATGCGCGACGACATAGCGCGACTTGAGCAGGGACAATTGAGGGCACTTGACTCTTTACGCATGATAGAGGAGTTATTACGGCGTCGTCTCCCATCATCATCGACTAGACATACTAGAGACGAGGAGGACTCTGAGCATACAGAGACGGATTGATTGATTATGTGAGTATCGTATTTCATTTTTTTTTCTTTGCGCTTTACAACTATGTTTTAATTATTGAGCATGTGATCTCACAATTATCTCATTCATGCATAGGATCTAGTAGACTCGTTGTCGATGCGACCGCACACAGCTCCTTTATGATTTATTTGTGTGTGTGCGTTGTATTGAGATATTATGCGATTCATTTTGATAGTTGACATTTGACCTGGCATTGTATATATTAGACGGTATTTGACCTTAGGATGCTGAACATGATATGGTTGTGATGGTTTTGTGTACATCTGGTGTTCATCATATATCTGATGTGTTCTATGATGATTTTAGATATTTTGTTGATGCATTTATGCATTTAAGAGCTATTCTAATACATATGCTTGATATTTAGAATGAATAGTGAGTTTGGTAAAACTGTAAATTGACGAATGAAACTAGACGGTATTTGATATTTGAAGGTTGATTACCATGTAAAAATTGAATATCTTTGATGTGGTATATTTCCTAGATTTTTTCTGAGTCATGTTCTCAATATTGATATAACTGTACAGGGTTTCGCCAACAAATACAAAGGGAACTCTTGCAAAAATTTTTTCTGAAATTCTTTATTGTTTGAATATTTATATATATATGCAACAATTTAAGTCTAGGGTGTCCTTCATGATATGCTTATTCTTCAGAGCTTTATAAATATGTATTTTGAATGTTTATGATTGTTAAGGATAATCAAATTTATTTTACCCTTGATTTTGGACTTAGGAAACATTTTGAGTGATTGATTTGATGACTTAGGGAATTTTTGAGATTTCATGTAGACTTAAATTGTTGAGTAAATTCAATTCTGGTATTGATAAAATGCATATGTGAATTGTTATATGTTCATAGGACACATGCATAGTATCTTGTTACTTGAAGTTTAATTTATCTATTTTTGCTTGATGAAAATTTTTATGAATAGAATTTGGTGATATTTCTTTAATTTGAGATTTGCTCCAACTCCTCTAGTTGAGAAATCTAAAGTCATGAGTTATATTATACCACGAGTTGGTATACTTTAAATCTGTTGCGATCAAGTATCAATAACGATTTAAATACCATACCACTAACCGGCTTTCTCCAGAAAAAAAAGGAGAAAAGACTCCTCTACTTGGCACTGTTAAATCTGACAGTGATACCTAAGACATGAGTTAAAGTCTAATAAAAAAATAAAAAAAATGGAGAAAAAGAGAAAGCTGTAGGTTATGTGGACAACTCCGCTGACTTTCATGATTGAGACTATGAGTTAAATTATACTACTATGTGGTATACTTTAAACTTGTTATGATGTTGATAGTAACAACATATAACAGTTTAAAGACCAAATTGCTTTAAAAATCTCTTATCTTTAATATCATTGAGATTCTTGAAGTAGAAATTGTATCTGTTGAGTAAGATAGATTTATTAAATTGAAAGTATCTGATATTTAGTATGTGGAGAATGAATATTATGACATGAATTATGATTTTTATCTTTCTTGGATTGTAACCTCTTGAGAGTTTATTTCTATTATGATTTTTCTTTAACTACTTGAGTTTGAAATATTGATTGCTTAATTTGTGGACTAAAGATATTATTAAGGGCAAAACAGATGAGTGTTCCTTATCTTTACATTCTTCATACATATTCTGGTATTGCTTGAGGACAAGCAAAATTCTAAGTCTAGGGTATTTTGATGCGTTGCATTTATATAGTGTTTTTGCCTATGTTTTACATCATATTTTGGACTAATTTGCACGATTTTGTATTACTTCTAGTGTTTTTATCTTACTTTGCATAGAATCTTCACTTTTTTTGAAGGATTTTGAGAGTTTTAAGGTCAAAGCATGATTCCCAAGGAGATCACGAGCCCACACGTCAAATTTGGAGCAAAAACGGTGAAGAACGAGACATTTACGGCCTTGGATGTAATTGTGGATTTGACCGTAAACACGACGACGAGCGGGAGGTGAAATTTGGCTAAGTATAAAAGTCCACCGAAACTTTCACGGGTGAAGCCGTAATTCCATCACGGGCCGTAAAAGTTTCTGTGACCAAAAGCAATATACGCCGAAAGAATTACGGCCGAAGCCGTAAACACATCACGGGCCGTAAAAGTTAGTGTCTGACGAGTTTTTCGCTCGATTCTCACTCGTTTTGAACCGGATTTGAGCCAAACTTTGCAGAACCATTCCTTGATGGGTTCTAAACCAGTCTAACTATAAAAGATGGGATTTTGTTTGGTTTAAGAGAGCTTCGATGGATGAAAGCGAACGGCGGCGGCGACAAGGGCAAAAACTTGGTTTTAAACATTTTTCCGACGAGATTTCCCCTGAAGGCGATGATAGATCAGCCAATCCTCATCCTCGGATCAAGGAGAAGGCGATTCTGTAGTCTTTTTAGTGATTTCTTGCAATCTTTTATGCATTTACTAGTTCATCACAACACCATGTATTTCCATATTAACATGAGCGAGTAGAAACCTTTGTCGGGATGATTGAGCGTAGCCCTTTGACTTTTATGAGTTAATCCATGCTTTTACTATTTTCATTAGAATTTATCTGCGTGATTTAGTTGAAATTTTACCTATCTCATAATTTACCCTGGCCAAGTATTTTTACGTCTTAGACGTTGCGAGAAGGACCGGGAGGGGAATCACAACGTCCGATCTATTTCAACTAGACTTACGAATCCAATCACGGGAGTAGTTTGGATTTGTCTGAAGGATAAATAAACGCTTCATAGAGCTTAAGGGGTTCAATTGGGTTAACTATCATGGGAGTAGTTAGTTAATCTAGTTGAATACTGTACTACGCTTCGGGAGGAGGTAGTATGCACCTTAGGAAGAGTTCCTTTCATTTTAGATAATTTCTGTGATTTAGTTATTCTTTTAACAACTCATAATTGTCAATGTGGCGAACCTATGAATTCCTGACTCATTAGAAACTGAACCCTTTAAAAAGCTGTTTTCGAGTTTGCATGTCCGTAAAAGTTTAGAAGAACCATTGATTTTGTCCGCCTGAATTCAAACAAGTTGAGAAGTTAGTACTTAGCTTCGTAGTCCTCGTGGGATCGATAACTTTTATTACTTCGATAAATCCGTGCACCTGCGAATACGTATCAAGTTTTTGGCGCCGTTGCCGGGGACTACGGATAGTTAATATTGACTAATTGATAAGTTAGGAGATTAGACATTTTTCTTTTCTTTTGCCATTAGTTTTTACTATTCTTTTCTTTTTATTGTTTACTTACACGTTGTATGCCCAGAGTTTCTCGTGCAGGTGCTTTGCTTCCAGAAGACCCAGAAATTGAGCGCACATTCCTCCATCGAAGGAGATTGCAGTTTGAGGCTAGAAAGAATTCTGAGAAAAGAGAGATGGCGGAGGACAATCATCATCAATCTTTGAGGGACTTCGCTGCACCTAATGTACAAGGGTTCAATCCAAGCGTCATTCGAGCCAACGTAGAGGCGAACAATTTCGAGTTAAAGCCAGCGCTAATGACGATGGTTCAGTAAAACCAATTTGGGGGTCCCCCAAATTCAGATCCGAATCTTCATTTAGCTATTTTTCTTGAATATTGCGATACAGTTAAAATTAACGGAGTTTCATCTGATGCCATAAGACTGAGACTATTCCCGTTTTCTCTCAGGGACCATGCCAGAGCTTGGTTGTACTCAATGCTAGCAGGATCATTCACCACCTGGGAACAGTTGTCCAGAGCATTCCTGAATAAATATTTCCCACCGAGTAAAACTGTTCAGGTGCACAACAAGATCGCGTGCTTTACACAGCAAGAGGGAGAATCGCTTTATGAGGCTTGGGAGCGTTTCAAGGAGCTCCAGCGCATGTGCCCACATCATGGACTTCAAGACTGGATTTTAATCCATATCTTTTACAACAGTTTGGACTGCAACACCAAAATGATGGTGGACGCTGCGGCTGGAGGAACGATCATGAGCAAGAACGTGGAAGAAGCAACTGCACTTCTAGAGGATATGGCCATGAACCATAACCAATTGTCAAGTGAGTGGAGCACTACTTCCACAGGATTTGGTAAGTTTCACGTTGATTCCTTGACATCACTGGCAGCTAAGGTAGATTCTCTAGTTCAGAAGATTGATTCCTTATCTCTTTCACCTAGTTCAGTTAACATGGTTTCTTGTGAGGTATGTGGTGTGACAGGACACAATACATCTGAATGCCGGATCATAACTTCTTCACAGGAGCAATCAGATCAAGAGCAAGTGAACACTGTGGGGAATTATAATCAGAGACCTGCAAATGACCCTTACTCTGCTACTTACAACCCAGGATGGAGGAACCACCCCAACTTGTCTTACAAGCAAAATCAAGGGCAAGTTCCTCCTCAATATTCACAGCAGAATAATAAGCCACCACCAGGTTTCCAGCCAAGACAGTATGGGCAGCCCCAAAAGTCGAGCTTTGATTCCATGCTGGAAGTTGTTATGAAACAACAGCAAAGCACTGACGATCTCGCTGATCAGATCAAGCAGCTGACATCTTGTGTGCAAGCTTTGACTACTCACAATAAGATGTTGGAAAATCAAATTGCACAGCAAGCAAGCACTGCCATTAGACCTCCAGGGAGATTACCAGGACAGCCTGAAATGAATCCTAGGGAGCACGTCAATGCAGTCACTGTAATGAATGCTGAAAATAAGGAGATACCTGAGGAACCTGTTGAGGAGTCTGTAGATCAGTCTATAAGCATTGTTCTAGAAGCAGAATATTGCAAGGAAGTAAGGGATGAAGAGAAATATGTAGGCCCACTTGCATATGTCCCTCCAATTCCTTTTCCCTAGAGGTTGTTTAGAATAGAACAAAAGGGACATGAGACTGGTAAAACCGAGGTAAAGAAGGACCATGTAAGTCAGAACATTGAAATAACTAAGGTAAGAGACCCTGGGAGTATTTCGATTCCATGAAAGATTGGTAAGTTATCTGTTGAAAATGCTTTGTGCGACATAGGAGCTAGCATTAGCTTTATATCATCACACTTGATTGAGAAAATAGATAGTGAAAGACTTAAACCCACTAACACATATGTTCAATTTGCTAATGGGTTTGATCAGCAACCAATTGGTATATTGGAGAATGTAACAGTTAAAATTGATGAATTTTCTATCGTTATTGATTTTATGGTTGTTGATATGAAGGAAAATGTTAAGTTTCCTTTCATTCTAGGAAGACCGATTTTAGCAAGCGCAGGAGCTGTTACTGACATGTTGCATGAAAAACTTACTTTGAATTTGAATGATAGCAAGTTGATCCTTGATTTTTCATCCGAAGCTAAACGAATTAATTTTGCAGATTCTGATAAATCTCCAAGGGTGAAGGAGAACAACTTTGATAAAGGAATTGATTTTGAAATCGATAGACGTCTCTCAGAAAATTGGAAAAAGCATAAAAAGGGGGAATCAAAGAAAGCTGAGACATGGACATTACCTAGAACTATAAAGTTAAATCTGTACAATGAACTAGAAAGGTGTCAGGAGCAGCAACTGCAAATTATCCACTGTGCCTTGTACCCACCAAAAGAGTCATGAACACTGTCTTGGTCAAGCTAAAGACCTTAAACAAGCGCTTCCTGGGAGGCAACCCAGCAGCTCTGAATTTTCATTAATTTCAGCATACCTTTCTATTTTAGTTTTGAATTTTTCTTTATAAACCCTAGGAGCGTATTCTCAATTTTTAATTTTGTTTTAAGCTTTCTCCATATCATTTGATGAACTACTACATACAGAAATTCTTCTGAATTCGATGTTTTATGTGCAGGAATTTTCAAAGATTTTTGCGGATTTTTCTGATGAAAAGCTAAGGTAAAATGCGACATTTATGGGTCGAGCCGTAATTATCGCGTAGCCGTGAATGCAAAGATGACTAAGTTAACGGGACGTTGTACGCTAAGGCGAGTTTACGGCCCAAGCCGTGACATGTTTACGGGCCTTAAATTCTTACGTTTTAAACCTCACGGGCGGTTTAGGGTTTACGTTTACCCTCGTAATTCACCGATTTTCAACGATTCTTCCTACGAGCTGCGACGAAAACTTTCCACCAGTGTTCCTCCACTTCCAGAGAGTGCTTTCCGACGACCTTTCGCTGGATTTCCATCGGATTTCGTGAAGAACAGACGCTCGTCCGCCGAGTCGCCAAAACCCGTCTTCCAGCCGATTCAAGCCCGATTTGCGCACAGATTCATGAGTTTTCTTTACTCTAACTTGTGATTCTTCAGTAGAACTTGGATCACATACCTTTTGCACCGATCTAGAGTTGTTTCGTTCGAATTCTGGGACGATTTCATTCACGACCTTCACGGCCAAATACCACGGTTACTGTAGTACCACAATTTTCGAGTTAGGATTACATTTTTTGGATTGATTTGCTTGATACTATGGCACCGAAGAGATCTGTGAGGTCTAGGCCCTATGGGGCAGTGATGAAGAGTAGATATCCTAGGCCGGAACCACGTTACATGTATAGGATGGTGTCCGGAGTGTTACCAGACACTTTTGAGAGGATAGTTTATCCTGACTCAGAGCCTGAGACCCATGCACAGGCATTAGAGGCTCCGAGTGCATCCTCAGTACCCAGCACATCACATATGCCACAGCCTATTAGTTCTCCAGAGTTGGAGATTATTTCAGAGAGGCCTGCCAACAGGCCAGAGAGCCGCGATCAGAGGATCGCTAGACGGTATGATAGGAAGCATACCATGAGAGGCATGACTACACGAGGAGGTAGAGCCACCAGGCCGTTATCGCCAGTGGTGGAGTCTGCAGAGACTTCAGTGGCACCCCCAGTGTCTGTACCCATAGCGACAGAGATAGAGCAATCAGTGGCGATACAGACTGACGTTACTCCTATGGACGTGGAGGGTCTTACTACACAAGTGCCTTCCATAGATATACCAGAGTACGCTGCTACCACTGTTACTCAGGGCATGGAGGTGGACACTCCGCACGATACAGTCCACACGCCTGAGATTGCATCATCCTCCTCAGCCCAGGGAGACCTGCCTGTCCCTGAGGCTAGTACACCCATATTACCAGATCAGGAGGAGGCATCACCTGTGATATTTGCTCATTTACCAGAAATATCAGTAGACATACCGGAGCTCCGCTCTTCGCCATCGGTTGCACTTGAGTCTTCTACGACTCCTCAGACAGTTCCATCGCCAGTTTCTGAGATACTGCCGATGACACAGCCAGCACCACCATCAGTACCAGCATCGATATCACCAGAGATTCGTTTGCCTTCACCAGAGCCATCATCGGGGCATTCTTCAGCTGTATCACCAGTGCCATCATCACCTATGCCCTCCCCAGCTTCACCAGAGACTATTATTCCAGAGAGGAGACGAGCGCGATCACCGCCTCCTGTCCTTACTCCTTATCCACGTCAGATCCATCACAGGAGTAGAGAGGTCGAGAGGAGGTACTGAGCTCTGTCCACTCGAGGAGTGATTAGCACCCGGTATTGGGACGACCAGGTACTGCAGTCCCTAGGATTGTTTGATGACGTCCAGTGGATGTTCGCGAACATAGGGTGGCAGGATTTTTATCATCAGAGACATGCTACTTACGTACAGCTGACCTTGGAGTTCTTCAGTACTGTTCAGGTTACACTGAGGAACCATGATGATGAAGACCCAAGAAGTATGTCATTCCGGTTAGGGAACCGGGACCATGTACTTACTTTAGACCAGCTGGGTCACATTTTTGGATTCCCCGCGGATGCGACTAGACACCGCCCCCGTGAGTTTTCTGAGGGAGCATTTTGGCGGGATATATCTACTGAGGGGAGGTTTGACCCTAGGATTGCCAGAGCCTCGCATTTGTCCAACCCAGTCTTCAGATACATACACCGAGTTTTGGCGCACACCATCTTCGGGCGGGCAGAGAGTGATGGCATGGTCAGGTCTACAGAGCTATACTTTCTATGGTCCATGCTGAGAGGTTTGAGAGTTAGCACTCCATTTTTCCTGATGAAGCAAATCCAGAAAGCCACTAGAGCTCGGAGAGGAGTCCTTGTTATGGGAGGCATGGTTATTACGATTGCTTATGCTCTCGGTATCGACCCCTCGGGGTTGAACGAGGCAAAAGGCAACCCGAGTCTAGATATGGATGCATGTGTAGCTATTAAGATGATTACGAGGCTTGGTAGCTCGTACCATCTTATGTTCAGGCACACAGAGGTTACCATGAGGCTGCTGAATATGAACCATACTACGGTTCGTGTTCAGCAGAATTGGATCGTGGACCCCACACGTGGGGGAGGGCATAGAGAGGCAGCTTCACCTCCATCACCACCGAGATTTACTAAGGACATTCCTCCAGTCGCCCCATCAGCCGCTGATCGGCAGTCTTCATCTGCCAGACCGTCCACTTCAGCACGATCAGATCCTTTATTAGAGCAGATGCGAGCCGAGCAGAGGAGGATGCGCGACGACATAGCGCGAATTGAGCAGGGACAGTCGAGGGCACTTGACTCTTTACGCGTGATAGAGGAGTTATTACGGCGTCGTCCCCCATCATCATCGACTAGACATACTAGAGACGAGGAGGACTCTGAGCATACAGAGACGAATTGATTGATTCTGTGAGTATCGTATTTCATTTTTTTTCTTCGCGCTTTGCAACTATGTTTTAATTATTGAGCATGTGATCTCACAATTATCTCATTCATGCACAGGATCTAGTAGACTCGTTGTCAATGTGACTGCACATAGCTCCTTTATGATTTATTTGTGTGTATGCGTTGTATTGAGATATTATGCGATTCATTTTGATATTTGACATTTGACCTGGCATTGTATATATTAGACGGTATTTGACCTTAGGATGCTGAACATGATATGGTTGTGATGGTTTTGTGTACATCTGGTGTTCATCATATATCTGATGCGTTCTATGATGATTTTAGATATTTTGTTGATGCATTTATGCATTTAAGAGCTATTCTGATACATATGCTTGATATTTAGAATGAATAGTAAGTGAGTTTGGTAAAACTGTAAATTGACAGATGAAACTAGACGGTATTTGATATTTGAAGGTTGATTACCATGTAAAAATTGAATATCTTTGATGTGGTATATTTCCTAGATTTTTTCTGAGTCATGTTCTCAATTTTGATATAACTGTATAGGGTTTCGCCAACAAATACAAAGGGAACTCTTGCAAAATTTTTTCTGAAATTCTTTATTGGTTGAATATTTATATATATATGCAACAATTTAAGTCTAGGGTGTCCTTCATGATATGCTTATTCTTCAGAGCTTTATAAATATGTATTTTGAATGTTTATGATTGTTATGAAGGAACCCCTAGTTCAAAAGGGGGGAGAAACCCTAAACTTGCGATTCTAACAAGCATGGCGAAAAGGGTTTCTAAACAAGATCGAATATGATAACTATATGATCAACTTGAAGTTATGAGAACTCATACCAAGGCCATGAAGAGGGTGGCGGCTTGGAAGCAAGAGATCAAAGTAGGTCTCCTCTTCAAGTTCACACACAAGATGAGGGGTGGCTACCCTTTAGGATCTTCCTTGTGCTAGCAAGAGATCCCAATGTCCTTGTCGTGTGTTGAGATGCGCTTGGCCGAGAGCTACCGTCTCCCAGAATCCTCTTTCGTCCAACGAAGATGACAATTCAGTAAAACCGATTTGCGTTAAGCCTTCTCCCATCAAGTCATGGCGTTACACTTCCATAAATGGAAGGTTTTCAAGCCATGCGCTCACTTGAAGGAAAAACCGCCCAACAAGCCTTTACACCTTGAACCATACGTTCACCCATGTGAACCGGTTCAAGTCAATTAGGTTCAACCCAATTCGGTTCATTAAACCAGCCCAAGCCATGGTCTAGATCTCTTTGAACCAAATGGTTCAAGATCTAACCGTTCATCTCTTGATGCTCTTGATCTCTATGATCTAGCATCCAAACTCTCGATCGAAGCTTACCGATCTCAAGCCCCAATCAATCAAACATGATCAGACTAGATCTCACTTACAATCAGAGTCTGAACTCGTTTAAACTGAGTCTAAACAGTTCAGTCCACACGATCTGACTTAAGTAAGCCATATCATCAAATTGTGCGACCCTGAGGGTTTCCTCTAAATGTCGGTAACGATAACTTACGTTATCACGATCAGTGAGGGGTATCTAGCAACACATCACTGTCTCCCGATATAAAGGAAAGAGTCTTCCAAGACTCCACCCAAACCATAGCACAAGTGTGAATCAACTCACTTGGCATACATGTGTCCTTTGCCACTGGATGTTCTTATTGGACAAGCGGGTCAAGCTTGTAACTCCAATATGATGAGCATGATTAGATCAGATGAACATAGTCATCTGGGTATGGCCATACACTATCTCAATCATCTCATATAGGGGGGCCCTTTAGAACATCACACTCCTTGAACAAGGAGACGGCAATCCTTTATCTATCACAAGTGCCCTAACCTGATTCAAGCTCACCATCCAAGATAGTCTATAATCATTATGTTTCAAATGATATTGAACTACCTCAAAACAATGACAATCATCATTTAGAAACACAAGTGATCTCAAGTCAAAGGACATGTGCCACTTGCTGCTTATAAGGATCATTCACATTGTGACAAGCAATGGAATATCCCAGTAGGGTCTGTCCAGTACATCCAATGTACCCATGAGTCTACATCTTATTCCATGCTCGAAGCATCCTATAAGATTAGCACACATATTAGTCTCAATCATATCAAGGCTGTCTCATGTTCACCAAGATATCTCGACTAAGGACATATAGACTGTCAGCCTAGCTGAACAGCTTTGAGACATTATTCAGAAGTACACTTATTACAGCAGACAAGGTAACAACCTGAATAACAACCATGCCTTTATAAAACACAAGAGTTTCTTACATGATACTTATTACAATCCCAAGGCCTCAAACATTAGCCTTAAGGGCATACTCCAACAATCTCCCACTTGCACTTAATCTAATGGTTGAGAAATCTCAAACCCATATTATTACAGTGCTGCTCATGCTTCTGCTGCGCCAGAGGCTTGGTAAGCGGGTCTGCCAGATTGTCATCTGTATGAACCTTGCAAATCTTGATCTCGCCACGATCAATGATCTCCCGGATCAAGTGAAACCGTCTCTGTATGTGCTTGGACTTCTGGTGCGACCGTGGTTCCTTTGCTTGTGCTATTGCTCCAGTGTTATCACAGAAGATAACCAAAGGATCGGCACTCAAAGGAACGACACCAAGTTCTCTCACGAACTTACGAATCCAGACTGCCTCCTTGGATGCTTCCGAGGCTGCAACATACTCGGCTTCTGTTGTGGAATCAGCAACAGTTGACTGTTTGAAACTCTTCCACACCACTGCTCCACCATTCAAGCTAAAAACATAGCCTGATTGCGATCGGAAATCATCCTGGTCCGACTGGAACGAAGCATCAGTATATCCCTCTATACTGAGTTCTTCCTGACCACCATATATCAAGAACATATCTTTGGTCCTCCGCAGATATTTTAAGATGTTCTTGACTGCAATCCAGTGCGCCAAACCTGGATTACTTTGGAATCGACTGGTCACGCTTAACCCGTAAGCGACGTCTGGGCGAGTACACAACATCGCATACATAATGGACCCAATAGCCGAAGCATAAGGCGTATTGTCCATCTCATCTTTCTCAGTCTGTGTTTGTGGACACTGACTCTTCGAAAGATTCAGACCATGTCTGACTGGAAGATATCCACGTTTAGAATTCTCTAAATGGAATCTCTCCAGGACCTTATCGATGTAAGTACTCTGGCACAGCCCGAGAAGCCTCTTAGATCTATCTCTGTAGATCTTCACACCTAATACATAGGCTGCTTCTCCTAAATCTTTCATCTGGAAACATTTTCCTAACCATGCTTTAACAGCATGCAGTTCAGGAATATCATTTCCAATGATCAAGATGTCATCGACGTAGAGGATTAGGAATGTAATCACGCTCCCACTAAACCTCTTATACACACACGGGTCATCTTCGTTCTTGATGAAACCAAACTCAGAGATTGATTCATCAAAACGAATATTCCAGCTCCTAGATGCTTGTTTAAGTCCATAAATGGACTTCTTTAACTTGCATATTTTATGACGATCTGATGGATTAGTGAAACCTTCAGGTTGTGTCATATACACATCCTCATCCAGATTTCCATTAAGGAAAGCTGTCTTCACATCCATCTGCCAGATCTCATAATCGTAATATGCAGCTATCGCGAAAAGAATCCGAATAGACTTAAACATAGCTACAGGTGAGAAAGTTTCATCATAATCTATCCCGTAGATTTGTTTGAAACCTTTCGCAACTAGCCTGCCTTTATAGGTAACCACGTTACCATCCATGTCAATCTTCTTCTTGAAGATCCATTTACAGCCTATAGGGATTACTCCCGAAGGCGGATCAACCAAATCCCAGACTTGGTTATCTGACATGGAGTCCATCTCGGCTCGCATAGCTTCAAGCCATCTAGCTGACTCCGGTCCACTGACCGCATCCGCATAAGTGAGGGGTTCATCATTATCAATGATGTAGACTCCGTCATAGCGCTCAGGCTGACGACGGATCCTTCCCGATCTTCACGGTTCCCGTGTTATTTGAGCCTCAGGTTGTTCAATAACCTGATCTACCGGCTCAGGCTCATCCAACTGTGCTTGAGCACTTTGTCCTTCCTCTGGATTCTCATCCAGTTTTATTTCTCTCCCACTGGCCTCTTGCAGAAGAAATTCCTTCTCAAGAAATATGGCCGTCCGAGCAACAAAAACCTTGTTCTCTTTGGGATCGTAGAAATAATAACCCTTAGTTTCCTTAGGGTAACCGACAAAGATGCATTTATCAGATCTGCTCTCCAGTTTCCCAGAGGCGAGCTTTTTGACATAAGCCTCGCAACCCCAGATCCTGATAAATGTCAAGCTAGGCTGTTTCCCATACCATAACTCATATGGCGTCTTTGAAACTGCCTTGGATGGCACTCGGTTTAGTACCTTTGCAGCTGTCTCCAGTGCAAAACCCCAAAAGGAGTACGGTAGAGTAGCCTGACTCATCATAGAACGAACCATATCAAGTAACGTTCTATTTCTCCTCTCGGACACACCATTCCACTGCGGTGTTCCTGGTGGAGTGAGCTGTGAGATAATCCCACACTCCTTCAGATAGTCAGTAAACTCTCGACTTAGGTATTCACCACCTCGATCAGAACGAAGTGCCTTGATATTTCGGCCTAACTGATTTTGTACTTCATTTTTGAACTCTTTGAACTTGTCAAAAGATTCACTTTTATGTCTCATTAAAAAGACATAACCATACCTACTGAAATCATCAGTAAAGGTAACGAAGTACTGATAGCCACCTCTGGCATGTTTACTGAAAGGCCCACACACATCACTGTGTATAAGGTCAAGTAAACCTGAAGCCCTTTGTCCTTTATTAGGAAAAGGTGACTTCGTCATTTTACCCATTAAACAAGCTTTGCATGTATCAATCTCCTCATAGGAGAATGATCCCAGCAGTCCATGATCATGCAACCGCTTAATGCGCTTCTCGTTTATATGGCCTAAACGACTATGCCAAAGCAAGGTGCTGTCATCAGCATACTTGGCTTTCTTATTATCAATGTTTTGTATAGAATATTCCATGTCCAACATGAATAACCCATTGTTAATTGAACCAGTTGCATACACAATATTATCATAAGTCAAAATACACTTTGAAATCTTGCATTCAAAGGCAAATCCTTTCCTGACAAGAGCAGGAATAGAGATAATATTCTTGGTAATACTGGGTACAAAATAACAATTGTTTAATTCTAATACAATGCCAGATGGTAAAGTAATGAAATAGTCTCCTACAGCAACAGCAGCAACCCGTGCCCCGTTTCCGACTCGTAGGTCTACCTCATGCTGTCCCACCTGCCTTCTTCTCCTGAGTTCCTGTACATTTGAACAAATGTGAACTCCACATGCAGTGTCCAACACCCATGAAATAGAAGAAGATGAAACCATGACTTCCGTCACGAATATACCTGAGCCAGAAGCAATGCTTCCCCTCTTATCTCCTTGGAGCGCTTTACAGTCCTTTTTCCAGTGACCCAGCTGGCCACAGTGGAAACACCTGTTGTCCTTCGACCGCTTCACCTTCTGTTTCAGAGCCTTGCTGTAATTCTTGACAGGGGCCTTGCCCTTCTTCCCCTTCTTCTTGTTCCTAGAAGGAACCAACAAGACAGAGGTTGAAGGCTTACCCTTCAGAGTTTCCTCAGTAGTCAAGAGCATATTCAACAGCTCTGCCGGCGTACAATCGATTTTGTTCATATTAAAGTTAATGATGAACGCATCGAAAGAAGGTGGAAGAGACTGCAGAATAATATCTACAGCAAGCTCCTGGTTGATGGTATGCCCCAGTTTCTCCAGAGCCTCCTTGTGCCCAATCATCTTGAGCACGTGAGCTCCCACTGGGCTCCCTTCAGCCAGTTTGCTCTGAAAGAAGAGCTTCGTCAGATTATAGCGTTCTGTCCTCGCCTGTGCAGCATACAGCATCTTGAGGTTCGCTATAATCTCTATAGCCGACATATCCTCATGCTGACGCTGCAGCGGTGGCGTCATAGACGCTAGCATCAGGCAAGCGACATCAATGCTATCATTGACGTGCTTTTCATAGGCATCCCGAACCGCCCTTGCGGCGTTCGGAGCGGGCTGCGGCGGTATCACCGTCTCGAGGACATACAGTTTCCTCTCTGCCTTAAGAACGATCTTAAGGTGTCCGAACCAGTCAGAGAAGTTTGGCCCAGCAAACTTCTCCCTTTCCAGTAGGGATCGCACATTGAAGCTCATGGTGTTCGTTGCTGCAGGAATCTACAACAAGCAAGAACAGCAAGGTTAGTATCAATGTTCAGAATCAATCCAGGACTTAAGAAAGATTCTTTTCTCACTATTTTGTCTGACTGAAAAATCCAGTAAACAGTCCGAAAGAGTAACACTCTTTTAGTGAGATGGGATCCAGATTTCATACTTGGTCTCCGCGTCCCGCTCAGGCGAGATAAGATGCACAGAGATGACAAGCACTAATTTCTGGTAGGCTGTCCCAGCCAATCGCCAACCCGTGCGATTCCCCTTCATCTGGGCAATCCAGCAGACTGTGCCTACTGAGTTGGTACAACACAGTCTCTGATCCCACAGATGGCTGCCTCCATGTGCTACCATATGCGCCACATATGCAGCCTACATGGTCAAGCTGACCTGACCTACTCCCTGGACCACCACGTGCTATGCTGAGCAACGAGAGGGGATAAATCCCAACTCTGTAACACGCAGGTGAAATCCAGCATCGTCTGAAGATAGATGGACGTGCCCACTGAGTGGGTTCAACACGGCTCCAACGATAGTCAGAACGGCGAGGTTTCGCGTCAGAAGGCTTACGAGCTTGATATATTAGCGTTGGATTTTAACGGTCTTTTATCTTCTTCACTATCATGCAAGTCCTATGGTGATAGCAGAAGATAAACTTAAACATGCAATTCTAATTATTTAAACAATAAATAGAAAGCATGATCTTATGTGGTAAAAGCCCATGAACCCTAGTAAGACCTTAATTTTCCTTAAGTCTTCACTTGAGCTCTTTTGCATCTCATCTGGTCCAACCCAGGGCCCTAGCGCCAAGAGCACCTCAAGTGCGCCACCAGCTGAATGCTCCTTTGGGATGTGTGCATTTGTGCTCTTGTCTAATCAAATACAATTTGATCTATCTAGACAAGCTTTGACTCGCAGGTCAAATATACAATAAATTAATGAAAAAGTGATTCGCAGACCACAATAAATTTAACTTATAAATTACCAGGCACGCAGGCCCCAGCACAGCACACAATAGGGCAACCCACATAAGACTAAATAAACAAGCATATGGTTCAATCAACATGTGATCCAATCAGGAAATAAATTTTTTTTGAAAATACCCCATGGCATCAATTTTAATTTCCTTATGAGCCCTATAACCTTACAATGGTCCATTGATGGGGATCCACTCATCCATCTAGTTAGATCCTTTGCCCTTGCATGCACCGAGTCCTAACTGACCCGTGTTGACCTAATGGTCAACCATGCATGCGCCAAGGGCTGAACCACCCTCATGAGTTTTGGCAAGCGGGTGTGACCCCGGGCCTAACTCATGTGTGTTCAATAGTGTCTCAACCAGACCTCGCTACACGCCCTAGATGCAGTCAACCCATAGCCACCTTGTGCTTGCGCACAGGTGCTATCAGGTCAACCCATCTAGGCTGTCAGATGGTCTGATCAGACTAGTTGGATCTAACCTAGAAGATGCTTTCAACCCTATCAACCCATCTAAGGATTTAATATAGTGGCACCTTAGATCTAATCATGCGCGCAAGATATAAGTTTTGGAAAACTTCTAGAACATGCGCAAACAAACAAACAAACAACATGCTTGCAAGTTGATAACCCTTAGATCTAAGGGGGTCCCCTTCAAGGGGGAGCGCAAACTTTAGGGGGGTCCCCTTCAAGGGGGAGCGCATACTTCATCTAACCATGATACAAGCGCAAATTGATGTAAGCATGATACAAGCGCAACTTCATGTAAGCATGATACAAGCGCAACTTCATGTAAGCATGATACAAGCGCAACTACATGTAAACAAAGCATACATCAAGTAAAAGTAAGCGCAACATGTATGGATCACAAGGACTTGAAGCAATCATATAGATCATATCAAGAACCAGCTCTGATACCAATTGAAGGAACCCCTAGTTCAAAAGGGGGGAGAAACCCTAAACTTGCGATTCTAACAAGCATGGCGAAAAGGGTTTCTAAACAAGATCGAATATGATAACTATATGATCAACTTGAAGTTATGAGAACTCATACCAAGGCCATGAAGAGGGTGGCGGCTTGGAAGCAAGAGATCAAAGTAGGTCTCCTCTTCAAGTTCACACACAAGATGAGGGGTGGCTACCCTTTAGGATCTTCCTTGTGCTAGCAAGAGATCCCAATGTCCTTGTCGTGTGTTGAGATGCGCTTGGCCGAGAGCTACCGTCTCCCAGAATCCTCTTTCGTCCAACAAAGATGACAATTCAGTAAAACCGATTTGCGTTAAGCCTTCTCCCATCAAGTCATGGCGTTACACTTCCATAAATGGAAGGTTTTCAAGCCATGCGCTCACTTGAAGGAAAAACCGCCCAACAAGCCTTTACACCTTGAACCATACGTTCACCCATGTGAACCGGTTCAAGTCAATTAGGTTCAACCCAATTCGGTTCATTAAACCAGCCCAAGCCATGGTCTAGATCTCTTTGAACCAAATGGTTCAAGATCTAACCGTTCATCTCTTGATGCTCTTGATCTCTATGATCTAGCATCCAAACTCTCGATCGAAGCTTACCGATCTCAAGCCCCAATCAATCAAACATGATCAGACTAGATCTCACTTACAATCAGAGTCTGAACTCGTTTAAACTGAGTCTAAACAGTTCAGTCCACACGATCTGACTTAAGTAAGCCATATCATCAAATTGTGCGACCCTGAGGGTTTCCTCTAAATGTCGGTAACGATAACTTACGTTATCACGATCAGTGAGGGGTATCTAGCAACACATCACTGTCTCCCGATATAAAGGAAAGAGTCTTCCAAGACTCCACCCAAACCATAGCACAAGTGTGAATCAACTCACTTGGCATACATGTGTCCTTTGCCACTGGATGTTCTTATTGGACAAGCGGGTCAAGCTTGTAACTCCAATATGATGAGCATGATTAGATCAGATGAACATAGTCATCTGGGTATGGCCATACACTATCTCAATCATCTCATATAGGGGGGCCCTTTAGAACATCACACTCCTTGAACAAGGAGACGGCAATCCTTTATCTATCACAAGTGCCCTAACCTGATTCAAGCTCACCATCCAAGATAGTCTATAATCATTATGTTTCAAATGATATTGAACTACCTCAAAACAATGACAATCATCATTTAGAAACACAAGTGATCTCAAGTCAAAGGACATGTGCCACTTGCTGCTTATAAGGATCATTCACATTGTGACAAGCAATGGAATATCCCAGTAGGGTCTGTCCAGTACATCCAATGTACCCATGAGTCTACATCTTATTCCATGCTCGAAGCATCCTATAAGATTAGCACACATATTAGTCTCAATCATATCAAGGCTGTCTCATGTTCACCAAGATATCTCGACTAAGGACATATAGACTGTCAGCCTAGCTGAACAGCTTTGAGACATTATTCAGAAGTACACTTATTACAGCAGACAAGGTAACAACCTGAATAACAACCATGCCTTTATAAAACACAAGAGTTTCTTACATGATACTTATTACAATCCCAAGGCCTCAAACATTAGCCTTAAGGGCATACTCCAACATGTTAAGGATAATCAAATTTATTTTACCCTTGATTTTGGACTTAGGAAACATTTTGAGTGATTGATTTGATGACTTAGGGAATTTTTGAGATTTCATGTAGACTTAAATTGTTGAGTAAATTCAATTCTGGTATTGATAAAATGCATATGTGAATTGTTATATGTTCATAGGACACATGCATAGTATCTTGTTACTTGAAGTTTAATTTATCTATTTTTGCTTGATGAAAATTTTTATGAATAGAATTTGGTGATATTTCTTTAATTTGAGATTTGCTCCAACTCCTCTAGTTGAGAAATCTAAAGTCATGAGTTATATTATACCACGAGTTGGTATACTTTAAATCTGTTGCGATCAAGTATCAATAACGATTTAAATACCATGCCACTAACCGGCTTTCTCCAGAAAAAAAAAAGGAGAAAAGACTCCTCTACTTGGCACTGTTAAATCTGACAGTGATACCTAAGACATGAGTTGAAGTCTAATAAAAAAATAAAAAAAATGGAGAAAAAGAAAAAGCTGTAGGTTATGTGGACAACTCTGCTGACTTTCATGATTGAGACTATGAGTTAAATTATACTACTATGTGGTATACTTTAAACTTGTTATGATGTTGACAGTAACAACATATAACAGTTTAAAGACCAAATTGCTTTAAAAATCTCTTATCTTTAACATCACTGAGATTCTTGAAGTAGAAATTGTATCTGTTGAGTAAGATAGATTTATTAAATTGAAAGTATCTGATATTTAGTATGTGGAGAATGAATATTATGACATGAATTATGATTTTTATCTTTCTTGGATTGTAACCTCTTGAGAGTTTATTTCTATTATGATTTTTCTTTAACTACTTGAGTTTGAAATATTGATTGCTTAATCTGTGGACTAAAGATATGATTAAGGGCAAAACAGATGAATGTTCCTTATCTTTACATTCTTCATACATATTCTGGTATTGCTTGAGGACAAGCAAAATTCTAAGTCTAGGGTATTTTGATGCGTTGCATTTATATAGTGTTTTTGCCTATGTTTTACATCATATTTTGGACTAATTTGCACGATTTTGTGTTAGTTCTAGTGTTTTTATCTTACTTTGCATAGAATCTTCACTTTTTTTGGTTTTATTGAAAATGTAGGTTAAAAAACATAAAAATGAAGGATTTCGAGAGTTTTAAGGTCAAAGCACGATTCCCGAGGAGATCACGAGCCCACACGTCAAATTTGGAGCAAAAACGGTGAAGAACGAGACATTTATGGCCTTGGTCGTAATTGTGGATTCGGCCGTAAACACGACGACGAGCGGCAGGTGAAAATTGGCTAAGTATAAAAGTCTACCAAAACTTTCACGGGTGAAGCCGTAATTGCATCACGGGCCATAAAATTTTCTGTAACCAAAAGCATTATACGCCAAAAGAATTATGGCCGAAGCCATAAACACATCACGGGCCGTAAAAGTTTCTGCCTGACGAGTTTTTCGCTCGATTCTCACTCGTTTTGAACCGGATTTGACCCAAACTTTGCAGAACTATTCCTTGATGGGTTCTAAACCGGTCTAACTATAAAAGATGAGATTTTGATTGGTTTAAGAGTGCTTCGATGGACGAAAGCGAACGGCAGCGGCGACAAGGGCGAAAACCTGGTTTCAAACATTTTTCCGACAAGATTTCCCCTGAAGGCGACGATAGATCAGCCAACCCTCATCCTCGGATCAAGGAGAAGGTGGTTTTGTAGTCTTTTTAGTGATTTCTTGCATTCTTTTATGCATTTACTAGTTCATCACAACACCATGTATTTCCATATTAACATGAGCGAGTAGAAACCTTTGTCGGGATGATTGGGCGTAGCCCTTTGACTTTTATGAGTTAATCCATGCTTTTACTATTTTCATTAGAATTTATCTTCATGATTTAGTTGAAATTTTACCTATCTTGTAATACCCTGGCCAAGTATTTTTACGTCTTAGACGTTGCGAGAAGGACCGGGAGGTGAATCGCAACGTCCGATCTATTTCAACTAGACCTACGAATCCAATCACAGGAGTAGTTTGGATTTGTCTAAAGGATTAAACAAACGCTTTATAGAGCTTAAGGGGTTCAATTGGGTTAACTATCACGGGAGTAGTTAGTTAATCTAGTTGAATACCGTACTATGCTTCGGGGGGAGGTAGTATGCACCTTAGGAAGAGTTCTTTTCATGTTAGATAATTTCTGTGATTTAGTTATTCTTTTAACAATTCATAATTGTCAATTTGGTGAACCTATGAATTCCTGACTCATTAGAAATTGAACCCTTTAAAAAGTTATTTTCGAGTTTGCATGTCCGTAAAAGTTTAGAAGAACCATTGATTTTGTCCGCCTGAATTCAAACAAGTCGAGAAGTCAGTACTTAGCTTCGTAGTCCTCGTGGGATCGATAACTTTTATTACTTCGATAAATCCGTGCACTTGCGGATACGTATCAGGACACAAAACCGAGTAAACTCATTGAGTGCCGGATTGTGCATATCATCCCATCTTTTGTACATGTTGTCCCCTCTCGGGCGATGCAACAAGGTGCTTAAGTGATCAAGCGTCTACCATCATAGAATGCACAACCGAATAAACCCAAAGGGTGCAGAATGGTGTACACTACCCATACCTAATCAACCACTCTTGTGCGATGATTGAGGTACCCTCGCCTAGGTTATCAAACATCTAGATGTGCCTCTCGGCAATACCGGATATCTAAAATGTGAAGAAAGCAACAAAGTGATCTTCTTTCAAGAGGTGCAACTAGGCAAGGTAAGACAATCTAGGGTTTACAAAATGTAATCTCAATACATGCATAAAACATTCAAGGGGCTTTCCCTACCCCTGAAACAAGATTTAAGCTACAATATTCATGTTCTATAGTAAAGCACAGAGCAATCTCAACGTTACGTCCATGAATAATAAGGTGAATGAGATAAATGAGAAAAGGAAGGTAAGACTCCCTCTAAGGGGAAAAAGCCGCCTCGTAAGGTCCTCCTCTTCCTCTGATCAGTGGTCCACCCTCTCCACGCTCTCGCGGTGGAGAGCTTCTTCCTCAGCTCCTTCCTCAGTCGCCGCCCTCCTTTCTTCAGTGTGTGTGTGCCTATTAATGAGCAATCCCCTTGGGCGCCCAAAGATTGCTCCTTTTTGTTGTCCCGCCTCCTCTTGGTTAGCATCAATTGTGCAATCTCCAAAGTATCAGCTTGATGCTTATCATAAGCATCCTTCTCAGCTGCTGAGGCCAAGCATGGAAGTGGCTCAGGAATTGGCTTCTCAAGGACATATAGCTTCCTCTCGAGCTTGAGCACAATTCTCAAGTTCATATACCAATCCTTTAAGTTGGATCCAACCAACTTATCCCTTTCCAGGGTAGATCGCAGTGACCATCTGCCATTGTTCATTGTTCTACAATAACCAAGAAACAGCAGATTAGTACTACTTCGAATCATTTAAACTGGACTTGTTTTAAACGATTACTGCTCCCACTATTTTAAATTCGAATTGACAACCCACAAAGTCAATCAGGAAGTTTAAGACTTCCTAGTGAGATGGGATCCTTATTTCACATGAGGCTTTGCGTCCCACGAGGGTGGGATGAGATGCACAAAGTAACTCATGTTTCCTAAGGTGGGCGCGCCGGCCGGTTGCTCCAAGCAACTCCCCTTGTTGAGACAGTCTTGGGCATTTCATGTCCAGCGAGGGCTGGATATAACATGAAACCCTAACCTCTCAACGATGCCTCTAGACTTTCACTATGTGCCCAGTACATGTGAATTTCTAGTCAAGTCCATTCCTAACCGTTTATGCCCAGGGCCAATGAGTTTCCTTGCGAAGGCACGCCCAGGTTAAAACTGGACTGGGGAAACCATTGTCACCACACACTTTCTAAAGATAAGTGGGTGTGTCCCACGAGGGTGGGAACCAGTTCACAACTCCACTGATCGATAGCTTAGTGAGGGCTACGCGTTAGAAGGCTTCTAGACTTGATATTTTATGAGGGTTTTTAAGGTCTCATCAGTTTTATCTTATGTCTAACAATACAGGCATGCAATCCTATAGTGATAACATAATGATAAAACATCACAGGCATGCTTTTAGCAGATAAGGAAAGCAGTAAAAGATGATGTGATCAAAGCCCTTTCAAGACATTGAACCAACCCATGCCAAAAGAGGTTCATCTCTTGACATAGGACTCAAGCCCCTAAGAAAGACCTATCCTAGCCGCCCTCTATCTTGGTCTTCAAGGTGGGCTCCAAGGTCCTTTCTTCATGGCTTAGCTCTCAAACCTTAAGGGTAGACCTCAAAGGTTCGGCCAATGCCATGGTCTTCCTCCAAGGAGAATGCGCCACAATGAAAGATGCCAAGTTAGCTAGCTCTCAAACCCAAGGGTTCGGCCATGCCTAACTTGTGCCATCAAGCAAGGTTGCACCTTTTCCTTGATGCTTGTTGCGCCACCATCCAAGGTGCGCCAACTCCATGCATGCGCCAAGCTCCAAGTACATGCGCTACCCTAGTCTTCTTAAAAGCAAAAAGAAAAGCGGCACGCAGGCCTCACGAGGAAACATCACAGGCATGCAAAGGGGGGCTTGACTAATGATCACAACATTATGCACAATCAAGGCATTTACTCATGCAATTCTACATGCTCATGAAAAACATAAAATCTGAAATTTTACTTTTTCATTAAAACTAGTCTCTTTTTCTCCTCTTCTTCTCACAAATCTTTTGGTTAATTGCGATTTATTTTTCAAGGTGATTTCAGAGATCCTTTCGGCTGGCAATTTTGTCAGATCAAAAGACTTGGCCAGTCCGAAGACACAATGCCCGTCCTACTTGACAAAACTACGTGCGCCTTTGATCTTTAAATCAGACAAGAAAAATAGTCCAAAAATCCAAAAGAGATTGAGAGGATGATAGAAACAAGAAACCCTAATTTTTTCCTACTTAGAAAAAATCGTTTGCCATGCATCATGCTATTTTCGAAAATAGAGATATGGCATGCGAGCATGAAAGAAAAGCATAAAACATCGTTCGAGTCTTGCAAGTCGCTCTGATACCACTGTTGGGAAACCCCGGGGACATTTTACAATTTTTCAGAGACACATACATACATTGCACAGCGGAAGAATGTCCCCGAAACAGGTCGGTCCCAAAAACCCAGTGAAGATCGCATGCAAGGGGGTCGACACAATGAGTTAGAAAATACCTCAGAGCAAGATGAGGTCGATGTCGTGATAGGCGCCCAACTGTGCGCCCTCTGCAGTCTCACACACACGGATGCCTCGAGTCCTCTTCTTCCACGCCCGGTGCTAGCCTCGGGAAGAAGATCCAAGCCTTAGGGAGATGCTCCTACCACCTTGCGCCACCAAGAGAGAAAGATGCGCCAAGTGGTAAGGAAGGAGAAGCTTGCGGCCACTTGATGGAAGAGGAAGAGATTGCGCCAATGCTCCTTGCTCTCGCTCCCTTCTTATGTTCACGCCTCCAAGGATGAATCATATAAGAGGGGGCGGCTAGGGTCACATATATAGGGCAAGAGGCGATTAGGGCAAGGGCTAGGATCATGACAAGTGTAGGGCTAGGATGAGGAGGTTTAATGCAAGGAAAGTCTCCAAGACTTTACCATAAACTTCATTCAACCTTTCCATAATTGCCCAAGTACCATATCAGCCCAAGACATGCCTTAAAGGCATTCATACCATCAAGGGAGAAGGGCTAGGCGCAAATTGCTTCCTTAATGAAGCAACTTTGCCACCCTAACCCCATTATGCCCCTTAGGCGCCAATGGGGTTGGGTTTCTCCCCATTATACCCTTTTAGCCTCTCTTCTCTTCATGAGAACTTGTTATTGGGCTTCATTGGATAATGAGCTAGCCCAAACTTCATCCTATGGGTTGATTAAGCATTTGGATCCAATCCAATGCAACCCTAATCCAAGTGTGACCAACCATGGTCAAATACGGGTCAACCTACCAAAAATGAAGTTTGGCTCCAATAACATTCTTCCATCTCATCAGGCCCATTGGTGCTGATGAAATCTCCCAATTAGATCCGAGTTATCCAATAACTTGATCATAAGGCTTCTCGATCAATACGAGAACTCAAGTATCAAGGTGTGTGACCCTGTAGGTTCTTCTGACGCTGGCAGTGCTGACCAAAGGTCACCACAAGCAGTGAGTGGCACCTAGCAGTGCATCGCTGCTACCCAGGTCATTGGAATGGATATCGACATCGACATCCCCATCATCGCAACTAGGTACAGATGCATTACAGTCTCTTTGCCGGACTGATATCCGATTGGACAAGTGTGTCACCACTTGTTTTCACCCAATCACATGGCTATGACTAAAACAGGTTCTTACCTGGGTATGGCCATACACTCTCAGTCATAGAACCATAGAGGAGCTCCATGGATATCATACTTCCCTAAGGAAGGGGCAAATCCTATGTCTGTCCATTGACCTTCTCATATGGGTCGTGACATGCTCAATGACAACCGTTATGACCTCCCAACTATGGCGAGGTGTTAGGTTGTATCAAAGCAAGTCCCTAACCATATAGAATGATCAATGACCTCAAGTCAAGGGATCAATGCATCTCCTGTCACTTGTGAGGATAACTTATGACACCAAGTCATAGCCTCACAGCGGGTCTTTCCAGTATATCTTCCAATGATATACCCATGTGTCTGCGTTAGCACCACGTACCTAACCAGCTCACATACCAGTCTCACAAGTACCATAGCTGTCCCATATCCACTAAGGTACATCGACTGGGGACAATAGTTTGAGCACAGATCCAATCTATCTCCAGGGACATTATCATGTTAGTACATGTGCGCAGATGTAAACAAACATTGTTAATGACAATGCCAGAATGATATATATAAATATCAAAGTCAAGTAGTACATAAGTGGACCAAAACTAGGTCCTAGGGCATATACACCAACATGCACTTGGTCTCCAATTGTACCCAGATCATCCCTGGACAATGATAAACATATAGTTAGGCTCAACAAAGTCATCAAAATAGAGTAAAACCTAATATCATTACCAAGCCATCTCAATACAATCAATGGGCAACGCTAAGTACAAAAATCATGGAATACATCACTCAAAACTTTAGCAAAGTGGACACATATCTCAACTAACCACATGAAGAGAGTAGAAGTAGGCAATTGACAACAACATCGAAAAACCAACACACATCAAAGACTAAGCAAGTAATCCTGAATGCAAATAGCAGCTCAAGACCGTCTAGATGCAGCAAGGGAAAATGTTATGGTATTTTCAAGAAATTTCCATGGTATCAGCACCATACCAGTTCAACACAAATGTAAGCAGCAAGTGGCAATACCATGGTAAACAGTAAGCAGGAATACCACTAAGTAGGCTACTAAAAGGATGAGCAAGGTAAGCACATAGCTGGTAGATTACATAGAGAGTGGAAATTGAACAAATGATCAACAACATCGAAATACCAGCTCCATACCATCTGAGCTCAACAATTGAGAACAACAAGTGATGAAACCATGGAGTAAACTACCAAAAGGATTATCAAGTTAGGCACTTAGTTAAGTAAACTACTTAAAAAGAGTGAACGTATGCAAGCAGGTGGTCGATAGGTCAAAACATATTACAGTAAAGCAAATTAAATTACCATTAGGCTAACTACCAAAAACTAAAAATACCATTAAGCAAATTATAAAAAGAACTAGCAAAAAAAGGAAAAAGGCTTGGGTTGCCTCCCAAGAAGTGCCGTTTTATGGTCTTTGGCTTGACCATGATGCCATGTCAAGGTGGATCCAGGGTGTTGGAAAGATGGACAGTGCTCGGCTCTTCAAGCGGCTGATATGCCCACGGGGCACATGATGATCTGCCTATAATCTTCTCGGACTTGGAACATGGTAAACCTCTCACACCAATGGTAAACAGTGAATCAAGTACATCTGGATCAATCCCAAAACCCATTGGGAGTTTAATGTATTGTTGTGCGAGCATCAAAAGAAATTCCTTGGTGTATTTCCTCTGATTAGCAGTTCTTGAACCACCATCATCATGATGCATAGCTACTCCAATGCCATGCTGTCCATTCTGTGATATCATTAACATTGGAGTTGAGATATCTGTCACATCTCCCCAATCATCTGGAATGATATTCCTAACCGCGGTAAGATTGCTTATACCGATATTTTCTTGCATGAACTCTGATGTGCTAGCAGCATCAGCTCTAGGGGTTAATTTCTTCACATTCTCCCCTTGAGATGTAATCATAGACTTCCAAGTTTCCAATGAAGGCTTCTCCCTCTCACCATCACCACTATGTACCAGATTCGAATCCATTGATCCAACAACCTTGCTAAATGCCCAGTCACATTTCATAGTGATATCACTTGTCGAAGGAAGATCACTAGAGGCAGCCATTTTAGAATCAGCCAAGTCCAAAGATGCATAACTTTGCGGCTTTACCATGGCATCATCTCCTCGCACCTTTTGACTGGCAGTGTAGTTGGATCCATTAAGCATTTCGTTGTTCTCTTCATAGCATTGGCTACATTTCACTTCTCCACGTGTCTCTCTTCTCTTATCTTGTTCCAGTACAACTATGTTGGCCCACTCATCCTCTATAACATCCATGCTACGGTAAGTTTCTGCAAAGGAAGAGCACTTTGGACTTCTAGAGATTTCAAAGTTGATAACATCCCCACTGATATTCAACCTAAGCTTCCCGTTCCTAACATCAATTATGGCACCAGCGGTTGCCAAGAAAGGTCGGCCAAGGATTATAGGAAATTGGGTATCTTCTTCCATATCCAACACCATAAAGTCCTCTAAGATAGAGAATTTACCAACTTTGATTTGTACATCTTTCAATATGCCATCTGGGTGCAGTATCGAGCGGTCAGCAAGTTGCAACGAAACACTTATCTCCTTTAGCTCCCCCAAATCTAACTTTTTGCAGATTGACAGTGGCATAAGACTCACGCCGGCCCCTAGGTCACATAGGGTGTGGTCAAAGCTGACATTCCTGATCCGACATGGTATCGAGAAACCGCCGGGGTCCTTTTCCACATCCAGATTCATGTTGAGTTCATCTACTTGTTCCCCTACACATGTATTGATAGTGTTGCACTGTTCTCTAGGGTTCGTCTCAGGCTGTCCCAGAACTCTACCGGGGGGTCTAGGTGACGTCAAAGCTTGCTGTGCAATCTGGCTTTCAAGCATCTTCCCATGCGTGGTTAAGGCTTCAACTTGGGAAGCTAGCTGTTGAATAGTCTCATTCATACGCTCGTTCTGTTTAGCTTGGTGCTGGATGGTTTCATTCATGTGTTCGCTCTGTTTAGCTTGGCTAGCCATAAAATTTTCAAGCAAGGATTCCAAACTTGATTTTGCAGGTTGATGTGGAGGTGGCTGTCTTTGTTGTTGGAATCCCACTGGCTATCTATACTCGGGTTGTTGCGCCGCATTGTTGTTGCGGTAAGAGACGTTTGGGTGGCTCTTCCACCTGGGGATATATGTGTTAGAGTATGGATCATGTTGTGGTCTTGATGGACACTGTTGAGAGCATTCACTTGATCCGGCGTGGAGTCCCCAAAAGGAGGCAGTCCCATTTGGTAATCAGTTGAAGGTTGTCCTGATGTAGGACCATTTTCCCAAGAGACACTATTGACTAATGCGGTGGTGGAATTTAGCCTCCATGTGTCGAACTTGTGAGCTAAAGAATTAACTTTGGCTGCTATCGAAGTCAAGGTATCCAATTCAAATTTACCACTGGTTTTAGGTGTCCCTCCCCTTTCAGTTGACCATTGGTGGTGGTTCATTGCCATACTTTCTATTAGATTGAAGGCTTCATCAATTTCCTTGCTCATCAATGCACCACCAGCTGCTGCGTTAATGGTAAGTCTGGTATTATAGTTGAGACCATTGTAGAAGGTGTGGATGAGAAACCACTTCTCCATACCATGGTGAGGGCACATCATTTGATATTCCTTGAAGCTATTCCACGCTTCACATAGCGACTCGTTGTCCCTTTGAGCAAAATTAATGATCTGAGCTCTCAATTGGGCCATCTTGCTTGGCAGAAAATACTTAGAAAGGAAAGCAGTGGAAAGCTGCCCCCATGTCGAGATAGATCCAGAAGACAATGAATGCAGCCAAGCACGGGCGCGGTCCCGCAATGAGAACAAAAATAACCTCAACCGTATCGTGTCATCCGATACTCCATTCATCTTCAGCGTATCACAAACTTCAAGAAAAATTGATAGATGAAGATTCGAATCCTCAAGTGGCGAACCTCCAAATTGATGTTGGGTTACCATGTTCACAAGTGTCGGTTTGATTTCAAAATTATTTGCCTCGATCGGAGGCAAAGTGATGCTGGTATGTAGCCCTTGTGCACTTGGTGAAGCAAAGTCTCTAAGTGTTCGGCGGTTATCCATCTTAAGCTGTTCAAGACATTCTTCTGAAATAGCTGTCTTGGTCTTAGCTTTTCTACGACGTCGGAATGTCTTCTCAATCTCAGGATCTGCAGGTATTAATTCTCCAGACCGTATAGTCCTACGCATAAACCAAGCAGTTCAAAAGCAACTTTTCCAAATAACAAAAAGATATTAAGTGATTATCAGAAATGCAAAAGATTTTAACACTAAATAACTAAAATCAAGTAAACTAAATGAAAAAAAAATGTCTAGTCTAGCAATAACTTGACCGTGTCGATATTGATAAATTTGGTCCTCGGCAACGGCGCCAAAAACTTGATAGCCGTTCCGCAAGTATACGGACTATCGAAGTAATATAAATGTATCGATCCCACAGGGACCAAATACCAAGTACCGACTGATTAGATTATCGCAAGCTAGACAATCATATAAGGGGTGTGAAATGGTTGCTAAATTAAGACCAAAGAGGTAAGCAAAGTAACTAAAATAAAAAAAAGGCAAAGTAATCGCACGACTAAGGGTTTAAGGATGCAAGAGATCAGGGCCAGGGTCCACCACCTTGATGTGTTACGCATGGATGAAATAACAATATAAAAATCCCTTTTTTAGTCTTAGGGTAATCCAAGGGTGCGCAAGTCGTCCTCTCTCGAGCGATGCAACTTGCGACTAGGAGCTTAACCAATTTAGCGTCTACCATCATAGGACGCAAAATCGAGTAAACTCATTGAGTGCCGGATTGTGCATACCATCCCATCTTTTGTACATATTGTCCCCTCTCGGGTGATGCAACAATGTGCTTAAGCGATCAAGAGTCTACCGTCGTAGAACGCACAACCGAATAAGCCCAAAGGGTGCAGAATGGTATACACTACCCATACCTAATCAACCACTCTCATGCGATGATTGAGGTACTCTCGTCTAGGTTATCAAACATCTAGATATGCCTCTCGGCAATACCGGATATCTAAAATATGAAGAAAGCAACAAAGTCATCTTCTTTCAAGAGGTGCAACTAGGCAAGGTAAGACAATCTAGGGTTTACAAAATGTAATCTCAATACATGCATAAAACATTCAAGGGGCTTTCCCTACCCTTGAAACAAGATTTAAGCTATAATATTCACTTGCCAAAGTAAAGCACAGAGCAATCTCAACGCTACATCCATGAATAATAAGGTGAATGAGATAAATGAGAAAAGGAAGGTAAGACTCCCTCTCAGGGGAAGAAGCCGCCTGGTAAGGTCCTCCTCTTCCTCTGATCAGTGGTCCACCCTCTCCACGCTCTCACGGTGGAGAGCTTCTTCCTCAGTCACCGCCCTCCTTTCTTCTGTGCGTGCGTGCCTGTTAATGAGCGATCCCCCTGGGTGCCCAAAGATTGCTCCTTTTTGTTATCCCGCCTCCTCTTGTCGAATTCCTCTTTTGCCCTTTCGCAGCCTTCTATCTGACGTGGAGAAGGCGAGGGGTAAAGTCTGGAAAATCAGTATCAGGCGACACAGAAGCCATGGGGCGTGATTCTGGTCGCTGGGCGGGTCGTGGTTCTTTCTGAGAATACCGATCCAGCCGAAAACAGTCGCATTTCCTCGCTTTTTCCCTGAAATAAAGCAAAAACACCCAAGAGTGTAGATTCTGAAGATAATGCAATAAATCCATGTAAATCAGGTGTAAATGCTAGAATAATGAAGATATAACAATAAAAATCACATATAATCATCTATATAAAAATGACTTAACAGAAATTAAGTCATCTTTACTTTCCATGGTTCAGTAGAACTAGTTTGGAGGCTTGCTGTTTGAGGATCCTAATATGCACCTTTCCATATTCCTTGAATATTGTGATACTTTGAAAATGAATGGTGTTTCTAATGATTCCTTGAGACTCAGACTATTTCCTTTTTCTCTCAAGGATAGAGCTCGTGCATGGTTTCACTCCCATCCGCTAGGTTTCATAACAACTTGGGAGGAGCACTCAAATGCTTTTCTAGCAAAATATTTTCCACCAAGGAAGACTGCACAGTTAAGGAACCCGATCATGAGCTTTGTTCAGAAAGAAGGAGAATCATTGTACAAGGCGTGGGATCGATTTAACGAGCTTCAGAGAATGTGTCCACACCACGGCCTTGACAAATAGGTAATCATTCACACATTCTATAATGCATTAAATTATAATATTCATATGATAGTTGATGCTGCTGCTGGAGGAGGGATCATGAACAAGAGTGTGGATGATGCAATTAATCTATTTGAGGAGATAACCTTGAATCATTGTCAATGGCTAAGTGAAAGAGGGCCATCCGCCAAGGCGTCAGGTAGGTATGATTTAGATGCTATTACTTCGCTTGCCACTAAGGTTGACTCTTTAACCAACAAAATTAATTCTTTGAATCTTAATTCTGCCACTATTAATGCTATTTCGTGTGAGATTTGTGGCAATGCATGACATTATACACAGGATTGTCAGTTGGTAGTTTCTACACAGGGTGAATGTGATTCTAAATAAGCGAATGTAATTGGGAATTACAATGGAAGACCCCAGAATGACTCATATTCTACCACTTACAATCCTGGTTGGAGGAACCACCCTAATCTTTCTTAGAAGAGTAATCATAACCAAGTACCTCAGAACAACAATCGATAGCCCCCTGGTTTTCAACAAAGACAATCCAACTAGCCTCAAGCACCCCAGAAGTCTAACCTGGAAATTATGATGGAGACCTTTATTGCCACACAGACTAAGTAGAATGACAGTTTCATACGTTAATTCAATGATTTCAAGCAAGAGTTTAGACATGTTAATGAGTCTATCAAGAATCTGAGTTCTAAGATGGAATCTATGAAGACCCATCAGAAGATGTTAGAAACTTAGATAGCTCAGCAGGCTAGTACTTCAAGTAGGCCTACAGGTAGACTACCGGGAAAGCCAAAGGTGAACCCACGTGAGCAAATGTAACACAAGATGCAGTGGAAAACAATTGGAAGAGCCACAGGCACCAGATGTAACACAAGATAAAGAGGTGCAGAACTTTGAATCTAAGGCAGAGGGAAAAGATGGGGAAACAACCATGCAAGATAGGGACCTTGAGCTAGTTTATCTACCACTACCTCCCTACAAACTTTTAGTACCTTTCCCTCAAAGATTGACAAAGGCTAAACTTGATAAGCAATTTGGAAAATTTTTAGAGGTACTTAACAAATTTTATATTAATATACCTTTCATTGATGCTTTGTCATAGATGCCTTCATATGCCAAGTTCTTGAAACAGATTTTGTTCAACAAGAGGAAGTTAGAGGAGCATGGAACGGTCATACTCACTAAGGAGTGCAGTGTAAAAATCCAAAACAAATTGCCACCGAAGCTTAAGGATCTAGGGAGTTTTTATATTCCTTGTTTGATTGGTAATATGTTTATTGACTGTGCTTTGTGTGATCTAGGAGCCAATGTCAGCTTGATGTCACACGCTGTCTGTAAGAAGCTAGACATTGGGGATCTTAAACCCACTTCTGTTTCTCTGTAGTTGGCCGACCGCTCTGTGAAGCATCCAGTAGGTATTTTAGAGGATATGCTTATCAAGGTCAGTAAGTTCTTTATACCTGCTAATTTTGTTATCCTTGAGATAGCTGGAGCCATGATTGATGTAAAAAATGGGAAGCTAACTTTTAAGAAAGGCGAAGAATTTGTAGATTTTGATTTCACAAAGAATTTGAAGAAGCCTTCTTTTGCAGGATCATGCTGTAGTGTTGAAGCCTTGGAAGATATTCCACCGATGATCATTAATTCCAGGATAGAAAAAGATCCGCTAGAAGTGTGTCTTGTCAAAGGTGATGATAGTGGTGAAGAAGAGGAGGTGAGTTCATATTCTGCACTGTTAAATCTGCATCACCACTTGAGCCCAAAAAGATGTAAGAAGAACACTTGAACATGGAAGAAGGTAAATCTGATGAAGGAAAAAGGTATCAATTTAAAACTCTCCAAAGTAACCTCAGGTATGAATTTCTTGGAGAGAACTCTACTTTTCCTGTAATTATTAATGCAAATCTTGATGTATCTCAGACTACTAGGCTTTTTACTGAACTTCGATAACACAAGAAAGTTATTGGCTACACTATAGATGATACAAAAGAGATTAATCCTTCTATTTATATGCACATGATATTTCCAGAAGAAAAGAGCAAGCCATCAATCGAGTATCAAAGGAGGCTCAATCCAAACATGAAGGAGGTAGTGAAGAAGTAGATTCTTAAACTCCTGGATGCTGGAGTTATCTATCCCATCTCTAACAGCCAATGGGTGAGCCCAATACATGTTGTGACGAAGAAAGAGGGGATCACTATGATGAAAAATGAGAACAACACCCTTATCCCTACAAGAACGGTAACAGGGTGGCGGATGTGCATTGACTATCGAAAGTTGAATGCCGCCACCCGAAAAGATCATTTTCCCCTTCCTTTTATTGATCAGATGTTAGAACATTTAGCTTGTAATTCTTATTTCTACTATCTTGATGGATATTCTAGTTTCTTTCAGATTCTCATTCATCCTAAAGACCAGGAGAAGACGACATTCATATGCCCATATGGGACTTTTGCTTATCGGCGCATGCCGTTCGGACTTTGCAATGCACCTACTACTTTTCTGCGATGCATGATGGCTATTTTTTCTGATCTTATTGAGGATATTATGGATGTATTTATGAATGATTTTTCTATTTATGGTTCTGACTTTGATATCTACTTATCTAACTTATCATGAGTTTTACGACGATGTGAAGAATTTAATTTGGTTTTAAATTAGGAAAAGTGTCATTTTATGGTTAATGAAGGTATTGTTTTAGGACACTTGATTTCTAATCATGGCATTGAGGTAGATAGGGCAAAGGTGCAAGTGATTAAGAAATTGCCACCGTCATCTTCTGCTAAAGGAATTAGGAGTTTTCTTGGTCACGCTGGTTTTTACAGATGCTTTGTTAAGGATTTTTCAAAAATTGATCGACCACTTACTTTGTTACTTGGAAAAGATGTTCCTTTTGTTTTTGATCAAGACTGTATGGCTGCTTTTCTGAAACTTAAAAAGGCTTTGACCACAGCCCCAATTATTCAACTATTTGACTGGTCACTTCCTTTTGAATTGATGTGTGATGCTAGTGACCATGCCATAGGGGCTGTTCTCAGGCAATGAAAGGAGAACAGGTTACACGCTATATATTATGCAAGCCGGACACTAGATGATGCACAGATTAACTATGCAACAATAGAAAAGGAGTTTCTAGCAATTGTTTTCGCATTTAATAAATTTAGATCTTATTTAATTGACTCTATAGTAATTGTTTACACATATCATGTAGCCATCAGATATCTTATGAGTAAGAAGGATCCGAAGCCAAGGTTGATCAGATGGATCCTTCTGTTGTAGGAATTTGATTTAGAGATCAAGGATAAGAAGGGCGGAGAACTTTGTTGCTCATCATCTATCGCGCCTTGCTCAAGAAGATGGAGTGCAGAAAGTGGCTGAGCATGAAATTCATTATGCCTTTCTTGATGAGCATCTTTTTACTATTGCAAAGATTGATACTCCACGGTATGCTGATTTTGTGAATTATTTGGTAATTGACATTTTACCTGCTGATTTAAATTATTAGGGACGGAAGAGGTTTCTATCAGAAGTAAAGCATTATTGCTGGGAGGATCCTTTTCTATTTAAAAGATGTGCAGTTGGAATATACAGGAGATGCCTGCCAGAGGAAGAGATTAGAGATGTGCTCTTTCATTGTCATAGTTCTTCTTATGGAGGATATGCCAGTTCATCTAAGACTGCCTTCAAAGTGCTTCAATCAGGTTTTTTCTAGCCAACCCTTTTTAAAGATGCTTGGAATTATGTTTTGTCTTGTGAAGAATGCCAGCGGACAGGAAATATATCGAGATGAGATGAGATGCCACTAAGTAATATTTTGGAGATAGAGATTTTTGATGCATGGGGAATTGATTATATGGGTCCCTTCCTAACCTCGTGTGGTAATAAATATATTCTTGTGGTAGTTGATTATGTGTCAAAGTGGATTGAAGCTGTAGCAGCTCCAACCAATGATTCTCGCGTGGTCATCAGGCTATTCAAAAAAGGAGTATTTCTGAGGTTTGGGGTTCCAAGAGTTGTAATAAGTGATGGTGGATCCCACTTTATAGAACATAAATTCTTTGCACTGTTGAGCAAATATGGGGTCAAACATAAGGTATCTACTCCCTTTCACCCACAGACAAGTGGCCAAGTAAAAGTTTCAAATAGAGAGTTGAAAAGAATTCTTAAAAAAACTGTCTCTAAATCAAGGAAAGATTGGTCCATGAAGCTTGATGATACATTGTGGGCATACAGAACTACATTCAAGACTCCAATTGGTATGCCACCTTATCAACTTGTATATGGAAAATCATGTCATCTCCCAGTTGAATTGGAACATAAAGTTTATTGGGTAATAAAGACTTTGAATTATGATTTTAAAATCGCTGGGGAGAAAAGAAAATTACAGATTGATGAACTTGAAGAGATCAGGATGAATGCGTAAGAGAGCACAAGGATTTATAAGGAAAGAACCAAGAAGTAACATAACCGTCATATCATTAGAAATGATTTTCAAGAAGGTGACCTTGTTTTACTTTTTAACTCTAGATTGAGGTTATTTCCTGGAAAACTTAGAACGAGGTGGTCGGGCCCTTTCATGGTTGTAAAAGTTTATCCTCATGGCACTATTGAGATTTGAACTGAACGATCAAGAAGTTTCATTGTTAACGGTCAACGTCTAAAATATTACTATGTATATGAACCAACTGAAGAGGGCGTCACACAGAAGCTCTCAGATCCTCCACCTCTAGAGATATGATGATGATCTTCGGTCGGGTTAACGACATTAAACTTAGCATTTCTTGGGAGGCAACCCAAGCACTCTTACTCATTTTCTTTGTTTTTGTTTGTTTTGTTAATTTTTCTAGTACTAATTATTGTTTTTCTATTTTATAGGAGTGTTCTAAGTTGATTTTACGTCGAAACGGTGATTTAAGAGTTTACGCAAAAATTACGGTAGTGCCGTGATTATTTTCACGGTCGTGATGTGCGTACTGTTCATCCATGAAAAACTTTCACAGCCGTATTTTGAAAAAAAAAAACGGGCGTGCCGTAATTTATATCACGCCCGTATTTTGGATTGCTTTTGGCACAGAAAGTTTCACGGTATGGTCATATTTATTTTCACACCCATGATTTGATGAAGTTTTATTACAGAAACATTCACGGTGGTGCCATGATTTTTTTTCATAGCCGTGACTTTATCCAATTTTTATATAGAAAGTTTCATGAGTGGTGCAGTGAAAACTTTCACGACTGTGATATTATTTGCGTATATATAAACCCCAACCATATTTTAGGGGTTTCACCTGTGATTCACTCGTATGTGCACCGACTCTTTGATTCAAGCTTACTCCTACCTTCAAAAGCCTCCGGTGACCTTTTCCGGTGGTATTTCTGTCGTCTCCGACCGAGATCCCAGTGTTTCAAAGCGTCATTTCATCTCAAACAGTGCTTTTCTGCCGTTTTTAGCTAGAGCTCATTTCTCGCCGTTCGTGCTTCGCTGGAGTCACCGTTTGCTTTCCAAAGCTTCGTTCGGGATAGAAGATCAATCCTAAGGAGTTTCGTGCATTGATTTCACCCAGAAGTACCAAATTGAAGCATCACATTTAAGATAATTTTCAGCCCTGTTTCAGTGCTGGTAACACATCCTAAGGAGTCTTCTTTCTTCATTTGAATACATCAATTTGATTGAAATGGCACCAAGAAGCAAGCAAATGGTTAGCAAAAGAAAAGGAAAAGCCCCAGCCTCTACACCAACATCACTACCGTCTCAAAATCCATATGGCATAATTTTCAGAAATGATGCACAAGAAGCAAGATACAACCATCTCCTTACAAGACCTATTGTTAACACCAAATATGCTGATAGACGCACATTAGAACTTCTCGGTTTTTATGAGAATGTAACATGGATGTTTGAGCAGATTTTAGCAAAGAGATTCTTCGAGAGTCATCCACCAACCTACATTCCTCTGGTTTTAGAATTTCTGAGCAGTCTAGAAGTTGAGTTGCACCCATACCACGATTAGGAGGCAGAAGGTCACCTTATTTTCTGCCTTGAAAATATTGAGAGGAGCCTCACGGTCCAAGATATTAGAACCACATTGCAAATACCTAGAGGAGGAGTTTCATACCCATCGTGGGGTTATATTGAGAATGCTTCTAGAATTAGATCACACCGGAATATTACTTTTCATCAAAGAATGCAAGAGCTATGAGCATTTCCAACCCTTGCATCTGATATGTTCATAGAGTTCTTTCACATACCGTCTTTGGACGAGGTGAAAGCAATGGTATGGTTCGATAATCTGAACTATTTTTTTTATGGAGCATGTTGCATGGGTATCCATTGGATGTTGCTTATTTCTTAGTGAAGCAATTTGATAAGGTTGAAATGGCAAAAGGTTCGATAATCTTTGAACGTAGACCCATATGGGATTGAAATGGCAAAAGGAAATCCAAGATTGGATATTGAGTCTTGCACTACTATGAGGATGATAGTGGAGGAAGGAGAAACATATTGTTTGATTTTAGGACCAAACTCTCCAACTCTGCCATTGCCAAACACGGAAAGAACTACGGTCCAAGATCAAGTGAATTGGAAAATTCTTCCTCATGCAGCTACTAGACTTGCCCCTGACCCACTTGATTCGGTACCGCCTCCACCTTCTTTTGGAGGGGCCTATTTTAATTTTTGTGGGATGGATGATGAATCACCTCCCCCTAGAGCTGGATCTTCTTCTCGTGGTGCAACACAACCTTCAAGGTTTTGGTCCACTGCTCAGGATCAGGGATTCCAAGCATTATCTGCAGAAGTATACCGACAGGGACGCCTCTTGGAAAAGGCACTTGATATTATCCAGGATGTGCACGATGATGTTCATGATGTAAAGGAATTTCTGCGAGAACAATTTTATTCTGAAGAGGAGGGAGATCCGGATGAGCCCATGGGAGATGCTTCCCCTGGTGAGGAGGAGGATGAGGAGACCGATACCGATGCAGATGATTAGTATTTTGTGAATATTCCTTTTTCCTATCTACTCTTTGTTTGTTCTTATACATTATAGATGATGCATTTCTTTTTGTAGGAAAGGGTGACACAATCATGCCTTTTGTGTCTGGTGTTGGTCGATTTTATATTTTGTGTTTTTTATTTGTTTTGGATTTTATTCAGATGATAGATTGTATAACTTTGATGACTTTGTGATGCTATTTGGTGCCATGTGTAGGCGCATCTGGATAATTTTATTCGATATGGTTGTATTTAGATATTATGATATTTAGATGTTAAGTGGATGCGTTATCTATTTGTGGAACTAGGATAATTTTTGTGACTTGGCTATCATGTGAACATCGATGTTGAATTTGGTTATTATGTGGATTTTTATAGGTAATGATGAATGTTTTGTCCAGTATTGATGAATGATGAGTACTTGTCTTTGATGATGAATGATGTGCATTTTGTTGTTCATATTTATATCAATGCCTGTGAATGAAAATATTCTTCTTGTGTAAAATTTATTTCTTCTATATATATCATGTCATTTTAATTTTTCTTTCATCAATTGATACATGAGATTTTGCTAGATATATTGTTTGATGAATGAGATTTAAGTGTGAAGCATTTTTTTTTTTGAATAAAATGAGTATATTGGTATAATTTGATGAATTGACGTTAATTGATTTGCCTAGTGGAAGTTTAAACCATTATGCTATTTGTTAGGAAGAAAGAACCCAAAATCCAGAAATAAAATTAAAAAAAAAAAGAGAAGAAGAAGACTCCTCTTCTTGGCACTGTGAAAAATTGGCAGTGGTACCGAAGACATGAGTTGAAGTCAAAATAAAAAGTATGTATCTATGTGGGTACATGCCAAGAAAAGCTAGTTGACATTAACTCCGCTATCTTTGACTTAGAATCTTAATTCTGTTAGCCAATAAGATATGAGTTCAAATACGTTGGCTAGGTGGTCAATGTACTCTAAATACGTCACCAGAAAAAAAAGGTGGTATTCGATTTAGAAAATGTCAACAGCAAAAATATAAAAAAAAAAGAGGAGAAAAAGATTTTGGAGATCCTATTCCTATAAACAAAAGCATTGAAGGTTTAAACTGAAATAAAAGTGAATTCATGAGATTGAGATTCTATTAATTGTACGAGTTGCAAAATTTTATTTGATTAAGATTGTGAATCTTAAGAATTAAATTCTAAGAGCAATGTATTTATCTGAAATTTTATGTATCATGATTTGGAAATTTTTTTATGAATGATATTGTTCTAGAAATTTATTTTGCATAAGTAAGCTCTCTTTTCATACTCGACATTATTCTTTGGTCTATGTATTTGCTTGAGGACAAGCAAAAGTTTAAGTCTAGGAAGATTTGATATCTCGTATTTATATAGTATTTTTACTACGATTTATATGCATAATCTCTCCTATTTTTATCATATTTTCACTTATTTTGACTTAAATCCTTTTGTTTATTCAGAATTTTCACCTTTCCTTGCTTTTGTTATATTTTAGGAAAAATGACCAAAGTTTTGATTGATTTTGAAGCATCCGAGTGCACAAATGAGTTCCTGACATCGAGACAAAGTTGCCCATCAATTTTTAGGCAAAACGGATATGAAGAAGGAATCATGGGTGGTGCCGAGATTAAAATCACGGCTATGATTTTATCCGCCAAACCTGAATTTCACTCGGATTCTCACTCAATTTGATTCCTTTTCTCATCAAAATTTGGGAAAAACCTAATCTAAGGGTGTATATAAGGGAGCTTTGGACAGATTATTGAAACTTTTTGACAAGGATTTAAGACGGATTCGACAAAGAGGCAAAAACTAGGGCGAACGGCGGCGATTAGCATTTCTTCACAGGAAAAGCCTCGATTTTCTGACAGATTGGCATTGATCTTCATCGGGAAGACTTGAATTTCCTTCTCCTAGTTGATTTCATGTTTTATTTGCCAATTTTGTAATCGAAACATGGATTTCTACCACATGAACATGGATACCATGCTAACGTAAACTCTTTTATTCAGGATAGAGGGTGTAACCCTCTTTGTTTTCATGACTTGATTATTTACTATCTTCTTATGAAGTAATTTGCTTATGTTAGATTCAATTATTGTTGTATTAATTACGTGTTAACTACTGGCCATGATTTGCATGTCTTAGACATCATAAGAAGTACTGAGAGGTGAATTGTAATGTCAGATATATAATTTTTGGACAAGTTAATTTGATCACGAGAGTAGTTCGAATAGACTTGAGGGATTTTATATATTTATCAAGAACCCATTAGGTCTACTTCAAGTTAATAACCATGAGAGTAGGGATTAATTTGGATAGACACCGGATTGTACTGCTGAGAGGGGGTAAGCTGTACATGTAGATAAATCCCCTTCAACATAGTAAATCTTTCTTAAGATGTTCTTAATTAGAAAAGTCATGAAACATAGAGTGGTGAACCAAAAATCCTAAATTTCCATAAATTTAATTACTTCTGTATCGTGTTTTGCTACTCATACACCTTAGTTTAGATCAAATCCAACCGTTTTTAGATTTGTCTAGCTAACGATCCTAAGTAAAGTCAGTACTTGGTCATTGGTCCCTGTGGAATCGATATTTTTATTACTTTGATGTTGTCGTGCACTTGTAGATGACATCACTAGGTCAAGTAAAGCCTAAGCACCTCTCTCTATCCAGATAGACCCAATGAGATGCCCAGATGCCTAGGTCTATTTGCCTTCCATAGTCGTCAAATGACACTCATTTCTCATAACCAAGTGTTCGTATCAACTTAATTTTGGGCCCAAGTCCCAATCATGCGATCTAGACTTCATGTCCAAACAACTGGCCCTAATCATGAGCTTTAGATCAATTAATTTTAATCAATACTAATCTAAGTCTAATATGGATCCACCCAGCTCTCAAATGGACTCAAATTAATGCATAATTTGATCTGAGGCTTCTTGATGAGACTGCTACATCAAGTGTTTCTATGTGTGACCTTGTATGATTGATAGCCCCGCAAATATACGGTTTCTATCGAAGTAGTAACAAGTATCGTCCTCAGGGAGCGAGGTGTCAAGTACCGACCTTAAGTGTCATTAAAAGCTAGACAAACACAAATAGGATTAAGAAAATGAACTAAACTAAGTCTAAATTATCGAAGCTAAAAATCAACGACTAGAAGAGATTTGCAGTTTTGGAGAAGCTTCGGGACTTTGGGTTTCACCACGTTGAATGATTTAAGGTAAGACAAAGAATGAACTAAATTTTAAAATGGATTACCTTCTCTCGAAGCGTAATCCGATAGTAAATTATTTAAGGCGATTAATCCTATTGTACAATTTACCTTCTCTCGAAGCATAAACCGGTGTCTATCTAAGCTAATCTCCTACTCTCGTGGCTTATTAGGTTAGGGAAGACCCAATGGGCTCTATGACAATCGTTAACCCTCGAGTGATATTGAATAACTCTCGTCATTCATATCACAAGTCTAAGTTGGACAGTCGAGTGTTATGATTCACCTCTCGGTACTTCTCGTAACACTTCACACATATAGAAAGTTTGGCCAAAACATATATACGCAAGTAAGCACATCCAAAATGGATAAACAAATTACTTAATATTATCACTGAAATTCACATAAGAGTTTTACATTTGGAGAATTTGTTCAACGGGCTACGCCCGAGTCCCGAAATAGGGTTTACTCTAAAGAATACATCGTTTTACACACGAAAACCCAAGAAATGAACTCGAAAGTGAGGGAAATTACTAATGAGGGGTAGGAGACGATGAATCTTCAGTCTTCTCTCGAAAACCCCAAAGAATCTGATCGAATCAAGTGCCCAAACGAGTAAAGTCGCCTCTTTTCACCCTAGTCACGTTCCTTCAAGAAATCGAATCCCGTAACCGCCCGATGTTCTCGATTTTATTCTTCAATCAAAGCTTTGGGTGGTTAGGAAGGTAGATTGGGTGTTTCCCCCAATTTCCTGGTATCTGGAGCATTGAATTTGATGAAAAACGAATGAGAGGGTCGCGATTTGCGGAAGCGATCACGGGCGTGATCGCTGTCACGGCTAGGCCGTGATGAGTCCTCAACCCTACATCGAAGCGAGCACGGCCGTGACGATCGACACGGGCATGCCGTGATGAGTCCGCAAAATCCAGAAATACTCGTCACGCCCGTGATGCTGCCGGTGATGAACTCGGCTGACTTTCAGTGAAATTACCATCACGGCTAGGCTGTGATGAGGACGCTGACGGGTGAACATGCCCGTTCTCTGGGCCGTGACGAGTGCACTGATGCATGGTGTGGGCGCCAAGTTGATCACGGCCGTGATGAGCATCCATAACTCTAAAAATCTCCAAAAATTTCATGTATGATGCTCACAATGTCTTGAACCTTGCCATAACTTCAAATCTTCAAAATATTGTCGAAAATAGAGAGAAATAACCTGTATTTCACAAACAATCGAAAAATAGTGAAGATTCTGAAGTTAATGGAAAAAGATGCAAAATTATAGCATATATGCAAGACTTAAGCCTTAAAAGAGGATATAAATAAGACTTTAAACCCGGTAAAAATAACATGAATGAAAATATCACAGACTTAAAATCTTGCTTGTCCTCAAGCAATTACACTCTCTGGAATAATCAGAGATAAGGGAGATAGCATATTCCAAGGCCAAAGCATGAATTTCATATGAAAGGAATTATACTCAAACCTAGGTTAAAGAATGCTAATTGAAATATATCTAAACCGTAAGTAAAACTATATATTCAATGGTAATCCACATATCTGAAATAGAACAAACACCAACGCTATGTCAAGAATATCCAAAATCATCAAATCCTTAAAAGACAGCCAATCAAGTCTAGTTGCACAATATTTTCTATATGGTCATCATTAAATTCTACTCAGTTAGCTCAAGTTACTTCTCTGAATGAACCTGCCACCTCGTCATGCAAAGGACAAACATTTATGATGAATGCACCCCCAGTACTTAGTTAACAAGCAAACTGAAAGTGTGTACACCACATAATGTACACAAACTCATTTCTTCACCCGAAAGTAGAAGAAAGCGGAGTTGTTCACTTTTCCCAACCCCTTCTTTTCATTTGACCACTTTTTATTCTCTTTTTTTTATTCTCTTTTTGTTTTGAAGGTACGTCGACAGTGCCAAGTTGGATGAAACCTTGGATTCATCTTCACTTCGGTACCACTGCCCCTTTTTATTTTAGGCAAGCAAATTGAATAGCTGTCCACAAGGAATATTTAATAATGAATCTTCAAAAACGTAATGTCATGTATGAACTAAATTCAGAAGCTGGGGATCAACCAGTGAAATATGAAGCAATACACAGAGTGACATATTCAATAACAATCTAGAACCAGAAGTCATAAGCATAATAACAATCATAGTCGGAATTCTATGCATTGAACTCAAGACACACATACCATCCATATACTCAATACTCATCATGATGCAAGATAGCATAAGAACCGAGGACAAGTTAGTAACACTATCACAGACTTAGGTCTTTGGCATGTAGATAAAGCAAAACACAGGAATAATCAGCATGAATCTCAATGCATATAGAAAACTAACCATCATAACGAAACATACCATCATAATAAAAAGCACATGAATTGAACTTACTAACAAAACCACTAACAAAAGAGGGGAAAACCCTCTACCCACGGTAAAAGAACTGCATAGTCTCCTATGCAGTAAAAAGTAAGAAAAGGAAACAACTTACTAAAGTAAGAAAAGTAGCAGAAAGATAGCAGTCGTAGGGCAGAAGACAGCTGGAGATCACCAGCGCTTGGTATTGAGGATGCACTCCATTCCTGAATGGCACGAGTATGCTCCGCCTGTACCCGCCCCTAACGAGCCTGCTCCTCCTCGATCGTCCCAAGGTGACGCAGAACATCCCGAATCTCCAGGCTCGTCTCATGTTGAGCGTCATGAATGAACTTCAAATAAGATTCGATATTAGCATATGCATTCGCGGTAGAGGCTGAAGACGATAGCGCGACATGTTGAAAGGGCCGGAAGGAAGGAGAGGGCGGTGCTGTGTCCATGGGGACATCATCATCTGGCACCGGAAGCATATGCTAGTTCCGCCTTTCGCGGATGGAGGTACGCGCGGGGTTCAGTAGAAGCAGCGTGAAGTCGCTCCCACGGAAGAGGAGGCTAAAGGCGTCACCCTCACGGGTGATCATCTTCATAGCCTAGCACAATTCCAAGTCAAGGCGCGAACTACCCTGCGCCTGCTCCACTGCATAGGGATCAATGCCCAGGGACAAGGCAATCGGAGTGATAAGGCCCCCACAGGCAACAACTCCCTTCTGTGCGCAGGCCAACTTCTGCAATTGTTTCATTAAATAGAATGCAGTATTTAACTTGCAAGAGTGTACCATCGCCCAGAGAAATAGGAGCTCTGTCTGGCACACAAGATCGTCACTCTCCCCACATGCGAATATGGTGTGCGCCAGCGCCCGATGAACATAGCTAAAACACAGGTTGCTGACATGACTCGCCCGCGCCGTCCAGGAGACATAAGGGCGCTCGTCAGTGATAGCCTCCCAAAAAGCCTGCTCATTATACTGATTGGGAGGTAGGCGAGTGCCATCTACAGGGAAACAGAAAATTTGATTGATCTGGGATAAGGTGAGATAATGATCCTGGTTGGCCAGCCGAAAAGAAACAGTGCCGTCGTCTTCGTCGTCGTGAAGGTTCACGTCGACCCCAAGGGATGACAGGAACTCCAAGGTAAGCAGCACATAAGTCGGTTGGGCTGTCCGGAAGAACTCTCCCCATCCAATCTGCTGAAACATCCACTGAACATCATCGTGGAGCCCAAGCGTCGCAAGGGTGGGCCGGTCAAAATAACGGGTCTTGATAACCTGCCGGGACTCCAAAATAGCATAGCGCGACTTCTGTGCGGCATCGCGGAAGAGAACGCCATGTGCGTTGGGTTCAGGCGCCTCAGCGGGTCGTTTGGAGGTGGTCTTGCATGCCATCGCCTTCTTACGGGTCGACATGATGGAGATGGGGGCAGAAGAATAGCAGAGAAGAGCTGTGGAGAGTCGCCGGCAGCGAAATCCGGCGAAGTGGCGGCGGAGACTGGAGAAGAACTACGTCTGGCGAAGTGGCATCTCTAGATCTGGAGATTTGGTAGTGGAAGGTGAATGGCCGGCAGCAGCAGTGAAGAAAAATTGGTGGTGGCGACGGAAAAACTGCCGGCGGCGGCATTGGAACGAAATGCTGGCAGCGGCTAGAGAAAACCGGAGATCTGAGGCGAAAAAGGCCTAGATCTGGAAAGCTGCTAGTGCGGGAAGGTCTGGAGGACTAACGGCTGGAAGCAGGGAGGCGAAAAACTCCGGTGGCGGCGAGATCTGGGGCGAAAAAGGGCGGCTATGGCGAAATCCGGCAAGTGAGGAAATACGCCCAGAAAACCAGATCGAGGTGTCGAGGAGCGCCAGAAAGGGGCAAGGATGCGTCGGATGGTGGCGGAAGCAAATGTCGGAGAATCTCTGGGCCGAAAAGTAGGGAGAAAGGTGGCGGCGATGCTAGAACAGGGTGTGAACCCTAAATTCCGCCGCCGCGCCCCCTCATAGACCACGGGTCGGACTCGGTCAAAGTCATGATCATGGGCGTGATGGGTGACACAGCCCGGCTGTGTCGAGCGCGTCGAGACGTAAGAATGGAAGCACGCCCGTGATTGAGAACACGGCCAAGCCATGTTGAGGTCAGTGAGATCCGGTCCTGACGCGACATGCCTGTGACGCTAAACACGCCCATGTCATGACCATTCCGCGACAAATCATCATCTTCCGATCATGGCCGTGATGCGCGACACGGCATGCCCGTGGTGGATACGGCAAACATCCTTTCCTGCGGCGACCTGACCACGGCCGTGTTCACGACGGCGACTCAGAAAAATCCCTGAAAAATTACAACAAAATTCCCCAATTAGTAAGAGGCTACTGATGCATTGCATTTATATAGTGTTTTTGCATATGTTTTAGATCATATTTTGGGCTTATCTGCATGATTTTGTGCTACTTTTAGTGTTTTTATCTTACTTTGCACAAAATCTTTACTTTTCTGGGTTTTTATGAAAATGTATGTAAAAAGGCACAAAATGGTAGATTTTGTGAGTTTTGAAGCCATGACACAATTCCCGAGGAAATCACGAGCTTACAAGTCAGATTTGGGGCGAAAATAGTGAAGATCGAGACATTCATGGCCTTGGCCGTAAATCCGAGTCGGCCGTGAGCGCAACGACGAGCGGAGAAGAAAAAACGGCTAAGTGTCGAAGTGATCAGAGACTTTCACGGGTGAAGCCGTAATTCCATCACAGACCGTGAAACTCTCTGTGACCGAAGGGCATTGAGCATAGAAACAATAACGGCCTCAGCCGTGAATGCATCAAGGGCCGTAAAAACATCCACACGGCGAGTCTTTCGCTCGTTTCTCACTCGATTCAAACCGGATTTGAGCCAAACTTCGCAGAACCGTTCCTAGAGGAGTTCTAAACCGGTCCAAGTATAAAAGATCAGATTTTGATCAGGTTAGAGAGCTTTTTACAAACGAAGACAAGCGGCGGCGGCGAAGAGGGCGACAACTTGATTTCCGACGAGATTCCGGCGTGGTTTTCTCCAAAAACGACGATTGATCGACCAATCCTCATCTACAGATCAAGGAGAAGGCGATTCTATAGTCTTTTTTAGTGATTTCTTGCATTCCTACATGAATTCTTACTCGTTCATCACAAACATCATGTATTTCTTTATTGTCTTGAGTGAGTAGATCCTTTTGTCGGGATGATTGGGTGTAGCCCATTGACTTTTATGAGTTAATCATATTTTTACTAATTTCATAGATCTATCTTCATGATTTAGTTGATATTGTACTTAATTCGTGATTTACCCTGGCCAAGTAAGTTTACGTTTTAGGCATTGCGAGAAGGACCGGGAGGTGAATCGCAATGCCCGATCTATTTCAATTAGACCTACGAATTCAATCACGAGAGTAGTTTGAATTCGTTTGAAGGATTTAACCAACTCTTCACAGAGCTTAAGGGGTTTAATTAGATTAACTGTCACGAGAGTAGGGAGTTAATTTAGTTAAATACCGTACTATGCTCCGGGAGGAGGTAGTATGTACCTTAGGAAGAGTTCCTTGCATGATAGATAATTTCTATGAAATAGTTATTCTTTTAACTACTCATAATTGTCTTTGTGGCAAACCCATGAAATCCCAATTCTTTAGAAATCAAGACCTCTTAAAACTGCCTCCGAGTTTGTTAGTCCGTAGAAGTTTATAAGAATCCATTGAATTAGTCTGCCTAAATTCAAACAAATCAAGAAGTTAGTACTTAGCTACGTAGTTCTCATGGGATCGATAACTTTTATTACTTCGATAAAATCCGTGCACTTGCGGAGGCTATCAAGTTTTTGGCGCCGTTGCCAGGGACTACGGATAGTTAATATTGACTATTTGATAAGTTCGGAGATTAGGCATTTTTATTTTTTTTTGCTTTACATTAGTTTTTGCTATTTCCTTTTTTTGTTGAAGACTTACACGTGTATGCCCATAAATTCTTGTGCAGGTGAGCCACGAGACCGTTATCGCCAGTTGTGGAGACTGTAGAGACTCTAGTGGCACCCCCAGTGTCAGCGCCTATAGTAGAAGAGATAGCGCGTTTAGTTGAGACACAGACCGATGCTGTTTCGATGGACGTGGAGGGTTCCACTGTATTAGTACCTTCCATAGATGTACCAGAGTCTGTTGTTCCCACCGACACTCAGGCTATGGAGGTGGACACTCCACATGATGCAGTCGAGACTCCTGAGATTCCATCGCCCTCCTCAGCCCAGGGAGATTTACTAGTCCCTGAGGCTGCTACACCTGTATTACCAGATCCGGAGGAGGGATCTCCAGAGATATTTGCTGATTTGCCTGAGATATCAGTAGACATACGAGAGCTGCACTCTTCACCATCCATTGCACATGAGCCTTCTGTTGCTCCTAAGATAGTTCCACCGCTAGTTTCAGAGACACCACCGACAGCACAGCCAGTATCTACACCAGTAGCACCAGTTTTATCATCAGAGATCCATTTACCATCACCAGAGCCATCCTCAGGACATTCACCAGCTACATTCCCTGAGCCATCATCATCTGAGCCGTCCCCTGCTTCTCCTGAGCTTATTATTCCAGAGAGGAGACGTGCGCGATCACCGCCCCCTGTCCTTGCTTCTTATCCACATCGGATTCGTCATGGGAGTAGGGAGATCGAGAGGATATATCGTGCTCTATCCACTAGAGGGGTGATTAGCACTAGATATTGGGACGACCAGGTACTGCAGTCCCTAGGATTGTATGACGACGTCCAGTGGATGTTCGCGAGTATAGGGTGGCAGGATTTCTATCATCAGAGGCATGCCACTTACGTACAGCCGACGTTGGAGTTCTTCAGTATTGTTCAGATTACACTGAGGAACCATGACGACGGAGACCCAGGGAGGAAGTCATTCCGGTTGGGGAACCGGGACCATGTACTTACCTTAGATCAGCTAGGTCACATTTTTGGATTCCCCGCGGATGCGACTAGACACCGCCCCCGTGAGTTTTCTGAGGGAGCATTTTGGCGGGAGATATCTACCGAGGGGAGGTTTGACCCTAGGACTGCTAGAGCCTCGCACTTGTCCAGCCCAGTCTTCAGATACATACACCGAGTTTTGGCGCATACCATCTTTGGGCGGGGAGAGAGTGATGGCATGGTCAGGTCTACAGAGCTATAATTCCTATGGGCCATGTTGAGAGGTTTCAGAGTTAGCACTTCATTCTTCCTGATGAAGCAGTTCCAGAAAGCTGCTAGAGCTCGGAGAGGAGTCCTTGTGATGGGAGGTATGGTTACCACGATTGCCCTTGCCCTCGGTATTGATCCTTTGGGGTTGAACGAGGCAAAGGGTAATCCTAGATTAGATATGGATGCGTGCATTGCCATTAAGATGATTATGAGGCATGGTAGCACGTACCATCTTATGTTCAGGCACACTGTTGCTACCATGAGGCTGCCGGACATGAACCTCACTACGGTTCGTGTTCAGCAGAACTGGATCGTGGATCCCACACGTGGGGGAGGTCCTGGAGAGGTAGCTTCACCTCCATCTCCGCCGAGATCTGCTGAGCACATTCCTTCAGTCGACCCATCAGCCGCTGATCGGCCATCTACATCTGCCGGACCATCCACTTCCGCATGATCAGATCCTTCATTGGAGCAGATGCGGGCAGAGCAGAGGAGGATGCGAGACGATATATCGCGACTTGAGCAGGGACAGTCGAGGGCACTCGACTCCTTACGCGTGATAGAGGAGTTATTACGGCGTCGTCTTCCATCATCATTGACTAGACATGCTAGAGATGAGGAGGACTCCGAGCACACGGACACTAATTGATTGATTTTGTGAGTATCATACTTCATTTTTACGTGCTATGCGGATATGGTTTGATTTTATGCATGTGATCTCATAATTATCTCATCTGTGTGCAGGATTTAGTAGATTGATGCAGGTGCGACCACACACAGCTGATTTTATGATTTCTTTGTGTGTGTGCGTTGTATCAAGATTTTGTGGCATTCATTTGGATACTTGTTATTTGACTTGGCATTGTATATATTAGATGGTATTATACCTTAGGATGCTGAACATAACTTGGTTGTGATAGTTTCATACATATTTGATACTTATTATATGTCTGGTATGTCCTGTGATGATTTTTGATGTCTGGTTGATAAGTTTAAGCATGTGAAGGCTACTTTGCTGATATTTGAATTAAAACAACCACTGAGAATGGTAAATTGTATTTTGATTGATGAAACTAGACGGTATTTTATATTTGAGAGTTGATTACCATGTATAAATTGAATACCTTTGAATTGGTGATTTTTTCGGATTTTTTTCTGAGTCATGTTTCCATCTTTTGATATTACTGTACAGGGTCTCGCAAATAAATACAAAGGGAACTCTTGCAAAAAATTTTCTGAATTCTATCATTCATTGATTTTAATGCTTATGTATATGCAACAATTTAAGTCTAGGGTGCTTTCATGTATTTTGATTGTATTCGAGCTTTATGGGTATGTATCCTGAATGTTTATGATTGTTAAGGATGATCAAATTTGTTTTACCCTTGATTTTGGACTTAGGAAACATTTTGAGTGATTGATTTGATAACTTAGGGAATTTTTGAAATTTCATGTAGACTTAAATTGTTGAGAAAATTCAATTCTGGTATTGATAAAATGCATATGTGAATTGTTATATGTTCATAAGACACATGCATAGTATCTTTGTACTTAAACTTTAATTTATCTGTTCTTGCCTCATAGAAATTTTTATGAAGAGAAAAGTGGTGATATTTATTTAAATTGAGATTTGCTCCAACTCCTCTAGTTGAGTGATCTAAAGTCATGAGTTATATTATACCACGATGTGGTATACTTTAAATCTGTTGCGATCAAGTATCAACAACGATTTAAGTACCATGCCACTGACCGGCTTTCTCCAGAAAAAGAAAAAGAAGAAAAAAAAAAGGGGGGGGGAAAGACTCCTCTACTTGGCACTGTTAAATTTGACAGTGGTACCTAAGACATGAGTTGAAGTCTAATAAAAAAAAGAAAGAGAGGATGAAAATGGAGAAAAAGAGAAAGCTGTAGGTTAAGTGGACAACTCCGCTGACTTTAAGATTGAGACTATGAGTTACATTATACTACTTTGTGGTATACTTTAAACAATGTTATGACACATAATAGTTTAAAGACCAAATTGCTTTAAAAATCTCTTATCTTTAACATCACCGAGATTCTTGAAATAAATTTATATCTATTGAGTAAGATGGATTTATTAAATTGAAAGTATCTGATATTTAGTGTGTGTTGAATGGATGTTATGATATGAATTGTGAATTTTATCTTTCTTGGATTGTAACCTCTTGGGAATTTATTTCTATTAGGATTTTTCTTGAATTACTTGAGTTTAAAAGATTGATTGCTTAATTTGTGAACTAAGGAATTTATTAAAGGCAAAAACAAATGAGTATTCCTTATCTTTACATTCTTTATACATCAAAGTATTGCTTGACGACAAGCAAAATTCTAAGTCTAGAGTATTTTGATGCATTGCATTTATATAGTGTTTTTGCCTATGTTTTAGATCATATTTTGGGCTTATCTGCATGATTTTGTACTACTTTTAGTGTTTTTATCTTACTTTGCACAGAATCTTCACTTTTCTGGGTTTTTATGAAAATGTATGTAAAAAGGCACAAAAATGGTAGATTTTGCGAGTTTTGAAGCCATGACACAATTCCCGAGAAAATCACGAGCTTACAAGTCAGATTTGGGGCGAAAATAGTGAAGATCGAGACATTCATGGCCTTGGCCGTAATTCCGAGTCGGCCGTGAACGCAACGACGAGCGGAGAAGAAAAAACGGCTAAGTGTCGAAGTGATCAGAGACTTTCATGGGTGAAGCCATAATTCCATCACAGACCGTGAAACTCTCTGTGACCGAAGGGCATTGAGCACAAAAACATTCATGGCCTCAACCGTGAATGCATCAAGGGTCGTAAAAACTTTCGCCCGGCGAGTCTTTCGCTCGTTTCTCACTCGATTCAAACCGGATTTGAGCCAAACTTCGCAGAATCGTTCCTAGAGGAGTTCTAAACCGATCCAAGTATAAAAGATCAGATTTTGATCAGGTTAGAGAGCTTTTTACGAACGAAGACAAGCGGCGGTGGCGAAGAGGGCGACAACTTGATTTCCAACGAGATTCCGGTGAGGTTTTCTCCAAAAACGACGATTGATCGACCAATCCTCATCTACGGATCAAGGAGAAGGCGATTCTATAGTATTTTTTAGTGATTTCTTGCCTTCCTACATGAATTCTTACTCGTTTATCACAACCATCATGTATTTCTTTATTGTCATGAGTGAGTAGATACTTTTGTCGGGATGATTGTGTTGGTGTATATGCCCTAGGACCTAGTTTTGGTCCATCTTTGTACTACTTGACTCTGATATTAATATATATCTTTCTGGCATTGTCGTTATCATTGTTTGTCTACACCTGCGATTGTGTACTTACATGATAATGTCCCTGGAGACAGATTGGATCTGTGCTCGAACTATAGTCCCCAGTCGATGTACCTGAGTGGATATGGGACAACTCTGGTACTTGAGAGACTGGTATGTGGGCTGGTTAGGCACGTGGTGCTAACGCAGACACATGGGTATATCATTGGAGGATATACTGGACAGACCCGCTGTGAGGTTATGACTTGGTGTCATGAGTTATCCTCACAAGTGACAGGAGATGCTTTGATCCCTTGACTTGAGGTCATTGACCATTCTATATGGTTAGGGACTTGCTTTGATACAACCTAACACCTTGCCGTAGTTGGGAGGTCATAACGGTTGTCATTGAGCATGTCACGACCCATATGAGAAGGTCAATGGACAGACATAGGATTTGCCCCTTCCTTTGGGAAGTATGATATCCATGGAGCTCCCTTATGGTTCTATGACTGAGAGTGTATGGCCATACCCAGGTAAGAACCTGTTCTAGTCATAGCCATGTGATTGGATGAAAACAAGTGGTGACACACTTGTCCAATCGGATATCAGTTCGGCAAAGAGACTGTAATGCATCTGTACCTAGTTACGATGATGGGGATGTCGATGTCGATATCCATTCCAATAACCTGGGTAGCAGCGATGCACTGCTAGGTGCCACTCACTGCTTGTGATGACCTTTGGTCAGCACTGCCAGCGTTAGAGGAACCTACAGGGTCGCACACCTTGATACTCGAGTTTTCATATTGATCGGGTAGCCTTTAGATCAAGTTATTGGATAACTCTGATCTATTTGGGAGATTTCATCAGCGCCAATGGGCCTGATGACATGGAAGAAACTTATTGGGGCCAACTTCCGTTTTTGGCATATCGATCAAATTAACCATGGTTACCCTCATTTAACCATGGGTTAAATTGGATTGGATCCAATAGCTTGGTTAACATGCATAATGGACTTTGGGCTTGGCCCATTGCTTAGTTGGGCTTGCTAATAAGCTGTATTGAAGGGCTATGAGGCTTGAAGGGTATAATGGGGATGAATTAATGGGATAGGCGCATATGGAATTCTAGTTGGACTAGAATTGGCGCCTATGCCTTGTTTGGTATCTCCTAGTTGATTAAATCAAATTGGATTTGATTAAATCACACAAGATAATTGATTGGATTGTGTTTGACAATTGTGGGCTGATTATTAACATAATTAGAGTCCTAATTGGATTAGGACTTGCGCCCAAGCCACATTAGGTAATCCATCATATTGCCTTGACTAGGTCTAGGCGCATGGATGGGATTAATGCCTCATATGGCATGATATGGGCGCATATGGCTGATGCTTACTTTGGCAAGTCTTAGGCACATATGGGAGTGGAGATTTAATCAATATACTTGATTGGATAATCTCCTAGAATCATGCCCTAATTGTCAACACTTGTCATTCTCCTCTAACCGCCTCTTGCTCCTATAAATAAGCCCTTACCGCCCCCTCTCTTCATGATGCTAATTCCTTGGAGGCGTGAAGCATTAGAGGGCGACGGCTTGGAGAGCTTAGAGCTCTTCTTCTTCCATCAAGGGCGCAAGCATGCTTCTTCTCTTCCTTTCCTTGGCGCAAAGGAACAAGAAGGCTTGCGGCGTTGTCTTCTCCTTCCATCTCCTTGGCGCATCACATCTTGGTGGTGGCGCAAGTTGCTTGGAGGATTCTCCTAAGGCATGGATCTTCTTCCCGAGGCTAGCACCGGGCGAGGAAGAAGAAAACTTGAGGAATCCGTGTGTGCGAAACTGCAGAGGGCGAACACTTGGGCGCCTTCATCGACATCGGCTTCCAATTGCTTAAAGGTACTTACTATCACATCGTGTCGACCCCCTCGCAAGAGATCTTCACTGGGTTTTTGGGACAAGCCTGTTTCGGGGACATTCTTCCGCTGCGTAAAATGTATGCCCATGGCTCTGAAAATTTGTAAAATGTGCCCGGGGTTTCCCATCAGTGGTATCAGAGCTACTTGCGAGCCTCGAACGATGTTCTTTCATGCTTTTCATGCTCACATGCCATATCTACATTTTCGCATATTGCATAGATGTTGGCGCATGATTTTTCTTTAAGTAGAAAAATTGTAGGTCTCTTGTTTCTTACTTCTAATTAACTTCTTGTGGTTCTTTGCTCTCTTCATGTGATGGGATAGACCCATACGTGGAAGAGAAAATTTCTCCTCTCATAATAGGATAGACCTATCTTGAGAGACTTGTTGGAATAGGGCATGGACTGGGTGATTGCCCTTATCCTAGCAAGTTAGGGATTGCAAGGAGGGCAACCGGTATGCCTCTTGTAGACTCCTGAGAGAAACTTAGAATCAAAGATTTGTGATATGAAGGGAAGGAAGAGAGACATGTTTTATGAAAAAGTAAAATTTCAGATTTTATGTTTTTCATTGAGCATGTAGAATTGCATGAGTAAGTACTTGATTGTGCATGATGTTGTGGTCATATGTCAAGCCCCTTAGCATGCCTGTGATGTATCCTTGTGAGGCCTGCGTGCCGCTTTTCTTTTTGCTTTTAACTAAGAAGAAGATTAGGGTGGCGCATCTACTTGGAGAAAGGTGCATGCTTGCTTGGTTGCGCATCCTTGCATGATGGCGCAACAAGCTTCAAAGGTGGCACATCCTTGCATGGGGGCGCAAGTTAGGGTTTGGCCGAGCCTTGTGCTTGTGTGCTATCCCTCTTGTGGCTTGCTAGATGGCGCACCTTCCTTGGAGGAAGACCATGGCATTGGCCGAACCTTGTGGGTGTACCCCTAGGGTTTGAGAGCTAAACCATGGGAGAATGACCTTGGAGCCAACCTTGAAGATAGAGCTAGAGGTCGGCTAGGCTAGGTCTAATTTTGGGGCTTGAATCCTAGGTCAAGAGTTGAACCCCTTTTTGGCATGGATTGGTTCAATGTCTTGAATGGGCTATGATCACATCATCCTTTTATTGCTTTCTTTACAAAAGCTAAAGCATGCCTGTGATGTTTTATCGTTATGTTATCACCATAGGATTGCATGCCTGTAATGATAGACATAAGATAAAACTGAGATGATGAGACCTTAAACAAAAACCCTCAATTAAAATATCAAGTCTAGTAGCCTTCTAACGCGTAGCCCTCACTAAGCTATCGATCAGTGGAGTTGTGAACTGTTTCCCACCCTCGTGGGACACACCCACTTATCTTTAGAAAGTGCGTGGTGGCAATGGTTTCCCCAGTCCAGTTTTAACCTGGGCGTGCCTTCGCAAGGAAACTCGTTGGCCCTGGGCATAACGGTTAGGGATGGACTTGACTAGAAGTTCACATGTGCTGGGCACATGGTGAAAGTCTAGAGGCATCGTTGAGAGGTAAGGGTTTCATGTTGTATCCAGCCCTCGCTGGACATGAAATGCCTGGACTGTCTCAATAAGGGGAGTTGCTTGGAGCAATCGGCCGGCGCGCCCACCTTAGGAAACATGGGTCACTTTGTGCATCTCATCCTACCCTCGTGGGACGCGAAGCCCTGTGTGGAATGAGGATCTCATCTCACTAGGAAATCTTGGATTTCTCGATTGACTTTGTGGGTTGTCAATTTGATTAAAAATAGTGGGAGCCATGGTCATTTAAAAGGCAAGTCCAGTTTAAATGACTCGAAGTAGTACTAATCTGCTGTTTCTTGGTTGTTGTAGAACAATGGCTATGAACAATAGCAGTTGGTCACTGCGATCTACCCTGGATAAGTTGGTTGGATCCAACTTACTGGATTGGTATATGAACTTGAGAATCGTGCTCAAGCTCGAGATGAAGCTTTATGTTCTTGAGCGTCTTATTCCTGAGCCACTTCCATGCTCGGCCTCAGCGGCTGAGAGGGATGCTTATGATAAGCATCAGGTGATACTTTGGAGGTTGCTAACCAACATGTCACTTGAATTTAAAGGGTGATATGAATCGAAGAGTGCCTCTGAAATTATTTTAATCTAAGGCAGCTCTTTGATGAATTGGTTGAGCTCAATCCTGCTAAAGTTGATATTCAGTGTGTTGAGCCGAAAGGCTTGACCAAGGAACTGAAATTAAAGATGGATATGATCAGGAATAATAGGTGCTATTCATGTGGAGGGCCACCTCACATGTTAAAGGACATGTTGCAACTTCAGAATGAGGAGAAGAAAGGCAAGGCCTTGTCTTCATGCTCAGGTATTTATGTTACCGAAGTCAACCTTTCTACTCCTATGACATGGGTATTGGATACCGCATGTGGAGTACAAATATGCAAAGGCTAAGAAAGGATAGATCGGTAAGGCCTAGAGAGATTGACCTACGGATAGGTAACAGGGCACAAGTTGCTGCTGTTGCTATAGGAGTTTCTCTCCCTGCCTTTAGGACTTCAGTTAAAGCTAGACAATTGCTATTATGTACCTTCCCTTACCAAAACATTGTATCCACTCCTTGCTTGGCAAAGAAAGGATTTAGGTTTGAAATAAAAGAGAACTTATGTTCTTTTTCTTTTGCAAACATGTTTTATGGGAAGGGTACTTTGTGCAATGGTCCACATGTCTTGGACATGGTTAGCTCTATTTGTAACATAAATATTAAAAGGACCAAACTGAGTGGTTCAGTTAGTGCTTTCCTACGGCATTGTCGATTAGCCCATATAAACAAGAATCGCATTCGACAACTCCATGAAAATGGGTTGCTAGATTCGAGTTCCTTGGAGGAACTTGATACATGTGAGACTTGTTTATTAGGGAAAATGACAAAGACGCCCTTCACCAAGACTGGTGAGAGGGCAGGAGGTTTGTTGGATCTCATACATAGTGATGTGTGTGGGCTATTCAATAAACAAGCCAAAGGAGGGTATAACTACTTCATCACATTTACTGATGACTTCAGTAGATATGGTTATGTCTACATGATGAGACATGAGTCTGAATCCTTTGAGAAATTTAAGGAGTTCAGACATGAAGTAGAGAACCAGCTTGGTAAATCCTTTAAGGATCTTCGATCAGATCGTGATGGAGAGCACCTGAGCAGTGTATTCTTTGACTATCTGAGTAAGTGTGGGATCCTATCCCAACTCACTCCTCCTAGAGCACCTCGGTAGAATGGTGTATCTGAAAGGAGAAATCGAACCTTGTTGGACATAGTTCGGTCTATGATGAGTCATGCAACTCTACCTCCCTCATTCTGGGGACATGCACTTAAAAAGGCTTCTCTAATACTGAATGATGTTCCATCTAAGAGTGTCTCAAAGATTCCATACGAGGTATGGAATGGGAGACGCCCTAATCTCACTTTTATCAGGATCTAGGGATGTGAGGCTTATGTCAAACGTCAGGATTCTAGCAAGCTAGAACCTAGATCTGATAAGTGTATGTTTGTGGGGTACCCTAAGGAGACTAAGGGTTACTACTTCTATATTCCCACCGAGAACAAAGTTTTTTGTTGCTCGGGGTACGGTCTTTCTAGAGAAAGAATTTCTCATGAAAGAAGTTAGTGGGAGGAAGTTTGACTTGGACGAGGTCCAAGTGCAACCACAAGACATAGAGATGGGAACCTGAGCCACCTGCACCGGTTGCTAGGCAGCCTGAGGCTCAGACACAGGCCCCATGTAGGTCTGGGAGGTTTCATCGTGCACCTGAGAGGTATGGGTCGCTGCCGACCCAACACGACAGGATCTTCATCATGGAGGATGAACCCAGGACTTATGATGAGGCGGTCAGTGGACCGGACTCCGAGAGATGGCTTGAGGCCATGCGATCCAAGATGGATTCCATGTAGGCTAACCAAGTCTGGGATTTGGTTGAGCTGCCTGATGGGGTAAAACCCATAGGGTGTAAATGGGTCTTCAAGAGGAAGACAGACATGGATGGCAAAATAGTTACCTATAAGGGTAGACTAGTTGCTAAAGGATTTAAACAAGTCCACGGGGTGGACTATGATGAAACCTTCTCGCCAGCTGCCATGATCAAATCCATTCGGATTCTGCTTGCTATAGCTGCATGTCATGAGATATGGCAGCTGGATGTGAAGACAGCGTTCCTTAACAGGAAGGTAACTAAGGATGTGTATATGACACAACCTAATGACTTCATCCATCCTGCAGATACTAGTAAAGTATGCAGGCTAAAGAAATCCATTTACGGATTAAAGCAAGCATCTCGAAGTTAGAATCTTCAGTTTGATGAAGCTGTGAGAGATTATAGCTTTATCAAAAGCGAAGATGACGCCTGTGTATACAGAAAATTCAGTGGGAGCTTGGTGACTTTTCTGGTCATGTATGTCGATGACATACTGCTCATCCGAAACGACATCCCTAGTCTTCAAGCTGTGAAGACATGGTTAGGGGAGTGTTTCGAGATGAAGGACTTAGGGGAGGCCGCCTATATTCTAGGCGTGAGGATCTACCGGGATAGATCCAAGAGGCTCTTGGCCCTTAGTCAGAGTACCCACATTGATAAGGTCCTGGAGAGGTTCAACTTGGAGCAATTCAAGAAGGGATACCTTCCAGTGAGACATGGCCTTACTCTCTCAAAGAACCAGTGTACCAACACAGAGCCTGAGAGAGATGACATGAGTCGAGTGCCCTATGCTTCGGCGGTGGGATCGATCATGTATGCAATGTTGTGTACTAGACCAGTTGTGGCTTATGCTGTGAGCATAACCAGCCGATACCAATCCAATCCTAGTTTACAGCACTGGGTGGCTGTAAAGAATATCCTTGAGTATCCTGAAAGGGACTAAGGATTTATTCTATAAAGTCTACGGGGGACAGGAAGAACTCAGTGTGCAGGGCTTCACTGATGAGTCGTTCCAGTCTGATCCTGACGACTTCAGATCGCAGACCAGCTATTAGTTTAAGATGGTTGGAGGTGCTGTATGCTGGAAGAGCTTCAAGCAATCCACCATAGCTAATTCTACAACCGAAGCTGAGTATGTGGTTGCTTCTGAGGCAGCCAATGAAGCCGTTTGGATCAGGAAGTTCTTTTCTGAACTTCAGGTGGTTCCAAGTGCAATGGATCCCATTGAGCTCTACTATGACAACAATGAGAATTGCACATAATAAGGAACCACGGTCTCATCAAAGGTCCAAACGCATACTCAAGATATTTCGCCTGATCAAAGAGATCATTGATCGAGGTGATGTCAGGATTAGCAGAGTTGACACAGAGAGCAATCTAGCAGACCCACTGACCAAGACTTTGGCGCAGCAGAAGCATGATGGTCGTACTAGAGATATGGGGTTGAGGTTACTCAACTTCTAGGTCTTAGTGCAAGTGGGAGATTGTTGGTGTATATGCCCTAGGACCTAGTTTTGGTCCATCTTTGTACTACTTGACTCTGATATTAATATATATCTTTCTGGCATTGTCGTTATCATTGTTTGTCTACACCTGCGATTGTGTACTTACATGATAATGTCCCTGGAGACAGATTGGATCTGTGCTCGAACTATAGTCCCCAGTCGATGTACCTGAGTGGATATGGGACAACTCTGGTACTTGAGAGACTGGTATGTGGGCTGGTTAGGCACGTGGTGCTAACGCAGACACATGGGTATATCATTGGAGGATATACTGGACAGACCCGCTGTGAGGTTATGACTTGGTGTCATGAGTTATCCTCACAAGTGACAGGAGATGCTTTGATCCCTTGACTTGAGGTCATTGACCATTCTATATGGTTAGGGACTTGCTTTGATACAACCTAACACCTTGCCGTAGTTGGGAGGTCATAACGGTTGTCATTGAGCATGTCACGACCCATATGAGAAGGTCAATGGACAGACATAGGATTTGCCCCTTCCTTTGGGAAGTATGATATCCATGGAGCTCCCTTATGGTTCTATGACTGAGAGTGTATGGCCATACCCAGGTAAGAACCTGTTCTAGTCATAGCCATGTGATTGGATGAAAACAAGTGGTGACACACTTGTCCAATCGGATATCAGTTCGGCAAAGAGACTGTAATGCATCTGTACCTAGTTACGATGATGGGGATGTCGATGTCGATATCCATTCCAATAACCTGGGTAGCAGCGATGCACTGCTAGGTGCCACTCACTGCTTGTGATGACCTTTGGTCAGCACTGCCAGCGTTAGAGGAACCTACAGGGTCGCACACCTTGATACTCGAGTTTTCATATTGATCGGGTAGCCTTTAGATCAAGTTATTGGATAACTCTGATCTATTTGGGAGATTTCATCAGCGCCAATGGGCCTGATGAGATGAAAGAAACTTATTGGGGCCAACTTCCGTTTTTGGCATATCGATCAAATTAACCATGGTTACCCTCATTTAACCATGGGTTAAATTGGATTGGATCCAATAGCTTGGTTAACATGCATAATGGACTTTGGGCTTGGCCCATTGCTTAGTTGGGCTTGCTAATAAGCTGTATTGAAGGGCTATGAGGCTTGAAGGGTATAATGGGGATGAATTAATGGGATAGGCGCATATGGAATTCTAGTTGGACTAGAATTGGCACCTATGCCTTGTTTGGTATCTCCTAGTTGATTAAATCAAATTGGATTTGATTAAATCACACAAGATAATTGATTGGATTGTGTTTGACAATTGTGGGCTGATTATTAACATAATTAGAGTCCTAATTGGATTAGGACTTGCGCCCAAGCCACATTAGGTAATCCATCATATTGCCTTGACTAGGTCTAGGCGCATGGATGGGATTAATGCCTCATATGGCATGATATGGGCGCATATGGCTGATGCTTACTTTGGCAAGTCTTAGGCGCATATGGGAGTGGAGATTTAATCAATATACTTGATTGGATAATCTCCTAGAATCATGCCCTAATTGTCAACACTTGCCATTCTCCTCTAACCGCCTCTTGCTCCTATAAATAAGCCCTTACCGCCCCCTCTCTTCATGATGCTAATTCCTTGGAGGCGTGAAGCATTAGAGGGCGACGGCTTGGAGAGCTTAGAGCTCTTCTTCTTCCATCAAGGGCGCAAGCATGCTTCTTCTCTTCCTTTCCTTGGCGCAAAGGAACAAGAAGGCTTGCAGCGTTGTCTTCTCCTTCCATCTCCTTGGCGCATCACATCTTGGTGGTGGCGCAAGTTGCTTGGAGGATTCTCCTAAGGCATGGATCTTCTTCCCGAGGCTAGCACCGGGCAAGGAAGAAGAAAACTTGAGGAATCCGTGTGTGCGAGACTGCAGAGGGCGAACACTTGGGCGCCTTCATCGACATCGGCTTCCAATTGCTTAAAGGTACTTACTATCACATCGTGTCGACCCCCTCGCAAGAGATCTTCACTGGGTTTTTGGGACAAGCCTGTTTCGGGGACATTCTTCCGCTGCGTAAAATGTATGCCCATGGCTCTGAAAATTTGTAAAATGTCCCCGGGGTTTCCCAACAGATTGGGTGTAGCTCATTGACTTTTATGAGTTAATCATATTTTTACTAATTTCATAGATCTATCTTCATGATTTAGTTGATATTGTACTTAATTCGTGATTTACCCTGGCCAAGTAAGTTTACGTTTTAGGCGTTGCGAGAAGGACCGGGAGGTGAATCGCAACGCTCGATCTATTTCAATTAGACCTACGAATTCAATCACATGAGTAGTTTGAATTCGTTTGAAGTATTTAACCAACTCTTCACAGAGCTTAAGGGGTTTAATTAGATTAACTGTCACGAGAGTAGAGAGTTAATTTAGTTAAATACCGTACTACGCTCCGGGAGGAGGTAGTATGTACCTTAGGAAGAGTTCCTTGCATGATAGATAATTTCTATGAAATAGTTATTCTTTTAACTACTCATAACTGTCTTTGTGGCAAACCCATGAAATCCCGATTCTTTAGAAATCAAGACCTCTTAAAACTGCCTCCGAGGTTGTTAGTCCGTAGAAGTTTATAAGAATCCATTGAATTAGTCTGTCTAAATTCAAGCAAATCAAGAAGTTAGTACTTAGCTATGTAGTCCTCGTGGGATCGATAACTTTTATTACTTCGATAAAATCCGTGCACTTGCGGAGGCTATCAACTATTCAGTATAGAAAATCATAAAAATAATGCCATGGGATATCACAAAAAGTATCAAAAGAGAGATAACAAACAATTAGGACATAATTTTCACAACAATAAGAAACATTCAAGTGGTCCAGACAATACAACACATAAGATAAAGCCATGGGGTGCCTCCCATGAAGCGTTGGTTTAAGGTCAGTAGCTAGACCAATGTTTACTTGTCACATAGTCAATGGAGGGTCAGATAGTTTAATGGCAACTCCCTGCTCAATAGGTTCCTGTGCATAATAGGGCTTGAGGCGCTGCCCATTCACTTTGAAGCTGCAAGTGAGTTCGCTCCATATCTCTATAGCACCATGATGAAAGACTGCCGTGACCACAAAGGGCCCGGACCATCGGGTTTTGAGTTTCCTTGGAAACAATTTTAACCTGGAATTGAACAAAAGAACGTGCTCCCCCTCTTGAAAATGCTTCTTGACAAGATGCTTGTCATGCCATCGTTTTGTTCGCTCTTTGTAGATTCTAGCATTCTCATAGGCTGAGGCACGGATCTCATCCAACTCATTCATCTGCAGCTTCCTACGTTCCCCTGCACATTGCAAATCAAAGTTTAGCAATTTAACAGCCCAAAAGGCTCTACGTTCCATCTCAACTGGTAAATAACATGATTTTCCATATATTAATTGAAATGGAGACATCCCTAAGGGTGTCTTAAAAGCTGTGCGATAAGCCTATAAGGCATCATCCAATTTTAGAGCCCAGTCAGTCCATGAGGTAGAAATAGTCTTCTGCAATATGCCTTTAATCTCCCTGTTGGATACTTCAACCTGACCACTGGTCTGGGGATGGTATGGAGTGGCCACCTTGTGTTTAACACCATACTTTCTGAGTAAGGTTTCTAGCTTCTGATTGATGAAATGGGATCCTCCATCACTAATGAGCACTCGTGGTACTCCATAACGTGGGAATATAGTCTCTTTCAACATCTTGGTCACCGCTTTAGCATCATTGGCGGGCTCAGCCGAGGCTTCAACCCATTTAGAAACATAATCAACAACAACTAAGATATATCTGTTCCCACATGATGACAGGAAAGGACCCATGTAATCTATCCCCCACACATCGAAGATCTCCACTTCAAGAATTGTCGTCATGGGCATTTCATCCCGCTTTGATATACCACCAGACCTTTGACATTGATCACAACTGAGGACATAGCTTCTTGCATCTTTAAAAATAGTCGGCCAATAGAACCCGGATTGCAAGATCTTGAAGGCGGTCTTGGTGGCACTTGCATGCCCACCATAGGGGGAGGAATGACAGTGGAAGAATACGTCCTTGACTTTATCCTCTGGAATGCACCGTCTATAAAGCCCATTGGCACATTGCCGAAATAACAGTGGCTCATCCCAGAAGTAATGCTTCACATCAGATAAAAACTTTTTCTTTCTCTGAAAAGTCAAGTCAGGGGGAAAAACATCAGAAACTATATAATTTACATAGTCAGCGTACCAAGGTGAAGCCATATTAGTGACTCCAAAAAGATGCTCATCAGGAAAATCATCATTAATCTTCAGCTGTCTCTCTGCGTCACCCTGTTCATGTACCAACCTAGACAAATGGTCTGCAACTGAATTCTCTGAACCCTTCTTATCTCGAATCACAATATCAAATTCTTGAATAAGAAGAATCCAGCGAATCAGCCTCGGCTTCGCATCCTTCTTACTCATCAGGTAGCGTATAGCTGCATGGTCAGTATAAATAATAACCTTGGAATCAATCAAGTAGGAGCGGAACTTATCGAAGGCAAACACGATGGCTAAAAGTTCCTTCTCAGTTGTAGCGTAATTGACTTGGGCCTCGTCTAAGGTCCTACTGGCATAATATATCACATGGAGCTTCTTATCCTTCTGTTGTCCAAGAACCGTGCCAATGACATAGTCGCTGGCGTCGCACATCAACTCAAACGGCAAGGACCAGTCGGGAGCTTGCATAATAGGAGCAGTTATCAATGCGCGCTTCAAAGTCTGAAAAGCAATCAAGCAACTTTCATCAAATTCAAATATTGCATCCTTGGCTAAAAGATTAGTTAAAGGTCTAGCGATCTTAGAAAAATCCTTGACAAATCTTCTCTAGAACCAGGCATGCCCGAGGAAGCTCCGGATTCCTTTAACAGAGGTCGGCGGGGGTAATCTTTCTATAACCTCAATTTTCGCGCGATCCACTTCAATTCCCCGCTCGGAGATAAGGTGCCCGAGTACAATGCCTTCATGCACCATAAAATGACACTTCTCCCAATTGAGCACCAAATTGACCTCCTCGCACCACTACAAAATTTTAGACAGATTAGTCAAGCATTTATCAAAAGATGATCCATAAATAGAAAAATCGTCCATGAAGACATCCATGATGTCCTCAATGAACTCAGAGAATATTGTGATCATGCATCGCTGGAACGTCGCAAGCGCATTGCACAATCCAAATGGCATCCTCCGGTAAGCGAACGTGCCATAGGGACACGTGAAGGTCGTCTTCTCCTGATCTTCCGGGTGGATGGGGATTTACAAGAAACCTGAAAAACCGTCAAGGAAACAAAAATACGAATTGGCTGAAAGTCGTTCCAACATCTGGTCGATGAAAAGCAGCGGGAAATGATCTTTTCTGGTGGCTTTGTTGAGCTTTCGATAATCAATGAACATATGCCACCCGGTAATAGTGCGGGTGGGAATTAGCTCATTTTTCTCATTTTTTACCACTGTGATTCCACTCTTTTTTGGAACAACGTGCACCGGGCTCACCCATTCGCTATTTGAAATAGGGTATATAACCCCTGCATCCAAAAGCTTCAGTATTTCTGTCTTAACGACTTCCTTCATAGTTGGATTCAATCTTCTCTGATATTCAATGGAAGCCTTACTGTCTTTCTCAACATAAATGTGATGCACGCAAATTAATGGGTTTATACCAGTGATATCATCCAAAGAATAACCAATCGCCTTTCTATGGACACGAAGTTCATCAAGTAGGCATCTCGTCTCTAACTCGGTTAAATCTGAACTGACTATAACTGGACAAGATGATCCTTCATCTAGAAATTCATAGCGCAAGTTACTAGGGAGGGCCTTCAAGTCAATGTCTGCTTTCACTGGTTCTTTCTGTGTCTTCACTTCCAAAACCTCGCCTTGGACTTTTTGTGGGTCCATACTAGGGCTTGTATCCAAAAATCTTGTATAGCTGTGTACCTCCTTCTCAACTTCTACATCCATGCGCTCAAGGTTGCCTAAGAGGCATGCCTCAAGCGAGTCTGCAATGTACCTCGGGACCTCAAAGCTATCTTCTACAACATCTACACGAAAACATGACCCAGAAAAGTTAGGGCTTTTCAAACTCGTAGAGAGGTCAAACTCCAAACTGTTCTCTCCAATATTCAGGGACAGCTTACCGTTCTTCACATCAATCACAGCCCCTGCGGTAGCAAGAAAGGGCCTACCTAATATGAGGGGCAATCGGGAATCCTCTGACATTTTGAGAACGACAAAGTCTGCTGGTACAAAATAGTTCCCAACCTTAATGGGGACATCCTCCACTATCCCGACTGGATGTCGCAAAGATCTATCAGCAAGCTGTAGGGCGATAGAGGTAGCTTTTAGATCTCCCATATCCAATTTCTGAAAGACCGAAAGTGGCATGAGGCTCACATTGGCCCCAAGTCACAGAGGGCCCGTTCGAAAGGCATATTCCCAATTCTGCACGGAATGGAGAAGCTGCCCGGATCTTTAAACTTGGGGGGTAGCTTATTCTGAATAATTGCACTGCATCCTTCCGTCAGTGCTACTGTCCCCTGCTCCTCTATCTTCCTCTTATTGGGCAATATATCTTTGAGGAACTTGGCGTATGTAGGCATCTGTGAGAGTGCTTCAGTGAATGGTATGTTGATATACAGCTTCTTGAGCACTTCCAGAAACTTGCCGAACTGTTTGTCCAACTTAGCTTTTGCTAACCTCTGCGGAAATGGCACCGGTGTCTTGTACGGTGGCGGAGGCACATATTCTGTCTGCGGTTCGACCTCCTTCTATGCTGGTTGTTACTTGATGGCTTTACTCTCTTTCCCTTGCTCATCTGGCTCGTAAGCACTATCATGTCCAACCTCCAATGGGGGATCCTTCAACTGTTTGCCACTCCTTGTCATAATGGCGTTACAGTGCTCCCTAGGATTTGCTTCAGGCTGTGTTGTGTGCTTTACCAACGCACAACTAACCGCAAGCGTGACGGTTTCGTCGTGGCAGTACTTTAGATGTCGATCCCACAGGGACAATGATCAAGTACCAAGTAATTGTGAATCGATAGCTAGACAATCAATCGAGACGCAAAGCTAATATAACTTAAAGTAAACCGAATCTGGCAAGAGAAAGCTTCGAGGGGAAAAACCAGGGTACAGATTCATCTCGTTGATGGATCTCAAATTCAAACAAGTCAAAATTGTAGCAAAGCAAACTTTAAAAGTGCTCAAGGAAGTATCAAAAGGTACAGATTACCCTCTTTCGACGGCGTAATCCGGTATCAATCTAAATCGGCGTCCTACTTTCGTGGCTCACCGTACCTAGATTGACCCAATGGGTTCAGAGATACTATGAAATTCCTCATACAAATCCTACCCAATTTCTTGATAGGTCAAAGTATGTTTGAACTAGCAGATCTAGCGTCACAATTCACCTTTCAGTCCTTCTTGCGATGCCCAAGAAAAGAAATTACGTGATCAAGGTAATTCTAGCAATAAAACGGCATAGAACGAATAAACACAAAGTATAATTTGCATTTGCTTTGAAATAACAAATTTGAGAATGAGATACAAACAACAAGACTACACCCTTAGTTCCGACAAAGAGATTACGCTATCATAGCGTCGTTTAAGTACAAAACTCTATAAGAAGAAGGAGATATAAGAATTGAAGATAGGAGACCACAAACTCTTAGAAAGGGTCAAAATCTTCTCCCTCCAAGCCTTTTGGAATGTAAGCACAGGGTATCTTCTTCTCCCAAGACTTTCACTAAGAACTTCACCTCTAGCCAAGACCCGTCATCCTTCCAAGCCAAATCATTAAAATTGGAGAATTTAATTATCTACGTTTTGATACCAAGATCATTAAAATTGGAGCCACAATGAGGAAGTTATGGCCAATTTATTGTAGGCGGCTCCATAAATACTGGCATAATGGGCTATTATGATTGTAACCGTGATGCAACTGTTATGCATTAATTGCAACCTCATTAACTCTTGTAACCCCCATATCATTAATGCTCATTTAATCCTCTTCGTTTTGACTCCAAAAACGTCCGAATCTGAGTTAAAATGAAGGAGTTATGAGCATTTAAAGCGATGTGGCCCGTAATAAATTCTAGCGGTTGCAAGATTACGATCGACAAGGCAGATTATGGTCGCGAGGCAGAATATGGCCATGCCCATGACGTTGATGTAGAAGTCCAATTTGTCTCAAAATTTGTGGGTGAGTAGTATGGCTTCGGCTTGATTTGCGGCCATAGTCGTATCGTCGAAAAATCGCCAATCAAAAGATTGCGACTATGCTGAAATTATGGCCATGCCTGTAATCTCTTTTAAGAAAGTCATCTTCATCTGAACGGTTGTCGTCGAGGAAGTTATGGGCACGTCTTTGAAATATGATCATGCATTCATCAAAACGGGTCTATCATGTAGCCAATCAGAGGATTACGGTCATGATGTAGATTATGGCCTCGGCCATAATTCTCGAAATTAATCTCGTTTGAAGCCAAACTTCTTGTCAAGATTCTTGATTCACTCGGATATATAGATATGCTTCCATATAGCTCTAAGAGTGAGTGAAATGTCCTGTATTCAACAAACATGACAAGTAGTGAAGCTTCTGAAGAAAATCAATGAAATAAGCTGGAAAGAGATGCAAGATCATAAAAATATGTCTCTATTCGCAAGCAAATATAGGTCTAAAAGACAATATAAATACGAGACATCAGGCTGAGAGGGGAGTTTCCCAGCAGGTCGGGCAAATGAACTTGCTTGCTGGGCAATCTGGTTTTCCAGCATCCTATAGTGTGTGATCAATGAATCCACCTTTGAATTCAGTTGCCCCACTGTGGAACTCAATTGCCCCACCGTAGAACTCAATTGTCTAATAGACTCGTCCACATCTTCATTTTTCTTAGACTGGATAGTGACAAAGTTCTCTAGCAGTAATTCCAAATTGGACTTCTGCGGTTGATTGAATTGTCGCGGTGGAAGTCCAGGTGGTGGCCTGAAGGATGACTGGGGAAACTGATTGCCAAAGTTTCCCTGCTGCGGCTGGTTATTGAAATTCTGCATATTTGCCTGGTTCTGATTATTTCGGTAGGAGAAGTTGGGATGGTTTCTCCATCCGGGATTGTAGGTGTCTAAAAAGGGATTATTTTGTTGCCTCTGGTTGGGATTGCCTAAGGCATTCACCTGTTCAACAGAAACATCAGAAGAAGAAGGTGTCATTATCTGGCAATCAGTAGCACCGTGTCCAGAAACCCCATAGAGTTCACAAGAAATAGAATTGACAAGCGATGCATTAAAATTCATCAAAGTAAGTTGGTGGGACAAGGAATCAACCTTGGCTGCCAACGAACTCAACATATCCAGGTCATGCTTACCTCCTCCTCTTACCGGGATGTTTCTCTCACTCGTCCACTGGTAAAGATTCAGAGCCATGTCCTCGATCAGGTTCATGGCATCATCGATATTCTTCTTCATGAGCGCACCCCCTGCGGCTGCATCTACAGACAAACGAGTTTAATACAAGAGACCATTATAAAAAATATGCACGAGTACCCATTTTTCCAGTCCGTGATGCGGGCACATGCGTAGCAACTCCTTAAAACGGTCCCAGGCTTCATATAATGACTCGCCTTCCCTCTGGCTGAAATTCGTTATCTGGTTCCTCAATTGAGCAGTCTTGCTCGGCGGGAAATACATGGAGAGGAACACATGGGAAAGCTGATCCCATGTTGTAATTGAGCCTTGGGGAAGGGACTACAGCCATGCTCGCGTGCGATCCCTGAGGGAAAAGGGAAAAAGACGTAAGCGTATTGCATCAGATGGTACCCCGTTTATCTTCAGGGTATCACAATACTCAAGGAAGATGAACAGATGAAGATTAGGATCTTCCTGTGATGATACTCAAGGAAGATGAACAGATGAAGATTAGGATCTTCCTGTGATGAACCGCTGAATTGGTTCTGCTGAACCATATGCACTAGGGCTGGCTTTATTTCAAAATTACTTGCTTCGACCGCCGGTCGAGCTGTTGGGAAACCCTGGGGATATTTTATAATTTTCAGAGATAGAAATTACACAAAACATTACACAGCGGAAGCAATATCCCCGAAACGAGCCGGTCCCAAAAACCCAGTGAAGATCGCAAGCGAGGGAGTCGACACGATGAGATAGAAAGTACCTTGAGCAAGGTGAAGCTGATGTCGTTGTAGACGCCCAAGCGTGCGCCCTCTGCAGTCTCACACACATGGATCACCTCGAGTCCTCTTCTTCCACGCTCGGTGCTAGCCTCGGGAAGAAGATCCAAGCCTTGTGCTTATTCCTCAAGCCTTGTGCCACCTCCAAGGTATATGCGCCAAGAGGAAGATGAGGAGAAGGAAGTCGCCAAGCAAAACCAAGTTACTCACGCCAAGAGGAAAGGAAGATTTGGCTAGGGTTGGATGGAAGGGAAGTGCACCACTACCTCTTGCTCTCGCCTCTCTCTTGTGATCACGCCTTCAAGATTAATTGTTTATCAGGAGGGGGCGTCTAGGGCCTCTTATATAGAGCAAGAGGCGGTCTAATGTGTGGCTACAATTCAAATCAAGTGGGCGGCTAGGAGAGGATGTAGGAGAATTAATCAAGTTACTCAAGTCCTAATCCAATTAGGACTCTAATTGATTCAAACAATTAAATCCTAATCCAATTAGGATTCTAATTATTTAAACAATTAAATCCTAATCCAATTAGGATTCTAATTAATTAATTAATTAATTAGTCCTAATCCAATTAGGATTCTATTAATTAATTAATTAACCCATATGATTAATTTCAAACCATAGGCGTTAACTCTAGTCTAACCAGGGTTAAGCACACGCCTACTTTCTCCTTCTCCTTAAGCGCAGTAAGCCCAACTTTACAATGGGCCCAGCCCAAGGTCCATTATGCATGTTAACCAAGCCCTTGGATCCAATCCAATTTAACCCAAGGTCAAACTGGGCTAACCATGGTTAATATGCCGTAAATGGAAGTTGGCTGCAATAAATTTTTTCCATCTCATCAGGCCCATTGGCGCTGATGAAATCTCCAAAATAGATCCGAGCTATCCAATAACTCAATCATAAGGCTTCCCGATTATTACGAGAACTCGAGTATCAAGGTGTGCGACCCTGTAGGTTCCTCTGACGTTGGCAGTGCTGACCCATGGTCACCACAAGCAGTGAGTGGCACCTAGCAATGCATCGCTGCTACCCAAGTCATCGGAATGGATATCGACATCGACATCCCCATCATCGCAATCAGGTACAGATGCATTACAGTCTCTTTGCCGAACTGATATCCGATTGGCCAAGTGTGTCACCACTTGTTTTTATCCAATCTCATGGCTATGACTAAATCTGGTCTCACCTGGGTATGGCTATACACTTTTAGTCATAGAACCATAGAGGAGCTCCATGGATATCATGCTTCCCTTAGGAAGGGGCAAATCCTATGTCTGTTCATTGACCTTCTCATATGGGTCGTGATATGTCCAATGACAACCGTTATTACCTCCCAACTACGACAAGACGTTAGGTTGTATCAAGTCATATCCCTAACCATATAGAATGGCTAATGACCTCAAGTCAATGGATCAATGCATCTCCTATCACTTGTGAGGATAACTCATGACACCAAGTCATTGCCTCACAGTGGGTCGGTCCAGTATATCCACCACTGATATACCCATATGTCTACATTAGCACCTCGTGCCTAACCAGCCCATATACCAGTCTCACAAGTACCAGAGCTGTCCAATATCCACTCAGGTACATCGACTGGGGACTATCATTTGAGCACAGATCCAATCTGTCTCCAGTGACATTATCATATAAGTACATGTTCGCAGATGTAAGCAAATAATGATAACGACAATGCCAGTATGATATATATAAATATCAGTATCAAGTAGTACAATAATGGACCAAAACTAGGTCCTAGGGCATATACACCAACAATCTCCACTTGCACTAAGACCTAGAGGTTGAGGAATCTCAACCCCATATCTCTAGCGTGACCATCATGCTTCTGCTACGCTAAAGCCTTGATCAATGGGTCTGCCAGATTGTTCTCTGTGTCAACTCTGCTAATCTTGACATCACCTCTGTCTATGATCTCTCTGATCAGGTGAAATCTTCTCAGTATATGTTTGGATCTTTGATGAGATCGTGGTTCCTTGGCTTGTGCAATTGCTCCATTGCTATCACAGTAGATTTCAATGGGATCCACTGCACTAGGAACCACCTGAAGTTCTGAAAGGAACTTCCTGATTTCAGAATTTCCTGATCCAAACGGCTTCTTTGGCTGCCTCAGAAGCGGCCACATACTCAGCCTCGGTTGTAGAATCAGCTATGGTGGATTGCTTGAAGCTCTTCCAACAAACAACGCCTCCATTTATCTTGAACACATAGCCGGCCTGCGATCTGAAGTCGTCAGGGTCAGACTGGAAAGACGCATCAGTGTAGCCCTGCATACTGAGCTCTTCCCGTCCCCCATAGACTAGGAGCAAATCCTTAGTTCTTCTCAGATACTTTAGGATGTTCTTTACAGCCACCCAGTGCTGCACTCCAGGATTGGATTGGTATCGGCTGGTTATGCTCACAGCATAAGCCACATCTAGTCTAGTACACAACATTGCATACTCGAACCTACTGCCGAAGCATAGGGTACTCGACTCATATCATCCCTCTCAGCCTGTGTGGTGGGACACTGGCTCTTTGAGAGAGTAAGACCATGTCTCACTGGAAGGTACCCTTTCTTGGATTGCTCCAAGCTAAACCTCTCCAGGACCTTATCAATGTAAGTACTTTGACTAAGGGCTAGGAGCCTCTTGGATCTATCCCTGTAGATCCTCACGCCTAGGATATAGGCGGCCTCCCCTAAGTCCTTCATCTCAAAATAGTTCCGTAACCATGTCTTCACAGCTTGAAGACTAGGGATGTCATTCCCGATGAGTAGTATGTCATCGACATACAAGACCAGAAAAGTCACCAAGCTCCCACTGAATTTTCTGTATACACAGGCATCATCTTCGCTTTTGATAAAGCCATAATCTCTCACAGCTTTATCAAATCGAAGATTCCAACTTCGAGATGCTTGCTTTAATCCATAGATAGATCTCTTTAGCCTGCAGACCTTATTGGCCTCTGTAGGATGGATGAAGCCATCAGGTTGTATCATATACACATCCTCGGTCAGCATCCCATTAAGAAACGCTGTCTTTACATCCATCTGTCATATCTCATAGTCATGATATGCAGCTATAGCAAGCAGAATCCGAATGGATTTGAACATAGCAACTGGCGAAAAGGTTTCATCATAGTCCACCCCGTGGACTTGTTTGAATCCCTTAGCCACTAGTTTACCTTTATAGGTAACCACGTTGCCATCCATGTCTATCTTCTTCTTGAAGACCCATTTACACCCTATGGGTTTTACCCCATCAGGTAACTCAACCAAATCCCAGACTTGGTTAGCTGACATGGAATCCATGTCAGATCTCATGGCATCAAGTCATTTCTCGGAGTCCGGTTCACTGACCGCCTTATCATAGGTCCTGGGTTCATCTTCAACGATGAAGATACAGTCGTGTTGGGTCGGCAGCGACCCATACCTCTCAGGTACACGGTGAATCCTCCCAGACCTACGCGGGGCCTATGTCTGAGCCTCAGGTTTCCCAGCAACCGGTGCAGTTGGCTCAGGTTCCATCTCTGTGTCTTGTGGTTGCACTTGGACCTCGTCCAAGTCAAACTTCCTCCCACTAACTTCTTTCATGAGAAATTCTTTCTCTAGAAAGACAGCACCCTGAGCAACAAAAACTTTGTTCTCGGTGGGAACATAGATGTAGTAACCCTTAATTTCCTTAGGGTACCCCCACAAACACGCATTTATCAGATCTAGGTTCTAGCTTGCTAGAATCCTGATGTTTGGCATAAGCCTCACATCCCCAGATCCTGATAAAAGTGAAATTAGGGTGTCTCCCACTCCATACCTCGTATGGAATCATTGAGACACTCTTAGATGGAACATTATTCAGTATTAGAGAAGTTGTCTCTAGTGTATGTCCCCAGAATGAGGGAGGTAGAGTTGCATGACTCATCATGAAAGTCCCCACATGAAGGGGGGCGAAACCCTAATGGCGCATATAAGAGGCTTTGAAAGCAACGGAAGCTAGGGTTTCTAAATAAAATCACATGCATATCATATGATTAACTTGTAAAGATTAGACGACTCATACCAGTGCCATTTCTCTGATGGCGTCTTGGAAGTAGAAACCGAAAAAGCTTTCCTCCAAAAGGTGCGCACACAAGATGAAGATCGCCTACCCTTGTCGCTCCTTGTGCTAGCAAGGATCTCCAAGTGTCTTGATCGAATGGAAGGGAGTGAGATGACTTCCTTTTTTTTTTTTTCGAATCCTCTCCAAGGCTTCAACCTTTCACCATGCGAGAGAGAGCGTAGCCGTTCAGAGAGATGGGCGAGAGAGAGCGACAAAAATAGAATAATTCTATTCCTACATGAGGCGTGATCTCATTTGAGATCATGGTTTCTAAAAATAGAAACCCACACTCGCTCATGTGCTCACGCCAAGTGAATAAGTCGCAACCTCCTTTCCCCTTGAACCATGCGCTCACCCAATGAGCGGTTCATTTTGGTTTGGTTCAAAGACCAATTAACCCAAGCGATTTGGTCTAGATCATATTAAACCCTAAAGGTTCAAGATCTAACCGTTCATCTCATGATGCTCCTGATCTCACTGATCTAGCATCCATTCTCTCGATCGAAGCTTACCGATCTCAAGCCCTAATCAATCAAACATGATTAGACCAGATCTCACTCACAATCAGAGATTAAATCCCCTTAAACTGAACCTAAACAATTCAGTCCACACGATCTGACTTAAGTAAGCCATATCATCAAATTGTACGACCCTAAGGGTTTCCTTTAACTGTCGGTAACGATAACTTACGTCATCACGATCAGTGAGGGGTATCTAGCAACACATCACTGTCTCCCGATATAAAGGAAAGAGTCTTCCAAGACTACACCCAAAACACAGCACAAGTGTGAATCCACTTCACCAGGCATACATGATTCCTTTGCCACTGGATGTTCTTATTGGACAAGCGTGTCAAGCCTGTAGCTCCAATATGATGAGCATGATTAGATCAGATGAACATAGTCACCTGGGTATGGCCATACACTTTCTCAATCATCTTATCCAGGGGGGCCCCTTTAGAACATCACACTCCTTAAACAAGGAGACGGCAATCCTATATCTATCACTAGTGTCCTAACCTGACTCATGATCATTATCCAAGATAGTCTATAACCATTATGTTTCAAATGATATTGAACTATCTCAAAACAATGACAATCATCATTTAGAAACACAAGTGATCTCAAGTCAGAGGACATGTGCCACTTGTTGCAATCAAGGATTATTCACATTGTGACAAGCAATTGAATATCCTAGTAGGGTCTGTCCAGTACATCCAATGTACCCATGAGTCTACATCTTATTCCATGCTCGAAGCATCCTATAAGATTAGAACACATATTAGTCTCAATCATATCAAGGCTGTCTCATGTTCACCAAGATATTTCGACTAAGGACAAAACAGCATGTCAGCCAAGCTGAACAGCTTTGAGACATTATTCAGAAGCACACTTATTGCAGCAGACAATGTAACCAACTGAATAACAACCATTGCCTTTATAAACATAAGAGTTTATACATGATACTGTTACAATCCCAAGGCCTCAAACATTAGCCTTAAGGGCATACCCCAACACATCATACATCGAACCATGTCCAACAAAGTTCAATTTCTCCTTTCAGACATACCATTCCATTGGGGTGTTCCAGGTGGAGTGAGTTGGGATAAAATCCCACACTCTCTCAGATAGTCAAGAAACTCACCACTCAGGTACTTTCCACCACGATCTGATCGAAGAGCCTTAATGGATCTACCAAGCTGGTTCTCTACTTCATGTCTGAATTCTCTGAATTTCTCAAACGATTCAGACTTATGTCTCATTAGGTAGACATAATCATATCAACTGAAATCATCAGTAAATGTGATGAAGTAGTTGTGGCCTCCTCTGGCTTGCTTATTGAATGACCCACACACATCACTATGTATGAGATCCAACAAACCTCCTGCCTTTTCACTAGTCTTGGTGAAAGGCGCCTTTGTCATCTTCCCTAACAAACAAGGCTCACATGTATCAAATTCCTCCAAGGAACTTGAATCTAACAACCCATTTGCATGGAGTTGTTGAATGCGGTTCTTGTTTATATGGGCTAATCGACAATGCCATAGGAAAGCACCAACTGAACCACTCAGTTTGGTCCTTTTATTATTTATGTTGCAAATAGAGTTATCCATGTCTAACACATATAGACCATTGCATAAAGTACTCTTCCCATAGAACATACTTGCAAATGAAAAAGAACAAGAGTTCTTATTTATTTCAAACTTAAATCCTTTCTTTGCCAAGCAAGGAATGGATACAATGTTCTTAGTAAACGAAGGTACATAATAGCAATTTTCTAACTCTAACTGAAGTCCAGATGACAGGGAGAGAGTCAGAACTCCTACAGCAACAGCAGCAACCTGTGCCCCGTTTCCAACTCGTAAGTCAATCTCTCTAGGCCGCACCGATCTATTTTTCTTGAGCCCCTGTATATTTGTACAAATATGAGCTCCACATGCGGTATCCAATACCCATGACATAGAAGTAGAAAGGTTGACTTCTGTAACATAAATACCTGAGCTAGAAGACGAAGTCTTGCCTCTCTTCTTCTCATTCTAAAGTCGCACCATGTCCTTCAACATGTGATGTGGCCCTCCACATGAATAGCACTTATTGTTCCTGATCCATTCCATCTTTAATTTCAGTTCCTTGGTCAAACCTTTCAGCCCAACACACTGAATATTAACTTTAGGAGGATTGAGCCTAACCAATTCATTAAAGAGCTGTCTTAGATTAGTAATAATCTCAGAGGCACTCTTCAATTCATATTGCCCTTGAAGTTCGGGCGACATGTTGGTTAGCATCAATTGTCCAACCTCCAAAGTATCAGCCTGATGCTTATCATAAGCATCCCTCTCAGCCGTTGAGGCCGAGCATGCAAGTGGTTCAGGAATGGGCTGCTCAAGGACATAGAGCTTTCTCTCGAGCTTCAGCACAATTCTCAAGTTCATATACCAATCCATCAAGTTGGATCCAACCAACTTGTCCTTCTCAAGGATAGATCGCAATGTCAATCCGCTATTGTTCATTGCCATTTTTCTACAACAGTCAAAAAATAGCATATTAGTACTACTTCAAATCATTTAATCTGGACTTGTTTTAAATGATTATGGCTGCCATTATTTTAATCGAATTGACAACCCACAAATTCAATCGGGAAGTTTAAGACTTCCTAGGGAGATAGGATCCTTATTCCACATGAGGCTTCGCGTCCCACGAGGGTGGGATGAGATGCACAAAGTAACCCATGCTTCCTAAGGTGGGCTCGCCGGCCGATTGCTCCAAGCAATTCCCCTTATTGAGACAGTCTAAGCATTTCATGTCCAGCGAGGGCTGGATACAACATGAAACCCTAACCTCTCAATGATGCCTCTAGAGTTTCATCATGTGCCCAGCACATATGGAACTCTAGTCAAGTCCATTCCTAACCGTTATGCCTAGGGCCAACGACTTTCCTTGCAAAGGCGCGCCCGATTAAAACGGACTGGGGAAACCATTGCCACCACGTACTTTCTAAAGATAAGTAGGTGTGTCCCACGAGGGTGAGAAACAGTTCACAACACCACTGATCGATAGCTTAGTGAGGGCTACGTGTTAGAAGGCTACTAGACTTGATATTTATTTATGAGGATTTTTGAGGTCTCATCAGCTTTATCTTATATCTAACATTACAGACATGCAATCCTATAGTGATAACATAACGATAAAACAGGCATGCTTTAGCAGATATCGAAAACAATAAATGAATGATGTGATCATAGCCTATTCAAGACATTGAACCAACTCATGCCAATAGGAGGTTCAACTCTTGACCTAGGATTCAAGCCCCTAAAGACAAGACCTAACCTAGCCGACCACTAATTTGATCTTCAAGGTTGGCTCCAAGGTGCTTCTCACCATGGTTTAGCTCTCAAGCCCTAGAGGTGTCCCTCATGGGTTCGGCCAATGCCATGGGTCTTTCTCCATTGATGATGCGCCACCATGCAAGGAGCTAAGATGGCTAGTTCTCAAACCCTAGGGTTCGGCCATGCCATCTTGCGCCACTCCTCCATATGCCATCAAGCATGCCAGGGTTCCATGTGGTTGCGCCCTAATCTTCTTCTTCTTGTTACAAAAATAAAAGAAAAGAAAAGCGGCACGCGGGCCTCACAAAGATACATCACAGGCATGCAAAGGGGCTTGACTCATGATCACAACATTATGCACAAGCAAGATATCTACACATGCAGTTCTATATGCTCATAAAAAACATAAAATCTAAAATTTTACTTTTTCATAAAACCAGTCTCTTTTCCTCATCTTCTCATCACAAATCTTTTGGTTATTTGCGATTAAACTTTCATGATTATTTCAAAGATCCTTTCGGCTGGTAATTTTGTCAGATCAAGAGACCCGGCCAGTCCGAAGACACAATGCCCGTCCTACTTGACAAAAACACGTGCGCCTTTGATCCTTTAAATCATACAAGAAAAATAATCCAAAAATCCAAAAGAGATTGAAAAGATGATAGAAACAACAAACCCTAATTTTTCCTATTTAGAAAAATCGTTTGCCATGTGATCATGCAATTTGCGAAAATTGAGATATGACATGTGAGCATGGAAAAGCATGAAAATACATCGTTCGAGTCTCGCAAGTCCCTCTGATACCACTGTTGGGAAACCCTGGGGATATTTTATAATTTTCAGAGATAGAAATTACACAAAACATTGCACGGCGGAAGCAATATCCCCGAAACGAGCCGGTCCCAAAAACCCAGTCAAGATCGCAAGCGAGGGAGTCGACACGATGAGATAGAAAGTACCTTGAGCAAGGTGAAGCTGATGTCGTAGTAGGCGCCCAAGCGTGCGCCCTCTGCAATCTCACACACATGGATCACCTCGAGTCCTCTTCTTCCATGCCCGGTGCTAGCCTCGGGAAGAAGATCCAAGCCTTGTGCTTATTCCTCAAGCCTTGCGCCACCTCCAAGGTATATGCGCCAAGAGGAAGATGAGGAGAAGGAAGTCGCCAAGCAACACCAAGTTCCTCACGCCAAGAGGAAAGGAAGATGAAGTGTTCTTGGCTAGGGTTGGATGGAAGAGAAGTGCGCCACTACCTCTTGCTCTCGCCTCTCTCTTGTGATCACGCCTTCAAGATTAATTGTGTATCAAGAGGGGGTGTCTAGGGCCTCTTATATAGAGCAAGAGGCGGTCTAATGTGTGGCCACAATTCAAATCAAGTGGGCGGCTAGGAGAGGATGTAGGAGAATTAATCAAGTTAATCAAGTCCTTATCCAATTAGGACTCTAATTGATTCAAACAATTAAATCCTAATCCAATTAGGATTCTAATTATTTAAACAATTAAATCCTAATCTAATTAGGATTCTAATTAATTAATTAATCCTAATCCAATTAGGATTCTAATTAATTAACCCATATGATTAATTTCAAACCATAGGCGTTAACTCTAGTCTAACCAGGGTTAAGCACACGCCTACTTTCTCCTTCTCCTTAAGCCCAGTAAGCCCAACTTTACAATGGGCCCAGCCCAAGGTCCATTATGCATGTTAACCAAGCCCTTGGATCCAATCCAATTTAACCCAAGGTCAAACTGGGCTAACCATGGTTAATATGCCGTAAATGGAAGTTGGCTCCAATAAATTTCTTCCATCTCATCAGGCCCATTGGCGCTGATGAAATCTCCAAAATAGATCCGAGCTATCCAATAACTCGATCATAAGGCTTCCCGATCATTACGAGAACTCGAGTATCAAGGTGTGCGACCCTGTAGGTTCCTCTGACGTTGGCAGTGCTGACCCATGGTCACCACAAGCAGTGAGTGGCACCTAGCAGTGCATCGCTGCTACCCAAGTCATCGGAATGGATATCGACATCGACATCCCCATCATCGCAATCAGGTACAGATGCATTACAGTCTCTTTGCCGAACTGATATCCGATATACCCATATGCTTGCGTTAACACCTCGTGCCTAACCAGCTCATATACCAGTCTCACAAGTACCAGAGTTGTCCCATATCCACTCAGGTACATCGACTGGGGACTATCATTTGAGCACAGATCCAATTTGTCTCTAGGGACATTATCATATAAGTACATGTTCGTAGATGTAAGCAAATAATGATAACGACAATGCCAGTATGATATATATAAATATCAGTATCAAGTAGTACAATAATGGACCAAAACTAGGTCCTAGGGCATATACACCAACACGAGCAATACTAGAATGTAAGCCCTGTACATTAGGTACAGCAAAATCTCTCAGTGATCGGTTCTCGTCCATTGCAGAGGTGGTTGGAAGGTGTTCCTCAAGCTGGTGGTCCTGAACTTTTCTTTGAGTGTGAAAAGTTCTTTCTATTTCAGGATCTTCTGGCACTAGCTGACCTGTTCTAACTGTTCTTGGCATGCACAAGGTTAGCTAACCAGTGAAGAATATATGCTTAAAGAAAGGAAGAAGATTGACAGTATTAACAAATGTACTAAAATAAAAACAAAATGCAAATAAAAACAAAAAGTATCTAGTCTATCAAATCAACTGTTTAATCAATATTGACTACGTCTTGCTCCCCGACAACGGCGCCAAAAACTTGATAGTCCCCGCAAGTATACGGTTTCTATCGAAGTAGTAACAAGTATCATCCTCAGGGAGCGAGGTGTCAAGTACCGACCTTAAGTATCATTGAAAGCTAGAAAAACACAAATAGGATTAAGAAAATGAACTAAACTAAGTCTAAATTATCGAAGCTAAAAATCAACGACTAGAAGAGATTTGCAGTTTTGGAGAAGCTTCGGGACTTTGGGTTTCACCACGTTGAATGATTTAAGGTAAGACAAAGAATGAACTAAATGAGTAAAGTCGCCCCTTTTCGCCCTAGTCAGGTTCCTTCAAGAAATCGAACCCCGTAACCGCCTGATATTCTCGATTTTATACTTCAATCGAAGCTTTGGGCAGTTAGGAAGGTAGATTGGGCGTTTCCCCCAATTTCCTGGCATCTGGAGCGTCGAATTTGATGAAAAATGGACGAAGGGTCGTGATCTGCGGAAGCGATCACGGGTGTGATCGCTGTCATGGCTAGGCCGTGATGAGTCCTCAACCCTGCATCGAAGCCAGCACGGCCGTGACGATCGACACGGGCATGCCATGATGAGTCCGCAAAATCCAGAAATACTTGTCACGCCTGTGATGCTGCCGGTGATGAACTCGGCTGACTTTCGGTGAAATTACCATCACGGCCATGATGGTCATCACGGCCAGGCCGTGATGAGGACGCTGACGGGTGAACACGCCCATTCTCTGGGCCGTGACGAGTGCGCTGATGCATGGTGTGGGTACCGAGTTGATCACGGCCGTGATGGTCATCACGGCTAGGCCATGATGAGCATCCATAACTCCAAAAATCTCCAAAAATTTCCTGTATGATGCTCACAATGTCTTGAACCTTTCCATAACTTCAAATCTTCAAAATATTGTCGAAAATAGAGAGAAATAACCTGTATTTTACAAACAATCAAAAAATAGTGAAGATTATGAACTTAATGGAAAAAGATGCAAAATAATAGCATATATGCAAGACTTAAGCATTAAAAGAGGATATAAATAAGACTTTAAACCCGGTAAAAATAACATGCATCAATGATCCATATGACATTAGCAATGATGATCACACAAGATCATCATAGGTAGTAAGGGGTATCTAGCAACACATCACTAATACCTAAGTCATAGGATATGATTCGTCTATCAGCTACTCCCTATCAAGCAACATGGTAACTATGCAATATAATCCATTTATCAACTAACATTTAATTGGTCAAGTGTGTCTTACTTGATTCACCCAATCTAGTAGACATGATATTAACAAGTTATTCACTTGAGTATTGTTGGGGTATGCCCTTAAGGCTAATGTTTGAGGCCTTGGGATTGTATCAGTATCATGTAATAAACTTTTATGTTTATAAAGGCAATGGTTGTTATTCAGTTTGTTGCCTTGTCTGCTGTAATAAGTGTACTTCTGAATAATGTCTCAAAGCTGTTCAGCTAGGCTGACATACTATATGTCCTTAGTCGAAATATCTTGGTGAACATGAGACAGCCTTGATATGGTTAAGACTAATATGTGTTCTAATCTTATAGGATGCTTCGAGCATGGAATAAGATGTAGACTCATGGGTACATTGGATGTACTGGACAGACCCTACTAGGATATTCAATTGCTTGTCACAATGTGAATAATCCTTGTTTGCATCAAGTGGCACATGTCCTTTGACTTGAGATCACTTGTGTTTCTAAATGATGATTGTCATTGTTTTGAGGTGGTTTAATATCATTTGAAACATAATGATTATAGACTATCTTGGATGGTGAGCTTGAGTCAGGTTAGGGCACTAGTGATAGATAAAGGATTGCCGTCTCCTTGTTTAAGGAGTGTGATGTTCTAATGGGGCCCCCCTGGATGAGATGATTGAGAAAGTGTATGGCCATACCCAGGTGACTGTGTTCATCTGATCTAATCATGCTCATCATATTGGAGTTACAGGCTTGACACGCTTGTCCAATAAGAACGTCCAGTGGCAAAGGACACATGCATGCCTAGTGAAATGGATTCACTCTTGAGCTGTGGTTTGGGTGTAGTCTTGGAAGACTCTTTCCTTTATATCGGGAGACAGTGATGTGTTGCTAGATACCCCTCACTGATCGTGATAACGTAAGTTATCGTTACCGACATTTAAAGGAAACCCTCAGGGTCGCACAATTTGATGATATGGCTTACTTAAGTCAGATCGTGTGGACTGAATTGTTTCGGTTCAGTTTAAAGGGATTTAAACTCTGATTGTAAGTGAGATCTAGTCTGATCATGTTTGATTGATTAGGGCTTGAGATCGGTAAGCTTCGATCGAGAGTGTTGATGCTAGATCGATCAGATCAGGAGCATCAGAAGATGAATGGTCAGATCTAGGACCTTAGGGTTTAATTCGATCTTGACTTAATGCTTGGGCTAATTCGGTTTGGTCATTGAACCAAAGACCTTGAACCGGCTCATGATTGAGCGCTTGGTTCAATGTGAATAAGTGAGTTTCGAATAGTTCAACGCAAAACGTTTTGGAATTAAAGACTTTCTATAATTGGAAAGTCGGTTTTTCAAGTGAAAAACGTCTCCACGTTTTGGCTGAACGTCTCCACTTCGTGTGGATCGTTGTCTCGCTTCTTCCTCTCGCGGACTCTCGGGTGTAGAGAAGAGAACTCACGCCGAAGTCTAGTGGAGAAAGCCGAGCAAGTCTTTCATCACCCCGACAAGCGATCAAAGACACTTTGGTGCCTTGCTAGCACAAGGAGCGATCGAAGTGTAGGCCTTCTTCCTCTTGTGTGCGATTCCTTTGGAGAAGAAGCAATCGAGTCTTTGCTTCCAAGGCATCATCTAAACTATGGCATCGGTATGACCCTTTGTTGATTTTAGCAACCTTTCATCTAGTTGATTATATATCATACATGCGATTCTTGAATCCCTAATTTCCGCCATGCAAAGGTTTCGGTTATGCATGTTTAGGGTTCTCGCCCCCCTCTCGAAAGGGGTTTCGTCAATTGGTATCAGAGCTGCGGTTGTATGTATGGTTATATGATTGCTTTGTGATCCTTGTTTGCGCTCTAGTATAGATCTTTTTCACATGCGAATCTACATGCTATGTTTTAGGTGTTGGCGCATGTGTTTTGTTCATGTTTTTGCATGATCTTGTTGGCGCATGTTTAGTTTGTTGAATGGTATTTCATTAAAAACTTGTTTACTTGCGCACATACAATTAGATCTATATGCGCTTACTATAAACCCTTAGACGGGTTGATGGGGTTGAAGTCACCCTCTAGGTTAGATCCAATAGTCTGATCAGACCATCTGACAGCCTAGATGGATCGACCAGATGGCACCTGTGCGCAAGCACAAGGTGGCTATAGGTCGATTGCATCACAGGCGTGTAGCGAGGTCTGGTTGAGACAACCAGTGAACACACATGAGTTAGGCCCGGGGTCACACCCGCTTGCCAGAACTCATGTTGGTTGTTCAGCCCTTGGCGCATGCATGGTTGACCATTAGGTCAACTCGAGTCAGTTAGGACTTGGTGCATGCAAGGGCATGGATCTAACTAGATTGTTGAGTGGATCCCTATCAATGGACCGTTGTAAGGTTGTAGGGCACATAAGGAAATTAAAATTGATGCCTATGGGGTTTTCAAAATTTTATTTTCTTTGTAAGGGATCACATGATGATTGATTGATGCCATATGCTTGTTTATTTAATCTTATGTGGGATGCCCAATTTAATGTGTGCTGTGCTGGGGCCTGCGAGCCTGGAATTAAACTTGTAAATTAATTTGTATTGTGATCTGCGAATCACATTTTTAATTAATTTATTGTATAATTGACCTGCGAGTCAAGCTTGTCTAGATAGATCAAAATGTATTTTGATTAGACAAGAGCTCAAAAGCACACATTGCAGAGGCGCATTCAGCTGGTGGGCGCACCTGAGCTGCATTGAGCGCTAGGGCCCTGGGTTGGACCAGATGAGATGCAAAAGACCCAAGAAGCAAGTGAAGACTTAAGATAACTTAAGGTCTTACTTAGGGTTCATGGGCTTTTACCACATAAGATCAGCATGCTTTCTATTTATTGCTTTTATAATTAGAATTGCATGAGTTTATCTTCTGCTATAGCCATAGGATTTGCCTGATAGTAAGAAGATAAAAGACCGTTAAAATCCAACGCATCAATATCAAGCTCGTAAGCCTTCTGACGCGAAACCTCACTGTTCTGATTATCGTTGGAGCCGTGTTGTACCCACTCAGTGGGCACGTCCATCTATCTTCAGACGGTGCGGGATTTCACCTGCGTGTTACAGAGAAGGGATTTATCGCTTCTCGTTGCTCAGCATAGCACGTGGTGGTCCAGGGAGTAGGTCGGGTCAGCTTGACCATGTAGGCTACATATGTGGCGCATATGGTAGCACATGGAGGCAGCCATCTGTGGGGTCAGAGATTGTGTTGTACCAACTCAGTTGGCACAGTCTGCTGGATTGCCCAGATGAAGGGGAATCGCACGGGTTGGCGATTGGCAGGGACTGCCTACCAGAAATTAGTACTTGTATTCTCTGTGCATCTTATCTCGCCTGAGCGGGACGCGGAGACCAAGTATGAAATCTGGATCCCATCTCACTAAAAGAGTGTTACTCTTTCGGACTGTTTTAATGGATTTTTCAGTCAGATAAAATAGTGAGAAAAGAATCTTTCTTAAGTCCTGGATTGATTCTAAACATTGATACTGACCTTGCTGTTCTTGCATTGTTGTAGATTCCTGCAGCAACGAACACCATGAGCTTCAATGTGCGATCCCTACTGGAAAGGGAGAAGTTTGCTGGGCCAAACTTCTCAGACTGGTTCGGACACCTTAAGATCGTTCTTAAGGCAGAGAGGAAACTGTATGTCCTCGATGAAGAGTCCCCTTCGAGGGGGAGCGCAAGCAGATGAAAAACCCTAATTCAGGGGGCGCATGCATTTTGCTAGGGTTTCATCAAGACAATCGCTTATATGCTCATATAATCAACTTAGATCTATTGATTGGATCAAGAAGGAGATTCATACCAACGCCATTGCCTTGGAGGTCGGCTTGGAAGAAGAGAGCAACTTAGATCTCCTCCAAAAGTTCACACACAAGATGAAGAGCGCTTACTTCCTTGGCGTCCCTTGTGCTAGCAAGGCACCCAAGCTTTCTTGTCGAATGGAAGGGGATGATGAGAGATCAAGCTTGGCCGAGAGCTCCACACCTTCGTCCACCACTTCTTTTACACGCAAAAATTGCAAGAAGCAAAGTGAAGTTCGATCAGCCCCCATTTACCACATGGAGGCGTTTTGGTTTTCAACATAGAAAACCGCCATCCACAAATGGTAAGTGTTTATGGCTCATGCGTTCACTCCAAGTGAATGCTCGAAACTTCTTACTAATTGAACCACACGTTCACATAGTGAACCGGTTCTATTAGATTTGGTTCAAGATCTCAATTAAGCCAAGCCACTTGGTCTAGACCACATTGAACCCAAAGGCTCAAGATCTAACCGTTCATCTCCTGATGCCCCTGATCTCACCGATCTAGCATCATCTCTCTCGATCGAAGCTTACCGATCTCAAGCCCTAATCAATCAAACATGATCAGACCAGATCTCACTTACAATCAGAGATTAAATCCCCTTTAAACTGAACCCAAAGAATTCAGTCCACACGATCTGACTCAAGTAAGCCATATCATCAAATTGTGCGACCCTGAGGGTTTCCTTTAAATGTCGGTAACGATAACTCACGTTATCACGATCAGTGAGGGGTATCTAGCAACACATCACTGTCTCCCGATATAAAGGAAAGAGTCTTCCAAGACTACACCCAAACCACAGCACAAGTGTGAATCTATTCACAAGGCATACATATTTCCTTTGCCACTGGATGTTCTTATTGGACAAGCGTGTCAAGCTTGTAACTCCAATACGATGAGCATGATTAGATCAGATGAACATAGTCATCTGGGTATGGCCATACACTTTCTCAATCATCTCATATAGGGGGGCCTTAGAACATCACACTCCTTAAACAAGGAGACGGCAATCCTTTATCTATCACTAGTGTCCTAACCTGACTCATGATCATTATCCAAGATAGTCTATAACCATTATATTTCAAATGATATTGAACTACCTCAAAACAATGACATTAATCATTTAGAAACACAAGTGATCTCAAGTCAAAGGACATGTGCCACTTGTAGCATACAAGGATTATTCACATTGTGACAAGCAATTGAATATCCTAGTAGGGTCTGTCCAGTACATCCAATGTACCCATGAGTCTACATCTTATTCCATGCTCGAAGCATCCTATAAGATTAGAACACATATTAGTCTTAACCATATCAAGGCTGTCTCATGTTCACCAAGATATATCGACTAAGGACATTACTGCATGTCAGCCTAGCTGAACAGCTTTGAGACATTATTCAGTAGTACACTTATTACAGCAAACAAGGTAACAACCTGAATAACAACCATTGCCTTTATAAACTTAAGAGTTTATACAATGATACTATTACAATCCCAAGGCCTCAAACATTAGCCTTAAGGGCATACCCCAACAATCTCCCACTTGCACTTAATCTAATGGTTGAGAAACCTCAAACCCATATTATTACAGTGCTTCTCATGCTTCTGCTGCGCCAGAGGCTTGGTAAGCGGGTCTGCCAGATTGTCATCTGTATGAACCTTGCATATTTTGATCTCGCCATGATCTATGATCTCCCGGATCAAGTGAAACCGTCTCTGTATGTGCTTGGACTTCTGGTGCGACCGTGGTTCCTTTGCTTGTGCGATGGCTCCAGTGTTATCACAGAAGATAACCAAAGGATCGACACTCGAAGGAACAACACCAAGTTCTCTCACGAACTTATGAATCCACACTGCCTCCTTGGATGCTTCCGAGGCTGCAACATACTCGGCTTCTGTTGTGGAATCAGCAACAGTTGACTGTTTGAAACTCTTCCACACCACTGCTCCACCATTCAAGCTAAAAACATAGCCTGATTGCGATCGGAAATCATCCTGGTCCGACTGGAACGAAGCGTCAGTATATCCTTCTATACTGAGTTCTTCCTGACCACCATATATCAAGAACATATCTTTGGTCCTCCGCAGATATTTTAAAATGTTCTTGACTGCAATCCAGTGCGCCATACCTGGATTACTTTGGAACCGACTGGTCACGCTTAACCCGTAAGCGACGTCTGGGCGAGTACACAACATCGCATACATAATGGATCCAATAGCCGAAGCATAAGGCGTATTGTCCATTTCATCTTTCTCAGTCTGTGTTTGTGGACACTGACTCTTCGAAAGATTCAGACCATGTCTGACTGGAAGATACCCTCTTTTAGAATTCTCTAAATGGAATCTCTCCAGGACTTTATCGATGTAAGTACTCTGGCACAGCCCGAGAAGCCTCTTAGATCTATCCCTGTAGATCTTCACACCTAACACATAGGCTGCTTCTCCTAGATCTTTCATCTGAAAACATTTTCCTAACCATGCTTTAACAGCATGCAGTTCAGGAATATCGTTTCCAATGATTAAGATATCATCGACGTAGAGGACTAGGAAAGTAATCACGCTCCCACTAAACCTCTTATATACACACGGGTCATCCTCGTTCTTGATGAAACCAAACTCAGAGATTGATTCATCAAAACGAATATTCCAGCTTCTAGATGCTTGTTTCAGCCCATAAATGGACTTCTTTAACTTGCATATTTTATGACGATCTGATGGATTAGTGAAACCTTCAGGTTGTGTCATATACACATCCTCATCCAGTTTTCCATTAAGGAAAGCCGTCTTCACATCCATCTGCCAGATCTCATAATCGTAATATGCTGCTATCGCGAAAAGAATCCGAATAGACTTGAACATGGCTACAGGAGAGAAAGTTTCATCATAATCTATCCCGTAGATTTGTTTGAAACCTTTCGCTACTAGCCTGCCTTTATAGGTAACCACGTTACCATCCATGTCAATCTTCTTCTTGAAGATCCATTTACAGCCTATAGGGATTACTCCTGGAGGCAGATCAACCAAATCCCAGACTTGGTTATCTGACATGGAGTCCATCTCGGCTCGCATAGCTTCAAGCCATCTAGCTGACTCCGGTCCACTGACCGCATCCGCATAAGTAAGGGGTTCATCATTATCAATGATGTAGACTCCGTCATAGCGCTCAGGCTGACGACGAATCCTTCCCGATCTACGCGGTTCCCGTGATATTTGAGCCTCAGGTTGTTCAATAACCTGTTCTACCGGCTCAGGCACATCCAACTGTGCTTGACTACTTTGTCCTTCCTCTGGATTCTCATCCAGCTTTATTTCTCTCCCACTGGCTTCTTGCAGAAGAAACTCCTTCTCAAGAAATATGGCCGTCCGAGCAACAAATACTTTGTTCTCTTTGGGATCGTAGAAATAATAACCCTTAGTTTCCTTAGGGTAACCGACAAAGATACATTTCTCAGATCTGCTCTCTAGTTTCCCAGAGGCGAGCTTTTTGACATAAGCCTCGCAGCCCCAGATCCTGATAAATGTCAAGCTCGGCTGTTTCCCATACCATAATTCATATGGCGTCTTTGAAACGGCCTTGGATGGCACTCCGTTTAGTACCTTTGCAGCTGTTTCCAGTGCAAATCCCCAAAAGGAATATGGAAGAGTAGCCTGACTCATCATAGAACGAACCATATCAAGTAACGTTCTATTTCTCCTCTCGGACACACCATTCCATTGCGGTGTTCCTGGTGGAGTGAGCTGTGAGATAATCCCACACTCCTTTAGATAGTCAGTAAACGCATGACTCAGGTATTCTCCACCTCGATCAGAACGAAGTGCCTTGATATTTCGGCCTAGCTGATTCTGTACTTCATTTTTGAACTCTTTGAACTTGTCAAAAGATTCACTCTTATGTCTCATAAGATAGACATAACCATACCTACTGAAATCATCAGTAAAGGTAATGAAGTACAAATAGCCACCTCTGGCATGTTTACTAAATGGCCCACACACATCACTGTGTATAAGATCAAGTAAACCTGAAGCCCTTTGACCTTTGTGAGGAAAAGGTGACTTCGTCATTTTACCCATTAAACAAGCTTTGCATGTATCAATCTCCTCATAGGAGAATGATCCCAGCAGTCCATGATCATGCAACCGCTTAATGCGCTTCTTGTTAATATGGCCTAAACGACTATGCCATAACAAGGTGCTGTCTTCAGCATACTTGGCTTTCTTAATATCAACACTTTGTATATAACTTTCCATGTCCAACATGTATAACCCATTGTTAATTGAACCAGTTGCATAAACAATATTATCTAAAGATAAAACACACTTTGAAATATTGCATTCAAAGGCAAATCCTTTCCTGACAAGAGCAGGAATAGAGATAATATTTTTAGTAATACTGGGAACAAAGTAACAACTGTTTAGTTCTAATACAATGCCAGATGGTAATGAGATGAAATAGTCTCCTACAGCAACAGCAGCAACCCGTGCCCCGTTTCCAACGCATAGGTCCACCTCATGCTGTCCCACCTGTCTTCTTCTCTTGAGTTCCTGTACATTTGAACAAATGTGAACTCCACATGCAGTGTCCAACACCCATGAAATAGAAGAAGATGAAACCATGACTTCCGTCACGTATATACCTGAGCCAGAAGCGATGCTTCCCCTCTTATCTCCTTGGAGCGCTTTACAGTCCTTTTTCTAGTGACCCAGCTGGCCACAGTGGAAACACCTGTTGTCCTTCAACCGCTTTACCTTCTGTTTCAGAGCCTTGCTGTAATTCTTGACAGGGGCTTTGCCCTTCTTCCCCTTCTTCTTGTTCCTTGAAGGAACCATTAAGACAGAGGTTGAAGGCTTTCCCTTCAGAGTTTCCTCAGTAGTCAAGAGCATATTCAGCAGCTCTGCCGGAGTACAATCGATTTTGTTCATATTAAAATTAATAATGAACGCATCGAAAGAAGGCGGGAGAGACTGTAGAATAATATCTACAGCAAGCTCCTGGTTGATGGTATGCCCCACTTTCTCCAGAGCCTCCTTGTGCCCAATCATCTTGAGCACGTGAGCTCCCACTGGGCTCCCTTCAGCCAGTTTGCTCTGAAAGAAAAGCTTTGTCAGATTATAGCGTTCTGTCCTCGCCTGTGCAGCATACAGCATCTTGAGGTTCGCTATAATCTCTATAGCCGACATATCCTCATGCTGACGCTGCAGCGGTGGCGTCATAGACGCTAGCATCAGGCAAGCGACATCAATGCTATCATTGACGTGCTTTTCATAGGCATCACGAACCGCCCTTGCGGCGTTCGCAGCGGGTTGAGGCGGCACAGCCGTCTCGAGGACATACAGTTTCCTCTCAGCCTTAAGAATGATCTTAAGGTGTCCGAACTAGTCTGAGAAGTTTGGCCCAGCAAACTTCTCCCTTTCCAGTAGGGATCGCACATTGAAGCTCATGGTGTTCGTTGCTGCAGGAATCTACAACAATGCAAGAACAGCAAGGTCAGTATCAATGTTTAGAATCAATCCAGGACTTAAGAAAGATTCTTTTCTCACTATTTTATCTGGCTGAAAAATCCAGCAAAACAGCCCGAAAGAGTAGAACTCTTTTAGTGAGATGGGATCCAGATTTCATACTTGGTCTTTGCGTCCCGCTCAGGCGAGATAAGATGCACAGAGAGTACAAGTACTAATTTCTGGTAGGCAGTCCCTGCCAATCGCCAACCCGAGCGATTCCCCTTCATCTGGGCAATCCAGCAGACTGTGCCAACTGAGTTGGTACAACACAATCTCTGACCCCACAGATGGCTGCCTCCATGTGCTACCATATGCGCCACATATGTAGCCTACATGGTCAAGCTGACCCGACCTACTCCCTGGACCACCACGTGCTATGCTGAGCAACGAGAAGCGATAAATCCCTTCTCTGTAACACGCAGGTGTAATCCAGCACCGTCTGAAGATAGATGGACGTGCCCACTGAGTGGGTTCAACACGGCTCCAACGATAGTCAAAACAGTGAGGTTTTGCGTCAGAAGGCATTACGTGCTTGATATTTTAGCGTTTGGATTTTAACGGTCTTTTATCTTCTTACTATCAGGCAAATCCTATGGCTATAGCAGAAGATAAATAAATCATGCTGTTCTACTTATATAAACAATAACAGAAAGCATGGATCTTATGTGGTAAAAGCCCATAGCCTAAGTAAGACCTTAAGATACTTAAGTCTTCACTTGCTCTTCTTGGGTCTTTAGCATCTCATCTGGTCCAACCCAGGGCCCTTGCGCCAAGAGCACCTCAGGTGCGCCACCAGCTGAATGCCCCTCTGGGATGTGTGCCTTTGTGCTCTTGTCTAATCAAAATACATTTTGATCTATCTAGACAAGTTTGACTCGCAGGTCAATTATACAGTAAATTAATTAAAGTGATACGCAGATCACAAAAATAATAATTTACAATTTACCAGGCACGCAGGCCCCAGCACAGCACACATTAAAATGGGCATCCCACATAAGATAAAATAAACAAGCATATGGAATCAAGCAATCATCATGTGATCCCTTACAAAGAAAATAAAATTTTGAAAACCCCATTGGCATCAATTTTAATTTTCTTATGTGCCCTACAACCTTACAACGGTCCATTGATAGGGATCCACTCAACAATCTAGTTAGATCCATACCCTTGCATGCACCAAGTCCTAACTGACTCAAGTTGACCTAATGGTCAACCATGCATGCGCCAAGGGTTGAACAACCAACATGAGTTCTGGCAAGCGGGTGTGACCCCGGGCCTAACTCATGTGTGTTCAGGGGTTGTCTCAACCAGACCTCGCTACACGCCTGTGATGCAATCGACCTATAGCCACCTTGTGCTTGCGCACAGGTGCCATCTGGTCGATCCATCTAGGCTGTCAGATGGTCTGATCAGACTAGGTTGATCTAAACTAGATGATGCTTTCAACCCCATCAAACCGTCTAAGGGTTTACAGTAGGCGCAACTTAGATCTAGTCAAAGGCGCGCAAGTAAAGTTTTGATAAAACAACAACATGTAACATGCGCAATAATGTAAGCAATATACATGCATCAACAAAATCAACCTTACACATGCGCCACCAAAACAATCTCATATATGCGCCACAAAAAAATACTTTCAACTAGTATTATCGCATGATGAGAAAACTTAGATCATAAGCGCAAACAAGGATCACCTTAAGCAATCATATGAACCATATAAGATCCTAGCTCTGATACCAATTGAAGAGTCCCCTTCGAGGGGGAGCGTAAGCAGATGAAAAACCCTAATTCAGGGGGCGCATGCATTTTGCTAGGGTTTCATCAAGACAATCGCTTATATGCTCATATAATCAACTTAGATCTATTGATTGGATCAAGAAGGAGATTCATACCAACGCCATTGCCTTGGAGGTTGGCTTGGAAGAAGAGAGCAACTTAGATCTCCTCCAAAAGTTCACACACAAGATGAAGAGCGCTTACTTCCTTGGCGTCCCTTGTGCTAGCAAGGCACCCAAGCTTTCTTGTCGAATGGAAGGGGATGATGAGAGATCAAGCTTGGCCGAGAGCTCCACACCTTCGTCCACCACTTCTTTTACACGCAAAAATTGCAAGAAGCAAAGTGAAGTTCGATCAGCCCCCATTTACCACATGGAGGCGTTTTGGTTTTCAACATAGAAAACCGCCATCCACAAATGGTACGTGTTTATGGCTCATGCGTTCACTCCAAGTGAATGCTCGAAACTTCTTACTAATTGAACCACACGTTCACATAGTGAACCGGTTCTATTAGATTTGGTTCAAGATCTCAATTAAGCCAAGCCACTTGGTCTAGACCACATTGAACCCAAAGGCTCAAGATCTAACCGTTCATCTCCTGATGCCCCTGATCTCACCGATCTAGCATCATCTCTCTCGATCGAAGCTTACCGATCTCAAGCCCTAATCAATCAAACATGATCAGACCAGATCTCACTTACAATCAGAGATTAAATCCCCTTTAAACTGAACCCAAAGAATTCAGTCCACACGATCTGACTCAAGTAAGCCATATCATCAAATTGTGCGACCCTGAGGGTTTCCTTTAAATGTCGGTAACGATAACTCACGTTATCACGATCAGTGAGGGGTATCTAGCAACACATCACTGTCTCCCGATATAAAGGAAAGAGTCTTCCAAGACTACACCCAAACCACAGCACAAGTGTGAATCTATTCACAAGGCATACATATTTCCTTTGCCACTGGATGTTCTTATTGGACAAGCGTGTCAAGCCTGTAACTCCAATACGATGAGCATGATTAGATCAGATGAACATAGTCATCTGGGTATGGCCATACACTTTCTCAATCATCTCATATAGGGGGGCCTTAGAACATCACACTCCTTAAACAAGGAGACGGCAATCCTTTATCTATCACTAGTGTCCTAACCTGACTCATGATCATTATCCAAGATAGTCTATAACCATTATATTTCAAATGATACTGAACTACCTCAAAACAATGACATTAATCATTTAGAAACACAAGTGATCTCAAGTCAAAGGACATGTGCCACTTGTAGCATACAAGGATTATTCACATTGTGACAAGCAATTGAATATCCTAGTAGGGTCTGTCCAGTACATCCAATGTACCCATGAGTCTACATCTTATTCCATGCTCGAAGCATCCTATAAGATTAGAACACATATTAGTCTTAACCATATCAAGGCTGTCTCATGTTCACCAAGATATATCGACTAAGGACATTACTGCATGTCAGCCTAGCTGAACAGCTTTGAGACATTATTCAGTAGTACACTTATTACAGCAGACAAGGTAACAACCTGAATAACAACCATTGCCTTTATAAACTTAAGAGTTTATACAATGATACTATTACAATCCCAAGGCCTCAAACATTAGCCTTAAGGGCATACCCCAACACTCGAGATGGCTATACCGCCTCAACCCGCTGCGAACGCCGCAAGGGCGGTTCGTGAAGCCTATGAAAAGCACGTCAATGATAGCATTGATGTCGCTTGCCTGATGCTAGCGTCTATGACGCCACCGCTGCAGCGTCAGCATGAGGATATGTCGGCTATAGAAATTATAGCGAACCTCAAGATGCTGTATGCTGCACAGGCGAGGACAGAACGCTATAATCTGACAAAGCTTTTCTTTCAGAGCAAACTGGCTGAAGGAAGCCCAGTGGGAGCTCACGTGCTCAAGATGATTGGGCACAAGGAGGCTCTAGAAAAACTGGGGCATACCATCAATCAGGAGCTTGCTGTAGACATTATTCTGCAGTCTCTCCCGCCCTCTTTCGATGCGTTCATTATTAACTTTAATATGAACAAAATCGATTGTACTCCGGCAGAGCTGCTGAATATGCTCTTGACTACTGAGGAGACTCTGAAGGGAAAGCCTTCAACCTCTGTCTTAATGGTTCCTTCTAGGAACAAGAAGAAGGGGAAGAAGGGCAAGGCCCCTGTCAAGAGCTACAGCAAGGCTCTGAAGCAAAAGGTCAAGCGGTCAAAGGAATACAGATGTTTCCACTGTGGCCAGCTGGGTCACTGGAAAAAGGACTGTAAAGCGCTCCAAGGAGATAAGAGGGGAAGCATTGCTTCTGGCTCAGGTATTTACGTGACGGAAGTCATGGTTTCATCTTCTTTTATATCATGGGTGTTGGACACTGCATGTGGAGTTCACATTTGTTCAAATGTGCAGGAACTCAAGAGAAGAAGACAGGTGGGATAGCATGAGGTGGACCTACGCGTTGGAAACGGGGCACGGGTTGCTGCTGTTGCTGTAGGAGACTATTTCATCTCATTACCATCTGGCATTGTATTAGAACTAAACAGTTGTTACTTTGTTCCCAGTATTACTAAAAATATTATCTCTATTCCTGCTCTTGTCAGGAAAGGATTTGCCTTTGAATGCAATATTTCAAAGTGTGTACTTTCTCTTGATAATATTGTTTATGCTACTGGTTCAATTAACAATGGGTTATTCATGTTGGACATGGAAAATTCTATACAAAACATTGATAATAAGAAAGCCAAGTATGCTGATGACAGCACCTTGTTATGGCATAGTCGTTTAGGCCATATTAACAAGAAGCGCATTAAGCGGTTGCATGATCATGGACTGCTGGGATCATTCTCCTATGAGGAGATTGATACATGCAAAGCTTGTTTGATGGGTAAAATGACGAAGTCACCTTTTCCTCACAAAGGTCAAAGGGCTTCAGGTTTACTTGACCTAATACACAGCGATGTGTGTGGGCCATTTAGTAAACATGCCAGAGGTGGCTATCAGTACTTCATTACCTTTACTGATGATTTCAGTAGATATGGATATGTCTATTTAATGAGACATAAAAGTGAATCTTTTGACAAGTTCAAAGAGTTCAAAAATGAAGTACAGAATCAGCTAGGCCGAAATATCAAGGCACTTCGTTTTGATCGAGGTGGAGAATACTTGAGTCATGCGTTTACTGACTATCTAAAAGAGTGTGGGATTATCTCACAGCTAACTCCGCCAGGAACACCGCAGTGGAATGGTGTGTCCGAGAGGAGAAATAAAACGCTACTTGATATGGTTCGTTCTATGATGAGTCAGGCTACTCTACCTTACTCCTTTTGGGGATTTGCACTGGAAACAGCTGCAAAGGTACTAAACCGAGTGCCATCCAAGGCAGTTTCAAAGACGCCATATGAGTTATGGTATGGGAAACAGCCTAGCTTGACATTTATTAAGATCTGGGGTTGCGAGGCTTATGTCAAAAAGCTCGCCTCTGGGAAACTGGAGAGCAGATCTGACAAATGTATCTTTGTCAGTTACCCTAAGGAAACTAAGGGTTATTATTTCTACGATCCCAAAGAGAACAAGGTATTTGTTGCTCGGACGGCTATTTTTCTTGAGAAGGAATTTCTTCTGCAAGAGGCCAGTGGGAGAGAAATAAAACTGGATGAGAATCCAGAAGAAGGACAAAGTGCTCAAGCAGAGTTGGATGAGCCTGAGCCGGTAGAACAGGTTATTGAACAACCTGAGGCTCAGATATCACGGGAACCGCGTAGATCGGGAAGGATCCGTCAACAGCCTAAGCGCTATGACGGAGTCTACATCATTGATAATGATGAACCCCTCACTTATGCGGATGCGGTCAGTGGACCGGAGTCAGCTAGATGGCTTGAAGCTATGCGAGCCGAGATGGACTCCATGTCAGATAACCAAGTCTGGGATTTGGTTGATCCGCCTCTGGGAGTAATCCCTATAGGCTGTAAATGGATCTTCAAGAAGAAGATTGACATGGATGGTAACGTAGTTACCTATAAAGGCAGGCTAGTTGCGAAAGGTTTCAAACAAATCTACGGGATAGATTATGATGAAACTTTCTCACCTGTAGCCATGTTTAAGTCTATTCGGATTCTTTTCGCGATAGCTGCATATTACGATTATGAGATCTGGCAGATGGATGTGAAGACGGCTTTCCTTAATGGAAATCTGGATGAGGATGTGTATATGACACAACCAGAAGGTTTCACTAATCCATCAGATCGTCATAAAATATGCAAGTTAAAGAAGTCCATTTATGGACTGAAACAAGCATCTAGAAGCTGGAATATTCGTTTTGATGAATCAATCTCTAAGTTTGGTTTCATCAAGAACGAAGATGACCCGTGTGTATATAAGAGGTTTAGTGGGAGCGTGATTACTTTCCTAGTCCTCTACGTCGATGACATCTTAATCATTGGAAACGATATTCCTGAACTGCATGCTGTTAAAGCATGGTTAGGAAAATGTTTTCAGATGAAAGATCTAGGAGAAGCAGCCTATGTGTTAGGTGTGAAGATCTACAGAGATAGATCTAAGAGGCTTCTCGGGCTGTGCCAGAGTACTTACATCGATAAAGTCCTGGAAAGATTTCATTTAGAGAATTCTAAAAGGGGATATCTTCCAGTCAGACATGGTCTGAATCTTTCGAAGAGTCAGTGTCCACAAACACAGACTGAGAAAGATGAAATGGACAATACGCCTTATGCTTCGGCTATTGGGTCCATTATGTATGCGATGTTGTGTACTCGCCCAGACGTCGCTTACGGGTTAAGCGTGACCAGTCGATTCCAAAGTAATCCAGGTCAGGCACACTGGATTGCAGTCAAGAACATTTTGAAATATCTGCGGAGGACCAAAGATATGTTCTTGATGTATGGTGGTCAGGAAGAACTCAGTATTGAAGGATATACTGACGCTTCGTTCCATTCTGACCAGGATGATTTCCGATCGCAATCAGGCTATGTATTTAGCTTGAATGGAGGAGCAGTGGTGTGGAAGAGTTTCAAACAGTCTACTGTTGCTAATTCCACAACAGAAGCCGAGTATGTTGCAGCCTCGGAAGCATCCAAGGAGGCAGTGTGGATTCGTAAGTTCATTCAGGAACTTGGTGTTGTTCCTTCGAGTGCAGATCCTTTGGTTATCTTCTGTGATAACACTGGAGCAATTGCACAAGCAAAGGAACCACGGTCGCACCAGAAGTCCAAGCACATACAGAGACGGTTTCACTTGATCCGGGAGATCATTGATCGTGGCGAGATCAAAATCTGCAAGGTACATACAGATGACAATCTGGCTGACCCGCTTACCAAGCCTCTGGCGCAGCAGAAGCATGAGAAGCACTGTAATAATATGGGTTTGAGATTTCTCAACCATTAGATTAAGTGCAAGTGGGAGATTGTTGGGGTATGCCCTTAAGGCTAATGTTTGAGGCCTTGGGATTGTATCAGTATCATGTAATAAACTTTTATGTTTATAAAGGCAATGGTTGTTATTCAGTTTGTTGCCTTGTCTGCTGTAATAAGTGTACTTCTGAATAATGTCTCAAAGCTGTTCAGCTAGGCTGACATGCTATATGTCCTTAGTCGAAATATCTTGGTGAACATGAGACAGCCTTGATATGGTTAAGACTAATATGTGTTCTAATCTTATAGGATGCTTCGAGCATGGAATAAGATGTAGACTCATGGGTACATTGGATGTACTGGACAGACCCTACTAGGATATTCAATTGCTTGTCACAATGTGAATAATCCTTGTTTGCATCAAGTGGCACATGTCCTTTGACTTGAGATCACTTGTGTTTCTAAATGATGATTGTCATTGTTTTGAGGTGGTTTAATATCATTTGAAACATAATGATTATAGACTATCTTGGATGGTGAGCTTGAGTCAGGTTAGGGCACTAGTGATAGATAAAGGATTGCCGTCTCCTTGTTTAAGGAGTGTGATGTTCTAATGGGGCCCCCCTGGATGAGATGATTGAGAAAGTGTATGGCCATACCCAGGTGACTGTGTTCATCTGATCTAATCATGCTCATCATATTGGAGTTACAGGCTTGACACGCTTGTCCAATAAGAACGTCCAGTGGCAAAGGACACATGCATGCCTAGTGAAATGGATTCACTCTTGAGCTGTGGTTTGGGTGTAGTCTTGGAAGACTCTTTCCTTTATATCGGGAGACAGTGATGTGTTGCTAGATACCCCTCACTGATCGTGATAACATAAGTTATCGTTACCGACATTTAAAGGAAACCCTCAGGGTCGCACAATTTGATGATATGGCTTACTTAAGTCAGATCGTGTGGACTGAATTGTTTCGGTTCAGTTTAAAGGGATTTAAACTCTGATTGTAAGTGAGATCTAGTCTGATCATGTTTGATTGATTAGGGCTTGAGATCGGTAAGCTTCGATCGAGAGTGTTGATGCTAGATCGATCAGATCAGGAGCATCAGAAGATGAATGGTCAGATCTAGGACCTTAGGGTTTAATTCGATCTTGACTTAATGCTTGGGCTAATTCGGTTTGGTCATTGAACCAAAGACCTTGAACCGGCTCATGATTGAGCGCTTGGTTCAATGTGAATAAGTGAGTTTCGAATAGTTCAACGCAAAACGTTTTGGAATTAAAGACTTTCTATAATTGGAAAGTCGGTTTTTCAAGTGAAAAACGTCTCCACGTTTTGGCTGAACGTCTCCACTTCGTGTGGATCGTTGTCTCGCTTCTTCCTCTCGCGGACTCTCGGGTGTAGAGAAGAGAACTCACGCCGAAGTCTAGTGGAGAAAGCCGAGCAAGTCTTTCATCACCCCGACAAGCGATCAAAGACACTTTGGTGCCTTGCTAGCACAAGGAGCGATCGAAGTGTAGGCCTTCTTCCTCTTGTGTGCGATTCCTTTGGAGAAGAAGCAATCGAGTCTTTGCTTCCAAGGCATCATCTAAACTATGGCATCGGTATGACCCTTTGTTGATTTTAGCAACCTTTCATCTAGTTGATTATATATCATACATGCGATTCTTGAATCCCTAATTTCCGCCATGCAAAGGTTTCGGTTATGCATGTTTAGGGTTCTCGCCCCCCTCTCGAAAGGGGTTTCGTCAAGTATGACCATACACTTCCAATCATATTCCAATAAGTGGGGCCCTATGGATGTCATACTTCCCTAAGAAAGGAGCAAATACTCCTATTGGTCAACTATACTTCTCATGCACCCTATGACATACCCAATGATAACCGTTATGATCTTTTTATTACGGTGAGATATTAGGTTGTATCAAAGTATATCCCTCACCACACAGAAGAAATGATAACCTCAAGTCAAAGGATCATTGCAAGCCTTTTCTTAATGATATTGACTTGTTGACATTCATAAGTCAATACTCATAATGAGTCAATCTAGTACATCTAATATACCCATGTCACTGCATCAATGCTAACTAGCTCACACACCAGTCTCTTACGTACCAAAGTTGTCCCTTATCTACTAAGGTACTTGACTAAGGATATTTTTAAGAACGATATAAATCTATCTTCAGGGATATTATTATATAATCATATATAACATACAGGTATAACAAGAACACAATAATGACAATAGCTTTTATTCATATAAATCATAGTATTTAATATACATGTTCAAGCAAATCTATTAGTCTTAAGCTTATACACTAACACTATCTGCAACCCCATCCTTGATCTTACCTAATTTAAGAAAACCTTTCCCAAACCCGGCCCCATTGGGCATGATGGCAGTTGCCATATGAAATGTGGGATGGTAGGTGCTATATGAAATGTGGGTGCAATGGTATGTGGTGGAAATGAGTGCAATGGAGGGCGGTGGGTGAAATGCAGGCGCGACATTGAGGGTAGGTGCAATAGAGAGCAAAGGATGTGGGCATCACTAATTGTCACCGCCCCTCCCCCTAAATTGCATGCATGATGGTGTCTTTACTACTACTACTTTTGTACAATGACAAACGCCTAGAGAGAGAGAGAGAGAGAGATACAAATGCAGGTGTAGTCACGGGCACAACTAAAATAGGTGCTGTTTTCGGGAAAATTTACTTATGGTAGTGTAATTTAATATTGCATGGCGAGTTCAGGTTTAGGGTAGGTTTTGAAAATCCCTTGTCTGGCCAACTTATAACAATTAAATTTTACTTAGAACTCAACCCGATACTGATGACTCTAAATTTCATAGTGTTTTTCATACTTATTTAGCAGTCTTTTGAGCCATGATCTTACTCTTTTGCTTTATTTTTATACCTTTTTTATCATATACTTCGGAATCTAGACCGTCTTTAGTTTTTGATCAATTTCAGGTAAAAAGGCATCATTATCACCAGTTTTCGAGCAATCTCAATGCATGAACGAGTTCTAACCATCAAGAGGAGCCTACCCATAAAATTTCAACTCAAAAAGGTTCTTCTAGCAAAAATACGGCACTACCGTGTAAATATACATAGTACCGTATTTCACCACTATCAACCAGACGAAAATACGGTGCTGTCGTATTTTGTCCCAGAATGATCACGGTACCGTATTTTGCACTGATTTCATCCAGAAGACCTAAGCGAGAATACGGCACGGCCGTGTAGAAGTACACGATACCGTATTTATTGGCGATCCAGAATAGAAAAGTTCAGCAGAAATACGGCACTGCCGTGGACGTGTACACGGTGCCATATAATTGGACGAATTTAACCAGAAAGTTTTGACACAAATACGGCACTGCCGTATGAATCTTCACAGTGCTGTATTTTCTGTCAATTATGACCAGAAGGATTTGGCAAGAATACGGCACTGCCGTATTTATGAGGGACATGCTCACGGCACCGTATTATTTGTCCAGAACTCACATAATGAAATACGGCACGGCCGTATGAATGTTCACGGTGCCGTATTTTGGAACTCTGAATTCTGATTTTTCCGTCCGATTCTTGCAAAGACCATATCTTTTGATCCAGACCTTGAAATTAAGGAGGAAAAGAGGCGGTGGACTCGGGGTAAAGAGGAGAAGACACACGAAGCAAAAGGAACAATTTTTATCCACGACTTAGAGAGAATTCAAAGAAATCATCGCCGCGCTAGGGTTCATCGCCATTTGCTGCATAGACCATCTCCAACCACGATTTTTGAGAAGAAGCTTCGCTTGAGGAAGAATAACACATCACAAAAGTTTCAACTTGAAAGGAGATCAATCGAGGGAGGAATCATCAAAAACGTTCTTGCGACACTGTTCATCGCGAACTCGAAGACAAATTTCAGGCTGTGATTTACTTGCAGCCCTATTTTGTAACTTTTACTCCTTCCTTACTATCTCCAATCATACTAAAAATCATGTTTTGCTGTAATTCTTCCATCATGTTAGCTTAAATTCTTCTTGGGACAAGGGGGTGTTATTCTCTTGATATTTCAATGACTAGATAACTTTTCTCACATCAATATATCTCTGCTATGGTTATTTTATTCAAGTGATTTATTGCCTTCAATAGCTTTTAGTATCATGCTTTAACATGTTTTAGAGTTTTATGCTATGGACTGAGAAGATGATATCATAGAACTTGGAACCCTAAAATTTATTATAAGAACTCATCGCAAGAGATTGGTTGTGCTCTTATCTTTATATTTTAGAAGTTTATTTCTTGTTATTGACATGACCTTGAATTTATTGTTGTCACAGACATGATAACGTGCAAGAGATAGATGTTAGATTGTTAGAAAGCCTTGAGTAAAACCTGTGAAACTAAGGCGCGAGAGTGCTTAGTTTTGCTTGAGATCTTGGTATTGAGATGGGATGCACGAGAGTGATCCTTAATCTCCTTAACCGAAATTCACTTATATTTAGCATTGAATTGATCTTGTGCGAGAGTGAGGATCGTTCTTTGCAAACTAGTTGCGCGAGTGTGAGTTAGTTTATTTGTTAAGGGAATTATATCTTAACCGTGACAGAAATAAATTGATGATTCTTTAATTCTACTTAGTTATGAATATCAAGTTGAATGAACCCCTAGTCCCGATTCTCTCATCCTGATCTGCATCAATTACAGTTCGATTGCTTTTTACACAATTCTCGATTCGCTTAGCTAGTGAAAACTCAATTAGTCGGTACTTAACAACGAAGTCCCTGTGGTTCGATATCTTAATTATTACTTCAAGTATCCGTGCACTTGCGGACTACAATAAGTTTTTGGCGCCGTTGCCGGGGACTTCGATTTTGTTGATATTGATATAATTGTCATTATCGCTAGACTGAGCTTTTGTCTTTATTTTTTTTACTATTTTCTGTGATAGATTCTGATTTCCTTTTAGCTCTACAAATTCTGAACTTTTCTAACCTTCATGGCCGAAAGAAGCCTTAGGTCAGGACCATTAGTTCCTGTTGACTCTGAAATTAATAAAACACTTAGACTGCACAGGAAGTTGAGATTTGCAGAAGGAAGAGAAGAAGAATCCATCATGGCCGAAAGAAGAACGCTTAGAGACTATGCAGCCCCAAATACACAAGGAATCCGTTCCAACATCACTAGGCCTGCTATAGATGCAAACAAAGTTGAGATCAAACCAGCGTTCTTATCGATGATTCAACAGAATCAGTTTGGAGGATCTCCTTTGGAAGATCCAAACCAACACTTATCCCTTTTCCTTGAGTTTTGTGACACCATAAAGATTAATGGTGTATCTGACGATGCTCTCAGACTAAGATTGTTTTCTTTTTCTCTCAGGGACAGAGCAAAAGCCTGGCTTCATGCACATCCAACTGGAACGTTCACTACTTGGGAGCGCTTGTCAAACGCCTTCTTGCAGAAGTACTTTCTTCCCAGTAAAATGATCCAGTTGAGGAACCAAATCACAGGCTTTGCCCAGAGAGACGGAGAATCAATGAGTGAAGCATGGGGAGCGCTTTAATGAGCTCCAACGGAAGTGCCCCCACCATGGAGTGGAAAACTGGGTTTTAATTCTAACTTTCTATAATGGTTTGCTTTACAATACACGCTTAACTGTTGATGCTGCTGCAGGGGGAGCATTGATGAACAAGACTGTTGAAGATGCCCATGCCTTGATTGAGGAGATGGCGCTAAATCACAACCAATGGGCTTCAGAGAGAGGAGTGTTTTATCGGCCTTCTCATTGTAAGAATGATGGTGATGGTTGGCGCTCTCTTGCAGAAAAGGTAGATTCGTTATGTAACCATTTTGATTCTTTCCAAATGCAAACCGCTTCTGTTTCTTCTGTTGTATGTGAGGTTTGTGGGAACAATGGACATTATGCTGAGGAATGCAAAGTTATAGTTGACCAGGAGAGTGAGCAAGTTAATACCGTGGGGGGTTACAACCAAGTCAGATCTAATGACCCTTACTCCAATACTTACAATCCTGGTTGGCGCAACCATCCTAACCTGTCTTGGAAAAGTAACAATCAAACTAGTGGGCAAAATGATAATAGGGGGTACAACCAGAGACAGTCAAACCAGAGTCAACCCCAAAAATCTAATTTAGAAGAGATGTTTGAGAAATTCATGGGTAAGCAGATGAGCAAAAATGATGAGATTATAGAAACCCTTAAGCAGATAAACTCTAGGTTGGACGGTGTTGTTGCTCATAACAAGATGTTAGAAACTCAGATATCACAACAGACTAATACACCTTATAGACCCCCTAGGAAGTTACCTGCAAAACCTGAATCAAATCCCAGGGAACATTGTAATGCCATCATGACTAGGAGTGGTAGACAGTTGGAAGATCCAAGGGGACCCTTAGATAATGAAGAGGATGAGCCTAATGTTATGCCTAGTGATGAACCTGTTTTGGAACCACAGCCCACACAAGTGCAGCCCCTTCCTGATTCTTCTCTTTCTGAAGAGGATGGGTCTTCACAGAAAAGAGACTTACCTTGTGAGGTTGAGGTACCCAGACCTAGTTCTCCATAGCCATATAGTACACCTATCCCTTTCCCCCAGAGGATCGTGCAGGCTAAACTAGATAGGCAGTTTGGGAAATTTTTGGAAGTGTTGAAAAAGCTGTACATTAATATTCCTTTTACTGATGCATTATCCCAAATGTCTACTTATGCAAAATTTTTAAAAGAAATCTTATCCAACAAAAGAAAAATTGAGGACTACGGTACTGTAACACTAACTGAAGAATGCAGTGCTCTAATTCAAAACAAGTTGCCACCAAAGTTAAAGGATCTAGGTAGCTTCTCGATACCCTGTTCAATTGGTAATGTTGCTTTCGATCGAGCTCTATGTGATTTAGGGGCCAGTGTTAGTCTTATGCCTTTATCTGTGTGCAGGAAACTGGACATGGGAGCCCCTAAACCGACTATAATTTCTTTGCAACTCGCCGATAGATAAGTGAAATATCCAGTAGGTATTTTGGAAGATGTTCCTATACAAGTTGGTAAGTACTTCATACCTGCTGATTTTGTGGTACTTGAAATGGAAGAGGATGCCAAGATTCCTATTATTTTGGGTAGACCGTTCCTAGCCACTGCTGGAGCCCTTATTGATGTAAGGAACGATAAACTTACTTTGAGAATTGGCAATGACAAGATTGAATTTGATTTGAATAATTCATTGAAAAAACCTGCATATGCTAGTTCTTGCTGCACTATCTATGCTATTGATGACACAGTTTATGATGTTAGTTGTTTGTTTGATGATTCTTCTGTTGATGTTCCTCTTTCTGATTCTTTTTCTGATTCCTTGGGAAGTTCTTGTGAAGAAATTGACAATTCTGGTTTTAAGAATAATTTTGATGATTTTGATGATGAAAAACATGACATTTTAGATTGTGCTACTTTTGATAATGAAAGTGAAAAGATTCCTAAAGTTGAACTGAAAGTTTTACCTGATAACCTTAGATATGAGTTTCTTAGTCCCAACTCTACATACCCTGTGATTGTAGATGCTCAATTAGATGTCAGGGAAACCAATCTTCTCTTGAAGGAACTAAGAACTCATAGAAAGGTAATTGGGTACACCATTGATGACTTGAAATGGATTAACCCTTCCTTTTGTATGCACAGGATTCACATGGAGGATGAGCACAAGCCGCATGTGGACTTTTAGAGAAGACTCAATCCGTCCATGAAGGAAGTGGTGAAGAAGGAAGTACTAAAATTGCTAGATGCAAGTATTATCTACCCTATTTCAGATAGTAAGTGGGTAAGCCCTGTACACTGTGTTCCAAAAAAGGGAGGTGTCACTATAATGAAAAATAAGGACAATGAATTGATACCTATTAGAACTGTCACTAGTTGGCGTATGTGTATTGATTATAGAAAATTAAATACTGCCACTAGGAAGGATCATTTTCCCTTGCCCTTCATTGATCAAATGGTTGAGAGACTAGCTAAACACTCATACTTTTGTTTTCTCGATGGGTATTCGGGATTTTTCCAGATTCCCATCCATCATGATGATCAGGATAAGACCACTTTCACGTGTCCATATGGCACTTTTGCTTATAGAAGAATGCCCTTTGGTTTATGCAATGCACCTGCCACTTTTCAGAGGTGCATGATGGCAATTTTTTCTGAATTTATTGAAGACTTCATGGATGTCTTTATGGATGATTTTTCAATTTATGGTTTTTCCTTTGATGACTGTTTGGCTAATCTCTCTAGAGTTTTGCAGAGATGCAAAGAGACTAACCTTGTCTTGAATTGGGAAAAGTGTCACTTTATGGTTAGACAGGGGATAGTTTTAGGCCATCTCGTTTCAGAGAGAGAGATTGAAGTGGACAAGGCCAAGATAGAAGTGATTGAGAAGTTGACACCACCCACCACTGTCAAGGAGATAAGGAGCTTTCTAGGACATGCAGGGTTTTACAAGAGGTTCATCAGGGACTTCTCTAAACTTGCTAAACCTTTAACAGATTTACTTTGTAAAGATGCCAAATTCTGCTTTAATGAGAAATGTCTATTTGCTTTTCAGGAATTAAAGAAGACCTTAACATCAGCACCGATCATGCAGCCACCTGACTGGGAGCTACCTTTCGAGCTTATGTGCGATGCCAACGACTTTGCAGTGGGAGCAGTTCTAGGGCAAAGGAAGGACAAAAAGCCTTATGTGATCTCCTATGCCAATAAAGCTCTAGATGAAACACAGAGAAACTACACCACCACTGAGAAGGAGTTGTTAGCCATAGTTTTTGCATTTGACAAATTCAGATCATACTTGATAAATTCAAAGATTATAGTGTACACCGGTCATGCTGCAGTTAAATATTTGATCCAGAAGAAGGACAGTAAGCCAAGGTTGTTGAGATGGATTTTGCTTCTGCAAGAGTTTGACCTAGAAATCAAGGATAAGAAAGGCACTGAGAATTTAGTTGCAGACCACCTTTCAAGGATGATGGTTGAAGATACAAAAGGTGACATTAATGACTCCTTTCCTGAGGAACAACTGATGAGAATTGAACAGATTAAGGTCCCTTGGTATGCAGATATTGTAAATTATCTTGTTGCAAAAATATTTCGTATTGATTTGAATTACCAAGACAAGAAAAGATTTTTAGCAGATGTTAAACACTATTTTTGGGATGAGCCTTATGTGTTCAAAAGATGTGCAGATGGAATATACAGGAGATGTATCCCCGAAGAGGAAATGAAAGACATATTATCACAATGCCATGGATCATCATATGGAGGGCATGCTAGTACTGAGAAGACAGTTTTTAAGGTATTACAATCTGGATTTTATTGGCCCACATTGTTTAAGGATGCAAGAAATTTTGTAATGACCTATGATAATTGTCAAAGGATGGGGAACATAAATAAAAGAAATGAAATGCCATTGTCCACCATACTTGAAGTTGAAATTTTTGATGTTTGGGGTATTGATTTCATGGGACCTTTTCTATCATCTGGAGGAAATAATTATATACTCGTAGCGGTAGATTATGTTTCCAAGTTGGTAGAAGCCATTGCTTCTCCTACTAATGATTCTAGGGTTGTGGTGAAATTGTTTAAAAGAGTTATCTTCCCACGGTTTGGAGTACCACGAGTGGTGATTAGTGATGGAGGGTCCCACTTTATTGAACACAAGTTTTCAGCTTTACTTAGAAAATATGGGGTGAATCATAGAGTTGCAACACCTTACCATCCCCAAATAAGTGGACAAGTGGAAATATCTAATAGAGAAATTAAAGGAATATTAGAAAAGACAGTGTCAAGAACAAGGAAGGACTAGGCTCTTAAGCTTGATGATGCACTTTGGGTATACCGGACTGCTTTCAAAACACCAATAGGTATGTCACCATTTCAATTGGTTTATGGCAAGTCATGTCACCTTCCTGTAGAACTCGAGCATAAAGCATTCTAGGCGATTAGAGCAATAAATTTTGACTTGAAGAGAGCAAGTGAAAAGAGGAAACTGCAATTGAGTGAACTTGAAGAGATTAGACTCTCTGCTTATGAAAATGCAAAGATCTACAAGGAGAGAACCAAGAGATGGCATGATCGGCACATACTCAGAAAAGAATTCCAACCAGGTGACTTCGTTCTCTTGTTTAATTCTAGATTGAGACTTTTTTTTGGTAAATTGAAATCTCGATGGTCTGGCCCTTTTCAGGTGAAGAAGACTTACCCGTACGGAGCCGTCGACATATGGAGTGAAGAGAAAGGAGTATTCAAGGTTAATGGACAGAGATTGAAGCACTACTATCATGAAGAACAAATAGAAGAAGGAGAACATTATCTGCTTGATGAGATACAAACAAATCCAAGAGTGAATGGGTCAAGCTAAGGACCATTAAATTAGCGCTTCTTGGGAGGCAACCCAAGCAAAACTTTTTCTTTTTCTTTGATTTTGGTTTGTTTTTGCTTAGGTTTACTTTGTTTAGAGTTAACCCTTCCTTTTTTGATTTTTTAGCGATTTTTTGAGATTTTTTTTGAATTTTGTTTATAAAATACGGCAGTACCGTATTTCCTCAACGCACTCTCACGGTACTGTATTTCTAAACATTTTTGAACATAATGTTTTTTTGCATTTTACGGCAGTACCATGGACATCTACACGGTACCGTATTTTTGGCTGATTCTTTACAGAAGTTTTTTTACAAATACAGTAGTACCGTGAACATTTACGCGGCACCGTATTTTTCAAAAAATCTGAACAGAAAATTTTTGTGTTATACGGCACCACCGTGGGAGGATACACGGTGCCGTATTTATTGCATTTTCCTACACATAACCTATAGCCGAAATACGGCACCACCGTAATCGCTATACGGTATTGTATTATCACCAGACCCCACGTATTCACGTGCCGTATTTAGGGCTCGACGCACTGTTCTTAGGGCTTCTTTGCCCGACTTCGCACCGATCTTCCATTTTTCTTCGAGCTTTCACTTCCCAAACCTTCGTGAAACCTCTCTCTACAACTTTCATCCAATTCCAAGCGAAGATCTTGACGATTTCAAGCTCGATCGAGTTCGTTTCTAGTGTGCTGTAGTGTTTTTCGCCAGGATTTTGCCTCTTCCGTTTCTTCTCGTCCAAGAGTCGATCGACTTACTTCCAGGCTTAGAAGGCTTCAAGGAGGATAGAAGATCATTCCCCAAGAAGATTTGGAGCTTGATCCCAACCTGAAAACCAGATTTGAAGCTTCGAACGTCACCCTGCTTTCCAGCCGCACGCCCCTGGGTAATGAGAACTCTTCTCAGATTTCTTCCATTTGACACTTATTTCGTTCGCGTTATATTATGGCACCTACCAAAAAGTTGGAATCGAAGAAGAAAGGAAAGGCCCTCGCTAGACCTCAGATGCCTCCACCGAATCCCTTTGGTATCGTGTTTAGAGATGAGGAACATGAGCAGAGATACAACATGCTGCTTACTCGATGCATCGTCAAAACAAAATACACTGATATTAGAGCTTTAGAACTCCTTGGACTGAAAGACGATGTGTTTTGGATGTATGACAAGGTGGGGTTGAGAGAATTTTTTGAGATTACATCTGAAACTCACCTACCTGTTGTTCTAGAGGTTCTAAGCAGTTTAGAGGTCAGTTGGGAAGAATACATGGATCACACCGCCGAGGGAGAAATCAGATTTAGGATGATGAACGAAGAAAGAATGCTCACATTCAAGGAAATTTGACGCATATTCCACTTCCCACGGAAGGGGCAAACAGAACCACCCATTGGATTTCTTGAGCATATCTTTTGGGATCAGATTTCCTCAGACAGCAGGTTTTTAGCCTCAACAGCAAGAGCTTCGAAGATTTCGAATCCCTGCATTAGATACGCCCACCGCGTCCTTGCACACACGATATTTGGGCGAGGAGATAGTGATGGTATTGTCACTCACGCTGAATTGTTCTTACTCTGGAGTATGCTTCATGGTTACACTGTAGATATAGCCTTCTTTTTCATGAGACATCTGAATAAAGTATCAAAGGCTAAGAAGGGATCTATAGTGATAGGAGGTTTTCTTACTCCTATAGCACTACATCTAGGGATTGCGCCCTATGGGATCGAGGTTGCTCGAGGCAACTCCAGGATAGATATTGAATCATGCATTGCAATGAAGATGATTCAGCGTGATGGGGACACTTATAGTTTGATACTTCAGCTAGGTCTTCCCACATTGCCATTGCCTAACCCCGGACAGACCTCAGTGCAGTACCTCAAAAATTGGAAGCTATTACCCAGTTGCGTGTCTTATGCCACACCTGCACCAGAGACATCATTGCCACTACCACCTCCTGCTTAGGGTGATGACCAGTTTGGTATGAGTATTGACTCCTCGCCACCTAGAGTCGCTGAGCCACCGCCTCAAGGAGCCGCCGAATCATCCTCACATCATGCAGCCCCAGATCAGAGAGGTTGGCAGAGTTACCGAGACCCAGGGTTTAAAACTATCACTGCACAGTTGTACAGGCAGGAGCAGCGTATGGAGAGGGTGATGGGAGGCATAGGAGGAATACACAAGCAGATAAGTCACATTCATATGGATATCGAGGCGTTGGGAAACTATATGGAAGACATGGGGAATTTTCTCTATGATCGTTTTGGCTACAAGGACCCCAGGAGAGGTGGTATCTACGGCGATGCAGGTGAGGAGCATCTCACGATCCCATAGTTGTTGCCCCGGCTGAAGAGGACGAGGAGGAGACGCAGTCAGATGAGTAGGATTTTGTGAGTATCTCATCCCTATTCTCGTACTTTATTTGGTTTACTGATTTATGTTGATCTTACCCTCATGTAGGGAAGGATGACTTTGCAAACTTCTTGCCTCCTACTGCTACGGATTCTCGCTACTTGATCGCTATTAATTTGAGACTTCAATTTGGTTGTACCGACATATTTAGAGGATTTGCTATACTTTCTATTCGATCTGGTTGTATTTGATATGTGATGTTTGATATTCTAGATTTACACTATGGGTTTGGTATACCATGAGATTCATTTGATATTTGATGATTGATTGTAGATACACCCGTGTGGTTTGTTTATTCATGGAAATACTGCCGATATCATGCCAAAGATTTTCTTGATGGTTTACATATTAAAAATTGAGATTAGGATTAGACCTATTGTGATGAATTTATTTCTCTAATACATATCTACATACCGAAATCTTTCATTGATTAATAAATGGTGTTTTGGATGAACATATTGTCTGATGAGTTTGATTTTAGAGGGAAATTATTTCTTTGAATAAAATCAGCATATAAGTGTAATTTTTGAATTGATATCGATTGATTAATGTAGTTGATATTTATGCTATTTGCTATTTGTTGGGAAGAAAGGTTCCTTGATCCATAAAAATAGTGAGAGACTCCCCTACTTGGCACTATGTAAAATTGATAGTGGTACCTAAGACCTGGGTTGAAGTCTATTTCTAAAAGATAATGAGAAAGAAAAGGAATAAGACTCCTCTACTTGGCACTGTGCAAAATTGACAGTGGTACCAAAGACAAGAGTTGAAGTCTAAAATAAAAAGTATGTATCTATGTGGGTATATACTATCTATTCAAAAATAAAAGGAGAAAAGAGAGATTCTGTGAGGAAAAAGATCTAGGAGACTCTATTCCTGTAAACAAAAAGTTGATGGTTATGAATTGAAACTGGATGAAATCTTGAAATTGATATTCTGCTTATTATACGAATTGTGAAGTTTTATTTGATTAAGTAATGAAACTCGAAGATCAAAAATCAAAGGGTGATATGTCTATTTGAAATTCCATGAACAATTGATGAAAGTTTTCATAGTTGATTGTGTTTTAGAAATTTATTCGTCATGAGAAAGTTTTATCCTTTGACCAATTTCTTAATTTTTGCTTGAGGGCAAGCAAGGTTTGAGCCTTATGTGATTGATGACTCTAAATTTCATAGTGTTTTTTATACTTATTTAGTAGTCTTTTGAGCCATGATCCTACTCTTTTGCTTTGTTTTTATACCTTTTTTATCATATAGTTCGGAATCTACACCGTCTTTAGTTTTTGATCAATTTCAAGTAAAAAGGCATCATTATCACTGGTTTTCGAGCAATCTCAATGCATGAACGAGTTCTAACCATCAAGAGGAGCCTACCCATAAAATTTCAACTCAAAAAGGTTCTTCTAGCAAAAATACGGCACTGCCGTGTAAATATACATGGTACCGTATTTCACCGCTTTCAACTAGACGAAAATACGGTGCTGCCGTATTTTGTCCCAGAATGATCACGGTACCGTATTTTGCGCTGATTTCATCCAGAAGACCTAAGCGAGAATACGGCACGGCTGTGTAGAAGTCACGGTACCGTATTTATTGGCGATCCAGAACAGAAAAGTTCAGCAGAAATACGGCACTGCCGTGGACGTGTACACGGTGCCGTATAATTGGACGAATTTAACCAGAAAGTGTTGACACAAATACGGCACTGCCATATGAATCTTCACGGTGCCGTATTTTCTGTCAATTATGACCAGAAGGATTTGGCAAGAATACGACACTACCGTATTTACGAGGGACATGCTCACGGCACCGTATTATTTGTCTAGAACTCACAGAATGAAATATGGCACGGCCGTATGAATGTTCACGGTGCCGTATTTTGGAACTCTGAATTTCAATTTTTCCGCCCGATTCTTGCAAAGACCATATCTTTTGATCCAAACCTCGAAATTAAGGGGGAAAAGAGGTGGTGGACTCGGGGTAATGAGGAGAAGACACGCGAAGCAAAAGGAACAATTTTTATCCACGACTTAGAGAGAATTCAAAGAAATCATCGCCGCGATAGGGTTCATCGCCGTTTGCTGCACAGACCATCTCTAACCACGATTTTTGAGAAGAAGCTTTGCCTGAGGAAGAAGAGCACATCACAAAAGTTTCGGCTTGAAAGGAGATCAATCGAGCGAGGAATCATCAAAAATGTGCTTGCGACACTGTTTATCGCGAACTCGAAGACAAATTTCGGGCTGTGATTTACTTGCAGCCCTGTTTTGTAACTTTTACTCCTTCCTTACTATCTCCAATCATACTAAAAATCATGTTTTGCTGTGATTCTTCCATCATGTTAGCTTAAATTCTTCTTAGGACAAGGGGGTGTTATTCTCTTGATATTTCAATGACTAGATAACTTTTCTCACATCAATATATCTATGCTATGGTTATTTTACTCAAGTGATTTATTGCCTTCAATCGCTATTATTATTGTGCTTTAACATGTTTTGGAGTTTTATGCTATGGACTGAGAAGATGATATCATAGAACTTGGAACCCTAGAATTTATTGTAAGAACTCATCGCATGAGATTGGTTGTGCTCTTATCTTTAGATTTTAGAAGTTTATTTCTTGTTATTGACATGAACTAGAATTTATTGTTGTCACAAACATGATAACGTGCTATAGATAGACGTTAGATTGTTAAAAAGCCTTGAGTAAAACCTGTGAAACTAAGGCGCGAGAGTGCTTAGTTTTGCTTGAGATCTTGGTATTGAGATGGGATGCACGAGAGTGATCCTTAATCTCCTTAACCGAAATTCACTTATATTTAGCATTGAATTGATCTTGTGCGAGAGTGAGGATCGTTCTTTGCAAACTAGTTGCGCGAGAGTGAGTTAGTTTGTTTGTTAAGTGAATTATATCTTAACCGTGACAGAGATAAATTGATGATTCTTTAATTCTATTTAGTTATGAATATCAAGTTGAATGAACCCCTAGTCCCGATTCTCTCATCCTGATCTGCTTCAATTACAGTTTGATTGCTTTTTACACAATTCTCGATTCGCTTAGCTAATGAAAACTCAATTAGTCGGTACTTAACAACGAAGTCATGTGGTTCGATATCTTAATTATTACTTCGAGTATCCGTGCACTTGCGGACTACAACAGATACCTAGTCAAATCGGGTTTTCCTCATCAAAATTATGTTAGGTCTAGTCAAGTTTGAGGTTTTTTTTGTCATCTCTATATATAAATAAGAAGAAGCAATATCACCTACTCTAATATATCATCAAGCATGATTCTTTTGTAATCTCACTTTTAATTAGTTCCATAATATATTGAAATGAGCGAAGTGGATTATTAGTCACATCTATTGTTTGATCTTGATCTTTGAAGACTAACGACTAATTCATTATCAAGTTAGTATCATCCCAAATGAATGAAGAGCAAGGGTCTAATACATGTTCAAACTCTCTAGTTTAACACTGTGTTTACTTGGACGAATGGAAAGTGCAAAGAAAAGGAAAGAAGGAAAGAAAGAAAAAATAGATGGATAAAATGTGTCATAGGTTTTCCTTCCTTGTATTTACTTGGAAAGAAAAAAAGTTTGATGGATTAATATATACATTCCAATTTTTATTTTTTTTCACTCATATTATATAAATACTATTAATATCATAAAATATTAAATATTATTGCATACTATTAAATACCATAAACATTATTAAATATTATATAATACTATTAAAAACCATAAAAATTACTAAATATTATTTTATATTATTAAATACTAAAAAATTATTAAATATTATTTAGTACTATTAAAAATATAAAATTCCTACATCATATAACATCACATTACATAACTTTCTTGAAATTTTTGCCATAATTTTTCCTATTTTTCTACATGTGAGCTTGTAACATATCATTCTTCATTTATGAGCATTGAAATATTTAAGAAGCCATATACCCTAACAAGTCAAAACATTCAACACCCTCAAAACATAACAAGTCTATGAAGGTTTAAGAAGTTTAAAGAAGCCACAGTACTTAGTCAAAACATTGAACAAGTGCTTTAAAACATAAAAAGTCTATGAATGTTTAAGAAGTCATATACACCAACAAGTCAAAACATTTAATACCCTCACATCATAACAAGTCTATGAATGTTTAGGAAGTTATGTTACATCACTAATCATACATGTCCATTAATTCATTTAGAACAGCTAAGTGAATTTCTTTTTGTGTAAAAAAAAAGAGATTAGATTTCTCTTTATCACTCCTCAAAATCACATATGCACGAACTATTCGATACTGGGGCACTTCAATCTTCTGTAGCTCCTCATATATCTCTTTTTTTGTGTACTTTTCTTTTTCTTGTCCTTTTCTTTTCTGTATCTCTCTCTCTCTCTCTCTCTCTCATAATCATCAGCACACTGTTTGATCATACACATAGTTGCTTACTTCATACACTTTACTATTTCTTGAAGCTGTTGATTGGTTGCCTCAATTGAAGCATTAGTTTTCTGAAATAGTGAGTAAGCAACTTTTCTCTTTCCACTCTTAGCTGATGTGGACTCATTAAGGCTGTGTTTAATGGAGTGGAAAGAGGGAGAGAATGGATAGAAAGGTGGAAGGAGATGCTTGGATAAATCTCAACCCTCACATGTTATTCTATTTAATTAATATTATAGTAATTAATGCTATTTAATTAATTTTATAGTAATTAATAATATTTAATTAATGTTAAAGTATTTAATTAATAATATTTAATTAATTTTATAGTAACTAATAGTATTTAATTAATGTTATAGTATTTAATAATATTTAATTCCTATTATAGTATTTAATAATATTTATTTAATTTTATATTATTTAATAATATTTTTATAATTTTATAGTATTTAAATAGATTAATTAGTTTTATAGTATTTAATAATATTTAATTAATTTTATATTATTTAATAATATTTTTATAATTATATAGTATTTAAATAGAATAATTAGCTTTATAGAATTTAATAATATTTAATTAATTTTATAGTATTTAAATAGATTAATTAGTTTTATAGAATTTAATAATATTTAATTAATTTTATAGTATTTAATAATATTTAATTAATTTTATATTATTTAAATAGATTAATTAGTTTTATAGTATTAAATAATATTTAATTAATTTTATAATATTTAATAATTAATTAATTAGTTTTATAATATTTAATAATATTAAATGATAATTTTTAATAGTATTTAATAATATTTATATAATACAAGTATAAAAAAAAATGGAATGACTATATCAATCTTTCCAACTTTCTTTCCCTCTAGTTAAACACAATTGAAAAAATCTTCTTATTTTCCCTTCTTTTTTATTTTCTCTTCCTTTTTACTTTGCTTTCCTTTTAATTTTTTGTCTTTTCTATTAAACACTGCTTAATAGTTGTTGTATTGGGTGGAGGGGGTGGCACATCAATTGGGCTTGATTCACCAATTGGGTGGCACTCATGCGAAGCAGTAAACATAATATCATCGCATTCTTCACTTTCTTTTCTTCATATATTTATAAATTCACTACAAGTGCTTGATAAGCTACCAGTGGCATGATCTTTTGAGAATAACTCTTCTAACTTATCATAATTGTAAATAGGAGTCATCTTCCATCTTCTCATATTAGGATTAGCTTGTATAAGACAACAAAATCAAAATATAAATGCACAAACCAATAATGATCATAAAAAAAAATGATAATTAACATACCTTGATAAGATCATCCCATACTTCATCATCAGTAGGGATGTCAATGGGGCAAGTCGGGGACGAGTTTTTCCATCCCCGACCCGACCCCGACTTCCCCAAACCCATCTCCGACCTCGACCCCAAACCCGACGGGTTTAGAAAACCCACCCCCAAACCCGACCCCGCGGGGAAACCCGACCCCGACTAGCTTAAAAAATAAATATATGTTGTAAATAATATATTTAAAATTAATTTTCATTGCATATTCACAATATATAAGTAAAAAATATTTTATATAAACTACACAATTATTTTGACATAAATAATAATAAAAATAATTAATAAAGTATTAAACTATTATAAATTTAGTAACTAGGTTATAACTTAGAAGGGGATGAATTTATTATTTTTAATAATCGGGGTGTGTTTGGGGTAGGTACTTGAATTCCCATACCCGACCCCAACCCAACTTTACCTAGTAGGGTTTTACCCGAACCCAACCTAAGATCCAGTCAACTCCGGTTTTCCCCCATTGACTTCGGGTCGGGTCAGGTGGGGGATGGGCTTTCTTGCCATCCCTAATCATCAGCTTGAAATATTTTTGTTTCAATACTCCAAAGGAATGCCACTCTTGTTCTTAAATAATTTATGGCATGTACTAAAGTTAGTTTTAAATGTTTTGATTCTATTTTTCAAATGATCCTTTATCAAAACTACACCCAATGCTTGTTCACATATGAGTAGCATATTTCTATATGTAGCTGAGGTGAATGTGTCATCCACCCTGAAACCTAATGATTATTGTTCTAACATTGCATTAATAAATATGTTATCCATTTTTTTTTGCTCTATTTGATGTTTTCTTTTCTCGATCATTTGATGTTTTTAGCTTTATAACTCAGCTTACATTGAGGTAAAAGCACATTTGTTAGGCTATGACAATATATATGACAATGAGCTATAACAAACATAAGTGTAGAACATATTGAGTGAACATACTTCTCATGCATTAAAACCAAAATACATCGAAGTCAAATTGATTCGAGAAAAGAAAAACATAAATGTCTAACTACAAAATAAACATACTACAACACATTTGCATTAAAGTCAAAGTACAATAAAATGACAGCATCATCTCATACATTCACAAGACATAATCAGCCCATATTGCAGATGCCATAGAATCTCAAAGTGCAATCCCTTTCCTAGCATTTTCATCTAATCTTTCTAATTCAAAAGCATTTTGGCTTCTTGTATTTACTAATTCCTCATCAACTTTAGCAATAATGCTTGCATCAGGATTAATACCCATTAAGTAGTTGTGTAAAACACAACATGCAAGAATAATTTGAATATGTGTCCTAATAGGATAACAAGATTTCGTACCACTTGCTATAATTGGAAATCTCTTCTTCAATACACCAAAAGCTCTTTTAATAACATTTCGAGCAAATGCATTTCGATGGTTGAATAGTTAATTTGCATTTTTTTGGAGCATGTTTACTATATTATTTCAAGTGATAACAGACTCCACTATAAGGTGTGATGAGAAAACTTTTAATCTCAAATCCAGTATCACTTAAATAATATTTTCGTACAATAATAATATATGATTTAATATTAAAAGTAAGGACTACTAAGGGTAGTTTTTAATGAATGAAGGTTAGGAATTTACCTTTTAGAATTTTTAAGTTATCAGATCTAGTGAGGGTATCTTTTAATAACCGTGAATTAGATGTTGTCCCTTCCCAACCAAGAAGGACGTAAGTAAATTTCATGTCAAAAGTACATACCGCCAAAACATTTATTGTTGGTCAATCTGTTCTCCCCCTATATCTAGGTGCATCCTTAGACGATACTCTTACATGAACATATATCCCGTCAATAGCTCATAAACGGTCCTACAATTTTTTATCATCAATTTAATGATTAAAATAGTATTGTTTATACTAATATACTTTTCAAATACTATACCTTGAAATATAGATAGAATCTGTTCGTATTGAATATCTGAGGAGGATCCATTATACCATCAAGTTGCTTGATAAACTGAGTGTGTAAGCTAATAATAGCTCTCAACACTTCATGAAAGTGATAGCTGATACTTCTAAGAGTACGATGAAAGAAAAAGTAAAGTTCTCGATTCTTAACATTATGGGAAACTAAATATAAGAACTTTATCACTTTTTCCTTAACGGAAGAATTTCTATTATCTTTGACTATATTTTGGCCTCGTGGTATCTCACACAAATGAAAAAAAAAAAAAAAAAAACATTCCTACTCATTCTTAAAATGTTATGACAAAATTGATCTGAACTAGTTATTTTTAAAAAAAAAACAAGTTTGGACCACATGCTATCCTTATATTCAACACTCTCTGTTAATGGCTTATCACATATGAAGAGTTTAATAACAAAAGGTAGAGTTGGTGCAATCATGCAACACAAACTCTAGCTATAGATACCATTTGAAAAAAAAAAGCCTAATTTGGTGGTTGCTGGTTGCGCATTTAAACAAATCTCTTGTTTCTATTACTCATTCAAGCCATTTAAATAAAACCTATAAATGAAAAGAGAATCTAGTTAACAATATATTAGTAAACTATGATCAAAGTAAGATACAATGGTACAATCAAGTCAATCATTTGAATGAAAAGGTTATCATTGTAACTCAGGCATTCTGTCGGACATTGAATTGACAATTTCAGAATGCTGGTGTTCCTAAAATTGTAATGTCATTTCTACATGCAGTTTAGGTGCAGATCAGATATTCAAGACTACATATCTATTCATTTCCAAATTCAAAAGTTTATTCAATTATAGCTTTCAATATTACTTTTGAGGAATAGCCACATTGCAGGTAGTCACGTTTATGAGCCTAATTGGTGTTGCTTAATTGAAAACCCAAGCAAGTGTATTCATGGTAAACACTACAAGTGGTCGAATAAATGTTCAAAGTTGAAATCCGTCACTAACACATTGTATAATTTGTATCTGACAAAAAAAATTTTTGAAAAATAATGTAATCAATGTATAAGATCTGGACTAAACTAGATTCAGAGTATCAGAGCGTAACTTTCAATGCTGGTTATGTTTTCCAAGTGACAAGTTGGTGACGGCAAGAATAAAATGGTGAGCACAAGAATCCATTGAACAAGGAAAAAGAAGCAAAAACAACGAGAACAAAAAACGGAGTCGACAAGAAAATTTGTGAAAGGCGACAACAGCTAGAAGGAAAAAGGAAAAAGAATTTTTCTAAACAGTTAAATCTTGAGCGGCGGTGGTGGCAGTAGTGGGGGCGGCACCAGTAGTGAGCAGCAGCGGGGATGAGAACTAGGGTTCGAGGCAGTTCATGTTAGAGGTGCGAATTATTAGGGTGTCGTGATGTTTAAGCTAGCTTTCCGTTTGAATTAGATGGAAAGAAAATAAAGGATAAACACAGGCCCGTTTGGCCCAGCTAGGAAGCTAGCTTTTAAAGGTTGTGGGCAGCGGATTTCCACTATAGGCAAGAAGCTGCGTTGTTTGGATCTTCTGCTGGTCGGTTGCCAACCTGGAAGTTTCATTGTTAGGAGGAAGCGGCTTCGGAGCTACTTCTCCAGACCCGTCGCTGGCTTCTCTTCGCTCGCCCCTCTTCACTCTCTTCCGTCCGCCTCTAACTAGTGTCCACTCCTCCCAGTCCGCTTCCCGTCGGTGACCAACCAGCGTCCGCTCTCCTCCCAGTCTGCCTCCCATCTGCGAAGCCGTCGGTGAAGATTTCCTTTTGATCGAGCACACCCAGCGTCCGCTCCTCCCAGTCTGCTTCCCGTCGGCGACCAACCAGCGTCCACTCTCCTCCCAGTCCGCCTACCATCTACGAAGCCGTCGGTGAAGATTTCCTTTCGATCGAGCACACCCAGCGTCCGCTCCTCCCAGTCCGCTTCCCGTCGGCGACCAACCAGCGTCCGCTCTCCTCCCAGTCCGCCTCCCATATGCGAAGCCGTTGGTGAAGATTTCCTTTCGATCGAGCACACCCAGCGTCCGCTCCTCCCAGTCCGCTTCCCGTCGGCGACCAACCAGCATCCGCTCTCCTCCCAGTCCGCCTCCCATCTGCGAAGCCGTCGGTGAAGATTTCCTTTCTATCGAGCACACCCAGCGTCCGCTCCTCCCAGTCAGCTTCCCGTCGGCGACCAACCAGCGTCCGCTCTCCTCCCAGTCCGCCTCCCATCTACGAAGTCGTCGGTGAAGATTTCCTTTCGAGCGAGCACACCCAGCCAAGTCTTTGACGGAATTTGGAGCTCAGAGGTGACTAATCGGCGGATGAAGCGGTCACAAAAATAATAAAAAAACGAAGAAGGGCGAGAGAGTTACCTTGCACGTCGGGCAGATCTCTGATGGAGAGGAAGCCACAGGATGCGAGAGAGGCAAAGGAGTGAAGATGGGCTCCCGACGGCAAGACGAGGGTAGCGTGACCGTCACTGTAGATCACGAGGGCTCGACTCGGCTTGTCCGCCATTGTTTTCCTAAGTTGGCTGAGACCTGGAGCGATGCATGTCAATGGAAAAGTGAAGGGTAAAGTGATTAAAATTAAATATACTTGTAAATTTAAAATTATAATACAAAATTTTATTAAATTAAAATTAAATCAAATAAAGTTGTTTAATTTTAATATTTTTAGTAATCACTCAAATTGTGATCAAAGTTCGGTAAGAAATAGTAAATTCTCACTAGTGTGCATTATTTAAAAAGTTGTGTATCCAAACAGCTTTAAACTTTTCCCAGCAGAATTTTTTGGACCAGAACTTTCTGAACCAGAAAAAGTTAAAAGTTCTAGCTGGGCCAAACAGAGCCACACTCACTTTCTTTTCAACTTTTTTTTTGTTATTTTCCATCCATCCAAGTAAACACACTTATCTTCTTATCCTTCTAACTTTCTAGCCTTTCCTTCTAAGTTTCTGTCCAAGTAAACACAATATTAGTATATGTAGTTTGAGTTGCATGTATTAATGAACATAGGAATTAATATGATAGTTAATTATTGACCTTCCTAGGAATTAATATGAACATTAATCAATTACATTTAGCCTATTTCTTTGGAGAGAAAACAGGAGGGGGAGAGAAAAAAAAATTTTCTCGTTTCTTTGGAAAGAATAAGATGAGAGGATAGAAAAGAGGAAAGAAAGAAAAAATATCCTTTTCTCTTCAAAGTTTTCTCTCCAAATTGGGGAGAAAACTTGATTGACTCATGAAACCTCTCATCTCATGCTCGCTTGCTCTCGTTCTCTCGAGCTTTCTCCCTCCTGTCTCTCTCGCTCGCTTGCTCTTGTTTATTCACCTTCTTCTCAAGCTTTTTCTCATTCTCTCCCTACGTTCGCATCTCTTCCCTTCCTCGCTCGCTACGCTCACTCACGCCAACCGCCCCTTTGCAGTATCGTCCATCAAGTGTTGCCCCTTTGCAGTTTCGTCCATCAATTATGAATATATTTGTATCAAATATATATTATATTTTATCAATATATATATTTTTTTATCTATCTTTTTTTAGTAAATTTTTTTTCCCATTTTCATTCCCTCTAAAGAAACAAAAGGCTTAAAAAAATAATTTTCTTTTCTCTTTCTTTTATTTTTCTTTTTTACTTAATTTTTTTCGCTTCCTAAAAAATAGACCATCACATCTGATAGATTATGTGCATTGTGAGAGGATATTAGTTATCTTTCATTAGTTTAGGATTTTTATCCTAAATTATGACCACCACTTTGTCACGACGCACTTTTCTTAGTGACCGAATATCCTCTGAACCCTCACAACTTGTTGAAAGTTTGAAAGTAACATAATTAAAAATTGATATATGTGAGATAAAATTAATTAATTAAATATAACATTTACATGAAACTCCCCAAAGGATTTAAAATGCTAGAAGCATTTAATTCAAATCATCGAGAATTATTCTCAATTAAATTGTCTAGATCTCTATATGGATTGAAACAATCTGGACGAATGTGGTATAAACATTTGAGTGAGTATTTGTTAAACTAGGGATACCAAAATAACCCTATTTGCTCATGCATTTTTATTAAGAGATCTGGATCAAAGTTTGTGATAATTGCAGTATATGTTGATGATATAAATATTATTGGAACTCCTGAAGAGCCTTCCGACGCGGTTGATTATTTGAAAAATGAGTTTGAAATAAAAGATCTCGGAAAAACAAAACTTTGTCTCGGGCTACAAATTGAACATTTAGAAAATGGAATTTTTGTTCATCAATCAGCTTATATAGCCAAAATATTGAAAAGATTCTATATGGATAAAGCACATCCATTAAGTACTCCGATGGTTGTTAGGTCGCTTGATGTAAATAAAGATCCATTTCGACCTCAAATAAAAGATGAAGAACTGATGGGTCCAGAAGTACCATATCTTAGTGCTGTTGGGGTACTAATGCACCTCGCTAATCATACTCGACCGGATATTACATTTGCTGTAAATTTATTGGCAAGATATAGTTCTTCTCAGACAAGAAGACATTGGAATGGAGTTAAACATATATTTTGATATCTTCGAGGTACAATGAATTTAGGATTATATTATCCTCACATGCCTGAAGCTGAATTAATTGGATATGCAAATGCGGGCTATTTATCTGATCCTCATAATGGTAGATCTCAAACAGGTTATGTATTCACATGTGGAGGAACAGCTATATCTTGAAGATCTATGAAACAAACTATTACTGCCACATCTTCTAATCATTCTGAGATCATAGCAATTCATGAGGCAAGTCGAGAATGTGCATGGTTAAGATCTGTTATCCATCATATTCGGGAGGCATCTGGATTGACTTTAAATAAGAATATCCCGACGACATTATATGAGGATAATGCTGCATGTATAGTCCAGTTAAAGGAAGGATATATTAAAGGCAATCGAATGAAACATATATCACCAAAGTTTTTCTTTACACACGATATCCAAAAGAGAGGTGATATTGATATTCAACAAATTCGTTCGTCGGATAACCTAGCAGATTTAGTTACAAAATCATTGTCTACTGCAACCTTTGAAAGACTTGTTTATCAAATCAGAATGTGCAAACTCGAAAATTTAAAGTAACATTACAATGAGGGGGAGTATACGACTGCACTCTTTTTCCTTAACCATGGTTTTTTCTTACAGGGTTTTCCTGGTAAGGTTTTTAATGAGGCAGTATCTGAAATGGCATCCAAGGGGGAGTATTATGAATTCAATTCTTATGGATGTCTATGACTTTATGATGACTCTTTGGATTCTTATGGATGCCTATGACTTTATGATGACTCTTCGAATGACTCTTCATAACTCTCCTATTTATTGCATATGACTCTTCGTTTTGAGAAGAATGAATGTTCATGTATCCAATTGCCATATAAATAGGTGCTATAAAATCCATTTAAGATATCAATGAGAATACTTTCTACTTACTCCTCTCTCAATTTCATCTTGATTTTCTAAAAATTATACTCTTTCTAAATTACTCACCCTTCCTATCAAATGGGTCTTTGTTATAAATCTAAAAGGTATAGGGCTCAGATGCAATTATGACACACGAATTAACCTAACCTAGCGCCTAGCGGAAGAAATCTCTGACATACATATATACTACGGCTACGCGTGAACGGAGGTGGAGGTGGAGGCGGAGGCCAAATTACTGTTTGGCCAAACCAAAAGCTTTCACCCCCGACCGCCTGGAAGGAGAGAAGATGAACTCTGGAGAGGGAAAAAATCATGGCGCCATGGCTGATCCTTCCCAGCCGTTGCCCCAGCCTCAGCCTCAGCAGTTCCAATACCAGTACCTTTACCAGTACGGCACCTTCGGCGTCCCCGATTACTCCCAGCCGACGATCGGATTTCCTCAGCCGATAGTTCCTTCCGGCGCCGTAGCCGCCCCCTCTGCACCTGCCTATCCTCCTCTTCCTTATCCCTCCGCTCCTCAATACTACGCCCATGGCTACCAAGCCGTTCCTGCCGGTAACGATCCCGCGTGATCCACCCTAATCTCTCTCTCGATCTCTCTGTGCGTGGATCTCTTTGGTTCAATTGTTTAGCGTAATTTACATTATATATATATTTGTATAATTGGGAAGAAGTTACAAGATATTTTTCGTTTTACAAGTAACCGTGATGCATTTCCCTGGAAACCAGAAGATGACATGAGGAAGGCCCGGAAGTTTAATTAGTAAAATGGTCTAGATCATGTTTCTGCTTTCCATTGGTTATCCTATAGAAATGATTATCCCATTGGTTGTAAACTTGAATTTATGTTGTATATCTATGCAACGAAACAACAAATAATGCAACACGGCTGCTTTATCTGAATACTATTTGATCAGACTCTTCAATTGCTTTTCAAGGCTATGTTGCCGTGGCCGAAGGAAGGCCTTTACGGTTGCGGCGTCTTCCATGTTGTGGCTTCGGTCTTGGCTGGTTTCTGTAAGTAAACACAGCTTTCATTATTTTCATAAACTCATTGCTTTCTAGGTGCTTAATGATTCAATCTCATCAACTTTGTGCTAGTCATTGCTAGCTACAACTTATTTTAAGTATCTCATTTGCCTATTTAGTGGATGTTATTACGTTCTTGGATTAACATCTCTAATTATTAAACATGTCACGTTTGAAGGTTCATCTTGGGCTTCTTTCTTGCTGCCATTCCGTGGTATATCGGAGTATTTGTTCTCCTCTGTGTTCGAGTCGATTACAGAGAGAAACCAGGTTTTATTGCTTGCAGTATCGCAGTAAGTAATTCAAGTAATAGTATTAAGTTTCTCTATTATGTTATTCCAAGAACATTATGTTTGATCATATGATTTGGGGTCTTATTTATTTATTTTCATGAAAGCATGGGTGACTAACAGATTCTAGGTCTTGATAATTCATATTCATAGGATTTACTAATTTTCAGATTGCTTTTGCTGGTTGATTTCAAGTCTATGTTTGTCACTGTATGTTTTCTATAGGCATGAATGTTTAAAATGTAGCACTAAAATAAATTGAAAGGAACCACGGAAGAATGGTTAGCTACGTCTGCTCCAAATGTGCTGACATCGTAATGGTTATTTTTACATTAGCAATCAATAAATCATATTTATAGGGCAGGAACATTGGTTGTCTGACGAGATTCTTGATAAATACCCTAATGAGTTTGAAATGTGCGACTGATTTTGAGTACTCCTCCCTGCAAACTTCCAAGGATTTGATTGCTTTAAGATGCTCACTGGTCAATTGAGATCGGAATCTTTGACAACAGGCACAAGATACATTTGACGTAAAAGTCCATGCAACGTCTTATTTCAAAAAATATTGTTTGTGATTAACAGTTGTATCTCTTATTATGTCATGGTACAGAAACTATCCTTTTTGTACCAAGTATTCTCAATTTGTAAGTAGATTGTTTAGCCTTAATGTGATACTACGATGTAATTTGTTAGTTTGAATATGGTCTTTCTTGTGTATTTTTCAGAGATCAGAACATTTTTGGAAGAATTAGTGAGATTTGTTTTTTAACTTTTCCATTCCTTTTATCCTATGGTATTGTTATCTATTTGTTCATTTATTCCTTGGGATTGAAGAATCAGATTATCCTAAGAGGTGTGGGTGATGACAGGCTGTTCTGTTTGCGATTGCGGCTTTCCTTGGGTTAAGGAAGGACACTGATGCATGGTGAATTTTCTTGGTTGTACATTATCTCTTCCTATACATAGTATGTACAAAAGATCCACCAGCCAAACTATGTAGATGCTACATATTCCTCTTGGCTTGTAAACGTACTCTGATGCTAACACTCCTTTAATGTCTACTGTTTACATTTTATTTTTTTCAATTATGGTGCATTCTATCAATTCTCAATTCAACCCTAAACTATTAGCTTTACTTTTTTCCGTTTTATAGAAATCCATCATAATAACTTGGTCAAAAGATGAACCAAGTTGGTCCAACCATCACTCCCTACACCCACCCACCCACCGCCCGGGGGCACGAGCTGAGCATCTTTTAACCCTTGACGTGCATTCGTGCAAGGACGAATCCTAATGCTAAGCTAATGCTAATCTTTAACCCTTGACGTGTATTGGCATTCGTGCAAGGACGAATCCTAATGCTAATCTAACGGTAAGCAGGTACCCGTTTAGGAGTTTTATCCCTAAAAGTTTATCATATACGATGATTGGGTAATATTCAATAACTCCAAAATATCTTTCAATGTGTGAAAATTAAGATGAAAAAGAAAAGTGAAAGCATAGAAAAATAGTTTCTATTTTCTTTCCATATGTTTTTTGGAGGAAAAAAAAAGGACTGGTTATTACTTTGGAGTCCTATTTATTAAATATTTTTAAAATAGAATTACTTTTTATTTATTAAATATTTTCTTTCAATGTGTTATCTTTTATTAATAAAATTACATATCAACAACAGTAGAATACTTGAAAAATAAAATCTTTTCTTTTCATAATAAGTTCGTTCACATTTATCTCCAAATGAATAATTAAAGAAATTAAAAAAAATTAAACTTGAACACATAGTAGGACATTAGCACTATGTGTAGCATAAAGAGTACAAGGGAAAAAAAGGAAAATTGTTCACCAAGAGTCAAATGCACTTGTCTGGTTAATACCAGATTCCAGTGCAGTCATGTGCTTATATTTCTCCTCTTCACAATCAATCAACAATCGATAATTACACAATGTTATGGAAATTAACAAAAAGAGCTTAACTTTCCAATAAAACATCAGATGTGAAAGATCTTTAGTTCATAATCTATAACACGTAACGATGTGGATACTTATATTTCAAACTAGCGAGTTGCCAACAAGGCGACTCCTGTAAGAGTTTAAACATTGAACCGAAATCAAAACCAGAGATTGACAAATGCAACGTATAAAGGAACTAGCGAAAACACAGCACAGCGGAAGATAGAACTTGTCCAAATCAAAAACTCACTGGGAGAAATAATCATCGACGACGAGAACATGAACCCCTCCATATTTCCCCAAACCTCAGACCACACTGTCAAGAAAAACATAAATTGATGCAGCTGCAGAGCGACAACAGGCAAGAGGAGGACGGTAAAAGCAAAAAGGTTTTGATTGAATTCGAACACTTTTCTGTTTATGATTATTTTAGCAATGCAAAATAATCTTGCCACGTGTAAGAAACAAGAACCAGCAACGGAGAGTATGTAGGACAAACATTTAACAAGAAGGTACCTTGACATTATCATTACATTCTAGTTCAAATGCATATCATATCAATTATCCAACAAAAGGTTCAGTAACTCTATATAACATATTGCAATCTCAACAAATACAAACCAATAATTAGAAACCGCAACAATATAATAATAACAAACTATAATACCAACAATTGTATCACTAGCAAAATGTCAATAATCAAAACATGTTTACCTTCACAAGCAAGTTTACCAAAGGATACATGTGAACACAAAATAGATATCACCAAAGTTTAACTTGACAACAACAGTCAAAATAGTACCCGGTCAAAATACACTATCTACTCATTAGCTTATTCAGGATCTCAAGTCCTATATCTTCTAGAGCGGCAAAAAAGACATACACATGATCCATTCTACTACCGATGTACAAGGAACTTGACTCATATTTTCACCAAATGATCAACATCATGCTCTTGAGCTATAAAATGTTCTGTAGTGTCAGACACCTGACACTAGCAAAAAATTTGTTTCGAGCATATCATATCCAAAATGAAATCCTGTAAATCTTCATTAAAGAACATGCTTACTTGACAAATTTGAATTAAGAGATCATAACAATTTCAATAAATTCACCAAATCTTTTTATTCAGACCTCCGATGAGAGCTTCTAAGACATTAATTCTTACGCGAGTACAAAATGCCAGCTACTACTGCTATTGCAATCATGGCTGCAGGCGCTGCCCAATATTGCATTGTCATGTTCATGAGCTTGGTCGTGACACCAGAAGGTAGGTTTTTCCTGAAAACCTCCAGCTCAGGGATAACAGGATTTTCATTTAACTCCCCAATATAGAATTCTTTCATCAGATCTCGAGCATCTTTGCTGTGCCCAGCATCTTCAAAGTCTTCACTCGAGTCTCTCCCTTCAAATTATCAGAACATTACGATATTCAGTAAACTAATAGTCTATACCAGAAATGTGTCTTCTATTGTAAAATACTAGTACAGAAACTGCATACTTTCAGAATAAAAGAGACCACATAGATTAGGGATATAGAACGGTGGCAGGCAACTAACCGGTAGCTGAAAGCAGCACATCATCTCCTCCGGGGTGCTCATCAAGATATGTAGTCACATCATAAACCTGCCATGGACAATAACTGTGAATTCCGAGTTTTACAAGTAAACAAAGAAATTATAAAATTTCTAATAAAAGGCAGAAAGAGAAGCTAGTAAGCCTCAATCCAGCTCACGTCCCGAGTACCGTTTCTTGGTTGAACCTAAGAGAGGGTGATTTATAGGGAGTGGACTTGTAATGATTATCTTATATAATTTCTCAGTAACGTACAGAAACACAACACCAATTTAACTGCCAAGTGCCAATGTCTCCCTTTTACACTTTTTTAACCTCTCTCTCCTAAGAGTATAAAATTTCTTTCCTTCTACAAACAGTTATGTGGGTTCTGTGCATGGCTTAAATATTAGAGCGTTTTGATTACTGGGCCCTGTTAAAGTTAATGTATTGTTTTGGGTTAATATTGAGTGGGCCAGCTCTTACATTGGGCCCACATTACTTAGGGCTTGGTTTATGTATTACACAAGTGGCTGTAATAGAGGAATAGGCTGGAATGAAAATTGCCGAGAGGCTCCCGCGGATTGGGCCCACATTACTTAGGGCTTGGTTTATGTATTACACAAGTGGCTGTAATAGATGAATAGGTTGGAATGAAAATTACCGAGAGGCTCGCGCGGAACAGAGCAGCCGCTTTATCTTTGAGTTTCTTCTTCCTATATTCTTCCACCTTCCAGATCGAATGATTAGTGGAAATTTATTCTAGCCAACAAATGGTATCAGAGCGAGGTTGGTGAGATTTCAAGAGGGATACTTTAAGAGGGATTTCAAAAGAAGAAGAAGAGGAGAGCACCATGGCTATGCAAGGAGGAGCATTGGTGCCCCAAAGTTCTCATCCCATCTTTGAAGGTGAGAACTATGATTATTGGAGTATTAAAATGAAGACTCTCTTGATCTCACAAGATCTTTGGGAGATAGTGGAAGAAGGGTTTAAAGAAAAAGAGGGGAAAGACAAAGACAAAGGAAAGATGGAGGCTTCATCTCAACAAGAAGAGAAGGAGAATAGGAAGAAGAATGCAAAGGCTCTTTTCCTCCTCCAACAAAGTATCTCCAATAAATTATTTCCAAGAATCATTAGAGCTAGAAGTGCTAAAGAAGTTTGGGAGATTTTGCAAAAGGGTTTTCAAGGTACCGAAAAGGCTAGAACGGTAAAGCTCTTGACTCTCAAAAGAGATTTTCAAAATTTACAAATGAAAGAAAATGAGTCTTTGAAGAATTATTTTCCTAAAGTTATTAAAGTGGTGAATCACATGAGAAGTTTAGGTGACAATGTGGATGATAAAGTAGTATGTGAGAAGATACTTATTAGTCTTTCTTCTAAGTACAACAACTACAACAACATAGTTGCTATCATTGAAGAAACTAAAGATCTCTCTAGTTCAAGTGTTCATGATTTGATGGGTTCTCTTGAAATGCATGAGCAAAGAATGTGTAGACATGTTAAGCAATCACTTGAAAGTGCATTTCAATCTAAGGCTATTGTCAAAGAGCCATTCAACCAACATGGAGTAAAAAGAGATGCAATACGTGGTGGTATACATGGTAGAGGTAGAGGAAGACAAGGAAGATGTGGTGGTAAAAACAACTTTCAAGATGAGAAAGTGAAAACATGAACTATTGTAAGATGCCCGGCCATATTGAAAGGTTTTGTAGAAACAAAGGAAAGCCACAATGTCATCATTCTAAGAAGTATGGACACCTAGAGAAGTATTGTAGATTCAAGAACAATGAATAAGCTAACTATATCGAAGAGAAGTGTGGAGAAGGAAGTATCTTTTATGCATGTCAAACGGCAGTTGAACAAAAAGAAGGTGTATGGTACATTGATAGTAGTTGTAGTAACCACATGACCGGAGATAAATTTATCTTTTGCAAGCTTGATACAGTGGTTACAACTCAAATGACAATGGGAAATAGTGTCATAGTCAAATCCAAGGGAAGAGGTACAATTGTCGTTGCTTCAAAGAAAGGAATAATGTTGATACATGATGTGTTACTTATTCCGGAATTGGCTCAAAATTTGCTAAGTGTTGGTCAACTAGTTGAGCATGGTCATGCGGTTCACTTTGAAGGTTCACTATGCAAAATATATGACAAGGTTGAGAATAAGAGAGACCTGATGGCGGTTGTAAAAATGGAGAAGAATAGAAATTTTCCTCTCATTCTCAAACAGGCAAGGAATATTGCTTTGAAGGCTAGTGTACAAGACCTATCATGGTTATGGCACAAAAGACTTGGACATGTGAACTTTGAAAGCTTGAAGATGTTGAGCAAGAAGAATATGGTATATGACTTACTAACCATTGAAGGCAATGATGATATATGTGAAGCATGTGCATTTGGCAAAATACATAAAGAATCATTTCCAAAGGTGAATGCATAGAGAGCAAAGGCACCATTGGAGCTAGTCCACACCGACATATGTGGTCCAATGAAGGCAACCTCTCATGGTGGAAATAGGTACTTCATTACTTTCATTGATGATTATTCAAGAATGTGTTGGGTTTATTTCTTGAGATAAAAATCGGATGTTTTTACCATTTTCAAAAAATTTCAAAGTATGGTTGAAAGGCAATGTGGCAAATTAGTTAAAAAGTTGAGAAGTGATAGAGATGGTGAATACAACTCTAAGGAGTTTGGTAAGTTTTGTGAAGATATTGGCATTGAAAGACAATTGACGGTTGGTTACACACCGGAACAAAATGGTGTAGCCGAAAGAAAGAATAGGACAATTGTAGAGATGGCAAGAACAATGATGAATGATAAAGGCTTACCATTCACTTTTTGGGCCGAGGCAACCTACACGGCGGTTTATTTGGGTCCATTTGTTATGCTCATGTTCCAAAAGAAATGAGACACAAGCTTGAAGAGAAAGGTGAGAAATGTATCTTTGTAGGCTATAGCACCGAATCAAAAGGCTATAGGCTATTTAGCTTGAAGAGAAACAAAGTGATTGAAAGCCGGGATGTGATCTTCAATGAAAAAGACAAGCTTGATGGGAAAAGAAAAGGTGTAGAAAATGCTTTCTTACCAACTCAAGAGGAGACTCAAGATACACCATTAAATGAAGATACAAATGAGCATGAAGAAGAAGAATACCATGAACAATCTCCCTCAACACATGCCGGATCTTCCTCATCCTCTCCAAGTTCTTCAACACCGGTAAGAATAAGACGGTTAAGTGATATTTATGCTACTTGTAACTTTTGTATTGTAGAACCAGAAAGCTTATAACAAGCGTTAAGGAAGAAGTTTGGAGAAATGCAATGGAGGAAGAGATAAAGATGATTGAGAAAAATGAAACTTGGGAATTGGTTAACAACCCAAAAGGAAAAGATACAATTGGGCTCAAGTGGATTTATAAGACAAAGACAAATCCGGAGGGCTCTATTCAAAAGTTCAAGGCAAGATTAGTGGCAAAAGAATATTCACAAAAACCGGGAGTTGACTACCAAGAGACATTTGCACCGGTAGCAAGGCATAAGACAATTAGATTGTTAATTGCATTAGCCGCACATAAAGGTTGAAAATTGCATCAACTTGATGTAAAATCGGCCTTCTTGAATGGAGTGTTGGAAGAAGAGGTGTATGTTGAGCAACCAAGAGGCTTTGAAGTTAAATGTAAAGAAGAAAGAGCGTACAAGTTAAAGAAGGCATTGTATGGGTTGAAACAAGCACCAAGAGCATGGTATAGGCAAATTGATGCTTATTTCACCAACAAAGAATTCAAAAGAAGTCCAAGTGAGTCAACACTCTACATCAAGCATGGTAAACATGGTATGCTTATAATTTCTCTTTATGTTGATGATTTAGTCTTTATCGGTGATGATGAAAAATTGATGCATGAGTTCAAAAATAAGATGATGAGTAAATATGAGATGAATGATTTGGGTTTACTTTACTATTTTTTGAGTATTGAAATTGATCAAAGAGAAAATGATGTGTTTATCTCTCAAAAGAAGTATGCTCAAACTATTCTCTCCAAGTTCAATATAGAGAATTGCAATCCGGTATCAACTCCTTTGTTAGTCGATGAGAAATTGGTAAAAGATGATGGTAGTGGAAAAGTGGATGAAGCACACTATAGAAGTTTGGTTGGAAGTTTATTGTATCTCACTACTACAAGACCCGATATCATGTATGCTTCCGGGTTATTGTCAAGATTTATGCATCAACCAAGCAAGATGCATTTTGGAGTTGCAAAGAGAGTGTTACGATACATCCAAGGTACAAAAGATTTTGGACTCTTGTATGAGAAGAATGAGAAAGAAATGATTGAGTTGATTGGTTTTTGCGATAGTGATTGAGCCGGTAGCATGGATGATTTGAAAAGTACTTCCGGGTATGCTTTTGCAATTGGTTCAAGTGTATTTTCTTGGGTATCAAAGAAGCAAGATAGAGTGGCACATTCTTCCGCCGAAACCGAATATGTAGCGGCAAGTGAAGCTACAAAACAAGTTGTGTAGTTAAGAAGAATTCTAGAAGACATGGTTGAGAAATAAGAGAAGGCCACAACTCTTTTGTGTGACAATAAATCCGTCATTGTCATATCAAAGAATTCGGTTTTCCATAGCCGAACAAAGCATATCAATCTCAAGCATCATTACATTAGAGAAGCGGTTGAAGATGGAGAAATTCTTGTGAAGCACATCAACACCAATGATCAAGTTGCGGATATTTTTATTAAAGCACTTCCATATATAAAATTTAATTATCTTAGAGATTTGTTAGGAATGAAAAACAATAGCATTAAGGAGGAGTGTTAAAGTTAATGTATTGTTTTGGGTTAATATTGAGTGGGCCAGCTCTTACATTGGGCCCACATTACTTAGGGTTTGGTTTATGTATTACACAAGTGGCTGTAATAGATGAATAGGCTGGAATGAAAATTGCCGAGTGGCTCGCGGAACAGAGCAGCCGCTTTATCTTTGAGTTTCTTCTTCCCATATTCTTCCACCTTCCACATCGAATGATTAGTGGAAATTTATTCTAGCCAACAGGCCCGAGGCAGTCTTCAAACCAGAAATTAATTTGGCTTGAACTGGTATGCATCGGGGCTTGTGACACATGATGGTGCATGTCAGCACATGGGTGTGGTTCACCACTGCATTGCATTTTGGGTAACAATGCTAGGTGCTAGGCACTATCTATGTACATGCTTAGTATATTACAATTTACAGTTTACATTTTAGTTGTAGTCTATGGTTTACAATTATAGGATATAGTGTACGGTTTACAATTATAGGTTATGGATTATGGTTTAATGTCACAATTTACAGTTTATAGTTCACTATCACAACTTACAGTTTATAGTTCACTGGTATAACTTTTAGTTATAGTTTACAATATTGACCCAACATTAGTTTTTAGACTGAGTCAACTCAATTTTGGTTGAATCTCAACTAGTTCAGATAATCATTAGAAAGTTTACAAATTTGACTACCTAATAGTACCAATATTGTTTTATAACAGTATGTAGTTTTTTATGTAATTTTAGGTTTAAGTCTCAATTTATGTTGGTTTAGGTATAATCTAATTGGATTAGCACAATTCGGTCTGGTTAAGTGAGTTTTTGGTTCGATTTAGTTGATTTAAAAATGGATGCTTATGTTTTCAAGTATGTTTTGTTAGGTTACGGTCTTAGATTGCATGATTGACGTTGGTTGATAGTGTTTATAGGTAAACTTATGTTTTGTTATATTATGGTCTTAGATTACATGATTGGCGTCGGTTTGATACTGCTTGTGGGTAAACTTATGCAGATCAATCAGTTCCCTTTGATTGATTGATACTTGGAGTAATCAGATTACTTGGCATTTATTAAGGTAAGATCTCAAACTAGATTTTATGTTGTTATCTTCGATTTGGTAGGATCTCATATCAATTTCCAATTCTCATGTATGGATTATTTGTGTTGATAACAACAGTTGCGTTGTGCCCCTTTTTATACATGTTAATATGTTTATTGCATGTACATCTAATATGATAGATTTCTTTGTCTTAACAGAGTATAAATTTTTATACTCAGCATGATACTATGGTTGAGTACACACGGTTTTATGGTATTCATGTTGCGGATGGTTTTGAGTCCTCAGTTTTATAGCATGTAATAGGACTCATGATATATGCGGGCATGTCACCACATAGAGTGGTTCACCACGTGTTTTGGGGTGACGACCCTGGTGCCAAGTATAGTGTGCTCATATCAATGTTCTTGCTAGTGTATGTTGGTGATCTATTAATTAGGTTTACATTTCACAGTTACAATTTACGGTTTATGATTTATAGTTTACAATTTTTGGTTTATAATTTTTAGTTTATGATTATAGTTTATGGTTTACTATTATAGCATATGGTTTACGGTTTACAATCACAACTGCTATTACAACTTTCAGTTATAGTTTATACAATTATAGCTTATGATTACAATTCCAGTTATAGTTTAGTTCTAGTTTAGTTGGTATGCATATTTAGTTATTCATACTTGATATCTATTGTTGATATGTTATTCTTGTTCAGTATCTTTTATTCCTTCATATGTTCATGCCTAGCATTTGTTATCACTTGGTTGAACTAGTCATGTCATTATAGTTTAGTTATTATATTATTATCATTTTGCTGGCCTTCCCTCCTTTTGATCAATGAGACTATTTTTTCTTCTGGGAGAGGTTTATTCACTAATATCTACTGAGATTTATTAATATTTTAGGTACTGCTCTGAACTAAAGCAATTAGGGCAAGGACAAGAACATATATTATATGATGGATAAATCTTGTTAGATGTTGAAATATATAAATGAAAGTATTGATGTATTTGTGAAAACTTGTTTTGGATGTAAACGTTCAATTGTATATACCGATTGAAATTGTTGTAAATTTCTTAACGTTATGTAATACATAAACTTTTTCATTTATTTATAGATTGTAGTATTAGGAAAGGTTGTTATACTATGGTTATTATCAAAGTGCAACATCTTGTAAGCAATGGCCCAAAAGAACCACATTGCCTTAGCTTGACATTACTCTAGTGAGAAGAACAGCTAGAGAAATTAAAGAACCTTCTCGGCCACATTTCTTTGCCGTTTACATTGGCTTCTAGCTTGGCTTGAGGATGAGGAGTGGCTGCTCACCTAGTTTTAGGAAGCTAGATTAGGTAAAGTATACTTTAATAACTTTGTTATACAACATTCACTAGGTCGTTGCCAAAGGAGTGGACTCCTCTGCTCTAAAGGGCCAAAGAGGAATCTTAATGATCAAGTCAAAAGAATTGGGTTCACTTGAGGGGCTAAATCAGTAGTATCCTTGAAGCCATTGTCAATGGTAGTTGTAGCCTTACCCAAGAAGGATATAAGTTTATATTGCTTTTGTAAACACATTGCTCAAAGGAAGTTTACAAGAAATAACAATTCTAATATCTCAATCATTTTACCATTTGTGGAAGTCAATGAAATCCCTGCTAACGTGAAACAACATTTGTTCAAGATTATCTTAACTGATGCAGTAATACACGGTTTAGTCTCACATGAGAAATTTAAAAAAAAAAGATAATATAGTATATACGGCTTAGTCAGCTCACTATCATTACCTTTGGCTTAAGCATTTTAAATTAGTTATGTTGCTATTCCATTTACCAAGTTAATAAACCAATTTTCTCATTAGGCGGATTGTAATAATTGATTTCAGAGCAATTGGCTTGACAAGAACATTGAGTCCTAGGTGAGGGCAATATCCAATTTAGTTCAACATAGAAAATAAGAGAAAAAAATAATATAGTATATAAGGCTTAATGGGCTTACTATTATTAACATGGACTTAAGTATTTTAAATTGGGTTATATTGGTATTCAGCTCACCAAGTTAATAGATCAATTTGCTCGGTTGTAACAATTAATATCAGAGTGAACTTAGTCCTAAGTATAGCAAGGGACCAATAAGAAATAGCTTTTGAGAATGGTAAAACCACTATTAGATTGACCTAACATGCTACCGATTAAGAGATGCTTTTTTGACATATATTAGGTCTTGAGCTTAACAAGGAAATCAAATCTTAAGTGGGGGAGATTATGACATTTACATTGGAAGTGAGAGAAAATATGATATAGTCTATAAGGTTTACTGAGTTTATTACTATTAATTTAGACTTAAAGCATTATAAATTGGGTCTCATTATTGTTTAACTCACCAAGTTAATGTATTAGTTTTCTCATTAATTAGATCATAATAGATGCTCCCTTTATTTTTTCTAATCGCTTGTTCCTAGTTCCTATCTTTAACTCAAGGCATTTTGGGATTCTCATACGAGATGCTTATCTATCTAAGGCATATTGCTAGGTAGACTATGTGTCACTTATTGGAGGAGGATAACTCAGTGACTTATATCCTTTATGTGATATCTATGCTTTAATTTCATTATTTATAAAGATCATCGAATAACTCTATTTTTTTTATTTTATGATGGAATTCAAATTACATCTTAAATGCCAAACATTTGGGATCATATGCGAAAAATGTAAACTTGACAAGTGAGGAGGGTTGTTTTGTGTATATAGGAACTAAAAACTTAAATTTGGTAGCTAAGTGTGATATTCATGTTTCATCTTATAGTATTATTGTGAAGATTATTGAGTATGTATAGCAAAATACTCACACTAAGAATCATAGGGAATAATGTTTAAAGAAAGAGGCAAAATTATAAATTTAACCATGTAGGAGCATAAATTATAATTTAATAGGGAACTTGAATAAATGATTTGTTACTATTTGGTGAAGTAAAGAAAAAATAAAATAAAATAATTACTTAAGTGAAAAAAGGGTTAAAAACACCTCATGCTTGCATGAACAATGACACCTCACACTTACCTTTTCAAGCCACCACATGCTTGCTTGAAGGTAAGGATTAACTAGGTAATGACATCTCATGCTAGAGGATTGCTATTGGTGGAAAATAAGATAAATGAGGAAAAAATTGGTAATTTTCACTAGCAACTTGCATTTGGCTTGGGGAAGAGTAAAGTTGAGGTGGTAATTAGAAAAGAAGAGAAGTGAAAGTACAAATTTCACCATAAGGCAAGTTTTTATCCTATGCCTTATATTTGTGTTTTCAAAAATATTATAATTTGGTAAAAAATTTGATTATGATTCATGGACCTAGCTAAGGTTCTAATTCACTAACATCGAATTAATTTTTGATGAATTTATCCATATATTGTATAATATTTTAAAACAAGTGATTAATGTATTTTTATGCAAATCTGATCCCTTCATGGTTTTTGTTATGTAACTTTGCATACACAAACAACTTTTAGATGAAAATTACTTTGGGAAAAAGAAAACTTGAATAGCTTTCCAATGCATCTTAAATTATATATTGTTAATCATAATTAAGATATCAAACAAATAGAAACATTCAACACATGTTTTCTAGAATACAAGGCTGACCTTCTTGTAGTACTATTCTTGTAACTTTCAATATACAAATTGGTTTTGAATATATTTGTTTTGAATGAAAGAAGACTGAAACATCTTTCCAATGGTTCATATATTATATATATTGAAGATTAATTATAGCTTAAAACAAATAGTAATCTTCAGTTCATTAATTCTGTAAAATTATAATTGGGTAGTCTAACCTTTTGTCACGTGATCTGCTATAACTTTTTGTAAACTTTGCCAAATTGTGTCAAATCAGATTTATTGGAAAGTACATTCAATTATGCTTCCAATGACACCTATTTTTTAGGTTTACCTATAGTATTTTCCTTTGATTCATTTGAACAAATTGACAGGTCAAAATTGACATGGTATGTCCTTAGCATTAGGAGTATTATGGTGCAAATTATAATGATCATTGTGCAAATACTCCATGTTCATGATGATAGTAACTTGAGTATAATCATATATGCATTTGTGATTATTATTTGATTGATGGACACTACCATTGTATATGTGATATTTGACCACATGTTCCTACAAACTTTGATATGGACCTTTGATACATTCTATCTATGATCATGTTATAAGGGCAAATATATGAAGGCAACAATACCATTATATTACTTTTATTATATAATGATACAATTTTCCTTTGGCCCTTACATCTTCTAGTAGGAAAATAATTTGTTCTCATTTATAGGAATTATGGCTATAAAAAACAAAATACCATATTAAAAATAATGAGGGCCACCTCTTGAGTTTATAGGAATCACCTCTAGAATTCCTCTATATTTAGTGTCAGATATGGAGCTAAGTGCTACATAGAGCAAAGTGTCACATTGGAAGTAACGAGGGCCACCTCTTGAATCCATGAGAGCCACCTTTAAAGTCTATTTGGTTGGGCTATGATGAGCCCTTTGTCAGCTTATATGCGTGTGGGATTACTCAGACTTGGGTAGATCATGCTTCAAAACATGGAAGGCTATGATATGATGTGTTCTCACTAGTCTCTCTATTATACTTCGATATTCATGAGGTCATGATATTATCATTTGTCTTGTGATACTTTAATGCCCAATGCTCATGAGGTTGTGATATTACCATTTGTCTGTGATACTTTTGATACTCATGAATTGTGATATTATCATTTGTCTCTGTGATACTTTTGATACTCATGAGATTATGATATCATCATTTGTTTATGTGATACCTTAGACACATGACTTAAGTTATATTACCATTTGTTCCTATGATATTGTTGATATTTATAGGTTATTCAGATCATCCTTGTTGTATTTGTTTAGGTTGTCTTCATGTTTGGATTTGAGTTATCTTTATGGCAAATTCAATTATAATATTTCCTTTATACATTACGAAATTTATCTTAAAATTTATAATGAAAATGTATTGTGCATGGGCAATGTCATTCTTGCTGCGTTTCATAATTCACTATTTTAATTTTATTTATAATACAGATTAATCTATGGTTGTTTTCCTTGGGGCAATGGAAGAGATGTTAATAAAAATATTGTTATAAGCTCCTAGCTAGTTTGATGTGTTAGTGTGATGTGAAGATGATATGCTCATGTAATAATATTGTGTAGTATATAGTAAGTTTGAGCAATTTTTGTTAAGGCGATATCTTGTGATATTGTAAACTAGATGTATGAATGAAAGTTGGACTTTAGTGTGAATAAAAGTTGATATTCAATAAATCTTTTGTTAGTTGGTTGATGTTGGTTGAATTAGTTAAATGATGTTGGTATCCTCTAGAAATATGTTAAAATTGTTTTGAGATTGTACTAAAGTTTATTTAATTTGATATTTTTTATCATGGGAAAATTGCATTTACCATGATTATTTCTAGGGGTGTGATATTTTCCACACCTATAAAATGCATGTTTGTCCTTCTTCCAATGAAAATTGATGTGAACTATGTAAACAGAGGACTAACTCATGCAATGATGACTCTCAAGCAGCATAATCAAGACCCTTCCAAGCATTCAGAGAGAACTTAAGGTATACAGCATAGATGCAATCACCTTACAGTGTCCAACACAAATGAATTATAGGAACCTAATCCCCATCTTCCGCCGGTTGGTGAACTTACCCACTACACTCTCACCAAATCGGTGGAATGGCAAACCTCCTAGTGGCCCAAGCGTCACGCAGAGTATACGTTCTTATCGTTTATTGAAAGTTTAATTGGGAAAATTAGAATCCTATGTAGCATAGTTACATGCTAACAAATACACGTACAAAGCCTGATTAGAGTTCATTTCGATGAGGGTAAGACATGAATTTGGTTTGTTTAATGTCAACTTCTGATATAAAATTGTACGAATAAGACCCTAAAAGAAAAAATCGAATTGGCGGACTAGGGCTTGACAAAATCAGAAGACCAAAAGAAACGAGGCACAGATCACGTAATGCATCAGAAATCAGCCACAGGAATAACCAATTCCATTCGTAGAACCTAAAAATTTATGAAAGAAAGGTACTTCAAATTTGCGGCATAGCATGGCAAAACCGATTTAGCTGGGAAAAAAATTCGCAAAAAACTAGCGCAAAGGAAACAAGACGAGACCTTTCCGTCGATGACGACCCAGCAATCTTCCCGGGTATTGTGTTCCGCGGCTTCGCGCATCGAGTACAGCTTGCTTATGGTCGCCATAGCTCTTCCGCAAGCTCGAGTTGCCTCTCCTCGCCCACGGTAGTTACCTACCTACCTGCCTGGTTATCATGCTGGTCTCGCTAGCGGCGACTAGAGGTGGACAACGGGCCGGGCCGGCCCGCGGCCCGCACGGCCCGGCACGACACAGGTCGGCCCGGGCACGGCCTGTTGACCAAGTCAACGGGCCGCGGGCGGCCCGCGGCCCGGCTCGGGCCGTGCTGGGCCGAGGGTCCGCGGCCCGCGGGCCGGGCCGGGCACGGCCCGTGGTCGGGCCGTGCCGAGCACGGCCCGCGGGCCGGGCCAGGCACGGCACGGACCCGTGCTCGGCGCGGGCCGGCACGGGCACGGCACGGCTGGAATGGGCGGCAACGTTCGAAAATTTGATTTGGGCATGCGTTTTTACCAAAATAGCCCTATAACGGTTTAAAAAAATTTAAAAGTTAGGGATATAATTGTCTTTATGTTATAAAATTACCATTTTAGCCCCTTTTAATAATTAAAAATAGGGGATAAATATGTAAATTTACACCCAATTCATCCCTATAAATTGACCCCCCAACCCTCTCATTTCTTCACACAAGTTTTCAATTAACTTTGGATTACTTTCTCATTCTCTCTTAATACTCTCTTAATCTCTTTTCTAAGTCTTGAGTTTCAATTAGCCATCAAGATTTCAAAGCTCCCTCGGTCTAGTCACGTGGAGAAGATCAAGTAAGTAGTAAATTAATTTACTTTTAGTCTTTTATAATGTAATTGTACTTAAATTTAAATTATTCTAATATAAATTTTTTTCATAATTATGTTTAAATTAAGGTTGTTAAAGGCTGAAACATCAACTTCTTAGTTCTTATTAAGCGATCTTCAAACACGTGATAAGGTAATTTTTTAATGTATAATTTATTATTAGTAAGTATTTAATCTTATTTTATAAATTTTTTTGACTAACTTTAAATATTATATGTAGAATTAATGGCGGGATTGAACAATACATGGGATTATTTGCCATGGGAGATTGAGGCATTAGAGTAGGAGCTAATAGGGACAACTAACCCCGTTATGCCCCCCGATCAAGATCAAGATGCCAACCCTCCGCTTTACGACCCAAATCAACAACAGCAAGAGCATGTTGAATTTGAGCCTACTAACACTATGCAGGGAGAGGAGGGATGCAGTGCAAACCCTCACGAGTCTACTGCGTCGGGCTCAAGAAAACGCACGAGCGACGTTTGGAAGAGCTTCGATGTGGTGATGATTAACGGCGAAGAAAGAGCCAGCTGCAAGAAATGCAAAAAAGTCCTGACTTGCAAATCATCGGGTGGAACTGGTCATTTGACTCGCCACATCAAAAGCCATCAAACTCAAATCGATCGTGCACAGGCTACTCTCAACCTTTCCTCTAGTTCTTTTGAAGTTTTTAATTATTCTACTGAAGTTCTTAGAAAAGAATTAGCTAAATTTATTGTTTGGGATGAACAACCATTTTCTTTAGTAGAAAATTATAAATTTGAAAAATTTATACATAAATCACTACAACCTAAATATAGAAAAATAAGTAGACAAACCATGCGTAGGGATGCTATAAAAATTTTTGCTGAATATAAAACTAATCTTTTACAAGTTTTAATTACATTAACTTCTTGTCTTTCTTTAACATCTGATATTTGGACCAGTAATCATTTTGATCAGTCATACATGTGTATTACGGCACATTGGATAGATAGTGATTTTTTTATACAAAAAAGAATTATTGCATTTAAAATTTTTGAATTTCCTCATACTGCAAATGCTATAGTTAGACAATTTCATAGCATTTTACATTCATATAATATAAGTAATAAAATTTTTTCAATTAGTTTTGATAATGCAAGTAATAATGATAGTGCAATTGATAAATTAAAAATATTGTTACATCCAATATTTAATGGTGTTTTTTTTCATATACGATGTGCATGTCATATTCTAAACTTATGTGTTCAAGATGGAATAAGAGAAGTAGATGAACATGTAACTAAATTAAGAAATGCTGTTAGATTTGTTACTTCTTCTACTTCTAGAAATCAAGATTTTAGACAAACATGTAAATCTTATGGTTTGTCATATAAAAAATTTAAACTTGATATTAAAACACGATGGAATTCTACTTATGATATGCTAACAACATGTTTTCCATTTAAGGATCCTCTTACATTATTTTATAATGAAAGAATGCCTGATGGAAACATTGAAGAAAATGATTGGGATAAAGCAAAATTATTACATAATATTTTAGAAATTTTTTATAATGCTAGCACTCATTTATCTGGTGTTTATTATCCTACATCATGTTTAATTTTAGAACATTTAGTTTTAATTAGTGAAATGTTTTCTCAATATAGACATGATGAAAATGTTTTTCAAGTAATTTTTAAAATGGAAACAAAATTTAAAAAATATTGGAAAAATATATCTCCTTTATATTGTTTAGCTTCAATTATGGATCCTAGATTAAAATTAGAAGGTGTTCATATTTTATTAGATGAATATTATAGAAATATGGAACTTGAAGGAGTAGATGAGAAAAAAAATGAAATTTCTACCTTATTAGATGAAATGTATAATGTTTATAATTTAAAATTTGGACATACAATGAATCCAACATCCTCTCAAACTAATGTATCTACTAGTAGTAAAAATATTACAGGAAGAATACGCTCAATTTTAAATAGAAAAGGAACATCAACAAGTAGATCTAGTAATTTTAATGAATTAACATTTTTTTTAGAAAATAATCATACATCTTTACTCACAGAAGAACAAATAGATAATTTTGATATTTTATCATGGTGGAGATCACAAGGAAAATCATATCCTGTGATTTCTGCCATGGCACGTGATCTACTAACTCCTCCGGTGTCTACTGTAGCATCGGAGTCTTGTTTTAGTGCAGGCGGCAGGGTGCTGGACGAGAAGCGAAGCCGAATGAACGAAGAAAGCGTGGAAATGTGTATTTGTCTTAAAGATTGGCTAGATGCTGAAGATCGTCTTCAAGATAAAGGTGGTCATTCAACTTCATCGGATGATGATGAACAAAGTCTTGGAAGTGCAAGCGGAAGCACCAATGGATAAACGTTGTAATAAATAATTATAAAAAAAGTTGTAAAAAAGTTGTAGAAAGAGTTGTAGAAAGAGTTGTAAAAAGAGTTGTAAAAAGAGTTGTAAAAAGAGTTGTAAAAAGAGAACTACGTAGACCTGATTCCTCCTTTGAGTGGGGTACGTAGGCAGCCTGTAATGGGTCCGGTCTAAAATATATAAAAGTTTAACATTTTTTCAAAAATTTGTGTAATATACATTCTCAATTTTTTTTATTTTTTCACATTTTATATATTTTAATTAAGTAATTTACTTATTAAAAGATTTTTTTTAAATTCGGCCCACGGGCCAAAACCGAGCCGGGCCCCACACGGCCCGCGTGCCTAATTGGGCCCGTTGGGCCGTATTGGACCCACGTGCCGCCGTTAGCCCGCGGGCTGTGCCAGGCCCGCGTGACGGATCTGGCCCGCGGGCCGGACTCGTGCCCACGGCCCGGAGGAGCCGTGCCGGCGACGGCACGCCTAATCGTGCCGCGTGCCGTGCCGGGCCGAAGTAATTTTCAGCCGTGCCGTGCCCGGCACGGCACGATTACAATCGGGCCGTGCCTGGCACGGCCCGATTTCTGGCGGGCCGAGGCGGGCCCGGGCCCGGGCCGGCCCGGGCACGGCCCATGGCCACCTCTAGCGGCGACCAAACTGAGTGCCCATGGATCGATTATATATGAGATGGGGATATGGGATGCTGGAATATGTGGGCCTTGGGTTGGGTTTGTAGTGGTCTGGTTCAGTAAGATGATTTGTTATTTTACTTACTGAACATGGGCCACAGGCCCACAGCCAGTCGATAAATACAAACTTTTCAGCCTTTTTGTGGGGCTCCAAGAATTGGATATCTGTCCGTCTTAGTTCATGTCGATATGGGTTGAGAACTCATCCTCAATCCGCCGAATTATAGTAGTAGTCAAATAGATACGTCTTGATATAACTAATAGAAGGCGTTGCTAATTGATTCACACTAAGTACGTAAACAACCATCCCCAACTTTTAATACCAATAACAAGTCGTGCTAGATGCTCTATAATATTTGAACAAGGAGAGAATTTAGGAAATGCCGTCAATATCTTTGGTGTGAAAATCTATCGAGATAGATTTAAAAAACCCATTCTCATAAGTCAATGCACATACATCGAGAAAGTATTAGAGAGGTTCAGTATAGAGAATTTAAAGAGAGTATTTTTTTTTCATATTAAGCATAGCCTAGTCCTCTCCAAAAGCTAATATCCTAAGACGCAAGGGGAGAGAGAGAGTATGAGTTGAGTCTCTTGTATATCAGCGGGATCGATTATGTACTCAATATTATCCACAAGATTGGACATGCCTTATGCTTTGAGAATAGCTAATAAATACTAGTCAAATCTAGGTGTTGAGTACTGAATGATAGTAAATATAATCTTTAAGTACAGGAGGACTTAGGAGTTGTTGCTAGTCTATGGGGGAAAAGAAAAGCTTAGTATGTAGGGCTACATTGATGCCTCGTTTTAATTAGACCGCAATGACTATATGTTGCAACCTATTTATGCGTTTTGCTTAAATTGTGGTGTCATAAGTTGGAAGATCTTTAAGCAACCTACTATGGCAAATTCTACAACAGAGGTTGAGTATGTTGTGGCTTCTAAGATAGCTAAAGAAGTAATATAGATCAAAAAGTTCATATGTAAACTTGGTGTAGTTTCTGGTGCTATGAATCACGTCTAACTCTATTATGACAACAATAGAGCAATAGCACAAGCTAAGGAACCACAATCTCACTAAAAATCTAATCATGTACTATGACAATATTATCTCATTAGACAGATTGTGGATAGGGGTAATGTACACATATGTAAAATACATAGAAATAATAATCTTATAGACCCACTAAGCCTCTAGCGCAGCAAAAGCTTAAAAGTCATACTAAAGACATGAGATTAAAATATCTCAATAATAATTGGTCTTAGTACAAATGAAAGTTCGTTAGTGTGTATGCCTTGAAAATCAATTATACTATATAATTTTCATTCAGTAAATAAAGGCAATTATCGCTATTATATTGGCTGCTCTACCTACGATAATGTATTGGATAACATGATAATGTCTCTAGAGATTAATATTGCTCAATCTTATATATGAGTCTCCAGTCGAAGTATCATGGTGGATAAGGGACAATCTTGGTAATGTAAGACTAGTATATAAGAAAGTTGGATATTGGGTATTAACACAGACACATAAATGTATTAAGCAAGATGTACTAGAACAACCCGTCATGAAATTTTGACTTAGGTGTCAAAGGTCAAATTTCACAAGTGACAGAAGGTGCTCTAATTCATATACTTGAGGTTGTCGGCACTACATAAGACAAGTCACGTACTTTGATATAACTTAACACTTTTACATAACTAAGGAGTTATAACGGTTGTCATAGGATATGTCATAAGTCTTATGTGAAGTATGAGTGATCAATAGAGGATTTACCCCTTCCTGCAATAGGGAGTTTAATAATCTAAGGTCCCCTTTATGAGTAATTGACTAAGAGTGTATAATTATACATAAGAGATTAAATTTTCCACTCGAGTCACCATGCAATAGGGAGTTTAATAATCTAAGGTCCCCTTTATGAGTAATTGACTAAGAGTGTATAATTATACATAAGAGATTAAATTTTCTACTCGAGTCACCCCACATAATTAGAATAACAAGTATGACATACTTATCTAGTCTAGGATTATCAAAAGGCAAAGGGATTATATTGCATTTATGAAATTTTGTCGTTGTTTAAGCAATGTCAACTGGCAATATATTCATATGGCTTGGATAGCAATGATGCATTGCTAGATATCACTCATTGCTTGGAGATCACTATAGATTTGAGAGCCTTAAATCAAATTTTGGATTAATTTGAGTCCATTTCGATAATTAGACATACTAGATCAGAATAGGATCAAATGAATGGATCATATGATTTGATCTACATGAAGAATGGGACTAGGCGCTCATTCCAATGATCCAGAGAAGTTAATTGGACATCGAGTCTAATAAAGGGTAAGCTATAAGGCTTGAGGCACTTATGACTCTTGTACAAGGGGCCTAGAGTATGGATAAACTCTAGATGGAGCTCATTGGGCTTAGAACCCAATGAGGGCTAAGCACAAGGCATCATTGGTGCATAGGTTCAATAAAAGAGGCGCATACAAAGGATGAATCACCTTATTGGGCTAAGAGCCTAATGAAGATAGGCATGGGTGACTACACTATGTAAGAGAAGAAGCAAGGGGCTTTAGCCCAAGGCCTATCCTAGACACCTAATGAAGGTGGCACCAAGGTGGCCGACCAAGCAAGGCATGAAAGCCTTGACACGAGGTGATTAGGGGAAGTGATTTTGCCTCTAATAGAAACTATTTCCCTCTATTCCTTTTAGCATCATGTCTAGGCGCATGATCAAGACATGGACCAGTCAACCATGCGTTGTGAGGAGAACGTCTGGCTTTATATAAATAAGTAGGCAAGGGTTAGGTCACAACAGACGAATTTCTCTCCTCTCTCTATGTGGCTAATGCCCTCTCTTTGTATACATACATACATACATATGTATGTATATATTATAATAATTTTAAACCCTATAACCTAAAAATATTTTTATCCCTAACCCTAAAATAGGTTACTCATGTCGTGTTATGTCATGTCATGTAACATAACCTATTTAATAAATGGGTCATGTTTGTGTTTTATACATTGACCTGTATTTATAAGCAAGTCATGTTCATGTCATACTATGTTCGTGTCATATATAAATATATCACGAGTCAAGTATGACACGACCCATTATAACCCGTGAACATGAATTGTCAACCCTAAGCCTAAAGAAGTATTAATGACTATGCCTGAACCTCAACATAATCATACAATATGAGGCTTGGGAAACCATTACAAAGTTAGGTAGTCATCATAATTAGAGGCCTCAATTAGAGGTGAGGCAACATGAACTATTTACAATGGATGCATTCCATGCTAAAAAAAACTCAAGAACAACAAATTTCCAACCTTGTATTATAGATTAGGAAATCATGGGGAATGAAGAAAAACTTGATGATGCTTTAGTTATCACCATAAAGATTGTTGAATCAACCATTTAAAGGATCATGGTTCACACTGAGTTTAGTAGATAATAATATATCTTAACACACTAATATTGATGTGTATAATAGGATATGCCTTACTCTAATGCACATCAAACTGATCAATTTCACATGGGGGCAATGTAAGGCCTATGGTTTCTACATGACCTTAACAAATCGAGAAGTTGTAGTTCCTAGTAGTGGGCTTATTGAATAGCTAATGTTTAACAATTTTGAGGTTATGCATCCACATACCTAATAGTCATGTAGTTCATAGTCAATAAAGGAGTTAGGCAAGTAAAGAGTGATTTAAATACCTTCCAACATTGTTATAAGCACACTTCTAATTAAATGATAAAGGAGATCTTGCATCTCAAATTAATGAAAGTAGTTGAAGAGGACCAACTAAAACCAAAAGTCCTAAACAAGACCATTTGAATTCACTCTTTGAAAGATGAATTTTCAATTATTAGATGGCTTTAAAAACCTATTTGTGTTGTCCAATAAGGACAGGCTAAAAGTAAAGCATGAGATTCCACTACATCAATTCAATGTTAAGCCAAAAATAACACCCCAAGCACCAAAACATTGAAGGGAAAACAAAGTGTGATTAATATATAATTAAGAAACAGGTAAAGAAGATGCTAGAGGTTAGGTTTATCAAAAGGATCATGCAACCAATTTGTCTTAAACAATAGTCTTATGCCAAACTATTGAAGAAAAATAACAATGTGTGGACATCACCAACCAAATCAAAATGTTCCCTATGGACTACTCTCATGTTTTCAAGATGGACCGAATGGTTGATGTGACACAGCGGAACTAATAGGAGGGGTTGTCCTTAGAGCTATACTCTAGGGAGGTGGAAACGATGATGCTGAAAGCCGTGAGAGGGTCTTGAGACGAGGGAAAGAACATCGCGTCGGAGGGAAAACCAGAGAAAACTAATAAAATCCGTGCCACTGAGACATGACTTGAGCAATACCGATGAGCCAAGAAACCAAGGCACGACTAAACTGAAACTACTAACCTCGCGGTAGAGCCAAATTTCTTTGCATGCATGCGTAACTGGTTCCCTTCATGACGCTATGAGTGGGAGGGCATTCGCGCGCCCTAGGTGAGATGGAGAGTGGCACGCTCCCGACTGGGCACCAAGGGAGGTGAGAGCTAGAAGAAACTATAGGACACTTTAAAGAACAACAAGTGAACAAGAAAAGGAACCCGACACGATTCGGTGTCGCTCTGGCCCTTTTGATTGAAGGGAAATTGTAGTACAGAAGAAGGAATGGGAGGACTCACAGGAGAGTTTCCCGGAGTTTGCTGGACCTAGACCTTCGCGTGGGGGAAGGTTGCTACTACAACAAAGCTGAAGAAAAACACAAACCCTCAGCCCTCTTTTATAGACCAAGAGGGGTGGGCAGACCCATGACAAGCATATGAGGGTTGTTGGAGAAGCCAACAACCTCTAACTTCCTAAAAGAGGGTCAAGATGCCCTCTAACAAACTGAAAAAGAAAACTACCAACTTCCTACAAGGAATATGCTAATAGGGCTAGCACATGGGCTGGAATTCCTGGGCCGTTGTCCGGGCTGAGTTTATCCGCTAAACTATTTCGGAGCAAGCCACCATGAAGCAGCAAAACTTGCTGATCGTGGGCTGGTTCTGGATGTTGTTGGCGGTATCGTGAGCTGAGTTGAGGACCCGGTTGTGATAACGGTCGGTTGGGGGCTCTTGCGGTGGTCCTCGGGGAAGATTCACCATGGGAATAGGGTGGAGGGACTCCGTGGAGGCAGTAGACGGACTGAGAATCCCCATATATCGGTCTGGAGGATGTGAGGAACGTTGCGAGCATCGAACGGCGTGCTGAACAGAGCTTTTCTATACTTCTGGGCAAATTATGGCAGGGGTGTAATTTTTTATAGGCCGTAATTTCGGATGAAATCTATGCAGAAGCTTCAGAGTTTTTTTGCACTTCTAGGCAAATTACGGCAGGGGTGTAATTTTTTTTACAGGCCATAATTTCAGTTGAAATCTGGGCAGAGGCTTTTACATCAGGGGTATAATATTTTCCACAAGCTGTAATTTTGGCTGAAAAACTGGCAGAAGTTTCTGGGCACACTGGGTATTTTACACCGGGGGTGTAATATTTTTCACAAATTATAATTTCGGTTGGAAAACTGGCAGAAGGTTCTGGGCATACTAGGCAGTTTACACTTGGGGTGTAATGTTTTTCACAGGCTGTAATTTCGGTCAGTTCCTGGGTCGAGGCTTTTACACCGGAGGTGTAATATTTTTCACAGGCTGTAATTTCGGCCGGAAAACTGGCAGAAACCTCTGTTTGGGTTGCAGAATCCTCTGTTTGGGCTGTAGAAACCTCTGTTTAGGCTGAAAATTTATGGGGGTCTTCCTAAGGCTCTGTAGAAGCTTCCCAAATGTCTCCTAGGGGTGTTGGGTCACACCCATATGCTTCCATTACTCCGTCATGACGTCACCTCCATTTTCCAATGTCTATAATTCCAACAATATGTGTGGACATCACCAACCAAAATAGAATGTTCCCTAGGGACTACTCTCATATTTTCAAGATGGAACAAATGGTTGATGTCACCTCCATTTTCCAATGTCTATAATTCCAAAATGAATTTCATACCTTGTTTGATCACATAGGAAGATATATTTTATTATATCATAATGTTTTATGGGTTCAAAAATGCAAATATACCATACTAAAGATTGGTCCATGTTCCCTTCTTGCACCAAATAAGATTAATATGAAATCTTAAGTAGGATGATGAAGACTAAATTGCTAGAAGAACACATAACTGCCCTCTAAGATATCTTCACCAAGATGAGACAATAGAATATGATGTTGAGCTTAACCAAATGACTTTTGAATGCATACTTGAGAAAGTTTCTTTGCTAATCAGTTCATAAAAGAAGGTCTAACAGAAATATAGAAAAGATAAAGACTGCGTTTGGCCCTCCTTGCATATCATCTTCTGCTGGTGCGCCCAACAGAAGTTGTCAGTCTAAGCTGTTTGGGTATCAGCTTCTCTAGCCCAGGTAGAGAATTTGCATTGTAGCTAAGAAGCTACCGAAGGGTAGCTTCTAGCTTTTAGCTTCTACTTTTTCTCTCATTAGCTTACTAATAAAATATGTTTAGTATCATTTATAATATTTTAATATTTTAAATTATTATTAATAAAAAATTAGTAATATAATTTTTATATTGGTAATATTTTTAATAAATATTTAATTTATTTTAAAGATACTTAATAGTGTAACATATAATATTTTTAATACATATTTTAATTATTATTAAAAAAATTAATAATATAACTCATAATATTTTTAATAAATATTTTAATTATAATTAACTAAAAAATTAGTCATATAATTTTTATCTTATTAATATTTTTAATAAAAAAATAATTATTAATAGAAAATTTAGGTAAATTATAATAATCTAACCAAAAGTTGTGCATCCAAACACCCTCTAAACTTCTTCAACCAGCATCTTTTTAACCAGCACTTTTCATCTGGCAAAAGCTAGAAACAGAAGCTGAGGCAAATGCAACAAAAAAAAAATTATAATAAGCTTGTCAAACAAAAAAAAGGACAAAACCTTGTAGGCAGGATTATGACCTTGTCTACAATTTTTATCTAGTTCCACTTATAGGTGTTTCCTTTGAATTGCTCAAAAAGCCAAAGAAATATTGACTTGTTAGAGTCCAAAGAAGAAATTAGGTTTGTCCTCATTTGAGATATAATGAGCCTACTTTGATAGTTCAATTTTACAAAACATAGAGCTATACTATACAAAAACAAAGAAGGTAGCCTTTTCACTAAGCATTTGTGGTCAAAGCTCTACTATACTTCTTGGCACATCCAATCTAAGTGTTGATAAATTAACTGAAAAATATTATAAAGACCAAATGTAGTATGCTACTAAATTGGGCTATGAAGTAGGGAATATGATATAAGATTATTTTCACTGAACGTTGATCAAAGCTTGAGTGTTGGTGTATAAGCCCTTAGACCCGTTGTTGGTCTAGTTTGTACTACTTGACTTTGATATTTAATATATATCTTTCTGGCATTGTCGTTATTATGCTGTGTTTACATCTGCGATTATGTACATAGATAATAATGTCCCTAGAGACAGATTGTATCTGTGCTCAAACGGTGTGTCCCCAGTCGAGTACCTGAGTGGATAAGGGACAGCTCTGGTACATGTGAGACTGGTATATGGGTTGGTTACGCACGGGGTGCTAATGTAGGCATATGGGTATATCAGTGGTGGATATACTGGACCGACCCGCTGTGAGGTTTTAACTTGGTGTCATGAGTTAAGTTCACATGTGATAGGAGATGCATTGATCTCTCGACTTGAGGTCATTGACTCTTCTATGTGGTTAGGGACATGCTTTGATACAACCTAACGCCTCGCCGTAGTTGAGGGGTCATAACGGTTGTCATTGGGTATGTCACGACCCATATGAGAAGATCAATGGATAGACATAGGATTTGCCTCTTCCTGCGGGAAGCTTGATATCCATGGGGCCCCCCTATGGTTGCATGACTGAGAGTGTATGGCCATACCCAGGTGAAAGCATGATCTAGTCATGACCATGAGATTGGGTGAAAACAAAGTGGTGACGCACTTTGTCCAATCGGATATCAGTTTGGCAAAGAGACTGTAATGCATCAGTATCTTGTTGTGATGATGGGGATGTTGATGCTGATATCCATTCCGAAGACTTGGGTAGCAGTGATGCACTGCTAGGTGCCACTCACTGCTTGTGATGACTTAAGTTCATCACTGCCAACGTCAGAGGAACCTACAGGGTCGCACAACTTGAAACTCGGGTTCTCGTATTGATCGAGCAGCCTAATGATCGAGTTATTAGATAACTCGGATCTTTTTGGGAGAATCTATTAGCGCCATTGTGCCTGATGAGATGGAAGGGACTTATTGGAGCTAACTTCATTTTTGGGCCAGATGGGCCTAATGGGCCCTATAGGCTAATTGGACCAAATGGGCCAAATGAAGCGTTAGCATGGAGCATGGACCAATGGGCCTCCAAGCCCAATGGGCATGAAGCCCAGTTGGGGTGTGAGGTATAGTGGGCCTTGAGGCCCAATGGGCCGTTAGGCCTAATGGGCTATGACAATAAGTTGCCTGGGCCCAATAGAAATCATGAGAATTAAATACTGCATTTAATTCTGGGAATTAATTCTGTATTTAATTCTGCATTTAATTATGCATTTAATTCTGTAATTAATTCTAAGTTTAATGATAAATTTAATTCTGAATTTGATTCTGAATTTAATTCTGAATTTGAAGAGTCACATCATTAATGATCATTATGAGACTTTATTTCAAGGTTTTAATGAGTCATTATGAGACTTTAATTCAGGGTTTAATTCTATATTTAATTCTACCATTAATAATGAATTTATTACAGAGATTAATTCTGAATTTATTTCAGAATACCAGAGGTCACCGTGATTTCTATATAAGGGCTAGGAGGGTTGAGAGGAAGAGGTTCTGGATGAGGAGAAGTCTCCGAGAGACTCGCGCAGGGAGACTTCATTCGCAAGCTTGGAGCTTGGTGATTTTCCCTTTGAGACTCTCGCTTGAAGACTTGTTTCGCAAGCTTGGAGCTTGGCGATTTCTCCTTCTTCCTCTCCTCTTGGCATCCGCAAGGTTGGACCTTGGCGAGTTTCCATCATCCCTCTCCTTGGCGCCTTCTACTTGTGAGCGGCGCAAGTTCTAGAGGAGGACTCCCCAAGAGGCGTGGATCTTCTTCTCGAGGCTAGCACCGGGCGTGGAAGAAGAGAACTCGAGCGTCGGCTGTGTGCGAGACTGTAGAGGGCGAACATTTGGGCGCCTGCATCGCATCCTTCTTCTTCGCTACAAGGTATCATCTCCTACATACCGTGTCGATCTCCTCGCAAGACTCGATCTTCTGGGTTTTTGGGACTGGCCTATTTCGGGGATTGCTTCCACTGTGCTTGTTTGTAAAATTTTTAAAATCCCCGAGGTTTCCCAACAGTGGTATCAGAGGCATCTTGCGAACTCGAACGGTGTTTTATGCTTTGATTGTATGCTCACATGGTATCTGAAATTTTTTGAAAATTTGCATATGCGCATGGATTTTTCTAAGTAGGAAAAATCGTAAGTTTTTCGTTCCTAACATCTATTTGATCTCTTTGGTTTTTCGCTTTCTTCACTTGGTGGGATAGACCCATATGTGAGAGAATTAATTTCTCCCCATGCATGTAGGATAGACCTACTGTGTGGGACTTCTTGGCAAGTTAAGGATTGCAAGGGTAGGCGGCAAGCGTGCTTGGAGCATGCATGCGTCACTTGTAGACTCCCGAGAGAAACGAAAAATCCTAGATTTGTGAACGGACGTTGAGGTTGAAAGACAAGTATTCTAAGAAACTAAAACTGAAGTTTTATGATTTCTTGAGCATATAGAAAAGCATGAGATGGTTGTGCATCGTGTTGTGGTCATAGTCAAGCCCCTTGTATGCCTGTGATGTATTTATGTGAGGCCTGCGTGCTGCTTTTTCTTTTTGTTTTGTAAACGCACAAAGAAGATTAAGGGTGCATCCCTCTTGAAGCTTACATCTTGACGCATCAACCATGATGGCGCATCTTGCTTGGTGGCGCAAGTAAGGGCTTGGCCGAACTGTAGGGTTCGTGAGCTATCCCTCTTGGCACAAGCATGATGGCGCATCATGCATGGAGGAGCCATCAATGTCTTGGCCGAACCCTTGGGTTTGCGTGCTATGCCTTGGTGTGGACGACCTTGGAGCCGCACTTAAAGATAAAGCTTAGTGGCGGCTAGGTTAGGTCTGGTTGGGGCTTGTCACCTAGGTCAAGCATTGAACATCCTTTGGCATGTGATGGTTCAATGTGTTGATTAGACTATGACCACATCGCTTGTTTACTGTTTTCCACTTCTGCTAAAGCATGCCTAGTTGTGTTTTATCGTTTTGTTATCACTATAGGATTGCATGCCTGTCATGTTAGAAAAAAGATAAAACTAAGAGGATGAGACCTCAAAAAACCCTCAAAAATAATATCAAGTCTGGAATAGCCTTCTGACGCGTAGCCCTCGTCAAACTATCGATTGATGGTGTTGTGTATTGTTTCCACCCTAGTGGACACACCCATCTATCTTTAGGAGGCGCGCGGTGACAATGTTTTCCCCAGTCTAGTTAAAATCCTGGACGCGCCTTTGCAAGGAATTCGTTGGCCCTGGGCATAACGGTCATGATAGACTTGACTAGTTTTTCATAAGTGGTGGCCACATGATGGAACTCTAGAGGCAGCCTCGAGAAATTAGGGTTTTGTGTTGTTCCAGCCCTAACTGGGCACAAAATGCTTGAACTGTCTTGAGAAGGGGAATTGCCAAGTTGCAATTGTCCGGCGCGCCTACCTTGGGATACATGCGTCACCTCGTGCAGTACATCCTGCCCTAGCGGGACGCGAGGCCGTGTGAGGAACAAGGATCCCATCTCACTAGGAAATCTCAGATTTCCCGATTGACTTTGTGGGTTGTCAATTCGATTAAAATAGTGGGAGCCATGATCATTTAATGTAAGTCCAGATTAAATGATTTGAAGTAGTACTCATCTGCTTTCTTGGTTGTTGTAGATCAAAGGCTACGAACAATAGCAGATTAATACTGCGATCGATCCTTTGGAAGGACGAGATGGACTGGTGTCGAACCTTGAGGGGTAACCTCAAGCTCGAGAGCTGTAAGAGGCATCACCAGAAAGAAGAGAAGAGAGGGGTTACACCTTCGTCTTCAGGCTCTAGCATTTGCGTGGTTGAAGTCAACCTGTCTACTTCAAATACATGGGTATTGGATACCGCATGTGGAGCGCATATTTGCACAAGTATGCAAGGGCTCAAACGAAGTAGGACAGTGCGACCAGGAGAGATTGACCTTCGGGTCGGTAATGGCGCACAGGTTGTTGCTGTAACTGTAGGAGACTACACTCTCTCACTGTCATCTGGACTTCAACTAGAACTGGAATATTGCTTCTTTGTACCGTCGATCACTAAGAATATTATATCCATTCCTACCCTGGCGAGGAAAGGATTTTGTTTCGCAATAAAGGAGAACACATGTTCTTTTTCATTGGCAAACCTATTCTATGGATCTGGTACACTATGCAATGGGCTTTATGTCTTGGACATGCAAAGTTCTGTGTGCAACGTAAATGCTAAGAGGATCAAGTCAAGTGGTTTCAACAATACTTATCTTTGGCATTGTCGTTTAGGGCACATTAACAAGAATCGCATCCAAAATCTCCATGCAAATGGATTCCTGGATTCAGATTCCTTCGAGGAATTTGACACATGCGAGCCTTGTTTGTTGGGCAAAATGACAACGGCGCCATTCACCAAGCATGGTGAGAGGGCCACAGGTTTGTTGGATCTGATACACAGTGATGTGTGTGGGCCATTCAACAAACAAGCTAGAGGTGGGTATGTTTACTTCATCACATTTACTGATGACTTCAGTAGATATGGTTATGTCTATTTGATGAGACATAAGTCTGAATCCTTGGAGAAATTCAAGGAGTTCAAGACTGAAGTGGAAAACCAGCTTGGACGATCCATTAAGGCTCTTCGGTCTGATCGAGGCGGAGAGTACTTGAGCCATGAGTTTGCTAAATATCTTACAGAGTGTGAGATTCTTTCCCAACTCACTCCTCCTAGAACACCTCAATGGAATGGTGTGTCCGAGTGGAGAAATTGAACTTTGTTGGACATGGTTCGATCTATGATGAGTCAGGCAACTCTACCTTCGTATTTCTGGGGTTTTGCATTACTTACAGTGATCAAGACACTGAATAACGTTCCGTTAAAGAGTGTTCCTAAGACCCCACACGAGATGTGGACTGGGAGACGCTCATTGCTATCATTTATGCGGATCTGGGGATGTGAGGCTTATGTCAAACATCAGGATTCTAGTAAGCTAGAACTCAGATCTGATAAATGTGTGTTTGTGGGGTATCCTAGGGAAACCAAAGGATACTACTTCTTTAATCCCACCGAGAACAAAGTTTTTGTTGCTCGGACTGCTGTATTCCTTGAGAAAGATTTTCTCTTGAAAGACACTAGTGGGAGAAGCTTTGACTTGGATGAGGTCCAAGGTCAACCACAAGACACAGGCCCTACGTAGGTCTGGGAGGATTCGTCGTGCACCTGAGAGGTACGGGTCGCTGCCGACCCAACACGATGGGATCTTCATCGTTGAGGATGAACCCAGGACCTATGATGAGGCGGTCGCTGGACCGGACTCCGAGAAATGGCTTGAGGCCATGAAATCCGAGATGGATTCCATGTCGGCTAACCAAGTCTGGGATTTGGTTGAGTTACCTGATGGGGTAAAACCTATAGGGTGTAAATAGGTCTTCAAGAGGAAGACTGACATGGATGGCAACATAGTTACCTATAAGGGTAGACTTGTGGCTAAAGGATTCAGACAAGTTCACGGGGTGGACTATGATGAAACCTTCTCGCCAGTTGCCATGTTCAAATCCATTCGAATCCTGCTTGCTATAGCTGCGTATCGCGATTATGAGATATGGCAGATGGATGTGAAGACAGCATTCCTTAACGGAAAGCTGACTGAGGATGTGTTTATGACACAGCTTGATGGCTTCATCTATCCTGCAGAGGTCAATAAGGTCTGCAGGCTAAAGAAATCCATTTATGGATTAAAGCAAGCTTCTCAAAGTTAGAATATTCGATTTGATGAGGCAGTAAGAGATTACGGCTTTATCAAAAGCGAAGATGACGCCTATGTATACAGAAAATTCAGTGGGAGCTTGGTCACATTTTTGGTATTGTATGTCGATGACATACTACTCATCGGAAACGACATCCCTAGTCTTCAAGCTGTGAAGACATGGTTGGGGAAGTGTTTCGAGATGAAAGACTTAGGGGAGGCCGCCTATATCCTAGGCGTGAGGATCTACCGGGATAGATCCAAGAAGCTCCTGGCCCTTAGTTAGAGTACTTACATTGATAAGGTCCTGGAGAGGTTCAGCTTAGAGCAATCTAAGAAAGGATACCTTCTAGTGAGACATGGCCTTATTCTTTCCAAGAGCCAGTGTCCCATCACATAGGCTGAGAGGGATGACATGAGTCGAGTGCCCTATGCTTCGGCAGTAGGTTCGATCATGTATGCGATGTTGTGTACTAGACCAGATGTGGCTTATGCTGTGAGCATAACTAGCCGATACCAATCCAATCCAGGTCTGCAGCATTGGGTGGCTGCAAAGAACATTCTGAAGTATCTGAGAAGAACTAAAGATTTGTTCTTGGTCTATGGGGGACAGGAAGAGCTCAGTGTTCAGGGCTACACTGATGCATCGTTCCAGTCTGACCCTGATGACTTTAGATCGCAAGCAGGCTATGTGTTCAAGTTGAATGGTGGCGCTGTATGCTGGAAATCCTTCAAGCAGTCCACTATAGCCGATTCTACGACCGAGGCTGAGTATGTCGCCGCTTCTGAGGCAGCCAAAGAAGCCGTTTGGATTCGGAAGTTCATATCTGAACTTCAGGTGGTTCCCTCTGCTGTGGATCCAATCAAGCTTTATTGTGACAATAATGGAGCGATTGCACAGGCAAAGGAACCAAGGTCTCATCAAAAATCCAAACACATACTTAGAAGATTTCACCTGATCAGAGAGATCGTTGACCAAGGTGATGTCAAGATAAGCAGAGTTGACACAGATAACAATCTAGCAGACCCACTCACCAAAGCTTTGGCACAGCAGAAGCATGATGGTCATGCGAGGGACATGGGGTTGAGATTTCTCAACAACTAAGTCTAAGTGCAAGTGGGAGATTGTTGGTGTATATGCCCTTAGACCCGTTGTTGGTCTAGTTTATACTACTTGACTTTGATATTTAATATATATCTTTCTGGCATTGTCGTTATTATGTTGTGTTTACATCTGCGATTATGTACATAGATAATAATGTCCCTAGAGACAGATTGTATCTGTGCTTAAACGGTGTGTCCCCAGTCGAGTACCTGAGTGGATAAGGGACAGCTCTGGTACATGTGAGACTGGTATATGGGCTGGTTACGCACGGGGTGCTAATGCAGGCATATGGGTATATTAGCGGTGGATATACTGGACCGACCCGCTGTGAGGTTTTAACTTGGTGTCATGAGTTAAGCTCACATGTGATAGGAGATGCATTGATCTCTCGACTTGATGTCATTGACTCTTCTATGTGGTTAGGGACATGCTTTGATACAACCTAACGCCTCGCCGTAGTTGGGGGGTCATAACGGTTGTCATTGGGTATGTCACGACCCATATGAGAAGATCAATGGATAGACATAGGATTTGCCTCTTCCTGCGGGAAGCTTGATATCCATGGGGCCCCCCTATGGTTGCATGACTGAGAGTGTATGGCCATACCCAGGTGAAAGCATGATCTAGTCATGACCATGAGATTGGGTGAAAACAAAGTGGTGACGCACTTTGTCCAATCGGATATCAGTTTGGCAAAGAGACTGTAATGCATCAGTATCTTGTTGTGATGATGGGGATGTTGATGCTGATATCCATTCCGAAGACTTGGGTAGCAGTGATGCACTGCTAGGTGCCACTCACTGCTTGTGATGACTTAAGTTCATCACTGCCAACGTCAGAGGAACCTACAGGGTCGCACAACTTGAAACTCGGGTTCTCGTATTGATCGAGCAGCCTAATGATCGAGTTATTAGATAACTCGGATCTTTTTGGGAGAATCTATCAGCGCCATTGTGCCTGATGAGATGGAAGGGACTTATTGGAGCTAACTTCATTTTTGGGCCAGATGGGCCTAATGGGCCTTATAGGCTAATTGGGCCAAATGGGCCGAATGAAGCGTTAGCATGGAGCATGGACCAATGAGCCTCCAAGCCCAATGGGCATGAAGCCCAGTTGGGGTGTGAGGTACAGTGGGCCTTGAGGCCCAATGGGCCGTCAGGACTAATGGGCCATGATAATAAGTTGCCTGGGCCCAATAGAAATCATGAGAATTAAATACTGCATTTAATTCTGGGAATTAATTCTGTATTTAATTCTGCATTTAATTCTGTAATTAATTCTAAGTTTAATGATAAATTTAATTCTGAATTTGATTCTGAATTTAATTCTGAATTTGAAGAGTCACATCATTAATGATCATTATGAGACTTTATTTCAAGGTTTTAATGAGTCATTATGAGACTTTAATTCAGGGTTTAATTCTATAATTAATTCTGAATTTAATTCTACCATTAATAATGAATTTATTACAGAGATTAATTCTGAATTTATTTCAGAATACCAGAGGTCACCGTGATTTCTATATAAGGGCTAGGAGGGTTGAGAGGAAGAGGTTCTGGATGAGGAGAAGTCTCCGAGAGACTCGCGCGGGGAGACTTCATTCGCAAGCTTGGAGCTTGGCGATTTTCCCTTTGAGACTCTTGCTTGAAGACTTGTTTCGCAAGCTTGGAGCTTGGCGATTTCTCCTTCTTCCTCTCCTCTTGGCATCCGCAAGGTTGGACCTTGGCGAGTTTCCATCATCCCTCTCCTTGGCGCCTTCTACTTGTGAGTGGCACAAGTTCTAGAGGAGGACTCCCCAAGAGGCGTGGATCTTCTTCCCGAGGCTAGCACCGGGCGTGGAAGAAGAGAACTCGAGCGTCGGCTGTGTGGGAGACTGCAGAGGGCGAACATTTGGGCGCCTGCATCGCATCCTTCTTCTTCGCTGCAAGGTATCATCTCCTACATACCGTGTCGATCTCCTCGCAAGACTCGATCTTCTGGGTTTTTGGGACTGGCCTATTTCGGGGATTGCTTCTGCTGTGCTTGTTTGTAAAAATTTTAAAATCCCTGGGGTTTCCCAACACTTGGCACATCCAATCTAAGTGTTGATAAATTAACTGAAAAATATTATAAAGACCAAATGTAGTATGCTACTAAATTGGGCTATGAAGTAGGGAATATGATATAAGATTATTTTCACTGAACGTTGATCAAAGCTTGAGTGTTGATAGACTTCATTACTGAGTTGATCTAATCGGAGCCAAATAAATTAATAGATGCATCACATACATAAAGTTCCTACTTAGTATAAATGGGTTTATCACACTTTCACTAGGAGCAAATTTAATGATAACAAACCTAGAGGACCATAACTTTGAATATTTATTACCCTTACAACTGCATAATCAGCAAGCAATTCATGTAGATGGATGACACAACAATGGTATTTTTTTACTTCAGTTAAATAACTAGTAGATTAAGCACTATTGATTTTTACCCAAGGCGTTTCTAACATAAACAAATAAGTAGACTCATATAAAATAATGCTTCCATAAAAGGCAAAAAAGAATTACATAAGATAGAAAATTTTAAAATGATTTCACTTTAATTGGATTCCTTCATATGTTGCAAGCCACATGTATTATTATGTCGAGCTTTAGAATTCCATAGCTGATACCATATGAGATTTTTGAGTAGTATCTTGATGGAGTAGAGGAATACCACAAAAGAAAAGCATAAAGGGAGAGAGAGAGAACTTCAACAAAACTTTCTAGTGTGATTCTTAGTACATATATCAAGTCAATATCATTATACACAATCTACATCATTGGGCTTTTGAAGATTGTTACATAACAAATTGCACTAAAATATATTCCTTAGCTTATGATAAACAATAGAAGTAACTTTAAAAGAGCTAGTGAGACAATTTATTATTATTACCTACACATCTTCGAGTCTCCCGTACCACTTATTCAATTAAACATGCACAGTAAAAAAGTTACTTAAAACTAATTTTTCCTATCCTAGAGGATCCATCGAAATAAGCTAAGAGACATGACAATAATTTAACCTTTGAAGTATGTTTGACATTGTTGGTTGACAAGTTGTAGGTGCTTAAGTGTTTGCCCTCTACTGGTATTCTCACAACGACCCTTTAAAGATCACCTTGCTTCGCAATTGGTGCTAGACTTGGAAGCAAGGATTGGTGCCTTGGTGCTCATAGCAAGGAAGGAGGATGGTGGTGCAAGGAAGAGAGGGCATCAACCAAAGAGAGAGAGAGGAGAGAATACTTTATTGTCTAAAGGCCCAACCCCCACCTGCTTATTTATACAAAGCTAGGCCCTTCTCTTATGGCATGGTCAACTAGCCATACTTGAAAATGCGCTAAGGATTGGGTGAATAAGAGGGTGGAGTTTCCTTTGAGGGCAATTCAATGAGGATTCTCTTCTTATTTTGCTCCCTGATCACCTCTCATGTCAAGGTCTCATTGCCATGCTTGGCTGGCCACCTAGACATGCCCATTATGGCAATGGCTGCTCCTTGATGTTGTCTACATTAAGTGCTTAGGCATCAGCCCGGCGCTTGGCCTTTTGTTTCCTCTCTTATAGACTGTAGCTGTCTATACCAGTGCTTATTGGGCTCTTATGGTGATCCATCCTCTTCATGTGCCCCTTTCACTGAATTCATGCACCAATGGCGCCATCCACATCACCCCTCATTGGGCTTTAATGAGCTTGGTCTCCTATACAAGTCTCAAAATTACCATAGACCCTATAGCTTACCCCGTATTGGACCTAAAGCCAATTTAGTTTCTCTAGATCAATGGAATGGGCGCCCATCCTCATTCTTCTTGTAGATTGAATCTTATAAATCGTCCATTTGATCTTACTTTGATTTGGCATCTCCAATGTCCAAAATGGACTCAAATTAATTCATAATTCAATCTAGGGCTCCTAGATTTACAGTGATCTCCAAGTGTCTACATGTGCGACCCTATGGGTCACATATGATGTTAATAGTGATGAACCGGATAGACCGTCACAAGCAATAAGTGGTATCTACTAATGTATCACTACTACCCAAGCCATAGGAAAATGTTATCAGCAAACAAACGCTAGCGCTATTCCAATCATGTGGGGTGACTCGAGTAGGAAATCTAATCTCTTGGGTATGGTCATACACTCTTAGTCAATCACGCACGGAGGGAATCCCTAGATTATCAAACTCTCTTTAAAAGGAAAGGGGCAAATCCTCAATTGATCACTCGTATTACACATATGATTTATGACATACCCAATAATAGTCATTTTGACTTCCCAGTTACGTAGAAGCATTAGGCTACATCAAAATATGTCACTTATCATATGTAAATACCGATGACCTCATGACTAAGGACTAGAGAACTTTCTATCACTTGTGAACCTAACTTGTGACACTCAAGTCATGCTTTCACGTCGAGTCAATTTAGTAATCTTGTTTGATGCACCTATGTGTTTGCATTGATGCCCAGTATCCAACTAGCCCACATACTAGTTTCGCATATACCAAGGCTATCCCTTATCTACCAAGGAACTTGGACTAATGACTAAGTTATAAGATTGAATAATGTTAATCTTTAGGAAAATTATCATGTTATCCAATACATCAACGCAAGTATAGCAATCAGCATGATAATGACAATTGTCGTTATTATTCAATGAATGAATTTACATAGTATAATTGGTTTTCACGACATACACACTAACACTTATTGCATCAACCTAATGATAAAGAACTCTAAGGAGATTAATAAGTTGAAATGTATAATGAAGGTGGTATAAACTAATTCAATAGGTACTTCTAGCATGGTAAGATATCACACTTTTAATTTATGTATAGTTTCATTTCAAATTTAATCAAATATGTCATAATAATAATAATAATAATAATAATCAATTTTAACTTGTTTAGCTTTCAATATTATAGGATTGAATTAGAACCTTCTTACTCAAGAATTTTATCTAAAATTATAAACTTAAGGTCTAATTCATAAAAAAATAATGGTATTCCTTACATGTGTTGGAACTTTTAGGGAAAACCCAAAAAGCCCAAACCCATTAAAGGCCCCCTTAATGCTTAGTTTATTTATTTTTATTGGGCACTAATTTACTGTTTATTATTTTTGCCCAAATATTAGTTATTTTCTTTTTTGGTAAATAATTAAGACATATTAAACTTGTCTTAATTATGGCCGAACACCTACTCATTTAGGGGCAGGCGTGCGTCACGTAGCCAACCAGAAATAGTCTCTACCCGATGGCACCTCTCACTATATATGGAGATGTGCCTCGCCGGTCTGGAGGAGATTCTCATTCGCTTTTCTCTCTCTCGTGCTTCTCTTTTTTGCTGTCAGCCGAAAGCTCCTTATGTTAAACTGCTACACCGACGCGCCGGCAGTAGCAGCACCTAGTTGAATCTTCAAGGTAAAAGATCGGATTTCATCCCGCGCGAGGAACCGAATATTTGCCTAAAGACATATCTTCCGCCTAACTCTAATCATTTCTTTGTTTTTGTTAATTACAGGATTAGGAACAACAATTTTAGGCAAAAACTTTAATCTAATCTTGTTAATTAACATTAGATTACTGTTTGTTCACATCTGTTCTTTCTCGCATCCAGATCTGTTTTAATTTGTTAATCCTTATTAACCCTAATTATTGTTTAATTGCTCCAGTAATCGCATCTTCATTCGCATATTAATAGAACTGTTTAGTTTCGTATTTTGTCTTTATTAGAATACTCGTTAATCCTAATTAGCAACATATTAGCATATTTGTTGATATTCTGTTAATTTAATTATCTTCATAATTGTTTGTTTGCATCTGATTTCGCATCTTCATTGTCTCGTAATCTGTGTCTTGCTTTGATTCAAATATTCGTTTCACTATTTAATCTTAATTAAGTAACTAGATCTGCATCTCAGCAACTTGATTAAGGTCTCACAGCTTTCTGATTATTAGATTAGATCATAACTTTTGTTAATCTCGTATCTATCTACTAATTAGGTCTTGATATTTAGATTTACTAATCTGCTAATCCAAATTCGTAACCTGCATCTGTTGCTGTGTTCAAATTTGCATAACTATTCTTCTGTTCATTTGATTTTAATTAGATCCTAATTTCATACTATCTATTTAATTAATCTATGAGATTTAATTACTGTAGCACATCTGGTAGAATTAATTCAGTAATCTTCTTGGGTACTGTTATTCATCTGTTTAATTATTTATACCCCTTATTCATTTGTTCTTAAATTAATAGCGTCTGCATATATTGAATCTGATCTGATCATTGCGTAAGTCATCGTACATTTAATCCTGATCCTGATCTGATTTGCATTTAAATTTACTTACAATTATCTGCATATCTGCGCATACTCCATTCTTATTAATTAAATTGTCTGCTGTATTGGCATTGATTAAACCCTAATTCGACACATGCGCAACTCGTTGACGTCATGCCTTGGTGTACATGCACACATTGCATCAAGTGACGCCAAAATTAGCTACGGATCGTGAACGCGCTTTGAGCATACGCGCGCAATGAGCGTGACCTCCACATCTTCTTTAGCTTATTATATAATCTTGTTAAGTTTGATCTTGTTAAGTTTGATCTTGTTAAGTTTGTTGCACATCTATCCGCATTAGATTTGCATTTTGTTAATCTATACTGTTTAATTGCTATGACGGTGCTGGGATTAAACCCTAGCACTGCTGATGTCACATCTACGCGTATACGCACGCGATGCCAAGAATACTTTTGCATTCATGTAGGTATGTAATCATACATTCTTCTTGTATTAAAGTTTCATCACGTTGTTTTAATCATACATTCTTCTGTTAATCACGAGCGCTGATTCTTGCACAAGCAGCTTGACCAACGAGTTAAGCGATCATTTCGTAACATTGTATATCATACATTTCATTTATATATTGGATTCAACGCACTATTACTTATTTTAGTTCATGGTATCAGTCAATTTTATTTATTGTGAAAATATATATTAACTGCCTATTCAAAATTCATTACTTGCATATTTTACAGTTTTATTCCTTTTAGATATTGTTTATCTTAAATACTCATGTGACTTCATGTGAAACTAAGAAATGTCAGTTGAAATTCTTTCGAATGTGGGAGTGGTTGACTAAGGTTAATACACTAAAACTCAAAAGAAAGAAGTTAGACCTAAGTCTATTGATCTAGAATTTTTCCATAGACTCTAATACATATAAATGTCTAGTAATTAATTTTGATAAATTGTGATAATAATTGGAGTAGACATGTTAAGATTAGACAAAAATCTATTAGATGATTGGTATTACATGATGATGATAATCCTATTGATTGCCTCACTAAGGGTTTGTCTCAAACCAAAGTGATGGCTTCATCAAGGGGAATGGAGGTTTGTCCATAATGGGCCCTCCTACAGTGGCAACCCAACCTCCGTGATAGGTAAACCCTGTAAAGAGGTTCAATGGATAACAACAAGCTGATGATAGGCCCCGCAAGTGCACGGTTTCTATCGAAGTAGTAAATAAGATCGTTTCCATAGGGAGCAGGTGTCAAGTACCGACCTTTAGCGTCATTGAAAGCTAGATGGTTCAAACTCGAAATAAAAGAATTGCACTAAAACTAATTTATCTAAATTATCGAACCAAGAAGTCAACGACTTTAAGGGAAGACTACAGCTTAAAAAGTGTTCGGAACTCTATATTTCACCGCGTTGAATTAATTAAACGTAAAATATTGAATCTAATTAAATTAAAACAAACGGATCTCCTTCTCTCGAAGCTCAATCCGACAGTAAATAACTTAAGGTGATCTTTCCTATGGTACGGATTACCTTCTCTCGAAGCGTAATCCGGTGTCTAACATAAACAAATTTCCTACTCTCGTAGCAAAATTAACCTAAGAGACTCATTGGGATCTATGAAAGACCGTGAATCCTCGAGTGACGTCGAACGACTCTCGTAATTCTAGTCACAAGTTTAAATGGGAACGATCGAGCGTTACGATTCACCTCTCGGTACTTCTCGTAACACTTAACACATATAAATGTCTGTACACAACAATCATACGCAATAAGTGCAACTCATTTAAATAAGTCAAATTACTTAATAAATACACTGAGATTCATTAGAAATGTTTTACATGAGGAAATATGTTCAACGGGCTACGCCCGAGTTCCAAATTAGGGTTTACGCTAGAACATGCATCGTTTGACAAAAAAAAACCCACGTAAATGAATTCAAAAAGAGGGGAAATTACAAATCAAGGGTAGGAGACGATGAATTTTCAGCCTTCTCTCGAAAGCCCCAAAGAATCTGGTCGAATCGAGCCCTTGAATGTAGAAATCGCCCCACTTTCGCCCTAGTCCACGCCTCTGAAAGGTTTGACCCCAAAAACTGCTCCAAAAATCCTATTTTATGGTTCTATCTCTTCCTTAGGCAATTAGGAAGTTTCCCTCCAAAATTCAGCAAATTCTGACTTCAGAATCACTCAAATCGGGCGAAAAATCGTCGAAAGGTCGAAACTGCGTGCAAGCCGTCACGGGTGTGATGATAAGCACGGCCAGGCAGTGTCTGGCTCTGGAACTTGCGACGAAGTAAGCACGGCCGTGCTTCTTGACACAGCCAGGCCATGTCTGGCTCGCAGATTGCTGTAGAGACGATCATGGTCGTGACGGTGAACATGGCCTGCTCGTGTTCTCTGCAGAAAGCTCTGATTTGCCTCAAATTTGACCTGTGACCTCCTAGCACTGTGAGGAATCTTCTCGTAACATCAAATCATCAAAATCTTCACAAAAATATGGTAAAATGACCTGCATTTCACAAATAATACAAAAAATAGTGAAGATTCTGTACTTGATGAGAAAAGATACTAAATTCAGATACAAAACAAGACAAAAGCCTGAAAAGATCATATGAATGGTACTTTAAATTATATAAAAATAACACTCATCAGCTGACTGGTTGGCCAATGAGTACCAACTAAATATTTATAAAAATACTATTGTATTTGTTGGAGTTATTATAAAACTCCAATGCCCCATTCCTAAGGTGATTATGTACTCCCGTGTAGATGTAAGGTTGAGTATAACTCTTAAAGAAACCCAAAGGTATATCCTAGGAAGTGCCTCTACACACTTCCTCATAGGGTTATCCTATATGTAACCTCTCCGTATACGGCCGCGGAATAGAGACTGGACCTCTCTAGCTAAGTGGAGGTTACATGAAAAGAAGATTATGCGCACGGCAAAAAATGCGCAACACCGCGACACAAGGTTGTTGTATCGTGTGTGCACCGTTCAACGTTAGGTCAAAGGGAATGTAGTTCAAGACCTGGTTCACTATATTTCTTCCAATGGAGTTCCGTGTACTAAGTGTGAAAAGCATGGCTTTTCCCTGACTACATGATATAGGCATTTGACAGCTCTTTTTCTTTAGTTTGAACTTTTTGTGTTTTGTGGGGTATTGTTGGAACTTTTAGGGAAAACCCAAAAAGCCCAAACCCATTAAAGGCCCCCTTCATGCTTAGTTTATTTATTTTTATCGGGCACTAATTTACTGTTTATTATTTTTGCCCAAATATTAGTTATTTTCTATTTTTGGTAAATAATTAAGACATATTAAACTTGTCTTAATTATGGCCGAACACCTACTCATTTAGGGGCAGGCGTGCGTCACGTAGCCAACCAGAAATAGTCTCTACCCAATGGCACCTCTCACTATATATGGAGATGTGCCTCGCCGGTCTGGAGGACATTCTCATTCACTTTTCTCTCTCTCGTGCTTCTCTTTTTTGCTATCAGCCGAAAGCTCCTTGTGTTAAACTGCTACACCGACGTGCCGGCAGTAGCAGCACCTAGTTGAATCTTCAAGGTGAAAGATAGGATTTCATCCCGCGCGAGGGACTGAATATTTGCCTAAAGACAGATCTTCGGATCGCCTCTAGGTTCTCTAACTCTAATTATTTTTATGTTTTTGTTAATTACAGGATTAGGAACAACAACATGTATGTCCAAATTTATTTTCATTTAAGTCCTAAATACCTCAAAACTATTAGCTTTATTTTTTTTAGGCTTTATAGTAAGTAAGGGTTCAAGAGTAGAAAATCCATCATAATAACTTGGTCATTATGTCAAAGATAAACAAAGTTGGTCCGACCATAAATGTGCTATTATGGTTTCTATACTAGTATATAGCAGTTGATCTAAAGACTAGTTTGTTAAAATGGATCGACACTAAAAAATGCGTCTAGATTCAATATATTTTTCATTCTTTCCTCCTAATTTTTCAACTAAGTAAATAGAGCCTAAAAGTTTATAATCTACTATGATGGTGTAATATGCAATCAACTCCAAAATATCTACCAAGACTAAGAAGGAAGTTTTTCTTGAATGACTCATGCAGCTCAACGCACATGGTCAAAGACTTAAACTCAAGACCAATCTGATACCACAAGAGAAATACCAAAGAGTCGATTGATAGTTGATCATGAATATCCTAAGTTGACATCGGAGAAGATTTGTAGTTTTGATGAATGACTCTTAAGGGCATCGACATAGTTTTGTTGAATACCTAAAGAAGATGGATCAAACATGTCTTATCTTCATGGATATATCTCATTTCTCCTTATTTGTTTGTACTTTAAACAAAAAGTTTCTCGCTCTCTCCCTTCTCATTTGTGATCTTATCCTTGTTTTCAGATTTATAGCAACTTCAAAGGTTTTTGTTTTATCTGTTCAATTATGCAGCTTATTACAAAAGGTCTGGGATGGACATTTTACCTAGAAATAGAGCCAATTTTTGGCATTCTACTTGGATTAATGGATTCATTATGTTTGCTCCCAAGTCCCTCTAGGCTCTAGATCATCTTATTTTGTTAATTATGAGTTGGAACTAAAATTGGCAGCTTTTCCAACATCTTATTCATGCTAATATGCTGATTCAGACTACAAATATCAGGCTTCGACTTACATTGGAACCAAGGATGGATTTTTTTTAGAATTTATCTTTAATTACAAGCCTACTTACTACTTGTAAATTGTTGAAGGTGTTTGATTTCTCTTTAAAAAAATTATTTTTATATGCATAATCATAGAAAATCACATTTTCTATTTGGATCATATTAGTTTGATCCCAATTCCTTTGGAAGAAATGTAATTGGGGGTCAAAATTTCATTCCAATTTTGACCATAATCCCATTGAATGGCAGAGATTTTGGGGTCAAGTAATTGATTTTGACCACTGCGAAAGCAAATGGGTGTAAAAAAAAGTTGTTAAATTGTATTAGGAAGCGGGGGACCAAATGCTAATTTTGACCATAATTAATTGTTGGTCAAAATCATTTGTTCATTATAATATTATCTCGCAATTAACTAAGATTGCGATGAAATACAAAAGAAGAAATGTGGCAGGCAGTTTAGGGTATACCTGGCAAAATTTGACACGACCCGTTGACTTGACCCGACTTGACACGAAGTTAGGCAGGTTCGGGTCATAAACAGGTCAACCCGTTTATGACCCGAAAATAATCGGGTCGTGTCGGGTTGTAAACGGGTTGACCCGCTTAACCCGATTACATATATATTTATATATATATAATTTAAATATATGTTTATCTAACTCTCATTGCTAGCCCATAAGCCCAAATATTTTCTAACTATCTTTTAACTTAGATTTTTGCCCACTCATAAGCCCAAATTTTTATTAATTTTAATATAATTTTTATCAATTTATTATTTATATTTAAAATATGAATGATAAACAGGTTATTCGGGTGTGTCGGGTTGACCCAATTATATTCGGGTCGTGTTCAGGTTACACAGTTTGACCCAATTAATTAAACGGATCGTGTTCGAGTTGGCTTAATCGGGTCACGGGTCACAGCTGACACGACCCATTTATGACCCGCTGACCCAAATTACCAGGTCTAGTTTAGGGAGGAGTTTTGAAGGAGTTGAGACGGTTCCAAAAATAGAAGTGGGGACTTGGGAACGACAATATGAAAAATAATAGCGATGGAAGAAATACTATTTTAACGAAGAAGATAACTCCTGTTAAACAACTAACATTGATGGACAGAAAACTCTGGTTAAAGAAGTCATCTACTGAAGAAGAAAAACTGCAGTTAACAAAAATCACCTTAACAAGAAGATAACTCCAATTAAACAAATAACATTGACGGACAAAAATAACTCCGATTAAATAAATAGCAAATAAACGAAAAAGTAAAACTCAGGTAAAATAAATTTTCCCATAACGAGGAAGGAAAACTCTAGTTAATCAGATCACCATCGGACTTTTCTTCAAATCATGAAAATTCTACCTCCTTTCGTTAGTTGCGCATCGACCCCGCTCATGGATCTTAGTCTCTTCATGCTAGAGGAATCTAAAAATTCTCTGTTGTTGCATCTTTTTGCCGGATCATCACCACTTGGGAACACACTTCGTGGTGAGGAGGAGTTCACGGTGAGGGCGTGCACCATCCCATTCCCTCCTCGTCCGGTCTCGTGCTAGGCGAGCTCACGTTGCACCCTGGAAGAGCAGGGCAGGGCAGGTGCGTTTATGGGGAAGATGAAGACAAAGGAGAATACACAGTGAGCTTCTCTTCGTGCGTTGATGGGGGAGATGAAGACAAGTGTGTTGCACACGGCGAGCTTATCTCCATGCGGTGAGATAAGAGGGGGCGAATGGGAGATGAAGACAGGAGACAGGGAGAGAAGCACAGACACGTTCGCCTGACGAGGCGAGCAAACGTTCTAATACTTTTTTCCCAATTCGAGCAGACTTGAAAACGGTGGAAACAAGCATGTTTTTCCCTCATTTTTTCCTTTTGTTGCTTTTCATTCGTTAAAAGAAACAAATCATTTTCTCTTTCATCCGCTATGAAATTCACCCAAGGAAACACAGCCTTAAGCTCTAAGTCAACAAAAGGGGGTTTTCTAATTGTTACTTGTGCCATCATCGAGTAAGACCAAACCACGTGACAATTTAATAATAATCATGATATTTAATAATAATTTGTACTTAGATTTGTTGAGGATATATCAAACACGTGACCTTGACAATTTAATAATAATCATGATATTTAATAATAATTTGTACTTACATTTGTTGAGGATATATCAAACACGTGACCTTCATAACTTCAATATGACATTCTCCCAACTAAGCTATCCTCACTTAGTTATAAAATAATAAAAAAAGACCATCATATAGACCTGGCAATACATAACCCGACCCGACTCGACATGAAGTTAGGCGGGTTCAGATCAGCCATAATCATATTCGGGTCATAAACAGGTCAACTCATTTATGACCCAAAAATAATCGAGTCGTGTTGGGTTATGAACGGGTTGACCTACTTAACCTGATTACATTATATATTTATATATATATAATTTAAATATAAGCTCACTTAACTCTCATTGTTAGCCAATAAGCCCAAATATCTTGTAATTATCTTTTAACCCAGATTTCGGTCCACACATAAACCGAAAGTTTTATTAATTTTAATAGAATTTTTATCAATTTGTTATTTATGTTTAAAATATGAATGATAAACAGGTTATTCGGGTTATATCGGGTTGACCCGATTATATTCGGGTCGTGTTTGTGTTAGACAGTTTAATATAGTTAATTAAACAGATCGTATTCGGGTTAGCTTAATCAAGTCATAGGTCACAGCTGACACGACATATTTATGAGCCGCTGACCTGAATTACTAGGTTTACTGTCATAGGAACAAGGGAGAATTAATTTTTGTCATACCGAGACCTAATGGTTTTGGAAAATATTTTAACGTATGAGATGAAGATACAACACAAACCATTGTGTTCTTAGTTTTGTATGCAACAATCATTCACTGAAGATTGTGACACGACAATTTACTTTTGTTCATCAGAAATTAGTATTTCTATTCAAGGCCTGGTGATTTCTTGGTTGAACTTTCATGGAACAATGAGATAAAAGTAGAGCAAAAGAAAAACAGTTCCCATGACCCCTCACCTCAGCTCTTCTTGCTGAGTTGATCAAGTTTGGACAAGCCATCATCATGTCGCACCATTATCTACTTTCTATTTCTCCATAATTTCTCTTCTTCCTTACTCCATAGTACTTCTGTGCCCCTCCTTTATGAGGGCACCAATTGCAATCCATGATCGTCCATCTAGAATTTCAAGTCTGCCTCAGTGTTCGGTCAGTAGAATGCATGACCAGGGCCAGAATTAGCGGCTGAAGAAGAGGAGTTACCTAAGCGACTGATCCACTCCCTCTAGGTGCTAAAACTCAATCTACCAGATTGTATTTGCCGCTAGGAAGCCACAGCTTAGGACTTGTCAGAGATAAACTTCCGAGTGCGGTATTTGATGAAGGTGGACATCATTATATTAAGAAGATGCTTGATAGATTCAAATACCTTGGCATAAAGGAGGTTAACCCCATCCCCACTATTAATCAATTGAATTATGCTAATATCATTGATAGCTTAATGTGTTATGCATTATACTAGATCTGATATAGCTTAAGCTGTGTGCATATTATCAATGTTCACAAGTAACCAATCACATGAGTGATTTTAATATTACGTAATGCTTTAGCGTCAACCGACTCTTTGAAACACAACTCCAATTGGGAACATGCCTACAAATTGAACCCTCACTACTAGATGGGCCAATTGACATTGATAGGAAAAAGGCAGTAATTGCAACTTTTGTCTTTACTAATGCTGGCCCATATCATGGTGACAAACATATTACATAACATCCTTCTTTAGTGTCTACCAATAGAAGGCCTATTGCAAGATTTTATAAGACAAAGCTCTACATATGTGCGTTCCACATGTCCTCATGTGCTTACCAAATCACCTCCTTCTACTCTACTCTCTAGCAATCAAGGCATAGTAGCATGAACTCATGCAAATAAAGACCTTCATCAATCAATGTATACATAGATCAAGCTTATCAAGATTGTGAGTTGACTCATTCGAGTCAACGAGTTTACGAGTTGGCTGCGGATTAGCAAGCCAATTCGGCGATAGTCGTAAGTCAACTCGGTGGAATTGGTTAACTAGATGAGTTTGACCAAGTTATCTCACTCAAGCGAATGACGCTTCTTCTTCGTTCGCATCTGCGTTTGCTTCGTCTTCCACGAAATAGAAAAGAAAAGAGAAAGGGTAAGAGAAGGTAAGATTTGCTGTCATGGACCTTTTCGTTGCTACTACTTTCGCCGCCAGGGATCTTTTCGTCGTTGCCAAGATCTGCTTTGTTGTCGCCGAGCTTCGTTCGCTTTGTTGTCACCGAGCTTCATTCGCTTCATTGTCTTCGATCTTCATTGTCGCTAAGCTTCACCCGCTGTCCACTAGGTATTTCCTCCAAAATCCAAATCGCAGTCACTAGTTCTCCGTAGGTAATTTCCCCCAAATCTGGGTCCCACCTTTTTAATTCACAGTATCAATTAACATTCTTTCAACGTTCTTTATTCTTCCTCAGCATGCTAATAAAGAATAGTACAGCTTCTCCATAGGTAATTTCCCCCAAATCTGAGTCCTAGCTTCTTTATTCTTTCAATGTTCTTTATTTCCAACTTCTTTGTAATTTATATTACTTTTTATTCATGATAGATTGAGACTTGATAGAAACATCAAACAGGTCTAGCAGCAACAACAAATTAAAAAGAAAGAATGCTGCTGAAAATCGATATGATATTGGTTAGGAACATGATATTGAAGTTGAAAATAATTCAAGAAAAATTAAGTGCAAATTTTGTAAGAAAATAATTACCGGAGGAATTTATCGTTTTAAACATCATTTGGCTTGCACTAGAAAAGACGTTGAGGCACGTAGAAGTGTTCCGGATGAGGTGAAAAGGCAAATGATTCATGTGGTCGGAAAACTTGCACTTGATGCAATTAATAAACATAGCAACATTCATGACATTGGAGAGGAAATTGGAGAAGAAAGCTAAGAAACCAATGCAAACAAAAAAGGAAAAAGTATCTTTGAATCTTTTGTGAAAACAAGTGCAGCTCAACAAACTACAATAAACAACATGTTTAAGAGAGATTTAAGAGATGAAGGTTGTCAACAAATTGCAAGATTTTTTTACACAAGTGTCATTCCTTTCAATTGTGTTAAAAATCCAGATTTTATAAAGATGCTTGAACTAGTTGGTAAATATGGTTGTAGTTTCAAACCACCATCTTATCATGAGATTAGAGATACACTTTTTTTTTAAAAAAAAAGTGAAGAAGACAATAGACATGCTTGAAGAGTATAAACTTGAATGGAAAATAAATAGTTGTTCAATTATGTCAGATGGATGGATAGATAAAAAAAGAAGATCAATTTGTAACTTTTTGGTGAATAATCCTAAAGAAACTATTTTTTTTATCTTATATTGATACATCTGACATTTCTAAAACTACTGAAAAACTTTTTGAAATGCTAGATGAGGTTGTTGAGAAGGTTGGAGAAGATAATGTTGCGCAAATCATCATTGATAATGCAGCAAATTACAAGGTTGCTGGAGAGATGTTAATGCAAAAGAGAAAAAGATTATTTTGGATACCATATGCTGCACATTGTATAGATTTAATTCTTAAAGATTTGGAAAAGAAAATTAGCATTCACCAATTGACCATTTGTAAAGGAAGAAAGATTACTTCATTCATTTATTCAAGAACCTTACTGATTTCGATGTTAAGACATTTTATAAAAGGGAGAGATCTAATCAAGCCAACAAGAACTCGATTTGCAATATCATACTTAACTTTGGTATGTCTTAGTGACTTGAAAGTTTCTTTGATAAATATGTTCACTTTTGCTAATACAAGGCAGACAAGTTTGCAACACTTGATGAAGGAAAAAAAATTTAGTAAGTTGTTTTGGATAGTAAATTTTGGAGGGACATTTTGACATGCCTTAAAGTAGCATTTCCACTCATTAAAGTGCTTCGATTAGTTGATTCAGATGAGAAACTAGTCATGGGTTTTATTTATGAGGAGATCGATTAAGCAAAAGAAATGATTCAATCAAATTTGAACAATATCAAGAAGAGGTAACCTTAAATTCTAGTTATCCAAGTTTTAGTATTTAAATTTGCATTAACTTATTAATTATTATGCCTTAACCTTTTTTATTTGTCTTTTTAATAGATATGAGCCTATTTGGGAAATTATTGATAATAGATGGGATGTACAATTGTGTAGGCCCTTGCATGTAGCTGCCTACTATTTAAATCCTCAATTTCATTATAGTTCAAACTTCAAACCAAATGCTAAAGTGAAAAGAGGTTTATATAATTATCTAGCAAGGATGGTCCCTTCTCTTAATGAAAGAAGGAAGAGTGATTTGCAACTTGAAGATTTTAAGGAAGCAAAAGGATTATTTGGTATTGATGCTGCAATTTTAGCAAGAGAGACCAAACTTTCTGCAAAATGGTGGAATTCATATGGTGATGATTGTATAAGCTACAAAGGTATGCAATTCGAATCTTAAGTTTAACATGCAACTCTTTTGGATGTGAGCAAAATTGGAGCATATTTGAAATGGTTAGTAAATCAAATTTGTCTATTTAGCAATATATTAATTGGTTCTTGTGATGAATCTAATGTATAATTTTATATTTTATAGGTTCATACCAAGAAAAAGAAATTGATTGCATCAAAGTAAGATAAATGACTTAGTTTTTGTGATGAACAACTTGAAATTGAAAAATCAAAATAAGAAAAAGACATTTAGAGAAGCTACTTTTGATGAGCTCCTTTCTGATGATGAATGGATAATAGAGATGGAAGATGGATAACTTAGTTCAACAAAAAAATAATTGGCTTGATATTCTCACATCTAAAGATAATGAGTTAAGACTTGTAGATCAAGAGGTGCAATTTAGTGATCAAGATATGGAAGAAAATGTTATTGTTAAAGAAAATGAGCAAGTCAATCAGTCAAAAGACTTAGAATTGAATTTGGATGAAGGCTATGACTATGAGGATGAGATAGATGAGAATGATGAAGAGAGTGATGAAGATTTTGATGTTCAAGGTACAGAAAATTTATTTTAGTTTTTTCTGTGATCAATGATGTTCTTTACTTTATTTTATATTTTGGAATTTGGATATCATTTTGGATAGAAATGTGATTTTAGAGACATCTTAGACTTCACTTTTTATTGTTTACTATTTTACGTTTAAAAACTTACACATTTCTTTTATAATCACTTGTAGAAGTTATGGTTGTATTTTAGAATTGGTATTTGTTACATCTTTACATTTTATACTCTAATATATGCACATAAGTTATAAAATATTATTATTACATTATAATTGTAGGATCTTACGATCCTACAACCCGATCTTACGATCCTACAACCCGATCTTACGATCCGATCCTATGACTGTTCCTAGGTAGGATCGCGATCCTAATAACCTTAACATAGATTCTAATGCTACAAATCCCCTAGTAAAAATATTGCCTTTTAGGGGAATACTGTAATACCCCGAGTTTAGTCCCACATTACAAGTAGAAGAAACCAATATATAGTATATAAGACTTAGGGGAATACTATAATGTGCCTTCATATTTGTTTTGTTATTGTAGCTCAAATATTTTAGACAAAATTTCTAAATTGCTTAAAGGGCTTAATACATTTTAGAAAACCCAAAAAATCTTTATTTATTTAATATTTTTGGCCTTAAAATTACTATTTATTAATTTTTCACACATATATATTTACCTATTTAACTTATAATTAAGGCTAACAAATAGCCTTAATTACTAGCCATTATATCAATTAGTGTTATCATTAATTGTGGCTAACTAAATAGGTATGTGTCTTTTTCCCCTCCTATGTGTATCTTCTTACGAGAAGAAAGACAACCAGTTGGTATCGATAGGGATGTTCACAGTTCGGCTAACCGAATCGTGACCCCAAATCCTGTCCCGAACCGATTAGAATGGTTCGGCTATATTACAAACCGTTCCCGAATCAAAAAACCAATTAATTGGTTAACTGGTTTTTTGGTTCGGTTAACCACCGATTTTTAGTTAACCGATTAAGAAAAATATTTCTCCAATAATAGTAAATATAAAATATATAAAATATTAAATATGTAAAATACAACCATAATCAATAAGTTTCGAACCCATGACTAACTATTTTGTAAAGTAATGCCTAACCATTGTATTAAATGGCCAATGAATTTATAAATTTAGGTTATATATACATATATTCGGTCGGTTCGGTTAACAGGTGAAAAATTTTTCCCCGAATCGTAACCGAACCGAACCATAAATTTATAAGCTAAAAATCGACCGTGAACCGAACCGGTCAATTCGGTTAACCGTCCAAGCGGTTCAGTTCGGTCAGTTAACCACGGTCTATCGATTTTCTAGTTTTTTTGAACACCCCTAGGTATCGAGACACTATACAACTCTCTGTTTTCTCTCTAAAAAAAAAAACTTTTCCTTTTTTGCTATCATACGCCGAAAGAATCTCTTCGACAACCGCTCTACGGATGCGCCAGAAGAAGTAGATTCCTGGTTGAATCTTCGGGCGAAAGATCAGATTTTATCTCGCACGAGAGATCGAATATTTGCCAAAAGATAGACTATTAAGTCGCCTCCAGACTCATTTAATTTATGTTTTGTTGATTTTACAGGATTACACACATTTCGCACAATAATTTTTAGGCAAATACTTGTTCATCTGCGTGTAATCATGTAATCATCTTCAAATTTTATCTGCTCTGGATCTGCTCTTATCATCTTCAATTCTAGTTAAAAATTATATTAGATTTTTTTTTTTGTTAAGATAGATCTATTAATTGTTTCTGTAATTTTTTGTTAAGAGATAGATCTACTCTCGTCATCTTCAATTCTAGTTAGAAATCATATTAGATTTAATTTTTTTGTTAAAGAGATAGATCTGTTAATTGATTCTGTAAATTTTTTGTTAAGAGATCACATATAGCTATTATTTTATTTTATTCGTTAATTACGTGTATCATATAAATCTTGCTATATCTATTATTCTGATTACTTATCTGTTGATCTCGCTACTTTATCTTGCATATCATTTTAATCCTGCTATTTTATTAGTGTTTACTTAATTTGCTTAATCACATTGTTAGTATTCTGTTAATTACTATTTATTCACATTAATATCTTATCTGATTTCTATTTGACGAATTGGGTTGTAGTCAATCCTGACCCGATTCGACTTGACTTGCATATCAGATCTGATCCGATACGCACTTGGTGATTCGATTGTCGGTTTTCCAAATCCACCGCGTTCGCTCAATTGTACGCAGTTCTGCTAAATTTGCAGAAAAAATCTGTAAAGGCTAGCCAGTTTACCTCCAACTGATTTGTTACCATATACATATCTGCATTGAATTTATATTAACCGTAAACTAATTCTCGTGCACAAATATACTCACAATTATTCTTATCTTTGTTCTAATTACACTTTGATTCAAATTGCAGTTAAAAAAAAAAAACCTAACTATTTCCTTGACTAAAATCATAATGTCTAGTGAAGAAATTCTTTCACTTAAATCAGAAAAATTCAATGGAACTTATTTTAACAGTGGGAAAATTCAAATAGAAATATGGTTAGTTGACTTAGAACTTTTTAGTGTCATTGGCATAAAACATCCATATGAAAAAATAAATAATCAAAAATTTTTCTCTTCCTCAGATTCCATAAGAGATAAATTTGAATCTTCGACACCTTTATTTGAAAAAATTGAATACATGTATAAATGCAGAATTTTAAGTTATCTTTCTATTGCATTATTTAAAACATATAGTAAATTAAAAACTGCTAAAGAAATCTAGATAACTTTAATTGACACATATTATAGGATTAATGAAGGAGTAAAAAGATTCACTGCTTTAGATTTTAACAATTTTAAAATGATTGATAATATACCAATTTTTGAACAAATAAATAAGTTTCAAAATTTGGTAACTCAACTTCAAATTGTTGGTTCCTCTTTTGATGAATCTTTCATCATTTCTTCTCTTTTAGACAAACTCTCTCTTTTGATGAATCTTTCATCTTTTCTTCTCTTTTAGACAAACTCTCTCCTTCTTGGTCTAGGTTTGCACAAGACTTAAAGGAAAAACATTATCATAATTACACTAAAAGATGTAATTGAAGCTATTAAAATTGAAAATCAATATAGAGTTAGGGATCCTAAAGTTGAACAACCTAGGAACATAATTCACTTAACTGAATCCTCTAATAAACCTTCTAACTTCAAATCTAAAAGTTTCAAACATAAAAATTTTCAAAATAAAAGCAAGAATCCACAAAACAATCAAAATTTTAATAAAAAAATAAAATCAAGAAAATAAAAAAGTAATACTAAGAGGAAAATTCTACTATGTATGTGGAAGGGGAAATCATCTGGCCCAGACTGCTTCTACAGAAAGAAGGAAATGGTGTCACCTAAGAAGACATACCCACATCACAAACCTCAAGTTAACATGGTAGAGGAGCAACTAGCCTCAACATTTTTCCTCAGGTTTGTCTCTTGTTTCCTCTCTATTAATCAAACTTATAAAGATTCAGATTGGTGATTAGATACCAGTGTAAATGTACATGTATGTTTTAACAGATTGTGGTTCACTTCTTATCGGGACTCAAGTGGAAGAAGTGTGACAATGGGGAATGGATCTACAGCTATAGCTCTTGGACATGGACAAGTGACCTTGAAGTTTACTTTAGGGAAAACTCTTATTTTAAATAATGTAATTCATGTTCCAGAGATCCATAGGAACCTTGTTAGTGGATCCTGTTTAATTCAAACTGGTTATAAAATTATACTTAATGCAAATAAAGTTTAATTTCAAAAGGAGAAACTTTTATTGGAAAAGGCTTTACCTATGGTTGTTTATATTAATATACCAATTTCCATAAATTGTGATAACAAAGCTGCAATAGATTTTTGTAAAAAGAAATGGGTTAATATTAAATTAAGTAAATATATTAAAATAAGACCAAAATCAATAAGATGGTCATCAAGTCATAATGTGATTTATCTATTGTTTGTAAAAGCTGATGATAACATTGCTAATTGCCTCACTAAGGGTTTGAATCAAACCAAGGTGATGGCCTCATCTAGGGGAATGGGAATTTGTCCATAATGGGCCCTCCTACAGTGGCAACCCAACCTCCATGATAGGTAGACCCTGGAAAAAAGTTCAATGGGTAACAACAAGCTGACTGGTTGGCCAAGAAGTACTAAATAATAAATTATAAAAACACTTATGTGTTTATTGGATTCATTTTAAAGGCTGAGTTTATAACTCTTAAAGGAACCCAAAGGTATATACTGAGAAGTGCCTCTACACATTTCTTCATAGGGTTTCTCCTATATGTGGCTTTTCTGTATACGGCCGCGGACTAAAGAGTAGACCCCTCTAGCTATGTGAAAAAACACATGAATAAGAAGATTATGCAATGGCTAATAATGTGCAACACCGCGTCATAGAGATTCTATATCATGTGTGCACTGTTCAACATTAGGTAAAAAGGGTGTAGTTCAAAACCTGGTTCACTATATCCCTTCCAATGAAGTTCCGTATATTAAGTGTGTTAAGCATAGCTTTTCCCTGACCGCATGATATAGGCATTTGACAGGATTTTCATTATTTATGATTTTTCTTTGGATTTTTTGAGTTTTGTGGGGGATTGTTGATGTTTTATATGGAAAACCCAAAAAATCCTTATTTATTTATTTAATATTTTTGGGCCTTAAAATTACTATTTATTAATTTTACCCACTTATTTATTTATCTATTTAACTTATAATTAAGGCTAACAAATAGCCTTAATTACTAGCTGTTATATCAATTAATGTTATTATTAACTGTGGCTAACTAAATAGGTATGTGTCTTTTTCCCCTCGTGTGTGTATCTTCTTATGAGAAGAAATACAACGAGTTGGTATTGAAACACTATACAACTCTCTGTTTTCTCTCGAAAAAAAAACTCCTTTTTTGTTGTCATATGCCAAAAGAATATCTTCTACAACTGCTCCATCGACGCGCTAGTAGAAGCAAATTCCTGGTTGAATTTTCAGGTGAAAGATCAGATTTTATCTCGCGCGAGGGACCGAATATTTTTCTAAAGACAAATTATTAAGTCGCCTCCAGGTTCTCTTAATTTGTGTTTGTTGATTTTATAGGATTACACACATTTCAAGCAATACTTATTAGCCAGTTGTTGGATGAGTGTTCAATTTAATAGTACTTTCAAGAGCTAAGCTTCCTAAGAGCATGTCACTAGAGCACCTTGAGTATTCTTCACTCAACTCTGTCAATTTATTGAGTGGTGTGCATGACTTTCTAAGAAAGTTTCTCTATATATGTCACCAACTATCAACAATTGATCCTTTATATAGTGGCACATCAATAACATATATTACATAATGTTGTTAGTCATCTGAATATAGGATAACTCTTCCTACCACAATGATGATGCAGAGATTTATGCATAAAAGTCCATTGACCTTTCACTTATTTATGATTATTTATTTTTAGCGTCCTTATTATAATTTCATAATTCAGAAAGGATAAATGTAGAACTATCAATTTTTATTTATATGTTTTTCACTTCTTTGATGAGGTTTGTCTAGGCATAAAAATAGGACCAAAGATAGATAATACAAGATTTCAAAATGATAAAAACAAATATGACATTTGTTTATACTTATATGATGCTCGTTTTGTTAACTTTAATTAGACGCACGGATAAACTCATGCATTGTATCCTCGAGTGAAGTTTTGACGCTCTCCCAACAAAGCAGAATCATTTTAACATATAGGAACAAAGGACCTAATATTCTTGGCAAATATTTGAACATATGGGATGAAGCTACACCACAATCATTCACTATAGATTGTAATAAGACAGTTCATTTTTGTTTGTTGGAAATTATCATATGTCTGTTCAAGGTTTAATTACTACTTGCTGAAGTTTCATGGAACAAGGAAATAAAAGTAGGGCAGGAAAAAAAAAAAGGTGTTCCCAAGATCCCTCACCTTTGCCTGATTTGATCGATTTTGGAAGGCATGCCTCACCACCATCGCAGCCATTTTCCACTTTCCGTTTCCCCACAATTTATCTTCTTCTTTACTTCATAGTTCTTCCATGCCCCTTTCATGAGGGCATCAATTGACAAACCAAGCTTGTCCATCCAGAACTCTGAGCCATCACCGGAAAGCACGACAACGTGCCGGAATCAGTGGCCGAAGAAGACGAGTTACCTGAGCAGCTGAACCACTCCCTGCAGGCACAAAAATTCAACCTGCCACATTGTATCTACCGCCAGGAAGCCACGGCTTGGGACCCGTCAGAGATCAACTTCGGCCGCTGTATTTGATGGAGGTTGGTTCACTTTTGCTTCTCTGAATCCATGATGTACTATTTTCATCAATAGTCCAATCACTGTCAGTAACCCAATAGATGGATAGTGCGAGGCATCTCTTAAGTCCAAGACTAAATGTGAATTACGTGATCCGCCTGATCTGGTCCCGTCAATCAGAGCAGCGGCCGCCTCGTGCAAAATCCTGCGATGCAAAGATGAAAGTGTTAAGAATCTGCTGAACCTGCTATGTCAAAGGGCTGAAAGAAACAGAGAGTAGCATGTTTCAATCAATTATGATTTTCTTCCTCCTACATCCATGTCTTGCAAGGAATGTATATATATCAATATGTAAATACCGATTTGATTTTCTTCCTCCTACATCCATGTCTTGCAAGGAATTTATATATATCAATATGTAAATACCGATTCAGGACATTGTCCTGAATTAAATTATCTACAAATACACATCATGAGATATTTTCTCCCTCAATAGCTTCCTCTGTTCAATAGATTATTTTGTTCATGGTATCATAGGGATAAAACCAAAACAACACACGACCCTTCACCACCACCAAATCATGGCGGAAAGAGGAGACTATCCCAATTCAACCAATGATTTCAATGATCCCAATAATCCACTTTATCTCCACCATTCAGACCATCCAGGCTCACGTTCGTAGCACAACCTCTTGATGGTGAAAATTACGATACTTGGGGCCGAGCCATCCGTATGGCTCTTAGTATCAAAAATAAGAAAGGCTTTGTTGATGGAAACGTGAGAAAACCACCAGAGAATGCTGTCGTAGAACTTCAGCAATGGAAACGTTGTAATAATTTCATAAAAGCTGGCTCTTCAACTCAATCAGGCAAGACATCGGAGTGAGCATCATATACAGTAAGATGTTCGCGAGATTTGGCTCGATCTGAAAGACTGCTTTGGACACACCAATAGTGTTCACCTTTTCCAAGTGGAAGAAGCATTACACAATTGTAAGCAAAGTGTCATGACAGTTGGCGCCTACTACACCAAACTAAAGGGTCTCTGGACGAACGAGACTCCTATGTGACATTCCGAGGTGCTCATGCGGAGGCATAAAAGAAGTAATGCAGTACCAGCAAAATCAAAAGACCATAAAATTTATTGCACGAAATGAGTGTAATCCTGTAAAATCAACAAAAACATAAATTAAAATAACCTAGAGACGACTTAGTAGTCTGTTTTCAGGCAAATATTTGGTTTCTCGCGAGGGATAAAATTTGATCTTTCGCCGAAAGATTTAACCAGGAATTCGCTTCTGCCGGCATGTCGGTGGAGCAGTTGTTAAAGAGATCCTTTCAACACATGACTCCAAAAAAGGAGATATTTTTAGGGAGAAAAACAGAGAGTAGTTTTTTGTCTCGATGTTCCAACAAGTTGCGATTATTTTCATAAGAAGGTACTCACCTTTGAGGGAAAAAAGAAACACATACCTATTTAAACTAGTCATAATTAATGGTAACATTAATTGACATGACGGCTAGAAATTAAGACTATTTGTTAGCCTTAATTATAAATTAAATAGGTAATAAAATAATTAGGCAAAATTAATAAATAGTAATTTGAAGGCCCAAAATATAAACAAATAAATAGGCATTTTGGGTTTTCCGCATCAAACACCAACAAAATTTCTCTTGGTCTTGATGAAATCTACACCAGCATAAGGGGACAAATCCTTTTAATGGACCCTCTACCTACGGTGAACAAGTCTTATTCCCTTATTCGCCAAGAAGAAAAGCAATGTGGAATGGCAACTGCAGATGGACCACAAGCTGAGATGTCTACATTTGCTATAAGGAACAATGCTAAGAAATTTGGAAAGAACTTTGTGCCAAAGAACTTTCATATAAAGTGCGACAGAGTTGGACATGCTTCTTATGCATGCTGCACACACCTCAAAGGTGACCTGCAAGGCCACACCATGGATATTTGCAGAAAGCTACAGAAAATGAGCATCATGAACAACAGACTAGATAAACGAGAACAAAGGAACTTCACCACAAAAGCAAACTATTCAGAAGCGAAGGCATCATTAACTCTCACGCAAAACAGTATGACAGCCTCATGACTCTGCTTGCTAAACAAAATTCTAGCACAAATGGTGAAAGTATAAATAGTTTCTCAGGTATTATTTCTTATGTCTATTTAACTATGGCAAACTCAGATTGGATTATTGATAATGGAGCTACTGACCACATGATCTATTCACCCAATCTGCTAACCATGAAAACCAATGTTCATGACAAAGTTGTGCACTTCCCCAATGGAGAAGTTGCACTAGTTACACATAGAGGGAATGTTCAGTTTGCATATTTCACTTTACATGATGTTCTATGCATACCTTTGTTTAAATTGAATTTAATTTCAGACAGCAAATTATTACACAATTCTTCCTGCCAAGTTTCTTTCGGGAAGACGATTGGGACATGAATTGAATATGAAGGCCTCTATTATCTAAACCTACCTCAACCATCCAGAGGCAATGCTACTCAAGCCTCAAGGGATTTATCTTCTATTATTTGGCATCAACGCCTAGGACATCCATCAAATAAGGGTTTTATTTTGCTTACAAATTATATTACAAATGTGGAACCTGCTATGAATTCAGCTTGTTTAATTTGCCCTCTAACAAAGCAAACTCGATTATCCTTTCAATGAGTTATTTTCGCACTAAGATGCCTTTTGAATTGATACACGTCGATATTTGGGGAGGCTACTACATACCCTCCATCACCGGGGCAAAGTACTTCCTCACAATCGTAGATGATTATAGTCACTCCACTTATTTGGTGTGCCAAAAATCTGAGACACGTCCATGCCTTATACAGTTTATCAATCTTGTTGCATCCTAGATTTCATCAAAGATAAAAATCATTAGAAGTGATAATGGGGCTGAGTTCATCATGGAAAAATTTTACTCGGTCAAGGAGATTATACATCAAACAACTTGTGTTTCCACTCCACAACAGAATGGTGTAGTAGAAAGAAAGCATCGTCATCTTCTAAATATGGCTCGAGCACTACTATGTCAAGCTAATTTACCCAAACATTTTTGGGAGGATGCGATTCTAACGGCAACTTATCTTATCAATAGAACTCCAACACACATGTTACAAGGAAGAACACCATTCGAATTAATTACAGGTACACAATCGTCATATAATCATTTAAGAGTTTTTGGTTTCATGTGTTTTGTCTCCATGCACCACATGCAGAGAACAAAGTTCGATCCTCGAGCAACAAAATACGTTTTCCTAGGATATCCTCATGCGCAAAAGGGTTATAAAGTTCTTGATCTATCAACTAATCAAGTTTTTATCTCATGTGACATCTCCTTCCATGAAGATATTTTTCCATTCGCTCGTGCAAATGAGAAAATGATATTGGCTCAAATTTTATCCTCCATTATGAAGCATTTCCACTTATAAACAATGATCCTATCATAGTTGAAAATCAGGCTACTGCAATAGAATCCATTTTCCAAAATAACCAAGTTATTGAAAGCTCCAGATCAAATGCGCAAGCCAACCCACAAGCACCCAATTACCTCAAGTGAATATCATATTGACTTATCCCTTCCCTCAAGGCGTATTGATCCAACCAGTTCAGATATTGCAAGGATAGCAAATGTTAAGAACCCATTAACAGAGGTACTTTCATATGAGAGACTTGCGCCAAAATATAGGGCATTCCTCAAATCCATTACAATCAACAGAGAACCTTCCTCGTTTGAAGAAGATGCTTCTGATCCAAAGTGGTGTGCAGCAATGGAAGAAGAACTAGACACTCTTAACAGGAACAGAACATGGTCCCTACAATCATTACCACCTCTGAAAGAAACCCATTGGATGCAAATGGGTATACAAATCAAATACAAGCCAAATGGTGAAGTAGAACGATACAAGGCCAGACTCGTAGCTAAGGGATATAATCAAATAGAAGGCATTGATTATCATGAAACATTCGCTCCAGTAGCTAAACATGTGACAATTCACTTTCTTCTTGCTACAACAGTGGCTCGACATTGGCATCTACATCAGTTTGATGTCAACAATGCTTTTCTTAATGGTGACCTAGACCAAGAAGTATTCATGACTCTACCAACTAGTTTTGGACGAAAGGGGGAGACATGGGTTTGCAAACTCCACAAATCATTATATGGGCTAAAACAAAGTTCACGTCAATGGTTCACTAAGCTCACTACCGCCCTCAAACAAGCAAATTTCAAACAATCAAAAGTTGATTACTCGCTATTCGTCCGAACCCAAAATGGTAAGGTCACAGTTCTACTTGCATATGTTGATGATGTTATCTTGGCAGGAAATGATATAGAAGAAATTGAAGATGTGAAATTGTTCCTAAAGAATCAATTCAAATTAAAGGATCTCGGCCAACTGAAATACTTCCTCGGCATAGAAGTAGCCAGATCTAGCAAAGAAATTATTATTTCCCAAAGGAAGTATGCTCTAGAAATACTTGAAGACATCAAATGTTTAGCAACATAGCCAGCCTCATCACCCATGGAACAAAATCTGTCGCTTAGCAAATTTGAAGGAGAATATGCCACTGATCCACCTCGTACAGGAGACTAACTACTTGACTGTTACCTGTCCTGATTTGACATATACATGCATACTTTGACTGTTACCTGTCCTGATTTGACATATACATGCATACTTTAAGCCAGTTTATGGATAAACCAAGGTCTCATTACTTAAAGGTAGTTCAACAAATTATACGGTATATAAAGCAAGCACCTGGCCAAGGATTGTTTTTCCCATCCAACAATTCTATCGAGCTGAATGCTTTCTATGATGTAGATTGGGCTAGATGTTGTGACACTCGACGATTTGTTACAGGATATTATGTGTTTTTAGGAGAATCCCTAATATCATGGAAAACAAAGAAACAGACAACAGTGTCAAGATCAAGTGTTGAAGCTGAGTATCGACTGATGGCCACCACATGTTGTGAAATTATTTGGTTAAAGCTGATCATGCAAGACTTCAACATTAAACAACTACACCCAGTTGACTTGCATTGTGACAATTAAGCAGCATTGCACATTGCTACAAATCTGATGTATCATGAATGAACAAAACATATAGAGATAGACTGTCACTTAATATGAGAGGAGATACAAGAAGGGATAATCAAGCTCTGTCTCATATCCACATCAAACCAACTAGCAGACATCTTCACCAGGCCACTAGGAATAGCACAATTCCATATTCTTCTTAACAAGTTAGGAATCATCAATATGTATTCCAAACTTGAGGGGGAGTGTGTGGGGTCATTTTTGGTCATTTTAATTATGTTTGACATTTTCAAATTCACCTTATAATAATAAGGTTTTTTATTTTAATGGGTTCTGGCTTCCAATGAGTGCAAGCACTCATTGTTAATTACCTCTGAAAATCAGGGCACCTTTGATTGAGAGATATATGTTATGAAATAAAATAAAATAAAATGGCCGAGATATGATTCATTAAACATTAAATCAAAAATACATGATGAGTTCAGAAAGAAAATGATAAAAAAAGAAGTCTTCGTCAACTTGGATGATTTGTGTCAAAGGAGATATCCGGCCTCAATGGCTTGTTGGATATTCAATTTGGTATGCACTCGGTTTTGATGACTTGTGAGCATTTGAATTTGACATGTGCTCGGTCTTGATGACTTATCAGCATTTGAGTTTGACATGTACTCGGTCTTGATGACTTGTGAGCATTTGAATTTGACATGTGCTCGGTCTTAACAACTTGTGAGCATTTGAGTTTGACATGTGCTCGTTCTTGACAACTGGTGAGCATTTGAATTTGACATGTGCTCGGTCTTGATGACTTGTGAGCATTTGAATTCGACATATGCTCGGTCTTGACGACTTGTGAGCATTTGAATTCAACATGTGCTCGGTCTTGATGTCTTGTGAGCATTTGAATTTGAGATGTGCTCAGTCTTGATGACTTGTGAGCAGTTGAATTTGTGAAATATTCGGCCTCAACGACTTGTTGGATATTCAATTTCAGAGATATCTGGCCTCAATGGCGTGTTGAATATTCCAGTCTTAATAAACACAACATCATATTGAGGAGTTACACCCTTACGATAAACGTCGACGTACGCACCTCCCAAATAATATTTTATTATGAAAATTAATTCTTTATCCGGCCTTGATAGCTTATTGGATATTTTAATTTTTGATTTTCTTGTGCCTGTGGATTTAAATTCATAGATATGACTCAATCCAGCATTCAGATCAAAAATCTAATATCATATTCTCAAAGATCAACTTCGATATAGTGGGGATCGACACCTTGATTATGTCAAACGTCATTCGATCGATTCAGATATGCTCAAAGCATCTCCCGCCATTGATTTCATATTTAGATCATGACTGTTCATTTAACTTTGCCGATCTATATCACTTCAAGTCTCTGATCGAAGATCTAATATCATATTTGGATAGATCATGTTCGATTTAATAGGGATCAACTCCTGGATCATGTCAAGAGTCAACTGATTGACTTAGATATGCTCTGATCAATTTCGACCGTTGATTTAGATTTAAATCAGATTTATTATGACTTAGATCTGTGTCAATCCGAGTCTCGGATCAAAAATCCGATATTATATTTGGAAAGATCATGTTCGATATAGCAGGGATCGACACCTTGATCATGTATAAAGTCAACCAATTGACTTAGATATGCTCTGATCAATTTCGACCATTGATTTAGATTTAAATAAGATTTATCATGACCATTCAAATAAATTCGCCGATCTATGTCAATTCGACTCTCGGATCGAAAATCCGATATTATATTTGGAAAGATCAGGTTCGATGTAGCAGGGATCGACATCTTGATCATATATAAAGTTAACCGATTGATCTAGATATGTTCTGCTCATTCTCAGCCGTTCATTTGTTTCATATTCAGATCTGAACCGTCGATTTGATTTGAATGGATCTAGACCGTTGGATGAAATCAAAGGTATCTGAGCCGTTTGATGCAACTCGAAGCAATCTGGAGCGTTGATTTGAATTCAGATCTGGCTCGTTGATTTAATTTGAACAGATCTGGATCGTTAGATTCAATCTTTAAACCTAGATTGATCTCGACCATCCGATTTTGCATTAAGTGATCTAGACCATCGAATAGAATTAAATCTAGACCGTCGATTTGAGTGGGCAAATCTTAGCTGTTGGAGTTAATTAATTTGATCAAAGCGATCTCGACCATCCGATTTCGCATGAAGTAATCTAGGCCGTTAGATATCATAGTGATTGAGACCGTTGGATTTGAATAGAATGAATCTCGACCGTTGGATTCAATTTTAAACTTGGATTGATCTGGGCCGTCAGATATTGTTCGAAGTGATCTAGGTGTTGATTTTGTTTGTATCCTGACTGTCCGATTAATCAGATGAATCTCCGCAGTCCGTCCTTTTTAGCTGTCTCTCTCGTTGAGGGTGGCGGCGGACAAAACTAGGGTTCATCACTGCCGGTGACTCGCTGCTTCTCCGGCCAATCAGATTTAGGAGAATGTTCTCTATGTCGAGAAGAACGTATTTACGGAGTTTGACACCGTCCGGTGAAGTATTGGCGGCGAATTGACGATTTTAGTGAAAACACAGTCGCCGGTACAAAAAACTTTCGATTTCGGCGATTTGACCGTCAGATCGTTGGATCTTTTGGTCTATCGGCGCGCACACTCAAGGAGAGGGTATGGCCAAAATTTGATCTTGATCAGCTGGCTGGATTCGATGGAAGAATCATCTGAACGTTCTGAGTCATGTGGTGGCCGACGATAAACACTATTTTTTTTGTTGAATCGCTATGTTTTTGGCTCGAGTATCGTTCTCTAGGATTTAGTCCAGAGTTTACTCTCCGCAAAACTGATTTTCGTAAGAGTATCCTCTCCGATTTGATATAGAGTTCACTCTCCGTAAAAGTGATTTTCGTAGGAATATCCTCTCCGATTTATTATGGAGTTTACTCTCCGTGAGAATAGAGTGGGGAAGAGGAAGAAAGATAAAAACATATAGATGCGTAGAGAAAAAAATCTCTCTGCAGTGTTGTTCGTGATGTTAGCATTTGGATGTGAAATAATTTCGTCTCTGGACATCGTCAGATTTTTCTTGTCTTTTTTTTTACGCTGGTCGAGTCTCCCCTTTTATATCCTCTTCCTTACTATTTTATTACAATAAATGAATATGTTTATTTGCTATCAGAGCCACGACACCTCGTCTTCCTCTATTACTTTTGCTAATTTAGCCGAATACCCGTTGATCCTTTTATTTAGGGGTGGCAATTCGTGTTTCACGTGTCATAACGTGTCGTGTCATACTTGACACGTGACATGATTATGCTTGACACGAACACGACCCGTTTATGTAAACGTGTCAATATACGAAACATAGACACGACCCGCTTATTTCACAGTTGACACGACACGACACGATTAACACGTTTAATAAATAGGTCATGGCACATAACATGACACGACACGACACGGCATGATTGACACAATTTATAATATAAAGTTATTAGATAACACAACACGATACGATTGACATGACACGACACGAATAATCTGTGTAACTCACTATATTAAAATTATCTATAAATTATTAATTTTATATATTATATATTATATATGGGTTAGACGGGTCAACCCGTGACACGACACGACACGACACGAATTTTAGCGTGTCATAAACGGGTCGACACGATAATGACATGAAACACGATTAAGTTAAACCCAAACCTGCAAAAACTCGTGTTGTGTCGTGTTGTGTTGGCAGGTCGTATAATTTTTTACCAGGCCTACTTTTATTCATTATTTTTTAATCCACTGCCGTGTGGTCTTCCTTCGCTAAACGTGGATTGTTTTAAATAAACAGTAAACTTTTAGCCATGCGAATTGAGTTGACGAGAGCCGGGAGCAACATTCCTTATTTTGCCAAATTTTGCATGGGATTGTGGGCTTTTTTTTTAATATTTTATTGCCATCCAATTTACTAATTCAACACAACATCTTGCTACACTGTTCTTTGTCCACGTATGTATAACACACCATGACATTTACAATTTTGACCCAGATTTCTCTATTGCAGTAGAGATTTCGATCAAAATTTAATTGATACCAATTGTGACCAGACAAAAATAGAGGCAATTTTGACCAAACAAAATCGGCTACATGATTGCAATTTTGACCTATTTTCTAAATTAATTTAGTGGTCAAAATTGAATTGTTATGTGGCATGATTTTTTTATTGCGATGAGTATGTCAAAATTACTTGGTCAAAATTGAAATTCAGAGCTCAGAGTGGATTGGTCAAAAATAATTTTAGTCAAAATTGGATTGCGCATTCGCAGTTCAAACATTACAATTTGTAGCTCCTCAAATAACACTTATAATTTAAAATTAATCATCTCTAAAAAAAATATCCTCAACAGAGTGTTAAGAATCCGCTCAACTTACTATGTCAATGAACTCTTTTAAAAGGAAAGAAACAAGAGAATAGCATGTTCCAATCAATTATGATTTCCTTCCTCCTACATCCATGTCTTGCAAGGAATGTATATATATCAATATGTAAATACCAATTCAGGAAACTCTCCTGAATTACATTATGTCCAAATACACATCATGATGTAATTGTCAAAATATTTTCTCCCTCAATAGCTTCCTCTGTTCAATCCATTATTTCGTTCAGTGGCAAGATACTTGTAAAACAGATGGTTGATCCGACTTATTAAAGTTGAGTTTTTTCTAAATCTGACTTGATACTCGGCCAACTTGAGTTTTTCTAGGTCAAATTAGGATGAGGTTTTCCCCAATTCGACCCGACCCAGTCAATTTGGATTTTCTTAGTCAAATCAAGGTGGCCTGTGTCGGAACAGGGATGAATTTTTTTTTTTCCAACACTGCATGTATTATGCAAGTAATCCAATGGTCAAATTTAGGATCCTATTCAGCTTCCTAAAAAATGCACTCATGGATGTGAAGACATAGCTCCAAATTTTGACAAAACAGTAAAATGGAACAAGGTGCATATATATGCGTACAGTTTAGTCAACATCACTTGTGCCTCTTTTGATCCCGAGGAGAAAAGGGGAAAATACTCAAGAATGAAGACAAGCAAAGATGAGCGTGAAATTAAGGTCTTCGTGGAAATTTAGAGAAGTCTGGTCGTCGACGTTCCAAGTAGGCTGCCTTCCCTTCACTGGCCTCTTCTGTTCCATAGAAGACGAGCGTGGCATTGCCACCCAGCTCCTGTACAACAAACTACTTTCTTTAGTAACAGATGAAGGCAAACAGTTGGGCTGTTTCTTATCAACAACAAAGTACCTGGAGACCAGCATGCCCATCATCAACAGCATTAAGAGCAGATTTCAAGACTCGAATTGCAGTTGGGCTGTTTCTTAGAATCTCACGGCACCATTTCAGTGTCTCCATTTCTAATCTCTCCAGCTACAGAACAAGAATATTAAGGTAACTACAACAGAGATTTCTATCTGAAATAGGTGACTACAATACTCGAGTTTACCAGTTTGGCTTGTTATCTTAGGCTTACCGGCACTACAATGTTCACAAGTCCCATTTTCTCTGCTTCGTATGCATCATAGAATCTGCAGACGAACCACATCTCACGCGCTTTCTTTGGCCCAATCTATAGCCATGAAACCATATTCAACAAGCGCAAGATATCAGTTTTATAGAAAGCAGTGTTCTTTAGGGTGTAGCATGAAAAAGAAACTTGCAGAGGAGAATGACAAGGACACCATATTCAACGAACAACCAAGATAAGAACTGTTTGAAAAAAATGTAGGTTAATGTCATAAAATTTCCTCCTGCCTCGTTATTAACTAACCAGGCGGGACATGATTGAGGATCCATAACCGGCATCAAAGCTTCCCACCTGCGACAAACATCACATACAAGAAGAGCTGATCATTTCACAAATGTAGTGAGTTTTGAAGCACTTAATGTCTTCAACTAGATGTTCTTTAGATCCGGTCTGACAATGTGTCAGCTAAATTTAAAGAACAAGTCTAGCACCTTTGGTCCAGTCTGACCAAAAATTGCATTATCTGCTGCGATCGTCAAGTCACAGACCATGTGTAATACATGTCCACCACCAACAGCATAACCTGCTACCTGATTCCAAACATCAAACATTTGAGTAGGAAGAACTCAGACCAGAGGAATGACATGGCAATGAAGAAAGAACATACCATCGCTATTACTGGTTTAGGGAGACGGCGGATTAGTACCTGGTAAAGGAATGTAAGTGAGCATCAGCTGTTATGACATGGGATGTATGATAACAAATTTTATGCAGCTCTCTCAAGTAATGGTATAATCTAAATTTTCTTTCCAAATCTTCAGCATTATGAACTAAATGGACAGGATCTTCAGATACAAGAAAGACAGTAAAAGAACCATAAAAGTATCATGTTAAAGAGACTAGCAAGAATGCAAGACTCAAGCAGCCAAAGCAAAGACATGTTGCTCAATCATTTAATAAGCCAAGTATCTATAACTTAAACAAGATATTCTTCAACTAGGCAATAACTATTACCCATATCCTGAGCGCATAAAACGTATAAATAGAGCTTATTAGATTTAGATTTTAGGATGTAAGATAGAACCTTTAAATTTTATCATCCTAAGTCCCCTCTTTAATACTCAACCTTTGAGCTTCCAAGGCAATTAACTTGTCTTCAAACTCAACCTTTGTGTTTCTATGGTAATTCACTTGTGTTCAATACTTAAACATTAAGCTTCCAGTGTATTTAAGTTTAGTATTTCTTCAATTCTTCCCCTCAAACTTGATTTCTTTAGCATCTACCACACCAAGTAATGTTTTGAATTTTGTAAAAAGGTGAAGTTCCATCGGCTTTGCAAATATCACCAACTTGATTTTGTGACTTGACATGCACTAATCCTCCGATCTTTGCATGTTCTCCAGCAAACTTCATATTCAATATACTTGCGTCTTTCATGATACACCATATTCTTTGTTAGTACAATGACATATTTGTTATCAATAAAAATAATTTTGCCACCTCCTGTTGGAGAAACAAATACTCCAACAATCTTCTAAGCCATATACCATACACACGCAAGAGGATACTACAATGTATTTTACTTTACATGTTGAGAGTAGTACATTTGCTTGTTTCTTTAATGACTAGGTGGCAGCAATATATTCCACATAGAAGACAAATCCAATAGTACTCTTTTGATCATAGTCTTCACTCGAATCACTATTTGAATTATAAATAATTCAAAGATGTTAGAATGTATATGGTAATTCTTGGGATAGTATCTTTGATGCATCTCAAAATTCTTTTTGCTCCCTTCCAATGAGTTGATTTAAGCTCCTCCATGAAATCACATACTAATCCAATACCATAGAGTATGTCCAATCTTAGACATGCTTGCTAAGTATCTTAGTCTTCCAACTAAACTTTTATAGAATGTTAGATCAATCACTTACCTTTAAATAATCAATTGTAAGCTTCATCTTCCTTGGAAGTTCCACACCATAATCAATTTGCATGCTAATTGGATAAGAATCTTCCATTATAAATGCTTAAGAACTTCTTTTGTATAAGCTTCCCTGAACTTCAATTCAATACAAAAAAAAGTGATAGATACATTAGCCCTATGTCAGTCATGTCAAACTCCACTGTTGCTCCCTTGAAGTCTTCGAGCACAAATGGAGTATTTCATGTAAACAACATATCATCTATGCACAAACATACATAATATTTTTTCCATTCCTTTCATTGTAATACAAGGCATATGCATAAAGTTATTATGTAAAATTTTTATCCTTAAGGTGTGCATCTATCTTTGCATCCCATGCCTTTGGAGTTAGCTTTAGGTCATAGAGTGCTTATTTTGATCTAAACACTTTGTCCCTATGTCTTTTTCCTAACATGACCCTTTGGTTGTTTGATATAAACTTCTTAAAAAAATCAAAAATTTTGTCATTTTTAGCACTAAAGAGATAAGCAATCTAATGGTTTCCATTCTAAAGAGAGCATATACCTTGTTATAGTCAATTTTCGGCCTTTTTCTGCTAGTCTTGCTTTGTACTTCACCTTTCATTATGCATATTTCCTCACTTTGGATATCCATTTGACTCCTATGGGTTTGTTGCCTTAAGGAAAAGAACATAGCTCTCATGGCTTATTTTTCTCTATAGAACTCATCTCTTTGTCCATTGCTTTTTTTTTGTTTCTCACCTTTGATGCCCTTGTCAAATAAAACATCTTCATTAATAAAAAAAACCCACAAGATTGAGTTGATTTATCACCTTATATAATTCTTGTATGTTCCTAGTCCTTTTTAAAATTAGATTATCTTCTAATAAAGTTGTGGATGATGAAGATGTTGAAAATAAAGGTAAAAACTCTTCAATTATGACTATGCCTTACTCTTCCTCCATATTTATTCTCCAATCCCATATTTCTTCTTCACGAAAATCCACACCTCTATGGATAACCTCTAATTTTTATGTGGATCGAATAACTTGTAACCTTAAAGCTTTCATTATAGCTAAGGAAGATGCATTTGCTACTTTATCATCTAACTTCTTTCTTTTTTTAATTAGAAACATGAGCATTTGCAATAGATCTAAAAATCTTTAGATGAGAGATATTAGGCTTCTTATCACTTTATGCTTCTTGTGGTATCATACCTTCTAAACCTTTGGTTGAGCATTTATTAAGTACAAAAAACAAGCTGCTATTTCTTCCTAAAATTTCTTTAGCATCTTTTCGCTTTGATTCAAAATCTTAACAATATCGAGGGCAGTCCAATTATTCCTTTCAACCACTCCATTTTTTTTTTTTGGAATAAGGCACCTTTAATAGTCTTCAAATGTTATTATCTTGACAAAGCATCTCAAAAGACTTAGATATAAATTCTCTTCCACTATTTGATTTTAATTGTTTGATAATGAGGTCCCTTTAGTTCTCCACTTGTGTTCTAAATCTTTTAATTGCTTTAAGTGCCTATAATTAAAGGAAGTAGACACCCATGTTTTCCTGTTAAAATCAATAATGAAAGAAAGTAATCAATAAGATGGAGAAACATATGATAGTGAGGATGAGTTCAAGAGGTTTCTTTGCATGATATGTTGACTCTTCGAAAAGCTTTTTTCTTAGTTCCTTGGCAAGGAACATCCTTCACATAAATGATCGTGAGTGTTGATATGTGATAGGCCTTCCACTATATTTTTTTTGTTTGACAATAACTTCAGTGCACCAAATTTGACATACCTAAATAAAATGCCATAATCAAAAACTATATTTCACTTTAGCATTTAACATATACTATCACATGTTTTATATTCAACATAATAATTTATTCTTTATCATCTCAACTCCTGCCACTAACTTCTCATTTTTATTTCTCAAGAAAAAGAAATTTATCTCTTATGTACACATCAAATATTTTTTCCATAAGTTAGCCTGTACTTAGAATGTTGCTTTTAATATTGGGCATATAGTAAATATTAGTAATGAAATGATGATTTCCTTCTTTAGATTTCATAAGAATTTTACATTTTTCCTCTATTTATATTTAAGAAATTTCCAAAAGATACATGCTTCACTATCTAAGTACCTATGATCTTGGTTATCTCCATCACCTACTTTTTGTGTTAACAACAAAATAGAATCATCTTATTTCTCTTTTGTCTTCACATAATTAGCCTTCTTATCAATTTAAATAAATTTATTAAACCAACAATCCGATTAATATTAATTAGCTGAATGCATGGGCAATAATGAACTTAAGATTTTTCATTCCTTCCACCTCCTGAGAAACCTCCTCTTTTTCATTATCTTCTAGAATTTTCTTCATCATGATGATTTTGTTGCACTTATCATTGGCCTCTTGCATGAAATTCACCATAACCTCAACCAAGTCTTCTTTTGCCTCTTGATTCGCCCATCTTTATATTTAAGGTAGAGTTTGCTTTGAAGAGCTTGTTCAATTGTCTTTTTCTTTTAAAGCCTTTGTTCATGAAATATAGGATTCTCTCAACTATCATTGTAATATAATTAAATTTTGTACCTAACGAGCATAATATTTTTCTACCACTCAATTATTTTGTAAAAACTCATCATTCCTTCTTAGTTGGTTGGCAATAGTCAGTACTTTGTAAAGAGTTGTCAATCTTTTGAAATTTTCCTTCATCAACACTTTGGCTGATTAAGAAGACAACTTTGTCTTTCTTCCTTGACTCCTTTGAGGAATTTCTTTGATTTGACATTAGGCTAGGGTTCAACATATCCCTTAATTACTACCTCCTAGATATCTTGAGATCCAAGCATTCATTTGGATACTCCAATTTTCATAGTTGTTGGTAAGACATACATTAGGAAAGGACATATTTAAGGTTCCGGCTAACAAGCTTGGAATACCACTTTGTTAGAAATTAAAAGAGGTAAGGAAGAGAGATAAGAGAAGTGCGAGATAGTTTCCTCTTTTTTTACTTGGATGGTTGCTTATACACAATACAAATAGCATAATTAATTGCTATTTACAGGAAATCCTAAAAAGCTTACAAGCAAATTTAGGATGACATCAAAATTAAATTTTAGGATAATACTCAACCTTTATATCCTTAACCTTTAAGCTCCCTCTTCAATATTCATCCTTTGAGCTTCCAAGGTAATTAAGTGTATCTTCAGTACTTAAAACCTTTGAGCTTCAAAGGTGGTTAACTTGTCTTCAATACTCAACCTTTAAGCTTTGAATGTAATTAAGTTTAATATTTCTTCACTATTGAGGCCATGCATGAAGTAAATAATCAAACTCAAACAATCTATATGGTAAAAATTTTACCTTTAGCTATAGTGCTATCATTCAACAAATAAAAATTAGCTATATAACAAACAAAAGCCATTCATGAGGGTCTTGATTGAATCAGATCACAGCGTTGGAGATAGATAATATTGTTCATAAAATTAAGATTTTCATTCATTCTCTTCCAAAATATTTCAATTTCCTTTGAATATAATAATGGTAAATATTTCAGTAGATTGGTTTCCACAGCATACCCTTTCTTGGGTTTCTTTTTTATATGGGATTCCAATTGGCTTACCATTTTCTACAACAAGCTTCGCTCTGCTTGTTCAGATGCAATTTACTTTTATTATGTAACTTGTAAGTTTCGCGTTTTCAGTAAAAAAAAAAATAATAATAAAAGTTAAGATTTGTATCCTGCGAAATCATAGCATTTTAGAGGGCGTTGGATTAACATGTGAGAGCATCAGATGAAGAAAGCAAAAATTAACCTGGAGATCCAACACATTGAGGCGTCCAAAACTTTCAAAATCAGCATATCCATCACTGCTTCTTAATGCCTGGTCACCGCCGCTACAGAAAGCTTTGGTTCCCTATTTAAAGCAAAATATAAGACATCTGAATTCATAATTATATCTATTCATGTTCAAAAACTGAACGTCTTGCTGAATTATTCTTCCAAATAGTAGGTGATGACTGAAACCTCCTGATTTTAATTTGATATAAATATAACTCGATAAAATCATAATGCCTAAGAAAACAAATGTAAAAAAGGATTTTAAATTCTACTGTACTTTTCCAGTAAGAATGACGGCTCCAATAGTGCTGTCATCCCTAGCATCATTAAATGCGCGAATAAGCTCTTTAATGGTATTAGGACGAAAAGCATTTCTCCTCTCTGGACGGTTAATTGTGATCTGTAAAATGTAAAAGGAAATTTACTAGACAATCTGCGAAGCATCAATGTTGATGAGCACATATATGCAAACACAAATACCCTTCGTACACATTAAACAATTACTGAAAATATCTTGAATTTCATTGAAGAAAATTCTTAGAATAAGATCATAGCATACCAGAATAGGTGCTTCACATAGCTTTTATGTGTCACCTAATAAATGTTGACTTTCATCACATAGGAAAACATTCTCAATATAGTACATAAATGATCTAACTTCCCATAAATGACACAATTCTCTAATAAAGCTAAGCTATATCATGTAAACGTAAACTATGCAAACTAATGTAAGTTTTTTTTAAAAAGGATTGATTACCTTTCTTATTACTTCACGAGGCAGTAAAAGAATTGATTACCTTTGCAATTCCTTCGCCAACGGCTTTCTCATAGATAATGTCTGTGTACTCCTTCCCAGACTCATCGCAGGCCAGCCTCCAGGTGGCCGCTCGGGTGGGAACCTCGCCGTGGACGCGATGGTATGTGTCGGTTGAGGAGGCGATCGATGGCCGTATAGGGGGCGGGGGAGGAGGAGGGAAGGGCAAGATGTGACCGGTTAGGTTCGCGATTCTTCTGGCCGCGGCACCGGGGTACCTTCGTGAACCGTCCTCCATTGGAGGAGCTCGCGAGAGGCTTTACCAGCGCGAGGATTTTGATTTGTTGGGGGGAAGAGGAAGGGGAAGGGAGGGGCTGGCGGATAAAGAGGACCGTCGGCGGGGGATAAGGCCTGTGACTATTCAGTGACCAGTAAAGAGTTAAGATTTTGGTCAAAGGAGTGGACCAATGCTTGATCGCCAAATGGCAGTTGATGAGAATCAGACGAGTAGGGAGTTGCGCTCGGCCTGCGAAGGTCCCTTCTTTCAATTAAACAAAGGGGGCGCCTATCAACTGCACATTAATCTTAAAGCGTATTAAATGCATGCGAATCTTGAAGAGAGCATAACCAGGGTTACCGTATAGAGTTAAGGATTTTTTATGATTTCGCCTCTCGCCTTCTAGCTCAAACGCATAAACCCTTTTCCTCGTCTCTTCGTCTTCCCGCCGGAGTGCAACCCTTTCTGCCGCCATCGACTCCCCGGAACGGAACCATTGAACCCTGCCGTCGACATTCCTTTATGTGTAGGAGATAAGGAAGCATCAGCTACCTAAAGTGTTTAGGGATCCTCTCCCGAGCTCTCTCATCGACCTGATTCTTGCTTTCCAACGCGTTCTCGTCGTCGACCTGATTCTTGGTCTCCAATGCATCCTCATCGTCGACCTTGCCTTAAGGAACTCTTGGTGAGAAATATTATTTGTATGTATGCTTGGATGGTCTGCTATTGCGTAGAATATGAGTATACCATGCAATTTTTGTTGATTCTACAAACTTATAAGTATGATTCTACTAACTTATAAGAGTGATTCTACTAACTTGTTAGTATTATTCTACTATAATTTATATAGATTCTACTAACTTGTAAGGGTGATTCTACTAACTTGTAAGTATTATTCTACTATAATCTATATAGATTATACTAACTTATAAGTATGATTTTACTAACTTTTAAATATGATTCTACTATAATCTATATAGATTCTACTAACTTATAAGGGGGATTCTACTAACTTGTAAGAGGGATAATACTAACTTGTAAGGGTGATTCTACTAACTTGTAAGTACGATTCTACTAACTTGTAAGGGTGATTCTACTAACTTATAAGTATAATTCTACTATAATCTATATAGATTCTACTAACTTGTAAGGGTGATTCTATTAACTTGTAAGGGTGATTCTACTAACTTGTAAGTGTGATTCTATTAACTTGTAAGTATGATTCACTAACTTATAAGTATGATTGTACTAACTTGTAAGTATGATTCTACTAACTTGTATGTATCATTCTACTAACTTGTATGTATGATTCTACTAACTTGTAAGTATGATTCTACTAACATATATGTATGATTCTACTAACTTGTAAGGATGATTCTACTAACTTGTAAGGGGGATTCTACTAACTTGTAAGGGGGATTCTACTAACTTGTAAGTATGATTTTACTAACTTGTAAGGGTGATTCTACTAACTTGTAAGTATTATTCTACTATAATCCATATAGATTCTACTAACTTATAAGGGTGATTCTACTAACTTGTAGGTATGATTCTACTATAATCTATATACATTCAACTAACTTGTAAGGAGGATTCTACTAACTTGTAAGTATGATTCTACTAACTTGTAAGGGTGATTCTACTAGCTTGTAAGTATAATTCTACTATAATCTATATAGATTCTACTAACTTGTAAGGGTGATTCTACTAACTTGTAAGGGTGATTCTACTAACTTATAAGTATGATTCTATTAACTTATAAGTATGATTCTACTAACTTATAAGTATGATTCTACAAACTTGTAATTATGATTTTACTAACTTGTAATGGGGATTCTACTAACTTGTAAGTATGATTCTACTAACTTATAAGAGTGATTCTACTAACTTGTAAGTATGATTTTACTATAATCTATATAGATTCTACTAACTTGTAAGGGGGATTCTACTAACTTGTAAGGGGGATTCTACTAACTTGTAAGGGGGATTCTACTAACTTGTAAGTATGATTCTACTAACTTGTAAGAGTGATTCTACTAACTTGTAAGTACGATTCTACTAACTTATAAGGGTGATTCTACTAACTTGTAAGTATAATTCTACTATAATCTATATAGATTCTACTAACTTGTAAGGGTGATTCTACTAACTTGTAAGGGTGATTGTAATAACTTATAAGTATGATTCTACTAACTTATAAGTATGATTTTACTAACTTATAAGTATGATTGTACTAACTTGTAAGTATGATTCTACTAACTTGTAATTATGATTCTACTAACTTGTAAGGGGGATTCTACTAACTTGTAAATATGATTATACTAACTTGTAAGGGTGATTCTACTAACTTGTAAATATGATTCTACTATAATTTATATAGATTCTACTAACTTGTAAGGGTGAATCTACTAACTTGTAGGGGGGAATCTTCTACAATCTATAATGGATTTTGTTTCAGTAGACAGATTCTATGGTATTTTTGGACTGATTCTATGAAGTTTTCTTATATTCAATGGTATTGTGGATAAATTGTACAAAGTTGTTTCAGATTTAGGGGGGAATCTGTTTCAGTGGCATGGGCAAGGTGTTATATTTATCACACCCGTGATTCTTTAAATTAAGGTAACAGAAAGAATCACGGGCCTAGTGTGATATTTATCACACCCGTGATTCTTTAACTTAAGGGAACAGAAAGAATCACGGGCGGGGTGTGATATTTATGACACTCGTGATTCTTTAACTTATGGGAACAGAAATATTCACGTGCCTGGTGTGATATTTATCACAGCCGTGACTCTTTAACTTAAAGGAACAGAAAGAATCACGGGCTGGGTGTGATATTTATCACACCTGTGATTCTTTAACATCATGGATTAAGGCTGTAGCAGCGTGGATTAAGACTGTAACAACGTTAGTTAGGCATGTAACATCGTGGATTAGTCATGTAACATCATGGATTAAGGCTGTAACATCATGGATTAAGGTTATAACATCGTGGATTAAGGCAGTAACATCGTGGATTAAGGTAGTAACATCGTGGATTAAGGCTGTAACATAGTGGATTAAGGATATAACATCGTAGATTAGTCATGTAACATCGTGGATTTAATTTGTTTTAGTACAATTTAAATTGCTTTTTGTAGAATTCGCCTGCTATTGCGTAGAATATGGGTATACCATGCAATTTTTGTTGTTTTAGTAGAATCTAATTTGCTTTTTGTTGGTTATGTGTACAATATGAGTATAATGTTAAATGTTGTAGTTGGTATAGTAGAATTTAATTTGTTTTTAGTAGAATAGAGTAGGTTTTGTGTTGTAATGTGAGTATATCATAGAATATGATACCATAGAATATGAGTTATTTTTTGTAGTAGCTAATAATTTTACTGTAGACTATGAGTCGATTAAGCTTAGATTCAGAATCTAGTTCGAGCAATAAAGTAGAAAAAGAAGCGGCCCAAATGCCCCGTTTACAAAGAGAAGGAAAGTCTGTACAAGGGGCCCATCCTATTCTTAGTAGATGTTCGTTGAAGAGGTTGCATAATTTTATAGACAACCTAGTTATTAGTAATGCAATAAAGGAGCGTCTATTGGCTACCCCGTTTGGGATTTTATTCATAGGATCTTCTGTAGCATTGGATATGCTTGCAGTGGAATTCTTGATACCGAGATGGGATGAAGAAAGGCAGGGAAGCGATTCCTGATAAATGGTAATTTTATTGGTTTTACCGTTTAGGATGTATCAATCATCCTTGGTTTGCCTGAACGGGAGGAGTTGGTGAACTTTGAAGTAGAGAAGCCGAGTTCAGTCTTCTTCGATGCGGAATTTAGTGGCCAAACAATAACAAGAGGCCTAATTGAGTCAAAGCTAAGTCAACTTAGTGCTGAGGGACATGGAGTGGACGGTGACCGAGTGCTCCAACTTGCTATTTTGTATATATTATGTACTTTTCTATTCTCTAGGCTGAGCTATACTGTGGATATATCCATGGTTCCGTACGTGGATGATTTATCAAAAATCAATAACTATAACTGGTCTGAAGCCGTTCACCAGTTTTTAAGGAAAGAGTTGTCACGCAGTAGCAAGAAAAAAAAATTGAGTGGCATTGGTGGATGTGTGATTGTACTTTCTGTGAGTATTATCCTTAATGGCATTAGTTTATTCTATCTGAATTGTTACAATTTGTTAATATTTGCTTACTTTGTGATAGGTTTGGCTATATGAGCATACCCAACTTTTTCTATCTAGTCGCATCGACAGTGTTTACCCACGGCTTTTCCGGTGGGTAAATGTGAAGAATCAGCGACGGACATCCTATTTTAAAAACCTTGAAAGCATATCAAGGACTTCGGTATGGAATATTTCATTTCTCAAATTATCACTATAAGTTAATTTAGTTGTTATTCTAATTCCATTCTATTATTTGTTGTAGTTGATATTCAATGTTGTATTGGATGATATGGAACATGATCGGATTAATCATGTTCCTCATGTTGAGTTTGAAAGTGGAGTAAGTGTGCAACATCCCATTTTGGAGGACAAGGAGGCTGCTTATAGGAAAACGATTGAGGAGCTTGAGGCTCAGCTCAGTTAGATTATAGCAGAGAATAAAAATCTTATTGCTGATAACCAGAGGCTCCAGATGGATTTGGGGAAAGTGAATAAGGAGAAAGATGATATTGGAACTGCTTGCACAAGCCTTCAGGCGAATGTAAGTAGGATACAATCTGAATTTGCATCCCACACAGAGGAACTTGAAAGGAGAAATGCTGAGCTTGTAGCAGAGAATCAATAGCTGCAATTGAATTTGTTGGAAATAAGTAGGGATAATACTGAATTGGCATGGGATATTGATAACAGGAATGCATAGTTGATTGAGGAGAATAATAAGCTCAAAGAGGAGATTAATACAATGATTAAGGATTCCAAAGATAAAGGGAAGGAAGAGACAGAAGATAGTAGATCAAGTGATGAAGGCTCTACTGATATATCAGATACAACGTTGGTCTTATACTCAGGGGAGAAAAGAAAGAAGTGCATCTGAAAATCTTCATGGGCAATAGTTAGCCCATATACACAGGAGAAGAAACGTGTGAGGCCAGCCGCAGAGGTAAATGTATGTCTTGTGAGGTTGTTATATTACTAGCTTACATAAACTATTCTGATCATTTTCGCTGAAATGTTTGGCAAGTGCTAACTATAGATGAGCATACCGAAGACATTCCAGTGGAGGACAAGGTAAGGGAGAATTTATTGTTAAACTTCATGTGATTTCTAATTAACGATTATGTTTCCTATATAGTTGAAGGGTCGTAAGGATTATGTTGGGAGAGACACTCCTTCAGAAGAACAACGAACCCAATTAGAGGAATACATGTCATGGGACATGGAAGTTTGGCATGATCATGAGCTAATGAGGTTTGAGAAATGTCATTTATATAATGTCTTGTTCGAAAAAATGATTGTTGGAGATGTGAGTATCCACACACTTAGTAGTAACTTTTTACGTTATTGGATGTCAGGCGTATGTCTATTGTCTAACACAACCTTATTGTTTGTATTTGAATAGGTTATTGATGCATACATAGGATTGTTTCTTATAGATCTAGGAAGAATAAGAAGAAATTTAAACCATTTGCATATATATCTCATACATCCCAAACCGATTACAAGGCTGGTCGGATTGGATCCTCTTATACACAGTTAGAGCACCTGAATAAGAAAACTGTTCCTCGCTTAAAAAGAGTATTTTCACCGATATACAGCAATCGTCATTAGTTCTTACTCCACATCAACTTGAAGGACTCTCAGGTGATTCTGCACAATTCTTTGAATTCAAGTGCAACTCACAAGTCAGCAATGCTAGATTATGTAAGCATGAATTTCGTTTGTTGGTATTGTTGGTAGAAATAAAAGATTGGTACACATTATCTGTTCATTACTTACAATGCTAAAACCCTATATATATGCAGTTTGCTGTTCTCCGAGGCCATATCCGCTGTCAAAGTAGTGGGAAAATTGATATTGGCAAGTGGCCGCTTGTTTTTGATGAAAGTTGCCCAAAGCAATACGCTAGTGTATATTGCAGGTTTTTTGTAATGAAGTACGTCGAATGTATTACAAATGATAGAGATTTTGACTTCTCGCAAGATGATATGCCCAAATTATGGGCAACTATTTCGTTGGATATGTTTAGAGAGTTTATAGAGTATTCGGGAATGGTGTGAACATATTTCTAATGGATTTTGTTTGATTTTGTACATTATTGTAATGAATTGTAATTGAGTTTGTAGAACCTTGGACTACTGTACAGTGTACATATTCAGGAATGTTTAATGAAATGCTATGTACCTTTAAGAGATTATAGCACCCTTTAGAACATTTTAGTAGAAGTGTCTAATTCTATGCAAATGTTTGCAATCTTCAGATGTGTAATGGATTCTGTCTAATATACATTATTGGAATACTTAAAATGTGACAGAAACAAGGATCCGCTTGGCGTGATTCGGTATGGATTCTTGCACAGAACCTATCACTGGTCTGGGGTGATAATTTTCACGCCCATGATTCGGTATGGATTCTGTGATCGAAACAATCACAGGTTTAGTGTGATAATATTCACGGCCATGATTCCGTATGGATTCTTGCACATAAACTATCACTGGTATGGGGTGATAATTTTCACGCCCATGATTCGGTATGGATTCTGTGATAGAAACAATCACAGGTTTAGCGTGATAATATTCACGGCCGTGATTCCGTATGAATTCTTGCATAGAAACTATCACTGGTATGGGGTGATAATTTTCTCGCCCATGATTCGGTATGGATTCTGTGACAGAAACAATCACGGGTTGACACTATCCGCAAGTGTACGAAAATGTCGAAGTAATACAAAAGATATCGAATCCCACAGGGAACAAGGTGAGCACCAGAAAATTTAATTCTTGGAATCTAAGCTGATCAAATCGTGGTTTTTGGAACTTAAAAACTAAAATTAAGCGAAATCGTAAGCAAGAAATCAAACAACTATGGCAGGGAAAATATATGAGAGAGAATATCAGGGCTTTGGTTTCTACCACTCTGACGATTCTAATTGCGCTAAGACATAAACATAAGTTACATGGATTTACAAATATGCATAAGGAATCTACCCTATGGTAGAAGGTGCCCTCTTTTGAGTGTACACCCTGGTATTTACCCAGAACGTCTCCTACTTTCGTGGTGGATCGTTCTAGACAAACCCAATGGGTTCTGTGGTAGATTATGGACCCTCGAGTGAAGAACAAGCACTTTCGTGTCGAGCCTTCGCAAGATTCACAAAGAGGTTCCGTTGTTATAATTCTACTTTCGTTATGAACTGTAATAACTATGACATGATAATACTTGACCGGAGTAAATATCAAGAAATTAATACTTCAAGTGAAATATGCTCAGAATATGATCCAAATAACTAAGTTAATACAAGAATTGCAAGTAGAAATCGTTAGAGGGCTTCAACCTAGCCCTGAAAATAAGTTTACGCTACAACCATCGTCGAAATGCTAAAAGTTCTCTCTTTGTACATAGGAAAATCATAGGAAAAGGTTTCTAAGAGGGAGGAAATGATGAACCAAAAGAAATAAACAAGAATCACTGAGTTCCGATGGTTGAATCTCCAGAAATCGCCTCGAAGTCGCCTGTTCACCGTGTCCGTCCGCCCTAGCCGCTTCGTCGCCAGATTCCTCCCTCATTAGGTCACGGAAATTGGGGCTTTTATACTCTATTTGTTCTCCTTCGAATAAGCATTCCATAGAGTCCTCACTTGCCAAATTTGGACTTGAATCGGGCCCGAAATCGACGAAAAACTGAGTGAAGGTCGGGCTGCTCCGATAGTATCACGGATGAACCCCGCCGGGTTCACCTGGTGGTGAAGTATTATGTGCAGTTCTGTTGCGAAATAATCACAAGTGAACCCCGCTGGGTTCACCTACTAGTGAAGTCCACGGTAAATTTCTGCGCAGATTTTATCAGACAGAATCACGGGTGATCCCCATGGGGTTCACCTGCCAGTGAAGCGTGCGGTGAATTTCGGATACCCTGACATCATCGGTGAACCCTGCCGGGTTCACTAGGTAGTGAAACGCACGGTGAGTTTCATCCTTTGGCAAGATCACAGGTGAACCCCACTGGCCGTGAAGTCCAGAAAAAGCTCCGATTGAGCCCAAATTTTACGGGCAGCTTCGTCTTCTCATAAGGAATCACCACATGCACTCAGATTCTTCAAAAAGACTTCAAAATTGGGTGATTTTACTGTTGGGGTATGCCCTTAAGGCTAATGTTTGAGGCCTTGGGATTGTATCAGTATCATGTAATAAACTCTTGTGTTTATAAAGGCATGGTTATTATTCAGGTTGTTACCTTGTCTGTTGTAATAAGTGTACTACTGAATAATGTCTCAAAGCTGTTCAGCTAGGCTGACATGCTAAATGTCCTTAGTCGATATATCTTGGTGAACATGAGACAGCCTTGATATGATTGAGACTAATATGTATTCTAATCTTATAGGATGCTTCGAGCATGGAATAAGATGTAGACTCATGGGTACATTGGATGTACTGGACAGACCCTTCTAGGACATTCAATTGCTTGTCACAATGTGAATGATCCTTGATTGCAACAAGTGGCACATGTCCTCTGACTTGAGATCACTTGTGTTTCTAAATGATGATTGTCATTGTTTTGAGGTAGTTCAATATCATTTGAAACATAATGGTTATAGACTATCTTGGATAATGATCATGAGTCAGGTTAGGGCACTAGTGATAGATAGAGGATTGCCGTCTCCTTGTTGAAGGAGTGTGGTGTTCTATAGGGGCCCCCTAGATGAGATGATTGAGAAAGTGTATGGCCATACCCAGGTGACTATGTGCATCTGATCTAATCATGCTCATCGTATTGGAGTCACAAGCTTGACACGCTTGTCCAATAAGAACATCCAGTGGCAAAGGATACATGCATGCCTTGTGAAGTGGATTCACACTTGTGCTATGGTTTGGGTGTAGTCTTGGAAGACTCTTTCCTTTATATCGGGAGACAGTGATGTGTTGCTAGATACCCCTCACTGATCGTGATAATGTAAGTTATCGTTACCGACATTTAAAGGAAACCCTTAGGGTCGCACAATTTGATGATATGGCTTACTTAAGTCAGATCGTGTGGACTGGATTGTTTTGATTCAGTTTAAAGGAGTTTAAACTCTTATTGTAAGTGAGATCCAGTCTGATCATGTTTGATTGATTAGGGCTTGAGATCGGTAAGCTTCGATCGAGAGGATTGATGCTAGATCGGTGAGATCAAGAGCATCATGAGATGAACGGTTAGATTGGAAACCTTAGGGTTTAGTTGATCTAGACCGATTGGCTTGGGCTGGCTTGGTTTGGCCTTTGGACCGAACACATTTACTTTGAACCGGTTCAGGAGCTTGAACGTATGGTTCATTGTTTTGGCGTTTTGATCGATTTAGAGATCATGAACGCATGGCTTAATGGATTTTCCTATTTTTGGAAAGTCATTTTAGTGCATGTTCCCTTGAACGCCAAATGACTTGAACGCTCCATTCAACTCTCGTCTCCTTGCTCTTGCTTGACGAGACTTTGGCGTGGAGAAGGCGAGGTCTTGGTGGAGGTTCGGCAAGCCTAGACATCATCTCTCATTTCCTTACCATACGAGAGGGACCCTTGAAGGACCTTGCTAGCACAAGGATCTCCAAGGAGCAAGCACATCATCTTGTGTGCGTCAACTAGGGAGAAGATCCCTTTCGATCTTTCTCTTCCAAGTCGCCATCTTCCTCATGGCTTTGGTATGGATCTAAACTTCATCAAGTTGATCATATTATCTTGCTAAGATCCATGAAAAACCCTTGCTTCCGCTTGCAATTTTTATGCGCCACCCTTAAGGGTTTTTCCCCCCCCTCTTGAAAGGGGTTTCATCTGCTTGCGCTCCCCCTTGAAGGGGACTCTTCATTTACCTGAAATTCCATAAGAAAGATGAAAAGTGAAGATTCTAAAGCTTTTAACTAAATAAGCCTTAAAGGAGTGTAAAAATATTCAAATCAACCCAAATTCATCATGGAATAATAGTAAAAATCATTATAAAAATGCATGGCATCAAACACTCCAGACTTAAATATTTGCTTGTCCTCAAGCAATAAAATAAGTTGAAATACATGCTTGATATAAGAATAATCTTTTGTATTGAAGTTCGCACCCAAGGTCAGAAAAATACTCTTTTAGCAATCCAAGATCTAATCGGAAGAAATTAACTAAAAGGAGTGTCTTAAGCATTCACCAATTTGGTCCCACAATACTCTTTTTATTTCAATTCACACTTCTTAGATTTCAACTCATATACCACTGCCAATTTTTCGCAGTGCCAAGTAGAGGGATCTAAGTGTGATTTTTTTGTTTTTTTTTTGTTTTTTTTATAACAGAAATCAACATATCCTGGCTTTTAACAAATGCAGTGTTTCCCCAATACTAAAAAGGAATTCAAAGTTTGACAAGATATTATGTATCCTGATATGTATCAAATGTAAATTGCAAACCAAAATCAATTGAAGGATCATGAAAACGCTTGACCCACTAAATGAACAACCTAAAAATCAATCCAATTAGAAAATTTTTAATTCATAGAATATATGGACATGACTATTGAGTAATTTTCCAACAAGTACTACATTCAACATATCTTGATAAATTCCAACCAGTCATGCATTTAACTTTAAGAGTTTTATAAAGCTATCATTAGACAAGACTAGCAATATATACCTTAAAACAACTTCATGAAAACACATAGATCCACACATCATGTAACATGTAAAGAGGGTTATAGCATAATACCAAAGCTGAAAAACAAGCGGTTCAAATATGTGTTATACACTGCAGAGAGTGGGGCCTGTAGATGTGGACCAGGCCCACGAATAGTGGCATATAAGATACAATGCCAATATCAAAATAACATCCATCAAAAAGTGTCATAACAAATCCATAAAGAGTCAGAACACAACAACTAAATAGAAGCTGGAGTAAAGACAGCTCACCCCCTCTAAAATGTTGCATAGTCCTCTATGCAACGTCGTATATGTGAGAGGAGAAGGTGGCAATGTCACCTAGTCGTGAAGTGTACTGATCTTTAGTGAAAATCCAGCAAAAATCCCATGTTCACATAGCTCATCTACATCATAGAAATAAACCTCTAATCAACGTATATCAAGATCAAAATTTCCTAGAATAAGCTGGATAAGCAAGAGAGTGGAGTACTCAACGATGATAAACTAAAAACTGAATGTCAACTAATGTAACAGAAAGAAAATGAAAACAACAAGAAAACTTAGGTTGCCTCCCATGAGCGCTAGTTTTAGGTCAATAGCTTGACCGTAGAGTCATCAGGTCATCAAATCAGGGGGGGGGGGGGTCAAAAGGGGCGAGAACTTCCCTTTGTTTAACTAGTTCATCATCAAAACGGTGTTTGAGGCGGTGTCCATTGTCTTCCAAACTTCTAGCGCGCTTAAGTACACCCACGCTGTAACATATACCTGTAAGAGAAGGTTTTTTGAGAGAGTTAGACAGATCAAATTGAATAACATTGCCATCGATGTTTAAATCTAGTTTCCCATTTTTAACATCGATGATAACACCAGCTGTAGAAAGAAAAGGTCTTCCTAAAATAATAGGAAGTCTGTCATCCTTATCAATGTCTAATACAACAAAGTCAGCAGGAATAAAATAATCCCCTACTTTAATAGGTACATCTTCTAAAATACCCACTGGACTTCAAACTGATCTATCAGCAAGCTGCAAAGAAATACTAGTCGATTTTAAGTCACCCAAATCCAGCTTTTTACATAATGATAACGGCATGATGCTGACACTCACTCCTAAATCGCACAGCGCTCTCTGAAAGGTCATATCTCATATCTGGCATGGAATGAAAAAGCTACCAGGGTCCTTGAGTTTTTGTGGAAGCTTGTTTTGCAAAATCACACTGCACTCCTCAGTGAGTGCCACAGTTCCTTGGTCTTCTAGCTTCTGTTTATTTGAGAAGATATCCTTCAGGAACTTCGCATAGGTTGGCATCTGCGAAAGGGCATCAATAAAGGGAATGTTAATATATAGTTTTTTCAATATTTCTAGAAACTTACTGAATTGCTTGTCTAGCTTGGCTTTTACAAGCCTCTGAGGGAAAGGTATCGGCGGCATGTAAGCTGGCAGCCTAACATAGGGTTGCTCTTCCTCTGTTCGCTCAAGTTCCGCCGGTGTTGAATCTGCTTGTGGCTCCTCAGGATTCAGTGTCACTTCATCCATTGTTTCATTGGTCAGCATCTTAGGGTCTTTGAGTTGCTTGCCACTCCGAGTGGAGATTGCATTGCAATGCTCCCTCGGGTTAACTTCTGGTTGTGATGGAAGCTTCCCTGACACTCTTGAGGATGAGCTAGCCTGCTGCGCAAGCTGGCTCTCCAACATTTTGTTGTGCATCTCCAAGGAGTCCATCCTTGTCATCATCAGTTTCATCATATCAGTCAGCCCTTCTATCTGCTTACTCAGTTGAGAGTCTTGGGTCGGTCTTAGGGGTGGATTGTAATTTGCTTGTTGAGGGGGAGGATTATAGTTTCTCTGTTGGAACCCAGATGGTTGCCTGTAATTTCTTGTTGTGGTGGCCTGAAGTTCCCTTGTTGAGGTTGAACTTGTGGTGGCGCTTGCCCTGGTTGTATAGTCTACGTGGTCCGATAGGAGAAGTTCGGGTGGTTGTGCCAGCTAGGGTTGAAATAGTTGGAATAGGGGTTATTCATGGGGTTTGCATTTTCAACTTCATTTAGATGTTCAGGCTGACCTTGGACCACTTATCCATCTCCCACTCAGCACTCAGCACCTGCATGTCCTGCAATGCCACACAACTCACATGATAATGAATTAGTGTCTAAAGAGTTAACAGACCATGAATCAAATTTCTTAGTCAGATTGTCTACCTTCGTAGTGAGAGCAGTTAATGAATCAAGATCGAATTTACCTGCTTTCTTGGAAGGTGTACCTCGCTCTGGATTCCATTGATGATAGCTCAGTGCCATGTCCTCCAGGAGGCTTATAGCATCTTCAGGTACTTTGCTCATCAGTCCCGATCCTCCGGCAGCTGCATCAACTGTGAGCCTAGTGTTGTACTCCAATCCCATGTAGAACGTGTGTACTACGACCCAAGTCTCAATCCCATGGTGCGGACATAATCTTTGAAGCTCCTTAAATCTTTCCCAGGCTTCATACAAAGACTCCCCATCCTTCTGCATGAAGCTCGTTATCTGGTTTCTGAGGTGGATTGTCTTCGAAGGAGGGAAATACTTCGAGAGGAAAGCTTGAGACAATTCATCCCATGTCCGAATTGAAGCTGAGGGGATCGTGTGGAACCATGCCCTTGCTCTGTCCCTTAAGGAGAAGGGAAACAAACGCAACCTGATAGCATCAGAAGTAGCTCCATTAATCTTTAACATATCACAATATTCCAAAAATATAGACAAATGCATATTAGGGTCCTCAAGAGAAGAACCACCAAATTGATTTTGTTGTATCATGGAAAGTAGAGCAGGTTTAATTTTGAAATTATTGGCCTCGACACTAGGCCTAACGATTCCTGATTGAAACCCATGTGAAAAAGGCGCTGCATATTCTCGCAGTGTTTTGGCATTGTTGTTGTTCATAGGTTGAGGCGCTGGTTCGTTCTCCATGTCAATGTGAAGGTGTTCCATCTGTTCTTGATTCTCCTTTTTCAGATCTTGCTTAAACTTTCTTCTTTGTCTGAAGGTTCATTCTATTTCGAGATCGATTTCCAAGAGTGCTCCTGCCCTGGAACTTCTTTGCATAAAAATTTGTCAGATTCAATTAAGAAGTTCAAAGCAGTTAACACAAGCAGAAAGCAGCGTGAAACAGAATAAAGAAAGAAAAACTAACTAAAACTTAGTCTACCAGTCCTTAGAAGTATACTGATATCAACCGTTGCTCCTCAACAATGGTGCCAAAAACTTGACACTATCCGCAAGTGCACGGAAATGTCGAAGTAATACAAAAGATATCGAATCCCACAGGGAACAAGGTGAGTACCAAAAAAATCTAATTCTTAGAATCTAAGCTAATCAAATCATGGTTTTTGGAACTTAAAAACTAAAATTAAGCGAAATCGTAAGCAAGAAATCAAACAACTACGACAGGGAAAATATATGAGAGAGAATATCAGGGCTTTGGTTTCCACCACTCTGACGATTCTAATTGCGCTAAGACATAAACATCAGTTACATGGATTTACAAATATGCATAAGGAATCTACCCTATGGTACAAGGTGCCCTCTTTCGAGTGTACACCCCGGTATTTACCCAGAACATCTCCTACTTTCGCGGTGGATCGTTCTAGATAAATCTAATGGGTTCCGTGGTAGATTATGGACCCTCGAGCGAAGAACAAGCACTTTCGTGTCGAGCCTTCACAAGATTCACAAAGAGGTTCCGTCGTTACAATTCTACTTTCGTTATGAACTGTAATAACTATGACATGATAATACTTGGCCAGAGTAAATATCAAGAAATTAATACTTCAAGTGAAATATGCTCAGAATATGATCAAAATAACTAAGTTAATACAAGAATTGCAAGTAGAAATCGTCAGAGGGCTTCAACCTAGCCCTGAAAATAAGTTTACGCTACAACCATCGTCGAAACGCTAAAAGTTCTTACTTTGTACATAGGAAAATCACAGAAAAAGGTTTCTAAAAGGGAGAAGACGATGAACCGAAAGAAATAAACAAGAATCACTGAGTTCCGATGGTTGAATCTCCAGAAATCGCCTCGAAGTCGCCTGTTCGCCGTGTCCGTCCGCCCTAGCCGCTTTGTCACCAGATTCCTCCCTCATTAGGTCACAGAAATTGGAGCTTTTATACTCTATTTGTTCTCCTTCGAATAAGCATTCCATAGAGTCCTCACTTGCCAAATTTGAACTTGAATCGGGCCCGAAATCGACGAAAAACTGAGTGAAGGTCGGGCTGCTCCGATAGTATCACGGGTGAACCCCGCCGGGTTCACCTAGTGGTGAAGTGTTCTATGCAGTTCTGTTGCAAAATAATCATAGGTGAACCCCGCCGGGTTCACCTACCAGTGAAGTCCATGGTAAATTTCTGCGCAGGTTTTATCAGACAGAATCACGGGTGAACCCCATGGGGTTCACCTGCCAGTGAAGCGTGCGGTGAATTTCGGATACCCTGACATCATCGGTGAACTCCACCGGGTTCACCAGGTAGTGAAACGCGCGGTGAGTTTCATCCTTTGGCAAGATCACCGGTGAACCCCGCCGGGTTCACTTGGCCGTGAAGTCCAGAAAAGGCTCTGATTGGGTGATTTTACCTAAAATTCCATAAGAAAGATGAAAAGTAAAGATTCTGAAGCTTTTAACTAAATAAGCCTTAAAGGAGTGTAAAAATATTCAAATCAACCTAAATTCATTATGGAATAATAATAAAAATCACTATAAAAATGTATGGCATCTCGGGTCTGGCGTGCTAATTGTCATGCCCGTGGATTAAGGCTGTAACATTGTGGATTAAGTCTTAACATCATTGATTTAGGCTGTAACATCGTGGACTAAGGGTGTAACATCGTGGATTAAGGCTATAACATCATGGATTAGTCATGTAACATTGTGGATTAAGGCTATAACATCGTGGATCAGTCATTTAACATCGTGGATTAAGGCTGTAACATCGTGGATTAAGGCTGTAACATCATGGACTAAGGGTGTAACATCATGGATTCAGGCTATAATGTTGTGGATTAGTCATGTGACATCGTGGATTAAGGCTGTAACATCATGGAATAAGGGTGTAACATCGTGGATTAAGGCTGTGACATCGTGGACTAAGGGTGTAACATCGTGGATTCAGGCTATAACATCGTGGATTAGTCATCCGACATCGTGGATTAAGGCTGTAACATCATGGACTAAGGGTGTAACATCGTGGATTAAGGCTATAACATCATGGATTAGTCATGTAACATCGTGGATTAAGGCTGTAACATCGTGGACTAAGGGTGTAACATCGTGGATTCAGGCTATAACATCGTGGATTAAGGGTGTAACATCGTGGATTAAGGCTGTAATATCGTGGACTAAGGGTGTAACATCATGGATTAAGGCTATAACATCGTGAATTAGTCATGTAACATCGTGGATTAAGGCTATAACATCGTGGATTAGTCGTGTAACATCGTGGATTCAAGGAAAAATATCCTAGGTACGGGCCGTGCCTAGGTAGCTTATGTACGACAAAATATCCGTCGTTCAGCGAATCTCAAAGCTCATCGCGCATCCCAAAGCACTCCACTCTCCGTCACAATTGAGAATTCCATTCACGCTATCGATTGCCGTTCTGTCCCGTCTACTTTTCCACTCTGTCTCCTGTCCCGCTCCATCCCGTCTTGTCCCGCTCTGTCTCCATAACCATCCCCTAACCCAACCCAACCACAGTTTATCTCTCTCATCTTTTCCTTTTAATCGTTTCACATTTTCACTTCTCTCTCCAAGTCTCTCTAAATTCCTGCACTCGTCCCGCTCTTGCCGAACCGAAGCAGAAACCCTAAACCCACCCACTCTCGTCCCGCTCGCTCCAGCTTCCAGTGTTCTCGTCCACGATTGTCGTGTCCAGCCGAGAGCCATTGCTGCTTCCCCGACCAGCATTTTCTCCCCCTTCTCTGTCAGTGCCGTGGTAAGAACATTTGATTTATACGATTTTTTCAATCTCTAATTCACTGTTGTTATTAATTGATGACATTGTCGAACTCCTATTTTTTTTTTGTCGAACTTAACCCAAACCTGGGATAATGAATGTACAGTGACTTGGATACAATAGTATTTCAATGATACAATTTTTCAATCTCTAATACCCTGTTAGTGTTAAGTGATGATATTGTCGAACTCCTGTTGATTTTGTCGAACTTGACCGAAAGCTGACCCGAACTTGACCCAAACCTCGGATAATGAATGGACATTGACTTGTATACAATAGTACTTAATTTATACGTTTTTTTCAATCTCTAATTCACTATTCTTGTTAACTGATGATATTGTCGAACTCCTGTTTATTTTGTCGAACTTGACCCAAACTTGACCCAAACCTAGGATAATGAATAGACAGTTACTGTAATACAATAGTACTTAACTGATACTTTTTTTTAATCTCTAATACCCTATTAGTGTTAAGTGATGATATTGTCGAACCCCTGTTGATTTTGTCGAACTTGACCCAAACTTGACCCAAACCTAGGATAATGAATGGACATTGACTTGTATACAATAGTACTTAATTTATACGTTTTTTTCAATCTCTAATACCCTGTTAGTGTTAATTGATGATATTGTCGAACTCCTGTTTATTTTGTCGAACTCGACCCAAACTTGACCCAAACCTAGGATAATGAATGGACATTGACTTGTATACAATAGTGCTTAATTTATACTTTTTTTTTCAATCTCTAATACCTTGTTAGTGTTAAGTGATGATATTATTGAACTCCTGTTTATTTTGTCTGACTCGACCCAAACCTAGTATAATGAATGGACATTGACTTGAATACAAGAGTACTTAATTTATTCATTTTTTTCAATCTCTAATACCCTTTTAGTGTTAAGTGATGATATTGTCGAACTCCTGTTTATTTTGTCGAAGTCGACCCAAACTTGACCCAAACTTGACCAAAATCTCGGATAATGAATGGACAGTTACTGTAATACAATAGTACTTAATTGATACTTTTTTTAATCTCTAATACCCTGTTAGTGTTAATTCGAACTCCTGTTTATTTTGTCGAACTCGACCCAAACTTGACCCAAACCTAGGATAATGAATGGATAGTAACTTGGATTCTATAGTACCTAATTTCTACTATTTTTCAATCTCTAACTCCCTGTTATTGTTAATTGATGATATTATCGAACTCCTATTTATTTTGTCGAACTCGACCCAAACTTGACCCAAACCTAGGGTAAATTAATGGACATGTTTTCATGTGACTTGTAAACAATAGTACTTAATTTAGACAATTTTGTCAATCTCTAATTCTATGTTTCTTGCATAGTGTACTTAATTTAGACAATTTTTGCAACAATGGAGAATTCTAGTTCAACTGAGAACGACTGTCAGCCTGATATGGACGTGAAAGTTGAAACTTCCACTAGGAAAGAAAAGCGTATTTCTTATAGTAGATGTCCAATGAGCATATTACAATCATTCATTGATAAGGTGTCAAGTGGATGTGATCTGAAGCAGCAATTGTTAGTGACTCCATTTGGAAGACTATTTGAGGGCTCATCCGTAAGGCTGGAAATGATGGGACTAGAGTACCTGATACCTTGTTGGAATTCTACAAAAAAAGGATTCAATCTTAATGGGACTTTTGTTGGATTTACTGTTAGAGATGTAGTTTTAATTCTTGGTTTGAAATCAGAAGGAGAGTTGGTGGTTTTTGATGCTGACCAGCCATCTACACCATTCTACATGTCAGAATTTGTTGGCGCAACAATCAACAGAACTCCTATTGCTGTATTATTGGGCATGGTCCTTGATGGATTAGAAACTGCTTGTGGTAGTCGAGTCATCAATTTAGAGTCACTTATTGCGATGCAGATGATAGTTCGTGAAGATAATATGTTTCGTTTGATTATCGGGCCTAATTCTCCAATGCTACCACTGCCAAACAAGGATCAGATATCGATCCACAATCAGTTAAATTGGAAGATTCCCCCTCAGTTGCGGACATTGAGCCTTCGGCACCTCCACAACCTGGGCCTATCACTTCATCGCAAGGGGAGGACCCCAGCACACAGGGATTTCCGTCCTGTTCTCAAGACCTCAGCACATAAGGCTTACGGTCCTGTTCTCAGGACCCTGCATTCCATGCTCTGTCTGCGGAGGTTTTCCGCCAAGGCCGACTGCTAGAAACGATCTCCACTTGCCTACATAATCTGCAAGAATTCCTTAAAGAAGGTTGCATCAAATGCACCCACCCCTCGCATCAGTACACTGTAAGTTCCGAAGAGCATGAAGATTCAAATCATTCCAGTGATGAGGATCATGGTTCAGATGAAGATGCGAAAGACGAGTAGTCTTATATTTTGCATTACCTGTGCCTATGCAATATCCTAGGATTGTATAAATCTACTTTGATTGTGAAGACTAGTTATTTCAATGGATCGAATATTTGGATGTATTACCAATCTTTTGATGTATTATTAGTGTTCGACTATGCGTCATCTGATTCTATTAGTTTGAATCTGTGTACAACCTGTGAATTATATTAGTCTGATTTATCATGCCAAATCTACTTTTCACGCCAAATGTACAATATTGGAATACTTGTAAAGTGACAGAATGTATCACGGGGCTGGCGTGATACTTTTTACGGCCTTGATTTGTTATGGTAAAGTGACAGAAACATTCACGGGTCTGCTACGATACTTTTCACGCCCATGATTTGGTATGGTAAAGTGACAGAAACATTCATGAGTCTAGCGTGATACTTTTCACGCCCATGATTTGGTATGGTCAAGTGACAGAAACATTTACGGGTCTGGCGTGATACTTTTCACGCCCATGATTTGATATGGTAAAGTGACAGAAACATTCATGGGTCTAGCGTGATATTTTTTACGCCCCTGATTTGGTATGGTCAAGTGACAGAAGCATTCACGGGTTTGGCGTGATACTTTTCACGCCCATGATTTGGCATGGTAAAGTGACAGAAATATTCACGGGTCTGGCGTGATACTTTTTACACCCCTGATTTGGTATTGTAAAGTGACAGAAACAATAACGGTTCTGGCGTGATAATTTACACGATCGAGATTTGTTCAGGTAAAGTGACGGACATTATCACGGGTCTTGCATGATAATTTTCACGCCCATGAATCGGTATGGACTCTGTGAGTTAATAGAATCATACTTATAGGTTAGTAGAATCATACTTACAAGTTAGTAGAATCGATATACATTATAGTACAATCATACTTACAAGTTAGTAGAATCATACATACAAGTTAGTAGAATCACCCTTACAAGTTAGTAGAATCATACTTACAAGTTATTAGAATCACCCTTACAAGTCAGTAGAATCATACATACAAGTTAGTAAAATCATACTTACAAATTAGCAGAATCATACATACAAGTTAGTAGAATGATACATACAAATTAGTAGAATCATACATACAACTTAGTAGAATCATACATACAAGTTAGTAGAATCACCCTTACAAGTTAGTAGAATCACCCTTACATTTATAGTAGAATCACCCTTACAAATTAGTAGAATCATACTTACAAGTTAGTAGAATCATACATACAAGTTAGTAGAATGATACATACAAGTTAGTAGAATCATACTTATAAGTTAGTAGAATCATACATACAAGTTAGTAGAATCATACATACAAGTTAGTAGAATCACCCTTACAAGTTAGTAGAATCACCCTTATAAGTTAGTAGAATCACCCTTACATTTATAGTAGAATCACCCTTACATTTATAGTAGAATCACCCTTACAAGTTAGTAGAATCATACATACAAGTTAGTGGAATCATACATACAAGTTAGTAGAATCATACTTACAAGTTAGTAGAATCACCCTTACAAGTTAGTATAATCATACATACAAGTTAGTAAAATCAACCTTACAAGTTAGTAGAATCATACTTACAAGTTAGTAGAATCATACAAACAAGTTAGTAGAATCATACTTACAAGCTAGTAGAATCACCCTTACAAGTTAGTATAATCATACATACAAGTTAGTAGAATCACCCTTACAAGTTAGTAGAATCATACATACAAGTTAGTAGAATCATACTTACAAGTTAGTAGAATCACCCTTACAAGTTAGTAGAATCATACATACAAGTTAGTAGAATCACCCTTATAAGTTAGTAGAATCATACATACAAGTTAGTAGAATCACCCTTACAAGTTAGTAGAATCACCCTTACTAGTTAGTAGAACCATACATACAAGTTAGTAGAATCATACTTACAAGTTAGTAGAATCACCTTAACAAGTTAGTAGAATCATACATACAAGTTAGTAGAATCACCCTTACAATTTAATAGAATCACCCTTACAAGTTAGTGTCATCACCCTTACATTTATAGTAGAATCACCCTTACATTTATAGTACAATCACCCTTATAAGTTAGTATAATCATACATACAAGTTAGTAGAATCATACATACAAGTTAGTAGAATCATACTTACAAGTTCGTAGAATCACCATTACAAGTTAGTAAAATCATACATACAAGTTAGTAGAATTTATATAGATTATAGTAGAATCATACTTACAAGTTTGTACAACTATACTTATAAGTTAGTAGAATCATACTTACAAGTTAGTAGAATCATACTTACAAGTTAGTAGAATCATACTTATAAGTTAGTAGAATCATACTTACAAGTCAGTAGAATCATACTTGGATTCTACTAACTTGTAAGGGGGATTCTACAATAATCTATAAGGATTCTACTAACTTGTAAAGAGGATTCTACTATAATCTATAAGGATTCTACTAACTTGTAAGGGGGATTTTACTATAATCTATAAGTATTCTACTAACTTGTAGGGGGAATCTACTACAATCTATAAAGATTCTATACAATCAATAAGGATTCTACTAACTTGTAAGGGGGATTCTACAATAATCTATAAGGATTCTACTAACTTGTACGGGGGATTCTACTATAATTTATAAGGATTCTACTAACTTGTAAGTGAGATTCTACTATAATCTATAAGTATTCTAATAACTTGTATCTACTACAATCTATAAAGATTCTATACAATATATAAGGATTCTACTAACTTGTGAGGGGGATTCTACTATAATCTATAAGGATTCTACTAACTTGTAAGGGGGATTCTACAATAATTTATAAGGATTCTACTAACTTGTAAGGGAGATTCTACTATATGTTGGGAAACCCCGGGGACATTTTACAATTTTTCAGAGACACATACATACATTGCACAGCGGAAGAATGTCCCCGAAACAGGCCGGTCCCAAAAACCAGTGAAGATCGCATGCAAGGGGGTCGACACGATGAGTTAGAAAATACCTCAGAGCAAGATGAGGTCGATGTCGTGATAGGCGCCCAAGCGTGCGCCCTCTGCAGTCTCACACACACGGATGCCTCGAGTCCTCTTCTTCCACGCCCGGTGCTAGCCTCGGGAAGAAGATCCAAGCCTTAGGGAGATGCTCCAACCACCTTGCGCCACCAAGAGAGAAAGATGCGTCAAGTGGTAAGGAAGGAGAAGCTTGCGGCCACTTGATGGAAGAGGAAGAGATTGCGCCCTTGCTCCTTGCTCTCGCCCCCTTCTTATGTTCACGCCTCCAAGGATGAATCATAATAAGAGAGTGCGGCTAGGGTCACATATATAGGGCAAGAGGCGATTAGGGCAAGGGCTAGGATCATGACAAGTGTAGGGCTAGGATGAGGAGGTTTGATGTAAGGAAAGTCTCCAAGACTTTACCATAAACTTCATTCAACCTTTCCATAATTGCCCAAGTACCATATCAGCCCAAGACATGCCTTAAAGGCATTCATACCATCAAGGGAGAAGGGCTAGGCGCAAATTTCTTCCTTAATGAAGCAATTTTGCCACCCTAACCCCATTATGCCCCTTAGGCGCCAATGGGGTTGGGTTTCTCCCCATTATACCCTTTTAGCCTCTCTTCTCTTCATGAGAACTTGTTATTGGGCTTCATTGGATAATGAGCTAGCCCAAACTTCATCCTATGGGTTGATTAAGCATTTGGATCCAATCCAATGCAACCCTAATCTAAGTGTGACCAACCATGGTCAAATACGGGTCAACCTGCCAAAAATGAAGTTTGGCTCCAATAACATTCTTCCATCTCATCAGGCCCATTGGTGCTGATGAAATCTCCCAATTAGATCCGAGTTATCCAATAACTTGATCATAAGGCTTCTCGATCAATACGAGAACTCAAGTATCAAGGTGTGCGACCCTGTAGGTTCTTCTGACGCTGGCAGTGCTGACCAAAGGTCACCACAAGCAGTGAGTGGCACCTAGTAGTGCATCGCTGCTACCCAGGTCATTGGAATGGATATCGACATCGACATCCCCATCATCGCAACTAGTTACAGATGCATTACAGTCTATTTGCCGGACTGATATCCGATTGGACAAGTGTGTCACCACTTGTTTTCACCCAATCACATGGCTATGACTAAAACAGGTTCTTACCTGGGTATGGCCATACACTCTCAGTCATAGAACCATAGAGGAGCTCCATGGATATCATACTTCCCTAAGGAAGTGGCAAATCCTATGTCTGTCCATTGACCTTCTCATATGGGTCGTGATATGCTCAATGACAACCGTTATGACCTCCCAACTACGGCGAGGTGTTAGGTTGTATCAAAGCAAATCGCTAACCATATAGAATGATCAATGACCTCAAGTCAAGGGATCAATGCATCTCCTGTCACTTGTGAGGATAACTTATGACACCAAGCCATAGCCTCACAGCGGGTCTATCCAGTATATCCTCCAATGATATACCCATGTGTCTACGTTAGCACCACGTGCCTAACCAGCTCATATACCAGTCTCACAAGTACCATAGCTGTCCCATATCCACTAAGGTACATTGACTGGGGACAATAGTTTGAGCACAGATCCAATCTATCTCCAGGGACATTATCATGTCAGTACATGTGCGCAGATGTAAACAAACATTGATAATGACAATGCCAGAATGATATATATATAAATATCAAAGTCAAGTAGTACATAAGTGGACCAAAACTAGGTCCTAGGGAATATACACCAACAATCTCCCACTTGCACTAAGACCTAGAGGTTGAGAAATCTTAACCCCATATCTCTAGCGTGACCATCATGCTTCTGCTGCACCAAAGCCTTGGTCAATGGGTCTGCTAGATTATTTTCTGTGTCAACTCTGCTAATCTTGACATCACCTCTTTCAATGATCTCTCTGATCAGGTGAAATCTTCTGAGTATGTGTTTGGATCTTTGATGAGACCGTGGTTCCTTGGCTTGTGCAATTGCTCCATTGTTGTCACAATAGAGTTCAATGGGATCCACTACACTAGGAACCACCTGAAGATCAGATATGAACTTTCTTATCCAAACGGCTTCCTTGGCTGCCTCAGAAGCGGCCACATACTCTGCTTCGGTTGTAGAATCTGCTATGGTGGATTGCTTGAAGCTCTTCCAGCATACAGCGCCTCCATTTATCTTGAACACATAGCCGGCCTGCGATCTAAAGTCGTCAGGGTCAGACTGGAATGATGCATCAGTATAGCCCTGCATGCTGAGCTCTTCCTATCCCCCATAGACCAAGAACAAATCCTTAGTTCTCTTCAGATACTTTAGGATGTTCTTTACAGCCACCCAGTGCTGCAGACCTGGATTGGATTGGTATCGGCTGGTTATGCTTACAGCATATGCCACGTCTGGTCTAGTACACAACATTGCATACATGATCGATCCTACTGCTGAAGCATAAGGAATTCGACTCATGTCATCCCTCTCAGCCTGTGTTGTAGGACACTGGCTCTTTGAGAGAGTAAGGCCATGTCTTACTGGAAGGTATCCTTTCTTGGATTGCTCCAAGTTAAACCTCTCCAGGACCTTATCAATGTAGGTATTCTGACTAAGGGCCAGGAGCCTCTTGGATCTATCTCGGTAGATCCTCACGCCTAGAATATAGGCGGCCTCCCCTAAGTCTTTCATCTCAAAACACTTCCCCAACCATGTCTTCACAGCTTGAAGACTAGGGATGTCATTTCCGATGAGCAGTATGTCATCGACATACAAGACCAGAAAAATCACCAAGCTCCCACTGAATTTTCTATATACACAGGCGTCATCTTCGCTTTTGATAAAGCCATAATTTCTCACAGCTTCATCAAATCGAAGATTCCAACTTTGAGATGCTTGCTTTAATCCATAAATGGATTTCTTTAGCCTGCAGACCTTACTAGCCTCTGCAGGATGGATGAAGCCATCAGGTTGTGTCATGTACACATCCTCAGTCAGCTTCCCGTTAAGGAACGCTGTCTTCACATCCATCTGCCATATCTCATAGTCATGATATGCAGCTATAGCAAGCAGAATCCGAATGGACTTGATCATGGCAACTGGCGAGAAGGTTTCATCATAATCCACCCCGTGGACTTGTTTAAATCCTTTAGCCACTAGTCTACCCTTATAGGTAACTATATTGCCATCCATGTCTGTCTTCTTCTTGAAGACCCATTTACACCCTATGGGTTTTACCCCATCAGGCAGCTCAACCAAATCCCAGACTTGGTTAGCCGACATGGAATCCATCTCGGATCGCATGGCTTCAAGCCATCTCTCGGAGTCCGGTCCACTGACCGCCTCATCATAGGTTCTGGGTTCATCCTCAATGATGAAAATTCCATTGTGTTGGGTCGGCAGCGACCCGTACCTCTCAGGTGCACGACGAATCCTCCCAGACCTACGTGGGACTTGTGTCTGAGCCTCAGGTTGTATAACAACCGGTGCAGATGGCTCAGATTCCATCTCTTTGTCTTGTGGTTGCACTTGGACCTCATCCAAGTCAAACTCCCTCTCACTTACTTCTTTCATAAGAAATTCTTTCTCTAGAAAGACAGCACCCCGAGCAACAAAAACTTTGTTCTCGGTTGGGACATAGAAGTAGTATCCTTTAGTTTCCTTAGGATACCCCACAAATACACACTTATCAGATCTAGGTTCTAGCTTGCTAGAATCCTGACGTTTGACATAAGCCTCACATCCCCAGATCCTGATAAACGTGAGATTAGGGCGTCTCCCACTCCATACTTCGTATGGTATTTTGGAGACACTCTTAGATGGAACATTATTCAGTATCAGAGAAGCTGTCTCTAGTGCATGCCCCCAGAATGAGGGAGGTAGAGTTGCATGACTCATCATAGATCGAACCATATCCAATAAAGTTCGATTTCTCCTTTCAGACACACCATTCCATTGAGGTGTTCCAGGAGGAGTGAGTTGGGATATGATCCCAGACTCTCTCAGATAGTCAAAGAACTCTCCACTCAGGTATTCTCCACCTCGATCTGATCGAAGAGCTTTAATGGATCTTCCAAGCTGGTTCTCTACTTCATTCTTGAACTCCTTGAATTTCTCAAAGGACTCAGATTTATGTCTCATTAGGTAGACATATCCATACCTACTGAAGTCATCAGTGAAGGTAATGAAGTAGTTGTACCCTCCTCTGGCTTGTTTATTGAAAGGCCCATACACATCAGTATGTATGAGATCCAATAAACCTCCTGCCCTCTCACCAATTTTGGTGAAGGGTGCCTTTGTCATTTTCCCTAATAAACAAGGTTCACAGGTATCAAATTCCTCCAAGGAACTTGAATCTAACAATCCATTTGCATGGAGTTGTTGGATGCGATTTTTGTTTATATGGGCTAATCGATAGTGCCATAGGAAGGCACCAACTGAACCACTCAGTTTGGTCCTTTTATTACTTATGTTACAGATAGAACTTTCCATATCCAAGATATATAGACCATTGCACAAAGTACCCTTCCCATAGAACATATTTGCAAATGAAAAAGAACAAGAGTTCTTATTTATTTCAAACTTAAATCCCTTCTTTGCTAAGCAAGGAATGGATACAATGTTCTTAGTAAGTGAAGGTACACAAAAGCAATTATCTAGTTCTAATAGAAGTCCAGAAGGCAAGGAGAGAGTCAAGACGCCTACAGCAACAGCAGCAACCTGTGCCCCATTTCCAACGCGTAGGTCAATCTCTCCAGGTAGCACCGATCTACTTTTCTTGAGCCCCTGCATATTTGTACAAATATGAGCTCCACATGCGGTATCCAATACCCATGACATAGAAGTAGAAAGATTGACTTCTGTAACATAAATACCTGAGCTAGAAGTTAAGGCCAAGCCGTTCTTCTCCTCATTCTGAAGCTGCTTGCAGTCCCTTCTCCAGTGACCCTGCTCGCCACAGTGAAAACACCTCTGGTCCTTTGACTTCTTTGCCTTTTTCTTCAGTGCCTTGGTAGGACCTTTGGCACTGCCCTTAGCACGTGCCTTACCCTTCTTCTTTATCTTCTTGGTCGCAGGGACCAAAAGAACAGAATTTGGTTTGGTCTTACCCATTTCACGCTCGGCTGTTTGGAGCATATTCATCAATTCCTCCCGTGTGCACTCAATCCGGTTCATGTTGAAGTTAATAATAAACGGACTGAAGCTAGGGGGCAGGGAATGCAGAATAAGATCCACAACCAGCTCGTTGTCTATGGCATGACCCAGTCTCCTGAGATGATCCACATTCCCAATGAGCTTGAGAACATGGGGTCTCACTGGTGCACCCTCAGACAACTTACACCGAAAGACTGCTTTGGCGGTGCCAAATCTTTCAGTTCTAGCCTGAGCCTCGAACATCTGTTTCAGATGAGTGATCATCTGAAAAGCGTTCTGCTCCTCATATTGCACCTGCAGTTCAGGTGCCATGCTGGCTAGCATAAGACATGCAACCTCCAAAGAGTCATCCTGATGCTTTCTATAAGCATCTCTATCTGCCGTTCGGGCATTAGGCGCAGGAGCCGCAGGAAGAGCCTGTTCAAGGACATACAGCTTCTTCTCGAGCTTGAGGACTATCCTCAAGTTCCGATGCCAGTCCATAAAGTTAGTTCCAACTAACTTATCCTTATCAAGGAGTGATCGCAGTGATAATCCGCCAGTGTTCGTAGCCATTGTTCTACAACACCCAAGAAAAACAGATTAGTACTACTTCGAATCATTTAAACTGGACTTGTTTTAAATGATTACTGCTCCCACTATTTTAAATTCGAATTGACAACCCACAAAGTCAATCGGGAAGTTTAAGACTTCCTAGTGAGATGGGATCCTTATTTCACATGAGGCTTCGCGTCCCACAAGGGTGGGATAAGATGCACAAAGTAACCCATGTTTCCTAAGGTGGGCGCGCCGGCCAGTTGCTCCAAGCAACTCCCCTTGTTGAGAAGTCTTGGGCATTTCATGTCCAGCGAGGGCTGAATCATGAAACCCTAACCTCTCAACGATGCCTCTAGACTTTCATCATGTGCCCAGTACATGTGAATTTCTAGTCAAGTCCATTCCTAACCGTTTATGCCCAGGGCCAATGAGTTTCCTTGCGAAGGCACGCCCAGGTTAAAACTGGACTGGGGAAACCATTGTCACCACACACTTTCTAAAGATAAGTGGGTGTGTCCCACGAGGGTGGGAACCAGTTCACAACTCCACTGATCGATAGCTTAGTGAGGGCTACGCGTTAGAAGGCTTCTAGACTTGATATTTTATGAGGGTTTTTAAGGTCTCATCAGTTTTATCTTATGTCTAACAATACAGGCATGCAATCCTATAGTGATAACATAATGATAAAACATCACAGGCATGCTTTTAGCAGATAAGGAAAGCAGTAAAAGATGATGTGATCAAAGCCCTTTCAAGACATTGAACCAACCCATGCCAAAAGGAGGTTCAACTCTTGACATAGGACTCAAGCCCCTAAGATAGACCTATCCTAGTCGCCCTCTATCTTGGTCTTCAAGGTGGGCTCCAAGGTCCTTTCTTCATGGCTTAGCTCTCAAACCTTAAGGGTAGACCTCAAAGGTTCGGCCAATGCCATGGTCTTCCTCCAAGGAGAATGCGCCACAATGAAAGATGCCAAGTTAGCTAGCTCTCAAACCCAAGGGTTCGGCCATGCCTAACTTGTGCCATCAAGCAAGGTTGCGCCTTTTCCTTGATGCTTGTTGCGCCACCATCCAAGGTGCGCCAACTTCATGCATGCGCCAAGCTCCAATTACATGCGCTACCCTAGTCTTCTTAAAAGCAAAAAGAAAAGCGGCACGCAGGCCTCACGAGGAAACATCATAGGCATGCAAAGGGGGGCTTGACTAATGATCACAACATTATGCACAATCAAGGTATTTACTCATGCAATTCTACATGCTCATGAAAAACATAAAATCTGAAATTTTACTTTTTCATTAAAACCAGTCTCTTTTTCTCATCTTCTTCTCACAAATCTTTTGGTTAATTGCGATTTATTTTTCAAGATGATTTCAGAGATCTTTTCGGCTGGCAATTTTGTCAGATCAAGAGACTTGGCCAGTCCGAAGACACAATGCCCGTCCTACTTGACAAAATTACGTGCGCCTTTGATCTTTAAATCAGACAAGAAAAATAGTCCAAAAATCCAAAAGAGATTGAGAGGATGATAGAAACAAGAAACCCTAATTTTTCCTACTTAGAAAAATCGTTTGCCATGCATTATGCTATTTTCGAAAATAGAGATATGGCATGTGAGCATGAAAGAAAAGCATAAAACATCGTTCGAGTCTTGCAAGTCCCTCTGATACCACTGTTGGGAAACCCCGAGGACATTTTACAATTTTTCAGAGACAAATACATACATTGCACAGCGGAAGAATGTCCCTGAAACAGGCCGGTCCCAAAAACCAGTGAAGATCGCATGCAAGGGGGTCGACACGAAGAGTTAGAAAATACCTCAGAGCAAGATGAGGTCGATGTCGTGATAGGCGCCCAAGCGTGCGCCCTCTGCAGTCTCACACACACGGATGCCTCGAGTCCTCTTCTTCCACGCCCGGTGCTAGCCTCGGGAAGAAGATCCAAGCCTTAGGGAGATGCTCCAACCACCTTGCGCCACCAAGAGAGAAAGATGCGTCAAGTGGTAAGGAAGGAGAAGCTTGCGGCCACTTGATGGAAGAGGAAGAGATTGCGCCCTTGCTCCTTGCTCTCGCCCCCTTCTTATGTTCACGCCTCCAAGGATGAATCATAATAAGAGAGTGCGGCTAGGGTCACATATATAGGGCAAGAGGCGATTAGGGCAAGGGCTAGGATCATGACAAGTGTAGGGCTAGGATGAGGAGGTTTGATGTAAGGAAAGTCTCCAAGACTTTACCATAAACTTCATTCAACCTTTCCATAATTGCCCAAGTACCATATCAGCCCAAGACATACCTTAAAGGCATTCATACCATCAAGGGAGAAGGGCTAGGCGCAAATTGCTTCCTTAATGAAGCAATTTTGCCACCCTAACCCCATTATGCCCCTTAGGCGCCAATGGGGTTGGGTTTCTCCCCATTATACCCTTTTAGCCTCTCTTCTCTTCATGAGAACTTGTTATTGGGCTTCATTGGATAATGAGCTAGCCCAAGCTTCATCCTATGGGTTGATTAAGCATTTGGATCCAATCCAATGCAACCCTAATCTAAGTGTGACCAACCATGGTCAAATACGGGTCAACCTGCCAAAAATGAAGTTTGGCTCCAATAACATTCTTCCATCTCATCAGGCCCATTGGTGCTGATGAAATCTCCCAATTAGATCCGAGTTATCCAATAACTTGATCATAAGGCTTCTCGATCAATACGAGAACTCAAGTATCAAGGTGTGCGACCCTGTAGGTTCTTCTGACGCTGGCAGTGCTGACCAAAGGTCACCACAAGCAGTGAGTGGCACCTAGCAGTGCATCGCTGCTACCCAGGTCATTGGAATGGATATCGACATCGACATCCCCATCATCGCAACTAGTTACAGATGCATTACAGTCTCTTTGCCGGACTGATGTCCGATTGGACAAGTGTGTCACCACTTGTTTTCACCCAATCACATGGCTATGACTAAAACAGGTTCTTACCTGGGTATGGCCATACACTCTCAGTCATAGAACCATAGAGGAGCTCCATGGATATCATACTTCCCTAAGGAAGTGGCAAATCCTATGTCTGTCCATTGACCTTCTCATATGGGTCGTGATATGCTCAATGACAACCGTTATGACCTCCCAACTACGGCGAGGTGTTAGGTTGTATCAAAGCAAATCGCTAACCATATAGAATGATCAATGACCTCAAGTCAAGGGATCAATGCATCTCCTGTCACTTGTGAGGATAACTTATGACACCAAGCCATAGCCACACAGCGGGTCTATCCAGTATATCCTCCAATGATATACCCATGTGTCTGCGTTAGCACCACGTGCCTAACCAGCTCACATACCAGTCTCACAAGTACCGTAGCTGTCCCATATCCACTAAGGTACATCGACTGGGGACAATAGTTTGAGCACAGATCCAATCTATCTCCAGGGACATTATCATGTTAGTACATGTGCGCAGATGTAAACAAACATTGATAATGACAATGCCAGAATGATATATATATAAATATCAAAGTCAAGTAGTACATAAGTGGACCAAAACTAGGTCCTAGGGCATATACACCAACACTATAATCTATAAAGATTCTACTAACTTGTAAGGGGGATTCTACTATAATCTATAAGTATTATACTAACTTATAGGGGGAATCTACTACAATCTATAAAGATTCTATACAATCTATAAGGATTCTACTAATTTGTAAGGGGGATTCTACTATAATCTATAAGGATTCTACTAATTTGTAAGGGGGATTCTACTATAATCTATAAGGATTCTACTAACTTGTAGGGGGAATCTACTACAATCTATAAGTATTCTACTTACTTGTAGGGGGGAATCTACTATACAATTTATAAGAATCTACTAACATGTAAGGGGGATTCTATTATAATCTATGAGGATTCTACTAACTTGTATGGGTGATTCTACTAACTTGTAAGTATGATTCTACTATAATCTATATAGACTTTATTCAAGACTTGTAAATGCAACAAAATTATGACTTATCCACAATGTTACAGCCTTAATCCATGATGTTACATGACTAATCCACGATGTTACAGCCTTAATCCATGATGTTACATGACTAATCCACGATGTTATATCCTTAATCCATGATGTTACAGCCTTAATCCATGATGTTATGGCCTTAATCCACGATGTTACAGCCTTAATCTACGATGTTACATGACTAATCCACGATGTTACATGCCTAACCCACATTGTTGCAGCCTTAATCCACGCTGCTACAGCCTTAATCCACGATGTTAAAGAAATACGGGTGTGATAAATATCACACTCAGCCCGTGATTCTTTCTGTTCCTTTAAGTTAAAGAATCACGGGTGTGATAAATATCACACCCCGCTCGTGATTCTTTTTGTTCCTTTAAGTTAAAGAATCACAGCTGTGATAAATATCACACGAGGCATGTGATTATTTCTGTAAAGAATCACGGGTGTGATAAATATCACACCCCGGCCGTGATTCTTTCTGTTCCCTTAAGTTAAAGAATCACGGGTGTGATAAATATCACACCCCGCTCGTGATTCTTTCTGTTCCTTTAAGTTAAAGAATCACTGGTGTGATAAATATCACACCAGGCCCGTGATTCTTTCTGTTGTCTTAATTTAAAGAATCACGGGTGTGATAAATATCACACCCCGCCCGTGATTCTGAAACAGATTTCCCCCTAAATCTGAAACAACCCGTGTGATAACGATCTTTTTGGAGCCTTTGCCTATTAACAAGTTGACACAACCTGTATACAGACATTGTGTAAATAGCCAACCCTCAACCAAGATAAAGACAAATTGTATAAATATCATAAACTCAACCAATATAACGAATCCCCTTTCAAACAACATCAACCAATATAAATACAAATAAGTTTAATCGGCATAAACTCAACCTCTACATACACAATGTATATATGGCACCCCTTACAGGTTACAAGAATGGTACACATTGTCTAATAATAGAATCAGATACTACTATGAATTCTATTCGTTTGGCAAATTGGGAACAAACTGCGACGGAGCATTGCGAGAGCCTACATCGGAACACTACACGATGAAAAATAAGTTTAGTACCAACTTTTAAGGGCATATCATTACTGTATATATCAGGTAAACATACTTATGTAATAAGAAGTTGTTCCCATCATCATGGCTGTATAAGGGAATTGGATTTGGGGAGAAATTTGTTGCCTTGGTGCAGGAGTCTGTGGTACAATAGAACATTAGTATTGGTCAAAATATCTCAAATTTGACATTATGTAAAATAGCATACATATCCGATAGATGCAAATGGATGTGGATGTGTAGATGGCATGGGAACATGACCCTGAATGCAAATTATAAATACAACATTAGTATTGTTAAACATCTATAAAATTACATATTATTGACATTGTAAGTACATATCCAGCAGTAGCAAATGGATGCGGAGGCATGGGCATAGTAGTCTGTTAACACATTACAAGTAAAACATTAGTATTGGTACAAATCTACAAAAATGTAATATAAGGAACATGCCCCCCTTACATGTGTAGCAGAAAATGGATGTATAGGAGGCATGGGTGCATGAGCCTAAACACAAATTACAAGTACAACATTAGTATTGTTACAATTGTATAAAGGTTAAGATAATTGACAATGTAAGTACATATTGTGAAGCAGCAAATGGATGTGTAAGAGGCATGGGAACAGGAGTCTGTGTTAATCTCCCACTATTTGTGTTTGCCTTGGATGCACTAGTCTTTTTGGGTTGTTTTTCTAGGACACTTTTCTTCCTTTTCTCTCTTGGACCTTTCTTCATAGCCGGGGTCTTTATGGTGATATTTCTGTCTGGACCAATATCATTGCTGTCAGTATCTACGACCCCACATTGCTCATCAACATGCAGTATGTTCTGCACATCTGCCCTCAATTTATCAACGACTATTTCAATCTTCTCGAGGGCTTGCCTGGAATGTTGACTTAGTGTTGCAAGATAGTATTGTTTCTGGCATATGCACTTATACATGGAAGTTAATATCTCTTTTCCATTCCCATCGGTAGCAGGTGGATAACTATTCGAACTATTGCCATCTCTTGCATACTTTGTCTGTTGGGGTATATGCCCTGAGACCTAGTATTGGTCCTCTTTTGTACTGCTTCACTCAGATATCTATATATATCATTCTGGTATTGTCATTATCTATGTTTGTCTACATCTGCGTTTATGTACTTACATGATAATGTCCCTGGAGACAGATTGAATCTATGCTCAAACTATTGTCCCCAGTCGATGTACCTTAGTGGATATGGGACAACTATGATACTTGTGAGACTAGTATGTGTTGTGTCTGCAAGTGCACGGATACTTCGAAGTAATAAAAATATTGAACCACAGAGACCTTATTGTTAAGTACCAAATAATTGTATTCTTACTAGCTAAGCAAATCAAATATGATGCAAGTAAAAGATGCAGAAAAGTATGTTAAAAGATGATCAGAGAGATAAACATGGGACTAGGGTTTCATCCACCTTAATTTCAATGACTAGATAAGAATAAAAGGTCATCAGTCAAATCTTATTATGATAAAGACCTAATTTACTTCATAAAAGGATCATCTCGCTCTCGCGCAGACAATCATACAAAGGACCAATCCTCACTCTCGTGCAAGATCTATCCAATGCGGAAAATAAGTAAATCATTGAACAAAGAACTCAAGGATCACTCTCGTGCATCCGAGTTCTAAGTGAATCATCTCAAGTGGAATCTCAAGGATCACTCTCGTGCATCCTGAAACTCAACACAGGTTTTACTTATGGTTTTCCGACAACTCGATCCTCACTCTCGTGCAAGATCAAATCAAGTCTAACACAATAACTCAACCCTAGATTCAAATTATCAACATGGCAATAAATTCACTAAAAATCAGAATTCGAAGAACAAACCTAATCTCTTACGATAAGTTCCAAACTCAATGATTTTTAAGGTTCTGAATTTCACAATCAACCTCTCAATCTATTTCACAAAATTCTAAAACATGCGGATAATATGAAACTGAAGAGAATTAAAGACAAGTCATCACATAAGTAAATTATCAAACTAAAATTAAACTTGACAAAAATCGATGTTCTCTAGTCATTAACAAACCAAGGGGATTATACCCTATGTCCCATAAAAAGATCTAAGCTAACATGGAGGAAAGATTACAATAAAGCATAGTCTCAAAAGTCAGAAATCGAAGAAGAAGGGAAGAAGTTACAGAACACGGTGTTGTAATCGAAATTACAGCACCGTAATTGCAGCAAAACTCGATGAACAGTGCTGTCACCACCGATTTCATCGATTTCTCTTCTGATTGATTTCCTTTCAATCTGAAACTTCTGGAGTATCCTCCTCTCCTCCAGGCGAAGCTTATGAGTAAAAATCACGGCCTGAGATGTCCTCTACGCCTCTCGGCATGAGGACAAACCCTAACCGCCTCTCTGACAATTGTTCTCTCAATTGGTGATAAAAATTGTGGATTTCACTTCGTGTGTCTTTGCCTCATAACGACGAGTTCGTAGCAACTTTCGGATTTCCATTTGGACTTCTGGATCAAAAGTTATCGTCCCCGCAAGATTCGGGCAGAAAAATCATGAAACAGGGCACAAAATACGGTACCGTATTTTGAAAACGGCAGTGCCGCATTTTTACCTAGAATTCAGAAACTTTCTGTATAAAATCCTCCAAAAATACGGTACTGTGAGATGTTGTCCCAAAAATACGGTAGTGCCGTATTTTTGCAAAATAGCTTCGATTTTCATGAAATTTGATGGGTAGCTTCGTTTTGACGTATAGAATCCATTAGTGTGCTCAAATCTTCCAAAATCCATCAAAATATGGCAATTTTAACCTGAAAATGATCAAAAACAAGAAACGGTGTAGATTCTGCAATATTTGACAATTAAGGCTTAAAAACAAGCAAAAGAGCATAATTATGACACAAAATATACTATAAATTTTGGTGTCATCAAACACATAAGGCTCAAACTTTGCTTGTCCTCAAGCAAATAAATAAGAATAATTCTAAGTATGGAAAATATGCTCTTTTATGAAAAATAAATTTCTAAATATAATCACTCATGAAATATTCCACCAACTTTTTGCACAAAATTTTAGATAAATACATCGTCCTTTGAATTTAATCTTTAAGATCTACAACTTTGATCAAATAAAACTTCGCAACTAGCATAATGAGAAGAATCTCAGTCTCATGATTTCACCTTTGTTTCAGTTTAAATCTATCATACCTTTGTTTACAGGAATAAATTCTCCAAGATCTTTTTCCACACAGAACCTCTCTTTTCTTGCCCCTCTTTTTTTATTATTATTATTATTTTTTATTTCTGCATATACCCACATAGATACATACTTTTTATTTTGGACTTCAACTCTTGTCTTAGGTACCACTGTCAATTTTACACAGTGCCAAGTAGAGGAGTCATTGTTATTATTTTTCTTCTCTCTTTTTTTTTATATAGACTTCAACCCATCTCTTAGGTACCACTATCAATTTTACACAGTGCCAAGTAGGGGAGTCTCACTATTTTTGTGGATCCTGGATTCTCTTTTCCCAACAAATAGTAAGATAAATCAAACATCAACTAGGTTAATCAATTGACATCAATTCAAAAATTACACTAATATGCTCATTTTATTCAAGTAAGATAATTCACCCTTAGATTCCATTCATCAAACAACATACCTACCCGAAAACCTTATGCATCAATCAATGAAGAATTTCAATAAGTAGATATATATTGAAGAAATAAATTCAGAATAATAGGTATATCTCCATTCACAGGCATGCATGCATGAACATTCATCATCATAGAAAAATCTACCCATCTCTCATCACATGGATTCAAGTCATAAAATTTTTAAACCTCAAAAATATCATCATCAATGCAAAAGGTGTGGAGCATGAAACTCAAACAATCATAATCAAAAGTGAAACATGATAGATTCAAGAGACCACATCGAATAGAAATCTCAATGAGTGATACATCTAAAGTAAATCAGAGATGCAAACCATATGAAATAATCATGAATACAAGAGAGTGCAAAAGATACTCACAAAACTATATAGCAAGCTCTGACCGAAAATACATAAGGCTCAGACCAAAAATAGTGTCGGGGCAAATGCTGCAAGGTCCAAAGGTGTGCCTTTTGAAAATTTTACCTGCACAAATTAAGATACATAAGACTCAGGTTTTTTTGAAAAAATAGTCTCTAAAATAATAATGATAGAAATGATTTTCTCAAAGAATAATCAGAGATATCATCGATGGTCCAGAAGAGTGCTGGTGAAATGAGTTGATGCAGCTGAGAAGCAGAGGGTGAACAGAGGCTAGCTAAAGAGCTACTAGCGATGATGGTGGTGCCGACAGTAGAGTGAGTAATCTCTAGTGGCCTACTAGAGACTACAGTCCTGGAGGTGAGATCGTCGGCCTGTGGGCGGTGAGAAATAATGCTGCATAGATAAAAAAAATCAGAGTCACAAATGAAGAGTCTGCTGCATAAATAAATAAAATAAATATAATCAATGGAAATAGAGGCAGAAGAAGAAGCAAGAAGCCGCTGGTGATGCTCCGCAAGAGGTGGAGGACAATTGCTCTTGAAGATTTTTGAATATGGAGTCAAAAGAAGCAATAACAAGTAGAAAGCAAACCAAGCAGTTTTTGAATTTTTTATGAAAAGTAGCCATACCCTAGAATAAAATTTAATGATCCAAATAGAAAATGGACAGAACCAAGTTGTAGAATAAGATATGTTATTTTCAGACGCATGAGAATTAAAGGATCAAAATCTGTCAGGAATTTAGGGTATCAACAGAAAGAAGGCTACTTAGATTACAAAACTGCAAAAACTGCACAAAAGTTAATCAGATTCAAAAAGTTGCCATGTGTCCTAAAATGATCAGAAAATAAAATCATAAAAATAATTAATCCACAAGATAGAATGACACATGTTCTTCATATTCCATGCGAAAAATCTGGGTTTTAAGTTATTTAAGCATCTTAAAAACTTGCAGCAAAAGTGCTAATCAAATTAGTCAAAAGAAAACTACTACAGAAATTAATCATTTACCGAAAGATGCTATATGTTTTAAGATGATCCATGGACTTTAAAATTCGGCAAAAATATCCAGACAATAGACAAAGATGAGTACTTCATGATGGTGCCAAAGATCAAAATTTTTCGCAACCCAGATTCTTAAAATCGTAGCGAGAAAACACCTACTCAAATAAGCAATTTGCAGATTTCAAATACGGTACCGTGAAATTCTTTACGGCAATGCCGTAATATGCATAAAACTCTCGGGTCAGATATCAGCTGAAATACGGTACCATGAAGGTGATTACGGCATTGCCGTATTTTTCAAGAAATGTTTCAAAATTTTTGGATCAAAAATACGGTACCGTGAAAAAGCATACCGTACTGCCATAAAAGCCATAAAACCTTCTGTACAAAAGTTGCCAAAAATATGGCACCGTGAAAGTTTAGCACACTATTACGGTAGTGCCGTAAAGACTTCAAAGCTCTCGGGACCCAAATTACGGCACCATGGAAGAGATTACGGCAGTGCCGTATTTTGCGCACAGTTTTGTTTTTCCCTGCAAAAATAAAAGAAAAATTAATTTTAAAAATAAACTAAAATAAAAGAAACTAAACTAAGTAAGAGGGCTTGGGTTGCCTCCCAAACTCAAAAATCAAGGTGAAGCATGTGAATCAGTTCCAAAGTAAATCGCATACAATTTTCTGCATTTCCTTTGTCCCAAAAGTTTAGCCACTAATCCAAATATCCAAAATTTCTCATAAATCATGATTGACGTGGCTTTCTTAAATATGCAGAATTTAAAATCAAAATTTTCAAATCCACTCAAAGTAATCTTTATGATCTTCCTATGTGATGTAGGGGGGAAGCGTGTAGTAAAACTAGTGATGCAAAACTCAATTATTTATTTTTTTAAATTTTTAGAAAATATCAAATTTCACAAACAACCCAAAATTTAGTGCTACAGAAAATTATTATTTAAGAAAAGTAACTATAGGTTGCATTAGGATTGAATGAACCAAAATTCAAATAGATTATCCCCGCTTGAAGACGAAGATTTGTTCTTTATGATGGATCCAACGATCAAAAGTTTAGGCCTGTCCGAGCGTGTTAGAAACCTGCAAAGAAAATCTTAATTAGATCAATATTGCAAAGAGAAACAGGCTGCAGGAAACAGAGAGATCTGGAAGCAGGCTAGCATGCGCCGATCAACGACGGCGGGGCTTGGATCACTCATGGGCGGTGTTGGAGGCAAAGGGAGGATGAGATGGTCTTGTCGGCGTCGGAGCTCGGCGAGGGGTTGTGGAGCGACGAGGGGCTGGCGAGTCCGGGAACAGGGGATCTGGGTTCCTTGAATTCATTCTTCGTCTGGTGGAGAGGAGGCGATGCGGACTGTGTTGCTTGTGGTTTGGATGACGACCAAGAGATTGTAGGCGAGGCTGGAATGCTGGAGAGAGCGCGAAGGCGTTGGCGTTCTGGCGGAGACGGAGACGTGACTGTTCTGTAAGAACAGGGGACGTGCGTGCGTGGAGCAGGGGTCGACGCCGGACGGCCGGTGGTGCTTGGATTCAGAACCTGCTACAACTGGGAGTTGCTATGGATGAGGCGAGCATGTGGCCTGAGTTTCTGGGCGGACGGTGGCCGGTCGGAGGTGGAAGACGTCGAAGGGCGAAGATAGGGCGGAAGCAGGGGGAAAACAGGGGTTTCAAAGGGAGTTTTGATTCCGGCAATCCCAGCAGCCGATGGACGGATGCCGGCGGCTGGAGGTTCTTCAGGCGAAGGATGCATGGTGGCTGAAGTTTCGAGGAGATCCGCTCGCTGGATCGTCGGCGGCGACACTCGAAATTTTGTTAAAAACTAGGTTTGAAGTGTGCAGGTGTTTGTAGCGAAACAAAGAGAATTAGAGGGAGAAGAGAAGATTAGAGAAGAGATGAAGAGGGAGGGGCTCAGCCCTAGAAGGAGGAGAGGGGAAAACTAGGTGACAAGCACCTCAGAGAAGGAAGAAGAAAGGAGACATCCGATTCATCGGAAGAAAAAACCATTTCCATTCATTCACAACAATCTGTCTGCGTTTACAAGGTTTAAGCTTTGATACATATAGGGTGAAGCTGGATAGAGGTTGCTGCCGAACGTTGAAGCTTCCATCTTCGGCAGGAAAAAGACGTTGGAGAAGTTTCCATTGTTGGCTGTGAGTGAGCATCGCAAGGTTCCAGCGTTGAAGAAGATGAGTGTTGTGCAAAGAGATTGGTATTTCCTTTATTGGCTGCAAGCGTGGCAAGGTTCCTATGTGAGATTGGCGTTGAGGCTTTTCTTCCTTCGATTGCTTGAGAGACGTTATTACACCTTCCTTTGTGAGGTGCCAAGGGGAGACGTTGGAGTTTCCTTTTGCTTGTAATGTGGGCTGGCGCTTGATGATATCCTAGAATCTGATTTGGAGTTGGTGCATCTTGATTTGTTGCAGGCTGATCGAATGGAATAGTCTTGGGCTTCTTTGTGGTGAATTATTGCTGATAAGTGGGCTTGTCTTGGGCCTCTTATGTATTATTTAGCTAGCTTTATTGATTGAGCTTGCTAGTTTATTCGCGAACCTCCTCGCCTTTGACTAGGGTACTCGTAGACTTCACTTGTGCCTTCTTGGTCTATGGTCTCTGCCCCCATCACTATGTTTGTCAAAAAGCAAAATCATTAGTCATTTCTTCAAATTAATGTTTTCAATAGCAATAAGAAAAAGACTTTGATCAAAAGATTCAAATATTGGATCATCAAAATAAGTTTTATGTCTTTTATTAGATTCCTCAATAAAGCATGAATTTTCAAATAAATCAAAAGATTCAACAAAAGATATGGGCAAAACATCAGAGTGAGATTCATTAGTGTTTGTATTTTTCAAATCTTTTTCAATTTTCTCATGTTCATCATCAAACAATTTTTCAATATCAAAATTATCAACAAAATCAAGATGAGACTCTTTAAAATCAATTTCCTCATGCCTCCCCACAAATAATTCATCATCAGAAGAGTCAAAATCAGAATCATATGAAGAATCATGAGATTTATCAATGTTAGCAAAAGAATCAATGTTAACCACAAGAGATTTATCATTAATTTTAAAAATATCACCAAAATCACAGTGGGGTTCATCAATGTCTATAATTTTCAAGCCTTCATCATGCTCATCAGATGTAACCATAAATAATATGTCATCAAAAGAATTAATTTCATGACCATCACTAAAATCAAAAGGAGAATTTTTAATTTCTTCAAACTTGTCCACAAATAAACTATCAGATGAATCAATTTTACAATCATCAAAATTAAAGTGAGATTCATTAATGTTCACATAAGGCTCAATCTCAAAACAATCATAATCAGTGGGGGAATTTTCTAAATCAATCTTTTCAGCTTCCAAATCAAACTCAAATAAACATGCTTGTTGTGCTAATTGGTTTCTAAAATTTCATTGTGTGCAACCATGTCATCCAACTTAGAATTGATTTGTTTGAGGGTCTCACTCACATCTTGTTTCATGAACTTTTCAAACATAATCTCTAGGCTAGAATTTTCAGTTTTCTCAAAGCATGGTTCAGAAGTATAGTTTGAGCAATCATCATAAAAAGATCTAGAATCATATTAATCATCTTGATACCATGATGAATTGGAATTTAAAAATTGGTAATTAGAAGTGTAATGACCAATAGATCCACAAATATCACATCTATTAGAATAAAAAGAGTGCATATAAGAGTTAAACATATCTTCAAGTGTGCTCAATGAATTATTTTCATACTTACCTTGTGGCATGTATACCTCACCTCTTTGAGTTGCCCATGAGTTGTGATTAAAAGACATATCTTCAATTCAAAGCTTTCTTCACAACTAAAAATTGTTATCTCAAAATTCACAGGAAATAAAATATATCAAGATCTAAGAGTCCTGTGTATAGACAAATAAAGTAGAAAAAGAAAGATTATCCAACACCAATTTTTTTTTACAAAATAAAAACACAAACTAATTCAAAATTTTCAGATATCACAATTCTGTCATAACTGTGAAAATCCAAAACCTGCAGAAACAAAAAACAAAGTTAAATCTAAAACAAATAAAACTTAGTCTAGCAATACTAACAACTATTTTGATATTAACAAAACTAAGGTCCCCGGCAACGGTGCCAAAAACTTGTTATGTCCACAAGTGCACGGATACTTCGAAGTAATAAAAATATCGAACCACAGAGACCTTATTGTTAAGTACCAAATAATTGTATTCTCACTAGCTAAGTAAATCGAATATGATGCAAGTAAAAGATGCAGAAAAGTATGCTAAAAGATGATCGAGAGATAAACATGGGACTAGGGTTTCATCTACCTTAATTTCAATGACTAGATAAGAATAAAAGGTCATCAGTCAAATCTTATTATGATGAAGACCTAATTTACTTCATAAAAGGATCATCTCGCTCTCACGCAGACAATCATACAAAGAACCAATCCTCACTCTCGTGCAAGATCTATCCAATGCTGAAAATAAGTAAATCATTGAACAAAGAACTCAAGGATCACTCTCGTGCATCCGAGTTCTAAGTGAATCATCTCAAGTGGAATCTCAAGGATCACTCTCGTGCATCCTGAAACTCAACACAGGTTTTACTTATGGTTTTTCGACGACTCGATCCTCACTCTCGTGCAAGATCAAATCAAGTCTAACACAATAACTCAACCCTAGATTCAAATTATCAACATGTCAATAAATTCACTAAAAATCAGAATTCGAAGAACAAACCTAATCTCTTACGATAAGTTCCAAACTCAATGATTTTTAAGGTTCTGAATTTCACAATCAACCTCTCAGTCTATTTCACAAAATTCTAAAACATGCGTATAATATGAAACTGAAGAGAATTAAAGACAAATCATCACATAAGTAAAATTATCATACTAAAATTAAATGTGACAAAAATCGATGTTCTCTAGTCATTAACAAACCAAGGGGATTACAATCCATGTCCCATAAAAAGATCTAAGCTAACATGGAGGAAAGATTACAATAAAGCATAGTCTCAAAAGTCAGAAATCAAAGAAGAAGGGAAGAAGTTACATAGCATGGTGCTGTAATCGAAATTACAGCACCGTAATTGCAGCAAAACTTGATGAACAGTGCTGTCACCATCGATTTCTTTGATTTCTCTTCTGATTGATCTCTTTCGATCTGAAACTTCTGAGGTATCCTCTTGTCCTCCAGGCGAAGATTCTGAGTGAAAATCACGGCCTGAGATGTCCTCTACACCTCTCGGCGTGAGGACAAACCCTAACCGCCTCTCTGACAATTGTTCTCTCAATTGGTGATAAAAATTGGGGCTTTCACTTCGTGTGTCTTCTCCTCTTAATGATGAATTCGTAGTAACTTTCGTATTTCAATTTGGACTTATGGATCAAAAGTTATGGTCCCTGCAAGATTCAGGCGAAAAAATCGGGAAACAGGGCACAAAATATGGTACCATATTTTGAAAACGGCAGTGCCGTATTTTTACCCAGAATTCAAAAAAGTTATGTATAAAATCCTCCAAAAATACGGTACCGTGAGATGTTGTCCCAAAAATACGGTAGTGCCGTATTTTTGCAAAATAGCTCCGATTTTTATGAAATTTGATGGGTAGCCTCGTTTCGACGTCTGGAATCCATTGGTGTGCTCAAATCTTCCAAAATCCATCAAAATATGGCACTTTTAACCTGAAAATGATCAAAAATAAGAAACGGTGTAGATTCTGCAATATTTGACAATTAAGGCTTAAAAACTAGTAAAAGAGTATAATTATGACACAAAAAGACACATGAAATGACACAAAATATACTATGAATTTTGGTGTCATCAGTATGTGGGTTGGTTAGGCACGCGGTACAAACGCATACACATGGGTATATCAGTGGTGGATATACTGGACCGACCCGTTGTGAGGCAATGACTTTGTGTCATGAGTTAACCTCATAAGTGATAGGAGATACATTGATCCTTGGACTTGGGGTCATTGACTCTTCTATATGGTTAGGGACATGATTTGATGCAACCTAACACCTCACCGTAATTGGGAGGTCATAACGGTTGTCATTGAGTATGTCACGACCCATATTAGAAGATCAATGTACAGACAAAGGATTTGCCCCTTCCTTAGGGAAGCATGATATCCATGGAGCTCCTCTATGGTTTATGACTGAAAGTATATGGCCATACCCAGGTGAGAACTTGATTTAGTCATGACCATGTGATTGGGTAAAAACAAGTGATAACACACTTGTCCAATCAGATATTAGTTCGGCAAAGGGACCGTAATGTATCTGTACCTAGTCGCGATGATAGGGATGTCGATGTCGATATCCATTCCGATGACTTGGGTAGCAGCGATGCACTGCTAGGTGCCACTCACTGCTTGTGGTAACATTAGGTCAGCACTGCCAACGTCAAAGGGACCTACAGGGTCATACACCAAGATACTTGAGTTCTCGTATTGATCGGGAAGCCTTATGATCGAGTTATTGGATAACTCGGATCTATTTGGGAGATTTCATCAACGCCAATGGGCCTGATGAGATGGAAGAAACCTATTTGGGCCAACTTCCATTTACGGCATATGGACCAAATTAACCATGGTTAGCCTCATTTGACCTTGGGTTAACTTGGATTGGATCCAATGGCTTGGTTAACATGCATAATGGACCTTGGGCTAGGCCCATTGCTTATTTAGGCTTGCAAATAAGTTGTCATAAAGAGATAGGAGACCAAAAGGGCATAATGGGGAGAAGAACATCAAGTTGGCGCATAAAGACTCCTAATTGGATTAGGAGTTGCGCTTATGGTATAATTGACATCTTCAAGTGATTTAATTTGATTAGGATTTGATCAAATCACTTGAGATATTAATTGATACTTGATGGGGCATAAAGGGCTGGTTATTTAAGTAATTAATTAGAGTCCTAATTGGATTAGGACTTGATTAATTAATTCCTAATCTAGCTCTCCTACTTCTCCAAGCCGCCCACTTGGCTTAATCCTTGCCATCCATAAACCGCCTCTCCTTGCTATAAATAAGACCTCTAGCCGCCCCTCTTACGATCGATTTGTCTTGGAGGCGTGAGCAAGAAGAGGGCGAGAGCAAGGGTTCAAGTAGCGATCTCCTCTTCCGTCAAACCCTAGCCACAAGTCTTCATCCTCTTGGCGGCTTCTTCTCCTTCCCTTCTTCATCTTTGGCGCATATACCTTGGAGGTGGCGTAAGGTTGAAGAAGGTGACTCTAAGGCTTGGATCTTTTTCCCGAGGTTAGCACGAAGTGAAGAAGAAGAGAGCTCGAGGCATCCGTGTGTGTGAGATTGCAGAGGGCAAGCACTTGGGCACCTACTTCGACATCATCATCCACGCTTGCAAGGTATTTTCTATCACATCGTGTCGACTCTCTCGCTTGACGATCTTCACTAGGTTTCTGGGACTGGCCCATTTCTGGGATATTCTTCCGCTGTGCAATGTAATCTATGATGTCTATCTCTGAAAAATTGTAAAAATATCCCCAAGGTTTCCCAACAGTGGTATCAGAGGGACTTGCGAGCCTCGAACGATGTTTCTCATGCTTTTCATGCTCACATGCCATATTTATATTTTTGGCAAAAAGCATGATCATATGGCGCATGGTTTTTCTAAAATAGAAAAATTAGGGTTTCTTGTTCCTATCCTCTATTCAATCTCTTTTAGATTTTTGGATTATTTTTCTTGATTGATTTAAGATCAAAGGTGTACGTAATTTTGTCAAGTAGGACAGGCATTGTGTCTTCGGACTGGCCGAGTCTCTTGATCTGACAATAATTGCCAGCCGATAGGATCTATGAAATCGTCATGAAAAATTAATCACAAATAACCGAAAGATTTGTGAAAAGAAGATGAGGAAAAAGAGACTTGTTTTATGAAAAAATAAAATTTCAGATTTTATGTTTTTCATGAGCATGTAGAATTGCATGAGTAAGTACCTTGTTTGTGCATGATGTTGTGATCATGAGTCAAGCCCCTTTGCATGCCTATGATGTATCTTTGTGCGGCCTGCGTGCCATCTTTTCTTTTTATTTTGTAAAATTCAAGATGAAGATTAGGGGTCGCATCCTACATGGCGCATGCTTGGTGGCACATCCTTGCTTGATGGCGCAACAAGCATTAAAGGTGGCGCAAGCTTGCTTGGTGGAAGAAGAAAGCATGGCCGAGCCTTAGGGCTTGTGAGCTTGCTTTCTTGATCTCTGCAAGGTAGCGGCTTGCCCTTAAAGGACCTTGGAGCTAAGCCAAACAAAATATCAAGTCTAGTAGCCTTCTAATGCGTAGCCCTCATCAAGCTATCGATCAGTGGTGTTGTGAACTGTTTCCCACCCTCGTGGGACACACCCACTTATCTTTAGAAGGTGTATGGTGACAATGGTTTCCCCAGTCCATTTTAACCGGGCGCGCCTTCGCAAGGAAACTGTTGGCCCTGGGCATAACGATTAGGAATGGACTTGACTAGATTTTCATGTGTGCTGGGCACATGATGAAACTCTAGAGGCATCATTGAGAGGTTAGGGTTTCATGCTATATCCAGACCTCGCTGGACATGAAATGCCTAGACTGTCTCAATAAGGGGAATTGCTTGGAGCAATCGGCCGGCAAGCCCACCTCAAGAAGCATGGGTCACTTTGTGCATCTCATCCCACCCTCGTGGGACACGAAGCCCCATGTGAAATGAGGATCCCATATCACTAGGAAATCTCAAATTTCCCGATTGACTTTGTGGGTTGTCAATTCGATTAAAATAGTGGGAGCCACAGTCATTTAAAATAAGTCCAGTTTAAATGACTTGAAGTAGTACTAATATGCTGTTTCTTAGTTGTTGTAGAACAATGGCTATGAACACTGGCGGATTAACACTGTGATCCCTTTTTGACAAGGATAAGTTGGTTGGATCTGTTGGTGTATATGCCCTAAAGACCAATGTATGGACATGGTCAGGCATTGGTTGAATGTACTTTGATAGAACTATTACTCTTTATATAGGCATGGTCGTTATTATGCAGACTTCTCTACCTGCGTTGATGTATTGAGTTGCATAAATAATGTCCCAGGAGTTTGGATTGGATCCATTCTCATAAGCTATCCCCAGACAAGGTACCTTAGCAGATATGGGACAGCTTTGGTACATGTGAGACTGGTGTATGGGCTGGTTAGGTGCGGGGCACAGTAACGCAGACATACAGGTGCATTGGATGCACTGGAGTGATCCACCGTGAGGATTGACTTGTCTAGTAAACAAGTCAATCTCACATGCAAGAGGTTTGCATTGATCCTTACACTTGAGGTATTCATGTCTAGACTTGATGATGGGTATGCTTTAATACAGTCTTACGTCTCTCCGTAATTGGGAGATCAAAACGACTGTCATTGGGCATTTCATAAGTCATGTAGAGACATGGATGACCAATAGTAGGATTTGCTCCTTCCTTATTGGAAGTATGATATCCACCTCGGGGCGCCCCACCTTATTGGTGCGTGACAGGAAAGTGTGGCCACACTTGTTGAGTCATGACCAATGCATTGGATAATAAACTTGAGACTAATCCAATGGCAGGATATCAGTTTAGGCAAAGGGATCTGTAATGCAATAGGAATCCTCGTTGCTTGTTAGGAGTTGTTGCCATAATGACTTAAGTCCTATGACATGGGTAGTAGTGATGTGTTGCTAGATACCCCTCACTACTTATGATGTTTACATCATTGCCATGGTCATATGGATCCTACGGGGTCACACGCAATAGACTCTTGACATTGCTTTAATCAGAAGCCTTAGGATCAAGTTATTGGATAACTTGGATCCATTTGGAAGATTTCATCAGCGCCAATGCGCCTGATGAGTTGGAAGAAAGTTATTGGAGCCAAACTTCATTTTTGGCAGGTTGACCCGAAATTGACCTAGATTGGTCACATTTGGATTAGGGTTGCATTGCATTGGATCCAATGGCTTAATCAACCCATGCCATGAAGTTTGGGCTAGCTCATTATCCAATGAGGCCCAATAATTAGTTGTCATGAAGAGGAATTGGCTTAAAAGGGTATAATGGGGAGAATTCTCACCCCATTGGCGCCTAGGGGCATAATGGGGTGAGGGAGGCGCCTTTGCTTCATTATGGAAGTAAAGGGCGCCTAGCCCTTCTTCCTTGGATGGAATACTTGCCTCTAAGGTAAGTCTTGGGGCTGATATGGCTTGAGAACTTTTATGGGAAGTTCCTAGGCGCATATGGACATAAGGAAGAGGTATATGGTAATGTCTTGGAGACTTACCTTACCTCAAACCCTAGTTTCTCCCAAAACCCTTACCCTAGCCGAAACTCCTCATGCATGTTGCGCCTAGCCACTTAGCCTTTGATGGTAAGAATGCATTTGAGGCATGTCTTGGGCTGATATGGCCATTGGGCAAATTAGGATAGGTTGAATGAGGTTTATGGTAAAGTCTTGGAGACTTTCCTTAGCTCAAGACTCCTTTATCCTAGCCGCCCACTTGGCATAATCTTAGCCATTGCAATAACCGCCCCTTGTCCTATTAATAGGACCCTTGTCGCCCCACTAAGAGGTTGATTCGTGTGGACAATATCAAGGAAGGGTGACATATCTCTTGGAGAGACTTGGAGTGCAAGGGGCGAAAGTAAATAAGGCTTGGCGCAAACTTCTTCCTTGGAGCCGCAAGTTCTTCCTCTCCCTCTCTTCTTGGCGCAAGGACTCTTAGTGCTTGGTGGCATCTCCTTGCCACAAGCTCTCTCCCTTCCTTGGCCATAGGCGCACCTTGCTTGAAGGTGGCGCAAGCAAAGAAGAAGAAAGGAAGCAACTTGGCGGCATCATCTTCCTCCTCATCTCCTCTTGGCGCTTTCATCTTGGAGGTGGCGTAAGAGAAGTAAAGATACCATAAGGCTTGATTCTCTTCCCGAGGCTAGCACCAAGCGTGGAAGGGAGCAACGATCAAGGAGTCGACGCGTGGATACTTGTAGAGGGCGAACACATGGGCGCCTTCAACATGGCTTCGACATCTAGACAAGCAAAAGAGGTACATCTCTATCACATCCTTGTGTATACTCACTCGCATGGATCCTTGGGAAAGGAATGTGTTTCGGGTGTAATGCTTCTTCCGCTGCGTCCTGGGACTGCAAAATTTTAAATTACACCCGGCATTCCCTAACAGGATCCAACTTTATGGACTGGCATCGGAACTTGAGGATAGCCCTCAAGCTTGAGAAGAAGCTGTATGTCCTTGAGCAGTCTCTTCCTGCAACTCCTGCGCGTAATGCCCGAGCGGCAGATAGGGATGCTTTTAGAAAGCATCAAGATGACTCTTTGGAGGTAGCATGTCTCATGCTAGCTACTATGGCACCTGAACTACAGGTGCAATATGAGGAGCATAACGCTTTTATTGCAACTCCTGCGTAAACTTGTTGTTACATGTAATGTTCATGTTTGAGAATATTGTTTATGTTGATACCATGAACATGCTAAGCTAAGCTCCCAATCAGGATGTGGGAGTAGCCCTTTTGATGCCTTACTAGCTTGGTAGTCTAGATTTGAATGTTATAATCCAACTCGATCCTATGTGCGCGCCTTGCCTGCGCATCCCATCTTGGGTGCGCCTGAGCCTCTGCCTCTTGATATGAGGTTTGTAAATCAGATAATCACAGGGAAACTCGCTGATTGTCTGTAATCAACCAAGGGGTAGTTAGGGTTTTAGACGTGTCGGGGAGACCATAAGTCCGACCGCGCGTCCGAAGCATTCGATCGAGGGTTTTATCAAATTTGTTTGATCGCTTTGCCTACGTCTCCCGAAAGGGAGCGTTTGAGCCTGTATTTCCTCGTGTGGGATTTGTAAGGCAGGAATTCTTGGGGGAAATCCACTTGACGAACTGCACTCTCCTTGTGTTAGCTCTTGGATCTTAAACGCATCTGGCAAACTTCTTGCGCGCCAGTACGTTGGATTATAGGAACTCTATGCCTGCGTAGCCCGAAAGGGTGCGCTTGAGCCAGAAGTTACGCGGGGGAGGTTTGTAAGCTAGGAATTCTCGTGGAGGAGCTTAGGCGTATTGGGGAGAAGCATTTCTGACCAAGCGCCAGAACCTAATTGATTTGACCTATAGCAACGGGCTGTAGGAGGGAGCAACTACCTAAGTGACAAGGAAGCCGAGTCCCTTGAACTAGAAAGGATAAAGGCATTAAAGTCTGGACTATTAAGCTATAAGAAGTCAAGGCGGTGAACCCACATCCTGATGTTTTATACTATTAAGACTCTCTTGTGCAAATTCCTCCATTTACATTTTTGTGTATTTAATCAGTTAACATTTAGATTTCGTTAATTTCGCATTGTCTAGCTAGCAAATTCGTGATATGTCGGTATTTGTCCATCAGTCCCTGTGGGATCGATATTTTATTACTTCAATAGACCCGTGCACTTGCGGGTAACGCCTGCCTATAGCGGTGGGGGCTATCAAGTTTTTGGCGCCGTTGCCAGGGACTGATTTTGGCAATATTGACTAGATTAAAAAGTTATTAGACTAGACATTTTTAGTTTGTGAATATACTTTCTTTTACTTCATTTTACACTTTTCTTGATTGAACAATACATTTGTCTGTTAGCATTTTAGTTTATGCGTAGAACTCCGCGACTGGAACCTGCAATATCATTTGATTCGCAAATTGAACGAACGTTCCAGCGTCGCAGAAATATTCAGAAATATCAACCCAAAAAGAATTCACAAACAACAACCATGGACGGTAGCAAATCACTTCGAGACTTCGTTGCACCGAATGTTCAAGGACTGCATTCTAGCATTGCACGTCCACCAATAGAAGCGAACAATTTTGAGATAAAACCGTCACTTTTGTCAATGTTACAGCAAAACCAATTCGGTGGATCACCGACTGAAGATGCAAACATGCATTTATCTATTTTTCTTGAATACTGTGACACTCTTAAAATGAACGGTGTAACCACTGACGCTCTGCGGCTACGACTTTTTCCTTTTTTACTTTGAGATAGGGCGCGGACTTGGTTACATTCATTACCATCTGGATCCATTACCACATGGGATCAACTCTCACATGCTTTTCTTGCAAAATACTTTCCTCAGAGCAAAACCGCGCAACTAAGAAACCAGATTACCAATTTCTCTCAAAAAGAAGGCGAATCATTATATGAGGCGTGGGATCGCTTCAAGGAATTGTAGCGAATGTGTCCTCACCACGGCCTCGAGAAATGGGTACTAGTATATACATTTTATAATGACTTGCTTTATAACGCTCGACTTATCGTTGATGCAGTCGCTGGAGGAGCTTTGATGAATAAGGCTATCGATGAAGCCTACAATTTGATAGATGAAATGGCGCTCAACCACTACCAATGGTCAGGCGAAAGAGGTACTTCATCTCGACAAGCCGGTAAGTATGAACTTGATGCCCTTACTTCTCTAGCTGCAAAAGTCGACTCTTTATCTCACAAGCTAGATTCTATGAATATGCATCTTGCTGTATCTAACCTTCCATATGTGAAGTTTGTGGGATAGAAGGTCATCTTCCTGAGACTTGCCAGTTAAGAATTTTGACATCTCAAGATCCTCCACCCGCTCTAGTGAACGCTGTAGGAGACTTTAATGCGAGGGTCCCAAACAACCCCTATTCAAACACCTACAATCCTGGATGGAGGAATCATCTAAATTTTTCCTATAGAAACAACAATGCGATCCAACCATCAAACAATAGGCAACCTCCTGGTTTTCACCCGCCCAACACCGGGTTTCAGCCCAAACAATTTGAGCAGGCATCACATTCAGGTACCAACACAACACCACAGGAGCAAACCTTCGAATCGCGATTCAATAGCCTTGTATCAACGCAAACGAAAGCCATAGATAGTATTCTGGAAGCAATCAAAGGCTTAACTACTCACCAGAAGATGTTAGAGAACCAAATAGCCCAACAGGCTAGTACATCAACTAGACCACCGGGCAGATTGCCTGGACAGCCTGAAACAAATCCTAGGGAACATTGCAATGCCATTACCACGCGTAGTGGCAAGCAACTCGAGGAACCGGAAGTACCTAAAGATGACTGTTGTGAGGATGAAGCCAAGACTCCTGAAATTGAGGAACCTGCTGCCATTGAACAGGGACCACAATTGAAAGAGACTGAACCTGTCTATGTTCCACCACCACCTTACAAACCGCCCATTCCATTTCCCCAGAGGTTGGCAAAAGCAAAACTCGATCATCAATTCGGTAAATTCTTGGAAGTTTTAAAGAAACTGTATATCAACATACCATTTACCGATGCTTTATCACAAATGCCATCTTACGCTAAGTTTTTAAAGGAAATCTTATCTAATAAAAGGAAAATGGAAGAACACGGCACGGTGGCATTGACCGAGGAATGCAGCGCAATTATTCAAAATAAGCTGCCGCCAAAGCTGAAGGACCCTGGCAGCTTTACCATTCAGTGTTTAATCGGAAATACCCCATTTGACCGCACTTTGTGCGATCTTGGTGCCAGCGTGAGTCTAATGTCAATCTCTCTTTGCAGGAAACTGGATATTGGAGATTTGAAGCTGACAAATATTTCTTTGCAACTTGCCGACCGTTCTATACGATATTCGGTAGGAATTTTAGAGGACGTACCAATAAAGGTCGGTAAATTTTATATTCCAGCTGATTTCATTATGCTTGAGATGGAAGAAGACTCCAAGCTTCCTATTATATTGGGCAGACCATTTTTGGCAACTGCCGGAGCAGTAATCGATGTTAAAAATGGGAAGTTGACACTATGGATAGGTGAAGAAATAGTAGAGTTTGATATAACTGAAAGCCTAAAGAAACCTCTTTTTGTAGATTCTTGCTTTAGCATCGGAGTCATGGACCCAGAGCTTTGTTCGCCCCATGTTCATCAAAAAGACATTGACCCACTCGAGGCATGTCTGGTGAATGAGTATGACAACGAAGGAAAGGAGGAAGCGCAAGCTTATGCCAGTATTCTTGACACAACCACCGAAATTGAGATGGGCACAGAAGAACTCGAGGAGTTACCAGAGCCTAAATCCGAGGTTCGCGAACCACTTAACTTAGAACTCAAATCCTTACCGAGCAACCTCAGGTATGAATTTTTGGGCGAGAATTCTGCTTATCCTGTTATAGTAGCTGCCCATATGGACTCAGAACAGACAACCCTTCTTCTTGAAAAGCTTCGGAAATACAAAAAGGTAATCAGGTATACTTTAGATGATATAAAAGGCATTAATCCTTCTTTATGCATGCACAGGATATACCTCGAAGAGGACAGTAAACCATCTATCGAATACTAGAGGCGTTTGAACCCGAACTTAAAGGAAGTAGTTAAAAAAGAAATTCTGAAACTATTGGATCCTGGGGTCATATACCCTATTTCAGATAGCCAATGGGTAAGCCCGGTACACGTGGTACCAAAGAAAGGAGAAGTAACGGTAGTAAAGAATGAAGATGAAGAATTGATCCCGCAAAGAACCGTTACCGGGTGGCGCATGTGTATCGACTATCGGAAACTGAATAAGGCCACCCACAAAGATCATTTTTCTCTCCCTTTTATTGATCAAATGCTTGAAAGATTAGCTACTAATTCTTATTTTTGTTTCTTGGATGGCTACTCAGGATTTTTCCAAATACCGATACATCCAGACGACCAAGAGAAAACCACATTTACATGTCCTTTCGGCACTTTCGCTTATCGACGTATGCCATTCGGCTTGTGTAATGCACCAGCTACATTCCAGCGGTGCATGATGGCAATCGTCTCAGATTTCATTGAAGACATCATGGACGTCTTTATGGATGACTTTTCGGTATACGGGTCTAGTTTTGATTCTTGTTTATCTAATCTGACTCGTGTTTTGCAACGTTGTGAAGAGACGAACTTGGTGTTAAATTGGGAGAAATGCCATTTTATGGTAAAAGAAGGGATTGTGCTTGGTCATTTGATATCAGAGCGTGGTATCGAAGTCGATAAAGCAAAAATCAGTGTGATAGAGAGAATGCCGCCTCCGAACTCCGTTAGAGGAATCAGAAGTTTCTTGGGCCATGCAGGCTTTTATAGACGTTTTATTGAAAATTTTTCCAAAATTTCTAGACCTTTAACATCTTTACTTGCTAAAGATGCTTCATTTGTTTTCGACCAGGACTGCATGGATGCGTTTCAACAATTGAAAAAGGCATTGATTTCCGCCCCGATAATACAACCTCCGGATTGGTCGCTGCCTTTCGAAATCATGTGCGATGCGAGCGATTATGCGGTAGGAGCCGTGCTAGGACATCGGAAGGATAACAGAACTCATGCCATTTACTATGCTAGCCGAACGCTTGATGGAGCACAGAGCAACTACGCCACAACGGAAAAAGAACTCTTGGCTGTAGTTTTTGCATTTGACAAGTTTCGATCATACTTAATTAACTCGCGTGTTATTGTTTATACAGATCATGCGGCAATTAGGTATCTCATGACAAAGAAGGATGCAAAACCGCGCCTAATCAGATGGATACTATTATTGCAAGAATTCGATATTCAGATCAAAGATAAGAAGGGAATTGAAAATCTAGTAGCGGATCATCTGTCGCGCTTGACAACCACTCCTGAGAGCGACTCTGAAGAGGAGATAGATGACACGTTCTTAGACGAGAACCTAGTAGCTGCTACTACAACAAGAACACCCTAGTATGCTGATCTGGTAAATTTCTTGGCGACTGGTATTATGGCTCAGAATTTAACGTACCAGCAGCGAAAGCGATTTTTGTCAAGCGCAAAGTACTACTATTGGGACGATCCACTTTTGTTCAAGTGTTGTGCCAATCGTATTATTCGAAGATGCTTGCCTGAGGAAGAAATCTCAGATGTCCTGTTCCAGTGTCATTCATCTTCTTATGGACGACACTGCAGCGGCAAGAAAACAGCATTTAAGGTTCTCCAATGTGGATTCTTTTGGCCAACCCTATTTAAAGATGCAAGGGACTACGTACTATCCTGCGATCGCTGCCAGAGGACAGGAGGAAATGAGATGCCCCTTAATACCATTCTTGAGATCGAGATCTTTGACGTATGGGGTATCGACTTTATGGGACTGTTTCCACCCTCCTGTGGTATCCGATTCATCTTAGTTGGAGTTGATTATGTTTCCAAATGGGTCGAGGCCCTAGCTGCCCCGACGAATGATTCTATGGTAGTTCATAGATTTTTCAAGAAGCTGATATTTCCGCGATTTGGAACACCTCGTGTGGTAATCAGTGATGGCGGATCTCATTTTATTGAATGAAGGTTTGAACTACTTCTCAGAAAATATGGAATAATGCACAAGATAGCCACCGCTTACCATCCTCAGACTAGCGGACAAGTTGAAATATCAAACCGGGAGATAAAGAACATTCTTGAAAAAACCGTATCACACACACGAACAGATTGGTTGCTCAAACTTGACGATGCTTTATGGGCATACCGTACAGCATTCAAAACTCCTATAGGTATGTCCCCATTCCAGTTGATATACGGTAAATCATGCCACTTACCGGTTGAGATTGAGCACAAAGCCTATTGGGTTATTCAACGACTGAATTTTGATGGGAATTAGGCTGGGAGAGTCAGAAAACTTCAACTTAATGAGCTCAACAAATTTAGGCAAGAAGCCTATGAGAATGCCATGATTTATAAAGAACGCACCAAAAGGTGGCATGATCGAAGGATTATGAAGAGAGAGTTTCGTGAAGGTGAATTGGTACTATTGTTTAACTCCAGGATAAAACTTTTTCCTGGCAAGCTTCGAACCAAATGGACAGGACCGTATGTAGTACAGAAGGTCTACCCTCACGGTGTTGTAGACATTTACCAAGAGTCAACAGATACATTCAAGGTTAATGGGCAAAGACTTAAACACTATATCTCACATGAACCGATACCGAGAGGGACCGTTCTAGTCCTCGCGGATGCTCCTTCACCAGAATAACACTGATGATGGTCAAGCTGACGGACCATTAAACCAGCGCTTCTTGGGAGGCAACCCAAGCTTCTTACCTTAGCTAAATTCATTTTCAGCATTTTTCTTTCATATTTGCATGTTTTGTGTTAGTTCAATTTAGCTTGCACATTTTGACGGGATCCTAACTTCCTCTACTATAAGTTTGGATTTCATTTCCTAGTTTGCTCTAATGCATGGTTTTGATATCTTATATTGGTGGTAATCTTGCAGGAAATACACATCAAACTCCAAAATACCGGCGTAGGATACCGATATTGAAGTAGGGTGTGAAGGTCCTCAATGATAAGCACTCATGAGAAGGATGCAAGCTAAACTCGTGCCGATCAATTTTAATCCTTGGAATATTGAAAGCCTATACGCAGTCATGAGCTGATCTCATTTATCTTTAGCACTAGCGGTCGATTTTATAAAAATTGAAAACGATATTTGGGCCTTGATGTGCCCTTACACTACTTGCAAAGTTTTGCTATATCGTTGTTTGTTTAGCTGTGAATATTGATGATTTTACTTGATCTTGAATGACACAGGGATATTGCAAACTGATGCAGTAAGGGGAAGCGTTTTCTGCCAGTTTCTCCAAAATCACGGGCGGGTCCCGACAAAAATCTCGACCGTGATTCTCACTCAACTCGAACATCAGAAGATTCGCCGAGAATGTTACGGTAATGAAGACATCAGAACCACGGCTGTAAATAGTAATGAAGGAGTTCATAGGGAAATCATGACCGGGGAACGATAGAAGTCATGACCGAGATCTTTCTGAAAAGTTTTCAGACTATTATCCGTCGAAAGGTTCACAGCAGACCCGTAACTAGAGGCACGGCCGTGAAATTCGCGCACATTCGAACAAAGGACAATCAGGGGTGGGTCACGACAAAAATCACGGGCAGGATCTTTCAAAAGACAGAATGCTTACAAATTTGACGAGGACATCACGGCTGCCCCGTGGATGAAATTACCACCGTGAAGATAGGAATTCAAAAACTGCGGTAAAATCACGACCGGGCCCTGACAGGAATCTCGAGCGAGATTACCGAACTTGACGCCTTAACGGGTCCGCCTGGCCAGCTCGACCCGTTAAGCAACCCGTTAAGGGTTTTCACTTAAGCTGCTCGATCGGGATTTCCAACTAGGGTTCCCGATTTTTCCCCTTTTCCGTATGACTCACGCGGCGACCCCACTGTGTGCCCCACCTACTGCCGCCGCCGTCCACCTCACCGCCGATCGACGACCCTCCGGCGACTGCTCCGATCATCTCCGGCGAGCTGTCATTCCAAGATTTCGCTCCTTATTTCGCCACAAGGTCGCCAGCAGTCAGCTGCCGATTCTTCAGCGTTCGCCCCTTTGCTGCTATAGCAATCATGCCGCCGAGAAAGAAGAACACTGGCAAAAGACCGGCCGGAACTGCCAGCCCTCGACCTGCAGCACCGCCGCAACAAGCTGCACCACCAGAGCTCCAAATGAGAGATAATCATCAAGCTACAAGGTATCAGGTGCTCTCCAACCGCCGCATAGTTAATACTCGGTATATCGACCCTCCTTCACTTGCCGCTTTAGGGATTTTCGATGATCTACTCTGGATATTTAGGCAGTTTGGCTGGGGAAGATTTCTCCAGTATGCCCAACCTACCTACATCCCCTTCACACTCGAATTTCTCAGCTCAATTGAAGTTAAGGTCTCAGCTCTGGAGACGGACCCTGGCCTGGTTACATTTCGGCTCGCTAACACTGAATACCGGCTGACCATCGCCGACCTCAATGACATATTTGGATTACCGGCATATGCATCTAGACTTGGTCCTCCTAACTTCGATGAGGACATCTTTTGGAAGTGCATTTCTTCTATGACTGCCTACTCGCCCAGGAATGCAAGGGCCTCCACAATATCGAACCCCTGCATCAGATACGCGCATCGCCTTCTAGCTCACTCTATCATCGCTAGAGATGGGGACGGGATAGTGCGACAGCCCAAACTACTCTGCTTATGGGGACTTTTGCATCAGTTCCAAATCAACGCCGGGTACCACCTTGCTCGACAATTCCTTCGCGTCGCCCATGCCACGAAGGGAAATATCTGCATCGGAGGTATGATAACTATGATTGCACTATCTCTTGGGCATAACCCTTTTGGACAGCCGGAGGCGGTGGGCAGCCGACGATATGATATTGAGCATCTTCTATCGATGAAGATGATTGTTCGGCGAGGTGACATCTACCATCTTACCTTCGCGGATACCACGGTCACCTTACCTTTATCCAATACTGCCCGGACCGACATTCGCGACAGCGCCAACTGGCGCCTCCATCCTGAACCTGCAGAGCAAGACCAGCCTACACCTCTCGACATGGATCCCAGTTCTTCCATTCACGGACAGCCCAGGACTGCCGCCAGGCCTTCTACTGATGATTTGCTCCACTTGCTTCGCCAAGATCAGATCCACCAAGGGAAGCAGCTAGCAGCCCTAATGGATATGGTGAACTGCATTGAAGTTTTCCTCCACAGCAACATGGCTCCACCACCACCACGAGACGAGGATGAGGATGTTGACGACACCATCCATGTCTCTGATTCCTCCGAGCCAGCCGACGATGATGACGATGATGACCCGGTTGAGTGCAGTGAGTAGGGCTGCACTCTAGTAAGTTCTCCCTCACCCCTTTTGATATATGCCTATGTTTTATGCATCAGGATGATGCATCTTTTGCTTTGGGTGAGGGTACTTACGCATTTTGGTAGGTCGTCGTGACTCTTATGAATCCTATGATGAGGTGTTGTGCTGGTATTTTGACTTTATGATGTTGTATGAACTGTTGGTACTGTTGAACTGTTACTGCTTGTTGTGATACTATTAACGTGCCGCTGTGGCACACCTACTACGACTTTAGGAATCCTTCGTACTGCTTTTATTGCACGATTGCTTTAGTGATGCTTTAACCTTGCAAGGACATCTTTATTGAAGCATACTTGTCACATTTGCATTTTCTTGCTACACTTACGTCATAGTCTTGTAGATAAACTTTGAACCTTGCGATGATTGTTTCCCAAATACGTGAGGACCTAAGTCGTAGGTCCTAGCCGAGATTTTCTTTAGTGCCTGATATTTTCTCATTTGAGATTGATACATGTTCATTGGCCTGATTTATGGTCGATTCAATCCCCCACACTGCATTTAGATCACATTCTTGATTGAACAACTAGTCACTCGATTCCCTATACACTGGAAACTTAGGGATTGAACTTTGATGAGCTTTGCGTCTAGGAAGAATCTATATCAACATGAGTGCTATTTATTTGGGAGATTATAGACCAAACCACTGGATACACACTTACCACCATTGGTAACTCCTGGTGTTAGTTGTGGTACAAGCTCCTCTAGCTTGGCATTGTACAAAATAGAGAAAGAAAGAAAAGAATGGAAAACAAGAAACAGTGGTACCTAGGTTGCGACTTGGCACTGCCCAACAAAAAGAAAGAAGAAGAAAAAGAAGTGCAGTGGTACCGAAGCCTTGGCTTGGCACTGCCGTCAAAAGAAAAGAAAATGAAGGAAAGAAGGGCAGTGGTACCGAAGTCGTAACTTGGCACTGAAATTCAAAAGAAGAGAAAGCGGTGGTACCAAAGCTTAGGCTTGGCACTGCAGAGAAGAAGAAAGAAAAGTGCGGTGGTACCGAAGCCATGAGTAAGACCATTACTGCCACTTTGGAATCTACCCTCCTGGTGCTTTTAAGTGTATTCGTGCCTCATGTGGTAAGGATCTATTTTCATCCAATGCTATTGTACAATTGTTGCACATAGATTTGACCTAGATATTCTGCTTTTCATATCGACATCTCTCAAGTCTATAGTGATTTCCGCCTCTTGTGACTAGTTGTGATTCTTTAAGCATTAACAGGTCATTTGGGAATATAACTTTGATTGAACAATCCCCATGAAACTCCTTTTCTTTCTATTTGCTTGGAGACAAGCAAAAGTTTAAGTCGTAGGTCTTCTGTTGACACAGATTTGTATAGAGTTTCATGTGTCAATTTACTTATGGAATCATGCTTATTTCACGACTTTAAGCCTTGCAATTGCCTATATTTGGATACATTTATGGAATCTACACCTGTTTCGGTATTTTTCACGTTTTTAGGTCAAATTGGCCACATAGAGGGTAAATTCGGACACTTTGGTGACAGAAGAGCTCATCCTGACTCAAGATGATCCTAACTAGGAGTTTTCAGATTCATTGAAGCCTTTGTTGGAAATCACGACCGGGTCCCGATCAGAATCATGACCGTGATCGTCGCTAAGCCTGCAGCTGAAATTGACAAATCACGACCGGGTCACGACCAAATTCTCGCCCGAGATCGCGAACCCGCCTGTTACGAAATCACTATTTTCTCCCACGTTTCTTTGATCTGATCTAAGGAGAGGCTGAAGGGCACCTAGGACCTTTCTCCCCCATTGACGAAGGGTGTGTGGAGTAGTTTTCGGCGTTGGATTCGACCACAAAATCATCATTCCACGAAGAAGTTGGCTGCAGCGGCTTTTGCAGGATATGGAAGTTGCAGCGAAGACTTTTTCCTCTGCTAAAAGCTGCAGCGGCTCTGCAGATCTGGAGGATGGCAGCAGCCCACTTGGAGAAGGGGATAAAAAGTCCTTCGAACAGGGAAAAGGAGGAGGTTTTTCGTACGAAAGAACAAGAGGAGTAGAAGGGAAGTGTCGCTGCCAAGGAGAAGAGAGCCACACATCCATATTTCCTGAAGATCTTCCCCTGTGTGAGCATCTCAGAGCCAAGCTGTAAGAAAGACTTAGATCTACCGTTGATTTGCTACCTTATTGTGTAAACTCTTGCAAGATACCTTATGATCTTACGCTTTTATTGCAACTCCTGCGCAAACTTGTTGTTACGTGTAATATTCATGTTTGAGAATATTGTTTATGTTGATACCATGAACATGCTAAGCTAAGCTCCCAATCAGGATGTGGGAGTAGCAATTTCGATGCCTTACTAGCTTGGTAGTCTAGATTTGAATGTTATAATCCAACTCGATCCTATGTGCGCACCTTGCCTGCGCATCCCATCTTGGGTGCGCTTGAGCCTCTGCCTCTTGATCTGAGGTTTGTAAATCAGATAATCACAGGGAAACTCGCTGATTGTCTGTACTCAACTAAGGGGTAGTTAGGGTTTTAGACGTGTCGGGGAGACCACAAGTCTGACCGCGCATCCGAAGCATTCGATTGAGGGTTTTATCAAATTTGTTTGATCGCTTTGCCTATGTCTCCCGAAAGGGAGCGTTTGAGCCTGTATTTCCTCGTGTGGGATTTGTAAGGCAGGAATTCTTGGGGGAAATCCATTTGACGAACTGCACTCTTCTTGTGTTAGCTCTTGAATCTTAAACGCATATGACAAACTTCTTACGTGCCAGTACGTTGGATTATAGGAACTCTATGCCTGCGTAGCCCGAAAGGGCATGCTTGAGCCAGAAGTTACGCGGGGGAGGTTTGTAAGCCAGGAATTCTCGTAGAGGACCTCTTTTGTCATCCTGTGCCCATCTTGGAAGTGCTAGGAGCTTAGGCGTATTGGGGAGAAGCATTTCCGACCAAGCGCCAGAACCTAATAGATTTGACCTATAGCAACGAGCTGTAGGAGGGAGCAACTACCTAAGTGACAAGGAAGCCGAGTCCCTTGAACTAGAAAGGATAAAGGCATTAAAGTCTGGACTATTAAGCTATAAGAAGTCAAGGCGGTGAACCCACATCCTGATGTTTTATACTATTAATACTCTCTCGTGCAAATTCCTCCATTTACATTTTCGTGTATTTAATCAGTTAACATTTAGATTTCGTTAATTTCGCATCGTCTAGCTAGCAAATTCGAGATCTGTCAGTATTTGTCCATCAGTCCCTGTGGGATCGATATTTTATTACTTCGATAGACCCGTGCACTTGCGGGTAACGCCTGCCTATATCGGTGGGGGCTATCACCTACCAGGGCACTGAAGAAAAAGGTAAAGAAGTCAAAGGATCAAAGGTGCTTCCACTGTGGCCAGCAAGGCCATTGGAGAAGGGACTGCATGCAACTGCAAAATGAGGAGAAGAAAGGCTTGACCTTTACTTCTAGCTCAGGTATTTATGTTACTGAAGTCAACCTTTCTACTTCTGTATCATGAGTATTGGATACCGCATGTGGAGCTCATATTTGTATAAATATGCAGGGGCTCAAAAAGAGTAGATCGGTGCGGCCTGGAGAGATTGACCTACGAGTTGGAAACGGGGCACAAGTTGCTGCTGTTGCTATAGGAATTTTGACTCTCTCCCTGCCTTCAGGACTTCAATTAGAACTAGACAATTGCTATTATGTACCTTCGTTAACCAAAAACATTATATCTATCCCTTGCTTAGCAAGAAAAGGATTTGTATTTGAAATAAAGGAGAACTCTTGTTCTTTCTCATTTGCAAATATGTTTTATGGGAAAGGTACATTGTGCAATGGTTTATATGTCTTGGACATGAATAGTTCTATCTGTAACGTAAATAGTAAAAGGAACAAACTGAGTGGTTCAATTGGTGCCTTCCTATGGCATTGTCGATTGGCCCATATAAATAAGAATCGCATTGATCAACTCCATGCAAATGGATTGATAGATTCAAGTTCCTTGGAGGAATTTGACACATGTGAGCCTTGTTTATTAGGGAAAATGACAAAGGCACCCTTCACCAAAACTTGTGAGAGGGCACAAGGTTTGTTGGATCTCATACATACTAATGTGTGTGGGCCATTCAATAAACAAGCCAGAGGAGGACACAGCTACTTGATTACTTTTACTGATGACTTCAGTAGATATGGTTATGTCTACCTGATGAGACATAAATCTGAATCCTTTGAGAAATTCAAGGAGTTCAAAAATGAAGTAGAGAACCAACTTGGAAGATCTATTAAAGCTCTTCGATCTGATCGAGGTGGAGAGTACTTGAGAGGTGAGTTCTTTGACTATCTTTGAGAGTGTGGGATCATATCTCAACTCACCCTCCTGGAACACCTCAATGGAATGGTGTGTCTGAGAGGAGGAATTGAACTTTATTAGACATAGTTCGGTCCATGATGAGTCATGCAACTCTACCACCCTCATTCTGGGGTTATGCACTTGAGACAGCTTCTCTTATACTGAATAACGTTCCATCTAAGAGTGTCTCAAAGATTCCATACGAGGTATGGAGTGGGAGACGCCCTAATCTCTCTTTTATCAAAATCTGGGGATGTGAGGCTTATGTCAAACGTCAGGATTCTAGCAAGCTAGAACCTAGATCTGATAAATGCATCTTTGTGGGGGTATCCTAAGGAAACTAAATGATACTACTTCTATGTTCCCAAAGAGAACAAAGTTTTTGTTGCTCGGGTTGCTGTCTTTCTAGAGAAAGAATTTCTCATGAAAAAAGTTAGTGGGAGCAAGTTTGACTTGGACGAGATCCAAGCAACCACAAGAGAGAGATATGGAACCTGAGCCACCTATAACGGTTGCTGAGCAACCTGAGGCTCAGACACAAGTCCCACGTAGGTCTGGGAGGGTTCGTCGTGCACCTGAGAGGTATAGGTCGCTGCCGGCCCAACACGACGAGATCTTCATCATTGAAGATGAGCCTAGCACCTACGATGAGGCGGTCAGTGGACCGGACTCCGAGAGATGGCTTGAGGCCATGAGATCCAAGATGGATTCCTTGTCAGCTAACTAAGTCTGAGATTTGGTTGAGCTGCCTGTTGGGGTAAAACCCATAGGGTGTAAATGGGTCTTAAAAAGGAAGACTGACATGGATGGCAACATAGCTACCCACAAAGGTGGACTAGTAGCTAAAGGATTCAGACAGGTCCACGGGGTGGACTATGATGAAACCTTTTTGCCAGTTGCCATGATCAAATCCATTCGGATTCTGCTTGCTATAGCTGCATATCATGATTATGAAATATGGCAGATGGATGTTAAGACAACATTCCTTAATGGAAAGCTGACTGAGGATGTGTACATGACACAGCCTGATGGATTCATCCATCCTACAGATACAAGTAGGGTATGCAAGCTAAAGAAATCCATTTATGGATTAAAGCAAGCATCTCGAAGTTGGAATCTTCGATTTGATGAAGCCATAAGAAATTATGGCTTTATCAAAAGCGAAGATGACGCCTGTGTTGGGAATCCCTGGGCTTTATCAAAAGCGAAGATGACGCCTCCTAAAGATAGATGGGTGTGTCCCACGGAGGTGGGAAACAGTGCACAATACCATCGATCAATAGTTTGATGAGGGCTACGCGTCAAAAGGCTTTTAGAACGGGACTTGATATAATTTTGAGAGGGTTTGGGTGGTGTCATACCACATTCGTTTTATCTTATGTCTACCATTACAGGCATGCACCCTATAGTGATAACATAAAATAGAACAATCAGAGCATGACAATAAAAGTAGAAAAACATGATATGGTTATAGCTCAGACAATGGAAACAAGCCCCTAGACCTAGACAGTACACCTAGCACTACAAAAAGCTCTAAGTGTTCAGCCCATGCTCCAAGCCGTCGGCTCCTTGCTCTGAGTGCTTTATGGTCCTGCTTCAACCCTAGGTGCACCTCCAAGGTTTCATGCTCCACTTGTGTTAGCTCGCAAACCCTGGGCTCCTCCTAAGGTTCGGCTAACATGGGGCGCCACCATGACCACATAGGGGCTGTGTCGCACCACTTCTAGATTAGCCCATGAAACTTATTTGATGCGCCCCTAGGAAGCCCTAGAAGCCATCAAAGTCTCGGCCAATTAAGAAGTGCTCGCAAGCCCTCTTCATCAGCCCCCATTCCTTAAGATGCGCTACTAGGAGGAACCCTAGAAGCCACCAAGGAGTCGGCCAACAAAGAGGCTACCTATCATGGTTAGGTGCGCATGAGAGAAGGCTTGATGCGCCATTGTCTTCCCTAATCTTCAACTTGATTTTACAACACAAATAAAGAAAAGGGGCTGCGCGCAGGCCTCACAATAATACATCCCAGGCATGCTTTAGGGTTTGTCTATAACCATATCAAGTGCATAAAGAAAAACACCTAAGACATGCTCTTCAATATGCAATGAAAAACTACAAAACCAGATTTTAGTTTTTCATTAGAAAACTTGTTCATTAAATCTCCGCGATCTTATCGAAAATTCAGATCTTTCGTTTTCTCTCAGGAGTCTACAAGTGGCCATATATACCCCGATTATCGATGCCACTTGCAATCCCTAACTTGTACAGATTAGGACAATCACCCAGTCCATGCCCCAAAATCCAGATACAAGTCTCACACCATGGGTCTATCTCATGAATATGAGGAGAAATAAATTCTCACACATAGGGTCTATCCCCATGTATAGAAACCAAAAATCTTGAATATCATAAGAGCGAGAAATAACAAACCTACTATTTTTCTACACATAAAACATGACATAAAGATTTTCGAAAAAATTTTCTATGACATGTGCATGCTAGAAAAATCCATACACCGATGTATCTCGTAAGTTGGCTCTAATACCACTGTTGGGAATCCCCGGGCTATTTAAAACGAAAAACAGCAGAAGCGAGCCCGAAATGAGATTCCTAATTCAACAATAAGGACCGTCATACGAAGAATACAAAGGATGTGATAGGGGTATACCTCACTTAGCAGTTTGATGCTGGCGATGGCTGAGACGGGCAAAGGCCCGTCCTCTACAATCGAGCACACACGGACTGCCTCGAGACTCCTCTGCTCCGCGCACGTGCTAGCTTCGGGAGAAGAGATCCACGCCTCTAACTTTTTCTCTACTTGCGCCAATCACAAAGACCACGCGCCAAGGAGAAGGGGAAGAGTTGGCGACAAGGAGTGGGTAGCACTACAACTTGCCCCAACCTTGATGCAAAAAGGCCGGGCCGGGCCAGGCAAGGCATGGACCCGGGCCAGGCACGGCACGCGGGCCTGGCCAGGCACGGCACGCAGGCCGGGCCAGGCACAGCACGGACGCGGGGCCGGGCTAGGCATGGCACGGCATATGAATGAACATGCATTTTTACCTAAATGCCCTCATAATAGTTATAAAAATTTTAAAAGTTAGGGATATAATTGTCTTTATGGTATAAAATTACCATTTTAGCCCCTTTTAATAATTAAAAATAGGATATAAATATGTAATTATACACCCAATTCATCCCTATAAATTGACCCCCCAACCCTCTCATTTCTTCACACAAGTTTCCAACTAGCTTTAGAATAATTTCTCATTCTCTCTTAACACTCTCTTAATCTCTTTTCTAAGTCTTGAGTTACAATTAGTTTCTTAATTGAACTCAAACTTAAGCTTCTTTCTAGCCATCAAGAATTCAATGCTCTCTCGGTCTAGACTAGTCATTTTTCTCTATGCCTCGTACTAGACGTGGAGAAGATCAAGTAAGTATTAAATTAATTTACTTTTATAATATAATTATCACGTGGTGAGCACAAGGCATAGAGAAAAATGACAGATAATAGAAGAGTGAAGATAATTATCATTATGCCAAATTCTCAACGTTCAATCTTCCTTACATCTACCTTAAATTTCTTCAATGCTGATCAATGGAGAATCATTGTTGTAAGTATTATCGAACGTGTTAGTCAAATTATACGAATTGATGTATTCAGGTTTGAAGAACACTTTATCCACTTATCTAATCATGCAAGACAAGAATTTTTGGCTTCTCGCTCCCCTTCTAGGGTTGAGATTGAGATAGAGGTTGAGGACTTTGAAATAAGTGATAGTGAGGAGGATAGTGATAATATCAACGATGAGCTGGAGCAATATATCGAAACAAACCAAGCACAAGAATCACTTGAGTTTTTTATTATTGAAGAAGGAGGTAGAGCTGAAAGCATAGAGTGCGCAATATGCATAGAGAAGATGGAGCACGGAGAGCAAGTATGCTTAACACAATGCTCGCACATCTTTCATAGTAGCTGCTTGCGTCGTTGGCTACGGGTCAATTGTTTATGCCCATTATGTCGGCAATTGCTTTAAGCTTAAATGTATAATTTATGAATATGAAATTTAATCGAGTTAGTTTTAACTTTAGTCATGTGTTGTTAATAAATAAATTAATATTAATTTAATAAAATATATTAAAATTAAAATTATATAATTTAATTAATTAATTAATATTTTAATTATTTTTTAAATTTATTTTAATGAAGCGGGCCAAAGTCGGCCCGTGGGCCACATTCGGGCCGGGTCAGGCACGGCCTGCGGGCCGATTTTAGCCCGCGTGCCGGATCCGTGCTACGTAATGGCCGGAGCCGTGCCTAGGCAGGCACGGCTAAACGTGTTGTGGGCCGTGCCGGGCCCAAGATTTTTGCGTGCTTGGAAACGGGCCGTGCTAGGCACAACGCAATTGGAAACAGGCCGTGCCAGGCACGGCCCGCCAGGAATCGGGCCGAGGCGGGCCCGAGCACGGCCCATGGCCACCTCTACCTCTGGGTCTCAAGTTCGAGACTGACCAAGTGAAATGCGCCTATAAATATTAATTAACCAAGAGAAAAATTTCTCTTGTCAATTAATGACTTTATTTTATTTATGTGACTAAAGTGCTAAGCCCAACCTTGCACTATGACCCTTGTTTGACACATTTTGACACCTCAGGTCAACAGAGGTCAAACGTGGTCCACTAGAGTCAACTAGTGGTCAAACATGAACAAAATAAAGTCTCATCTCCTCATAAGAAATACCATAGCATCAGCTTCCCAAAATGATCCGAATCATATAACGATTTGATCAGAGGCTAACCGATCAATATGGAGTCTCTAGCGTCTAGGTGTGCAACCCTGTAGGTCCCTCTGACATTGGCAGTGATGACCCAATCATCACAAGCGGTGAGTGGCACCTAGCAGTACATCGCCGCTACCCAAGTCATCGGAATAAATGTCGCCATCGACAACCTCAAAACTATGATAAACAATAAGAGTATCCATGTCCCTTTGCCAGGCTGGTCGTCCAAGTTGGACAAGCATGTCACACTTGTATATTCCATTGACAATGGTCATGACTAAATCAGGCTAAACCTGGGTGTGGCCACACGCTTTCAGTCATGCACCATCTAGGGGCCCATGGACATCAAGCTTCCCCGTAGGGAAGGGGCAAATCCTCTATCAGCGAGATCAACCTCTCGTATTGCTTAAGTTATACCCAATGACAACCGTTATAACCTCCCTGTTACGGCGAGATGTTAGGTTGTATCAAAGTACATCCTTTACAACACAAAGATACAATCTTCCTCAAGTCAAAGGATAGATAGAACTCTATCACTGTGGGATTCTTCTTGAGACACCAAGAAGAACTCTCACGGCGGGTCGGTCCAGCATATCTCCCTTGATATACCCTTATACCTGCGTTAAGCAACCCATGCTAACCAACGCATAAACGAGTCTCACCCGCACCATAGCTGTCCCCTATCTACTATAGTACTCGACTCGGGACATAAGCAAATTGAGATAGCAATATCTCGAGGGACATCATCATGTAAACATACATATGCACAGATGTATAATAAACCATGACAACGACAATGCTAGGATATCTATAAATATCAATGTATGTAGTACATATGTCTAGACCAAAAGATAGGTCTCAGGGCATAACACTAACAATCTCCCACTTGCACTCATACCTTATCGTTGAGGTACCTTAACCCCATGTCCCGAGTATGACCATCATGCTTCTACTGCGCCAAAGCTTTGGTTAGTGGGTCTGCTAGATTATTCTCTGTGTCAACTCTGCATATCTTCACGTCACCTCTGTCTATGATCTCCCGGATCAGGTGAAATCGCCTGAGTATGTGTTTATATCGCTAGTGTGATCTTGGTTCTTTAGCCTGCGTGATCGCACCATTGTTATCACAAAGGAGTTCAATGGGATCAGCAGCGCTAGGTACCACTTGAAGTTCAGAAATGAACTTTTTGATCCAAACAGCTTCTTTGGCTACCTCAGAAGCCGCAACATACTCCGCTTCTATTGTAGAGTCTGCTACCGTGGATTGCTTGAAGCTCTTCCAGTAAACAACACCTCCATTTAGCAAGAACACATAGCCAGACTGCGATTTGAAGTCATCTGGGTCTGACTGGAAGGAAGCATCTGTATATCCCTGTATACACAGATCTTCTTATCCACCGTAGACTAAGAATAAATCTTTCGTCTTCCTCAGATACTTCAAAATGTTTTTCACGGCTGTCCAATGCTGGACACCGGGGTTAGACATCAAGCTTCCCCGTAGGGAAGGGGCAAATCCTCTATCGGCAAGATGAACCTCTCGTATTGCTTAAGATATACTCAATGACAACCATTATAACCTCCCTGTTACGGTGAAATGTTAGGTTGTATCAAAGTACATCCTTTACAACACAAAGATACAATCTTCCTCAAGTCAAAGGACAGATACAACTCTATCACTGTGAGATTCTTCTTGAGACACCAAGAAGAACTCTCACGGCGGGTCGGTCTAGCATATCTCCTTTGATATACCCTTATTCTTGCGTTAAGCAACCCATGCTAACCAGCGCATAAACGAGTCTCACCCACACCATAGTTGTCCCCTATCCACTATGGTACTCGACTCGAGACATAAGCAAACTAAGATAGTAATATCTCGAGGGACATCATCATGTAAACATACATATGCGCAGATGTATAATAAGCCATGACAGCGATAATGCCAGGATATCTATCAATATCAATGTATGTAGTACATATGTCTAGACCAAAAGATAGGTCTCAAGGCATAACACTAATAGCCTGTGTATACAGAAAATTCAGTGGGAGCTTGGTGACTTTTCTGGTGTTGTATGTCGATGACATACTACTCATTGGAAATGACATCCCTAGTCTTCAGTCTGTGAAGCTATGGTTAGGAAAGTGTTTCGAGATGAAAGACTTAGGGGAGACCGCCTATATTCTAGGCGTGAAGATCTACCGGGATAGAACTAGGAGGATCCTTGCCCTTAGTCAAAGTACCTACATTGATAAGGTCTTGGAAAGGTTCAATGAGTCGAGTTCCCTATGCTTCGGCAGTAGGGATGGCCTTACTCTCTCAAAGAGGATACCTTCCAATAAGACATGGCCTTACTCTCTCAAAGAGCCAGTGTCCTACTACACAGGTTGAGAGGGATGAAATGAGTCGAGTTCCCTATGCTTCGGCAGTAGGATCGATCATGTATGCAATGTTGTGTACTAGACCAGATGTGGCTTATGCTGTGAGCATAACCAGCCGATACCAATCCAATCCAGGTCTGCAGCACTAGGTGGCTGTAAAGAACATCCTCAAGTATCTGAGAAGAACCAAGGATTTGTTCTTCGTCTACGGGGGACAGGAAGAGCTCAGTGTTTAGGGCTACACTAATGCATCATTCCAGTCTGACCCAGACGACTTTAGATCGCAGGTCGGCTATGTGTTCAAACTAAATGGAGGTGCTGTTTGCTGGAAAAGCTTCAAGCAGTCCACCATAGCTGATTCTATAACAGAGGCCGAGTATGTTGCTGCTTCTGAGGCAGCCAAAGAAGCTGTTTGGATGAAGAAGTTCATATCTGATCTTTAGGTGGTTCCAACTGCTGTGGATCCCATTGAGATCTATTGTGACAACAATGGAGCCATTGCACAGGCAAAGGAACCACTGTCTCATGAAAGGTCCAAACATATACTCCGGAGATTTCACCTGATCAGAGAGATCATTGATCGGGGTGATGTCAAGATTAGCAGAGTTGATACTGAGAACAATCTAGCAGATCCACTGACCAAGGCTTTAGCATAGCAGAAGCATGATGGTCATACTAGAGATATGGGGTTGAGGTTCCTCAACCTCTAGGTCTTAGTGCAAGTGGGAGATTGTTGGGGTATATTCCCTAAGACCTAGTATTGGTCCTCTTTTGTACTACTTCACTCAGATATCTATATATATCATTCTAGCATTGTCATTATCTATGTTTGTCAACATCTGCGTTTATGTACTTATATGATAATGTCCCTGGAGACAGATTGGATCTGTGCTCAAACTATTGTCCTCAGTCGATGTACCTTAGTGGATATGGGACAGCTATGGTACTTGTGAGACTGGTATGTGGGCTGGTTAGGCACGCAGTGCTAACGCAGACACATGGGTATATCAGTGGTGGATATACTAGACTGACCCGCTGTGAGGCAATGACTTTGTGTCATGAGTTAACCTCATAAGTGATAGGAGATACATTGATCCTTGGACTTGAGGTCATTGACTCTTCTATATGGTTAGGGACATGCTTTGATGCAACCTAATGCCTCATCGTAATTAGGAGGTCATAACGGTTGTCATTGAGTATGTCACGACCCATATTAGAATATCAATGTACAGACAAAGGATTTGCCCCTTCCTTAGGGAAGCATGATATCAATGGAGCTCCTCTATGGTTTATGATTGAAAGTATGTGGCCATACCCAGATGAGAACCTGATTTAGTAATGACCATGTGATTGGGTAAAAACAAGAGATGACACACTTGTCCAATCGGATATCAGTTCGGTAAAGGGACCGTAATGTATCTGTACCTAGTCGCGATGATGGGGATGTCAATGTCGATATCCATTCCGATGACTTGGGTAGCAGCGATGCACTGCTAGGTGCCACTCACTGCTTGTGATGACATTAGGTCAGCACTGCCAACGTCAAAGGGACCTACAGGGTCACACACCAAGATACTTGAGTTCTCGTATTGATCGGGAAGCTTTATGATCGAGTAATTGGATAACTCGGATCTATTTGGGGGATTTCATCAACGCCAATGGGCCTGATGAGATGGAAGAAACCTATTTGGGACAACTTCCATTTACGGCATATTGACCAAATTAACCATGGTTAGCCTCATTTGACCTTGGGTTAACTTGGATTGGATCCAATGGCTTGGTTAACATGCATAATGGACCTTGAGTTAGGCCCATTGCTTAGTTAGGCATGCAAATAAGTTGTCATGAAGAGATAGGAGACCAAAAGGGCATAATGGGGAGAAGAACATCAAGTTGGCACATAAAGACTCCTAATTGGATTAGGAGTTGCGCTTATGGTATAATTGACATCTTCAAGTGATTTAATTTGATTAGGATTTGATCAAATCACTTGAGATATTAATTGATACTTGATGGGGAGTAAAGGGCTGATTATTTAAGTAATTAATTAGAGTCCTAAGTGGATTAGGACTTGATTAATTAATTCCTAATCTAGCTCTCCTACTTCTTCTCCAAGCCGCCCACTTGGCTTAATCCTTGCCATCCATAAATCGCCTCTCCTTGCTATAAATAAGACCTCTAGCCGCCCCTCTTATGATATGATTTGTCTTTGAGGCGTGAGCAAGAAGAGGGCGAGAGCAAGGGTTCAAGTAGCGGTCTCCTCTTCCGTCAAATCCTAGCCACAAGTCTTCATCCTCTTGGTGGCTTCTTCTCCTTCCCTTCTTCATCTTTGGCGCATACACCTTGGAGGTGGCGTAAGGTTGAAGAAGGTGACTCTAAGGCTTGGATCTTCTTCCCGAGGCTAGCACCAAGCGAGGAAGAAGAGAGCTCGAGGCATCCGTGTGTGTGAGACTGCAGAGGGCGAACACTTGGGCGCCTACTTCGACATCATCATCCACGCTTGCAAGGTATTTTCTATCACATCATGTCGACTCCCTCGCTTGATGATCTTCACTGGGTTTCTGGGACTGGCCTGTTTCGGGGATATTCTTCCGCTGTGCAATGTAATCTATGATGTCTATCTCTGAAAAATTGTAAAAATATCCCCGGGGTTTCCCAACAGTGGTATCAGAGGGACTTGCGAGCCTCGAACGATGTTTCTCATGCTTTTCATGCTCACATGCCATATTTCTATTTCGCAAATAGCATGATCATATGGCGCACGGTTTTTCTAAAATAGAAAAATTAGGCTTTCTTGTTCCTATCCTCTATTCAATCTCTTTTGGATTTTTGGATTATTTTTCTTGATTGATTTAAGATCAAAGGCGTACGTAATTTTGTCAAGTAGGACGGGCATTGTGTCTTCGGACTGGCCGAGTCTCTTGATCTGACAATAATTGCCAGCCGATAGGATCTATGAAATCATCATGAAAAATTAATCGCAAATAACCGAAAGATTTGTGATAAGAAGATGAGGAAAAAGAGACTTGTTTTATGAAAAAATAAAATTTCAGATTTTATATTTTTCATGAGCATGTAGAATTGCATGAGTAAGTACCTTGTTTGTGCATGATGTTGTTGTTGGTGTATATGCCCTAGGACCTAGTTTTGGTCAACTTATGTACTACTTAACACTGATATTTATATATCATTCTGGCATTGTCGTTATCATTGTTTGACTACACCTGCGATTGTGTACTTACATGATAATGTCCCTGGAGACAGATTGGATCTGTGCTCGAATTATAATCCCCAGTCGATGTACCTTAGTGGATATGGGACAGCTATGGTACTTGTGAGACTGGTATGTGGGCTGGTTAGGCACGTGGTGCTAACGCAGACACATGGGTATATCATTGGGGATATACTGGATAGACCCGCTATGAGGCTATGACTTGGTGTCATGAGTTATCCTCATAAGTGACAGGAGATGCATTGATCCCTTGACTTGAGGTCATTGATCATTCTATATGGTTAAGGACTTGCTTTGATACAACCTAACACCTTGCCGTAGCTGGGAGGTCATAACGGTTGTTATTGAGCATGTCACGACCCATATGAGAAGATCAATGGACAGACATAGGATTTGCCCCTTCCCTAAGGAAGTATGATATCCATGGAGCTCCTTTATGGTTCTATGACTGAGAGTGTATGGCCATAGCCAGGTGAGAACCTGTTTTAGTCATAGCCATGTGATTGGATGAAAACAAGTGGTGACACACTTGTCCAATCGGATATCAGTACGGCAAAGAGACTGTAATGCATCTGTACCTAGTTGCGATGATGGGGATGTCGATGTCGATATCCATTCCAACGACCTGGGTAGCAGCGATGCACTGCTAGGTGCCACTCACTGCTTGTGATGACCTTTGGTCAGCACTGCCAGCGTCAGAGGAACCTACAGGGTCGCACACCTTGATACTTGAGTTCTCGTATTGATCGGGAAGCCTTATGATCGAGTTATTGGATAACTCGGATCTAATTGGGAGATTTCATCAGCGCCAATGGGCCTGATGAGATGGATGAATGTTATTGGAGCCAAACTTCATTTTTGGCAGGTTGACCCGTATTTGACTATGGTTGGTCACATTTGGATTAGGGTTGCATTGGATTGGATCCAAGTGCTTAATCAACCTATGCAATGATGTTTGGGCTAGCTCATTATCCAATGAGGCCCAATAACAAGTTCTCATGAAGAGATGAGAGGCTAAAAGGGTATAATGGGGAGAAACATGAACCATTAGGCGCCTAGGGGCATAATGGGGTCATGTTGGCGCCTTTGCTTCATTATGGAAGTAAAGGGCACCTCCCCCTCTCTTCCTAGGATGGAATGCATGCCTCTATGGCATTGCTTGAGGCGCAAGGCAAGGCCTTGGCGCACAAGGAAAGGCGTGGGAACAAAAGGTAAGGTTGAATGAGAATTATGGAAATGTCTTGGAGACTTTCCTTATCTCAAACCTCCTCATCCTAGCCCTACACTTGTCATGATCCTAGCCATTACCCTAACCGCCTCTTGCCCTATAAATATGACCCTAGTCGCCCCCTCTTGTAAGTAATTAATCCTTGAAGGCGTGAACACAAGAAGAGGGGCGAAAGGCTTGGGGCAAGGGCGCATCTTCTTCCATAACCGCGAGCTTCTTCCCTTCTTCCTCCTTGGCGCAAGAGAAGGAAAGGCTTGGCGGCATTCTCCCTTGTCTTCTCTTCTTCTTCAATTGGCGCTTCTACCTTGGAGGTGGCGCAAGCATTCAAGAAGAGAACTAAGGCTTGGATCTTCTTCCCGAGGCTAGCACCGGGCGTGGAAGAAGAGAACTCAAGAGATCCGTGTGTGTGAGACTGCAGAGGGCGCACACTTGGGCGCCTACATCGGCATCGCTCCATATTGCTCTTAAGGTATTTCCTAACTCATCGTGTCGACTCCCTTGCTTGCGATCTTCACTGGGTTTTTGGGACTGGCCTGTTTCGGGGACATTCTTCCGCTGCGAAAAATGTATGTCCACAACTCTAAAAATTTGTAAAATGTCCCCGGGGTTTCCCAACAGTGGTATCAGAGCAACTTGCAAGACTTGAACGATGTTTTATGCTTTTATTCCATGCTCACATGCCATATCTCTATTTTCGTAACTAGCATGATGCATGGCAATCAATTTTTCTAAAAGTAGAAAAATTAGGGTTTCTTGTTTCTATCATCCTCTCAATCTCTTTTGGAATTTTTGGACTATTTTTCTTGTTTGATTTAAAGATCAAAGGCGCACGTAATTTTGTCAAGTAGGACGGGCATTGTGTCTTCGGACTGGCCAAGTCTCTTGATCTAACAAAATTGCCGGCCGAAAGGATCTCTAAAATCATCATGAAAAATAAATCGTAATAAACCAAAAGACTTGTGAGAAGAAGATGAGAAAAAGAAACTGGTTTTATGAAAAAGTAAAATTTCAGATTTTATGTTTTTCATGAGCATGTAGAATTGCATGAGTAAATACCTTGATTGTGCATAATGTTGTGATCATGAGTCAAGCCCCTCTTGCATGCCTGTGATGTATCCTTGTGCGGCCTGCGTGCCATCTTTTTATTATTAAGAGGAAGATTAAGGGCTAGGCGCATCCTTCTTGGACCTTGATGCTCGCATCTTGCTTGATGGCGCAAGCATGCAAGGTGATGCATGCAAGCTGGTGCTTGGTTGCTTGGTGGCGCAAGAAATCTTGGCCCCTTGCATGGTGGTGCACCTTCCTTGGAGGAAGACCATGGCATTGGCCGAACCTATGGGGAACTTTTAAAGTGTACCTCTAGGGTTTGAGAGCTAAACCATGAGAGAAGGACCTTGGAGCCAACCTTGAAGTTCAAGCTAGAGGTCGGCTAGGTTAAGTCTAGTTTTTGGGGCTTGAGTTCTAGGACAAGAGTTGAACCTATTTCATGGCATGGATTGGTTCAATGTCTTGTATAGGATATGATCACATCATCCTTTACTGCTTTTATTATTATCTGCAGAAGCATGTCTGAAATGTTTTACCATTATGTTATCACTATAGGATTGCATGCCTGTAATGATAGACATAAGATAAAACCGAGATGATGAGACCTTAAACAAAAACCCTCAATTAAAATATCAAGTCTGGTAGCCTTCTAACGCGTAGCCCTCACTAAGCTATCGATCAGTGGAGTTGTGAATTGTTTCCCACCCTCGTGGGACACACCCACTTATCTTTAGAAAGTGCGTGGTGGCAATGGTTTCCCCAGTTCAGTTTTAACCTGGGCGTGCCTTCGCAAGGAAACTCGTTGGCCCTGGGCATAACCGTTAGGAATGGACTTGACTAGAGGTTCACATGTGCTGGGCACATGGTGAAAGTCTAGAGGCATCGTTGAGAGGTAAAGGTTTCATGTTGTATCCAGCCCTCGCTGGACATGAAATGCCCAGACTGTCTCAACAAGGGGAGTTGCTTGGAGCAACCGGCCGGCGCGCCCACCTTAGGAAACATGGGTTACTTTGTGCATCTCATCCCACCCTCGTGGGACGCAAAGCCTCATGTGAAATAAGGATCCCATCTCACTAGGAAGTTTTAAACTTCCCGATTGACTTTGTGGGTTGTCAATTCGAATATAAAATAGTGGGAGCCATGGTCATTTAAAACAAGTCCAGTTTAAATGACTCGAAGTAGTACTAATCTGCTGTTTCTTAGTTGTTGTAGAACAATGGCTGTGAACAATGGCAGATGGTCACTGCGATCTACCCTGGAAAGGGATAAGTTGGTTGGATCCAACTTAAAGGATTGGTATATGAATTTGAGAATTGTGCTCAAGCTCGAGAGGAAGCTATATGTCCTTGAGAAGCCAATTCCTGAACCACTTCCATGCTTGGCCTCGGCGGCTGAGAAGGATGCTTATGATAAGCATCAAGCTGATACTTCGGAGGTTGCACAATTGATGCTAACCAACATGTCACCCGAGCTTAAAGGGCAATATGAATCTAAGAGTGCCTCTGAAATTATTTCTAATCTAAGGCAGCTCTTTGATGCATTGGTTGAGCTCAACCCTCCCAAAGTAAACATTCAGTGCGTTGAGCCCAAAGGCTTAACTAATACATTGAAAACAAAGATGGAAAGAGTCAGGAATAATAAGTGCTACTCATGTGGAGGACCACCTCACATGATAAAGGACATAGTACGACTTCAGAATGAGAAGAAGAGAGGCAAGGCTTCGTCTTCATGCTCAGGTATTTATGTTACAGAAGTCAACCTTTCTACTTCTATGTCATGGGTATTGGATACCGCATGTGGAGCTCATATTTGTACAAATATGCAGGGGCTCAAGAAAAGTAGATCGGTGCGGCTTAGAGAGATTGACCTACGCGTTGGAAATGGGGCACAAGTTGCTGCTGTTGCTGTAGGCGTTTTGACTCTCTCCTTGCCTTCTGGACTTCAATTAGAACTAGACAATTGCTTTTGTGTACCTTCGCTAACAAAGAACATTGTATCCATTCCTTGCTTGGCGAGGAAAGGATTTAAATTTGAAATAAATAAGAACTCCTGTTCTTTTTCATTTGCAAATATGTTCTATGGGAAGGGTACTTTGTGCAATGGTCTATATATCTTGGATATGGAAAGTTCTATTTGTAACATAAGTAATAAGAGGACCAAACTGAGTGGTTCAGTTGGTGCTTTCCTATGGCACTGTCGATTAGCCCATATAAACAAGAATCGCATCCAACAACTCCATGCAAATGGATTGTTAGATTCAAGTTCCTTGGAGGAATTTGATACTTGTGAACCTTGTTTATTAGGGAAGATGACAAAGGCGCCCTTCACCAAGATTAGTGAGAGGATAGAAGGTTTATTGGATCTCATACATACTGATGTGTGTGGGCCCTTCAATAAACAAGCCAGAGGAGGGTACAACTACTTCATTACCTTCACTGATGACTTCAGTAGGTATGGTTATGTCTACTTAATGAGACATAAATCTGAATCCTTTGAGAAATTCAAGGAGTTCAAGAATGAAGTAGAGAACCAGCTTGGAAGATCCATTAAAGCTCTTCGATCAGATCGAGGTGGAGAATACCTGAATGGTGAGTTCTTTGACTATCTGAGAGAGTGTGGGATCATATCCCAACTCACTCCTCCTGGAACACCTCAATGGAATGGTGTGTCTGAAAGGAGAAATCAAACTTTATTGGATATGGTTCGATCCATGATGAGTCATGCAACTCTACCTTCATCATTCTGGGGGCATGCACTAGAAACAGCTTCTTGGGGCAAGGGCGCATCTTCTTCCATAACCGCGAGCTTCTTCCCTTCTTCCTCCTTGGCGCAAGAGAAGGAAAGGCTTGGCGGCATTCTCCCTTGTCTTCTCTTCTTCTTCAATTGGCGCTTCTACCTTGGAGGTGGCGCAAGCATTCAAGAAGAGAACTAAGGCTTGGATCTTCTTCCCGAGGCTAGCACCGGGCGTGGAAGAAGAGAACTCAAGAGATCCGTGTGTGTGAGACTGCAGAGGGCGCACACTTGGGCGCCTACATCGGCATCGCTCCATATTGCTCTTAAGGTATTTCCTAACTCATCGTGTCGACTCCCTTGCTTGCGATCTTCACTGGGTTTTTGGGTCTGGCCTGTTTCGGGGACATTCTTCCGCTGCGAAAAATGTATGTCCACAACTCTGAAAATTTGTAAAATGTCCCCGGGGTTTCCCAACAGTTGTGATCATGAGTCAAGCCCCTTTGCATGCCTGTGATGTATGTTTGTGCGGCCTTTGTGCCATCTTTTCTTTTTATTTTGTAAAATTCAAGATGAAGATTAGGGGACGCATCCTACATGGCGCATGCTTGGTGGCGCATCCTTGCTTGATGGCGCGACAAGCATCAAAGGTGGCGCAAGCTTGCTTGGCGGAAGAAGAAAGCACGGACGAGCCTTAGGGCTTGTGAGCTAGCTTTCTTGATCTCTGCAAGGTAGCAGCTTTCCCTTGAAGGACCTTGGAGCCGAGCTTGAAAATCCAATTAGAGGTCGGCTAGGTTAGGTTTTGGGGCTTGAGTCCTAGGTCAAGAGTTGAACCTCCTTTGGCATGGGTTGGTTCAATGTCTTGAATAGGCTATGATCACATTATCCTTTACTACTTTCTAGAACTACAAAAGCATGCATGTGATGTTTTATCTTTATGTTATCACTATAGGTTTGCATGCCTGTAATGTTAGACATAAGATAAAACTGAGTTGATGAGACCTCAAAAACTCTCAAACAAAATATCAAGTCTAATAGCCTTCTAATGCGTAGCCCTCATCAAGCTATCGATCAGTGGTGTTGTGAACTGTTTTCCACCCTCGTGGGACACACCCACTTATCTTTAGAAGGTGTGTGGTGACAATGATTTCCTCAGTCTGTTTTAACCGGGCGCGCCTTCGCAAGGAAACTGTTGGCCCTTGGGATAACGATTAGGAATGGACTTGACTAGATTTTCATGTGTGCTGAGCACATGATGAAACTCTAGAGGCATCATTGAGAGGTTAGGGTTTCATGCTGTATCCAGCCTTCGCTGGATATGAAATGTCTAGACTGTCTCAATAAGGGGAATTGCTTGGAGCAATCGGCCAGCGAGCCCACCTCAAGAAGCATGGGTCACTTTGTGCATCTCATCCCACCCTCGTGGGACGCGAAATCCCATGTGAAATGAGGATCTCATCTCACTAAGAAATCTCAAATTTCCTGATTGACTTTGTGGGTTGTCAATCGGAAAGAAGTTGTGCTTGCAAATCTAGTCATGAAGAGATAGGAGACCAAAAGGGCATAATGGGGAGAAGAACATCAAGTTGGCGCATAAAGACTCCTAATTGGATTAGGAGTTGCGCTTATGGTATAATTGACATTTTCAAGTGATTTAATTTGATTAGGATTTGATCAAATCACTTGAGATATTAATTGATACTTGATGGGGCGTAAAGGGCTTATTATTTAAGTAATTAATTATAGTCCTAATTGGATTAGGACTTGATTAATTAATTCCTAATCTAGCTCTCCTACTTCTTCTCCAAGCCGCCCACTTGGCTTAATCCTTGCCATCCATAAACCGCCTCTCCTTGCTATAAATAAGACCTCTAGCCGCCCCTCTTATGATATGATTTGTCTTGGAGGCGTGAGCAAGAAGAGGGCGAGAGCAAGGGCTCAAGTAGCGGTCTCCTCTTCCGTCAAACCCTAGCCATAAGTCTTCATCCTCTTGGTGGCTTCTTCTCCTTCCCTTCTTCATCTTTGGCGCATATACCTTGGAGGTGGCGTAAGGTTGAAGAAGGTGACTATAAGGCTTGGATCTTCTTCCCGAGGCTAGCACCAAGCGAGGAAGCAGAGAGCTCGAGGCATCCGTATGTGTGAGACTGCAGAGGGCGAACACTTGGGCGCCTACTTCGACATCATCATCCACGCTTGCAAGGTATTTTCTATCACATCGTGATGACTCCCTCGCTTGACGATCTTCACTGGGTTTCAGGGACTGGCCGGTTTCGGGGATATTCTTCCACTGTGCAATGTAATCTATGATGTCTATCTCTAAAAAATTATAAAAATATCCCCAGGGTTACCCAACAGTGGTATCAGAGGGACTTGCGAGCCTCGAACGATGTTTCTCATGCTTTTCATGCTCACATGCCATATTTCTATTTCGCAAATAGCATGATCATATGGCGCATGGTTTTTCTAAAATAGAAAAATTAGGCTTTCTTGTTCCTATCCTCTATTCAATCTCTTTTGGATTTTTGGATTATTTTTCTTGATTGATTTAAGATCAAAGGCATACGTAATTTTGTCAAGTAGGACGGGCATTGTGTCTTCGGACTGGCCGAGTCTCTTGATCTGACAATAATTGTCAACCAATAGGATCTATGAAATCGTCATGAAAAATTAATCGCAAATAACCGAAAGATTTATGTTAAAAAGATGAGGAAAAAGTGACTTGTTTTATGAAAAAAAATAAAATTTCAGATTTTATGTTTTTCATGAGCATGTAGAATTGCATGAGTATGTACCTTGTTTGTGCATGATGTTGTGATCATGAGTCAAGCCCCTTTGCATGCCTGTGATGTATCTTTGTGCGGCCTGCGTGCCATCTTTTCTTTTTATTTTGTAAAATTCAAGATGAAGATTAGGGGACGCATCCTACATGGCGCATGCTTGGTGGCGCATCCTTGCTTGATGGCGCGACAAGCATCAAAGGTGGCGCAAGCTTGCTTGGCGGAAGAAGAAAGCATGGCCGAACCTTAGGGCTTGTGAGCTAGCTTTCTTGATCTCTGCAAGGTAGCAGCTTGCCCTTGAAGGACCTTGGAGCCGAGCTTGAAAATCCACTTAGAGGTCGGCTAGGTTAGGTTTTAGGGCTTGAGTCCTAGGTCAAGAGTTGAACCTCCTTTGGCATGGGTTGGTTCAATGTCTTGAATAGGCTATGATCACATTATCCTTTATTGCTTTCTAGAACTACTAAAGCATGCCTATGATGTTTTATCTTTATATTATCACTATAGGTTTGTATGACTGTAATGTTAGACATAAGATAAAACTGAGTTGATGAGACCTCAAAAACCCTCAAACAAAATATCATGTCTAATAGCTTTCTAATGCATAGCCCTCATCAAGCTATCGATCAGTGGTGTTGTGAAATGTTTCCCACCCTCGTGGGACACACCCTCTTATCTTTAGAAGGTGTGTGGTGACTATGGTTTCCCCAGTCCGTTTTAACCGGGCGCGCCTTCGCAAGGAAACTGTTGGCCCTTGGCATAACGATTAGGAATGGACTTGACTAGATTTTCATGTGTGCTGAGCACATGATGAAACTCTAGAGGCATCATTGAGAGGTTAGGGTTTCATGCTATATCTAGCCCTCGCTGGATATGAAATGTCTAGACTGTCTCAATAAGGGGAATTGCTTGGAGCAATCGGCTGGCGAGCCCACCTCAAGGTCGCATGGGTCACTTTGTGCATCTCATCCCACCCTCGTGGGACGAGAAGCCCCATGTCAAATGAGGATCTCATCTCACTAAGAAATCCCAAATTTCCCGATTGACTTTGTGGGTTGTCAATCGGAAAGAAGTTGCGCTTGCAAATCTAGTCATGAGGAGATAGGAGACCAAAAGGGCATAATGGGGAGAAGAACATCAAGTTGGCGCATAAAGACTCCTAATTGGATTAGGAGTTGCGCTTATGGTATAATTGACATCTTCAAGTGATTTAATTTGATTAGGATTTGATCAAATCACTTGATATATTAATTGATACTTGATGGGGCGTAAAGGGCTGATTATTTAAGTAATTAATTAGAGTCCTAATTGGATTAGGACTTGATTAATTAATTCCTAATCTAGCTCTCCTACTTCTTCTCCAAGCTGCCCACTTGGCTTAATCCTTGCCAATCCATAAACCGCCTCTCCTTGCTATAAATAAGACCTCTAGCCGCCCCTCTTATGATATGATTTGTCTTGGAGGCGTGAGCAAGAAGAGGGCGAGAGCAAGGGTTCAAGTAGCGGTCTCCTCTTCCGTCAAACCCTAGCCACAAGTCTTCATCCTCTTGGTGGCTTCTTCTCCTTCCCTTCTTCATCTTTGGCGCATATACCTTGGAGGTGGCGTAAGGTTGAAGAAGGTGACTCTAAGGCTTGGATCTTCTTCCTGAGGCTAGCACTAAGCGAGGAAGAAGAGAGCTCGAGGCATCCGTGTGTGTGAGACTGCAGAGGGCGAACACTTGGGCGCCAACTTCGACATCATCATCCACGCTTGCAACGTATTTTCTATCACATCGTGTCGACTCCCTCGCTTGACGATCTTCACTGGGTTTCTGGGACTAGCCTGTTTCGGCAATATTCTTCCGCTGTGCAATGTAATCTATGATGTCTATCTCTGAAAAATTGTAAAAATATCCCCGGGGTTTCCCAACAGTGGTATCAGAGGGACTTGCGAGCCTCGAACGATGTTTCTCATGCTTTTCATGCTCACATGCCATATTTCTATTTCGCAAATAGCATGATCAAATGGCGCATGATTTTTCTAAAATAGAAAAATTAGGCTTTCTTGTTCCTATCCTCTATTCATTCTCTTTTGGAGTTTTGGATTATTTTTCTTGATTGATTTAAGATCAAAGGCGTACGTAATTTTGTCAAGTAGGACGGGCATTGTGTCTTCGGACTAGCCAAGTCTCTTGATCTGACAATAATTGCCAGCCGATAGGATTTATGAAATCGTCATGAAAAATTAATTGCAAATAACCGAAAGATTTGTGATAAGAAGATGAAGAAAAAGAGCCTTGTTTTATGAAAAAAAATAAAATTTCAGATTTTATGTTTTTCATGAGCATGTAGAATTGCATGAGTAAGTACCTTATTTGTGCATGATGTTGTGATCATGAGTCAAGCCCCTTTGCATGCCTATGATGTATCTTTGTGCGGCCTGCGTGCCATCTTTTCTTTTTATTTTGTAAAATTCAAGATGAAGATTAGGGGGCGCATCCTACATGGCGCATGCTTGGTGGCGCATCCTTGCTTGATGGCGCGACAAGCATCAAAGGTGGCGCAAGCTTGCTTGGCGGAAGAAGAAAGCATGGCCGAGCCTTAGGGCTTGTGAGCTAGCTTTCTTGATCTCTGCAAGGTAGCGGCTTGCCCTTGAAGGACCTTGGAGCCGAGCTTGAAAATCCACTTAGAGGTCGGCTAGGTTAGGTTTTGGGGCTTGAGTCCTAGGTCAAGAGTTGAACCTCCTTTGGCATGGGTTGGTTCAATGTCTTGAATAGGCTATGATCACATTATCCTTTACTGCTTTCTAGAACTACTAAAGCATGCCTGTGATGTTTTATCTTTATGCTATCACTATAGGTTTGTATGACTGTAATGTTAGACATAAGATAAAACTGAGTTGATGAGACCTCAAAAACCCTCAAACAAAATATCAAGTCTAATAGCCTTCTAATGCATAGCCCTCATCAAGCTGTCGATCAGTGGTGTTGTGAATTATTTCCCACCCTCGTGGGACACACCTACTTATCTTTAGAAGGTGTGTGGTGACAATGGTTTCCCCAGTCCATTTTAACCGGGCGTGCCTTCGCAAGGAAACTGTTGGCCCTTGGCATAACGATTAGGAATGGACTTGACTAGATTTTCATGTGTGCTGAGCACATGATGAAACTCTAGAGGCATCATTGAGAGGTTAGGGTTTCATGTTGTATCCAGCCCTCGCTGGATATGAAATGTCTAGACTGTCTCAATAAGGGGAATTGCTTGGAGCAATCGGCTGGCGAGCCCACCTCAAGAAGCATGGGTCATTTTGTGCATCTCATCCCACCCTCGTGGGACGCGAAGCCCCATGTGCAATGAGCATCTCATCTCACTAAGAAATCTCAAATTTCCCGATTGACTTTGTGGGTTGTCAATCGGAAAGAAGTTGCACTTGCAAATCTAGTCATGAAGAGATAGGAGACCAAAAGGGCATAATGGGGAGAAGAACATCAAGTTGGCGCATAAAGACTCCTAATTGGATTAGGAGTTGCGCTTATGGTATAATTGACATCTTCAAGTGATTTAATTTGATTAGGATTTGATCAAATCACTTGAGATATTAATTGATACTTGATGGGGCGTAAAGGGCTGATTATTTAAGTAATTAATTAGAGTCCTAATTGGATTAGGACTTGATTAATTAATTCCTAATCTAACTCTCCTACTTCTTCTCCAAGCCGCCCACTTGGCTTAATCCTTGCCATCCATAAACCGCCTCTCCTTGCTATAAATAAGACCTCTAGCCGCCCCTCTTATGATATGATTTGTCTTGGAGGCGTGAGCAAGAAGAGGGCGAGAGCAAGGGTTCAAGTAGTGGTCTCCTCTTCCGTCAAACCCTAGCCACAAGTCTTCATCCTCTTGGCGGCTTCTTCTCCTTCCCTTCTTCATCTTTGGCGCATATACCTTGGAGGTGGCATAAGGTTGAAGAAGGTGACTCTAAGGCTTGGATCTTCTTCCCGAGGCTAGCACCAAGCGAGGAAGAAGAGAGCTCGAGGCATCCATGTGTGTGAGACTGCAGAGGGCGAACACTTGGGCGCCTACTTCGACATCATCATCCACGCTTGCAAGGTATTTTCTATCACATCGTGTCAACTCCCACGCTTGACGATCTTCACTGGGTTTCTGGGACTGGCCCGTTTCGGGGATATTCTTCCGCTGTGCAATGTAATCTATGACGTCTATCTCTGAAAAATTGTAAAAATATCCCCGAGGTTTCCCAACATTGTCCACCTTTTCAATATATACTGTTGGGGTAGTGAACACACATTGTTAACAGTCAATACCTTGAACGCATGCCTACACAAAATTCCACTTTGCTCAAATAATTTACACGTGCAATTCACATTAATGGAAGCAGAGTTGTAAGTCACGGTTTCAGATCTACACATGCTAGCACATATTAATGTATATGTCTTTACATTAGAATTACAATCAACACTCATTGAATCTACACACCAATCTACAGGATTCATGAATTGCTTAGCCACCTCCTCATAGATTACTCTGGTGTAGACTGTAGCAGCTTCCTTTAAAATATTCCCAAATACCACGAATGGTGTACTATTCCTGCTCTTGAAGTCAGATTTGGTTTCTTTCTCATGAAAAAATGTAAGAGCCTTATCATATTGATCCAAAAATTCAAACAAAGATAGTTTTTTCCAAAAACATCTCTTAAAGTGAGCATTCATGCTCTCACTACGTTGTGTGGTGGTCATATCAGCTGAGAATGTTTCCACCCGATAGCATGCAGCCCATTTATCCCGAAGTTGATAAAAAATAATGATCCACAAATTATCACATAGATTATACTTACATAATAGATCCTCCCATTGTTTTTCAAATGTTTCAATGGTGCAATTCTCATAAATACAGTGTTTGAAATCTTGGACAAATCTAGGAAACGTGTGAATCACCTGAGATAGGTGCGTAGCAGCATTTTGAAATATGTGTCATAGGCAAAGTCGATGGGCTGTAGTTGGCATCACAATTTGTATAGCTTTGGTAATAGCAGCTGATTGATCTATGAATATGGTGAGAGGTGGCCGCCCGGACATTGCTTGTAAGAAGGTCTCAAATAACCAAATAAAAGAATCAGCTGACTCATCATATAATAAAGCAGCACCAAGAATAATTGTTTGCTTGTGGTGATTCAAGCCAACAATAGGAGCAAATGGCATATCATACTCATTTGTCTGAAATGTGGTATCAAAACATATTACATCGCCAAAATATGCATAATCTATAATAGATTTACCATCTGCCCAGAAAAAGTTTGCAATCTCTCATGTTTCATGTGCTTCAATAGCATAAAAAAAATGAAGAATCAGCTAATCGTCGTTCCTTCAAATACTTAAGTATACCACGCATTTCTTTACCATCCAATGTTTTCTTTCTACGTTTTTTAATATAGTTTGTGTTATCATCTCTTATAAACCCAACTTCATTGTTGTTTGCCACACACTGAAGATAATTATAAACATGATGGCCTTTTATACCAGAATCTGTCATTTGATCAATAAGAGCACGCTGAAAAGGTAGAATCTTTCTATGCGATCTAAGCATGTGAACCTTATTTGGTGATGTCATCGGATGATTATGATTAATCTCTACTTTTGATAAGGTCCAAACCTTATTCAAGTCAATTTTGAATTCAACCCGAGCCATACAGTTGGTTCTTGTCTCAGGTTGAGGTTTCTTCATTCTTTGGGTTTCACACACTTCCCTCAACCCTTGTTTACTACAAACAAATTTACGGAATCTTAAACTCTCATCTTTCCTACGTTCCAAATGGTATTTCTTAATACTAAAACCCAATCTTTTCGCATATTTATTATAAAAATTATAAGCTTCAGTTTCACCATAAAAAGTCATACCGACTGTTGGGATAATAGATGATGTTTCAACATTCTTATTTCCTGTATAATCTTCCTTGATGTTCTCAACTTTCACTGATACATGTGTTCCAGTGTCATCATCTTCCTGTTAACATATCACATATTCGTCATATAGATTTCACCTAAATTGAATCATTGAATATAGATTTCACATGCTCGTTTATATATATTCTTACCAATTTTACTTCATTCAGGCCATATTTAGGTTGAGATACCATATCTTGTTCTTCTTCTGAATCTTCTGACGACTCCCATCCAAGTAGATCATTGCATGTCAATGGCTCCTCACCCTTCTCTATACCCTTCTCTATATTGTCTAAGAGTCTTCTTAGCCACAATAGAATTATAATTTCTAGAAATTCCAATTAGGGAAAATAACTAACATAATCAGGAACAATGAAGCTAACACAAATAAGTTTAATAAACCTTCATATTCTATGCAATCATGTTTCAGTATTCTCATCTACAACATAAAATTAAGAATAAGTACAAACTTCTGCATGCAGAGGAAAATTGGAAGATAAGAGATAACAACATTGAAGAAGATTTCATTTACAATGGGAAACAGATATGTTGCTTATCTAAACGCATAATATTAGTGCCAGCACAAAGAAGGCGGGGAGGACGTTACCTGGATAAGGAGGAAGAGTCCGCGAAGCAAGACCGGGTGGTCGAACGAAGAACACTTGGTATGGTAAAGCGCCAGACAAGCAAGCAAAGTCGCCGACGGGAGAAGAAGATAGAGTATCATTTTCTACCGATAAGGATGAAAAATCGACGATGGGTTAGTACATATTCGACGACACTTTCGTCTGTGCCGGCGGGAGGTGGAGATGAGAAAAGGGAAAGAAGGCTTGTACAGGGTTTCGCGTTCCGGTGGGAAGACAAGGAGACACGAAAAATCCTTAACTCTATACGGTAACCCTGGTTACGCCCTCTTCAAGATTTGCATGCGTTTAATGCGCTTTAAGATTAGTGCACAGCTGATAGGCGACCCCTTCGTTTGATTAAAAGGAAGGGACCCTTCGCAGGCCCTTTTTCGTAGGGAGTTGAGTCTCCGGCGACAGAACACCAAGTAGGCATCCAGGTTGGCAAGATCATTAAATCCTCTCCACTTTATTGAATAGAAGACCGAATACACATTAACGCATGAATCGATTGTGGTGTGGTTTGTCAGTTTGCTTGCTGAGCTAATCATTTAAAATTTTTAACATAGATAAATAATTGTTGGAGACTAGATTTCGATCTAAAAACCTTGTTATCAATAATATAGCCTTTATGGGTTAAACTTTTTCAGTTAAACTAACAAAACACCTTAATAAATAAATAAATAAAATTAGGCAATTTAATTGGATTATTAGGGCTGAGGATTCGGTAAAAATCGAATTACCGATAACCGAATAAGGAATTACCTACTTACTGAAATTGAAAATACCATTACCGAAACCGATACTGAACTTGTTATTTATTGATCGGTAAATTACCGAATTACCAATTTACCGACTACAACAATATTAATATATTACCCAATTAATTTAATTAATTTTTATAGAGGAGGTTTTAAATAAAAGAAAAAAATGTTTGTTATACAAAAATGACAATGGATGATCTCTTGATGGTCACTTGATTCTTAGGTTTATTCAATTGTTTAGTATTTTTTTCATGCTTTAAATATCCAATTTTTCCTTAATTTATATGAACCAGGAAAATGGCTTGTAAACCATACTGTCATATACTAAGTTGCAACTTGCAAGTGCTATTATTTCAGAAAAACCTCCTAAAAATTGGTATCATAAGTTTTTTATGCCTTGCAACAAATTGTGCTTATTATTACAGGTACTTTACTACTCAGGGGAAGCATCAGTGGTGGGATAAGATCAATGTGGACAGTATTGCACATTTCAATAGAGATTATTGAAATTAAATAATCGGTATGCTTCAGCAGCCTCTTTGGTATTTAATTTCAAATTAATAAATAAAAATTTATTTTTTATATATTAATATATATGAATATCGGTAAATCGATAAATTACCGAACCGAAAACCGAATACCAAATTACCTAAAAATTATTATAGAATCAAAAACCGATGCCGAATTTACCGAACTGATTTACCGATTAGTAAAATTGGTAAAAATAGAATTATGCTCACCCCTAAATTGGATTCACTTATCAACTCAATAACCTATGCCTTTTAAAAATAAAAAAAAAAAAAAAAAATCTAATTATATGATGTGTAAATTCAAGCCCTTCACTTATTCCTCTACTACACAATATATATCACATAGGGTCTGTCCAGGGCTCCTAGAGTTTATAGCTTTTTCTAGTTTGTTCAGAGTTAGTTATAAAAATTTTAAATTGTTTAATTAAATTATTGTGCTGGTTAGTAGTTTAGAGATGTTGTGCTATACTATTAAGTAGAAATTTATACATGCAATTTATTTTTATTAATTTGTAATAAAAATAAACTTGTTGAAAAATCAAATATATCTAAAATTAGAAATTATTTGATATAAAAATAAATATCATTTCACACATATTAAAAATTATTTTGGCTACACATTTCAAGTAATTAAACTCAAAGAAATCTAATTGTGAAGCATATCAATATTGGTACAATACACTACATCCTCACATATAAGCTTATTTTCTTCATAATCTTCAAAATGATTTTCCACAATGATATCAAGGTTATTTTCAACTTATTAAAATATCTCATCTGAGCTTGTTGTTTGCTTAATATAATTATATAGTGTCATTGATATAATTACAATTTTGACTTATGTTTTAAATGCAAATGAAGATATATTGTGCAATATATCTCATATCTTTTTTTCACACTTAAAAACATCTTTCAATGATACTTCTAAGAGAAGAATGTATCTTATTAATACTTCTTTAAACCCTTCTGATGGATGCCCTTATTGATATTCCACTCATTTATGAGTATCTGGTACTAACTAAATAATAGTTTCCTTAAAAAATTTCACAGGTAACTCTAATGAACTATTGTAATTACTTCATATGATACATTATTTTAAAATTTGATGGAGGAGGTTTTGGAAACTTTAACTTTAGTGTATTTATTACTTTTGATAGAACACGAGCATCATGTGTGCAGAACCTTTATATCTAGCTAATACAAATATAAATTTCATATCAAAGATACACATAGTTAAATTGTTTCGGATTGGTCATTTTTTTTCTATAATTTGCATTTGATCATGAAGTGATATAACTGTGTATATATGTGTGTGAGTGTGTGTGTGTGTGTGTGTCATGAATAGCTCCAATGCAATATTAAGAAAATAGAATAAATGGATTAAAAAATCATCAATAAAAATATAGCATAATGATAAATTACCTTAAAATAAGGCATATAATGATTATCATTTAATATCTAATTTGGAATCTCTTGAAACCCTCAATTAGGGGTTATATCAAAACTTTTAAAAACTCACATACTGAATTCATTACTTAATGAAAAATTTTCCTTATAGTTTTACCTAAATGTTAAATCTACACCTTGGCTAATGTATAAATAAAAATGTCATAATCCAATCACCAACTTCAAACATCGATTGATTTATTTTTTTCACAAAAATCAACTTATAGAATCAATGAAATTTCATTCACCGAGACACTACTCCTTAACGAGATTTTATAGTAACTCCAAGTAAGCTTCTAAGATCATCAAATCTTGAACTTCGTAATGGCTTTGTAAATATGTTTATAACTTTATTTTCAGTCTTGTAATATTAGAGTTGTACATTTCCATCTGCTTCAGCTTCGCGAATAAAATGATATTTGATTGCAATATGCTTCGTTCAACAATGATGTACTAGATTTTTGGCAAGTGCTATTGTTGATTTGCTATCACAATAAAGAAGAGTTTGTTGCTTTTGTTCTTGGCCCATATCAGACAATACTCTTCTTAGCTAGATAGATTGGCTTGTAGCTACTGTTGCTACTATATACTCAGTTTCTGTTGTTGATTTGTGTTATTGTTTCTTGCTTTTTAGAAGTCCATGCGAATACACCAGATCCAAAAGTAATGTACTCTTCATATCATCAACTGAACTAGCCCAATTACAATATGAGTAGCTAAATTCTTTTGAATTTATTGTTGATTCATACAAGATACCATACTTTTTAGTATCTTGTAAATATATGAGAATTCTTTTAGGTGCACCTATATGAATTTAGCATGCATCAAACATGAATCTTGATAATAGGCACGTTGCATATAAAATATTTGGTTTTGTAGTAGTAAGATAAAGTAGACTTTCAATAAGACTTCTATATTATGAAGCATTTGCTTTTTTAGATGCATCTTCTTTCTATAGTTTTTTCATTTTGAACTAGTGGAGTAGAAATGGGCTTGTAATTATTCATATTAAGTTTTTTTTCAGAAGAGCTTATGTATACTTTTTCTAAGAGATAAAAAAATTTTGCCTTCTTCTTGATTGACTTCAATTCCTAGAAAATAATGTAGTAAACCAAGATCACTCATTTCAAATGTCTTATCATATCTCCTTTAAACTCTTGTATCATTTTCTTATTATCACTAATGTAAATTAAATCATCCATATAAATATAAATAATGAGAATATTATTACCTTGGTTCTTGATATAGAATATTGGTTCCCTTTTGATCCTGAATCCATGACTACAAAAGTACATGTCAATTTTATAATACCAAGCTTGAGGTGCTTATTTTAAGGCATATAAAGCCTTCTATAATCTTAAAACTTTAGCTTTATTATTTCGTTCTTTAAATCCTTGTAGCTACTCTACATATATTTCTTCTTTTAAATATCCATTAAAAAAACCTAATTTAATATCTAATTGATAGATACTCCATTTCCTTTGTGCTGCAAGTGCAATAAGAGCTTGTATTATATCATGGCAAGCGATTGGAGCAAATATCTCATTATAATCAATTACTGGTGATGGAGAATACCCTTTGCAACAAATTTTGCTTTATATTTCTAAATTGATCTATATAGATTATGTTTGGTTTTATTAACCCACTTAACACCTAGACAATCATAGAAATCCCTAGTCTTGTTCTTATCAATCTTTTCAATCATCTTAATCTCTTCTTCCATTGCCTTAATCCATACTTCTTCCTTTGATGCTTCTTCAAAATTTTCTAGCTCTAGGCTGACGAAACTTGTCAAGTCATATATTTCTTTTATACTTCTAACCCTTCTTGGAGGAGTTTTAGTTGAAGGCTCCTCTTGACTTGAGCTAAAGCTTGAGCTTGGGCTTGAACTTGATGCATGACTTGTAGGTTGTAGTTGTTGTTTTTGGATAATTACTAGAATATCTGATATACGTTTTTCTTTTCCAAATCCCAAGATGCATTCTCAATAAATATCACATCGTAGCTAATAATAAACTTTTTTTGTTTGAATATTATAGTCTATAATCTTTTGTATTTGAGTCATAACTAATAAAAATGCAATTTTCACTTTTATCATCTAACTTGGATCTTCTTTCATTAGGAATATGAGCATAACAAATTAAATCAAATACTTTAAAATGACTTATATATTGTTTTTGGCTACTCCTTGCTTCAATAGTAGTCTTATTTTGCATAGCTTTTGTTGGACACTGATTAAGAATATAAACTACAGTATTAACAACTTCTCCCCAAAAGGAATTAGCAAGGTTTTATCATTTAGCATTGTTCTTGTCATCTCTGTAATAGTGCTAATTGTCCCTGCAACACTATTTTGTTGAGAAGTATATACCACAGTTAATAGATGATGTATTCTTTCATCTTAATAGAATTTATCAAAGTATATTCTCTTCCTCTATCACTTATAAAGACTTTGAGAAAATACCCACTTTGCTTTTCTGCATATGCTTTAAATTTCTTAAAATCTTCAAATGCTTCTGAATTTTCATTTAAGAAATATATCCAAGTCATTCTTGTAAAATCATCAACAAATGTGATAAAACACCTCTTATCACTTATAATGGTTTGTTTCTTTGGAAGGGAAGAAAATTAAGAAGAAAAGAAAAATAGAGGGAAGAGAAAAGTAAGGAGAAAAGAAAACAATTTTCTTTTTCACGCCTTCTATTTCTTTAGAGGGAACGAAAATGGGAAAGAAAATTTTATTACTAAAAAAAGATAGATAAAAAATATATATTGATAAAATGTAATATATATTGAAAGTCCCCAAAGGGGGCGAAACCCTAATCACATGCACTTCTAAAATCAAGCATGGGCGGAAAAAGGATTTCAAGTGATCGCATAAGGCATGATCTTATGATTAACTTATTAACTTGCAAAGATCATGTTAAGATCTTACCATTGCCATTGTATGGATGGCGACTTGGAAGGGAAAGAGGCAAGCGCTTCTTCTCCAAAGTGTGCGCATACAAGATGTTGAAGGCTACTCCTTGTCGATCTTTGTGCTAGCAAAGTTCTCCAAGTGATCCTTTTGTGTGGAGGAGAAGAGATGAAGTTCCTTGGCTAACCGAATCTCCTCCTTGGCGTGAAGATCACCCAAGGCAAAAGCAAGAAGATGCAAGTCGGCGTGTGAGAGAGGAGTGAGTTTACACGTTCGAAGACGTTGAGGAATCAACAAGGAAAATGGCTTTCCAAAAATAGAAAGCACTAACTCCTCCTTCAATGCCCACGTTACCACCATCGAACTTCTCTCAAATGAACCATACGTTCACATAAGTGAACCGGTTCATTTATTCGGTTCAATTGCATTTGGTTCAAAGACCAAATCAAACCAAGACATGGTCTAGATCACCTATGAACCAGATGGCTCAAGATCTAACCATTCATCTCTCAATGCTCTTGATCTTATCGATCTAGCATCAGTTCTCTCGATCGAAGCTTACCGATCTCAAGCCCTAATCAATCAAACATGATCAGACCAGATCTCACTTACAATCAGAGTTTACATTCCTTTAAACTGAACCAAAACAATTCAGTCCACACGATCTGACTTAAGTAAGCCATATCATCAAATTGTGCGACCCTATGGGTTTCCTTTAAATGTCGGTAACGATAACTTACGTTATCACGAACAGTGAGGGGTATCTAGCAACACATCACTGTCTCCCGATATAAAGGAAAGAGTCTTCCAAGACTACACCCAAACCATAGCACAAGTGTGAATTCAACTCACTAGGCATACATGTTTCCTTTGCCACTGGATGTTCTTATTGGACAAGCGTGTCAAGCTTGTAACTCCAATATGATGAGAATGATTAGATCAGATGAACATAGTCATCTGGGTATGGCCATACACTTTCTCAATCATCTCATATAAGGGGGCCCCTTTAGAACATCACACTCCAATCAAGGAGAAGGCAATCCTATATCTATCACTAGCGCCCTAACATGACTCATGTTCATTATCCAAGATAGTCTATAACCATTATGTTTCAAATGATATTGAACTACCTCAAGACAATGCCAATCATCATTTAGAAACACAAGTGATCTCAAGTCAGAGGAAATATGCCACTTGTTTGTACATAAGGATTATTCACATTGTGACAAGCAATTGAATATCCTAAGTAGGGTCTGTCCAGTACATCCAATGTACCCATGAGTCTACATCTTATTCCATGCTCGAGGCATCTTATAAGATTAGAACACATATTAGTCTCAATCATATCAAGGCTGTCTCATGTTCACCAAGATATCTCGACTAAGGACAATACTGCATGTCAGCCAAGCTGAACAGCATTGAGACATTATTCAGAAGTATACATATGGCAGCAGATAATGCAACAACCTGAATAACAACCATTGCCTTTATAAACATTGAGTTTATACATGATACTGATATAATCCCTAGGCCTCAAACATTAGCCTTAAGGGCATACCCCAACATATATTTGATACAAATACATTCATAATTGATGGACGAAACTGTAAAGGGGCGGCGCTTGATGGACGATATTGCAAAGGGGCGGTTGGCGCGAGCGAGCGCAGCAAGCGCGGAGGCGAAGAGATGTGAGCATAGGGAGAGAATGGGAGAAAGCTAGAGCCTAGAGGAGGAGACGAATAAATGAGGGCAACCAAGCAAGAGAGACGGGAGGGAGAAAGCTCGGGAGAACAAGAGCAAGTGAGCGTGAGATGAGAGGTTTCATGAGTTAGTTAGGTTTTCTCTCCAATTTGGAGAGAAAACTTTAGAGAGAAAAGAATAAATTTTTTCTCTCCTCTTTTCTATCCTCTCATCTTATTCTTTCCAAAGAAACAAGATAAAAAAAGTTTTTCTCTCCCTCCCCTCCTATTTTCTCTCCAAAGAAACAGACTATTAAGGATGGAAGGTGTCTACATTTTACTGTATATATTTGTATGGGCACGCTCAAGTGGTGTCATTGCACTTCTTGCTTGTATTGGAAAATGTGTCCTATGATGTTTTCCCATAATACAGTCTTCACAAATATTAATATTATCAAAAATTTGTGGAAGAACATATACGATTTCTTTTTTTTTCTTTGAGTAATTTTAGACTCCTAAAATTTAGGTGGCAATATCATTTATGTCATAGTCATGACTTTTCTACAAATGCTTTGTTCTCATGGCAAGCTGAAGAGGTATCTAGAGCTATAGAGAAAATTTTCTATTTGCCTCTACATTATTTTTTGTAATTAATTGATTTTTATTATCAAAAATTGTATAAGCTCATTTTTCAAATTGAACACTATAACCATATTCAACTAACTATCCAACACTTAAAAAATTTTGTGGCAAATCAAGTACCAATAATGTATTTTACTCCTTTTCTAGTTTGAACTGCTATGATACATTTTCCTTTTACTTCTACTCTTGTCTCATTTCTCATACGTTCTTTAGATGAGGTAGTACAATCAATATTTTGAAAACTATTTTTATTTCTAGATATACGATTACTACAGCCACTATCCAAATATCATATATTATTGTCTTCATTAAACACAAAAGAGAATACATAAAATAATTTTTCTTCTTCTTCTTTGCTACTAAAATTTGCTTGACCATTCTTATATATGATTATTCAGATTATGACTAATTTTTTTACAAATATATAGTAGGGCTTTTTTTACACCAACAATTACTAGTAGAATAATTAGTCTTCTTACAAATATTGCATAGAGCTTTTGAAAATGAACTCGTATCTCTATTAAAATTCCTTTCTCCAAACTAGTACTTGACCTCCTCTTTTGATACCTTTCATCTCGGAGCTTTCTGAAATGGTGTTATTGATATTATTTTGAGGCATAAAACTTAATTTTGACCAGAAAGCACTTTCTGCAATGGTCTTATTGATAATAAAGAACCTATTAATTTTTGTACAAATAATTTTGAAATATCTTTTGACTCTTCTATTGCATTAATAATATAATCATATTTTTTGGAAGACTAATCAAAATTTTCTCTATTATTCTTTGATCACAAATATTTTCTCCAAGAGCATGTATTTGATTAACTATTTCCCTTATTTTTTCAAAAAAAAAAGTCCATTTGTTCTCCTTCTTTCATTTTTAAAATTTCTAATTCTCTTATAAAAGAATCAAGTTTAATGTTACATACCTTACTATCTCCTTCAAATACTTTTTTAGAATATCCCATCCATCCTTGGATTTTTTTCTGCCACCGTAATCCTCTTAAATATATTTTCAGCTATTGCTTGCTGAATTAAACATAGGGAGCAAGCATCCTTCATGCGCTTCATATCTAACTATTCTTTTTCCTCTATGGAAAGATAGCTTTTATTTTTTTGGGCTTCATAGCCTTTATTGCTGATAGACTCTAATCCATACAATTGGAGCACGGTTCTCATCTAGATTTTTCAAAAATTATAGTTTTCTCCTATAAATACTATGACAAAAGTTTGGAATCCATAAATAAAAGGTTGCATAGAAGTATTAACACCAGCCATTATGAACCTTGGAGGAAAATGAAGGAAAAATATCAAGGGTCTAATTTGTAAATAGTGAAAACTTGAAGAACTAAAATGTAGAATGCAAAGAATTGGACTTTAAAATGCAAAACTCTATTGACGTACGGCTATTGCCTAGTTTTAGTACCTATACAAATGGAAGGACCCTTAATCCTTATATAGATTACATTACTAACATCAAAAGTGAGTTATGTTAACATAAGAGAGCATTGTAAGGAATGAGTCTAGTCTCCATTGATTAACTTGATCATTAGATTGTTTATAAGGTACCTATATATATAGAAAACTATCCTAGTCTATATTCAGTAAATACTAATATTAACACCTCCTCTCAAATTGAAGATGCTATAAGCAAATGCAATTTGGAATGAAGATATTATCTACAGCGACTTTGTAAGAAGATATGAAGTCCACTGCCAAGATTCTTATCGCTGACGACACGATGATGCTTGCTGAAGACGCGGCGCTGTCTATTGACACGTCCCGCAAGTGCAAGGTTATGTCGAAGTAATATAAAAGATATCAAATTCCACAGGGAACTGATGCGTTGCATTTATATAGTGTTTTTGCCTATGTTTTACATCATATTTTGGACTTATTTGCATGATTTTGTATTACTTCTAGTGTTTTTATCTTACTTTGCACAGAATCTTCACTTTTTTTGGTTTTATTGAAAATGTAGGTAAAAGGGCATAAAAATAAAGGATTTCGAGAGTTTTAAGGTCAAAGCACAATTCCCGAGGAGATCACGAGACCACACGTCAAATTTGGAGCAAAAACGGTAAAGAACGAGACATTTACAGCCTTGGCCGTAATTGTGGATTCGGCCGTAAACACGATGACGAGCGGGAGGTGAAAATTGACTAAGTATAAAAGTCCACCGAAACTTTCACGGGTGAAGCCGTAATTCCATCACGGGCCGTAAAAGTTTTTGTGACCAAAAGCATTATACGCCGAAAGAATTACGGCCGAAGCCGTAAACACATCACGGGCCGTAAAAGTTTCCGCCTGACGAGTTTTTCGCTCGATTCTCACTCGTTTTGAACCGGATTTGAGCCAAACTTTGCAGAACCGTTCCTTGATGGGTTCTAAACCGGTCTAGCTATAAAAGATGGGATTTTGATCGGTTTAAGGGAGCTTCGACGGACGAAGACGAACAGCGGCGGTGACAAGGGAGAAAACCTGGTTTCAAACATTTTTTCCGGCGAGATTTCCCCTGAAGGCGATGATAGATCAACCAATCCTCATCATCGGATCAAGGAGAAGGCGATTCTGTAGTCTCTTTAGTGATTTCTTGCAATCTTTTATGCGTTTACTAGTTCATCACAACACCATGTATTTCCATACTAACATGAGCGAGTAGAAATCTTTGTCGGGATGATTGGGCGTAGCCCTTTGACTTTTATGAGTTAATCCATGCTTTTACTATTTTCATTAGAATTTATCTGCATTATTTAGTTGAAATTTTACCTATCTCGTAATTTACCCTAGCCAAGTATTTATACGTCTTAGACGTTGCGAGAAGGACTGGGAGATGAATCGCAATGTCCAATCTATTTCAACTAGACCTACGAATCCAATCACGGAAGTAGTTTGGATTTGTCTGAAGGGTTAAACAAACACTTCATAGAGCTTAAGGGGTTCAATTGGGTTAACTATCACGGGAGTAGTTAGTTAATCTAGTTGAATACTGTACTACGCTTCGGGAGGAGGTAGTATGCACCTTAGGAAGAGTTCCTTTCATGTTAGATAATTTCTGTGAATTAGTTATTCTTTTAACAACTCATAATTGTCAATGTGGCGAACCCATGAATTCCCGACTCATTAGAAACTGAACCTTTTAAAAAGCTGTTTTCGAAGCAGAATATTGCAAGGAAGTAAGGGATGAAGAGAAATATGTAGGCCCACCTGCATATGTCCCTCCAATTCCTTTTCCCCAGAGGTTGTTTAGAACAGAACAAAAGGGACATGAGACTGGTAAAACTGAGGTAAAGAAGGACCAAGTAAGTCAGAACATTGAAATAACTAAGGTAAGAGACCCTAGGAGTATTTCGATTCCATGCAAGATTGGTAAGTTATCTGTTGAAAATGCTTTGTGCGGCATAGGAGCTAGCATTAGCTTGATATCATCACACTTGATTGAGAAAATAGATAGTGAAAGACTTAAACCCATTAACACATATGTTCAATTTGCTAATGGATTTGATCAGCAACCAACTGGTATATTGGAGAATGTAACAGTTAAAATTGATGAATTTTCTATCATTACTGACTTTATGGTTGTTGATATGAAGGAAAATGTTAAGTTCCTTGTCATTCTAGGAAGACCATTTTTAGCAAGCACAGGAGCTGTTATTGACATGTTGCATGAAAAACTTACTTTGAATTTGAATGATAGCAAGTTGATCCTTTATTTTTCATCCGAAGCTAAACGAATTAATTTTGCAGACTCCGATAAATCTCCAGGGGTGAAGGAGAACAACTTTGATAAAGGAAGTGATTTTGAAATCGATAGACGTCTCTCAGAAAATTGGGAAAAGCATAAAAAGGGGGAATCAAAGAAAGCTGAGACATAGACATTACCTAGAACTATAAAGTTAAATCTGTATAATGAACCGGAAAGGTGTCAGGAGCAACAACTGCCAATTATCCACTGCAGAAGAGTCATGAACACTGTCTTGGTCAAGCTAAAGATCATAAACAAGCGCTTCCTGGGAGGCAACCCAGCAGCTCTGAATTTTCATTAATTTCAGCATACCTTTCTATTTTAGTTTTGAATTTTTCTTTATAAACCCTAGGAGCATTTTCTCAATTTTTTTTTGTTTTAAGCTTTCTCCATATCATTTGATGAACTATTACATATGGAAATTCTTTTGAATTCGATGTTTTATGTGCAGGAATTTTTCGGAGATTTTTGCGGATTTTTCTGATGAAAAGCTAAGGTAAAATGCGATATTTACGGGTCGAGCTGTGATTATCGCGTAGCCGTGAACGCAAAGATGACTAAGTTAACGGGACACTGTACGCTAAGGCGAGTTTACGGCCCAAGCCGTGACATGTTTACGGGCCATAAGTTCTTACGGTTTAAACCTCACGGGCGGTTTAGGGTTTACGTTTACGCTCGTAATTCGCCGATTTTTGACGATTCTTCCTACGAGCTGCGACGAAAACTTTCCACCAGTGTTCCTCCACTTCCAGAGAGTGCTTTCCGACGACCTTTCGCCGGATTTCCATCGGATTTCGTGAAGAACAGACACTCGTCCGCCGAGTCATCAAAACCCGTCTTCCAGCTGATTCAAGCCCGATTTGCGCACAGATTCATGAGTTTTATTTACCCTGACTTGTGATTCATCAGTAGAACTTGGATCACATACCTTTTGCACTGATTTGGAGTTATTTTGTTCAAATTCTGGGACGATTTCACTCACGACCTTCACGGCCAAATACCACTGTTACTGTAGTACCACGATTTTCGAGTTAGGTTTACATATTTTGGATTGATCTGCTTGATACTATGGCACCGAAGAGATCTGTGTGGTCTAGGCCCTATGGGGCAGTGATAAAGAGCAGATATCCTAGGCCGGAACTACGTTACATGTATAGGATGTTGTCCGGAGTGTTACCAGACACTTTTGAGAGGATAGTTTATCCTGACTCAGAGCCTGAGACCCATGCACAGGCATTAGAGGCTCCAAGTGCATCCTCGGATTCGTCATAGGAGTAGGGAGATCGAGAGGAGATATCGTGCTCTATCCACTAGAGGGGTAATCAGCACACGATATTGGGACGACCAGACACTGCAGTCCCTAGGATTGTTCAACGACATCCAGTGGATGTTCGCGAACATAGGGTGGCAGGATTTTTACCAGCAGAGGCACCCTACATACACCCAGCTCACTTTGGAGTTTTTCAGCACCGTCCAGATTTCATTAAGGAACCACGATGACGGAGATCCTGGGAGGATGTCATTCCGGTTGGGGAACCGGGAGCATATGCTTACATTGGACCAGCTGGGCCACATATTTGGATTCCCCTCGGATGTGACCAGACACCGTCCTCATGAGTTTTCAGAGGGGACCTTTTGGAGAGAGATTACTGGCGAGCAAGGATTTGACCCTAGGACCGCCAGAGCATCGCGTCTGACTAGCCCGATTTTCAGATATATACACAAGGTGCTTGTACATCCCATTTTTGGGCGGGTAGAGAGCGATGGTATGGTCAGATCTACGGAGTTATTCTTTCTATGGGCCATGCTTAGAGACCAGGGATGAGGAGGAGGACTCTGAGCATACGGAGACGGATTGATAGACTTTGTGAGTATCAAGTTTCAATTCTTTATGCATATTTTTGGTATCACATGAGTAGTCTCACAGTTGTCTAATTTATGCGCAGGCTTAGTAGATTTGATGCCGATGCAACCTCACACCATCTTTTCAATTTTTATTTGTGTGTGTGCGTTGTATCGGGATATTACGCAATTCATTTTGGTTATTTGTAGATGTTGCTCGATACTTAGCTCGATATTGTATACACTAGTTGGTATTGAGTCCTAGGATGCTGAACATGACTTAGAGATGATATTTTTTGGACATGTTTAGTATTTATCATGTATATGTGATGCCATGTGATAGTTTTGGGTGTCTGGTTGATGATTTTCCGCATGATTGGAATGATTCTGATGCATCTTTGATATTTGGTTTGAAATAGTAACTGAAGGTGGTAAATTGTGTTGTGGTTTGTAAAACTAGACGGTATTTGATATCTGGAAGTTGATTGCCATGTAAAAATTGAGTATCTTCGTGGTCATAAATTTTTTGGATATATATATATATATATATATATATATATATATATATATATATATATATATATTTCTTTCTCGGGCTGTAATTTTCATCTTTTGATATAACTGTACAGGGTTTCGCTAACAAATATAAAGGGAACTCTTGCAAAAATTTTTCTGAAATTCTTCATTGATTTGATATTTCCACACATGCAACAAATTAAGTCTAGGGTGCTTGTTTCCATATCTTACTCGGTCTTTAAAGCTTTATAAATATGTATTCTGAATGTTTATGATTATTAAGGATAATCAAATTTGTTTTATCCTTAATTTTAAACTTAGGAAACATTTTGAGTGATTGATTTGATGACTTAGGAAATTTTTGAAATTTCATGTAGACTTAAATTGTTGAGTAAATTCAATTCTGGTATTGATAAAATGTATTTGTGAATTGTTATATGTTCATATGACACATGCATAGTATCTTTATACTTGAAATTTAATTTATCTATTTTTGCTTAATGAAAATTTTTATGAATAGAATTTGGTGATATATCTTTAATTTGAGATTTGCTCCAACTCCTCTGGTTGAGAAATCTAAAGTCATGAGTTATATTATACCATGAATTGGTATATTTTAAGTCTGTTGCAATCAAGTAACAGAGGGAAAATTTTAAAAATAAATATTTATCCCTTATGTAAAAAAGATTAACAATGATTTAAATACCATGCCACTGACTGGCTTTCTATTAAAAAAAAAAAAAAAGAGAAAAGAGAAGAGAATAAAAATGGAGAAAAAGAGAAAGCTATAGGTCAAGTGGACAACTCCACTGACTTTATGATTGAGACTATGAGTTAAATTATACTGCTTTGCAGTATACTTTAAACAATGTTATGATGCTAACAGGAAAGGGCATATAACCGTTTAAAGACCAAATTGCTTTAAAAATCTCTTATTTTAACATCACCAAGATTCTTGAAATAAATTTTTATCTATTGAGTAAAATAGATTTATTAAGTTGAAAGTATGTAATATTTAGCATGTGAAGAATGAACATTATGACATGAATTGTGAATTTTATCTTTCTTGGATTGTAACCTCTTGGGAAATTATCTCTGTTATGATTTTTCTTGAATTACTTGAGTTTGAAAGATTGATTACTTAATTTGTGGACTAAGGATATTATTAGCGGCAAAAACAAATGAGTGTTCCTTATCTTTACATTCATCATACATATTCTAGAACTGCTTGAGGACAAGAAAAATTCTAAGTCTATGGTATATTGATGCGTTGCATTTATATAGTATTTTTGCCTATGTTTTACATCATATTTTGGACTTATTTGCACGATTTTGTGTTACTTCTAGTGTTTTTATCTTACTTTACACAGAATCTTCACTTTTTTTGGTTTTATTGAAAATGTAGGTAAAAGGGCATAAAAATGAAGGATATCGAGAGTTTTAAGGTCAAAGCATGATTCTCGAGGAGATCACGAGCCCACACGTCAAATTTGGAGCAAAAACGGTAAAGAACGAGACATTTACGGCCTTGGCCGTAATTGTGGATTCGGCCGTAAACACGACGACGAGCAGAAGGTGAAAATTGGCTAAGTATAAAAGTCCACCGAAACTTTCATGGGTGAAGCCGTAATTCCATCACGGGCCGTAAAAGGTTCCGTGACCAAAAGCATTATACGCCGAAAGAATTACGGCCGAAGCCATAAACACATATCACGGGCCGTAAAAGTTTCCGCCTGACGAGTTTTTCGCTCGATTCTCACTCGTTTTGAACCGGATTTGAGCCAAACTTTGCAGAACCGTTCCTTGATGGGTTCTAAACCGGTCCTACTATAAAATATGGGATTTTGATCAGTTTAAGGGAACTTCGACAGACGAAGACGAACAGCGGCGGCGATAAGGGCGAAAACCTGGTTTCAAACATTTTTTTCCGGCAAGATTTCCCCTGAAGGAGATGATAGATCAACCAATACTCATCCTCGGATCAGGGAGAAGGCGGTTTTGTAGTCTTTTTAGTGATTTATTGCAATCTTTTATGTGTTTACTAGTTAATCACAACACCATGTATTTCCATACTAACATGAGCGAGTAGAAACCTTTGTCGGGATGATTGGGCGTAGCCCTTTGACTTTTATGAGTTAATCCATGCTTTTACTATTTTCATTAGAATTTATCTGCATTATTTAGTTGAAATTTTACCTATCTCGTAATTTACCCTAGCCAAGTATTTATACGTCTTAAACGTTGCGAGAAGGACTGGGAGGTGAATCGCAACGTCCAATCTATTTCAACTAGACCTACGAATCCAATCACGGGAGTAGTTTAGATTTGTCTGAAGGGTTAAAAAAATGCTTCATAGAGCTTAAGGGGTTCAATTGGGTTAACTATCACGGGAGTAGTTAGTTAATCTAGTTGAATACCGTACTACGCTTCGGGAGGAGGTAGTATGCACTTTAGGAAGAGTTCCTTTCATGTTAGATAATTTTTGTGAATTAGTTATTCTTTTAACAACTCATAATTGTCAATGTGGCGAACCCATGAATTCATGACTCATTAGAAACTGAACCCTTTAAAAAGCTGTTTTCGAGTTTGCATGTCCGTAAAAGTTTAGAAGAACCATTGATTTTGTCTGCCTGAATTCAAACAAGTCGAGAAGTTAGTACTTAGCTTCGTAGTCCTCGTGGGATCGATAATTTTTATTACTTCGATAAATCCGTGCACTTGCGGATACTTATCAGGAACAAGGTTGAATACTAGAAAATCCGATTCCTAATAGCTAGGCAAATCGAAATTGGGTTTTGAAGACAGAAATCGAAAACAAGCAATTGCAACTATGTCGGTAGAGGGTAAATATGAGAGAGATATCAGGGCTACGGTTTCCACCACAATGATAATCTTAATCGCACAAGAAAGATATTAATTATTTGGTTTATTGGTTTTGCACAAGGAGTCTAGCCCTAGGGTACAAGGTGCCCTCTCTCGAGTGTACACCCCGGTGTTCGTCTTAAACTGACCTCCTACTCTCGCGGTGGATCGTTCTAAGACGAACCCAATGAGTTCTATGGCAGACTGTGAAATCCTCGAGCGTAGACCAAGCACTCTCGTGTCGAGGTCTCGCAAGTTTTACTAAGAGATTCCACCCTTACGATCCTTCTCTCGATATGAATCGTAACGGCTAACACATGAAAATACTCAGCCAAGGTAAAATCATGAAATAAATACGTCAAAGTAAAATAAGCTCACAATTCATTCCAAATAACAAAAATAGATACAAAGTTTGCGATCAAAATCATCAAAGGGCTTCAACCAAGCCCCGAAATAGGGTTTACGCTATAATTGTCATGGTTATGCTCAAAATCTCTCTTTTAATGAAAGGGAAAGTATAAGGAAACAAATCTAAGAGGAAGAAGATGATGAACTGAAGGAATCCTGAAGAAATCATAATAATCTTGTGTCTCAATCTCCGAAAATCTCCAAAAATCATCTTGTCGCCGTGTTCTACCACCCCGGGCTGCTTCCTTGCGTGATTGCTCGATAATTAGGATAATAAAATTAGGGCTTTTATATCCCCTGTGTTCGCCTCTGAAAGAGCTTTCTATAGACACCTCACTTGCCAAATTTGGACTCCGAATGAGTGAGAAATCGCTGAAAAACCGAGTCAAGGTCGGACTAGCGCTTGCCCTGGGTTAGAATCACGGGTGAACCCTGCGGGGTTCACCTGCCCGTGATTCATTTTGTAAATTTCGGCTAAAAGAAGCGCAGTGAACCCCACCGGGTTCACCTGGCCATCCTTTTCTATGTGCAGATCTCGACCTTCAGGAAAACCGGTGAACCCGGTGGGGTTCACCCGGCTGTGATTCTCTCTGTGAGTTCTGCTAGCTGGCGACTGAGATGGTGAACCTCGTGGGGTTCACCTGGCCGTGATTCTCTAGCAAACTCTGAATGAGCTCAAATTTGATGGGCGGCTTCGTTTTCACACAAGAAATCGTCCCATGGCCTCAGAATCTTCAAAATACATCGAAAAAAGTGTGTTTTTACCTGAAATTCCATAAAAGTGCTAAAAAGTGAAGATTCCGAAGATATGAAGGAAATAAGGCTATAATGAGTATAAAAGTGTTAAAATAAGCCTAGATTTGACATGAAATATAACGAAAAAATACTACCAAAATGTGATGCATCAAAATACTCTAGACTTAAATCTTTGCTTGTCCTCAAGCAATAAAATAAGATAAAATACATGTTTGGTATAAGAGTAATCTTTCGTGTCAAGATATACATCCAAGTTAGAAAAACATTTAATAACAATCCAATATCTAATCAGGAGAAATTAAGTAAATGGTTGTCTCAAGTGTTCAACAGTTTGATCCCACAATACTAGATATCAAACAACCTAGTAAGCAGCAAACATAGGATTCAATCAAGCTTACACAAAACACTCATGCGATTCCAATCCTTCCTAGTCAAATCGTTGGGGTTAACTCAAATGTTTAATCCAGGGTATGATATGCTGATTATTGCAATAGATTTCAACTCATAACCTTAGGTACCATTGCCAATATTTCGCAATGCCAAGTAGATGAGTCATTTTATTATTTTCAATTTCACCTCCCTAGATTTCAACTCATGTCCTTCGGTACCACTGCCAATTTTGTGCAGTGCTAAGTAGAGGAATCTAAGGGTGAGAAAAATGAATTTTTTTTTTTAATGCTATGCTCAGCAGTTGATAACATAACCTTTCTAACAAATGCAGTGTCTCCCCAACAATAGAAAGAAAATCAAAGAATAACTAAGTGAATATGTATCTCAATATGATTCTCATGTAAGTTGCAAGTTTGAGTTGATTAAACAATCATAGAAATGTTTGACCCACTAATGAACAACTGAAAATCAATCCAAATCACAAAATTTCTAAATCATAGGACATATAGATATGATCAAACAGTATTTCTAACAAGGAGGTATCACTCCAGACTTAATTCTTTGATTATTCCTAACCAATCATGCATTCAACTCAAAATACTCAAAATACTCAAAATTGTGAAATAAAATAGCCATGAGAGGACAAGACCCATGCAAAGCATGGAAAAATTTACACAGCCTGAATGAAAAGAATAATGACCATAACAAAGTGCGGACGCAAGCAAGAAAAATAGTGTCATACAAGTCTGTCACAAAGTGGGGCCTGAAGAAGTGGACCAGGCCCACGAATAAGATGGCATATAAGATACAATGCCACATAATATCCATCTCAAAATGAAAGTCTCAAATCCAAACATAGCAAAGTCAAGCAATCACAGTCAAATACCCACATGTCGTGTCGATGAAGATGGGAGATGTCGCCGTAATAGCTCCTCTATCGCTCATAAAGACTCAAATGCCCTCGACTGTCCCTGCTCAAGGCGCAATATGTCATCGCGCATCCGCCTCTGCTCGGCTCGCATCTGCTCTAGAGAAGGGTCTGGTCGTGCTGAAGTAGACGGCCCGACAAATGTAGACGGCCTATCAGTGGCGGATGGCTCGACTGGAGGAATGTGCTCTGGAATCCTTGGCGGTGATGGAGGTGTGACACGTCCCGCAAGTGCACGGTTATGTCGAGGTAATATAAAAGATGTCGAATCCCACAAGGAACAGGGTTAAGTACCATAAGATCTAAGTTTCAATAGCTAGGCGAACAAAAATGAGGTTTTGCAAACTTCAATTGTAAATGAGAAACTAAATCAACGGATAAGAAAATATGAATGAGAGAGATCAGGGCTATGGTATCCACCACGCTGACATTCAAATATGCGATAAAAAGATTGATTATATGGATTTAAGTCATTTGCATAAGGAACCTATCCCTAAGGTATAGGATGCCCCCTCTCGGTGGTACACCCCGGTGTTTGTTTAGAACGGTCTCCTACTCTCGCGGTGGATCGTTCAGAACAAACCCTATGCATTCTATGGAAGGTTAAGAAATCCTCGAGTGAATTTCAAGCAATCTCGTGTCATGGATTCACAAGTTTTACAGAGAAGATCCACCATCACGATTCTCCTCTCGGTATGAATCGTGTCGGTTAACACATGAAGATACGTGGCCAATGTAAAATCATGAAATACACAAGCAAAGTAAAATATGCAAATACAAAGATCCAAATAATTGTTTACAATAAGAATTCGCAAGTATCAAAAGTCAGCGGGCTTCAACCGAGCCTCGAAAAGGGTTTCACGCTATGGAGTACATGGAATTTCTGAAAGTTCTCTCAATAAGTATAGAAAAACTACAAGAAATCATTTCTAAAGGGGAAGAGATGCTAAACCCAAGCCAATCTCTAGGAATCTAGGCGTCTTGATGATCGAATCTCGCCAAATCGCCGTAAAATCCCTATGTCGCCTCCGTTCGTCCGCCCTTGTCGCCTTTCACCCGATTTCTCGATAATTAGGGCGTAAAATTTAGGGCTTTTTATATCTCATGTGTTCTCCTTCGAATAGCATTCCAAAGAACCCTCCCTTGCCAAATTTGGACGCCAAACAGGTTAGAAATCAAGGAAAGTCCGATTAGGGATCAAACGCTCGCACACTTCACTTGGAATCACGGGTGAACCCCGCTGGGTTCACTGTTAGGGAATACCGGGTGTAATTTAAAATTTTGCAGTCCCAGGATGCAGCAGAAGAATCATTACACCCGAAACATATTCCGGTCCCAAGGATCCATGCGAGAGAGAAGACACAATGATGTGTTAGAGATGTACCTCTTTTGCTTGTCTAGTTGCCGAAGCCATGTTGAAGGCGCCCAAGTGTTCGCCCTCCACAAGTATCCACGCGTCGACTCCTTGATCGTTGCTCCCTTCCACGCTTGGTGCTAGCCTCGGGAAGAGAATCAAGCCTTAGGGTTCCTTCACTACTCTTGCGCCACCTCCAAGGATCATGCGTCAAGTGCAAGGAAGATGCCGCCAACTCCTTATCCTCTTCACTCCAAGAGAAGAGGGAGGAGAAGAGTTTCGGCCCTTAGGAAGAATAAGAGGAAGTGGCGCCACCAAGTCCTTCTCCAAGTCACGCCAAGAGGAGAGGAAGGAGAAGACTTGCGGCCACTTGTAGGAAGAAGGGTTGCGCCACCTTGATGTTGTCGCCCTTTGCCTTTGCTCTCGCCCATCTATGTGTGTTCACGCCTCCAAGCATTCGAACCATTGAGAGGGGGCAGCTAGGGTCCCTTTTATAAGCCAAGAGGCGGTTTAGGGAGGGCCAAGATCATGCCAAGTGGGCGGCTAGGATGATAGGGGTTTGTGGTAAGGAAAGTCTCCAAGACTTTGCCATAAACCTCATTCAACCTATCCTTATTTGCCCAATAGCCATATCAACCCAAGACATGCCTTAGAGGCATTCTTTCCATCCAAGGAGAAGGGCTAGGCGCAACAAGCAAGAGGAATTCGGCTAGGATGGTGTCTTGGGAGAAATTAGGGTTTGAGGTAAGGTAAGTCTCCAAGACTTTACCATATACTTCTTCCCAACATCCATATGCGCCTAGGAACTTCCCATAAAAGTTCTCAAGCCATATTAGCCCCAAGACTTGCCTTAGAGGCAAGGTTTCCATCAAGGGAGAAAGGGCAAGGCGCCTTTTACTTCCTTAATGAAGCAAAACCGCCCACTTCACCCCATTATGCCCCTAGGCGCTAATGAGTGAAGACTTCTCCCCATTATACCCTTTTAAGCCAATTCTCTCTTCATGACAACTAATTATTGGGCCTCATTGGACAATGAGCTAGCCCAAACTTCATGGCATAGGTTGATTAAGTCATTGGATCCAATCCAATGCAACCCTAATCCAAATGTGATGAATCTAGGTCAATTTCGGGTCAACCTGCTAAAAATGAAGTTTGGCTCCAATAACTTTCTTCCAACTCATCAGGCCCATTGGCGCTGATGAAATCTTCCAAATTGATCCAAGTTATCCAATAACTTGATCCTAAGGTTTCTGATTAAAGCAACGTCAAGAGTCTATTGCGTGTGACCCCGTAGGATCCATATGACGATGGAAATGATGTAAACATCATAAGTAGTGAGGGGTATCTAGCAACACATCACTACTACCCATATCATAGGACTTAAGTCATTATGGCAACAACTCCTAACAAGCAACGAGGATTCCCATTGCATTATAGATCCCTTTGCCTAAACTGATATCCTGCCATTGGATTAGTCTCAAGTTTATCAATCCAATGCATTGGTCATGACTCAACAAGTGTGGCCACACATTCCTGTCATGCACCAATAAGGTGGGGCGCCCCGAGTGGATATCATGCTTCCAATAAGGAAGAGGCAAATCCTACTATTGGTCACCCATGTCTCTACGTGACTTATGACATGCCCAATGACAGTCGTTTTGATCTCCCAATTACGGAGAGACGTAAGACTGTATCAAAGCATACCCATCATCAAATCTAGACAAGAATACCTCAAGTCTAAGGATCAATGCAAACCTCTTGCATGTGAGATTGACTTGTTGACTAGACAAGTCAATCCTCACGGTGGATGACTCCAGTGCATCCAATGCACCTGTATGTCTGCGTTACTGTGCCCTGCACTTAACCAGCCCATACACCAGTCTCACATGTACCAAAGCTGTCCCATATCTGCTAAGGTACCTTGTCTGGGGATTTCTTATGAGAATGGATCCAATCCAAACTCCTGGGACATTATATATGCAACTCAATACATCAACGCAGGTAGAGAAGTCTGCATAATAACGACCATGCCTCTATATATAGAATAATAATTCTATCAAAGTACATTCAAACAATGCCTGACCATGTCCATATATTGGTCTTCAGGGAATATACACCAACAATCTCCCACTTGCACTAAGACCAAGGACAACTGATATTCAGCCAGTTCCAATGTCTCTAGTATGACCCATTTAGCTTCCGCTGTGCCAGAGGCTAGGTCAGTGGGTTTTTCCAGATTGTTATCTGTGTTTATTTTAACAAATTTGATCATCATCCTTATTCATGATCTCTAAGATCAGATGATATGCTGCAGTACATACTTGAGCACTAAGTTCCTTCACTTATGCTATGGCCCTCGTAAGAACTATATTGGACCATCAAGCATCATGAACTAAATCAAGTTCAAATGAATGAAGCTGCTTTTTCTTGGCTGCCACAAGAAGCTGCAATGTACTCAGCCTAATTTGTAGAATCTTGCCACTTTGGTTTGCATAATGCTCTTTCAGCACACAGCACCACAATAAGGCAAAGCGCAAATCCTGGCTGTGATCAATAGTCACTAGACTGGAACGAAGTGTCAGTGTACCCCTGTACACAAAATTCTTTCCTGTCTATCATAGACTAGACTTCAATCCTTTATACTTCCCAAGTATATATATAAGGATTGCTTTCACAGCTATCTAGTTCTAAACACTAAGATCTGATTGAAACTTGCTGGCTATGCTCCAAGCATTTGCCATAAATGGTCTTGTGTATATTATTCAAAACATGATCCATCCTATACACCATGTATCAGGATTTTAGACCCATGTTATTACTCTCCAGCTGTGTCACAGAACACAACATCCTTGAGAGAGTCAGACCATATCTTCCTGGAAGGTATTAATATTTGGAATCATCCAATATAAACCTCTCCAGAAACTCTTGGATGAACATAGATTGACTAAAGGGCAATGACTTTCTTGGATCTCTATCTATAGATCCTCATGCCTAGGATGTAGGCATCATTCCCTAGATCATTCTTCTCGAAATACATCTCAAGCCTTTTCTTCACCATGTGAAGAGCTGAGATGTCATTCCATGTGAGGAGAATATCATCAATCATCTAGAACAATAAATACTATTAAGGTGCTCCCACTGATCTTCTTGTAAACACAGGCTATTTCAAACATGCTTGCATAACACCATGCATATCTTCATGGCCTTGATATGAAAACCTTCTGGCTATTTCCTTATAGATATCTTTTCAGACGTCCATGCAAGAAAGGCAGTTTTCATAACAACATGCCATAATTGATCATGCAATTATAACAAGCAGATCCCTAATGGACTTAAAACTCAGCTATTGGTGAAAATTTTCATCATTATCCACCCAGTGGATTTGCCTGAAATTTCTGTTCACTAGCTTGCCTTTTAAGGTAACAATGTTACCTTCCATGTCTATCTTCCTAGAAGATTTATTTATAGCATGTGGGAATTACCCCTTTGGCAGCTCATCCAAGTCCCAGACTTGATTAGCAGACATGGAATCCATTACGGTTCTCATGGCCTTTAGCCATTTCTTGGAATCTAGTCCACCGACTGCTTCCATTTCCTCATAAGTCTTAGGTTCATCCTTGATGAAAAATTCGTCATGCCCAGCATATCGAATCGATCCAGACTTATGTGGTTCCTGTGTTACTTGAACCTCAGGTTGACTTTCAACCTGTATGTGAGATTTTACTCTTCATTTGTGTCTAATTGTATTGTGGTTGATTCTGGACCTTATCCAAATCAAATCTACTCCCACTAGCTTCTTTCAAAAGAAATATCTTCTCAAGAGAGACAGCAGTTTGAGCAATAAATAGCATTCTACAGTGCTCCACAAACACATACTTTTGAATCACTGCACATTACATTCCCAATTCCCTTGAAGAAATGGGATATTTGCAGTTCGCAACTCAAAAGCTAACTTAGACACTTTCTTATGGAGTGGCAATACATCTGTTTGCATGGCATCACAGTAGTATATTTGCATGACTATTCAAAGATGGAACCGCATCCAATGTGTTCCTTTTCTTTCTTTGAAATTCACCACACAGTGGTGTACTAAGTAAGCTGTGAGATAACTCCACACTTCTTAGGACAGTCATCAAATTCTCCACTAATCACCTTGATCCAATCAAAGTGCTTTAATAGATCCTCCAATTTGACTCAATACTTCATTTGTGAACTTCTTGGATTTTTCCAAAGTTCTTAGGTTGGATAAGGCATACCCACACCTTATGAAGCATGTAACACCTCTTAGTGCTTGTTTATATGGGTCCACATACATTGTTGTGTAATAGATCCAACAAGCCAATAGTCCTTCCATCCTTTATGGTGAAGGCAGCATCTGTCATATTGTTCCTTTGAACTAGGCTCACATGTATCATAATCCTGAAAGGATAATGATCCCAATAGTCCATGGACCTTTGGATGTGACCATTGTTCTATGGTTCAAGAGACAATGCTATAAGAGGGTGTTTATTGAATCATTGGATCTGGTCTTGTGTTAAATATAGAACTACAAACTATTATCAACTGTATCACTTCAATAGAACATCTCAGATTAAAAAAATATTATTTATTATTTCAAACTGAAATCCTTTCCAAAAGGAATGATGTTCTAAAACATAAGCTGATACATAATAGCAAAATTCTAGATAAAGTCTTCAAGGCAGTGAGATGATCTCAGCAGCATTCAATGCTCTGTCCCTGACCCGAGGGTCGATCCCATCAAGCCTCTTCGTCCTACTTCCTTTGAGCTCCTGCACATGTAAAACATATGTGAGCCTCACATACGGTACCCAGTACCCATGAATAAGAAGTAGACAAAAGACCTCGGTAACACAATACCTGAAGCGGATGGATTACATCCCTTCTTCTTTGCCATGCACTTCTTGGCCATTAATCCTCTTCGAAATACCCATGCATTCCCAGTCTTCCGAAGTATTAGCTTCGAAGATACAGAACCATGGTCATTCTCAGATTCAGGCATACACTCTGAAGATCCAACAGAACTCTCCTGATCATTGTCTATAGAGCATGGTGTGAAGAGACCTTTGAGATGTATGATAAGATCATAAATCCCCATCTCATCACATTCAACCTTGACCTCTGGGGTCATGCACTCTAAGACAAGAGCAGTGTACTGTTCGTTATCTTCACAATGTTCAAGATAGACATTCCACTCCCACTTATTAATGAAATACACACTGGGCTGGGATGGAGGTCTTTCAAGAAGATGCACCTTATTTTCTTGTTCCAGTATCTTGGATAAAATCTTGAACCAATTTGTCTAGTTTGTCCCATCCAACTTATTTTTATAAAGTTTCAATCTTAGATCAGGAGATGCCATCTACAATAAGCAAATAAGTAAAATAAGTACAATGATAAAGCATTTAACAAGGACTTTAAATTAAATGCTATGCTCCCACTACTTCCAAAACAAGTTGAGATCTCTCAAACTCAACATGGAAAGAGGTGAGTAGGATCCTAATTTCACATGAGGTCTCCGCGACTCACGAGGGTGAGTTAGGATGCACAGAGAATCCCATGCTTCCTTAGGTAGGCATGCCAGCCAATTGTGCCATGCACAACTCCTCTTAGTTAAGACAGACTAGGCGCCCTGTGTCCAGCGAGGGCTGGATACAACACAAAACCCTATCCTCTCAACAGCTGCCTCTAGTGATTCATCATGTCAGTGACATATGAAAAACTAGTCAAGTCTGGTCCTAACCGTTATGCCCAGGGCCAACGAATTCCTTGCGAAGGCACGCCCAGGTTAAAACTGGACTGGGGAAATCATTGTCACCTCACACCTTCTAAAGATAAGTGGGTGTGTCCCACGAGGGTGGGAAACAGTTCACAACACCACCGATCAATAGCTTGATGAGGGCTACGCGTTAAAAGGCTATTGACTTGATATTGTATTGAGAGTTTTACATGTTGATTTTATTCTTTTCTAGCATGTAGTTTTCCTATGGTTATGGCAGCAAAGGAAGAACATCACAGGCATGCTATGGACAAAATAATAAACCATCACAGGCATGCTAGTTTGGTCGATATGGTCATAGCCCTTTTCATACACATAACTTGTCACGAGCCATGTGACATGTTATCGTGCATCCAAGGGTTGCGAGTCCCTAAAGCAGATCAGCCCATGCCAGAAGCCGAAAGTATGTGTCCTTCCTTCAGCCACAAGTCCATCACCACGCTTCCAAAGCTGGCGCCACTTCTGACTCCGATTGAAGAAGACTCCTTGTTGTGAAGATGAAGCCTTAACCCATCACATAATTCTACATCTATTCTAAACAAGATGAAAAATTCTTTACAACAAGATAGGGAGAGAACCACACGCAGGTGGAAAGAGATTTTACAAGCATTCATCACAAGTGGAAACATGCTTCCACATCACAACACAGGAGGGCACTCGCTATGACCATATCAACCCAATCAAGTGGCGCATGTAAAATTTGAAAATCCGAAAAAATCAAATTTTAACACCTTATGCGCCAACATCATCCAAAGCACTCTCTTGACTAAATTTATGCCAAAATTTTGATCAAGTTTCATGATGATTTCATAGACCCTATCGGCTGGCAGTTTTGTCAGATCAAGAGATCCGGCCAGTCCGAAGACACAATGCCCGTCCTACTTGACAAAACCACGTGCGCCTTTGGTCTTAAATCAATCATAAATAAAATCAAAGTTTCAGCCACAAAAATAAGAAGAGAGGTCTGGATGAAAACGCTTTCTACATGAAACGCGCATAGATAGAAGAAAAATTTTCAAGAATTTTTCACACAAGCAAACGTACACCTTGTGTTTCTCGCAAGTAGCTCTGATAACACTGTTAGGGAATACCGGGTGTAATTTAAAATTTTGCAGTCCCAGGACGCAGCGGAAGAATCATTACACCCGAAACATATTCCGGTCCCAAGGATCCATGCGAGCGAGAAGACACAAGGATGTGTTAGAGATGTACCTCTTTTGCTTGTCTAGTTGCCGAAGCCATGTTGAAGGCGCCCAAGTATTCGCCCTCCACAAGTATCCACGCGTCGACTCCTTGATCGTTGCTCCCTTCCACGCTTGGTGCTAGCCTCGGAAAGAGAATCAAGCCTTAGGGTTCCTTCACTACTCTTGCGCCACCTCCAAGGATCATGCGCTAAGTGCAAGGAAGATGCCGCCAACTCCTTATCCTCTTCACTCCAAGAGAAGAGGGAGGAGAAGAGTTTCAGCCCTTAGGAAGAATAAGAGGAAGTGGCGCCACCAAGTCCTTCTCCAAGTCACGCCAAGAGGAGAGGAAGGAGAAGACTTGCGGCCACTTGTAGGAAGAAGGGTTACGCCACCTTGATGTTGTCGCCCTTTGCCTTTGCTCTCGCCCCTCTATGTGTGTTCACACCTCCAAGCATTCGAAGCATTGAGAGGGGGTAGCTAGGGTCCCTTTTATAAGCCAAGAGGCGGTTTAGGGAGGGCCAAGATCATGCCAAGTGGGCGGCTAGGATGATAGGGGTTTGTGGTAAGGAAAGTCTCCAAGACTTTGCCATAAACCTCACTCAACCTATCCTTATTTTCCCAATAGCCATATCAACCCAAGACATGCCTTAGAGGCATTCTTTCCATCCAAGGAGAAGGGCTAGGCGCAACAAGCAAGAGGAATTCGGCTAGGATGGTGTCTTGGGAGAAATTAGGGTTTGAGGTAAGGTAAGTCTCCAAGACTTTACCATATACTTCTTCCCAACATCCATATGCGCCTAGGAACTTCCCATAAAAGTTCTCAAGCCATATTAGCCCCAAGACTTGCCTTAGAGGCAAGGTTTCCATCAAGGGAGAAAGGGCAAGGCGCCTTTTACTTCCTTAATGAAGCAAAACCGCCCACTTCACCCCATTATGCCCCTAGGCGCTAATGGGTGAAGACTTCTCCCCATTATACCCTTTTAAGCCAATTCTCTCTTCATGACAACTAATTATTGGGCCTCATTGGACAATGAGCTAGCCCAAACTTCATGGCATAGGTTGATTAAGCCATTGGATCCAATCCAATGCAACCCTAATCCAAATGTGATGAATCTAGGTCAATTTCGGGTCAACCTGCCAAAAATGAAGTTTGGCTCCAATAACTTTCTTCCAACTCATCAGGCCCATTGGCGCTGATGAAATCTTCCAAATTGATCCAAGTTATCCAATAACTTGATCCTAAGGTTTCTGATTAAAGCAACGTCAAGAGTCTATTGCGTGTGACCCCGTAGGATCCATATGACGATAGCAATGATGTAAACATCATAAGTAGTGAGGGGTATCTAGCAACACATCACTACTACCCATATCATAGGACTTAAGTCATTATGGCAACAACTCCTAACAAGCAACGAGGATTCCCATTGCATTATAGATCCCTTTGCCTAAACTAATATCCTGCCATTGGATTAGTCTCAAGTTTATCAATCCAATGCATTGGTCATGACTCAACAAGTGTGGCCACACATTCCTGTCATGCACCAATAAGGTGGGGCGCCCCGAGTGGATATCATGCTTCCAATAAGGAAGGGGCAAATCCTACTATTGGTCACCCATGTCTCTACGTGACTTATGACATGCCCAATGACAGTCGTTTTGATCTCCCAATTACGGAGAGACGTAAGACTGTATCAAAGCATACCCATCATCAAATCTAGACATGAATACCTCAAGTCTAAGGATCAATGCAAACCTCTTGCATGTGAGATTGACTTGTTGACTAGACAAGTCAATCCTCACGGTGGATCACTCCAGTGCATCCAATGCACCTGTATGTCTGCGTTACTGTGCCCCGCACTTAACCAGCCCATACACCAGTCTCACATGTACCAAAGCTGTCCCATATCTGCTAAGGTACCTTGTCTGGGGATTTCTTATGAGAATGGATCCAATCCAAACTCCTGGGACATTATATATGCAACTCAATACATCAACGCAGGTAGAGAAGTCTGCATAATAACGACCATGCCTCTATATATAGAATAATAATTCTATCAAAGTACATTCAAACAATGCTTGACCATGTCCATATATTGGTCTTCAGGGCATATACACCAACAATCTCCCACTTGCACTAAGACCAAGGACAACTGATATTCAGCCAGTTCCAATATCTCTAGTATAACCCATTTAGCTTCCGCTGCGCCAGAGGCTAGGTCAGTGGGTTTTTCCAGATTGCTATCTGTGTTTATTTTAACAAATTTGATCATCATCCTTATTCATGATCTCTAAGATCAGATGATATGCTGCAGTACATACTTGAGCACTAAGTTCCTTCACTTATGCTATGGCCCTAGTAAGAACTATATTGGACCATCAAGCATCATGAACTAAATCAAGTTCAAATGAATGAAGCTGCTTTCTTGGCTGCCACAAGAAGCTGTAATGTACTCAGCCTTATTTGTAGAATCTTGCCACTTTGGTTTGCATAATGCTCTTTCAGCACACAGCACCACAATAAGGCAAAGCGCAAATCCTAGCTGTGATCAATAGTCACTAGACTGGAACGAAGTGTCAGTGTACCCCTGTACACAAAATTCTTTCCTGTCTATCATAGACTAGACTTCAATCCTTTATACTTCCCAAGTATATATATAAGGATTGCTTTCACAGCTATCTAGTGTTAAACACTAAGATCTGATTGAAACTTGCTGGCTATGCTCCAAGCATTTGCCACAAATGGTCTTGTGTATATTATTCAAAACATGATCCATCCTATACACCATGTATCAGGATTTTAGACCCATGTTATTACTCTCCAGCTGTGTCACAGAACACAACATCCTTGAGAGAGTCAGACCATATCTTCCTGGAAGGTATTAATATTTGGAATCATCCAATATAAACCTCTCCAGGAATGTGCTCTGGAATCCTTGGCGGTGATGGAGGTGTGACACGTCCCGCAAGTGGACGGTTATGTCGAGGTAATATAAAAGATGTCGAATCCCACAAGGAACAGGGTTAAGTACCATAAGATCTAAGTTTCAATAGCTAGGCTAACAAAAATCAGGTTTTGCAAACTTCAATTGTAAATGAGAAACTAAATCAACGGATAAGGAAATATGAATGAGAGAGATCAGGGCTATGGTATCCACCATGCTGACATTCAAATATGCGATAAAAAGATTGATTATATGGATTTAAGTCATTTGCATAAGGAACCTATCCCTAAGGTATAGGATGCCCCCTCTCGGTGGTACACCCTGGTGTTTGTTTAGAACGGTCTCCTACTCTCGCGGTGGATCGTTCAGAACAAACCCTATGCGTTCTATGGAAGGTTAAGAAATCCTCGAGTGAATTTCAAGCAATCTCGTGTCATGGATTCACAAGTTTTACAGAGAAGATCCACCATCACGATTCTCCTCTCGGTATGAATCGTGTCGGTTAACACATGAAGATACGTGGCCAATGTAAAATCATGAAATACACAAGCAAAGTAAAATATGCAAATACAAAGATCCAAATAATTGTTTACAATAAGAATTCGCAAGTATCAAAAGTCAGCGGGCTTCAACCGAGCCTCGAAAAGGGTTTCACGCTATGGAGTACATGGAATTTCTGAAAGTTCTCTCAATAAGTATAGAAAAACTACAAGAAATCATTTCTAAAGGGGAAGAGATGCTAAACCCAAGCCAATCTCCAGGAATCGAGGCGTCTTGATGATCGAATCTCGCCAAATCGCCGTAAAATCCCTATGTCACCTCCGTTCGTCCGCCCTTGTCGCCTTTCACCCGATTTCTCGATAATTAGGGCGTAAAATTTAGGGCTTTTTATATCTCATGTGTTCTCCTTCGAATAGCATTCCAAAGAACCCTCCCTTGCCAAATTTGGACGCCAAACGGGTTAGAAATCAAGGAAAGTCCGATTAGGGATCAAACGCTCGCACACTTCACTTGAAATCACGGGTGAACCCCACTGGGTTCACCTACCTGTGAAATGCTCTGGGCTGTATTGGTCGAGGGAAGAACGGGTGAACCCCACCCGGTTCACCTGCCCGTGATGTGCTCTGGACGCTTTTGGGTGTTGTCGCAACAAAGAGAAGCACGGGTGAACCCCGCCTGGTTCACCTGGTCGTGAAGTCTTCTGTGAACATCTTGATGTCTGGCGAAAGCACCGGTGAACCCCACGGGCCATATTTTTCAGGTTAACTCTGATTGAGCCCAAATTTGATGGGCAGCTTCGTTTTCACGTGAGGAATCACCCCGTGACCTAAAAATCTCCAAAAGACATCAAAATTGGGTGATTTCACCTGAAATTCCATTAGAACAAGAAAAATTGAAGATTCCGAAGGTTTTAAGCAAATAAGTCTTAACAGAGTATGAAAATATCAATATAGCCCTAGATTTATCATGAAATATTAAGGAAAATCACTATTAAAATGCAAGGCATCAAAACACTCCAGACTTAGATATTTGCTTGTCCTCAAGCAATAAAATAAGATGAAATACATGATGGGTATAAGAGTAATCTTTCGTATTGAGGAATACATCTAAGTTAGAAAAACATTCAATAGCAATCCAAGGTCTAATCAAGCGAAATCAAGTAAATGGTTGTTTCAAGTGTTCAGCAGTCTGATCCCACAATAACTAGATGCCAAACAACTTAGTAAGCAACAAACATAAAATTCAATCAAGCCTGCACAACACTTATGCAATTCCCATTCTTCCAAGTCAAATCATTGGGGTTAACTCAAATGTCTTATTTAGGGTACGATACACTGATTATTGCATTAGACTTCAACTCATATCCTTAGGTACCATTGCCAATTTTTTGCAATGCCAAGTAGATGAATCTTTTTATAGGTTTCATTTCACATCTCTTAGATTTCAACTTATATCCTTCGGTACCATTGCCCATTTTTTGCAGTGCCAAGTAGAGGAATCTAAGAGTGAGTTTATATATATATATGCTCAGCAGTTGATAGCATAGCCTTTGTAACACATGTAGTGTCCCCCTAACAACAGAAAGGAATTCAAGGAATAACTAAGCAATCATGCATCTCAATACGATTCTCATGTAATTTGCAAACTTGAGTTGATTAAACAATTATAGAAATGTTTGACCCACTAATGAACAACCTAAAATCAATCCAAATTACAAGTTTTCAAAATCATAGAACATATGGACATGATTATAAAGTATCTCTAACAGGGAGGTATTTTCAACAATCTTTGATTAATCTTAACTGACCATGCATTCAACTAAAAAAAATTGAAATAGCTATCATGGGACAAAATTACTATACCTCTAACATGATAAACATATAAACTGATGAATTATGAACATCACAAAACTGAGATATAAGCACATGCTAGCTCATGGGACAGAAATTATCCATCAAGATAACATAAATAAGAATTACAAACTAGGTGTTCTAACATCTGATCAATAAAAGGAAGGGGAAAGTGATTTTTGCGGGTGATGGAATTTAACTTGCGATAGTCAATGCACATCCGCCACCCTATTACCGTTCTTGTCGGAATAAGAGTATTATTTTTATTTTTCAGCACGGTAATCCCTCCTTTCTTCCTCACAACATGCACCGGGCTCATCCACTGGCTGTCAGAGATGGGGTAGATAACTCTAGCATCTAGGAGTTTAAGAATCTCTTTCTTCACTACCTCCTTATTTGGGTTGAGCCTCCTCTGATACTCAATTGATGGCTTGCTTCCCTCTTCTAAAAATATTTTGTGCATACAAATAGCAGGGTTAATTCCTTTAATATCATCAAGGGTGTAGCCAATCACTTTCTTATGTTGCCTAAGTTCATTTAAAAAGTAGTCTGAGATGCATCAAGATTAGCATTAATAATCATAGGAAAAGTAGAGTTCTCTCCAAGAAATTCATACCTGAGGTTATCTAGGAGAGATTTAAATTCATACCTTTTTCCTTCATCGGGTTTACCTTTTGTCGTGCTCAAGTGTTCTTCTTTTAACTTTTTGGACTCAAGTGGTGATACAGAATTTAACAATGCAGAATAAAAACTTACATCATCCTCTTCATCACTGCAATCACCTGTGGTTACACACACTTTGAGCGGATCCTTCTCTATCCTAGAATCAATGGTCATCGGTAAAGTGTCATCTAGGACTTCAACACTATAGCAGGATCTTGCAAAAATAGATTTTTTCTAGTTTTCGGTCAGATCAAAACCTATAGAATCCTCACTTATCTTAAAAGTAAGCTTTCCATTCGTAACATCGATTATGGCACCAACTGTCGCCAAAAAGGGGCAACCTAAAATTATGGGACGTCTAGAATCTACCTCCATATCGAGGACAACAAAATTAGTAGAAATAAAAAACTTACTGGCCTTGATAGGCACATCCTCAAGAATACCTACCGGATGTTGTACAGAGTAGTCGGCTAGCTGTAGATAAACATAAGTGGGCTTAAGATCTCCAATGTCCAGGTTCTTACAAACAGACTGTGGCATCAAGTTGACACTAGCCCCTAAATCATACAAAGCATGGTCAATAGATATATCTCCAATCAAACAAGGAATAGAAAAGCTCCATAAATCTTTAAGCTTCGGTAGCAATTTATTCTGAATTATTGCACTGCATTCCTTAGTGAGTGTGACTGTTCTATGCTCTTCCAACTTCCTCTTTGGACAATATCTCTGTCAAAAATTTGGCATATGAAGGCATCTGCGACAATGCATCAGTGAAAGGAATATTAATATAAAGCTTTTTGAGTACCTTAAAAAATTTTCTAAATTGCTTGTCGAGTTTAGCCTTTGCCAATCTTTGAGGAAAGGGTATTGGCGATTTATAGGGAGGTCGTGGTATATAAACTGGTTCTAGCTCCCTTTCTTGTGAAGATGTTACGTTTTCATTTCCCTATTCCTTAATGATTTTAGAATCCTGCACCTCCTGGTCTTGCTTTGTGTCAGGTGCCTTTGGCTCTTCTAATTGCTTCCCACTGCGCGTTGTAATGGCATTACAGTGCTCGCGTGGGTTTACCTCTTGTTTCCCTAGTAGTCTACCTGTCGGTTTACTTGAAGAACTAGTTTACTGAGCTATCTGAGTCTCCAACATCTTCTAATGAGTTTTCATAGATTCCATCTTCGAATTTAGATTCTTGATAGACTCGCCGACATGTCTAAACTCTTGCCTAAAATCTTCATTTTGTTTAGTCTAAGTGGCAATAAATTGCTCAAGTAGAATCCTCATGTTCGACTTCTGAGGAGCTTGAGGTTGATTATACTATCTCTACTGAAAGCCAGGGGGCTGTCGATTGTTACCTTGAGGCACCTGGTTTTCATTGCTCCTCCAAGAGAGACTGGGATGGTTCCTCCACCCAGGGTTATAAGTACTCGAGTATGGGTCATTCTGAGGTCTTCCATTATAATTCCTAATTGCGTTAGCTTGCTCAGAGTTGCACTCACCCTTCGTGGAAACTCCCAACTGACACTCTTGTGTATAATGCCCTGCATTACCACAAATCTCACATGAAATAGAATTAACAGTGGCAAGATTTAAATTCAAAGAATTAATTTTATGAGTTAGGGAATCAACCTTGGCGGCAAGCGAAGTGATAGTATCTAAATCATACCTACCTGGCGCCTTGGAAGACTGCCCTCTCTCACTTGTCCACTGACAGTGGTTCAAAGCCATTTCTTCAAATAAATTTATTGTATCATCCACACTCTTATTCATTATTGCACCACCGGTGGCAACGTCAACTGTCATACGAGTATTGCAATTTAAAGCATTATAGAATGTATGAATGATTACCCACTTGTCGAGGACGTGGTTTGGACACATTCTCTTATGTTCTTTGAATCGGTCCCACGCCTCATATAGCGATTCTCCATCTTTCTGGGCAAAGCTCAAAATCTGGTTCCTAAGCTATGCAATCTTACTTGGGGGAAAATATTTTTGCCAAGAAAGCATTTGATAGCTGCTCCCAAGTTGTAATTGAACCTAGCAGATGAGAGTGAAGCCATGCAGGAGCCCTATCCCTGAGAGAGAAAAGAAAAAGTCTGAGTCTCAAAGCATCATTAGAAACACCATTCATTTTCAATGTATCATAATATTCAAGAAATATTTAAAGGTGCATATTAGGAACCTCAGACGGTAAACCTCCAAACTGGTTCTGCTGAACCGTGGAAAGTAGTGAACCCCTTGTATGTTTAGGGCTGCAAAATCCCTTAAAGATCTCTATGCTTCCATCCTAGATTTCTGAAGAATTTCTTTTGCTAGATGCTTTCTGTGGAGACGGAATGTTCTTTCAATTTCAGGATCTTCCACAAATAGCTTCCTAGGATTTACTTAATTTTTAACATTTTCTTCTGAAACTTCGTATTCATTTTCCAAAACAAATCTTCATATTCTAGATATAAGGTTCTGGAGTATAAGAGTATAAAGGCTCAACTAGCTAAAAAAGCAATTTCCAGATACAATTTCGTGAAAATTATTTCAACTCCATTTTTTTTTTACACAAGGCTCCTAAGACTATGATATTGTCCGTAAGTGCACGGAAACGTCGAAGTAATAAAAATATCGATCTCACAGGGATCAATGGCCAAGTACCAACTTATCTTAGGGTCATTAGCTAGACTATTCAGAAAAGGGTTTTAATTTCGTTAAAGAGAGAATAAAAACAAAAATAGATTGTAATCGATTTGATAGAAATTCAGGATTTTGGATTCGCCTCACTATGTTTCATGACTTTTCTAATTAAGAATATATTAAGAAAGATTTACTGTGCTGAAGGGGATTTGTCTGCATGTACAGATTGCCCCCTCTCAGTAGTACAATCCGGTGTCTATCCGAATTAATCCCCTACTCTTATGGTTATTAACTCGAGATAGACCCAATGTGTCCTTAACAAATCTATAAAATTCCTCAAGCCAATTCGAACTACTCTCGTGTTTGAATCAACTTGTCTAAAAACTATAGTTCCAACATCGCAATTCACCTCTTAGTACTTCTTGCGACATCCCTAATATGCAAATTATGGCCAGTAATCAACATGTAAATAAGCACAACAATAATTGAATCTAACACAAGTAAATTACTTCATAAGAAGGGAATAAACAATTAAATTATGGAAACATAGAGAGATACACCCTTAATCCTGAATAAAAGATTTATGCTGACATGTTCATCATGTTAACGGTATAAAATTCCATTTTTTTAGATTACAATTCACAAATAAAATACAAAATCAACAAGAAGGAAGGAATTCGAGGTTTCCTAATGAAGATCAACATGGATCGGTCGGAAAATCGGAGCTTTTCTAGTGAAGACTGCTCACCGTCAGTCACCCTAAAACTCGCCTATTCCTCGAATTCGTCTTGAAAATCGGCTAAAAAGTTCCAATAATTGCTCTAAAGCTTCCTTATATAATTCTCCATCCTTAGAATAGGTTTTTTCCCAAAATTTGGCATGAAAAGAAATCAAATCGAGTGAGAAATCGAGTCAAACTCGAAACTGGCGGACGAAATTACGGCCGTGATATATTTCACAGGCGGACCGTAATTTCTTCTATGTATTCTGGAATAGAATTACGGCTGTGAAAATAATCTCGGGATGACCATAATTCTTTCTGTGGAAAATCTTTAAGAAATCACAGTCGTGAAAATAATCATGGGCAGGCCATGATTCTTTCTGTGAATTCTAAATTTCTTTACCAAATAAATTACGGCTGTGAAAATTATCACAGGTGAGCTGTAATTGTTTCTGTACTTTTCCTTCAAACTACGGTCGTGATAATAATCAGAGGTTGGCCGTAATTTTCAAATAAGCTCTGTTTTGTATGAAATTTGATGAGCAGCTTCGTCTCGGTGTCTAGAATCCATTCGTGCACTCAGATCTTTAAAAATCTATCAAAATTTGGTCGTTTTCCCCTGAAATATGATAAAAGCGAAGAGAGGTGAAGATTCCGAACAAACAAGAGGATTTAAGTCAAAATAAGTGAAAATATGATAAAAATAGGAGAGATTATGTATCAAAAGTATAGTAAAAATACTATATAAATATGAGACTTCATACCACAATGACCATTGATTATATTCTGATACATAGGAATATGTTGAAACAACTAAACAAAAGTTCCCATTGTCATTCCAAGCTGATTCCTAGCTCTCGAAAAGCAGCAATAAATCCAAATCCAGCAACCGAAGTATGAAATCTAGGTCATGGGAATTGAAACAAAAGAAGAAATCAAAGAGCTCGGCTGCATGAGGGTAGAGAAGAAGACGAGAAGGTTCGATAGATGATGAGGAAGACGCTTGGGAAGGATCCCCTTGATGGAGCAACGCAGACAGCGGCGGCGAGCTAGGCTGTTGGAGAGGACGACCCTAAGGATTAGGGTTGTTTATTTTGCCTACTAAATTGCTTAATATTCCTAAGTCATTCTCCCTCAACTGCTTATGAGTATTCACCTATTTTTCAGGTGATGCATGAATCACTCCCAAACCCAAACCCCTAATGTATCTTTAACGCAAGAGTGATATTTCTCCATTCACTTAATTATGATCACTTTGCTTATGTCACTTGATTCAATTTACTTGAGAAGGGGAAAAGTGACACCCTTCTCCATGTCAAATTAGATTTTTAAGTTACAAACTTGACTTGTCTTACATTACGAGTTTTGTCTCTCTACTTGCGAAATATATATCATTCAACTTATTTTTTTGCATTGGCTAGCATACTCGATCAATTTTTAGACTCCATACTTCGAAGTCCTTGACACATGATAAAGTGGGCCAGTTTGCGGCAGCTGGAGCTTCTGCCCTTTTTGACTGGTGTGACCAGAGCTGGTTTGACTGGAGCTGGTTAGAAAAGTTAAGGCTATTTAGGCAAAATAGTTGGTCTGATTAGCAATTTAGAAGTATTTTGCTCTGTTGTTCTGTTTTATTAAGAAAAAAATTTATGCAATATAAAATTTAATAATTTATAATATAAATAAAATTTTATAAGGTTAAAATGATATAATTACCATAAAGAACATTCACATTTTAATGTCAAAACACCAATAAAATAATTATTATGAGTATCAACAAACTAATTAAGATTCAACAACATCAAAAATACAATTTAATATGGAAGGAGAAAGGCAGAACGAGTAGAAATTTCAGCCATTTCTTCCAATAAGATGTATCCCTCTATTGTATTTTGGCCATGAAGAAAATTGAATAAAGTTTCTATTAGGCCCCATTTGGCCTAGCTTCTGGGCTTGCTTATGGTTTTGCGGCCAGTAGAAATCAAAAAGCTTAGGCGTTTGGTCCTTCAGCTTCTCTGTTTCAACCCACAAATTAGCACCGTAGCTAAGAAGTAGGGGTAAAGCTGCTTCTCTGGCCCCTCTGTTTCTGTACCTCGATTCTTATAATTTTAAGCTTAATGACAAATAAAATGTATATTTCTCTCAATCAAATTTTTATAATTTTTTTCTATAATATACCATGATCATAATTCATATTTTAATTAATTTTTAAAATATTTTTATTATTAATATCTTATTTGTGAATATCAAAATTAACTTATTAGCTTTATAAATTTTAAATAATGTAACTTAATTAGCAATACTTTAACCTAAGTTAAACATAAAATGCTCAATATTTTAACAAAAATAATATGAAATTTGCTTTTTAATGAATATTTTAATTATAGTTAACTGTAAATTTAGTCATATAACTTTTATCTTAATAATTTTTTTAATAATAAATTATTTATTATAAATATAATACCTAATCATAAACTGTGCATCTAAACACTCTCAAACTTCTTCAGCTAGTATCTTTTCAACCAGCACTTCATCAGCCAATAGAAGCTAGAAATAGAAGCTGTGCCAAATGGGGCCTAAGTTTCTACGGTGCCTGTCTTACTGCCCCTTTTCTCAGAAGATTAGGTTCTTCCTTTCTCTTCCACGCTAATTCCTTCTTCACCACTAGCTGCTAATCCACTGCTAATCCGCTGCTCTTCTCTATCGTGCCACCTCTAACACCTTCTCCGACAGCTATTGAGGAAGAGGGAAGCTAGCGAACTTCCACCCCTTCCCATGAGCTGGAGGTTGCTTTGTCGACTAGCCACGAGTAGTTACGAGCTTGCATCCTCCCCTGCTTTTTCACCCCAGACGTGAAGATGGTGAAGTAACAGTCTTTTTGGAGTCCACATGAGGGCATCCCCAATCTGGAGACCTCCCTTGTTGTCATTGATGACCCTTCCCCTTCTACATGTTCGCTAGCAAGCTCTGAAGGTAGACAACAAGCTTCGGCTACTGCCGCCGCATCCTAGATGTGAGTGATGCATCCTCCCCTGTTTTTGTCAAAAACAAGGTAGCTGCAACGCCACCCACCTCCCGGCAACTGAGGCAACAACTTAAGCCTCATGAGCCCCTCTCATTGCAACGACAACGTCCCCTCTTGTCCACTCTCCCTAGTAATGCTGAGACATCCTCCTCCAAGCTATCCGGTGAAGCCACACATGGAATTTGACTTCTGCTCGATTCGCCTCTACTTTGCTTAAACTATGTCTTCCCTGCCTCCACTAGTGCTCCAGCGCCAACGAGGAGTGCGACAGCGATCCGTGGCTGAAATTGCTGTTCAAAAGGAACTTGGCGTCGGGGGTTGAGTGTTGAGCGAATAGAAACAACGCTGATGGGCATCGAGCGAACATGTCCGACGGACGAAGAGGAGTCCGAAATGAAGATGAGTCGGCATGGCTGATCCAGCGAGATGACAACGGGCGAAGGTGGCGATAGGTGGAAGTGCAATGGGCGAAGGCAGGCTTGGAAGAACGAGAGATTGTGAGCAGATTGGAAAGTGCAGATCCCTGTAGTTGGAAAGTTGCTGCTCGAATATTAAAGCTCCAAAGTTGCAGTTATCCGCCAACAATGCAGCTTCTAAATGCATCCCAAACAGTGTTGCTTTTGGCTTTTGACTGCCCGCAAACATAGGCCCCGTTTGGCCTAGCTTCTAGACCTGATTGTAACTTTACGGCCAACAGAAATCAAGAAGCTGAGGCGTTTGGCCCTTCAACTTCTTTATTCCAACACACAAATTAGCTGCTTCTCTGAGAAGCAGGGATGAAGCTGCTTCTTTAGCCCTCCCACCTGCTTATGCTCAATAACCCTTATATGTAATAATAATTTTTTAATAGTATAACTCATAATATTTTTAATAAATATTTTAATTATAATTAGCTATAAATTTAATCATATAATTTTTATTTTAGTAAATTTTTTAATAAGCATTTTTTCAACCAGCAGAGCATAAGCGGTTCACAAGTTGCACATCCCAAATACTCTTAAACTTCTCCGGCCAGCATTTTTTCAACCAGTAGAAGCTAAAAGAAGAAGCTAGGCCAAACATACCTACAGAAGCCTCTAGGAAGCTGCTCCAATTGGGCGAGTCTAACAGTCAAAATTGGTCAATTTTAGATTATGATGCCCAATATCATCTTTGATTTTTGAACAAGTGGTATGCTCACTGTGCCTTGTAATATTTCTCTAATAAATGATTCATTAAACTTCTTATGGGGATTGAGCTTAATTATTTTTAAGCAAAACGATTAGTCAACAGAGTTGGGAGTCTTTTGACTTTAGAACGTCACAGCAAAAATTTGACCGGTCTAAGAGAATAACGGTAAAAGTTGCAGAGCACAACGACATGTCAAAAGACAAACGTACAGACCAGGCCGATTAGAAATGCTTAACTGCAGTACGCAAGTCCAGTTCGAACAATGCGCCCTACGCTTAACTCGAGGTCGCTCGCTCTTCATCATGTTTACATGGATGGAAACGAATCTTAGACGACATGGCACAGCAGAGATACAGCTTCAGATATGCTCATTCACTGGCGTTCCATATTTTCAACTCCTGACTTTAATGGGAATTAGCGTTAATGTATTATCATAATATAACCATAATAATAAACTGAAGCTCTGATCATAAACTAGAAAAAAAAACAAATTAAAACTCAAATTTTTTTATCTATCGGTTTGTCTGCTGCACTATGCAGATTGTTCACTATCAAGGAGATGCTGTATAGAACTCGAGGCCACCTCTACCGATGGAGTTGGCTGTTGATCGAACGCATGGAGTAGAAGGACTCTCGTTCTTCTAATTGTATTGGAACAGACTCGGTCTGTCTCGGACAGGGAACTGAGACGAAGGCGCGAGGTTGAACTGCCAAGAGAGGTAGGGTGCGTCTCCGCTGTCGGAAGCGTAGCAACTCCACGGAGAGGGGTGCTGCCGGTGATGGTACCCGAATCCGACCACCTGCTCCGCCGCTGCCTGCGACGGAGAAGGCGGCACCGTCGATGCCGCCGCTCGACGCTCTTCTTTTTTGTAGCGAATGCCACAAGCGTTGCATAATGACTGCAGCAGCATATCGTATCAAGTAGACATTAGATACGTAGAGTGGACTTATGAGCAGAAATCCAAAGTTTGCTGGAACGCGGTGCACGTACCTTGGGGCCTCGTGGACCGTTCCTCCAGAGCGGAGTGGAGGTGGTGTCGCAGTTGGCGCACCTACGAGCTAGGAGAAGTGGGTCGCCGCCGAAGCTGGCTACGGCATTAGAGGCATTGGTGCCCAAAGACGAGCTCTTGGACTGCGAAATTATATCCCAGCACAGATTCGACATGCACGACGGCGGCTGGCTCTGGGCTGCAGTAGCCGATGCTCTTCTATCAGATCGACGCGTGGAAGGAGTTCCGAGCGATAAGGTGCAGTCGACCAGCGAGGGAGACGAGCAGCTGGAATCCATAGCATCAAGGTCTTGATCCACGTATTGCTTTGCCGTCACCGGGAAGAGGAAAGAGAAGGAGGCGCCTCCGGCTCCGCCACCGCTGCCGCCGCCACAGCCACCGTAGGCGAAGCCACACGAGCAAGGAGTCGCGCTGCTCTGGTGGCCGCACTGGTGCAACATGCTCAAGTGCGAACTGGAACACAGAAAACGAAGAGGAAGAAGCTATGCTGCAAGATTAATGGAGATGAGGATTGAGGAAGAGAAGGGTAGCTGCGGTGGTCTTTTAAAACCGTAGCAGAGCACGTACGATTACGCCTGTGGGGAAGACTAGCATCGGGATGGGAAACATGGAAGCCAACAACGACAAACTACTCTCAAGTGTGCATATTTTATAGGAACGGAACGGGTTTAGCAAATGCGACGGAGCAGAGCAGGCTAATGGCGCTTGATTCGGGAGATTAATAATCCTAGCAACAGCGTGTGGGGGGCTCGGGAAGTGGGAGATCGGGGATTGTCTGTTCTAAAGCAGAGAGGGTGCACAGATTAAACAATAGTCGCAGAGTGGCGGTTCAGCTCTCAAGTGAGCCGGTGGATTTGGATTTGGGCTGGCGTCACTCTTGCAACTCCTCGGTACATGGTGTTACTCGACCATGGCGGATTGGCGGTGGGCTGTGCAGATTTATTTATGATTTTAGAGAGGATTAAATGTGGTGGCGCAGTAAACAATAGCGGTCAGAGGAGACAAATCAGATTGGTCATTGGACGGTCAAAAGAGGCCACGTGAGTCGCGGAACAGTCTTCCATGCAATCGATCCATCCCCGATCACGAGGCCCGCCGCAGATTAGAACAAAACGCCACCAGACACCAATCAACACACTGCTCCTACTAGATAATCGTACTCTATCGCCACGTGCTGATTTCTTCATCGGTCTGCTGCGTCACGTGATGCGCCACGTAGGAAAAAAGAAAAAGAAAAACAGAAACAGAAAGAAGATATTATTATCATAAAAATAGGAATTAGAATTAACGAGCTAATCATTCCCACCCTCTGGCTCTGGCCGCTAACGTTCGGTCTTCCTCAGAGCTGTCTCTCACTCTTTCTTCCCCAAGTCAAAGGGACGGCCAGGTTTAAAGAGAAAGTTAAAGCACTAGGCGCAAGTGGAGCCCATCTGTCTCGCCCAATCCCACCATCATCCCGCCACGTGGACAGTCGCTTTGCTGCGTCGCTTGCAACAGCTGATCATCCGCTTCCAAATTGGTCGCCTGGAGATCGGAGTAACATTTGATTAGATTTGCGAGGTGGGGCAGGAGAGAGAGGACGCGCGTTAAGGGTATCTTTTGGAAAGCGGAGCGTGAGTCGATCGGCCTCTTGCTGTGAGCTGTGCCTACAAAATCCAATCGTCGGGAACTACGAGCCGGCGGCGGCCCCGAGAAAGAGAAAGGGGGAAACTTGGAACCCAGTAAAAGATAAACACGGATTCAAACATAACCCCGTCGCTCTTTCCGATCTGCGCTGTCGCGTCTTGAGAAGCGAGATCAATTTCTTGACCGGCGCTCGAGCATGCATCGCCTTTATGCCGGTCTTGAAATGAGGTGAACGGGTGTTCCGTGTTGGTGGGATGACGGGGAATCTGCGTGCGCGACGTGGGCTGCTGCCAACTGGCGTGGCTTTTAGTTTACGTGGGATAGCTGTTGCAGCATACAGCGGCAGCGCTGGGCTGCTGATGTGACGCGTCTGAGGTGGTCCCATTCACAGTGCCAACGCTTTCCCCATGTTTGCTGTGGCTCTTCGCCGGCTTTTAACGCTGAACCGACCGAGATTGACCGGCAGCTCTGACCGCGAGGTTCTTGGCGCTCGTCATGTTCCACTGCCGTGCGCTGTGACTCGTGTGAGGCAGGGAACATGATCCACAATGGCACTAGGATGCTTTTCTCATCCAACGTGTCTATTCCGACTTCCACGCTGGCACTGAATAGATTCATCCGAATCTTATACTATGTGTTGGAATCAATCAAAGTTGACGCGAATCCGATAGGTTCAAATATTGTAGCGGAATGGAACAAGTATATTTTGGTTGGTTGACCTTCGCTTTTGTAGCGGAATGGAACAAGTATATTTCAAAAAAGGGATCGATATTGACCAAATAATGGAGCATGGCTTAAGATAATCTATTCCACATTAATTTACTGAAATTTTTTTTTGCTATATTTTTTTTATATTTCATAGCGTTATTCCTTTTTTATTATATTTTTCTTTCAAACTTCTCTTTGAATTGTTGTAATTGATATACTATTTATTAAAAAAATAGTGGATGGAATGCTAAATGATTTAAGATTTTGATTATTGACCCTTACGATGGAACAAGGAGTCCTTGTGAATGCCTAATTGCCTTAAGAGCATAGATGATTTTAGTTTTGGGATGGCAAATGCTATGATGTGTCTAGTGATTTACATCACCCTATAAGAAAATGCGTGGAGATTGTTTTCTAGACTTTCCAATATATCAATCAACTCATTTGAAGTCCCTACCTATAGCTTCAAAGACCAATTTATTAAGAGCTAAATGATTTACAAAGGACAAATGGGCTACTTACCATCTAGCAAAGAGAAAGGGAGACTTCGATTGATTATAAAGTGCACTTCAAGGGAGATGTGCAATAAGTAGAAAATATTCATGTCATATTCATGTTTTTTTGTCAAATGACCTATGATTAGGCAAATTGGCTTTATAGTTGATCAAGAAGACTCCAACCAATACATAGATTTGTTGGAAAAAGGCAAGGATACCAGAGAAACATGTAGTGATTTAAAGGATTAGATTGAAGTGCTCATTAGGCAAGAAGCTATTCATTACTACGAAAGTAGAAAATTTGGTTGGACAAATCATCTTCTTTCAAGCAACTATTATCTTCTTCACTACCTAAACCTAAACCATGAGGTAAAATAACACATCAAGTTGATATCACCGTTAGAGGAACCATAGGGGAGGCCTCAATGCTTCATAGAAGAAAGCCTATGTGTGATAGCGATTACTACTAGGGGAATGAGTGTAAAGAGACAAGGACTCAATGCTATCCTTTTTTTAATTATTTTTTAATGTAAATACAACTTGGCTTGAGTTAGAAAATAATGACATACTAGTTATCAAATCAAAGACATCATACTTTCATTACTTGATTCTCCCAATGGACAATGAAAAACTCCACCAATATCATCTACTTTGATACTTTGGAAAAAAAAAAAAAAATTTCTTCTACACTTCCCCATTAGTCCACATCCTTCATAGTTTCATGGGGATTCACTTGAGCTAATATCAACTATATCACTTTACATAATAGTTGTCATTGCTCTACACATGAAGATGATTATGAGCAAATTCCTTGTGGTAATGCACTCTACGCATATAATGGTATTATTGGGTGGCTCATAGTGAACTAATTGGGTGCAACCTACAAAGAACCAACTAAGGGGGGGCTATATCAACTTATTTAATAGTAATGAAATTCTTGATCAAGGATAGAGTCAATGAGGTCTATAGTGCCTTGAGGGAATCTCATGAATGCTACCTCATTTTTATTGATTGTCATCCTTAAGCACCATGGTAAAAAATTCAACATTTCTACCTTCATAATTCAAAGAAGCTAAGAGTTACTCTCATCTGGTCCTAATGGATCCAATTAAACAAGTTGCCTTCCAAAAAGGCCATCCTAGATAAATTCTAACTGCCTACAAGAGATGAACTACTAACTTGTCCAACTCATAAAAGAGCATGTCAAGGTCATCGATTGAACCACAATGATGTATAGGGCTCAACTTGAATTAGCAATGCACAAACTCCATCTTCTTACATTGTGAAGATCTAATAATAATCACCCTTCACTCAAGACTTACTTGATCCCAATAAAGAAGAAGTTAGAACTCTTGGAGGCATGATTTAAAGTGAATTTAAAATTTTCATTGTGGGTGATAAATCTATTATTGGTCAAGAAAGCTAATAGGGAGTGTAGAATGTGTATTAATTTTACTGACCTAAGTAAGGTGTGTGTGAATGACTAATATCCACTCATAAAATGATTGACATTAATATAGGGCACTTAAATATATCCTATATTGATGCATTTTCTAGACTAGTGTCCTAAGGATGAGATCCATATAGCCGACTAAATGGAGTTTGGAAATATTTTATAGTTTAATTATACATTGGCACCCTATACCATCGACTCATGAATCGAGTTTTACAAAAGTGGTTGGAAAGAAATATGGATGCTTACATAGATGAGATGTTAGTGATGAAGGAACAACTTGAGCAATACATTATAGACTAAGAGGAAATGCTGTTAACCTTAGGGAACATCAAGTAAGTTTGAACCCCCTCTGAGTTCTATTTCAAAATGACAGTAGAGAAGATTGTCAAATAAATAATTTATTAGTGACAAACCTTAACAAGTCCAAAGTATCCTAAACATGAAAACACCCATGTCCATCAAAAAGGTCCTGCACAAACGAGTGGTTACTCTATCTTGTATAAATTTCTGTCCAAGGAGAGCCAAGCTAGCCAAGGAAAAAAATTAAGCCATAAGAAAGTCTAGCCCTAGCCCAAGGAAAGCCCAAATGCGCAACCCAAAAACAAACAACTATATAGCCCGATGAGCATCAACCCTTCTTAGAAAGAAAGCGAACGAGTCTTGAAATGGTACCAGCGCAAAAGAGGAAACTGCAGGGAGCAAAATATCTTGCGTGAAGGAGAAGATTGCAGCATGCATGAACGAGGGGACAACCAGCTCAGCTGCGAGAGGTCACCAATGGAAGGAACCCAACGGCTATTTCCTATAAGATGTATCAGCATCTACATTCATTCATGGATACGTTGAATGAAATTTCTTATACAAAATCCATTCTCCTTCGATGCTTGAATCGCCACTTTTCTTCCTGCCCAGTTCTTTGGTTTTGTCCATTTGGTCAGAGAGATTCGGATCTAATTAAGACCAATTGAGGTCTAATTTTTGAACTAATTTCGGTTCAATATGACGGGTTTACTCAAATATCTGATCACGCAGTTGAACGCCTTTGTCTCTCACGAAGCACCGCCGCTCGCCTGCCGAGAGTCTCCTGCCGGCCCACCGCTCAATGCCGCTCGCAGCCTCTGTGCACGAACACACCGACTGCACTCCGAACACGAGCGTTTCGCTCGCAAGTCTGCTGAATTTTAGCTCGGCGCCTGCTGAACCAACCCAATTTTGACCTAATTTTAGGTCAATCGATTTGGTTCAATTTGATCCATTCTCTTTAGACCGATTTTCGTCCAACTTGTGACAAATCCAGTAAGCCAGGTGAGTCTACCACATTTGATCTAGGGGTTGGATCTAGAAAATTTCTAATTTATGATGAACAATGGCATAATGTCATTCTAAGTTCCAAAATTCTCTAGTGAAAAGTTTGATAATTGATGCATCTGAATGAAAACGTTACTTGGTGCACATGATGTGTGGGATATGGTAGAAAATGGTTATGTAGCTTTAGCTGATCTAGCCACTCTAAATCAAGCACAGAGAGATCTTCTATAAGTTTCAAGAAAGAAGGATCAAAAAGCTATTTCGTTGATTCATCAAGCACTGGATGAAGCAACATTTGAGAAAATATCTAATGCAACAACAACCAAGCAACTATGGGAGATATTACAAAGTGCTTGTAAAGAAAGCTTGAAGGCCAAAAGGGTTCGCCTTCAAAGCTTGGGAAGAGAGTTTGAAGCTCTTTATATGAAAGAATCTGAAAGAATATCAGAGTATATCTCAAGAGTTGCAACAATTGCAAATCTGATGAGAAGGTTGGGTGATGAAGTACCTGAAGTTAAGGTAATTGAGAAGATTTTTAGATCTCTGATTGAGAAATTTCACTATATTGTTACGGCTATAGAAGAATCAAAGGACTTGAAAGTAACGTCCTTAGAAGAATTATCTGGCTCTTTAGAAGCCCATGAGGAGAAGTTAAACAGAAGAGGAAAAGAACCTTTGGATATGGTTCTACAATCAAGATTAAGTCTAAAAGATACTATAAAGAAAAGAAGTATTGAAGAACAAGATGATACTTCTCATTTTGCATCAAGAAGAGGAAGAGCTCAAAGAGGAAGAAGTATACAAGACCAAGATGATGATACTTTGCAGTTGATATCAAGAAGAGAAGGAGCTCAAAATAGACTTAATCAAAACTCAGAGAAGATATGACAAGTCAAAAGTTAAATATTATAATTTTCATAATTTTGGACATTATGCTAGGGAGCAATCATGCTTGTGATGAAAGGGTTTATTTATCTCAAAAAGAAAGTAATGAAGATCAAAAGAAGAGAGATGAAGAGATAGATTGTACACTTCCAATGGCATATAAGAACTCTACACCGGAGGTAGATTCTTGTTACATTGACATGTGTAGAAATAAATTTTGGTTTATAGATTTTGATGATGAGAATGACAATAGTATTACCACGTTTGAAGACTCTCTGAAGACGGATGTACAAGAGGAAGTCATAGTTAAATATTTGGAAGCATGCCAAGATCACTATGAAGAACAAGAAAAAATCGGTTATAAGATAAATGCAAATAATGAGCATGAGCAAAGAAAAGACAAAGAGCAAGAAAAAGAAAAGCAAAAGACTAGTCTTGACGAATATGAAATTATGCCTTAAGCTAAATCTTGGGAGATTGGAGAGAGTTCAGGACATCCCCACACAATAGAATTAGAAGACTTATATCTTGAAGATGGTATCTATATATGTCACTTTGTAGATATAGAGCCTATTAACTTTGTTGAAGTTAATGAAGATGATCAATTCAGAAGGAGAAGGATTATCAACAAAGAAATAGAAGAGCATACTAATACAAAAGGTAAAAGGGCATATAGTAAAAGAAAGAAGAAAAGACATAAAGCAAAGATCGTGGCAAGGAGATATTAGCATCGTGAAGGCATTGGTTAAGATGTAATATCCATACTTTTAGTACACTAATTATGAAGATTAACTTATATTTTTAATCTCATTCCATTTTACATTAGAATCAAAGCACATGTGTATTTTGTCACCCATTCATGTCATGATACATAATACATATCAAGTGAAGTATTGTTAAAGGAAGGGAACTAAAACTCAAGTTAGGAGAAATAAAAAAAAAAAGAGAAAGTGGAAAAGAGAAATGTAAGTGAGAATTGAGCATTTACTTACCATGCCATGCTTAGCTTCCATGCCACCTCAAGCTCGCTTGAGAGATGGAATCAACCTACACTTGACACCTCCTACTAAGGGATAAGGCTGAAGGAGAAAAAGGGAAAATATGAAGGTTTTCACTAGTAACTTTCGTTTGGCTTGGGGGAGAGCAAAGTGAAGGTGGTGAAATTGGAGAAGAAGAGATTAGAGAGCTCAAATCTTTGATTAAAGTAAGTTTCTACCCTAAGCCTAGATTTATGTTTTCCAAAACCATAGATTACATTAAAATACCCTAAAATACCTATTTTATTCTCTGATTTGGTGTAATCATATCGAATTTGGATGGTTTTCTTGAATTAATATGGAAAATTTTATGATAGTGGATAGGATGATGCAATTCATGCACATCTGACCTTGTTATGGTTATTCTTGTATAACTTTGTCTATACACAAGATTCTTTGCCAAAATCTATTGTGCATGAAAGAGAACTTGATTATCTTTCCAATAAATCTGATATTGCATATAGTGGTTCAACATGAAGGCATCCAATACATAGCAACATTCAGCACATCTATTCTATAATACCAATCTGACCTTCTTGTGTTCGTTTGCTTATAACTATTGACATACAAATCGGTTTTGAATGATTTTTGTTTCAAACGAAAGCATATTCAAATAGATTTCCAATGGATCATATATTGCATATTTGTAATTTGTGTAATATCCTTCAACTGACTGTATTATCTAGTTCAATACTAGAAACAAGGCAGGTTGACCCCTTGTCACTCTAATCCATATATCTTTTTGTGTATTTTGTCAAATTGTATCAAACAAGTTTTATTGGAAAGTAGACTCAAATTTGGTTTCAATGACTCCTATTTGGTAGGAGGATATTGCATATATCCTTATGATTCATTGGAATAAATTAGGTTGATCAGGTTGACATATTTTACTCTTAGCCTAGCAGTATTGTGGTATAAGTGGTAAAGCATGTTTATGCTTTTAGTAAATGGATCCAGTATTATTATTAGTCTGATTCATGGATATCCTTTTATTGATACTTTTATCCATGATGATCATGTTGTAAGGGCATTGGTGTATAATACAAGACTAACACTAAGTTGGTAACTTTGTCCTTTGGCCCTTACAACTCTAGTGGGAAAATGATTTGATCCCATGTATGGGAATCAGGTGATGGATGTGGAACTAAGTGCTACATGGAGTAAAGTGTCACATTAGAAATAATGGGGGCCACCTCTTGAATCCATGGGAGCCACCTCTAGAATCCCTCCATTCACATTTGGTTGGGCCATGGTGAGCCCTTTGTTGGCTTTTGCTTTGTGGGCTTTCCCAGACGTGGGTTAGTCTTGCTTCCAGACGTGGCAGACTTTGTTTTGCTTTGTTCCCACTACTCTTTGTATGATACCGTCTTTCTATGATGTTTTGATATCATTGATACTTGTTCGGATTTGATACTTGTTCTCATATGATACTTTTGATACTCATGAGATATGCTATCAGTTATTAGTTCTATATGTTTATTGCTACCTTGTGATAGTGATCTGATCATGTGTTCCTATAATGGTTTAGATACTTGTAAGCTATTGTATTCATATGCCCATTGTTCTTGATGCTTATGATATCAATCTCTTTCTCATATTTGGTTATAATATTCATGAACTATATTTTCAAAAGTTAGACTACAAATGTATTTATTCTATGGGCTATGTAGTTCTTGCTGAGTTTTCTAGCTCACTCTTGTGATTTTATATATATTACAGGTTAGCTTTTGGTTGCTTTTCCTTGGGGCAATAGAAGATTTTGTTGAGCTGAGAGAAAACTCACTTGTATATGCCTTTTGGTTAGAACAATGTTGCACCATGATAAAACAATATGAACTTGTGAATGTATATATGAAGTTTGATGTTTGATTCTATCTTGTGAGCTAGTTGTATAAATGAGAATTATAATGTTCATACTAGTAGTGTGATGTTTTGTATAAATTTGATAAGTGATGTTGTTGCAACCCTAGAAATATATAAGTATAGTGTTGAGGTTATTCTCAATTGTGAGTTTCTAAATTTATTTGATTTGAATCATGGGAGATTGAATTATAAAACAAATATTCAATTACATGATTATTCTAGGGGTGCAACATAATATGTTTGTGATATATGCTTAGAGTTAGTTAGTGTCAAGTTAAAGTGTTAGAGTCGTGTTTAAGAGGGAGTGTTAAAAATAACAAATATGTAAACATAACTTTATATCATGTGTGTGATGTGAGGGTTGAGGATTAGTGGTGTCGTGTATTGAGGTTTAGTGGTTTTATTTTTAGACATAGACATGCTATTTTATTTCCCTATAAATATGTGTATTTCGTTTATTTTCATAGCAGCAGCATTCTAATACAAGTGATTTTGTTGTCTCTGTCTTTATTGTGCATGTGCTCTCTCTCGTCACCGTGTTGCTGCCAACACTTCTTCGGTGCCATTTCCACGCCCCGTCAACTTCCTTCCCCTCGTCTTCAGCTCGGACTAGAGTCGCTAGAGGAACGCCAATCCCTGCACCTCCTTGGCTTCAAGTTCAAGCGGAACCCAGCTGCCGCAACCAGTCACAACGCACCCCTGCCTTCGTCAAAATAGGGCTTCTCAAGGTTGCTCCTCTCCAAAACTCCAGCACCGGCCACTGACCGGCCAAGCCCTGTCGGGTGGACACTCTATGACAAGGCGGACGTTCCTCGAGCACCGCCACCGACGGGGTCATAAGAACGAAGCCTGATGACACAAAAATTTATAGTATATTTTGTATTATTTGATTGGTCTTTTTGAGTCATATTCATGCTCTTTTGCTTATTTTTATGCCTTATTTATCAAATATTTCGGAATCTACACCTTTTCTCATTTTTGATCATTTTCAGGTGAAAAGGCATCATTTTAATGGATTTTCAAGCAAACCAAATGCATAGACAAATTCCAATTATCAAGAGGAGATTACACATCAAATTTTACGCAAATCAGAGTTTTTAGCAAAATTACGTCAGACCATAATTTATATTACGGGTTGTGGTTTTACTGGACTTACAGAATAAACCATAGCACTACCGTAATTTATTTCCTCTACCGTAAAATTTGAAGATTTCTATCCAGCAGAAATTACGGCACTACCGTAATTCTATTACGGCCGTGATTTTATCGAGCCAAATTTTGAAGCATAAAGGTTAAAACACGACACTACCGTGGTTTATATTACAACCCGTGATTCTTTCCAATTTCTTCACAGAAAGAATTACGGCACTGCTGTAATAATTTTTACGAGCCGTAATTATAACCCAAGTGGCCAACTCTGCCCGATTCTTCCAGCGTTACTATAGCCCAATTTTTGCGTCGATGATTCCAGGCGATTTATACCACCATTTCAAAAATCAAAGGAAGGAGAAAACTCTATAAGAAGAGGCGAAGATCTCAGAACAAAAGGCCCCAATTTTTATTTACGATTCAGAGAGAAATCGAGATTCTCGTCGCCGCCATAGGGTTAGTCGCTGAGAAGCGTACAAACAACCATCGGCCGTGAAATTTAAGAGGAAGCTACACCTGAGGGAGGAGAACACACACCAGAAGTTTCAAATTGAAAAGAGGTCAAAGGAAGGAGAAATCAAAGAAAGCGTGGGCGCCACCACTGTTCATCGCGTTTCAGAAGCAAATTACGGGCTGTAATTTAATTATAGCACTGTATACAGTAACCTATTCCTTCTTTTAGAGTTTCAATCCTACCGAAACAATGTTTTATTGTAATTTTTCCACCATACTAGCATAATTTTCTTTTGGGACAAGGGGTGTAATCCCCTTAATTTCTTAATGACTAGATAATCTTTATTTCGTCAGAATATTTTTGATATGATAATTTTACTTAAGTGATTAATGTCTTTAATCTTTTCTAGTTTCAATTATCAACATGTGTTAGAGTTTTGTGATATAGACTGAAAAGTGATTTGTAAAACTTGGAACTCTAAAATTGAGATTTAGGAACTTATGCTAAGAGATTAGGTTTGTTCTTATTTCTAGATTTTTGAAGTTTAATTTCTTGTTGAAACACTGATCTAGAAAATATTATTGAGTTAGACATGAAAATATGCTAAGAAATTAGGTATTGGATCGTTAGAAACCCTTAAGTAAAATCTGTGAAACTAAGATATGAGAATATTTAGTTTCACTTGAGATATTGATACTAAGAGTTTAACCACAAGAGTGATTTAAATTCTTTATGTCAAGATTTACTTACTTTTAACACTAAATAATCAGTCGCGAGAGCGAGGGTTGTTCTTTGTAGATTATTGTCGAGAGAGCGAGACAATTTCTTTATAATGTAAATTACATCTTTATTATAATAAGAATAAACTGACGAACACATATTTATATCTAGTCATTGAAATTAAGGTGGATGAAATCCTAGTCCCAGCTTTTCTCTCTGATATTTCGTGTAATTTTCGATCGTTCGCTACATCGAATTCGAATTTTCTTAGTTAGTGAGAAATCAACTCTTTGGTACTTAATAACAAGGTCTCTGTGGTTCGATATTTTTTTATTACTTCGAGTATCCGCGCACTTGCGGACACAACAGAGCCCTTGCCGCCGTTCATAATTCCCCTATTTTCATCACGATAAGCCCTAGCTCCTCTACGCTATTCGTCGCCAGTGCTAGGCCTTCCGCTGCAATCTCACTGCCAACTCAGCCCCTCTATCTTCCCCACGATTGCTACCGCCCTAGGCCCGTTGTCCAGCGAACCCCAGCATCCATTGTAGTTGAGTTGGTGAAGACATCGCTACCAATTGGAAAAAACTCTTCATCAAGGCCCCTGGCGAACTCTTGTAAAGCAGAATGCTTAACAGCCATTGGATGAAGATACGAGAATCTCCAAACGATAACATAAATTATATTAAAAAAATTTTCTCTTTCTGCCTTCTACGTTTCAAACTTCTCTCGCGGGCCCACCCAAAAAAATATATATAATATATAAAAGTAAATAAAAATTATAAAAGTATATATATATATTACGGGTGTGACAAATATCACACCCTCCCATAATTTTTTTTGTACCCAGAATAACACAACATTACGGGTGTGACAAATATCACACCCCTCCCGTAATTTCTTTGTACCACTTATCTTCAAAATTACAGGTGTGACAAATATCACACCCCTACCGTAATATGGTAGAACTACTATTAAATAAAGTAGAACTTCTATAAAATAAGGTAAAACTTATATTCAATAAGGTAGAACTTCTAATAAATAAGGTAGAACTTCAATTAAATAAGGTAGAACTTCTATGTAATAAGTAGAACATCTATAAAATAAGGTAGAACTTTATAAAATAAGGTAGAACTTCTATGTAATAAGGTAGAACTTCTATTAAATAAGATAGAACTTCTATGTAATAAGGTAGAATTTCTATGTAATAAGGTAGAACTTCTATTTACTAAGGTAGAACTTCTATTTACTAAAGTAGAATTTCTATTTACAAAGGTAGAACTTGTATTAAATAATGTAGAACTTCTATTTTCTAATGTAGAACTTCTATTTTCTAATGTAGAACTTCTATTTGCTGAGGAAGAACTTCTATTTCCTAAGGTAATACTTCTATTTCCTGAGGTATAACTTTTATTTCCTAAGGTATAACTTGTATTTTCTAAGGTAGAACTTAAATTTCCTAAAGTAGAACTTCAATTTCCTAAGGTAGAACTTCTATTTCCTAAGGTAGAATTTCTATTTACTATGGTAGAACTTGTATTAAGTAAGGTAGAACTTATATTTCCTAAGATAGAACTTCTATTTACTAAGGTAGAACTTCTATTTCCTAATGTATAACTTCTATTTCCTAAGGTATTACTTGTATTAAATAAGGTAGAACTTGTATTTCCTAAGGTAGAATGTCAATTTCCTAAGGTAGAACTTTTATTTACTAAGGTAGAGCTTCTATTTCCTAAGGTAGAACTTCTATTTACTAAGGTAGAACTTCTATTTACTAAGGTAGAATTTCTATTTCCTAAGGTAGAATTTCTATTTACTAATGTAGAACTTGTATTAAATAAGGTAGAACTTTTATTTACTAAGGTAGAACTTCTATTTCCTAAGGTAGAACTTGTATTAAATACGGTAGAACTTCTATTTCCTAAGGTATAACTTCTATTTTCTATGGTAGAACTTGTATTAAATAAGGTAGAACTTCTATTTTCTAAGGTAGAATTTTTATTTCCTAAGGTAGAACTTCTATTTCCTAAGGTAGAACTTCTTTAAAAGGAGAAATTACGGGGGTGCCGTGATTATTTTCATGGCAGTATTTTGTAATCTATTTTTAATAGAACACTTCATGGGGTTGTCGTGATTATTTTCACGACCGTATTTTGTAGACTATTCTTTATAGAACATTTCATGGGGGTGTTGTGAAAATGTTCTATTAAAAATAAATTATAAAATATTACCGTGAAAATAATCATGGCACCCCTGTAAAGTGTTCTGTAAATAATAGTCTACAAAATACTGTGGTGATAAAAATCACGGCACCCACGTTTGTAAAGAATAGTTTATAAAATACGACTGTGAAAATAATCACGACACCCCCATGAACTGTTCTGTTAAAAATAGACTACAAAATACGACCGCGAAAATAATCACGGCACCCCCGTGAAGTGGTCTGTTAAAAATAGATTACAAAATACAGCCGTGAAAATAATCACAGCTCCCCTATGGAGTGTTCGATAAAGAATAGTCTACAAAATACGGCAGTGATAAAAATCATGGCACCCTCATGAAAAGTTTTATAAAGAACAGTCTACAAAATACGACCATGAAAATAATCACGACACCCTCGTGAAGTGTTTTGTTAAAAATAGACTATAGAATACGGCCGTGAAAATAATCACAGCACCCACGTAATTTCACCTTTTAAAGAAGTTCTACCTTAGTAAATAGAAATTCTATCATAGGGAATAGAAGTTCTACCTTAGGAAATAGAAGCTCTATCTTAAGAAATAGAAGTTCTACCTTATTTAATACAAATTCTACATTAGCAAATAGAAGTTATATTTTAGGAAATATAAGTTCTACCTTATTTAATACAAGTTTTACCTTAGGAAATATAAGTTATACCTTAGTAAATAGAAGTTATACCTTAGGAAATAGAAGTTCCACTTTAGGAAATAGAAATTCTACCTTATTTAATACAAGCTTTGTTGGTGTATATGCCCTAGGACCTAGTTTTGGTCCATTATTTGTACTACTTAACATTGATATATATATATCATTCTGGCATTGTCGTTATCATTATTTGTTTACATCTGTGAACATGTACTTATATGATAATGTCCCTGGAGACAGATTAGATCTGTGCTCAAATGATTGTCCCCAATCGATGTACCTGAGTGGATATGGGACAACTCTGGTACTTGTGAGACTGGCATATGGGCTGGTTAGGCACGAGGTGCTAACGCAGACATATAGGTATATCAGTTGTGGATATACTGGACCGACCCGCTGTGAGGCAATGACTTGGTGTCACAAGTTATCCTCACAAGTGATAGGAGATGCATTGATCCCTTGACTTGAGGTCATTGGCCATTCTATATGGTTAGGGACATGCTTTGATACAACCTAACACCTCACCGTAGTTGGGGGGTAATAACGGTTGTCATTGAGCATGTCACGACCCATATGAGAAGGTCAATAGACAGACATAGGATTTGCCCCTTCCTAAGGGAAGCTTGATATCCATGGAGCTCCTCTATGGATCTATGACTAAAAGTGTATGACCATACCCAGGTTAGACCTGATTTAGTCATAGCCATGAGATTGGATGAAAAACAAGTGGTGACACACTTGTCCAATCGGATATCAGTATGACAAAGAGACTGTAATGCATCGCTACCTACTTGCGATAATGGGGATCTCGATGTCGATATCCATTCCGATGACTTGGGTAGCAGCGATGCACTGCTAGGTGCCACTCACTGCTTGTGATGACCTTAGGTCAGCACTGCCAACGTCAGAGGAACCTATAGGGTCGCACACCTTGATACTCGAGTTCTCGTATTGATCGAGAAGCCTTATGATCGAGTTATTAGATAACTCGGATCTATTTTGGAGATTCCATCAGCGCCAATGGGCCTGATGAGATGGAAGAGATTTATTGGAGCCAACTTCCATTTATGGCATATTAACCATGGTTAGCCCAGTTTGACCTCGGGTTAAATTGGATTGGATCCATGGGCTTAGTTAATATGCATAATGGACATTGGGCTGGGCCCATTGAAAAGTTGGGCTTAATGGGCTTAAGGAGAAGGATGTGTAGGCGCATGGTTAACCCTAGTTAGACTAGGGTTGGCGCCTACGGCACATATGGTTAATATAATTTGATATTAATTATTTATGGGTTATTTAATTAATTAATTTAAATAATTGTATGGAGTCCTATTTAATAGGGCTGATTATTTAAATTATTAATTAGAGTCCTAATTGGATTAGGACTTGATTATTTAAATGATTAATTAGAATCCTAATTGGATTAGGACTTAATTAAATCATTAAAATAATCCTATTCCTACTTCTTCTCCTAGCCACTACTCTAACCACCCGTTGCTCTATATAATGAGCCCTAGCCGCCCCCTCTCATGATACACAACTTATTGAAGGCGTGAGAACAAGAGGAGGGGCGAGAGCAAGAGGATCAAGAGGAGTTGGCGCATCTCTTCATTAACCAAGACGCAAGCACTTCTTCTTCATCATCCTTGGCGCTTCTTCTATTGAAGGTGCTTCAAGTGTGACTTGTGCTTGGCGGCATCTCCCTCTTCCTTCTTCAACCTTGGCGCATATACCTTGGAGGTGGCCAAGTTGAGAAGAAGGTGACCTAAGGCTTGGATCTTCATCCCGAGGCTAGCACCGGGTGTGGAAGAAGAGGACTCGAGGTGATCCATGTGTGTGAGACTGCAGAGGGCGCACGCTTGGGCGGCTACTACGACATAAGCCTCGCATCGCTCATAAGGTATTTTCTATCTCATCGTGTCGATTCCCTCGCATGCGATCTTCACTGGGTTTTTGGGACTAGCCTGTTTCGGGGGTATTCTTCCACTGCGCAATGTATTTGCATCTCTGAAATTTTGTAAAATATCCCCGGGGTTTCCCAACTGTGGTATCAGATCGACTTGGGAGACTCGAACGATGTATTTTCATGCTTTTCCATGCTCACATGCCATATTTACAATTTTCGCAAATTGCATATTCTTATGGCAAACGATTTTTCTAAAGTAGGAAAAATTAGGGTTTCTTGTTCCTATCATCTTTTCAATTTCTTTTGGATCTTTGGATTATTTTTCTAGCATGATTTAAGGATCAAAGGAGCACGTGATTTTGTCAAGTAGGATGGGCATTGTGTCTTCGGACTGGCCGGGTCTCTTGATCTGACAAAATTACCAGCCGAGAGGATCTTTGAAATCATCATGAAAATTAATTGCAAATAACCAAGAGATTTGTGAAAAAAAGATGAGGAAAAGAGACTAGTTTTATGAAAAAGTAAAATTTCAGATTTTATGTTTTTCATGAGCATGTAGAACTGCATGTGTAGATACCTTGCTTGTGCATAATGTTGTGATCATGAGTCAAGCCCCTTTGCATGCCTGTGATGTATCTTTGTGAGGCCTACGTGCCGCTTTTCTTTTCTTTTATTTTTGTAATAAGAACAAGAAGATTAGGGGCGGAATCACATGGAACCCTGGCGCATGGAGGAGAGGCGCAAGATGGCATGGCCGAACCCTAGGGTTTGAGAGCTAGCCATCTTGGTTCCTTGCATAGTGGCGCATCATCTATGGAGAAAGACCCATGGCATTGGCCGAACCCATGAGGGACACCTCTAGGGTTTGAGAGCTAAACCATGGTAAGAATGACCTTGGAGCCAACCTTAAAGATCAAATTAGTGGTCGGCTAGGTTAGGTCTTGTCTTTGGGGCTTGAGTCCTAGGTCAAGAGTTGAACCTCCTTGTGGCATGGGTTGGTTCAATGTCTTGAATAGGCTATGATCACATCATTCATTTACTGCTTTCCATATCTGCTAAAGCATGCCTGTTTTATCGTTATGTTATCACTATAGGATTGCATGCCTGTAATGTTAGACATAAGATAAAACTGATGAGACCTCAAAAACCCTCATAAATAAATATCAAGTCTAGTAGCCTTCTAACGCGTAGCCCTCACTAAACTATCGATCAATGGTGTTGTGAACTGTTTCCCACTCTCGTGGGACACACCCACTTATCTTTAGAAATTGCGTGGTGGCAATGGTTTCCTCAGTCCATTTTAATCGGGCGCGCCTTCGCAAGGAAACTCGTTGGCCCTGGGCATAACGGTTAGGAATAGACTTGACTAGAAGTTCATATGTGCTGGGCACATGATGAAAGTCTAGAGGCATCGTTGAAAGGTTAGGGTTTCATGCTGTATCCAGCCCTCCCCGGACATGAAATACCTAGACTGTTTCAATAAGGGGAATTACTTGGAGCAATCGGCCGGCGTGCCCACCTTAGGAAGCATGAGTTACTTTGTGCATCTCATCCCACCCTCGTGGGACGTGAAGCCTCATGTAGAATAAGGATCCCATCTCACTAGGAAGTCTTAAACTTCCCGATTGACTTTGTGGGTTGTCAATTCGATTAAAATAGTGGGAGCCATAATCATTTAAAACAAGTCTAGTTTAAATGATTTGAAGTAGTACTAATCTGCTGTTTCTTGACTGTTGTAGAACAATGGCATCGAACAATAGCGGTTGGTCACTGCGATCTATCCTTGAGAAGGACAAGTTGGTTGGATCCAACTTGATGGATTGGTATATGAACTTGAGAATTGTGCTCAAGCTCGAAAGGAAGCTCTATGTCCTTGAGCAGCCTATTCCTGAGCCACTTCCATGCTTGGCCTTAGCGGCTGAGAAGGATGCTTATGATAAGCATCAGGCTGATACTTTGGAGGTTGCACAATTGATGCTAACCAACATGTCGCCCGAGCTTTGAGGGCAATATGAATCTAAGAGTGCCTCTGAGATTATTTCTGATCTAAGGCAGCTCTTTGATGAATTGGTTAGGCTCAATCCTCCTAAAGTAGAAATTCAGAGTGTTGAGCCAAAAGGCTTAACTAAGGATCTGAAATTAAAGATGGAATGGATCAGGAACAATAAGTGTTATTCATGTGGAGGGCCACCTCACATGTTGAAGGACATGGTGCGACTTCAGAATGAGAAGAAGAGAGGCAAGGCCTCGTCTTTATACTCAAGTATTTATGTTACAGAAGTCAACCTTTCTACTTCTATGTCATGGGTATTGGATACCGCATGTGGAGCTCATATTTGTACAAATATGCAGGGGCTCAAGAAAAGTAGAACAGTGCGGGCTGGAGAGATTGACCTACGAGTTAGAAACGGGGCACAGGTTGCTGCTGTTGTTGTAGGAGTTTTGACTCTCTCCCTGCCTTCTGGACTTCTATTAGAGTTAGATAATTGCTATTATGTACCTTCGCTTACTAAGAACATTATATTCATTCCTTGCTTGGCAAAGAAGGGATTTAAGTTTGAAATAAATAAGAACACTTGTTCTTTTTCATTTGCAAATATGTTCTATGGGAAGGGTACCTTGTGCAATGGTCTATATGTGTTAGACAAGGATAACTCTATCTGTAACATAAATAATAAAAGGACCAAACTGAGTGGTTCAGTTGGTGCTTTCCTATGGCATTGTCGATTAGCCCATATAAACAAGAATCACATTCAACAACTCCATGCAAATGGGTTGTTAGATTCAAGTTCCTTGGAGGAATTTGATACATGTGAGCCTTGTGTATTAGGGAAAATGACAAAGGCACCCTTCACCAAAATTGGTGAGAGGGCAGGAGGTTTGTTGGATCTCATACATAGTGATGTGTGTGGGCCATTCAATAAATAAGCCAGAGGAGGGCACAACTACTTCATTACCTTTGCTGATGATTTCAGTAGGTATGGTTATGTCTACTTAATGAGACATAAATCTGAATCCTTTGAGAAATTCAAGGAGTTCAAGAATGAAGTAGAAAACCAGCTTGGTAGATCCATTAAGGCTCTTCGATCAAATCGTGGTGGAGAGTACCTGAGTGGTGAGTTTCTTGACTATCTGAGAGAGTGTGGGATTTTATCCCAACTCACTCCTCCTGAAACACCCCAATGGAATGGTGTGTCTGAAAGGAGAAATCGAACTTTGTTGGACATGGTTCGATGTATGATGAGTCATGCAACTCTACCTCCCTCATTCTGGGGACATGCACTAGAAACAGCTTCTCTGATACTGAATAACGTTCCATCTAAGAGTGTCTCAAAGATTCCATACGAGGTATGAAATGGGAGACGCCCTAATCTCATCTTTATCAGGATCTGGGGATGTGAGGCTTATGTCAAACGTCAGGATTCTAGCAAGCTAGAACCTAGATCTAATAAGTGTGTGTTTGTGGGGTACCCTAAGGAAACTAAGGGTTACTACTTCTATGTTCCCACCGAGAACAAAGTTTTTGTTGCTCGGGGTGCTGTCTTTCTAGAGAAAGAATTTCTCATGAAAGAAGTTAGTGGGAGGAAGTTTGACTTGGACGAGGTTCAAATGCAACCACAAGACATAGAGATGGAACCTGAGCCACCTATACCGGTTGCTAGGCAACCTGAGGCTCAGACACAAGCCCCACGTAGGTCTGGGAGGACTCATCGTGCACCTGAGAGGTATGGGTCGCTGCCGACCCAACACGATGGGATATTCATCATTGAGGATGAACCCAGGACTTACGATGAGGCGGTCAGTGGACCAGACTTCGAGAGATGGCTTGATGCCATGCGATCCGAGATGGATTCCATGTCAGCTAACCAAGTCTGGGATTTGGTTGAGCTACCTGATGGGGTAAAATCCATAGGGTGTAAATGGGTCTTCAAAAGGAAGACAGACATGGATGGCAACATAGTTACCTATAAAGGTATACTAGTGGCTAAGGGATTCAAACAAGTCCACGGGGTGGACTATGATGAAACCTTTTCGCCAGTTGCCATGTTCAAATCCATTCGGATTCTGCTTGCTATAGCTACATATCATGACTATGAGATATGGCAGATGGATGTGAAGACAACGTTCCTTAACGGGAAGCTAACTAAGGATGTGTATATGACACAACCTGATGGCTTCATCCATCCTGCAGAGGCCAATAAGGTCTGCAGGCTAAAGAGATCCATCTATGAATTAAAGCAAGCATCTCGAAGTTGGAATCTTCGATTTGATGAAGCTGTGAGAGATTATGGCTTTATCAAAAGTGAAGATGACACCTGTGTATACAGAAAATTCAGTGGGAGCTTGGTGACTTTTCTAGTCTTGTATGTCGATGACATACTGCTCATCGGAAATGACATCCCTAGTCTTCAAGCTGTGAAGACATGGTTAGGGAAGTGTTTTGAGATGAAAGACTTAGGGGAGGCCGCCTATATCCTAGGCCTGAGGATCTACCAGGATAGATCCAAGAGGCTCCTAGCCCTTAGTCAGAGTACCTACATTGATAAGGTCCTGGAGAGGTTCAACTTGGAGCAATCCAAGAAAGGGTACCTTTCAGTGAGACATGGCCTTACTCTCTCAAAGAGCTAGTGTCCCACCACACAGGCTGAGAGGGATGACATGAGTCGAGTTCCCTATGCTTCGGCAGTAGGATCGATCATGTATGCAATGTTGTGTACTAGACCAGATGTGGCTTATGCTGTGAGCATAACCAGCTGATACTAATTCAATCCTGGAGTACAGCACTGGGTGGCTGTAAAGAACATCCTAAAGTATCTGAGAAGAACTAAGGATCTGTTCCTGGTCTATGGGGGACAAGAAGAGCTCAGTATGCAGGGCTACACTGATGCGTCATTCCAGTCTGACCCTGATGACTTTAGATCGCAGGCCGGCTATGTGTTCAAAATGAATGGAGGCGCTGTATGCTGGAAGAGCTTCAAGCAATCCACCATCGCCGATTCTACAACCGAAGCTGAGTATGTGGCCGCTTCTGAGGTAGCCAAAGAAGCTGTTTGGATAAGGAAGTTCATTTCTGAACTTCAGGTGATTCCTAGTGCAGTGGATCCCATTGAAATCTACTGTGATAACAATGGAGTAATTGCACAAGCCAAAGAACCACGGTCTCATCAAAGATCCAAATACATACTCAGGAGATTTCATCTGATCAGAGAGATCATAGATAGAGGTGATGTCAAGATTAGCAGAGTTGACACAGAGAACAATCTGGCAGACCCATTGACCAAGGCTTTGTCGTAGCAGAAGCATGATGGTCATGCTAGAGATATGGGGTTGAGGTTCCTCAACCTCTAGGTCTTAGTGCAAGTGGGAGATTGTTGGTGTATATGCCCTAGGACCTAGTTTCGGTCCATTATTTGTACTACTTAACATTGATATATATATCATTCTGGCATTGTCGTTATCATTATTTGTTTACATCTGTAAACATGTACTTATATGATAATGTCCCTGGTGACAGATTGGATCTGTGCTCAAATGATTGTCCCCAGTCGATGTACCTGAGTGGATATGGGACAACTCTGGTACTTGTGAGACTAGCATATGGGCTGGTTAGGCACGAGGTGCTAACGCAGACATATAGGTATATCAGTGGTGGATATACTGGACCGACCCGCTGTGAGGCAATGACTTGGTGTCACAAGTTATCCTCGCAAGTGATAGGAGATGCATTGATCCCTTGACTTGAGGTCATTGGCCATTCTATATGGTTAGGGACATGCTTTGATACAACCTAACACCTCACCGTAGTTGGGGGGTAATAACAGTTGTCATTGCGCATGTCACGACCCATATGAGAAGGTCAATAGACATACATAGGATTTGCACCTTCCTAAGGGAAGCTTGATATCCATGGAGCTCCTCTATGGATCTATGACTGAAAGTGTATGGCCATACCCAGGTTAGACCTGATTTAGTCATAGCCATGAGATTGGATGAAAAACAAGTGGTGACACACTTGTCCAATCGGATATCAGTACGACGAAGAGACTGTAATGCATCGGTACCTACTTGCGATAATGGGGATCTCGATGTCGATATCCATTCCGATGACTTGGGTAGCAGCGATGCACTGCTAGGTGCCACTCACTGCTTGTGATGACCTTAGGTCAGCACTGCCAACATCAGAGGAACCTATAGGGTCGCACACCTTGATACTCGAGTTCTCGTATTGATCGAGAAGCCTTATGATCGAGTTATTGGATAACTCGGATCTATTTTGGAGATTCCATCAGCACCAATGGGCCTGATGAGATGGAAGAGATTTATTGGAGCCAACTTCCGTTTACGGCATATTAACCATGGTTAGCCTAGTTTGACCTCGGGTTAAATTGGATTGGATCCAAGGGCTTGGTTAATATGCATAATGGACATTGGGCTGGGCCCATTGAAAAGTTGGGCTTAATGGGCTTAAGGAGAAGGATGTGTAGGCGCATGGTTAACCCTAGTTAGACTAGGGTTGGCGCCTACGGCACATATGGTTAATATAATTTGATATTAATTATTTGTGGGTTATTTAATTAATTAATTTAAATAATTATATGGAGTCCTATTTAATAGGGCTAATTATTTAAATTATTAATTAGAGTCCTAATTGGATTAGGACTTGATTATTTAAATGATTAATTAGATTCCTAATTGGATTATGACTTAATTAAATCATTAAAATAATCCTATTCCTACTTCTTCTCCTAGCCACTACTCTAACCGCCCCTTGCTCTATATAATGAGCCCTAGCCGCCCCCTCTCATGATACACAACTTATTGAAGGCGTGAGAACAAGAGGAGGGGCGAGAGCAAGAGGATCAAGAGGAGTTGGCGCATCTCTTCATTAACCAAGCCGCAAGCACTTCTTCTTCATCATCCTTGGCGCTTCTTCTATTGAAGGTGGTGCAAGTGTGACTTGTGCTTGGCGGCATCTCCCTCTTCCTTCTTCAACCTTGGCGCATATACCTTGGAGGTGGCACAAGTTGAGAAGAAGGTGACCTAAGGCTTGGATCTTCATCCCGAGGCTAGCACCGGGCGTGAAAGAAGAGGACTCGAGGTGATCCGTGTGTGTGAGACTGCAGAGGGCACACGCTTGGGCGCATACTACGACATAAGCCTCGCATCGCTCATAAGGTATTTTCTATCTCATCATGTCGATTCCCTCGCATGTGATCTTCACTGGGTTTTTGGGACTGGCCTGTTTCGGGGGTATTCTTCCGCTGCGCAATGTATTTGCATCTCTGAAATTTTGTAAAATATCCCCGGGGTTTCCCAACAAGCTTTACCTTAGGAAATTAAAGTTCTACCTTAGGAAATAGAAGTTTTACCTTATTTAATATAAGTTCTACCATAGGAAATAAAAGTTCTACCTTAGGAAATAGAAGTTCTACCATAGTAAATAGAAGTTATACCTTAGGAAATAGAAGTCCTACCTTATTTAATACAAGTTCTACCTTAAGAAATAAAAGTTGCACCTTAGTAAATAGAAGTTCTACCTTAGGAAATAAAAGTTCTACTTTATTTAATACAAGTTTTACTTTAGGAAATAGAAGTTTTACATTAGGAAATTGAAGTTCTACATTATTTAATACAAGTTTTATCTTAGGAAATAGAAGTTCTACCTTAGAAAATTGAAGTTCTACCTTAGGAAAATTAAGTTCTATCTTAGTAAATAGAACTTCTACCTTAGGAAATATAAGTTCTACCTTATTTAATATAAGTTCTATCTTATTTAATACAAGTTTACCTTAGGAAATAGAAGTTCTACCTTAGTAAATAAAAGTTCTACCTTAGTAAATAGAAGTTCTACCTTATTTCATACAAGTTCTACCTTAGAAAATAGAAGTTCTACCTTATAATACAAGTTCTACCTTAGGAAATAGAAGTTCTACCTTAGTAAATAGAAGTTCTACCTTAGGAAATACAAGTTCTACCTTAGTAAATAGAAATTCTACCTTATGAAGTAGAAGTTCTACCTTAGGAAATAGAAGTTCTACCTTAGGAAATATAAGTTCTACCTTATTTAATACAAGTTCTACCTTAGTAAATAGAAATTTTATCTTAAGAAATAAAAGTTCTACCTTAGTAAATAGAAGTTCTACCTTATTACATAGAAATTCTACCTTATTACAAAAAAGTTCTACCTTATTACATATAAGTTCCACCTTATTTAATAGAAGTTCTACCTTATTTTATAAAAGTGCTAACTTATTTTATAGATGTTCCACCTTATTACTTAGAAGTTCTACCTTATTACATAGAACTTCTACCTTATTTAATAGAAGTTCTACCTTATTATATAGAAGTTCTACTTTATTTAATTGAAGTTTTACCTTATTACATAGAAGTTCTACCTTATTTAATAGAAGTTCTACCTTATTTAATTGAAGTGCTACCTTATTACATAGAAGTTCTACCTTATTACATATAAGTTTTACCTTATTTTATAGAAGTTCTACTTTATTTAATAGAAGTTCTACCATATTACGGTAAGGGTGTGATATTTTTCACACCCCTAATTTTGAAGATAAGTAGTACAGAAAAAATTGCGAGAGGGGTGTGATATTTGTCAGACCTGTAATGTTGTGTTATTCTAGGTACAAAAAAAATTATGGGAGGAGTGTGACATTTGTCACACCCGTAATATATATATATATATATATTTTTATTTTTATTTTTATTTATTAATATATTTTTATAATTATATATAATTATATATTATTTATTTATTTTATATATTATTTATTTATTTTATATATTTTTATATACTTTTATAATTTTTATATAATTTTAAGTTATTTTATATATTTATACACTTTTATAATTTTTATGTAATTGTATATATATATATATATATATATACTTATATAATTTTTATGTAATTTTTATATATTTTTATAATTTTTTATTTACTTATATATATTATATATATTTTTTTTGGGTGGGCCTGCGAGAGAAGTTTGAAACGTAGAAGGCGGCATGAGAAAATTTTTTTAATATAATTTATTTTATCGTTTGGAGATTCTCATATCTTCATCCAATGGCTGTTAAGTTCTACTTAACATGAATTCGCCAGGGGCCTGGCGAATAGGGGTGAGTATTCGGTAAAAACCGAATTACCGAATACCGAATTACCGAATACCGAATTGCCGAATACCGAATTGCTGAATACCGAAATGTTAAAAATCGATCCCGAACTGAATAAGGAATTTACCGATCGGTAAATTACCAAATTACTAATCGGTAAATCAGTAAATTACCGAATAAACTAATTTACCGATTACAAAAATATTAATATATTACCTAATTAATTTTTATGGAGGAGGTTTTAAATAAAACAAAAAAAATGCTTGGTTATATAAGAATGACAATGGATGATCTCTTGATAGTCACTTGATTTTTAAGTTTATTCAATTGTTTGGTATTTTTTTTCATGATTCAAATATTTAACTTTTCTTAATTCATATTAATATATATGCATATCGGTAAATCGGTAAATTACCGAACCGAAAACTGAATACCGAATTACCTCAAAATTATTACCGAACCAAAAACCGATACCGAATTTACCGAACCGATTTACCGAACGGTAAATTCGGTAAAAACCGAATTATGCTCACCCCTACTGGCGAAGAGTTTTTTCCTTGCCAACTCTACCGGTCAGCTAATCAGCTGGTACTTTCTTGTGATTGATTAATCACTACACTTACACAAACACTGCCAGGGAAAAAACGCTGAAGAATTCAAGATTGGCGCTAAAGCAAACAGTCTATTAACCAATTCTCCCTTCCTTTTTAGTTAGTCTACGTTGTGTTAGCAAGGGCATTGGCGGCCTAAGCTCTCCTTTGACTCATTAATTATAATCGGCCTATTAAGCTTTATTAATACTCACCCACACAAGTGTGGGATATTGTGATATTTTGTATGTAATACTTATATCCTCTACTTGCCTTTCGTCATTGGATAGGTAAAGGATGAGAAGAACACTCTTTCTATTCTCAAAAGGCACAAGATGAGCATTTAGTTCAATGTTTCATTTCAGTAATTAGATTAGTTTTCGATTTTCAATATAAAATTATTAAAAATATTTTTGAACTTTTTTATTGTTATTTTATTTTTTTGTTTATGCTATTACAAAATTACCTTCAAATCCATTGTTTGCATGTACATATACTACATCTAGGGGTGTTCACGGTTCGGTTAACCGAACCGTGACCCTAAATCTTGTTCCGAACCGATTAGAACGGTTCGGCTATATTATAACCGTTCCCAAACCAAAAAATCGGTTAACCGATTTTTTGGTTCGGTTAACCACCGGTTTTTGGTTAATCGATTAAGAAAAATCTTTCTCCAATAATATTAAATATAAAATATATAAAATACAACATGTATATAATATTAAATATTATTATTTGATAATTAAATATGTAAAATAATTAATTTTTAAATTATAATCAATAGGTTTTGAACTTATGACCAACTATTTTATAAAGTAATGCCTAACCATTGTACTAGATGAACAATCAATTTATAAACTTAGGTTATATATATACATATATTCGGTCGGTTCGGTTAACCGGTGAAAATTTTTTTCCCGAACTGAATCATAAATTTATAAGCTAAAAACCAACCGTGAACGAACCGATTAATTCGGTTAACCGTCCGAGCGGTTCGGTTCGGTTGGTTAACCACGGTCTATCGGTTTTCTGGTTTTTTTGAACAGCCCTAACTATATCATGGTGGCTTTAATGCTAATTATCCAAGGAAAGTAAAATTTTCTAAGCATATAGACCTTGTTTCCTATGAAGGAAAGAAAACAAGGAGGAGAAAAAATAGGAGGAAGGAAAATTAAGAGGGATAGAAAAGTATCAAGATTTTTCTTCTTTGTATTTCCTATGAGGGAAAGAAAACTTGAAGGATGGATAGCATTTGATATGCACACTCTATTTTATACTTTTACACCCACATTTTAAAAATACTATTTAATACTAAAAAATTATGCAATATTATTGAATATAGTTATTATCGAATAACTATAAAATATTATAAAATTGAATTATAAAATTACAAAAAAGTATGAATAATTTATACAAATTTAAAATTTATAAATAAAACAATAAAAAATTATACAATAACTGTAAATTATTATAAATTTTAATTAATCATATAAGATTACCTTATCTTATTCAAAGTCCAAATCATTAGAAAAGGAAATTATAAGATATTACTAATGATTTAATTAATCATATAAGATATTACTAAAAATTCTTTTTTATATAAATTAAAAATTTAAATCATGCCCACTAATTGATTTTTCTTTATCAATAAAGCGGCATCTTGTTTAGATTGGTCATATTCTACTGCAGCAAGCGTGTTTGTAGATTTGTTGAATAAACTATCAGTCACCTATTCAAGTGATTGAGGAGATTCTGAAATTTTTTTCTTCTTTATCTGCTGAGGACATAGCATGAATGCTGCAAGTTGAAAAGGCGGAAAAAAAGTTTGGAGATGCACAATGTGACAGCAAATCAATAATGTGCAAAAAAAATCAAAAGCAAATGTCCCAATTACACAGGAGCCATAACTGCACTTCAGCACTAATAACTATATTCACTGGTCTGCAGCTGAGAAACATTCAACAGAATATTGGCTTATTGTCTCAGCCACCGGACACAATTAATGGATCTCTTCAAATGATACAGAATGATAACTTCAATGTTGCCTCCAGAAATAGAATTTACATATCAGGATAGCAAAACCTGTCCACGGATTGGAGTTGCAAAAGTAGTGTAATTGACATAGCAGTTTAGTCTTCCAGTACCACTATACATCATAGCTTTCTTTCTCTCGGACCAAACCTAACAAAACATAATAAACAGAATATCAATGTCGCAAAAACAAAGTATCAGGCATATCAACTACAGAACACATAGGACTACTTAATGACAATGCTGCATCTGTTTAAGAATTTATTCAGAATGACTTGATCCATCGTGTTTATGCAATTATGCAAATCTCTTGTCTTTACTAATCATTGGATCCACTATAATAAAAACCTACAAATGAAAAATGGACAATAACTATATCAACTTGATCCATTGTCAAATACAAATCTGAAGAAGTTTGTAAATAAAGCAAAACAAGAGTTATTTTAAGAAACAAAACGTAGAATAAAAAAAATATAAAAATAAGAATAGACAATATAATAACAAGCATGTTCACCGAGAGAGCACAAGAAGAATAAATTGACAACAAGAATCATGCTCAAGTATTAGAATAGAACTATTGGATTGAATATTACAATAAAAAAAAATAGATGCAAGATAATTATGAGTTGACAACAATGTTGCAAAGATATAAACCAAACACTATCAATGCAATATAGCCCCTGCATTTGCATCACTATCTCAGAAATAAAAGAATTATAAACTTTGCATTACCTATTATTAAATAGATGAACAATTCATCAAGTGGTTTTCTACCACGCTATCTTGTTCAAAGCATCATTAAGAACTTTAGTTTATAACAAATTTAGTTTGTGAAACTTTCAAAAGAGAATTCACTTCTTCTGCAAAATGGTGAATTCACTTCAAAAAGAATTCACTTAGAAGAAAAATGGTGAAGTCAAGACTTCAGGAGCTCTCCAGAGAAGAGAATTCACTTCTTCTGTAGAGTGAATTACAATATTGCAGCAAAGTTCTGAATTTTCAGTTTTGCAACTCAACATCAACAAAATGTCACTAATGTAAACTTTAACAGAACTACTGAACCTCTAAACTATCCACAATTATCCTTCGGTACAAGTAAGTGGTAGATTCCACCTATTAGGCAAACATTTCCACAAACAAGTCTGAAAAGGAAATTTGAATCAAGCAATATACTATATTTATTTTCAGTCAAGATTTGCAAATTATATTCCATGCAACAGTATAAAAGCTATTGTGTCGTGTCAAATTTCTAGTAGATAAAGTTATATAGTTCATTAGATTTCACTGTATTGAAATATTTTAATTACTAAAAAAGCCTAACAAAATGAAAAAAATATTTATGGAATTATCTCTCTTTTATTGCAAAGAATTTAGGCAAACAAACACACTTATCATCAGAGAAAAAAAAAATCCAAGATTACTAATTCTATATTAATTAAATACTGAAATCTGGCGACAACAAAACCCTAATTCCATATTACAAAAAAATCCCAGATTTTTAATCCCAGATTAATTGATCCAACAAGGACACAGTCCTAATAATTTAGAATATCATCAGAGTAGTGAAAGGAAAGACGACAACAACCAACAAGAAAGTCGGCGATGACCAAGAGTGGAAGAACAGAAAATGGCAAGAAGCTTATCAAAAATCGGTGAAAGGAAAAAAAAAACAAGGGGAAAAAAACCCTAGCGATGAAGATAGAGTAGTCGAACCTCGATAAGAGCGTTGACGACTGGAATAGCGCCGGTGATATGCAGCAAGTGCCTGTCGTCCAGCAGTAGCAATAGCGGTGTTGCGTCGAAGAAACAGGGAAGAAAAAGGCTTCGGTGAAAATAGAACAAGAGGGGAAGGATAGGTTTTTCCATCTGATTTGAGCGAACGCGAAAGCTATGGAAAATATATCCTTTTTTTCTTTGCCTTTTCTTTTCCTTCTTTTTTATCCTTCCAAAGAAACAAGGAAAAATAGTATTTTCCTTTCTTTCCTTCCTTATTTCTCTCCAAGAAAACAAGGCCTAAACTTTGGTTGGACTAGTCATTGGATAATTATGGATTACCCACAAATTTGGATAATGTCCAAATATTATTCATATTAATTTTAAATTCTAACTCGAGTTAAGTAATTTTTTCTTGTGTCTAGTTGTAATTTTTTAGTGACATAAGTTCTATGAATTGTCATAAGTCTTGTTTGCCACAAACAAATTTATAAAAATTTCAAACTCGTCCTTCCTATGCTTCACATAGTATTTTTTTTATACTAAATCCCCTTTTTTTTGTATAGTCATTATAAAAGTTATAGGCTTCAACTTCATTATCAAATATCAAACTTACCGCACAATATGCGGATAATATCATACCAACCATGCAGATGCATTATTTTCCTTTTGCTCAACTTTTACTAAAGCTTTTGTCTTGTCCACTTACTACAGCATATACACTTACCAAACATTTTAAATTTCTACTAAAACAATAAAAATAACAAAATCATTTAGGCCATGTTTTATTGGAGGGGAAGAAAACTAGGAGGGGAGGAAAAAAAAAAAAGAGGGAAGAAAAATAAGAGGGGAGAAATAATATAACGTGATAATCACGTGACACATGAAAAAAAGGTTAGAAATGGGGCGGCGACAGGGAAGATGGGCAGTGGGTGGCGGCAGGGAAGATGGGCGGCGGCCGGCTGGCGGCATCAAGCGGAAGGGGGCAGGCGGTGGTAGGGAAGCAGTAGGTGGCGAGGTGGTGGCAGGCGGCTGGATGCGACGCGGCAAGCGGCAGGTGGCAGAAGGCTCGAATGGGGCTGGGCGAGAGGGAGATTGGGTGGCCGGGGGAGCTTCAAACTGGTGGCAGGGGAACTTCGAACTGGTAGCAGAGAAGGTTCGAACGGCGACGGCGAGGCAAGGAGGGTGACTGGAGGAGAGATGGGAAGTCGAGGAGAGCGACTAGAAGAGCGACGACGAGGCGAGGAGGGCGCGGACGGCGAGCTCGCAGACAGCGGACAGCAGGGGGAAGGACGAGGTGCGGGCAGCAGGGGCAAGCTCGCAAGCTACGGACGGCGAGCTCGTTGGCAATGGGGGCAATCTTGCAAGCAGCGGACTGCGAGCTCGCAGGCAACAGGGGCGAGCTTGCAAGCAGCGGACGGCGAGCTCGAAGGCAATAGTCAGCGAGCTCACCAGCAGTGGCGGAGCTCGTAGGCAGCGGGGGCGACGGAAGTGACCGGCGACAACATAGCTGGCGACGGCAAGCTTGGGGCGAGGTCACGAATAGGTAGAGGTGAGGGGCGGAGCGAGGTCGACGCTTCGTTTTCCACGCCTCATTTTTTGTTTGGCAACACGTTGGACGCTTCATTTGTGGTTTTCTCTCCGATTTGAGGAGAAATAAAAATGAGAGAAAATCATTCATTTTTTCTTTACCTCCAAATCAGCCTCTCCAACAAATCTAAAAAAAAAATTAATTTTCTTTCTCTTCTCCCCACTTTACTCTCCAATAAAACAAGCCCTTAGATTCTTACCAATTTCAGAATGTTCGGGTTGATTTCAAGTAATACTATATTTATTTCATCAGCTGATCATTCCCAACCGAGGATCTTCTTGTATGCTATTGATTTCTTTCCTTTCTCCATGGTGGCCATCAACTTAGGTAGTGGTAATAATTCTAAAAATATTTTTTAAAAATTAAATATTAAAATAATTTTCTATAAAGAAAAGAATAATTCTGAAAATTTTAAAAATTTTGCTTAATCCTTTTAATAACTATTCAATTTATTACTCAAGCTATCAACAACCTCTAACCTAATTTTGAGTGCATTTAAAATAATTTTCATGATATTAAATCAGATTTCGATGAAATTAGAATAATTTTATAAAAATAAAAAATTCACCTGATTCTTTAAAAGATTCATTACTTAAGCTACCGGCATATTCTAATTTAATTTTTTTGTGTATTACAAATATTAATCCATGAACCCTAAAAAGATTTCTAGGATATTTAATAATTTCTACAATATTGTAAGGGTAATGAATTCAAAATAAGTAAAGAAAGTAAGAAATGAAAGAATATTATAGTGAAAAGGGAAAACTATTAGATTCATTACTAAGCTATGTTTTTCCTGATAAACAGTTGAAGACGTCGGCAAAATTGAGTGGGCGTGATGTGGCATATAAGTAAGTGTTGCTATTTTAATAAGAAAAATCTAAAATTCACTTACTATTTTTATTAGGCAATTAATTTATTATTTTTTAATTTCACTTATAATTATTTAATATTAATAATAATTTAATTGAAATGCTTTAATTAGTTTATTATTTAATTCATTTTAATTAATAAATATTATTATTAAATTTATCTAGATGAGATATATTTAAATTAGATGTGCTTAATTTGACTTCCTAACCGTGCATGCAAAAGTTAGAAAACAGATCGTTCTCTCTCGTGCTCCCTTTTATTTTTTTTTGCTGTCAGCCGAAAATACTTTATGATAACTGCTATATTGACGTGCCTACAGTAGTGGACTACCTGGTTGAATCTTCGAGATTGAATACAGGTCAAATCCCGTGTAAGGGATAGAAATTTGCCTAAAGATAGATCTTCGGATCGCCTCCAGATTTTTTTAATATTAATTTATTTCTTAGTATTTGCTAATTGCATGATTAGATTGAACAGTAAAATAAAAAAAATATTATAATGAGAGGAAAGATGAGGGAGAAGACACTGATGACGAAGGAGAAGCCTCGGTCGGCCTTTGCCTCGTCGAAACAGGAGAAATTATGGTAGCGAAAATCCCTAACGACGGAAAAACCCTGATTTTGGCAGCAAAGTATAATAAATAACTAGGAAAATTTTTTTTTTCTCTCGTTGGCCAAACCCCAAACTCACAGTATGCAGGCCGACACACGGCTAGGTGGTGTTGGCCCATCTATACCTAATCGATGTTCTCACAGGCAAGGGACCGTAGCAGGAGACAAAGCTGTGGTGGCTCGCACGAAAAGCACGCGAGCGAGTGGCTCGGGTTGTTCCACGTGTGCAGCATGCACGAGTACGTACGGCTGGTAGGCAGGGCCTACGTGGGCCTACGTGACGCCGACGCCTGCCCATTTCCATTCTCCAATGAATTAATTAGTAGTAATCCTCCAAATAAATGTAAATTAAAGGCGTCAACCACGGTTAGTTCTTAATTGTGTGTCCCTCTCTCTCTCTCGCCTGCGTGCAATGTAATTATTACGTTCCCTGCCAATTATAGTAACAGTAAGTACCGTTGGAAGCTTGTTTAATATTGTTTAGTGCCAGAACTAATACCGTGATTAGTATTAAACAAGGATTAGAGAGCTTCATGCCTTTCCAAAAATGGCAGGTATCACAGCTTAAATTACCGCTTTGACCCCGTAATTAAAAATTAGATTACTTTAATTTATTATTAACTGTCAAATATAATCCTGAATCGGGGCCAGAAGGAAATTGCCACATGGAAATTCTGCAGATCAAGGCTCCAGTGCAGGAGTGGATTTTGCTTCTCTTTTTCTATGACCTGATTTTGACCTTTGCCCTCTCGGTGAACTTTGACTTCTCAACCTCTTTCATAGTTTTTTTAATTTTATTTTAAGACCTTATTAGCAAATCAATTTTTTTTAAAAAAAACTATTTTTTTTACGATAGGCAGATATATATAATAAAAATTTAGTGATGTGAACAGCTGACAGAAATAAGTTGATAATTTATTAAGCTTAGCAACTAAATGACATTAAAGAAGCGTAATTAATGACGTGGCCGATACATGCCCAACTAACCTGTTTTAGTGCAAGAGCCTGACAGTACACCTACAGGAGCCTGCCTGCCTAGCATAGCTCAGGCGTGGCTGGCACTTGGCAAATGGCAAATGGGAATGCTGGGTGGGACCCGCCAACCCCCGTCCGCTCCATTCACTAATTCAAATCGCACCGCACCAATTGCTGACCGTTGACTGCTACTGCAGCGGGAAAGAGAAATGGATGATTCACAGCGTAATTAATTAGGTTTAGGGAGGCCGCCTCATTCACTATCAATTTATCATTCCTGCTGACGACTACCGACAAGTGTTACGAGCGAGAGTATGGCCACGCTCCCATATACAAATCTAATCTAAATCTAATCTGCTATGCGGAGGGAGATAAAAGGTCAATCACTCCGCTCGGCAGTTCGCAGCAGCAATAATTATAGGGCGATTGGACCAGTGTGCAGGGCGTGGGAGGGGCGAAGTGCGACCTTGTCGGCTGTTTCTTGCGCCACCACCACCACCTCCTCATCTTTCTGCTTCCGCTCCTTCCGTCACCCATCTCGTCGCCACCACCGACTCCTCCTCCTCGTAGGTGTGGGAGACGAACCCAGTCTTGATTTGATCAACAGGAGGAACTTGGCCACTTGCCTCTCTAGAGCTGTGCCTTTTGTTTTGGGCTCGCTATGATTCAGCCAAAGGCGGCAGTATCCCAGCCCCCAGTTGCTGCTGCTTTTGTTAGTGCTGCACTCCCTTGTTTAGTCCCTCTCATCTCATCTCTCATCCTTGCTTTTTTTTTTTCTAGTGCACTAGGAGCTGGACCTGAGACTTGTCTCCTCTTTCATCTTCCTCTTTGTTTTCCTCTCCTCCCCCAAAGAAATTTATGCTTCTGAGGCTGAGATCTATATCTTTTCTTCCCTTTTTTTTTTTGCCATGGGTGGTGCATGTTGTGCGGAATGGAATATGTTAGAGTAACTTAAAGTTGAAATTTTATGGAGTTTACGAGTCCTGATGAGATTGGGATCCCTTCATCCTCTCCTCTTTACACCAATCCTTCCCTTGTCAGAGGAGGATCGGCCTTCTCTAAACCCATACTCTCCTCCTCTTCTTCTCTTCTTCCGTTCCCAAGAGCAGGAGGAGCAAGCGTCGGAGGAGGAGCAAGAAATGGTAGCATCCTTTCCCACAGCCAACCACCACCACCACCACGAGCAACAACAACTCCTGAGTCAGCTCCCACTGCTGTAGATCCTGGGAAGAACACTGATCAATATTCCATCTCTAACTCGCCTCCATGTGCAACAGCTGTAGGCGTATCTTCTAATTCCAGGTCCAAGTTCTACACCGCTGCCGCTAATTTCTCCACCAACTACAAAGAATGCCTACGCAACCACGCGGCCGCCTCGGGTGGCCACGTGGTCGACGGCTGCGGCGAGTTCATGCCCAGTGGCGATGCCGACACGCTCGATGCGCTAAAGTGCGCCGCTTGCGGCTGCCACCGTAGCTTCCACCGCCGGGAGCCTGACGGGGGCTTAAATCCCTACTTCCACAGCGCGGCCCCCCTGCCCCTCTTGCTCCCACCGCCACTTCTTCCCCAGTCGCAGCCCCAACCCCATCCCCACCAACACCGCCACCACCAGAAGCAGTTCCAATTCGGCGGGTTCTCCGGCCCACCGCACGGCCTCGTCCAGTTCGGCGGGCATAACCCTAGCGGCAGCGGCGGCACCACGACCGAGTCGTCAAGTGAGGAAAGGATGAACCGTGGGGCTCCGGCGCCTGCCGCCGTGCCGAGGAAGCGGTTCCGGACCAAGTTCACGGCGGAGCAGAAGGAGAAAATGCTCGCCTTCGCTGAGCGAGTCCAGTGGAGGATCCAGAGGCAGGATAGCGCTATGGTGGAGCAGTTCTGCGCGGAGATTGGAGTCAGGAGGCACGTCCTCAAGGTGTGGATGCACAACAATAAGAACACAATAAACCGAAAGCAGCAACTACAACCGCCACCGGCAACACACCACCTGCTTTAGCATTCAATGACAAAACTCAAATTTTTTTTGGTTTACTGAATGCTGTCCTCCACGTCCAGATCAATGTTAAATCTCACAGTGCCCTGACATTTCAAGAAATTATTTTTATGCCACTAGTCTGGCATTGATGTGAACATTTTAAGCTGCAACCACAGATTAATCATATCGCTCCTTCAAAGGGGAGAAGCACAAGGAACGTTGCTGGTGTCGGTCTACTTCACATCAGCTGCATCCGTCAGTGAGTAGCAGTACTTCCTGTGCATTTGCATGACTTAACACCATTGTTAAGGTCGCCATCATTAGTCATCTAATTAAGCAATGACGACACAATTTTATCTCGATCGAGGGCACTATCCGCGTTCCTTGTTCATCTTCCACTGTCTCCTGCTCGGATATCTGTCGGTTATTTCATGTCTAATTTCCATCGTCTTGCCCCTGGATCTCTTGCAGTAAAGAAGCTTAGCGCTCGTGTCTGATAGGGTTTTTAGTACTTTTTCTGTGCTGCAGTTTCTTTTTTCTTTGTTTATGCTGCACAGATAACGTTGGGATAAGGCTAAGCTAAATCTGAAGCCAAGTTGCTGCATTTTATGCTTCCTTTCCCCTCTGCAGCAAAGACTTATTGTGATGTAGGAGCATATTTGAAGACCTAATTATGTTTTGATATGCCAGTCAACATTAAAGTCAATGTCAAGCTTCAAAGGTCAAAGCTCAACCAACATAATTGATGGAGATTTGAACCCAATCCGACGATCCAAGCGAACGAGAAGCCGTCATTAATGATACTTATCCTAATAACATTGATGGCGCAAGTATAATTGATGGAGATCCGAATCCGGTCCAAGCGAACAAGAAGTCGCCATTAATGACACTTATCATAATAACATTGATGGCGCAAGTATAATTGATGGGGGATCCGAACCTAGCACGATTTCAGGAGTAAACAACATTAATTTTGCACATTTTACGAGGATAACGACCATTATGAACACAAGTAACGATGAGGTCTACCCGTCTTTCCATGGTTTGTTGACATTATGATGTATTTAAATATTTTGTTAATATTGGACGATCTGATTTATGACATGTGTCACAATCTGATCCGTCCAAATAGCTTTATATAGGTCTGTACTCCAATGTAAGAGTTTAGTTCAGTCAAATTAAAAGAAAGTTATTTTTGGAAGCCCTTTGGGTGGTGTCTTCCTCTTTGTGAGGTTAGGGTAGGGAATGTAGTCCCTTCTCTACCCCCTTAGCTTTCTAAGCTAAGGGTTTCCTCTTCTCCTCTCTCCTCTTCTCTTCTTCCCCATCTCTTCTCTAGTGCCTCCAACCTCCATTCCGCATCATTTGGTATTAGAGCGAGGTTCTCTTCTCTTCTTGGGTTTCCTCTCTTCTCTTCTCCAACTTCCGTTCCGTGTCAATTGGTATCAGAGCGAACATATGGGCAACTCTTGTCTGCCCATGACGATCCATCTCCATGTTGCCTTTCAAGTTCATCACCGGAGTTGACCGCCTAGTTCTTTTCATAACCCACGGCCAACGATGAAGGGAGAGCTCTTCACGTCACTATCCCCGACATCCTTCCATAATGCATTTCCACCTCACAAGACCTGGAGCGCCCCAGCTCTTCACGTCACATGTATAAGGACTTGGTTGATAAGCATAGTAGGTTCCACAATTTTTCAAGAGAGAGATAGAGTGATGATAAGATTGAAAGCTGAGAGACTTCTTCGGGATCTATTAAAAAAAAAAGTTGCATGCGAAAGTATTGGTCACTATACGATTACTTATAAAATAAGTGATAATGTCTATGTTGTGGACTTGTCAAAGACTCTGGGTATCAATGCGATTTTCAATATTGAAGACATATCACTTTGTTATCCACCAATGGATCAGATGGACGACATAGCTGTGCCCCAACTTCCCACAGTTCTCATCCCCTCAGACCAAACAGCTGAGTGCATCATCAATGATCAGATTATTTTCCATCAAGATAATTAAGAGCACATACATCTTGTGGAGTGGGTAAATCCACCGGAGACAGAGAATATCTGGATTCCAAAAGAAGACATATGTAAGCTTGCAACAAACCTTCTAGAACAGTACAACGAGCATTATTCACCGGAGGTGAATTCTCCCCAGCCCGGGGGAATTGATGGGGATCCGAACTCAATCAACAGTCCAAGCCAACTAGAAGGTTATCAGCATGACTCCAGGATTGATCCAACCATCAGCAATTATGCCAACATTAATTTTGCACTACTTATGATGGCCGCCATTAATAAACATTTATCCTTCTATCATTAATGACACGGGTAACGATGAGTCATGTCTTTTCGTTGCCTTGACATTATGACGTATTAATTATCTTATTTTGGACGATCAAATCTGATCCCTTCAAATTGCTTTATATAGGCCTCTTCCCTAATGTAATAGTCAGTCGAGTTGAAATGAATTAAAATTTCTGTTGTTCAGAGATAAGTGTGGGTTCTTCTCTATTCGTTCTTTTCTTCTTCTATTCTCTTTCTTCTCTCTCTTCTCCTCTCCCTCTTCTTCTCTCATTTTTCCTCTCCAACACCTCAGACTACCGTCCCGCGTCAATTGGTATCAGAGCGAACATATGGGCAACTCTTGTCTGCCCATGACGATCCATCTCCATGTTGCCTTTCAAGTTCATCACCGGAGTTGACCGCCTGGTTCTTTTCAGAACCCGGCTAATGATGAAGGGAGAGCTCTTCACGTCACTATCCCCGACATCCTTCCATAATGCATTTCCACCTCACAAGACCTGGAGCGCCCCACCTCTAATCACCTCCCCAGCGACACCACCGCCATCCACCAGAGTCGGTCGCATGGTTCTTTTCAGAACCTACGACCAGCGATGAAGGCCTCGCCAAGCCATCACATGCATCCACTCGCCGCTCAACAACTCCAAACTCTTTGTCTCTTGTTGCAACGAAACCACCTCCTCCAGACAACGAGCTCGCCGGCGTTCACCTCTCCACTTCGCTAGCTTTCATCCGTGCCTCTTCCACGTTTGTTGTCACCGGAGTTGTGTTGCCTGATTCTTTTCAGAACCCACGGCCAGCGATGAGGGTTGAGTTCTTTACGTCACTGTCGCCTGCCCCTCCATGACACCGGTTTCCGCTTCTCCTCGTCCAGCTTGAAGAACTCCCCATCCGCATGTCTGATCGACCTCCAAATCCGTCCACGCCATCTCCTCCATTCGGCAAACTAGTGGTCGGAAGGATCTTTTCATCCGACCAAGGGATCGTCGGAATCAGAAGGTTCGTCAGCGCCCCTGGTCCGCCTCAAGCATCCCCTGTTCCGCTGCCTTCATCACTCCCGACGTCTTGCGCCACCTCACACTCCGACTCCTCGTTGACTCCATCCTCCGCTTGCTGCTCCAATGACGGTCGCCGCTAGCCACCGCCGTTCAATCCCAGCCACCCGCCGCCATTGAAGCCACCACATCTGCCAACCGACTTCACGCGTGAAGGAGATGAAGGGTCACGCGAAGCGACGGCAAGCCACAAAAAAAAAAGATAGCTGTTAAAAAAAAAGGGGCTGAGAAAAAAAAAATCAAAAAAAAAATATGTTGACCATTTTGACTTGCAGGTTCAAAATTATTTCACCAGGAGGTGAAATTTTCAAAGAGGGGAAATCTGATGTAGGAGCATCTTTGAAGACCTAATTATGTTTTGATATGCTAGGTCAACATCAATGTCAATGTCAAGCTTCAAAGGTCAAAGTTCAACCAACATAATTGATGGGGATCCGAACCCAATCCGACGATCCAAGCGAACGAGAAGCTGCCATTAATGACACTTATCCTAATAACATTGATGGCGCAAGTATAATTGATGGAGATCCGAATCCGGTCCAAGCGAACGAGAAGTCGCCATTAATGACACTTATCCTGATAACATTGATGGCGCAAGTATAATTGATGGAGATCTGAATCCGGTCCAAGCGAACGAGAAGTCGCCATTAATGATAGTTATCCTGATAACATTGATGGCGCAAGTATAATTGATGGGGGATCCGAACCTAGCATGATTTTAGGAGTAAACAACATTAATCTTGCACATTTTACGAGGATAACGACCATTATGAACACAAGTAACGATGAGGTCTACCCGTCTTTCCATGGTTTGTTGACATTATGATGTATTTAAATATTTTGTTAATATTGGACGATCTGATTTATGACATGTGTCACAATCTGATCCATCCAAATAGCTTTATATAGGTCTCTACTCCAATGAAAGAGTTTAGTTCAGTCAAATTGAAAGAAAGTTATTTTTGGAAGCCCTTTGGGTGGTGTCTTCCTCCTTGTGAGGTTAGGGTAGGGAATGTAGTCCCTTCTCTTCCCCTTAGCTTTCTAAGCTAAGGGTTTCCTCTTCTCCTCTCTCCTCTTCTCTTCTTCCCCATCTCTTCTCCAGCGCCTCCAACCTCCGTTCCGCATCATTTGGTATCAGAGCGAGGTTCTCTTCTCTTCTTGGGTTTCCTCTCTTCTCTTCTCCAACTTCCGTTCCGCGTCATATTGCTTGGGGAATGAACTCTTTGAGAAAGTTTTTTAAACTTCAAAATCAGATGTTATTGTGAGCCACTGCACTGTTTTGAATGTTTTTGTTTTGCTTCCTTCTCTGACTTATTATTCATTTAGTAACTTTAAACTTTAAATCAGACATCACTGATTTGCAGTTTCTTTCTCTAGCATTTCATTAATTTAGCAACAATTAAAAGTTGCTCGACATACATATGGATGCATCCTAAGATTTTCTATAGATCAGATTCACTGGTTTACTGTTTGTGCATAAATCGGATTCCATATATGATGTGCAAGGTAACAGGAAGTAGTTTATCTTTGATCTTTCCAGAAGACCTGCATGTATTTTCAAGTGTCATTAGGGCCATGAGTAATGCTAAGAGATCAAAACTAAATCATTTCACTAATGATTTCCACAAATAGTAGAACAGTACTGCTCTTCATTTGATGTCTTGTTTGAATCTTAAAAGCATGGTGTGCTTCCTCGTAACAGGAAAGGATTTGGTTTTATTTCAACATAAAACGAATTTTCCTCATCATTGACACTACTGAAATTGTTTTGATCATGATATGTGAGTTTGAAGCCTATTTAAAGATATGTGCTTTATAGGCTTAGCTTTAAACCTTGTGCTCCAGTCCTTGACCTAACCATAACCCCCCACCTTTGTTGTATCCTCGACCAAAGGCCACCTATGTTTAAACTATCAAAAACAAAATCATTATGTGAAGAGTTTTCCATGTAAAACAATTTTCCTTATGTACAAACAAGAGCCTACGAGGATATAGGACTTTTCAAATATCTGGGTTTATTTGTCTAATTTCTTTTTCTAATGAGTACAATAAGACAAGGCAAATTATCACCAATTATATAACCATGGTCATAAATTGCATTTTCACCCGACTAGGGTGGGTGAGTATTTGGTAAAAATCAAAACTAAATTTACAGATTTTTCTTTTACTATCGAAACCATGTTCATGTATTTACTATTTTCTTCAAATATAACTAATGCACTTTATACTAGTAAATGGCAGTGGAAGTAGCTTATATATAGTGTTTGAACTATTTTCACAAAATTTGGTTTAAAGCAAACCTACATGAACAACCTTATTCCTTTATATGGACCAATTGGATGAGCATCCATGAGTCTTGTACCTAGAAACCTAACCTCATACACGTGCAAGAAATGTTATGGTATTGTTACAATGAGGGTGATCCATCTTTTACTAGAGACACCCTAGCTATTAATGTAAATGTAACCTATAATGACTAGGGAATCTAGGATAATACTTCTGTCTTTGAACATCATCCTTAGGATATTGTTGGACACAATTGATGATATCTATATAAGGTTCTAAAATAATTTTTTTTTTAACTCAAACTATTTATTAGAGACATTTAGGTTACATCACACAAAAGAATAACTAATACAGGAGATCAATTATCTTTTAAAATCATTAAGACTTTGGCACATGTAGTCTCTTTTGTAAGCCAATTCACTAGCTCGTTTCCATTCCTTCTTATATATGTGAACTCAAATCTTTTTCTACAAGTTATGTGTTTGATCACTTAAAGAATATCCAAAAGCTTAATAGGAGGGTGCAGGTTCTTTTCAGTTACGAGGTTAAAAGCATTTCTGCTGTTAGTTTCCACAATAATCTTTGTGTCATGATCTCTCCATTTGCATGGGTAGCCTAGGGCATTTTTTATAGTAGTATGTGCGGGATATAATGCCGAATTACATATGAAGTGTGTAGCCACTGTTGGGAATCCCCGAGCTATAAGAAGACGAAAACAGCGGAAGCGAGCCCAAAACAAGATTCCTAATTCAACTAGGACCGACTTACGAAGAATACAAGGAATGCGACAAGGGCAGTACCTTATCGAGCAACTTTTAGAAGCGGCCGATGATGAAGACGCGCAAGGGCCCGTCCTCTGCAATCGCGCACACACGGACTCCTCGAATCCTCTCCAATCTCCGCGCTGGGTGCTAGCCCCAGAAGATGAGATCCACGCCTCTAGCCATCTCAACTTGTGCCACTGCCAAGGAGAAGAAGGGATATTGGCGTAGCACTGCCACTTGTCCCAACCTTTGATGCCAAAAAACTTTTATTGTCGTCACCTCCTAGACTCTCATGCCAAAGAGCAGAGGGGAGGCGATAACTAGAGACAAGAGAAGAGTCTGGTACAAAAGAATCTCCCAGGTGGGCCTCTCTATTTATAATAGCAGAGCCAAACGCACACTGGAGATACTTCCCATGTGGGATAATGAGCGTAGGCGCCTACTCACAATTAAGCGTCATAGGTTTGAATCCCCGCAGATGCAATTAATTGTAAATTGCGCCCAAGCTTATTAATTAGCCAAGAGAAAAATACTCTTGCTAATTAATAATTTTATTTTATTCATGTGACTAAAGTGCCAAGCCCAAACTTGCACCAAGACCCTTGTTTGACTCATTTTGACAACACAGGTCAACAGAGGTCAAACGTGGTCCACTGGAGTCAACCAGTGGTCAGACATGAACTAAAATAAAATATCATCTCCTCTATAAAAGTCTTAATGCATCAGTTCCCCAAAAGATTCGAATCACACAATGATTCGATTAGAGGTTAAACGATCAGTATGAGAACTCGAGTGTCTAGGTGTGCAACCCTGTAGGTTCTTCAGACGTTGGCAGTGAGTGGCACCTAGCAGTACATCATTGCTACCCAAGTCATCAGAATGGTGTCATCATCGACATCCCCTAAAACTGTGACAAAGTACAAGTGCAGCCTTGTTCTTTTGCCAACTGGTGTCCAGATTGGGCAAGTGTGTCACACTTGTTAATCCCAATAATATGGAATGACTAAATTAGGTTCTCACCTGGGTATAGCCATACACTTTTAGTCATCCATATAGGGCACCATGGACAATCAAGCTTCCCCGTAAAGAAAGGGCAAATCTTCTATTGGCACATTGAATCCCTCATGTAGGTCATACCCAATGACAACCGTTATGACTTCCCTTTTACGGCGAAGCGTTAGGTTGCATCAAAGTACATCAATCACTATATAGAGATACCAATGCCCTCAAGTCTGATGTGGGACCGAGGCAGGACCTTCGGAGGTCCACCCGGGTTCGAAAGAAGCCCTCTAGGTATGGCTATCCTAGCCCCTAGACATGGCTTCCTTAGGACCCCATTTTGCTTATTTTGTCTTAGATTAGGGTGCATCATGTGGTAGGTTAGATCCACCCCCCAATTACACCATGTAGTTACATTTCTAGGTTCCGCCACTTATGTATGGTAGGTTAGTTCATGCAATTAATGTAATAGATTAGGACATTCCATTTTGGGCACTCAAGTCAAAATCAGGTCAAGCTACATCAAGGAGGCGCCAAGCTCAATCCAACCCACCATGAAGTGCACCCTCAACAAATCCACCCAAGTTCCACCCTCCATGTTGTCATCCATGTGGATCTATTTTGTCTTCATCTCCAACAGCCCTTTCTACTTAAGGAAGGGGCTCAAATCAAGATGTTTGCGCCAGCTATCCTAGCAGCCCTTGAAGGCAAAGCACAGCCAACAAGCAAGGAAAGGGGTCAGCCACAACACCACCTTCAAGTGCAGGAAATTGTCTTGCCAATTCCAGCAAGTTTCAGTCCACTTCTTCAAGGAGGATCGCCAGCTTTAAAGGAGGGAATCAGCTCATTTAATGTGTCCACAACCAGCTAAGCCCCCCCTTACCATTTAGGGGAAAGCTCCAAAGCAAGTCCAAAGAGGATAGCCCACAAACAGGGAAAGTTGCAGCCCATCAATGCTCCCTGCGCAAGTGCAGAATTCTGGTTTGTCCATTGTTTGTCTTGAGCGCCTAGAGGATGAGATATCCGTTGGGAGTCTCCTATATTGCTGTAACCTTTTGTAAGTTTGAGTTAGTTGAATATTTTGAAAGAAAACTTCAGAAGTGTGCCTTCTAGTGGTGTGTGTCACCACAACTCTCCCCTTCTTCCAAACCTAGCCGAGAGCTCCTCTCCTCTTCCCCTCTTCAACCTTCTTCCACCACTTGCTCATGTCTTGAAGTTGGAAGCTCACGCCTCCCTTCCCTTCAGCCTTGAAGAGTATCCAATCCAAGAGGAGGAGTTAGGATCAAACCGTGGCACAAAGTGGTGTTGCCTACACCATGCCGAGACCAAGACACTTCCCTAAGCTAGCTAAGTTCCTTCTCTACTTTGTTGTTGTATCTTCTTGATGTTTTGAGCATCCATCTACACTCACGTTCCTGTTCCATGAAGGTTGCGCAAGGATTAGAAGGATATGCAAGGCGTCATCCCTTCCCTCCCTCTCTTAGCTAGTTAGTCCCTAACATGTTAGCAAGGGAACTTGGAGGTAGCCTCCCCCTTGATTGTTCTTGTAATTTGTCCTCGTAATATTCTTTCAATCACTCACCCACGCATGTGTGGGATGCTGTAATGCCATGGTTGTAAGCTCATAGGGCCCTACTTCATGAGTTCAACCAGTGGACCGGTGAAGAACGGGAAGTTCGCCCTTTCTATTCTCAAAGGGCGCAAGGTGAGCCTCTCCCTTAGAATAGTTTTGTTTTCAAGCTCTAGATCGCATGCTAGGTTACAACTTTAATTTTGTTACTTGTCTTAGACTCGCATGATAGGATTCAACTTTAGTTTACTACTCACCTAGTTTTGGTTTTTTTACCTACAAATACCAAAACAAGCTATTTTCAACTACGTTAGTATAAAGGGTTTCATTAAGCTATACTTAACTAGCAAAATGTTTTCAAATCGCGTTGTTTGAATGTGTGCATGCCCATCACCCCCCATCATCTTGGTATCAGAGCTTAGGCTCTTAGAGTAGGATTTTATAAGACCAAAAAAATTTATTTTCCTACTACTAGGACGATTTTGGACCTAGGTGCTTGGAAGAACTTGATTAGCTATATTTTACCACCTTAGGGGCTATTTTCAAAACTCTACTTGTTTTCAAAAAAAAAAAAATGGCTACTAGATCCGGTGCTCCCTATGGTCTTAATCAAGCTTTTGACCATGAGGTGAGTGCCCTTTCAATTGATATGGCCTCCATTAAAGAAACCCTAGCATCCCTTCAACACTCTATAGGTGTCATAGACAATAGGCTTAACACCCTAGAGTCTAACTCTAAGATGGATCCCCCAAACACTAGCCGGCCCAATAGTGGATCCCACACAAGGGAACCAAATGACCTAGGACCTCCATCTCACACCCCTAGAGTCACTCATGCTCAAAACGAATGGGAAGGACCCTATGCCCAACAACCACCCTATCATAGACCTAGAGATCATGATGTGCAACGTGCCATCAAGATCAACCCTCCTACTTTTGGAGGATCCCTTAACCCTAAGGAGTTCCTAGATTGGACCACAAAGCTAGATCAATACTTTGACTATAGCCTTATGCACAATGAAAGTAAGGTTAGGTTCACAAAGTGCTTACTAGAAGGACCCACTAGACTCTACTGGACCCATGTCGAGAGAACCATAGAAAGGGATGGTAAGCCACCCGTTGAGTCTTGGGATGAAATGAAACTCCTACTTAGGCAAAAGTATGTCCCTCCCGGCTTCATGCAAAAGCTTAAGGACGAACTCGGTAGTCACACTCAAGGCTCCTCTACAGTAGAAGCTTATCAAACCAAGTTAGAAGAGCTTCTCATTAGGTGTGAGGTCAATGAAGATCCGGGTATGATTCTGAGCAGATTCAAGAATGGCCTTAGACCTGACATTAAAAGGGCCTTGACCTATTTCCAATTAGACACTCCCGAGATAGCTTACCAAAGGGCCATAGAAGTGGAACAAGAACTTAATAATAGAAAGGAGACTCTCCCTCCCCGGCCTATCTATAGGCCCACTCCTATGCCCCAGCCTTCCAACTCAAACCCCAAACCTAGGCCTACTCAACCTATAGACAACTCCACCATCACTTGTTATAACTGTAGGCAAAGGGGACACCTTGCAAAGGACTGCAAAAAGAAGGTCATGGTCCTAACTGAGGAACATGTAGACCCTGAACCCACCCTTGAGGGGGACCTTGATCAAGAGATTGAAATCAATGACTATGACAGTAGCGATGACATCTTCAACACCTTAGGGGTAGTTAGATGTACCCTTGTCAAGCCTACCCCTACTGAAGACTGGCGTCGGACCAGCATCTTCCACACTTACACCAAATGCCATGGTCACATGTGCAAGGTGGTAATTGATGGAGGAAGCAGTCTCAATGCTATCTCCCACATAGCTGCTACTAAACTGAATCTCAAAATGGAACCCCGACCTAGCCCTTACAACATTTCCTGGGTCAACCAAACTAGTGTTCCAGTGACCCATAGATGCCTCGTGCCTATCCAGTTTGGCACATATGAGGACAAGGTTTGGTGTGACGTCCTTACTATGGATGTAGCCCAAATCCTTTTAGGACGCCCTTGGCTATATGACATGGATGTTGTCCACTACGGTAGGACCAACACCTATGTCTTTAACCATAAGGACCAAAACCCTCTCTTCCCAAAGAACTTAGAGCTACAACTAGTAAGGGTAAGGTAGAGGAACCCAAGAGTAGTCAGCCCACCGTTCAGCTTATAAGGCCCCAAACCTTCACTAAGGAGATTATAGAAGATCAACCCCTTTATACCTTAGTCATCAAAGAAATCAACCCCGAATTAGAAGAGAAACCTTCCCCAGAAGTAGAAGCCTTGCTCCAAGAATTTAGTGAGCTCACTCCCGAGGACCTCCCTGAAGGACTGCCACCCCTTAGGGATATACAGCATGCCATAGACCTAGTACCAGGATCCTCTCTTCCCAACCTACCCCACTATAGGATGAACCCTACCGAACATGAGGAGCTTAAGAGACAAGTAGACGACTTAATGTGTAAGGGTTACATAAGGGAAAGCCTGAGTCCCTGCGCCGTCTCAGCCCTTCTTACCCCAAAGAAGGATGGTAGCTGGCGCATGTGTATAGATTGTAGGGCTATCAACAAGATTACTATCAAGTATAGATTTCCCATACCTAGACTTGATGACATGCTAGATATGTTAGTCGGATCCAAATGGTTTTCCAAACTAGACCTTAGGAGTGGATACCATCAGGTCAGGATAAAAGAAGGGGATGAGTGGAAGACCGCTTTCAAAACCAAAGACGGTCTATATGAGTGGTTAGTCATGCCTTTTAGGCTAACCAATGCCCCTTCCACATTTATGAGGCTTATGACCCAGGTGCTTAGACCTTACATAGGAAAATTCTTAGTTGTGTACTTTGATGATATACTTATCTATAGTAAGTCACAAGAGGAGCACCTAGGGCACCTAAGGCAAACCCTAACCCTTCTTAAAAATGAAAAGCTTTATGTCAACCTAAAGAAGTGTTCTTTTTTCCGATTTAGGGCTTCAAGCTGATCCATCTAAGGTCCAAGCCATACTAGACTGGCCAGAGCCCAAAACCCTTACTGAAGTTAGGAGTTTCCATGGCCTTGCTACCTTCTACCGTAGGTTTATACGGAATTTTAGCACCATAGTAGCTCCTATCACCAACTGCATGAAACAAGGGGACTTTAGTTGGACTAAGTCTGCCAGTAGGGCCTTCACTGAACTTAAGAGTAGGATGACCTCTGCCCCTGTTTTAAGATTACCTGACTTTGGCAAGGTCTTTGAGGTTGATTGCGATGCTTCTGGCATTGGCATAGGTGGGACGCTCAGCCAGGAAGGTCACCCTATTGCCTTCTTCAGTGAAAAACTAAATGAGGCCAAGCAAAAGTACTCAACCTACGACAAAGAGTTCTATGCCGTGGTTCAATCTTTAAGGCATTGGCGGCACTACCTTCTCCACCATGAATTTACCTTAAATAGCGATCACCAAGCCCTGTCTTACCTTAGTGCCCAAAGAAAACTCAATGCTAGACACGCCAAGTGGGTAGAGTATCTACAACAGTACACTTTTGTCTTAAAACACAAGTCTGGAGTTAACAACAAAGTTGCTGATGCCTTAAGTAGGGTAGTCTTCATTTTGCAAACTATGCATGCTGAGCTTGTAGGATTTGAGCATATGAAAGCTGCCTATCTAGATTGCCCTGATTTTTCTACTATCTATGCTGATATGACTAGAGATGTTATGAGTCACCCTCTGTACACCCTTAGGGATGGGTATCTTTTCCTTGGGCCAACGCTTTGTGTGCCTAAGACCTCAATCCGGGATTTCCTAATTTGGGAACTCCATGGAGGAGGGTCTGCTGGGCACCACGGTCGAGAGAAGACCCGTGCCTTGGTAGAGGAGCGGTTCTTTTGGCCTAAACTCTACCGAGATGTGGCCAAGGTAGTTAGGCATTGTGGGACCTGTCAATCCACCAAGGTCCAGAAGCACAATTTTGGACTGTACACCCCTCTGCCTATTCCCCAGGCACAATGGCAGGATATTAGTATGGACTTTGTTCTAGGATTGCCTAGGACTACTGCTAGGCATGACTCTATTTACGTTGTGGTAGACAGGTTCACTAAAATGACACATTTTATACCTTGCACTAAGACTACCGATGCCTCCCATATGGCCAGGCTCTTCTTTAGAGACATTGTTAGGCTACATGGTACCCCTCTCACTATAGTTTCGGATAGAGACACCAGGTTCGTTAGCCATTTTTGGAGGACACTATGGGCTCTATTAGGCACAAGACTGAAGTTCTCGACGGCCTACCATCCCCAGACGGATGGGCAGACCGAAGTGGTCAACAGATCACTTGGGAGCATCCTTAGGAGTCTCGTAGGAGAACACCCCAATGATTGGGACAAACTGTTGCCCACTGCTGAATTCTCCTACAATAGTGTTCCAAATAGGACTACTGGCATGTCCCCCTTCCAGGCAAACTTAGGGTACCAACCTAATAAGCCCATTGATCTATTTGCTGCCCCTAAGCATTGTAAGACTTCTATTTCGGCCCGAGATTATGCTTTTCATATCTCGCAGTTACATCATGAGTTATTTAGTAAGATTCAGGATTCTATTGACCAAGCCCTATAACATTCTCCTTTGCAAAAGCTATGCAATACCCTCATTACATGATCTAGCAACTATTATCTAGCCAATTGGTTTATTGTATTCAGTTTGACCACTATGGCCTAACTGGGGAAACCCCGGGGATTTTAAAAATTTTACATACATCAGAGATACAAGCGGAAGCAAATCCCCAAAACAGACCAGTCCCAAAAACCCAGAAGACCGATGCTTACGAGGGGATCAACACAGTGAGTAAGAGATAATACCTTAAAGCGATTGATGGAGATGTTGATGCAGGTGCCCAAGTGTTCGCCCTCTGCAGTCTCGCACACAACCAATGCTTGAGTTTTCTTCTTCCACGCCCGGTGCTAGCCTCAGGAAGAAGATCCACGCCAAGGGAGAGTCTTCCAAGATCTCTTGCGCCACCCACAAGGAAGAGGATGCGCCAACAGGAGGAAGAAGAGAAGGTTGCTGCCAAGCCTTGCTTCACTTGTGCCAATGGAAGGTGGAGGAGAGTGCTTGCGGCCTTAATGGAAGAAGAGCTCCTATCTTGTGCCCCTACTTGTTCTCCACGCCTCCAAGAGAATTGTGTGTATGTGGAGAGGTGGGCTAGGGTCTCTGACGCAGCTGAATGATAGGAAAGGTTTCCTTAAGTCAGTACTCTATGGTGGGGAACTATGATGCTGAAAACCGTGAGTGGGTCTTGAGGCGAGGGAAGAGAAACACAGCGAACGGTGAAAACCCGCGGAGAAAACCGATGAAAACACAATAGATATGACTTGAGCAACACTCAGCGCAGAGAGAAACCATGGATCAGTGTACTAATGGAAATCACTCACCTCGATCGCGGGGCCAATTTTCTGTTACACAATTAAGCGCACGGATCCTTCACGATGCTACGGTAGCCGGTAACTCTAGCTCGCCAAGACGCAATTGCAGCGGAATGAAAATGCAAAGGACCCGGCGCCCTAGCGGGGTTCGCCGAGTGTTTTGATTGAAAGCAGGAAATCAGCGTACAGGAAAAGGGTCGTGGGAACCCTAGGCGAGCTCCTCGGAGTTTTGCTGGACATAAGGCCTCCGCGTAGGGAAGGCGCAAACTACAACGAAAACTGAAAACTCACAAGACCCTCAGCCCTCTTTTATAGGACAAGAGGGAGGGGGGAAGCACATGACACTCACATGAGAGTGGTTAGGGAACAAGACAACACACTTTAACTTCCTAAAAGAGAGTCAAGATGCTCTCTAACAACCAACAGTAACTAACTAACTACTACTGCAGCGAATATTCCAAGTGAGGGCGCACGTGACTCGGCGTGTGTGGGCCGCTGAATGGGCCGTCGTAGGTGGGCTACACCATCTCCAAATAGGCCACCATGAAGCAACAGAAATGGCTGATCGTGGGCTGATTCTGGACATTTGTAGCAGTCTCTTGGGCTGAATTGAGGACCCGATTGTTGTAGCGATCCATCGTGGGGTCCTGGTGTGGTCCTTGTACCCTTGGCGTGATGTTGAGGGGGTGGAGAGAGGTCGTTGATGCGGGCGAGGCCACGTGGAGGGAGCGAACAGGGCACGTCGTGGCAGTAGAGGGGCACATCGCGCCGACAAACCGGTCCGGCGGGTGCGAGGACCGTTGCAAACGTCGGACGGGGAAAGGGGCGGTCTCTTTGCACTTGCTGGGGCTGAGCATGGCCTGGCCATGCTTGGCGTCACGGCCGTGTTCGGCGTCTGGTTCACTGGCCGAGACCTTCACGGGCAGTGTCACGGCCGGGTCAGATTTTTCGGCTGCAGTCACAGCCTTGCCGTGCTTGGGGGCACGGTCGTGTTCAGGGGCGTCGAGGTCGGCCGAGACTTTCACGGGCAGCGTCACGGCCGTGCTTTGGGCCATGCTTTTGGAGTCGAAATCCACAGAAGGAAGCACAGCCTGGCCATGCTTGCAGGAACGCCCATGTTCAGGGGCGTCGAAGTTGGCCGAGACTTTCACGGGCAACGTCATGGCCGTGCTTCTGGTCGTGCTGTCTTTCGCATTTGTTCCCGACTGTGTCACGGCCGTGTCCGGGCTGGTTTGATGTCGCCGATCCGATCATGGCAGAAGGAGCGGGCGTGAAGGTGTCGGGGCGGACAGTCGCGGCCGTGCTTGCAAGCACGGCCTGGCCGTGTCGGGCACTGTAGAACTCCGTTTGAGGCAAAAATTCTGGGCTATCTTCCTCAGGGCCTGGGGAGTCTGCCCAAGTGTCTTCTAGAGGGGTTGGGCCCTCTTCATTGGTGTATATGACTCCATCAAGCATCTCGGGGGGGAACGAATTCTCCTCCGGAGAATAGAGTGGGGGCACTGTTGGTGGAGGGGACGCCAAAGGGGAGGGGCGCATAGTAGGGCAGAAGATCAGTGATGTTGAAGACGGGGCTGATGTTGGAGTCCGCCGGCAGGTCAAGGACATAAGCATTGGTGCCAAGCCGCCGTAGGATCGCATAGGGGCCGGCACAGCATGCATGTAACTTCCAATTGGCCCGCGATTTCAAGCGCTCAGGGTGGAGACGCACCAGAACAAACTCACCAACCTCAAAATGATGTGGCCTACGATGCACGTTGGCCTCAGCCGCATACCGGGTGTTGCTCAAGAAAATCTGGCGGTGAATTTCATCGTGTAAACCCGAGAGATGAGAGGCAAATGTGTATGCAGACTCATGGATGGAGGGAGGTGGAGGGATGTTATGCATGTCAATGGGTTTGCGAGGCTGGTGCTCGAGAACGGCCTGGAAAGGACTCAACCCAGTTGAGCGGTGGGACGCGCTGTTATACGCAAATTTCGCGATGGGAAGGTAGTCAGCCCAGAGGCATGGGAAGTCACCAGCTAAACATTGCAGAAGGTTACCCAAACTCGTATTGACCACCTCGGTTTGACCGTCCGTTTGTGGATGGTACGCCAAAGAGAACTGAAGAGTGGTCCCAAGGAGGGCCCACAAGGATTTCCAGAAGTGACCGACGAACCGAGTGTCACGGTCGGACACGATGGAGAGAGGGAGATCATGAAGCCGCACGATTTCCCTAACGAACAGATGAGCCACATGGGAGGCATCGGCCATCCGAGAGCAGGGCATGAAGTGGGCCATTTTTTAGAAGTGGTCCACGACGACAAAGACAGAGTCATGGTGCGAGGCATTGCGGGGCAGACCGAGGACGAAGTCCATGCTAATGTGCAGCCATGGACTCCTAGGGACGGGGAGCGGCGTATAGAGGCCGGTGTTAGCAGGTCAGGGCTTAGCACGCTGGCATGGGCCACAGTGGTGAACAACTCTATCGACGTCCTTAAGAAGAGTGGGCCAGAAGAAGCGGTCTTCGGCCAAGGTAAGAGTTTTATCGCGACCGTGGTGCCCGGTGGCACCGCCAGCGTGGAGCTCGAGCAGCAGATGCTCGCGGAGGGAGGACCGGGGAATGCACAACCGGTTACCGTATACAAGGTAACCGTCGTGGAGGCAATAGGGCAGGTCCGGGGGATCATCGGCAAGGAGCCGGGCGTAAGTGGGTCCAAAATTGGGGCAGTCGACATACTCGTCACAGACATGGACCAACATGGGAATCGACGTGGACACCGAACAGAGTAGGGAGCGGACGCGACTGAGGGCGTCGGCCACTACGTTTTCCTTTCTGGCTTTGTGAGTGATCACAAAGGTATATTGCTGAAGAAACTCGACCCACTTCGCATGGCGAGGAATGAGCTTCTTCTGCACGTTGAGGAAGGAAAGGGCCTGGTGGTCACTAAACAGGACGAACTCTTTATGGAGGAGATAGTGACGCCATTGTCGGAGTGACTGGACAATAGCATAGAACTCCTTATCGTATGTGGAGGCATCGTTCAGCTTCTCGCTGAAGAAGGCGACGGGGTGGCCCTCCTAGCTATGGGTACCGCCGATGCTGGTGCTGGAGGCATCGCAAGCCACCTCAAACACTTTTGAGAAATCGAGGAGATGGAGGATCGGGGCAGAGGTCATGATGTCCTTAAGCACGAGGAAAGCGCGATTCGCCGCAGGGGTCCAGGCAAAGGCCTCATTTTTGGTGCAGGCCGTCATAGGGTTAGCGATGGAACTAAACCCCTTGATGAAACGGCGGTAAAAGGCTGCGAGACCGAGAAAGCTGTGGACCTCGGTGACGGACTCTGGCACCGGCCATTGTCGAATGGCCTCGATCTTCGCGGGGTCGACCATGAGACCATGGTCAGACACAATGACCCCAAGGAACTACACTTGGGACGCAAGGAATGAACACTTCTTCGTGTTAAGGAACAAACATTCCTTATGCAGAATGTTGAAGGTCAGGCGCAAGTGCTCAAGATGGGCAGCACGAGTGGGGCTGTAGATGAGGATGTCATAGAAGTAGATGACCAGAAACTTCCCTATGTAGGGACGGAGGACCTGACTCATGAAGTGCATGAACGTGGAAGGCGCGTTGGTGAGGCCGAAAGGCATCACCAACCACTCATTAGAGACAGTCCTTCATCTTGAAGGCAGTCTTCCACTTGTCACCCTTGCAGATGCGGACCTGATGGTAACCGCTCCGGAGATCCAATTTACTAAACCAACAGACACCGGAAATGAGGTCTAGCATGTCATCGAGGCGCGGGATGGGGAAGCGGTACTTGACGGTGATGCGATTGATCGCGCGGCAATCGATACACATCCACCAAGAACCATCCTTCTTGGGTGTAAGAAGGGCGGGGACCGCGCAAAGGCTGAGGCTCTCAAGAATGAAGCCCTTGGCGAGGAGGTCATCTACCTGCCGCTTGAGCTCCGTGTGCTCAGTGGGGTTGAGGCGGTGATGGGGCAGGTTGGGCAAAGATGCCCCGGGGACGAGGTCGATGACATGCTAGATGTCACGGTCAGGCGGAAGGCCGATGGGTAGGTCGACTGGGGAGATGTCAAAAAACTTGTCCAAGAGGGCAGTGACCTCCGTCGGCAAAGGGGCCGGCGGAGGGATAGGCAGGGGCGAGACCTCGAGGACCATGAGGGCGTAGACCACCTCGGTCTCGTGGGCCTCGTGGATGAGTGAGCCGGGTCGGACCAAGGCGACCGTCTGTGGTGCGGTCGGACCAAGGCAAGGGTGTGATGACACCCTTGGACGTGGAGGCACGCAGCTCCTTGGGCGGAGCCGGGGTCAGACAGATCTTACGTCCCCCATGGTGGAAGACATAAGTGTTGGAGCGGGTGTAGTGGATCATGTCACGGTCGTACAGCCACGGGCGGCCGAGAAGGACGTGGGCGACGTCCATGGAGGCTACATCGCACTAGACCTTCTTCGAGTAGTCACCAAAGTAGATGGGAACCTGGCATCGGTGGGTTATGGGAAGACTAGACGTATCGACCTAGGCGATCGAGTACGGCCGAGGGTGGGGCTCGAGTGTGAGGCCGAATCGGGTGACCGCCATCCGTGAGACGACGTTGAGGCTACTTCCCCCATCGAGCACAATCTTGCAGGAGTGTCCGTTACACTTGATGTAAGTGTAAAAGATGCTCGTGCGCTTCCAATCCTCCGAAGGAGGGGGGCTGTGGACAAGGGTACAGCGAACCACGACCATCGTGGGACGTGGGATGGACTCATCATCAGTGTAACACTGCTGTCCAACCTCCTGGGCCGTAGGTGGGCTGCAAGGAGCAGGGGTTCGCGATGTGCAATGAGCGACGGGAACAGTCCCGGTTGAAGTGACCGGTTTAGTTACAGTGACGACAAGGGCCCAGAGGGACGGCGGCAAGGGGCGCCTTGCCCCTCTCCTCCCAAGTCAACCGTGGGGGAGGCGCCTCGCGGGGCGCATCCCGGGGAGGGCGACAAGGGCCAGTGTGGTTCGGACGCAGTGCCACCTCAAAGCGAGGTGGTGGGACAGGTGCCAGAGCCGCATGGACAGGCCAACGAGCCAGGAGATGGTCAGCACGATGGGCACGTGACTTGAGGTCCAACTCGACCTCGCGGGCGTGGTGAAGAACAAGAAGGATCGTGTCGTGGCCATAGGTGGGCAGAGCGCGCCAGATCTCCTCGCAGAGACCATTGCAGAACCGGGAAAGGGTGAAGGCGAGATCCTCCTTAAGGTTACACCGGATGCCGAGCTCATCGAAGCGAGTGTGGTACTCGTCGACGGTGTCAGACCCTTGGGAAATGACCGAGTAAGAATCGAGGAGGCGTTGTCGATAGGTGGGCGGTACGTACTTCTCTCGAAGTCGGTAGCACATCTCCTCCCACTGAGTGATGAGGGGAAGGTGCTGGTCCACTAATTGGCGCTCCACGTTCGTCCAATACAACCGAGCAGGGCCGGTTAGCAAAAGACGGACGTAGCTGACCTTGAGGTGTTCGGACATGGCGCTCCACTCAAAGTAGTTATCGACAGCGGCAGCCCAATCGAGGAAGACATGGGGGTCGAGGCTACCATTGAAAATCGGGGGGTCAACGCGCGTGAGCCGGTGGACCTCGTCGTCCTCGTGGCTACGCAGGACAGGCCAACGCAGAGGAGGAGCGTCCTAGGTCCATGCAGACTCGTCAGCAAAAGGGTCAAATCGAGGTGAGTCATTGGCGCTCATCTGCAGCTGGGCCAACGGAGGAGGGACACTAAGCGAGGGCTAACCCTCGACGGGTCTAATACGGAGTTCCGTGACTTGGTCCGTTAGATGTTGGACCGACGACATTAGACGCTGAAACATGGCCTCCATCGCTTCCAAGCGTGTGGACAGCGCTTCAACCAACTCCATCCTAGGGAGAGGACTCTCTTCAGTCGCAATGGGCACCGGGGGTGGGGGATTCTGATACGATGTTCCTGATCTAGTGGTCATGATGCAGAGATGCATATGAGTGCAGAAAGCAAAGCCGAGAAAACCGAATGAGATGCAATGAGCGAGACCGGCGGAGCTAGACGAAAGTTACCTCCAAACTTCCTCTGATACCAAAATTTGACACAGTGGAATGATAGGAAAGGTTTCCTTAAGTCAGTACTTTACGGTGGGGAACTATGATGCTAAAAACCGTGAGTGGGTCTTGAGGCGAGGGAAGAGAAACGCAGTGAACGGTGAAAACCCGCAGAGAAAACCGATGAAAACACAATATATATGACTTGAGCAACACTCTGCGAGGAGAGAAACCACGGATCGGTGTACTAATGGAAATCACTCACCTCGATCACGGGGCCAATTTTCTATTACACGATTAAGCGCGCAGATCATTCACGATGCTATGGTAGCCGGTAACTCTAGCTCGCCAAGACGCAATTATAGCGGAATGAAAATGCAAAGGACCCGGCGCCCTAGCGGGGTTCGCCGGGTGTTTTGATTGAAAGCAGGAAATCAACGTACAAGAAACGGGTCGAGGGAACCCTAGGCGAGCTCCTCGGAGTTTTGCTGGACCCAAGGCCTCCGCGTAGGGAAAGCGCAAACTACAACGAAAACTGAAAAATCACAAGACCCTCAGCCCTCTTTTATAGGACAAGAGGGAGGGGAAGCACATGACACTCACATGAGAGTGGTTAGGGAACAAGACAACACACTTTAACTTCCTAAAAGAGAGTCAAGATGCTCTCTAACAACCAAGAGTAACTAACTAACTACTACTGCAGCGAATATGCCAAGTGAGGGTGCGCGTGACTTGGCGCATGTGGGCCGCTAAATGGGCCGTCGTAGGTGAGCTACACCATCTCCAAACAGGCCACCACGAAGCAACAGAAATGGCTGATCGTGGGCTGATTCTGGACATTTGTAGCAGTCTCTTGGGCTGAATTGAGGACCCGATTGTTGTAGCGATCCGTCGTGGGGTCTTGGTGCGGTCCTTGTACCCTTGGCGTGATGTTGAGGGGGTGGAGAGATGTCGTTGATGCGGGCGAGGCCACGTGGTGGGAGCGAATAGGGCACGTCGAGGCAGTAGAGGGGCTCATCGCGCCGACAAACCGGTCCGGTGGGTGCGAGGACCGTTGCGAACATCAGATGGGGAAAGGGGCGGTCTCTTTGCACTTTCTGGGGCTGAGCACGACCTGGCCGTGCTTGGCGTCATGGCCGTGTTCGGCGTCTGGTTCGCTGACTGAGACCTTCACGGGCAGTGTCACGGCCGGGTCAGATTTTCCGGCTGCAGTCACGGCCTTGCCGTGCTTGGGGGCACGGCCGTGTTCAAGGGCATCGAGGTCGGCCGAGACTTTCATGGGCAGCGTCACGGCCGTGCTTCGGGCCATGCTTTTGTGGTCGAAATCCACAGAAGGAAGCACAGCCTGGCCGTGCTTGCAGGCACGCCCGTGCTTAGGGGCGTCGAAGTTGGCCGAGACTTTCACGCGCAGCGTCACCGCCGTGCTTCTGGTCGTGCTGTCTTTCGCATTTTTTCCCGACCGTGTCACGGCCGTGTCTTTGGTCACGGCCTGGCCGTGTCCGGGCTGGTCTGATGTCGCCGATCCGGTCACAGCTGAAGGAGCGGGCGTGAAGGTGTCGGGGCAGACAGTCACGGCCGTGCTTGCAGGCACGGCCTGGCCGTGTCGGGCGCTGTAGAACTCCGTTTGAGGAAAAAATTCTGGGGTATCTTCCTCAGGGCCTGGGGAGTCTGCCCAAGTGTTTTCTAGAGGGGTTGGGCCCTCTTCATTGGCGTCTATGACTCCATCAGTCTCTTTTATAGGAGTTATAGGCAGTTTGAGTAAAGGAGAAGGATTAGGAGATTAGAGCATGATTTTAGGAATTTAATTAATCAAGTCCTAATCCAATTAGGACTCTAATTAACTTAAATAATCAACTCATATTTTATCTCTACTAAAATCTCAAATGATTAATTCAAATTTGAATTCAATTAATCACATGAAATACATCAATTAAAGCATAGGCGCCAATCCTAGTCTAACTAGGATTCAATATGTGCCTACCTCTTTGTTTCTTCCCCTTAAGCTCATTTAACTCTTCATGACAACTTATCAGAAATCCCCATTGGGTAATGAGCCTAGCCCAAACTTTGTTATACATATTAACCAAGTCATTAGATCCAATCCAACTTAACCCAAGGTCAAATGAGGCTAACCATGGTTAGTTTTGGTCAATATGCCAAAAATGAAGTTTATCTCTAAAAAGTTTCTTCCATCTCATCAGGCCTATTGGCACTGATGAAATCTCCCAAATAGATCTGAGTTATGAAATAACCCGATCCTAAGGCTATCCGATCAATACAAAAACTCGAGCATCAAGGTGTGCGACCCTGTAGGTTCATCTGACATTAGCAGTGATGAACTTAAGTCATCACAAGCAGTGAGTGACACCTATCAGTGCATCACTGCTACCCAAGTCTTCAGAATGAATATCGACATCAACATCCCCATCATCGCAACAAGGTATTAATGCATTACAGTCCTTTTGCCAAATTGATAACCGATTGGACAAGTGTGTCACCACTTGCTTTCACCCAATCTCATGGTTATGACTAAATAAGATTCTCACCTGGGTATAGCCATACACTTTCAGTCATAGAATCATAGTGGGCCCCATGGATATCAAGCTTCCCTTAGGAAAGGAAAAATCCTATATCTGTCCATTAATCTTCTCATATCAGTCATGACATACTCAATGACAACCGTTATGACCTCCCAACTATGGTGAGGTGTTAGGTTGTATCAAAGTATGTCCCTAACCATATAGAAGAGTCAATGACCTCAAGTCAAAGGATCAATGCATCTCCTATCACTTGTGAGGTTAACTCATGATACCAAGTTAGAGCCTCACAGCGGATCGATCCAGTATATCTTCCTGATATACCCATATGTCTGCGTTAACACATTGTGCCTAACTAGCTCATATATTAGTCTCACATGTACGAAAGCTATCCCTTTTTTATCATTTGAGAGAGAAACCTATAAAATTAAGCCACAAGAGGGAATCTTAATTTATTAGGGACTAAAATGAATTGTCATAGAACTTAATTACTAGAATAACTAGTCACAAGAGTGAAGGTTGGTTTAGTAAAGAGTTAGGCATATGAAAGAAGGCAACTTTATCTTAGGGTAATTTCTCTTTAACATAGCTTGAACAATTGACAAGGATATTTATTGCATTTTGTCATAAAAAATTAGAGTGGTAAAACGTTGTCTCGAATTTCTCTTCCTAAATTCATTTAAAATGATTGTTTCATTTCATCTTAAAATTATCAATTGCTTAGCTAGTAGGAGCACAATTTATTGGTACTTAACATATAGGTCTTTGTGAGTCCGTGCACTTGTGGATAAATCACTTGTCATCTCATCGCGCTCATCGTTGCCTCATACGCATTGTCACCTCTTGTCTACCATCCTCCATCACTCCCCATCGCCTCACGCCTACCATCCTCCATCACGTGTTGTTGCCTCAACGCTCACCATCCTCCAGCTTGTCATCGCCTCACACCCGCCATCGGCTCAGATTTTTTGTGGGTATCTGATCACTCAAAAATTCATAGCATATTTTATATTAATTGTTTAGCCTTTTTGAGTCATATTTATGCTCTTCTGCCTGCTTTGAAGCTTTATTTGTCAAATAATTTGGAATCTACATCTTTTCTGGTTTTTGATCAATTTCAGGTAAAAAGGCCTTTATTTCAATGGATTCTGAATGATTTGAATGCATGGACGACATCTAATCATCAAGAGGAAATTACCAGCCAATTTTCAAGAAATTCCGAGCTCAAAGTAAAATTACGGTAGTGCCGTAATTATTATTACGACCATGGTTTTTCTGGGACCAATAGAATAAACTATGGCACCACTGTGATTTATTTTCTCTACCGTGATTCCCGAAGATTTTTGCATAGAGAAGATTATGGCACTGCCATAAATTTTATCACCAGTCGTAATTATTCCAGAAAAGTAAACAGAGCAAATCATGGTACTGCCGTGATTATTATTACGGGCCGTAATTGTTCCAAGATTTTTCATAAGGAAGATTACGGTAGTGTTGTAATATATTCCCCGGCCATAATTCTAATTTAACAACCGACTTTGCCCAGGTCTTCCGTGAGTTACTATAGCTGGATTTTGCGAAGCCGATTTAGGGAGATTTAGAACACAATTTCAAAATCAAAAAGAAGGGGAGTGGTCTATATAAAGAGGAGAAGATTTCAAAATAGGGGGCCCCAATTTTTTTCCAGGACAAAAGAAGAAATCAGAGAGATCGCCACCGCCTTAGGGTTCTTTGCCAAAAGACATACAGGGCATCTTAGATGGCAAAATTTTTAGGGAAGTTACGCTTGAGGAAGGAGAGGACGTATAGAAAATTTTAGATTGAAAGGAGTTCGATAGTAGGAGGAATCAACAAAAACGTGGGCGTGGCTACTGTTCACCATGTTCCTTCATAGAAAATTGTGGGTGGTGATTTATTTCACACCCCTGTAATAGTAACTTTATCTTTTTCTCCTTTTTTGAATTCTGATTTTTCTGAAATGACATATTATTGTAAAACTCTTACCATAATAGCATAAAAACTTTTTTGGGACAGGGGGAGTAATCTTCTTAATTTCTGAAATGATTGGATAATCTCTATTTTGTCAGTTATTCTTCAATATGATAATTTTACTTAAGTGATAATTGTGTTTAATCTTTTCTAGAAATAGAATATCTACATGTTTTAGAGTTTGTAACATGTACTGAAAGGTGACTTACAACACTCGGAACCCTTAAATTATGTTTTAGGAACTTATGCTGTGACAATAGGTTTGTTCTTAATTCCTAATTTTTAATACTTAAATTCTTGTTGATAATCTGATCTAGGAATTTTTATTGAAATAGACATAAAAATATGTACCGATAGGTGATTTGGATTGTTGGAAACCCTTAAGTAAAACCTATGAAATTAAAATATGAGAATATTTAATTTTGCTTGAGATGTTGACACTGAGAGTTAAGCCACGAGAGTGATTTTAATTTTCTTTATCAATTTTACTTATTTTAAACACTGAATAGCAAGTCACGAGAGTGAAGGTTATTCTGTGTAAATTGTTCATTCGAGAGGAGGCAATTTCCTTATTAATAAATTTCATCTTTATCATAAGAAGAAAAGCTGACAAACACAAATTCAAGTCTAATCATGGAAATTTAAGATGAATGAAACCCTAGTCCCAAATGCTTTCGATCGGAGCCGGGTCGGGTTACACCACCGCGCGCGTGTGCCGCCCGCTCCATCTCCCGTCGCCCGCTCAAGGAGAGGAGAGTGGCCTCTTGGGCCTCCACCGCGGCCCAACCACCGTCCAGCCCGGTCCGAGATCCTCCGAGTCTGACACTAATTCTATAAGTCTAATTAAAGGATTATGGGATTATAAGTCCTCTCTTGGTCCTTGTTATAACCCCCAAGATATACAATAATCTAAATTTAGATACTTATAACTGTAATGAATCACTTAAATTGAATTAACATTACTCAAACAAGAGACTCAATTAAAAATCAAGTAAATCATCAGAGGGTTACTCCCTTAATCCAGAAAAAAGAGTTTATGCTACAAGGGACATTACTTCATAGCAATAATTCATAAGGAAAAGGTTTTACTAATCAAAGACATGAAATAAAAATAAAGTAAAAAATTTTAGTTCAACTTCACTATCGTCACACAAGTGTGATGCCTCATCATAGCCCTGTGATTCTGAGATTAACTTCTGCACAGACTGCTATAATATTCTCAGATTTTCCCTGTGTCACCCAAAACATGATTAAAATTACAGAGTTAATAGAGCCCATGATATATAAAAAGGGTATGGGTTTTGCAATTTAGGAAGTATTTTAAAATCCCTAGGCATATAAACAATTTCAGAATTAATAGATGTTCTTGAATCAGAAAAAGAGACATCTATCTCATGCTCTTTCAAAACTTCCAGAAAATTATAAAATCTTTCATCTTTGTTCATTAAGTCAAATCTTTTCTCGAAAGGTATGTCTTTAATGATTAAGAAGTTTGGACTTTTATTTTCCTTAAATTTTTAAATTTTGGGTTTTCCTCTAATTTTTTTTCTCTAGATTTCTAGGGTGTTACATTATTCTCTAGGGTTTGGTTCTAGTTTTCCTAGCAATCTACCTAGAGGTTTAGAAGAAGAACTAACCTGTTGTGTTAGTTGGGTTTCTAACACCTTTCCATGTGTAGCTAAAGAATCTACTTTAAATGAAAGTTGCCTCACTAACTCAGATAATTCATGATAACTCTGCATATGTTGTTCATTCCTCTTATTTTCTTCTATTATAAAATTTTCAATCATGGTCTCCAGGTTAGATTTTTTATATTGCCTAGGTTGATTCATAAACCCTAAATTTTGATTTTCATTATTTCCTCCCCATGAAAGATTTGGATTATTTTTCCATCCAGGGCTATAGGAACTAGAGTATGGATCGTTATACCTATAGTTACCTACTGCATCCACTTGCTCCTGCTCACTATCCTTAAGAATTTTTCCTAATTGACACTCATTAGTTTGGTGATTGTTGTTCCCACAAATATCACAAGGTGAAGAGTTAGCCATAATAGGATGAACATTTAAATAAACAATTTTACAAGCTAAGAGATCTACCTTTTGTTCAAGAGAGTGGTAGCGATCATCATCCTTACCTAGTTTTTTATACAACACACCTCTTTCAGTGGTCCACTGATGCTAGTTGAGTGTCATGTCCTCTATGAGAGTGAGAGCATCATTAATATTATTCATTAGTGCTCCTCTAGTAGTTGCATCAATAGTTAGTCTGGTACTATAGTTTAAATCATTATAAAAAGTGTGTATCAATACCCATTTCTCCAAACTATGATGTGGACACATCCTTTGTAATTTCTTGAATTGATCCAATGCTTTATATAGTGATTCTGCATCTTTTTGATAGAAGTTGGTGATTTGATTCCTAAGTTGAATGTTCTTACTTGGTGGGAAGTACTTCTGAAGAAAAACCTATGAAAGCTACTCTCATGTAGTGATGGACTGTCTAGGTAACGAATGAAGCCACACTCTGGCTCTATCTTTTAGCGAGAAGGGGAATAACCTAAGTTTTAAAGCATCATTAGAAACCTCGTTGATTTTTATAGTGTCACAATCTTTAAGAAAAACTTGCAAGTGGGTGTCTGGATCTTCTAGTAGAGATCCTCCAAAAGGATGCTGTTGAACCATAGATAATAATAATGGTTTAATCTCAAAATTGTTTGCTTCGATATTAGGTCTGACAACGTTGGAGTGCAAACCATTGAGATTAGGAGTCACAAATTCTCTAAGAGGCATATGATCTATATTTTCAAAAATTATTTCTTGGAAAGTTTCTAAAAACCTAATTTTTCTATGAGCTCTACAAGTTCTTTCAATCTCAGCGTCTAGATCAACAAGTGGTCTAGTCCAAAGATTTATGGGCTTGCACGAGTAGAGTTTTCAACATTTTAGAAATCCACAAATAAATCCCAAGAAACATAATTAGATAGAAATATATTTTTTTTATCCAGCTATGATTATAACCACAGTTGTGATTATAAAATAAATCCTAAACAATTAAAAAAAATCCTAGAGGATAAAAATTAGCAAGAATAAGTTGATTTTACAAAAAAAAATCTATGATTTAAAAAATATCGAACCCATCAAGACCTATGTGTTAAGTACCAATAAATTATGCTTCTACTATCTAAGCAAACTAATAGTTTTAAGATGAAATGAAACCAACGTCTTAAATGAATTCAAGAAGAGAAATATGGGATGAGGTTTTACCACTCTGATTTTTTATGAGAAAATGCAGTAAATCTCTGTCAATTGTTCAAGTGCTGTTAAAGAAAAATGACCCTAAGATAGAGTTGCCTCCTTTCAGATGCCAACTCTTTACTAAACCATCATTTACTCTCATGACTTGTTGTTCTAGTAATTAAGTTCCATGGCAATTAAGATTCACTCTTGTGGCTTAATTTTATAAGTTGGAACCCTCAAATGATATTAAAGTACTCTCATAACTTAAACCACAAGTTCAATTAATGGTTTTCTAATAATATAATTCAATCTAAGTGTAACTATTTTGTCTAAAATGAATGCAATTATAAAAACTAGATTTATCACATATAGAATTAATTTCATTAATTAGATTACTAAGATCTAGCCACGATCGTAGTCTAATTCTATAGGTCTAATTAAAGGTTTCTGGGATTATAAGTCACCCCACAGTCCTTGTTATAACCCCCAAGACATGTAATAATCTAAATCTAGATAATTACAAATACAATGAATCACTTAAATTGAATTAACATTACTCAAATAAATGACTCAATTAAAAATTAATTAAATCATCAAATAATCAGAGGATTACTCCCTTAATCCTGAAAAACCATTTACGCCACAAGAGACAAGAATTCACAATAATAATTCATAAAAAAGGATTTACAAATCAAGTATGTCAAACAAAAAAAAGTAAAAAATTTTAGTTCAACTTTACTATTGTCACAAAGGGTGTGATGACTCATCATAGCCCTGTGATTCTGAGATGAACTTCTGCCTAGATTGCTACAATCTTCTTAGATTTTTTCCTAATCCATCATAGATTTCTCTCAAACTCTCACTTAAAAATTTTGTGTGTCCTCTCCTCCCTTGGTCGCAGTTTTCTCCCAAATTTGGTGGTCGGAGGTGCTCGGGAAGCCTCTCCGCATCCCCAAACCTTAGCAGTCGCCGCCTAGGTTTTACACTTAAAAACACCTCCATGTGCACATGATATCTCGCTTTTAACCTCTCCTTGCCCATAATAATCCTTCCCCATCTCTGATTTAGACTTTGGACAGAGGAATTCTTGTTTGAAACACAAAAATCAAATTAGGGTGAAGGCCGAAAGACTCGGCTTGCTTCATAGGTTTTGTCTAATTTTTGTAATCACAAGGTTGTGATGGTTGCTGTGTAAATGATCACAGTCTTGTGATCGTAAGTTAAATTACCAAATTTGCCCATTTTTTGATCCGCTTTAGATCCAAATTTTGTCAAACTTTAGCTCATGGTCCTCGTAGCTCAAATATCCATAAAAATATACATATTTTACCTAAAAGTTTTAAAAATAAAAATTCTATAGATTCTGAATTGAATGACCAATTTAATTCAAAAAACAAGCAAAAGTAAATAAAAGATGACTCAAAAAAGTAATATAGGCATATGAAATTTATTATAACTTTTTGAGTTTTCAATGAGCATGTGGTGATGACAACCGTGAGGCAAGGTGTGCTATAGGATGGCAAGTGCGAGGCGTGGGGAGTGATGGAGGACAACACTTGATGGAGGAAGCCTAGGAGGAACGATGATGCCGATTGAAGTAAAAGCCTGGAAGGTTATTGTTTGGAAAGGCCCTTTCGAAAATAAAAAAGGTAGACTCGGCTAACCAGTGACAGCTAGGGTTTAGTTTAGGGTAGCATATAGATTAAAGGGCAACCTAGTGATTTTAATAGACAGTGGGGTGGGTTCGGGGGTCGGATAGTGAAAATCATATACCCGACTTATACAAGTTAGGTTTTATCCAAACATGACCTAACATCTGGTCAACTCGGATTTTCCCTAGTCAAATCAGGGCAAGGTGGGTCAGTGATACGCACTGCAAGCGCACGGTGTTATCGAAGTAATATAAAAGATTATCGATCCCACAGGGAACTGGATCAAGTACCAACTATCCTGATATTTAGAAGTTAAGTAATCTAATTTTTTGTATTTTTAGAATAAGTTAAACTAACTCAACTATAAACAAAATAGGATAAAAAATGATAAAAATATGAAGGGTATCTAATTGAGAGATATCAGGACTACGGAATTCACCACATTGACTCATCTATCTGAACTATAATTTAGTTGATGTATGAGTTTATCATATTACATAAGGAATCTTTCCTATGGTACAGGTTGCCCCCTCTTAGTCAGTACAACCTGGTATCTATCTAAAATAACCGCCTACTCTCGCGGTAGATCATTTTAGATAAATCCATTGGGTTCTATGAAAGATTATATAACCCTCGAGCGAATCATAACTACTCTCGTGTTGAAAGTTCGCAAGTTTTGCTTAGGGAATCCGCCAACACGATCCTCCTCTCGGTTAGGATCATGTCGACTAACACACAATACTACGTGATGAAGGCAATATTATGAAATAACAACCACTAAGTAAAATATGGTCAGATAATACTCAAAATATCAAATAAGTTCAATTTATATAGAAAGATCAAGTCAATGGGCTTCATTTGTGCCCCGAATAAAGGTTTACGCTACAAAAGCCATACAAATCCACACAAATCTCTCAAATCGACAAAGAAAACTAGAAACAAAGACTAAGGAGAGGTAGGAGAAGATGATGCAAATGTTTTCTCCAAGTTTGGCGAAGATCCGTCGCAAAATTGCCCCAAAATCCTCTCCGGAAAGCCCTTATCGCCGGTCCACTCGTCCCTAGCTGCTTCATCCATCAATTGCTCTCCAAATATGATACAAAAAAGAGGGCTTTTATGCCCAAAAGATTCGCCTCTCTCTTAGGTTTCTAAAAAATATTTTTTTTGCCTTTTTTGGATTTTTCTAGGGTCCGGAATCGAAGAAAAACCAAGTAAAGGTCAATCTGCAGTGTCACAATCACGGGTGAACCCCATCAGGTTCACCTGGCTGTGAAGTCTTTTGTAAAGTTTCTGTCGAGTAAGAATCACCAGTGAACTCCGTGGGGTTCACCATGCCGTATTGTCCAAAGAAGCTCAGATTGGGGCCAAATTTGACGTGCGTCCTCGTCTCCCCATAAGGAATCACACCATGACTTTAGAATTTCCAAAAAGCTCCAAAATTGGGTGATTTTACCTAAAATTTTACAAAAATGAGAAAAAGTAAAGATTCCACAGCAAACAAGTAAATAAGCCTAAAAAGAGTATAGAAAAATTAAAATTAGCTTAGATTTGAGATAAAATAATACTAGAAATCACTGTCAAAATGCAAGACATCAAATACTCCCAGACTTAAATCTTTACTTGTCCTCAAGCAATAAAATAATATGAAACACATAACAGGTATGAAAGAAGTTATTCAAGCTTAAAGCATGCAACCAAGTAAGATATTTCCATGAGCTAACCATGATCCAGTTTGAGAAATCAGATGATGAGTCTGTTAACAAGAATTGAATCAAGTAGGTCCCACAATCTTTAAATGATGAGGTATTTAGCTATGAGCATATAAAGAATCCAGTCTAGCATACATACTACATTCACTAATTTAATTCATTCAAAATCAAATGTTGGCGTCAAACACAAATGTGTTATTGCAAGGCAAACTTTATCAACTCTCATTTTATTTATGTAACAAGATAAGTTACCAAACTGATGATAATCTATCTTTTTTTTTACTTCAACTCATGTCTTCGGTACCACTATCAATTTTTTGCAATACCAAGCAGAGGAGTCTCAAAACAGAAGATGATATTAGACTTCAACTCACATCTTAGGTACCACTACCAATTTTTCGTTGCGCCAAGTAAAGGAGTTTTTTTTTTTTCTTTTTTTTAGATCACACTTGTTATCATCACCTAATAGATAATATGGCATCATCGAATGAATGAACAAGTCTATATGTTTTAACAGAAAAACATATATATGCTAAAGTAATTGAGTAAAGGTAAAGGCGTGAAGCTGTATAGACTAAAGGGTGGAGAGTGGAGATGTGCCCACGTGGAGTTGGAGACGTGGAGTGGGTTTTGCAATTTTGTTTCAGAATAGATTAAATATAATATTAAGGTTATTAGGCATCAGATGGGTAATGGGCTGGCGGCTGGCAAGGTACTAGGTAGAGTGGGCTGGCCGCTGGCCCAAATTAATATAAATTAATAAATATTAAGTATATAGGTAAATTCGGTTTTACCGAACCGAATAAGTATAAACCGCTACCGAAACCGAATACAAATTTTTAGAAAAATTAATACTAAAACCGAAACCAAAAAATAATTTATCGAACCGAATTTACTGATACATGCGGTAAATTCAGTAAATTTGGTTTTTACCGAACCGTTGCTCAGCCCTAGCTACTAGCGTGTCATCCTTACTCAATTTTAGATGTGTGACCCATCGATTCAACATTCTCAAACATTCCAATCAAAAGATTTCAGAAGCTTAGAACAATTGGATAGGATCATAAAAGATATCATGACTAGGTGGTGCATTCAACATATCATAACCATTTCACACCATGTATGGAATCAATCTCAATATTTAATCAAGGCTATCATAGGATCACAATATTATCAAATATATCGAGGTGTATATTTTAGTGTATCACAAAATCATCAGCTCATCATAGAAAATCATCAGAATGTTGCAATGTCATTCATGCAAAATACCTAAATCAGACTCAATGCATAATAATAGAAGCATCACAGAATTACACTATCATAATCCAAGCAAAAGTATCCAAGAAAGATATCATTAAATAATCTCAGCATGACAAATGCATAACATATCTCAATAGCATCATAAAACCAATTCACAGAAGTGTTATAAAAAATATCTCATCCATACATAAAAATATATTACTACAAAGAATAACATCACAATCAAATCATAAAGTGTGAAATACCACAGCATCACAATATGAATAAAATATCAGAAAAATATTATAAAACCACCATAGTATTAGTACAAAAGAGTATCAGAAGCAAAACAGAACATCATAGCAGTAAATAATAGCTTAAAAAAAGTATTGCAATAGAGATTACCAAATCATTAGCATAGTAGCATATCCATATCATCAGATTTTCAGCACATCCACATGTTGCATAATCATAGTAAATATGTAGGAATCATCAGCAAAGAATCTTCAAAATATCATAGTGTCACAGTATCACCACAGCGTCAGAGTCAAATAAGAGCATAACTATCATCACAACATTGCCAAAATGTCATAGTCATGTATCACAGACATTGCAAAAGTCAGATCCAGTCAGAATATAATTTGAAATGAATAGTTAGAAGACTGAGTTTTAGAGTTTTAGAAGGAACAAGCATCAGAATCATTCCCTGCCCACATAAAAATTTGCATAGTCCTCTATGCAATCAATGTGTTGTGAGAGAGTGGGGGGGAAATAAGTGAAAGTAATACTCACTTCTTCCTCTTAGGCTTAAAGTCCTCATCATCAGAGTTCATTTTAGTACCTTCCTTCTGGGGGTCGTCTTCATCATCATCACAATCTCCTCAAATCTCATCATCTCTTCAGGAAGTTCACTTTTGTACCTTTATTCTTCCTTTAAACGTCCTATCACAACTCTGTAGCATCGGTGATGAAGGATGGAAATCCTAACGCCCTAGATCACCTTAGGTATGAAGCTCTTTCTAATGTAACAGTGAAACAAATCTAGTGTTGAGGTGTTAAGCATGCTGTTCTAAGGGTTGAGAAGGAGAGAAAGCACATGAGGCCCCCTTGAAGGAAGGGGACTGAACCCCTTTCTTGGCCTTCCACGCAGTGAACTCCGGCAGGGATGTCTTCAGGGATGATGATGAACCGCCAATGTGTCCCAACTCCAACCTGGGAGATGGTGTGTTGAAGGTCCTGATCTCGGTAACCAATGCAACAGTAACGTGAGGTGTTAATGGAGGTGGAGGGATTAAGTTGATGGCAGCAGTATGAAACAGGAATACTAGATGAGAAGTTTGAAGTTGATGAGATAGTCAGCAGTGAAGGAACTAAAGAGAAGAGAAGATTGACGTATTGATGAGAAGAGGAGAGATTGATGATAAAAGAGAAGGGGAAGAGAAGGATAAGAGAGGAGCAAGCTCAACCCTTGGTACACAAGAGGAGCAAGCTCCACTCTCGGCACAAACGAACAACGCAAACACAAGGTTTTTCCAAAGCAAATCGACTTAGTGCAGTGTGGACAATTACAAGGCTTTAAACCCCTAATCCTCTACGTTACAAAATACTCTCAAGTTATCCATTGGTTATTTGCTCATGGTTTAAAATTGGATGGCTAGGATGAGTTTTGATATTCAGCTTTGTCATTGGTTAAGAAGGGCAGTGGTGTGCTGGAGTTATGGCTGAAGGTGCATGCACATGTTGGGGAGTTGTGAAGAGGTGCCATGCTTTGAAGCTTCGGCTGAGAAGGTTTTAAATTCCTACATGCGCCTCTTGACTTGACTTTGATGATGTGATGGATTTTTGGAATTGATCTTGGTGAGGTGGGTGGATGTTGACTTGCATTTGACATGGTGAAGTGGGCCTTTGGATCTTGCTTGTGGATCAGCATTTGACGCGTACTTGGAAGTGGGCTGGCGCTATTGAGAGTGTGGATGAGTGTTGGCTGGGGCTTGAAGCTTGTGACGGTTGACTTGATGTTGACTTGTTTTTGATGAAATAGTTGACTTTGACTCTGATGTTGATTTTGACCTTGAGGGAAGGTTGTTGAGGGATCAAGGGTGCCTTGTAAGTGCATTACAGGTGCATACACCCTAGGCTAAGTAACAACCGAATACATTCACTACAAAATAAAATAAAGGCTTGGAAAATAAATCCTAAGCTAATCCTAACTACAACATCAACCATAAGTGCAAAAATTAAAGTAATGTTGCAGCATACAGTCCAAATTATCAAAATGCAACAAGTTTCCAAATAACAGTAAGCATGATTTAAATCCTTGGAGATGTCCCTACATCAATCGGTCATGGACAGACCACTATGATGAATCAAAAAGCTCCCAAACTTTGATTTTTAGGTTTCCTACAGTGATAAGAAAGCAAAATCATCAGCATTCTACTTCAAAACAAAATAAACTACATAACTTCAAAATCAAAAGACTAATTAAATAAAACACACAATGCAAAAGTAAAGGAAAGTAGAAAAGACTTGGGTTGCCTCCCAAGAAGCGCTTGTTTAAGGTCATTAGCTCGACCATAGTGTTATTCATAGATCATAATGTATATGTAAGCAACAAGGAATTCATACCTTAAAGCGTTAGAAAATGATTTTAAGTCTATGTTTCCTTCATCAGTTACCTTGGTTGCTTCCTCATGCAGATTTTTAAATTGTACTTTGTTTAGGATGACTAGTTGTTGAATCAAGGAGTATAGCAAAAGGTTGAATTTTTTCATAGTCCTTCATCTTCTCTTCAGCTGCAAAATAAATATCTATAGGATCCACAAGAAATTTGCTAATCACATCTTGGTTAACCACTTCCTCAACAACATCAACATTATGACAAGACCCTACAAAATAAGGTATATCCTTAAGTGGTTTCTCATGTTCTATCTCCTCTTTTGATTGTTCAGATTGAAATGTCTCAGTGTCATGTGCAGGCATCCTAGGCTCCTCAAGTTGTTTCCCATTGCAAGTTATATTTGTATTACAGCATTCACTCGGGTTTATCTCAGGTTGAGATGGGAGTTTACTAGAGGCTCTTATAGAGGTGCTAACTTGATTAGCCAATTGGGTTTCCAACATATTATTATGGGCCTCGAGAGCATCTAGTTTAGATGTTAGTTGCCTAATGCCTTCACTGACACTCTCAATTTTCTTGGTTTGTGCAGCCAAAGTCTCTAGTAGTGACTCTAGGTTAGACTTTTGAGGTGGCACAAACTGCCTCAGTTAAAATTCAGAAGGTTGCCTATAGCTAAGTTGGAAAATTGTGTTAGAATTGTACTCATAGGAAAAATTTTCATAGTCCTACCAACTTGGATTATATGTATTAGAAAATGGCTCTAACTGTGGTCTATGGTTGAGATTCCAAAAGGTATTAGCTTGCTCTCCAAAAGGTTCAGGTTGTGAGATTCCTAATTGGCATTCAGTAAAGCTGATGCATTGCATTTACCATATTTTTGCCTATATTTTAGATCAAATTCTGAGTTTATTAGCATGATTTTGTGCTATTTTTAGTGTTTTTACTCTACTTTGCACGGAATCTTCACTTTTCTTGATTTTATGAAAATATAGGTCAAATGATGTAAAAATGAAGGATTTCGAGAGTTTTGAAGCCAAAGCATGATTCCCGAGGAGATCACGAGCCTACACGTCAAATTTGGGGAGAAAAAGGTGAAGAACGAGATAATTACGGCCTTGGCCGTAATTACAGAGTCAACCGTAAAAGCGCCGTTGAACGGAAGGTGAAAATCGGCTATATGTCAGAATGAACAGAAACCTTCACGGGCAAAGCCGTGAATCCATCACGGTCCATGAAACTTTATGTGACCGAAAGCATTATACACAGAAACATTTACGGCCTCAGCTGTAAACGCATCACGGGCCGTAAAAACTTTCGCTCGACGAGTTTTTCACGCGTTTCTCCACCTATTCGAACCGGAATTGAACCAAACTTCGCAGATTCATTCCTTGATGGGTTCTAAACCAGTCCAGATATAAAAGGAAGGATTTTTCGGGGGAAAAGGGGGAGCTTTTTGGATGAACACAGATTGCGGCGGTGATAAGGGCGAAACACGATTCCAAGGGCATATTCCGACGAGATTCCTCATGAAGGCGATGATCGATCGACTCTTCCTCATCTCCAAATCGAGGAGAAGGCGGTTTTACTGTTCTTTCTATGGTTTCACGACAATTTTTATGAGTTTTCACTTGTTCATCATATACATCATGTATTTCTTTAACAATATGAGCGCGTAGATACTTATTCGGGATTATTGGGCATAGCCCTCTGACTTACATGAATTAATCTAGGTTATTGCTCGTTTTATTATGAAATTATCATCATGATTCTATTGAAATTGCATGTATCCCGTAATTTACCTTGGCCAAGTAATTTTGCATCTTCGACGTTGCGAGAAGGCCCGAGAGGTGAATCGCAACATCTGACCTATTTCAATTGAACCTACGAATCCAATCACAAGAGTAGGTTGGATTCGTCTGAAGGATTTACCAGCTTTTCATAGAACTTAATGGGTTTAGGTAAGTTAACTGTCATGAGAGTAGGGAGTTAACCAAATTAAATACCGTATTACACTCCGAGAGGAGGTGATATGTACCCTAGGAAAATTTCCTTTCATGATTGATAGTTTCTATAGAATTGGCTACTTTTAAATAATTCATGATTGTCAGTGTGGTGAACCCATAAAATCCCGACCTTTTAGAATTTGAACCTCTTAACGCTATTTTCGAGTTTGTCCATGCTTAGAAGTTTAGAACAACTACTAGTTTAGTTTGCCTAGATTCAAACAAGTCAAGAAGTCAGTACTTAATTACGTAGTCCTCGTTGGGAATGATAATCTTTTTATTACTTCGATAAATTTGTGCACTTGCGGAAAGCTATCAAAAGCTATGTCCTGAAATTCCACAAAATTCACAATAAGCATTAGTGGCTTCAACCGAATTGACAATAAAGGAATCTAACTTTCGTGATAAATAGTCTACCTATGCATCTAACAAGCTCAATTTGTGTAAGTCATACTTACTTGGAGTTACAACTCTATATGAGTTAACTCTATCACCTGACCATTGACTATGATTGAGGGTCATATCATCCAGCAGGTTCATAGCATCATTCACAGTCTTGTTCATCAAAGCCCTACCAGTAGCTGCATCAACAATAAACCTCGTGTTATAATTTAGACCATTATAAAATGTGTGAACAATTACCCATTTTTGAAGTCCATGATGTGGACATATTCTTTGAAGTTCTTTAAATCTGTCCCTAGCTTCATAGAGTGATTCTCTATCTTTCTGAGTAAAGCTTGTAATCTGGTTACGAAACCACATAGTCTTGCTTTGAGGGAAGTATTTGGAAAGGAAAGCTTGGGAGAGCTGGTCCCATGTAGTGATTGATCCTGGTGGTAAGGAGTGTAGCCATATCCTGGCTTGGTCCCTAAGAGAAAAAGAAAAAAAGCCTTAGTCGGATTGCATCATTGGAGACACCATTTAATTTCAAAGTATCATAATATACCAAAAATATAGCCAAATGCATGTAAAGGGTCTTCAAGTGAAAAGCCTTCAAACTAGTTCTGTTGAATCAACGGTAGAAGTGCAGGCCTGATCTCAAAATTGTTGGCTTCTACATTCGGGCGAGCAATGCCTGATTGTAAGTGTTGTATAGATAGAGCAACATAATCTCTCAAAGTCCTGTTGTTGTTGTTCCTTGTAGCCAGAGGTACTTGGGCATTTTCCATGTTCAAAGGTGAAGGTTTCAAGATCTTGGTCGTACAAATCACCTGCTCTTAAGCTTCTTAGCATAAAAAAAATTATCAGGTACAATGATATAGCATAAGAAAGGAAATAGCAAAAAATAAAAATAAAAATAAGAAAAGAAAATGCTTAGTCTACTAAATTTTAGAAATTTATTAATATTGACCGAAGTTCCTTGGCAACGGCACCAAAAACTTGATACGCACTATAAGCTCACGGTGTTATCGAAGTAATATAAAGGAATGTCGATCCCACAGGGAACTAGTTCAAGTACCAACTATTCTGATATTTAGAAGCTAAGCAATCTAATTTTTTGTATTTTGGGAATAAGGTAAACTAACTCAACTATAAACAAAATAGGAAAAGCAACGATAAAAATATGAAGGGTGTCTAATTGAGAGATACCAAAGACTACGGAATTCATCACATTGACTGATTTATCTGAACTAGAATTTAGTTGATGTATGAGTTTATCATGTTATATAAGGAATCTTTCCTATGGTACAGGTTGTCCCCTCTTGGTTAGTACAACTTGGTATCTATCTAAAATAACCTCCTACTCTCATGGTAGATCATTTTAAATAAATCCATTGGTTTCTATGAAAGATTATGTAACCCTCGAGTGAATCCTAACTACTCTCGTGTTAAAAGTTCGCAAGTTCTACTTAGGGAATCCGCTAACACGATCCTCCTCTCGATCAGGATCGTGTCGACTAACACACAATACTACGTGATCAAGGCAATATAATGAAATAACAACTACTAAGTAAAATATGGTCAGATAATACTCAAAATATCAAATAAGTTCAATTCATACAGAAGATCAAATCAACAGGCTTCATCCGATCCCGGAATAAAGGTTTACGCTATAAAAGCCATACAAATCCGCATAGATATCTCAAATTCACAAAGAAAACTAGAAACAAAGACTAAGGAGAGGCAGGAGAAGATGATGCAAATGTTTCTGCCAAGTTTGGTAAAGATCCGTCGCGAAATCGCCCCCAAAATCCTCTCCGAAAAGCCCCTGTCGCCGGTCCACTAGCCCCTAGCCGCTTCATCTATCAATTGCTCTCCAAATATGGCATGAAAAAGAGGGCTTTTATGCCCAATAGATTTGCCTCTCTCTTAGCTTTCCAAAACATTTTTTTCTTTTTTTGGATTTTTCTAGGGCCCAAAATAGAAGAAAAACCGAGTGAATGTCGATCTGCAGAGTCACGATCACGGGTGAACCTACTCGGGCCGGCCAAGGCAAGACGGAGTACACGCCAAGCTCAGCACGGCCCGCGACACGATTAGTCGTGCTGGCCCTGGCACGATGGGTTGGGCTGCGCACACGGGCCATTCCGAGCCCGGATATAAAAATTCTTTCACTAAGTTCTGAACCCTTACCCTCTTAATACAAATATTATTAAGCTAACCAATAATTCTTAATCCAATATCATTTGTTTATTAAAAATGATACTACAAATATAAAAGCTTCTTAAGAAAATATAAAGTACAAAAAAATTTTAAAAATAGAGAGAAATAAGAAAAAAGAAATAATAAATTTAAAAATCTTAAAATTCATTAAAAAAATTTATTTTTAATTAATTATTTTATTTTATTTTAAAAATATATAATTTTAATTTTTAATATATTTTATTAAATTAATATTTATTTATTTGTTAACAACACTAACAACACATGACTAAAGTTAAAACCAACTCGATTAAATTTCATATTCATAAATTATACATTTAAGCTTAAATCAATTGCCTACATAATGGGCATAAAAAATTGACCAGTAGCCAGCGACGCAAGCAGCTATTATGGAAGATGTGAGAGCATTGTGTTAACTGTTAAGCATACTTGCTCTCCGTGCTCTTTCTTCTCTATGCATATTGCGCACTCCATGTTTTTAGCTCTACCTCCTTCTTCAACAATACAAAACTCAAGTGCCTCTTGTACTTGGTTTATTTCGATATATTGCTCCGGCTCATCGTTGATATTATCACTATTTTCCTCACTATCATTTATTTCAAAGTCCTCAACCTCTATCTCAATCTCAACCCCAGAAGGCTAGGGAGAAGCCAAAAATTCTTGTCTTTCATGATCAGATAAGTGGATAAGTGTTCTTCAAACCTGAATACATCAATTCATATGATTTGAGCAACACACTCGATAACACTTAAAATAGTGATTCTTCATTGTTCAGCATTGAAGAAATTTAAGGTTGACGTAAGGAAGATCAAACGTTGATAATTTAATAGAATGATAATTATCTTCACTCTTCTACTATCTGTCATTTTTCTCTATGTCTCGTGCTCACCTGCAAGACTGCAAACACAATTAACAAAGTAATTGAAACTCGCGTGATTAAGAGGAATGTAATAAAAAAAATAATTCAAACTAAAATTTTGTGTGTGAAAGTGTAAGGAACTATCTAGAATTTATAAATTTATCCTCTATTTTATATTATTAAAGAGAATAAAATAATAATTTTATAGCTAAAAGATAATTATACCTATAAATTTAAATTTTTTAGATACTTTAAGGGGGTTTAAATGTAAAATAACATAAGTAAAAATTTAAATTTTGGCACCAAATAATAAAAAATGTTAATTATGCATGTCGTGCCTGGCCCGGTCGGTGTGCTGTGCCGAGCCCAGCCCGCTTGCATGTTGTGCCCGGCCCGGCCCACGTGCCGTGATCCTTCGGCCCAGCACGACCCGAGCCGGGCCGCGGACTGCCCGCGGCACATTGACTTGGTCAATAGGTCGTGTCGTGCCCAGCCCACGTCGTGCGAGGACGTCCAGGCCACGGGCCGGCGTGGCCCGTTGGCCACCTCTACCGGTGAATCTCGTGGGGTTCACTAGGTCGTATTTTCCAAAGAAACTCGGATTGAGTCCAAATTTGACATGCGTCCTCGTCTCCTCATAAGAAATCACACCATGACTTTAGAATTTCTAAAAAGCTCCAAATTTGGGTAATTTTACTTGAAATTTTACAAAGACGAGAAAAAGTGAAGATTCCACATCAAACTAGTAAATAAGCCCAAAAAGAGTATAGAAACATTAAAATTAGCCTAGATTTGAGATAAAATAATACTAGAAATCACTGTCAAAATGCAAGGCATCAGTCGGGTCAGGCATGGGTTATTTTGCCAAGACTAATAGGTACATGTTAACGAAAAAATATGTTAGATAGACTATCAAAAGAATGCTTCATGAATTGTTATATTAGTGTCATAAATATTTTCATTGTGATAATGGTGTATGTGATCTTTAAAATTGATGTAACTATAGTTTTTTGTATGACTAGTCATGTACTTTATTATAATCAAGCATTTTCCATAATTGGGTAATCATAAAAGTTGTAATTGTGTATGCTATAAACCATGAAGAGGAATATGTAAAAGTTGTAATTGGGTATACTATAAACCATGAAGAGGAATATGAGTAATCAAAATAGGATTTGTCTCTCCTATATAATGGGAGTGTTAGTGTCTTAGTCTCATTGATCAAGTGAGACTAAAATATATGTTTATACTCAAATGAATTGATATGAGATATTGATTGTATATGTTATATTAGTCTATTTGTGAATTAAGAAACATAATGATTAAACTATATAAGTATGACATATTTCATAACTTGTATTTAATTTAAATACCAAGGATAAAGGAGTTAAGTTACATAAGAATATTATCACAGAAATGTTATGTTGGATATTGACATTCTTATGATTTAGGTAGTAGTAATATATTCCTATAAACCAATCACTATTTATTATATTATAATGAGATTATAATATTATTGTCTATGTCACAAAGACCTAATGGGCCGCATAACTATATCAAATTGAAAGCTTAATTTTGACAATAGTAATCAAGTGATGTAATGGTGATAGTAATCAAATGAAAATTCGTTTTTGCTTTAAATCGCATATGCAACATTTTCTGTTAGTTTAAATGAACTAAATAGTTTAATTCAAATTTTGAATGTATTACATGTGGAGACATAGACACATGAGCTACACATGCATAGATGGAGGAGGCGTATAAAGTTAGACAGAGTTAGCACTTGATACCCTAATCCTTTGTACCACTTATTCAAGCATGAGTTGCTACTCAATATTTTCAGGGAGGTGCCATCATATGTTAAACCCTAAGCATGCATGCCACTTTTCTATTTAAAGAGGGTGCCATTATACTTAGTATAAATGTACATACATTAAAATGAACAAAGAAAAGAAGCCCTCCACCTTGTCTACCCCTTTTGTCTTGTGTGCTATTTTATCCATTGTCACGACCATCTTCTATACGTGAGATAAGTAGAAGAAGGCTTATAGCTCTCGATGTTAGTACTAAATAGTATACAAAGTGATTTCATTCGATTTTGTGCAGATACCAATAGAGATTTCATTTGATCGTGTGATGCTTAAAGGTATGAATTTCAAACTACTAGTCAATTTTTTTTTTTTCATATGGATCCTTACTAGGGAATAAAATATTTATTTTTCACTATGTTGTATGAAGCCCATTCCGTAGCACTTACCTTCTCAATCAGGGATTCAACATGCCATAGATCTAATACTGCTTCATCATTTTACACCATATAGAGCTTGCTAATCTCGAATGGTAGATTGGTAAATTCTTACAAAAAGAGTTCACTCAAGGAAGCCTTACACTAAAGAAGGATAAAAGTTGGGAGATGTATCAACTTCTTTTTCCATCTATAAATTATGGACAAATATCATTTTTCCCTTTTTCTCGTCTTGACAATGTGTTACACCACCTAACTAGTTCAATGATTCACTTGACATTAGGGTTAGCCAACATCAAACATGGATTCACCCCCATCGACAAATAAAAGATGCCCTTCACATTATGAGAGTCGACTAAAGTTCTTTGCCCTACCTAGATTAGTTTCTAATTATGTACTTTATTGTCATTTTAATCTATAACACTACCCATCATGATCACTATAGCACATCCTATTGACACTTGAATCCTTATGAAGGGACAATTTTGCTTGAACCTAAAGAAATATTCTAGTTATGAATTCCATCATCCTATTAGGATTATAGTATTTGCTAAAGGACTAAAAGCTCATATTTAGAAGATAAGAGCCATTGAGCGTAAGCTCATAACCTTATTTTAGGTTCATAACTTCCATAGGCTAACTGCATCTTGCAGGTCATTCATTATGCATGATTATAAACCTAATCACCAATTGTATTAGGAAAGGTGAAAGCCACCAATTACAACTAATCTAAGAGATCAAGGCCACAATGACTTTTGTCTTTTCTCAAGCTTTTGAGATTGATTGTGAATTCCCCTAAAATTGGCAGTAGAGGGACTTTAGTCAATACAAACATTATGGTTTTATTTAGTGAAAATTAAATGAATCTAAAAGATATTGTACATATTACACAGAGTTCTATGTCAATATCAAATCACTTGATATTAGCGACATTATTTGTACATTGGGAGTTTCTCTGATGCAATGACCATAGGTATTATATTATCTAGCTGAAGAGTCACGTCAGTCATTGATCATGTTGAGTAATCTAGTAATTAATGAAATGATATACTATGTGATCTAAGTAATTGTCTAAGTAATTTTGTTAAGCTATTGATTTATTGACGCCAACTCAACTATAGAGTGCTTTATAAATGATATTATCAAATTATTATTATTATTATTATTCATCACTAAATAATTAATGACACTATACATCATGGATTAACATCAACAATAGTAAGTTGATAGGTATGCTTATCCATTATTTGGGTCAATCAAAAAATCTAATTCACAGGAAGGTGAAATTTTTAGTTTTAATCCAAATAGTTTTAATTTAGTATGGAATAAAGTATTTAAAAAAAAATTAATTCAATTTTTAGTTCAACACAAAAATTTTAAGTAAATCGGTTAAACTAAAATCTAAATAATAATTTTAAATTTTTTTAAAATTATTTTTTAAAAATTAATAAATAATTATTATTATAATATAAATATATAAAAAATACAAACTTTGATTAAATCGTGCTGAACTGAAATTTTTTATTGGTGCAAAAATAGTTTTACCAATTTTTTTGTTCGATTTCAGTTTTAATTTCTCCGTCTAGCTAGGCTTTAGTTACTTTCTCTCAATTTATCATTTTCTAAATTTTGGTGTTCCACTGCTCAAGCCCACACCATGCATGAACTTTGGAAACAGTACGTCTACTGCTCTTGCCTCTGTCCCCACTTACACTGCAGGCTGTAGGGCACTTAATATTGACGCAGCAGAGACACACAAACATAAACCAACAGTTGATGTACATAATTCTAACACAAATATATATTAATTAATTATATGAGATCACAGACATCTGATCTTGATGAAGGTAGAGAACTATAAGTAGTTAATTTCAACTTCCTGATCGATATTCAGGAAACAGAAATTAAACTATTTTACGTACACAGTTGACAGTAGAGCTATTGCTTCATATATGTAGTTTGCAATTCTTCAATCCTTCCAACTCCTTCAACCTGGCATTTCGCATAACATTGTAAGGTTATTAGAACCCAGTAAGTATATAGGAGGAAAAAGAGAAAAAAAAAATCCTAGGCAGTGCTGAATTCCGTAAAAATACGTTTCTTAAAATAATATTGATGTGACCTAAGAATTTTAAGATTCGCAGACGATTCTAACCTAAGAATTTTTCTTACGAAAACGTGCGGCAGATGATGTATACAAAAAGACAGCAACAGTGGAAGAAATTCTAAAGTGTTGTTGCATGTGAAAGTGACGGCAAAAGACACTGTAATTGCTGCATGCGATGAGCAAACGTACGTAGATGCAAGAGGAGAATGGAACAGTAAATTTATGTATTACCTCTGCGGGTGGTGGAGGACCTGTAATTAGCGTAAGGCATTTGGCCCTCCTCGATGCGGCGCACGTCCTCGACGAGCAGGTCGTAATGGCGCTTCACCTCGTCCACCGTCTTCCCGCCCATGGCGCGGGCGATCTTGTGCCAGCGGTCGGGGGTGTCCGTGTCGTACGTGGCGAGGGCCTTCTCGAACATCTTGTTCTCCTTGGCGGTCCATGCGGAGGCGCTCATCGAACTGGAAGCCATTCAGCTGATGAACTTTGTCTTCTCTACTCGCGTGCTTGTGGGAGTGGACTGGACGCTCGCTTGCTGCTTGAATCAGCGAATGCAGGCTGCGGCCTCTACTTATAAGCGACTGTAGGCTTGCATTGCATGTGGACTGTGGGGTTACGTCGAGGTAGAGCCAGTGGGAGAATCCATTAATGAACGGCTACTTGGGCCGATCACTAGAATATCGATGACTCGGTCCTCTCAGGAACACAAGATCAAGGATTCTAGAAAAAGAATCTAAAGATTGTGTATGGGGAGGCGGAGTGGGGATCCAAGAAATATCCTACACTTTAAAGTCTCTTAATTCTTCTGCTTTTTGGTGGTAGATTAGATTTTCTTTTTTTTCATAATCACGAGGGGCAGCACCTTGTACATTTCGATGTTTCAGATCATGGCATTGGCTCTGAACTCTTTAAATTCACTGAATTTCACATGGCATACTGAAATATCTATCTTGCTTTATGAAAAACAAAAAAACACTAGTTTGAGGAGGTGCAGATATCAGCTACTTGGCTCGTGAATCTCCTCAGAAAAATTTAAGACTTTTTCTTCTCTCTTTCACCCAAGTAGCTAAAGAACACACGATCACAGCTAGGAGGGAGAGGTGAGAGCTTACATGTCGCTCTTGAACTTCCACATATGCAGCACAAAAAGAAAAGGCAGAGGAGACTGATCGGGGTAATTTTCACCAGTCAGCATCAGAAAACATTCCTCCCCTTGGAAATTAATAATTGTCAACACGCCAGGGTTACCTCAATACAACATTCACATGCAAGTGGCGGTGGAGCACCCAAATCTTGGGAGTAGGACCATTTCACCCAACCGACACCCCAATTTGATTCCAATTTGCCTCTTCGACAATGCTTGTCGCTTGAGGGTGCTTCTGTCAACTTGCCGTCCAAAGGATGGAAAATCACTGATAAAGTTTCGCCACACTGACTCAGTGTAAGAAAAGAGATGCCTTATCTTGATCTAACAAATCCATTATGAACTTGTTAGGCAGACTCAAATCAGGCTTCGCTCTTCAGAGATGTAATTATTAGATGATTATAAACAGAGCATTCTTCTCCTTTTTTTTTTTTTTTTGGTTAACTTTCTTACGTACGAAATCTTTGTCGAGATGAGAATCTTTCGGGGGTATTGAAATAACAAAAAGTAAAAGGAGTAAGCCTCCTCCAATGAGTTTGGAACGCAGTGGTCAAGCCTAGCGATTAAAATTTGAGCTTTTCGGTCAAGAAAGAATCTTAAGCATTACCTTTACTGAAATACTAAAAATGTTTATGTTTTTTTTTTCCTTATCTTGTCTGAGATGTGTGGAAGGCTGCGATCCATAAGAACAGTAATCTGATCATTTGTACAGCGAAAGATCAAGGCAACTTTCTTAGGAATCTCTCCAAAGTAGTGGATACAGATTCCAGCTTGTCTGCCCACCTCCACAAAGCAATGGCAGGATTGCTTCAATTTCAACTCTATATGATGTTTTATTTCTAGTGTGGTCCTTTCCCAGTCGTTTTAAGTGTGATACAAGATGCTGCTGTATAATCAACAAGCTATCTGAATTGGAAAGTGGACAGTATTGAGCCGGCCAATTATCAGATTCAGTAGTTGATATCTGATGACGCAGCTCTGGATAACTTAGATAAGATGGACTTCATCTGGCAATCAAGCTGCAGTATGACCAATTACTCTTATCTACAAGGATTTATATTGCTGATCAGAAAGGCCATGAGGATGGAGCATTTTGAATCCACGTTTTGCTTGCTAACTTGCCCGCAAATAACAACAGTCAGAACATCTCTTCAGCCTGTTTGCAGATTCCCCTTCACAATTATGGATCGCCTCATAATCTCAAGTCCATGCACGCAACCCAAGAAGGTTAGAATCAAACGGCACAAACCCCCTCTAAATTGTTCATTGCCCGGGGAAAAAGGGGAAGAACTATCAGCATTCCCCACGTAGAATTAATTCAAAAGGGCATGATTACTTTGCAGCTGCTTCTTTCCTTGTGCTGTGATTCATTGGGAACTTAATGGCTATGGCGAAGTTGAGATTGTAGCTTACAGCTTGTCAATTTGGCTTGCTAACTTAATGCTTTCTAAACCCATCAAATAATGAAGAATTAGGATCTCAAACTCGAGGCAATTTAGCTTGCTAACTTCATGCTTTCAGATTGTGTACGTGTGTATATATGTTTGTGGAGGCTCATTGAGTAATAACATAGCCCTTAGGTGAAGCTTAGGGTCTTACGTTAGGCTCCACTTTTCTTAGTAGACACAAGTTCAACCTAGGGGTGAGTAATAAAGGTGCAGACCTAATATATGGCTCAAGGATTTACACAAGTTCAACTAAATATTTATTTAAATAAAAATTATAAATAATAAATTTATAAATTAAATTTAAAAGAAAGTTAGAAAAAAAATTCTGGAAATGCGTTGTGGCTTGTCCTTAGGTGAAAATTTGGACTTGTGCGAGTTAATTCTGAATTGGGCACTTAGAATACAGTCGGGTACTCCTCTCCTACGAGCAACGAGTAGTAAAAAACCATAAATCGAAGAAAATAAAAAAAGAAGAGAAAAAAAATAGATGAAGAAAAGGGAGGAGGCGGACAAGAAAAATCTAATTTTTCAAATTATTTAAAAGCTTGTTAGTAACGTTATCATTTAATACTAACATTTATTTATTTTTTCAATAATTTCTCATAAAATTTTTTTAAAAACTTTGAATATAATTAAACTTAATAAGATAATTAAATAAATTTAAATTTATGTTTATGCTTATATCATGCAGTCAGTAAAGTACTTAAAAGGCCTAACCTTACTTAGTGAAAATATTTCTATCGGAAAGAAAGAAAGTAAACTAGTCTTGAACTACTTTTTTTTACACAGACATCAAAAATATGTTCATCTAAGGGTCTAAAGGAAAGATAGTAAACTAATCTTGAACTACTTTCCTTTAACTCAAACTTCAATACATCCACACACAATACAAGGTTTGCTCGATCGCGGGGTTGTGCATTTTTATCTATGCGCGTGTATATTCATAAGAGCTTCTGAGGGTTATTTATGTCCTCAGCCGCGGCGGTATACGAACTCTCTTATATAGGAAATTCTTTGTAAGGGATGAGTGTAGAGACTCATCTTAACCACTTTGAGAAGTTTTTCTTATCTCTACAATAAAAAACACAAAATATATCCTCAGGAATATGAGTGTAGAGTATCAACTCTATCACATAAATATTTTTATAAAACATAGTACTTTATAGTTTTTATTTTTCAAAGTTCTTCTCGGCCAATTAATCAACTTATTATTACCATATTGAACCTCTTAGGCTATGTTTCCTTGGAAGGAATCCACGCGGAAAGAAAAGAAAATTATTTTAATTATTTCTGAATTAAAGCACTTTTTTCTTCTTTTCACTATGGATTCCTTCCAAGGAAAGACAACCTAGGGATCTCCTATCATAGAGGTTGGGTTCCCATTGCTTAGAGGCTTATTTTAAGACTATTTTCATTCTTCTCGATACTTCTAGGGTTATTATCCTAGACAAGCTTTGGTCAAGCCAATGACTTTGTTGTGCTCAGTCTTTATTAAAAAAAGAGTTGTAACATTTTATAAGTCTAACTTATTTTATAGATTTTATCTAATTTTAATATGGCTACCATATATATGTAAGTCTATTGCTCCTTAAAAATTTTAATAAATTTATTCTATATTTTTTGAATCCTTTATTCTTAGTTTAAATTTTTTTATTATTAAATTTATAAAGAGAGAAAAAAAAATATTTTTTAAGCATCAATAAGACCTAAACAGTTAATTAGGCTTCTAATTGCTCTTATCATATAGCCAAGCCAATTCTATTAAATTTTTTTAAATATAAATTATTTTTCAAAGTTATCTTAATTTTAAGGGAATTATTTTTTAAAAAATAAAATTATTTTTTTTAGTTGCTCTTATATTTCAAATAAGACAAGAGTGATTCTATATATTAAGTATTTTTTATTATTTATTATAATGTGCAAACAGAAAGAAAGGATAGGAAGAGAAAAATAATTATAAAATCTAAATTTTTCTATGATTTTATTTATGCAATGAGATTAAGATAAAGTTTGCATGTTGATTTATTATTTTCTCCTTATTAGAATCTTTCTATGAAAACAATTATTCATCTTTCTATTTATGAGAAATCGTAGAAAACAATTGCTCATATAAAGCGAAATTTGGTTTTTAAATCAGTTTAAATACTCTTAATCAGTATAAGAGAAAATTTTAAATTCAATTTTAATATATTTCTCTGCCTTTCTGTTTCCGTGCTGTCTCTTCCAAATCTATTCACTCTCGCATTTCTATCTTAACCTTTACATAACTTTACATTTTTGTTTTCGAAAAAAGATAAATAATTTAAAGAAAAAATATTTCCTTGTATATTATGTTTCCAATTCTTACAAATTTGGTTTTAAAATCTTGTAATTTCTCTAATTTAATTTCCCTTAATTAAAGCAAACCTAAAATACAGTACCCTTCAGTTTTAATATGATACTATTAGATTTTGCTCAAATTCTCAAATAACAGTGGAACAGTTAATTAAAACTGTTTTATATATTCTTTTAATTTATTTGCAAGTAGAATTGGATGTTTAAATTTTCCGTTCACTATTATATTATAAGCATGTTAGAATAAAATTTAAAAAAAAAACTTAATTAATTTAATTTATTAAATGTTATTTTTAATAATATTAACGTTAATGTTTTGTTTGCCGATCAAATTTAATCACTTGCCGTCCATCTTTCAATTAACCAATTAAATTCGTGTTGTCAATTGAATGCAATCGGTTTTCAATCAACCGATTTATTGTTTGGCAATTGATTTATTTTAAACGGGCTACTGCACAACGTTAACGTTGGAATTTTGTCATTAGACTTCCCCACAACACTATGATGAGGCTTAAGGGCTTTTGTTAGGTTCTACTAGTGCTTAATGAGATAACATGATCTAGAATATGTAATAAAGTTATATGTCTAAGGAGTGGATACAGGCATATATAATTAATAATACAATCTCGACCCAAGGCTTGGAATCTTATATCTAGGTCAATTAAGCTTTAGTGAGTGTAAACTCAGGGTCTGTTTAGTTCCGCTGCTAATAGTTTTGTAATTATGCTAAACTGTATTGTATTATATTGTGCTGCATTGTCAAAATTTATAAGATGTTTGGTTAATAATTTTTTAATTATTATAAAAATTTAAAATAATAATATATTTATTTTACATTAGTATTAAATTTTTAAATTATTTAAAATAATAATATTTAAAATTTTAAATGAAATTATGTGAATTACTTTTTTAGATAAGTAGAAGCTGTAAAAGCATCAAATTGTAGCTTTCCCAACTTTTACTTTTTTATTTTTTTTTTCCTTTTACTTTTCATTACTAAACAGTTTTCTAACTGCTTTCTGCTTAAAAATTACTTAAAAGTAACTTAAAAAATGAGGCCAAATAGGCCCTCAATCTAAGGGTGCACAATAAAAGTGTAGTCTCGAGATAACTCTAATTAACTTGTACCATGCTCCTACATCAATAATCTCAGGTTTCATAAATTTTTGCACTTAGAGATATATAGAGTACTAACATAAGATACTTGTTGGTAAACTACCCAAGGACCAATATCATCTTGTTAGGGGGGGTTCAAATAATTTGAAGGGTTATTAATCTTTCTCAAACAAGGAAGGGATCATGCTAGAAAGGGTCAAATTAGAGACAAACCTAGTTATTTTAACATCATCCAAGGTATATTTATGAATTTCACCTATAATCAAAGTTATGCTAAATGTGTGAGGCAAATCCAATTGGGTCTAGAAAAATAAAATCAATAGGTTAAGTTGATCTATCTTTGTCATTGGAGTGACCACCACTATATCAAATAGATTGAGGAAATGGTCATTATGTTTGGAAAGGGTAAATTCATCTAAATTAGGAACCATAAACTCAATGTGCTCCATTGGTTTAAGTTCATAAAAACATAGGATTAGATTTGTCAATGTGCTTATGTGCTTCTTCAATAGGGTCTTGTATTACTAAGTCCAATGCATTGTCCTCATATTCAAAAAGGTCAATAGGCCAATCAATTTGATCAAAATGAAGTACATATGACTAGAGGTTGAACAATTGTATGTTCCAACTCTATCAAAAATTTTGGCTCAAAAGTGAAGTCCTAGCCTTGAATTAATTTAGGATCATGAGTATGAAAGGAAACCAAGTCAATGGTTCACTCAAATTCAATAGTCTGATTCTCATCTTTTTTGTAATAGTAAGAAGCTTCATATAGTATGACATTTGGGTAATAATGGTTAGATTCGAATTAATTGATAAGTATATGAGATGGTCGAGGGATAATGGTTTGTGGTCTACTAAGGGTTAAGGTTCAAAATGACACTCTTGACCTTGGTGTAGGTTTACACTATGTTAAAAAGGTGTTGATAAAAAAATGTAGGATGCAACTGTGATTCATGTTATAAATGAGAACAACTTAGTTGATTAATGTTATATGCATAAGGCACAAAGTAAAATAGACAAATGTTTATTTTTCAAGTGATTCATATCATCAAGTGTACCCATTCCAAACTTTATTCCGATCAAATAATATGTAACAGCCAATAAGATTCATTCTCTGGTTCATATTTCATTGACTAATCCTTCCTAATTTACATCTTTGATAACAACTACTAATATGCTAAAAATAATAAATATTTTACTAAAGTGGCTTAGAACATCACCTTGCGCTCCTTGACATAGAAGAAGAGGTCTTCAACTATAAGGAAAGGTTGCAATGCGAAATTATGCTCTTCAATTATAACTTTGCTACAAGATGACTTATGTGAAGAAACTTGGAGCTCTTGAAGATGAGTTGATGTTGCCACTTAAAGAAGAAGAATAGGGGTGACCTTGATACGTTGAGAAGGAATGTGAAATAGTGACCCTTGTCCATAGCTTTTAAGAGATTTAATGGAAGATCGTTAGCTTTTCAAAGCATTATGGAAACTTGAGCCAAGGTTAGCCACCCCTTCCTAAATGATTCTTGTCTCTTTTTATTTGTTGTCATCATGGCTTTTAAAGGAACTTGTAATCAGTTAGATTTGCAAGCTTTGGACACTTGGCTTAATGATGAGATGCTTTCTTCAACTTGAATGGTGCCAAATTGATGTCGACCTAAATTTGACTTAGATTTTGACCATGTATTTGATTTTGATTTGTAATTTTGACTTGTTGGATGAAGAGAGGAGATGATTTAGTATTCTCGAAGTCTTTTATGCATTCTTTATAATGATTTGGACTCATCAATGGCAATGATGAATATAACATGGCAACATAATTTAGCTTAAACTATAAGTAAAATGATAAGCATTTAATGCATGTCAATTATTAATCCATGCCCTTATTTGATCAATTTATAAAATCAATGTCAGATTGGTCAAGTAAAGTATAATTATTCATCATACTCCTAAGATTAGATGGATTTGTGGAAAGCCTTCCGCAAATCCACACCTCATGATGAAGATCGAACTTGTCCTCTCCGACGCCAGTAGCCTCGCCTCCAGATGGGCAACGAGCCAGCCCGGGCACGGGCCCCATATAGCCCGATTCTACACAAGCGATGCCAAATATAATATGGCTCAAAAATAGTTAGGCCTAGCATAAGTGTCACGCCCGCACTGAACCAGCACTCCGACGAATCTAGGACAGTGCCAAATCCCTAGATTTTTTTTCAATTTTGATTCTTCCCCAATTTTTACCAAAGTCAAAATCATGAATGGAGCAAAATCGTCGCCGCTCGCCGAATTCGAATTCGGATTTTTGAATCGCTGACAACACCACGTCGTCAGCCGCTCCAAATTACCGCACTCAATTCACGTTGACTCGAACTCGTTGACTTGTCTCGAAACGAATGCTGAACGCGTTCGTCTTCTTCGTTCGCATCGAACACCGCCTGCGTTCAACGCCACCGTCGCTGGGAAAGGGGAAGCCGGAGCTTGGACGTGATGGCAGGGAGGGCCTCGTCGCCGCCTCCCTCAACCTCTGCTGCCGCCTGAAGGTGATGTAGAGCTCGCCACCGCTGCTGGGAATAAGGAAAATAAGAGAGCTCGTCGGCGCCGAAGGAGAAACGAAATTAAAAGGGAAAAACTTCGCCTTTATTCACGTTAAAGACTACAAAAACCCCTCTCTCACTCGTTGTTCTCACTTCACTCGTCGGCGGTGACTCTCGCCGCCGATTACAAGCTCTCACCTCACCGGATGCCTTGTGCCGCTTGCTCGGCGCTCAAAACTCTATGGGTTTCTCTCTAGCTCGCTTGCCTCCTTCTCTCGAACTCTGTCTCGTGATTTAAAGGGAGCGAAGAAGGATGCTAGTCCGCACCATTCGCTAACGAAGCTGCCTCTTCTCCAAATCGGGAAGCCGCGCCCATTTCTTCCGCGTGCAACACCGCCTTCTGCTCGTCCCCCACGTTGCCCTTCTTTCCGCATCACCAGCCGGTGCCGGCATCTGCGTCCGATCCGCGTAGCGAAGGGCTCGCGTCCGAGCGACTAGAGGAAGACGAGGATGCGGCTGTAGCATCTCTAAAACCTCCGCATCCCGATTTCTTTGTTTCGGGGTCAATAATGCCCGTTGACGCAATGATTTGGGCATAGCTTCACCTTCATTCGTAGGTACAGCATGGGTGTGGGCTTCGTTCGCAGGTGCCGACCAACCCATTCATTCTTGGACCGGCTCGAGATTCTTGGGGACTAACAATTCTCCCCCGCCTAATTTGGACATTGCCATCGATGTCCGTTACGGGCGTTTCCGTTGCAACCATTGGTGTGAGGTATACACTCCCTATGCCTGCCTCTCTAGTTCGTTGTCACCCATTGGTTTTTCAATGAACTCTTGTTGCACCATCGCTGCAATCCGTTCTTGGGTTGGACAGCCGCACATCCGATGTGGTCCTTTGCACAAGAAATAACCCATCTGTCTCGATCGATCCTGCACTCTCTCTGCAGGTCGGTTCTACTCCAATCATGCTGGCTGACCTCTGTCTCGTCGGGGAGAGGGTCTCTCCCTATTCTCTCGCTCTTACCGGAGAGCAACACTTTAGGGAGACTTCGATTCTCTCGAGAAAGTCGTACCTGAAGCTCTCAGGTCCACGAGAGATTCGGCTATTGTTGCAGCCGTCCTCCAGTCTTGTAGCGCATGTTGTCGGACTTCAGCCTCCGCCCATGGTTGAAGATTCTGGAGAAAGGTATACCATCGATCGGTCTCTAACATGTCCATTATCTCCAATATAAGTGCTGAATAAGCTCGGACATGCTCCTGGATTGGGCCCATATGTCTCAGCTGATTCATCGCGTCTCATGCCTGGTTCGCGGAGTTCCCGGGAAGAAACTGTTGCCGTAGTTCGTCTCAGAACCTTTCCCATGTCCAACCAGCTGCTCCTGATGTTGAATCAACTTTGGTCCTCCACCAAAGTTTGGCATCATTTGAGAGGTATACTGTACACACCCTCACCTTTTCCTAGTCTGAAACATAGTTAGCAATAAAATATTGTTCCATATCTCAAAGAAAGTTACTTAACTCTTTAGATGATCGAGCTCCTCTAAACATCGCAGGTTCTAGGATGCGAACTTTCCCTCTAGCAGCTACATACTCCACCATGGGAGTTGCAGGCGCACCATTTTGGGCTTGTGCCAATGCCATGCGTGTCACTGCGAGGTCTGCCTGTACCTGCTGTTGAGTTGCAGCAGTGTCTATTACTTGCTCCCTCAAGGTTGCTACTTGTTTTTGCAAGACCGCTACTTGCTCCTGTAGCACTGCCATTCCTTCAAAGTTTTGCTGAGCCTCAACTACTCCAGCCAAAGTTTATTGAAGGGCAAGTATCTGCAACCTCTGTTGCTCCACTGTGCGCTGCAGATTCTCCACCAGAGGAACAACCACGTCGTCACTATTCCCTGTCAAGCAGAGCACCTGTTCGACATGCACCAGACGATCACCCTAAGTCACCATGTTGTCATAGTCAACCCAGTCAACCTGGGCTCTAATACCAGTTGTCATGCCCGCATTGAACCGGCACTCCAACGAATCTAGGACGGTGCCAAATCCCTAGATTTTCCCCAATTTTGATTCTTCCCTGATTTTGACCCAAGTCAAAATCACAAACGGAATCAAAATCGTCACCGCTCACCGAATTCGAATTCGTATTTTTGGATCACTGATGTCACCACGTCGTCAGTCGCTACAAATTACTGTGCTCAATTCATGTTGACCTGAACACGTTGACTTGTCTCGAAACGAACGCTAAACGCGTTAGTCTTTCACGTCGAACGCCGCCTGCGTTCGACACTGCCGTCGCCGGGAAAGGGGAAGCTAGAGCTTGGATGTGATGGCAGGGAGGGCCTCGTCGCCGCCTCCCTCAGCCTCTACTGCTGCCTGGAAGCGCCACCTGAAGGTGACGTAATAGAGCTTGCCGCCTCCGCCGAAAGCAGGGAAAATAGGAGAGCTCATTGGTGCCAGAGGAGAAACGCGATTAGAAGGGAAAAGCTTCACCTTTATTCATGTCAAAGACTACAAAAACCCCTCTCCCACTCGTTGTTCTCACTTCACTCGTCGGCAGCGAGAGTCACCGCCGATTACAAGCTCTCACCTCACCGAATGCCTTGTGCCGCTTACTCGGCACTCAAAACTCTATGGGTTTCTCTCCTGCTCGCTTGCCTCCTTCTCTCGAACTTTGTCTCATGATTTAAAGGGAGCGAAGAAGGATGCTTATCTGCGTCATTCGCTAATGAAGCCGCCTCTTCTCCAAATCGTGAAGTCGTGCCCATTTCTTTCGCATGTGTCGCCGCCTTCTGCTCATCCCCCATGTCGCCCTTCTTTCCACGTCACACGCCGGTGCCGCCATCTGTGTCCAATCCGCGCGGCGAAGGGCTCGCGTCCGAGCGACCAGAGGAAGATGAGAATGTGGTTGTAGCATCTCTAAAACCTCCGCGTCCCGATTTCTTCGTTTCGGGGTCAACAATGCCTATTGACCAAACGATTTGGGCATAGCTTCGCCTTCGTTCGTAGGTACAGCATGGGTTTGGGCTTCGTTCGCAGGTGCTGCCCAACCCATTCATCCGTGGCCCGGCCCAAGATTCTTGGGACCTAACAATAGGCATACAATATGACCAGGCCGGGCTGAGCATGAGAAGGGACTTAAAATACTTGGCCAACACAATAGGTAGCACATCTAGGCATTCGGCCAGGCATCACCTGAAACTTTTTTTTAAAAAAAAAAAATTAGAAAAAATATTTAAAAGGTAAGGAAAATCAGTTAAATTAGAAAAAAAAAGGGGGAAACTTAGGGAAAATTTAAAAAAAAGGAAAAAATATGTGGAAAAAGAAAAAAATAGGAAAAAAAATATAGAATGATAAAAAATAAAAAAAATTAGGAAAGCTAAAAAAGATAAGAAAGATAAATTAAAAATAATAATAATAAATTATATGAAATAATAATAATGGATAAGTTTTTTAAATAATTTTTTATTATTTATTTTAGGCTTGACCCATTATGATATGCCCATCAAAGGATATATAGTTCTATTTTTATTATTTTTCATTTATTATAGATTGCAATCAGTTTACATACTATCCATAATATTTACAAATAGATTAGGTTTATATAGTTCTATTTTTAAACCTAACGCATATGCATAATAGTAACCACCCCTTAGGTCCAGCACAGTGAACTAGTTGGATATAATTAGCATGTCTAATTTGATTTAATATAAAGAAATTAACATTAAGATTGTGTTTCCTTGAACAGAAAATTGAGATGAAAGAAAGAAAAACTAGTCTTTTCCATCGTCTCCTTAGATAGAAAGAAAACTATGGGCTCCCTCCCTCACCCCACCGCCTACCACCCCACCTCCTTGTCACGCAAGCTCCTCTCCTTCTCCACAAGCTCACCTGCCCTCGCCTCCCTCCCTCGCCCTACCCTCTGCCTCCCCAACGCCCTCACCTCCCTCACCTTCCTCATCCGTCACCACCCCTTCTCCCTTCCTCTCCTTGCCGCAAGCAGCAAAGATGAACACTGCTCATCTCACTACCTTCTCCTGTTCACTCGTACCCACAGCGTGTAGTCAGCACTATACATCCAAATTGAGCTCCTCCCTCCCCTAGCGCATGTCATCCTCTTCCTCTTCTCCGGCACACTCGTCCTGCATTCGCCGCCCTCTTTCTCTTCTCCGACTCACCGGCCCTACATCTGTCGCCCTCTGCTCTAGCTCACCTAGCTTACATCCATTGCTCTCTTTCTCTTCTCTGGTTCACCGGCCTTGCATTTGCCACCTTCTTTATCTTCTTTGGCTCACTAGCCCTGCATCCGTCGCCCTCTTCCTCTTCTCCTATTCACCAACCCTGCGTGCCTTGAGATCACGTGCAATGCATGTGATCTATTTTCAATCCCTCTTTCTTTCTTTCCTTCCCCTTATTCCTTCTGCCCTGATTTTCCATCTATTCAACGAAATAGGCTAAAGCTGGATCAACCTTCAACTATAAGGCAGTTGCAAAAAAGATTTGATGAGGCGTCAAAATTACTTAGGAAAAAAAATGAAATATAGATTCAGCTAGTATGGACAAACTCAAACTGAAAATTAAAATCATGAACAAAATAAATAATGATTTTTAAATTAGTTTTATAGAAAATAAAATATTGACTATTCTAAACTAGATCTGACAATTCGAGTCAGCGGGTCATAAATGGGTTATGTCAGCCATGACCCATGACCCAATTAAGCTAACTTGAATATGACCCATTTAATTAATTAGGGCAAATTGTCTAACTCAAACACAATCTAAATATAATCAGATCAACCTAATACGACCTGAATAACCCATTTATTAAATGGGTTATTTATTTAACCCAATCTGTTTGACTCGACACAACCCAATTATAAAGTTATCATTCATATTTTATATTGTCTCGTTGATGTGAAAATGTAGATAAGTCGCTTCTTATGGGCCGTGTTAGTGGCAGTAGGCAGCGGCATTTCTAGTTCCCGGGATCCGAACTCTAAAAATGTGACTCTGAAAAGGGCAGAGTGCTTGACGCGAACCTCTAGAAAATAATCTTTGCTGATTCCAGCATCGTTTGGAGCTGCCGCTCACCTGCTTTTGGCTGAGTTTGGGGCTGATTCTATTTCTAGTTTTTGTTGGCTGAAGTATTGCTGGTTGAAAGGTAGCTGATTGGGAGAATCAGAAGCTATTTAGGAAGAGTTGAGAGCTGGTTAGCAGAATCAAAAAGCTATGCTTTTTTATATTAAGTAAAAATTTAAAACAAAATTAAATATATAAACAATCATAATAATTAAAGTAAATCTAACATTAATCAGTGCACAAATGTAGACTTCAATTAATTACTAAACAATAAGAGTTCCCTGTAAACTGACATGAATCAGTGCACACATGTAGACCTCAATTGAACTTGAGGAAAAGATGGGAATGAACTGCGATTAATGTCTCTACAACTGGACTAGTAATCAATTCTCAATCTCAGTCCTTGTCTTCTTCATCATCTTGCTCGCCATCTTCCTCGTCAGTTTCCTTGTAACAAGAATAATACAGTCCGAAACTCACAGGTAGTACACAAAGATCAAAGAAAGGAAACCAGGCGAGAAGAAATCTGTGAACTACCTTGTGAAGTGTAGAGGAGGAGCTGGAATCGGGTGGTAGGTTGGGGAGTTGGCGGCGACAGAAGGGAGCCCTGTGGCTGGAATCGAAGACTTGTGGAGTTGGCTGGCGGAAGAAGGGGAGCTTCCCCTGTGGCTAGAACCGATGGCGCAGGGTGAGGCGTCAACTGGAAAAGCGGCAAAGGAGGAGCTGGCCGGTGGCTCTGGAGCTAGCTGGAACCGATGGCAGGGTGGGGAGCTGGAACCGGCGGCGGTAGAAGCTTACCTGGCTGGCATAAGTTGGCTGGAACCAGCGGCAAAAGCTTACCTGAGCTGTTTCTGGAGCTGGCTGGAACAGAACAACTAGACGACGGCGGAAGGGTGGATCTGGACCTGGAGCTAAACCGGAGAGTGGATCTAGAGCTGGAGCTAAACCGGAGAGTGGATCTGGAGCTGGATCTACCTCTGGAGCTGAAACTCGACTAGGGATGGACGGAAGGCGAAGGTGGAACCGGAACCGGAGCTGGCTGCAACGTTCGGCGCTGATCTACCAGAGCTCGATGATGGCAGGGAGCTGGACGACGGCGAAACGAGTTTCGTCGCAGATCTGGAGCTCGAGCCTCGGAAGGAGATCTTGCGTCGAAATGAGATGAGAGGATGGAGCGCGAGTGTTGGGAAGGAGACGAGAGGATGGAGCTCGGATGGCGATGGCGGAAGGCGTGTCGGCTGGAACTCGACGAGGCGGAGGTCTACCAGTGAACACAAGAGTCATGGGCTGATTCTCCACAGAAGCAGGTGTTTACCTGCTTCAAACACCTGCTTCTCTCGCACAGCAGTAAACCACTGGTGCGCCCAGCGATCGTAATTCCCAAACAACCGAGTTCCATGCAAATCAGCTGGCCGCACCCGCAAAAGCGGGCGGCCAGCAATCCCAAACCGGCCCTTTGTGGGCGCAGCCAGCACAAGCAAAGTATTTGAGGCTGATTCGTTAGGCCCAACCAACAAAAATAAGTTGCTGGCTTTTAGCATCAATTTAGGATATGTTTTGGCTTCGCTTTTAAGTTAATACTAAATAAATTTTAAGCAAAAAAAAAAAATAAGTAAAAACATATTTGATAATAAAAAATAAAAATAGAAAAAAATAATAAAAAATTTAGAATTTGAGAAAGTTATAATTTAATGCTTTTGTAACTTTTGCTTTTTTAAAAAAGTAATTCACATTATTTCATTTAGAATTTTAAGTATTATTATTTTAAATAATTTAAAATTTTAATACTAAAAAAAATATTATTATTTTAAAAAATTTAAAATAATATATTTATTTATTATTTTAAATTTTAACCACAGTTAAACAGTTAGTAACCAAACATCATATAGATTTTGACAATACAGTATAGTACAGCACAACATAGTTTAGCATAGTCATAAAGCTATTAACAGCGAGGCCAAACAGGCCCTTACTTGCTTCCCACAAAATCAGAAGCAAGATTCACTGTTCCAAGCATCGTGCAGCGATTTTTCCTTGCCGATCTTACTTGCGCTCTGCCAATGCTCCGCCACCATACCTAAGCCGACTATCTATCACCTCCTCAGCTGACCAGCCATTATTTCTCTCCGTAATTGATATGTATTGTTCATCGTCTAAATGGGAAGAGGGCCACCTGTTTGTAGAAGGAAGGCATCTATTTCCCATACCCCTTCATAAAATTAATTAATTAATTAAAATTCAAAACACATATCTTTTTAAAAAGTAATCTAAATTATATAAATTCGAAGATTATAAATATAAATTTTAAAATTTTAAAATAAAACAATAAAATAATAAATTATTATAAATTAAATAAACTAATAAACAAAGTAATAAAGAGATAGAATGATTGGGATAATAAGAGATTTTATTTCTATTATTATCTATATTTGAATACAAAAAGGATACTCTATTTATAGCAACCCAAAAAATATATAACTTATGAATCATAATTACATAAGTTATTTATGTTATATAAGTTTAAGATTATACTCAAAGAAAACCGATGAATGGACATCCACAATAATATTATTCATAACACTCCCCCTTGGATGTTCATTATAAAAGAATGTGTCTTGTTAAAACCTTTATTAGGAAAAACCCTGTGGGACAAAAACCTAATAAAGGAAAAAGAATACACTATATTTGTAAATCTCAATTAATATCTTTGAGTCGATGAATCCCAATATTATAGACAAGCTTTTCAAATATTGTAGCAGGAAGTGCCTTAGTAAATAGATCCGCTAGATTATCACATGAACGGATTTGTTGAATATTTATATCACCATCTTTTTGAAGATCATGAGTAAAAAAAAATTGATGAAATATATTTTGTTCTATCTCCTTTAATGTATCTTTCTTTTAACTAGGCAATACATGCAGTATTATCCTCGTGTATGATTGTTGGAAGTATTTTTTTCTAAAGATAAGCCACAAGTGTTACGTATGTGTTGAATTAAAGATCTCAACCAAACACATTCTCGGCTTGCTTCATGTAGAGCTAAAATTTCTGCATGATTAGAAGATGTGGATGCTATGGTCTATTTCATAGACTGCCATGATATAGTTGTTCCACCACATGTAAATAAATAATCTGTTTGTGATTGATCATTATGAGGATCAGACAAATAACCTGCATCTGCATAACCAATTAAGTCTGACTTAGGCACTTTTGAGTAAAACAAACTCATATCTATTGTTCCTCTAAGATAACGAAGTGCGTGTTTAACTCCATTCCAATGCCTTCGTGTAGGTGAAGAACTATGTTGTGCTAATAAACTAATAGCAAATGATATATTAGGCCGTGTATAATTAGCAAAATACATTAGTGCTCCAATTGCACTAAGGTATGGTACTTCAGGACCAAGTAGTTCTTCATCCTTTTCTTGAGGTCTAAAGGGATCTTTGTTTACATCTAATGACCTTTCAACCATTGGAGACACAACGGATGTGGCATGTCTATATAAAACCTTTTTAGCACCTTTGCTAAATAAATATTTTGATGTATAAAAATCCATTATTTAAGTATTCAATTTGTAATCCAAGACAAAATTTTGTCTTTCCTAGATCTTTCATCTCTAATTCTTTCTTTAAATAATTTATAGTTTTTAGAAGCTCTTTAAGAGTTCCAATAATATTTAAGTCATCAACATAAACAGCAATTATAGCAAATCTAATTTCAGATCTTTTAATAAAAATACATGAACGAATGGGATTATTTTTATATCCTTCTTTTAGCAAATATTCACTAAGGCGATTATACCACATACGTCTAGATTGTTTCAGCTCATAAAGAGATTTATTCAACTTGATTGAATAATCTTCTCATGAACATAAATTATATGCTTAAGAAAGATTAAAACCTTCAAGTAGTTTCATATAATTATCACTCTCTAAAGATCCATATAAATAGGCTATAACAACATCCATCATATGTAAATCGAGCCCTTCTTGTGCTACTAGACTAATTAAGTATCGAAGTTTCTTCAAAATCAATGCCGAGTCTTTATGAAAAACCTTGAGCAATAAGTCATGCTTTATATCTCAAAATTTCACCATTTTCATTTTGTTTCTGTACAAAAACTCACATATATCCAACAGGTTTTACACCTTTAGGTGTACGAACTACAAGTCAAAAAACTTTTCATTTAGCAAGAAAATTTAATTCTGCATCAATTGCATTTTTCCATTTTGGCCAATCATCTCTTTGTTTGCAATTTGAAATGAACTTTGGTTTATGATCCTCATTATCATTTATTACATCAAGCGCTATATTATATGCAAAAATATCGTCAACGTTGACTTCATGTCGATTCCATTGTAGTCTATTCATGACATAATTTATTGAGATCTCTTTATTTTCATATATTTTAATTTCTTATGTTTCTTCTGGAATTGGAATATTGATTATGTCAGAGGACTCTTTTGGAGTTATTACATCCTCGATTCGTCCATCTTGATTTTTAGCTCCTTTTCTTATGCGAGGATTTTTTTTATTTTTGGAACCGATGGGTCTGCCACACTTCATGCGTGCTTGAGACTCATTTGCGATACTAGATTTTCTAATAGGAATATTAATTTTTATTGGAGCATTAGCAGTTGGTACATATGACTTAGTTACTCTTTTTGGATCAGTGAATGCATCTGGCAATTAGTTGGCTAAGCCTTGTAAATGAATTATCTTTTGAATTTCTAATTCGCATTGTTTTGTATGAGGATTAAGATAAGATAATGATAATTCATTCCAACTAATCTCTTTTTCAACTGCTACTTTTCTCCCCTAATGTCGAAAAATTTGATTCATCAAAATAACAATCGGCAAATCGAGCCATGAATAAATCTCCTATTAATGGTTCAAGATACTTTATTATAGATGGAGACTCATATCCAATATATTTTCTCAACCTTCTTTGAGGACCCATCTTAGTGTGTTGTGGTGGAGCAATTAGAACATATACAACACATCCAAAAATTCTTAGATAGGAAATATTAGATTTCTGACCAAAAATCAATTGTAAATAGGAGAACTTATCATAGCTTATTGGCTTGATGTGAATCAATACTACAGCATACAAGATTGCATGCCCCCAAGTAGAATTTGGAAGTTTGATCTTATAAGCAATGGTCTTGTAATTAGACCTAGCAAAAATTGACTCGACCTGCCGATCCGACCCGACTCGACACGAAGTTAGGCGGGTTCGGGTTGGGTCTAATCGTGTTCGGGTCATAAACGGGTCAACCCATTTATGACCCAAAATTAAACGGGTCGTGTCGGGTTATAATCGGGTTGACCCACTTAACCTGATTATATTATATAATTGTATATTATATATATAATTTATATATAAATGTATACATATACATATATTTATATCATTTCGGGTCGAGTCGTGTCGTGTCGAGTTAATCGCGTTAATATTTTTACATTTATATAATTATATATATTTTTTTTATAAATATTTATTTAAATTATTTAATATTAAATGGGTTAATCGGGTCGTGTCGGGTTGACCCGAATATATATATGGGTCGTGTTTGGGTTAGATCATCTGACCCAATTAATTAAACGAGTCGTGTTTGGGTTAAGCTAATTAGGTCACGGATCATAAACGGGTCAACCCGAACACGACCCGCTGACCTGTTTTTCCAGGTCTACTTGTAATCAATTGTAAGCACTTAATGAATGATTCTGCAAGTTCATTTTGTGTATGAACATGTGCTACAGGATGTTCAATATCAATTCCAATAGACATACAATATTCATTAAAAACCTGAGATGTAAATTCACCAGCATTATCAAGGCATATTTTCTTAATTGGATAATGTGGAAAATGAGCTTTTAGTCGAATTATTTGTACAAACAATCTTTCAAACACCTGGTTGCGGGTTGATAATAAATAAACATGTGACCATCTAGTTGAAGTATCTATTAAAACCATAAAATATCTAAATGGTCCACATGATGGGTGTATTGGTCCACAAATATCACCTTGTATACATTCTAAAAATACGAGAGATTCAGTCCTAACTTTTACAGGTGATGGTCGAATTATGAACTTTCCTTGGGAACAAACAACACATGAGAAATTATTAGATTGAAGAATCTGCTGGCTCTTCAATAGGTATCCACATCAATTTTTAATTATTTGTTGCATTATAATAGATCCGGGATGGCCCAACCGATCATGTCAAATAATGAATTTGTTATTATCTGTAAACATCTGGTTTACAATATTATATATTTCAATTGTTTTAATATAAGTGTAGTACAATCCGGAGGAAAATGTAGGTAATTTTTTCAATATATATTTTTTACCTGATATAAGTCTCGTGATATAAAGGAATTCATCATTTGTTATTTCGATATGATATCCATTTCGGTGGATATCTTTAAAGCTTAATAAATTTTTTTCAGACTTTGTAGAATATAATACATTATCAATACGTAATTTGGTTCTTCCATATAATAATATATTAGCCCTTCCAAAGCCTTGAATTATTTTTGTACTACCAAATATAGCATTAACATTAGCTTCTTGCCATGCTAAATGAAAGAAGTACTTTTATCCTTGAGAATTGTGTGAGTTATTGCATTATCATCGAGACAAATATCTTCATTATTGATGTTAATGCCAATCAAAGGAATACTCATTCTTCATTGAAAAATAAAAGTTCATATAGTTAGAAAAATTTTATTAGAAAAAAAAATGTATTTTAAAAGACAACAAAACTTATTATTTTATTAAATGAAAAAAAACATATTAAGATTGGACGTCAATATATAAGAAATTATTTTTGAACACTACAATCTCTAATTGAATAATTATTTTTTTTCTTTTGGATCAGTAAAGAAATCAACAACGTCTAGATGAGTAATGTCCAGATGGTCATAATTAAAATTACCATCTTCAGCAAAATTTGTCTCTACCTTTATCTCTATATTTTTTAATGATTCTTGGTAAAGATCAATGAGATATTTTGGTGTACAGTAAGTACCTTTTCCACCACAAGGATAGCATATATTTTCAATATATTTGCTATTCTTCACGCTCTTTTCTTTATTATTATTTTTATTAATTTTTTTTACTTTTGGTGAAAAATAATATTCTTGGAATGTTTACCACGACCATATCTATATCTATGACCGTGACCACGACTACGACCATGATCATTAGCATGACCATAACCACGACCATGAGTTTGCCCAACAGAATGTTGGTTGTGAGTTGCTACATTCACTTATGGGAATGGAGTAATGCCAGTTGGACAAGACTCATGATTTTTCATCAAAAGCTCATTATTTTGTTTAGCCACAAGAAGGTAAGAAATCAATTCAAAATATTTCTTAAAATCTTTTTCTTGATATTGCTACTGCAGGAGCACAATAGATATTGTAATCATCAGTGACCTTTCCCCCACATAATTTCAATTGAGAGGTAATCTTAAATATTACAGAATTATATTCGTTTACTATTTTAAAATCTTGTAAACATAAATGCATCCAATCATAACGAGCTTTTGGAAGAATTACCATTTTATGGTGGTTATATCTTTCTTTTAAATTATTCCAAAGAACAATTGGGTCATTTACCGTGAGGTACTCAACTTTTAATCCTTCATGGAGATGATGACGAAGGAAAATCATAGCTTTGGCTTTATTTTGATTAGATGTTTCATTTCCTTTTTTAATAGTATCTCCAAGGCCATTTGCATCTAAATGAATTTCTGCATCTAGCATCCCAGATAAATAATTCTTCCCAGTAATATCAAGAGCCACAAACTCAAGTTTTGCAAGATTTGATATATTAAATACTATCATAAAAATATAAAAATAAGTTAGATAATATTCAATATTATTTAGATAAAAAATTTAATGATTAATAAATAAATAAAAGTAGTTGCATCATATCATATTTTAAATATAAAACCAAAAGAAAAAAGAGAAATTGTCCCTCAGGGCGACTCCAATGGATGTTTTCCTTCGGGGGAAGAAGGGAGGAGGGAGAAGTTGTCGCCGGTCTTGAGAAGAGAAGATGAGGAGGCTGATTTTGTTGGTGTTTTATTTAGAAAACTCAAAAAATCCTTTTTATTTATTTAATATTTTTGGGCTTTAAATTTCTATTTATTAATTTACCTAATTATTTTATTACCTATTTATTTTATTGTTAAGGCTAACTAATAGCCTTAATATCTAGCCGTTATGTCAATTCATGTTACCATTAATTGAGGCTAGTCTAAATAGGTATTTATTTTCTTTTTTCCCTTGGTGGTGAGCATCTTCTTTGAGTAAAGAAGTCGCAACTCTTTGGGAGAGAAGAAGATAGAAAAATTCCTCTATTTTCTCTCACAAAAATTCTCCTTTTTGCTCTCATACGCCGAATGATCTCTTCGACAACCACTCTACCGACGCGCCGGCAAAAGCGGATTCCTGGTTGAACCTTCGGGCGAAAGACCGGATTTCATCCTGCGCGAGGGACCGGATATTTACCTAAAGACAGATCTTTGGATCGCCTCTAGGTGTTTCTAACCCTAACTTATTCTCTTTGTTTTTGTTAATTACAAGATTACACGAATTTAGGCGCAACATTTTTAGGCAAATATTCATGGAGTGTAATCTTGTAAAAAGATCATATCATCTGATAATTTTACTCTAGTCGTTTCAATTATTTAACTCTCGTCATCTTCAAATTCTACTGTGCATCTACTTGTAAAGAACTCACGCATATCAGATTGCTCACGTGAGATTTCTATTATTAAGAGATCTCGCATCTTAGTTATTTTAGATCTGCTGTCGCTTCTGTATTTTTTGTTTTGTTGAGAGATCACGTAGAGTTCACGTATAGCTGTTATTTTATTTAATTAGTTGTTTACGCGTTAATTGCTAATTTCGCATATCTTATTTTAGTCTAATCTCCAGATTTCAGATCTGTTACTTAATTCCAGATTTCAGATCTGTTAATTCGCATAAATCTATATATTTCTGTTTCCAATTTTACATAATTTCTATTGGATAGAAATCAGTTGATCACATACAATTAGCAACTTGATTTAGGTATCGCAACTTTTTGATTATTAGATAGAATTTTAATTTTTGTTAAACTAAATCTCGCATTTGTTATTACTCTTAATCAGATTTAGATCTTAATTAGATAATCTATTTATCTGAAATCATATTTTAAGTTAACTAATCTGTAATCTCCTTAATTTGATCATCTGCATCTGTTGCTTCAAAGATTTAAATTTATATAATCTCTTAATCACATAATAATAGCAATTCGCACATAATAGCAATATCTTTCGATACCTAATACTATTACTCTTGCTGCGTGCTAGATTACTACATGTGTATATTCAGATCTGATTAATCTTTTCGCATGCTTATCTCGCTTAATTTATAATTTTAGTTAGATCTGTACCTTCCTGTGCATCTCTCAGCGCACATAAATTTAGTTTTGCATTATAATTGCTTCTTATTTGTGCATCGCTTGGATCTAACTTAATTGTGCAATCATATTTAAATCTGTCTTATTAATTAATTTAATCATAATTAATTAATATTGATCTGTATTTACAATCTTAGATCTGCTGCTAATTATTATTGCTTTAATTTGCTGTTAATTATCATTGCATTAATTTGCAACGCCACGCATATGTCGGAAAAAAAAATTCCGGCTAAATGCGGTCTGGGCGTCGACGGTCGATCCCTCGACCTGCAAGAGAGCCGTCCCTCACGTGTGCGCACACGACCAGCAAGCAATATATTTTTTAATTTTATGCACTGCTTTATATTAAATAACCTGTTTTAATTCTATTATTAGCCAATTTTGTTTATTGCAAAAATATATATTGATTGCTTATTGAAAATCCATTACTTACATACTTAAACTTTTTATTGTTTGCAATTTTATTCATTTTAGATATTGTCTAGCACTCCCTAACTTAGAAATGCTATAAACATAACCTAAAATTCTTTCGAATGTGGGGATGTTTGACTAAGGTTAATACACCATCACTCAAAAGAATGAATTTAGACTTATGTCTGTTGATTTAGAATATTCTCTTGACCCTAATATATATAGATGTTTAGTAATTAATTTTGATAAATTATAATAATAAATTGAGTAGACATATTAAGATGTGATAAAGAAAAAAAATATATTAAATGGTTGGTAATTCATAATGTGATAATCTTGTTGATTACCTCACTAAAGGTTTGTCTCAAACTAAGGTGATGGTCTCATCTAGGGGAATTGGGATTTGTCCATAATGGGCCCTTCTACAGTGGCAACCCAACCTCCGTGATAGGTAGACACTGGAAAGAGGTTCAATGGGTAACAACAAACTGACTGGTTGGCCAAGGAATACCAAATAATAAATTATAAAAACACTTATGTGTTTATTGGAGTTATCTTAAAGGCTCTAATACCCCATTCCTAAGGTGATTGTAGTACTCCTATGTAGATGTAAGGTTGAGTATATAACTCTTAAAGGAACCCAAAGGTATATACTGAGAAGTGCCTCTACACACTTCTTCATAGGGTTTCTCTTATATATGGCTTTTCCGTATATGACAGCGGACTAGAGAGTGGACACCTCTAGCTATGTGAAAGTCACATGAATAAGAAGATTATGCACACGGCCAATAATGTTCAACACCGCGTCGTAGAGATTCTGTATCATGTGTGCACCATTCAACATTGGGTAAAAAGGGTGTAGTTCAAGACCTGGTTCACTATATCCCTTACAGTGGAGTTCTGTGTACTAAGTGTGTTAAGCATAGCTTTTCCCTGACTACGTGATATAGGCATTTGACAGTATTTTCTTTATTTATGATTTTCTTTAGATTTTTTGAGTTTTGTAGGGGATTGTTGGTGTTTTATTTAGAAAACCTAAAAAATCATTTTTATTTATTTAATATTTTTGGGCTTTAAATTTCTATTTATTAATTTGCCTAATTATTTTATTACCTATGTATTTTATTATTAAGGCTAACAAATAGCCTTAATATCTAGCCGTTATGTCAATTAATGATACCATTAATTGAGGCTAGTCTAAATAGGTATTTGTTTTCTTTTTTCCCTTGGTGGTGAGCATCTTCTTGAGTAAAGAAGTCGCAACTCTTTGGGAGAGAAGAAGATAGAAAAATTCCTCTATTTTCTCCCACAAAAATTCTCTTTTTTGCTCTCATACGCCGAAAGATCTCTTCGACAACCGCTCCACCGACGTGCCGGCAGAAGTGGATTCCTGGTTGAATCTTTGGGCGAAAAACCGGATTTCATCCCGCGCGAGGGACCGGATATTTGCCTAAAGACAGATCTTCGGATCGCCTCCAGGTGTTTCTAACCCTAACTTATTCTCTTTGTTTTTGTTAATTACAGGATTACACGAATTCAAGCGCAACAGATTTCTCCTAGAGAGGAAAGGAGAGAAAGGGGGAACACTTTGCAATTTGCACAGCAAATTCTCATAAACAAAACTTGTTTTCATATGTAATTCAAGCAAGGATTACATGTATTTATAGAGAGTTTCAAAGAGGAGGTTGCTATGACTTCTGGTTGTTGATCTAGCCCACCTCCACATCGGTTGAGTTACATTGGTGCATCGATGATGTTTTCTTCATGATTCTTCTAAATTTTTCTACTACTTGTGGTGGCTTGGTTATCTTTCTCTTCTAGGGTTGGAGTGGAATTGAAATATTGGGTAACTTGAGTTGAATCTTGAGTGGTGGCATTGATATGGTTGACTTGTCTTGCCTAGTTTGAGTAAGCGCCTTCTCAAATACATACCAATTATCAACGCTAGATGCATGTCATGCTCTACCCTATCCATGTTTATAATTTCCTAGGCTTGACAAACGTACACACATTCAATGCATAACCTACGTATAATCATTGAAGTTGTTTGTTAGTTCAACTAAAAAAAAAACTTAGTTATTGATAATAAAAACTTGAAAAAAATTCTTCTCTAAATAATTACTTTTATATTGCCGAAACCAATTCCCTTTTGATCTAATTTCTAGTTTGCTCCTTAGTTACTTCCATTCCTTAGATCTCTGGCACAAAATAATTTTTTTTTTGGCATTTCTTATTACTATGCAGTTGATAAGATTCAGTAATATCAAAAATTTTACTTCTAACTTCACATTGTAATTTAGAAAAATGTTGTGCAAATTCTTAAACTAAATCTGAAAAATTATTAATAAATTCGATAACTTACTAATTTACTAATATATATTATTTTATTAATATAAATATAATAATATTTTTATTTTTAATATATTTATAAAATAAAATTTATTAATTTTATATTTATATTAATAAATTTGATAATTTATAAAATTGAATTTATCTAATTTACTAATTTAATACTTAGTATCAATAAATTTAATTTTTACCTAACTTAAAAAGCAATTTCTCTAGCCAAATCTCTCCTTTTTTTTTAATCTTTGCTACCAACTTTCCTTCTCCCATTTTTATTCTTTTTTTCTATTTTTCCAGCCAACCTCTCTTACCGATTTTTCTATCTTTTTTTTTTCTTTTCTGCGATCATTCTTCGCTTTTCCTAATCATTTTTTTAATCTCTTTTTACATATTTTTTCATGGCTACTGCATTTTTATTTTCTTTCCTTTTTTTTAAAGAAAAGATAAAAATTACATTCAACAATACCAAGCCCGGTTCAAATTGTCGGTTCAAACTGTGTAATATGGTGGCTGACTCGAATTCAAATATCGGGTAAAAAATCTGATGCTTAACCCATTCTACTTTTTTAATTGCTTAATTTGAATAGTTCTATCAAAACAAATATTTCATTTTGATTCAATAACTAAAATTTCATTTTGTTTCATTAAATATATTAAACTTGGGATCCTTCATTCTATGGGGAGGCGGGATATGATAGCAATGCAAATTGCAAGAAGTGGCTCTTCTAATTGCATGCTTATCTTGAGTTTACTAATCCTCAAATCTTGAGGCTAAGGAAAATGAAACAACAAAAACTGAACTACTGTTCTACACCTATTGGTTAATCATAACCTTACTTTTTTTCAATTATCACATGCTTCTAGTGCTTTTGCCACAAACAATTAGCAGAATATTTTGTACTTTGAAATCTAATGAAAATAAAATAAACAATATTTGTTAAGAAAAAAAAAATCAATATTCTTTTAAGCTTTAGGAATGCAATTGAGCTAAGATGAATGCAATCAAGCCTAAGTCAAGTTGTCTAGAGCTTTAGCAATTTAAACACTTGAAGCACTCAAGGTTTTAAATGTTATGTGGTTCTACCTCATAGCAAGGTAAATCAAAAAATTATAGACCTTTTTATATAAAACAAAAGGCCAGAGTTTTATGTTTGGTTTATGTTATTACTGCATGAGTATTTCTTGGGCTAAAATCTTCTACATATGGTTATATATATCCAATGGTCGAATTTCTAAATTTGTTTTAAATTTTTTTTTATACAATTCAAATTTTGATTTCAAGATTATTATTTCTCCTTATTGATTGTCTTATTTGATGAAATTTTTAGGTTGTAAAGAGATATTATATTATTATTTTAATTTAAAAAATTTCATGGCTTGCTCTCTTGGTTTAATACTAGAGGGCCCATGCCACATGTCGTGCTCGGCTGAGCTTTCGACCCTGTTTGGCATAGCTAATCAGCTATTTTTTCTAATTAAGGCAGCAAATTTTTTAAAAGCTAAAGTGTTTGGCAAGCTGCTTCTTGGTTCCAAACTCATATTGCCCAGAAGTAGTATGAGTTTGGAAAAGTTAAGAGGGAACTGCTTTTTAGCTATTGTTATATATTCTTTTTGCAACTCATATTTGCACCTATCTTCGTACGGTCTTTATACGATAAAATTATTTTTTAAAATATTACATTGATAAAATTTACTAAATTTAAAATTATTTTTAATTATTATTTAAAATTTTCCCTTTTATAAAAAATTTATCAAAAAACTTTATTATTTTAATTAAAATTATTATTCTTTAATTTAATTTTTTAATATAAAATTATTTATTTTTATTACGTTAGTTTTATTTTTAAATAATCCTTTTTGAAAAATTATTTTTTAAAATATTATTCATTTTTTAAAAAAAATTAGCCACTATAATATTCCACTCAAATACCTTTTAATTTTTCTAAATAGATACTTTTTTAACTAGTACTTTTTTAACGAGAAAAACTAAAATATTTAGCTGCCCCAAATAGCTTAGTCCTTCTAGTATTGCTCGCATGATTATCTTACAAAATGCGGAGAGAATGAAGAGTATACATCCATCCATATGGATAGAATGGTGCAGAATCAAGCATTTATTCCAACCAACTAACAATTGAAGCATATTTCTCAATCCAAGTCACAAAAGAGACAAGTCAGTTCGCAAAACTATAATAGAACATGATAACTAGAAGGCACAATGGAATTTCTTATTTTTATAATCAGTATTACGAAGTCGTTCATGCCATCAACGAATTCTATGGTAAGTTGAGCATTAAGAAGGGACAAATTAGAGAAAGTCATACGTTAGAAGTGCAAATAATTTGTCCGGTAACCACCTGCAAAGGATCAGAAACGTCAAACAAGTTATTAAATGAGTGGTCTAAGTTAAATAATGAACGTCAGTGTTGTTGGAGTTTTATTTTTAAAAGCCCAACAATTCCCTCACACGTATTCGGATTCTCGTTTTGGCATTATATTACTTTTTATTAAATTCAACTATTTTTTATTCTACAAATTTAGCTCATAATTAAGGCTATAATTAGCCTTAATAGCTAGCCATTGTATTGATTAATGCTAGTATTAATCGAGGTAGGCTAAAAGGGTGTGCACCTATTTTCCACCTTTTAGTGCAGCTAGTTGGGAGATATGGACATATATTCTAAGTTTCCTTTTATTTTTCTCCCTTACGTGCTCTTATTTTTCACTGTCTTATGACAAAAGAGTCTATGTGATAACCGATCTACCAACTCACCGGTAGAAGTAGAATTCAAGTTGAATCTTTAGGTAAAAGATCAAATTTCATCTCACACAAGAGATCAGAGATTTGTCTAAAGACAGACTACAAGTCACCTCTGGTTTTTTTTTATTTTTTATATTTTAACCATATTTGCAAGATTATATGCAACAATTTTTCGGCAAATCAATTCGTATAATTCTTGCAAATACAAATGTTAATTTAATTTCATATTTGCCTTTTGCAATTCAATACTCTTTTTTCAAGTATTACTCCTATGGAGATATGTTACTTTAATCAAATTAGTCTTCTTGAAAAGAAAGATGGCATAAAAAATTGGACATGCTAATAATATTTTGTCAGTGTAATCATTGTAATTCTGCAATTACTTGTTAATTTTCCCGAATGAGATCTTTTTATCTGCTAGTATTGATCTCGTAATTCTTACTTAGTTAATCGGCTAATTTTCTTATTGATTATCCTGTTAAACACATACCTTATGTGTTAGTCATTAATTGATTTATTTAATTACATTTTAATATCATATTAATTACTCTTTAATGGCATTCATGTCTTACTATTTAATTACTAATTCTGTTATGCTAACAACATAACTTTAAGTGCTTTGTTACTAAGTGTCACGCCCTGAATTACGGTAATATTTTTTTGCGGTTTTTACCCGTGAGTTAACGCTTGACTCGAGGCCGAATACACCCACACATGGGTCGCAACGGTCGAACCCACTGGATTGGGCGCAACTGGCGGAGTCGATTCCTCGAATCGACTCCTAGCCCAACTATGGACTCTAAGGAAGATCGCTGCCGTTCCAATACGACTAGATCAATGCTTGCGATTTACCAAGAACCAAAATCGCTGAGTCGGACAGGGTTCATCCAAACCCAAATGGGACTCACCCGTAACTGACCACGTCGGACAGGGTCCACAACAGTAACCAAATGTATTCGCTTACACGAAGGTAGTAGAGGGGAGTGATTGGACCTCCCACGTGTGGGAACTGGACTCACCCAATCGTCCACGGATCAAGCCGGTGTCTGGCGTCTGGCGATCACGGATGGACGTCCACACGATGTCGCACGCCGGTGACGGAAGAATCCGGTCGGCTCCTCACTCATATGCTGGTGAAGAGACCGGACGAAACCACGTCATCCTACTCGCACACTAGCGAGGACGGCCAGAAGAGAGAGTAGTCGCCCGTAGGCAACCAGCCATGTCGCACGCCGGCGATTCCCGGTGCGGAAAGGCTTGCTCGCACGTAGGCGAGCTCGGTAACCAAGAAGAGCTGGTGAAGAGGGTGGCGCTAGCCACCCTCGCTGCACCTCCGCTGGGAGGGAAGTGCTACCCGCCTAGCAGCTTTGCCAGCGGGTGATCCACTGGCGACGTCTTTCCCACTGGAAGGCAGGGACAACGGTAGGAAGAAGGCTGAAGCTGGCGAAAGCAGTCGAAGACGTAGGACTTCCACGTGGCAAGGGAGACTCCACCTGCCGGGATCCTCACCAGACGAGGGAGGGCTGTTGACCACCAAGCAACTTCACCGGAGGAGAAATGACTACAACCGCACGCAGATGGCGGCACAGGAACGGCGGACGTCGCACGCAAGCGACAAACCACCGTTGGAAACTCTCATTCGCAGACGAGCTTCAGCCCCGTAATTTCTCGCATGCAGGAGAGCCGACCACCAGGAGGGGAGGAGAGGGCTCGCCGAAGGAGCTCGGAGGGGCGGCCAACTCAGGTAGGCAAACGTAGATCGACAGAAAGAAAGGCGTCGCCAGGAAAGACAGGTTCCACCGGGATGAAGACCGAGGGGAGATAGAGTGTACCTCAATGATCACCCGGCCGCCGGCTCCGTCGAGTCGGTGAAGCGGTCGTGTAGCCACCTTCCGAGGTGCTCTGGAGCTCTGCCGGCGATGAGGACGATGACTGCAAGGAAGAAGACCGGAGAGGACGGAGTTCTCTAAGGCGCTCCGTCCACCCTCCCACACCACCGGAACTGCCTGGAGACCCTCTGCCGACAACGACGTCCGACGAGAAAGCATGAGTTCACCAGAGGAGGCGATAGAGAGCGGGTTTGTTTTTTCCTATTTCCGATGTGAGAATGCGATCGTCTGCGGAGAACGACGATATCGCATTTATCTTCCACCTCACGTCCGCACGCTGCCTGAAGTTGCCACGTCCCATCAGCCCATGCGCCTCATCAGTGCCGTACGCAAGCAGTGAAATGGTGCGCGTTAATCGCCCATTGCGTTTTTGAATCTGGATCCGGGCGGTGCCCGGACTGATCTACTAACCTACTGACCCAGTCGGATGTATAGTAATGGGTTGCAGTTTGGGGCTGCGATTTCGGCCACGCCCAAATAAGGGCCCGAAGGCCTAACACTAAGTATAAAACTGCATTGAATTTATACTAGATCTACACTGCTCCTATTATTTACAACTTAGGGTCTGTTTGGCTCCGCTGTTAATAGCTTTATAACTGTGCTAAACTGTGTTATATTGTACTGTGCTGCACTATTAAAATTTATAAAATATTTGGTTAATAACTTTTTAACTACTGTCAAAATTTAAAATAATAAAATAATAAATTATTTTAAATAATTATATATTTATTTTTCTTTAGTATTAAAATTTTAAATTATTTAAAATAATAATACTTAAAATTTTAAATAAAATTACGTGAATTACTTTTTTAGAGGAACAAAACTGCAAAAACATCAAATTGTAGCTTTCTCAATTTTTTACTTTTTTACTATTTTTTGTTTTTATTTTTTATTACTAAATAATTTTCTAATTGCTTTCTCCTTAAAGATAATTTAAAACTGGGGCAAACAAGCCCTTACACTTTAACCGTTTACAATGGTCTAATTAAACTCCAATTCAAATTGCTTACATAAACTATTTATTTGCAATTTATTGTGGACAACATCTTAAGCATAATATCTAATGCTTTAAGCAATGTAAAATAATTATTGTATTATTACAATAATTTATAATTAATTGCATAAAATAAAAATAATAATAAATAAATTCTTAAAATATTATTTATAGATATTATACAAATTATTGACATGATACCAAGCATAAATATTAAGCTCATAATATACTTAATGGTTATTTTGAACACAATTAATATAAAGTATAAATATTTAATGGGCAGGGATTCATAATATAGAACTCAAATGTCATAATAAATTCATAATGAACATAATGTTCATAATTAATTTATTAGACGAAAAAAGAAATTCATAGTTTGTATAAGATATATAATATGCATAAACACATTATTTTTACAATGCTTAAAATTATAGATATTATGCATAATACAAAATATAAATGTCTTACTCACATTCAAAAAGAAACTAATGTTCATGTATATTTGGACAAATTAAATATAATGTGCAATTTAATACAATATTTCTCAAGAAATTATTTTTAAGATAATTAATACCTTAAAGAGATAAAGAAGTTACACACATGAACTTTGGAAGAGTTATAAGTCAAAGCTTAAATTCTTTCGAAAGTGGGAGTGCCCTACTAAAATTAATATACTAAAACCTATAAAGAAAAATAGTCTTGAAAACAATATATGCTCATTAGATAATTGCATAGCTTTGTTTTATAAAGTTTGAAATTTGTAGGGCTAAAGATCCAAAATGTAGGGAAACTTGCATAATTCAAACTAAGTCTTTTAAGACAATTAATTCGATTGTTCATATTTCATTGCTGTATTGCATAATTAACTAGGATCATGGATATCTTAAACTTTATAAATAAAATGAGCATAATGTATAAATAATTCTTATAAATATATAAAACATCTATAAATAAAATAATAATAATAAAAGAGCAACCATATTAATATTAGACAAATGTCTATAAAATGTATTGACGTGTAAAAAGTTGTAGCTCTTTTGTCATGCACAACAAAGCCCATGGTTTGACATAAGGCTTATCCAGGACCTAAGTCCTGGTTTCATCTAGGGAAATAGGGATTTGTCAATAATAGGCTCTCCTACAATAGCAACCCAACTTCTATGATAGGTTGACCCTGGAAAAATATTCAATGGGTAACAATAAGTTGATTGATCTCATTTGTAAGATGATTGCAGTACTCTTATGTAGATGTAATGTTGAGTGTATAACTCTTAAAGGAACCCAAAAGGTATATATTGAGAAGTGCCTCTACACACTTCTTTATAGAGTTTCTGATATATGTGGTTTTTCTATATATAGTCATGGACTAGGGAGTGGATCCCTCTAGCTATGTGAAAGTCACATGAATAAGAAGATTATGCACACAGCCAATAATGCGTAACCCCGCATTGCAGAAATTCTATATCATGTGTGCACTGTTTAACATTAGGTTAAAAGGGTGTAGTTCAAGACGAAGTTCACTATATTCCTTTTAGTAGAGTTCCTTGTACTAAATGTGTTAAGCATAGCTTTTCCTTGACCCGTGTAATATAGGTATTTGACAACACTTTCTTTATTTATTGCTTTAAACTTTTTGAGTTTTATAAGGGATTATTGGAGTTTTATTTGTAAAAACCCAAAAAGTTCCTCACGGATTTGGATTCTCGTTTCAGGTATTAAATTATTTTTTATTAAATTCACTAATTTTTTATTCTACCCGTTAGCTCATAATTAATTCTAATAATTGGCCTTAATAGCTAGCCATTGTGTTGATTAATGCTAGCATTAATTGAAGCTAGGCTAAACGGGTGTGCACCTATTTTCCAACCATTAGCCGGTTGGGAGATATGAACACACATTCCGAGTTTCTTTTTTTTTTCTCTCCCTTATGTACTCTCATCTTTCATTGTCTTATGTTGAAAGGGACTCTACGATAACTGCTCCACTGAAGTGAAATCTAGGTTAAATATTCGGGCAAAAGATTAAGTTTTATCTTGTGCGAGGGACCGAATATTTGTCTAAAGACTAACTTTAAGTCACATCTAGGTTTTTTTATTTTTTATATTTTTTAATCTCAAATTTTTGTATTTTAATCGTATTTGCAAGATTATATGCAACAAGTATTATCTATTTGTATTCAATTGAATTTGAAATCTTGGATTGTGTCCCTAGAAAGGTTTCGACAAACTGCAAGAACTAGCACATGTGGAACATGATTCTTTGCCTTTGGAATGGATAGAATTCATGTTCCATAAATACAAGATCTCTAGCATGGATTTAGAATAATATATAAAAACAATAATAATAAAAGTAAAGCATACATGATTAGAGATTTTCCCACGTAAGGCTAGAAATTTATCCAAGTACCGGGCTACATATCTTTCACTACTATGCTCACGGCTCTCAACGGTAAGAGACCAATGTAGCCCATATATATATATAACAGTAAAACCTTAGGTTACATAAGTCATCTTCATATTCATTAATAAATTGTTAGCATTAACAAATGCTCTCTCAAACCAATTAATGTTAATTAATGTTAGAATAACAACTTCCAACACTTTGCAACTAAACGACAGGATTCACCTAGGACAATATAAGAACTGACAATCCTGCCGTATAAATTCTAGTTTGTATCCAACTAAACGCTTTGCATTTGATGTATAATTTCTGCTAAAATTTTTGTTAAGACTTAAAGACAACAATATGCTTAATCTGTTTGTGAACTTAAAAAGTGTTTAAGACCTGTGAGCCTCTCTCCCCTATTTTGTTTCTCTTAGCCACTTAACCTTCTTCACTCACGCACGCTTCCCTCTCTCGCAACTCTCTCTCCCTCTCACTCCCATTTCCCTCTCTCCTTCCTCTCTTGCGTCTGGTGAGCTTCGACGACCTCCGGCAACGAGCTCCAATGTTGGCGATGGGCTCTGACGACCTCCGGCGGAGCTCCGACCTTGCTTCCCCCTCTTCCCTCGCTGCTCCGTTGGGCGAGATGTGGCTAGATGAAAACGCGCCGAACCAACTCGGTGACGTGCTGTCCTCTTTTAGTGACTCCTATGCTCGCCGCTGAACTCCAACGAGCAGGCAACGAACGTCTAACGAGCTCTTGCAAGTCTCGGCGACTTTGTTAATTTCCGGCGACCTCGGACAATTTACACATCGGTTGAGACTTTCTAGTCCCGACCCGATTTTTGACACTCACGAACTCGGCGTGATCACGACCAACCGCCTTTCTGGTGATCATCGTTGATGTGGAATATTCCGAGCGATGTTTTACAGCAACGCGTGTGGGTTGTGCTCGCAAGAGCTATGGAATAGGTTAGTACCCACACTATCTATGTAGCTATAACAATTATATGTGCAAATTTATATTTGCAACTGGTTTCAAAACTTGCCCCGATTATCAGTTTAATTTATTCAGATGAATAACCCACTAAATAAATAGATAAAAATAATAATGACAGGAATAATGCAAATAATTAAGATACTTTAGAGATATAAAATTACACACTAAATTATGATTGTTAGGGTTTAGAGACTCAGGCACACATGATTCACTTGGACCATAGTCAAACTGACCACTACTGTGAGGTAGGGATCCACCCCTATCCTTTAATAAGGTGTCAATTCCATGTGTAGCATATTGGCACCTTATCTTATCTTTCATGTTGTTATTTAATTTCAGTTTCTTTGTTTTCCTATAATACCATTGAAACATGAAACTATCTATCTGTAGCATGTGCATGATTTAATTTATCTTCCTGCATTACTTATTATGAGTATTTAGATTCATCCTAGTTTTTTTTTCTACTTTGTCTATTTATTATCTGTTGAGGGCTAGTTGGAGTAGGGGTGACTAATCAAACCACGACCATAGTTATGGTATAGGCCATTGGACTATGGGACTCCAGGTTGCGTCATGCTGATGAGTTGCCTTAGGCACTAGGGTATGACTAGGTGTAGAATGCTACACAAGGGAGCTATCGATGGACAATCATCTTCACTATCTAGGGAGCTGGCAATGGAACCACCCTCTGAGTGCGGGTCATTGGATCACTTTGTCCATGAGTTCTAATTTTATTTGTGCTGTATAGCATATATTTGTTATCATATTTAGACGTATTATATGATATATGACCCATGTAAAGTATGGTAGAAATTTGGCACAATTTCTTTGCTATTGTTCATGCACCATATCTATCTTATTCCCTACTTAGTCTTTTTGGCTAACAATCATTTGAGTTCTCCTCGAGGTTCTAGCACTGCTCCCTCTCAGTCTGAGTAGATAGATAGCAATAGTGACTACCAATAGGGTCAGGTCTCCTACCATATCTTTTGTAATTATTTTCACATTTACTGGCTTATGTTTGGATTTGTGCTTAGCTCTATTATCTTGGTCGTGGGCTAGTGAATTTCGGATTTGTGTTCAAATTGGTGTTACTATTTACATGATTTTTGTGCCTTGGTATTCTTCTGATTTTATGGCAAGTCTGATCTGTCATGTCCCGAGGGCGGATTCTCAAGCGTGGGCTCGAGTATCATCAGGGCTTGACATAAAAGCATGAGTTAGAAGTAACAAATAAAACTAAGGAAAGGCTCCAAGGGATTAGAGTATATGAAGGACAATACAAGTGAACAACATTTGACAAGTAGGGGGTAAGACAATAAAATCTACATACTATTGAGTTAGATAACATCTCGTTGTGGTCCAGCTTGGAGCCATCTCACAACCCTTTATGCCTATTTATATCCAACACTAGTTGAGTACTCTATAGTCCTCGTCCCAATAGCAACCATTCTAGTACAAATCATCAACAACAACAGCTTGCTAAACATGTGGCTTACCGAACCATATATCATAAAAGGAGCTTTATATGTGGGTATTGCCTAATTATAACATCAACATAAGCTATTTGTTCTACCCAAGATGTTTTACTAACAAAAGCCATTCATTTTAGCTATGGTAAGGCTACTACTAAGTTAATCTTGTTAGAGAAATTCTTATCAAACGAAAATATCATAATTAAACAAATTGTGTTATTCTCATTCAAATTAAATATAACATTAATTTTTAACCATAAACGAGTAAAAATTATTTTAATATTTTTGCAAGTTAAACAAGTCTTGTGTTTCTGAGTTAGTCCAGGTTATTGTATAAGTACAATTCTACACCAATGCGGTACTGGCACGGTAACAAGTCAAAACAGATGCTTGTATCAATGAGATTTCAAGTGTTATTACCTGTCTAGGCAAGAAAAATCATATTGATCTAGTTTTGCTCCTTATCTTCATGAGTGTTTCAGTTACTTTTGTATGTATTCTTGTGTCTATCAAGTTTGGAATCTAACTCTTCTTTCATTTATTCCTAAAGTCTCTAACCCTACTTCAATTAAGGTTCTTAGACAATCTCCCTGTATTTGTGAGGGGCATAGTCTTTACCAAATCCTTGCATTAGGCTCGAGCCATATCTGGATGACTCCATTTTCTGAAAACAGATATGCTTTCATCAGGAATAGATCTATACATGACAATATTCTCACCCACTTTACATATTCCTCTAAAAAGAAATATCTTTTCATTTTAATTTAAGTCTACCTCCCAAAATACATGGATAGGCTCTCCTGGGATGCTAATGTTGAAGCCCCTCCAAGTAATGAGCTTCCCTAGTGATGCAGGAGCATTTTCACAAGATATTTGACTTAATTTTGACTTAGTCAAATTTTGCATAATTATTATAAACCTTGATTGAACAGACTTAGTCAATGTTTATGTCGAAATTTTGAATGCAATTCTAGTTTTCTTAATGAGGCACTAATCTCTTGAAATTATTGATGATTACATGAGACCAAGCCAAGTGGATGCACACATCAAGTCTAGTTCAAGCTCAAGCCAAGAAAGTTTCAGCTCAAGCTCAATGGGATTTCAGCCCAAATCCAAGCCTTCTCATCTCAAGACCAAAGAAATGAGCTGCTCGTTGCAGCTTAATTGAAGAAGGATTGTAAGTGAGGGATAGCCGCCAATGGAGAAAGGAGCAGCTTGCTTTACCAAGGAAGCAAGAGCAGCTTACTCAAAGAGGAAATGAACGTTGGAGACTTGCCTTGAACGTTGCAGCCAACGATCACAAGCAGCTTCCAGCACATCTCCTTCCTGTGTTTTATAAGATGTAATCTCGTCAATGTATTTACCAGTTTAGACAAGATTTTGAAAATGAATGGAAATGGCTTTCGTTTCTCTCTATCGGATGTTTCTTCTTCTCTTCCTCTGGTAGCTGAAGCTTCCATAAATTTGGAACTTCTTTACTATCGTCTCCTCTACTCTTCCATGGACTTGGAATCTCTACCGTGCTGCATCCTTCTCATCGCTACGCTATCCATCTTCCACCTCTGCCACGCTTAAACAACCTTCCGCCGCTGTCGCATTCCACACCCAGCTTCCAGCCGAGTCCAGCCTTGGACTCTCCGTTCGCCTCGCCGCCAGCGACGATCCAACCGACGGATCGTCCTCAAATTTCAACCACTCCTTCTACAGTTCTAGTCGAACCCCCAACCGGAGGGATCGCCCCATCCGACGTCTGGATCACCGGAATCGGAAGATTTCCGGTGATGCCTCAGCTCACACCCCTGCTTCCACCCTTCTCCACTGATCGCCGTCGATCTCCTCTGACCAGCCACCGACCGTTCCCAAGCTCTGGCCACTAGTTCGCCGTACTCAGGGGAACTCCCAGTTGTAGCAGGTCCGGAGTTCATGCCGTCTCCGATGATCGCCGGCAGCCTCTGCATCTTCTCGCGTAATCCCCTGTTTCCGCCAGAAGCAGGGCCGCGCTAGCGCCGCCCGCCCCCTAGTGACCAGGCGACACCACCGGCCGGCTGTCATGCCGGAAACGTCCTCGCCAGCCGTTCTTCCCCATGTTTCTGCAGCCTCCAGCGTCGACCAGCTCGTGCAACGACTCCCCGCTGTTTCCATGAGAACCATCTTACTGTTACTGTTTAAGTTATATACTCATTCCTAATCTGGTTAACCCTTTTTTATGCAGGTAGTTAATGATTTTGTATGAATTGCAACCTCTGATCTTTGGCACAACTTGGATGAACACATGTTGCTCTACATCCCGGAATACTTGGTTACAATTGAACATCACTGGACCTGTCTAAGCAACTAATCAAATAATGTTAACTGATAACTTTTTGCGATTATGTCAATTTGCTGATCTGATTAGCCATCTTCTTGCAGATGCCCTACTTGATTAACTCATAATGATCCTTCATTTTTGCTACACCTAAAAACAACAATATTCAGTCTTCTACTTGGTTTTACTAATTTTCATTATGGATCCCTAGAACTATCTCTAAGGCATAACTACTTTTGATAATTTTCTTGCCCTGCTGATTGAGTTTGGTATTTTTATTTCAAAATATAAAAATTCTAATCATGTGTTTGCCCACCACATCAGCTTGGTATCAGAGCCAGGTTCCTTTGGTTTAGTTTAGACTTATGTCTACATTAGGCCATTAGGAAAGATCTTGGACCAATTGCTCTTCTTGATTTGGATTTCCTGCATTCTGAATTTTTGTTCCTGCTGAGTTTATCTTCTTAGTTGTCTTCTGATTTCTGAGTTTTCAGTGAGTGAAACATGCTGAAACACACTTGTTGATTGAGCGGTTCAGCAAAGTTAATTGCTGCATCATCCTTGACTGAGTTTTCATGTGAATCTAAACTTCTGATGTTTTTGGTGAGACAAGCAGCTTCCCAAACTGAACTTCCACATTTTTGATTTGGGACTCGATCAGTACAGAACCTTCTTGATTACCAATTCAAGTTTGGCAAACTCAGCTCATGACAGCAAACTTCATTGCTGCGCTTGACTGCCTTTGCATCAGTTTCTGCATAGATTGTACTCTGGGTTTTTTTTTTCCTGATTCTGAAGTTTTCTATTCTGGGTTCATGAACTGAGGCGAACACCAAAACTATCTCATCTAATAGATGGCTTTGGAGGTTTCCCCTTGCTGCACAATTCTGATCACAACAAGGGCCTGTTGTGGTCCTCGGCAGCTTAGAGGTGAAGCAGGAATTTGAAGGTTACTGTTGCGTATCAAACTGCTGTTTCCCTGCCCTCTTGCGCTGATTTGCTAGTATGATTAGAGGTCTTTGGAGACTATCTAAGATCATAGATAGCCCTCTGAGCTTTATTTGATCTCATATTTCCAAATCCATAGCTTGGAACAATTACAAGGGTCACTCAACTTGGATCTTCCCCAAACTAGATTGCTGATTTCTGATTTCCTATAGCCGATTCCTTGTTCTGATCTGTTCTGGATTTCTAATCTCTGCAGTTTACCTTTTGGTATTTCGGTGGGGTAACTCACATCTCATGATTGGTTGGTTCAGCAAAGTTCATTGCTGCATCATCCTGGACTTTCATGCGAATCTGAACTTAGCTCATGACAGCAAACTTAATTGCTGCACTTGACTGCATTCGTATCCTGATTTTGCATAAAACTGAAACCTGGTTTTGACACTCCTGATGCTTTCAACCACTCAAACAACACACAAACTCAGTTAGGACAGCAAGTTCAAATGCTGATATTTCTACATCCAAAAATCTGCACAAGTTCTGTTCAAACATTCTAAATCCTGCACTTGATTTTCTGAACTTTCACACTTGATTTCAGCCTTCCTGCTGCACTTAAGCTGTAACAAATTGCAGCCAACAACTAGCTTTGTTTCAATACATACATGTGCTGCATTTTGTTAAAATTTACTCTTGGTTCCTGCCATATTCATGCTATTTAGTTTGCATTTTAAAGTTATTTGCTAGTTGTAGTTTATATGCAAAAAAAAAATTGCTTACACCCTAGTTGCACCCTAAACTTTTATCATGCGTCACTTTACTCAAAGGGAAGTTATAGCTAGAACAGAATTAATAACTATTAGGGAACAATATAGGACTCTTATACATAGGCCTAATAGTTTTATAAAACAAAAATGTAGGGTTCTCACACATAGGTATAATAGTTTTACAACATATGTTTGGTGCAATGGTTATAAAGGTAAAACTATTATTGATCATTTTGTCAAGTACAATATCATATCTCCTAGATCCCTTGAAAAATTTGGCCTTACCATAGAAAAAAATCCTAACCCTTATTGCATAACTTGGGATGATTTGACTACAACTTTAGTTGACTTTCAATGCTTAGTTCCTATTCAATTAGGCAATATGAAAACTGAAATTTGGTGTGATGTAATGAGTTTAGAAGGATTTGACATCTTATTAGGGAATGAATTCATGCGTGATTATCAAGGACATTATTTTCACAACCCTTGGAGTTATAGTTTTATTCATAAAGGGTTGCCACACATAATTCACCCTTATGATGAGTTAAGGGAGCAAACTAAAAAGTTGCAACATGAGTTCAAGGAGCAAATGAAAAAGTTGCAACAATCAATAGAGAAATTAAGAAAGCCCCACTTACAAGTTAAACAAGAGAGTCCTAATCCTCTAGAGTTCAACCAAACCTTAGAGCCTACTTTAGAACCTAAACCATGTCTTGATGAAACCACTAAATATGAAGAAATAAATCATGAAGTACCATTACCTTCAATTTTAGGGCCCATACCCATAGGTTCTTTAGAAAACATGCCTCAACTTGAGTCTACCACATTTATTCCAACTAAGGAACCCATTATTAATTTATGTGAGAATCAATTGCCCATAGAGACTCCATTAGGCATAACACAACTTAAGTTTGGAACATTTATCATTGATGACTTGGAGAGCCAAATTGAACACAAGTCCATAGATCTTTATGAACCACACTTTAAACCTAAGTTAGCTCCTTTTGAAATTGACTTAGACCCTCATTCTAAACCATTAGGAGAAACCTTAGAATTTGAAGATCCTATAAGCCTTGAGTCTTGTATCTTAAACCCTTCTACCCACACATTTAAGGCACACATAGAAACCACTCAACTTGAACATTTTGACTTTGTGATGCCTAAATCTTTAGAGCCAATTGAGTTTGTGATTGCCCCTCCCATGAACCATGACATGCAATATTTTAATTTTATGGGTATTAATTTCTCTCCAACACAACTCCCATTGAATGCATATGATTTTGTTATTCCCTCCTCTCTTCTATTTGGATGCTATAAAAGAAAACATGAGCATGCTAATCTAGCTTGTCCTAATATGAATTTTCTATCACCCTGCTTATTGATTGTGAGAAGTACATTAGGGGTTAAAACAAGACAACCCACTCAATTTATGCATGATCAACTTCTCTTCCTACCTATCCTCAAAGATGAATACACTTATAGGCCTCCACCTAAGCGTGATAAATTGTTAATTTCCATGCTAGTAGTTTAATTGTTGCTAGTCCTTTTTAATTAACCTAAGTTTCTCCAGGAGTAGAAACATTTGAACCGGGGGTGTATGATGCAGGAGCATTTTCACAAGATATTTGACTTAATTTTGACTTAGTCAAATTTTGCATAATTATTATAAACCTTGATTGAACAGACTTAGTCAATGTTTATGTCGAAATTTTGAATGCAATTCTAGTTTTCTTAATGAGGCACTAATCTCTTGAAATTATTGATGATTACATGAGACCAAGCCAAGTGGATGCACACATCAAGTCTAGTTCAAGCTCAAGCCAAGAAAGTTTCAGCTCAAGCTCAATGGGATTTCAGCCCAAATTGCAGCCCAAATCCAAGCCTTCTCATCTCAAGACCAAAGAAATGAGCTGCTCGTTGCAGCTTAATTGAAGAAGGATTGCGCGTGAGGGAGAGCCGCCAATGGAGAAAGGAGCAGCTTGCTTTACCAAGGAAGCAAGAGCAGCTTACTCAAAGAGGAAATGAACGTTGGAAACTTGCCTTGAACATTGCAGCCAACGATCACAAGCAGCTTCCAGCACATCTCCTTCCTGTGTTCTATAAGATGTAATCTCGTCAATGTATTTACCAATTTAGACAAGATTTTGAAAATGAATGGAAATGGTTTTCGTTTCTCTCTATCGGATGTTTCTTCCTCTCTTCCTCTGGTAGCTGAAGCTTCCATGAATTTGGAACTTCTTCACTATCATCTCCTCTACTCTTCCATGGACTTGGAATCTCTACCGTGCTGCATCCTTCTCATCGCTACGCTATCCATCTTCCACCTCTGCCACGCTTAAACAACCTTCCGCCGCTATCGCATTCCACACCCAGCTTCCAGCCGAGTCCAGCCTTGGACTTTCCGTTCGCCTCGCCGCCAGCGACGATCCAACCGACGGATCGTCCTCAAATTCCAACCACGCCTTCTACAGTTCTAGTCGAACCCCCAACCGGAGGGATCGCCCCATCCGACGTCTGGATCACCGGAATCGGAAGATTTCCGGTGATGCCTCAGCTCACACCCCTGCTTCCACCCTTCTCCACTGATCGCCGTCGATCTCCTCTGACCAGCCACCGACCGTTCCCAAGCTCTGGCCACTAGTTCGCCGTACTCAGGGGAACTCCTAGTTGTAGCAGGTCCGGAGTTCATGCCGTCTCCGATGATCGCCGGCAGCCTCTGCATCTTCTCGCGTAATCCCCTGTTTCCGCCAGAAGCAGGGCCGCGCTAGCGCCGCCCGCCCCCTAGTGACCAGGCGACACCACCGGCCGGCTGTCATGCCGGAAACGTCCTCGCCAGCCGTTCTTCCCCATGTTTTTGCAGCCTCCAGCATCGACCAGCTCGTGCAACGACTCCCCGCTGTTTCCATGAGAACCATCTTACTGTTACTGTTTAAGTTATATACTCATTCCTAATCTGGTTAACCCTTTTTTATGCAGGTAGTTAATGATCTTGTATGAATTGCAACCTCTGATCTTTGGCACAACTTGGATGAACACATGTTGCTCTACATCCCGGAATACTTGGTTACAATTGAACATCACTGGATCTGTCTAAGCAACAAATCAAATAATGTTAACTGATAACTTTTTGCGATTATGTCAATTTGCTGATCTAATTAGCCATCTTCTTGCAGATGCCCTACTTGATTAACTCATAATGATCCTTCATTTTTGCTACGCCTAAAAACAACAATATTCAGTCTTCTACTTGGTTTTACTAATTTTCATTATGGATCCCTAGAACCATCTCTAAGGCATAACTACTTTTGATAATTTTCTTGCCCTGCTGATTGAGTTTGGTATTTTTATTTCAAAATATAAAAATTCTAATCATGTGTTTGCCCACCACATCACCTAGTTAGTGCATTAATCGGATCATTCCTTTTTTTTCGCAAGAAGGCAAGCGGTGGTGGTAACGATGGAATTGAACCTGACAACTAAGATCCTAGCACCTTGCAACCAGCACCTTTTTGCACAGCTGCTGGTCTTCTTCACTCTCACATCTTTAATAGCCAAAGAGGCATCAAATTTGCTGAACTTATATCACAATACATGCATGTTAATGTTGCACACTACTTTCCAATTTATGAACAATGCCAACAGAAATTAGAAATCATTCCTTTCACAATTAAGTCTAATTTTAAGGTCTCCCCTCTTATGCATGTGGATGACATTCTTATGTGCTTTGAAGCTGAAGCCATATCTTCTTGTAATCTGCTAAGGTCTTCCAAGGATATGTTGACATCATTGAACAACACATAAAACTAGTAAAATGAAATTTTCTTTCTCAACAGAAAGGGCCATTAGAACCATATTTTCTCTTTCATGAACATCGAAATATCGTTATCCCTTCAAGTAAATAGGAAATTTAAATGCCACTACAATAATTATCACGCTCATTCACACAACATAAAAAAAAGTCATTGATCAATTAGGTACACACAGTTATTTAGTGCATGTTAGATGATAAATTCCATTATAGACCGTTAATCCAACTCATTAGACATTTTCTTGGACTACTTACAAGTCAGATAAAAGCATTCACCTTGTTGAACCATTATTTTTTACTAAATATGTTTGTAAAAAAATGATAATGGTAAAAATTGATTTTGACCCTAGAGAAAATTAGTAGAGTACAATTCTAAATAGTATCGAATCCTCAATTTTCTATATAGTATTACACGGCTGTATGGCAGGCTCATAAATCAACTAAAAAAAAAAAGAGGGAAATAAATTTCAGCGTGAAAATAGCTACAAGAAAAAAAAAAAAAAAAAAACGAAAAGGGTAAGAGCAAAAATTTTGCAACCCGTGCCAAAAAAAAATTTCAAAATAGGCAAAACCAAAAATAGCGGTAAGTAAAAAAAAAAACGACAACACACATAACACTTGCAAGGAAGAGACTTTGATATTCTTGATTTAGGCCTTGTTTACTTAGGGAGAAAGTTAGAAGGAAAGAAAAGAAAGTAGGAATGAAAGGAGTATAGACTTATTTACTTGGGCAGATAGATAGTTTTGAAGGGAAAGTAAGAGGGAAAATTAGTCATTAATCTTTCCATTTGCTTTCCACCCAAATCGGACGGAAAGCTAAAACTATGACTTAACTTTACTAACTTCATACTTTACTTTTCACTACACCGTTACTTATTCTCGCTCAATACGAGCTTTGCTCGAATACTCGTCCTTGCCGTCACTGCTCGAGTTCGCCACCATTGCTCGTTCATGCCATTGCTGCTTGCCCTTGCCGTCATCACTCGTATTTAATATTTAATATTTAATATTTTTATGATAATATATATATATATATATATATATATATATATATATATATGAATAAAAAAATAAAAATTGGGGTGTATATATCAATCCTTCAAACTTTTTTTTCCATCCAAGTAAACACAAGGAAGGAAAATCTATAACATATTACATCCATCTATTTTTCCTTTCTTTCCTTCTTTTCTTTCCTTTGTACTTTCCATCCGTCCAAGTAAACACGGTGTTAAGGTGAGCAATTTTTATATTTTCACATGAGTTATCTTTCTGGTCTAAGTGAAGCAAAGAAAAAGGAAGCAATAGAAAACATGATCTTCTATCACGGCTGAAAAGAAAGTAAAGAGAAGAAACAGCAAAAGTAATATTCAAGGATCTTTATATCCTTATTTTTTTAGGATTTCATATCCCCTAAAAATTCTTGGGAATTCATATCTCCTAAAAAATTCATGAGATTTTATATCCCCAAAAATTTCCGCAGATTTCATATTCCATAAATATTTTTGGGATTTCATATCCCAAAATTTCCCGGGATTTCATATCCTCAAGGATTTTATATCCTATTAATTTCTAGAATTTTATATCCTATCAATTTCTAGCCAATTGTAGGATTCAGTATCCAATAGCTTCAGCCTTTTTATGTGAGATGAAGAAGAAAGAAGTTCATGTTAGAAAAGGAAGGAGTAGAATAAGATAAGGGGAGTATCAACAAAAAGGAGTATAAGACAGAGGAAGAAAACATTCATGTAAGGGCTCTCGTGGAAGTGCAAGGTGATGAAGGAATCCAGCCATTTTACGACATATCAAACAAGTAAGAGAATTTGCAAAAATAAAAAAATAAAAAAATAAAAGAGAGATAATAAATACCTGTCAAATTTCTCTCGCTAGATTCGCTGCCGTGGTGGAGATTATCAAAGGCACTGCAAGCGACAAAGTACAGCAGAAATAAATTCTAAAAGGGCTCTAGAGCAATCAACAGTAGTATAAAATTTCCATGCATAGAATTGAAAAGAAAGTCCATGAAAATAGTCGGCGACAATATTATTTCTGTCAAGTCTCTCGCTCTCCCTGAATTTTGCAGCCCCAACACATTCTTCCTTGGTGTCATGCCCAGAATTAGGGTAATAAAATTTTTAATAAATTACATACGAGTCAACCCTTGACTCGTACCCAAACACGCCCACGCAGGGGCTAAGCGGCCAAACCACTGATCTAGACGCGGCCGGCAAGAGAACGTCCTCGACGCACTCCTCAGCTTATCTCTGACGGCCACCTATCTATTCATCTCGACGAGTTGGAGACCTCCACGTGTCTGCCAAGGACCGCTGCACAAACTAGCTCCAAAGTCTACCAAGGTACATCACCCGAGACTCAATGCCGGCGCAGTACGCGTACGAGTCTGGTACACCGGAAAGAAACAAAACCGCACGCAGGTAGTGGCGCACACACGCGCAATAGACGACGTCACGCAGGACGTTGGGCATACGCCTAAAACCCAATCAAGCCGCATGCAGGTAGATAGGCTCACTCTCTTGCTGGAACAGACGTCTCGCAGACGTTCGCCACCCTCAACCGGCACATGCCGGGAAAACAACACAACACACAGGGCTGGCGCACTTGACCGGAGCATGGAGAGGGGCGAGGAGTCACCGACCAAGAAAGACAACTGGACTAGTACTAGAGACTTTGGTTGCATAAACCAAGAAAATTGAGAGTGTTAGTGAAGGCATTAGGCAACTAACATCTAAAGTAGATGCTCTCGAGGCCCATAATAAGATGTTGGAAACCCAATTGGCTAATCAAGCTAGCACATCTACAATAGCCTCTGGTAAACTCTCATCCCAACCTGAAATAGACCCAAACGAATATTGTGATGCAATTATAACTTGCAATGGGAAACAACTTGAGAAGCCTAAGATGTCTACACATGACACTGATATTAGATCACCTAAGATATTTCAACCTGAACAATCAAAAGAGGAGATAGAACATGAGGAACCACCTAAAGATATAACTCCTTTTGTAGGGTCTTGTCATAATGTTGATGTTGTTGAGGAAGTGGTTAACCAAGAAGTGATTAGTGAATTGTTTGTGGATTCTATAAAAAATCTGTTTTGCAGCTGAAGAGGAGGTGAAAGATAATGAGGAAACTCAAACTTTTGTGAACTCTTTGATTCAATTGAATCGGTCATCCTAAACAAGGTACAATTTGAAAATTTGCATGAGGAAGCAACCAAAGTAACTGATGAAGGAAACATTGACTTAAAATCATTTTTTGATGCTTTAAGGTATGAATTTCTTGGTGTTTACATATACATTCTGATCTATGAATAACACTACGGTCGAGCTAATAACCTTAAACAAGCGCTTCTTGAGAGGCAACCCAAGTTTTTTCTACTTTCCTTTACTTTTGCATTGTGTGTTTTATTTAATTAGCTTTTTGATTTTGAAGTTCTGTAGTTTGTTTTGCCTTGTATTAGAATGCTGATGATTTTTCTTTCTTATCACTGTAGGAATACCCAAAAATCAAAGTTTTGGAGTTTTTTGATTCATCACGCTGTGATAGGAAAGGAAGAGTAAAGGTGCCAATGTGAACTTCATGAAGAGATGATGGGGTTTGAGGAGATGGTGATGATGATGAAGACGACCCCCAGAAGGAAGGTACTGAAATGAACTCTGGCGATGAGGACTTTAAGCCTAAGAGGAAGAAGTGAGTATTGCTTTCTCTTATTCCCCCCCCCCCCCCCCCCACATTCTCTCATGGCACATTGATTGCATAGAGGACTATGCAAATTTTTATGTGGTGAGGGAATGATTCTGATGCTTGTTCCTTCTAAAGCTCAGTCTTCTAACTGTTCATTTTGAATTATATTCTGACTGACTTTGACTTTTGCTATGTTTGTGATACATGACTGTGATATTTTGACTATGTTGTGATGATAGTTATGCTCTATTTGACTATGACACTTTGATATGAGGATTACTCTGCTGATGACTTCATCATACATGCTAATGATTCTGGGACGTGTGGATGTGCTGAAAATCTGATGATATGGATATGCTACTCTGTTAATGATTTGGCAATCTCTATTGCAATACTTTTTTTAGGTTGTTATTTACTGCTATGATGTTCTGTTTTGCTACTGGTACTCTTCTGTACTGATACTATGGTGGTTTCATGACATTTTTATGATATTTTATTCATGTTGTGATGCTATGGTACTTGACACTTTATGATTTGATTGTGATGCTACTCTTTGTAGTAGTGTATTTTTATGTGTGGATGCGACATTTTCTGATGACACTTCTGCGAATTGGTTTTATAATGCTATTAAGATATTTTATATATTTGTCATGCTATTGTGATATGTTGTTGTGATGATATTTTTTTTTTGGATATTCTTGTCTGGATTATGACAGTGTGATTATGTTATGCTTCTATTATTATACATTGAGTCTGATTCAAGTATTTTGCATGAATGATATTGCAATATTTTAATAATCTTTCTATGATGAATTGTTGATTCCATGATACACCACGATATCTATAATAATGTTGTGATCCTATGATAGCCATGTGTAAACTTTGAGATTGAATCCATTCGTGGTAGGAAGTGGTTATGATATGTTGAATGCACCATCCAATTATAATATATTCTATGATCATATCCATTTGTTCTATGATTCTGAAATCTTTTGATTGGAATGATTGAAACTGTTGATTAGTGGGTTACACATTTCTGTGAATGTTCAAGGATGGAAAGCTAGTAGTTTACATATGATTTCATATTGAGGTACATATTTACTTATTCATTCCATGATTCCATTCTACTTGTTGGGAAATGATCATAAGTGTGATCTGTAGAGCATGATATTAAAAAGAAAGAAAGAAAAAAAAACACAAAAAAAAAAATAAATAAAGACTCCTCTACTTGGCACTACGAAAAATTGGCAGTGGTACTTAAGACATGAGTTGAAGTCTAATATCATATTATGTTTTAAAGACTCCTTTACTTAGCACTGCGAAAAATTGGCAGTGGTACCTAAGACATGAGTTGAAGTCTAATATCACCTTCTATTTTGAAAGCTAGTGTCAATACTTGAATGCAATGAGAGGTGATCATGCTTGTTCTTCAATAATACATTTGTGTCTGACCCAACAGTTGGTTTTGGATGAATTGGATTTGCATAAGTAGTATGTGTGCTAAATTGAGTTATTGTATGCCCCTAGCTGAATGCCTTGATTTCTAGAGATTGTGGGATCTATCTGCTGAACTTTTTGATTAATATCTCATCATTTGATTTCTCATATCTGGATAATGGATTTCTTATAGATATTCTCCAACTTGGATGCATGTTTTCAGCTAGTATAACTTCTTTCACACTTGTCATGCGTTTCATCTCAATTTATTGCTTGAGGACAAGCACAGATTTAAGTCTGGGAGTATTATAAAAGATTACCATCAGTTTTGGTAGCTTGTCTTATGAGAGGTGATAAAGTTTGTCTTGTAATAACACATTTGTGTCTGGCCCCAACATTTGATTTTGGATGAATTGAATTGGTGAATGTAGTATGTATGCTAGACTGGATTCTTTGTATGCTCATAACTGCATGCCTTATCATTTAAAGATTATGGGACCTACTTGACTCAATTATTGTTAATAGACTCATCATCTAATTTCTCAAATTGGATCATGGTTAGCTCATAGAAATATCTGACTTGGTTGTATGCTTTCAACTTGAATAACTTCTTTCATACTTGTTATGTGTTTCATATTATTTTATTGCTTGAGGACAAGCAAAGATTTAAGTTTGGGAGTATTTGATGCTTTGCATTTTGGTAGTATTTTATAATATCATTTTATCTTAAAACAAGGCATATTCTGGTGCTTTTATGTAATATCCAGACATATTTACTTGCTTTCTTCGAAATCTTCACTTTGTCTTGTCTTTTTGCAATTTCAGGTAAAATCACTCATTTCTAGAGGTTATTTGAAGATTCTAAAATTATAGAGTGATTTCTAGTAAAGAGACAAGGCTACACAGAAAATTTGGGATCAATCGGAGCTTTCCCTAAAAATCACGGCCAAGTGAACCCGGCGGGGTTCACCCGTGATTCTCAAACTTCACGGCCTACCCATGATCTTAGTGTTCGGCCGTGATTCTCTCGAAGACAACTTTTCCCAAGAACGAATAGTACACTTCATGGCCTAGTGAACCCCGTGGGGTTCACCGGTGATTCTTACTCTACAGAACAGCACAGAAGACTTCACAGGCAGGTGAACCCAGTGGGGTTCACCCGTGATTGCGGTTGACTGTTTTGGTATCCTTCTGTTTTTCACTCAATTTAAGGCCCAAAGAAATTCCAAAAAATGAGAAAAAAATATGTTTTGGAAAGCTAAGAGAGAGGCGAATCTTTTGGGCATAAAAGCCCTCTTTTTCGTGCCATATTGGGAGAGCAATTGATGGACGAAGCGGCTAGGGTGAGTAGACCGGGGACAAGGGCTTTCCGGAGAGGATTTTGGGGCGATTTCGCGATAGATCTTTACCAAACATGGAGGAAACGTTTGCATCATCTTCTCCTACCTCTCCTTAGTCTTTGTTTCTAGTTTTCTTTGTCGATTTGAGAGATTTGTGTGGATTTGTATGGCTTTTCTAGCATAAATCTTTATTTGGGGCTCAGATGAAGCCCTTTGACTTGATCTATTATATGAACTAAACTTTCTTGATGTTTTGAGTCTTATCTGAGCATATTTTATTTAGTTGTGCTTATTTCATAATATTACCTTGATCAAGTAATGTTGTGCTTTAGTCGACGTGATTCATACCGAGAGGAGGATCGTGGCAGTGGAACCCATAGATAAAACTTGTGAATCCATGACACGAGAGTGCTTGGTTTTCGCTCGAGGGCAACATAATTTTTCATAGAACTCATTGGGTTTATCTGGAACGATCCATCGCGAGAGTAGGAGACCGTTCCGGATAAGCACCAAGGTGTACCACCGAGAGGGGGCATCCTGTAACTTAGGAAAGATTCCTTATGTAAAATGATAAACTCATGCATCAACTAAATTCTAGTTCAGATAGATCAGTCAATGTGGTGAATTCCGTAGTCCTGATATCTCTCAATTAGACACTCTTCATATTTTTATCGTTGCTTTTCCTATTTTATTTATAGTTGAGTTAGTTTACTTTATTCCTAAAACATAAAAAAAAATGGATTACTTAGCTTCTAAATATCAGAATAGTTGGTACTTGACCTAGCTCCCTGTGGGATCGATAATCTTTTATATTACTTCGATAACACCATGCACTTCCGGTGTGTATCAAACCCCGAGTTTACCCTATCTAGATTCAAGAACGTACTCCGATTAGAGATCCGAAGAGCCCTACCTGCCTATAACTCGGAGAGTTTGGACTAGACATTCGAGCGAGCTCTAGACATTGAGCAAGACTTGCACATTGCTGCTAGGCTCAGTGAGATGGTACCTTCTAGATGACCCCCAGCTGTCGGTCCCCCGCCTGTTCATTCTGGAGCTGAGCGCACAGAGCCCCGATACGCTACAGCTGTCCGCGAGGCACGCTCGGAGCCCCATCATGCTCCCACTATTCGTGACCCCCCTAGGCATCCCACACCCGATGCCCCTCCTCCTCGTCTTTCATGGGAGGAAAAGGGCAAGGCCCCAGCTCATGGGTCCACGAGCCGTGTGAATTATTTCAACTGTCTCCAACCCGGCCATTACTCGAAGGATTGCCCCAAGCGTCCTACCCATGTTGACAAGAGTCAGCCCCGGTTGGCTGCTATGACCTGTGAGTGCACTGAGCGTGACATTGAGCCTGAGTGCTATACTAGTGAAGATGAGTCGAGTCATCCCACACTTGCGGTTGTCCGGTGCACTCTAGTGCAAACCCCTCTCTCCGAGGATTGGAGGCAAACCAGTATTTTCATGACTTACATCAAATGCAACGGGCATTCATGTAAGATTGTTATTGATGGGGGTAGTAGCCTGAATGTGGTGTCACGCACTACAATCACCCAGTTCAACCTTGCACTTAAACCCCACCCGAAGTCTTATTCCATCACTTGGGTCGACACATCGAGCCTACCAGTCACCCACCGTTGTCAAGTTCCCATTAGTTTTCGGGACTATAAGGAGAAAGTTTGGTGCGATGTGGCAACTATGGATGTTGCCCATGTGTTGTTGGGTTGCCCTTGGCTATACAACTGTGATGTGGTCCACCATGGCCGGTCGAACACTTATGTCTTCGACCACAATGACCAGAAAATCCGACTCAACCCAGCCCCGCCCAAAGAGTTGCGTGCGTCAACATCTAAGGGCTTGATCATGCCCTCGAAACCCAATGCAATTGTGTCCTTAATGCGCACCCCAGTGCTGATCCATGAAGCTAGTGAGACTAGGGTGGTCTATGCCCTGATGTTACATGAGGCAGTGGACCCGACGACCCGTCGCCCTAGGTAGAGACGGACCCTCCAGCCGACATCGCCCCCCCCCCCCTCTTGTCTGAGTTTAGTGACATCTTACCTGAGAATCTGCCGCATGGACTCCCCCTAGAAAGGGAGATCCAACATGCGATAGACTTAGTGCCGGGAGCCCCTCTTGCCACACAATAGACTCAACCCCACTGAACACACCGAGTTGCAGCGTCAAGTGGATGAACTCCTCACCAAGGGGTACATCCGCGAGAGTCTTAGCCCATGCGCTGTCTCCGCCCTACTCACGCCCAAGAAGGATGGATCTTGGTGCATGTGCATAGATAGTCGAGCCATCAATAGGGTCACCGTTAAGTACCGGTTCCCCATACCCCATCTTGATGACATGCTCGACTTGGTTTCGGGTTCATCATGGTTTACCAAGTTGGACCTCCGGAGCGGATATCACCAAGTCCGCATCCGTGAGGGTGACGAATGGAAGACTGCATCCAAGAACAAGGATGGTCTGTACGAGTGGTTAGTCATGCCCTTTGGCTTGACAAACACCACCTCCACATTCATGAGGCTGATGAGTCAAGTCCTCAAGCCCTACATGGGCAAATTCCTGATCATCTACTTTGATGATATTCTGATCTTCAGCTGCACCCGGGAGGAACACTTAGAGCATCTTTGCTCTACCTTTGAGATTCTCCAAAAGGAGCGCCTCTTTCTTAACACGAAGAAGCACACCTTCATGGCCACCCAAGTTCACTTTTTGGGCTACATAGTGTCTGATCAGGGTCTCTCTATTGACCCCGCCAAGATTGATGTCATTCGGCATTGGCCAGAGCCTCGCACTGTTTCTGAGGTTCGCAGTTTCTTAGATCTTGTTGGGTTCTATCGTCGATTCATCCGCGGGTTTAGCACCATCGCTACCCCATTGACCTAGCATCTGTCAAAAGATGACTTTGAGGGGACACCGGCCACTCAGCGTGCCTTTGACGCCCTTAAGGATGCCCTTACTACAGCCCTTGTTCTTCGATTTTCAAACTTTTCCAAAGTCTTTGAAGTTGCATGTGATGCCTCCGGTACTAGGATCGGAGGAACTCTGAGCCAAGAAGGCCACCCAGTTGCCTTCTTTAGTGAAAAACTGAATGCTGCTCGGCAGCGGTACTCCACATACGACAAAGAATTCTATGCCATTGTCCAATCGTTAAGGCAGTGGAGGCACTATTTACTCCACCGCAAGTTCATCTTTATAGTGACCACCAAGCTTTATCCTTTTTGGCTGCCTAAAAAAAGTTGGGTGCCCAGCATGCCAAGTGTGTGGAGTACTTGCAACAGTACACTTTTGTGATTAACTATAAGGTGGGTAAGGAAAACGTTGTAGCGGACGCCTTGAGTTGAGTAAGGATCCTTTGTTGTATTATGCATACCCATGTCAATACCTTCGCCTATGTTAAGGATGAGTACCCTAGCTGTCCTGATTTTGGTGCCATCTATACTCGCTTGAGCGAGTCTGAGGATGTCGAGTCGCCTTACCAGTTGTGTGCGGGTTATTTGTTCTTTGGGAACCGGTTGTGTATTCCCCGGTCCTCCCTTCGTGACCACCTTTTGTTAGAGTTACACGCGGGTGGTGTTGCTGGCCACCATGGATGTGATAAGACATTTGAGATGGCTGAGGAGCGTCTGTTTTGGCCCTCCTTGCGCAAAGATGTGGAGCGCATTGTCTGCCACTGTGGCACCAGCCAAATGGCTAAGCCTCGACCCCCGAACAATGGACTGTACACCCCACTACCTGTTTCTGAGGGTCCACGGAATGACCTCAGCATGGACTTCGTCCTGGGGTTGCCCCACACTGCGTCTCGATTCGATTCCATCTACGTTATAGTGGATCGATTCTCCAAGATAGCCCATTTCATGCCCTATTCTAGGATAGCGGATGCATCCCACGTAGCCCATCTGTTCATTAGGGAGGTAGCTCACCTCCATGGCCTCCCACTCTCTATAGTGTCTGATCGCGACACCCATTTTATGAGCCACTTTTGGCGATCACTGTGGGCACTATTAGGGACCACCCTTAAGTTCTCTACGGCCTATCACCCCCAAACTAATGGCCAAACTGAGGTCATTAACCAAAGTTTGGGTAACTTGCTCCGTTGTCTCGTTGGTGATCACCCTAAGAGTTGGGACACTATGCTCCCTGTTGCCGAATTCGCGTATAATAGTGCAGTCAATCGGTCTACTGGTCTAAGTCCCTTCCAAGTGGTCCTTGGACAGCAACCACGAAAACCTATTGACTTGCATGACCTTCCCATGGAGTCCCATCTTTCTGAGCATGCATTTTTCTTTGCTAGTCATATCGTGAGTTTGCATGAAGAAGTTCGACATCGAATCTTTTCGGGCAACACTCGGAATGCTCTGAAGGCCAATGAACACCGTAGGCCACTCCACTTTAGTGCAAGTGATCTTGTGAGGGTGCGCATCCACCCCGAGCGAGTGGAAAATTAGGCATATTTTAAGCTACAAGCATGGTACATGGGGCCCTATGCAGTACTACAGCGGGTAGGCTCCAACGCCTATGTCCTCGATCTACCGGAAAGCATAGGGATCCACCCCGTATTCAACATCGTGGACCTTCTTCCCTACCATGACCCACTAAAGGAGCCCCTCGCCACCAATGAGCATCCCCTTAGTTCTCCGGAGGAGAACTCTTCAAACCAGGGGGGATTGATGCAGGAGGACCCTCCATGGCAGCTCTAGAACCAGAGAAACACTGCTACTCTGTGGACTTCCCTCCAGACAAGGTACCACCTCCCTTAAAAAGTTTAAAGGGACCCGACGCAATCATGATAAGGCGATATCGATGTTCAAGTCAACCACCAGATCGATTCGTGGGTGCCATTAGTCCATTATTAGCCCACACGGAGGTGTTGCGACCCATGTGCTTGGCACCCCGACCACCTGAAGCCTCGGTCAACAATCGCTACCACAACCAGTTGACCAACACAACCCAGGAAAGCGCTAGCATGGTGATGAATTAGCCTACCATCAGTAAATTCTACTGTTTCATCGCCGCATGCTCCAAGATGGTTTGACGGCCTAGTTGCAGCCCAGGAGGCCCAGCCCAGGTGCCCAGCTTTAGATTCCATCATACGGCCCAGTTGCAGCCTAGGAGGCCCAGCCCATGCGCCCAGCTTCAGATTCCCTCATCTACTTTAGTTGGTAGTAGTTAGTTAGTGCTTGCATCAACAGCATCTTGATTGCTTTTAGTTTGTTAGAGTAGGTAGTCATGTTTGTGGTGTGATATTCCCTAGTCATGCCTAGGGTGTCCCTAGTCATGCTTGTGGCATGATATTCCCTCCCTTACTCTATAAAAGGGAGCTGGAGTGTAGTTTGTTCCTTAGCTCGTCTTGTGTGATAGATTAGCTCACGGTGTGCTTCGAGAGTGAGATTGGTGCCTTGACTCAAGAGTTTGTGGCGACATTAGAGTAACGAGCAAGGTGTGTGATCCTTAGCTCGATCTCGATTCCTCGTCTTCCAGTTGTAATTGTCTTTCATTTCAAAGAAGTAAATCGCACTGCTGGTGCATCAGGTTCGCTTGTTTTTGGATTTTCATTATGTTGTTCTTGCTTGATTTCCTTACCCACGGGCATCCATAAGCCGGAGACGTGGTGGTTCCTTGGCTTTGGTGTGGTCGCAGGTTCATAGGCACGTGAGCTAAGTCCCTGCTAAGTCTGCTGCCTGTGTTGCTGTGCTGTGCTTAAATCGCTCGCTAAGAGAGGTTAGTGAGTTCCATTTGTGTAGTTGGGTGCCGTTGGTTTCTTTGTCATCCGTGTTGCCCTGAAATGTATTCATCGCCATCTTTCGCATTATTTCTCGCTGGTTTTCACATTGCTCATTTTCCGACACATATTTTACTTCCCTAGTCTCAAGACCCTCTCGCGTTTTTCAATCATCGTCTCATAAACCCCTAGAGTACGGAGCTAAGGACCAACCCACCTATAGTAACTACATCAAGGTCCCAAGCAAGGGGTGGAAGGTAGAACTGCTAGGTAGGAGGGCTGCACGACCAGCAGAAGCCCAACACTAGGCACTCCTCAGCCAAGCAACAACACCACCTGTGGAAAAGGGCAAGAGACGTGAAAGACATGATGTGCATCGACAACCGAAGGATGGAAGACGATGTCGCACATAGGCAATCAGAAAATAGTAGGAAAGATCTCACCCAAGCAACCGGATGACAGTAGGCAAGGTTGCACGCAGGCGATAAGGCGAAGTCCAGTAATGTCTGTTAGAAAGTTTGGGAAGAAGATGAATCTTAGTATTTTTGTAATGTATGGTAGGATAGTATTGTAGAATGGTTGAGAGGTTGGCTAGTTGAAAGGAGAAAAGCTTTAGTAGTTGGAAGGAAGTTGTGTAGAAGAGGAATACTTTGCTTGGATTTTGCTTCAATACAAATAATCATTACATGCCTATTTATAAGCAAGCATGGAAGTGGAGTGATACTTCTAGAGATATCTCCACTTCTTTTGATTCTAGAACATTCTAGAAGTTTTACATATTCTAGAGATTTTCTATTACAAATATCTATCTTCTAGAAATTTCTATACTCTAGAAGTATCTATGTTCTAGGAAATATCTTGCTTCTAGAAAAGTGTACTTATCTTAACACTCCTCCTAAGTACACTTTTCAATTACTCCAAGTATACCTCGTAGGAGCTCGAACCTTTGTCTTGGTAGCGCCTTTGTGAAGATATCAGCTGGTTGTTCTACGGTGCTGTAGAATTTGAGCTTTATCTATTTATTTGATATTGCTTCTCATATGAAGTGATACTTGATAGAAATATGCCTGGTTCTACTGTGATATATTGGGTTGTTGGCTATAGCAATTGCTGATTTGCTATCATAGTAGATTTCAGTTGGTAGATCTTGTTCCTCTCCCATGTCTTCAAATATTTTTCTTAACTATATTGTTTTACTAGTTGTGCTTGCTGCCACTACATACTCTGACTTGGCTGATGATTGAGCAACCATTTCTTGTTTCTTTGATGTCCATGAGAATAGTCCTAATCCAAATATAAATGCATATCCTGAAGTGCTTTTCGTATCATCCACTGATCCAGCCCAGACAGAATTAGTATATAATGTTAATCCTGAATCTTGTACTCTATGATATTGAATTGCAAAGTTTCTTGTACCTTGTAGATATCTTAATATCCTTTTTTCAACTCCATAATGCTTTTGAGTTGGACTTTGCATGAATCTGGATAATAGACTAGTAGCATACATAATATCTGGTCTTATAGTTGTCAAATATAGAAGACTTCCAATAAAGCTTCTGTATCTTGATAGATCTATTTTTTTTCTTTTCCATCCTGTTTCTGTAGCTTTTCGTTATGTACCATGGGAGTAGAAACTATCTTGTAATTATCCATCTTAAACTTCTTTAACAAATCCTCTGCATCTTTCTTTTGAGAGATAAATATTCTTTTTCATCTTGAGTTATTTCTATGCCCAAAAAATAATATAAAAAGTCCAAGTTGGTCATCTCAAAGGTCTTCATAATGTCTTCTTTAAATAGTTTAAGTAGTTTTTCACTGTTCCCTATATATATGAGATCATCTATGTATAGGGAAACTTTAAGAGTTTCATAATTACCTTGGTTCTTGATATATAATGTTGGCTCAGTTTGACTCCTCCTAAAACCTTAATCTATGAAGTACTTGTCTATTCTACTATACCAAGCTTATGGTGCTTGTTTAATCCATAAAGTGCTTTCTTCAATTTTAAACTTTATCTTCTGGTCCTTCTACCACAAACCCTTGTGGTTGTTCTACATAAATTTCTTCTTCAAGTACTCCATTCAGAAAGGCTGACTTCACATCAAGCTAATAAATGTTCCATTATTTTTGTGCTGCTAAAGCAATTAACACTCTTATAGTATCATATCGTGCCACAGGAGCAAATGTTTCATTGTAGTCAATACTAGCCACTTATTATCCTTTGGCCACAAGTCTAGTTTTGTGCTTTTGTATAGAACCATATGGGTTAATTTTTGTCCTATAAACCCATTTAACTCTAATGATATCTTTTATCTTTTGGCTTTTCCACCAAATCCCATGTATCATTTTTCTCAATCATATTGATTTCCTCTTCCATAGCTTTAATCCAAACTTGTTGTCTAACAGCTGCTTCAAAACTTTCTGGTTTCATTGTGGCATAGTTGCATCTTTCATATATATCACTCAAAGATCATTCCTTTCTTGGTGGTGATTCTTGAGAGAGGGTATCTTGAACTGAGGTTTCAGTAGATGAAATACTTGGTGTCTCTTTATTTCTTTGGTTATTTTCTTTTTGATATGTAGGTATATATATCCTTCCTTTCTATTTTTTTCTTCTTTCCAATTCCATGATTCATTTTCATCAAACTCCACATTTCTGCTAATGATTAGATTCTTTGCCTTTAGATTATAAACACAGAAGCCTTTGGATTCAGTACTATAGTCTAAAAATATTCCTTCTTTCATCTTTTCATCTAGTTTGCTTCTTTTTTGATCTAGGATATGGATATAACAGATACATCCAAACACTCTAAGATGTTTTGCTAATGATTTTCTCCCACTCCAAGCTTCTATATGAGTCTTATCATTAATTGCTTTAGTTGGACATATGTTAAGTAGATAAACTGTAGTGTATACTACTTCTACCCAAAAAGTATTTGGAAGTCTTTTTTCTTTTAACATTGATCAGGTCATTTCCATCACAGTTCTATTTTTTCTTTCTGATCTCTATTTTGTTCTGGGGCATATCCAACTGTCAATTAATGCTCTATCCCTTCTTCTTCACAAAATTTATTAAACTCTTTTGAAGTATATTCTTTGCCACAATCACTTCTTAATGTCTTGATATGATGCCCACTTTATTTCTCAACTAGTTGCTTAAATTTTTGAAATATCTTAGGAACTTCAGATTTTTCTTTCAGAAAGTATACCCAAGTTATTCTTGTGTAATCATCAATAAATAGGATGAAATACCTATTCTGGTAATGAGATGTCTTCATTAGTCTGCAATTATCAGTATGTATTAGCTCCAAACTATTTTTGCTCTCCATGATTGTCCAGATAATAATGATTGTCTATGTTGTTTGCCAAGCATGCATCCTTCACATACTTCTACTTCTCTAATACTTGGTAAATCTCTCATCATATTTTTCTGATATAGGATATTAAGACCTTTATAGTTGAAGTGACCAAATCTTCTATGTCATAACCTTGAGTCATCTACTTGTGTCTTTATAGCTACATTATAACTCCAATATATGGGAAAATCTCTATATTCTCCCATTTTACTTGGGCTATAATACTATCATCTGACTTGTCATAAATAGTACACTTATCTCCTTCAAAGTGTAATGCATAACCTCGTTCCATCATTTGTCCAACACTAAGAAGGTTCTGAGCTAAACTAGGAACTAGCAAAATAATTTTAATGTACTTTGTACCTTTTCTTGTTTCTATAGCAATTGTTCCCTTGCCTTTAACATCAAGATATTCATTATTTCCCAATTTGACTTTTGATTGAAAGGTTATATCTAATTTGGAGAAAATATCATCATATGGTGTCATATGATTACTACACCCACTATCTAGATACCAAGTATCATGAGTCTTTTGTGATGAGCCTTGACTAGTGAAGAATAAGTTTTCACTTTTTTTCTTTCACAGTATTGGCCCTATGAATATTTTTAATTCGATAATCTCTCTCCAAGTGACCAAATCTTTTGCAATTGTTGCATTGTGGTTTACCTCGAAACCAACAATCTTTTTCTTGATGACTAATTTGCTTGCATATACCACATAGAGAGTATTTTTTCTGTAGCTCTCTTTGTGGTTGTGTATATCTTTTGTTTTCACTCCGGTGTAAATTTTGATTAAATTTTTTAACATCATTTTTGAGTTTCTAAGACCTTATGTTGAGTTTAGTTTTGAATGCACTTTCAACTGTCTCTTCAGTATGCCTACTAATTCTATTCTCATATGCTTTAAGAGCACCTATCAACTCAGTTATTGATAGAGTTGATATATCTTTTATATGCTCCATAGTCATGACTACTGGATTATATCTTTCTGTAAGAATGATAAAAAAAATTTCTACCACTCTCTTATTAGATAAGTCTTCTCCATATAATTTTAATTGATTAACTATTTCTACCATTCTTGTATAGTACTGCGCAATAGTCTCAGAATCTTTCATTTTCAGAAGTTCAAAATCTCTTCTCAAGTATTGGAGTTTTATAGTGTGTACCTTTTCACCGCCATGAAACTCCTCTTCTAACATATCTTATGCTCTCTTAGCATTTTCAACTCTTGATATTCTTGTGAAGATAGTATCTCCAATAACTTGCTGAATGACGAATAAGAATTGAGCATCTCTTTGTTTCTTCTCCTCAAATTCTTTCAGTGTTGATTGGACATAGAGGACATATCAATTGGAATGTCATATCCATTTTGGACAATATCCCATAGATTTTGGGAGACAAAATATATTCTCCAAAAATCATAATTTTCACCGGTAAAAACTAGAATAGAAACTAATAGGAAATTACAAAATATATTCTCCAAAAATCATAATTTTCACCGGTAAAAAGTAGAATAGAAACTAATAGGAAATTGATAGTTGAGAATGAAGCCGTATGATTAAAGAAATACGCCTAGTATAATCGGACAAAGCTCTAATACCACTGATAAAAAGTTTGGGAAGAAGATGGAACTTAGTATTTTGTAATGTATGGTAGGATAGTATTGTAGAATGGTTGAGAGGTTGGCTAGTTGAAAGGAGAAAAGCTTTAGTAGTAGGAAGGAAGTTGTGTAGAAGAGGAATGCTTTGCTTCGATTTTGCTTCAATACAAATGATCATTACATGCCTATTTATAAGCAACCATGGAAGTAGAGTGATACTTATAGAGATATCTCCACTTCTTTTGATTCTAGAACATTTTAGAAGTTTTACATATTCTAGAGATTTTTTATTATAAATATCTATCTTCTAAAAATTTTCATAATCTAGAAGTATCTATGTTCTAGAAAATATCTAGCTTTTAGAAAATACATTGCTTCTAAACAAGTGTACTTATCTTAATAATATCGTACGCATGCAACAGGAAGAAATCCAGCAATGTCGCACACAAGCGACAAGGTGAAAGCACCAGCCGAGCAAACGCAGACAAGAAGGAAGTGAAACAACCAGCAAATCGAGTGAGCCTCGATGAACAAGGAACCAAGAGAAGCGAACGAGAGGGGAGGGAGGAATGGGAGAGAGAGCTCAACTGGATGAGAAACGTATACAAGCACCACAACAAAGACGAGAGGGAGAAGATGCAGGACGACAACAATAGAAAACCCGGAACGAACGATGAAGAACAAAGTAATAGAAGTTGAAAGGGGGGAGGAGACCGATACCTTGGCAACCTAAATGTCACCGGCTCCACCAAGGGCAACGCCGAAGAAAGAAGAGAGAACAGGCTTCCAACCGCGCTCTGAACTACCCGCCCACACCACCGGAGATCGCAAAAGGAGGAAGCTATTGGATGACTGTCAAGAAGTCTGCCTTCTTCGAGGAACCCAACCTCAGATTTCTGAAGGAGAGCACAAGTGAATCCTCTCTTCCCATCTCACTCACCTTAGTTGATGCTTCCCTTGCGTCCGCCAGCTCAGTCACCATCTTGGCACGATCCCATTGGTGACCAACGCCTCCACCAAGGGATGAGCTCCAGATGGCATTCCTCGACTCAACTTCTCAACGCCGAGTTTGGCTTGTTGAAATGTAAACATGTCTTAAATGTGGGAACGTGGACATGTATTTAGATAGTTTTAGAGAGAAAATCGTGATGCTAAATTTAGATTAAGTTATTTGAGTCATGGGGTAAATTTAGACAACTTATCGTAGTTGAGTTTCCTATATAAGTTTATGTAATTCACGATTATCAAATGCGGGAATTAATAAATTAGTGTTATATTTTTTTTCTCCTCTATGTTTTTATTCTTGTGATGGGTCACTATATCAGTGGATTGAAGTTGTCGTCTACTGCGCTTCTAATTTTTAACATGGTATCAAAGCCAAGTCGAGGTACTTGCCTGAGAGATAATTCTACTTTTTTAGCCCACAATCGCTATAGCAGAAGAGATGAGTTAAAGTCTGTGTCTAAGATATATCCCCCTATTTACAGCCTAGTGTCGTTGTAGTAGAAGCTGTGCCAGAAGTAGAGTCGCCAACATCGCTGACGAAAAGAGCCGTCATGCGCTAGGAGAAGTCACCACAACCTAGAGTCGTTGTGGTGTGCTAAGAGGAGTTGTTGTTGAAGACATCATGCTAAGAAAAACCAAGAAAGTAGCGAGCCAACAAGTCAATCTTGTTGTGCATTGAGTTGAAAGGTGTTATCATCATAAGAAGTAATATTATAGTCAATTCATGTTTAAGGGGGTATGTTAAAATGTAAATATGTCTTGAACGTGGGAATGTGGACATGTATTTAGATAATTTTAGAGAGAAAATCGTGAGGCTAAATTTAGATTAAATTATTTGAGCCATGGGGTAAATTTAGACAACTTACCTTAGTTGATTTTCCTATATAAGTTGATGTAATTCACGATTATCAAATGCGGTTGTTAATAAATTAGTGTTATGTTTTTTTCTCCTCTATGTTTTTGTTTTTGTGATGGGTCACCGTATCAGTTGATTGAAGCTATCGTCCACTGCGCTTCTAATTTCTAACATGGCTGACGCTTTGACTTCCCAGCTCTACGTGGTAGCCGCGATTCACGCATGCAACAGATGAGATCATGCTCGATCTCACCACAGTGCATTTGTGCCACTTGGCATAGCCCCAAGTAAATATTCTGACATGTCTCCTGGGAGCTTTCACCAACCGTCGTTGAGATCACCATAATATCTCATCGAAGTCTCTGCCTCCGAGCCTCGCTGCCACAGGAACTCAGACGGCATCCCACCAACCTGAAGATTGACTCGCTCCACACCAAATGGCACCTGGTCCCATCACCGGATGTCTCGTTGTGTGCTCAACACCGACCAAATCTAAGCGTAGGCGAGCCCTATCGCGGGCGCTTGCCTGCATTCAATTATCCCTAATGAGTCGTCACCTGTGACTCGACCCGACCCATTAGCCCAATTATCCAACCCGCCATTTAATTTAAGAATTGGGCTTGGGTTTTGGGCCTACTAGTGGGCCGCGCCTGGGCTGGGGTAAAGTCGAGCCTAACAATAAGTTATAAGGTGGTATTTATGCTTAATAACAAAATTAATTAGGAAAGATATCATTGGCTTCCATTTATCACCTAATCAAAATAATGACGTTGAGACGGAGCATTAAATTTATCGACGACGACTGATTGCGTAGATAACAAGGGAAAGATGAGCTTTCTTGTTTTGACTTGATGTCTTTCTTATTAGTTTATGTACTTTGTGATGTGGAAAGCTTACCAATCCCCAAGTATGCATCATCGTTGACTCCCATTAAACATAAACAAAAATTATTTAACATGCGTGGCGACTGGAAACACATTGTAAGCGGGACCCATTCACCGTCTTAAGTCCTAAAATATATTTTTACATAAGTAAAAACACGGGAAAAAAGTGAGTCCTTCGTTTTTTGACTAAAAAAATATTTTTTTTATTTTTTTTAGAAATAATGTATATTTGTAAGCTATTCAATGATATTAATATTAAGATATTTTAGATTACGTATAGATATAGAATACCCTAATCAATATTAGGTTTTTTATAAAATAAATAATATTTTGTCTTATATATGATATTAGTAAGGGTATTTTATACTTATACGTAATCTAAAATACCCCAATATTAATATCATTGGATAGCTTACAAGGTATACATTATTTCTAAAAAATAAAAAATAAAAAAAATATATTTTTAGTGCAAAAACGAAGAGACCCCACTTAAAAGTTTTAAGCGCCCCTGGCCGCTTAAAACTTTTTTCCAAAAACACGTATCTTTAGACATACAGAAGCGGTGGATAGGGCCATCGCTGTTCCGTGGCTCGCCAATAATTATCTACATAAGAAATGTACTCATTCACTTCCAAGGAAAGATAAGAACTTATATTAGGGAGAAAAAAAAGAGAGAAAGGAAAGAAACTTTATTTTTCTCCTGATTTATTAGAAAGATTAATTTAGAGGAAGAAAAAAATAGGCTAATTTTCTCAACTTTTGCATTCTCTCCAAAAGAGGAAGAAAATATTTTTCTCTCTTTTTTCTTCCCACTTATTTTTGTTCCTTTCTTCTTTACTCTTCTCTCTCCCACCCCCCCCCCCCCCCCCACCCCAATAAAACAGGCCTGTATTCTTTGAGGGGAAGGGAATCAAGGGGGAAGGGAAAAAAAATGATCACTCACGTGTCCTTTCAGGCTCAGCTGGATTTGTCTCTATCGCCTCCTCCGCTGTCATTGCTAGTAGGGGAGTCAGGGGCAAGCGAGAGGGCTTGTAGCTACAAGCAAGCGAGTCAGCAACGAGCGAAAGTCAAGTAGGCGAGCATCAAGTGAGCAGGCATGAGCATCAAGCGGCAAGCGAGAGGGCGAGTCCGATGATCTATGTCTCTGTCGCCTCCTCTGCTGCCGTTGCTGGCAGGCGAGTCAACGGCAGGCAAGAGGGCTTGCGGCAACAAGTGGACGTCGAGCAGGCGAAAGGGCTTGCGGCGACAAGAGGAAGTCAAGCAGGCGAAGGGGCTTGTGGCGACAAGAGGAAGTCGAGCAAGGGAGCGGGGAGCGTCAAGCAAGCAGGCATGAGTATCACGCGACAGGCTAGTCCCCTGATCTTCGTCTCTGTCGCCTCCTCCACTATCATTGCTGTCAGGCGAGTCAGCGGCAGGCAAGAGGGTTTGCAGCGACGAGCAAGCAAGTCGGTGGCGAGTGGAAGTCGAGCAGGTGAGCGTCAAGCGAGCGAGCGTGAGCATCAAGCAGCAGGCGAGTCCGCTGATCTTCATCTTTGTTGCCTCCTCCGCTGCCGTTGCTAGTAGGCGAGAGGCTTTGCGGCGATGAGTAGGTGAGCGGAAGTAGAGTAGGCAAGTGTTGAGCAAGCGGGCATGAGCATTGAGTGAGCATCGAGAGTTCTGCCATTCACTTTTTCACCCAAGTTAGAAGCAATGGTTTGGGAGAAAAAATTGGATTTTTTTTTTTTTTTGTTCTTTCACTTTTCCTTTCTATTTTTTTCATCCGCCAAAGGAAACAGGGGAAGACTTCTTTTTTTTTCCATTCCCTCTAGTTTTCCTTCCAAGAAAACACTATGTAACACTCTAATGCCATGTTTACTTGACAGAAGGAAAACTAGAGAGAAGGGGAAGAAAGAAGGAAAGGAAAAAAGAATGGGTGGGAAAAGCCCGTTTGCCTATAACATACAGAAGTCATCTGCAACAGAGAAAAGCCCGTTTGAGTTAGCATTGGGGTGGCAACCATTGACACCCATGGACACTTTAAACAGGGGCGCAGGGGGGAAGTGCCAAGCTGCTATAGAGTATGTGCATGACAGATCCGAGCTGTGGGAGGAAGCTCAGGATTCTCTGAGGGAGGCTAGAGATAGGATGAAGCTCTATGCCGACAGAGACAGGAGGCATGTTGAGTTTGAGGTAGGAGAGTTAGTTCTTCTCAAACTCACACCTCAGATGTGGAGGAAGACAGAAGCCAGAACATATCACAGAGGCTTGGTAAAAAGATATGAAGGTCCATTTAGGATCATAAAGAGAGTTGGTCCAGTTTCTTACAGGCTAGATTTACCTTCTTGGCTGCAGTTCTATCCTACTTTCCACACCAGTCTTCTTAAGAAATATCATGAGGATAATAGGCATCCCGACCGTGGACAGGTGAGAAGACAACCTGCGAGGGGCAGAGTTGATTATGGGAAGAGACCAGTGAAGATTTTAGATCATAGAGTCTATGGGTCTGGTTCACCTGGAGGTTGACGTTCTGAATTTTTGATTCAGTGGGCGGAGGAGCCTGAGGAGGATGCTACTTGGGAGAAGACCGAGGACATAGCTCATTTTGAGGAGCTAGCTAGAGCGTACTAGGATCACATGGACTCGAGGGCGAGTGCCATCTCAGGTGGGGGAGTATTGTGATGCCCTGGGTATGCTGGGGTTATACCCCAGCCCATCCCATGGATCCAGCGGGATTCTGGGGAGGGATGGATGAGTCTGACGGGGAGTTAGGCTGGTGTTGCAGGGAGCCTACTAGAGGAGTTAGGTTACTGACACCGTGTTAGTATGTTTTTGCAGGTACATCTACATACTTATCCTTAGGCATAGCCTGGGGGTGCTCTGGAGAACTTTGGAGGACATCGGAGTTCTTTGGTGAACCAGGGTTAGCTTAACCATGGTTAACTTAACCAGGGTTAGCCTAACCATGGTCAGGTCTCATCTGGACTTGATCAGGGTTCATTCCGGAGGCTTAAGGGGGCTGATCTAGTCTTCTTAGGGCCTTGGCGAAAATGGCTAAGTGTTTGAATAAGTTGCACATGTCTTGCATGTGCCAACTTATGAGAACATCCATTAAGGGACTTAAGTGAAGATCCATTAAGAGATTAATTGGATCCCCACTCACTTAAGGCTCTTGACCCATTATGGAGGCGCATATCCACTTGAGGGCGACTATCCATTATGGCTTGATTGGCGGGTTGGATCTCTTGCTCACTTGAAGATCCGATCCATTGATTTAAATTGGCGTGAAGGTTGGCGGCAACACCATGCAACCCTAAACGCTCAAGCTTAGGCGAAGCTTTGTTGGAGGCGACAACTTCTTGGAGCTTGGCGATCTTCTTCCTTGTGGCGAGGAAGAAGACCTAGGAGGAAGGCGTTTGGCTAAGCGAGTCCTTGAGGTGAGGACTCTTGCATCCGGCGATCTTCTTCCATCTTCATCAACACCGGCGGCTCTTTGGGTGGAAGCAACTTGCTGTCCACGAGAGTTCTTGGGCTGTTCTTGAAGATTTCTTGAACTAGAGGCGAGTTCAAGAAGAGGAGACTTCATCAACTACCTAGGGAGGCGACCCTAGGGTTTGGGCTTCTCATCACCTTGGTGAGGAGCGCTTGTGGAGACTTTGGTGGGCGGCTTTCTTGAGGAGAGGGGCTGTTCTTCCACCTTCATCATTGTTCATACGCGAGGAGTGGTATAACCCTAAACGAATCATTGTATGAACGCTTATTGATCATTGTTATATATTTGTGTACCTATTCCCGGGATTAGGGAATAGGGTCCTTTTATACCTTGAGTATTATTACTTGAGGAGAGGCGGTTTTCTGGAGTTTTATCGGATTTAGCTTAGGTGGGCGCAAGCACTGTGCTTGTCTCCATCCTTCGCTCGCTGTGTAGTGATATTATTGCCCTAGGTTAAGCAGGCCGGTAGTTGTGGATATCTGTCTAGGGTTTTCTTGGGTGCGATATCTGCCAGCGTCTCGTGTGTGTGGACAGGGCACCTGAAGTGTGCAAAGAGGTTAGGGTCTTGAAACCCTAATCCGCCACTCAGTCAGTGCTTCAGAGGTTCAGTCAGTATCTTAGGCTGAGCTAGAGGCAGTTGTGGTTAGGCAGATAGGAGGTTGAGTGATCTGTACTGCTGGGAGAGCGATCTATTGTAGTGAGGACGCGCTTGTATTTCATATTTGCTTCCGCTTAGTTATTTGTGTAGGAGAGTGATTAGCTGACGGGTTACACAGAGGTTGTGTAATCTGTGCTATCACGTCCTAGTTTTAGGCGCGAAAAATTGGGGCGTGACAACTGGTATTAGAGCCACTTCCAGCACAGATCAGCAGGATTTTACTGGGACTTCACAGAGTTGGGACGAGTGAGTCGGGGATATCGACGTTAGTTAGGTTATTGTTTGGGGGTTGCGTACGTCGGAGCCTAGTTCCCGAGGCGTAATTCCTCAGTAACTTAGTCTAATCGGTCAGTTCCGATCACTTTGAGTCATTACCCAGTATTTCCTTCAGTTCCACCCAGTTCACAACGATTTCAGAGATTGCGCCATCTACGAGGAGTATGGCGGCGCAGGCACAGCTCGAGGAGAGGATCTCGAGGCTGGAGGGAGCTTTGACTCGGTTACAGCTAGCCATTGGGGTTGATGGCGACGCTGATCAGGGACCCTTGAGTGAGAGGGTTAGCGCTATGAGAGACATGATCCACCATGTTCAGATGGAGGCCGAGGGTCATGTGACAGATCTGACGCGGACTGTTGAGGGTCATATGGCAGAGTTATCCCAGGGGATGGAGACTCTGATGGCGGATTTGAACTTGGTGAAGATAGGGTTGGCGCATGTGACAGCTCATCCACCTACACCCACAGCGCCAGCACCAGTTCATTCTGCCAGGCGACATATACCAGAGCCGACTACCTTTGCGGGGGCGCGGGTAGCTAAAGAAGTAGAGAACTTCTTATTCGACATGGAGCATTATTTTAGAGCGGCAGGTATCACTGAGACGGAGCGGATTGAGGTTTGCGCAGCCTATCTGAGAGGCGATGCAAAATTGTGGTGGAGGACACACATTGCCCCACGGACAGAGGGGGACCCTCGTGAGATCCCAGACTGGGATGCTCTTAAGGCTGAAATGAGGGCTCATTTCAGACCAGCTGATACATTACATAGTGCTCGCATGGCTCTGAGGAACTTAAAGCACACTGGTCACATAAGAGAGTATGTGAAGCAGTTTGGTATCCTACTGCTAGAGGTGCCAAATAAGAGTGAAGAGGAAAAATTCCATGATTTCACTGGTGGTTTGCAAGATTGGGCATACAGAGAGCTCCAGAGGAAGGGAGTTTCTACTTACAGAGATGCAGTAGCAGCTGCAGATGCTCTAGTTGACATGGGCGGTTCCAGGAATACAGCATCAAAGACCACTTCATCACCACCTAGGCGGCCTACAGGGTAGGGGCAGGTGAAGAAGTGGGTGCCCAACTGGAAGAAAAATAAAACCGTGGCACATCAGCCACAGGTTCAGCAGAAGAAGCGAGTTCAGCATAGACCACAGCCACAGCAGGCGAGGGCTTCCACATCTGGCGCAGTCACTAGCAGGGCTAGGCCAGGATGTTTCATATGTAATGGTCCTCATATGATGAGAGACTGTCCTAGGAAGCAGGGGATAGCTTCCTTAGCCATGGGAGACATGTCAGAGGGCAGGGACGACCAGGGATGCACTGGGGCTTCAGTTAACCCCTTAGTGATTGCTAATATTATTGCTAGGTCCAGTCCTCTCATGTATGTTGATGTGATGATTAACGACATTCAGATAGCAGCCATGGTTGATACAGGCGCCACCCATCTGTTTGTTTCAGATAGGGTGAAGGAGAGATTGAAGTTGAAAACTATGCCCTGTACCAACAGTGTCAAGACCGTGAATACAGACCCGAAGAAAGCTTCAGGGGTTTCTTATGATGTTCCTGTGAGGTTGGGAACTTGGTCTGGTAGGGTACATGCTATGGTGATAACCCTAGATGACTTTGATGTCATAGTGGGCATGGATTTGCTGCGGCGAGCTAAGGCAATTCCAATGCCTCACTTAAATGGAGTGCAGATTATAGATGAGCGTGCTCCTTGCTTCATACCTTGCCACACTGGGGCAAAGGTAGAGAAGAGCAACAAAGGCAAGGAGGTCATGGCGGCTTCAGTCGTTGCTAGAGGTCTTCGACGTGGAGAGACCACCTATCTAGCACATGTTAGATTAGTGGAGGATCTTCCCCAGATCGGTTCAGCGATAGAGCAGCACAGAGGACATAGGGGAGGCTTGATCACCCTTCCTAGTTCTAGCCGCGAGGGAGTTGATATGAGGTTGGGGGCGGCGAAGATGTCTCTGGGGGAGCGCATTCAGCAGTTGCCTGCACAGATTGGGGAGTTATTACAGGAGTTTCAGGATGTAGTACCTCCAGAGATGCCGAAGGTGTTACCACCTAGGCGAGATATCGATCATGCTATTGAGCTGATCCCAAGGGCGTTACCACCATCACAGGCGCCATATAGGATGCCACCTGCAGAGCTAGCTGAGCTGAGGAGACAGCTAGATGATTTATTGGAGTCGGGGTATATTCAACCATCTAAGGCACCGTACGGAGCACCAGTGCTATTCCAGAGGAAGAAAGATGGGTCTATGAGGATGTGCGTAGACTACAGAGCTCTTAACAAGGTTACAGTTATGAACTCTTATCATATTCCACTTATACAAGACTTGATTGACCGGCTTGTGCATGCCAAGGTGTTCAGCAAGCTTGATTTGAGATCTGGATACTGGCAGGTGAGGATTGCCGAGGGAGATGAGCCCAAGACTACATGTGTGACACGTTATGGGTCGTATGAATTCTTGGTTATGCCATTTGGGCTAACCAATGCTCCAGCCACGTTCTGTAACTTGATGAACAACATTCTTCATCCATTCTTGGATAAGTTTGTTGTAGTTTATTTGGACGATATAGTGATTTACTCTGGCAGTGTAGAGGAGCATGAGGATCACTTGAGGCAGGTCTTGAGGGTTCTGAGGGAGAACCAGCTATTTCTGAAATTGGAGAAATGCGATTTTGCCCAGTCAGAGGTTGAGTTTTTAGGGCATATCGTTGGATCAGGTCAGGTGAAGATGGATGAAAGAAAGGTGGAGGCAATCAGGGATTGGCCGGCCCCTACATCTGTTAGCACCCTGAGGTCTTTCCTAGGGTTGGCTAACTTCTATAGAAGGTTCATCCAGGGCTACTCCAGGGTAGTAGCGCCACTTACTGACTTGCTGAGGAAGGATGTTTCCTGGTGTTGGGGAGACAAACACCAGATGGCATTCGATGATCTGAAGACTAGGGTGACTTCAGAACCCATTCTCAGACTTCCTGACTTCACATTGCCTTTTGAGGTGCATACAGATGCTAGTGATAGAGCCTTGGGTGGGGTTCTTATTCAGGAAGGTAGGCCGATTGCCTACGAGAGCAGAAAACTTAAGAATGCTGAGGTTAACTATTCTGCTCATGAGAAGGAGATGTTAGCAGTTGTACATTGTCTTAAGTTATGGAGAGTGTACTTGCTGGGGAGCAAGTTCACAGTTAAGACAGACAATGTAGCAAATACCTTCTTCCAGACCCAGAAGAAGTTATCTGCTAGACAGGCCAGATGGCAAGAGCAACTGGCTGAGTTTGATTTTACATGGGAGCACAAACCAGGGAGGATACATCAGGTCCCTGATGCACTGAGCAGGATAGCAGAGGTTGCTCACTGCTGTGCTATGTCTTACTCTGAGAGTAAGATTGTTGGTTTGATCAGAGATTCCGCTATGGCAGACCGTGCCTATGAGAAGCTTGTATCTCAGATTCGCATGGGGGTTGTGCGGAGATACTATCTCAGTGACGAGGGGTTGATTATGGCACGAGGGGACAGACCCTATGTTCCAGCTACAGGGAACATTAGATATGGTCTGATGCGTGAGTACCATGACACGGTGTGGGCAGGACACCCGGGTGGTAGGCGCATGTATGCATTGATTTCTAGGGGCTTGGTATTGGCCGGGAATGAAAGAAGAGATAGAGCATTACACGAAGACTTGCTTGGTATGTCAGCAAGATAAGGTAGAAAGGAGGAAGGAAGCAGGGCTTCTACAGCCACTTCCTAACCCTGAGAGACCTTTCCTATCACTATCTATGGATTTCATTACCCACTTTCCCAGAGTGGATGGGATGGCATCGGTATTCGTGGTGGTAGACCGATACTCTAAATATGCCATTTTTGTTGCTGCACCTGAGGAGTGCAAGGCTGAGACAACTGCAAATTTATTTATGGCTAATGTAGTCAAACATTTTGGCTTACCCAGAGAGATAATAAGTGATAGAGACCCGAGATTTACTGGAAAATTTTGGTCATCTTTATTTCAGAAGATGGGTACAGACCTAAAGATGTCTACAGCTTATCATCCACAGACAGATGGACAGACAGAGAGGGTTAATGCCTTACTTGAGGAGTATCTTAGGCATTATGTCTCTGCTACACAGAAGAATTGGATTAGGCTACTGGACACTGCCCAGTTTGCCTATAACATACAGAAGTCATCTGCAACAGAGAAAAGCCCGTTTGAGTTAGCATTGGGTTGGCAACCATTGACACCCATGGACACTTTAAACAGGGGCGCAGGGGGGAAGTGCCAAGCTGCTATAGAGTATGTGCATGACAGATCCGAGCTGTGGGAGGAAGCTCAGGATTCTCTGAGGGAGGCTAGAGATAGGATGAAGCTCTATGCCGACAGAGACAGGAGGCATGTTGAGTTTGAGGTAGGAGAGTTGGTTCTTCTCAAACTCACACCTCAGATGTGGAGGAAGACAGAAGCCAGAACATATCACAGAGGCTTGGTAAAAAGATATGAAGGTCCATTTAGGATCATAAAGAGAGTTGGTCCAGTTTCTTACAGGCTAGATTTACCTTCTTGGCTGCAGTTCTATCCTACTTTCCACACCAGTCTTCTTAAGAAATATCATGAGGATGATAGGCATCCCGACCGTGGACAGGTGAGAAGACAACCTGCGAGGGGCAGAGTTGATTATGGGAAGAGACCAGTGAAGATTTTAGATCATAGAGTCTATGGGTCTGGTTCACCTGGAGGTCGACGTTCTGAATTTTTGATTCAGTGGGCGGAGGAGCCTGAGGAGGATGCTACTTGGGAGAAGACCGAGGACATAGCTCATTTTGAGGAGCTAGCTAGAGCGTACCAGGATCACATGGACTCGAGGGCGAGTGCCATCTCAGGTGGGGGAGTATTGTGATGCCCTGGGTATGCTGGGGTTATACCCTAGCCCATCCCATGGATCCAGCGGGATTCTGGGGAGGGATGGATGAGTCTGACGGGAAGTTAGGCTGGTGTTGCAGGGAGCCTACTAGAGGAGTTAGGTTACTGACACCGTGTTAGTATGTTTTTGCAGGTACATCTACATACTTATCCTTAGGCATGGCCTGGGGGTGCTCTGGAGAACTTTGGAGGACATCAGAGTTCTTTGGTGAACCAGGGTTAGCTTAACCATGGTTAACTTAACCAAGGTTAGCCTAACCATGGTCAGGTCTCATCTGGACTTGATCAGGGTTCATTCCGGAGGCTTAAGGGGGCTGATCTAGTCTTCTTAGGGCCTTGGCGAAAATGGCTAAGTGTTTGAATAAGTTGCACATGTCTTGCATGTGCCAACTTATGAGAACATCCATTAAGGGACTTAAGTGAAGATCCATTAAGAGATTAATTGGATCCCCACTCACTTAAGGCTCTTGACCCATTATGGAGGCGCATATCCACTTGAGGGCGACTATCCATTATGGCTTGATTGGCGGGTTGGATCTCTTGCTCACTTGAAGATCCGATCCATTGATTTAAATTGGCGTGAAGGTTGGCGGCAACACCATGCAACACTAAACGCTCAAGCTTAGGCGAAGCTTTGTTGGAGGCGACAACTTCTTGGAGCTTGGCGATCTTCTTCCTTGTGGCGAGGAAGAAGACCTAGGAGGAAGGCGTTTGGCTAAGCGAGTCCTTGAGGTGAGGACTCTTGCATCCGGCGATCTTCTTCCATCTTCATCAACACCGGCAGCTCTTTGGGTGGAAGCAACTTGCTGTCCACGAGAGTTCTTGGGCTGTTCTTGAAGATTTCTTGAACTAGAGGCGAGTTCAAGAAGAGGAGACTTCATCAACTACCTAGGGAGGCGACCCTAGGGTTTGGGCTTCTCATCACCTTGGTGAGGAGCGCTTGTGGAGACTTTGGTGGGCGGCTTTCTTGAGGAGAGGGGCTGTTCTTCCACCTTCATCATTGTTCATACGCGAGGAGTGGTATAACCCTAAACAAATCATTGTATGAATGCTTATTGATCATTGTTATATATTTGTGTACCTATTCCCGGGATTAGGGAATAGGGTCCTTTTATACCTTGAGTATTATTACTTGAGGAGAGGCGGTTTTCTGGAGTTTTATCGGATTTAGCTTAGGTGGGCGCAAGCACTGTGCTTGTCTCCATCCTTCGCTCGCTGTGTAGTGATATTATTGCCCTAGGTTAAGCAGGCCGGTAGTTGTGGATATCTGTCTAGGGTTTTCTTGGGTGCGATATCTGCCAGCGTCTCGTGTGTGTGGACAGGGCGCCTGAAGTGTGCAAAGAGGTTAGGGTCTTGAAACCCTAATCCGCCACTCAGTCAGTGCTTCAGAGGTTCGGTCAGTATCTTAGGCTGAGCTAGAGGCAGTTGTGGTTAGGCAAATAGGAGGTTGAGTGATCTGTACTGCTGAGAGAGCGATCTATTGTAGTGAGGACGCGCTTGTATTTCATATTTGCTTCCGCTTAGTTATTTGTGTAGGAGAGTGATTAGCTGACGGGTTACACAGAGGTTGTGTAATTTGTGCTATCACGTCCTAGTTTTAGGCGCGAAAAATTGGAGCGTGACACCGTTTGACACAATTTCGCGGTCTGCAAATCATAAGGGCTATGTGTCAAAGTCTACGGCGGCTTTCCGCGCGGTTCGTTCACGTGCACGGAAACCTTTAATTCACGAACGCAATCTTCAAACCTTAATTGGGCGGCTCCATACACTTGCAAAAGTCCAAACAACTGGAATATTTTTTCTGCTATGTTTTCTTTGCACCTGCCACAAAAGAAAACAAATACTGCGCTATTAATTTGTCTGTTCTCAGCGTTGACTCCACCAACCAATCAATCTAAACCAATTTAGGAAAGGAACAAATGCAAATTTATATATATTGCGAGCTAAGATCATTCTCGTTTCTACTAATTATAGCTCAGTCGCTTAATTATTTCTTTCTTGCTTGATGAGCTCCACTGCCGTCGCCGTTGTGGCTCATGATCGAGCTCACCGCAGCCGCAATTGCAGCGGCGAAGTTAGGATCGGCGGTAATGGCAGCCGTCGCCGCGCTCACCGAGTCAGCCAGCGAACGTGACGGCTGCGGTGCCTGTGGTTTAATTGGCAAGAACTTGGTCCTGTCGACGTCGCTGCTGCTGCCGCCGCCGCCGCTCGTTGACGAATACTGCAACCCCGAGAAAATGGACAGATTATGCTGACGTGGGAGGCTAGGACTGGGGACGCCACCACTAGGGAATTGGACGTGGAAGCTAGGCGCTGCTGCCCCGGGCGCCGGCTTCTGCTGGTGAACTGGTGGAACGGGTAGTGGTTGGCGAGTGAGATCGAGCGTGACGGTGGGGAATGGAGCGGACGCTGATATCGTTGCCATTGACGATGGTTGTTCCATGATTGCCCGAGAAAGTAAATTGTTAGGTTTCATAAATCCCTCGTGAGCGGTGGGCGTTGAGCCGGAGAGCAACATGGACACCGCCGTCGAAGTGGTCGCCGCCATGGCCAGTGCCGATTGAGGAAGCGGATGATTGTGCGCACCCTCGTACGTCGTAATCAGCACCGACCTGTCCTCGGAACACCGTTGAACCTGTTAAACGTAGTAATTAGTAAATCAGCAGCGGAAAAGCCAATGTTCATTAATTAAGAAGCTGAATCAATATAATTGATAAAAGTACTTGTTTGCGAACAGGGCAACCGGCGGCCATGGTGCAGCGGTAGTAAGCGCGAGGGCAGGGATTTCCCTTGGCAATCTTCTGCCCGTACTTCCTCCAGTGGCATCCATCGTTGATCTAATCAATCAATCAATTAATTAAGCAGGTTGAATATTGGAGGATATTAACTTGGTACTGATTACCATTGGTGCCTCAGAACGAGCTCGAACGGAGACGCGGGCCTTCCTCATGATTGCTTCGTGGTCATGGAGCTCGGAACTGGCATGGGAATTATTATTACAAGGCCGCGGCCTGGTCGATGATTGCGGCGTCTCATCTGCGTCGATAATATTATTAGTTGGGGATTCAATTCTTTCATCTGTGCCTGTGTGGGACTCGTCGTTGACCATCGGAGATGTTGGCTTGAGATCCAAGAACTGCACGGCGTGAGCAAAAATTAATTAATAATATAATCAACATTGATACTCCCGATTCCTGGCCGTGGACTTTAGAACACGATCATCAAATCTGTATTAATAATACCTCATGAATTTTTGTGTTTGGTTCCTGGATGAGGTCCATCAGATGAGCGTGCAAGGCATTGTAATTATCGGCTGCGTTGTTGAGCATACTCCTCAGCATTTGGTTCTCTTCCTTCATTTCTGCAAGCGCTGCTTTCAGCGCTTCTAACTGAGTTTCATTGATCACCACACAATATAATTAATTTTAGTAATTAAGTTACTCTTGATAATCGGTTAACTGCTTGAAAAAATATATATATGTATATAAAATTGCAAACTGAAATTAGGTAGCAGTGGTGGAACTAGGGGAACCCTAACCTCATTATCACTCGCAGGCGCCGCCGCCGCCGCCGCCACTGATTGATTCTCCTCCTGCTTCTGTACCGTCTTCTTCCGATCATTACCTCCCGCGTTTGCATCAAATAGTTGGATACCAATCTAAATATACAATAAAGAAAATTAAATTACACTTGACCACAACCTACAAATTAACAGTGCGAATATTTGATTACGATATCTGCGTTTAAATTACTGTAATCTGAATTAAATACCAAAGAAATTAAGAGGTAGCGAATTCATTCATGATCACTAACATTAAAGGCCAGATCTTCTTTCTTTAGGCTAAGATCCGACGTATCATGATCCGAGGAGAGGAGTTTTTGATGGACCTTGGACGACGAGGACGACCTCTCTTTAGCGAAAAAATCCATCTCTTGCCGCACTGAATCATCTCCTTCGCCGTCGTCCCTTCTCTCCAGGTAATTGAGGTCGCCGCTGCTGCTCTTGCTGTCGAACGAGTCCACCATCGTACCAGATCTCGTACCCGATGAATCGGCACTTATGTCCATAATTAGAAGGAAAAAAAGGAGAAAGCGGAAACGGTTGACAAAACTACGTCCACAGGCTACAGCAGAAAGAAGGGAGAGATGAACAAGTCTTTAGTTTGAAGCGGGTGCGATGCAATATTGGAATTGGAGAGGGAGAGAGAGGCGGAGAGAGCTAAAAGAAGACTTGAGGCGAGTAGCGAAGTCTTTGGTTGGTGCACGTGTCGGCTTCAGAGATGAGTGGGAGCGGGAAGGATGGGAGTCAAAGGTTTTGGCTGGGCGTCCCGGATTGAGAAGTTGAGAACGAGAGTCAATGGAGCCAGGGGAGAGGTGATGGGATCTGACCACTTCAATGACCGATAAGTCAACCGCTCCCCGCTAAATCGCTTGAGGCGCGGCGCATTAGCGTTTCTCCGAGGAACAACAAGAGGCAAAGAGAAGGAAGTATTACTTGAATGGGCTGGCTGCTGGCCCAACTTGGTTGTGAACTATGGCCTATGCATTTGCTCTAGGTCTGTCTCACGGTTCAAACTGTATCCAATCCGAATCTAACCGGATTTCTTAAAAATATTTAAACCAAAATCAAATTAATATTTCTAAAATCTGAACTGAACCTAAATTCAGTCTTGTTCATATTAAACTAAAAATATTTTTTAATATTGTTTTATCTATTTATATATTATTATTTTATTATTTTTAATAAAAATAATACTATAATATTTATACATATATAATTAAAATATAAAATTAAACTTTTGGATTTTTTTTAGTTCAACTCATAATTTTTGGATTGAACCCAAAAAAATTAATAATTTTTAGAATTTTTAAAATTGAAAACTGAACTAAAAATTTTAATTTTATTTGGTTGAAAATTAAACTAAAAGTTTTAACGATTTCTCAATTTGAACCAAAGTTATCGACAACCTTAATGGGAAAAAAGTTATATACGGTGCTACCGCACCATGGTGTGGCACCATCCACCCCACACACTAGTTTGAGATTTGTGTTTGCACGAATCCCAACCTAAGTGTTATAATAGTGTGTGGTGGATGGTGCACAGTGCAGTGGCACCGTATAGAACATTTATTCACCTTAATCTACGGACACTATGTATGCCTAGAAACTATACGTAATCTTGGGATTAAAATATATGATTCAATTTGAGTAATTGAAAAAAAAAATTAATTTATAAAATTTTAGAAAAAAAAGTTTGGAAGAACTCTAGTTGTTATTCTTAGCTGAAAATTTAGGCTTGCAAACTAAATTCTTCATAAAAAAAAAAGAAAGAAGAATGGTGCAGCACACAAGTAATAGCCATCTTGCTTATACCATCGAGAAAAATAAACCCCGTCTTATTAAAAAATTAGTGGAATTTTATATTTTCTTTTAGTTTTATGTTGATAATGCTTTACTTACTACTAATAATTTTTCACTTATTGTATCGGATTAAAAATTTTATCTATAAGAACTTTGAAAATGAAATATATAAGTAAGGTAACAATGTGACTAGAATTTCAATATTACAAATAGATCGCAAGCATTCGTATTATTGTCTTGGAGACTATAATACGAGACTATAATACGAATGGATAGCCTAGTGATGACTTATATACTTATTACAAATAGATCACAAGTGTCATGCCCCGGTCCGAACCAGCCTTTAACTAGTATCTTAGGGCTCTCTAGCAGAACAATGCATCGCGCGAATCCCTAATCTCCGGGCGTGAACTCCCTAGGTTTAGGGTTTCCCGAGTACAAAATCACCCTTAAATTGAAAACTCTAACTCTAATTCTCCGTCTAAAATTTTTATCCCCAAATCAAAAAATCAGCAGAAAGGATTGAAACCCTAAATTAAATTTACCTCCTGGTCAACCCTGATTTTGACCAATCAACTCCCCAAAATCAAACTCGCATTGCTGACGTCAGCGTGACATCAGCCCTTCCGAACTTTTCCGTCGTGCCCGAATTTGCATCCGCTGACGTCAGAATTGCGTCAGCCGCCAAAATCGATCGAATTCGATTTTACTGACGTCGACTGCCCGAAATCGATTTGCGAAATCAGCGTTGACCGGCTGATTTCGCTGACTCCTCGAATCGAATGCTCGTCATTCGTCTTCTTCGCGTTGCCGAACGAATGAAGCGTTCGTTCGCTCGCCGCCGCCTCGCGCCGCCGGAGATGGTCGGTTCGGTAGGGAAACTCACCTAGCCTCGCCCTCAGACTCTCCCATTGCCGACGATCTTGCAGCTGCCTGCTGCCAAAGTTCGCCGCGCGCCGGAATCGCAGAGAAGTAGCGCCGGGAATAGGAAACGCAGAAATTGGAAAGGAAAGCTTTATTATCTTTGGTGAAGCTACAAAACCTCTCTAAGAGTTGACGACCCCCGTCGCCCACCCCCTGCCCACTCGTTCCTCCCTTGCCGGCGTCGCCGGTTTACAAATTTCTCTCAACTCTCGTCGTCGCCGCTGGCGATGAACTCTCTGATCCCACCTGGATTTCTCCCCCTTCTTCCGCTGGTCGAAGCTCCCTTCTCAAGCTCGCTGGTGAAGATCCTCCCCCTCGCTCTCCTGTGTCACAACTTTAAAGAGGAGAGCCGCCTTCCAGCCGCTTAAGTCCGCTGCGACCGCATCTCCCCGATTCTGTCGCTGAAGCTTCATCGCCCTGCCATGTCGGCGTCCGTGTCCGAGGCTTCCGCCAAAACCCTCATTGCTACGCTTCTTTTGGCGTCGTCATCTGCACCGTCTTCATCCGAAGAGATCGGCGAAGAAGATGCCGAAGCTACAGATGCGTTCCCCAGATTGCTGCATCCAATTTTGGGCTTTGACCCGGAATTAGATATTGACCGACGGATTGGAGCCGGGTTTAGGGCTCCGTGTGGATGTATGCGAGGTGGGTTAGGGTTTGCTCTGGGCCCAGTGGGCTTTGGGCCAGACCGATCTGAATCAGGCCTGATAATTCTTCCCTATCCAATTTGGACATTGCCCTCGATGTCTGTCACGGGCGGATCTCTCGCAACCATCGCCCTGATCCGACACTACTGCACTCCCATGGCAGTATTCGGAATTACCTGTATCCCACCAATCCTCACTTCCTCGATGTTGATTTCAACTTCCTCAACTGACTCCTGGGTCACAATAGCTGTCACGCCCCGGTGGGAAGCCAGCTATTTCTAGCATAGGGTTCCCCAGGGAGTAACAATATTGATAGGAACCAGAGAACTACAATAATCCAATATCATTTATTTAATAAACAATCCAATCTTAACATCTACAGTTTTATAACACAATATCTGAATACAACTATCCAATTTATCAACTGAATAAAAATACAAAAGACCAACTATCTCAACTCGGGCTGGTATCTGCTATCTACTCTAGCCCTCCCAGAAATTAACTCTGTACCTGGAAGAGAAACAAGGGAGTTGGCAGAATTGCTAAGTAGGAATCAACAAATATGGTGAAGGAGTCAAATAACATGATAATACAATGACTGAAACAATTATATATAAATAATATAAGAATGTCGTGCAAATCATCAAGCTTGGCCAACATATCTCAATCATGAGCCGCACTCATTTTCAGAATGTTTCCACCGTCAGCTCACATAGTGGAACGACTGTCATAAACAGCCCGGTGAATGTTGCGTCCAACATCTGACATCCGTAGTATTGTCCCAAGGACAACTGGCGGTGCCCTAACCGGCAAACAGATAGTCCGATACGCGCCAGAACTATAAAACACATAAACATGCCACTGGAGAATAAATCATCCAGTCCAGAGGTCAATATATCACGACAGATATCACATATTTTCAACCATTTTCACATACTCATATGTCAACATCACAGATACATAACTGTTTAACCATGCTCATATGCCAATATATCAGATATCTCAAAATAGGTTTGTTAACCATTCATATAGAAGCAAAATATGACCAAATAAACAAGATAATTGAGGTCAATAGGAATTCAGAAACAAATTAAGTAGATGAAGCAATCAGATATCAGTGTCATTCAATTCTAACATATGCATTATATATCAAACCAAAAGATTAAGCAGCAAATCCTATAATTCTTGACACTGTAAGAAAGGAGTAGGGTAAGATTTCTACCTCAAACGCTGTTATCTTCTTTTGAAAAGCCAATAACTCGTTTATCAAACGGTACAAGTCGAATAATGGATCAACCACTTGTAACATGAATTTGTACATGAACTCTATTAATAAGCATTCTAACTTGAAAACTAAGGCTACCAACATGTAGAACATAATCCTAAACCTAGAAAACCAATCTTAGATCAAGTGAACCAGACCTAAAACCCACTGAACTGAACAGAATTGCAGTGAACCGACCAGATTTACCCTAAACCAAGTTAAACCGAGACTTAGAATTTAAATTACACAAACTATACAAGTCATCTAAAGCAACCCAGAGTACCATTGGATAGGAAATTTCATTATCTTTCCAACGGACACTTGAACCGGCCCAGATTCAACCAATCAGGGTCGAACCAGTCAACATTCAATAACTAAACCGAAATTGAAATTGAACCGCTCACCACTGTTGAACCGGTTCAATTAGATTTCAAAAACTCAGCGACCGGTTTATTTCTAAATAAACTGACGCTCAAACCCTAATCTTGGACCGAACCGCAGCTCGCCCGCGCCGCCCAAACGCCGCCACGCAAGGCCGCTGGACTTGCGTCCGCTGCTTGCGCCGGCTAGCTCCCGAGGGCGCGTCGAAGATCGGATCGCCGCCAAACTTCGCCAGTAGACTCCTGACGACGAGGCGAGGCTTCACGACAAGCTTCGGCGAGCTTTCGACCCACAGTCGAAACACCTGAAGCGACAGAAGGTATCGACGGTGGCGCCACCGCCGTCGATACACAAAACTCAACCAAACCCAAACGGAACTTCGCTAAAACTTCACAGGATCTTACATACCTTGCTACGAAGTTGTATCGTAGCCCAGAACAGAGAGATCGTCGTCAATGGAGGTGCTGGAAGGCTGGAACTTGTGGCGGCGCCGCTCGAACTCCGGCGATGCTTTCGAGCGCTATTTCTCCCTCCTGGCGGCGCATCCGAGCTTGTACAGAGGCTAGGGCTTTGATTCTCCTCAAATCGAATAGAAGCCCTCTAATATAGAGGTAAAACGCGTCTGATATCGGCGAGAACGCGACGGCGACTAAATCGCCGAGATTCGTGGGGAAGACGACGATTCGACTCGGTCTCCAATTCAAAATTTAAACTTAAACCAACTATATTAAATCCAACATTATATTAGAAACGCAAATCGGCTCAGTGGTTAGACGGAGCCGCGTGCGTTCGAGCGACCCGGGATCGAATCCCCGCGAACGCGTTTTCGTTTTTAAAATTTTCAATTGAAATCGGAATTAACAAAATCAGTTGCGGTATTATAACAGAAACGAAAACTTACCTCAGCGATGGGGTTACACGCGGAGACTTCGCGCGTCGCGGGTTCGATCCCCCGCGAGCTCAAATTAAGTTTTTATTTAACCCTTTTAAAATTCCAAAAAATACCAGAAAATTTGTAAAAAATTCTAAAATAAAATTTCTGAATAATCAAATTTTAAAATTTAATAAAATCAAGGTTATAACAATAGCCATGATCTTCTATTTTGTGGGGCACTCCCTCATCCAGTGAGTCCCCCGCATAAGAAGCACTTGATCGGTCTTGGTCAATCCTGCACTCTCTCTGTAGGTCGGTTCTGCTCTTGCCGTGTCGGCTGACCTCCGTTTCACCGGGGAGAGTGTCTATCCCTCTCCAGTGCTCTCGCTCTTGGTGGAGAGCGACGCTTCGGTGGCGACTTTGATGTCCTCGAGAAAGTCGTACCTGACGCTCTCAAATCCACGAGAGATTCGGCTATTGCTGCAGTTGTCCTCTAGTCCGGCGATGCATGTCTTCGGACTTCAGCCTCTACCCATGGTTGAAGATTCCGGAGAAAGGTGTACCGTCGATCTGTCTCTGACATGTCCATTATCTCCAGCATGAGGGTCGAATAGATCCTGACATACTCTTGGATTGGGCCCGTATGCTTCAGTCGATTTAATGCGTCTCGTACTTGTTCCTCCGAGTTCCCGAGAAGGAACTGTTGTTGTAGTTCTTCTCGGAACACCTCCCATGTCCAGCCAGCTACTCCAGATGCTGACTCAACTTTGGTCCTCCACCAAAGTTTCGCATCGCCGAAGAGATATGTTGTACACACCTTCACCTTTTCCTGGTCTAAAACATAGTTAGCATCAAAGTATTATTCCATATCCCAAAGAAAGTTACCCAACTCTTTGGATGATCTGGCTCCTTCGAATGTTGTAGGTTCTAGGATGCAAACCTTCTCTCTGGCAGCTCTGTACTCCACCATGGCCGCTACAGGCGTACTGCCCGGTGCCTGCGCCAAGGCCATGCGCATTACCGCTAGATCTGCCAGTACTTGCTGTTGTGCTGTAGTGGAGTTGGTTAGTTGTGCCGTCAAGGTTGCTACCTGGTTCTGCAAGACCGCTACTTGCTCCTATAGTGCTGCTGTCCCTTCAAATCTTTGCTGAGCCTTTGACTACTTCAGTCAGAGTTTGTTGGAGGGCAAGGATCTGTAACCTTTGCTGCTCTACCGTACGCTGCAAGTCTTCCACCTGAGGAACAACTCCGTTGTCATTGTTCCCCGTTAGACCTATCACTTGCTCCAATAGTGCGATACGATCTCCTTGATTCACCATCTTGATTGGATCTTTGGGCTCTGATACCAGTTGTCATGCCCCGATCCGGACCAGCCTTTAACTGGTGTCTTAGGGCTCTCTGGCAGAACAATGCACAGAGCGAATCCCTAATCTCCAGGTGTGAACTCCCTAGGTTTAGGGTTTCCCGGGTACAAAATCACCCTTAAATTGAAAACCCTAACCCTAATTCTCCGTCCAGAACTTTTATCCCCAAATTAGAAAATAAGTGGAAATGATTGAAACTCTAAATTAAATTTACCTCCCCTGGTCAACCCTGATTTTGACCAGTCAACTCCCCAAAATCAAACTTGCCTTGCTAACATCACACTGACGTTAGCCCTTCCAAACTTTTCTGTCGCGCTCGAATTTGCTTCCGCTGACGTCAGAATTGCGTCAGCTGCCAAAATCGATCGAATTCTATTTTGCTGACGTCGCCCTGACGTCGACTGCCCAAAATCAATTTGCTAAATCAGCGTTGACTGGCTGATTTCGCTGACTCCTTGAATCGAACGCTCGTCGTTCGTCTTCTTCGTGTTGCCGAATGAACGAAGCGTTCGTTCGCTCGCCGCCGCCGGAGATGGTCGGGTCGGCAGGGAAACTCGCCTAGCCTCGCCCTTAGATTCTTCCGTTGCTGACGATCTTGCAGCCGCCTGCTGCCGAAGTTTGCGGCCGCCGAAATCGCAGAGAAGCAACGCCGAGAATAGGAAACGTAGAAATTGGAGAGGAAAGCTTTATTATCTTTGGTGAAGCTACAAAACCTCTCTAAGGGCCGACGACCCCCGTCGCCCGCCCCCTGCCCACTCGTTCCTCCCTTGCCGGCGTCGCCGGTTTACAAATTTCTCTCAACTCTCGTCGTCGCTACTGGCGACGAACTCTCTGATCCCACTTGGATTTCTCCCCCTTCTTCCGCTGGTCGAAGCTCCCTTCTCAAGTTCGCTGGTGAAGATCCTCCCCCTCGCTCTCATGTGTCATGACTTTAAAGAGGAGAGCCGCTTAAGTCCGCTGCGACCGTGTCTCCCCGATTCCGTCGCTGAAGCTTCGTCGCCCTGCCATGTCGGCGTCCGTGTCCGAGGCCTCCGCCAAAACCCTCGTTGCTACGCTTCTTTTGGCGTCGTCATCCGCACCATCTTCATCTGAAGAGATTGGCGAAGAAGACGCCGAAGTTGCAGATGCGTTCTCCAAATTGCTGCATCCAATTTTGGGCTTTGACCCGGAATTAGATGTTGACCGACGGATTGGAGCCGGGTTTAGGGCTCTGTGTGGAAATATGCAAGGTGGGTTTGGGTTTGCTTTGGACCCAATGGGCTTTAGGCCGGACCGGTCTGAACTAGGCCTAACAACAAGCATTCTAGTAGATTCGAACTTATTTGGTTCAATTCCTGTTAATCCGAATGGATAGCCTAGTGATGACTTATATAGTTAATTGGATGGGCTCTCCCGAGGAAATGAAAATATTATATTAGGTTACTCTAACTTTACATGACTTACATGCTATTATATTTCTCCCTAAACTTTGTTCAAAGTTCCACAAAATAAGAATTTTAATATTAAAATAATATTGATAAAATGATTTTACTAATATCTATTTACTCGACAAGTCTTAGCTCCGTCACTATTAGTGGCTAATTATTTCAATGTGATTGGCCTAGCTGTAAAAATAACTGTAAAATGTATCTCTATTTTTATCCTAGTTTGTCATGTTTGATTAAAAAATAAAAACAATCTTGAACGACAATGATCAAGATTGGAAACGGGCGTTTCGTGGAACACAACCTTCCGAAAGCCGTTTCCCAATTGGAAACGGGCGGAGCTCACGGTCGAGAAAATTTCTCCGCCCTCCGCTTAAAACCCGAAAAACGGGTTGCTTAATTTTGATATTAAAAATATTTTTTTTTTTATTTTTTTTTTAGAAATACTCTATTTTTTATAATCTATCAAATGGTATTAAATTTAGGGTATTTTAGATTATATACATATATGAAATATCCTATGCAAAATTGCATATAAGACAAAAAAATATTTTATATATAAATTTGTATAGGATATTTCATACATGTATATAATCTAAAATACCATAAATTTAATACCATTGGATAGATTATAAGAAATAGAGTATTTCTAAAAAAAAAATTAAATTTTTTTTTTTTTTAATATCAAAATTAAGCAACCCGGGTTTTTAAGCGGAGGGGGCCGCGTAGAAAACGCGCCCGCCATCTCCGGCCCAGTCCAGTTTCTCGCCCTACCATCGCTGTAGCACCACGTGCTGCTCTCCAGTATCTATTCGCACTCAACTCGAGCGTCGAGCCCCCTCCGCAACGATGAATCGGGCGCTGCACGCGCGCTTCCTTGCGCTCGCTAATGTCGGATCTTTATTTCCGCCTCTCTGATTTCTCTTTCCGATTCAACCGACTACGGCTCTCTTATCTGCTCCCTCTCTTTGCTTCCCTTGGCAGGTGTCTTTTCTCAGGGTCAAGGCGCCGCCTTATTGTGATGGATGGTATGATATCCTCGTTTTCGTTTCCTTTGTTCCTCTTTTGCTCATGTTTTTGTTTGGGAGGAAACATGGAATCCTTTTTCCACTTTCTTGTGCAATTTGATACTGCCAAGTCAAAGGTTATAATTATTTGTGATGACCTACAACCATTCAAACACTTCAAAATTATTCTATGCGAAACTAAACATTTATAGTTTTAAAACTTATTTTCAAGTTGGAGGAGCACATATATCTGTCTTGTCCAGCTTGATGCAATCCCAGAATACATTACCAAATTGATCTCCAGAGAGTGTAGTAGGTTTTTACAATTTTTTTTCATTACATCATCTATGATAAAATAACAAATGGATCTCGATGTTTTTTATTTTTTCCTTAAAATATTGGATTGTTGGTAGTTATTGCATCACATAATTATAGGGTCTTTCATGAGAAACTCCTAAATCATTAAAAAGTGTTTTAAGCCATATTATTTCACATATTTGTGAACTATGATCCTATATTTTGCTTTTGCTTTTGCATTACGTTTTGCTGCCACACTTTGTTTCTTGCTTTTCCATGCACTAAAATACCTCTAACATAAGTACAATATCCTGAGGTGAACCATTTTTCTTCAATATTACCTAAATAATCTACATGAGCAAATGCTTCTTTTTTTGTTTTAATGGCCATGGTTTTCATAGATGAGGGCTTTCCTTGGAATTCCTTTAAGATAGTGAAGAATTCTCAACATTGCTTCATAATGAACTTATTTAAGAGTTTGCATGTATTGACTATTAACTCATATAGCACAACTGCACAAGCAATATTTGGTGGAGTAGCAATCAAATGCTTAAGTTCACCTACCAATCTATAATAGAGTCATTATTACGACAAATCTTGCATCCTAGTTGAATAGGCATTTCTTTAAGTTTGCTGCCAAGAAGCCTAGTCTCTTGTAGTAAATCTAAGGATACTTTCGTTGTGTTATAAATAAATTTCTAAGCTATAAGTAATCATAATTCCAAGGAAGTACCTTTTTTTTCCCAAATCTACATATAGGAAAACACTAAGAAATTATCTAGAACATTTTCCAACTTAGACTAGTAACCAATGAAAGAATAATGCAAGCAAAGTTCAACTGAGCCATAGAAGAGAATGCTTTGAAGTAGTCTACATATGTCTAAGTGAATCCCTTGACCACTAGTCTAGAACACTTGTCAACTTAGATTAGTAGCTTATGAAAGAACAATACAAACAAAGTTCAACTGAGCTACAAAAGAGAAAATTTTGAAGTAGTTCACTCCATATGTTTGAGTGAATCTTTGGCTATAAGTCTAGCTTTATATCTTTTTATAGTCATGAAATTATATTTGGGATGACAAACAAGGTCCCAAGTACCTCTAGCCATTTAAGTCATTTATTTCATCATTTTGCATGTTTCCACTAAAGAGAGAGCAAAACTTCCTATCATGGTTTGAAAAACTGGGCCGAACTAGTGTACCCATTAAGTCTCAGACGGCCTTTCACAGTGAAATTGACACTGTGCTACAGTGAAAGTGCCCATACGGATACTATACTACAGTGAAAATCAGTCTGATCTTGGACCGATACAAACCAGAAATTTCGATTAATTTGAACCGTAATTTCAAACCATGCTTCCTATATAATTTTTAGAATAGAGATGGTTAATAAAGACAAGGAAAAAGCATGCAATGTAGAGAATAGATAAGTATAGGATAAATAGCAAGAAATCAAGCAAGTAGGAATGGATTGTTAACCTATTAGGAGGGCAATGGGGAGATCTAAGACGTGTGGAAGATCAATGGATGAAGATGATGTTGATGGAGGTACTAATGAAGATTGTCGAGGTCATCTACTAACCTAAAATGGAGGTTCAATTTTTGAATATGTGAGGCTGGTGTTGGATGTAGACGATGAATAGGATGTAGGGATAGGAATGGGCACAAGAATTTGCTTGGTGGAAATGGTAAGAGTGTAAGGCTCATGAGCAGATTTGTTATACGTTATAACAGGGAATGGATTCATGAATGGTGACATCAACTAAAATATAAACTTATTTATTAATTGGATCATAATAATAATAGCTCTTTTGGGTGCTAGAATAGCCACAAAAATTTACATGATACAGAATGAGGTCTAAGTTTGTCTCTGCTAGGACCAAGAGCATAAACATAAGGATCTACAGACGAGAGGTATTAATGGGATAGAACAGGGACTTCTACTATGAGGAAGAGATATAGGCGTTTGATTAATTAAGTGTCAGGCAGTGATAAAAAAAGTTTCAAGAACATGCATAAGAGACATTATAGTATGATATGAACTATCGTGCAAGGCACGCCCAAGAGGAAATAACAAGACACTAGACATACCCTAACACAACTCTAAGGCCCTTATTTATAGACTCTCACTATTTAACGAACCCGGGTATGACAAACCAACCCGACCCGCTTTATTAAAACCCAATATCACTATTTGGGCCTATAACAATTGCCCTCCTCTTAAACCAGCCTTGTCCTCAAGGCTGAAAACTTGATCTTGAGCTGCCTCCAGGATCCCAAGTGGCTCGATAATTTGTTGCATCCGCAATGCCAAACATTTTAGCCTCTTACTTGACAGCTTCATCTTGCTCTTCAGAAGATATCTCACCCCACTCATGTGGCTGGAAAATATAACTATGAAGCTGAGGGTGTCCGTTTATATCATGGTGTGGAGGACCTGAGAGAATAAAGCTGAAGTCTCCAGGATTGGCAGGTTTTGCATTTAAGGGTTGCTTCTCCTGCATATCTTCTGATTCTTCTAAGGCAAATGCGATCACCATATCATTTGGTACAGACAACCTTGGGTGATCTTGCAAACCTTTTTCCTCATCTTCCCTTATGGATGCTTCAACAACAACACCAATCATTTTCTCTTCTACATTGGGGCTATAATCGGCCACAACTGCTGGATAATTGCTCGATTCAGAATGAGGATCAAAAGTGGTATCGGTCGATGCTCTAGAACCTTGATCAACATGAGTTAGATCGTCTTTCTCAAAGGAGCTTTGATTAGGAATTGCACTAAATCTTAGTATCATTTCTTCTTTCAATCTTTCCCAAGAGAGATTGAGAATCTGTCATCTTAAGCCTTGAATCCAATCATACGCTTGTACCTCTATATGAACAAACAAATGCCATAGGAAATTTGTAATCATCTCGCGTACCTCTAATGTTGAAAACATATTCAACTTGCGCAATCCAATCTGCTGGAGCAGTTCCATCAAATCTGCGTAAGTCCACACAGATACGAAGCGGTTGTCTATCTTCCATGGCACTCTGACTCTGTGATGTATTCTTCAGAACATTGCTTGAGATTGGATAAGTCGGTCGATCAACAAGTACCTTCACACCCTCTTGCCTTTTGTTCTCTCGTATTAACTCCTTCAACATCATTTTTATCTCATCTAAAACATGATCTATCTCACTACTCTTCATCCTCCTTTGTGATGTTTTTTTTGAATTTTTTTGGTGCTACAGTAAACTACAGTACCGAATTTTTTAATTTTTTTTTCACTCTCTATTTTTTTTTTTCAAAAACCTAGCTATAGTAACCTCCTCTAACGCCGCGCCCGCCGCACGAAGCCGCCTGCTTCACGCCGCGTCCGCCGTTCGCCGTCAGCCACCACCCTCGTCGGTTAGGGTTCCGGCGTCGGAGGAGGGTTTTCGCTTGCTGGTTGCTGGCGGAACAAGGCAACGAAGGCTCGCCATTGTCGCCTCCGCCTAAATCTCCGCACCGCATCGTCGTCCGCCTGCACCTGCTTCTCCGGTCACAGCGCTCGCCGGCTAGGGTTCCGGCGGGGAAGAGGTGAGCGTCCTGGTAGGAGGTTCGTCGTTGCGTCGCCAACGATGTGACTTTTCGCTGTCCCGTCTGGATACGTCACCGAGCTCATCCCGACAGTCGAACGCGAGTTGTGTCGCGCTGGCTTCGTTCGTCGTTGGGAAGATGGTGTCCGGCGCAAGGAACAACACAGAAGATGTGCAGCGCTGGAGCAAGGTCGCCGACTGGGAGTGGATGGTTGTGGAAGGGAGGCGACGACGTTGAGATTTCCACCAAATTAGCCGCTTCTACCGCTCGCGTCCTGCCACCCTAGGGTTTTTTTTTTTTTTTGGCTTGACGAACGATACTAGATCCGCTGTGTAGATCTAATACCGACAACGGAAACTTCTTCCGCCTTTATCCGTCGTCGGACCACCGGTTCCCCGGCGATCGATCCGGCAGGTCGGACCAATTGATACGAACTATCGTGCAAGGCACACCCAAGAGGAAATAACAAGACACTAGACATACCCTAACACGAGTGCGTTAGAAAATTTTAAGCAAATGTGCTTAAATTTTATCCCTCCATTATTTTTTTTAATTTTTTTTAAAGATAATGTACTCTTGTAAGCTTTCCAATGGTATCAAATTTAGGATATTTTATATCATGTATATATATACAATACCCTAATCAATATCACATATAAAATAAAAAAAATATTTACTTATATAAAAAAATATAATCTTGTATAGGGTATTATATATATATACATGATGTAAAATATCCTAAATTTGATACCATTGGAAAGCTTACGAGGAGTACATTATTTCTTTAAAAAAAATTTAAAAAAAAATAATGGAGGGATAAAATTTAAGCACATTTGCTTAAAATTTTCTAAGCGACCCGAGTCGCTTAGAAAACGCCATCCCCTAACACAACTCTAAGGCCCTTATTTATAGACTCTCACTACTTAACAGACTCGGGTATGACAAACCAATTCAACCCGCTTTATTAAAACCCATTATCACTATTTGGGCCCGTAACATAGTATGTGTTGTATCAAGATATTTTTGCATTGTCTGTTTGAATTACCTTTAAAGATGAATGAAACTAAGTTTTATTTCTCAATAGAAAACATTAAGAATATTTGCTCTTGCTTTTGAAAGAAAGATCCATATCATATTAGTGTAGGGATTAATAAAAGTGTAAAAAACAATTGTAACCAAATATATAAGTGTACAAGAGGACCCTAAAAGTCAGAATGTATTAACCCAATAGGAGAATAACATTTATCATGACTATTGTGATAAAACAAGATATGTTGATGTTTTCCAAATTGATAGGCTTTATAAACAAAACTTGACATAGATGTTAAAGATAGGTACTATTGGGAAGAGAAAAAATTACAACGTAATAAGGCAATTAATAGATAATATTTTTTGTAACAGGAGGGTGCATATAAGACAATGTAAAATAATACCATATGCAAGAGGTATATTACCAAATTTATGAATAGGGACAAGTGCATCATTAGCAATTTTAATAGAATGAACATGATATTCACAAAAGTAAGAAAAAGAATTGCAATCACCTGCCATATAAGAAGAGGCCCTAAAATTAAAGATCTATAGGATGATGGAAGAAGCCTATAGGCCTCAAAGTCAAATTTCTCTGAGGTGAAAAATTGGACTATATTGTATATAGATAAGTACAATATTTTGGTGGTCTTGACTGATACCAACTAGTACCATTATCGATATTGGTCTGACCTAGTATCAATTAAGGTTTAAGATACTAGTTTGTATTGGTGCATCAGTCCATTATCGGATTAATATATATTGGTACTACCCCTACCAGGTGGTATAAACAGGGTTTTGATTCCTTGGTACCAGTATGTCGACTCGAATCAATAATTGAAACCATAGTGGTCGATGTAGTAGATGACTAAAGAAACTTCTCAAATGCTACGATAATATTATTAATGGCAGAAGTCATATCACTTGTGTGGTCTTCTAGATATTGCTTTAATATGACTACTATTGTATGAGTATGTGGAGGTTTCCAAATTTTTGCTTCATTTTTTAATTGAATGATTAGTTCTTCCATAATGAGTGCATGGGGAAATCCTTAACCTTGACCTAGATGACCTCCATGACTACTAGATTTATGAGCAGTGAATGTAGTAGAATTTGATGGCAAAATAGCAGTTTTACTTCAGGTGGCTAAAATGCACAAAAGTCTTGAAAACACATCTTTCAGGCCAAGGGTAGTGGTATCAACCAAAAGTTGATTTTGTGCAATGTGATATTTATCATTTAATCTAGATAAAAACCTAGTAACCAAAAAATCTTCTTGTTGTTTCATAAATTTATTTACATTAGTAGTTGGTGTTGATAACTTAGAAGTTCATCCCATTTAGCCTTGAGTTGAATAATACTCTTGAAGGGATCTATCATTTTGTTTAAGATTGATAAATGTTAAATCTTCATAAAGAGAGTAGAGGCATACCACATTCTTCTCTTAGCAGTTTGTTATTTAGAGAGCATTCTATACTACCTTTGCATTAGAACAGAATATAACAATGTTTTGTTTATTAGGCTACATGTTGATCACCCAGGTGATAACTCTTGAAGGGATCTATCATTTTGTTTAAGATTGATAAATGTTAAATCTTCATAAAGAGAGTAGAGGCATACCACATTCTTCTCTTAGAAGTTTGTTATTTAGAGAGCATTCTATACTACCTTTGCATTAGAACAGAATATAACAATGTTTTGTTTATTAGGCTACATGTTGATCACCCAGGTGATAACTCCATAATCCATTGTTGTCCACTATATAGGATAGGACTGATTCATCAATGGAGAAGGCAAAGAGTCAATATGCTGAAGTTTTTCTTGAACACCAGACAAAATTGAAAAAGATCATGCCCACATGATGTAGTTAGTGCTATTAAACTTCACAGTTGTCCCTTGTGGTGAGTGTTGCTTAGCACCAGCTAATGAGACAATCAAATTGATTCAGCTCATAGTAGCAAAATCCTCTTTATTTCCTATTGAAAAATAGATGTATTGTGCTCAAATGGAAAGGTTACAAAAAAAGATAATAGTGACGTCCTACTTGGTATACCATAAAATTGCTAATGTAACGTGAAGCTACACCTCCTTTACTTTACGAATTTGTGAAGACTTTTCTTTGGAAAGTTGTTCCAAAGTTTGCCCACAGTGTGGAGCTTGCAAATCTTGAGTTCCAGGGTGGCAAATTTGAAGGAGCCAGAGTGCATTTTTGGAGTTGGAGGTGAACTAGCCAGTCCCCGTGGGTGTCCATCACTGAGTTGCAACACTTGCTAGGCGACTCATTGTTGTTTGTGCAGTCATTGCAAGAACGTTAGCTTCGTGATCAAGAACTGGTAAGATCGTTTTCTCTTGGAGTGATCTAAGGATCAGGAACCCATCTAAGATGGTTGGACTGGCGTCAAGGTAGAACTCCAAGTTGTTCCACCCAGATGAAGTGAAGGTCTATAATGTCATCTTTAGGTTTGGCAATGGATAGTCGTAGAAGGAGGAAAGGTGTTTAGGCCAGAAGTAGCTAGGTGAAGTCGATGTGGTGGAGCTTGATCTTGTCATGGATGGGCTCTGTTCGATGCAGGTGTTGTGGTTATGGATGGCAAAAACAAAGCAGGTGGACTTGCCACTACTAATGATCCTGAGTTTGAGGTTGACATTCTTGGTGATGTAGCTTACACTCGACTACTGTAGTGAAGGAGAGTGATGATGAAATCACCCTACTCTCCTTTCTTTAGCAATGACCCTTTAATACTCATAGCAGGTGCTTAGTGGTGGAGGAAAGGAGAAAAGATTGCAACAGCAAGTTAGAGGAAACAAATAATAGGAGAGAAAATTCATTCCTGAATATAGAATGCTCTTTAAGCTGATGCCGAAATGCTTCTAGGATGCTGAAATTTTTGTTAATTTCCGAAAGCAGTAGTGGCAAAGAGATGACAAAGCTGCTTAAAAGGGATTCAGTGACACCTGTAGCAAATGAATAAGAGGGGAATAATTATTAGCTACTATGGTACCAAGTTACAGGATATAATTATTTCTGATGATCCAAAACTACAGCCATGAAAACCTTCACAATGTGTATGAACCAAAACATTTATTCTTCTAACAGTACATACAAGTTGTTCGCTTATATCTTAAGCAATAAGTTATCCATTCAGTTACATATTTTTAGAATTGTGTGTCAGTTGTTGACATAACTTCTGCATGTGCAGCAAATTAGATCCCATGCGTTGAATTCTCGGGAGAAATTGTGTTTATCGATTCAACTTCATTACTCTAGGGTGGATCTTCAAATCTCCAAGTGTGGACAATTGCTCATACTAAAATTTTAGAAGTATATTTATCTTATAAAGAGTTCATAGTATATATACTATTGAAGTTTAAATGAAAAATATATTGTTTCCCTCCACTAATATAAGAAATTGCTTAAAAACATACTTTTCCCCCACATAGATTGGTTCTTACATCCGCCACTAATTTACTCAGTAACAATGTCATTAGTGTCACTTTATCTGCAATGATCTCTCTTGTTCTATTAAAGTCATGTATATCATATGTACTAGAATTAATGTCGTCATATCGATACTAAAATTTCATTTTTAGAAGACCTTCATCTATTATGTTCCTTTTTTTGTGAATTTTTGGCATATGTTGCAGTTGGGGTCGTCAGATTGTCAAGCTTCATCAAGGCCATGCTAACATGACATCGAGTAGGAGTGTTAGCTATGGCTTTAGTTCTTGTTCTTTTCCCCAAGGTGTGTGTCAATTCTTTGTGCCAAAATTATCTTGTACGAATGGTGGATATTTTGCATTCCGCTTCCTCACGTCTAGTTTTTTATTATGTGATATACTATGAAGTCCTGAGGTTGTGCATTATCTTTAAATACTTTCATGTGCACTCAAGTCTCACTAGGAGTCTTCATCTTACAGTGGGTACATGCAGCAGTCTGCCATTGCTAGTCACCGATGCTCTTTTACTTGGAAAATTTTCCAGCTTCGATTCAATTATTAACAAATAACAGTTCATCACATCAATTGATTTTTTTATAGCACTAGTTAAACCGATATTTTAAGTGCTAGTCCATACTGGTGTATACTTTCAAATCGGTATATCCCAGTTATTGTACCAATGGTTACTATGTCATGCGGTCAACTCTTGCTACTAGTAAAGGTCAAACTGGGTGGTGTGGATTTTTTTTCATACCATGGTTAAAATTGTTTTAGCAGTTTCAAGAGGCTGGTTGTATGTAATGAATTTGCATTCTTAAGTAGATGAACTTGCAGTTTTTAAGGCAACTTTTCTCTTCCACAAGTGAATTGGTTGATCAGTGATTTTTGGCATTTGAAAATAAGAAATAATTCCTTTAGAGGGCTTTGGTAAGATCACATGTTTGTATAATGTGGTATTTGTGAAGGGTGAGAGGCACTTTGATTAAAGTGATTAAAACAAATGCAACTCTCACTAAAAGGGAAATATTTCTTTGAAGTTAGAGTAACTAACTATAAGGTGACTCTTTGTTCTTACTAGAACCTTTTTAAATTGATTGAATCATATTTGTTTCTCATCTGATTGTTATAGTAGAGAGGATTTACATGCGTAATTTGCATTAATGTACTCTCCATGTTAATGAAAATATGTGGTCGATGTAAGTAGAATCTTATGATGTATCAATCTATTTGACAGATTTTTATTTTTTCGTAGCACAAATTTCTTGAACGTTGTTATATATATTTCTCATTTCATCTGGTACAGTCATGTCTGTCTGCGGCTGCAGATTTAGCGGGCAAGAAATGTGTTCCATGCAACTCCAAGGATATACGACCTATGTCTGAAGAAGCAGCCAACAAACTACTAGCTCAGGTTCAAGATGATCTGGGTTCTTCTTCCTTATTTTAAATTCATAAACAAGAGGCGATGCTTTGTGTTTTTTGTTCAGAGTCATAAAGTTATAAGACGTAAAAATGCGGCTCTAACCAACAAGAGGCAATGCATTGTGTTTTTTTGTTCAGTGTCAAAGTTATAATACATAGAAATGGGGCTATTACCAACAGCATGTTACCTATCTGTCTACTCTTTGGTTTATTTATGATCCATTTTTAATTCTAGTGGCAAAAAATAGGTTCAAGGATGGGGATTGGTAAGCGACGATGGCACTATGAAATTGCAGCGATCATGGAAAGTGAAGAGCTTTTCCAAAGGATTGGAGTTTTTTCAGCTAGTAGCAGATATTGCAGAGGCAGAAGGTAGTTTTTGACCTGTAGCTTCTCAATGCTGATTATATGCAATTTTCTATAAACTCTATTATGAATGACAAGATGATTTAACCTACATGTTAATTTCTATGCAAGCTAAATTCAAGATTCAATTGTACCATATGATTCTTAATAGTAGAAAATATATGCTATAGTTGTCCCACGTGAGATACTTGCAACTTATCCTTCCATGGCAACTCTATATAAACCAATGTATTCCCTCTTTTACAAATATAATAAAGAAAACCTTTTCTTTTTCTAACTTGGTAACGGAGCTTAAGGGCGAGTTTCTTTGTTGCGGTTGGGTCCAATATTGGAATTCAAATTCTAGATGCTTAAAAGACTGAAATCCACTACATCACCTTGTAGATTGAGTCTTATCTAGGAATTCAAATATTGAAGTCTAGGCCACTGACTAACTCCAATCAAAAGAACTTACACTGTTGCATCAGGTGAAAGTGGAAGATAAGATGTACTATAGGGTTCCTCTTGTAGGGTGTATGTAGTTGGTGACTTGGTGGTGCCTTGTGGGTATTGAAGGTCTTCGAGGGATGGCGCTATCAATGTTTGATATTGGGGTAATGTTCTTCTATGATGTGGCCAACCACCAAAGGAATGAATAAGTGAAGATGTAGCATTGATGACTTGGCATGTTTGCTAACATGACACATGCTCATGTAATGCTGAAGATTTGAATTTTTTTTCAAACCTATATGATATATATGTAATTTGTTTACATGTAAATGTTACAATGCATTTTCCTATTTTTCGCATGATGCATGTTTACATTATAAAACTCCTATCCTATATGATCCATGATTGTAATGCAATTAATTAATATGAGGAATGCTTATAGTATTTAGACTATCTTCAATTGCACTTTGGATGTCGCACCAAAAGGGTTCTCTAATTCTTCTTTTGTTCTCAAGGGAAGCTTTATCATATTGATTCTCATCCCACTTTGATGAATCCTATGTATACTATGAAACTAATGTTTGACTATGATATTCTCACCTTGCTCATTAATAATATGGAGCCACAGGTTCAAACTTACAAGGTTAGTATTAGCATTGACCAAGGTTTAAAGATCGGGTTCGATTGATTGTGTAGTTGAACTGGTACATGCCGGTCGTACCGGGCAGAATCCCAGTGGAACTGGGTGAAGCAGCGAAAGAAAGAAGAAGAATAGAAAGAAGAAGAAGAGGAAGAGGAAGGAGGAAAACCTAGACGAGTCCACTGCTCGCCCAGTGAGCGCCTTTGTCCTTCCTCTCCTCCTTTTTCTCGCTCTCCTTCCTTCTTCTTCTCCTTTTCCCACTCTCTCTGCCCTTTAGTTTTGGATTGGTTTGAACTGAAAAACCAGCCAGTTCAGACTTTAGTTTTGGATTGGTTTGAACTGCAAAACCAGCCAGTTCAGACTCCATTTTAAAACATTGGTATTAACTAATATCATCAGTATCATATGTTATGAACCAGTACTTCCGAAGATAGACCAATACATAAATATGCACTAGAATTTGAAACTCTAATTCAAAGTAAATTTCTTTTTGCCTCCAATGAGGTATGTGATACTCTATACAAAACTTATTTTCGATAGAAGAATGTTATAAAAGTTTATTCTTTATACAAGGAACTCTTTAATCTGAAGCATGAGTATAGGTCATTTAGTGGATACTATTCTTCCCTAAAGTCAAGTAGGATGCAATGTAATTCTATCATTGACCTATCGAGAATCTACAAGATAGTTTAAAGCAACACTAGGAATTGTTTTTGGGCAAAGTTCTTTTCTAGTTGCGACTCATAGCAGAAGTAATCTTGTGAATGATGTCGTTATTCAACACCTTGAGCATGCTTTCTTATAGCTTTTGTGAGTATCCACTTTAAATTTAATTACAACACAAGAGGCTTCTACTATAGTTGCTGCAGATCAAGAGCTAATCCATTTGGTCATAAGTGAGGTCATATCTATGGTTTTCCTTCATGCATCCAATGTGGATGCTCCAATCAACATGTAAAAGTGGAGGAAGTTTTGTCTTCTACTCTAAGCTCATCCTTCAACTCTTGCCTCGATACCTACCTTTATCTTTATAATCACTAAAAATTCTATTGAGTTTACTGAGTCTATTGTTGTAGATTATATTACTCTAGAAAACAATGGTATGCCTTCCGTAGCCTTTTCCTCATTTTCATGGATCTTAGATTCTAAGGCTTCACTCATATATCGTAAGTGAGCATTGATTAATTTCTCATCTTCATACTTTTACTTCTCATATTGTTATTTTTATTATTGATGGCTCTTCCATCCATGTTTGAGGACATAGAAATATTTTCATATCTTAAAATTTTCTTATTTGATATACTTTTTGTAACTCCATTTACTATAAATTTGCTTTTTATTAGCTTTCTTACAAAATTATTGTATAACCTTGTTTCCGCTCATTATAGCTTTCAATACCTATGCGACAATTGGTGGGGACATGTGTTTAATGATGTCTTTGACCTTGCTATTAAGTCTTCACCTCCTTTCTCTGCCATATAACCTCTCATATAAATTGCACTGCAAATTTAATAAGAATAAAACAAATTTATCTTTAAAGTTTGTTCCTATTTTTTATTGTGAAGCTTGCCAATTTGGCCAACACTATCACGCCTCCTTTCCTATGAGTTCTATTACTAAGGGTATATTTCCATTTAAGTTAATGCACTCTTGACATTTAGGGTCCTAGCCCTACATCTACCTTGTTAGGTTCTTCATGCTTATTGATGATTATTTTTGAATGACTTGGCAATATCTTTTGAAAAACAGGTCTAGTATCTTTAATGCCTTCCACAAATTTTATAACAAAATCAAATTTTAATTTAGTATATTTATTAAAGTTTCATGCACTAATAATGTCAACAATAAATTATCTTCCTTTTGCCACTTTTTCTATTCAGAGAGAATCATTCATTGAACTATTTAACTAAATGTAAGAATCATTATCTCGTTTAGATGCTAGTCCACCACTGTGAGATCTTAATATACCTTTCGCTGTGAGGAAAGCTATTCGATCTACTACTACACATCTTTTGATTTTCTATCTTTCACTTTTTCCTTTTTTTTAACTAAAAACCATAAGACGCTAGGCATAGTCCTTAGCATAGAAATAAAAATAGATATGTACGGTTTGGTACAAGTGGGATGTACTGGTCCAATCTAGAGTTGATATATAGAACATGTTTTAAGATTTTGGTCCGTACCAGCTGAAATTTCGGTTCGGTACTGGTTCGACGAGCTACCGAGCTTAGACCATGTATTGGAGCATGGTACCAAGTGCAGTCGAAAGCTGATGCTTGCGGAGGTGGAGCTTCCGTTAGAGCGGGAGCTCAAGTAGGAGCGAGATTGATCGGTACGGTTTATACTGGTCCGGTAGCTGACCGGACTGAGCTGACAAACTGAAACCTTAAACCATGATATAGAATATATAAGTTAGTTTCAAAGATCAAAAGAAGAAGATTATTTTATTATTAGGGTTCCTGAAGCTTAAATACACAATAAACCAAGCAAAACTAAAGCTTAACGGGTTTAGCTAAAACACATAAGTCTCTCAACACTCCTCCTTAAGTTAGAGCAAATATGTCAATCAAGCCTAGCTTGGTATATAACTCATGCAATTTTTTTGAGCTAAGGGCCTTTGTAAATATATTTGCTACTTGATTTTCATATTTAGTATATGGTGTATGGATCTTATTGCTAATGATAGTATATTTGACAAAGTGATAATTCATCTCCATATGTTTTATTCGTTCATGAAAGACAGGATTGTTAATAATGAATATTGAAGATTGATTATCACGGTGCATGATCATAGGAGTATCAATGATTATGCTGAACTCCTTTAGGAAACCCTTGATCTACATTAGGTAGTATGGGTCATGGATCAATATTGTGCTTCACAACTTCACCCGGAGACAACACTCTGATCTTTACTTTTTCAAGTGACTATATTTCCACCAACATAGAATGCTAGAACCCAAAGATGGATTTTTGGTCATCTATATTCCCTGTATAGTTTGCATCTGAGTAGGCTTCAATAGTGAAGTGTTCATTTTTCCAATATAGAAGACCTTTGCTAGAGGACTTTTTAAGATATTATAAAATCTTTAGCTTTCCGGTGGCATTTCTTTGAGGATTGCATGAACTGCTTTCCAAGTGGCATTTCTTTGAGGATTGCATGAACTAACTAATGATCCCAACATGAGTTTTCCCACCACCTATTTATATGAAGTAGGATTTATTTATTCCGATTCATTTCACTTGTTATATTATTCATTTGGGACCATAGGGACTTCGTTGGGTTTGTAGTTGAGCATGCTAGTTTTAGATAGAAGATCTAACACATTTCTATTGAGATAGATGTACATTTTAGCCTTTAAGCGATTTCAATTCTAGGTAAGTATTAGAGCTTACCTATATCTTTGAGGGAGAATTAAGACTATAAGTACCTCTTTGCCTCACGTATACCTTCTAGATCACATCCTGAGAGGAGGATATTGTCAATATAAATGGCCAAGATGATAATACCCCTAGATGATTTGCGAACAAAGATTGAGTAATATGATTTACAATGATGGAATTTCATGTTAGATATAATTTGAGAAAATTTATGGAACCATACTCTTGGACTTTGCTTTAGATCATAAATGGTTTTATGCAATTTGCATACCAACTCCCCTTGCTTGATATACCTGGATGTTGTTTCATGTAGATGTCCTATGTGGAATTGTCATACAAGAAGGCATTCTTGGTATTTAGTTAATGAAGGGACCACTCCTGGTTAATGGCAAGCTATAAAATGACTTTAACAGAGTTGAGTATGTGTCTAAGTAATCGACTCTATAAATTGGGGTAAACCCTTTGGCAATCGACCGAGCTTTGTAGCGATTCACGGATCTATCTGGGTTGGGTTGTGCTTAATAGTATATATCCATTTACATGCAACCGAGCATGCAACCGAGCAAACCCATAGGAGATGGAACAAGAGTCCACGTCTATCTGGAAGTAAGAGCTTTCATCTTATTATCCATGACAACTTTCCATTTCGGTTGAGAAATGACTTTAGACATATTCCTGGGCACTATACTAGAGGAGATGGCAGTGGTGAGAGCATTATGGAAAACTGAGAGAAGATTGTAAGAAACAAATTGGGACATAGGATGCTTAGTAGTAATTCGATGTCCCTTGGGTGAAGCAATTGGAAGATCAATATTGTCTTATTGTTGACTCAGGTAAAGGTGCTTCAGGTGGGGGTTCTGAAGTGGTGACCATCCGAATAGGTTTTTGATAAACTTATAAAAGTAAAACCTTGTTCTTCATGTGCAAGTTTAGAAGCCTCAAGTTGTGGTGGAACAATAATGGTATTTATCTAAAGGAGATTGAGTTAGAAGAGGGATACTGGTTGCAGGTAGGAGATACCAGAGATTGGTATCTGAATGATGTAAGCCTTTGGATTGATATATAAAATACAGAGTTGACTCAAGGAAAGAAGCATCTATGCTAACAAACCACTTCCCAATTTTTGGATCAAAACATCTATATCCCTTCTGCATCCTAGAGTAACTAAGAAATAACTAAGAAAAATATATCTTACGGATCGTGGGCTTAACTTGTCTATAGGGGAAAGATTATGGACATAACATACATAACCAAAGCTCCTTGGAGTGATAGAAAATATAGGCTGATTAGGTAATATGATTGAGATAAGGGATTTACCTTGTATAGATGATGTAGGCACTCGATTTATGAGATATGTGGTAGTAAGAACTGCATCTGCCAAAATGTCTAGGAACGTTAGAGTGCGTGAAACATCCAGAAGATGTCGATCCTTGCAATCAACAACTTCATTCTATTGAGAAATGTAGGGATAAGTGGTTTGGTGGATTATTCTTAGGGATTCATAAAATTCCTTAAATATAGAACTGGTGTATTGATTTTTCATTTCAGTATAATTGATTTTTGATTTCAGCATAAAATAATTTAAAAGCAAAACACATTATGGGCATGTTTGGCCCGCTGTTAATAGCTTTATAATTGTGATAACTGTGTTATGTTGTACTGTGCTGCACTGTCAAAATTTATAAGATGTTTGGTTAATAATTTTTTAATTATTGTTAAAATTTAAAATAATAAATAAATATTTATTTTAAATTATTTAAAATAATAAATATATTTTATTTTTCTTTAGTATAAAAATTTTAATTATTTAAAATAATAATACTTAAAATTTTAAATGAAATCATGTGAATTATTTTTTTTGAGAAGAAGTTGCAAAAGCATCAAATTGTAGCTTTTCCAACTTTTACCTTTTTTACTGTTTTTTTCTGTTTCTGTTTTTCATTACCAAACAATTTTTAACTGCTTTTTGCTTAAAAATTGTTTAAAATTAGCTTAAAAGCAGGGCCAAACAAGCCCTAGAGCGATTTTTCAATAAGAAGACCTAACACATCCGAGAGAAATTATTTATAAATTGAATAAAATATTTATAATTATCTCTTGTGGTTATAGGACTGGGACCCAAATGTCTGAGTGAACAAAATAAAAAGGTACACTAGTTGGCACACTAGTACTATGGGAAAGGATGTTCTATGATATTTTTCAGGTTGACATGCATCACATTCAAAATGTGGACAAGACTTGAGTGACAAAATTTGTTGCACTTTGGTTACATGACCTAACTGACAATGCCAAGTGGAGGGAGATATTAGTGGACATTAGGGCCTGGGAAATGCCTTGCAGGTTTAGTTAGGATATAAACATCACCAACTTTACGCCCCCCGTCCCCAACCCACCCACCACTAATCTTCACCTTTGTCCTGAGATCCTGAAAGATACAGTATGAGGAGAAGAATGTTATTTAGCAATTCAATGTTTTGAAGACAAGGTTAAGGTTAACAGGAACTGATGGATATAAAGAACATCAGACAATGTAATTTTAGGGCTGATATGAACAGTTTCAATCCCTAGGACAGGTATAAGAGATCCATACGTGATTGACACAGGATTATGATTGGTGTCAAGTCGCAGGGACAGGGATACAAATAAAAATTGGTTACTTGAGACATGATAGGTGGCCTAGAGTCTAAGACCCAAGTGTTAGTAGAGGTGGCTAGAGAGATAATACCGAAGACCTTGGAAGTGATAGCCATCAAGGATGGGGTGGATGCTTCAGCATGTGCCGTCAATCTAACTAGATGCTCATATTGAAGACAGTGACAGTAGATTCAATTTGTGAATGGGATACTAGGGGTACAGCTTGCCTGGAATCATTTGAGTCACTGCCAATTGCAACTTTGGTATGAGAGAGATTGCTAAATTTCTTCAAAGGGTGATTATTTCGATTATAGTATTCACACTGAAAAGAGCCTCAACCTTGGCCACAACCCCTATTGATTCCTCCACGTCTGCCTCCTTGAGGAGCTAATAGTGAACTGCTAGTTTCAATAGATGATGTGGCCAGAGAGACTCGTAGGAGATGAGAGTTGACACTCCAAATTGAAGGAATACTCGGGTCCATAAGAAGCTGAGCTTTGGTAGCTGCATACGAATCGCTTAATGCAATGAGAAATATTGCAACAAAGAATTCTTGCCTTTGTTGGATATTGGATAGTTATAGATATATTCGCTATAAGAGGTTACAGTAATGCAGCTGATCCCACTTCCCTTTAAGAATTCGATAGAGCTCAGATAACAATGTCTCTCCTTGCTTTAAGTTAAAAATCTCTTTAAAAAGCCGGTGGACTTAGACACATGTTCTCCTGAGGAGAATAAATGGAGGCAAGTACATTTCATATTTCTTTGGCAGTATCTAGAAATATGATAGTTGAGGCTATATTGAAGTAACAATGGCCATATTTGCACGTCTCCATGACTCATAGGTAGGGTCGGAAGGATTTGGAGGAGAGCTTGTCAAGTGCTAGTCCTTCCCATGTGAACCTAAGGTAGAAGTGCATGGATCTTGCCAAAAGAAGATAGTTGTTTCTATCAAACCCCACTGTAGTAGCAATCTTCGAAACTGGTTTTAATTTAGTATTGGTGAATCCATTTCGTTAGAAGCTCACACTTCAGTGTATTGTTCAGTTAGATGGGAGACAACTGAAGCAAGTGAGATGCAAGCTTCAACAAGAGGGCTCTATTAAGAGAAGCTGTGGTGGTGCTAGCGAGCGCAAATGTAGGAAAAGGTCTAGCGCCTTATGGAGAGCGAGTTGCCACCATAGGAGAGATGCCGCTAGATACCAGATAGAGGAGATGTGTTGTCGCTACTAGGAGAGCTCTAGTTGTTCCTCGGTGTGAAAGGGCTAGGGCGAGGGAGAGGTAGAAGGAGACGAAGAGGTGGAACTCGGGGCTTGAAGTTTGAAGTTGTAAGGTGGAGAGGCGGAATGTGGGTGAGGAGGTGGAAGGGTGAAGAGGAACATAGGCAAAGAAACAGAAAGGTGGTGGCGAACGATGAACTACTATGATACCAAGTTAGTTTCGAAGATCAAAAGAAGAAGATTATTTTATTCTTGCAGTTCCTGAAGCTTAAATACACAGTAAACCAAGCAAAACCTAAACCCGGTAAGCTTAATGGGTTTAGTTGAAACACATAAGTCTCTCAAGTCTCAACAGTATATATAAATTATATATATGTTTTGTTTAGTACCATAGGTCAGTACCATCTGAAACATACCGGTCCTAAAATGCACCGTACACTACCTTGGTCTTTAGTAGAATTAAGCTATGGATGATAAGGAGGCCTTGGTTTCTTGAGATACCATTATACTTATTGCCAAACCCAACGGTCATGGTCCTAGGCCCGTTATATGGATATGGATCTGCACAATCAATTATAATCTTGATGACACTATCCAATGGCACAAGACACATCTTCTAACATTGAGTTTGATTTATATAGTAGATTACTTAGAGACCTTTTCTTTGGTTGCTAGTTTAAATTATATTTGAATATTTCATTTAGCTACTATTCAAAATTGATGCATATTTAAGGTGAATGTAAAAGTATATTTTCTTATGTGGTGTGCTTAGTGAGAAAGTCTGAATGGAGCAACCTATTGTACATTGCTGAAGGGGAGAAATAAACATGTAAGCTTAAGAAAGCTATTTATAGATTTAAACAAAGCCCCTGAGAAAGATTTGGCAAGTTCTCTAACATAATTGCTTAAATTGGTCTAAAATATAGTAAAGCGTATCACTCTATTTTATCACATAGAATTGCTATGTCATTTTATTTTGTAGTCTATGTGGATGATATTTTGCCATCTGAGTGTAACTCTAAATGTATTCAGAAGGTTAAAAATTATTTAGAAGATAAGCTTTTTATGAAAAGCAATCTTGGAAATCTGAGTGTTTCCTTGAAATTGAAATTGCTTACAGGGCTGAGGTATTACTTCTTTCTCAAAGTAGTCTTTAGATCTTCTTGAAGAAACTAGTTTTCTTGGTTATAAAGGATACACCTATTCCTTTATGCTTTGCACAAATGGTTGCTCAAATTCATAGGATTCTACTAAATACCATGGTTACTAGGAAATTTTGTTTACTTAGGCTCTTGCTAGACTTGATATCTTTTATGTATTTGGATTTATAAGTCAATTTATGGAATCACCTAAAAAAAGTACCAAGAAGTTATTTTATGGATTCTTCATTATATGTAAGGGAAATCAGGAAGGGGTTCTTTTTATTTAAATATAAAATTTTTAAATTAGAATCCTACACTAATACCAATTATGCAAGTAACTCAAATAACAAAATGGTCTACCTTTGGATACTACACTTATAAAACTAAGAAAGTAAGATGTGGTGGCTTGATCAAGTGTAAAAGCTAAATATTATTGTGACCCACTTAATGAGCATATTGACCTATTAATTTGGTGAGCCGAATGACAACATGATCTAATTTTAAATACTAAAGTTCAAGTTATTAGTAATAAGCTCACTAAGTTTTATATACCACACCATTTTTTCTTTCGTTTCCCGTCTAGACTAAATCCGGATATACAATCTTTCTCGACTTGATGTCTTCATAAAGCCTAAGACCTAACGTAGGTCCATGAACTATCCTCAGTTGGCAGCATATAAGATCAACCCAGTGGCGACACCACCATCCTTAGCAGCTCTTTTCGATTGATCTATCACCATATATAGGACTAAGTTTACTATGATATTATTTATTATGATCCACTTAATTAAGTATTCAGGTCTATTGAATTATTGAGCCGAACGACAACATGACCTAATTTAGAATGCTTAAGCCTAATAATTTAAAACGTTTAAGCTCAAATTATTAAGCTTTATATATCATATTATTTTTTTCTCTCACTTTCCATATGGACTAAACTGGGATATTACAAATACAAAGTTATGCCTTCACTGTAGACTAATTCCATAGACTTGAGATTCAGAGAATACTATAATAATGTGACATGATAACTAGGATACTATTTTACTGTGGAATGTGTTTCATGAAATAATAGAAGAACTAATCATACTGAGGTTGATTATCATTCTATAGTAAACGCTACTATATCCAAAAAGATCAACACCTCTTTCACTTACGTAGAAAATTAATTTTCTCATATATTTACCAAGCTTCATACTAGTGAAAGGCATACTGGTGAAAGGCTTGTTGCTCTTAGATGCAACTTGGCATAATCAATATTTATGCTCGATCTCAAGGATTGTTAGAAAATTATACCCTCCCATATCAATTCTTTAACAAATACAATGAAGGAAACTTTTTTATAACCCTTAGTTGTCTTGTCATTTATAAGCTCATATTGCTTTTGCTTTGCTGGCTGGGAAATATTTAGATATTTGTAGATATTATTTCACTATTTTGTCTTTGCTGATGCAATGTGATATGCCTTGAATGATCGAACCGAGCTCTTTGGTATTATCAAGTTCTAGTAGTTGCCTTAAGAAATCTCAGTTTGATGTTATATGGAATTTGCTTCAAACTAGTGGACCTACCAAGGTATTTATCTACAATTGCATTGAATGCCCAGATTGTAGTACTATAATTGTTTTTCCAAAGAGAGTCTGTTATATTTACTCAAAGTGTTGGACAGTTCTTCATGCTGTCCGACTTCCACTAACAATTGTTGGAGAATTAACGCACAAAAGAAGCAGTTCGAAGTGCAGCACTATCATACTGTGAGTATTTGAAGGAAAATATACATTCAACAAAAGGTTTGGCTGGGCATAATGTCAATTTTATAGATGCTGTAACAAACAAGAGGATTAATGCCTTCAACAATAGATTTATTTAGGATTTGGGAGTCGGACTCTACATCAATCTTCTGAAAGCTCATAGTGACAGTAGTTTAAAAGCCCTCGAGAAAAGCTTTTCCTATGTAGCGGGATGCAGGTCATGGATATTAGCACTACCTTGATATTTGGGACTTCAGCACTTAGTTCTTAAGAGATGAGGTGAATACCTTTATCTAACTTATGAGTAGTCCAAGAAAATGTCTAATGAGTTGGATTAGTGGTCTATAATGGAATTTATCATCTTACAGGCAAGGATTGCAATACCGGTCCGGCGTACCGGTCTGGTACTTTGTCGGACCGGTACGTACCGACCGGTACCGGCGGTAAACCGGTAAAATCGATTTTTGATTAAAAAAAATATTTTTTTAATAAAGTTTAAGGGTTTGATAATGAAAAACTTATTTTACTAAAGATAGATCCTTAAACAACATGAAAATAATACAATAAGTGATGGTTACATCCAAAATGAGAGACCCGTATGGATCATTATAATCAGTTCCCTCTACATGACTTAGATCCACCCCATAATTTTGTAATGCCCAAATTTGAAATTGCTCCCAAGACATATGGTATTGATAGGTTGAGCTCCATAAATTCAACAAACTTGCTTGATCAAAATGAGCTTGAGTCGTATGAACCACTGCCACTGGGACTGGAATAGGAACAAGCACTGGATATAAATACATATTAGATCCATAGCTAGGTTGTGACCATGAAGATCCACTATCTGTCTCTAAAGGTAATGTCGATCTCATGTCCTCATAGTCTTCCAAGGCTTGGCTTTGATATTTACTTCGAGTGGTAGATCCCTTGCCTCGCCTTTGATATTGAAATAGTTCCGTTGGACGAATGCTATGATCATCATCTTGAGTTGCATGACTGTACCCTGCTTCTTCTGTCCATGGCTCGGCTTGTTGTTGGGTAGCAAGCACATAACTTGATCCACCCCCATTGTCATCTTACTGGCATTGCTATCTATCGTATCTTGAGTCTCTGATTCTGACTCGTCATCTTCTTCTATTGGGTCCACTATGTCTTTTCCCTTTGCAGTCGTAGCCCGCTTCACAATTGTCTTCTTTCTAAGCGCACCTGATTGTGTTTGGGAAGACGATTGTACCGGTTGTGATCTGCGTGGACGTAGACTGATCTCCTCCCATTGTCAGAATCATCTTGTATATCAATTGGGCTTATTTGTTCAGTTTGATTGTCGACTTCGCTTTCTACTAACTGAGAAATATATTGAGAAGGCCGAGGTGGATCACCAGGTTCATCAAGGGCCATTTCTTGATTTTCTTGAGTTGACCACCATTCCATCATGGGGTCACTGTCATCTGATACAATGATTCATCGAATGGGTCTGAAACTTCAAATTCTCTCTCATTTTCGTCGCGTAAAATACGTAGCCTCAGTCGCATATTATAGTGTACATAAACCATTTTTTCAAGGTGACGATATCATAATCGATTGCCAACCTTCGTGTGCATCAAAGAGAAGGTCGACCAATTGCGTTCGCATCCACTAGAAGAAACACATTGTGACAGGATGCGAATAGCTATCTTTCGTAAACTTGGTGCCTTTGCACCAAATTATAACCATCACTTAGCTGAAATATATTTAAAAATTTAAATTAGCATTTGCTATGGTAATGAAATATACTTTAAAAAATAAACTTACTAGGATCAATGCGGTATCTGAGATCTAGTGCTATTGGATCTCCGAAAGTCATTTCAGCCTCGCGATACAAACGACTTTCGTTAATTGCCGCGGCCGCCACTTCTGAATCGATCTCTATATGATATATCACATTTCTTAATGAATTGAGTAAATCTTGGTCACTCCCTAAGTTATATCGATATTGGTACGACGGATTCAGATAATATGCTGTAACAAAAATGAGTCTATGAGATTTATTAGTATATAATAATAAAAAATTTAAACAAATTGATAATAGTTACAACTTACCAGCTGCATGAATATCTTGGCACATTTGCGTGTCCCACCGATTTCTTATTATATTAATATATCTGTTGCCTCGGGATCTAAATTTCTCAGCAATTGTTTTTATGCATTGTTGGATCATGTAATATATTTCACCCATCTGAGCTTTTTTGTCCATATCTACTTTACGTAAGACTACGTAAAGGGGTTCGACTACCGTGCAAATATCCACCACGCTATCTCAGAAACGTCCATTGACAACTACATTCTCAACTATTTTTCCATCCCTTGAGGATGAAAAATTAGACCCACCCCATTCTTGGGAGGTGAACATTGCTTTTAAACCCATTTTTTTGGATAATAATGATTTTAAAAGTAAAAAATGAGTTGCAAATCACGTTACCGTAGGATGTAGTATTTCTCCTTCTACAAAATTTTTCATTTGTGCATGAACCCAATGATGATTGTAGATAAATCGGGTCACTGTTTGGGTACCCTTTATAGCATTCTTTACTTTGTCTAAATCCCCAATATCCTTCATCATCAAATTGATGCAGTGTGCAGCGCACGGTGACCAAATAATATGCGGAAAATCTTGGGTGATGAGCTGATCAGCTCTTTTGAAATTACTGCCATTATTAGTAATTAACTGCACGATATATTACAAACCGATCTCTTCTATCACCCTCCGCATAATGCTACAAATATAAGCTGCATTTTGAAATTCAGATGACGAATCCACAGACTTATGAAAAATAACTTTCCTATTGCAATAAATAAGAAAATTAATAATACTCATCTTGGTTGGCCTCGTCTAAGCGTCGCACATTAATGTGACACCAAAGGTCTCCCATTGAGGTTTCATGCCTTTGATCCACATTTTGCATTCCTCAACCTCATCATCGAGATATCGTCCACCAATCTCGTAAGAGTTTGGGGGCTGAATTCCTGGCCCACAATCATCGATTTTCGTCACCATTGAGCGATAATATCGATCAGCTGCTGCATGTGGTGGAATCCTGTTGAAGTGAAACCATTTTGAAAAGGCTATGCCGATATCCACCTTTTTGGAGTTAGTATAGATGTCATCTATATGTGTCTTCTTACTAGATTGGGAAGGAAATGCTCTGGGATCAATATTAGTGGGGGCAGGATTGGGACCCCCAGTACGCCGGTGAAAACCAAAAAAAGAAGAGATATCGCGTCTATCTGATGGTGGTGCTGCATGCCTTCTAGCCCGTCCCCGCATACTATTGGTACGGCCCAATTGAAGACCTCTTTCTATACCACTCTCACTTCCAGATCCACCCTCGTAGAATGGTCACTCCGCAAACCTCATGGAAGCAGACCACACATCTTCTTCATGGGCAAATTGTGCCCTAGACGCACGCATAACTGCCTCCATCTCAATTTCGTCAGCAGCATCATCATAGCTCCCTTGGTAAGTATCATACCCGGCGGGCTCTGTGGCACGACGGTCGAATTTCTCTCGATCATTTGCCCTACGTTACTTGGTGATCTTGTCCGAATCTAAGTTCGCCCGGACCACTCTGCGTATCTCTTGCGGCACTTTGGTACAGTTTGCAACATCAGAAAATCCACTAGCGAGATGGTACTTCACACGAGTAGCCCCTCTACCCTTGAAAACTTTCTGACAGTGAATACACTGGTGCCGATTATCCAGCATCTTACGAGCATGGAGCCACGCAAGATCGGTATTTCTCTTTGGTGCCACTAGAAGAGAAAAGGAGAGGAAAGATGAAGATATCTCTTACTAGAAAATCTCTCAAAGAAATTCGAATATTGAACTTCGAGTGATGTGAGAAGAAAGATCTTCAAGAGGCATATTTATAGAAATTTTTTAGAATTTTTTAATATTATTTATTAAAATATTAAAATATAAAAAAATTAATATAATATAAAGGTACTATTAAAGAAATCACAAAAATCGGTGGCTGATTCTTTCAAATTCTAACATTAAATCTTAATTAGTGAATTAATTATAATAAATTAACTATTAATTAATTCACTAATTATGCTTATTATATATTTTACTACTAATTACACCCAAATAATGCCACCGACGCCCGTCGATGGCATTATTTTGATGCTGCTGCATGTGGTGGTTAACCCAACTAACCTTATATAATATAAATTATATATTAAAATATTATATTTTAATAAAAAATTCCAAGATCTATACTATTTAACACTGTGAACAGTGATTTCATTAAATATAAAAAATTAAAAATTTTGTTTTTTTGTTAAACCACCGATACCAAGCGGTTTTGATTAAAAACCGGTCGGTTTTCATCAAAACCATACCGATACCGTAATAAAAAAAATAATTTTTTTGATTTACCGTCGGTTTTATCCTAGTCTGAGACCGTTCCCCCACCGGACCGGTACAAACCAGTCAAACCGGTCGGTACCAGACCGGTTTTGTTATCCTTGCTTACAGGTACTAAGAGTATGAATGGAAACTTAACTGAGGGTGAAAATTATCAAATTGTTTTGCCAAATTTGAGAAAGGAAATAACTGTATGTACCAAGGAACCTAAAACCGATCTCGTACCTACCAGTATCGGAAATGTAATGTTGCCATCAGTACGAGCTTCGGTCGTTTTTGCCGAAGAGCAAGCTTTTGCCGAAGCTTTGCTCTTCAAGCTTCGAGCAAAGCTTCCGCCGGCGGAGGATGCTTCGAGCTTCCGTCAGCGACAGAGGAGCTTTTGCTTGCGGCGGAAGCATGAGACGAGGAAGTGGGAGGGGGATGAAGCTCGGTACCACTAGCATACCGCCTGGTATCCCATTAGCTCACCGAACCGATTTTGTGATCCTTGGTATGTACCTATTTGTGATTTTTTTTTATGGTGTGTGAGTGAGCATGATAATTCTTGTAAGCGCACTTAAGGTTCCTATTTACTTGAAGGGATAATGATACTTTGATGTTCATGAAAGAGAAAATATGGTCTAATTGCCCTTTCGGTGTCTATGGGAAAGAATATTTCACTTTAGTAGTTTTATGTGTTGTTCAATGATGCCAACATAACCTTGGAAGACCTTAGCATATTACAACAAGATATTGCTTCAGCTTCAAAGCACACAAGAATGTCATGCATAAGAGGGGAGACTATACTTAATTGAAAAGGAATGATTTCTAAATTCTGTTGGCATTGTTCATAAATTGGTAACTAGTGTGCAATATTAACATGCTAATATTGCGATATAAGATCAGCAAATTTGATGCCTCTTTGCCTATTAAAAATGTGAGAGTGAAGACCAGCAGGTGTGCAAAAAGAAGGTGCTAGTCTACAATCTTTGTTATTGATAATAAGGTCCTAGGTTCAAATTCCATCTTTACCACCACTTGCCCTCTTGCAAAAAAATAAAATGATCCAATTAATGCAAAACTAGGAAAGTTCATCACTTGTGGAGGGCTTCAACATTAGCATCCCAGGAGACCCTATCCAAGTCTTTTGGGAGGTAGACTTTAATTAAAATGAAAAGATACTTCTTTTTAGTGGAATATATAAAGTGGGTGAGAATATTGTCATGTATAGATCTTATTTCTTGGTGAAAGCGTATCAATTTTTAGAAAATAAAGTTGCAGATATGGCTTGAGTCTAATGCCACGGATTTGGTGAAGATTATGTACCTCACAAATAAAGGGAAATTGCCTAATAACCTTAATTGAAGTAGCATTAGAGCCCTTAGGAATAAATGAATGAAGAGTCAGATTCCAAGCTTGATGGAGACAAGAATACATACATTAGTAATTGAAAAACTCATCGAGATAAGGAGCAAAATTATATCAATATGATTTTACTTGCCTAGACAAGTAATGACACTTCAAATCTCATTGATACAAGCACCTGTTTTGACTTGTTACTGTACCAGTACAGCATTGGTATAGAATTGTATTTATACAATACACTAGACTAACTTAAGAAAATTCTCAATGGCTCCACCCATTTCGATTCCATCCACATGACTTGTTAACTTGCAAAAATATTAAAATAATTTTACTTGTTTATGGTAAAAAAAGATAATATTGTATTTAATTTTAATGAGAATAACACAATTTGTTTAATTATGATATTTTAGCGTGATAAGAATTTCTCTACCAAGATTAACTTGGTGGTAGCACTACCATAGCCAAAATGAGTGGCTTATGTTAGTAAAACATCATGGATAGAACAAATAGCTATGTTGATGTTATAATTAACCAATGCCCACATATGAAGCTCCTTTCTTGATACTGATTTGGTACATTGATCGCCACATATTTAGCAAACTGTTGTTGTTGATGATTTGTACTAGAATGGTTGCTATTGGAACGAGGACTAGAACATACTCAACTACTGTTGGATATAAATAGGCAAAAAGAGTTGTGAGATGGCTCCAAGCTGAGACCACCATGAGATGTCATCTAACTTAATAGTACGTAGATCTAATTGTGTCTCGCCCTAGTTGTCAAATGTTGTTCACTTGTATTGTCCTTCATAGACTCTATACCCTTTTGGAGTTTCACCTTAGTTTTATTTGTTACTTTTAAAGCATGCTTTTATGATCACCATGATCTTCTTCTTGGATGGTATGACTGAATTATGTCTTGTAAATTCATGGCTTGATTGAGTTGAGGGGATGTAAGTCTACCACTTACTTTGGCGATATCATTGTCATTGCTTATGATACTAGCAATGTTATAACTGTTTGTGCTTATGATTCTAGCAATGTCATAATCATTGTGGACTTCATGACAAAGGTGTGTCAGAGGGTTAGTTTTGTCGTCTCTAGTTCCATCCTTTTTGATAGAAGGTAAGGAATGAGTTGAGTTTTCTCCTCTCATGTGACTTTTTTCATACAACAAAGTGGACATAGAGACCTATTTGAACTTGACAAACTATCTTTTTCTAACAAATGATCATGCAAAGAGAGGCCAGGAGATTTATCATTATAATTACCTACTGAGATACTCAAAGGCTTGGTAGTATAGTCGTTATTTGAGGAGTATAAAGTTGAAGCCTTACCCACATTGTACTTGGCAAGGATAACAAAACCGGTCCGGTACCGACCGGTTTGTACCGGTCCGGTGGGGGAACGGTCTCGGATTGGGGTAAAACTGACGGTAAATGAAAAAAATTATTTTTTTTATTACAGTATCAGTATGGTTTTGATGAAAATCGACCTGTTTTGATGAAAACCATCAAAACCGGTTGGTGTCGGTGGTTTAATAAAAAAACAAAAGTTTTAATTTTTTATATTCAATGAAATCACTGTTCACACGTGGGAACAGTGATGTGAACAGTGATCTACAGTGTTAAATAGCATAGATCTTAGAATTTTTTATTAAAATATAATATTTAAATATATAATTTATATTATATAAGGTTAGTTGGGTTAGCCACCACATGCAGCAGCATCAAAATAATGCCACCGACGGGCGGCGGTGACATTATTTGGGTGTAATTAGTAGTAAAATATATAATAAGTATAATTAGTCAATTAATTAATAGTTACTTTATTATAATTAATTCACTAATTAAGATTTAAGGTTAGAATTTGAAAGAATCAGCCACCGATTTTTGTCGATGGCATGATTTCTTTAATAGTACCTTTTATATTATATTAATTTTTTTATATTTTAATATTTTAATAAATAATATTAAAAAATTTTAAAAAATTCCTATAAATAGGCTTCTTGAAGATCTTTCTTCTCACACCATTCGAAGTTCAATATTCGAATTTCTTTGAGAGATTTTCTAGTAAGAGATATCTTGATCTTTCCTCTCCTTTTCTCTTCTAATGGCACCAAAGAGATACTAATCTTGCATGGCTCCATGCTCGTAAGATACCGGATAATCGGCACCATTGGCAGTGTATTCACTGTCTAAAAGTTTTCAAGGGTGGAGGGGCTACTCGTGTGAAGTACCATCTCGCTGGTGGATTTTCTGATGTTGCAAACTGTACCAAAGTGCCGCAAGAGATACGCAGAGCGGTCTGGGCGAACTTAGATTCGTACAAGATCACCAAGCAACGTAGGGCAGATGATCGAGAGGAATTCGACCGTCGTGCCACAGAGCCCGCCGGGTATGATCCTTACCAAGGGAGCTATGATGATGCTGCTGACGAAATTGAGATGGAGGCAGCTATGCGTGCGTCTAGGGCACAATTTGCTCATGAAGAAGATGTGTGGTCTGCTTCCATGCGGTTTGCGGAGCGATCATTCTACGAGGGTGGATCTGGGAGTGAGGGTGGTATGAAAAGTGGTCCTCAATTGGGCCGTACCAATAGCATGCGGGGACGGGCTGGAAGCCATGCAGCACCACCATCAGGTAGACGAGTATCTCTTCTTTTTTTGGCTTTCGCCGGCGTACTGGGGGTCCCAATCTTGCCCCCACTGATATTGATCCCAGGGCATTTCCTTCCCAATTTAGTAAGCAGACACGTATAGATGACATCTACACTAAGTCCAAAAAGGTGCATATCGGCAGAGCCATTTTAAAATGGTTTCACTTCAATAGGATTCCACCACATGCAGTAGCTGATTGATATTATTGCTCAATGGTGACGAAAATCCAAGATTGTGGGCCAGGAATTCAGCCCCCAAACCCTTACAAGATTGGTGGACGATATCTCGATGATGAAGTTGAGGAATGCAAAATGTGGATCAAAGGCATGAAACTTCAATGGGAGACCTTCGGTGTCACATTAATGTGTGACGCTTAGACGGGGCCAACCAAGATGAGTATTATTAATTTTCTTATTTATTGCAATAGGAAAGTTATTTTCCATAAGTCTGTGGATGCGTCATCTGAATTTCAAAATGCGGCTTATATTTGTAGCATTATGCGGAGGGTGATAGAAGAGATCGGTTCGCAATATATCTGTGCAGTTAATTACTGATAATGACAGTAATTTCAAAAGAGCTGCTCGCTCATCACCCAAGATTTTTCACATATTATTTGGTCACCATGCGCCGCACACTGCATCAATTTGATGATGAAGGATATTGGGGATTTAGACAAAGTAAAGAATGCTATAAAGGGTGCCCAGACAGTGACCCGATTTATCTACAATCATCATTGGGTTCATGGACAAATGAAAAATTATGTAGAAGGAGAAATACTATGTCCTACGGTAACGCTATTTGCAACTCATTTTTTACTTTTAAAATCATTATTGTCCAAAAAAAAGGATTTAAAAGCAATGTTCACCTCCCAAGAATGGGGTGGGTCTAATTTTTTATCCTCAAGGGATGGAAACATAGTTGAGAATGTAGTTCTTAATGAACATTTCTGGGATAACGTGATGGATATTTGCACGGTAGTCGAACCCTTTTACATAGTCTTACGTAAAGTAGATATGGACAAAAAAACTCAGATGGGTGAAATATATTACATGATCCAACAATGCATAAAAAAAATTGCTGAGAAATTTAGATCCCGAGCAACAGATATATTGATATAATAAGAAATCGATGGGACATGCAGATGTGCCAAGATATTCATGCAGCTGGTAAGTTATAACTATTATCAATTTGTTTAAATTTTTTATTATTATATACTAATAAATCTCATAGACTCATTTTTTGTTACAGCATATTATCTGAATCCGTTGTACCAATATCGATATAACTTAGGGAGTGACCAAGATTTACTCAATTCATTATGAAATATGATATATCATATAGAGACCGATTCAGAAGTGGCGGCCGCGGCAATTAATGAAAGTTGTTTGTATCGCGAAGCTGAAATGACTTTCGAAGATCCAATAGCACTAGATCTCAAATACCGCATTGATCCTAGTAAGTTTATTTTTTAAAGTATATTTTATTACCATAGCAAATGCTAATTTAAATTTTTAAATATATTTTCAGCGGAGTGGTGGTTACAATTTGGTGCAAAGGTACCAAATTTACGAAAGATAACTATTCGCATCATATCACAATGTGTTTCTTCTAGTGGATGCGAACGCCATTGGTCGACCTTCTCTTTGATACACATGAAGGTTTGCAATCGATTATCATATCATCGCCTTGAAAAAATGGTTTATATACACTATAATATGCGACTGAGGCTACGTATTTTATGCGACGAAAATGAGAGAGAATTTGAAGTTGCAGACCCATTCGATGAATCATTTGTACCTGATGACAATGACCCCATGATGGAATGATGGTCAACTCAAGAAAATCAAGACATGACCCTTGATGAACTTGGTGATCCACCTCGGCCTTCTTAATATATTTTTCAGTTAGTAGAAAGTGAAGTCGGCAATCAAACTGAACAGACGAGCCCAATTGATGTACAAGATGATGCTGACGATTGGTGTATGGAGGAGATCGGTCTACGGCTACGCAGATCACAACCAGTACAAACGTCTTCTCAAACACAGTCAGGTGCACTTAGAAAGAGGACAATTGTGAAGCGGGCTATGACTGCAAAGGGAAAAGGCATAGTGGACCCAATAGAAGAAGATGACGAGTTTGAATCAGACTCAAGATACGGTAGATAGCAATGCCAGTACAGATGACGGTGGAGGTGGATCAAGTTATGTGTCTGCTACCCAACAACAAGCCGAGCCATGGACAGAAGAGGCAGGGTACAATCATGCAACTCAAGATGATGATCATGACAATCGTCCAATGGAACCATTACAATATCAAAGGCGAGGCAAGGGATCTACCACTCGAAGTAAATATCAAAGCCAAGCCTTGGAAGACTATGAGGACATGAGATCAACATTACCTTCAGAGACAGATAGTGGATCTTCATGGTCACAGCCCAGCTATGGATCTAATATGTATCCATATCCAGTGCCTGTTCCCATTCTAGTCCCAGTGGCAGTGGTTCATACGACTCAAGCTCAACTTGATCAAGCAAGTTTGTTGAATTTATGGAGCTCAACCTATCAATACCACATGTCTTGGGAGCAATTTCAAATTTGGGCATTATAAAATTATGGGGTGGATCTAAGTCATGTAGAGGGAACTGATTATAATGATCCATACGGGTCTCGATACTCATTTTGGATGTAAGCATCACTTATTGTATTATTTTCATGTTGTTTAAGGATCTATCTTTAGTAAAATAAGTTTTTCATTATCAAACCCTTAAACTTTATTAAAAAAATATTTTTTTAATCAAAAATCAGTTTTACCGGTTTACCGCCGGTACCGGACCAGTACCGGTTGGTACGTACCGGTCCGATGAAGTACCGGACCGGTATGTCGGACCGGTATTGCAATCCTTGGTACTTGGTCTATGTGGAACCCTAGTATAGGGGTTCCCTTGAGATAGAGGATCCTAGATCTGGGGTGTGGGTTTTTGCAGCAATTTTTAAAAAGGGTTAGTGTGTAATTAACAAGACATGCACTATGTGGACAAAATATATGGTGTGTGGATAGAAACGATGGTTATGGAAAATTGGGGTTCTTTAAAGGCCTGTTTCTTTGGAGAGTGTATCTAGATTCATTGTATTTTTTTCTTCTCTTTCATATGGATTCTCCCCAAAGAAACAGGCCCTAAGTGGATGGGGACAAAAAGCTAAGACAGAGGAGGAAAGAGGGGTTAAAGAGAATGTTTGTGGTAGGGTGTAGAGATGCCGTTCTATATAGAAGAAGAAAGACCCTTCCCCTTTTAATTTATGAACATTGCAGTATAGTGGTTTTATTTTCCCACATTCTAACCTCATAACGATATGTCTTCTCATCCAGTTTTTATTAAAATAGTAAGATTCAGTCAGTAAATATTATTCTTTTATATCAAGTTTTACCACTTTTTAATGTTAAAGTTGTCTTTTCATTATTTTTGTGTCTTTTTAGATATCCATTTTCCTGAATAGATTGGTCCCTTGTACAGTAATGGATTTTTATTAAGTTAAGTGCATATAGTTTCGCAAGTAAGCTAGCGATATACTAACACAAAGTTCAAGTTAATAAAATTGAGTTTATGATTTTCTAACTTCTCATTATAGATCTAATTCAATGTACTTAATAAATTATTGCAACAAGTGTTTTATAACTTGCTACGAATGTAAATTTCAAAAGCTGTGAATGCCCAATGTCAAATTGGATTTTTTTTTTGGTCTTTTATAAGTATTTAACAAGTTTGATATATTTCTTGTAGAGATTTTGCGCTAGAATGTAAATAAAGAACATTACACTCCATGATGGATAGTGACGCCAATCAGAGGGCCCATTAAAGAAGGAGAAAAACATTAGTAATTATATTAATCAAAGTGTAGCTTTCATAGGCTATTAGGTATAACTATAAATAAATGCAGATCACAAATAAACATAAAAATCATAATAACTCATGTTTTACTTGCAAATATGAGATTATTAATAACCACAATAATTAATAGATTTATTGATATACTAATTAATTAGGCACTACTTAATCTACTAAGGTTTAAAATTTTGATTCGAATCGGTCTACTGATCTAGCTTCAAACTTCAGACCGATATGCTAAGTGAAACTGACATTGTGCTAAGTAAAATCGGACTCATCTAATATGGATATAAATAAAAAATTTTGGCCCGAATCGAAATTTCAAACCTTACTTTACTTGATTCCAACAGTTAATCTTGAATTGGCTTAAGAGTCACTAGAGAACATTGGCACAGATTTGTTGTAGGAGAATTTCTGTTAACTTATGTTACTGTTGTTGAGCTTCTGAATGCTCAAATAACTATATACTTGGTATATACTTTCAAGTATTAAATCACACTTAAGGACAACTATTTCAAACTAGGAATAGAGTTGATCCATGAAACAAGTAAAGAGTTTCCAAATCTCATTTCAAGCTAATTTGTAGTAGGTGGTTCAATTAAATGCTCTGAGCTGGCTTGAAGTTCATACTCGACTATTCCAATAAGCTTCATTTTTGCCAAGTGAACTCACTAGATGTTGTTCATTTTTATATCAAGGTTTTCAAAACCGATCATAACTTTTTCCAGTTCGGATTGATTCATAGCTAGTCATGAATGAATCAAAGTAGCGGAATAGTGCCGTGTGTTGAAGCTGGATGGAGTGCAAGCGGCAGAGCTGAAGCTCTTGCAAGTGGAGCCGAAGCTCCGGAGTATAAGGCAAATGGAGCTTGGAGTGGAGCTGGGCGGACGCTCTGCCTGGAGTGGTACATCCGGTACTTGGACTGGTACCAATCAATACAAATCAGTCCAACAGCAGACTGGTACATCCGGGACTAGTTTTTCAAATATTGTTTTATGTCAATCAAAACAGTTTATATGTCAGCTAACCAATTAGGAAAGGTACTAGGGTGTAATTAATCATTATAGTTTTCGGCTTTGATCTTAACTCAGTAACTCACATCGTAATATCTCCTAAATCTTCCCTAAGCCTATAGTTTTATTTATTAAACTCTTAAGTTTCTAGCATTGAATAGGTTAAATTTAGATCTCTATCCCCCTAGTTGCTGTTGATCTTAGTTTCAAATAGCCTATACTTCGTCTTTAGTTGATATGTGTACATAACGGTTTAGCAATCCCTTCTGTCCATTCTTCCTTTCACGAGTTTTCTAATCCTTATGTTCATAAATTATTGTGCAAAAAAAAAATTGACAGATCATTTTATGTAAGTACCACTAGTATCTTTACTATGGCGTATGCAGAATTACTTCTTCAAACCTCTCAGATTATTTATTGTATAATAAAGAGTCTTAGCATACGGGACAATTTTTGTGGTCTTCACATTTGCATATTAATTATCAGTGTGTCAAGTGTAAATGCCTCGCAGATTATTTTCACTGAATGACATTATTTTGGAGTGAAGAATAGAGCTAAACTTAAGTGGAATAGTATATGGTTAAGTTTTTGCTTCTCTCTTCACATTCTAAAAGTTGCAGAATTTTTTTTATTTCGTAAAATTTATGGTTAAACTTTCTAGGTTGTACATTATTCTTACTGAGAGTATTTGTTTTGCAGGTCATCATCCTGACCTTCATCTGGTTGGTTGGAACAATGTCAAAATTGACCTATGGACTCATTCAGTTGGTAGGTTTTGTTTAAATTTCAATTTTAATAGAACTTCATTATTGAATACTTAATTTGCATATATCTAGAGTATGCATGATGCTCGTCTTTAAACTCAAACCAAGGTCCGTACTGGTATCTCGGTTTTTAGCTAGGCCGGTATGGTCTGGTATACTGACCATAGCGAACATTGCTTCGCTTGTCGCCCTCACCTCTAACTCCTCATCGCCAAACAGCACCTTGGATGTGTTCGACATGGTGGCTGTGCACAGCATGAGGCCAGCAGCTAATGGAATGAGGGAGGTAGAGGATCTCAAGATGTCACTAGTTGCGCGGATGATGGAATGGTGGGTGTCATTTGGCTCGGCGGTGATTTAGACTGCAACAAAGTAAGTGCCACATGAGCTTTGTTGGCTCACATCACTAACAAGTTCACATAGTTATGGTTTGTGCTTTTGCGGACCATCCTATGAACTTGTTGAAACGCGTAGTGATGGCAGAACATATATGAACTCATTGAGATCACCTTTGACGTAGATGGGGTTGTCGGCAGGCAACTCTCGGTGGTAGTCCTTGTTGCCAAAGTTTGTTTTGCCACAAACAATCAAGAGATTGCCCGAGTTTGTTTTGCCTCATCATCAAAGACCTGCGAACTTGCTAAGCCTTTCAACGAGTTTGTTTTTGCCTCAAAACAATCGCAAGATCACCTTCGATGTAGACCTCATTGCTAGAGATGAGGTCGTTGGCAGGGCGAAGTCAGTATCGAGCTCCATAGTCCAAGGTACGGACCAGATTTGCAATCCTTAAGTCGAATTAATGAACAATGATGATTTGGTTTATTAAGTGTTTTCTAGGATATCTGGTTCTACTCTTTCTTTTTCATGTATCTAGGTTCAAATTGCATACTTGGTGTCACGCCCCGGTCGGATCAGTCCTAAAACAGCGCTTAACCGTTATCTTAGGGTCTTCCGGCGGAATATCGGAACGCGAACACTCTAGGGTTTCCGACCCAAAATTGAAAACCCTAACTCTCCGTTTGAATTTTATCCCCAAATTACAGTTCACACAGGAACCCCCCTAATTAGGAAATCTGATCAAAACCCTAAATCAAAATTACCTCAAAGTCTCGATTTTGACCCAAGTCAAAATCACCGTTACTGTGCAAAGTCGAATCCTTGCCGAAACCCACCTTGCTGATGTAGCCAAATCGAGAAACGCCGAATGATTTCCGCCGCCGATTTTGACTTCCGCACGCTTTGATCCGCACGATGACGTCACACCTGACGTCAGCCGGAATCGTGAAAGTGGAATCGCCCTCGCTCCGCGGCTTCCGATTTTGACCAAGTCAAAATCGGAAGCGGTGTTCACTGTGCTCCCGTCGTCTCCCTTGCGACGTTGCCTGCGCCACTGTGTTCGTCGTTGCCTTCATATTCGACGCACACCGCCTGCTCTCGGTTCGTCGTCCGCCGGTGCACGGTTAACTCGGAAAACAGGGGACGGAAGGTGGAAGATAGATAGGTGGAGAAGAGATCCTTTATTCACTGTCGAGAAATTACAGGAAATCTCTCCTCTAACCGTCGGCCCCCTGCCGCCAATACCCACTCCCCTCCCTCGCCGGAATCCCCTGATTCCGGTTACAAGTCTCTAAAACCCCTTATACTCCCTCACGCGCAGCTCTCTCCGCTGTAGGAAGGTTCTCCGATCGATGCTTGGTTGGAGATGAAGATCGATGTCTGCTTCCCCTTTATAGAGGACAACCGCCGCCGCCTCTAAACCTGGGAGCTCGCCTGAAAGAACCGGTCATCGCCTCCTATTCCTGGCGCCGGCCAAGTCTCCCGCTTTGTCCGCCGCATCCGCAAGCTTTCGATGCCCTAGCTTCCGCGTCCGAGCTCGATCCGTCCTCCAAGCTCCCGCGTCGTCCGCTGATGAAGTCCGAAGATGCATCCGAGCTCTTCGCCGAAGGAACCAGGGACGAGGCTACCGCCGCCTTCGAGCTTTCTTCCCTCGCCCCACTCGCATCCGCGTCCGACGCTTTTGGCGATGACGCGCTCACGCGTTCCGCTATCACGCCCAAGTTGCCGCCCGAATTAGGGTCAACATTACGAGTTGACCAGCATTTGCTTCAATTTGGGCTTCGTGCGCTGTGATGCTGTCGTGGGTTTAGGCTTGTGCCGGACCGGTTGAACTGGGGCCTGACAATTCTCCCCCGCCCAACTTGGACATCGCCCTCGATGTCTGCAACGGGCGGATCTATCGCAACCATCGCCCCGATCCAACACTGCGACGCCCTCATGGCAGTGTTCGGAACTACTTGGATCCCCCCGATCCTCACCTCCTCGGTGTTGACTTCAGCTTCCTCATCTGGTTCTCGCGCTATTATTGCCATGAGTTTATGTCTGTTGGGATAGTCCTTTATCCAATGAGGACCCCCGCAGGCGAAATAACCCTGTGGCTTTTGCTCACGCCGTCCCGGTGAACCTCTGTTCTGCCGTTGAAAGGGCCTCCCTCTTTCTGGAACTCTTGCTCCCGGCGGTGTCCGTGGGGAGCTACGCTGAGAGCCGCGCTTCGGTGGTGTCTTGGATTTCTTTGGTGGTGCTGGTTTGAAACTTCTGTTATTCACCAAAGACTTAGCCACTGCCGCAGCCGCCCTCTAGTCAACCGGTGCATGTCGTCGGACCTCCGTCTCTGCCCAAGGCTGAAGGTTCCGGAGGAAAAAATACCTCCTGTCATCCTCCTCCATGCGTGAAAGCTCCAACATCAATGCGGAGAATACCCTGACGTACTCCTGGATCGAGCCAATATGCCTCAGCCGATCCAGTTTGCCACGCGCCTGATCCGCCGAGTTCCCGGGAAGAAACTGTCGCCGCAGTTCCTCACGGAAGGTCTCCCAAGTCCAGCTAGTAGCCTCCGATGTAGAGTTAACTTTGGTCCTCCACCAAAGTTTTGCATCGCCAGTGAGGTATGCAATGCACACATGCACCTTGCCTTGTTCTGAGACACGGCTAGCAGAGAACAACTGCTCTATGTCAAAGTTTTTCACTTCTCTAGACGATCGGGCTCCCCCGAACGTCGCTGGCTCTGGTACTCGTACCATCGGCTTAGGAGCATCCTGCTCCGTCGGTGTTGCCATCAATCGCGATATTTGCGTTACAGCCAACCACAATACCGTGATCTCTGCACGCATGTCCTCCTTCATGCGCGCCATCTCTCCTGGTAGATGGTTCAGACTGTCAATAGTCTGCTGCATGCGTGCTATCTCTGTTTGTTGTTCCTCACGCATCTTGACCATCTGCTCTGGCAGGTCGAGCAAACTCTCCAGGGCCTGTTGCAAGTTCTCAATTTGCAACTTCTGTTCCTCTATGGTCTTTCGAAAATACTCCATCTGAGGAATGATCGTCGTCTCTTTGTCGCCTGCTAGGCCGAGCGCCTGCTCGATCTGTGTGATGCGATCTCCCTGGTTCACCATCTCTTCAGGTTCAGCCGTCTCCTTGGCTTTACCTTTGGGCCAGGCGTCCTCTGACGCTCCCCTGGCTGTGTGGGTGATCTTCTGGAACTTCAAACTCTTCTTCACCTTCGCGGGTGAAGGTGCCGTGTTTGCTGTAACACGTTAACCACCTTTGATACCTGTTGTCACGCCCCGGTCGGATCAGCCCTAAAACAGCGCTTAACCGTTATCTTAGGGTCGTCCGGCGGAATACCGGAATGCGAACACTCTAGGGTTTCCGACCTAAAATTGAAAACCCTAACTCTCCATTTGAATTTTATCCTCAAATTTCAGTTCACACAGGAACCCTAACCCTAATTAGGAAATCCGAGCAAAACCCTAAATCAAAATTACCTCAAAGTCTCGATTTTGACCCAAGTCAAAATCACTGTTACTGTGCAAAGTCGGATCCTCGCCGAAACCCACCTTGCTGATGTCACGCTGACGTCAGCCAAATCGAGAAACGCCAAACGATTTCCGCCGCCGATTTTGACTTCCGCCCGCTTCGATCCGCACGATGACGTCACGCCTGACGTCAGCCGGAATCGTGAAAGTGGAATCGCCCTCGCTCCGCGGGAAGCGGTGTTCACTGTGCTCCCGTCGTCTCCCTTGCGACGTTGCCTGCGCCATTGCATTCGCTGTTGCCTTCGTCTTCGACGCACACCGCCTGCTCTCGGTTCGTCGTCTGCCGGCGCACAGTTAACTCGGAAAACAGGGGACGGAAGGTGGAAGATAGGTGGAGAAGAAATCCTTTATTCACCATCGAGAAATTACAGGAAATCTCTCCTCTAACCGTCGACCCCCTGCCGCCGGTACCCACTCCCCTCCCTCGCCGGAATCCCCTGATTCCGGTTACAAGTCTCTAAAACCCCTTATACTCCCTCACGCGCAGCTCTCTCCGCTGTAGGAAGGTTCTCCGATCGAAGCTTGGTTGGAGATGAAGATCGATGTCTGCTTCCCCTTTATAGAGGACAGCCGCCGCCGCCTCTAAACCTGGGAGGTCGCCCGAAAGAACCGGTCGCCGCCTCCTATTCCTGGCGCCGGCCAAGTCTCCCGCTTTGTCCGCCGCATCTCCAAGCTTTCAATGCCCTAGCTTCCGCGTCCGAGCCCGATCCGTCCGCCAAGCTCCCGCGTCGTCCGCTGATGAAGTCCGAAGATGCATCCGAGCTCTTCGCCGAAGGAACCGGGGACGAGGCTGCCGCCGCCTTCGAGCTTTCTTCCCTCGCCCACTCGCGTCCGCGTCCGACGCTTTTGGCGATGACGCGCTCACGCGTTCCGCTATCGCGCCCAAGTCGCCGCCCGAATTAGGGTCAACATTATGAGTTGACCAGCTTTTGCTCCAATTTGGGCTTCGTGCACTGTGATGCTGTCGTGGGCTTGGGCTTGGGCCGGACCGGTTGAACCGGGCCTGACACTTGGCACGGCTTGGTTTTTATGTTGTACTGTAATATCAAATGAGAAATCCAGCTTGCTAAGATCCATTCATATCATGTGTTGGTTTTTCTATTATACATAGGTTTGAAATTGGATTAGCACAGTAGTATTCATTGAATTTAAAAATCTTAATTGTAAGCCGGAATATGAGTACGCACATGGTGCTGCATAGGGGATTCAAAATCCCTAGCTACCATAAAACCTTCTGAATCGAGTATCACCCAACCGTGCATGTTGGCTATCTTCATACATTGACTAGAGGTTTCATTTGATAGAAACTACAATATAGGTCACATGCATATCTTGAAACAAGGTTCAAAGAACTAGTTCAAACCGACTAGTTTTTTCGGTTCATTCTGGTTTGACAATGGTCTGGACCGGACCAAGTGGCGGAGCAGTAGAAGAGGAGGAAGAAGGAGAGAAACAACGGACAAAAGCGGCACGACTAACAGGAGTCGCGGAAGTAGTGGACGCGAGTGCAAATTTCTTCGTCCTCTTCTTCTTTTTCTTTCTACTTCTTTCTCTTCCTCTTCTTCTGCTCTACTCGGTTCCACCGGTTCTTGTCTGGTGTAGACCTGTATGTATTGATCCGAGTGTGGACATACACACCGGTCCGGATAGGTTTTTCAAACCTTGTCTTAAAATGAACATTCAAATTTACATGAAGTAGCATACCCTTGTCTTATACAACTATTTCAATTGCAATGAGTTATGATAGTAGCTTACGCCCTATTCTTTTATCATAGATCATGCTTTGATATCTCAGGTGGGCTCACTGAGAACGATTTTATACTTGCTGCAAAGATCAATATGCTGAAATTCGAACATCTTCTGAGAAAAAAGGCTGCCGCCAAGGAACAAACGACATCCGCTTGACTACATAAATGGATGAAAGTTTTCTGGAGCCGAACTCTGTTCAGTTAAAATAACAATAAAAAGGGCAATCATGTGTAGTATTTTGTACGTAGAATGTAGTTCATGGCATGCAAAGTTTTACTTTTGATGGTGCCTAGTTTTTGCAGATCAGTTCTCACTGCTCATCTTACTTTTGATGGAATGCCAAGACGTGTGATAAATATGCAATTTGTACACAATGGCAAACATGTTCTGATGCTTTTCTAGATTTTTAAGATACGTTTAACATGTTGAGTTTTCCGACTTAAATGTTCATTAAAATTCTCTAAAAATACAATGAATTTTGAGATGCAGCAAATGTACCAAAGGGCAAACATATACCTTTTTTAAAGAAAGAAGGGAAAACTGAAAGTCTTATAGTAAGTTAACACTAATTTGCTCACGATGATACTGGTATGCGAGGAATCACTCAGATGATAAGTGTCACGCCCTGAATTACAATAATATTTTTTCATGGATTTCCACGTGAGTCAACGCTTGACTCGAGTCCAAATGCGCGGATATCACGACGGTCGAAATCGCTGGATTGGGCGCAACTGGAGGAGTCGATTCCAGCCCGACTATGGACTCAACAAGGATCACTGCTGTTCCAACACAGCTCTGGTCAACGTAGATGATTCACCAAAGACTGGTATCGTCGAGTCGAACCGGGTTCACCCGAACCCAGAAGAGACGCACCCGTAGTCGACTGCGTCGGACGGGGTCCACAATCGTTTTCGAGCACGCACACGTGTCGGAGAGTCGGACTCACCCACTCGTCCAGAGATCAAGCCGGCGCTTGGCGATCATGGACGATTGTCAACCCAGCGTCGCACGCCGGTGACAGAGAATAGATCCGGTCGGCTCCCACCCACACGCCAGCGAGGAGAGAAACCCTACCGGGGAACCACCACTCGGAGTCGCACACGCAGACGCGGCGACAGCGGACGGACGAACCGTCCCGGCACGCCTCGCATGCGTCCACGGCCAAAGAGTCCAGCCGCCCACCCTCACGTGAAGGTGAGGTGGGGAAGAAGAAGGAGAAGTCGCCTCCGGCGACTGGCGATGTCGGTGGCGAACCGGAGCGGCACTGGACAGGAGATCGACACTATCGGCAGCAGGTGGATGGGAGAAGGAGGTTGGCCGCCTCCTTTGCTAGTGACGATCGACTCGGCCACGCTGCTTCGCTGGCGGAGATGGAAGCTTACGCGTCCGCCTGGAGAGGAGGCTCACGCCGTCCGAGGAAGAAGACGACGGCAAGAGAACGTCCGAATAACACTCGGACGCGGCAACGGCGGACGAAGTCAAGGAAGGTCGACGAAGCTCCGTAACGAGTGAAGGAGGCGTCGACCACCAGTAGAGAAGAAATACCGCACACAGGCGGCGAACCAAGCTCCTCGCAAGCAAGCGAGCTTCGGCTCCGGTACTTCTTGCACGTAGGCGAGCCGGCAGCCGGGAGAGGGGAGAGGGCTCGCCGGAGGAGCACGGCCACGACAGGCAAACGGCGACGGAAGAGAAGCCGGAAAGGGGCGTTGCCGGGAGCGACGCGCTCGACCGAAACAGAGGACGAGAGGGGTCGAGTGTACCTCGGCGATCACCCAGCCGCCGGCTCCTTCTTTCCGTTGAAGAGGTTGCAGGCGAGCCTTCCGAGGCGATCTGGTCGTCGGCGGTAGCTGCGGCGGCGACGAAGCTGAGACGACGGCGGAAAAGGGGAAGGGGACGAAGCTCTCCCGGGCATTCCACCACCCACCCGCACCACCAGAACACGTTGAGAACTTCACCGACGAACGTCGGGCGAGAAGCGGCGATCGGAGGGGAGAGAGGTGAGCTCGTTCGGAGCTTGTTCGGAAGCGAGAGCTCTCTGCTCTCCATCGTCGAAACGACGACTTTCTTCACCCACTGCCACCGCACCAGCCCAAGGTCCAGCCCTGTCACCTCAACCCATGCCGCCATGTCAGCTTCGAATGCATGCAACGCAGTGTGTGCGGCTCACCCTTTTGATTAACGGATACGGGCGATGCCCGATCCGATCCACTGACCCAGTCAGCTAAAGAAATAAAAGGCTAATTGGGCTGGGCTGGCTGGGTTGGAATTGGGCCGCACCCAATTCTTGGCCCATAGGTCTAACATTCTCCCCCTCCGGAGTGAGTCGCCGCCCTCGGCGACTCAAAGTAATGTCGGATCTCGTCCTCGAACTGCCACAGTTCGAACGCCTTATACCATGTAGTTTCTTCCATTGGAGAACCTTCCCATCGAACAAGAACTCTATTCGGCGGTTCCTCCTACTATGGCCCAAAACTCGGTGATCTAGGATCTCTCCGATCTTTTGGTTGAACTCTGTTCGAACCGATGGAGGCGCACGAAGCGACTGTGACCGAGCTGGATCCCCTGGAACCTTATGAAATCTCTTCAGAAAGCCCACATGGAATGTCAGATGCAGTTTCATCCCGACGTCGACGATTTGCATATTGTTGCATTCGTATAGCTGCTAGCTCGAGGCTGTCCCTAGCCTCATGGAGCGACTCCACTCGCTCACGCATTGCCCGTTGAACCGTAGGACATCTCTCCCTCGGAGGTCCTCAATGTGATATCAACAGGAGTTAGGGGCCGTCTCCCTAACACGAGCTCAAAGGGGCTATGCCCCGTAGACGATAATCTGTGGAGATTGTAGGCAAGCTGTGCCAAATCCATCCACTTAATCCAATCCTTTTTGACTCGCAGTCACAAAATGATGAAGGCAGTCCTCCACGAGGACATTCACCCGCTCCGCCTGTCCAAATACAATCATCGGGTCGTACCCGACTCGATCTGATGAACCAATTTTCAATATCCCTTATCGAAAGTAGCTGCTGCTTTTATCCTCGTAAGGAGATCTCCTTCCACTCTGGAGATCGCAAAGCAGACTAAGGCGTTAAGCCTACTCAGTGCATCAGGCACTACATTAGCCTTTCCAGGCTTATGTTCCCACTGGAACTGGAATTCTGCTAGGAATTCCTTCCATCTAGTCTGTTTTGCCGACAATTTCTGCCGCGTGGTGAAATAAGTGTTCGCCACATTGTCGGTTTTTGCCACGAAGACGTTACCCAGAAGATCAATTCTCCATGTTCGGAGGTAGTGCACCATTGCTACCATATCCTTTTTCATGCACAGAGTACATCTGCTCTATCTCATTAAGCTTTCGGCTCTCGAAAGCTACAGGATGCCCATCCTGTATCAACACGCCATCTATCATTTGATCCGAAGCATCGGATCTCATTGGCGCAACCCTACAGCTAAGGCGTTCGCCAACAAGGGCACTCCTCGGGAGTCCCTCTTCTTTCCCTTCCTTGGCTCCATGCTTCCAATGCACGACACAAGGTAAGGGGAATCCGCATCGTATAATACTCCTGAGACCTCGGGTTTATTGCACCAACCGACCTCACTCGGTCCTGTGCTGAGGACATTTTAAGTCCAACTCTCTTAACCGTTCGTCGTCTTCGACGAATCTTTTAGTGCGGCTCGACCCGCACTTAAAATTTCAACTGAATTGCAGAGAGGGTTCAACAATACCCGCCATCGAATTGGATCGCATATTTCCCAGGGAGACTCGTCCAACTTGGTAGCGTCTAAGTCTCATCCTTTTCGAAGGTGTCCCATACCACCTCCGTCGAAGAGTAACTTAGCTCGCCCCAATTACTATTTTATCCTTGAGTCTTCCCCACATAAAGGCTTCCCCTTATGACGAGAAACTTAGCACTGACTGATTTCAAGGATTTTCTTTGCTGTCCCCCCAAGCTTCCCTCACATAAGGGCGTCCCTTCATGCGAAGTTGGCTCAGTTGGACCAAGAAGAGGGATCTCTTTTGTTTTAGTTGGACATCGTCTACTCTCCTTGTCCCAAATAGCAGTTTTAGAGTCTGCTAACTTTTCCTCATTTTTATCTCCCTGAGTAGCAGTTTTAAAGTCTGCCAACTTTTCCTGAAATAGCAGTTTTGAAGTCTGCTAACTTTTCCTCAAATAGCAGTTTTGAAGTCTGCTAACTTTTCCTCAACTTTCGTGGAGCAACGCACCCCTCCGAAAGGGCAAGCTCCAGGACGCGTCCCATGTCTTCGCGCCCACTCCCACGATGCACGCGAACCCCATTGGTTAACGGGGTCGGATCCGGGTTCGGGCAATGCCCGATCCCGTACCCCGACCTAAATAACCGGAGTGCTCAAGTAGGCTGTGGGCCAAAATGTGGGTCGTCGCACGACAGTCTCTTGGCTGAAATTGGCCGTGGTCAGTGCTATCGAAGCCGCCGTAGCGCGCTTCAGCATCATGACCTCTGCCTGAGATGCCTCTAGCTCCTCGGTGTGTCGAGTCACCTGAGCTACGAGACGCTTGTTGGAGACGAGCAGTGTGGAGATGATCTCCACTGTGAAGCGGGGATCCAAAACCCCATCTGTGACCACGTCCTCGGGGGACGATAGTTGGTTATCCGTCGACGACGCCATTTGCACACAAGCAGGAAAGTCAGTCGACATGCACATACGACGCTCGTACGGGTTGGAACGCGCAGTCACTAGGCTCTGATACCAAGCTGTCACGCCCTGGATTACAATAATGTTTTTTCATGGATTTCCATGTGAGTCAACGCTTGACTTGAGTCCAAATGCGTCAATGCGGACATCACAACGGTCGAAACCGCTGGATTGGACGCGATTGGCGGAGTCGATTCCTTGAACGGACTCCCAGCCCGACTATGGACTCAACAAGGATCGCTACCGTTCCAACACGGCTCTGGTCAACGTAGACGATTCACCGAAGACCGGTATCGTCGAGTCGAACCGGATTCACCCAAACCCAAAAGAGACGCACCTGTAGCCGACTACGTTGGACAGGGTCCACAATCATTGATAGAACTTAATTTATCATTGACAGAACTTAAATTTTTGTTGACATACCTTAATTTTTCATTGATATACCTTAATTTTTCATTGACAAACTTTAAATTGTCATTGATCGTCCTTAATTTTTTCATTGACCGACTAATTTTTCATTAACAAATCTTAAATTTTCATTGTCAGACCTTAATTTATCATTGACAGACCTTAAAGTTTGGTTGATAAACCTTAATTTATCATTGATTGACCTTAAATTTTTGTTAACATGCCTTAAATTATAATGAATAACCATAAATTATTGTTGATTCACCTTAATATATCATTGACATACCTTATTTCATTTAGGTATTAAAAAAATGAGTAGTTCCAGTTCAGACAGCAGTGATAAGTTTATTTGCAAGTCTCATAAACCCAAAGAGGAGGGGAAAAAAGGGTAAAAGAATTCACTTGCAAAAACTTTAATAGATGTTTTATATCATGGCTACAAAGCTACATGGTAAAAATATCATAGGACAACAACTTGATTAAGAAATTAGCCCTAATCCCCATTGGCCATTTATTGCAAGGCCCAAGTATAGCCTTGGATATGTTGGGAATCCAATACTTGAGAAATACATGAGTTAAGCAAAAGGATTCAACATTGATGAAATATTTATAGAATTTATGGTGAAGGGTGTAGTAATCATCTTAGGACTATCCAAAGTTGGAGAGTTGGCCAAATTTGACAATGAACGCCGGGATATAAGTTTCTATAAAGATGAATTTAAGGGCAAAGTAATAACAAGGATTGTGATTGAAAAGAAACTTAAAGCTTTAGTATGGGAAACGGTAAAATTCTAGATGAAGAGAAAATCCTGAAACTAAGTATTTTGTATATATTCTGCATCTTCTTATTCTGTAGTATTAGCTACACCTTGGATTCATCACTAGTTTATTATGTGAATGACTTGACAAAGATTCACACAAACAATTGGGCTGGAGGTGTACATAGATACTTGATAAAATATTTGTCAAGAAGCTTGAAAAAGGAAAAGGCTGCATCATTTTCATGGTATGATATTGTTGTGTCCGCAAGTGCACAGATACTCGAAGAAATAAAAAAGATATCAAACTACAGAGACCTCGTTTGTCAAGTACCGAATAGTTGATTTTTCACTAGCTAGGCAATTGAATATCATCATGTAAGCGAACGATTGAAAAGTACATGAAAAGTCAGAGAGAAAAGCTGGGACTAGGGTTTCATCCACCTTAATTTCAATGACTAGATATAATTAAATGATCGTCAGTTTATTCTTATTATGATAAAGATATAATTTACTTTATAAAGAAATCATCTCGCTTTCGTGCAGATAATTTACAAAGAACCAATCCTCACTTTTGCACAAGATTTATTCAATGTTAAAGATAAGTAAATCATTGACAAGAAAATTTAAGATCACTTTCATGCATGCAATCTTTATGTCAATCATCTCAAGTGAAAACTAAATACTTTCATACTTTAGATTCACGGGTTCTACTTAAGGGTTTCAAATGATCCGATACCTAATTTCTTACAATATCTTCATGTTTAACTCATTAATTCTCCCTAGATCAGAATTATCAACAGGTCAATAAACTTCTAAAATCTAGAAATAAGAACAAACTTAATTTCTTACGATGAGTTCCTAAATCTCAATTCTAGGGTTCCAAGTTTTGCAAGTCAATTTTCAGTCCATATCACAAAAACTCTAATACATGTTGACAATATGAAACTAGAAAGGATTAAAAACAATCATCACTTAAGTAGAATTATCATAACAAGAGTATTCTAACTAAATAAAGATCATCTAGTCATTATGAAATTAAGAGGATTTCGCCCCATGTCCCAAAAAGTGTTTAAGCTAGCATGATGAAGAAATTACAAATAACCATAGTTTAGAACGATCAAAAATCGAAAAGAAGAGAAATTTTACTAAACACAGGGCTGTAATGGAAATTACAGCCCGTGATTCTTATGTGAACAGTGCCGGCGTCGCCTCTTTTGTTGATTTCTCCTTCGATCGCTCCCCTTTCGCTTTGAAACTTATGGTGTATGTTCTCCTCTTCTAGGTGTAGCTTCCCCTCAAATTTCACAGTTGGAGATGCTCTGTACACCTCGCGGCGGTGAACCCTAGGGCGGCAGTGAAGATGGCGATTTCTCCCTGAAACGCTGATCAAAATTAGGACTTTCAGTGCACTGATCTTCCCCTTGTTCTCCCGAGTATTCCCCTTTTTACAGATCTTGAATTGGTGGTTTAAATTGTCCGTAATCATCCGCACAAAAATCGGGCTTCAATAAGACTAGGAAAATCGGCTGTCTGGAATACAATTACGGCCGTAATTTCCATTACGGCAGTGCCGTAATACGTTCTGGTCAAAATTTTGGAATAATTACGTGCCGTAAAAATAACCACGGCAGTACTGTGATCGCGCAAAACCTTCTGGAAAGAAATCACCCGAAATTATGGCCCGTAATATTTATAACGGCAGTGTTGTAATATCTGCAAATCTTTCTGGACAGAAATCGACCAAAATTACGGCAGATCAAACAGATTACAGCAGTGCCATTGTTTATTCTGTAGGTTCAGTAAAACCACGGTACCGTAATATTGATTACGACCCTGCCGTAATTTGGTCTGAAGCTCCGATTTGCATGAAATTTGACATGTAATCTTCTCTTGATAATGAGAATTTGTCTATGCACTTGAATTGCTTGAAAACGCCTTAAAATGATGTCTTTTTTACCTAAAAATGATCAAAAAGCAGAAAAAGTATATATTCTGCAATATTTGATAAATAAGGCATGAAAATAAGCAAAAGAGCATGAATATGACACAAAAAGACCTATCAAATGACACAAAATATACTATGAATTTTCGTGTCATTATATATCCTTCTTAATGTAAGTATTATTGTTTTCTATTATGCATGATGAAGGTATTACCTAGCTAATAACTTGTTTATTTTATAGGTGTAGTTATATGAGCACTACCAACTATTTACCGATGTGAAGGTTGAGGGTGTTTATCCTTACCTATTTTGGTGGGCCAAAGTTAAGGCTAGAAGAAGAAGTGCATTTTTTAAACATTTTCAAGACTGTGAATAAAGAAATGGTATATAACTAATGTCTTTATTACTCAGCTCTAAATTTTGTCTAATGAAGCTTTTATATCATCTAAACAAATGAATTTTGAAATCGAATCTGAAGGTGATGATGAAGGATTTTCAAATAGTAAAGATGAAGTGGAGGTTGTAAATATAGAAGAAGGAATATAGAGTGAAGACGTAAATACACAAGATACTCCTGTACATAGTGAAGATGTACAAGAAGATGTAAATACACAAGCTACTCCTTTTTTTTAAGAGGAAGATAAAGAAAAAAATAAAGATGAAGAAGACACAAAAGATACACAATATACAAATGATATAGAAGATAGAGAAAGTACATAAGATATAGCGAAGTTAAAAGCTGATATACAGAGGCTATCCGAAGAGAGAGATTACATTCTTAGCAAATATAATAAGTTGCAATCAGATGTGGTCGATGAGAAAACAAATTTTAAATATGGAACTATGTTGGAGAATACAAAGCTGAAAGCTGCTCTAAATTATATTATGAGCAAAGTGAAGAGCATGGTTCAAGATAATTTATATATGCAAGAAGCCTTCAACTCCTAGGTTTTTGAATTTGAAGCTAGAATAAAGGAGATGAATGATGAAAAACAAAATCTTCAAGCAACCTTAGAAGCTCAATTACAAGAATATGAAAATAAAATGAAGGAAATTTGAGATGAATACGAAAAGAAGCTATAGGACATTACAACTGCATATGATATGTTGAAAGAAGAAAAGGAGAAAGAATCGGCCGAAGAAGAAGAAGATGATGAGGAGGAAAATAAAGAGGAAAATATGAAAAAAAAAATAAAGATATACCAACTACCGGACTAATAGTTGATGAATCCAAGGGGAAAGGAAAAAAGGCGACGAAAATCCTCATGGGCAATCATCTCCCCTTATACCCAAGGGACTAAAAGGAAGAAAGTTGTACAGATGGAGTCCATTGTAGTTGATGACAATGCGTTAGATAAACCTTTTGTAAATAAAGTATTATTTTCTAACATGACATTTTTTTACTTTACTTTATGTAACCTTGTTGATAGCTTTCAATTTATAATTATTTTATTCTGTAGTATGCAGGCAGAAACGATTATTGTGGACATGACCAAATAAGTGATTATTAATGCAATCAAATTAAAAACTACATGCAAATACAATTAAAGTTATTCCATCAAGGCAACCTTTGTCAGATAAGAAAGAGCCAAATATATTCTGTATTGTTTGATGACCTAGTTAGTGAAGATGTGTAACATATTGTTGAATATTTAATAGTATATACTCTTCATTCTTCATTAACGATATTTTTATTGTAGGTGATTGATGCATATTCATCTCTTCTCATTAAGAGAAGTTAAAAAAATATATCAAGAGAAGGTTATATCAACCATTTGCATATATCTCTCTGAGTTGCATTAGTCTTTATCAACATAGACAATTTGGTGCAAGTGCTTCTTGCCTTGAACATTTGAATAAGGCTACGCTGAATTACACATAGAGTTTTAGCCCTAGTGTGTAATAGTGAACATTGGTTTCTTATGTACATAATAAGGGATAAGAAGACCATTACTTTTCATATTTCTTTATTAACACCAATAAGAACTAATATTTCTCTCATAAATAATTATGTAAGTATTTGTATTATAATTTATACATTACTTGATACTATTCTGAATGATTTAATCTAATTGCTTGTAATTCTTTGTTGTTGTAGATAACTTTATTGAATTCACATTTCATGTTACATACTAGAGGCATGAAATGTGTTGAAGGTTGGGATATACATAAGTACACAATAACATGGGATAAGAATTACCTTCACAACACGAGTCTGTAGATTATGATGTATTTGTAATAAAGAACATATACTGTCTAATTAGCAAGAAGCCAATGGACTTCACTTAAGAGAACATGGACTTAAGAGAACATGGCAACTTTTAAGGCTATTATTTGTCTGGAGCTATTTAGAAGATTGTTAGAAACTGAATAAGTGCAATAAAGTTGGTTTTCATTTGTGTATGCAATTCCCATGTATAGTTTGCTATGTAATGATATTCATTTGTATATATCAATGATATTTGTGCACATCAATGATTCTTATCAATCTGTCAACGTTATTTTTTAGCCTATTAATGATAATTCTGAGTCTTATCAACACTAATTATATGTGTATCAAAGATAAATTTGAGCCTATCAATGATAATTCTAACTCTATCAATGATAATTGTATGACTATCAATGATAAATTTAAGTCTATCAACGATAATTATAACTGATATAAAGGGACTATTTATGTCTATCAACGATAATTTGACCATATCAATTATATTTCTAAGTGTTATCAATGACTATTCTCATAACTTCAACTTGAATTCTTGGAGTATTAACGTTAATGGCAGGTACATCGCAAATGTCATACAATATTGTGTTTTGTACAAAATAATGTTATTACAAATAATTATTTTTGTCTGCCTTTTGAGTGTGTTCCTGTGATGGTAGTTATGACTGAGCAATATGTGATCTTTGGTCTGAAAACTGCATTGTGTTAAGACTAATTAGTAGAAATCATTACATAACTTATAGTCCATCAATGAATAGTAAAAATATACTTACATAATAAGAGATATTTATCATCAACATTTCAGCATATGAAAATGCCAGTGGTGCAGCATTATTGTTGCTTGGTACATTTAAGTGTGCAACTGCAAACATTGGAACATGGGGTATGCTACCAGGAGGTCTAATTGGGCAAGGTCATCGAGCACCTGTTATGAAATAATATATTAGTACTAATGAAAGAGGTAGTAAGTGATGTACGTGTTAGAGTGTGTGTCACACCCCTAGAATAATCATGAAATTCAATAATTATTTTCTTGTTTAATATAATTCAATTTTTTAGGATTCAAAACATATCAAATTGAGAGACTCAAAATGGGTATTTCTTAGGGCTGTGCATGGGCGGTTAACCGAACCAATTAACCTGGTCAACCGGTTAATCGAACCATTCAATTCAACAAAAATCGTGAACCATTCCTAAACTGATTTGACTGGTTAACAAGTCAACCGGTTAACTGGTTCAATTAACCACCAGTTAACCGGTCATAAATTTTTCTTAAATTATAATATATTTTTTGGTTTGACAGGTTAACCTCTAGTTTTCAGTTAATCGTCGGTTAACTGGTTTGGTTAATTATATAAATATAATTATTTTATTATAAAAAAATTATTTTTATATATAAATAAATATTTTATATAAAATATATCATATACTGGTTCGGTTGGTTAATCGGCGGTTCGGCCAAATCCCGAACTGGTAACCGTTGGAACCACCGAAAAATTGACCGGTTAAGGAACTGTCGGTTCGGTTCGGTTCAATTAACCGCGGTTCGATGGTTCCAACGGTTTTTTTTGCACCCCTAATATTTCTCTATAACTACTTAATAATCTTCATAGTCATGCCAAAGAAAAATCATGGATATCATAGTGTGACACCATGCATTCGCACCACTAGCACCAAAGACCTCATGTGTCATGGTCAAAAACACTAGAAGATTTAAACACGCATTCTGCAAGTGCATGGACGTATCAAAGTAGATAAAAATATCGATCCAGTAGATATTTTAGAATTAAGGACCGAATAAATCATAGTCATGTAATATAGGCAAACCGATTAATTTGCAAGTTAGAGCACAAAATAATAAACTATCAAATATAAGGGAAGTTCAGGTAATAGGGGTTTCACCATGATAATTTTTTTAAGTAAATTATATCAGCATGTGTTAATTGTCTAAGGGTGTTAAAAGAAAATCTACCTTAAAGTTTATAAGGTGTCCCCTTTTAATAGCCCACCCTAATGTTTAACTAGTCCAATACTCATTTGTCACTTTGTATGAAGATCCTAGTTAACTTCATTAGACATAGTGTCTATTTTATTTTCCCTAAAATAACTTAGCTACTTTCGCAATCATAAGCTATAAGGTTAATTGTAGGTTTCTAAAACTAAGAGTCATCTTTCAGTCTTTGTCTTAATTTCTAAGGTAATTTAATTAAGAGATCTAAATTATTACATGTAGAATTTATCCCACTAATCAAAATTTATAATCCTAGCTACTTTCATAGTCTAGACCTTATAAGTTTAACTAATGATTTCTAGGGTTATGAGTCACCTTTCAGTCCTTGTCCTAACCCTCAAGATATGTAATAAGTTAAATATAGATAATTAAAAGTATTATGAATCATCTACAACTAACTTCAACAAACTTTAAATAAAATCAACATGCTAGATATTCATTACAAAGAGAAGATTAAGGGGTTACTCCCCATGGCCCGAAAACAAGTTTAAGCTATAAAGATATTCATGAAATCAAACTTAAACTCCAAGTTAATTGTGTACAATCAATTTAGAAAGAGTAAAATAATGAAATTTGTAACTTACATTGAACAATTATCAAAATATAAATTTTCTCTCTTAATCACGGTCGTGATTGTGCTGTTGAACTTAACTTCTTCCCTACTAGTGGCTACTACTGTTATGGTTCAGATTTCCCTAGATTTTCGATGAATTTCAATGAAATTTGAGCTTAGAACTCTCCTTCACTATTGTCCCTTCCCTTTGGTTGAGTTTCGTTTTCCAATTTCTTGTAACCTCGCGGTTACGGTAGTTGGAAGTCAAAGCTAGGGTTCTGTGCGACGACACCTTCTCGGCTTCAGTTCGATGTGAGGAAGCAATGAGAGAAGCTTAGAAGTGGTTAAATTGTTGTCTCGTCAGTGCTCTCCTCAAGCCATAAGATTGGAGATCTTTTTATAGAGTGTCGGAGGAGAAATCAGGTGAGCAATTGTCTTCTATTGTCCACTGAAATTAGGCTCGGCTTCAAAATAGAACCATGAGCCGTGATTATCGCTTGGCTTAGAATGACTCAAAATTTAAGGATTGGTTTCTTTTATCCTTGGGAAGTATTATTCTCGCTTTACTTTTCATAAAATTCATCATCGTCCTGGAATCACCACCGATAACTTTCATTTAGCTTTGGATTCTAAATCTTTACGAAGTCCCTTTTTATGCTTTGAATATTGTTTTGATGAATTCTCTTCATTTTGATTGAATTTAGGGCCTTTTTACCTAAAAAGTTAAAAAGATAGAGAGAAGAAAGTTTTTTATAAAATCTATTAAATTCGTATAATAAAGTATGCAATCAGAGGAAAAGATGATACAAATTTGTAATAATTATGTATGCAAAGTACTATAAAAATTTGTATTATTAGTAAGGATACATTAATCTAAATGCACACACCGGTGTATCTATATACATAGAAGGAAGATTGGTTGCAGGAACAACATATCTCATAGAGTAAGGTCGTAGAGAAATATGTGAAGGAGGTGTTATAACTGTATGAGCACCTGTTGTATTTGTATTTTTGCTTCTTCTTTCTAGGACACCCTTCTTTCATTTCTCATTTGGACCTTTTTTGGTAACAAGGGGGCCACATGGTGATAATCGAGTCCAACTGTACTTCATTGCTTACTTCATCAAAGTCTTGAGGTGGAGGATCGACATGCAATATTTCATCAACTTGTATACTCAATTGATTGGTTATAGCTTCTATCAATTCAAATGCTTTTCTAGAATGCATATTTTTTGTTGAAACACAATATTATTTTTGACAAACTCAACTATATACAAATGTCAAACTCTCTCCTCCAAAATTATCAATGGTAGATGGATTTGTATTAGAACCATGACCTTGTCTAGCATACTTTCTATGTAATATATAATGAGGTGGTATTGAATTCATATTATTAGCAGATAAAACTTTTATAGCACGAACACATAAAATTTCATTACACTCAAATAATTTAGATGTGCCGCTGTCATGTCACAGAAGTAGGCATATATACCACAAACTCTTATCTACCATTATTTAGAGAAGTTATCTTAAATGCTATTCCACCATTAGCCCATGTCATGAACGCAATAGTGTAATCAATGCTTAGCTTATACTATTGATTAAACTCTTTGTACATAACTCTAGTGTAAACCATAGATGCTTCTTTTAACATATTACAAAAAATATCAATTGGTGTACTGTTTCTACTTTTGAAATATTCTTTTATTTCTTTCTCATGAAAAAATTTAAGTGCTTTATCATATTGTTTTAGAAATGCAAATAAAGATAATTTTTTTTTTGAATTATCATTTAAAGTGAGCATTCAAATATATTACGGCCGATTGATCCATAAAAATGATAACAGGATGTTGACCATACAGTACTTTCAAAAAAGTATCAAACAGCCAAATAAAAGAATCAGCAAAGTCATCATATAATAATGTAGTACTAGATATAATTGTTTGCTTGTAGTAATTTACTCCAACAATTAGAGCAAAGGGCATATCATATTTATTTGTTTGCAAGATAGTATTAAAACAAATAAAGTTACCAAAATAAGCATAATCTATGATTAATATACTATCAGTTAAAAAAATAACAAGTTCTCCTGATTCATGAGCTTCAATAGCAGAAAAAAAAAAGAAGGATATTTAGTTTGTCTCTTCTTTAGAAAATTTAAAATACTCTTCTTTTCTTTACCATATAATATTTTCCTTTTTTGTTTTTGAATATAATTTATATTATCATCTCTTATGAAAATCAACTTCATGTTTAACTATCCCTAAGTATAAATAATTATAAATATGATAAGCCTTGATACTAGATTTAGTCATTTGGTCTATAAAGAGCACGTTAGAAAGCTAAGATTTTGTTATGTGATCTAAGCATTGGAACCTTATTTGGACTAGTTATTGGATGATTATGATTAATCTCAACCTTGGATAGTGCCCAAACATCATCAATTGTAATTTTGAAGTCAACCTAGGCCACATAGTTTGATCTTGTCTCAGTTTGTTTGTGGTTTCTTAGTCACGTGAGTTTTGTGCATTTGTTTCAACCCTTGCTTGCTACAAGCAAATATATGATACTTCAAACTACCATTTTTTTTTACGCTATAGGTATAATTTTTGATACTAAAATACAGTCTTTTGGCATACTCATTATAAAAATTATACACTGCAACTTCACCATAAAAAACCATAGCAACAATTAGAACCATAGAGGGACAACTAGTTCCCCAACAATAAAATATTTGGATTTATCAATATCCTTTTAAAAAAATAACGTATTAACCAACTTACTTGTGTGTAAATATACAACAAAAATAACTATATTTCTTACCAATTCTTTAGACTATGTTCGGTAGGATGGAATCCACCGTGGAAAGGATGGATTGTTCAATGAATCTAGATGGCTTTCTATCTAGATTCATTGAACATAGCCTTAATGTCAGGATTAGTACTAGATCACACCACATTTACTTTATCTTTTGACGCGATTATAAGATAATTAAATGTCTATCAATGATAATTATATGACTGTCAACTATAATTAAATACGCGTGACTATGAAGATTAATTAAATGCATATCGATGGTAATAAAATGTCATGGCAATAATTATATGACTATCAAATTAAATGACTATTAACTAACCATAATTAAATAAATATTAACAATTAATAAATGACTACCAACATTAATTAAATGCCTGTGATTATCAATGTTTATTAAAAGTCATACAATCAATTATTAAATTGCTAAATCTTGTTTGGATATATTAATTATATGTTTATCAATGTTAATTAAAAAGTCATACAATGCAAGGCTTTTCGAGGTATAATGGGGAAAAGAAGAAGAATATATTTTACCTGCTAGAAAGGGAGACGCTAGAGATGACATGAGGGCAACGAGCAAATATTCGTGGGAGAGTATCACTTGTGATCTTTGAAGATGAATCAATGGATGATTTATTGTCAAACTGGGATGAAAAATCTTATTTTTGGAAGGAAATGAAAATGAAAACACAAAATGAAGAGGGGAGGGAAAGGAGTTAAATCCTAACTGGGGTTAAAAGAGCGACAGTAATGGGTTAAAAATGGAGGTGGAGTGCATGAAGATTTGTACCTTCATTTCATTGCTTTAAAATCAATGAACGTATGCCCAATCTAGATTTTTTAAGTTGGGTAGGCTATTTTTGCCATTGTATAGGTACCAAATTCTTCGTTAGGTCAGATTTTTTAACTTTACGAAAAAATTTTGGCACTCGCCACTTGTTTGCGCGAGGAAAACAAGCGAGCGAGAGAGAATGAGCGGCGGAGAAGCGGGGGGCAGGGGGAATGGGGCCTCGGTGGCTGCTCCGATCCCCACGGGCTCGAGGAAGCTGGTGCAGAACCTGAAGGAGATCGTCAACTGTCCCGATTCGGAGATCTACGCCATGCTGCGCGAGTGCAACATGGACCCTAACGAGGCCGTCCACCGCCTTCTCTCACAAGGTGTCCCCTTCCTTTCCTCGCTCCGCGTTACTCTCATGTTCCGCTAATTGCTCTCCCAGCTGTGAGGTGACCGCGGCACCTATGCTTTTTTCTTGTGCGGCTACTGGGACCAGACGGGTCAGTGTGTTGCTGTACTCTATTAAACTGGAGCCGTTTTTCCTTCCATCTACCAAATTTTCCTATCAGTTTTATTTTCTCGCCCTTCGTTTTATTTTAGACTAAATTTAGAGGTTTTTTCTTTATTTTTTGTCATTATTGTAACATCTCTTTAGTCAAAGAGAAAAGGGAAACAAGAATCTTTCACTTTAAATTTGGAATGTAAGAGTTCTGTCTAGATAATATAAATTTGATTTTTATTGCCCACGCTGTTTGCTTCTTTTGCTTTCTGTCTTAAGTGAGAGAGAAAATAGACTAGGTCAGAAATATTTTTTTTTTCTGCCATAGTGTGTTTGGGTTGATTAGACAAGATCTGACTCTTCTGACCTGCACTTGACATTAATGTAGTAAAAAAAAGGAAACTTGAAATTTTTTCTGCTCTGATTTTTACTCAATTTTCAAGAGAAACAGAAATGAACTATGACGGGAATGATTATTTGTCCCACCTATGTGCTTGGGTTGATTAGACAAGATATATACGGACTTGTATACTGTGGAACCTTGTTATAAAGTATGCCACAGTATACCATACTATACTACTGCTTGAGAAATACAAGATAAGTGCATCTGTTGATATTATTTTGTTATCTTGATTTGCAGTTTAATTGCTTGAGGTTTAGCAATTAATATTGGTCTTTTTTGTCAGTAATCTTGACCCTGGCACCCGTGATTTACATTCATATTTGCACTATGTAATGATGTTTTGGAACTTACTCTAAACATTTGCTTCCCAATGAGCAATATAATTACGCAATCTCTCTTCCTGTAGCCCTAGAACTCATTCGTATGATATTTGATAGTGTTATCTACCTTGAATTTTAGGCGTGTTTGTTTCTAGAGTTTATCATTTGGCTTGTTTAAGTTGTATTCCATTTTCTTCTTCAAATTTTTAGTTATTATTTGTCTACTGCAGTAATTTTAAAGTTTCCTTGCAATATGCAAGATGTCATCACTCAATTAGTTTATATGAATTCTGGTAAAGCTATTTCACATTCTTTTCTCACTGATATCAGATTTAATAGGATATGAAGTTAACTGTTGATCTTATAGTTATGGTGCTGTTGCTAGCATGCTTTGATATTTAAAACTATCTGTCAGCAGGATAATTGATAAATCATTTATTATAATCTTTTTCTCTTGTTGAAACTGTTATGTTCTTTTTTTTCTTTTTTTCTGCAGGCTTATACAAATTATGGTTGTAGTGTTATTCTATTATACTTTTTGCTCATCGTTCCTACAATTCAATCTCTTCCCAATGGATTATAGTGGCTGCTGTAGTTTGGTAATACTGGCAGTACTTTCTAGGAATATGTTGCTAAAATAGCATGTAGTTAAGCCTTTAGTAACCTTGCACCTAAATCTTTCCTTTCTTGGTGCAGATACTTTTCATGAGGTGAAGAACAAGCGTGACAAGAAAAAGGAGGTTGGTGATTGTTTATAAATCAATTTTTGTGTTTCATTGTGTGCAAATCTATGATCTGCGACAGTTGGACACATGTTTGTTTATTTATTTGAAACTTAACAAGTACAATAATAATTATTTTTTTGTGTTATTCTAGCATCATGATCTTTATATCTTCTAATTCCTTGAGTTCTTCAATTTTGCCATTAGGATTCATTTCTGGTTTCTTCTTGAAATTTTACCTATTGGCCTAGAAATCCTTGTTCTCCGTCCTATCTTTTTAAGCTCTGATCATGTTTAGTTTGCTTGGATGCTTAAATTTTCTCACAACTTCTTTTGTTAAGGACAGTTGATTTTGTTGAAAGTTGTATAATTTGATATTCAGACTGTGATATTGCAGCAGAATACAAATCACATTATATTTATTAACTATATAGTGTTTTTGTTATTCAGATCAGAGAACCTTTAGAATCCAGGTCTCGAACAATGAACAACAATTCAGGACGGGTTGCTAGGAGTGGCAATGATCACGGAAGTCATAGTACTTCACTCTCCAGTTTGACTGGTATGATGGTGGAATGTTCACTTATGTGTCTGAGAATGCTAATTTAGTGCGTTGGCTTTTAAGTTCCATTTTTCTCTATATTATGGTAGATTATGGGATTAGCAAAAGTAAGTCCACAGTTAAGAAAGAAAATGGTACTGATGGTGTTGCTCCTATTACGTCAGTATTGGACTCTGCAATGATATCAAGTAATCTAACAAGAGGTTCTACGGTTCAAAGGTGATTTCTTCATCAATTTGGGATCGTGTGTTTTCTTTCTCACCAAAGACCTGGCTGAGGCAGTGGAACCTTGCTTGCTATCACATCACTAGTAATTTTTAGACTGTCAGCTAAATATTTATTCAATCAAATAGATAACATAGAACATAATTGCATGATGGTGGTTGGTATATTTTGTCTTCTACGAGTGTGTGCAAATGAGCATATCAAAAAATGCTTGTTGGCTATTTTACTTAGGGATGTGAATTCTCACTGAATGGAGGATGAAACATGATACATCCACTGCCTGTTTTGAAGTTATTACATAACTTGGTAATGTTAATTGCTAATTTAAGATAATGATGAGCATGACTGGTTTTTGCTTGTGAAGGAAGAATGGATACAAACAAACAGATGCTACCATTTTGTATGTGACATGCATAACTGATATTGGTGAAGCATTTAGGTTTTGCTCCTTGGCAGTGTTATTAATAGCGGATTGTGTAAAATAGTGAAAAACTAAAAATCCATAATATGATATAACAGATAACATTACGGGAAAATAGGAAAGTCATATAGTGGTTGAAATATTTGTTATATATATAAAAAAATTAATGGTTGAAATACATATTATGTACCTAAAAATTAAGTTGCATAAAATAAGCTGAATAAAAAAAGGTGACATATTACTAACTCCTCTCAAGCTATAAGTTTAATTTCTCATAATGAAAATCCTATTTACTATAGTGGTGCAATAGAGTTTTATAGAAGATTGCTCATTAAAAAAGATGGTATAGCGCCGTTATAATGGCTATTTAATACCACTGCTCCATGGAACTATTTGTATATGTTGTGGTGTTCACATAATAGTAAATTTTAGCACCTCCAATGCCATTTAATGATTGTGTTAAATAACATTAGATGATAGGTCCAAGATTGTGCTTTCTATGTTTTAGGAACTCTTTTGATGTCTATTTCTGAATGTTTGTTTAGTAAAACTCCATTTCTACAGTACATCTACCCGTTTGGAACTTATGTTCTACAACTAGTATTGCAATAAATGGTAATATCTCTTGCATTTTCACGAATCTGTATCCGGCAATTTTTATCTACTTGAATTTTCTATTAATTTCGATGATGTATCATACATAACTTCATATACTTCAACGGAGAAAGAGGTCCGTGCCCCTGATCCACTAAAGTGTTGGAATATCTAGGTTTCTTGAGACCATATCTAGCGTGATTTTCTGCAATTTTATTGATTGTCTCATTTTCTTGCAGCAGTTCTGCTTCAATGGGAAACATAATGATGGAAACAGGCTTTGATGATGGAATTTCTACCTCCATGCATTCTTCCTCTGGCTTTCCAAACAGCAGTTGGTTGGGAAAACCCGGACGTGTTTCTATGGCTGATATTGTTAAGATGGGTAGGACTCAAACCAAACATGCTGACCTTCATGTTGTCACAAATGAAAGCTCCAACGTTTCACTAAATTTAGGAACGTTAAACTTGTCACACTATGATGCCAAACAATCTACTTCCACAATTCTGCCATCAGAATCAGACAAAATAGTAGAGTCCTTTCAAGAATCTACACACCCTTCAGAGATTATTCATGTTGTTGAAGGCCAGCATGTTTCTGATGATGGATTGTCCCTAGTTGATGAACAACCCACAGAATACATATCAACTACTCCAGAAATATCTGCTGTCTCAGATGCTTGTACTACCCTACCAGAATTAGCATTATCTAATCTGATCACTGATTATTCCAACTTGCATATAGATCCTGATTCTGAGGACCAAGACCCTGAGGGAAGCACTAATGTTAATAATGCTTCCAATTTGATTGAGAGTACACTGGAGGGCGCAGATTCATACCAACCTCAAAGGCATGAGCTTGATCACCATGAAGGTAGCATTTTATTCAATCGTAATGTTCCATTTTACTTTTCACCGTGCATTTTTTTTATTGAGAAAATTTTATGTTTATTACAATATTTTGGAAGCATTGTTTTTTGTCTGTCTCGTGTCTGTCTCGTAAATGTGGAAGTGTGCTTGTGTTTCAATTGTTTGTTGAGAATCATATTTAATACTATTGGAGTCTTATTGGATTGTTAAATTACCAGGTATTGTCCAATAAGACTCCTACTGTATGTTCACTTATTCTCAGTTTAGTAAAGTAATTTCAAGGATCTTTTTGTACATGGCACCAGAGTCTAGTTTCTCTCCTCTTATCATTGCCGCCACTATCTTCACTGCTCACCACCTCTGGTCGCCATCTGCCCACCTCCCTCTGCTTTTCCTTTCTTCCTCTCTCCTTGATTGCCTTGCTCATTGCTGCTAGTCACTTATCTTTCCCAGCAGTCACAGTTCTCACCAATCTAGGGTTTGGCCTGCCAGCATATTGTAGTTTTCTGTAGCTTCTTTCTCTCATATCTTTCTTCCTTCTTTCCTTTTCTAAAGTGGAGAGTTTTCTAGCATATTAGAATTATGTTTTTATACTTCCCTTTAACATTAATCCTTAAATGCTTCTTTTCATATAGATCTGGATCCACCTCTATAAATTTTCAATTAAAACCCACAACTATCTTTCAAATAACTATCAAACTTAATGGCACCAAGTACTTATTGTGGGCTAAATCCATGCAATGTTTCCTTAGCTCACATGAGAAGAATCATCTTTACACATCTCCTTTGGCTACTACTAACCAAGCATAAAAAAACTGGTTTGTACAGGGAGGTATAGCCAGTTTGTACCGGTCTAACAAGTGATCAATGTAGTGATCAATGTTCAGATGCATAACCGAGCAGACCAGCGGAAGAGGAAGGAGAAGGAGAGAAAGGAGAAGAAGGAGAAGGAGAGGAAGAAGGAGAATAAGAGAAAAAAACTGGAGTGGAGTGGTAGAGGCAGACACAGACACCAGTGGAAGAGGTGGTACCGCCTCTTCTTCCTCTTATTTTCTTCTTCTTCTTTTTCTTCCTCTTCACACCACTTCTTATTTTTCTTCTTATTCTTTCTTTCTCTTCTATTGCTGTTGCTCTATTGCCCGATTTATGTACGTACCATCCTGTGTGTGAATCGGTATGAGCATGAACTGCCGATCCGAAGCAGTTTTTGAAACCTTGCTACAAATAGATCTTATAACATAAGGTGCTGCATGGACATGGTAGTGCTCACATCATTGTTGAATAGTATGGAGATTAGTATTGCATTTAGTGCTGTGTTCCTAAATACATCCAATGCTACATGGGATGCCTTTGCCACTACATATACTTAGCAAAACATCTCTATTAAACAAGATGATTGTTCGCTGTAAGAGTACCATACACTTTAAAGGTAAATGGAATGTAAATTACCTTAATATCATCCTTCTATTGTTAATATGTCAATTATTCTCCAACTTTTTGTGTACTCCACTGAGCTAAGTCTTTAGAACACATTCTCTAGGCTCCTATTGAATTTGATGGCTTCTACTACTCATGAGACTAATGCCTTGATAGTTTTGCCATGGTGCCTTAGGAGGCAGCTTAATGTCTTGGTTGTGGTCATGGGCATTGTAGGGACTTCCCACTTTGTAGAGTACTGTGCCCAAATCATTCACACATTCAGCAAAAGCTTGGGAAGCCTCATGTGGACATGGTTTTTTATCTTTGTTCTTATTGCTCCTCAATTGGCTTCTCTGCCCACTATAACTACCACTTCTAGTTTCACTATAATTATTCCCATGGTAGAGTATAGAGGTGACAATTTAGGTTAGCAGTTCATGAATTTAGGTGACAATTAATATGATCCAAGATCCATTTAAGTCTACCTATTTGTTAATTAGGTTTGACTGATCTGAACACAAACCACTTATAAAGAGTCAACTCGAATGCTTAACCTAGTTAATATATAAATAGTTAAATAGTTATATATATATAAAATAAATAATAAATAAATAAATTAATAATATTTTTTTTATAAAATTTTTTTACTATGTATTATAATTATATTTATAATATAGTATTGTATATATCATGTATAAATATGAAATACATATAATAGGTATAATATAAACAAGTTAGGCAGGTAACCTATTTATGAAATTGTGATATCCATGATTTATGTTTTACATGAGTATGAAGATTATTAAGTATATAAATAGGGTGTTGAGGTTACTCAAATTTTTTATCCTCTCAATTTGATATATTTTAAATCATGGGAAATTGAATTAAATTACACAGAAAAATAATTATTGAATTTCATGACTATTCTAGGGGTGTGACAGAAATGATCTGAGTTTGATTAATTTCAGGTCATAAATGGTTGACCCAATTATGACCCAAACTCGATTACATCCAACCTAGTCCTGCGATACTTTATGTCGTGTTGGCTTGGGTTGCCGGAGTAGGTTAGTTTTTGCTAGTTTTAGTAGAGTATAATCTTAGATCAATACAAGGATCGAGGAATTGGACCGGTTCACCGGTCTGGCGAGGCACCGGCACCCGCTGCCGCTCTTCCGCTGCCGCCCACTGCCACCTTGTTCGCTGGTACCGTACCAGTCCGGCGGCTTGAGTCGCTGGACCAGTTTTATGATCCTTGGATCAATATTTCATGGAGTTGTTTCCTCTTTGACATTTGTAGCATGTGCCTCTCATAGTCTATTGCATCCTTTAGCACTTCTTGATTTCTATATTCAAGGGCTACCTTATTTATGACAAATAGCAAAGAGTTATTTATATCATTGTCCTTTTGATATACACTATTAGTGTCAATTGCTAATGGTTTACTTATCCTTGTTAAAAGACATTATAATGGTTTGCACTAGCACTAAGCTAACCCGTTCATTATATTCCACAATTTTTAGTTAATTTGCTATCTATTTGTACATTCACTAAAGCCTTATGAGTTATGATCTATAACCTTTTTTTTCTCATATTGTATTTTTCCAGACTTCTAACAAAAGTGACAATTGGTTGTGGGGCTTAAGATAAGGGGAGTCTACATGTTGGCATATCCTTTGTCTCTCTTGCAACCTTCTCTTCCTTAACTCTTGGCCATTTGTCTCCCTTGCAACTTTCTCTTCCTCCACTCTTCACCTGCTATTTGCATTGTTGCATGGGTTATACTTTTTCAACAAAGGCCCAATACTTTTTTGTCACTAAAGTCATGTCCATCTTTTAATTGTGATACATATCAACTTGGTAAATATCTTTGTCTCATTTCCGTCTAGTAGTATTAGTAGAAGTTTTACTCTAATTTCATCTTGTTTATTTGGATATTTGAGTCTATGTCCTATATCGACAAGGGGAGGTTATTGATATTTTGTGACTTTTGGTAATGACTATTCTTGTATGTTTTGGGTTTATTTGCTAAAGAACGGATGAATTTCAAATCTTTTTTGAAGAAATAAAAACGCAACTTGGTATCACAAATTCTTTGCACTAATAATGCTTTCAAATAACTTAGCCTTAGACTTTTAGTTTAATTACTTTTGTACTTCTCATGGAATTCTTCATCAAACTTCCTTTTTCTTTTCTATTCATCAGACTTCTCATGGACATCCCATGTCATTCTAGGGGATGCTATTCTTTGCTATATCTTTCCTTATCATTCCTTATCATTAATGTGACTTTATCTATTTTCTAGGGTAATTCACATTTCTCCATCCTTTTTTTTATTGAAATTATATATTTTTTCCTTTACTCTTAGGGTGTTTGTGTGTTTTTACTACACTCATGTTCATGGTCATATTATATCTTTTGTGGTTCCCAGACTCAAAAAGGACTATTGCTATTATAATCCACTTAACCGTTGTACTTTTGTGTGTGCTTATATCACCTTTTATGAGACCACCTCATTCTTCTTGCACTCTCATGATACTCCTACTAAGCCTCCATCTTTCCTACCTTTGCCAACTCTTATGCCACTTGAACCCTTGGTAGTCATCAAGCCTCTCTCACTTCATCATCCACTAGGGTTTCCCACTTCCACCTTGGTATAAAAATACGTCACTCTCATTACAAGCTTATCACTTGCTCGCAAGCACCTATCTTGGAGGCCCCTTCAATAGTGCCACCCTCATTTGCATGTCCCTCCATTAAGTCTTCTAACATACCTTTTGCATTTCACAAAGTCAAGTGAGGTGCTACTTCTCATCCCCTTCTATATTTTATCTCTTATATTCATTTACCCTTTGCATGTCATGACTTTATTACTTCTCTGGTCTCTTACCATTCACAAAAAAATATCATGAGGCTACCTAAATTCAATGTGGAAAAATACCATAGATGAGGAAATGAATGCTTTCTCTCAAGAGGTATATGTTTTCTTGTCACTCTACCTCTTGGTACAATACTATTCCATGTAAATGGGTATTTACAGTGAAATATAATTTAGTTGGACCTATCAATAGGTATAGAACAAGATTGATTATAAAAGGTCTCATTCAAGCTTATGGTATTGATAACCTTAATGCTTTCTCTCTTGTTGCTTGTTTAAACTCACAGTATTTTTTTTTGATTTGTTATTAATCTTAATCGGCAACTTCACCAAATGGACATTAAAAATGTACATGGAGCAACTAGCTAGGTATATTGCTTAGAGGGAGTCCATATAAACTATATTTGTCAATATATGGATTATCCTTTATAAGTTCTTCCAAATTATGATGTTTGACAAGTTTTATTGTAGCAAGACTAATTACTCTATATTTATACATATTTAGATTTAAGCATTGTGATACTTAGATGTATGTGGATGATATGATATTAACAGGAAATGATTTTAAATGAATTGTTGAAATAAAGATATGCATACAATGAGAAACTAAAGTATTTTCTTAGAATTGGAGTTAGCATACAAAGGAAAAAGCATTTTTTTCCTATCATAGTGCAAACATACATTGGATTTACTTGAAGAAACTAGGTTATAAGGTGTAAGCCTATTGAAATATGAATACAGGAAATGATTCTAAAGGAATTGTTGAAATAAAGATATGCCTACAGTGAGAAACTAAAGTATTTTCTTAGAATTGGAGTTGCATACAAATGAAAAAGTATTTTTTTTCTATCATAATGCAAATATACATTGGATTTACATGATGAAACTAGGTTATAGGGGTGTAAGCCTGTAATACCCAGTTTAGTTTTACAATAGATGAAAAGATAATATAGTATATAGGGCTTAGTGGGTAAACTACCATCAACTTGGGCTTAAGTATTTTAATATATTAGGCTACATTGCCATTTCAGCTCACTAAGTCAATTTGCTCATTATGAGAGCCATAACAAATAGTATCAGAGCAAAAATTTAAGTCCTAAGCATGGTGAGAGACCAATAGGAAAGGGTTACTAAGGATAGTTTTGTGAATGACCTCACATGCTGCCGACTAAGGAATGGTTGTGGATATGTTAGTCTAGGGCTTAACGAGGACGTCAAGTTCTTAGTGGGGGAAATTGTAATATCCTAGTTTAGTTTTATATTGGAAGTAGATGAAAAGATAGTATAATATATAGGGCTTAGTAGTCTTACTACCATCAACTTGGGCTTAAGCATTTTAATAAATTAGGCCACGTTGCTATTTTGGCTTACCTAGTTAATAGGTCAATTTGCTCATTAAGTGGATTGTAACACAGCCTATTGAAATATCAATAATTTCAAGTCAAGAATATAGCGCTGATGTGGAATTTGACTATGTTGATAGCCATCAAATATTAGTTACTTGGAAAGCTTATTTATCTTATAGTTACCAAATATGACATTTCTTACTTTGGGGGCATTGTTGGTCAATTCATGCAAAAACCCAGGTAATATACCATTGGGATGCAATCCTATGAATATTACAACACATTAAAGATGCATTAGAAGATGCATTAGAAAGGGTTTACTGCATGAGAAAAATGGAATATAATCTTATATTGATGTGAATTATATAGGAGATATAGATGATAAAAATTTGGATTAAATGTTGTTACTTGGAAGAGGAAAAAATTGAATGTGGTGACCCAATCAAGTTGTGAAGCATAAGATAAGATAGACGCACACCACATGTGACCTTATGGAGCTTAAGAATTTCTTACAATATTTTAATTTCTCATGTTTGAGTCCAATAATGATTTTCATGACAATCAAGGAGATATCTTCATGGTTAACAACCTTGTCTTCATGAGAGAACAAAACACAAAGCTTGTCATTTTATTCTAGAGGTGGTTCTTAGCAAACAAATATTCACTCCTTGTGCCAAATCAGAGTAGCTTGTAGATTTGTTTACGAAGGCTTTGAGTTTTATTAATTTAATACTTTATGTAATAATAAGCTATGCATGTTTGACATTTTTTCTCCATCTTACAAGGTTGTGAGAAACATGCTTTGGATCTTAGGATCTTATGATTCTAAGGCCCAAATTAAACTAAACGATTCAGAACATGATTATGATCTTAATGGATATAGGAATAGTAGGATCAAACGATTTGATGCTACAGTTTGCTCCAATTCTACAACATAAATGACTATCTGATTTACTTACCTCCAATTTGTTAACTTACTTAATGCTAATATGAGCTCATAAGTTATTTAAAGAATTATATTAATAAAATAAAATTATTTCATTCGATTGCCCTATTCATGGCTTCTATTTACTAACAATACTTAAACGTTATTGCTATTATATCGTCTACTAGATTATTTCATTGATTTACCATTGATGAAAATCTGGGACGAATGGCTATGATAGATGTCTTTGATGAACATATTGGCAAATGTTTTAACAAATAACTTCTATAAATGCTTTGATGAGCAACCTTAAATCTTTGAGTCTAAAATTATTAAAAGGTGTAATTTAATTTCATTATTTTTTGTTATAATCTTTACCATTTTTGTTATTGTCCCTATCACAAAAATAAATAATTTGGTTGGTTAGTTAACAATAACTATATTGGTATTTGATATATGATATACATTTATTATTGTCTATTACTTGTTATTAAAATATCTATATTTCTCTTAATACATGAATATATATTTTTTGACAAATATGTTTTCGACCTTTTGGGAGGATTTAACAATCCTAGAATCCTAGATCCGATCCTATGGATCACATTGAACCTTTATCTTTCCTAGGCTGGTTTTTGATACTAACGATCTTGCTAACTTGAGGATTGTTGAGTCATGTCAAATACTATTGGAGTTTTATCGGGTAGTTATTTTATTGGGTGTTATCCAATAAGATTCTTACAATATGTTTACTTATTCTTAGTTTAGTAAAATATTTTTGGGATCATGGATGAACAAACTAGGATGTGAATTGTGATTTTAAGCAAGCTTGTCACTCTTACCCACCAACAACCATTAGTAAATTAAAATAAATATGGCTTAGACTATTATAAATTAGAAAAAAATTAAGTTATAATGATATATACTAATAATTGTTATGTACTTAATTTTATCCAATTTATCTCTTAAATTGATTGCTATATTATAACTTCAGGACATATTAGCCTCTTGTTTCAATGTGTTCAATGGAGAAGTTGACTAGTATCCAAATCGTAATTTTAAGTGAGACTTGTAGCTCTTACCCTAAAACAACTAATAAGTTTAAAATGACTATGAATTGGTCTATTATAAATTTTAAAATTTGTAAGATATTAATAATTTTTGTATACTTAATAAATCCAATCTATATCTTAAATTGATTACTATATTATAATTTAAGGGCATATCAACCTCTTAGAATATACCGATCTTCTCCAATTGGCGAATCTACAACTTTGGGATAATTTCCCATGTATCACATTTCGACTTCTTGAAGGAGGTCTTGTTGTTTACCTAAGTTATATCGATATTAAATCACTAGATTTATGCAATGTATAGTAAGTTAAAATTATTAAATTAGCCAATTACGAAATTACATAACTAAATTAAGAATAGGTGAAACAAAAGCAAGCTTACCATGTGAAGTTTTTACTATATTTGTGACTCTTATCTATGATTTAGATATATAGATATAAAGAAATGATTTCCCTCTAAGCTTAGTAATTTGTGTAACAAGCTTCTCTATCATTATTTTTTTCTACAAAATAAATGATTAAATTGAGTACAAGTAAAATAAAAAAAAGCTTACTGGTCATGTGGATTATTTTTATCCCATTTGTGTCTTCCATTTGCAACATATGATATTGATGTATAGCTTGAGCTTTAAAGAGTTTGACAAGAAATAATAATTTTCCTTTGGGCTTCTTTCTCCTATGATTGCTCATTTTTCATATTGATCTTTTGTCACGCAACATCAAGATGTTTCACAATGTCTGATATCATGTGTAGTCTTTGATACTTGCCTATGAAAAGTAATTTTCTCTATCCTCTTCTTTTCGTTTGATGTTGAATGAGCCATACCATTCTCGGCTCAATCATTGTTTCTAATTTAGACCTTTTAATGCGAAGAGGCTTCAAGGCAATTATAGTTCTTTATTAAGATTTTTAATGGGAAGAAATGTATAATGAATTTGATTATTGAAAACCTCATAGCCTCCAAGTGAAAAATTACCGGCTATGAAGATATGAAATAAGTAAATTACCAAGTTGTGATAGTTTATGCCATCTTAATTGTCTTTTTTGTGGTTTAAAAATTGGTTAGACTAGTCTCGGATTGGTATACTACATTGAAATTGACTATACCGAGACAGGGCTATAGTAAAACCAGACTTATCTCGGAGTCTATCGGCCGGTTTGGACTGAAATTTCAAATCTTGCTTTTTTCACTTGTTTTATATTGCCAACAACTTTGGTGATGAAGACAATATAGGTTGATAACTATTGGGGATAATCTAGTTGGATGAGATCATCATCTTTCTTGAAGTTGGTATAGTTGTCTAATATAATTTTCATTGTATGTTGGATCCTGACATTCTCCAGCACCTTAATAACATAACATATGTATATTGCATCATTGTAGCAACCTTAATTGCCCATCGACAAAGGAGAATCACTTTATGATTCAATAGATGAGGAAGTTGATATGTTTGTTAGGGTCGGCTTAGTCCATGCATTAACAAGTCTATTGACCATTATGCTTTATATCCATGTGCAATAATTCCGCACTTCATCATCAAGGTAATAAATGATGCTTTTATATGGAGTTAGAGGTTCGATCATGGATGCTATGACACAATGATAGTGTCACTGGAATGTGATTGATATGAAACCTTTTTGATTATTGCCCATTCAACATACACTATTTTTGTCTTGATGTAGGTGCCATTTTAGGTGCCATTTAGGTGTGAGGAACGACTTTTGAGTCAAGATTGATGACACTGGAGTCTATTGTCCTTTGCACGAGTTCAAAGGAACCTAGATATTACCTTCATCTGGGGCAGTGGTAGCATTTTATGTTGTTAGGTCTCGATGCACCCTATTTCTCTTCTATCACATGTGAAGTTGAAGTGGATCTGGTCACACTTTGCTGCTATTACCGTTGCCCTCTTCACAGTTGGGTAATTTAGCATGGCACATAGGAAAGGATCACTAGTCCTCATGCAGGTGGTATTAAGGCCCTGTTTCCTTGAACACAAGGAAAAAGAGGGAGAAAGGAATAAGTGGAAGGAAAGAAAAAAAGAACAAAAATGAATCACGTGTGTTGCACGTGATCATCTCCATGGCATGCCAGCAAGGAGCGGAGGGGAACTGGTGACAGAGAAGGGAAGGTTGTCACTGGAGTAGATGAGGAGGCCGGCGGACGCTAGAGAGAGGGAGTAGATGGGCGGCGAGTAGCAGGCACTAGGGGGAGGGAGGAGTAGACTGATGGATAGTGGACGGCGAGCGGCGGGAGATGGGGGAGGGAGGAGCAAAGTGGACTGATGGTGGGCGGCGGGCCATGGGTGAGCGGCAAGCAATGGGCATTGAGAGCGGTGGGTGGTGACTGGCAAGAGCGGCAATGATGGGAGCAGGCAAGCGGCGGAGCCTATGGGGGACAGGCGAGTAGGAAGCAACATTTGTTTTCTTTCTCAGGCAAAACGATGGAAAGTGAGCCTCATTTTCCTTCCTTCCTCTATCTTTCCTTTCAAAAAAGCAAAGAAAAAGTTAACTTTCTTTCCTTTCCACTCAGCTTTCCCTCCAAGGAAACATGGCCTAAGTACTAAAATGATGAGAAAAACTCCTCCGGTTCAAACTCCTGCTCAATTTTATCTCTGCTTCTCATCCTGGTTGTATAAGGGGGTTTTAGTTGCTTGACGTGCTTCTTAGTTTGATGCTTACTCACGTTAGTTGCCTACGAAAGTTTGTGGATTTCTTGCAGGACTTTGGTGCACTCGGTGATATGAGATTACATATTGGTAAAATTTTGCTTCAATTGCTTGATGTCATCTTTGAATTTGGTATTGCAGTGAGTGGATGAATGTTTTGATTGATTTGTGAGTCAGCTCTATAGGAGCCATAGAATAATAATTATGAGAGATGTAGAGAGTTTGATGGATTGAGTGTGTGAGTGTTTTTGATGGGAAAAAGTGGGGGAAAATGGTCATAGAAGTATCTAGTGGCTGTTTGGGGGGAAAAGGACTAATTGGCTAGGAATCTAGTTATTGGACATGTATTGCTCAATATGCTAATGATAGTGGTTATCTTGATACAGCGTGATGAAGCCTATGCACTAATAATTACCAGTAAACTTGGCGATGAAGACTGATTGATGTAAGGGTGGATTATGAGCCTCTTTTCCATCGCACTGGTATGAATTGGTCATATCACCCAATTCAGATTGAGGCCTTAAACCTTGGTGAACAGTACTTGAAATTTATGATAGAATCACGACACTAATCTTGTTTAGTTTAGTAGAATACGATCATTTTATGATTTATCACTTGTTTTATTTCATTCTTTCTTCATGACTAGGTTCTTTAACATCTGAGGACACCAGTGTGAAGTTTTCATCGGCTTCTGTGAACTTAAGGCAACTTAGTTTACATGAGGAGACAACAAAAGCTATTAACGCTAGTCCTGCAGTGATTATCCCTAACCATCTGCTGGTTACAAATGCTGATTGCGCACATCTGAGCTTTGGTAGTTTCGGATCCGGTGCATTTTCTGGATCTTTTCCTTCAAAGCAACTAGAATGCAACTTAGATGTGACTCCAGCGATTGATGATGCTCCAAGAATTGAAGAGCCTGATGAAAGGTATTGTTGCTCTCAAGTGTTCTCTTTTCCTAGCATATTCCAGTCTATTTTTCGACTTGTCTCTTTTGGCAGAAACCATGATCTCTACAGTAATGGTCAGCTTAAGCCCATTCTCTCTGAGAATATTGCTTCTATATCTGGTACTGGCTCAGAGAATCATGATGCTCCGTCAGTTTCACATCCTGAAGTGACAAGGAATGATCCGCTGGATGCTACACATGATCTTCAGTACAACTTTCCATCTGTTTCCAGTTATTCTTTGCCAAGCTCTTCACAGACGAATGCTACATCTTACACCTATATCCAAGGAAATTCACAACTGCAGAGTCTTTCCCCTATTTCAAGTTTAATGGTAAACAAAGTCTTAATTTATTTTTTTTCTTCTCAGCTCACTAATTAGATTGTGGGCTAACGCAAACATAATATTTTGTTTTTATTATAATGTCAAGCTGGTATTATTGTTATATGATTAGATTTGTTTATTTGAAATTGATTGTGTTGATTCATCAGATATCTAAGCCTGCCGAACATTTGTTCAATCATTTGCCTTTCTCTAATGCAAGAATGGATTATTTAATATCAGTTTCATATGTGCTATATACATAGTGAATATCATTTGCCTAACTTCTACAAAGAGTGATCTTATTAGATTATTAATGAATGTATTTATTTTTGAGTCATGCTAGTTTGATGCATAATACCAACATATAGTACCAATGGTACCCAAGGTTTCAAAACCGATCCAAACTGGTCGGATTTTCCAGTTCGGACCGGTCCCAGTGGATCGAGTGGGAGAAGGAGGAAGGAGAAGGAGAGGAAAGAGAGAGCGAGTGGGCGGACGGCGGACACAAGCGGTGAGTAGGCAAGCAACCGATTATTTTCTCCTTCCTCCTCTTCTTCTTCTTTCTTTTTTCTTCTTCTTCCTTTTTCTTCCATTGCTTTGCCGGTTCCACTAGATATCCATCTATGTACCAGTCCGACCATCGGATCTTCAAATCTTGATGGTACTAATCAATTTTCATTACATATATATACATATATATACACAATATGATTATATGATTATGTACCAATAAAACTATACAAATTGGCTATATGGTGCAGTAAAAATGGGTTTCTTAAACATTAGTTCGATGATCTATAGTCCTATTATTATTATTGAGGCTTTTAATGGATAATATTGAAATTAGGATCTAGATTTGCATATAGAAAAGAAAATAATTATTTTAATAAAGAGAAAAAAGAAGGAAAAATGGTTCATTATAGTTTTTGTGTCAAGTAAGGATGGCAACAGCATGAGTTAGGGGTGGGTAGTGCCAAACTTGATCCTGGTGAGCAACAACGACGAGTGGCAAGGACGCAAAGAATAGCAAAGGTGAGCAGGGCATGGCAAACAGCAAGGGCGAGTGGGTGTGACGAATGACAAGGGCGAGCAGTGTGAGGAAGCGGCAAGTGTGAGTGGCGGGAGCAAGCGGCGAGAGTGAGTGGCACAAGCAAGTGGCAAGTGTAAGCAATGCAAGGAGGGGAGCGGGAGGGGAGGGGGATGGGAGAGTGGGAGGAGTGGTGTGCGGAGGGGAAGGAGAAAGGAAGGAGGGAGAATTGGAGAGGGGAGGGGTGGCGGGGCAGGGCGGGAGAAGAAGGGAGAGGGGAGGGAGCAGCACGAGGAGAGGCGGGAGCTAGGGTTTGATGTTTTAACTTAGGGGGGTAATTTAGTAATTATAATAGTTAGGTGCAGGTTTGGGTTCAAGTCTATCTAAAATTCCATACCTAACCCTAATCCCACTTATAGCAATTGGGTTTTACCCAAACCCGACCCAAGACTTATTCAATCGGGTCGAGTTGGGTCGGGTATGGGTTTTTTTGCCATCCAAATTATCAAATTTTTAGGATAAAAGTACACCTAATCCAGAGTGACAAGAATTGATTTGAGCTGATTTACTGTTGCCTGCATGGACTAAATGAAAATCATTGTCCTTTTGAAGGATGATGGAGGAATGTGCTAGTTGTATTTAAAATTCTTTTCTGTGGAATATGCTTTTTAGAGAGCTGATCTTAGTTGAACTTAGTGAAAAGCATTGCTTCTTTGGAGGATGATGGGGGAATGTGCTAGTTGATTTTGAAATGTTTTTCTATAGAATATGCTATTTTTTCAGAGGTTACCTTGATTAGGAATCAACATTGGCATACCTCTAAAGGGTTACTGAGGCAAACTTTACAAGCTAACCCCTTTCAGAGGGAAGGAATATATTAAACCATAAAGGAAATTATAATGCAACTTTAATTGGTTAGTGTTGAAGCAGTGCAGAACATCTTCTATCTTTTTCTTATATTGACGTAATTAGAATAGAACGGACATTTGGTATATCGAGCAGCCATTACTTAATTTTAATTCGTAAAGGATACTTTTTGATAGTTGTAAGGCCAGGTGTTGCAATTTGGGTTCCTGTGTTATTTTTAGTTGAAGATGCTGATATGGATGAGTGTTCTATTTCTAAAGTTACAAATTGAGATTATTTGTGTTAATAATTTTGAAGAAATAGTCTATCTTAACAATAAGTTGCGTGTTAGAAACTGAATTAAACATGACCAGTGATTATAATGATTTGACATATATCGTGATTTATGAACACAGCATATGCGAGATAAATCTAATTTGTTAACAGTTTAAACTGGTAAGATAATTTTTGTGACTTTTTTAAAAGGATTTTTGGACTTTGATTTAACTTATATTATTTTTTTTCTCAAAAAGCTTCGTTGTATATTATGTCCATTACTTGGTGACTAAGGCTGATCTTATATAAATTTTGTAGATTTCCGCTGCTAACCGACTTTACAGCTACATATGAGTTGTGAAAAATGGTTTAAAAGTTGTTGATGTAATGAGATGACTTCAATAAAATTCCAGACATATTTTTGGCACATGAAAAATCCTGGATCAGTCATTCTCAAACACAAAATCTAGTTTATGTAGAACTCTTTGATAAGAGATGATAGATTATGTAAGAGTCATGTTCTTCAATTCTATTATTATCCTTGAATAACTTGTACATGAAAAACAACAAATCATAATAAGAGATTCAGAGATTGCTACCAATCTATGTATTTGACTTGTTGGTCAATCCATAGTTTCTAGATTCCATAATCTGCTGAAATTCAACTTTCTGAAGAAATAGGTAATAACAAAGTTCATCTTTCTAATCTTGGAACTGAAAAACTCATTGTGGAAAATAATCTGCCTTAAAATGATTCATTTTAGATGCATAGTGTATCAAGGAGATTCAAATTTGAAACTAACTTTAATGTTTTTTCATTGAATAGTTGTGATATACTTGGATTATGTTTGTGCTGCTTTTCATGTGGAGTTTTGTTGCAGCAACCCAACACTACACAGAACAGTATATTGGCAGCAAACATTCCGCAACTTCGGGAATTTGATCTTCCCTTGGGTCCGTTTATTACTAACCAGTCGTCAATGCCCACAAGGTATAGCACAGCAGTGGCATCTATTAATGGAGCAATAACTGCGATACCTGAGGTAGCTCTCTATACTGCAGACTTTTAATCCATATATTTCCTGTCCATTGTATCCTTTGACTTAACTTTTGTGACTTAATGATGCAGTTGACATTTCTGGTATGTTTTTGAACCATAACTGTTTCCAATGTTGTGTTGATAAAAAATTATAACATGATCCTCTGTTATTAGACAACAGGTTGAACTTCATGCCAATGTAAATTTTTGTGGTATGAAGCTATGTCTTGGACCTGGCTCTTGTGTTGTGGAGCACGAGCTAATACAATCCCGTAAAGTTGGCTTATCAATTCAATAGTACAATTTTGAATATTGGTCTGGATTTTCTCCAATTTTCCCCATAAAAATATGATCCTAGGACTAGTTGAGATAGTATGTTCTGCAGCCTTAGGTAACTGGAATGTACCAGTACTAGTCCATTATCGGCGGTTGGTTCATACTGACACACAGAATTGGTTTTATATATATATATATATATATATATATATATATATATATAATCGTATACATACGATACTGACTTGCTCCGTATCCATTCTAGGACTCATAAAAAATATTGCGCAATTTGGACTAGTATTTCACTCATTGCCCTTAGGCTAGTCTTGAACTAACTTGCATATCTATGATTGTGTAGTTGTCAATTTATAACCACGATCAGGCTGTTGAATATGGTTGCTATTAAAAATTCCATAGAACTATAGGATTTATTTTTCCCCTGCTGTAAGTATATTCTTTTGTGCAGGCTCTGAACCCGGGAATGTCATCCAATGGTCAATCACTTACACAATCCTTGCCTAGTACCACCATGCTCACCAACCCTAGCCCTCAACCTCTTCCTGTTCACCACTATTCTCAGGCAGCTCTTCCATTGGGGCATTTTCCCAATATGATAAGCTACCCTGTTCTACCACAAAGCTACACGTACTTGCCTTCCATACAACAATCGTTCTCTGCAAACAGTCCATTCCACCAATCTGCTGCACTATCCAGTGCTGGCATGAAGTATTCACAGCCACAATATAAAAGTACTTTACCTGTGGTCAGCTTGCCTCAGGCCTCGGCCATCTCCTCTGTTTACCGAGGATTTGGAAGCTCATCCACCGTTCCTACAGGCTTCAACCTCAACCATACAGCACCATCTGCTAGCGCGACAATTGGGTTTGATGAAGCTTTGAGCCTGCAGTTCAAAGAAGCAAGCCATTATCTGCCTCTTCAGCAGGTACTGATATATTCCGTTAACTATATTTTGATTTTTTTTATTAGTAGCCCCTGAACTTTGTGGTCGTGTTACCAGAGTGAGAACTCTGCAATGTGGATCCGCAGTGCTGGTTCGAGAACAATGTCGTCTCTTCCAGCAAGCACTTTCTACAACTACCAGGGTCAGAATCAGCATAGTGGCTTTCGTCAAGTACAGCAGCCCTCGCAGACTGGTGTTTTGGGCTACTCAAATTTGTATCATTCGCAAGTACCACCCTCAAGGGAACAACAGCAGAATCTCAGCGAAGGAAATTTGAATGGTTCTCAGATCATGCAAACGCAGCAAGCAAACCAAATCTGGCCGCATGGCTACTAGCCGGTTGCCGAAGATTACCTTTTTTTTTTTTTGAATTATGCACAATATAGGTCGTTATGGGATTTGATAGTATGCTTGACCAGCATTCAAGACTGAATCAACTACATGCCTGGCATGAATACACGACTGACTGCTAATCTCATTGGATGGAGAGGGCCATGTATTCTAGAGTTTGATTGTGTTTTTACCTTGTAGGGACTTGTACCTCATTTTTTTTTCTTGTAAGAGGCAATTCATACAGACCTTTGGCGTTGTGTAACAAAGGACCCATGTTATATAACAAAAGGCGTTCTCTGTTTTCCTATGCCTACAGTTGATCATCAGTGAGTGAAGATTTGTGCTCCTATTATTTAATTATAAATTGCCCAACATCTCGCAGCCTCCGCTGGTAGAACAGAGCAATAGAAACATGTCGTGCGAAAGCTGACATCATGATGCCTTGGGAACAATTCATATTGTATAATCTAAATCGCCCCGTGTTCAGGTGATAATCTTTTTAAAAGTAATTTCTGTTCAATTTTTAAACATATAAAAACGTTACTAAATCTATAATTTTATGTGCCAAATATTATTTTTAACCTTATCTCGAAAATAAAAATGAAATCTACAGTGTTACGTAATAAAACAAATGTGTTTAAATTTATAATAAAACAATAAGTTTAGGAGGCGGCCATGTAGCTTAAAGATGACGATCTGATAATGGATCATTTGTTGTTGGGACTAAATTTTTTGTAGATAGATTAAATTATTTCTAAGTAATCAGCAAAAATAAGAGAATTAAAATAAGAACAAAAGGACTTGAAGGCGCGGAAAAACTTGCTGTCCTTAGGTAATTTCTGGGCCCTCGTGTGAGCAAATTCCAGAGAGATCACCCAGGATACAACCAAGATTCTTCTCCTGCGGATGTCTAATGCAAATGAAGCACATGGCTATTGAACTACTAATCAAATTGTTGAACCAATAAATCAGTACGATCCTGTCGATATGGAGGAGGAAGTTTGACCATAGAAGTTGGTGAACATGTGAAGAAAGAAGGAAAAGAAAAAAGGGGAAATTCCCACTAAGGTGAACGATGCGAAAGACGCAAGGGATATCGAGCTTACAGCTGCTGGCGGATCTGCAAAAGAAATAATATATTGCAAGCGTTTGGCATGGCATACATCAAACACTGACATGGACAAGCAAGCGTGGGTGAGGTGAATAAGACATGGGCAAGTAAGCAGGTAAAGAGAAGTCAAAAAAAAAGAAACGGAAGAGAAAGGAGAAGAGGTGAGCATGGAAGCTAAGTAGGACTGAAAAGAAAGGAGAGTGCACGTGGCAGGAGAAGAAGATGGAAGATCAGAGAAGCAGGTGTGCACAGCACGACAAAAAAAAAAGAAGAAGAAGAAAAAAACTGAAGAAAAGGAAGAAACCGGTAGTCTATGTAAAGGAGGTAGAGAGGACGCTGAGACAAAGAGGAGCATCAGGGAACTGCGTGAAGAGGCATTCGAAGGTGAGAAAAGGGGAGTTTTGTAGGCCTAAGGTGCACTAAGCACCCGATGGCATCCCCATAAACGCGCACACACACCGTTTTTTTTTGTTGGTTTCCTAGGCCTAAGGTGCACTAAGCACCCGATGGCATCACTATAAACACACACACCTTTCTCTTGTTCGTTCAGTAGGCCTAAGGTGCGCTAAGCACTCGATGGCATTCTTAGTAGGCCTAAGGTGCACTAAGCACCCTATGGCACCACGATGGATGAAAGGAGAAAGAAAAATGCCGAGATAAGAAAGGGGGAGGGAGGATGAAGATCAGGCATTAGAATCATGCAGAAAAAAGAAAGGAGCGAGCCGAGAGAACAAGGCAGCCAAAAAATGACGATGAAAATAAAAAAGAGAGAGAGGAAAGAAAGAAAAAGAAAAGGGAGGCTAGGAAGGGGGTTCCGAGGAAACTCCTAAAAGAGAAGGAGACAAAAGGGAATAAGAGAAGATGGACACGATTAAAACAGCCGAAAGTAAAAAAAACTCAGCAGAGGGGAAAACGAAATAAAGGGGAATCGTGGAAATAGAACTCGAGCTAGAGGAGAAATACCTGTTCAAGGCCTTCCTGATCCTCCTCTCGAGCTATGTCCTCAGAAGAGTTACAGCAACACCAGTAGAAGAACGTCTCTATCGGGAACACCCGTCGGCGCTCTAAATCCTTGAATGAGATCTTTAAAAAAAAAAGAGGGGAAAGAGCGACAAATGACTTGCATTAAAACCCGCTAGGAGAAACATAATAGAAAATAAAATCATCATCATCTGAGTTTACCTGGCAACTCCTTTACACCACCCCGAAGGGGACGTGTCTTGGCAACACTGGACTTCGAAGAAGGCTCGCTTCACTGTATCGCTACAAAATAGGAACAGTGAAAGAATAACGTCAAGACTAGATAAATGGAAGTAAGAACAAAGGGGGAGAAACGAAATCGCTCACAAGCGCAGATAGCAATCAACGCATTCTATCTCGACGGAGGTAGCTGATCGCCGCCGTGCAGAGAGCCTTACGAAATCAAATAGCCGTTAAGAGAGATAAAAGGGGGAAGAAAGAAGAAAGAGTAAAAAAAAGGGGGCTAGGGAAGTGTGTTGACTTTGGGATAGATCCGACCCGGATCCACTCCACTACCGAATTTGGACCCTATTTTACCCAGACAGCAAACTAGAGCATCATAATCTGAAGCTAACCTTAATCAAAGCCAAGTCTTAACCCCAAAGTCCAGAAAAAAAATCCGGCATCGTCGGGTCCGGATCCGATAAGGCCCAAAACTCTTCTCTTTGGTCTTTGGCCAGCAAAGCAAATAATTTCGACTAAAGACTTCAAGATTCGCAGCCAAGTGAAGAAAAGAACAAACGACAGGATTTCAAAGCTCAACTTTTGTGCAAGATTTTGGAATTCAGAATTCGGCATGAGCGACCAAAGCGGAAGGCAAAATACACACCCATTGAATTCAGAAATCCAAGAGCACAAAACGATGAAATGTTGAGGATGAACCGGCACTCGGACTCCTCCCTTTTTCCTATCCCCAGTTCAGATCGCATCAAGGGTCGGAATCTACTGACTTCGAGTTCCACGATATCCATTGACGCCACAAATTCTGTCGCCGCCCAACTCACCTTACTGAGGTCAGACGACGTCAATTAATAACCAAGCTTTAGCAATGCCGCTTCGCCGCGATCTTCCCTTTCCTCGTCCACCTGCGCCTATTACTCGCTAGTCCGAAACTCCAATCGCTTCTTCCCGTGTCCCCCTTTAGGTCTCAGATCGATGCAGCGATCTCCACAGAATGGCCCGGAGTCATCTTCATCAGGGCTCAGCAGCATCGACGCCATCCCCTTTGTCATCATCTTTGTCCCCGTCGCCTGGGACACGCCGCGACAAGCTGACACCACCGCTGCTCCACAATGGATCGGCGATGCTCGGCCCTTTCCCAACAGGACTCAAACTTGGCAGCAGAATGGCGTTTTCACGACAGAATCCACCGATTCCCCTTTCTTACCCGATCATCGATGTCGCCATCTCTCCAGTAGTCGCCGCCCGAAATAAGATCCGCCGATCACCTCCGCCTTTGTCGCGGGCGAAAATCCCTCCCGGGCTGCCGACGCCATTTCGTCCAAGGTCACCAACGCCCTCTACCAAGCCATCATCAAGGAACTCATCAACGCCCTCTCATCCGGAATCGTCGACGCCGTCCACAGCAAGCCGCCGATGAAGGTCCGATACCGCCGGAGATGGAAGATCCGTGCATAGCACGTCGCCAGAGTTTCGTTCGAAAAGAGAGTAACTTTACTCTTCTGGTAAATGCTGAGTCATGCCCGGGAGAAAGAGTAAATTTCGTCTCCCGCGACCCAAAAAACCAATAGAAATAATAAATGAAAATTGACTATGGTGCCAGGTGGAATAAGACAAGATTGACTAAATGTCAAAATTTGATAGAGAGGAAGAAAAAGGCAAATGAAACGAAAGCAATAATTGAAAGAAAAAAACAAAATCTGGCATTGGTTCAACTGTTCGGCTAACAGCTCGAGCCTGACCAAAATTATGCCTAAAATGTTGACCCTAAAAGGCCGTGACGCATCGCAACATAATACTATTTGGGAGGTGCATACGTCGACGTTCATCGTCGGGGAGTAGCTCTTCAGTATGACGCTGCGTCCGTCTAGGCAAAAGTAATAAATTTCTAAATCAATTTTTAAATCAAATTATCCGACACGTCGCAAGGCCGAATCGAATTTCCAAATTAAAATTATCCATCATGCCGCAAGGCCGGATAAATTCCAAAATCAAATTATCCAACACGCCGCGAGGCCGGATAAATTCTCAAATCAAATTATCCATCACGCCGCGAGGCCGGGTAATTCCCAAATCCAAGTTACTCAACACGCCGTAAGGCCGAGTAATTTCCTTCAAATTCAAACTATCCAACACGCCGTAAGGCCGGATAAATTTCAAATCAAATTATCCAATACGCCGTAAGGCTGGATAAAATTTCAAATTAAATTATCCAACACGCCGCGAGGTTGGATAAATTCCCAAGTCAAATTATCCAACATGTCGTAAGGCCGGATAATATTCTCAAATCAAATTATCCAATATGCCGCAAGGCCGGATAATTTTCTTCAAATTCTAATTATCCAGTACCCTATAAAGCGGGGTAATTTCTCTTAAAATTCCAGACATCCAACATGCCATCAAGGCCGGGTGATCTTTCAAATCCAATATCCAACATGCCTTAATGCATTACAATGGAATATTGTTTGGGAGGTGCGCATGTCGATGTTTACCATCGGGGCGTAGCTCCTCAATATAACGTTGTACTGCCTAGGCCGGATATTACCCAATAACACGTTCCAATGCCAAACACTCAATGAACACAAATTGCCCAAGTTGATGAAAGCTCTTTTCTTTTATCACTTATATGTCATGTCAAACCATGTATTCTCACCATATTTATAAATGATATCGTTTGACTCGCCTCTTTTATTTTGTTGCGTACTATAGATCTCTTAATCAAAGGTTCCCTAATTTTAGGAGTAATTAACAATGAGCGCTTGCGCTCATTGATAGCCAGAACCCATTAAATAATAAGCCTTATTAATTTAAGGTGAATTTAATAAAGGTCATATTACATTCTTAATGTAACAAAAATGACCCCACACATCTCAAGTGAAAACTAAATAATTTCATACTTTAGATTCACAGGTTCTACTTAAGGTTTTCAAATGATCTGATACTTAATTTCTTACAATATCTTAATGTTTAACTCATTAATGCCTCATAGATCAGATTATCAACAAGTCAATAAACTTCTAAAATATAGAAACAAGAACAAACCTAATTTTTTACGATGAGTCCCTAAATCTCGATTCTAGGGTTCCAAGCTTTGCAAGTCACTTTTCAGTTCATATCACAAAAACTCCAATACATGTTGATAATATGAAACTAGAAGAGATTAAAGATAATCATCACTTAAGTAGAATTATCATAACAAGGGTATTCTGACGAAATAAAGATCATCCAGTCATTATGAAATTAAAGGGATTTCACCCCATGTCCCAAAAAGTGTTTAAGCTAGCATGATGAAGAAATTACAAATAGCCATAGTTTAGAACGATCAGAAATTGAGAAGAAGGAAAATTTTACTAAACACAGGGCTGTAATGGAAATTATAGCCCGTGATTCTTATTTGAACAGTGCCGGCGTCGCCTCTTTCGTTGATTTCTCCTTCGACCGGTCCCCTTTCACTCTGAAACTTCTGGTGTATGTTCTCTTCTTCCAGGCGTAGTTTTCCCTCAAATATCACGGCCGGAGATGCTCTATACACTTTGCGGCGGCGAACCCTATGTCGGTGGTGATGATGGCGATCTCTCCCTGAAACGCTGATCACAATTGGGGATTTCTGTGCACTGATCTTCCCCTTGTTCTGACGAGTATTCCCCTCTTTACGGATCTTGAATTGGTGGTCTAAATCATCCGCAATCATCTGCGCAAAAATCAGGCTTCAATAAGACCAGGAAAATCGGCTGTCTGGAATACAATTACGGCCGTAATTTCTATTACGGCAGTGCCGAAATATGTTCTGGTGAAAATTTTGGGATAATTACGTGCCATAAAAATAACCGTGGCAGTACTATGATCGCGCAAGACCTTCTGGAAAGAAATCACCCAAAATTATGGCCCGTAATATTCGTTACGGTAGTGCCGTAATATCTGCAAATCTTTCTGGACAGAAATTGAGCAAAATTATGGCCTGTAATATTAATTACGACAATGCTGTGGTTTATTCTGTAGATTCAGTAAAACCACGGTACCGTAACAATGATTACGGTCCTGCCGTAATTCGGTCAGAAGGCGAGGGAGGTACAGGAACTGGTGATGGACCAGCTAAAACAAATGGAGGGAGCCAAAATTGCTCCACGAAGAAGGCGAGGGAGGCCTTATCCAGCCGTATACGATGATATCCCTTATCCCAAAGGGTACATCATGCCACACTTCAAAATGTTCAATGGAATAGGAAACCCGGACCAACACTTAGCCCATTTTGTTGCAACTTGTGGGAACACGGGAGGTAACGACGCCTTATTGCTACGGCAGTTTCCACAAAGCCTCTCTGGGGTCGCCTTTGAGTGGTATTACTCCCTAGAGAATGAAGTTATCAGAACTTGGGTTGACATGGAGGAGGCCTTCAGGACGAAGTTATAAGATTACGATCGCCGACCTAGCAGATACAAAGAGGAAAAAGGACGAGACCATCCTTAATTACATCACAAGATGGAGAAATTTGAGTATCAAATGCGAAAAGTCACTAGAGCAAACCGAAGCCGTGGAATTGTTGGTTCGCAATATCGACAACTGGATGGCTCCTTTCCTTTGCACCAACAATATTTCCACATTTCAGGAATTAATCACCCAGGTGGCAAAGCTTGAATGAACGAATCATCAGACCTACGTGAATACGCCAAACCCAAAATTCAAAAGGGAAGAGCCAAGGAATGATCCCAAGGTCCATAACGCGAACGTACCTCGAATCGAAAAGGTGCCAACGCTTGGCGAAAATAGCCGGGGCAAGCCATTGACCCTTGAAGAGAGAAAGAATAAAATCTATTCGTTCAAAAGAGAAAAGACAGTGAAGATTTTTAGGGACGCTTTGAAGAATGGTTTGCAGCTACCAGAGCCGAAGCGCCCTGAAGAAACCAATAAAACTGACGACCCAAACTTTTGCCCTTATCATCGCGTACTAGGGCACACAATAGAAGATTGTTATTTTTTCAAAGACTGGGTGGAGAAACAATTTAAGACAGGGAAGATAACTCTATCGAAACAGGTATTAAACGAAACCCAAACCGAGGTTGATGTTATTCAAACAAGAATAGATCCGGCGCCTGTAGAAGATGGGGAGTGGAATACTGTGGTGTCAAAAAAGACGTTGCGACTCCTTCAAAAATTAAAGCAGATGCCAGGCATAGTGTGGAAAGACTCCTTGTCTCGGCAATTTGTATCGCCGAGGCCTCATCCGCCGAGTGAAGATCAAAAGAAAAAGAAAAAGGATTCTAAAGCGAAAAAGAAGAAGAACAAGAAATCAGCCTTTTCAACTAAGGCGCAAGAAAAGAGCGATTTCGAAAAATATATCGACTCGCTTGAAGAGTATATGCAAGAAATGCCTAGGCCTATAAAACTTCGTCACTACATCACTGAAGAGATGTGGGAAGGACTCCTGGAAGACGACTCGGAAGATGAGGAGTACGAGGTGGAATCCTGTAGGACGATATCTGTGATCTCGGAACTCCCGGAGGAAAACGAAACTGACAATGCCAAAGCTGTCGCTACCGCGAAGATGGGCGCGTGTAACACGATTAACCTGGGGAGTGACTCCGAGGATGAGGTCTTACCTGCCTACTTATACGAGGAAACACCTGCCGCTGAAAGCACTAAGCAAGTAAATGAATCATGTCAAATGAATCTCAGAAGCGGCAAAGTCATAATGGGGCGTACGATAGACAAAGAAAAGGAGAAACTCAAAGGAAAGCAAATTGAAATGCAGGAAGTGGGCGACGATGCGGTACTCCCAGTAAAGCTGTCCTCTTCTGAATATAATATACTGTCACATTTGAGGAAGGTCCCCGCCCTCCTTAGCATATACGATGCTTTAATGATGTCGCAAGAGTTAAGGGATGTTCTTATTTATGCCCTGCAAAACCCTCAAAAATTCTAAGCATTCTTCGTGGAGGCTGACATAAAGGAGGCGTTGAGTGCGTATGCTACATCGTCCATTACTTTCAACGATGATGACATGCTATTGGGAACGTCGCAGCATAATCGACCGCTTTATGTGACCGGGGACGTGGAAGGAATGAAGATAAGCAGAATCTTAGTTGATCCAGGGTCGTCGGTTAACCTCATAACCTTGCGGACCTTAAAAAGCCTTTCTTTATGCGTCCGTTAATTAACGGCCAAAAAAGTTGTCATCCAAGGGTTCAATAAAAACAGCCAGAAGGCTTTAGGCTCTATATATTTACCATTGCAACTCGATGATTTAAAGACTGAAGTTAAATTCCATGTTATCGACACCGATACATTATACAAGGCGTTGCTCGGGAGACCTTGGCTGCATGAGAATCACATAGTCCCCTCCACCTTGCACCAATGCTTGAAATACCTAAAGGAAGGTAGGAAAGAGCGTATCGATGGGGACATCCAGCCCTTCTCAGTGCATGAAGTTAAATATGAAGATGCACACTATTTCATTGGATCGACAACACAGCCTGCGAAATCATCACTACAGAGCTCGATCATCTCTAAATTGAAGAAGACGACTTTGTCTGCATGTCCTCATTTTGGAAGTGACTCCGAGTCAGAAGCAAGTGACTGTTCAGCCTCTACATGCGACGTGGTTGAAACTCATGAGAAGGAAAGCCGGCCGCAAAGATTGGTGACACGACAAAATACGATAGGATGCGAGATAGGAATTTTAAGAGTTCCTCGAGGCTATCTTAAGGGTTTTACCCCCCTTAACGCATCACAAGTCTTGGAAATGAAGACTTTTTTTGTCCCTGCCAAGAGAGAATGCGCAAAAGGAAGGCTTTTTGTTCACAAGCCCATACACTTCTATTAGTCAGACGAAATTTATCACATTAAGATGAGTCAAGAGAATGACCTGGATTTGACGCAACTTGCTGAAGTTCCCCCATTTGCTTATTACCCTCCAAGCTTAAAAAATCTCGTGAAAAAGTATGGTTGTTTGAAGCCTCGGCCGAAGAGCGAATTACGCCAATTTGAAAGGTTGTGAAACCCAGGTCCACGAAATATCATGCTACCAAGCGGAAAGATCTCCAATACCCGTGGTTTAGGATATACAGAACCAAATGAAGAAGGTCTTGGGTTTCATTCATATACTTGCAACATGGTGATGATAGGCGAAGCATGCGCAGCGGAGCAAGAAAATGAAGAATTCAAGAGAGCACCGAGAGAACTAGAAGATGGGGGGCAAACTACTTGCGATGAGTTGATTGAGATCAATCTCGGATCAGAAGAGGATGTTAGGCCCACCTACATAAGTGCGCAACTCTCCCAACAAGAGAAAGATCAATTAGAAGCACTCCTCCGTGAATTTAGTGATTGCTTTGTGTGGACTTATAAAGAGATGCCAGGCCTCAGCCCGGAGGTCGCTGTTCACAATTTATCAATTAATCCTGACGTCATCCCGGTAAAGCAAGCACCGAGAAGAATGAGAATAGAGCTGGAAGAACAGATCACCTCTGAAATTAAGAAATTAATTGAGGCCGGCTTTATAAGGGAGGAGAAATACGCTGACTGGATAGCGAGCATCGTCCCTGTGAAGAAGAAAAATGGGCAAATTCGGATCTGTGTGGATTTTAGGGATTTGAACAACGCATGTCCTAAAGACGATTTTCCACTCCCTGTTACAGAAGTAATGATCGACTCGGTGTCGAATTTTGAGGTGTTCTCATTTATGGACGGGTCGTCCAGTTATAATAAAATTAAGATGGCGCCTGAAGACGATAAACACACTGCATTTCGCACACCAGTCGGCATTTTCTGCTATACTGTTATGCCGTTTGGATTAAAGAATGCTGGGGCAACGTATCAACGTGCAATGACTAAAATCTTCGATGATTTAATCCATAAACTCGTCGAATGTTATGTTGATGACTTGGTGGTTAAGTCGCAATCAAAGGAGGAACACTGTCAAGACTTGAGGACTGTATTCACTCGCATTCGCAAATACAACCTCCAAATGAACCCACTCAAGTGTGCGTTCGAAGTATCATCTGGAAAATTCCTGGGCTTCGTAGTGAAACATGGAAAAATCGAAATTGATCCTGCAAAAATAAGTTCAATCAAAGACATGCCACCCCCAAAGAATCTTAAAGAACTCAGATCCTTTCAAGGACGGCTAGCTTACATCAGGAGATTCATTTCCAACCTATCCGGACAGATCCATCCCTTTTCAAAGCTAACAAAGAAAAATTCCCCTTTTGTTTGGGACGACACGTGTCAAAGCGCATTCGAAAATATCAAAGAATATCTTTCATGTCCTCCGGTCCTTGGGGCACCTGTCACCAGAAAACCGTTGGTTTTATATACTACGGCATCGGAAGCGTCTTTAGGGGCGCTGTTGGCCCAGAATAACGATGAAGGAAAGGAAGTCGCCCTATATTACCTTAGTCGGATGTTCGTAGGGGCGGAGCACTCCTACTCGCCGATTGAAAAATAATGCCTAGCCTTGATATTTGCCATTAAGAAATTGATACACTATCTCCTCGAGCATAAGGTTCATCTTATATCAAGAGTCGGTCCCTTAAGATATCTGATGACGAGGCCTACTTTAACAGGATGATTGGCTAAATGAGCCGTCCTACTTCAAGAATTCGACATCGCATATGTGTCACAAAAAGCAATAAAAGGGCAAGTTCTCGCCGATTTCTTAGCAGCTCATCCCATCCCCAATGACTCTCCCCTGAATTACGATTTTCCAGATGAGGAAATTTTAAATGCCGAAGTCAACGATGAATATTGGGAACTTTACTTCGATGGGGCATCCTCAATTCAACCAGCCGTTCCCCCAAATATCCCGAAAGTAAAATCAGGGATCGGCCTAGTATTCATCACCCCGGAAAAGGGGATATTACATTACTCCCTAGCCCTCACTAGCCCCTGCACCAACAACGAAGCTGAGTATGAAGCTTTAATCGCCGGACTTGAGCTCGCAGCAGAGATGAAAATCGAAAGGGTGCATATATATGGAGACTCTCAACTCGTTATCAAGCAAGTAACGGGTAAATACCAAGTCAAGAAAGCAGAATTGCACAAATATCATATGAAGGCTGTGGAACTCATGAAGAAAGTACCATATGTCACTTTGACTTGCGTCGTTAGGGCTGCTAATGGTAGGGCGGATGCGCTAGGGCGGATGCGCTGGCAAAGTTTGCCAAAGAGCTGGCTGGACCACCCGTTGATCAAATCAATATTACGATTAGGGACAAGAAACTAATTGCTTTGGACAAAAATGATAACGCCAACAAGAAAGAAGCGTCAGATGCTATGACAATTTCCCTCCCACAAGAACATGATTGGAGGGAGCCGTTCGTAAATTACCTCAAAAGTGGTATTTTACCCGAAGACAAGACTCAAAGGATGCAACTAAAAAAGCAGGCACTCCGATATACCTTTGTAAACGACATGCTATATCACCGATCATATGAGCAACTCTGGCTTAGATGCATTGCTATGGACGAGGTCACTCATGTGTTGCATGAAGTCCATTCTAGCCTTTGTGGCGCTCATCAGTCAGGACCCAAAATGTATCTCAAGATTAAGAGGCTGTGGTACTATTGGCCGAGCATGGTACGAGATTGCATAAACTGTGCAAAGACCTGCCATTTGTGTCAAGTACACGGAGACCTAATTCACAAACACCCTAACCCTCTGCATCCGAAGGTTTCATCATGGCCATTCAAAATGTGGGGGACGGATATAATAGGGCCAATAGAACCTCCTTCTTCTCTAGGGCACCGTTTCATATTGGCAGCAATGGGCTACTTTTCCAAGTGGGCCGGGGCTATCCCGTTAAGAGAAGTTAAAGCCAATAATGTCATTAACTTCTTCCGCGAGAACATACTAAGTCGATTTGGAACCCCTAGAAGGATCATATCTGATAACGGCTTAGCTTTCAAAAGCGCCTTGGTCTACAAATTTGCGGAACGTCATAAAATTGACTGGCGATACTCTTCAATATATAATCCGAGGGCAAATGGATTAGCTGAAGCGTTCAACAAGACCCTATGCAAGCTGCTCAAGAAGAGCGTTTCAAAGAACAAGAAGGAATGACATCAAAAGATGGTAGAAGCATTGTGGGCCTATCGAACCACGTATCGTACACCTACACAATCAATGCCTTATTCCCTGGTCTTCGGTGTTGAAGCAGTGCTTCCACTTGAGGTGGAAATACCTTCATTAAGGATGGCGGTGCAATGCGACATGACAATGGACAAAAATGTTCGGTTGCGTCTCGACGAACTAGACACGCTTGACGAACAAAGGCTGACCGCACAGCAAACTTTAGAGCTGTATCGAGTGCAAATGGCCAGGGCATACGACAAGTTGACCAGGGAACGCACCTTCAAGAAAGGGGATCTCGTTTTAGCATTAAGGCGGCCTATTATATCGAACAAGATGGCAAGAGGGAAATTCAATCCTAATTGGGAAGGACCCTATGTGGTAGGAAAGGTTTATGAGGGGGGGCCTACCAGTTAACGGATCAAGACGGGGTGCATCCGATGCCGCCTATTAATGGCCGCTTCCTGAAGAAATACCACGCTTGAGCCGCGAACAAGGCGCAAATCCGACCCTGACCAAGCAATAATATGATCAAAAAGATTGAGGCTATTTTTAGTTGACGGTTTGTTAAAATTGCATAAGCTCCTTACGTAAGCATTCACCCTAGTCGGATGACATAATATAAATTCGTCCGCCACAAAAAAAAAGAGAGAAAAGGAAGCGCAGCCGAAGAGCGGACAACAGCTATCAAGGTGTCCGCAAAGAAGAACGAGTCTGGAGCTGGAAAAGGTGTCAACATGGAAGGTTTACTTTGGGGAGCCTCAAGGCTTGTAACTGTTGGGTATGACATAAAGAAACCACAAATCATGATGACTATTGTGGATGACTTGGTGTCTGTTCGTAACCTTGCCAAAGATTACCTATTGATGAAACCTAGGAATGAGTACATCCAAAGTTGTGACGTCGTGGCATTCAACAAAATATAGGACTGCCATGTACGTGTAGGAGACGACCTGAAGCCTTGAAAGTTCATGTCGTTGCTGGCCAAAAAAATGAATGGTTAAAGTTGCAGTTCATCAATTCTATTTTCTTGCTGCTAATCACAAGATGAGTGTTATGTTTTGGAACATTTTGAAGTGTTTTCTTGGGTGGACATTTTTATGAAATTACAAAATCTACTGCAAGTCGACAAAAAAAAAAAAAAAAACTGCGAAAGTTCCCCCTCAATGTTGCATGCGCTACCCTGTTACGCAACAACTTGACAAGATAAATATAACATCATGCGAATACAACACCATACAGGCAATATCTGTTGAAAAAAAATTCATCACCAAATCAAGTACCAATTGCATTTCAGCATTCGCACCAGAATATCAATTACAACACAACATATCAGTTAAAGTCAAATGGTGGATTACAACACTGCTGCTGAGAGTAGATTACAAATTACAATTCAAAACCGCGAAGGGCCTAAAAGCAAATCAATACAAAACTCAGCAATTCAAGCGCAAAATATGATAGGAGAACGCATCAAAATTCCTCGGCTATCTTCCGGAGGGCAAGTTTTTGTCCTTCAATGGCAGAAACAAGTCCGCTACGTTCAGCCTCCTTCGTCTCGCGTTGTGCTTTTAGGGAAGCTTGGTGGGCTTCGGACTTATCGATCCGCTCCGTGCTTTCTCGTCGAATGTTATAAATGTTCTCCAAATTTTTGCCATATTCTTGTAACTCAGAAATCGCTGTGCGCCTCTCTGATAGAAGCCTCTCCTTCTCTTCATCAATTTGCTCCATTTGCGCATCAATCCGCCGAACTCTGGCTCTAGCTAAATCACAGGACGCCATGACGGTATTTTTCTCGATAATTAAGGCATCTTGTTGGGCCCATAAATCCTCTATTACGGTGGTCCCTTTGTCAATCTGGGAATCAAGGGCAGATGTGTCCAAACCAGTCGATGAGCTCTGCTCAATTTCAAGTTGCTTCAAGACAGCTACTATCTCCTGACTCATCCTTTCCCAAGTAGCCCCTAAGGCTCTAAAACCAGTCAAGGTGTGCGAGATACTGTCCGAGGAAGCTAGAAACTTTTCCACCGTGGGAAATGCGTCTTCGCCATGGAACACGACAAGATAGTCGGAAATAAAGAAGCATGCCGCCTTCTCTTGTGATCACCGAATTGCATCTGGAATTCGAGAAGATGGCTGGGAAACTGATGGTTCGAGAATCCCTTGAACTTCACCTACATACCCCGAAACAACGATGCATATCAAGTTGCTTGACACATGAATAAAGTATGGCTGATACATGGCGGGCTGCACAAATGTACAAAAAATTAATTAATTACCTTTGTCGGCAGGACTAGCACGCTGAGGGCCACCATCATTAAGTGAACTGTTATCTTTAGCAATGCTCTTCTCAATAAGTGAGTGATTATCTTCAGAAATGGTATCCTCGATGCCTGTCATGAGCCCACAATGAATCACTAACAGGTGGAAACGCATGAATTATGCTACATGATGGAACCAATTGAAATTACCTTTGTCAAGAGGGCTGGTGCTCTCTCTAGCAACTTCGTAGCTGGCACACTCTTTGGCAACCTTGTGGCTGGAGTTGATTTGCTGGACGTCTGTTATAAGTCCAGGATAAGCGGTAATACATGTTACAAGCCCAGAATAAATAGTAGTACATGTGCAAGGTTGAAACAAACGATAACACACAAGACCGGAATGAATGATAATGCATATTAAATTGAACACCCAAGGAAAGGAAAGAAGAAAACTACATGCATCGAATGAGCTTCCATCCATGGCGGTTATCTTCTTTGCACCTGCCATGAATCATGGATGAATTGTGAAATGACAAAATATTTGAAGTAACATTACATGCAGCACTAAATCAAAATTACCATCGTTAAAAGGGTCGACATAAGAAGAGATATCATCCCCGGACTGATAGCTGTCCCCGATGGTGATTTCCTCTGTACCTGTTACATGTCCAAGATTAGCTATCCATATAGTATAATAGGTGAAATCTCATCGCGGGCGCGGATGTAAGTCGAGTCCTCACTGTTAGAGGAACTGGCGCGACCTTGGGTAACCTCCCGTCCGTTGACGCCCTTACCATGTACATCTTCTGTCGCCGCAACGTGCCGCGCAATATGTGGCATGAGACCTAGCAAGAGGATGGAATCACAAGGATCATATACAACTAAGAAGAGATAGCAATCGAGATGCACCTAATAATCAAGAATAATGATGAAAGATCGGTGAAGGTGTAAGAATGATGGTAGAAATTACCACCCTCTGTTGGACTCTCGGTGGGCATGGTGGCGCGCAACTCTTCTGATGTTGCCACTGAAGAAAACATTGCAATACGATGAACTAAAAAGGAGAGGGAGATACATCCCCCAAAACCCCAAAGACTCAATATGGAATTTGAAATTATCACAATCTAAGCATGGCTATGATGCTAAAAGAGAGTAAAAAGAGACTCGTTGCTCTATACCATCCAGCAGAGAGGTAAAGTATATGTAGGGAAGGGTCATTATCACGACAAACGTATATTGGCGTTTACGACAAGGAGAAGGTGAAGAAGAGTAAGAAAGTTACCATCATCAAGTGAACTTTCATCCACGGCGGTTATCTTCTTAGCACCTGTCATGAATCACGAATAAATTGTTAGTATGACGAAACACTTGAAGTCATGTTGCTTACTACACTGAGTCAAAATTACCAGCATTGAAAGGATCGACGTATGAAGAGATACCATTGCTAGGTTGACAGTCATCTTCGATGATGATCTCTTCCGTACCTGTTACAAGTCCAGGGTCAGTCCCCAATGCAACAGAAGGAATAAAACTTCATTACATGCATTAATACGGGTCAAGTCTTTACCACTAAAATATATGGCACAAGGCCTAGCAACAGATAAAAGCAAAATGTCACTAGGATCATACGCATAGCTAAGAAGCAAATAAGATCACACGCAACTAAGGAAAGTGACGACGATCAGGATACAGTTAATAAGAGAAATAACGATGCAAAGGGCAGCTGAAATACGAAATAATAGTGAAAGTTACCTTCTCTTGTTGGGCCCTCATTGGGTACAATAGTATTCAACTCTTCCAATGTTGGCACTGAAAGAAGCATTGCAACAAGGCAAGTTGAGAACGGTCCAAACACCAAACACTCAGTATGGAACTTAAAATTACTACAAATTCAAGCATAACTCTAATGCAAAGGAAAGAGGGAAAGGATCATTATCATGGTAAACTTGTATTGGTGCTTACAGTAAATGACCAACACAAAAGGGGATAAGGAAGGAATACCTTTGCTGGGAGAACACGCGCCCCTTGTGCCTAATGCAGACTTCGAAGTCGCGGCTGGTCCAAGAACAAAAAAAAACCGTTCAGCTTTACCCAAGAATTTTGTTACATGCAATCGAAAAATCGTCATAACATTAAGGTGATTCAAAACGGTAAATGGAAGAGGTGTGAGGTTTGCCAACCTGTCACCATATTCGTCGGTGAGCTCGCTAAACCAAAACAGAAATTGGACTCCTTTGAAAGCTCCTCCGGCTTGCAGATGACTGTGGTAAGCCCGAGTTGTGGGTCATTTGTAAGAATAATATGTTAGATGATTTAAAGCACACATACTTCCTTTTAAAGCTCCGATCATGTCATCTGATGAATCGCTAAAATCATTTTTTGATAAGTCTACGACATTCGAATGATCGTCCACATCAAAGATATCATCGGAAGCGTGGGCATTTGCTGGCTCGACAGCCACAATCGATATTTGAACCCCTGAGAAGTGCAAAAGAAGACTATGTTACAAACAACCATCATATATATGTCAACAAAGGAAGAGAGGGGAAAACCCGAAGTGGTTGGGTTGTCTCCATCCATTTGCTGAGAAGCTGTGTCCATGCGGAATGTTTCCTCAGCATTAATAGCAGATTTTGATGCCTGCACATGACCAGCTCCCTGTTCGGAAGAGGAAGAAGGTTAATTGTCAAGCTAATAAGAAAATGAAGAAGAAAGAAAAGGAGGAAAAGAAGAAAGACGGTTACCTCACTTGGGTCGATTGATGCAACACTTGAATACGGAGCCTTTAACCGTTTTAGGGATAAAGATCGAGAAAGGTCAAATTCAAAACCATATGTCTGCCGATTAGTTGTCCTCTTAAGAAACGTTCTTGGGTGAGATTTCCCGGCAACATTGTATATATCCCTGACATCATAACTAAAAAACACCTTGAAATATATCGAATGCCACCTCAAATATTCATAGCCGTATCTGGGAAGTCGGCTGCGAGCCGGAATGGTATATAACGAGTGAGTCCCTCGTCGGAGCAATAGACTCCTACAAGAAGCAACTGTCATAAAATCACCAGATAAGTTTCCAAAATCAAGGACGTCCTGCGGAATGATCTGGTGGAAGCCAAACTGACGAGCACATCTGTGGGGATTGTACACCTCCAAAGATGCAAAATTCCCACTTTTGAAAGGTAGCCAGCCGGCCCGGATGCTCACGAGGAACTCAGTCGCAAACCACCCTTCTTCTGTCATGACGTCTGTAGGGTTATCTTGAAGGTCTACCTGTTCACTTAAGCACCCTGCTTTGTTAGGAAATATCACCTGACGATGCCCGAAAACCTCGCCCCTATGAAAGAACAAATGTGCCTCAAGATCATTGAAATAAACTGGAAGGGCCTCGGCGATGCACACCAGCGATGGTAGCTTACTTCTCATGGCTGTAGAAACAACGGTACTGTATAACCCTTGGAACTGCAGGTTAAACCACCCAAATAAGTAGTGGAGTGGGACCAGTGTGTCTCTTGAACCCGGAAAGTCAGCGGTACACGCCTCTCTCAAAGACCGAAACAAGTTTGACAATGCCGCCGGTGCTAAAGAAAGACGAACCCCTTGCGCTAGCCGATCGGCCATGATAAAGACCTCCGGCCTAATACGGTTGGGATACCCGTAGGGGATGGCGAAATAGCACAACCAACAAGCCAAGAACGCTGTGAGGAAAGTGGCTCGATCCACTTCCCCCGCTGCAATGGAAGGTCGGGAGGGCGGGTCGTAGTCCTGTACCAGAATGCTCTCCGAACCGATACCGAAAGGGTCTCGAGGCGATGGGAAGCTAGTCTCATATGAGCCGGTCGAATCAATGAAATATAGGATCCAATGGGTGATGGTGACCGCCCCAGAATGCCGGCGAAGCAACTCATAAAAATGATGAAATACGACTTTAAGAGAAGGAGAATACCAGAATTCACCGTGAGCAACCTCGCCAAAAAGCGTTCTTTCATCCGGTACGTGCTCATCATATCGAGCACCTAGTATGGGAAGCCCGCACACATGCCGCATGTCCCACAGGCTGGGAAAAATTTCCTCGTCAAAAAGATAGCATGTATTCGTGATTGGGTTCCAGTGCTCCAGAATGCTCTTTAGCAGGGTAACATCATTCTGATAATTGAATAGGGATAGTATGATAGCCTCATGAATTCCGGCCTTCTTGAGAGGTTCCCTCTCACTACGCAGGATGTATCGGGCCCACTCTATATAGCCGGGGGTGGTGCTTAACACTCCCGCGAATACTGAGCCTAGGGTGAGAACAAAATCAAGTGAACCACGTCACCGAACTCCCAAATGTATTGCTGGGTCTGAAGATTTATGCCAGGTAATACAAAGCCTAGGGTGAGAACAAAATCAAATGAAAGTGACACAAAGTATATTCTCCAACGGATTTATATACGCCCTTTGCTCATATAAAATCCGTTGGGGGGCATTTGTTGAACCGTTAAAACTCAATCATGTGTGCGGCCTACTTCAGTACAGGGCTCGTGAAGGACCATTGTGTTCAGAAACGTTTGCCTAGGATCATGCTTATGGGGATTATGCAGCTAATATGTTTGGGAAAATCCCTGCCTAGGATTATGCTTATGGGGATTATGCAGCTAATATATCTGGAAAATACCGCCTATGCAGAACTTCAAACGTTTCAGCAGGACTAATATTGTATTGAAAGCATGTGGCGGAATCAATCTCATAGGCCGTAGCGTTTGCTTTATGGTCCCATATGCTTGTTGTTTAAATGAATGCCAGATAACTAGGAGCTACTTTTAGGTTTCAAGAACTCTACAGCGTAGCCTTTTGGGATTTAATGTCAGAGAATAAATGTGTACCTTGTTAAAAGAATATCTTTCCTAAAAGGATAAAGCTTGTCCAGCCATTCTTCTCCTTCGCTGGCTGTCTTTATAAGCAAATGTTTCTCCTGACTCCGTCCACTCTTGATGCCTTAATGAAAGAGTCAACTTTGCAGTTGTTAGATAGTCCAGTAGGTTAGCTTACGATTTGACTTTAACAATACTAGCATGTGGCTAATCAGTAAATGATGCAAAAAAGATAGAGTTGATTAAGAAATGCAAGCTGACAGCATCTATTTTGAAGACAATTGATGAGTAAAAAAAAAAAAAGAAAAGAACACACAAACCCTATACAGATATGCAGGAAATCAGAAATGTTTTGAAGACAATGCAAGCTGACAGATCTGTTCAGCGGCAGTTCCAAATATGCAGGAAATCAGAAATGTAAAAAAAAAATTATTAGTTTGGAAGTCACAGCTAGACTGTAAATCCCAAACCCTATACAGATACCTTGATGCAGTAAAATCGTGTAAAATCCTAATTGAGATTAGGTTATAGATGTTAAGATAATTCAGGTTTGTGTAGATTTGATGAAGCTTCAGCTTGAATACTACAAAGATTCAATAGTTTGATGGCTACAACAACTTGGAAACAATATCTATACTACAAGAAAGCTTGCAAACAGTAATGATGTGAACGGCGCTGGGCTGAAATGTGGTGCTGGATAATGGGAATGTTTGCTGCAATAGCTTCGGACTCTAAACGATGTTTTGTGATGATTAAAATCAGTGCATCAATCGAATATATATTCATCTATGCAAATGTCTAATGCAAATGAAGCACATGGCTATTGATCAGTACGATCCTGTCGATATGGAGGAGGAAGTTTGACCATAGAAGTTGGTGAACATGTCAAGAAAGTAGGAAAAGAAAAAAAGGGGAAATTCCTACTAAGGTGAACGATCCCAAAGACGCAAAGGATATCGAGCTTACAGCTGCTGGCGGATCTGCAAAAGAAATAATATATTGCAAGCGTTTGGCATGGCATACATCAAACACTGACATGGGCAAGCAAGCGTGGGTGAGGTGAATAAGACATGGACAAGTAAGCAGGTAAAGAGAAGTAAAAAAAAAAGAAACGGAAGAGAAAGGAGAAGAGGTGAGCATGGAAGTTAAGTAGGACTGAAAAGAAAGGAGAGTGCACGTGGCAGGAGAAGAAGATGGAAGATCAGAGAAGCAGGTGTGCACGGCACGGCAAAAAAAAAGAAGAAGAAGAAAAAAACTGAAGAAAAGGAAGAAACCGGTAGCCTATATAAAGGAGGTTTGGCCAAGAGAAGGAGGCTGCGACAGAGAGGACGCTGAGACAAAGAGGAGCATTAGGGAACTGCGTGAAGAGGAGCATTAGTGAACTGCCTCTATCGCGGGCGAAAATCCCTCCCGGGCTGCCGACGCCATTTCGTCCAAGGTCACCAACGCCCTCTACGAAGCCATCATCAAGGAACTCATCAACGCCCTCTCATCCGGAATCGTCGACGCCGTCCACAGCAAGCCACCGATGAAGGTCCGATACCGCCGGAGATGGAAGATCCGTGCATAGCACGCCGCCAGAGTTTCGTTCAAAAAGAGAGTAACTTTACTCTTCTGGTAAATGCTGAGTCATGCCCGGGAGAAAGAGTAACTTTCCTCTCCCGCGACCCAAAAAACAAATAGAAATAATAAATGAAAATGGACTATGGTGCCAGGTGGAATAAGACAAGATTGACTAAATGTCTAAATTTGATAGAGAGGAAGAAAAAGGCAAACGAAACGAAAGCATTAATTGAAAGAAAAAAACAAAATCTGGCATTGATTCAACTGTTCGGCTAACAGCTCGAGCCTGACCAAAATTATGCCTAAAATGTTGACCCTAAAAGGCCGTGACGCATCACAACATAATACTGTTTGGGAGGTGCGTATGTCGACGTTCATCATCGGGGCGTAGCTCTTCAGTATGACGCTGCGTCCATCTAGGCAAAAGTAATAAATTTCAAAATCAATTTTTAAATCAAATTATCCGACACGCCGCAAGGCCGAATCAAATTTCCAAATTAAAATTATCCATCATGCCGCAAGGCCGGATAAATTCCAAAATCAAATTATCCAACACGCCGCGAGGCCGGATAAATTCTCAAATCAAATTATCCATCACGCTGCGAGGCCGGGTAATTCTCAAATGCAAGTTACTCAACACGCCGTAAGGCCGAGTAATTTCCTTCAAATTCAAACAATCCAACATGCCGTAAGGCCGGATAAATTTCAAATCAAATTATCCAATACGCCGTAAGGCCGGATAAAATTTCAAATTAAATTATCCAACACGCTGCGAGGTTGGATAAATTCCCAAGTCAAATTATCCAACACGTCGTAAGGCCGGATAATATTCTCAAATCAAATTATCCAACATCCCGCAAGGCCGAATAATTTTCTTCAAATTCTAATTATCCAGTACCCTATAAAGCTGGGTAATTTCTCTTAAAATTCCAGACATCCAACATGTCATCAAGGATAGGTGATCTTTCAAATCCAATATCCAACATGCCTTAATGCATTACAATGGAATATTATTTGGGAGGTGCGTACGTCGATGTTTACCATCGGGGCGTAGCTCCTCAATATAACGTTGTACTGCCTAGGCTGGATATTACCCAATAACACGTTCCAATGCCAAACACTCAACGAACACAAATTGCCCTAGTTGATGAAAGCTCTTTTCTTTTATCACTTATATGTCATGTCAAACTATGTATTCTCACCATATTTATAAATGATATCGTTTGACTCGCCTCTTTTATTTTGTTGCGTATTATAGATCTCTTAATCAAAGGTTTCCTAATTTTATGGGTAATTAACAATGAGCGCTTGCGCTCATTGGAAGCCAGAACCTATTAAATAATAAGCCTTATTAATTTAAGGTGAATTTAATAAAGGTCATATTACATTCTTAATGTAACAAAAATGACCCCACACATCTCAAGTGAAATCTAAATACTTTCATACTTTAGATTCACAGGTTCTACTTAAGGTTTTCCAATGATCTAATACTTAATTTCTTACAATATCTTCATGTTTAACTCATTAATGCCTCCTAGATCAGATTATCAACAAGTCAATAAACTTCTAAAATCTAGAAACAAGAACAAACCTAATTTTTTACGATGAGTCCCTAAATCTCGATTCTAGGGTTCCAAGCTTTGCAAGTCACTTTTCAGTTCATATCACAAAAACTCCAATATATGTTGATAATATGAAACTAGAAGAGATTAAAGACAATCATCACTTAAGTAGAATTATCATAACAAGAGTATTATGACGAAATAAAGATCATCCAGTCATTATGAAATTAAAGGGATTTCACCCCATGTCCCAAAAAGTGTTTAAGCTAGCATGATGAAGAAATTACAAATAGCCATAGTTTAGAACGATCAGAAATTGAGAAGAAGGAAAATTTTACTAAACACAGGGCTGTAATGGAAATTACAGCCCGTGATTCTCATTTGAACAGTGTCGGCATCGCCTCTTTCATTGATTTCTCCTTCGACCGGTCCCCTTTCACTCTGAAACTTCTGGTGTATGTTCTCTTCTTCCAGGCATAGTTTTTCCTCAAATTTCACGGCTGGAGATGCTCTATACACTTTGCGGCGGCGAACCCTATGTCGGTGGTGATGATGGCGATCTCTCCCTGAAACGCTGATCACAATTGGGGATTTCTGTGCACTGATCTTCCCCTTGTTCTGACGAGTATTCCCCTATTTACGGATCTTGAATTGGTGGTCTAAATCATCCGCAATCATCTGCGCAAAAATCAGGCTTCAATAAGACTAGAAAAATCGGCTGTCTGGAATACAATTATGGCCGTAATTTCTATTACGGCAGTGCCGAAATATGTTCTGGTCAAAATTTTGGGATAATTACGTGCCATAAAAATAACTGTGGCAGTACTGTGATCGCGCAAAACCTTCTGGAAAGAAATCACCCAAAATTATGGCCCGTAATATTCATTATGGCAGTGCCGTAATATCTGCAAATCTTTCTAGACAGAAATTGATCGAAATTATGGCCTGTAATATTAATTACGGCAATGGTGTGGTTTATTCTGTAGATTCAGTAAAACCACGGTACCGTAACAATGATTACAGTCCTGCCGTAATTCGGTCAGACGCTTCGATTTGCGTAAAATTTGATATGTAATCTTCTCTTGATGATGAAAATTTGTCTATGCACTTGAATTGTTTGAAAACGCCTTAAAATGATGCCTTTTTACCTGAAAATGATCAAAAACCAGAAAAAGTGTAGATTCCGCAATATTTGATAAATAAAGAATGAAAATAAGCAAAATAACATGAATATGACACAAAAGACCTATCAAATGACATAAAATATACTATGAATTTTCGTATCATCATAGAGGCATTTCAAGTTGACATAACAAACCATGTTGACCATTTGTTGGAGCAATTTAGAAATTGGGCAACAATTTCTAGAGGTAGATTGAGAACTAATAGAAGTGTTAAAGCTCACGATGACTATCCATGTGAGCAAGGTGATGCTTGAACTATCAAATCTTGGGGTTCAATGGAATAGAGAGGGGCGGTCTTGTTTGTGCTTTGCAAGATTGTAGAATTATCGTATGATATCTTACATTTCTATAGGATTTTTAGTGTATTTTAACTGCCAAATTATATCCCTTTTAATCATTTTTGCATCTATTTAAACTTACTTGTATTTGGAAATCTTTTACTTGTACTTTATTTTATGACATTTCAAGGGAAAAAGGGCTAAAATTTAATGAAAATTAGAAGATATAGAAGGATTCTAGATATTATAACATAGTTGTTTACCAAATTTTATACAAATCGAAGCTTCTAGGAAGAAACACAACACACTTGTGAAAAAAATTCATGACTGTGATCTTTAGATGAGCACAAAAAGAATCACAACTCACCTGAGATTTCCATCGTAGAAGTGCTTTGAAAAAATCATGGCCAGCTAGTTAAAATAATTATCGCCATGATAATCTCCTGAATTCAGGAAAGCATATGGGAGGAATCAGGATAAAATCTAGAATCCTTCTCTAGCATTATATCTTTCCTATTTTGGCTCATCATCGAAGTAGGAAGTGGAGGAAACAGCTTCCTAATCGACTTAGGGAAGTTTTGGGAAGTAAAACTCAAAGAATACTCGAATGAAACAAAGATGGACGTCAATCGAATGCTTAGAAACTTCGCACCTCCAAATATTAAAAACCTACACTCAGAGCGTTGCCTATCCAATGATTGAAGCTAATAACTTTAAGATAAAGTCTTCTTTACTCTCAATGGCTCAACCGAACCAATTTGAAGGCTAATGTTTAGAAGATATAATGCTAGAGAAGGATTATAGACTTTAAGATGGAGCTGCTTGATAAATTTTACGCAAATCAAAGTTTACTGGTAGATGACACACTTGTGAAATAAATGACGACCATGATCTTTAGATGAGCACAAAAAAAATTAGGACCCATATGTGATTTTTGTCTAACTTTGAATCTCTTGGGTTAACTTTGTAGAAGTCCATAGAAAGAATCATGACCAGCCAATAAAAATAATCATGACTGCGACACTCTTGGGCTGAATTTGCGTACGCTAACAGAAGGAATCATGACCTACCTATGATTATGTGTACCAAGCTTGATTTCATTCCCGTTTGGCTCATTTTTCAAATTGGAAATGAGGAAAACAATTATGAAAGTTTCCGAATCGACTTAAGGAACTTTTGGGAAGGATTTAAGGATATTATGGCAAATTTTTTGTGGCATTTTTGGGGCAAGTGAACGTGACGTCTAGAGCGACTAGAGAGCGGCGAGACACATCTAGAGACTAAGAAAATCATTCTTTCTTCACTGTTTCATAAGGGATTCATGGATTCTTCTCTTCCTCACATCTCTTTGTAATCATTTTGCCATTGTAATAATTTTCTAAGGGATGTCTTTGTGCGAATCATGCGCACGGTAGAGGAAAAAAGGATGGTGCATGATAGCATGCGTATTCTAATATCATGAAAGAAGACGATGTATTATAGTGTCTCTTCTTTCCATTGTTACATATATATAAACAAATCTAAGCGCTCTAAATTTGTATTAAATATTGTGTATACAAATATTCTTTATGCGGAAACAGATTAGAATGTTGGCATTCAGTTCCTCTTTTTGCTAATTCCGAGATATTCAACATGGTTTGTTATATTTCACATGGCATATATCTTAAGGCATCAAACCATATGTAAAATTTTTCAATGTCCCTTTTTAGCAACCACACAAGGGGGGATTAACTTGAGAGGTAAATAAAGCAAGGAGAGAGATCATTTAGCTCATCGAGTAGAAAGCAAAACAGTCCGAATAGGAAGCCAACTTTGCCTTAGATTTATTATTTGTAAAGATCAAATTAGATTTGAATTTAATCTTGCATATCAAAAATATGATTTAATTGCACTATAATATTTTTTTTAAAAAAAATCTTATTATATTCTCAAACTAGATTATTTACTATCTATAGTAGTGTAGAATAATGATATTATAATAATTAAGATAATTTCATTAAATAATTGCTGGGTGCAATTAAATATTTTAGTATTATTACTATATAATATATGTTAATTACTAGATTATTTTCTCATCGGAAGTCATTTGGGCGAAGAAATCTTCAACAGACAACATTACGGCTATGGCCGTAATTTTTGCCCACCCGTAATATTCCCACCGGCAACTTCTGACGTCAAACTATGGCTAGAATCAAAGACGAGTCAAAGGCTAGCATGCCCGCAAAATTTCAGACGAAATGAAGTTTTCTACCAAAATTATGGGCGTGGCCATAATCTTCAATACGCCCGTAATCTTCACCATGTACATTAAATGACCCGCATTAAATGGTCATAACTCAGTCGTTTTAACTCCGTTTTGGGCATTCTTGGAGTCAAAACGACGAGTATTTAAAGGGCTATAAGTGCATAAGGATTTCAAGAGTTAAAGAGCATCGGAGTCAGAATTACAGGCATGGCCGTAATTATAATTACGGCCATAATTCTCCCCTGCACATCCAAACTTAAAACAGCCATAACTTTGCCATTATAGCTCCGTTTTTGACGTTTAAGGTGTCAAAACGTAGCTAATTAAAACCTCCATCAATCCATGAGTTACAATTTAATATCAAGCTCTATATAAAGGACCAAATGCCCCTTGGAAGATCGACGAGTTCTAGTGAAGGGTGGAGACTTTGGTGAAAATTTTGGGAGAAGAAAGAAGGCTCTTGTGTGCCACGCTAGAAGGCTTGAAGGAGAAGAATTGCTGCCCTTTTCTTGAAGAGTTTGCCTTCTTTTACTTTTGTCTTCACTTGCGTATCTTCTTTCTTAGAGATTGTACTCAAGGACGCTATGATAGCGTAATCTTTTTATCGGAACAAAGGGTGTAGTCTCGTTGTTTGTATCTTTTGTTCGAACTTGTTAGTTTATAGCAAATACAAATTTCATCTAGTGTTTATTCATTCTATGCTATTTTACTGCTAGTGTTGCGTTGGCCACGCAATTACTTTTCTTAGGCGCCGCAAGAAGGACCGAAAGGTGAATTGCGACGCTAGATCTGCTAGTTTGAACATGCTCTGAGAGGTCAAGAATTAGGGCCAGATTTGTGTGAGGAATTTCATAGTATCTCTGAACCCATTGGATCAATCTAGGTACGGTAAGCCACGAAAGTAGGATGCCGGTCTAGAATGATACCGGATTATGTCGTCGAAAGAGGGTAATCTATATATGTAGATGCTTCCTTGAGCGCATTTTAAAATTGTTTGCTATAATTTTAACTCGTTTGAATTTAAGAGCCATTGACGAGATGAACCCGAAGTTTTGATATCTCTAACCCGATTTTACACCAAACACTTTCCCTTGCTCGACTCGGTTTATTTGCTTTATTTTTCGCAATTTCAAATGACTCAATCGATTGTCTAGCTATCGATTCACAATCTCTTGGTACTTGAACACTGTCCCAGTGGGTTCGACATCTTAAGCACTACACGCGACGAAACCGTCACGCTTGCGATTAGTTGTGCATTAGTATAACACACATCAAGTTTTGGCGCCGTTGCCGGGGACAGGCAACCAATATCAAAGAGATTTAATAATTGGTAGACTAGACGCTTTGTTCATAGCTTTTGTTACTGTGCTTTTGTTTCTTTATTTTTGTCTGTTTGCCTTTTGCTTTTATTTTGTTTCCCTGTTCTAGTTATTTACTTTTCTCTCTCTCAATTTCTGCGATCTGCGCTTTAACTGTTATATGCGTAGAGGTTTACGATCAGGTGGACTTAAATATCTATACGAACTTGATCAAGAAATTGAAAGGACGTTCCATCGTAGAAGACGATTGAAGGAATTAAGTGCTAGAGAAGCATCGAGGAATACTGAACCTATTCCTATCGATCTACCGATGGCGAACGACAATAGAACTTTGATGGATTTTGCTGCTCTAAATGCGCAGGGTCTTCACTCAAGTATTTCTAGACCTCTAGTGGAGGCTAATAACTTTGAGATAAAACCTTCCCTCTTATCGATGGTTCAACAGAACCAATTCGGAGGCCTACCTTCAGAAGATCGGAACATGCACCTATCAATCTTCCTGGAGTTCTGCGACACGACCAAGATGAATGGAGTTTCTGCCGACGCGCTACGACTGCGACTATTCCCATTCTCTCTGCGGGAGAGAGCTCGAAACTGGCTATATTCTCTCCAACCGGAATCGCTTACAACTTGGGAACAACTTTCCTAGGCGTTTCTTTCGAAGTACTTTCCCGTGAGCAAAACTATCTAACTGCGAAACCAGATCACTAGTTTCACCCAAAAAGATGGGGAATCTTTGTATGAAGCTTGGGAGCGATTCAAAGAGCTTTAATGTCTATGCCCACACCACGGCTTGGAAAAATGGGTAATTGTTCATACATTTTACCATGGTCATAACTATAATACACGTCTTACTGTAGATGCAGCCGCTGGTGGAGCACTCATGAATAAAAGGATTGACGATGCAATGAATCTGTTGGAAGACATGGCGTTAAATCACAACTAATGGGCAAGAGATCAACGAGGTACATCATCTAGGGCTGTTGCACAAGGTAAGTATGAATTGGATGCCTTAAGCTCTTTAGCTGCTAAGGTTGACATATTATCTTGAAAATTAGATTCAATGCATGTCAATTCTATTGATTCAAGTTCTAACCCTTATGTATGTGAGATATGTGGAATTATGAGGCACAGCCATGCTAATTGCCAGTTAGGAGTTTCTCAACCCCCTAACCCCAACTAGAATATGTTAATGCTGTAGGAAACCAAAATCCAAGACCACAAAATGATCCCTACTCCGCTACATACAATCCTGGTTGGAGAAACCACCCTAACTTCTCTTACAGGAATAACCCCATTCCTGCTCCACAATCAAACTATAGATCACCACCTGGATTCCAACCTCGACCATTTGCACCTTAACCTCAAAAGACCTCATTTGAAGCTATCATGAAAAACTTTATCTCCCAGACTTCAACTTTTATCTCTTCTCAAACCAAAACCAATGAAAGTGTTAATGATATGATGCGTCATATGTCATCTAGACTGGACTCCATTGAGACCCACAACAAACAGGTTGATATCCAACTGGCAAATCTAGCCACCAGCCTAGCTAGACCCGCAGGTAGGTTACCTTCTCAACCCGAACAAAACCCACGAGAGAATTGCAGTGCAATTACTACTCGTAGTGGTAAGCAACTAGAGGAACCAAGTGTACCTGATTCCAACCTGAGTCTTGACACATCTACCAGTCATGTACCCGAACCTGAGAGATCAAGTGAGGAAAAAGACGACCATGAGAGTGAACCAGCTTATGTTCCACCACCACCTTATAAGCCACCCATTCCATTCCCACAAAGACTGGCTAAGGCGAAGCTGGATAAACAGTTCAAAAAATTTTTAGAAATTTTAAAAAAATTATACATTAACATCCCCTTTACAGAAGCGCTGACGCAAATGCCCACATACGCGAAATTTTTGAAGGACATTCTTTCAAACTGGCAGAAGTTAGAAGAACCTAATACAGTGGCGCTTACTGAAGAGTGCAGTGCCATTATTCAAAACAAACTTCCGGAGAAATTGAAAGATCCGGGCAGCTTCTCAATTCCGTGCAAAATTGGGGATTTGACTTTTGATCACGCATTATGTGATCTCGGCGCCAGTGTCAGTTTAATGCCTTTTTCAATCTGCAGGAAATTGGACATTGGCGACTAAAAGCAACACCAATCTCTCTGCAACTAGCTGACCGCTTAGTACACAAGCCAGCAGGAATATTGGAGGACGTTCCGATCAAGGTCGGAGATTTCTTCATTCCAGTCGACTTTGTCGTACTTGAGATGGAGGAGGGCGCGAAATTACCAATAATTCTTGGAAGGCCATTTCTTGCGACTGCCGGGGCAGTCATTGACGTGAAGATCAAAAAATTAGCCTTAAACATTGGTAAGGAGGCTATCGAATTTGACTTGGCACGAAGCTTGAAACACCCTTCTATCGCAGGTTCCTGTTGCAACCTGGACGTTGATGATCTCTTCCGTACCTGTTACAAGTCCAGGGTCAGTCCCCAATACAACAGAAGGAATAAAACTTCATTACATGCGTTAATACGGGTCAAGTCTTTACCACTAAAATATATGGCACAAGGCCTAGCAACAGACAAAAGCAAAATGTCACTAGGATCATACGCATAGCTAAGAAGCAAACAAGATCACATGCGACTAAGGAAAGTGACGACGATCAGGATACAGTTAATAAGAAAAATAACGATGCAAAGGGCAGCTGAAATACGAAATAATAGTGAAAGTTACCTTCTCTTGTTGGGCCCTCATTGGGTACAATAGTATGCAACTCTTCCAATGTTGGCGCTGAAAGAAGCATTGCAACAAGGCAAGTTGAGAACGGTCCAAACACCAAACACTCAGTATGGAACTTAAAATTACTACAAATTCAAGCATAACTCTAATGCAAAGGAAAGAGGGAAAGGATCATTATCATGGTAAACTTGTATTGGTGCTTACAGTAAATGACCAACACAAAAGGGGATAAGGAAGGAATACCTTTGCTGGGAGAACACGCACCCCTTGTGCCTAATGCAAACTTCGAAGTCGCGGTTGGTCCAAGAACAAAAAAAAACCGTTCAGCTTTACCCAAGAATTTCGTTACATGCAATCGAAAAATCGTCATAACATTAAGGTGATTCAAAACGGTAAATGGAAGAGGTGTGAGGTTAGCCAACCTGTCACCATATTCGTCGGTGAGCTCGCTAAACCAAAAAAGAAATTGGACTCCTTTGAAAGCTCCTCCGGCTTGCAGATGACTGTGGTAAGCCCGAGTTGTGGGTCATTTGTAAGAATAATATGTTAGATGATTTAAAGCACACATACTTCCTTTTAAAGCTCCGATCATGTTATCTGATGAATCGCTAAAATCATTTTTTGATAAGTCTACGACATTCGAATGATCGTCTACATCAAAGATATCATCGGAAGCGTGGGCATTTGCCGGCTCGACAGCCACAATCGATATTTGAACCCCTGAGAAGTGCAAAAGAAGACTATGTTACAAACAGCCATCATATATATGTCAACAAAGGAAGAGAGGGGAAAACCTGAAGTGGTTGGGTTGTCTCCATCCATTTGCTGAGAAGCTGTATCCATGCGGAATGTTTCCTCAGCATTAATAGCAGATTTTGATGCCCGCAAATGACCAGCGCCCTGTTCGGAAGAGGAAGAAGGTTAATTGTCAAGCTAATAAGAAAATGAAGAAGAAAGAAAAGGAGGAAAAGAAGAAAGACGATTACCTCACTTGGGTCGATTGATGCAACACTTGAATACGGAGCCTTTAACCGTTTTAGGGATAAAGATCGAGAAAGGTCAAATTCAAAACCATATGTCTGCCGATTAGTTGTCCTCTTAAGAAACGTTCTTGGGTGAGATTTCCCGGCAACATTGTATATATCCCTGACATCATAACTAAAAAACGCCTTCAAATGCATCGAATGCCACCTCAAATATTCATAGCCGTATCTGGGAAGTCGGCTGCGAGCCGGAATGGTATATGACGAGTGAGTCCCTCGTCGGAGCAATAGACGCCAACAAGAAGCAACTGTCGTAAAATCACCAGATAAGTTTCCAAAATCAAGGACGTCCTGCGGAATGATCTGGTCGAAGCCAAACTGACGAGCACATCTGTGGGGATTATACACCTCCAAAGATGCAAAATTCCCACTTCTGAAAGGTAACCAGCCGGCCCGGATGCTCACGAGGAACTCAGTCGCAAACCACCCTTCTTCTATCATGACGTCTGTAGGGTTATCTTGAAGGTCTACCTGTTCACTTAACACCCTGCTTTGTTAGGAAATATCACCCGACGATGCCCGAAAACCTCGCCCTTATGAAAGAACAAACGTGCCTCAAGTTCATTGAAATAAACTGGAAGGGCCTCGGCGATGCACACCATCGATGGTAGCTTACTTCTCATGGCTGTAGAAACAATGGTATTGTATAACCCTTGGAACTGCAGGTTAAACCACCCAAATAAGTAGTGGAGTGGGACCAGTGTGTCACTTGAACCTGGAAAGTCAGCGGTACACGCCTCTCTCAAAGACCGAAACAAGTTTGACAATGCCGCCGGTGCTAAAGAAAGACAAACCCCTTGCGCTAGCCGATCGGCCATGATAAAGACCTCCGGCCTAATACGGTTGGGATACCCGTAGGGGATGGCGAAATAGCACAACCAACAAGCCAAGAACGCTGTGAGGAAAGTGGCTCGATCCATTTCCCCCACTGCAATGGAAGGTCGGGAGGGCGGGTCGTAGTCCTGTACCAGAATGCTCTCCGAACCGATACTGAAAGGGTCTCGAGGCGATGGGAAGCTAGTCTCATATGAGCCGGTCGAATCAAAGAAATGTAGGATCCAATGGGTGATGGTGACCGCCCCAGAATGCCGGCAAAGCAACTCGTAAAAATGATGAAATATGGCTTTAAGAGAAGGAGAATACCGGAATTCACCGTGAGCAACCTCGCCAAAAAGCGTTCTTTCATCCGGTACGTGCTCATCAAATCGAGCACCCAGTATGGGAAGCCCGCAGACATGCTGCATGTCCCACAGGCTGGGAAAAATTTCCTCGTCAAAAAGATAGCATGTATTCATGATTGGGTTCCAGTGCTCCAGAATGCTCTTTAGGAGGGTAACATCGTTATGATAATTGAATAGGGACAGTATGATAGCCTCATGAATTCCGGCCTTCTTGAGAAGTTCCCTCTCACTACACAGGATGTATCGGGCCCACTCTATATAGCCGGGGTGGTGCTTAACACTCCTGCGAATACTGAGCCACAAAGGCCATCGTGGCACACGGTTGGAGGCCATCTCCAAGCCCAGGAAGAAGACCGATTCTTGGCGAGATGTTCTGGTGACTGGCTCGAGGCACAAGCATAGATCTAGGTCTTGATCCCGGATATGAGACTTATAATTCTTTGTCCCAGTAATGCTGCGTTCCAGTGGCGTCCAATTTTTGCTTTCAAAGGGCTGACCGAACTTGTAGTTTGTGGGCAGTGAGGGGATAGGTAGGTGCCGGGGTATTTTATTATGAAATACGTCCCTCCCCTCCAACATTATATCGCGCCACTCATGCCATATTCCTCGAAAAAGGCAGGGAGTTAAACTTTCTGATGTACTGAAGAATTGCTTCATCGTTGGGTTCATCCAAAGGCATGGAAGCGCGATGAAGCCACAAGAAAGCTATATGCTGTGAAAATAAGGGAGCAAGAAGAGCAGAATTGTCATTGGAAATTAGACAGTAATAAAAAAAAATGAGGAGTCAAGTGAACCACGTCACTGAACTCCCAAATGTATTGTTGGGTCTGAAGATTTATGCCAGGTAATACAAAGCCTAGGGTGAGAACAAAATCAAATGAAAGTGACACAAGGCATATTCTCCAACGGATTTATATATGCCCTTTGCTCATATAAAATCCGTTGGGGGGCATTTGTTGAACCGTTAAAACTCAATCATGTGTTCGGCCTACTTCAGTACAGGGCTCGTGAAGGACCATTGTGTTCAGAAACGTTTGCCTAGGATCATGCTTATGGGGATTATGCAGCTAATATGTTTGGGAAAATCCCTGCCTAGGATTATGCTTATGGGGATTATGCAGCTAATATATCTGGAAAATCCCACCTATGCAGAACTTCAAACGTTTCAGCAAGACTAATATTGTATTGAAAGCATGTGGCGGAATCAATCTCATAGGCCGTAGTGTTTGCTTTATGGTCCCATATGCTTGTTGTTTAAATGAATGCCAGATAACTAGGAGCTACTTTTAGGTTTCAAGAACTCTACAGCGTAGCCTTTTGGGATTTAATGTCAGAGGATAAATGTGTACCTTGTTAAAAGAATATCTTTCCTAAAAGCATAAAGCTTGTCCAGCCAATCTTCTCCTTCGCTGGCTGTCTTTATAAGCAAATGTTTCTCCTGACTCCGTCCACTCTTGATGCCTTAATGAAAGAGTCAACTTTGCAGTTGTTAGATAGTCCAGTAGGTTAGCTTACGATTTGACTTTAACAATACTAGCATGTGGCTAATCAGTAAATGATGCAAAAAAGATAGAGTTGATTAAGAAATGCAAGCTGACAGCATCTATTTTGAAGACAATTGATGAGTAAAAAAAAAGAAGAAAAGAACACACAAACCCTATACAGATATGCAGGAAATCAGAAATGTTTTGAAGACAATGCAAGCTGACAGCATCTGTTCAGTGGCAGTTCCAAATATGTAGGAAATCAGAAATGTAAAAAAAAAATTATTAGTTTAGAAGTCACAGCTAGACTGTAAATCCCAAACACTATACAGATACCTTGATGCAGTAAAATCGTGTAAAATCCTAAGGTGAACGATGCCGAAGACGCAAGGGATATCGAGCTTACAGCTGCTGGCGGATCTGCAAAAGAAATAATATATTGCAAGCATTTGGCATGGCATACATCAAACACTGACATGGGCAAGCAAGTGTGGGTGAGGTGAATAAGACATGGGCAAGTAAGCAGGTAAAGAGAAGTAAAAAAAAAAGAAACGGAAGAGAAAGGAGAAGAGGTGAGCATGGAAGCTAAGTAGGACTGAAAAGAAAGGAGAGTGCGCATGGCAGGAGAAGAAGATGGAAGATCAGAGAAGTAGGTGTGCACGGCACGGCAAAAAAAAAAGGAAGAAGAAGAGAAAAACTAAAGAAAAGGAAGAAACTGGTAGCCTATATAAAGGAGGTTTGGCCAAGAGAAGGAGGCTACGACAAGAGGACGCTGAGACAAAGAGGAGCATCAAGGAACTGCGTGAAGAGGCATTCAAAGGTGAGAAAAGGGGAGTTTTGTAGGCCTAAGGTGCACTAAGCACCCGATGGCATCCCCATAAACGCGCACACACACACCCCGTCTTTTTTTGGTTGGTTTCCTAGGCCTAAGGTGCACTAAGCACCCGATGGCATCACTATAAACACACACCTTTCTCTTGTTTGTTCAGTAGGCCTAAGTAAGCACCCGATGGCATTCTTAGTAGGCCTAAGGTGCACTAAGCACCCTATGGCCCCACGGTGGTTGAAAGGAGAAAGAAAAATGCCGAGATAAGAACAATGGGGGAGAAACGAAATCGCTCACAAGCGCAGATAGCAATCAACGCATTCTATCTCGACGGAGGTAGCTGATCGCTGCCGTGTAAAGAGTGTTGACTTTGGGATAGATCCGGCTCGGATCCACTCCACTACCGAATTTGGACCCTATTTTACCCAGACAGCAAACTAGAGCATCATAATCTGAAGCTAACTTTAATCAAAGCCAAGTCTTAACCCCAAAGTCCAGAAAAAAAAAATCCGGCATCGTCAGGTCTGGATCCGATAAGGCCCAAAACTCTTTTCTTCGGTCTTTGGCCAGCAAAGCATATAATTTTGACTCAAGACTTCAAGATTCGTAGCCAAGTGAAGAAAAGAACAAACGACAGGATTTCAAAGCTCAACTTTTGTGCAAGATTTTGGAATTCAGAATTCGGCATGAGCGACCAAAGCGGAAGGCAAAATACACACCCATTGAATTCAGAAATCCAAGAGCACAAAACGATGAAATGTTGAGGATGAACCGGCACTCGGACTCCTCCCTAAATTCAAACCATCCAACATGCCGTAAGGCTAGATAAATTTCAAATCAAATTATCCAATACGCCGTAAGGCTAGATAAAATTTCAAATTAAATTATCCAAAACGCTGCGAGGTTGGATAAATTCCCAAGTCAAATTATCCAACACGTCATAAGGCCAGATAATATTCTCAATTCAAATTATCCAACATGCCGCAAGGCCGGATAATTTTCTTCAAATTCTAATTATCCAGTACCCTATAAAGCTGGCTAATTTCTCTTAAAATTCCAGACATCCAACATGTCATCAAGGCCGGGTGATCTTTCAAATCCAATATCCAACATGCCTTAATGCATTACAATGGAATATTATTTGGGAGGTGCGTACGTCGATGTTTACCATCGGGGCGTAGCTCCTCAATATAACGTTGTACTGCCTAGGCTGGATATTACCCAATAACACGTTCCAATGCCAAACACTCAACGAACACAAATTGCCCAACTTGATGAAAGCTCTTTTGTTTTATCACTTATATGTCATGTCAAACTATGTATTCTCACCATATTTATAAATGATATCGTTTGACTCGCCTCTTTTATTTTGTTGCGTATTATAGATCTCTTAATCAAAGGTTCCCTAATTTTAGGGGTAATTAACAATGAGCGCTTGCGCTCATTGGAAGCCAGAACCTATTAAATAATAAGCCTTATTAATTTAAGGTGAATTTAATAAAGGTCATATTACATTCTTAATGTAACAAAAATGACCCCACACATCTCAAGTAAAATCTAAATACTTTCATACTTTAGATTCACAGGTTCTACTTAAGGTTTTCCAATGATATGATACTTAATTTCTTACAATATCTTCATGTTTAACTCATTAATGCCTCCTAGATCAGATTATCAACAAGTCAATAAACTTCTAAAATCTAGAAACAAGAACAAACCTAATTTTTTACGATGAGTCCCTAAATCTCGATTCTAGGGTTCCAAGCTTTGCAAGTCACTTTTCAGTTCATATCACAAAAACTCCAATACATGTTGATAATATGAAACTAGAAGAGATTAAAGACAATCATCACTTAAGTAGAATTATCATAACAAGAGTATTATGACGAAATAAAGATCATCCAGTCATTATGAAATTAAAGGGATTTCACCCCATGTCCCAAAAAGTGTTTAAGCTAGCATGATGAAGAAATTACAAATAGCCATAGTTTAGAACGATCAGAAATTGAGAAGAAGGAAAATTTTACTAAACACAGTGCTGTAATGGAAATTACAGCCCGTGATTCTCATTTGAACAGTGTCGGCATCGCCTCTTTCATTGATTTCTCCTTCGACCGGTCCCCTTTCACTCTGAAACTTCTGGTGTATGTTCTCTTCTTCCTGGCGTAGTTTTTCCTCAAATTTCACGGCCGGAGATGCTCTATACACTTTGCGGCGGTGAACCCTATGTCGGTGGTGATGATGGCGATCTCTCCCTGAAACGCTGATCACAATTGGGGATTTCTGTGCACTGATCTTCCCCTTGTTCTGACGAGTATTCCCCTATTTACGGATCTTGAATTGGTGGTCTAAATCATCCGCAATCATCTGCGCAAAAATCAGGCTTCAATAAGACCAGAAAAATCGGCTGTCTGGAATACAATTATGGCCGTAATTTCTATTACGGCAGTGCCGAAATATGTTCTGGTCAAAATTTTGGGATAATTACGTGCCATAAAAATAACTGTGGCAATACTGTGATCGCGCAAAACCTTCTGGAAAGAAATCACCCAAAATTATGGCCCGTAATATTCATTATGGCAGTGTCGTAATATCTGCAAATCTTTCTAGACAGAAATTGATCGAAATTATGGCCTGTAATATTAATTACGGCAATGCTGTGGTTTATTCTGTAGATTCAGTAAAACCACGGTACCGTAACAATGATTACAGTCCTGCCGTAATTCGGTCAGACGCTTCGATTTGCGTGAAATTTGATATGTAATCTTCTCTTGATGATGAAAATTTGTCTATGCACTTGAATTGTTTGAAAACGCCTTAAAATGATGCCTTTTTACCTGAAAATGATCAAAAACCAGAAAAAGTGTAGATTCCGCAATATTTGATAAATAAAGAATGAAAATAAGCAAAATAACATGAATATGACACAAAAGACCTATCAAATGACATAAAATATACTATGAATTTTCGTATCATCATAGAGGCATTTCAAGTTGACATAACAAACCATGTTGACCATTTGTTGGAGCAATTTAGAAATTGGGCAACAATTTCTAGAGGTAGATTGAGAACTAATAGAAGTGTTAAAGCTCACGATGACTATCCATGTGAGCAAGGTGATGCTTGAACTATCAAATCTTGGGGTTCAATGGAATAGAGAGGGGCGGTCTTATTTGTGCTTTGCAAGATTGTAGAATTATCGTATGATATCTTACATTTCTATAGGATTTTTAGTGTATTTTAACTGCCAAATTATATCCCTTTTAATCATTTTTGCATCTATTTAAACTTACTTGTATATGGAAATCTTTTACTTGTACTTTATTTTATGACATTTCAAGGGAAAAATGGCTAAAATTTAATGAAAATTAGAAGATATAGAAGGATTCTAGATATTATAACATAGTTGTTTACCAAATTTTATACAAAAAAAGCTTCTAGGAAGAAACACAACACACTTGTGAAAAAAATTCATGACTGTGATCTTTAGATGAGCACAAAAAGAATCACAGCTCACCTGCACTCGGACTCCTCCCTAAATTCAAACCATCCAACATGCCGTAAGGCTAGATAAATTTCAAATCAAATTATCCAATACGCCGTAAGGCTAGATAAAATTTCAAATTAAATTATCCAACACGCTGCGAGGTTGGATAAATTCCCAAGTCAAATTATCCAACACGTCATAAGGCCAGATAATATTCTCAATTCAAATTATCCAACATGCCGCAAGGCCGGATAATTTTCTTCAAATTCTAATTATCCAGTACCCTATAAAGCTGGCTAATTTCTCTTAAAATTCCAGACATCCAACATGTCATCAAGGCCGGGTGATCTTTCAAATCCAATATCCAACATGCCTTAATGCATTACAATGGAATATTATTTGGGAGGTGCGTACGTCGATGTTTACCATCGGGGCGTAGCTCCTCAATATAACGTTGTACTGCCTAGGCTGGATATTACCCAATAACACGTTCCAATGCCAAACACTCAACGAACACAAATTGCCCAACTTGATGAAAGCTCTTTTGTTTTATCACTTATATGTCATGTCAAACTATGTATTCTCACCATATTTATAAATGATATCGTTTGACTCGCCTCTTTTATTTTGTTGCGTATTATAGATCTCTTAATCAAAGGTTCCCTAATTTTAGGGGTAATTAACAATGAGCGCTTGCGCTCATTGGAAGCCAGAACCTATTAAATAATAAGCCTTATTAATTTAAGGTGAATTTAATAAAGGTCATATTACATTCTTAATGTAACAAAAATGACCCCACACATCTCAAGTGAAATCTAAATACTTTCATACTTTAGATTCACAGGTTTTACTTAAGGTTTTCCAATGATCTGATACTTAATTTCTTACAATATCTTCATGTTTAACTCATTAATGCCTCCTAGATCAGATTATCAACAAGTCAATAAACTTCTAAAATCTAGAAACAAGAACAAACCTAATTTTTTTACGATGAGTCCCTAAATCTCGATTCTAGGGTTCCAAGCTTTGCAAGTCACTTTTCAGTTCATATCACAAAAACTCCAATACATGTTGATAATATGAAACTAGAAGAGATTAAAGACAATCATCACTTAAGTAGAATTATCATAACAAGAGTATTCTGACGAAATAAAGATCATCCAGTCATTATGAAATTAAAGGGATTTCACCCCATGTCCCAAAAAGTGTTTAAGCTAGCATGATGAAGAGATTACAAATAGCCATAGTTTAGAACGATCAAAATTTGAGAAGAAGGAAAATTTTACTAAACACAGGGCTGTAATGGAAATTTTACTAAACACAGGTTTCCAAAATTTGCAAAAGGTCCCTGGCTGGACCATGTGGACATAACATTTGGTGATTCATGTTGTTGGTGCGTGAAAAGCAACCTTTCAAGTCTAGTGAGATATCATGAACATAGTCTTTGTACATTATATTTGCCTCAATATCTTGTCTACTTGAGTTGAAGAGCCAAGTCTTTAAGAGGTTGTTGTAGTGCTTCCAGTGTTGGAGTTTTACGGGAGCACTCTCTAGTGGCCTTCTCACGCTCTCATCAGTAAAGCCTTATTTATTTTTGATATTGAGCGCCATGGTTATAGCACGACTCTAGATTTTGTATTTTTCTCCATCAAGTTGTTTGTGCAACGAGTATCAGCCTGGGTTGATCCACATAATGGAGGTATAGTGGATCATTTGGGTCATTGAAGCTGTTGATCTAATTGGAATTGTCTCCTTTTCCAGCCATGATTATTGTTGTGGTTTTCTTATGACATGAAGAGTAGGTGTAGGGAAAAAGTTTGTGTTAGATGATGTATGGCATAGAGAGATGGTGGAAGAAAGAGATTAAATTTGGGATGAATCATTAGAGATGAAGAAGATGAAAATGAAGTTGAACTTGGACGCTGATTGAATAGGAACAGTAAGGGAGAAGCCGCCAAAATCTTTCCTTAGAGTAGCTTTTCTACAAATTAGAAGAGGAGCTTGCTCAATGGAATAGAGAGGGGCTGTCTTGTTTGTGCTTTGCAAGATTGTAGAATTATCGTATGATATCTTACATTTCTATAGGATTTTTAGTGTATTTTAATTGCCAAATTATATCCCTTTTAATCATTTTTGCATCTATTTAAACTTACTTGTATTTGGAAATCTTTTACTTGTACTTTATTTTATGACATTTCAAGGGAAAAAGGGCTAAAATTTAATGAAAATTAGAAGATATAGAAGGATTCTAGATATTATAACATAGTTGTTTACCAAATTTTATACAAATCGAAGCTTCTAGGAAGAAACACAACACACTTGTGAAAAAAATTCATGACTGTGATCTTTAGATGAGCACAAAAAGAATCACAGCTCACCTGAGATTTCCATCGTAGAAGTGCTTTGAAAAAATCATGGCCAGCTAGTTAAAATAATTATCGCCATGATAATCTCCTGAATTCAGGAAAGCATATGGGAGGAATAAGGATAAAATCTAGAATCCTTCTCTAGCATTATATCTTTCTTATTTTGGCTCATCATCGAAGTAGGAAGTGGAGGAAACAGCTTCCTAATCGACTTAGGGAAGTTTTGGGAAGTAAAACTCAAAGAATACTCGAATGAAACAAAGATGGATGTCAATCGAATGCTTAGAAACTTCGCAGCTCCAAATATTAAAAACCTACACTCAGACGTTGCCTATCCAATGATTGAAGCTAATAACTTTAAGATAAAGTCTTCTTTACTCTCAATGGCTCAACCGAACCAATTTGAAGGCTAATGTTTAGAAGATATAATGCTAGAGAAGGATTATAGACTTTAAGATGGAGCTGCTTGATAAATTTTACGCAAATCAAAGTTTACTGGTAGATGACACACTTGTGAAATAAATGACGACCATGATCTTTAGATGAGCACAAAAAAAATTAGGACCCATATGTGATTTTTGTCTAACTTTGAATCTCTTGGGTTAACTTTGTAGAAGTGCATAGAAAGAATCATGACCAGCCAATAAAAATAATCACGACTGCGACACTCTTGGGCTGAATTTGCGTAAGCTAACAGAAGGAATCATGACCTACCTATGATTATGTGTACCAAGCTTGATTTCATTCCCGTTTGGCTCATTTTTCAAATTGGAAATGAGGAAAACAATTATGAAAGTTTCCGAATCGACTTAAGGAACTTTTGGGAAGGATTTAAGGATATTATGGCAAATTTTTTGTGGCATTTTTGGGGCAAGTGAACGTGACGTCTAGAGCGACTAGAGAGCGGCGAGACACATCTAGAGACTAAGAAAATCATTCTTTCTTCACTGTTTCATAAGGGATTCATGGATTCTTCTCTTCCTCACATCTCTTTGTAATCATTTTGCCATTGTAATAATTTTCTAAGGGATGTCTTTGTGCGAATCATGCGCACGGTAGAGGAAAAAAGGATGGTGCATGATAGCATGCGTATTCTAATATCATGAAAGAAGACGATGTATTATAGTGTCTCTTCTTTCCATTGTTACATATATATAAACAAATCTAAGCGCTCTAAATTTGTATTAAATATTGTGTATACAAATATTCTTTATGCGGAAACAGATTAGAATGTTGGCATTCAGTTCCTCTTTTTGCTAATTCCGAGATATTCAACATGGTTTGTTATATTTCACATGGCATATATCTTAAGGCATCAAACCATATGTAAAATTTTTCAATGTCCCTTTTTAGCAACCACACAAGGGGGGATTAACTTGAGAGGTAAATAAAGCAAGGAGAGAGATCATTTAGCTCATCGAGTAGAAAGCAAAACAGTCCGAATAGGAAGCCAACTTTGCCTTAGATTTATTATTTGTAAAGATCAAATTAGATTTGAATTTAATCTTGCATATCAAAAATATGATTTAATTGCACTATAATATTTTTTTTTAAAAAAATCTTATTATATTCTCAAACTAGATTATTTACTATCTATAGTAGTGTAGAATAATGATATTATAATAATTAAGATAATTTCATTAAATAATTGCTGGGTGCAATTAAATATTTTAGTATTATTACTATATAATATATGTTAATTAATGTGAAAAATAAAAGTAAATATGTGTTAGCTAGTTTAACCGTCAATATCCCGTCTGAATAAATTATTTGCTAAAAAAGAAAAGGAAACACCTGCCTAATAAAAGTAAACAAAGCTTTCATTTGCGAATAAACCGCATACTCAACGTAATCCTGTCACATGATCACTTTTACTTTACAACAAATTCTCTCAGCATTCATTGACGCTCATTTGCCGGGGACGAAGTTGGTGGCGTAGGCCCATGCGTTGTTGTTGACCGGGTCCGCGAGGTGGTCGGCCAGGTTCTCAAGCGGACCCTTGCCGGTGACGATGGCCTGCACAAAGAACCCAAACATCGAGAACATCGCCAGCCGCCCATTCTTGAGCTCCTTCACCTTCAGCTCCGCGAACGCCTCCGGGTCGTCGGCTAAGCCAAGCGGGTCGAAGCTGCCGCCAGGGTAGAGCGGGTCAGTCACCTCGCCTAGCGGCCCGCCCGCAATCCGATACCCCTCGACCGCACCCATGAGCACGACCTGGCATGCCCAAATTGCCAAAATGCTCTGCGCGTGCACCAGGCTTGGGTTACCCAAGTAGTCCAGGCCCCCCTCGCTGAAGATTTGCGCGCCCGCCTTGAACCAGACCGCCTCGCCAAACTTGACACCGTTGCGTGAGAGCAGCTCTGGGAAGACGCACCCCAACGCGCCCAACATGGCCCAGCGCGAGTGGATCACCTCCAGCTCACGATTCTTGGCGAAGGTCTCGGGGTCGGCGGAGAGGCCGGCGGTGTCCCAGCCGTAGTCGCCAGGGAATTCGCCGGTGAGGTAGCTAGGGGGCTCGCCAGAGAATGGACCAAGGTACTTGACGCGGTCCGGGCCGTACCAGGGGCTGCCGGAGGCCTTGGGCTTGGCTGCGCTCTTGCGCATGGTGACGCGACCACCTCCGAGAACCTCGGAGGCGGAGGGTGTGAGCTTGACGGCTGTGCCGGCAAGGGATGGGGAGGATAGCGCCACGGTGGAAGCCATTAGTTGAGAGTCCGGAGATAGAGATACTACTAGAGCTCGGGACTATCGATCGATCGATGAAAGATTGCGCTCTGGGGAGTGAGATTTAAAGCTCAAGGGAGTGGGAGATGGCGGCTTTGCTTATCGTGGGAAATCTGTATCTCCTATTTGATTGGTTGGGGGGAATTCATTTATTTATTTGAGGCTGGGGTTTCGGTGCGACACTTGGCGAGCTCACGTCCACACGCTGATGGAGACTTAAAAATTTGTTGTGGCTAGTGTACCCAATCAGTAATCAATCTGGTGAGGAGTGTGCTGAATATCGATTGGATCCTCTAGATTTTCCAGAATCTAGATCTTGAAATGCTTGGACCACTGCCACGTATGCATGCATTTTACGTTGCAAATCTAACTCCCTACAAAATATCAGTTTTTTTCAAAAGAAAAATTGTTAGCTAAGGGCTTAAATAACAAGTAAATACTCGAAGAAATCGGATGAGAATCACAAATACTCAATACAACCACAAGAAGACTAGAACAAATTAAGAGAAGATTTTCACACTTGAAAGCTACCATAATATCAGTTTGCATAAAACAATCAATTTCAAGACAGATAAACAAAACTTATATTCTCAAAGCTAGCAAAATGATCGTAGATCTTATATAGTTAAAGATAACTATACTATTATCTAAAATAGTTTATGAACATAGGTTAACGAGGATGTGATAGTTTTGTGAACATGAGTTAATGGAAATATGGTGGTTTATGAACTTAGGTTTGTAAGGACATGATGGAATGAAAAACTAAAAGAAATTATAGTAGTGGGTTTTAAGGCGTAGAGGAGTAAGAAGAATTTATATATATGTGTGTGTTGGTATGAATAATATGTACTACAATCCACTAGATATGATTAATTTTAATCTAATTCTAATCAAAGCAAAATCAAAATGATACAACATGGTCTTGATTAGATACCTTATCCCATACATCTCATAATCATGAATAAACAAATATTTAGAAACATCTATGATCTAGTGGTTAGTAGTAATGATGTAGTCGTGGTAATTGAAAAGTCAATGACACTTTCATATTTCATATCATCATCCCCCTCTTAGAGAATTCAAGAAGAGTTTGTAGTAAGTGAAAATAATAAAACTTGAGGAAAGTGATGGCCATGATTGTAATTTTGAGTTTAGAACCATATATGTAATCATGAAATTAAATCTTCGATTTGTATCTTTCTTCTATGCCTTCTATAACTTACAATGTACTTCACTAAAAGCTAAAGTAATTCATTTTTTTAGTAATTCTTTGTTAAATTGTAAAGTATTTACATGTGAAGAAAATAATAATATGTATGTATTAGGTCATTGTACAAAAGATGACTTAGAAATAAAGAAAATATGAGCTTTACTAGATTCAAGATAGTGGGTCATGTAATGACTGATCAATAAAAGATGATCTCGGCCAAACATAAGGAGTAGACACATAAGTAGCATAACATGACTAGTGCTATCAAATAAATATTTAGAAATATGCAAGATTTGATGTCAACCAAATAATTAACTATCAACCGAGATTCCTAACAGTCCTCTAAGGATTTGATGTCAACCACAATGAGGACATTGTATGGATTTAGGAGGGGGAGAATGTAATGGTGATGCCTCACGCTAAGTACCCGGGAGAGGTGGGCAAGATACTTCCTAATAGTCCGATGTTAGTAGGAATAAAAATGATCCAAGGGTATATAAGGTGAAGCCAACCTACCTAAGTGACTTGGCATTTTGGGTTGGTGGATCTTCCTTCATCAAATTAGTGTAGGAGCACAAGAGCCCATGAGGGGCTAAGCCATGGATTAGCAAGACTACAATGATGGTGTTGAATGGCTTTAGGAGGAAAAAAATGTCATAGAGATGACTCACGTTAGACAACTAAGAGAGAAAATTTAGATTAAAAAAAAAGTGATTTTATCAAGTGATGGTGTTGTGTGCCTTCCTCTCCTCCCTCCTCTTTTCTTCTCTTTGAGGCTTCTAGACATGCTCTTCTTCCTCCACTAGCACCTCAACATGTTTCCTTTTTTTGCTTCCCTCCTCTCTTTCTCTCCTCAAGTGAGTGGTGGAATCATCCCACTTCCCCCATCTCTTGCTCTACTCCTCTCCTCCACTTGAAGACATGTGATGCCCTCATCTATTCCTTCCATCTCCTCTACTTTCACATCACTTCTCTATTCTTCTCTCCACACAAAACTCCCCCTAACCAGCTAAAGTTTAGAACATCACACCACCAGTCGCAACTATATCATAAACCTTTCACATTTCAAATGTTTGATCTACATCAAACTCCAATAGTGTTGCCTCCTTGAGAATGATCGGGGTAGAAAGATATGACTATATGCTTGCTAGATCATCAGAATGGAAGGATTTTGCTAAGGCCCACTTGGTTCTTCTCATAACATGTGTCCTACCACCCTCTTCTCAGTGAACTCATCATGTCATAGTTTGATCAATGTCAAAATTTGAACATATCTTCTCATGCACATGCGTCAACAAGCAGAAGGATTCGATCTTTTGACAATTCCAAAAGATTTTTTTTATGACCCTTATTTCACCCGAAATGCCTTTGTTCTATCAAACCTCCCTCGTTCGAGTGTGTTCATCACCAATCGACCACCTCCATGCCCCAAATTCTAGAAGCTTGTCCACTAAAAAGATCCATGCACCTAGGCAAAAGCAAATTCAACAATCAAGCATTGGATGACGGGCATTAACCAACCATGTTCGTACCTATCTCAAACGAAAGGAAGAAGATGAGTGTACTTGTCATATGACTATCTAGATCCCACACAAGTTTCATCCAATGTTCATTTCTCGTTGAGCTCCATCTAACAATTCATATCTTTTGCATATTCATTCAAATAAATGGGAAATAAAATGTGAGCGATAATATAAAATTTGTTCATTCAATCAACCATGGGTTTGACTAACATTTATATATTTTTTTTGTACTTTATTTATGTGAATCATCACATAGGAAGATCTAGTCATTAGATGGCTAGATCATTAGAAGCAAAAGAATTTTGCCAAGGGTTGTTTAGTTCTTTTCAAAACTCGCCACTTGCCACCCTCTTCTAGCAAACTCATATGACTGTGGGGTCAATGTTGAATTTTGACCACAACTTATCCTCACACATGTACACCGATGAGTGGAAGAATTCGGCCTTTCGACAACTTGATTTGTGGAATTGAAAGATTTTACAATGACCCCCCTATTTCGCTCAAAAATCCTTTGTTCTTTTGAACCTCTCTTATTTGAGTGCATCTATCACTTATCTACCACCTCCACACCCCAAATTTTTGAAACTTGTCTACCTCAATGATCCATGATCCTAGGCACAACAAATCTAACAATTGAGTGCTGATAATGGGTGGTGATAAGCCTTGTCTATCTTCATCTTGGACGAAAGGAAGAAGATGAGCTTAAAAATTTCATTGGACATCCAAATCTCTTTGGACTTCATCTAACGGTTCATATCTTTTCAAATCTGTTCACATAAATGAGAAGTAAAATGTAAGCTATAACATAAAATTTGGTCATCCAATCAAGTACAAGTTCAACTCACATTTTAATTTGTGTTTTTATATTTTATTTATGAAAATAATATTAATATGTAGTCTAAGGCAGGTTTTGAAAACATGTGGTCTCTCTCTACATCACTGTAGTGTTGGTTGTCTTGATTACCTAATGAGATGCTTTTGGACTACACTAGGGTTACTTGAGTATTGGACATAGCACCTTTCGAACTATTGTTAGATTATCATTCTATCGCAAGAGCAATAATGGAAAACACTCTAATAAAGAGTGTGGTATGTAATAGAGAGTTGAGAAGTGGTATGCTCTTGATTTGACATGACATAGTAATATTTATTTATTTTTAAGATATCTATGTTGATATTATATTACTCTCATGTAGAATAGATTGAAGTTAAATGTGATTGTTGTTATCTGTTATTTCAATACCACCACAAGCGCACGGTTTACCGATATAGTACAAGATATCATTTCTACAGGGACAAATGGCAATTACCGAAAGATTGTGTAATCGATAGCTAGACAAACTAAATTTTATTTTGAGAACAAAGTAACTTAAAATGAGTTAAGCTAGTATAGTTGATTGGTTGCAAAACAAGAGTTATGAGCTAAATACAATTTTGAGGTAATTCAAGACGTTGGGGTTCATCACAATGATAGATCTAGATTTGAACAAAATAATAAGAATGCAATTGATCTAAAATTATCCAAGGACATTATCCGTAGGTATAGGTTACCCCCTTTTAGTAGTATAACCCGGTATCTATTTAGAACGGTCTTCTACTTTTGTGATAGAATAACACAAGTCCAATCTAAGCAGTTCTAACATCGCAATTCACCTTTGAGTCTTTCTCGCGATGTTTTCAACTTGTGAAGACTTGACTAAAGTAAATACAAGCAAGTAACATAGCATAGATCGAACAAACAAAGGTAAATCAAGTAACACTTATATTATAAGTCAAATACAAAATCCATACAAAGGACTATACTCCAAGTCCTGAAAAGAAAGGCTTAGGTAGCCATGATAAAACTATTCAACACAAATGTCTCGAATAAAAGTTACAAGGAGAAAATAGTTAAGAGGAGGACAATACAAAAGAGAAAGAAAAAATTATTCTCTCAGATCGATTAGAAAAAGCCTTAAATTTCACTTGGACTGCTCTCCTTCATTGCCATTTAACTCATCCTTATTGCCGCTCAACTCATCGTGTCACTTTTTCCCAGCCAATCGACTCCCAAAAATTGCCCCAAATCAGCTCTTTTGTTCATAGGAAGATGTCCCTTGATATTTCCTATGAAATCCCCTTGAAAGCTATTCAAATTCCAAGTGAAATCGTTGATTTTGTGTTTAGTGGGTTTTGTCATGGCCGTGATCCTGGTCACAGGCAAGCCGTGAAGTGTTCTATGAAAAACTGGCATGTGTATCATCGTTGTGAAGCTGATCATGACTAGGTTGTGAACTTTTTTATGGATTTTTGACATGTTGATCGCGGCCATGAAGCATGTCACGGTTAGGCCATGATCTTCTCAGTGGAAAACTTATAAATTTAGTTTAATCTTGTCATGGTCATGATGCTCATCATGGCTCTGCCTTCATATGGTACTTCATAAAGTTCGCATCATGGCCGTAAAGCTCATCACAGGCTGGCTAGGACAAACATAAAAAAATTTATTTGACTTTAAATTTGCTGTGTTGACTTATCTTTGCATCCTGAATCACTTAGTGACTTCAAAATTATCAAATAAGCTCTCAAATTGAGTGATTTTATTTTAAATTATAAAGAGACAAAAAAAATGAAGATTCTGCACTAAGCAAGTAAATAAGTCTTATTTAAGTATAAAAACTACAAAAAGCATGTCTTATTTAGAGATAAAATCATGTTAGAAAACACTATGAAAACACTATAAAAATATATCCTATCCTATTATCACGTGCATCATACTAGAGTTGGTTCCCATTTAGCAGCCTTAGCTTCTTTTTTTTTTCCTTGCTTTCACGTTCAAATTCAATTCCACTTAATACAAGATAGATTGGAAAAGACCATCCCGAGAACTTAGATAGAATGAACTAACGATTGTGTTGTTCACTTTTCAATTGTGATGGTTTTAAGTAATAGTTGTGATGAAGGTGTGATTCTCCTAGATACATATATATTTGGTTACTGTAAGAGACTATTACATTTTATTTGGAAGTACACTGATGGATTTGGTGTTGGTATTTGGATTGAAATAGTATTTATGGCTAATGCATTGAGAGATATTCTCAATTAACAAGTTATGTTGATAAAGCTATAAGGATTAAGTACAAAACTTAAGGCTTAAGGTCAAATATTAGGTTTAAGGATCTAAGTTTAAAGGAAACTAATAAGACTAAACAAAAGCAAAATAAAAGTAAAAATATAAACTAAAAACATGGGGTAGTGCTTCCATGTTTGGGTGGTGTCAAGGATTAGGGCTTTAAGTGTCATATGTTTTCAATTTTGTATGCCACTTCTCACTTCCATATGCACTTAGTCAATGTGTCCATGTTTTTATGTATGACACTTGAGTTATTTTAAAATTTGAATTAACTCTAATTTGACTATGTGAATAATGTCATATATGTAGTTTAAAACTAAGAACCTAGTGATTGATATCATCATCATACATCACTAATACCTAAGTCACAAGAATGCCAAAATTTGATAATATTTCTATATAGTTTAATCACTTATAATCTCTTTGACTATGCATTTTTATTTTATTTGATTAAGAGGCCTAAGATACCAAGACTTCTATCACATAGAAGTGACAAATCCTAATTTGATAACTCATATTCCTCTTCATAATTTATGTCACGCCCTTTTATAATCCATAGTGATGCTTGACTATATCAAATTTATGACATGTAGGAATCCATAGTGACCTCAAGTCTTATGATCACATACAATATTATCACAATAAAAATACTTATAATGAAGGTATTAGTTCAATTGGTAAAGATTTTAGTTGTTGATGACAAGATTTTGGGATTGAATCATGCAAACTTGATATCTTATAATACTAATATAACAATTCATACTATTATTGTTCCAATTTACAATAATACTTAACTAGAAAGATTCAAGAATAATTGTATTATTATAGGGACATCATTGTAATTACTTATAATACATAGAGATATCAAATAAATGTAATAAAGATGAGACCTTTTTAAAATATAAATGTGAATAAAATAAAATATTCCAATAATTTTGATCGTATTTCTATATCCATTGTACACCAATATTTTTAATTCATATATATTATTATTAACTTTAATGTATGAAATTATCATATTTTGAAGCTAGATATTTGAATATCTAGCAAGAAATATAGAGGTCTCATCTAGATTACCACGAATCATATATCTAAACAAACTTATAATGTGAAGGGTTGACCTAGATGTGCTAGTGGACCCTGGATTGTACTAAACACCATGGAGACCTTTGTGACCCTATATGTCAAAGGTTGACCTAGATATGCTAATGGAGTCTAGGTTACACCAGAGACTATGGATCGCCTATGAGATCATTTGTTTAGATTATTTGATGAGATGTCATTGAACTACTCTAGGGTTATATGGATATTAGATGCATCGCCTTCCATACAACCACCCAATACTCATTTTATCACATAAGCAATGATCAGAACACTCTAATAAAGAGTGTGTCTTGTAATGGAGACTTTTATGGTCTTTTATGGTCGCATACTTTTGCTTTAACTTGGAGATAGTTGTAATTACTTTCGTTAAATATCTATGTTGATATTATGTTATTATCATGCAGAATGATGGATGGAAGTTGAATGTGTGTATCCCATCCTATTGTTGTATGCATCATATCATTGTTGGTTCCTACTTAGCTACTACGAGGTCAAAAAGTGTTACAATTTAATGTAATACAATATTTTCAAATTCACCTTATGATAATAAGACTTTTTTGTTTAATGGGTTATGGCTTCCAATGAGTACAAATACTCATTGTTAATTATCATTGAAATCAGGGCACCTTTAATTAATAGATCTATATAAATAAATAATATGCCACAAATTGGAGGACAAATGATTTGTAAGTATCATATCAATACATGACTAATGAACAACTTAAAATTTGAAGTAATCTTCGCTAGTAAATGTCCAATCTTCTAAGAGCATATGGGTACTTGAAATTGATGAACACTCAGCCTTGCCTTGACAGCTTATTAGTATTTGAACTTGGAAAATACTTAGCCTTGTTGGCTAGTGAGTATTTGATGTCACGTATTTTCATAGTCTTTTAGACTTATATTTACCTGTGAATCGAGACCTATTTTCATATTTTTACATCTGTTTCTGGCTTATTTCATTGATCTTCTTCAGAAGCTTCACTTCTTGTCATATTTGATAAATACAGGACAATTCACTCACATTTGGAGCTAATTGGATGTATATTTACATCCCTGAGTAAATCAAGAACCTTGACGAGAAGTTTTGCTTCAAACAGAGCTAATTTCCGAAATTACGGCCGAGGCCATAATCTGCACTATGGCCATAATTCTCAGTTTGAATTTCTAAGGAGCCCATTTTTATGAAAGAACAATCATATTCCAAAGGCACGCCTTCAATTTTCTCATCAGACGCCATTCGAACGAAGAAATCTTCAACAGACAACATTACGGCTAAGGCCGTAATTTCTGCCTGCATGTTCACACCGGCAACTTCTGATGTCAAACTATGGCCGGAATCAAAGACAAGTCAATGGTCAACTCGCCCGCAAAATTTCAGATGAAACGGAGTTTTCTACCAAAATTATGGGCATGGCCATAATCTTCATTACAACCGTAATCTTCAACATGCATATTAATGGGCCGCATTAAATTGGCCATAATTCACTCGTTTTAACTCCGTTTTGGGCGTTCTTGGAGTCAAAACGACGAGTATTTAAAGGCCTATAAGTGCATGAAGATTCCAAGAGTCGAAGAGCATTGGAGTAAAAATTACGGGCATGCCCGTAATGATAATTACGGGCGTAATTACCTCCTGCGTAGCCAAACTTAAAAGGGCCATAACTTTGTCATTATAGCTCCGTTTTGGACGTTTAAGGTGTCAAAACGTAGCTACTTAATAGGGATTTAATGCTGGCATATCAAAGGGCACCTCCAAAATGACAAAAGGGGCCAAAATCTCTGAGGAAGGTAGCGCCTAGTTGGGGCTCAAGGGGGGCTAGCGAATTTTGCAAAAGGAAGTTCTTGGAGACTTCAAGGGAGGAGGAAGGAACCATGCATCATTCTAGACTTGAAGGAATGTTGCAAAGCTTCTGCAGAGAGTTTGCTTCCTCTTTCTTCGATCTTCTCTTTAGTTTCTTCTTTTCCTTTAGAGATTTGTACTGAATCGATGCTATGATGGCATACATAATCTTCTTTATCGGAACAAGAGTGTATTTGAGTTGTTTGGATCTTGTTTTCAAACTTGTTTTCTTATAGCTAATGTAATTTTATTTCGTGTTTATTCGATCTGTGCTGTTTTACTGCTAGTATTGCATTGGCCACGTAATTACTTTTCTTGGGCGCCGCAAGAAGGACCGAAAGGTGAATTGCGACGCTAGATCTGCCTTATTGAACATGCTCTGAGAGGTCAAGAATTAGGGCCAGATTTGTGTGAGGAACTTTATAATATCTCTGAACTCAATGGATCAATCTAAGTACGGTGAGCCACGAAAGTAAGACGCCAATCTAGATTGATACCGGATTACGCCGTTGAAAGAGGGTAATATGTACCATTAGATATTTCCTTGAATACTTTTAAAATTGCATTGCTATGATAATTGTCTTGTTTGAGTTTAAGATCCATCAACGAGATGCACTTGAAGTTTTGATGTCTCTAAACCTTGTTTTCTATCCAATACTTTCACTTGCTTGATTTAGCTAGCATTTGTATTTAGTTGTATTTTGATTTATTTTATGAAAACCCAAAAACATTCACCAGATTGTCTAACTATTGATTTGTAATCGCTCGGTACTTGATCACTGTCCCTGTGGGATCAATGTCTCGTATTTTTATAGTCTTTTAGACTAGTATTTACATGCGAATCGAGACATAATATCATGTTTTTACATCTCTTTCCAGCTTATTTTATTGAGTTTATTCAGAAGCTTCACTTCTTGTCTTATTTGACAAATACAGTACAATTCACTCACTTTTTGAGCTAATTGGAAGCACATTTATGTTCCTGAGTGAATCAAGGACCTTGACAAGAAATTTCACTTCAAACGGAGCTTATTTCTAGAATTACGGCCAAGGCCATAATATGAATTATGGCCATAATTTCCTGTTTGAATTCTCAAGAAGCCCGTTTTCACTCAAGCTTAATCATACTTCAAAGACGTGCCTTCGATTTTTCTCATCGGAAGTCATTTGGGCGAAGAAATCTTCAACAGACAACATTACGGCTATGGCCGTAATTTTTGCCCACCCGTAATATTCCCATCGTCAACTTCTGATGTCAAACTATGGCCAGAATCAAAGACAAGTCAAAGGCCAGCACGCCCGCAAAATTTTAGACGAAATGAAGTTTTCTACCAAAATTATGGGCGTGGCCATAATCTTCAATACGCCCGTAATCTTCACCATGCACATTAAATGACCCGCATTAAATGGCCATAACTCAGTCGTTTTAACTCCGTTTTGGGCATTCTTGGAGTCAAAACGACGAGTATTTAAAGGGCTATAAGGGCATAAGGATTTCAAGAGTTAAAGAGCATCGGAGTCAGAATTACAGGAATGCCCGTAATTATAATTACGGCCATAATTCTCCCCTGCGCACCCAAAATTAAAACAGCCATAACTTTGTCATTACAGCTCCGTTTTTGACGTTTAAGGTGTCAAAACGTAGCTAATTAAAAGCTCCATCAATCCATGCGTTCATATTTGGTATCAACGAGTTCTAGTGAAGGGTGGAGACTTTGGTGAAAATTTTGGGAGAAGAAAGAAGGCTCTTGTGCGCCATGCTAGAAGGCTTGAAGGAGAAGAATTGCTGCCCTTTTCTTGAATAGTTTGCCTTCTTTTACTTTTTGTCTTCACTTGCGTATCTTCTTTCTTAGAGATTGTACTCAAGGACGCTATGATAGCGTAAGCTTTTTATCGGAACAAAGGGTGTAGTCTCGTTGTTTGTATCTTTTGTTCGAACTTGTTTGTTTATAGCAAATACAAATTTCATCTAGTGTTTATTCATTTTATGCTATTTTACTGCTAGTGTTGCATTGGCCACGCAATTACTTTTCTTAGGCGCCGCAAGAAGGACCGAAAGGTGAATTGCGACGCTAGATCTGCTAGTTTGAACATGCTCTGAGAGGTCAAGATTTAGGGCCAGATTTGTGTGAGGAATTTCATAGTATCTCTGAACCCATTGGATCAATCTAGGTATGGTAAGCCACGAAAGTAGGACGCCGGTCTAGATTGATACCGGATTACGTCGTCGAAATAGGGTAATCTATATATGTAGATGCTTCCTTGAGCGCTTTTTAAAATTGCTTACTATAATTTTAACTCGTTTGAATTTAAGAGCCATTGACGAGATGAACCCGAAGTTCCGATATCTCTAACCCGATTTTACACCAAACACTTCCCCTTGCTCGACTCGGTTTGTTTGCTTTATTTTTCGCAATTTCAAACGACTCAATCGATTGTCTAGCTATTGATTCACAATCTCTTGGTACTTGAACACTGTCCCTGTGGGTTCGACATCTTAAGCACTACACGCGACGAAACCATCACGCTTGCGGTTAGTTGTGCGTTAGTATAACACACATCAAGTTTTGGCGTCGTTGCCGGGGACAGGCAACCAATATCAAAGAGATTTAATAATTGGTAGGCTAGACGCTTTGTTCATAGCTTTTATTACTGTGCTTTTGTTTCTTTATTTTTGTCTGTTTGCCTTTTTCTTTTATTTTGTTTCCCTGTTCTAGTTATTTACTTTTCTCCCTCTCAATTTCTGCGATCTGCGCTTTAACTGTTATATGCGTAGAGGTTTACGATCAGGTGGACTTGAAGATCTATACGAACTTGATCAAGAAATTGAAAGGACGTTCCATCGTAGAAGACGATTGAAGGAATTAAGTGCTAGAAAAGCATCAAGGAATACTGAACCTATTCCTATCGATCTACCGATGGCGAACGACAATAGAACTTTGATGGATTTTGCTGCTCCAAATGCGCAGGGTCTTCACTCAAGTATTTCTAGACCTCCAGTGGAGGCTAATAACTTTGAGATAAAACCTTCCCTCTTATCGATGGTTCAACAGAACCAATTCGGAGGCCTACCTTTAGAAGATCCGAACATGCACCTATCAATCTTTCTGGAGTTCTGCGACACGACCAAGATGAATGGAGTTTCTGCTGACGCGCTACGACTGCGACTATTCCTATTCTCTCTGTGGGAGAGAGCTTGAAACTAGCTATATTCTCTCCAACCGGAATCGCTTACAACTTGGGAACAACTTTCCTAGGCGTTTCTTTCGAAGTACTTTCCCCCGAGCAAAACTATCTAACTGCGAAACCAGATCACCAGTTCCACCCAAAAAGATGGGGAATCTTTGTATGAAGCTTGGGAGCGATACAAAGACCTTCAATGTCTATGCCCACACCACGGCTTGGAAAAATGGGTAATTGTTCATACATTTTACCATGGTCTTAACTATAATACACGTCTTACTGTAGATGCAGCCGCTGGTGGAGCACTCATGAATAAAAGGATTGACGATGCAATGAATCTGTTGGAAGACATGGTGTTAAATCACAACCAATGGGCAGGAGATCAATGAGGTACATCATCTAGGGCTGTTGCACCAGGTAAGTATGAATTGGATGCCTTAAGCTCTTTAGCTGCTAAGGTTGACTCGTTATCTTGAAAATTAGATTCAATGCATGTCAATTCTGTTGATTCAAGTTCTAATCCTTATGTATGTGAGATATGTGGAATTATGAGGCACAGCCATGCTAATTGCCAGTTAGGAGTTTCTCAACCCCCTGAACCCCAACAAGAATATGTTAATGCTATAGGGAACCAAAATCCAAGACCACAAAATGATCCCTACTCCGCTACATACAATCCTGGTTGGAGAAACCACCCTCACTTCTCTTACAGGAATAACCCCATTCTTGCTCCACAATCAAACTATAGACCACCACCTGGATTCCAACCTCGACCATTTGCACCTTAACCTCAAAAGACCTCATTTGAAGCTATCATGGAAAACTTTATCTCCCAGACTTCAACTTTTATCTCTTCTCAAACCAAAACCAATGAAAGTGTTAATGATATGATGCGTCATATCTCATCTAGACTAGACTCCATTGAGACCCACAACAAACAGGTTGATATCTAACTGGCAAATCTAGCCACCAGCATAGCTAGACCAGCAGGTAGGTTACCTTCTCAACTCGAACAGAACCCACGAGAGAATTACAGTGCAATTACTACTCGTAGTGGTAAGCAACTGGAGGAACCAAGTGTACCTGATTCCAACCTGAGTCTTGACACATCTACCAGTCATGTACCCGAACCCGAGAGATCAAGTGAGGAAAAAGACGACCATGAGAGTGAACCAGCTTATGTTCCACCACCGCCTTATAAGCCACCCATTCCATTCCCATAAAGATTGGCTAAGGCGAAGCTGGATAAACAGTTCAAAAAATTTTTAGAAATTTTGAAAAAATTATACATTAACATCCCCTTTACAGAAGCACTGACGCAAATGCCCACATACGCGAAATTTTTGAAGGACATTCTTTCAAATTGGCGGAAGTTAGAAGAACCTAGTACAGTGGCGCTTACTGAAGAGTGCAGTGCCATTATTCAAAACAAACTTCCGGAGAAATTGAAAGATCTGGGCAGCTTCTCAATTCCGTGCAAAATTGGGGATTTGACTTTTGATCACGCATTATGTGATCTCGGCGCCAGTGTCAGTTTAATGCCTTTTTCAATCTGCAGGAAATTGGACATTGGCAACGTAAAAGCAACACCAAACTCTCTGCAACTAGCTGACCGCTCAGTACACAAGCCGGCAGGAATATTGGAGGACGTTCCGATCAAGGTCGGAGATTTCTTCATTCCAGTCGACTTTGTCGTACTTGAGATGGAGGAGGATGCGAAATTACCAATAATTCTTGGAAGGCCATTTCTTGCGACTGCCAGGGCAGTCATTGACGTGAAGAATGAAAAATTAGCCTTAAACATTGGTAAGGAGGCTATCGAATTTGACTTGGCACGAAGCTTGAAACACCCTTCTATCGCAGGTTCCTGTTGCAGCCTGGACGTTGATGATCTCTTCTGTACCTGTTACAAGTCCAGGGTCAGTCCCCAATACAACAGAAGGAATAAAACTTCATTACATGCGTTAATACATGTCAAGTGTTTACCACGAAAATATATGGCACAAGGCCTAGCAACAGACAAAAGCAAAATGTCACTAGGATCATACGCATAGCTAAGAAGCAAACAAGATCACACGCGACTAAGGAAAGTGACGACGATCAGGATACAGTTAATAAGCGAAATAACGATGCAAAGGGCAGCTGAAATACGAAATAATAGTGAAAGTTACCTTCTCTTGTTGGGCCCTCATTGGGTACAATAGTATGCAACTCTTCCAATGTTGGCGCTGAAAGAAGCATTGCAACATGGCAAGTTGAGAACGGTCCAAAGACCAAACACTCAGTATGGAACTTAAAATTACTACAAATTCAAGCATAACTCTAATGCAAAGGAAAGAGGGAAAGGATCATTATTATGGTAAACTTGTATTGGTGCTTACAGTAAATGACCAACACAAAAGGGGATAAGGAAGGAATACCTTTGCTGGGAGAACACGCGCCCCTTGTGCCTAATGCAGACTTCGAAGTCGCGGCTGGTCCAAGAACAAAAAAAACCGTTCAACTTTACCCAAGAATTTCGTTACATGCAATCGAAAAATCGTCATAACATTAAGGTGATTCAAAACGGTAAATGGAAGAGGTGTGAGGTTTGCCAACCTGTCACCATATTCGTCGGTGAGCTCGCTAAACCAAAATAGAAATTGGACTCCTTTGAAAGCTCCTCCGGCTTGCAGATGACTATGGTAAGCCCGAGTTGTGGGTCATTTGTAAGAATAATATGTTAGATGATTTAAAGCACACATACTTCCTTTTAAAGCTCCGATCATGTCATCTGATGAATCGCTAAAATCATTTTTTGATAAGTCTACGACATTCGAATGATCGTCCACGTCAAAGATATCATTGGAAGCATGGGCATTTGCGGGCTCGACAGCCACAATCGATATTTGAACCCCTGAGAAGTGCAAAAGAAGACTATGTTACAAACAGCCATCATATATATGTCAACAAAGGAAGAGAGGGGAAAACCCGAAGTGGTTGGGTTGTCTCCATCCATTTGCTGAGAAGCTGTATCCATGCGGAATGTTTCCTCAGCATTAATAGCAGATTTGATGCCCGCGCATGACCAGCGCCCTGTTCGGAAGAGGAAGAAGGTTAATTGTCAAGCTAATAAGAAAATGAAGAAGAAAGAAAAGGAGGAAAAGAAGAAAGACGGTTACCTCACTTGGGTCGATTGATGCAACACTTGAATACGGAGCCTTTAACCGTTTTAGGGATAAAGATCGAGAAAGGTCAAATTCAAAACCATATGTCTGCCGATTAGTTGTCCTCTTAAGAAACGTTCTTGGGTGAGATTTCCCGGCAACATTGTATATATCCCTGACATCATAACTAAAAAACGCCTTCAAATGCATCGAATGCCACCTCAAATATTCATAGCCGTATCTGGGAAGTCGGCTACGAGCCGGAATGGTATATGACGAGTGAGTCCCTCGTCGGAGCAATAGACGCCAACAAGAAGCAACTGTCGTAAAATCACCAGATAAGTTTCCAAAATCAAGGACGTCCTGCGGAATGATCTGGTGGAAGCCAAACTGACGAGCACATCTGTGGGGATTGTACACCTCCAAAGATGCAAAATTCCCACTTCTGAAAGGTAGCCAGCCGGCCCGGATGCTCACGAGGAACTCAGTCGCAAACCACCCTTCTTCTGTCATGACGTCTGTAGGGTTATCTTGAAGGTCTACCTGTTCACTTAAGCACCCTGATTCCATTTAGAAAATTCTAAAAGAGGTTATCTTCCAGTCAGACATGGTCTGAATCTTTCAAAGAGCCAGTGTCCTCAAACACAGTCTGAGAAAGATGAGATGGACAATACGCCTTATGCTTCGGCTATTGGGTCCATCATGTATGCGATGTTGTGTACTCGCCCAGACGTCGCTTACGGGTTAAGCGTGACCAGTCGGTTCCAAGGTAATCCAGGGAAGGCGCACTGGATTACTGTCAAGAACATTTTGAAATATCTTCGCAGAACCAAAAATATGTTCTTGATTTATGGAGGTCAGGAAGAGCTCAGTATTGAAGGATATACTGATGCTTCATTCCAGTCTGACCAAGACGATTTCCGATCGCAATCAGGCTATGTTTTTAGCTTGAATGGAGGAGCAGTGGTGTGGAAGAGTTTCAAGCAATCAATTGTTGCTGATTCCACAACAGAAGCCGAGTATGTTGCAGCCTCAGAGGCATCAAAGGAGGCAGTTTGGATTCGTAAATTCGTTCAGGAACTTGGTGTCGTTCCTTCGAGTGCAGATCCATTGGTTATCTTCTGTGATAACACTGGAGCGATTGCACAAGCGAAGGAACCACGGTCACACCAGAAGTCCAAGCACATACAGAGAAGGTTTCACCTGATTCGTGAGATCGTTAATCGAGGAGACATCAAGCTCTGCAAGGTTCATACAGATGACAATCTAGCTGACCCGCTTATAAAGCCTCTGGCGCAGCAGAAGCATGAGAAGCACTATAACAATATGGGTTTGAGATACCTCAACCATTAGTTTAAGTGCAAGTAGGAGATTGTTAGGGTATGCCCTTAAGGCCAATGTTTGAGGCTTTGGGATATTTTCAGTATCATGTATAAACAATATATATGTTTTATAAAGGCAATTGTTATTATTCAGATTGTTACATTATCTGCTGCTATATGTATACTTCTGAGTAATGTCTCAATGATGTTCAGCTTAGCTGACATTCAGTAATGTCCTTAGTCGAGATATCTTGGTGAACATGAGACAGCCTTGATATGATTGAGACTAATGTGTGCTCTAATCTTGTGGGATGCTTTGAGCATGGAATAAGATTAGACACATAGGTGCATTAGATGTACTAGACTTACCCTTCTTTGGATATTCAATTGTTTGTCACAATGTGAATAATCCTTGTATGCAAGCAAGTGGTATATTCCCTCTGACTTGAGATCACTTGTGTTTCTAAGTGATGATTAACATTGTCTTGAGGTAGTTCAATATCATTTGAAAGATAATGGTTAAGGATTATCTTGGATAGTGGGCATGAGTCATGCTAGGGCACTTGTGATAGATATAGGATTGCCTCTCCTGATTGGAGTGTGATGTTCTAAGGGGCCCTTGGATGAAATGGTTGAGAATGTGTATGGCCATACCCAGGTGACTATGATCATCTGATCTAACCATTTTTCATCATGTTGGAATCGCAGGCTTGACACGCTTGTCCAACGGGAACATCCAGTGGCAAAGGGAAACATGTATGCCAAGTGAATTAGATTCGCACTTGTGCTGTGGTTTGGGAGTAGTCTTGGAAGACTCTTTCCTTCATATCGAGAGACAGTGATGTGTTGCTAGATACCTCTCTGATCGTGATAACGTAAGTTATCGTTACCGACATTGAAGGAAACCCTTAGGGTCGCACAATTTGATGATATGGCTTACTTATGTCAGATCGTGTGGACTGGAATTATTCTAGTTCAGTTTAAAGGAATTTAAACTCTGATTGGAAGTAAGATCTAGTCTAATCATGTTTGATTGATTAGGGCATGTGATCGGTAAGCTTTGATATCTTTGGAGAAGAGGCACTCGCCCCTTTCCTCTTCCATGCCGCCTCTCATATCATGGCACAGGTAAGTCCAAAAAGGTTGATCATATGCTCGAGTTAAAGCGATTCATGGGATTCCTAGTTTTTCCGATGCAAGTTTGTTTTTAGTCGCTTGTTAACTAGGTTCCCCTTCATTGGGATTTAATGTCAGAGGATAAATGTGTACCTTGTTAAAAGAATATCTTTCCTAAAAGCATAAAGCTTGTCCAGCCAATCTTCTCCTTCGCTGGCTGTCTTTATAAGCAAATGTTTCTCCTGACTCCATCCACTCTTGATGCCTTAATGAAAGAGTCAACTTTGCAGTTGTTAGATAGTCCAGTAGGTTAGCTTACGATTTGACTTTAACAATACTAGCATGTGGCTAATCAGTAAATGATGCAAAAAAGATAGAGTTGATTAAGAAATGCAAGCTGACAGCATCTATTTTGAAGACAATTGATGAGTAAAAAAAAAAAAAGAAAAGAACACACAAACCCTATACAGATATGCAGGAAATCAGAAATGTTTTGAAGACAATGCAAGCTGACATCATCTGTTCAGCGGCAGTTCCAAATATGCAGGAAATCAGAAATGTAAAAAAAAAATTATTAGTTTGGAAGTCACAGCTAGACTGTAAATCCCAAACCCTATACAGATACCTTGATGCAGTAAAATCATGTAAAATCCTAAATGAGATTAGGTTACAGATGTTAAGATAATTCAGGTTTGTGCAGATTTGATGAAGCTTCAGCTTGAATACTACAAAGATTCAATAGTTTGATGGCTACAGCAACTTGGAAACAATATCTAAACTATAAGAAAGCTTGCAAACAGTAATGATGTGAACGGCGCTGGGCTGAAATGTGGTGCTGGATAATGGGAATGTTTGCTGCAATAGCTTCGGACTCTAAACGATGTTTTGTGATGATTAAAATCAGTGCATCAATCGAATATATATTCATCTATGCAAATGAAGCACATGGCTATTGATCAGTACGATCCTGTCGATATGGAGGAGGAAGTTTGACCATAGAAGTTGGTGAACATGTCAAGAAAGCAGGAAAAGAAAAAAAGGGGAAATTCCCACTAAGGTGAACGATGCCAAAGACGCAAGGGATATCGAGCTTATAGCTGCTAGCGGATCTGCAAAAGAAATAATATATTGCAAGCATTTGGCATGGCATACATCAAACACTAACATGGGCAAGCAAGCGTGGGTGAGGTGAATAAGACATGGGCAAGTAAGCAGGTAAAGAGAAGTAAAAAAAAAGAAACGGAAGAGAAAGGAGAAGAGGTGAGCATGGAAGCTAAGTAGGACTGAAAAGAAAGGAGAGTGCGCGTGGCAAGAGAAGAAGATGGAAGATCAGAGAAGCAGGTGTGCACGACACGGCAAAAAAAAAGAAGAAGAAGAAAAAAACTGAAGAAAAGGAAGAAACCGGTAGCCTACATAAAGGCGGTTTGGCCAAGAGAAGGAGGCTGCGACAGAGAGGACGCTGAGACAAAGAGGAGCATCAGGGAACTGCGTGAAGAGGCATTTGAAGGTGAGAAAAGGGGAGTTTTGTAGGCCTAAGGTGCACTAAGCACCCGATGGCATCCCCATAAACGCGCACACAAACACAACGTCTTTTTTTTGGTTGGTTTCCTAGGCCTAAGGTGCACTAAGCACCCGATGACATCACTATAAACACACACACCTTTCTCTTGTTTGTTTAGTAGGCCTAAGGTGTGCTAAGCACCCGATGGCATTCTTAGTAGGCCTAAGGTGCACTAAGCACCCTATGGCACCACGGTGGATGAAAGGAGAAAGAAAAATGCCGAGATAAGAAAGGGGGAGGGAGGATGAAGATCAGACATTAGAATCATGCGGAAAAAAGAAAGGAGCGAGCCGAGAGAACAAGGCAGCCAAAAAATGACGATGAAAATAAAAAAGAGAGAGAGGAAAGAAATAAAAAGAAAAGGGAGGCTAAGAAGGGGGTTCCGAGGAAACTCCTAAAAGAGAAGGAGACAAAAGGGAATAAGAGAAGCTGGACATGATTAAAACAGCCAAAAGTAAAAAAAAAACTCAGTAGAGGGGAAAACGAAATAAAGGGGAATCGTGGAAATAGAACTCGAGCTAGAGGAGAAATACCTGTTCAAGGCCTTCCTGATCCTCCTCTCGAGCTATGTCCTCAGAAGAGTTACAACAACACCAGTAGAAGAACGTCTCTATCGGGAACACCCGTCGGCGCTCTAAATCCTTGAATGAGATCTTTAAAAAAAAGAGGGGAAAGAACGACAAATGACTTGCATTAAAACCCGCTAGGAGAAACATAATAGAAAATAAAATCATGATCATCTGAGTTTACCTGGCAACTCCTTTGCACCACCCCGAAGGGGACGTGTCTTGGCAACATAATACTGTTTGGGAGGTGCGTACGTTGAAAAATCATCGTCGGGGCGTAGCACTTCAGTATGATGCTGCGTCTGTCTAGGCAAAAGTAATAAATTTCTAAATCAATTTTTAAATCAAATTATCCGACACGCCGCAAGGCCGAATCGAATTTCCAAATTAAAATTATCCATCATGCCGCAAGGCCGGATAAATTCCAAAATCAAATTATCCAACACGCCGCGAGGCCGGATAAATTCTCAAATCAAATTATCCATCACGCCGCGAGGCCGGGTAATTCCCAAACCCAAGTTACAGCCCGTGATTCTCATTTGAACAGTGCCGGTGTCGCCTCTTTCGTTTATTTCTCCTTCGACCGGTCCCCTTTCACTCTGAAACTTCTGGTGTATGTTCTCTTCTTCCAGGCGTAGTTTTCCCTCAAATTTCACGGCCAGAGATGCTCTATACACTTTGCGGCGGCGAACCCTATGTCGGTGCTGATGATGGCGATCTCTCCCTGAAACGCTGATCACAATTGGGGATTTCTGTGCACTAATCTTCCCCTTGTTCTGACGAGTATTCCCCTCTTTACAGATCTTGAATTGGTGGTCTAAATCATCCGCAATCATCTGCACAAAAATCAGGCTTCAATAAGACCAGGAAAATCGGCTGTCTGGAATACAATTATGGCCGTAATTTCTATTACGGCAGTGCCGAAATATGTTCTGGTCAAAATTTTGGGATAATTACGTGCCATAAAAATAACCGTGGCAGTACTGTGATCGCGCAAAACCTTCTGGAAAGAAATCACCCAAAATTATGGCCCGTAATATTCGTTACGGTAGTGTCGTAATATCTGCAAATCTTTCTGGACAGAAATTGATCGAAATTATGGCCTGTAATATTAATTACGGCAATGCTGTGGTTTATTCTGTAGATTCAGTAAAACCACGATACCGTAACAATGATTACGGTCCTGTCGTAATTCGGTCAGAAGCTTCGATTTGCGTGAAATTTGACATGTAATCTTCTCTTGATGATGAAAATTTGTCTATGCACTTGAATTGCTTGAAAACGCCTTAAAATGATGCCTTTTTACCTGAAAATGATCAAAAACCAGAAAAAGTGTAGATTCCGCAATATTTGATAAATAAGGAATGAAAATAAGCAAAAGAGCATGAGTATGACACAAAAGACCTATCAAATGACATAAAATATACTATGAATTTTCGTGTCATCATAGAGGCATTTCAAGTTGACATAACAAACCATGTTGACCATTTGTTGGAGCAATTTAGAAAATTGGGCAACAATTTCTAGAGGTAGATTGAGAACTAATAGGAGTGTTAAAGCTCACGATGACTATCCATGTGAGCAAGGTGATGCTTGAACTATCAAATCTTGGGGTTCTAGTACAACATTATTATGGAGGGGCATATAATGAAAGGAATCATGGTATGTATTTTTGCTTTGGACATAGTTCAAATTTATCCCGCTGATGGTTTTGGATAAACTTGAGGACTATTGAGGGATCGGTTCTGATAATAGAATGTCCGACATTACTCAATAGAAGTTCCTACATGATAATGGGCGCGTTTGGGTCTACCAGCAAGCAACTTAAGTAGGTGCACCCAGCAAAAGCTGGTTAAGCTAATGTGTTTGGACAACTACTTCTCTACTGGAGAAGCTCCATTGTTGAGGAGAAGCAGCCAAACATAGGCCCCATTTGGGGCTACTGCCCGCCCACTTTTGCAGGCATGGGCAATAGGATCTGGTCGTTTTTTATACACCACATGACAATCACAACAACTGATACACTAGTCTAATTACTATTAAAATCTAACCTAGTATACATGTATGCATACGTATACCCATATATACCCATATACGTACATATACATATACACACTAAATATTTATACACCTTAATTTATTATTTCATATTTAACTCATTGATTATTACTATTTGCCTAGATTAAGCTGGTACACATGTACGTATACGTATACCCACATGTATACACAACTAAATTTAAACCTATAATTAGTCAAATACACTTGGGTTAGCAAAGGTGAGTTCTTCATCCGAACCAGCAACAAGGAAGGGTCATCGGCCGCAAATAGCGGCGAACGACGGCAAATGACGGCGCAACAACTTTTGGCAAGAAAGAAGGCATCACCGGTGCCTGAACATACGCGAGCATGCAACCACTTGTTGCTTGAGGTGAATCTACGCTAACCAATGGCAAATGGCGGCCCGACAGAGAATAGTAGCGCACGACGAAGCAGCCAACTCCAAGGAGGAAGAAGGCATCGCCGGTGCTCGAACACATGTGAGCACACCATGAAAACACTGCTAAAGATGTCGACCTACACCTGCCAACAAAGGAGAAGGGCTGGGAGTCTTCGGAGCTTGAACGGTGGCAAACTTGGCGTGAATCGCAAGAGGCAACGGTTCCCTAATTTATTTTGACTCGCCTCTTTTATTTTGTTGCGTATTATAGATCTCTTAATCAAAGGTTCCCTAATTTTAGGGGTAATTAACAATGAGCGCTTGCGCTCATTGGAAGCCAGAACCTATTAAATAATAAGCCTTATTAATTTAAGGTGAATTTAATAAAGGTCATATTACATTCTTAATGTAACAAAAATGACCCCACACATCTCAAGTGAAATCTAAATACTTTCATACTTTAGATTCACAGGTTTTACTTAAGGTTTTCCAATGATCTGATACTTAATTTCTTACAATATCTTCATGTTTAACTCATTAATGCCTCCTAGATCAGATTATCAACAAGTCAATAAACTTCTAAAATCTAGAAACAAGAACAAACCTAATTTTTTTACGATGAGTCCCTAAATCTCGATTCTAGGGTTCCAAGCTTTGCAAGTCACTTTTCAGTTCATATCACAAAAACTCCAATACATGTTGATAATATGAAACTAGAAGAGATTAAAGACAATCATCACTTAAGTAGAATTATCATAACAAGAGTATTCTGACGAAATAAAGATCATCCAGTCATTATGAAATTAAAGGGATTTCACCCCATGTCCCAAAAAGTGTTTAAGCTAGCATGATGAAGAGATTACAAATAGCCATAGTTTAGAACGATCAAAATTTGAGAAGAAGGAAAATTTTACTAAACACAGGGCTGTAATGGAAATTTTACTAAACACAGGTTTCCAAAATTTGCAAAAGGTCCCTGGCTGGACCATGTGGACATAACATTTGGTGATTCATGTTGTTGGTGCGTGAAAAGCAACCTTTCAAGTCTAGTGAGATATCATGAACATAGTCTTTGTACATTATATTTGCCTCAATATCTTGTCTACTTGAGTTGAAGAGCCAAGTCTTTAAGAGGTTGTTGTAGTGCTTCCAGTGTTGGAGTTTTACGGGAGCACTCTCTAGTGGCCTTCTCACGCTCTCATCAGTAAAGCCTTATTTATTTTTGATATTGAGCGCCATGGTTATAGCACGACTCTAGATTTTGTATTTTTCTCCATCAAGTTGTTTGTGCAACGAGTATCAGCCTGGGTTGATCCACATAATGGAGGTATAGTGGATCATTTGGGTCATTGAAGCTGTTGATCTAATTGGAATTGTCTCCTTTTCCAGCCATGATTATTGTTGTGGTTTTCTTATGACATGAAGAGTAGGTGTAGGGAAAAAGTTTGTGTTAGATGATGTATGGCATAGAGAGATGGTGGAAGAAAGAGATTAAATTTGGGATGAATCATTAGAGATGAAGAAGATGAAAATGAAGTTGAACTTGGACGCTGATTGAATAGGAACAGTAAGGGAGAAGCCGCCAAAATCTTTCCTTAGAGTAGCTTTTCTACAAATTAGAAGAGGAGCTTGCTCAATGGAATAGAGAGGGGCTGTCTTGTTTGTGCTTTGCAAGATTGTAGAATTATCGTATGATATCTTACATTTCTATAGGATTTTTAGTGTATTTTAATTGCCAAATTATATCCCTTTTAATCATTTTTGCATCTATTTAAACTTACTTGTATTTGGAAATCTTTTACTTGTACTTTATTTTATGACATTTCAAGGGAAAAAGGGCTAAAATTTAATGAAAATTAGAAGATATAGAAGGATTCTAGATATTATAACATAGTTGTTTACCAAATTTTATACAAATCGAAGCTTCTAGGAAGAAACACAACACACTTGTGAAAAAAATTCATGACTGTGATCTTTAGATGAGCACAAAAAGAATCACAGCTCACCTGAGATTTCCATCGTAGAAGTGCTTTGAAAAAATCATGGCCAGCTAGTTAAAATAATTATCGCCATGATAATCTCCTGAATTCAGGAAAGCATATGGGAGGAATAAGGATAAAATCTAGAATCCTTCTCTAGCATTATATCTTTCTTATTTTGGCTCATCATCGAAGTAGGAAGTGGAGGAAACAGCTTCCTAATCGACTTAGGGAAGTTTTGGGAAGTAAAACTCAAAGAATACTCGAATGAAACAAAGATGGATGTCAATCGAATGCTTAGAAACTTCGCAGCTCCAAATATTAAAAACCTACACTCAGACGTTGCCTATCCAATGATTGAAGCTAATAACTTTAAGATAAAGTCTTCTTTACTCTCAATGGCTCAACCGAACCAATTTGAAGGCTAATGTTTAGAAGATATAATGCTAGAGAAGGATTATAGACTTTAAGATGGAGCTGCTTGATAAATTTTACGCAAATCAAAGTTTACTGGTAGATGACACACTTGTGAAATAAATGACGACCATGATCTTTAGATGAGCACAAAAAAAATTAGGACCCATATGTGATTTTTGTCTAACTTTGAATCTCTTGGGTTAACTTTGTAGAAGTGCATAGAAAGAATCATGACCAGCCAATAAAAATAATCACGACTGGGACACTCTTGGGCTGAATTTGCGTAAGCTAACAGAAGGAATCATGACCTACCTATGATTATGTGTACCAAGCTTGATTTCATTCCCGTTTGGCTCATTTTTCAAATTGGAAATGAGGAAAACAATTATGAAAGTTTCCGAATCGACTTAAGGAACTTTTGGGAAGGATTTAAGGATATTATGGCAAATTTTTTGTGGCATTTTTGGGGCAAGTGAACGTGACGTCTAGAGCGACTAGAGAGCGGCGAGACACATCTAGAGACTAAGAAAATCATTCTTTCTTCACTGTTTCATAAGGGATTCATGGATTCTTCTCTTCCTCACATCTCTTTGTAATCATTTTGCCATTGTAATAATTTTCTAAGGGATGTCTTTGTGCGAATCATGCGCACGGTAGAGGAAAAAAGGATGGTGCATGATAGCATGCGTATTCTAATATCATGAAAGAAGACGATGTATTATAGTGTCTCTTCTTTCCATTGTTACATATATATAAACAAATCTAAGCGCTCTAAATTTGTATTAAATATTGTGTATACAAATATTCTTTATGCGGAAACAGATTAGAATGTTGGCATTCAGTTCCTCTTTTTGCTAATTCCGAGATATTCAACATGGTTTGTTATATTTCACATGGCATATATCTTAAGGCATCAAACCATATGTAAAATTTTTCAATGTCCCTTTTTAGCAACCACACAAGGGGGGATTAACTTGAGAGGTAAATAAAGCAAGGAGAGAGATCATTTAGCTCATCGAGTAGAAAGCAAAACAGTCCGAATAGGAAGCCAACTTTGCCTTAGATTTATTATTTGTAAAGATCAAATTAGATTTGAATTTAATCTTGCATATCAAAAATATGATTTAATTGCACTATAATATTTTTTTTAAAAAAAATCTTATTATATTCTCAAACTAGATTATTTACTATCTATAGTAGTGTAGAATAATGATATTATAATAATTAAGATAATTTCATTAAATAATTGCTGGGTGCAATTAAATATTTTAGTATTATTACTATATAATATATGTTAATTAATGTGAAAAATAAAAGTAAATATGTGTTAGCTAGTTTAACCGTCAATATCCCGTCTGAATAAATTATTTGCTAAAAAAGAAAAGGAAACACCTGCCTAATAAAAGTAAACAAAGCTTTCATTTGCGAATAAACCGCATACTCAACGTAATCCTGTCACATGATCACTTTTACTTTACAACAAATTCTCTCAGCATTCATTGACGCTCATTTGCCGGGGACGAAGTTGGTGGCGTAGGCCCATGCGTTGTTGTTGACCGGGTCCGCGAGGTGGTCGGCCAGGTTCTCAAGCGGACCCTTGCCGGTGACGATGGCCTGCACAAAGAACCCAAACATCGAGAACATCGCCAGCCGCCCATTCTTGAGCTCCTTCACCTTCAGCTCCGCGAACGCCTCCGGGTCGTCGGCTAAGCCAAGCGGGTCGAAGCTGCCGCCAGGGTAGAGCGGGTCAGTCACCTCGCCTAGCGGCCCGCCCGCAATCCGATACCCCTCGACCGCACCCATGAGCACGACCTGGCATGCCCAAATTGCCAAAATGCTCTGCGCGTGCACCAGGCTTGGGTTACCCAAGTAGTCCAGGCCCCCCTCGCTGAAGATTTGCGCGCCCGCCTTGAACCAGACCGCCTCGCCAAACTTGACACCGTTGCGTGAGAGCAGCTCTGGGAAGACGCACCCCAACGCGCCCAACATGGCCCAGCGCGAGTGGATCACCTCCAGCTCACGATTCTTGGCGAAGGTCTCGGGGTCGGCGGAGAGGCCGGCGGTGTCCCAGCCGTAGTCGCCAGGGAATTCGCCGGTGAGGTAGCTAGGGGGCTCGCCAGAGAATGGACCAAGGTACTTGACGCGGTCCGGGCCGTACCAGGGGCTGCCGGAGGCCTTGGGCTTGGCTGCGCTCTTGCGCATGGTGACGCGACCACCTCCGAGAACCTCGGAGGCGGAGGGTGTGAGCTTGACGGCTGTGCCGGCAAGGGATGGGGAGGATAGCGCCACGGTGGAAGCCATTAGTTGAGAGTCCGGAGATAGAGATACTACTAGAGCTCGGGACTATCGATCGATCGATGAAAGATTGCGCTCTGGGGAGTGAGATTTAAAGCTCAAGGGAGTGGGAGATGGCGGCTTTGCTTATCGTGGGAAATCTGTATCTCCTATTTGATTGGTTGGGGGGAATTCATTTATTTATTTGAGGCTGGGGTTTCGGTGCGACACTTGGCGAGCTCACGTCCACACGCTGATGGAGACTTAAAAATTTGTTGTGGCTAGTGTACCCAATCAGTAATCAATCTGGTGAGGAGTGTGCTGAATATCGATTGGATCCTCTAGATTTTCCAGAATCTAGATCTTGAAATGCTTGGACCACTGCCACGTATGCATGCATTTTACGTTGCAAATCTAACTCCCTACAAAATATCAGTTTTTTTCAAAAGAAAAATTGTTAGCTAAGGGCTTAAATAACAAGTAAATACTCGAAGAAATCGGATGAGAATCACAAATACTCAATACAACCACAAGAAGACTAGAACAAATTAAGAGAAGATTTTCACACTTGAAAGCTACCATAATATCAGTTTGCATAAAACAATCAATTTCAAGACAGATAAACAAAACTTATATTCTCAAAGCTAGCAAAATGATCGTAGATCTTATATAGTTAAAGATAACTATACTATTATCTAAAATAGTTTATGAACATAGGTTAACGAGGATGTGATAGTTTTGTGAACATGAGTTAATGGAAATATGGTGGTTTATGAACTTAGGTTTGTAAGGACATGATGGAATGAAAAACTAAAAGAAATTATAGTAGTGGGTTTTAAGGCGTAGAGGAGTAAGAAGAATTTATATATATGTGTGTGTTGGTATGAATAATATGTACTACAATCCACTAGATATGATTAATTTTAATCTAATTCTAATCAAAGCAAAATCAAAATGATACAACATGGTCTTGATTAGATACCTTATCCCATACATCTCATAATCATGAATAAACAAATATTTAGAAACATCTATGATCTAGTGGTTAGTAGTAATGATGTAGTCGTGGTAATTGAAAAGTCAATGACACTTTCATATTTCATATCATCATCCCCCTCTTAGAGAATTCAAGAAGAGTTTGTAGTAAGTGAAAATAATAAAACTTGAGGAAAGTGATGGCCATGATTGTAATTTTGAGTTTAGAACCATATATGTAATCATGAAATTAAATCTTCGATTTGTATCTTTCTTCTATGCCTTCTATAACTTACAATGTACTTCACTAAAAGCTAAAGTAATTCATTTTTTTAGTAATTCTTTGTTAAATTGTAAAGTATTTACATGTGAAGAAAATAATAATATGTATGTATTAGGTCATTGTACAAAAGATGACTTAGAAATAAAGAAAATATGAGCTTTACTAGATTCAAGATAGTGGGTCATGTAATGACTGATCAATAAAAGATGATCTCGGCCAAACATAAGGAGTAGACACATAAGTAGCATAACATGACTAGTGCTATCAAATAAATATTTAGAAATATGCAAGATTTGATGTCAACCAAATAATTAACTATCAACCGAGATTCCTAACAGTCCTCTAAGGATTTGATGTCAACCACAATGAGGACATTGTATGGATTTAGGAGGGGGAGAATGTAATGGTGATGCCTCACGCTAAGTACCCGGGAGAGGTGGGCAAGATACTTCCTAATAGTCCGATGTTAGTAGGAATAAAAATGATCCAAGGGTATATAAGGTGAAGCCAACCTACCTAAGTGACTTGGCATTTTGGGTTGGTGGATCTTCCTTCATCAAATTAGTGTAGGAGCACAAGAGCCCATGAGGGGCTAAGCCATGGATTAGCAAGACTACAATGATGGTGTTGAATGGCTTTAGGAGGAAAAAAATGTCATAGAGATGACTCACGTTAGACAACTAAGAGAGAAAATTTAGATTAAAAAAAAAGTGATTTTATCAAGTGATGGTGTTGTGTGCCTTCCTCTCCTCCCTCCTCTTTTCTTCTCTTTGAGGCTTCTAGACATGCTCTTCTTCCTCCACTAGCACCTCAACATGTTTCCTTTTTTTGCTTCCCTCCTCTCTTTCTCTCCTCAAGTGAGTGGTGGAATCATCCCACTTCCCCCATCTCTTGCTCTACTCCTCTCCTCCACTTGAAGACATGTGATGCCCTCATCTATTCCTTCCATCTCCTCTACTTTCACATCACTTCTCTATTCTTCTCTCCACACAAAACTCCCCCTAACCAGCTAAAGTTTAGAACATCACACCACCAGTCGCAACTATATCATAAACCTTTCACATTTCAAATGTTTGATCTACATCAAACTCCAATAGTGTTGCCTCCTTGAGAATGATCGGGGTAGAAAGATATGACTATATGCTTGCTAGATCATCAGAATGGAAGGATTTTGCTAAGGCCCACTTGGTTCTTCTCATAACATGTGTCCTACCACCCTCTTCTCAGTGAACTCATCATGTCATAGTTTGATCAATGTCAAAATTTGAACATATCTTCTCATGCACATGCGTCAACAAGCAGAAGGATTCGATCTTTTGACAATTCCAAAAGATTTTTTTTATGACCCTTATTTCACCCGAAATGCCTTTGTTCTATCAAACCTCCCTCGTTCGAGTGTGTTCATCACCAATCGACCACCTCCATGCCCCAAATTCTAGAAGCTTGTCCACTAAAAAGATCCATGCACCTAGGCAAAAGCAAATTCAACAATCAAGCATTGGATGACGGGCATTAACCAACCATGTTCGTACCTATCTCAAACGAAAGGAAGAAGATGAGTGTACTTGTCATATGACTATCTAGATCCCACACAAGTTTCATCCAATGTTCATTTCTCGTTGAGCTCCATCTAACAATTCATATCTTTTGCATATTCATTCAAATAAATGGGAAATAAAATGTGAGCGATAATATAAAATTTGTTCATTCAATCAACCATGGGTTTGACTAACATTTATATATTTTTTTTGTACTTTATTTATGTGAATCATCACATAGGAAGATCTAGTCATTAGATGGCTAGATCATTAGAAGCAAAAGAATTTTGCCAAGGGTTGTTTAGTTCTTTTCAAAACTCGCCACTTGCCACCCTCTTCTAGCAAACTCATATGACTGTGGGGTCAATGTTGAATTTTGACCACAACTTATCCTCACACATGTACACCGATGAGTGGAAGAATTCGGCCTTTCGACAACTTGATTTGTGGAATTGAAAGATTTTACAATGACCCCCCTATTTCGCTCAAAAATCCTTTGTTCTTTTGAACCTCTCTTATTTGAGTGCATCTATCACTTATCTACCACCTCCACACCCCAAATTTTTGAAACTTGTCTACCTCAATGATCCATGATCCTAGGCACAACAAGTCTAACAATTGAGTGCTGATAATGGGTGGTGATAAGCCTTGTCTATCTTCATCTTGGACGAAAGGAAGAAGATGAGCTTAAAAATTTCATTGGACATCCAAATCTCTTTGGACTTCATCTAACGGTTCATATCTTTTCAAATCTGTTCACATAAATGAGAAGTAAAATGTAAGCTATAACATAAAATTTGGTCATCCAATCAAGTACAAGTTCAACTCACATTTTAATTTGTGTTTTTATATTTTATTTATGAAAATAATATTAATATGTAGTCTAAGGCAGGTTTTGAAAACATGTGGTCTCTCTCTACATCACTGTAGTGTTGGTTGTCTTGATTACCTAATGAGATGCTTTTGGACTACACTAGGGTTACTTGAGTATTGGACATAGCACCTTTCGAACTATTGTTAGATTATCATTCTATCGCAAGAGCAATAATGGAAAACACTCTAATAAAGAGTGTGGTATGTAATAGAGAGTTGAGAAGTGGTATGCTCTTGATTTGACATGACATAGTAATATTTATTTATTTTTAAGATATCTATGTTGATATTATATTACTCTCATGTAGAATAGATTGAAGTTAAATGTGATTGTTGTTATCTGTTATTTCAATACCACCACAAGCGCACGGTTTACCGATATAGTACAAGATATCATTTCTACAGGGACAAATGGCAATTACCGAAAGATCGTGTAATCGATAGCTAGACAAACTAAATTTTATTTTGAGAACAAAGTAACTTAAAATGAGTTAAGCTAGTATAGTTGATTGGTTGCAAAACAAGAGTTATGAGCTAAATACAATTTTGAGGTAATTCAAGACGTTGGGGTTCATCACAATGATAGATCTAGATTTGAACAAAATAATAAGAATGCAATTGATCTAAAATTATCCAAGGACATTATCCGTAGGTATAGGTTACCCCCTTTTAGTAGTATAACCCGGTATCTATTTAGAACGGTCTTCTACTTTTGTGATAGAATAACACAAGTCCAATCTAAGCAGTTCTAACATCGCAATTCACCTTTGAGTCTTTCTCGCGATGTTTTCAACTTGTGAAGACTTGACTAAAGTAAATACAAGCAAGTAACATAGCATAGATCGAACAAACAAAGGTAAATCAAGTAACACTTATATTATAAGTCAAATACAAAATCCATACAAAGGACTATACTCCAAGTCCTGAAAAGAAAGGCTTAGGTAGCCATGATAAAACTATTCAACACAAATGTCTCGAATAAAAGTTACAAGGAGAAAATAGTTAAGAGGAGGACAATACAAAAGAGAAAGAAAAAATTATTCTCTCAGATCGATTAGAAAAAGCCTTAAATTTCACTTGGACTGCTCTCCTTCATTGCCATTTAACTCATCCTTATTGCCGCTCAACTCATCGTGTCACTTTTTCCCAGCCAATCGACTCCCAAAAATTGCCCCAAATCAGCTCTTTTGTTCATAGGAAGATGTCCCTTGATATTTCCTATGAAATCCCCTTGAAAGCTATTCAAATTCCAAGTGAAATCGTTGATTTTGTGTTTAGTGGGTTTTGTCATGGCCGTGATCCTGGTCACAGGCAAGCCGTGAAGTGTTCTATGAAAAACTGGCATGTGTATCATCGTTGTGAAGCTGATCATGACTAGGTTGTGAACTTTTTTATGGATTTTTGACATGTTGATCGCGGCCATGAAGCATGTCACGGTTAGGCCATGATCTTCTCAGTGGAAAACTTATAAATTTAGTTTAATCTTGTCATGGTCATGATGCTCATCATGGCTCTGCCTTCATATGGTACTTCATAAAGTTCGCATCATGGCCGTAAAGCTCATCACAGGCTGGCTAGGACAAACATAAAAAAATTTATTTGACTTTAAATTTGCTGTGTTGACTTATCTTTGCATCCTGAATCACTTAGTGACTTCAAAATTATCAAATAAGCTCTCAAATTGAGTGATTTTATTTTAAATTATAAAGAGACAAAAAAAATGAAGATTCTGCACTAAGCAAGTAAATAAGTCTTATTTAAGTATAAAAACTACAAAAAGCATGTCTTGTTTAGAGATAAAATCATGTTAGAAAACACTATGAAAACACTATAAAAATATATCCTATCCTATTATCACGTGCATCATACTAGAGTTGGTTCCCATTTAGCAGCCTTAGCTTCTTTTTTTTTTCCTTGCTTTCACGTTCAAATTCAATTCCACTTAATACAAGATAGATTGGAAAAGACCATCCCGAGAACTTAGATAGAATGAACTAACGATTGTGTTGTTCACTTTTCAATTGTGATGGTTTTAAGTAATAGTTGTGATGAAGGTGTGATTCTCCTAGATACATATATATTTGGTTACTGTAAGAGACTATTACATTTTATTTGGAAGTACACTGATGGATTTGGTGTTGGTATTTGGATTGAAATAGTATTTATGGCTAATGCATTGAGAGATATTCTCAATTAACAAGTTATGTTGATAAAGCTATAAGGATTAAGTACAAAACTTAAGGCTTAAGGTCAAATATTAGGTTTAAGGATCTAAGTTTAAAGGAAACTAATAAGACTAAACAAAAGCAAAATAAAAGTAAAAATATAAACTAAAAACATGGGGTAGTGCTTCCATGTTTGGGTGGTGTCAAGGATTAGGGCTTTAAGTGTCATATGTTTTCAATTTTGTATGCCACTTCTCACTTCCATATGCACTTAGTCAATGTGTCCATGTTTTTATGTATGACACTTGAGTTATTTTAAAATTTGAATTAACTCTAATTTGACTATGTGAATAATGTCATATATGTAGTTTAAAACTAAGAACCTAGTGATTGATATCATCATCATACATCACTAATACCTAAGTCACAAGAATGCCAAAATTTGATAATATTTCTATATAGTTTAATCACTTATAATCTCTTTGACTATGCATTTTTATTTTATTTGATTAAGAGGCCTAAGATACCAAGACTTCTATCACATAGAAGTGACAAATCCTAATTTGATAACTCATATTCCTCTTCATAATTTATGTCACGCCCTTTTATAATCCATAGTGATGCTTGACTATATCAAATTTATGACATGTAGGAATCCATAGTGACCTCAAGTCTTATGATCACATACAATATTATCACAATAAAAATACTTATAATGAAGGTATTAGTTCAATTGGTAAAGATTTTAGTTGTTGATGACAAGATTTTGGGATTGAATCATGCAAACTTGATATCTTATAATACTAATATAACAATTCATACTATTATTGTTCCAATTTACAATAATACTTAACTAGAAAGATTCAAGAATAATTGTATTATTATAGGGACATCATTGTAATTACTTATAATACATAGAGATATCAAATAAATGTAATAAAGATGAGACCTTTTTAAAATATAAATGTGAATAAAATAAAATATTCCAATAATTTTGATCGTATTTCTATATCCATTGTACACCAATATTTTTAATTCATATATATTATTATTAACTTTAATGTATGAAATTATCATATTTTGAAGCTAGATATTTGAATATCTAGCAAGAAATATAGAGGTCTCATCTAGATTACCACGAATCATATATCTAAACAAACTTATAATGTGAAGGGTTGACCTAGATGTGCTAGTGGACCCTGGATTGTACTAAACACCATGGAGACCTTTGTGACCCTATATGTCAAAGGTTGACCTAGATATGCTAATGGAGTCTAGGTTACACCAGAGACTATGGATCGCCTATGAGATCATTTGTTTAGATTATTTGATGAGATGTCATTGAACTACTCTAGGGTTATATGGATATTAGATGCATCGCCTTCCATACAACCACCCAATACTCATTTTATCACATAAGCAATGATCAGAACACTCTAATAAAGAGTGTGTCTTGTAATGGAGACTTTTATGGTCTTTTATGGTCGCATACTTTTGCTTTAACTTGGAGATAGTTGTAATTACTTTCGTTAAATATCTATGTTGATATTATGTTATTATCATGCAGAATGATGGATGGAAGTTGAATGTGTGTATCCCATCCTATTGTTGTATGCATCATATCATTGTTGGTTCCTACTTAGCTACTACGAGGTCAAAAAGTGTTACAATTTAATGTAATACAATATTTTCAAATTCACCTTATGATAATAAGACTTTTTTGTTTAATGGGTTATGGCTTCCAATGAGTACAAATACTCATTGTTAATTATCATTGAAATCAGGGCACCTTTAATTAATAGATCTATATAAATAAATAATATGCCACAAATTGGAGGACAAATGATTTGTAAGTATCATATCAATACATGACTAATGAACAACTTAAAATTTGAAGTAATCTTCGCTAGTAAATGTCCAATCTTCTAAGAGCATATGGGTACTTGAAATTGATGAACACTCAGCCTTGCCTTGACAGCTTATTAGTATTTGAACTTGGAAAATACTTAGCCTTGTTGGCTAGTGAGTATTTGATGTCACGTATTTTCATAGTCTTTTAGACTTATATTTACCTGTGAATCGAGACCTATTTTCATATTTTTACATCTGTTTCTGGCTTATTTCATTGATCTTCTTCAGAAGCTTCACTTCTTGTCATATTTGATAAATACAGGACAATTCACTCACATTTGGAGCTAATTGGATGTATATTTACATCCCTGAGTAAATCAAGAACCTTGACGAGAAGTTTTGCTTCAAACAGAGCTAATTTCCGAAATTACGGCCGAGGCCATAATCTGCACTATGGCCATAATTCTCAGTTTGAATTTCTAAGGAGCCCATTTTTATGAAAGAACAATCATATTCCAAAGGCACGCCTTCAATTTTCTCATCAGACGCCATTCGAACGAAGAAATCTTCAACAGACAACATTACGGCTAAGGCCGTAATTTCTGCCTGCATGTTCACACCGGCAACTTCTGATGTCAAACTATGGCCGGAATCAAAGACAAGTCAATGGTCAACTCGCCCGCAAAATTTCAGATGAAACGGAGTTTTCTACCAAAATTATGGGCATGGCCATAATCTTCATTACAACCGTAATCTTCAACATGCATATTAATGGGCCGCATTAAATTGGCCATAATTCACTCGTTTTAACTCCGTTTTGGGCGTTCTTGGAGTCAAAACGACGAGTATTTAAAGGCCTATAAGTGCATGAAGATTCCAAGAGTCGAAGAGCATTGGAGTAAAAATTACGGGCATGCCCGTAATGATAATTACGGGCGTAATTACCTCCTGCGTAGCCAAACTTAAAAGGGCCATAACTTTGTCATTATAGCTCCGTTTTGGACGTTTAAGGTGTCAAAACGTAGCTACTTAATAGGGATTTAATGCTGGCATATCAAAGGGCACCTCCAAAATGACAAAAGGGGCCAAAATCTCTGAGGAAGGTAGCGCCTAGTTGGGGCTCAAGGGGGGCTAGCGAATTTTGCAAAAGGAAGTTCTTGGAGACTTCAAGGGAGGAGGAAGGAACCATGCATCATTCTAGACTTGAAGGAATGTTGCAAAGCTTCTGCAGAGAGTTTGCTTCCTCTTTCTTCAATCTTCTCTTTAGTTTCTTCTTTTCCTTTAGAGATTTGTACTGAATCGATGCTATGATGGCATACATAATCTTCTTTATCGGAACAAGAGTGTATTTGAGTTGTTTGGATCTTGTTTTCAAACTTGTTTTCTTATAGCTAATGTAATTTTATTTCGTGTTTATTCGATCTGTGCTGTTTTACTGCTAGTATTGCATTGGCCACGCAATTACTTTTCTTGGGCGCCGCAAGAAGGACCGAAAGGTGAATTGCGACGCTAGATCTGCCTTATTGAACATGCTCTGAGAGGTCAAGAATTAGGGCCAGATTTGTGTGAGGAACTTTATAATATCTCTGAACTCAATGGATCAATCTAAGTACGGTGAGCCACGAAAGTAAGACGCCAATCTAGATTGATACCGGATTACGCCGTTGAAAGAGGGTAATATGTACCATTAGATATTTCCTTGAATACTTTTAAAATTGCATTGCTATGATAATTGTCTTGTTTGAGTTTAAGATCCATCAACGAGATGCACTTGAAGTTTTGATGTCTCTAAACCTTGTTTTCTATCCAATACTTTCACTTGCTTGATTTAGCTAGCATTTGTATTTAGTTGTATTTTGATTTATTTTATGAAAACCCAAAAACATTCACCAGATTGTCTAACTATTGATTTGTAATCGCTCGGTACTTGATCACTGTCCCTGTGGGATCAATGTCTCGTATTTTTATAGTCTTTTAGACTAGTATTTACATGCGAATCGAGACATAATATCATGTTTTTACATCTCTTTCCAGCTTATTTTATTGAGTTTATTCAGAAGCTTCACTTCTTGTCTTATTTGACAAATACAGTACAATTCACTCACTTTTTGAGCTAATTGGAAGCACATTTATGTTCCTGAGTGAATCAAGGACCTTGACAAGAAATTTCACTTCAAACGGAGCTTATTTCTAGAATTACGGCCAAGGCCATAATATGAATTATGGCCATAATTTCCTGTTTGAATTCTCAAGAAGCCCGTTTTCACTCAAGCTTAATCATACTTCAAAGACGTGCCTTCGATTTTTCTCATCGGAAGTCATTTGGGCGAAGAAATCTTCAACAGACAACATTACGGCTATGGCCGTAATTTTTGCCCACCCGTAATATTCCCATCGTCAACTTCTGATGTCAAACTATGGCCAGAATCAAAGACAAGTCAAAGGCCAGCACGCCCGCAAAATTTTAGACGAAATGAAGTTTTCTACCAAAATTATGGGCGTGGCCATAATCTTCAATACGCCCGTAATCTTCACCATGCACATTAAATGACCCACATTAAATGGCCATAACTCAGTCGTTTTAACTCCGTTTTGGGCATTCTTGGAGTCAAAACGACGAGTATTTAAAGGGCTATAAGGGCATAAGGATTTCAAGAGTTAAAGAGCATCGGAGTCAGAATTACAGGAATGCCCGTAATTATAATTACGGCCATAATTCTCCCCTGCGCACCCAAAATTAAAACAGCCATAACTTTGTCATTACAGCTCCGTTTTTGACGTTTAAGGTGTCAAAACGTAGCTAATTAAAAGCTCCATCAATCCATGCGTTCATATTTGGTATCAACGAGTTCTAGTGAAGGGTGGAGACTTTGGTGAAAATTTTGGGAGAAGAAAGAAGGCTCTTGTGCGCCATGCTAGAAGGCTTGAAGGAGAAGAATTGCTGCCCTTTTCTTGAATAGTTTGCCTTCTTTTACTTTTTGTCTTCACTTGCGTATCTTCTTTCTTAGAGATTGTACTCAAGGACGCTATGATAGCGTAAGCTTTTTATCGGAACAAAGGGTGTAGTCTCGTTGTTTGTATCTTTTGTTCGAACTTGTTTGTTTATAGCAAATACAAATTTCATCTAGTGTTTATTCATTTTATGCTATTTTACTGCTAGTGTTGCATTGGCCACGCAATTACTTTTCTTAGGCGCCGCAAGAAGGACCGAAAGGTGAATTGCGACGCTAGATCTGCTAGTTTGAACATGCTCTGAGAGGTCAAGATTTAGGGCCAGATTTGTGTGAGGAATTTCATAGTATCTCTGAACCCATTGGATCAATCTAGGTATGGTAAGCCACGAAAGTAGGACGCCGGTCTAGATTGATACCGGATTACGTCGTCGAAATAGGGTAATCTATATATGTAGATGCTTCCTTGAGCGCTTTTTAAAATTGCTTACTATAATTTTAACTCGTTTGAATTTAAGAGCCATTGACGAGATGAACCCGAAGTTCCGATATCTCTAACCCGATTTTACACCAAACACTTCCCCTTGCTCGACTCGGTTTGTTTGCTTTATTTTTCGCAATTTCAAACGACTCAATCGATTGTCTAGCTATTGATTCACAATCTCTTGGTACTTGAACACTGTCCCTGTGGGTTCGACATCTTAAGCACTACACGCGACGAAACCATCACGCTTGCGGTTAGTTGTGCGTTAGTATAACACACATCAAGTTTTGGCGTCGTTGCCGGGGACAGGCAACCAATATCAAAGAGATTTAATAATTGGTAGGCTAGACGCTTTGTTCATAGCTTTTATTACTGTGCTTTTGTTTCTTTATTTTTGTCTGTTTGCCTTTTTCTTTTATTTTGTTTCCCTGTTCTAGTTATTTACTTTTCTCCCTCTCAATTTCTGCGATCTGCGCTTTAACTGTTATATGCGTAGAGGTTTACGATCAGGTGGACTTGAAGATCTATACGAACTTGATCAAGAAATTGAAAGGACGTTCCATCGTAGAAGACGATTGAAGGAATTAAGTGCTAGAAAAGCATCAAGGAATACTGAACCTATTCCTATCGATCTACCGATGGCGAACAACAATAGAACTTTGATGGATTTTGCTGCTCCAAATGCGCAGGGTCTTCACTCAAGTATTTCTAGACCTCCAGTGGAGGCTAATAACTTTGAGATAAAACCTTCCCTCTTATCGATGGTTCAACAGAACCAATTCGGAGGCCTACCTTTAGAAGATCCGAACATGCACCTATCAATCTTTCTGGAGTTCTGCGACACGACCAAGATGAATGGAGTTTCTGCTGACGCGCTACGACTGCGACTATTCCTATTCTCTCTGTGGGAGAGAGCTTGAAACTAGCTATATTCTCTCCAACCGGAATCGCTTACAACTTGGGAACAACTTTCCTAGGCGTTTCTTTCGAAGTACTTTCCCCCGAGCAAAACTATCTAACTGCGAAACCAGATCACCAGTTCCACCCAAAAAGATGGGGAATCTTTGTATGAAGCTTGGGAGCGATACAAAGACCTTCAATGTCTATGCCCACACCACGGCTTGGAAAAATGGGTAATTGTTCATACATTTTACCATGGTCTTAACTATAATACACGTCTTACTGTAGATGCAGCCGCTGGTGGAGCACTCATGAATAAAAGGATTGACGATGCAATGAATCTGTTGGAAGACATGGTGTTAAATCACAACCAATGGGCAGGAGATCAATGAGGTACATCATCTAGGGCTGTTGCACCAGGTAAGTATGAATTGGATGCCTTAAGCTCTTTAGCTGCTAAGGTTGACTCGTTATCTTGAAAATTAGATTCAATGCATGTCAATTCTGTTGATTCAAGTTCTAATCCTTATGTATGTGAGATATGTGGAATTATGAGGCACAGCCATGCTAATTGCCAGTTAGGAGTTTCTCAACCCCCTGAACCCCAACAAGAATATGTTAATGCTGTAGGGAACCAAAATCCAAGACCACAAAATGATCCCTACTCCGCTACATACAATCCTGGTTGGAGAAACCACCCTCACTTCTCTTACAGGAATAACCCCATTCCTGCTCCACAATCAAACTATAGACCACCACCTGGATTCCAACCTCGACCATTTGCACCTTAACCTCAAAAGACCTCATTTGAAGCTATCATGGAAAACTTTATCTCCCAGACTTCAACTTTTATCTCTTCTCAAACCAAAACCAATGAAAGTGTTAATGATATGATGCGTCATATCTCATCTAGACTAGACTCCATTGAGACCCACAACAAACAGGTTGATATCTAACTGGCAAATCTAGCCACCAGCATAGCTAGACCAGCAGGTAGGTTACCTTCTCAACTCGAACAGAACCCACGAGAGAATTACAGTGCAATTACTACTCGTAGTGGTAAGCAACTGGAGGAACCAAGTGTACCTGATTCCAACCTGAGTCTTGACACATCTACCAGTCATGTACCCGAACCCGAGAGATCAAGTGAGGAAAAAGACGACCATGAGAGTGAACCAGCTTATGTTCCACCACCGCCTTATAAGCCACCCATTCCATTCCCATAAAGATTGGCTAAGGCGAAGCTGGATAAACAGTTCAAAAAATTTTTAGAAATTTTGAAAAAATTATACATTAACATCCCCTTTACAGAAGCACTGACGCAAATGCCCACATACGCGAAATTTTTGAAGGACATTCTTTCAAATTGGCGGAAGTTAGAAGAACCTAGTACAGTGGCGCTTACTGAAGAGTGCAGTGCCATTATTCAAAACAAACTTCCGGAGAAATTGAAAGATCTGGGCAGCTTCTCAATTCCGTGCAAAATTGGGGATTTGACTTTTGATCACGCATTATGTGATCTCGGCGCCAGTGTCAGTTTAATGCCTTTTTCAATCTGCAGGAAATTGGACATTGGCAACGTAAAAGCAACACCAAACTCTCTACAACTAGCTGACCGCTCAGTACACAAGCCGGCAGGAATATTGGAGGACGTTCCGATCAAGGTCGGAGATTTCTTCATTCCAGTCGACTTTGTCGTACTTGAGATGGAGGAGGATGCGAAATTACCAATAATTCTTGGAAGGCCATTTCTTGCGACTGCCAGGGCAGTCATTGACGTGAAGAATGAAAAATTAGCCTTAAACATTGGTAAGGAGGCTATCGAATTTGACTTGGCACGAAGCTTGAAACACCCTTCTATCGCAGGTTCCTGTTGCAGCCTGGACGTTGATGATCTCTTCTGTACCTGTTACAAGTCCAGGGTCAGTCCCCAATACAACAGAAGGAATAAAACTTCATTACATGCGTTAATACATGTCAAGTGTTTACCACGAAAATATATGGCACAAGGCCTAGCAACAGACAAAAGCAAAATGTCACTAGGATCATACGCATAGCTAAGAAGCAAACAAGATCACACGCGACTAAGGAAAGTGACGACGATCAGGATACAGTTAATAAGCGAAATAACGATGCAAAGGGCAGCTGAAATACGAAATAATAGTGAAAGTTACCTTCTCTTGTTGGGCCCTCATTGGGTACAATAGTATGCAACTCTTCCAATGTTGGCGCTGAAAGAAGCATTGCAACATGGCAAGTTGAGAACGGTCCAAAGACCAAACACTCAGTATGGAACTTAAAATTACTACAAATTCAAGCATAACTCTAATGCAAAGGAAAGAGGGAAAGGATCATTATTATGGTAAACTTGTATTGGTGCTTACAGTAAATGACCAACACAAAAGGGGATAAGGAAGGAATACCTTTGCTGGGAGAACACGCGCCCCTTGTGCCTAATGCAGACTTCGAAGTCGCGGCTGGTCCAAGAACAAAAAAAACCGTTCAACTTTACCCAAGAATTTCGTTACATGCAATCGAAAAATCGTCATAACATTAAGGTGATTCAAAACGGTAAATGGAAGAGGTGTGAGGTTTGCCAACCTATCACCATATTCGTCGGTGAGCTCGCTAAACCAAAATAGAAATTGGACTCCTTTGAAAGCTCCTCCGGCTTGCAGATGACTGTGGTAAGCCCGAGTTGTGGGTCATTTGTAAGAATAATATGTTAGATGATTTAAAGCACACATACTTCCTTTTAAAGCTCCGATCATGTCATCTGATGAATCGCTAAAATCATTTTTTGATAAGTCTACGACATTCGAATGATCGTCCACGTCAAAGATATCATTGGAAGCATGGGCATTTGCGGGCTCGACAGCCACAATCGATATTTGAACCCCTGAGAAGTGCAAAAGAAGACTATGTTACAAACAGCCATCATATATATGTCAACAAAGGAAGAGAGGGGAAAACCCGAAGTGGTTGGGTTGTCTCCATCCATTTGCTGAGAAGCTGTATCCATGCGGAATGTTTCCTCAGCATTAATAGCAGATTTGATGCCCGCGCATGACCAGCGCCCTGTTCGGAAGAGGAAGAAGGTTAATTGTCAAGCTAATAAGAAAATGAAGAAGAAAGAAAAGGAGGAAAAGAAGAAAGACGGTTACCTCACTTGGGTCGATTGATGCAACACTTGAATACGGAGCCTTTAACCGTTTTAGGGATAAAGATCGAGAAAGGTCAAATTCAAAACCATATGTCTGCCGATTAGTTGTCCTCTTAAGAAACGTTCTTGGGTGAGATTTCCCGGCAACATTGTATATATCCCTGACATCATAACTAAAAAACGCCTTCAAATGCATCGAATGCCACCTCAAATATTCATAGCCGTATCTGGGAAGTCGGCTACGAGCCGGAATGGTATATGACGAGTGAGTCCCTCGTCGGAGCAATAGACGCCAACAAGAAGCAACTGTCGTAAAATCACCAGATAAGTTTCCAAAATCAAGGACGTCCTGCGGAATGATCTGGTGGAAGCCAAACTGACGAGCACATCTGTGGGGATTGTACACCTCCAAAGATGCAAAATTCCCACTTCTGAAAGGTAGCCAGCCGGCCCGGATGCTCACGAGGAACTCAGTCGCAAACCACCCTTCTTCTGTCATGACGTCTGTAGGGTTATCTTGAAGGTCTACCTGTTCACTTAAGCACCCTGATTCCATTTAGAAAATTCTAAAAGAGGTTATCTTCCAGTCAGACATGGTCTGAATCTTTCAAAGAGCCAGTGTCCTCAAACACAGTCTGAGAAAGATGAGATGGACAATACGCCTTATGCTTCGGCTATTGGGTCCATCATGTATGCGATGTTGTGTACTCGCCCAGACGTCGCTTACGGGTTAAGCGTGACCAGTCGGTTCCAAGGTAATCCAGGGAAGGCGCACTGGATTACTGTCAAGAACATTTTGAAATATCTTCGCAGAACCAAAAATATGTTCTTGATTTATGGAGGTCAGGAAGAGCTCAGTATTGAAGGATATACTGATGCTTCGTTCCAGTCTGACCAAGACGATTTCCGATCGCAATCAGGCTATGTTTTTAGCTTGAATGGAGGAGCAGTGGTGTGGAAGAGTTTCAAGCAATCAATTGTTGCTGATTCCACAACAGAAGCCGAGTATGTTGCAGCCTCAGAGGCATCAAAGGAGGCAGTTTGGATTCGTAAATTCGTTCAGGAACTTGGTGTCATTCCTTCGAGTGCAGATCCATTGGTTATCTTCTGTGATAACACTGGAGCGATTGCACAAGCGAAGGAACCACGGTCACACCAGAAGTCCAAGCACATACAGAGAAGGTTTCACCTGATTCGTGAGATCGTTAATCGAGGAGACATCAAGCTCTGCAAGGTTCATACAGATGACAATCTAGCTGACCCGCTTACAAAGCCTCTGGCGCAGCAGAAGCATGAGAAGCACTGTAACAATATGGGTTTGAGATACCTCAACCATTAGTTTAAGTGCAAGTAGGAGATTGTTAGGGTATGCCCTTAAGGCCAATGTTTGAGGCTTTGGGATATTTTCAGTATCATGTATAAACAATATATATGTTTTATAAAGGCAATTGTTATTATTCAGATTGTTACATTATCTGCTGCTATATGTATACTTCTGAGTAATGTCTCAATGATGTTCAGCTTAGCTGACATTCAGTAATGTCCTTAGTCGAGATATCTTGGTGAACATGAGACAGCCTTGATATGATTGAGACTAATGTGTGCTCTAATCTTGTGGGATGCTTTGAGCATGGAATAAGATTAGACACATAGGTGCATTAGATGTACTAGACTTACCCTTCTTTGGATATTCAATTGTTTGTCACAATGTGAATAATCCTTGTATGCAAGCAAGTGGTATATTCCCTCTGACTTGAGATCACTTGTGTTTCTAAGTGATGATTAACATTGTCTTGAGGTAGTTCAATATCATTTGAAAGATAATGGTTAAGGATTATCTTGGATAGTGGGCATGAGTCATGCTAGGGCACTTGTGATAGATATAGGATTGCCTCTCCTGATTGGAGTGTGATGTTCTAAGGGGCCCTTGGATGAAATGGTTGAGAATGTGTATGGCCATACCCAGGTGACTATGATCATCTGATCTAACCATTTTTCATCATGTTGGAATCGCAGGCTTGACACGCTTGTCCAACGGGAACATCCAGTGGCAAAGGGAAACATGTATGCCAAGTGAATTAGATTCGCACTTGTGCTGTGGTTTGGGAGTAGTCTTGGAAGACTCTTTCCTTCATATCGAGAGACAGTGATGTGTTGCTAGATACCTCTCTGATCGTGATAACGTAAGTTATCGTTACCGACATTGAAGGAAACCCTTAGGGTCGCACAATTTGATGATATGGCTTACTTATGTCAGATCGTGTGGACTGGAATTATTCTAGTTCAGTTTAAAGGAATTTAAACTCTGATTGGAAGTGAGATCTAGTCTAATCATGTTTGATTGATTAGGGCATGTGATCGGTAAGCTTTGATCTCTTTGGAGAAGAGGCACTCGCCCCTTTCCTCTTCCATGCCGCCTCTCATATCATGGCACAAGTAAGTCCAAAAAGGTTGATCATATGCTCGAGTTAAAGCGATTCATGGGATTCCTAGTTTTTCCGATGCAAGTTTGTTTTTAGTCGCTTGTTAACTAGGTTCCCCTTCATTGGGATTTAATGTCAGAGGATAAATGTGTACCTTGTTAAAAGAATATCTTTCCTAAAAGCATAAAGCTTGTCCAGCCAATCTTCTCCTTCGCTGGCTGTCTTTATAAGCAAATGTTTCTCCTGACTCCATCCACTCTTGATGCCTTAATGAAAGAGTCAACTTTGCAGTTGTTAGATAGTCCGGTAGGTTAGCTTACGATTTGACTTTAACAATACTAGCATGTGGCTAATCAGTAAATGATGCAAAAAAGATAGAGTTGATTAAGAAATGCAAGCTGACAGCATCTATTTTGAAGACAATTGATGAGTAAAAAAAAAAAAGAAAAGAACACACAAACCCTATACAGATATGCAGGAAATCAGAAATGTTTTGAAGACAATGCAAGCTGACATCATCTGTTCAGCGGCAGTTCCAAATATGCAGGAAATCAGAAATGTAAAAAAAAAATTATTAGTTTGGAAGTCACAGCTAGACTGTAAATCCCAAACCCTATACAGATACCTTGATGCAGTAAAATCATGTAAAATCCTAAATGAGATTAGGTTACAGATGTTAAGATAATTCAGGTTTGTGTAGATTTGATGAAGCTTCAGCTTGAATACTACAAAGATTCAATAGTTTGATGGCTACAGCAACTTGGAAACAATATCTAAACTATAAGAAAGCTTGCAAACAGTAATGATGTGAACGGCGCTGGGCTGAAATGTGGTGCTGGATAATGGGAATGTTTGCTGCAATAGCTTCGGACTCTAAACGATGTTTTGTGATGATTAAAATCAGTGCATCAATCGAATATATATTCATCTATGCAAATGAAGCACATGGCTATTGATCAGTACGATCCTGTCGATATGGAGGAGGAAGTTTGACCATAGAAGTTGGTGAACATGTCAAGAAAGCAGGAAAAGAAAAAAAGGGGAAATTCCCACTAAGGTGAATGATGCCAAAGACGCAAGGGATATCGAGCTTATAGCTGCTAGCGGATCTGCAAAAGAAATAATATATTGCAAGCATTTGGCATGGCATACATCAAACACTAACATGGGCAAGCAAGCGTGGGTGAGGTGAATAAGACATGGGCAAGTAAGCAGGTAAAGAGAAGTAAAAAAAAAGAAACGGAAGAGAAAGGAGAAGAGGTGAGCATGGAAGCTAAGTAGGACTGAAAAGAAAGGAGAGTGCGCGTGGCAAGAGAAGAAGATGGAAGATCAGATAAGCAGGTGTGCACGACACGGCAAAAAAAAAGAAGAAGAAGAAAAAAACTGAAGAAAAGGAAGAAACCGGTAGCCTACATAAAGGCGGTTTGGCCAAGAGAAGGAGGCTGCGACAGAGAGGACGCTGAGACAAAGAGGAGCATCAGGGAACTGCGTGAAGAGGCATTTGAAGGTGAGAAAAGGGGAGTTTTGTAGGCCTAAGGTGCACTAAGCACCCGATGGCATCCCCATAAACGCGCACACAAACACAACGTCTTTTTTTTGGTTGGTTTCCTAGGCCTAAGGTGCACTAAGCACCCGATGACATCACTATAAACACACACACCTTTCTCTTGTTTGTTTAGTAGGCCTAAGGTGTGCTAAGCACCCGATGGCATTCTTAGTAGGCCTAAGGTGCACTAAGCACCCTATGGCACCACGGTGGATGAAAGGAGAAAGAAAAATGCCGAGATAAGAAAGGGGGAGGGAGGATGAAGATCAGACATTAGAATCATGCGGAAAAAAGAAAGGAGCGAGCCGAGAGAACAAGGCAGCCAAAAAATGACGATGAAAATAAAAAAGAGAGAGAGGAAAGAAATAAAAAGAAAAGGGAGGCTAAGAAGGGGGTTCCGAGGAAACTCCTAAAAGAGAAGGAGACAAAAGGGAATAAGAGAAGCTGGACATGATTAAAACAGCCAAAAGTAAAAAAAAAACTCAGTAGAGGGGAAAACGAAATAAAGGGGAATCGTGGAAATAGAACTCGAGCTAGAGGAGAAATACCTGTTCAAGGCCTTCCTGATCCTCCTCTCGAGCTATGTCCTCAGAAGAGTTACAACAACACCAGTAGAAGAACGTCTCTATCGGGAACACCCGTCGGCGCTCTAAATCCTTGAATGAGATCTTTAAAAAAAAGAGGGGAAAGAACGACAAATGACTTGCATTAAAACCCGCTAGGAGAAACATAATAGAAAATAAAATCATGATCATCTGAGTTTACCTGGCAACTCCTTTGCACCACCCCGAAGGGGACGTGTCTTGGCAACATAATACTGTTTGGGAGGTGCGTACGTTGAAAAATCATCGTCGGGGCGTAGCACTTCAGTATGATGCTGCGTCTGTCTAGGCAAAAGTAATAAATTTCTAAATCAATTTTTAAATCAAATTATCCGACACGCCGCAAGGCCGAATCGAATTTCCAAATTAAAATTATCCATCATGCCGCAAGGCCGGATAAATTCCAAAATCAAATTATCCAACACGCCGCGAGGCCGGATAAATTCTCAAATCAAATTATCCATCACGCCGCGAGGCCGGGTAATTCCCAAACCCAAGTTACAGCCCGTGATTCTCATTTGAACAGTGCCGGTGTCGCCTCTTTCGTTTATTTCTCCTTCGACCGGTCCCCTTTCACTCTGAAACTTCTGGTGTATGTTCTCTTCTTCTAGGCGTAGTTTTCCCTCAAATTTCACGGCCAGAGATGCTCTATACACTTTGCGGCGGCGAACCCTATGTCGGTGGTGATGATGGCGATCTCTCCCTGAAACGCTGATCACAATTGGGGATTTCTGTGCACTAATCTTCCCCTTGTTCTGACGAGTATTCCCCTCTTTACAGATCTTGAATTGGTGGTCTAAATCATCCGCAATCATCTGCACAAAAATCAGGCTTCAATAAAACCAGGAAAATCGGCTGTCTGGAATACAATTATGGCCGTAATTTCTATTACGGCAGTGCCGAAATATGTTCTGGTCAAAATTTTGGGATAATTACGTGCCATAAAAATAACCGTGGCAGTACTGTGATCGCGCAAAACCTTCTGGAAAGAAATCACCCAAAATTATGGCCCGTAATATTCGTTACGGTAGTGCCGTAATATCTGCAAATCTTTCTGGACAGAAATTGATCGAAATTATGGCCTGTAATATTAATTACGGCAATGCTGTGGTTTATTCTGTAGATTCAGTAAAACCACGATACCGTAACAATGATTACGGTCCTGTCGTAATTCGGTCAGAAGCTTCGATTTGCGTGAAATTTGACATGTAATCTTCTCTTGATGATGAAAATTTGTCTATGCACTTGAATTGCTTGAAAACGCCTTAAAATGATGCCTTTTTACCTGAAAATGATCAAAAACCAGAAAAAGTGTAGATTCCGCAATATTTGATAAATAAGGAATGAAAATAAGCAAAAGAGCATGAGTATGACACAAAAGACCTATCAAATGACATAAAATATACTATGAATTTTCGTGTCATCATAGAGGCATTTCAAGTTGACATAACAAACCATGTTGACCATTTGTTGGAGCAATTTAGAAAATTGGGCAACAATTTCTAGAGGTAGATTGAGAACTAATAGGAGTGTTAAAGCTCACGATGACTATCCATGTGAGCAAGGTGATGCTTGAACTATAAAATCTTGGGGTTCTAGTACAACATTATTATGGAGGGGCATATAATGAAAGGAATCATGGTATGTATTTTTGCTTTGGACATAGTTCAAATTTATCCCGCTGATGGTTTTGGATAAACTTGAGGACTATTGAGGGATCGGTTCTGATAATAGAATGTCCGACATTACTCAATAGAAGTTCCTACATGATAATGGGCGCGTTTGGGTCTACCAGCAAGCAACTTAAGTAGGTGCACCCAGCAAAAGCTGGTTAAGCTAATGTGTTTGGACAACTACTTCTCTACTGGAGAAGCTCCATTGTTGAGGAGAAGCAGCCAAACATAGGCCCCATTTGGGGCTACTGCCCGCCCACTTTTGCAGGCATGGGCAATAGGATCTGGTCGTTTTTTATACACCACATAACAATCACAACAACTGATACACTAGTCTAATTACTATTAAAATCTAACCTAGTATACATGTATGCATACGTATACCCATATATACCCATATACGTACATATACATATACACACTAAATATTTATACACCTTAATTTATTATTTCATATTTAACTCATTGATTATTACTATTTGCCTAGATTAAGCTGGTACACATGTACGTATACGTATACCCACATGTATACACAACTAAATTTAAACCTATAATTAGTCAAATACACTTGGGTTAGCAAAGGTGAGTTCTTCATCCGAACCAGCAACAAGGAAGGGTCATCGGCCGCAAATAGCGGCGAACGACGGCAAATGACGGCGCAACAACTTTTGGCAAGAAAGAAGGCATCACCGGTGCCTGAACATACGCAAGCATGCAACCACTTGTTGCTTGAGGTGAATCTACGCTAACCAATGGCAAATGGCGGCCCGACAGAGAATAGTAGCGCACGACGAAGCAGCCAACTCCAAGGAGGAAGAAGGCATCGCCGGTGCTCGAACACATGTGAGCACACCATGAAAACACTGCTAAAGATGTCGACCTACACCTGCCAACAAAGGAGAAGGGCTGGGAGTCTTCGGAGCTTGAACGGTGGCAAACTTGGCGTGAATCGCAAGAGGCAACGGTTCCCTAATTTATTTTGACTCGCCTCTTTTATTTTGTTGCGTATTATAGATCTCTTAATCAAAGGTTCCCTAATTTTAGGGGTAATTAACAATGAGCGCTTGCGCTCATTGGAAGCCAGAACCTATTAAATAATAAGCCTTATTAATTTAAGGTGAATTTAATAAAGGTCATATTACATTCTTAATGTAACAAAAATGACCCCACACATCTCAAGTGAAATCTAAATACTTTCATACTTTAGATTCACAGGTTTTACTTAAGGTTTTCCAATGATCTGATACTTAATTTCTTACAATATCTTCATGTTTAACTCATTAATGCCTCCTAGATCAGATTATCAACAAGTCAATAAACTTCTAAAATCTAGAAACAAGAACAAACCTAATTTTTTTACGATGAGTCCCTAAATCTCGATTCTAGGGTTCCAAGCTTTGCAAGTCACTTTTCAGTTCATATCACAAAAACTCCAATACATGTTGATAATATGAAACTAGAAGAGATTAAAGACAATCATCACTTAAGTAGAATTATCATAACAAGAGTATTCTGACGAAATAAAGATCATCCAGTCATTATGAAATTAAAGGGATTTCACCCCATGTCCCAAAAAGTGTTTAAGCTAGCATGATGAAGAGATTACAAATAGCCATAGTTTAGAACGATCAAAATTTGAGAAGAAGGAAAATTTTACTAAACACAGGGCTGTAATGGAAATTTTACTAAACACAGGTTTCCAAAATTTGCAAAAGGTCCCTGGCTGGACCATGTGGACATAACATTTGGTGATTCATGTTGTTGGTGCGTGAAAAGCAACCTTTCAAGTCTAGTGAGATATCATGAACATAGTCTTTGTACATTATATTTGCCTCAATATCTTGTCTACTTGAGTTGAAGAGCCAAGTCTTTAAGAGGTTGTTGTAGTGCTTCCAGTGTTGGAGTTTTACGGGAGCACTCTCTAGTGGCCTTCTCACGCTCTCATCAGTAAAGCCTTATTTATTTTTGATATTGAGCGCCATGGTTATAGCACGACTCTAGATTTTGTATTTTTCTCCATCAAGTTGTTTGTGCAACGAGTATCAGCCTGGGTTGATCCACATAATGGAGGTATAGTGGATCATTTGGGTCATTGAAGCTGTTGATCTAATTGGAATTGTCTCCTTTTCCAGCCATGATTATTGTTGTGGTTTTCTTATGACATGAAGAGTAGGTGTAGGGAAAAAGTTTGTGTTAGATGATGTATGGCATAGAGAGATGGTGGAAGAAAGAGATTAAATTTGGGATGAATCATTAGAGATGAAGAAGATGAAAATGAAGTTGAACTTGGACGCTGATTGAATAGGAACAGTAAGGGAGAAGCCGCCAAAATCTTTCCTTAGAGTAGCTTTTCTACAAATTAGAAGAGGAGCTTGCTCAATGGAATAGAGAGGGGCTGTCTTGTTTGTGCTTTGCAAGATTGTAGAATTATCGTATGATATCTTACATTTCTATAGGATTTTTAGTGTATTTTAATTGCCAAATTATATCCCTTTTAATCATTTTTGCATCTATTTAAACTTACTTGTATTTGGAAATCTTTTACTTGTACTTTATTTTATGACATTTCAAGGGAAAAAGGGCTAAAATTTAATGAAAATTAGAAGATATAGAAGGATTCTAGATATTATAACATAGTTGTTTACCAAATTTTATACAAATCGAAGCTTCTAGGAAGAAACACAACACACTTGTGAAAAAAATTCATGACTGTGATCTTTAGATGAGCACAAAAAGAATCACAGCTCACCTGAGATTTCCATCGTAGAAGTGCTTTGAAAAAATCATGGCCAGCTAGTTAAAATAATTATCGCCATGATAATCTCCTGAATTCAGGAAAGCATATGGGAGGAATAAGGATAAAATCTAGAATCCTTCTCTAGCATTATATCTTTCTTATTTTGGCTCATCATCGAAGTAGGAAGTGGAGGAAACAGCTTCCTAATCGACTTAGGGAAGTTTTGGGAAGTAAAACTCAAAGAATACTCGAATGAAACAAAGATGGATGTCAATCGAATGCTTAGAAACTTCGCAGCTCCAAATATTAAAAACCTACACTCAGACGTTGCCTATCCAATGATTGAAGCTAATAACTTTAAGATAAAGTCTTCTTTACTCTCAATGGCTCAACCGAACCAATTTGAAGGCTAATGTTTAGAAGATATAATGCTAGAGAAGGATTATAGACTTTAAGATGGAGCTGCTTGATAAATTTTACGCAAATCAAAGTTTACTGGTAGATGACACACTTGTGAAATAAATGACGACCATGATCTTTAGATGAGCACAAAAAAAATTAGGACCCATATGTGATTTTTGTCTAACTTTGAATCTCTTGGGTTAACTTTGTAGAAGTGCATAGAAAGAATCATGACCAGCCAATAAAAATAATCACGACTGCGACACTCTTGGGCTGAATTTGCGTAAGCTAACAGAAGGAATCATGACCTACCTATGATTATGTGTACCAAGCTTGATTTCATTCCCGTTTGGCTCATTTTTCAAATTGGAAATGAGGAAAACAATTATGAAAGTTTCCGAATCGACTTAAGGAACTTTTGGGAAGGATTTAAGGATATTATGGCAAATTTTTTGTGGCATTTTTGGGGCAAGTGAACGTGACGTCTAGAGCGACTAGAGAGCGGCGAGACACATCTAGAGACTAAGAAAATCATTCTTTCTTCACTGTTTCATAAGGGATTCATGGATTCTTCTCTTCCTCACATCTCTTTGTAATCATTTTGCCATTGTAATAATTTTCTAAGGGATGTCTTTGTGCGAATCATGCGCACGGTAGAGGAAAAAAGGATGGTGCATGATAGCATGCGTATTCTAATATCATGAAAGAAGACGATGTATTATAGTGTCTCTTCTTTCCATTGTTACATATATATAAACAAATCTAAGCGCTCTAAATTTGTATTAAATATTGTGTATACAAATATTCTTTATGCGGAAACAGATTAGAATGTTGGCATTCAGTTCCTCTTTTTGCTAATTCCGAGATATTCAACATGGTTTGTTATATTTCACATGGCATATATCTTAAGGCATCAAACCATATGTAAAATTTTTCAATGTCCCTTTTTAGCAACCACACAAGGGGGGATTAACTTGAGAGGTAAATAAAGCAAGGAGAGAGATCATTTAGCTCATCGAGTAGAAAGCAAAACAGTCCGAATAGGAAGCCAACTTTGCCTTAGATTTATTATTTGTAAAGATCAAATTAGATTTGAATTTAATCTTGCATATCAAAAATATGATTTAATTGCACTATAATATTTTTTTTTAAAAAAATCTTATTATATTCTCAAACTAGATTATTTACTATCTATAGTAGTGTAGAATAATGATATTATAATAATTAAGATAATTTCATTAAATAATTGCTGGGTGCAATTAAATATTTTAGTATTATTACTATATAATATATGTTAATTAATGTGAAAAATAAAAGTAAATATGTGTTAGCTAGTTTAACCGTCAATATCCCGTCTGAATAAATTATTTGCTAAAAAAGAAAAGGAAACACCTGCCTAATAAAAGTAAACAAAGCTTTCATTTGCGAATAAACCGCATACTCAACGTAATCCTGTCACATGATCACTTTTACTTTACAACAAATTCTCTCAGCATTCATTGACGCTCATTTGCCGGGGACGAAGTTGGTGGCGTAGGCCCATGCGTTGTTGTTGACCGGGTCCGCGAGGTGGTCGGCCAGGTTCTCAAGCGGACCCTTGCCGGTGACGATGGCCTGCACAAAGAACCCAAACATCGAGAACATCGCCAGCCGCCCATTCTTGAGCTCCTTCACCTTCAGCTCCGCGAACGCCTCCGGGTCGTCGGCTAAGCCAAGCGGGTCGAAGCTGCCGCCAGGGTAGAGCGGGTCAGTCACCTCGCCTAGCGGCCCGCCCGCAATCCGATACCCCTCGACCGCACCCATGAGCACGACCTGGCATGCCCAAATTGCCAAAATGCTCTGCGCGTGCACCAGGCTTGGGTTACCCAAGTAGTCCAGGCCCCCCTCGCTGAAGATTTGCGCGCCCGCCTTGAACCAGACCGCCTCGCCAAACTTGACACCGTTGCGTGAGAGCAGCTCTGGGAAGACGCACCCCAACGCGCCCAACATGGCCCAGCGCGAGTGGATCACCTCCAGCTCACGATTCTTGGCGAAGGTCTCGGGGTCGGCGGAGAGGCCGGCGGTGTCCCAGCCGTAGTCGCCAGGGAATTCGCCGGTGAGGTAGCTAGGGGGCTCGCCAGAGAATGGACCAAGGTACTTGACGCGGTCCGGGCCGTACCAGGGGCTGCCGGAGGCCTTGGGCTTGGCTGCGCTCTTGCGCATGGTGACGCGACCACCTCCGAGAACCTCGGAGGCGGAGGGTGTGAGCTTGACGGCTGTGCCGGCAAGGGATGGGGAGGATAGCGCCACGGTGGAAGCCATTAGTTGAGAGTCCGGAGATAGAGATACTACTAGAGCTCGGGACTATCGATCGATCGATGAAAGATTGCGCTCTGGGGAGTGAGATTTAAAGCTCAAGGGAGTGGGAGATGGCGGCTTTGCTTATCGTGGGAAATCTGTATCTCCTATTTGATTGGTTGGGGGGAATTCATTTATTTATTTGAGGCTGGGGTTTCGGTGCGACACTTGGCGAGCTCACGTCCACACGCTGATGGAGACTTAAAAATTTGTTGTGGCTAGTGTACCCAATCAGTAATCAATCTGGTGAGGAGTGTGCTGAATATCGATTGGATCCTCTAGATTTTCCAGAATCTAGATCTTGAAATGCTTGGACCACTGCCACGTATGCATGCATTTTACGTTGCAAATCTAACTCCCTACAAAATATCAGTTTTTTTCAAAAGAAAAATTGTTAGCTAAGGGCTTAAATAACAAGTAAATACTCGAAGAAATCGGATGAGAATCACAAATACTCAATACAACCACAAGAAGACTAGAACAAATTAAGAGAAGATTTTCACACTTGAAAGCTACCATAATATCAGTTTGCATAAAACAATCAATTTCAAGACAGATAAACAAAACTTATATTCTCAAAGCTAGCAAAATGATCGTAGATCTTATATAGTTAAAGATAACTATACTATTATCTAAAATAGTTTATGAACATAGGTTAACGAGGATGTGATAGTTTTGTGAACATGAGTTAATGGAAATATGGTGGTTTATGAACTTAGGTTTGTAAGGACATGATGGAATGAAAAACTAAAAGAAATTATAGTAGTGGGTTTTAAGGCGTAGAGGAGTAAGAAGAATTTATATATATGTGTGTGTTGGTATGAATAATATGTACTACAATCCACTAGATATGATTAATTTTAATCTAATTCTAATCAAAGCAAAATCAAAATGATACAACATGGTCTTGATTAGATACCTTATCCCATACATCTCATAATCATGAATAAACAAATATTTAGAAACATCTATGATCTAGTGGTTAGTAGTAATGATGTAGTCGTGGTAATTGAAAAGTCAATGACACTTTCATATTTCATATCATCATCCCCCTCTTAGAGAATTCAAGAAGAGTTTGTAGTAAGTGAAAATAATAAAACTTGAGGAAAGTGATGGCCATGATTGTAATTTTGAGTTTAGAACCATATATGTAATCATGAAATTAAATCTTCGATTTGTATCTTTCTTCTATGCCTTCTATAACTTACAATGTACTTCACTAAAAGCTAAAGTAATTCATTTTTTTAGTAATTCTTTGTTAAATTGTAAAGTATTTACATGTGAAGAAAATAATAATATGTATGTATTAGGTCATTGTACAAAAGATGACTTAGAAATAAAGAAAATATGAGCTTTACTAGATTCAAGATAGTGGGTCATGTAATGACTGATCAATAAAAGATGATCTCGGCCAAACATAAGGAGTAGACACATAAGTAGCATAACATGACTAGTGCTATCAAATAAATATTTAGAAATATGCAAGATTTGATGTCAACCAAATAATTAACTATCAACCGAGATTCCTAACAGTCCTCTAAGGATTTGATGTCAACCACAATGAGGACATTGTATGGATTTAGGAGGGGGAGAATGTAATGGTGATGCCTCACGCTAAGTACCCGGGAGAGGTGGGCAAGATACTTCCTAATAGTCCGATGTTAGTAGGAATAAAAATGATCCAAGGGTATATAAGGTGAAGCCAACCTACCTAAGTGACTTGGCATTTTGGGTTGGTGGATCTTCCTTCATCAAATTAGTGTAGGAGCACAAGAGCCCATGAGGGGCTAAGCCATGGATTAGCAAGACTACAATGATGGTGTTGAATGGCTTTAGGAGGAAAAAAATGTCATAGAGATGACTCACGTTAGACAACTAAGAGAGAAAATTTAGATTAAAAAAAAAGTGATTTTATCAAGTGATGGTGTTGTGTGCCTTCCTCTCCTCCCTCCTCTTTTCTTCTCTTTGAGGCTTCTAGACATGCTCTTCTTCCTCCACTAGCACCTCAACATGTTTCCTTTTTTTGCTTCCCTCCTCTCTTTCTCTCCTCAAGTGAGTGGTGGAATCATCCCACTTCCCCCATCTCTTGCTCTACTCCTCTCCTCCACTTGAAGACATGTGATGCCCTCATCTATTCCTTCCATCTCCTCTACTTTCACATCACTTCTCTATTCTTCTCTCCACACAAAACTCCCCCTAACCAGCTAAAGTTTAGAACATCACACCACCAGTCGCAACTATATCATAAACCTTTCACATTTCAAATGTTTGATCTACATCAAACTCCAATAGTGTTGCCTCCTTGAGAATGATCGGGGTAGAAAGATATGACTATATGCTTGCTAGATCATCAGAATGGAAGGATTTTGCTAAGGCCCACTTGGTTCTTCTCATAACATGTGTCCTACCACCCTCTTCTCAGTGAACTCATCATGTCATAGTTTGATCAATGTCAAAATTTGAACATATCTTCTCATGCACATGCGTCAACAAGCAGAAGGATTCGATCTTTTGACAATTCCAAAAGATTTTTTTTATGACCCTTATTTCACCCGAAATGCCTTTGTTCTATCAAACCTCCCTCGTTCGAGTGTGTTCATCACCAATCGACCACCTCCATGCCCCAAATTCTAGAAGCTTGTCCACTAAAAAGATCCATGCACCTAGGCAAAAGCAAATTCAACAATCAAGCATTGGATGACGGGCATTAACCAACCATGTTCGTACCTATCTCAAACGAAAGGAAGAAGATGAGTGTACTTGTCATATGACTATCTAGATCCCACACAAGTTTCATCCAATGTTCATTTCTCGTTGAGCTCCATCTAACAATTCATATCTTTTGCATATTCATTCAAATAAATGGGAAATAAAATGTGAGCGATAATATAAAATTTGTTCATTCAATCAACCATGGGTTTGACTAACATTTATATATTTTTTTTGTACTTTATTTATGTGAATCATCACATAGGAAGATCTAGTCATTAGATGGCTAGATCATTAGAAGCAAAAGAATTTTGCCAAGGGTTGTTTAGTTCTTTTCAAAACTCGCCACTTGCCACCCTCTTCTAGCAAACTCATATGACTGTGGGGTCAATGTTGAATTTTGACCACAACTTATCCTCACACATGTACACCGATGAGTGGAAGAATTCGGCCTTTCGACAACTTGATTTGTGGAATTGAAAGATTTTACAATGACCCCCCTATTTCGCTCAAAAATCCTTTGTTCTTTTGAACCTCTCTTATTTGAGTGCATCTATCACTTATCTACCACCTCCACACCCCAAATTTTTGAAACTTGTCTACCTCAATGATCCATGATCCTAGGCACAACAAGTCTAACAATTGAGTGCTGATAATGGGTGGTGATAAGCCTTGTCTATCTTCATCTTGGACGAAAGGAAGAAGATGAGCTTAAAAATTTCATTGGACATCCAAATCTCTTTGGACTTCATCTAACGGTTCATATCTTTTCAAATCTGTTCACATAAATGAGAAGTAAAATGTAAGCTATAACATAAAATTTGGTCATCCAATCAAGTACAAGTTCAACTCACATTTTAATTTGTGTTTTTATATTTTATTTATGAAAATAATATTAATATGTAGTCTAAGGCAGGTTTTGAAAACATGTGGTCTCTCTCTACATCACTGTAGTGTTGGTTGTCTTGATTACCTAATGAGATGCTTTTGGACTACACTAGGGTTACTTGAGTATTGGACATAGCACCTTTCGAACTATTGTTAGATTATCATTCTATCGCAAGAGCAATAATGGAAAACACTCTAATAAAGAGTGTGGTATGTAATAGAGAGTTGAGAAGTGGTATGCTCTTGATTTGACATGACATAGTAATATTTATTTATTTTTAAGATATCTATGTTGATATTATATTACTCTCATGTAGAATAGATTGAAGTTAAATGTGATTGTTGTTATCTGTTATTTCAATACCACCACAAGCGCACGGTTTACCGATATAGTACAAGATATCATTTCTACAGGGACAAATGGCAATTACCGAAAGATCGTGTAATGGATAGCTAGACAAACTAAATTTTATTTTGAGAACAAAGTAACTTAAAATGAGTTAAGCTAGTATAGTTGATTGGTTGCAAAACAAGAGTTATGAGCTAAATACAATTTTGAGGTAATTCAAGACGTTGGGGTTCATCACAATGATAGATCTAGATTTGAACAAAATAATAAGAATGCAATTGATCTAAAATTATCCAAGGACATTATCCGTAGGTATAGGTTACCCCCTTTTAGTAGTATAACCCGGTATCTATTTAGAACGGTCTTCTACTTTTGTGATAGAATAACACAAGTCCAATCTAAGCAGTTCTAACATCGCAATTCACCTTTGAGTCTTTCTCGCGATGTTTTCAACTTGTGAAGACTTGACTAAAGTAAATACAAGCAAGTAACATAGCATAGATCGAACAAACAAAGGTAAATCAAGTAACACTTATATTATAAGTCAAATACAAAATCCATACAAAGGACTATACTCCAAGTCCTGAAAAGAAAGGCTTAGGTAGCCATGATAAAACTATTCAACACAAATGTCTCGAATAAAAGTTACAAGGAGAAAATAGTTAAGAGGAGGACAATACAAAAGAGAAAGAAAAAATTATTCTCTCAGATCGATTAGAAAAAGCCTTAAATTTCACTTGGACTGCTCTCCTTCATTGCCATTTAACTCATCCTTATTGCCGCTCAACTCATCGTGTCACTTTTTCCCAGCCAATCGACTCCCAAAAATTGCCCCAAATCAGCTCTTTTGTTCATAGGAAGATGTCCCTTGATATTTCCTATGAAATCCCCTTGAAAGCTATTCAAATTCCAAGTGAAATCGTTGATTTTGTGTTTAGTGGGTTTTGTCATGGCCGTGATCCTGGTCACAGGCAAGCCGTGAAGTGTTCTATGAAAAACTGGCATGTGTATCATCGTTGTGAAGCTGATCATGACTAGGTTGTGAACTTTTTTATGGATTTTTGACATGTTGATCGCGGCCATGAAGCATGTCACGGTTAGGCCATGATCTTCTCAGTGGAAAACTTATAAATTTAGTTTAATCTTGTCATGGTCATGATGCTCATCATGGCTCTGCCTTCATATGGTACTTCATAAAGTTCGCATCATGGCCGTAAAGCTCATCACAGGCTGGCTAGGACAAACATAAAAAAATTTATTTGACTTTAAATTTGCTGTGTTGACTTATCTTTGCATCCTGAATCACTTAGTGACTTCAAAATTATCAAATAAGCTCTCAAATTGAGTGATTTTATTTTAAATTATAAAGAGACAAAAAAAATGAAGATTCTGCACTAAGCAAGTAAATAAGTCTTATTTAAGTATAAAAACTACAAAAAGCATGTCTTATTTAGAGATAAAATCATGTTAGAAAACACTATGAAAACACTATAAAAATATATCCTATCCTATTATCACGTGCATCATACTAGAGTTGGTTCCCATTTAGCAGCCTTAGCTTCTTTTTTTTTTCCTTGCTTTCACGTTCAAATTCAATTCCACTTAATACAAGATAGATTGGAAAAGACCATCCCGAGAACTTAGATAGAATGAACTAACGATTGTGTTGTTCACTTTTCAATTGTGATGGTTTTAAGTAATAGTTGTGATGAAGGTGTGATTCTCCTAGATACATATATATTTGGTTACTGTAAGAGACTATTACATTTTATTTGGAAGTACACTGATGGATTTGGTGTTGGTATTTGGATTGAAATAGTATTTATGGCTAATGCATTGAGAGATATTCTCAATTAACAAGTTATGTTGATAAAGCTATAAGGATTAAGTACAAAACTTAAGGCTTAAGGTCAAATATTAGGTTTAAGGATCTAAGTTTAAAGGAAACTAATAAGACTAAACAAAAGCAAAATAAAAGTAAAAATATAAACTAAAAACATGGGGTAGTGCTTCCATGTTTGGGTGGTGTCAAGGATTAGGGCTTTAAGTGTCATATGTTTTCAATTTTGTATGCCACTTCTCACTTCCATATGCACTTAGTCAATGTGTCCATGTTTTTATGTATGACACTTGAGTTATTTTAAAATTTGAATTAACTCTAATTTGACTATGTGAATAATGTCATATATGTAGTTTAAAACTAAGAACCTAGTGATTGATATCATCATCATACATCACTAATACCTAAGTCACAAGAATGCCAAAATTTGATAATATTTCTATATAGTTTAATCACTTATAATCTCTTTGACTATGCATTTTTATTTTATTTGATTAAGAGGCCTAAGATACCAAGACTTCTATCACATAGAAGTGACAAATCCTAATTTGATAACTCATATTCCTCTTCATAATTTATGTCACGCCCTTTTATAATCCATAGTGATGCTTGACTATATCAAATTTATGACATGTAGGAATCCATAGTGACCTCAAGTCTTATGATCACATACAATATTATCACAATAAAAATACTTATAATGAAGGTATTAGTTCAATTGGTAAAGATTTTAGTTGTTGATGACAAGATTTTGGGATTGAATCATGCAAACTTGATATCTTATAATACTAATATAACAATTCATACTATTATTGTTCCAATTTACAATAATACTTAACTAGAAAGATTCAAGAATAATTGTATTATTATAGGGACATCATTGTAATTACTTATAATACATAGAGATATCAAATAAATGTAATAAAGATGAGACCTTTTTAAAATATAAATGTGAATAAAATAAAATATTCCAATAATTTTGATCGTATTTCTATATCCATTGTACACCAATATTTTTAATTCATATATATTATTATTAACTTTAATGTATGAAATTATCATATTTTGAAGCTAGATATTTGAATATCTAGCAAGAAATATAGAGGTCTCATCTAGATTACCACGAATCATATATCTAAACAAACTTATAATGTGAAGGGTTGACCTAGATGTGCTAGTGGACCCTGGATTGTACTAAACACCATGGAGACCTTTGTGACCCTATATGTCAAAGGTTGACCTAGATATGCTAATGGAGTCTAGGTTACACCAGAGACTATGGATCGCCTATGAGATCATTTGTTTAGATTATTTGATGAGATGTCATTGAACTACTCTAGGGTTATATGGATATTAGATGCATCGCCTTCCATACAACCACCCAATACTCATTTTATCACATAAGCAATGATCAGAACACTCTAATAAAGAGTGTGTCTTGTAATGGAGACTTTTATGGTCTTTTATGGTCGCATACTTTTGCTTTAACTTGGAGATAGTTGTAATTACTTTCGTTAAATATCTATGTTGATATTATGTTATTATCATGCAGAATGATGGATGGAAGTTGAATGTGTGTATCCCATCCTATTGTTGTATGCATCATATCATTGTTGGTTCCTACTTAGCTACTACGAGGTCAAAAAGTGTTACAATTTAATGTAATACAATATTTTCAAATTCACCTTATGATAATAAGACTTTTTTGTTTAATGGGTTATGGCTTCCAATGAGTACAAATACTCATTGTTAATTATCATTGAAATCAGGGCACCTTTAATTAATAGATCTATATAAATAAATAATATGCCACAAATTGGAGGACAAATGATTTGTAAGTATCATATCAATACATGACTAATGAACAACTTAAAATTTGAAGTAATCTTCGCTAGTAAATGTCCAATCTTCTAAGAGCATATGGGTACTTGAAATTGATGAACACTCAGCCTTGCCTTGACAGCTTATTAGTATTTGAACTTGGAAAATACTTAGCCTTGTTGGCTAGTGAGTATTTGATGTCACGTATTTTCATAGTCTTTTAGACTTATATTTACCTGTGAATCGAGACCTATTTTCATATTTTTACATCTGTTTCTGGCTTATTTCATTGATCTTCTTCAGAAGCTTCACTTCTTGTCATATTTGATAAATACAGGACAATTCACTCACATTTGGAGCTAATTGGATGTATATTTACATCCCTGAGTAAATCAAGAACCTTGACGAGAAGTTTTGCTTCAAACAGAGCTAATTTCCGAAATTACGGCCGAGGCCATAATCTGCACTATGGCCATAATTCTCAGTTTGAATTTCTAAGGAGCCCATTTTTATGAAAGAACAATCATATTCCAAAGGCACGCCTTCAATTTTCTCATCAGACGCCATTCGAACGAAGAAATCTTCAACAGACAACATTACGGCTAAGGCCGTAATTTCTGCCTGCATGTTCACACCGGCAACTTCTGATGTCAAACTATGGCCGGAATCAAAGACAAGTCAATGGTCAACTCGCCCGCAAAATTTCAGATAAAACGGAGTTTTCTACCAAAATTATGGGCATGGCCATAATCTTCATTACAACCGTAATCTTCAACATGCATATTAATGGGCCGCATTAAATTGGCCATAATTCACTCGTTTTAACTCCGTTTTGGGCGTTCTTGGAGTCAAAACGACGAGTATTTAAAGGCCTATAAGTGCATGAAGATTCCAAGAGTCGAAGAGCATTGGAGTAAAAATTACGGGCATGCCCGTAATGATAATTACGGGCGTAATTACCTCCTGCGTAGCCAAACTTAAAAGGGCCATAACTTTGTCATTATAGCTCCGTTTTGGACGTTTAAGGTGTCAAAACGTAGCTACTTAATAGGGATTTAATGCTGGCATATCAAAGGGCACCTCCAAAATGACAAAAGGGGCCAAAATCTCTGAGGAAGGTAGCGCCTAGTTGGGGCTCAAGGGGGGCTAGCGAATTTTGCAAAAGGAAGTTCTTGGAGACTTCAAGGGAGGAGGAAGGAACCATGCATCATTCTAGACTTGAAGGAATGTTGCAAAGCTTCTGCAGAGAGTTTGCTTCCTCTTTCTTCGATCTTCTCTTTAGTTTCTTCTTTTCCTTTAGAGATTTGTACTGAATCGATGCTATGATGGCATACATAATCTTCTTTATCGGAACAAGAGTGTATTTGAGTTGTTTGGATCTTGTTTTCAAACTTGTTTTCTTATAGCTAATGTAATTTTATTTCGTGTTTATTCGATCTGTGCTGTTTTACTGCTAGTATTGCATTGGCCACGCAATTACTTTTCTTGGGCGCCGCAAGAAGGACCGAAAGGTGAATTGCGACGCTAGATCTGCCTTATTGAACATGCTCTGAGAGGTCAAGAATTAGGGCCAGATTTGTGTGAGGAACTTTATAATATCTCTGAACTCAATGGATCAATCTAAGTACGGTGAGCCACGAAAGTAAGACGCCAATCTAGATTGATACCGGATTACGCCGTTGAAAGAGGGTAATATGTACCATTAGATATTTCCTTGAATACTTTTAAAATTGCATTGCTATGATAATTGTCTTGTTTGAGTTTAAGATCCATCAACGAGATGCACTTGAAGTTTTGATGTCTCTAAACCTTGTTTTCTATCCAATACTTTCACTTGCTTGATTTAGCTAGCATTTGTATTTAGTTGTATTTTGATTTATTTTATGAAAACCCAAAAACATTCACCAGATTGTCTAACTATTGATTTGTAATCGCTCGGTACTTGATCACTATCCCTGTGGGATCAATGTCTCGTATTTTTATAGTCTTTTAGACTAGTATTTACATGCGAATCGAGACATAATATCATGTTTTTACATCTCTTTCCAGCTTATTTTATTGAGTTTATTCAGAAGCTTCACTTCTTGTCTTATTTGACAAATACAGTACAATTCACTCACTTTTTGAGCTAATTGGAAGCACATTTATGTTCCTGAGTGAATCAAGGACCTTGACAAGAAATTTCACTTCAAACGGAGCTTATTTCTAGAATTACGGCCAAGGCCATAATATGAATTATGGCCATAATTTCCTGTTTGAATTCTCAAGAAGCCCGTTTTCACTCAAGCTTAATCATACTTCAAAGACGTGCCTTCGATTTTTCTCATCGGAAGTCATTTGGGCGAAGAAATCTTCAACAGACAACATTACGGCTATGGCCGTAATTTTTGCCCACCCGTAATATTCCCATCGTCAACTTCTGATGTCAAACTATGGCCAGAATCAAAGACAAGTCAAAGGCCAGCACGCCCGCAAAATTTTAGACGAAATGAAGTTTTCTACCAAAATTATGGGCGTGGCCATAATCTTCAATACGCCCGTAATCTTCACCATGCACATTAAATGACCCGCATTAAATGGCCATAACTCAGTCGTTTTAACTCCGTTTTGGGCATTCTTGGAGTCAAAACGACGAGTATTTAAAGGGCTATAAGGGCATAAGGATTTCAAGAGTTAAAGAGCATCGGAGTCAGAATTACAGGAATGCCCGTAATTATAATTACGGCCATAATTCTCCCCTGCGCACCCAAAATTAAAACAGCCATAACTTTGTCATTACAGCTCCGTTTTTGACGTTTAAGGTGTCAAAACGTAGCTAATTAAAAGCTCCATCAATCCATGCGTTCATATTTGGTATCAACGAGTTCTAGTGAAGGGTGGAGACTTTGGTGAAAATTTTGGGAGAAGAAAGAAGGCTCTTGTGCGCCATGCTAGAAGGCTTGAAGGAGAAGAATTGCTGCCCTTTTCTTGAATAGTTTGCCTTCTTTTACTTTTTGTCTTCACTTGCGTATCTTCTTTCTTAGAGATTGTACTCAAGGACGCTATGATAGCGTAAGCTTTTTATCGGAACAAAGGGTGTAGTCTCGTTGTTTGTATCTTTTGTTCGAACTTGTTTGTTTATAGCAAATACAAATTTCATCTAGTGTTTATTCATTTTATGCTATTTTACTGCTAGTGTTGCATTGGCCACGCAATTACTTTTCTTAGGCGCCGCAAGAAGGACCGAAAGGTGAATTGCGACGCTAGATCTGCTAGTTTGAACATGCTCTGAGAGGTCAAGATTTAGGGCCAGATTTGTGTGAGGAATTTCATAGTATCTCTGAACCCATTGGATCAATCTAGGTATGGTAAGCCACGAAAGTAGGACGCCGGTCTAGATTGATACCGGATTACGTCGTCGAAATAGGGTAATCTATATATGTAGATGCTTCCTTGAGCGCTTTTTAAAATTGCTTACTATAATTTTAACTCGTTTGAATTTAAGAGCCATTGACGAGATGAACCCGAAGTTCCGATATCTCTAACCCGATTTTACACCAAACACTTCCCCTTGCTCGACTCGGTTTGTTTGCTTTATTTTTCGCAATTTCAAACGACTCAATCAATTGTCTAGCTATTGATTCACAATCTCTTGGTACTTGAACACTGTCCCTGTGGGTTCGACATCTTAAGCACTACACGCGACGAAACCATCACGCTTGCGGTTAGTTGTGCGTTAGTATAACACACATCAAGTTTTGGCGTCGTTGCCGGGGACAGGCAACCAATATCAAAGAGATTTAATAATTGGTAGGCTAGACGCTTTGTTCATAGCTTTTATTACTGTGCTTTTGTTTCTTTATTTTTGTCTGTTTGCCTTTTTCTTTTATTTTGTTTCCCTGTTCTAGTTATTTACTTTTCTCCCTCTCAATTTCTGCGATCTGCGCTTTAACTGTTATATGCGTAGAGGTTTACGATCAGGTGGACTTGAAGATCTATACGAACTTGATCAAGAAATTGAAAGGACGTTCCATCGTAGAAGACGATTGAAGGAATTAAGTGCTAGAAAAGCATCAAGGAATACTGAACCTATTCCTATCGATCTACCGATGGCGAACGACAATAGAACTTTGATGGATTTTGCTGCTCCAAATGCGCAGGGTCTTCACTCAAGTATTTCTAGACCTCCAGTGGAGGCTAATAACTTTGAGATAAAACCTTCCCTCTTATCGATGGTTCAACAGAACCAATTCGGAGGCCTACCTTTAGAAGATCCGAACATGCACCTATCAATCTTTCTGGAGTTCTGCGACACGACCAAGATGAATGGAGTTTCTGCTGACGCGCTACGACTGCGACTATTCCTATTCTCTCTGTGGGAGAGAGCTTGAAACTAGCTATATTCTCTCCAACCGGAATCGCTTACAACTTGGGAACAACTTTCCTAGGCGTTTCTTTCGAAGTACTTTCCCCCGAGCAAAACTATCTAACTGCGAAACCAGATCACCAGTTCCACCCAAAAAGATGGGGAATCTTTGTATGAAGCTTGGGAGAGATACAAAGACCTTCAATGTCTATGCCCACACCACGGCTTGGAAAAATGGGTAATTGTTCATACATTTTACCATGGTCTTAACTATAATACACGTCTTACTGTAGATGCAGCCGCTGGTGGAGCACTCATGAATAAAAGGATTGACGATGCAATGAATCTGTTGGAAGACATGGTGTTAAATCACAACCAATGGGCAGGAGATCAATGAGGTACATCATCTAGGGCTGTTGCACCAGGTAAGTATGAATTGGATGCCTTAAGCTCTTTAGCTGCTAAGGTTGACTCGTTATCTTGAAAATTAGATTCAATGCATGTCAATTCTGTTGATTCAAGTTCTAATCCTTATGTATGTGAGATATGTGGAATTATGAGGCACAGCCGTGCTAATTGCCAGTTAGGAGTTTCTCAACCCCCTGAACCCCAACAAGAATATGTTAATGCTGTAGGGAACCAAAATCCAAGACCACAAAATGATCCCTACTCCGCTACATACAATCCTGGTTGGAGAAACCACCCTCACTTCTCTTACAGGAATAACCCCATTCTTGCTCCACAATCAAACTATAGACCACCACCTGGATTCCAACCTCGACCATTTGCACCTTAACCTCAAAAGACCTCATTTGAAGCTATCATGGAAAACTTTATCTCCCAGACTTCAACTTTTATCTCTTCTCAAACCAAAACCAATGAAAGTGTTAATGATATGATGCGTCATATCTCATCTAGACTAGACTCCATTGAGACCCACAACAAACAGGTTGATATCTAACTGGCAAATCTAGCCACCAGCATAGCTAGACCAGCAGGTAGGTTACCTTCTCAACTCGAACAGAACCCACGAGAGAATTACAGTGCAATTACTACTCGTAGTGGTAAGCAACTGGAGGAACCAAGTGTACCTGATTCCAACCTGAGTCTTGACACATCTACCAGTCATGTACCCGAACCCGAGAGATCAAGTGAGGAAAAAGACGACCATGAGAGTGAACCAGCTTATGTTCCACCACCGCCTTATAAGCCACCCATTCCATTCCCATAAAGATTGGCTAAGGCGAAGCTGGATAAACAGTTCAAAAAATTTTTAGAAATTTTGAAAAAATTATACATTAACATCCCCTTTACAGAAGCACTGACGCAAATGCCCACATACGCGAAATTTTTGAAGGACATTCTTTCAAATTGGCGGAAGTTAGAAGAACCTAGTACAGTGGCGCTTACTGAAGAGTGCAGTGCCATTATTCAAAACAAACTTCCGGAGAAATTGAAAGATCTGGGCAGCTTCTCAATTCCGTGCAAAATTGGGGATTTGACTTTTGATCACGCATTATGTGATCTCGGCGCCAGTGTCAGTTTAATGCCTTTTTCAATCTGCAGGAAATTGGACATTGGCAACGTAAAAGCAACACCAAACTCTCTGCAACTAGCTGACCGCTCAGTACACAAGCCGGCAGGAATATTGGAGGACGTTCCGATCAAGGTCGGAGATTTCTTCATTCCAGTCGACTTTGTCGTACTTGAGATGGAGGAGGATGCGAAATTACCAATAATTCTTGGAAGGCCATTTCTTGCGACTGCCAGGGCAGTCATTGACGTGAAGAATGAAAAATTAGCCTTAAACATTGGTAAGGAGGCTATCGAATTTGACTTGGCACGAAGCTTGAAACACCCTTCTATCGCAGGTTCCTGTTGCAGCCTGGACGTTGATGATCTCTTCTGTACCTGTTACAAGTCTAGGGTCAGTCCCCAATACAACAGAAGGAATAAAACTTCATTACATGCGTTAATACATGTCAAGTGTTTACCACGAAAATATATGGCACAAGGCCTAGCAACAGACAAAAGCAAAATGTCACTAGGATCATACGCATAGCTAAGAAGCAAACAAGATCACACGCGACTAAGGAAAGTGACGACGATCAGGATACAGTTAATAAGCGAAATAACGATGCAAAGGGCAGCTGAAATACGAAATAATAGTGAAAGTTACCTTCTCTTGTTGGGCCCTCATTGGGTACAATAGTATGCAACTCTTCCAATGTTGGCGCTGAAAGAAGCATTGCAACATGGCAAGTTGAGAACGGTCCAAAGACCAAACACTCAGTATGGAACTTAAAATTACTACAAATTCAAGCATAACTCTAATGCAAAGGAAAGAGGGAAAGGATCATTATTATGGTAAACTTGTATTGGTGCTTACAGTAAATGACCAACACAAAAGGGGATAAGGAAGGAATACCTTTGCTGGGAGAACACGCGCCCCTTGTGCCTAATGCAGACTTCGAAGTCGCGGCTGGTCCAAGAACAAAAAAAACCGTTCAACTTTACCCAAGAATTTCGTTACATGCAATCAAAAAATCGTCATAACATTAAGGTGATTCAAAACGGTAAATGGAAGAGGTGTGAGGTTTGCCAACCTGTCACCATATTCGTCGGTGAGCTCGCTAAACCAAAATAGAAATTGGACTCCTTTGAAAGCTCCTCCGGCTTGCAGATGACTGTGGTAAGCCCGAGTTGTGGGTCATTTGTAAGAATAATATGTTAGATGATTTAAAGCACACATACTTCCTTTTAAAGCTCCGATCATGTCATCTGATGAATCGCTAAAATCATTTTTTGATAAGTCTACGACATTCGAATGATCGTCCACGTCAAAGATATCATTGGAAGCATGGGCATTTGCGGGCTCGACAGCCACAATCGATATTTGAACCCCTGAGAAGTGCAAAAGAAGACTATGTTACAAACAGCCATCATATATATGTCAACAAAGGAAGAGAGGGGAAAACCCGAAGTGGTTGGGTTGTCTCCATCCATTTGCTGAGAAGCTGTATCCATGCGGAATGTTTCCTCAGCATTAATAGCAGATTTGATGCCCGCGCATGACCAGCGCCCTGTTCGGAAGAGGAAGAAGGTTAATTGTCAAGCTAATAAGAAAATGAAGAAGAAAGAAAAGGAGGAAAAGAAGAAAGACGGTTACCTCACTTGGGTCGATTGATGCAACACTTGAATACGGAGCCTTTAACCGTTTTAGGGATAAAGATCGAGAAAGGTCAAATTCAAAACCATATGTCTGCCGATTAGTTGTCCTCTTAAGAAACGTTCTTGGGTGAGATTTCCCGGCAACATTGTATATATCCCTGACATCATAACTAAAAAACGCCTTCAAATGCATCGAATGCCACCTCAAATATTCATAGCCGTATCTGGGAAGTCGGCTACGAGCCGGAATGGTATATGACGAGTGAGTCCCTCGTCGGAGCAATAGACGCCAACAAGAAGCAACTGTCGTAAAATCACCAGATAAGTTTCCAAAATCAAGGACGTCCTGCGGAATGATCTGGTGGAAGCCAAACTGACGAGCACATCTGTGGGGATTGTACACCTCCAAAGATGCAAAATTCCCACTTCTGAAAGGTAGCCAGCCGGCCCGGATGCTCACGAGGAACTCAGTCGCAAACCACCCTTCTTCTGTCATGACGTCTGTAGGGTTATCTTGAAGGTCTACCTGTTCACTTAAGCACCCTGATTCCATTTAGAAAATTCTAAAAGAGGTTATCTTCCAGTCAGACATGGTCTGAATCTTTCAAAGAGCCAGTGTCCTCAAACACAGTCTGAGAAAGATGAGATGGACAATACGCCTTATGCTTCGGCTATTGGGTCCATCATGTATGCGATGTTGTGTACTCGCCCAGACGTCGCTTACGGGTTAAGCGTGACCAGTCGGTTCCAAGGTAATCCAGGGAAGGCGCACTGGATTACTGTCAAGAACATTTTGAAATATCTTCGCAGAACCAAAAATATGTTCTTGATTTATGGAGGTCAGGAAGAGCTCAGTATTGAAGGATATACTGATGCTTCATTCCAGTCTGACCAAGACGATTTCCGATCGCAATCAGGCTATGTTTTTAGCTTGAATGGAGGAGCAGTGGTGTGGAAGAGTTTCAAGCAATCAATTGTTGCTGATTCCACAACAGAAGCCGAGTATGTTGCAGCCTCAGAGGCATCAAAGGAGGCAGTTTGGATTCGTAAATTCGTTCAGGAACTTGGTGTCGTTCCTTCGAGTGCAGATCCATTGGTTATCTTCTGTGATAACACTGGAGCGATTGCACAAGCGAAGGAACCACGGTCACACCAGAAGTCCAAGCACATACAGAGAAGGTTTCACCTGATTCGTGAGATCGTTAATCGAGGAGACATCAAGCTCTGCAAGGTTCATACAGATGACAATCTAGCTGACCCGCTTACAAAGCCTCTGGCGCAGCAGAAGCATGAGAAGCACTGTAACAATATGGGTTTGAGATACCTCAACCATTAGTTTAAGTGCAAGTAGGAGATTGTTAGGGTATGCCCTTAAGGCCAATGTTTGAGGCTTTGGGATATTTTCAGTATCATGTATAAACAATATATATGTTTTATAAAGGCAATTGTTATTATTCAGATTGTTACATTATCTGCTGCTATATGTATACTTCTGAGTAATGTCTCAATGATGTTCAGCTTAGCTGACATTCAGTAATGTCCTTAGTCGAGATATCTTGGTGAACATGAGACAGCCTTGATATGATTGAGACTAATGTGTGCTCTAATCTTGTGGGATGCTTTGAGCATGGAATAAGATTAGACACATAGGTGCATTAGATGTACTAGACTTACCCTTCTTTGGATATTCAATTGTTTGTCACAATGTGAATAATCCTTGTATGCAAGCAAGTGGTATATTCCCTCTGACTTGAGATCACTTGTGTTTCTAAGTGATGATTAACATTGTCTTGAGGTAGTTCAATATCATTTGAAAGATAATGGTTAAGGATTATCTTGGATAGTGGGCATGAGTCATGCTAGGGCACTTGTGATAGATATAGGATTGCCTCTCCTGATTGGAGTGTGATGTTCTAAGGGGCCCTTGGATGAAATGGTTGAGAATGTGTATGGCCATACCCAGGTGACTATGATCATCTGATCTAACCATTTTTCATCATGTTGGAATCGCAGGCTTGACACGCTTGTCCAACGGGAACATCCAGTGGCAAAGGGAAACATGTATGCCAAGTGAATTAGATTCGCACTTGTGCTGTGGTTTGGGAGTAGTCTTGGAAGACTCTTTCCTTCATATCGAGAGACAGTGATGTGTTGCTAGATACCTCTCTCTGATCGTGATAACGTAAGTTATCGTTACCGACATTGAAGGAAACCCTTAGGGTCGCACAATTTGATGATATGGCTTACTTATGTCAGATCGTGTGGACTGGAATTATTCTAGTTCAGTTTAAAGGAATTTAAACTCTGATTGGAAGTGAGATCTAGTCTAATCATGTTTGATTGATTAGGGCATGTGATCGGTAAGCTTTGATCTCTTTGGAGAAGAGGCACTCGCCCCTTTCCTCTTCCATGCCGCCTCTCATATCATGGCACAGGTAAGTCCAAAAAGGTTGATCATATGCTCGAGTTAAAGCGATTCATGGGATTCCTAGTTTTTCCGATGCAAGTTTGTTTTTAGTCGCTTGTTAACTAGGTTCCCCTTCATTGGGATTTAATGTCAGAGGATAAATGTGTACCTTGTTAAAAGAATATCTTTCCTAAAAGCATAAAGCTTGTCCAGCCAATCTTCTCCTTCGCTGGCTGTCTTTATAAGCAAATGTTTCTCCTGACTCCATCCACTCTTGATGCCTTAATGAAAGAGTCAACTTTGCAGTTGTTAGATAGTCCATTAGGTTAGCTTACGATTTGACTTTAACAATACTAGCATGTGGCTAATCAGTAAATGATGCAAAAAAGATAGAGTTGATTAAGAAATGCAAGCTGACAGCATCTATTTTGAAGACAATTGATGAGTAAAAAAAAAAAAGAAAAGAACACACAAACCCTATACAGATATGCAGGAAATCAGAAATGTTTTGAAGACAATGCAAGCTGACATCATCTGTTCAGCGGCAGTTCCAAATATGCAGGAAATCAGAAATGTAAAAAAAAAATTATTAGTTTGGAAGTCACAGCTAGACTGTAAATCCCAAACCCTATACAGATACCTTGATGCAGTAAAATCATGTAAAATCCTAAATGAGATTAGGTTACAGATGTTAAGATAATTCAGGTTTGTGCAGATTTGATGAAGCTTCAGCTTGAATACTACAAAGATTCAATAGTTTGATGGCTACAGCAACTTGGAAACAATATCTAAACTATAAGAAAGCTTGCAAACAGTAATGATGTGAACGGCGCTGGGCTGAAATGTGGTGCTGGATAATGGGAATGTTTGCTGCAATAGCTTCGGACTCTAAACGATGTTTTGTGATGATTAAAATCAGTGCATCAATCGAATATATATTCATCTATGCAAATGAAGCACATGGCTATTGATCAGTACGATCCTGTCGATATGGAGGAGGAAGTTTGACCATAGAAGTTGGTGAACATGTCAAGAAAGCAGGAAAAGAAAAAAAGGGGAAATTCCCACTAAGGTGAACGATGCCAAAGACGCAAGGGATATCGAGCTTATAGCTGCTAGCGGATCTGCAAAAGAAATAATATATTGCAAGCATTTGGCATGGCATACATCAAACACTAACATGGGCAAGCAAGCGTGGGTGAGGTGAATAAGACATGGGCAAGTAAGCAGGTAAAGAGAAGTAAAAAAAAAGAAACGGAAGAGAAAGGAGAAGAGGTGAGCATGGAAGCTAAGTAGGACTGAAAAGAAAGGAGAGTGCGCGTGGCAAGAGAAGAAGATGGAAGATCAGAGAAGCAGGTGTGCACGACACGGCAAAAAAAAAGAAGAAGAAGAAAAAAACTGAAGAAAAGGAAGAAACCGGTAGCCTACATAAAGGCGGTTTGGCCAAGAGAAGGAGGCTGCGACAGAGAGGACGCTGAGACAAAGAGGAGCATCAGGGAACTGCGTGAAGAGGCATTTGAAGGTGAGAAAAGGGGAGTTTTGTAGGCCTAAGGTGCACTAAGCACCCGATGGCATCCCCATAAACGCGCACACAAACACAACGTCTTTTTTTTGGTTGGTTTCCTAGGCCTAAGGTGCACTAAGCACCCGATGACATCACTATAAACACACACACCTTTCTCTTGTTTGTTTAGTAGGCCTAAGGTGTGCTAAGCACCCGATGGCATTCTTAGTAGGCCTAAGGTGCACTAAGCACCCTATGGCACCACGGTGGATGAAAGGAGAAAGAAAAATGCCGAGATAAGAAAGGGGGAGGGAGGATGAAGATCAGACATTAGAATCATGCGGAAAAAAGAAAGGAGCGAGCCGAGAGAACAAGGCAGCCAAAAAATGACGATGAAAATAAAAAAGAGAGAGAGGAAAGAAATAAAAAGAAAAGGGAGGCTAAGAAGGGGGTTCCGAGGAAACTCCTAAAAGAGAAGGAGACAAAAGGGAATAAGAGAAGCTGGACACGATTAAAACAGCCAAAAGTAAAAAAAAACTCAGTAGAGGGGAAAACGAAATAAAGGGGAATCGTGGAAATAGAACTCGAGCTAGAGGAGAAATACCTGTTCAAGGCCTTCCTGATCCTCCTCTCGAGCTATGTCCTCAGAAGAGTTACAACAACACCAGTAGAAGAACGTCTCTATCGGGAACACCCGTCGGCGCTCTAAATCCTTGAATGAGATCTTTAAAAAAAAGAGGGGAAAGAACGACAAATGACTTGCATTAAAACCCGCTAGGAGAAACATAATAGAAAATAAAATCATGATCATCTGAGTTTACCTGGCAACTCCTTTGCACCACCCCGAAGGGGACGTGTCTTGGCAACATAATACTGTTTGGGAGGTGCGTACGTTGAAAAATCATCGTCGGGGCGTAGCACTTCAGTATGATGCTGCGTCTGTCTAGGCAAAAGTAATAAATTTCTAAATCAATTTTTAAATCAAATTATCCGACACGCCGCAAGGCCGAATCGAATTTCCAAATTAAAATTATCCATCATGCCGCAAGGCCGGATAAATTCCAAAATCAAATTATCCAACACGCCGCGAGGCCGGATAAATTCTCAAATCAAATTATCCATCACGCCGCGAGGCCGGGTAATTCCCAAACCCAAGTTACAGCCCGTGATTCTCATTTGAACAGTGCCGGTGTCGCCTCTTTCGTTTATTTCTCCTTCGACCGGTCCCCTTTCACTCTGAAACTTCTGGTGTATGTTCTCTTCTTCCAGGCGTAGTTTTCCCTCAAATTTCACGGCCAGAGATGCTCTATACACTTTGCGGCGGCGAACCCTATGTCGGTGGTGATGATGGCGATCTCTCCCTGAAACGCTGATCACAATTGGGGATTTCTGTGCACTAATCTTCCCCTTGTTCTGACGAGTATTCCCCTCTTTACAGATCTTGAATTGGTGGTCTAAATCATCCGCAATCATCTGCACAAAAATCAGGCTTCAATAAGACCAGGAAAATCGGCTGTCTGGAATACAATTATGGCCGTAATTTCTATTACGGCAGTGCCGAAATATGTTCTGGTCAAAATTTTGGGATAATTACGTGCCATAAAAATAACCGTGGCAGTACTGTGATCGCGCAAAACCTTCTGGAAAGAAATCACCCAAAATTATGGCCCGTAATATTCGTTACGGTAGTGCCGTAATATCTGCAAATCTTTCTGGACAGAAATTGATCGAAATTATGGCCTGTAATATTAATTACGGCAATGCTGTGGTTTATTCTGTAGATTCAGTAAAACCACGATACCGTAACAATGATTACGGTCCTGTCGTAATTCGGTCAGAAGCTTCGATTTGCGTGAAATTTGACATGTAATCTTCTCTTGATGATGAAAATTTGTCTATGCACTTGAATTGCTTGAAAACGCCTTAAAATGATGCCTTTTTACCTGAAAATGATCAAAAACCAGAAAAAGTGTAGATTCCGCAATATTTGATAAATAAGGAATGAAAATAAGCAAAAGAGCATGAGTATGACACAAAAGACCTATCAAATGACATAAAATATACTATGAATTTTCGTGTCATCATAGAGGCATTTCAAGTTGACATAACAAACCATGTTGACCATTTGTTGGAGCAATTTAGAAAATTGGGCAACAATTTCTAGAGGTAGATTGAGAACTAATAGGAGTGTTAAAGCTCACGATGACTATCCATGTGAGCAAGGTGATGCTTGAACTATCAAATCTTGGGGTTCTAGTACAACATTATTATGGAGGGGCATATAATGAAAGGAATCATGGTATGTATTTTTGCTTTGGACATAGTTCAAATTTATCCCGCTGATGGTTTTGGATAAACTTGAGGACTATTGAGGGATCGGTTCTGATAATAGAATGTCCGACATTACTCAATAGAAGTTCCTACATGATAATGGGCGCGTTTGGGTCTACCAGCAAGCAACTTAAGTAGGTGCACCCAGCAAAAGCTGGTTAAGCTAATGTGTTTGGACAACTACTTCTCTACTGGAGAAGCTCCATTGTTGAGGAGAAGCAGCCAAACATAGGCCCCATTTGGGGCTACTGCCCGCCCACTTTTGCAGGCATGGGCAATAGGATCTGGTCGTTTTTTATACACCACATGACAATCACAACAACTGATACACTAGTCTAATTACTATTAAAATCTAACCTAGTATACATGTATGCATACGTATACCCATATATACCCATATACGTACATATACATATACACACTAAATATTTATACACCTTAATTTATTATTTCATATTTAACTCATTGATTATTACTATTTGCCTAGATTAAGCTGGTACACATGTACGTATACGTATACCCACACGTATACACAACTAAATTTAAACCTATAATTAGTCAAATACACTTGGGTTAGCAAAGGTGAGTTCTTCATCCGAACCAGCAACAAGGAAGGGTCATCGGCCGCAAATAGCGGCGAACGACGGCAAATGATGGCGCAACAACTTTTGGCAAGAAAGAAGGCATCACCGGTGCCTGAACATACGCGAGCATGCAACCACTTGTTGCTTGAGGTGAATCTACGCTAACCAATGGCAAATGGCGGCCCGACAGAGAATAGTAGCGCACGACGAAGTAGCCAACTCCAAGGAGGAAGAAGGCATCGCCGGTGCTCGAACACATGTGAGCACACCATGAAAACACTGCTAAAGATGTCGACCTACACCTGCCAACAAAGGAGAAGGGCTGGGAGTCTTCGGAGCTTGAACGGTGGCAAACTTGGCGTGAATCGCAAGAGGCAACGGTTCCCTAATTTATTTTGACTCGCCTCTTTTATTTTGTTGCGTATTATAGATCTCTTAATCAAAGGTTCCCTAATTTTAGGGGTAATTAACAATGAGCGCTTGCGCTCATTGGAAGCCAGAACCTATTAAATAATAAGCCTTATTAATTTAAGGTGAATTTAATAAAGGTCATATTACATTCTTAATGTAACAAAAATGACCCCACACATCTCAAGTGAAATCTAAATACTTTCATACTTTAGATTCACAGGTTTTACTTAAGGTTTTCCAATGATCTGATACTTAATTTCTTACAATATCTTCATGTTTAACTCATTAATGCCTCCTAGATCAGATTATCAACAAGTCAATAAACTTCTAAAATCTAGAAACAAGAACAAACCTAATTTTTTTACGATGAGTCCCTAAATCTCGATTCTAGGGTTCCAAGCTTTGCAAGTCACTTTTCAGTTCATATCACAAAAACTCCAATACATGTTGATAATATGAAACTAGAAGAGATTAAAGACAATCATCACTTAAGTAGAATTATCATAACAAGAGTATTCTGACGAAATAAAGATCATCCAGTCATTATGAAATTAAAGGGATTTCACCCCATGTCCCAAAAAGTGTTTAAGCTAGCATGATGAAGAGATTACAAATAGCCATAGTTTAGAATGATCAAAATTTGAGAAGAAGGAAAATTTTACTAAACACAGGGCTGTAATGGAAATTTTACTAAACACAGGTTTCCAAAATTTGCAAAAGGTCCCTGGCTGGACCATGTGGACATAACATTTGGTGATTCATGTTGTTGGTGCGTGAAAAGCAACCTTTCAAGTCTAGTGAGATATCATGAACATAGTCTTTGTACATTATATTTGCCTCAATATCTTGTCTACTTGAGTTGAAGAGCCAAGTCTTTAAGAGGTTGTTGTAGTGCTTCCAGTGTTGGAGTTTTACGGGAGCACTCTCTAGTGGCCTTCTCACGCTCTCATCAGTAAAGCCTTATTTATTTTTGATATTGAGCGCCATGGTTATAGCACGACTCTAGATTTTGTATTTTTCTCCATCAAGTTGTTTGTGCAACGAGTATCAGCCTGGGTTGATCCACATAATGGAGGTATAGTGGATCATTTGGGTCATTGAAGCTGTTGATCTAATTGGAATTGTCTCCTTTTCCAGCCATGATTATTGTTGTGGTTTTCTTATGACATGAAGAGTAGGTGTAGGGAAAAAGTTTGTGTTAGATGATGTATGGCATAGAGAGATGGTGGAAGAAAGAGATTAAATTTGGGATGAATCATTAGAGATGAAGAAGATGAAAATGAAGTTGAACTTGGACGCTGATTGAATAGGAACAGTAAGGGAGAAGCCGCCAAAATCTTTCCTTAGAGTAGCTTTTCTACAAATTAGAAGAGGAGCTTGCTCAATGGAATAGAGAGGGGCTGTCTTGTTTGTGCTTTGCAAGATTGTAGAATTATCGTATGATATCTTACATTTCTATAGGATTTTTAGTGTATTTTAATTGCCAAATTATATCCCTTTTAATCATTTTTGCATCTATTTAAACTTACTTGTATTTGGAAATCTTTTACTTGTACTTTATTTTATGACATTTCAAGGGAAAAAGGGCTAAAATTTAATGAAAATTAGAAGATATAGAAGGATTCTAGATATTATAACATAGTTGTTTACCAAATTTTATACAAATCGAAGCTTCTAGGAAGAAACACAACACACTTGTGAAAAAAATTCATGACTGTGATCTTTAGATGAGCACAAAAAGAATCACAGCTCACCTGAGATTTCCATCGTAGAAGTGCTTTGAAAAAATCATGGCCAGCTAGTTAAAATAATTATCGCCATGATAATCTCCTGAATTCAGGAAAGCATATGGGAGGAATAAGGATAAAATCTAGAATCCTTCTCTAGCATTATATCTTTCTTATTTTGGCTCATCATCGAAGTAGGAAGTGGAGGAAACAGCTTCCTAATCGACTTAGGGAAGTTTTGGGAAGTAAAACTCAAAGAATACTCGAATGAAACAAAGATGGATGTCAATCGAATGCTTAGAAACTTCGCAGCTCCAAATATTAAAAACCTACACTCAGACGTTGCCTATCCAATGATTGAAGCTAATAACTTTAAGATAAAGTCTTCTTTACTCTCAATGGCTCAACCGAACCAATTTGAAGGCTAATGTTTAGAAGATATAATGCTAGAGAAGGATTATAGACTTTAAGATGGAGCTGCTTGATAAATTTTACGCAAATCAAAGTTTACTGGTAGATGACACACTTGTGAAATAAATGACGACCATGATCTTTAGATGAGCACAAAAAAAATTAGGACCCATATGTGATTTTTGTCTAACTTTGAATCTCTTGGGTTAACTTTGTAGAAGTGCATAGAAAGAATCATGACCAGCCAATAAAAATAATCACGACTGGGACACTCTTGGGCTGAATTTGCGTAAGCTAACAGAAGGAATCATGACCTACCTATGATTATGTGTACCAAGCTTGATTTCATTCCCGTTTGGCTCATTTTTCAAATTGGAAATGAGGAAAACAATTATGAAAGTTTCCGAATCGACTTAAGGAACTTTTGGGAAGGATTTAAGGATATTATGGCAAATTTTTTGTGGCATTTTTGGGGCAAGTGAACGTGACGTCTAGAGCGACTAGAGAGCGGCGAGACACATCTAGAGACTAAGAAAATCATTCTTTCTTCACTGTTTCATAAGGGATTCATGGATTCTTCTCTTCCTCACATCTCTTTGTAATCATTTTGCCATTGTAATAATTTTCTAAGGGATGTCTTTGTGCGAATCATGCGCACGGTAGAGGAAAAAAGGATGGTGCATGATAGCATGCGTATTCTAATATCATGAAAGAAGACGATGTATTATAGTGTCTCTTCTTTCCATTGTTACATATATATAAACAAATCTAAGCGCTCTAAATTTGTATTAAATATTGTGTATACAAATATTCTTTATGCGGAAACAGATTAGAATGTTGGCATTCAGTTCCTCTTTTTGCTAATTCCGAGATATTCAACATGGTTTGTTATATTTCACATGGCATATATCTTAAGGCATCAAACCATATGTAAAATTTTTCAATGTCCCTTTTTAGCAACCACACAAGGGGGGATTAACTTGAGAGGTAAATAAAGCAAGGAGAGAGATCATTTAGCTCATCGAGTAGAAAGCAAAACAGTCCGAATAGGAAGCCAACTTTGCCTTAGATTTATTATTTGTAAAGATCAAATTAGATTTGAATTTAATCTTGCATATCAAAAATATGATTTAATTGCACTATAATATTTTTTTTAAAAAAAATCTTATTATATTCTCAAACTAGATTATTTACTATCTATAGTAGTGTAGAATAATGATATTATAATAATTAAGATAATTTCATTAAATAATTGCTGGGTGCAATTAAATATTTTAGTATTATTACTATATAATATATGTTAATTAATGTGAAAAATAAAAGTAAATATGTGTTAGCTAGTTTAACCGTCAATATCCCGTCTGAATAAATTATTTGCTAAAAAAGAAAAGGAAACACCTGCCTAATAAAAGTAAACAAAGCTTTCATTTGCGAATAAACCGCATACTCAACGTAATCCTGTCACATGATCACTTTTACTTTACAACAAATTCTCTCAGCATTCATTGACGCTCATTTGCCGGGGACGAAGTTGGTGGCGTAGGCCCATGCGTTGTTGTTGACCGGGTCCGCGAGGTGGTCGGCCAGGTTCTCAAGCGGACCCTTGCCGGTGACGATGGCCTGCACAAAGAACCCAAACATCGAGAACATCGCCAGCCGCCCATTCTTGAGCTCCTTCACCTTCAGCTCCGCGAACGCCTCCGGGTCGTCGGCTAAGCCAAGCGGGTCGAAGCTGCCGCCAGGGTAGAGCGGGTCAGTCACCTCGCCTAGCGGCCCGCCCGCAATCCGATACCCCTCGACCGCACCCATGAGCACGACCTGGCATGCCCAAATTGCCAAAATGCTCTGCGCGTGCACCAGGCTTGGGTTACCCAAGTAGTCCAGGCCCCCCTCGCTGAAGATTTGCGCGCCCGCCTTGAACCAGACCGCCTCGCCAAACTTGACACCGTTGCGTGAGAGCAGCTCTGGGAAGACGCACCCCAACGCGCCCAACATGGCCCAGCGCGAGTGGATCACCTCCAGCTCACGATTCTTGGCGAAGGTCTCGGGGTCGGCGGAGAGGCCGGCGGTGTCCCAGCCGTAGTCGCCAGGGAATTCGCCGGTGAGGTAGCTAGGGGGCTCGCCAGAGAATGGACCAAGGTACTTGACGCGGTCCGGGCCGTACCAGGGGCTGCCGGAGGCCTTGGGCTTGGCTGCGCTCTTGCGCATGGTGACGCGACCACCTCCGAGAACCTCGGAGGCGGAGGGTGTGAGCTTGACGGCTGTGCCGGCAAGGGATGGGGAGGATAGCGCCACGGTGGAAGCCATTAGTTGAGAGTCCGGAGATAGAGATACTACTAGAGCTCGGGACTATCGATCGATCGATGAAAGATTGCGCTCTGGGGAGTGAGATTTAAAGCTCAAGGGAGTGGGAGATGGCGGCTTTGCTTATCGTGGGAAATCTGTATCTCCTATTTGATTGGTTGGGGGGAATTCATTTATTTATTTGAGGCTGGGGTTTCGGTGCGACACTTGGCGAGCTCACGTCCACACGCTGATGGAGACTTAAAAATTTGTTGTGGCTAGTGTACCCAATCAGTAATCAATCTGGTGAGGAGTGTGCTGAATATCGATTGGATCCTCTAGATTTTCCAGAATCTAGATCTTGAAATGCTTGGACCACTGCCACGTATGCATGCATTTTACGTTGCAAATCTAACTCCCTACAAAATATCAGTTTTTTTCAAAAGAAAAATTGTTAGCTAAGGGCTTAAATAACAAGTAAATACTCGAAGAAATCGGTGAGAATCACAAATACTCAATACAACCACAAGAAGATTGATACCGGATTGATACCGGATTAATTCAATGGATCAATCTAGGTACGGTGAGCTACGAAAGTAAGACGCCGATCTAGATTGATACCGGATTACGCCGTCGAAAGAGGGTTATCTGTACCATTAGATATTTCCTTGAATACTTTTAAAATTGCATTGCTTTGATAATTGTCTTGTTTGAGTTTAAGATCCATCAACGAGATGCACTTAAAGTTTCGATGTCTCTAAACCTTGTTTTCTATCCAATACTTTCACTTGCTTGATTTAGCTAGCATTTGTATTTAGTTGTATTTTGATTTATTTTATGAAAACCCAAAAACATTCACCAGATTGTCTAGCTATTGATTCGTAATCGCTCGGTACTTGATCACTGTCCCTGTGGGATCAATGTCTCGTATTTTTATAGTCTTTTAGACTAGTATTTACATGCGAATCGAGACATAATATCATGTTTTTACATCTCTTTCCAGCTTATTTTATTGAGTTTGTTCAGAAGCTTCACTTCTTGTCTTATTTGACAAATACAGGATAATTCACTCACTTTTTGAGCTAATTGGAAGCACATTTATGTTCCTGAGTGAATCAAGGATCTTGACAAGAAATTTCGCTTCAAACGGAGCTTATTTCCAGAATTACGGCCAAGGCCATAATTTGCATTATGGCCATAATTTCCTGTTTGAATTCTCAAGAAGCCCGTTTTCACTCAAGCTTAATCATACTTCAAAGACGTGCCTTCGATTTTCTCATCGGAAGTCATTTGGGCGAAGAAATCTTCAACAGACAACATTACGGCTATGGCCGTAATTTTTGCCCACCCGTAATATTCCCACCGGCAACTTCTGACGTCAAACTATGGCTAGAATCAAAGACGAGTCAAAGGCTAGCATGCCCGCAAAATTTCAGACGAAATGAAGTTTTCTACCAAAATTATGGGCGTGGCCATAATCTTCAATACGCCCGTAATCTTCACCATGTACATTAAATGACCCGCATTAAATGGTCATAACTCAGTCGTTTTAACTCCGTTTTGGGCATTCTTGGAGTCAAAACGACGAGTATTTAAAGGGCTATAAGTGCATAAGGATTTCAAGAGTTAAAGAGCATCAGACTCAGAATTACAGGCATGGCCGTAATTATAATTACGGCCATAATTCTCCCCTGCGCATCCAAACTTAAAACAGCCATAACTTTGCCATTATAGCTCCGTTTTTGACGTTTAAGGTGTCAAAACGTAGCTAATTAAAAGCTCCATCAATCCATGAGTTACAATTTAATATCAAGCTCTATATAAAGGACCAAATGCCCCTTGGAAGATCGACGAGTTCTAGTGAAGGGTGGAGACTTTGGTGAAAATTTTGGGAGAAGAAAGAAGGCTCTTGTGTGCCACGCTAGAAGGCTTGAAGGAGAAGAATTGCTGCCCTTTTCTTGAAGAGTTTGCCTTCTTTTACTTTTTGTCTTCACTTGCGTATCTTCTTTCTTAGAGATTGTACTCAAGGACGCTATGATAGCGTAATCTTTTTATCGGAACAAAGGGTGTAGTCTCGTTGTTTGTATCTTTTGTTCGCACTTGTTAGTTTATAGCAAATACAAATTTCATCTAGTGTTTATTCATTCTATGCTATTTTACTGCTAGTGTTGCGTTGGCCACGCAATTACTTTTCTTAGGCGCCGCAAGAAGGACCGAAAGGTGAATTGCGACGCTAGATCTGCTAGTTTGAACATGCTCTGAGAGGTCAAGAATTAGGGCCAGATTTGTGTGAGGAATTTCATAGTATCTCTGAACCCATTGGATCAATCTAGGTACGGTAAGCCACGAAAGTAGGATGCCGGTCTAGAATGATACCGGATTATGTCGTCGAAAGAGGGTAATCTATATATGTAGATGCTTCCTTGAGCGCATTTTAAAATTGTTTGCTATAATTTTAACTCGTTTGAATTTAAGAGCCATTGACGAGATGAACCCGAAGTTTTGATATCTCTAACCCGATTTTACACCAAACACTTTCCCTTGCTCGACTCGGTTTATTTGCTTTATTTTTCGCAATTTCAAATGACTCAATCGATTGTCTAGCTATCGATTCACAATCTCTTGGTACTTGAACACTGTCCCAGTGGGTTCGACATCTTAAGCACTACACGCAACGAAACCGTCACGCTTGCGATTAGTTGTGCGTTAGTATAACACACATCAAGTTTTGGCGCCGTTGCCGGGGACAGGCAACCAATATCAAAGAGATTTAATAATTGGTAGACTAGACGCTTTGTTCATAGCTTTTGTTACTGTGCTTTTGTTTCTTTATTTTTGTCTGTTTGCCTTTTGCTTTTATTTTGTTTCCCTATTCTAGTTATTTACTTTTCTCTCTCTCAATTTCTGCGATCTGCGCTTTAACTGTTATATGCGTAGAGGTTTACGATCAGGTGGACTTAAATATCTATACGAACTTGATCAAGAAATTGAAAGGACGTTCCATCGTAGAAGACGATTGAAGGAATTAAGTGCTAGAGAAGCATCGAGGAATACTGAACCTATTCCTATCGATCTACCGATGGCGAACGACAATAGAACTTTGATGGATTTTGCTGCTCTAAATGCGCAGGGTCTTCACTCAAGTATTTCTAGACCTCTAGTGGAGGCTAATAACTTTGAGATAAAACCTTCCCTCTTATCGATGGTTCAACAGAACCAATTCGGAGGCCTACCTTCAGAAGATCGGAACATGCACCTATCAATCTTCCTGGAGTTCTGCGACACGACCAAGATGAATGGAGTTTCTGCCGACGCGCTACGACTGCGACTATTCCCATTCTCTCTGCGGGAGAGAGCTCGAAACTGGCTATATTCTCTCCAACCGGAATCGCTTACAACTTGGGAACAACTTTCCTAGGCGTTTCTTTCGAAGTACTTTCCCGTGAGCAAAACTATCTAACTGCGAAACCAGATCACTAGTTTCACCCAAAAAGATGGGGAATCTTTGTATGAAGCTTGGGAGCGATTCAAAGAGCTTTAATGTCTATGCCCACACCACGGCTTGGAAAAATGGGTAATTGTTCATACATTTTACCATGGTCATAACTATAATACACGTCTTACTGTAGATGCAGCCGCTGGTGGAGCACTCATGAATAAAAGGATTGACGATGCAATGAATCTGTTGGAAGACATGGCGTTAAATCACAACTAATGGGCAAGAGATCAACGAGGTACATCATCTAGGGCTGTTGCACAAGGTAAGTATGAATTGGATGCCTTAAGCTCTTTTGCTGCTAAGGTTGACATATTATCTTGAAAATTAGATTCAATGCATGTCAATTCTGTTGATTCAAGTTCTAACCCTTATGTATGTGAGATATGTGGAATTATGAGGCACAGCCATGCTAATTGCCAGTTAGGAGTTTCTCAACCCCCTAACCCCAACTAGAATATGTTAATGCTGTAGGAAACCAAAATCCAAGACCACAAAATGATCCCTACTCCGCTACATACAATCCTGGTTGGAGAAACCACCCTAACTTCTCTTACAGGAATAACCCCATTCCTGCTCCACAATCAAACTATAGATCACCACCTGGATTCCAACCTCGACCATTTGCACCTTAACCCCAAAAGACCTCATTTGAAGCTATCATGAAAAACTTTATCTCCCAGACTTCAACTTTTATCTCTTCTCAAACCAAAACCAATGAAAGTGTTAATGATATGATGCGCCATATGTCATCTAGACTGGACTCCATTGAGACCCACAACAAACAGGTTGATATCCAACTGGCAAATCTAGCCACCAGCCTAGCTAGACCCGCAGGTAGGTTACCTTCTCAACCCGAACAAAACCCACGAGAGAATTGCAGTGCAATTACTACTCGTAGTGGTAAGCAACTAGAGGAACCAAGTGTACCTGATTCCAACCTGAGTCTTGACACATCTACCAGTCATGTACCCGAACCTGAGAGATCAAGTGAGGAAAAAGACGACCATGAGAGTGAACCAGCTTATGTTCCACCACCACCTTATAAGCCACCCATTCCATTCCCACAAAGACTGGCTAAGGCGAAGCTGGATAAACAGTTCAAAAAATTTTTAGAAATTTTAAAAAAATTATACATTAACATCCCCTTTACAGAAGCGCTGACGCAAATGCCCACATACGCGAAATTTTTGAAGGACATTCTTTCAAACTGGCGGAAGTTAGAAGAACCTAATACAGTGGCGCTTACTGAAGAGTGCAGTGCCATTATTCAAAACAAACTTCCGGAGAAATTGAAAGATCCGGGCAGCTTCTCAATTCCGTGCAAAATTGGGGATTTGACTTTTGATCACGCATTATGTGATCTCGGCGCCAGTGTCAGTTTAATGCCTTTTTCAATCTGCAGGAAATTGGACATTGGCGACTAAAAGCAACACCAATCTCTCTGCAACTAGCTGACCGCTTAGTACACAAGCCAGCAGGAATATTGGAGGACGTTCCGATCAAGGTCGGAGATTTCTTCATTCCAGTCGACTTTGTCGTACTTGAGATGGAGGAGGGCGCGAAATTACCAATAATTCTTGGAAGGCCATTTCTTGCGACTGCCGGGGCAGTCATTGACGTGAAGATCAAAAAATTAGCCTTAAACATTGGTAAGGAGGCTATCGAATTTGACTTGGCACGAAGCTTGAAACACCCTTCTATCGCAGGTTCCTGTTGTAGCCTGGACGTTGATGATCTCTTCCGTACCTGTTACAAGTCCAGGGTCAGTCCCCAATACAACAGAAGGAATAAAACTTCATTACATGCGTTAATACGGGTCAAGCCTTTACCACTAAAATATATGGCACAAGGCCTAGCAACAGACAAAAGCAAAATGTCACTAGGATCATACGCATAGCTAAGAAGCAAACAAGATCACATGCAACTAAGGAAAGTGACGACGATCAGGATACAGTTAATAAGAAAAATAACGATGCAAAGGGCAGCTGAAATACGAAATAATAGTGAAAGTTACCTTCTCTTGTTGGGCCCTCATTGGGTACAATAGTATGCAACTCTTCCAATGTTGGCGCTGAAAGAAGCATTGCAACAAGGCAAGTTGAGAACGGTCCAAACACCAAACACTCAGTATGGAACTTAAAATTACTACAAATTCAAGCATAACTCTAATGCAAAGGAAAGAGGGAAAGGATCATTATCATGGTAAACTTGTATTGGTGCTTACAGTAAATGACCAACACAAAAGGGGATAAGGAAGGAATACCTTTGCTGGGAGAACACGCACCCCTTGTGCCTAATGCAAACTTCGAAGTCGCGGCTGGTCCAAGAACAAAAAAAAACCGTTCAGCTTTACCCAAGAATTTCGTTACATGCAATCGAAAAATCGTCATAACATTAAGGTGATTCAAAACGGTAAATGGAAGAGGTGTGAGGTTAGCCAACCTGTCACCATATTCGTCGGTGAGCTCGCTAAACCAAAAAAGAAATTGGACTCCTTTGAAAGCTCCTCCGGCTTGCAGATGACTGTGGTAAGCCCGAGTTGTGGGTCATTTGTAAGAATAATATGTTAGATGATTTAAAGCACACATACTTCCTTTTAAAGCTCCGATCGTGTTATCTGATGAATCGCTAAAATCATTTTTTGATAAGTCTACGACATTCGAATGATCGTCTACATCAAAGATATCATCGGAAGCGTGGGCATTTGCCGGCTCGACAGCCACAATCGATATTTGAACCCCTGAGAAGTGCAAAAGAAGACTATGTTACAAACAGCCATCATATATATGTCAACAAAGGAAGAGAGGGGAAAACCTGAAGTGGTTGGGTTGTCTCCATCCATTTGCTGAGAAGCTGTATCCATGCGGAATGTTTCCTCAGCATTAATAGCAGATTTTGATGCCCGCAAATGACCAGCGCCCTGTTCGGAAGAGGAAGAAGGTTAATTGTCAAGCTAATAAGAAAATGAAGAAGAAAGAAAAGGAGGAAAAGAAGAAAGACGATTACCTCACTTGGGTCGATTGATGCAACACTTGAATACGGAGCCTTTAACCGTTTTAGGGATAAAGATCGAGAAAGGTCAAATTCAAAACCATATGTCTGCCGATTAGTTGTCCTCTTAAGAAACGTTCTTGGGTGAGATTTCCCGGCAACATTGTATATATCCCTGACATCATAACTAAAAAACGCCTTCAAATGCATCGAATGCCACCTCAAATATTCATAGCCGTATCTGGGAAGTCGGCTGCGAGCCGGAATGGTATATGACGAGTGAGTCCCTCGTCGGAGCAATAGACGCCAACAAGAAGCAACTGTCGTAAAATCACCAGATAAGTTTCCAAAATCAAGGACGTCCTGCGGAATGATCTGGTCGAAGCCAAACTGACGAGCACATCTGTGGGGATTATACACCTCCAAAGATGCAAAATTCCCACTTCTGAAAGGTAACCAGCCGGCCCGGATGCTCACGAGGAACTCAGTCGCAAACCACCCTTCTTCTATCATGACGTCTGTAGGGTTATCTTGAAGGTCTACCTGTTCACTTAACACCCTGCTTTGTTAGGAAATATCACCCGACGATGCCCGAAAACCTCGCCCTTATGAAAGAACAAACGTGCCTCAAGTTCATTGAAATAAACTGGAAGGGCCTCGGCGATGCACACCATCGATGGTAGCTTACTTCTCATGGCTGTAGAAACAATGGTATTGTATAACCCTTGGAACTGCAGGTTAAACCACCCAAATAAGTAGTGGAGTGGGACCAGTGTGTCACTTGAACCTGGAAAGTCAGCAGTACACGCCTCTCTCAAAGACCGAAACAAGTTTGACAATGCCGCCGGTGCTAAAGAAAGACAAACCCCTTGCGCTAGCCGATCGGCCATGATAAAGACCTCCGGCCTAATACGGTTGGGATACCCGTAGGGGATGGCGAAATAGCACAACCAACAAGCCAAGAACGCTGTGAGGAAAGTGGCTCGATCCATTTCCCCCACTGCAATGGAAGGTCGGGAGGGCGGGTCGTAGTCCTGTACCAGAATGCTCTCCGAACCGATACTGAAAGGGTCTCGAGGCGATGGGAAGCTAGTCTCATATGAGCCGGTCGAATCAAAGAAATGTAGGATCCAATGGGTGATGGTGACCGCCCCAGAATGCCGGCAAAGCAACTCGTAAAAATGATGAAATATGGCTTTAAGAGAAGGAGAATACCGGAATTCACCGTGAGCAACCTCGCCAAAAAGCGTTCTTTCATCCGGTACGTGCTCATCAAATCGAGCACCCAGTATGGGAAGCCCGCAGACATGCTGCATGTCCCACAGGCTGGGAAAAATTTCCTCGTCAAAAAGATAGCATGTATTCATGATTGGGTTCCAGTGCTCCAGAATGCTCTTTAGGAGGGTAACATCGTTATGATAATTGAATAGGGATAGTATGATAGCCTCATGAATTCCGGCCTTCTTGAGAAGTTCCCTCTCACTACACAGGATGTATCGGGCCCACTCTATATAGCCGGGGTGGTGCTTAACACTCCTGCGAATACTGAGCCACAAAGGCCATCGTGGCACACGGTTGGAGGCCATCTCCAAGCCCAGGAAGAAGACCGATTCTTGGCGAGATGTTCTGGTGACTGGCTCGAGGCACAAGCATAGATCTAGGTCTTGATCCCGGATATGAGACTTATAATTCTTTGTCCTAGTAATGCTGCGCTCCAGTGGCGTCCAATTTTTGCTTTCAAAGGGCTGACCGAACTTGTAGTTTGTGGGCAGTGAGGGGATAGGTAGGTGCCGGGGTATTTTATTATGAAATACGTCCCTCCCCTCCAACATTATATCGCGCCACTCATGCCATATTCCTCGAAAAAGGCAGGGAGTTAAACTTTCTGATGTACTGAAGAATTGCTTCATCGTTGGGTTCATCCAAAGGCATGGAAGCGCGATGAAGCCACAAGAAAGCTATATGCTGTGAAAATAAGGGAGCAAGAAGAGCAGAATTGTCATTGGAAATTAGACAGTAATAAAAAAAAATGAGGAGTCAAGTGAACCACGTCACTGAACTCCCAAATGTATTGTTGGGTCTGAAGATTTATGCCAGGTAATACAAAGCCTAGGGTGAGAACAAAATCAAATGAAAGTGACACAAGGCATATTCTCCAACGGATTTATATATGCCCTTTGCTCATATAAAATCCGTTGGGGGGCATTTGTTGAACCGTTAAAACTCAATCATGTGTTCGGCCTACTTCAGTACAGGGCTCGTGAAGGACCATTGTGTTCAGAAACGTTTGCCTAGGATCATGCTTATGGGGATTATGCAGCTAATATGTTTGGGAAAATCCCTGCCTAGGATTATGCTTATGGGGATTATGCAGCTAATATATCTGGAAAATCCCGCCTATGCAGAACTTCAAACGTTTCAGCAAGACTAATATTGTATTGAAAGCATGTGGCGGAATCAATCTCATAGGCCGTAGTGTTTGCTTTATGGTCCCATATGCTTGTTGTTTAAATGAATGCCAGATAACTAGGAGCTACTTTTAGGTTTCAAGAACTCTACAGCGTAGCCTTTTGGGATTTAATGTCAGAGGATAAATGTGTACCTTGTTAAAAGAATATCTTTCCTAAAAGCATAAAGCTTGTCCAGCCAATCTTCTCCTTCGCTGGCTGTCTTTATAAGCAAATGTTTCTCCTGACTCCGTCCACTCTTGATGCCTTAATGAAAGAGTCAACTTTGCAGTTGTTAGATAGTCCAGTAGGTTAGCTTACGATTTGACTTTAACAATACTAGCATGTGGCTAATCAGTAAATGATGCAAAAAAGATAGAGTTGATTAAGAAATGCAAGCTGACAGCATCTATTTTGAAGACAATTGATGAGTAAAAAAAAAGAAGAAAAGAACACACAAACCCTATACAGATATGCAGGAAATCAGAAATGTTTTGAAGACAATGCAAGCTGACAGCATCTGTTCAGTGGCAGTTCCAAATATGTAGGAAATCAGAAATGTAAAAAAAAAATTATTAGTTTAGAAGTCACAGCTAGACTGTAAATCCCAAACACTATACAGATACCTTGATGCAGTAAAATCGTGTAAAATCCTAAGGTGAACGATGCCGAAGACGCAAGGGATATCGAGCTTACAGCTGCTGGCGGATCTGCAAAAGAAATAATATATTGCAAGCATTTGGCATGGCATACATCAAACACTGACATGGGCAAGCAAGTGTGGGTGAGGTGAATAAGACATGGGCAAGTAAGCAGGTAAAGAGAAGTAAAAAAAAAAGAAACGGAAGAGAAAGGAGAAGAGGTGAGCATGGAAGCTAAGTAGGACTGAAAAGAAAGGAGAGTGCGCATGGCAGGAGAAGAAGATGGAAGATCAGAGAAGTAGGTGTGCACGGCACGGCAAAAAAAAAAGGAAGAAGAAGAGAAAAACTAAAGAAAAGGAAGAAACTGGTAGCCTATATAAAGGAGGTTTGGCCAAGAGAAGGAGGCTACGACAAGAGGACGCTGAGACAAAGAGGAGCATCAAGGAACTGCGTGAAGAGGCATTCAAAGGTGAGAAAAGGGGAGTTTTGTAGGCCTAAGGTGCACTAAGCACCCGATGGCATCCCCATAAACGCGCACACACACACCCCGTCTTTTTTTGGTTGGTTTCCTAGGCCTAAGGTGCACTAAGCACCCGATGGCATCACTATAAACACACACCTTTCTCTTGTTTGTTCAGTAGGCCTAAGTAAGCACCCGATGGCATTCTTAGTAGGCCTAAGGTGCACTAAGCACCCTATGGCCCCACGGTGGTTGAAAGGAGAAAGAAAAATGCCGAGATAAGAACAAAGGGGGAGAAACGAAATCGCTCACAAGCGCAGATAGCAATCAACGCATTCTATCTCGACGGAGGTAGCTGATCGCTGCCGTGTAAAGAGTGTTGACTTTGGGATAGATCCGGCTCGGATCCACTCCACTACCGAATTTGGACCCTATTTTACCCAGACAGCAAACTAGAGCATCATAATCTGAAGCTAACTTTAATCAAAGCCAAGTCTTAACCCCAAAGTCCAGAAAAAAAAAATCCGGCATCGTCAGGTCCGGATCCGATAAGGCCCAAAACTCTTTTCTTCGGTCTTTGGCCAGCAAAGCAAATAATTTTGACTCAAGACTTCAAGATTCGTAGCCAAGTGAAGAAAAGAACAAACGACAGGATTTCAAAGCTCAACTTTTGTGCAAGATTTTGGAATTCAGAATTCGGCATGAGCGACCAAAGCGGAAGGCAAAATACACACCCATTGAATTCAGAAATCCAAGAGCACAAAACGATGAAATGTTGAGGATGAACCGGCACTCGGACTCCTCCCTAAATTCAAACCATCCAACATGCCGTAAGGCTAGATAAATTTCAAATCAAATTATCCAATACGCCGTAAGGCTAGATAAAATTTCAAATTAAATTATCCAATACGCTGCGAGGTTGGATAAATTCCCAAGTCAAATTATCCAACACGTCATAAGGCCAGATAATATTCTCAATTCAAATTATCCAACATGCCGCAAGGCCGGATAATTTTCTTCAAATTCTAATTATCCAGTACCCTATAAAGCTGGCTAATTTCTCTTAAAATTCCAGACATCCAACATGTCATCAAGGCCGGGTGATCTTTCAAATCCAATATCCAACATGCCTTAATGCATTACAATGGAATATTATTTGGGAGGTGCGTACGTCGATGTTTACCATCGGGGCGTAGCTCCTCAATATAACGTTGTACTGCCTAGGCTGGATATTACCCAATAACACGTTCCAATGCCAAACACTCAACGAACACAAATTGCCCAACTTGATGAAAGCTCTTTTGTTTTATCACTTATATGTCATGTCAAACTATGTATTCTCACCATATTTATAAATGATATCGTTTGACTCGCCTCTTTTATTTTGTTGCGTATTATAGATCTCTTAATCAAAGGTTCCCTAATTTTAGGGGTAATTAACAATGAGCGCTTGCGCTCATTGGAAGCCAGAACCTATTAAATAATAAGCCTTATTAATTTAAGGTGAATTTAATAAAGGTCATATTACATTCTTAATGTAACAAAAATGACCCCACACATCTCAAGTAAAATCTAAATACTTTCATACTTTAGATTCACAGGTTCTACTTAAGGTTTTCCAATGATATGATACTTAATTTCTTACAATATCTTCATGTTTAACTCATTAATGCCTCCTAGATCAGATTATCAACAAGTCAATAAACTTCTAAAATCTAGAAACAAGAACAAACCTAATTTTTTACGATGAGTCCCTAAATCTCGATTCTAGGGTTCCAAGCTTTGCAAGTCACTTTTCAGTTCATATCACAAAAACTCCAATACATGTTGATAATATGAAACTAGAAGAGATTAAAGACAATCATCACTTAAGTAGAATTATCATAACAAGAGTATTATGACGAAATAAAGATCATCCAGTCATTATGAAATTAAAGGGATTTCACCCCATGTCCCAAAAAGTGTTTAAGCTAGCATGATGAAGAAATTACAAATAGCCATAGTTTAGAACGATCAGAAATTGAGAAGAAGGAAAATTTTACTAAACACAGGGCTGTAATGGAAATTACAGCCCGTGATTCTCATTTGAACAGTGTCGGCATCGCCTCTTTCATTGATTTCTCCTTCGACCGGTCCCCTTTCACTCTGAAACTTCTGGTGTATGTTCTCTTCTTCCTGGCGTAGTTTTTCCTCAAATTTCACGGCCGGAGATGCTCTATACACTTTGCGGCGGTGAACCCTATGTCGGTGGTGATGATGGCGATCTCTCCCTGAAACGCTGATCACAATTGGGGATTTCTGTGCACTGATCTTCCCCTTGTTCTGACGAGTATTCCCCTATTTACGGATCTTGAATTGGTGGTCTAAATCATCCGCAATCATCTGCGCAAAAATCAGGCTTCAATAAGACCAGAAAAATCGGCTGTCTGGAATACAATTATGGCCGTAATTTCTATTACGGCAGTGCCGAAATATGTTCTGGTCAAAATTTTGGGATAATTACGTGCCATAAAAATAACTGTGGCAATACTGTGATCGCGCAAAACCTTCTGGAAAGAAATCACCCAAAATTATGGCCCGTAATATTCATTATGGCAGTGTCGTAATATCTGCAAATCTTTCTAGACAGAAATTGATCGAAATTATGGCCTGTAATATTAATTACGGCAATGCTGTGGTTTATTCTGTAGATTCAGTAAAACCACGGTACCGTAACAATGATTACAGTCCTGCCGTAATTCGGTCAGACGCTTCGATTTGCATGAAATTTGATATGTAATCTTCTCTTGATGATGAAAATTTGTCTATGCACTTGAATTGTTTGAAAACGCCTTAAAATGATGCCTTTTTACCTGAAAATGATCAAAAACCAGAAAAAGTGTAGATTCCGCAATATTTGATAAATAAAGAATGAAAATAAGCAAAATAACATGAATATGACACAAAAGACCTATCAAATGACATAAAATATACTATGAATTTTCGTATCATCATAGAGGCATTTCAAGTTGACATAACAAACCATGTTGACCATTTGTTGGAGCAATTTAGAAATTGGGCAACAATTTCTAGAGGTAGATTGAGAACTAATAGAAGTGTTAAAGCTCACGATGACTATCCATGTGAGCAAGGTGATGCTTGAACTATCAAATCTTGGGGTTCAATGGAATAGAGAGGGGCGGTCTTATTTGTGCTTTGCAAGATTGTAGAATTATCGTATGATATCTTACATTTCTATAGGATTTTTAGTGTATTTTAACTGCCAAATTATATCCCTTTTAATCATTTTTGCATCTATTTAAACTTACTTGTATATGGAAATCTTTTACTTGTACTTTATTTTATGACATTTCAAGGGAAAAATGGCTAAAATTTAATGAAAATTAGAAGATATAGAAGGATTCTAGATATTATAACATAGTTGTTTACCAAATTTTATACAAATCGAAGCTTCTAGGAAGAAACACAACACACTTGTGAAAAAAATTCATGACTGTGATCTTTAGATGAGCACAAAAAGAATCACAGCTCACCTGAGATTTCCATCGTATAAGTGCTTTGAAAAAATCATGGCCAGCTAGTTAAAATAATTATCGCCATGATAATCTCCTGAATTCAGCAAAGCATATGGGAGGAATCAGGATAAAATCTAGAATCCTTCTCTAGCATTATATCTTTCCTATTTTGGCTCATCATCGAAGTAGGAAGTGGAGGAAACAGATTCCTAATTGACTTAGGGAAGTTTTGGGAAGTAAAACTCAAAGAATACTCGAATGAAACAAAGATGGATGTCAATCGAATGCTTAGAAACTTCGCACCTCCAAATATTAAAAACCTACACTCAGAGTGTTGCCTATCCAATGATTGAAGCTAATAACTTTAAGATAAAGTCTTCTTTACTCTCAATGGCTCAACCGAACCAATTTGAAGGCTAATGTTTAGAAGATATAATGCTAGAGAAGGATTATAGACTTTAAGATGGAGCTGCTTGATAAATTTTACGCAAATCAAAGTTTACTGGTAGATGACACACTTGTGAAATAAATGACGACCATGATCTTTAGATGAGCACAAAAAAAATTAGGACCCATATGTGATTTTTGTCTAACTTTGAATCTCTTGGGTTAACTTTGTAGAAGTGCATAGAAAGAATCATGACCAGCCAATAAAAATAATCACGACTGCGACACTCTTGGGCTGAATTTGCGTAAGCTAACAGAAGGAATCATGACCTACCTATGATTATGTGTACCAAGCTTGATTTCATTCCCGTTTGGCTCATTTTTCAAATTGGAAATGAGGAAAACAATTATGAAAGTTTCCGAATCGACTTAAGGAACTTTTGGGAAGGATTTAAGGATATTATGGCAAATTTTTTGTGGCATTTTTGGGGCAAGTGAACGTGACGTCTAGAGCGACTAGAGAGCGGCGAGACACATCTAGAGACTAAGAAAATCATTCTTTCTTCACTGTTTCATAAGGGATTCATGGATTCTTCTCTTCCTCACATCTCTTTGTAATCATTTTGCCATTGTAATAATTTTCTAAGGGATGTCTTTGTGCGAATCATGCGCACGGTAGAGGAAAAAAGGATGGTGCATGATAGCATGCGTATTCTAATATCATGAAAGAAGACGATGTATTATAGTGTCTCTTCTTTCCATTGTTACATATATATAAACAAATCTAAGCGCTCTAAATTTGTATTAAATATTGTGTATACAAATATTCTTTATGCGGAAACAGATTAGAATGTTGGCATTCAGTTCCTCTTTTTGCTAATTCCGAGATATTCAACATGGTTTGTTATATTTCACATGGCATATATCTTAAGGCATCAAACCATATGTAAAATTTTTCAATGTCCCTTTTTAGCAACCACACAAGGGGGGATTAACTTGAGAGGTAAATAAAGCAAGGAGAGAGATCATTTAGCTCATCGAGTAGAAAGCAAAACAGTCCGAATAGGAAGCCAACTTTGCCTTAGATTTATTATTTGTAAAGATCAAATTAGATTTGAATTTAATCTTGCATATCAAAAATATGATTTAATTGCACTATAATATTTTTTTTAAAAAAAATCTTATTATATTCTCAAACTAGATTATTTACTATCTATAGTAGTGTAGAATAATGATATTATAATAATTAAGATAATTTCATTAAATAATTGCTGGGTGCAATTAAATATTTTAGTATTATTACTATATAATATATGTTAATTAATGTGAAAAATAAAAGTAAATATGTGTTAGCTAGTTTAACCGTCAATATCCCGTCTGAATAAATTATTTGCTAAAAAAGAAAAGGAAACACCTGCCTAATAAAAGTAAACAAAGCTTTCATTTGCGAATAAACCGCATACTCAACGTAATCCTGTCACATGATCACTTTTACTTTACAACAAATTCTCTCAGCATTCATTGACGCTCATTTGCCGGGGACGAAGTTGGTGGCGTAGGCCCATGCGTTGTTGTTGACCGGGTCCGCGAGGTGGTCGGCCAGGTTCTCAAGCGGACCCTTGCCGGTGACGATGGCCTGCACAAAGAACCCAAACATCGAGAACATCGCCAGCCGCCCATTCTTGAGCTCCTTCACCTTCAGCTCCGCGAACGCCTCCGGGTCGTCGGCTAAGCCAAGCGGGTCGAAGCTGCCGCCAGGGTAGAGCGGGTCAGTCACCTCGCCTAGCGGCCCGCCCGCAATCCGATACCCCTCGACCGCACCCATGAGCACGACCTGGCATGCCCAAATTGCCAAAATGCTCTGCGCGTGCACCAGGCTTGGGTTACCCAAGTAGTCCAGGCCCCCCTCGCTGAAGATTTGCGCGCCCGCCTTGAACCAGACCGCCTCGCCAAACTTGACACCGTTGCGTGAGAGCAGCTCTGGGAAGACGCACCCCAACGCGCCCAACATGGCCCAGCGCGAGTGGATCACCTCCAGCTCACGATTCTTGGCGAAGGTCTCGGGGTCGGCGGAGAGGCCGGCGGTGTCCCAGCCGTAGTCGCCAGGGAATTCGCCGGTGAGGTAGCTAGGGGGCTCGCCAGAGAATGGACCAAGGTACTTGACGCGGTCCGGGCCGTACCAGGGGCTGCCGGAGGCCTTGGGCTTGGCTGCGCTCTTGCGCATGGTGACGCGACCACCTCCGAGAACCTCGGAGGCGGAGGGTGTGAGCTTGACGGCTGTGCCGGCAAGGGATGGGGAGGATAGCGCCACGGTGGAAGCCATTAGTTGAGAGTCCGGAGATAGAGATACTACTAGAGCTCGGGACTATCGATCGATCGATGAAAGATTGCGCTCTGGGGAGTGAGATTTAAAGCTCAAGGGAGTGGGAGATGGCGGCTTTGCTTATCGTGGGAAATCTGTATCTCCTATTTGATTGGTTGGGGGGAATTCATTTATTTATTTGAGGCTGGGGTTTCGGTGCGACACTTGGCGAGCTCACGTCCACACGCTGATGGAGACTTAAAAATTTGTTGTGGCTAGTGTACCCAATCAGTAATCAATCTGGTGAGGAGTGTGCTGAATATCGATTGGATCCTCTAGATTTTCCAGAATCTAGATCTTGAAATGCTTGGACCACTGCCACGTATGCATGCATTTTACGTTGCAAATCTAACTCCCTACAAAATATCAGTTTTTTTCAAAAGAAAAATTGTTAGCTAAGGGCTTAAATAACAAGTAAATACTCGAAGAAATCGGATGAGAATCACAAATACTCAATACAACCACAAGAAGACTAGAACAAATTAAGAGAAGATTTTCACACTTGAAAGCTACCATAATATCAGTTTGCATAAAACAATCAATTTCAAGACAGATAAACAAAACTTATATTCTCAAAGCTAGCAAAATGATCGTAGATCTTATATAGTTAAAGATAACTATACTATTATCTAAAATAGTTTATGAACATAGGTTAACGAGGATGTGATAGTTTTGTGAACATGAGTTAATGGAAATATGGTGGTTTATGAACTTAGGTTTGTAAGGACATGATGGAATGAAAAACTAAAAGAAATTATAGTAGTGGGTTTTAAGGCGTAGAGGAGTAAGAAGAATTTATATATATGTGTGTGTTGGTATGAATAATATGTACTACAATCCACTAGATATGATTAATTTTAATCTAATTCTAATCAAAGCAAAATCAAAATGATACAACATGGTCTTGATTAGATACCTTATCCCATACATCTCATAATCATGAATAAACAAATATTTAGAAACATCTATGATCTAGTGGTTAGTAGTAATGATGTAGTCGTGGTAATTGAAAAGTCAATGACACTTTCATATTTCATATCATCATCCCCCTCTTAGAGAATTCAAGAAGAGTTTGTAGTAAGTGAAAATAATAAAACTTGAGGAAAGTGATGGCCATGATTGTAATTTTGAGTTTAGAACCATATATGTAATCATGAAATTAAATCTTCGATTTGTATCTTTCTTCTATGCCTTCTATAACTTACAATGTACTTCACTAAAAGCTAAAGTAATTCATTTTTTTAGTAATTCTTTGTTAAATTGTAAAGTATTTACATGTGAAGAAAATAATAATATGTATGTATTAGGTCATTGTACAAAAGATGACTTAGAAATAAAGAAAATATGAGCTTTACTAGATTCAAGATAGTGGGTCATGTAATGACTGATCAATAAAAGATGATCTCGGCCAAACATAAGGAGTAGACACATAAGTAGCATAACATGACTAGTGCTATCAAATAAATATTTAGAAATATGCAAGATTTGATGTCAACCAAATAATTAACTATCAACCGAGATTCCTAACAGTCCTCTAAGGATTTGATGTCAACCACAATGAGGACATTGTATGGATTTAGGAGGGGGAGAATGTAATGGTGATGCCTCACGCTAAGTACCCGGGAGAGGTGGGCAAGATACTTCCTAATAGTCCGATGTTAGTAGGAATAAAAATGATCCAAGGGTATATAAGGTGAAGCCAACCTACCTAAGTGACTTGGCATTTTGGGTTGGTGGATCTTCCTTCATCAAATTAGTGTAGGAGCACAAGAGCCCATGAGGGGCTAAGCCATGGATTAGCAAGACTACAATGATGGTGTTGAATGGCTTTAGGAGGAAAAAAATGTCATAGAGATGACTCACGTTAGACAACTAAGAGAGAAAATTTAGATTAAAAAAAAAGTGATTTTATCAAGTGATGGTGTTGTGTGCCTTCCTCTCCTCCCTCCTCTTTTCTTCTCTTTGAGGCTTCTAGACATGCTCTTCTTCCTCCACTAGCACCTCAACATGTTTCCTTTTTTTGCTTCCCTCCTCTCTTTCTCTCCTCAAGTGAGTGGTGGAATCATCCCACTTCCCCCATCTCTTGCTCTACTCCTCTCCTCCACTTGAAGACATGTGATGCCCTCATCTATTCCTTCCATCTCCTCTACTTTCACATCACTTCTCTATTCTTCTCTCCACACAAAACTCCCCCTAACCAGCTAAAGTTTAGAACATCACACCACCAGTCGCAACTATATCATAAACCTTTCACATTTCAAATGTTTGATCTACATCAAACTCCAATAGTGTTGCCTCCTTGAGAATGATCGGGGTAGAAAGATATGACTATATGCTTGCTAGATCATCAGAATGGAAGGATTTTGCTAAGGCCCACTTGGTTCTTCTCATAACATGTGTCCTACCACCCTCTTCTCAGTGAACTCATCATGTCATAGTTTGATCAATGTCAAAATTTGAACATATCTTCTCATGCACATGCGTCAACAAGCAGAAGGATTCGATCTTTTGACAATTCCAAAAGATTTTTTTTATGACCCTTATTTCACCCGAAATGCCTTTGTTCTATCAAACCTCCCTCGTTCGAGTGTGTTCATCACCAATCGACCACCTCCATGCCCCAAATTCTAGAAGCTTGTCCACTAAAAAGATCCATGCACCTAGGCAAAAGCAAATTCAACAATCAAGCATTGGATGACGGGCATTAACCAACCATGTTCGTACCTATCTCAAACGAAAGGAAGAAGATGAGTGTACTTGTCATATGACTATCTAGATCCCACACAAGTTTCATCCAATGTTCATTTCTCGTTGAGCTCCATCTAACAATTCATATCTTTTGCATATTCATTCAAATAAATGGGAAATAAAATGTGAGCGATAATATAAAATTTGTTCATTCAATCAACCATGGGTTTGACTAACATTTATATATTTTTTTTGTACTTTATTTATGTGAATCATCACATAGGAAGATCTAGTCATTAGATGGCTAGATCATTAGAAGCAAAAGAATTTTGCCAAGGGTTGTTTAGTTCTTTTCAAAACTCGCCACTTGCCACCCTCTTCTAGCAAACTCATATGACTGTGGGGTCAATGTTGAATTTTGACCACAACTTATCCTCACACATGTACACCGATGAGTGGAAGAATTCGGCCTTTCGACAACTTGATTTGTGGAATTGAAAGATTTTACAATGACCCCCCTATTTCGCTCAAAAATCCTTTGTTCTTTTGAACCTCTCTTATTTGAGTGCATCTATCACTTATCTACCACCTCCACACCCCAAATTTTTGAAACTTGTCTACCTCAATGATCCATGATCCTAGGCACAACAAGTCTAACAATTGAGTGCTGATAATGGGTGGTGATAAGCCTTGTCTATCTTCATCTTGGACGAAAGGAAGAAGATGAGCTTAAAAATTTCATTGGACATCCAAATCTCTTTGGACTTCATCTAACGGTTCATATCTTTTCAAATCTGTTCACATAAATGAGAAGTAAAATGTAAGCTATAACATAAAATTTGGTCATCCAATCAAGTACAAGTTCAACTCACATTTTAATTTGTGTTTTTATATTTTATTTATGAAAATAATATTAATATGTAGTCTAAGGCAGGTTTTGAAAACATGTGGTCTCTCTCTACATCACTGTAGTGTTGGTTGTCTTGATTACCTAATGAGATGCTTTTGGACTACACTAGGGTTACTTGAGTATTGGACATAGCACCTTTCGAACTATTGTTAGATTATCATTCTATCGCAAGAGCAATAATGGAAAACACTCTAATAAAGAGTGTGGTATGTAATAGAGAGTTGAGAAGTGGTATGCTCTTGATTTGACATGACATAGTAATATTTATTTATTTTTAAGATATCTATGTTGATATTATATTACTCTCATGTAGAATAGATTGAAGTTAAATGTGATTGTTGTTATCTGTTATTTCAATACCACCACAAGCGCACGGTTTACCGATATAGTACAAGATATCATTTCTACAGGGACAAATGGCAATTACCGAAAGATCGTGTAATCGATAGCTAGACAAACTAAATTTTATTTTGAGAACAAAGTAACTTAAAATGAGTTAAGCTAGTATAGTTGATTGGTTGCAAAACAAGAGTTATGAGCTAAATACAATTTTGAGGTAATTCAAGACGTTGGGGTTCATCACAATGATAGATCTAGATTTGAACAAAATAATAAGAATGCAATTGATCTAAAATTATCCAAGGACATTATCCGTAGGTATAGGTTACCCCCTTTTAGTAGTATAACCCGGTATCTATTTAGAACGGTCTTCTACTTTTGTGATAGAATAACACAAGTCCAATCTAAGCAGTTCTAACATCGCAATTCACCTTTGAGTCTTTCTCGCGATGTTTTCAACTTGTGAAGACTTGACTAAAGTAAATACAAGCAAGTAACATAGCATAGATCGAACAAACAAAGGTAAATCAAGTAACACTTATATTATAAGTCAAATACAAAATCCATACAAAGGACTATACTCCAAGTCCTGAAAAGAAAGGCTTAGGTAGCCATGATAAAACTATTCAACACAAATGTCTCGAATAAAAGTTACAAGGAGAAAATAGTTAAGAGGAGGACAATACAAAAGAGAAAGAAAAAATTATTCTCTCAGATCGATTAGAAAAAGCCTTAAATTTCACTTGGACTGCTCTCCTTCATTGCCATTTAACTCATCCTTATTGCCGCTCAACTCATCGTGTCACTTTTTCCCAGCCAATCGACTCCCAAAAATTGCCCCAAATCAGCTCTTTTGTTCATAGGAAGATGTCCCTTGATATTTCCTATGAAATCCCCTTGAAAGCTATTCAAATTCCAAGTGAAATCGTTGATTTTGTGTTTAGTGGGTTTTGTCATGGCCGTGATCCTGGTCACAGGCAAGCCGTGAAGTGTTCTATGAAAAACTGGCATGTGTATCATCGTTGTGAAGCTGATCATGACTAGGTTGTGAACTTTTTTATGGATTTTTGACATGTTGATCGCGGCCATGAAGCATGTCACGGTTAGGCCATGATCTTCTCAGTGGAAAACTTATAAATTTAGTTTAATCTTGTCATGGTCATGATGCTCATCATGGCTCTGCCTTCATATGGTACTTCATAAAGTTCGCATCATGGCCGTAAAGCTCATCACAGGCTGGCTAGGACAAACATAAAAAAATTTATTTGACTTTAAATTTGCTGTGTTGACTTATCTTTGCATCCTGAATCACTTAGTGACTTCAAAATTATCAAATAAGCTCTCAAATTGAGTGATTTTATTTTAAATTATAAAGAGACAAAAAAAATGAAGATTCTGCACTAAGCAAGTAAATAAGTCTTATTTAAGTATAAAAACTACAAAAAGCATGTCTTGTTTAGAGATAAAATCATGTTAGAAAACACTATGAAAACACTATAAAAATATATCCTATCCTATTATCACGTGCATCATACTAGAGTTGGTTCCCATTTAGCAGCCTTAGCTTCTTTTTTTTTTCCTTGCTTTCACGTTCAAATTCAATTCCACTTAATACAAGATAGATTGGAAAAGACCATCCCGAGAACTTAGATAGAATGAACTAACGATTGTGTTGTTCACTTTTCAATTGTGATGGTTTTAAGTAATAGTTGTGATGAAGGTGTGATTCTCCTAGATACATATATATTTGGTTACTGTAAGAGACTATTACATTTTATTTGGAAGTACACTGATGGATTTGGTGTTGGTATTTGGATTGAAATAGTATTTATGGCTAATGCATTGAGAGATATTCTCAATTAACAAGTTATGTTGATAAAGCTATAAGGATTAAGTACAAAACTTAAGGCTTAAGGTCAAATATTAGGTTTAAGGATCTAAGTTTAAAGGAAACTAATAAGACTAAACAAAAGCAAAATAAAAGTAAAAATATAAACTAAAAACATGGGGTAGTGCTTCCATGTTTGGGTGGTGTCAAGGATTAGGGCTTTAAGTGTCATATGTTTTCAATTTTGTATGCCACTTCTCACTTCCATATGCACTTAGTCAATGTGTCCATGTTTTTATGTATGACACTTGAGTTATTTTAAAATTTGAATTAACTCTAATTTGACTATGTGAATAATGTCATATATGTAGTTTAAAACTAAGAACCTAGTGATTGATATCATCATCATACATCACTAATACCTAAGTCACAAGAATGCCAAAATTTGATAATATTTCTATATAGTTTAATCACTTATAATCTCTTTGACTATGCATTTTTATTTTATTTGATTAAGAGGCCTAAGATACCAAGACTTCTATCACATAGAAGTGACAAATCCTAATTTGATAACTCATATTCCTCTTCATAATTTATGTCACGCCCTTTTATAATCCATAGTGATGCTTGACTATATCAAATTTATGACATGTAGGAATCCATAGTGACCTCAAGTCTTATGATCACATACAATATTATCACAATAAAAATACTTATAATGAAGGTATTAGTTCAATTGGTAAAGATTTTAGTTGTTGATGACAAGATTTTGGGATTGAATCATGCAAACTTGATATCTTATAATACTAATATAACAATTCATACTATTATTGTTCCAATTTACAATAATACTTAACTAGAAAGATTCAAGAATAATTGTATTATTATAGGGACATCATTGTAATTACTTATAATACATAGAGATATCAAATAAATGTAATAAAGATGAGACCTTTTTAAAATATAAATGTGAATAAAATAAAATATTCCAATAATTTTGATCGTATTTCTATATCCATTGTACACCAATATTTTTAATTCATATATATTATTATTAACTTTAATGTATGAAATTATCATATTTTGAAGCTAGATATTTGAATATCTAGCAAGAAATATAGAGGTCTCATCTAGATTACCACGAATCATATATCTAAACAAACTTATAATGTGAAGGGTTGACCTAGATGTGCTAGTGGACCCTGGATTGTACTAAACACCATGGAGACCTTTGTGACCCTATATGTCAAAGGTTGACCTAGATATGCTAATGGAGTCTAGGTTACACCAGAGACTATGGATCGCCTATGAGATCATTTGTTTAGATTATTTGATGAGATGTCATTGAACTACTCTAGGGTTATATGGATATTAGATGCATCGCCTTCCATACAACCACCCAATACTCATTTTATCACATAAGCAATGATCAGAACACTCTAATAAAGAGTGTGTCTTGTAATGGAGACTTTTATGGTCTTTTATGGTCGCATACTTTTGCTTTAACTTGGAGATAGTTGTAATTACTTTCGTTAAATATCTATGTTGATATTATGTTATTATCATGCAGAATGATGGATGGAAGTTGAATGTGTGTATCCCATCCTATTGTTGTATGCATCATATCATTGTTGGTTCCTACTTAGCTACTACGAGGTCAAAAAGTGTTACAATTTAATGTAATACAATATTTTCAAATTCACCTTATGATAATAAGACTTTTTTGTTTAATGGGTTATGGCTTCCAATGAGTACAAATACTCATTGTTAATTATCATTGAAATCAGGGCACCTTTAATTAATAGATCTATATAAATAAATAATATGCCACAAATTGGAGGACAAATGATTTGTAAGTATCATATCAATACATGACTAATGAACAACTTAAAATTTGAAGTAATCTTCGCTAGTAAATGTCCAATCTTCTAAGAGCATATGGGTACTTGAAATTGATGAACACTCAGCCTTGCCTTGACAGCTTATTAGTATTTGAACTTGGAAAATACTTAGCCTTGTTGGCTAGTGAGTATTTGATGTCACGTATTTTCATAGTCTTTTAGACTTATATTTACCTGTGAATCGAGACCTATTTTCATATTTTTACATCTGTTTCTGGCTTATTTCATTGATCTTCTTCAGAAGCTTCACTTCTTGTCATATTTGATAAATACAGGACAATTCACTCACATTTGGAGCTAATTGGATGTATATTTACATCCCTGAGTAAATCAAGAACCTTGACGAGAAGTTTTGCTTCAAACAGAGCTAATTTCCGAAATTACGGCCGAGGCCATAATCTGCACTATGGCCATAATTCTCAGTTTGAATTTCTAAGGAGCCCATTTTTATGAAAGAACAATCATATTCCAAAGGCACGCCTTCAATTTTCTCATCAGACGCCATTCGAACGAAGAAATCTTCAACAGACAACATTACGGCTAAGGCCGTAATTTCTGCCTGCATGTTCACACCGGCAACTTCTGATGTCAAACTATGGCCGGAATCAAAGACAAGTCAATGGTCAACTCGCCCGCAAAATTTCAGATGAAACGGAGTTTTCTACCAAAATTATGGGCATGGCCATAATCTTCATTACAACCGTAATCTTCAACATGCATATTAATGGGCCGCATTAAATTGGCCATAATTCACTCGTTTTAACTCCGTTTTGGGCGTTCTTGGAGTCAAAACGACGAGTATTTAAAGGCCTATAAGTGCATGAAGATTCCAAGAGTCGAAGAGCATTGGAGTAAAAATTACGGGCATGCCCGTAATGATAATTACGGGCGTAATTACCTCCTGCGTAGCCAAACTTAAAAGGGCCATAACTTTGTCATTATAGCTCCGTTTTGGACGTTTAAGGTGTCAAAACGTAGCTACTTAATAGGGATTTAATGCTGGCATATCAAAGGGCACCTCCAAAATGACAAAAGGGGCCAAAATCTCTGAGGAAGGTAGCGCCTAGTTGGGGCTCAAGGGGGGCTAGCGAATTTTGCAAAAGGAAGTTCTTGGAGACTTCAAGGGAGGAGGAAGGAACCATGCATCATTCTAGACTTGAAGGAATGTTGCAAAGCTTCTGCAGAGAGTTTGCTTCCTCTTTCTTCAATCTTCTCTTTAGTTTCTTCTTTTCCTTTAGAGATTTGTACTGAATCGATGCTATGATGGCATACATAATCTTCTTTATCGGAACAAGAGTGTATTTGAGTTGTTTGGATCTTGTTTTCAAACTTGTTTTCTTATAGCTAATGTAATTTTATTTCGTGTTTATTCGATCTGTGCTGTTTTACTGCTAGTATTGCATTGGCCACGCAATTACTTTTCTTGGGCGCCGCAAGAAGGACCGAAAGGTGAATTGCGACGCTAGATCTGCCTTATTGAACATGCTCTGAGAGGTCAAGAATTAGGGCCAGATTTGTGTGAGGAACTTTATAATATCTCTGAACTCAATGGATCAATCTAAGTACGGTGAGCCACGAAAGTAAGACGCCAATCTAGATTGATACCGGATTACGCCGTTGAAAGAGGGTAATATGTACCATTAGATATTTCCTTGAATACTTTTAAAATTGCATTGCTATGATAATTGTCTTGTTTGAGTTTAAGATCCATCAACGAGATGCACTTGAAGTTTTGATGTCTCTAAACCTTGTTTTCTATCCAATACTTTCACTTGCTTGATTTAGCTAGCATTTGTATTTAGTTGTATTTTGATTTATTTTATGAAAACCCAAAAACATTCACCAGATTGTCTAACTATTGATTTGTAATCGCTCGGTACTTGATCACTGTCCCTGTGGGATCAATGTCTCGTATTTTTATAGTCTTTTAGACTAGTATTTACATGCGAATCGAGACATAATATCATGTTTTTACATCTCTTTCCAGCTTATTTTATTGAGTTTATTCAGAAGCTTCACTTCTTGTCTTATTTGACAAATACAGTACAATTCACTCACTTTTTGAGCTAATTGGAAGCACATTTATGTTCCTGAGTGAATCAAGGACCTTGACAAGAAATTTCACTTCAAACGGAGCTTATTTCTAGAATTACGGCCAAGGCCATAATATGAATTATGGCCATAATTTCCTGTTTGAATTCTCAAGAAGCCCGTTTTCACTCAAGCTTAATCATACTTCAAAGACGTGCCTTCGATTTTTCTCATCGGAAGTCATTTGGGCGAAGAAATCTTCAACAGACAACATTACGGCTATGGCCGTAATTTTTGCCCACCCGTAATATTCCCATCGTCAACTTCTGATGTCAAACTATGGCCAGAATCAAAGACAAGTCAAAGGCCAGCACGCCCGCAAAATTTTAGACGAAATGAAGTTTTCTACCAAAATTATGGGCGTGGCCATAATCTTCAATACGCCCGTAATCTTCACCATGCACATTAAATGACCCACATTAAATGGCCATAACTCAGTCGTTTTAACTCCGTTTTGGGCATTCTTGGAGTCAAAACGACGAGTATTTAAAGGGCTATAAGGGCATAAGGATTTCAAGAGTTAAAGAGCATCGGAGTCAGAATTACAGGAATGCCCGTAATTATAATTACGGCCATAATTCTCCCCTGCGCACCCAAAATTAAAACAGCCATAACTTTGTCATTACAGCTCCGTTTTTGACGTTTAAGGTGTCAAAACGTAGCTAATTAAAAGCTCCATCAATCCATGCGTTCATATTTGGTATCAACGAGTTCTAGTGAAGGGTGGAGACTTTGGTGAAAATTTTGGGAGAAGAAAGAAGGCTCTTGTGCGCCATGCTAGAAGGCTTGAAGGAGAAGAATTGCTGCCCTTTTCTTGAATAGTTTGCCTTCTTTTACTTTTTGTCTTCACTTGCGTATCTTCTTTCTTAGAGATTGTACTCAAGGACGCTATGATAGCGTAAGCTTTTTATCGGAACAAAGGGTGTAGTCTCGTTGTTTGTATCTTTTGTTCGAACTTGTTTGTTTATAGCAAATACAAATTTCATCTAGTGTTTATTCATTTTATGCTATTTTACTGCTAGTGTTGCATTGGCCACGCAATTACTTTTCTTAGGCGCCGCAAGAAGGACCGAAAGGTGAATTGCGACGCTAGATCTGCTAGTTTGAACATGCTCTGAGAGGTCAAGATTTAGGGCCAGATTTGTGTGAGGAATTTCATAGTATCTCTGAACCCATTGGATCAATCTAGGTATGGTAAGCCACGAAAGTAGGACGCCGGTCTAGATTGATACCGGATTACGTCGTCGAAATAGGGTAATCTATATATGTAGATGCTTCCTTGAGCGCTTTTTAAAATTGCTTACTATAATTTTAACTCGTTTGAATTTAAGAGCCATTGACGAGATGAACCCGAAGTTCCGATATCTCTAACCCGATTTTACACCAAACACTTCCCCTTGCTCGACTCGGTTTGTTTGCTTTATTTTTCGCAATTTCAAACGACTCAATCGATTGTCTAGCTATTGATTCACAATCTCTTGGTACTTGAACACTGTCCCTGTGGGTTCGACATCTTAAGCACTACACGCGACGAAACCATCACGCTTGCGGTTAGTTGTGCGTTAGTATAACACACATCAAGTTTTGGCGTCGTTGCCGGGGACAGGCAACCAATATCAAAGAGATTTAATAATTGGTAGGCTAGACGCTTTGTTCATAGCTTTTATTACTGTGCTTTTGTTTCTTTATTTTTGTCTGTTTGCCTTTTTCTTTTATTTTGTTTCCCTGTTCTAGTTATTTACTTTTCTCCCTCTCAATTTCTGCGATCTGCGCTTTAACTGTTATATGCGTAGAGGTTTACGATCAGGTGGACTTGAAGATCTATACGAACTTGATCAAGAAATTGAAAGGACGTTCCATCGTAGAAGACGATTGAAGGAATTAAGTGCTAGAAAAGCATCAAGGAATACTGAACCTATTCCTATCGATCTACCGATGGCGAACAACAATAGAACTTTGATGGATTTTGCTGCTCCAAATGCGCAGGGTCTTCACTCAAGTATTTCTAGACCTCCAGTGGAGGCTAATAACTTTGAGATAAAACCTTCCCTCTTATCGATGGTTCAACAGAACCAATTCGGAGGCCTACCTTTAGAAGATCCGAACATGCACCTATCAATCTTTCTGGAGTTCTGCGACACGACCAAGATGAATGGAGTTTCTGCTGACGCGCTACGACTGCGACTATTCCTATTCTCTCTGTGGGAGAGAGCTTGAAACTAGCTATATTCTCTCCAACCGGAATCGCTTACAACTTGGGAACAACTTTCCTAGGCGTTTCTTTCGAAGTACTTTCCCCCGAGCAAAACTATCTAACTGCGAAACCAGATCACCAGTTCCACCCAAAAAGATGGGGAATCTTTGTATGAAGCTTGGGAGCGATACAAAGACCTTCAATGTCTATGCCCACACCACGGCTTGGAAAAATGGGTAATTGTTCATACATTTTACCATGGTCTTAACTATAATACACGTCTTACTGTAGATGCAGCCGCTGGTGGAGCACTCATGAATAAAAGGATTGACGATGCAATGAATCTGTTGGAAGACATGGTGTTAAATCACAACCAATGGGCAGGAGATCAATGAGGTACATCATCTAGGGCTGTTGCACCAGGTAAGTATGAATTGGATGCCTTAAGCTCTTTAGCTGCTAAGGTTGACTCGTTATCTTGAAAATTAGATTCAATGCATGTCAATTCTGTTGATTCAAGTTCTAATCCTTATGTATGTGAGATATGTGGAATTATGAGGCACAGCCATGCTAATTGCCAGTTAGGAGTTTCTCAACCCCCTGAACCCCAACAAGAATATGTTAATGCTGTAGGGAACCAAAATCCAAGACCACAAAATGATCCCTACTCCGCTACATACAATCCTGGTTGGAGAAACCACCCTCACTTCTCTTACAGGAATAACCCCATTCCTGCTCCACAATCAAACTATAGACCACCACCTGGATTCCAACCTCGACCATTTGCACCTTAACCTCAAAAGACCTCATTTGAAGCTATCATGGAAAACTTTATCTCCCAGACTTCAACTTTTATCTCTTCTCAAACCAAAACCAATGAAAGTGTTAATGATATGATGCGTCATATCTCATCTAGACTAGACTCCATTGAGACCCACAACAAACAGGTTGATATCTAACTGGCAAATCTAGCCACCAGCATAGCTAGACCAGCAGGTAGGTTACCTTCTCAACTCGAACAGAACCCACGAGAGAATTACAGTGCAATTACTACTCGTAGTGGTAAGCAACTGGAGGAACCAAGTGTACCTGATTCCAACCTGAGTCTTGACACATCTACCAGTCATGTACCCGAACCCGAGAGATCAAGTGAGGAAAAAGACGACCATGAGAGTGAACCAGCTTATGTTCCACCACCGCCTTATAAGCCACCCATTCCATTCCCATAAAGATTGGCTAAGGCGAAGCTGGATAAACAGTTCAAAAAATTTTTAGAAATTTTGAAAAAATTATACATTAACATCCCCTTTACAGAAGCACTGACGCAAATGCCCACATACGCGAAATTTTTGAAGGACATTCTTTCAAATTGGCGGAAGTTAGAAGAACCTAGTACAGTGGCGCTTACTGAAGAGTGCAGTGCCATTATTCAAAACAAACTTCCGGAGAAATTGAAAGATCTGGGCAGCTTCTCAATTCCGTGCAAAATTGGGGATTTGACTTTTGATCACGCATTATGTGATCTCGGCGCCAGTGTCAGTTTAATGCCTTTTTCAATCTGCAGGAAATTGGACATTGGCAACGTAAAAGCAACACCAAACTCTCTACAACTAGCTGACCGCTCAGTACACAAGCCGGCAGGAATATTGGAGGACGTTCCGATCAAGGTCGGAGATTTCTTCATTCCAGTCGACTTTGTCGTACTTGAGATGGAGGAGGATGCGAAATTACCAATAATTCTTGGAAGGCCATTTCTTGCGACTGCCAGGGCAGTCATTGACGTGAAGAATGAAAAATTAGCCTTAAACATTGGTAAGGAGGCTATCGAATTTGACTTGGCACGAAGCTTGAAACACCCTTCTATCGCAGGTTCCTGTTGCAGCCTGGACGTTGATGATCTCTTCTGTACCTGTTACAAGTCCAGGGTCAGTCCCCAATACAACAGAAGGAATAAAACTTCATTACATGCGTTAATACATGTCAAGTGTTTACCACGAAAATATATGGCACAAGGCCTAGCAACAGACAAAAGCAAAATGTCACTAGGATCATACGCATAGCTAAGAAGCAAACAAGATCACACGCGACTAAGGAAAGTGACGACGATCAGGATACAGTTAATAAGCGAAATAACGATGCAAAGGGCAGCTGAAATACGAAATAATAGTGAAAGTTACCTTCTCTTGTTGGGCCCTCATTGGGTACAATAGTATGCAACTCTTCCAATGTTGGCGCTGAAAGAAGCATTGCAACATGGCAAGTTGAGAACGGTCCAAAGACCAAACACTCAGTATGGAACTTAAAATTACTACAAATTCAAGCATAACTCTAATGCAAAGGAAAGAGGGAAAGGATCATTATTATGGTAAACTTGTATTGGTGCTTACAGTAAATGACCAACACAAAAGGGGATAAGGAAGGAATACCTTTGCTGGGAGAACACGCGCCCCTTGTGCCTAATGCAGACTTCGAAGTCGCGGCTGGTCCAAGAACAAAAAAAACCGTTCAACTTTACCCAAGAATTTCGTTACATGCAATCGAAAAATCGTCATAACATTAAGGTGATTCAAAACGGTAAATGGAAGAGGTGTGAGGTTTGCCAACCTATCACCATATTCGTCGGTGAGCTCGCTAAACCAAAATAGAAATTGGACTCCTTTGAAAGCTCCTCCGGCTTGCAGATGACTGTGGTAAGCCCGAGTTGTGGGTCATTTGTAAGAATAATATGTTAGATGATTTAAAGCACACATACTTCCTTTTAAAGCTCCGATCATGTCATCTGATGAATCGCTAAAATCATTTTTTGATAAGTCTACGACATTCGAATGATCGTCCACGTCAAAGATATCATTGGAAGCATGGGCATTTGCGGGCTCGACAGCCACAATCGATATTTGAACCCCTGAGAAGTGCAAAAGAAGACTATGTTACAAACAGCCATCATATATATGTCAACAAAGGAAGAGAGGGGAAAACCCGAAGTGGTTGGGTTGTCTCCATCCATTTGCTGAGAAGCTGTATCCATGCGGAATGTTTCCTCAGCATTAATAGCAGATTTGATGCCCGCGCATGACCAGCGCCCTGTTCGGAAGAGGAAGAAGGTTAATTGTCAAGCTAATAAGAAAATGAAGAAGAAAGAAAAGGAGGAAAAGAAGAAAGACGGTTACCTCACTTGGGTCGATTGATGCAACACTTGAATACGGAGCCTTTAACCGTTTTAGGGATAAAGATCGAGAAAGGTCAAATTCAAAACCATATGTCTGCCGATTAGTTGTCCTCTTAAGAAACGTTCTTGGGTGAGATTTCCCGGCAACATTGTATATATCCCTGACATCATAACTAAAAAACGCCTTCAAATGCATCGAATGCCACCTCAAATATTCATAGCCGTATCTGGGAAGTCGGCTACGAGCCGGAATGGTATATGACGAGTGAGTCCCTCGTCGGAGCAATAGACGCCAACAAGAAGCAACTGTCGTAAAATCACCAGATAAGTTTCCAAAATCAAGGACGTCCTGCGGAATGATCTGGTGGAAGCCAAACTGACGAGCACATCTGTGGGGATTGTACACCTCCAAAGATGCAAAATTCCCACTTCTGAAAGGTAGCCAGCCGGCCCGGATGCTCACGAGGAACTCAGTCGCAAACCACCCTTCTTCTGTCATGACGTCTGTAGGGTTATCTTGAAGGTCTACCTGTTCACTTAAGCACCCTGATTCCATTTAGAAAATTCTAAAAGAGGTTATCTTCCAGTCAGACATGGTCTGAATCTTTCAAAGAGCCAGTGTCCTCAAACACAGTCTGAGAAAGATGAGATGGACAATACGCCTTATGCTTCGGCTATTGGGTCCATCATGTATGCGATGTTGTGTACTCGCCCAGACGTCGCTTACGGGTTAAGCGTGACCAGTCGGTTCCAAGGTAATCCAGGGAAGGCGCACTGGATTACTGTCAAGAACATTTTGAAATATCTTCGCAGAACCAAAAATATGTTCTTGATTTATGGAGGTCAGGAAGAGCTCAGTATTGAAGGATATACTGATGCTTCGTTCCAGTCTGACCAAGACGATTTCCGATCGCAATCAGGCTATGTTTTTAGCTTGAATGGAGGAGCAGTGGTGTGGAAGAGTTTCAAGCAATCAATTGTTGCTGATTCCACAACAGAAGCCGAGTATGTTGCAGCCTCAGAGGCATCAAAGGAGGCAGTTTGGATTCGTAAATTCGTTCAGGAACTTGGTGTCATTCCTTCGAGTGCAGATCCATTGGTTATCTTCTGTGATAACACTGGAGCGATTGCACAAGCGAAGGAACCACGGTCACACCAGAAGTCCAAGCACATACAGAGAAGGTTTCACCTGATTCGTGAGATCGTTAATCGAGGAGACATCAAGCTCTGCAAGGTTCATACAGATGACAATCTAGCTGACCCGCTTACAAAGCCTCTGGCGCAGCAGAAGCATGAGAAGCACTGTAACAATATGGGTTTGAGATACCTCAACCATTAGTTTAAGTGCAAGTAGGAGATTGTTAGGGTATGCCCTTAAGGCCAATGTTTGAGGCTTTGGGATATTTTCAGTATCATGTATAAACAATATATATGTTTTATAAAGGCAATTGTTATTATTCAGATTGTTACATTATCTGCTGCTATATGTATACTTCTGAGTAATGTCTCAATGATGTTCAGCTTAGCTGACATTCAGTAATGTCCTTAGTCGAGATATCTTGGTGAACATGAGACAGCCTTGATATGATTGAGACTAATGTGTGCTCTAATCTTGTGGGATGCTTTGAGCATGGAATAAGATTAGACACATAGGTGCATTAGATGTACTAGACTTACCCTTCTTTGGATATTCAATTGTTTGTCACAATGTGAATAATCCTTGTATGCAAGCAAGTGGTATATTCCCTCTGACTTGAGATCACTTGTGTTTCTAAGTGATGATTAACATTGTCTTGAGGTAGTTCAATATCATTTGAAAGATAATGGTTAAGGATTATCTTGGATAGTGGGCATGAGTCATGCTAGGGCACTTGTGATAGATATAGGATTGCCTCTCCTGATTGGAGTGTGATGTTCTAAGGGGCCCTTGGATGAAATGGTTGAGAATGTGTATGGCCATACCCAGGTGACTATGATCATCTGATCTAACCATTTTTCATCATGTTGGAATCGCAGGCTTGACACGCTTGTCCAACGGGAACATCCAGTGGCAAAGGGAAACATGTATGCCAAGTGAATTAGATTCGCACTTGTGCTGTGGTTTGGGAGTAGTCTTGGAAGACTCTTTCCTTCATATCGAGAGACAGTGATGTGTTGCTAGATACCTCTCTGATCGTGATAACGTAAGTTATCGTTACCGACATTGAAGGAAACCCTTAGGGTCGCACAATTTGATGATATGGCTTACTTATGTCAGATCGTGTGGACTGGAATTATTCTAGTTCAGTTTAAAGGAATTTAAACTCTGATTGGAAGTGAGATCTAGTCTAATCATGTTTGATTGATTAGGGCATGTGATCGGTAAGCTTTGATCTCTTTGGAGAAGAGGCACTCGCCCCTTTCCTCTTCCATGCCGCCTCTCATATCATGGCACAAGTAAGTCCAAAAAGGTTGATCATATGCTCGAGTTAAAGCGATTCATGGGATTCCTAGTTTTTCCGATGCAAGTTTGTTTTTAGTCGCTTGTTAACTAGGTTCCCCTTCATTGGGATTTAATGTCAGAGGATAAATGTGTACCTTGTTAAAAGAATATCTTTCCTAAAAGCATAAAGCTTGTCCAGCCAATCTTCTCCTTCGCTGGCTGTCTTTATAAGCAAATGTTTCTCCTGACTCCATCCACTCTTGATGCCTTAATGAAAGAGTCAACTTTGCAGTTGTTAGATAGTCCGGTAGGTTAGCTTACGATTTGACTTTAACAATACTAGCATGTGGCTAATCAGTAAATGATGCAAAAAAGATAGAGTTGATTAAGAAATGCAAGCTGACAGCATCTATTTTGAAGACAATTGATGAGTAAAAAAAAAAAAGAAAAGAACACACAAACCCTATACAGATATGCAGGAAATCAGAAATGTTTTGAAGACAATGCAAGCTGACATCATCTGTTCAGCGGCAGTTCCAAATATGCAGGAAATCAGAAATGTAAAAAAAAAATTATTAGTTTGGAAGTCACAGCTAGACTGTAAATCCCAAACCCTATACAGATACCTTGATGCAGTAAAATCATGTAAAATCCTAAATGAGATTAGGTTACAGATGTTAAGATAATTCAGGTTTGTGTAGATTTGATGAAGCTTCAGCTTGAATACTACAAAGATTCAATAGTTTGATGGCTACAGCAACTTGGAAACAATATCTAAACTATAAGAAAGCTTGCAAACAGTAATGATGTGAACGGCGCTGGGCTGAAATGTGGTGCTGGATAATGGGAATGTTTGCTGCAATAGCTTCGGACTCTAAACGATGTTTTGTGATGATTAAAATCAGTGCATCAATCGAATATATATTCATCTATGCAAATGAAGCACATGGCTATTGATCAGTACGATCCTGTCGATATGGAGGAGGAAGTTTGACCATAGAAGTTGGTGAACATGTCAAGAAAGCAGGAAAAGAAAAAAAGGGGAAATTCCCACTAAGGTGAATGATGCCAAAGACGCAAGGGATATCGAGCTTATAGCTGCTAGCGGATCTGCAAAAGAAATAATATATTGCAAGCATTTGGCATGGCATACATCAAACACTAACATGGGCAAGCAAGCGTGGGTGAGGTGAATAAGACATGGGCAAGTAAGCAGGTAAAGAGAAGTAAAAAAAAAGAAACGGAAGAGAAAGGAGAAGAGGTGAGCATGGAAGCTAAGTAGGACTGAAAAGAAAGGAGAGTGCGCGTGGCAAGAGAAGAAGATGGAAGATCAGATAAGCAGGTGTGCACGACACGGCAAAAAAAAAGAAGAAGAAGAAAAAAACTGAAGAAAAGGAAGAAACCGGTAGCCTACATAAAGGCGGTTTGGCCAAGAGAAGGAGGCTGCGACAGAGAGGACGCTGAGACAAAGAGGAGCATCAGGGAACTGCGTGAAGAGGCATTTGAAGGTGAGAAAAGGGGAGTTTTGTAGGCCTAAGGTGCACTAAGCACCCGATGGCATCCCCATAAACGCGCACACAAACACAACGTCTTTTTTTTGGTTGGTTTCCTAGGCCTAAGGTGCACTAAGCACCCGATGACATCACTATAAACACACACACCTTTCTCTTGTTTGTTTAGTAGGCCTAAGGTGTGCTAAGCACCCGATGGCATTCTTAGTAGGCCTAAGGTGCACTAAGCACCCTATGGCACCACGGTGGATGAAAGGAGAAAGAAAAATGCCGAGATAAGAAAGGGGGAGGGAGGATGAAGATCAGACATTAGAATCATGCGGAAAAAAGAAAGGAGCGAGCCGAGAGAACAAGGCAGCCAAAAAATGACGATGAAAATAAAAAAGAGAGAGAGGAAAGAAATAAAAAGAAAAGGGAGGCTAAGAAGGGGGTTCCGAGGAAACTCCTAAAAGAGAAGGAGACAAAAGGGAATAAGAGAAGCTGGACATGATTAAAACAGCCAAAAGTAAAAAAAAAACTCAGTAGAGGGGAAAACGAAATAAAGGGGAATCGTGGAAATAGAACTCGAGCTAGAGGAGAAATACCTGTTCAAGGCCTTCCTGATCCTCCTCTCGAGCTATGTCCTCAGAAGAGTTACAACAACACCAGTAGAAGAACGTCTCTATCGGGAACACCCGTCGGCGCTCTAAATCCTTGAATGAGATCTTTAAAAAAAAGAGGGGAAAGAACGACAAATGACTTGCATTAAAACCCGCTAGGAGAAACATAATAGAAAATAAAATCATGATCATCTGAGTTTACCTGGCAACTCCTTTGCACCACCCCGAAGGGGACGTGTCTTGGCAACATAATACTGTTTGGGAGGTGCGTACGTTGAAAAATCATCGTCGGGGCGTAGCACTTCAGTATGATGCTGCGTCTGTCTAGGCAAAAGTAATAAATTTCTAAATCAATTTTTAAATCAAATTATCCGACACGCCGCAAGGCCGAATCGAATTTCCAAATTAAAATTATCCATCATGCCGCAAGGCCGGATAAATTCCAAAATCAAATTATCCAACACGCCGCGAGGCCGGATAAATTCTCAAATCAAATTATCCATCACGCCGCGAGGCCGGGTAATTCCCAAACCCAAGTTACAGCCCGTGATTCTCATTTGAACAGTGCCGGTGTCGCCTCTTTCGTTTATTTCTCCTTCGACCGGTCCCCTTTCACTCTGAAACTTCTGGTGTATGTTCTCTTCTTCTAGGCGTAGTTTTCCCTCAAATTTCACGGCCAGAGATGCTCTATACACTTTGCGGCGGCGAACCCTATGTCGGTGGTGATGATGGCGATCTCTCCCTGAAACGCTGATCACAATTGGGGATTTCTGTGCACTAATCTTCCCCTTGTTCTGACGAGTATTCCCCTCTTTACAGATCTTGAATTGGTGGTCTAAATCATCCGCAATCATCTGCACAAAAATCAGGCTTCAATAAAACCAGGAAAATCGGCTGTCTGGAATACAATTATGGCCGTAATTTCTATTACGGCAGTGCCGAAATATGTTCTGGTCAAAATTTTGGGATAATTACGTGCCATAAAAATAACCGTGGCAGTACTGTGATCGCGCAAAACCTTCTGGAAAGAAATCACCCAAAATTATGGCCCGTAATATTCGTTACGGTAGTGCCGTAATATCTGCAAATCTTTCTGGACAGAAATTGATCGAAATTATGGCCTGTAATATTAATTACGGCAATGCTGTGGTTTATTCTGTAGATTCAGTAAAACCACGATACCGTAACAATGATTACGGTCCTGTCGTAATTCGGTCAGAAGCTTCGATTTGCGTGAAATTTGACATGTAATCTTCTCTTGATGATGAAAATTTGTCTATGCACTTGAATTGCTTGAAAACGCCTTAAAATGATGCCTTTTTACCTGAAAATGATCAAAAACCAGAAAAAGTGTAGATTCCGCAATATTTGATAAATAAGGAATGAAAATAAGCAAAAGAGCATGAGTATGACACAAAAGACCTATCAAATGACATAAAATATACTATGAATTTTCGTGTCATCATAGAGGCATTTCAAGTTGACATAACAAACCATGTTGACCATTTGTTGGAGCAATTTAGAAAATTGGGCAACAATTTCTAGAGGTAGATTGAGAACTAATAGGAGTGTTAAAGCTCACGATGACTATCCATGTGAGCAAGGTGATGCTTGAACTATAAAATCTTGGGGTTCTAGTACAACATTATTATGGAGGGGCATATAATGAAAGGAATCATGGTATGTATTTTTGCTTTGGACATAGTTCAAATTTATCCCGCTGATGGTTTTGGATAAACTTGAGGACTATTGAGGGATCGGTTCTGATAATAGAATGTCCGACATTACTCAATAGAAGTTCCTACATGATAATGGGCGCGTTTGGGTCTACCAGCAAGCAACTTAAGTAGGTGCACCCAGCAAAAGCTGGTTAAGCTAATGTGTTTGGACAACTACTTCTCTACTGGAGAAGCTCCATTGTTGAGGAGAAGCAGCCAAACATAGGCCCCATTTGGGGCTACTGCCCGCCCACTTTTGCAGGCATGGGCAATAGGATCTGGTCGTTTTTTATACACCACATAACAATCACAACAACTGATACACTAGTCTAATTACTATTAAAATCTAACCTAGTATACATGTATGCATACGTATACCCATATATACCCATATACGTACATATACATATACACACTAAATATTTATACACCTTAATTTATTATTTCATATTTAACTCATTGATTATTACTATTTGCCTAGATTAAGCTGGTACACATGTACGTATACGTATACCCACATGTATACACAACTAAATTTAAACCTATAATTAGTCAAATACACTTGGGTTAGCAAAGGTGAGTTCTTCATCCGAACCAGCAACAAGGAAGGGTCATCGGCCGCAAATAGCGGCGAACGACGGCAAATGACGGCGCAACAACTTTTGGCAAGAAAGAAGGCATCACCGGTGCCTGAACATACGCAAGCATGCAACCACTTGTTGCTTGAGGTGAATCTACGCTAACCAATGGCAAATGGCGGCCCGACAGAGAATAGTAGCGCACGACGAAGCAGCCAACTCCAAGGAGGAAGAAGGCATCGCCGGTGCTCGAACACATGTGAGCACACCATGAAAACACTGCTAAAGATGTCGACCTACACCTGCCAACAAAGGAGAAGGGCTGGGAGTCTTCGGAGCTTGAACGGTGGCAAACTTGGCGTGAATCGCAAGAGGCAACGGTTCCCTAATTTATTTTGACTCGCCTCTTTTATTTTGTTGCGTATTATAGATCTCTTAATCAAAGGTTCCCTAATTTTAGGGGTAATTAACAATGAGCGCTTGCGCTCATTGGAAGCCAGAACCTATTAAATAATAAGCCTTATTAATTTAAGGTGAATTTAATAAAGGTCATATTACATTCTTAATGTAACAAAAATGACCCCACACATCTCAAGTGAAATCTAAATACTTTCATACTTTAGATTCACAGGTTTTACTTAAGGTTTTCCAATGATCTGATACTTAATTTCTTACAATATCTTCATGTTTAACTCATTAATGCCTCCTAGATCAGATTATCAACAAGTCAATAAACTTCTAAAATCTAGAAACAAGAACAAACCTAATTTTTTTACGATGAGTCCCTAAATCTCGATTCTAGGGTTCCAAGCTTTGCAAGTCACTTTTCAGTTCATATCACAAAAACTCCAATACATGTTGATAATATGAAACTAGAAGAGATTAAAGACAATCATCACTTAAGTAGAATTATCATAACAAGAGTATTCTGACGAAATAAAGATCATCCAGTCATTATGAAATTAAAGGGATTTCACCCCATGTCCCAAAAAGTGTTTAAGCTAGCATGATGAAGAGATTACAAATAGCCATAGTTTAGAACGATCAAAATTTGAGAAGAAGGAAAATTTTACTAAACACAGGGCTGTAATGGAAATTTTACTAAACACAGGTTTCCAAAATTTGCAAAAGGTCCCTGGCTGGACCATGTGGACATAACATTTGGTGATTCATGTTGTTGGTGCGTGAAAAGCAACCTTTCAAGTCTAGTGAGATATCATGAACATAGTCTTTGTACATTATATTTGCCTCAATATCTTGTCTACTTGAGTTGAAGAGCCAAGTCTTTAAGAGGTTGTTGTAGTGCTTCCAGTGTTGGAGTTTTACGGGAGCACTCTCTAGTGGCCTTCTCACGCTCTCATCAGTAAAGCCTTATTTATTTTTGATATTGAGCGCCATGGTTATAGCACGACTCTAGATTTTGTATTTTTCTCCATCAAGTTGTTTGTGCAACGAGTATCAGCCTGGGTTGATCCACATAATGGAGGTATAGTGGATCATTTGGGTCATTGAAGCTGTTGATCTAATTGGAATTGTCTCCTTTTCCAGCCATGATTATTGTTGTGGTTTTCTTATGACATGAAGAGTAGGTGTAGGGAAAAAGTTTGTGTTAGATGATGTATGGCATAGAGAGATGGTGGAAGAAAGAGATTAAATTTGGGATGAATCATTAGAGATGAAGAAGATGAAAATGAAGTTGAACTTGGACGCTGATTGAATAGGAACAGTAAGGGAGAAGCCGCCAAAATCTTTCCTTAGAGTAGCTTTTCTACAAATTAGAAGAGGAGCTTGCTCAATGGAATAGAGAGGGGCTGTCTTGTTTGTGCTTTGCAAGATTGTAGAATTATCGTATGATATCTTACATTTCTATAGGATTTTTAGTGTATTTTAATTGCCAAATTATATCCCTTTTAATCATTTTTGCATCTATTTAAACTTACTTGTATTTGGAAATCTTTTACTTGTACTTTATTTTATGACATTTCAAGGGAAAAAGGGCTAAAATTTAATGAAAATTAGAAGATATAGAAGGATTCTAGATATTATAACATAGTTGTTTACCAAATTTTATACAAATCGAAGCTTCTAGGAAGAAACACAACACACTTGTGAAAAAAATTCATGACTGTGATCTTTAGATGAGCACAAAAAGAATCACAGCTCACCTGAGATTTCCATCGTAGAAGTGCTTTGAAAAAATCATGGCCAGCTAGTTAAAATAATTATCGCCATGATAATCTCCTGAATTCAGGAAAGCATATGGGAGGAATAAGGATAAAATCTAGAATCCTTCTCTAGCATTATATCTTTCTTATTTTGGCTCATCATCGAAGTAGGAAGTGGAGGAAACAGCTTCCTAATCGACTTAGGGAAGTTTTGGGAAGTAAAACTCAAAGAATACTCGAATGAAACAAAGATGGATGTCAATCGAATGCTTAGAAACTTCGCAGCTCCAAATATTAAAAACCTACACTCAGACGTTGCCTATCCAATGATTGAAGCTAATAACTTTAAGATAAAGTCTTCTTTACTCTCAATGGCTCAACCGAACCAATTTGAAGGCTAATGTTTAGAAGATATAATGCTAGAGAAGGATTATAGACTTTAAGATGGAGCTGCTTGATAAATTTTACGCAAATCAAAGTTTACTGGTAGATGACACACTTGTGAAATAAATGACGACCATGATCTTTAGATGAGCACAAAAAAAATTAGGACCCATATGTGATTTTTGTCTAACTTTGAATCTCTTGGGTTAACTTTGTAGAAGTGCATAGAAAGAATCATGACCAGCCAATAAAAATAATCACGACTGCGACACTCTTGGGCTGAATTTGCGTAAGCTAACAGAAGGAATCATGACCTACCTATGATTATGTGTACCAAGCTTGATTTCATTCCCGTTTGGCTCATTTTTCAAATTGGAAATGAGGAAAACAATTATGAAAGTTTCCGAATCGACTTAAGGAACTTTTGGGAAGGATTTAAGGATATTATGGCAAATTTTTTGTGGCATTTTTGGGGCAAGTGAACGTGACGTCTAGAGCGACTAGAGAGCGGCGAGACACATCTAGAGACTAAGAAAATCATTCTTTCTTCACTGTTTCATAAGGGATTCATGGATTCTTCTCTTCCTCACATCTCTTTGTAATCATTTTGCCATTGTAATAATTTTCTAAGGGATGTCTTTGTGCGAATCATGCGCACGGTAGAGGAAAAAAGGATGGTGCATGATAGCATGCGTATTCTAATATCATGAAAGAAGACGATGTATTATAGTGTCTCTTCTTTCCATTGTTACATATATATAAACAAATCTAAGCGCTCTAAATTTGTATTAAATATTGTGTATACAAATATTCTTTATGCGGAAACAGATTAGAATGTTGGCATTCAGTTCCTCTTTTTGCTAATTCCGAGATATTCAACATGGTTTGTTATATTTCACATGGCATATATCTTAAGGCATCAAACCATATGTAAAATTTTTCAATGTCCCTTTTTAGCAACCACACAAGGGGGGATTAACTTGAGAGGTAAATAAAGCAAGGAGAGAGATCATTTAGCTCATCGAGTAGAAAGCAAAACAGTCCGAATAGGAAGCCAACTTTGCCTTAGATTTATTATTTGTAAAGATCAAATTAGATTTGAATTTAATCTTGCATATCAAAAATATGATTTAATTGCACTATAATATTTTTTTTTAAAAAAATCTTATTATATTCTCAAACTAGATTATTTACTATCTATAGTAGTGTAGAATAATGATATTATAATAATTAAGATAATTTCATTAAATAATTGCTGGGTGCAATTAAATATTTTAGTATTATTACTATATAATATATGTTAATTAATGTGAAAAATAAAAGTAAATATGTGTTAGCTAGTTTAACCGTCAATATCCCGTCTGAATAAATTATTTGCTAAAAAAGAAAAGGAAACACCTGCCTAATAAAAGTAAACAAAGCTTTCATTTGCGAATAAACCGCATACTCAACGTAATCCTGTCACATGATCACTTTTACTTTACAACAAATTCTCTCAGCATTCATTGACGCTCATTTGCCGGGGACGAAGTTGGTGGCGTAGGCCCATGCGTTGTTGTTGACCGGGTCCGCGAGGTGGTCGGCCAGGTTCTCAAGCGGACCCTTGCCGGTGACGATGGCCTGCACAAAGAACCCAAACATCGAGAACATCGCCAGCCGCCCATTCTTGAGCTCCTTCACCTTCAGCTCCGCGAACGCCTCCGGGTCGTCGGCTAAGCCAAGCGGGTCGAAGCTGCCGCCAGGGTAGAGCGGGTCAGTCACCTCGCCTAGCGGCCCGCCCGCAATCCGATACCCCTCGACCGCACCCATGAGCACGACCTGGCATGCCCAAATTGCCAAAATGCTCTGCGCGTGCACCAGGCTTGGGTTACCCAAGTAGTCCAGGCCCCCCTCGCTGAAGATTTGCGCGCCCGCCTTGAACCAGACCGCCTCGCCAAACTTGACACCGTTGCGTGAGAGCAGCTCTGGGAAGACGCACCCCAACGCGCCCAACATGGCCCAGCGCGAGTGGATCACCTCCAGCTCACGATTCTTGGCGAAGGTCTCGGGGTCGGCGGAGAGGCCGGCGGTGTCCCAGCCGTAGTCGCCAGGGAATTCGCCGGTGAGGTAGCTAGGGGGCTCGCCAGAGAATGGACCAAGGTACTTGACGCGGTCCGGGCCGTACCAGGGGCTGCCGGAGGCCTTGGGCTTGGCTGCGCTCTTGCGCATGGTGACGCGACCACCTCCGAGAACCTCGGAGGCGGAGGGTGTGAGCTTGACGGCTGTGCCGGCAAGGGATGGGGAGGATAGCGCCACGGTGGAAGCCATTAGTTGAGAGTCCGGAGATAGAGATACTACTAGAGCTCGGGACTATCGATCGATCGATGAAAGATTGCGCTCTGGGGAGTGAGATTTAAAGCTCAAGGGAGTGGGAGATGGCGGCTTTGCTTATCGTGGGAAATCTGTATCTCCTATTTGATTGGTTGGGGGGAATTCATTTATTTATTTGAGGCTGGGGTTTCGGTGCGACACTTGGCGAGCTCACGTCCACACGCTGATGGAGACTTAAAAATTTGTTGTGGCTAGTGTACCCAATCAGTAATCAATCTGGTGAGGAGTGTGCTGAATATCGATTGGATCCTCTAGATTTTCCAGAATCTAGATCTTGAAATGCTTGGACCACTGCCACGTATGCATGCATTTTACGTTGCAAATCTAACTCCCTACAAAATATCAGTTTTTTTCAAAAGAAAAATTGTTAGCTAAGGGCTTAAATAACAAGTAAATACTCGAAGAAATCGGATGAGAATCACAAATACTCAATACAACCACAAGAAGACTAGAACAAATTAAGAGAAGATTTTCACACTTGAAAGCTACCATAATATCAGTTTGCATAAAACAATCAATTTCAAGACAGATAAACAAAACTTATATTCTCAAAGCTAGCAAAATGATCGTAGATCTTATATAGTTAAAGATAACTATACTATTATCTAAAATAGTTTATGAACATAGGTTAACGAGGATGTGATAGTTTTGTGAACATGAGTTAATGGAAATATGGTGGTTTATGAACTTAGGTTTGTAAGGACATGATGGAATGAAAAACTAAAAGAAATTATAGTAGTGGGTTTTAAGGCGTAGAGGAGTAAGAAGAATTTATATATATGTGTGTGTTGGTATGAATAATATGTACTACAATCCACTAGATATGATTAATTTTAATCTAATTCTAATCAAAGCAAAATCAAAATGATACAACATGGTCTTGATTAGATACCTTATCCCATACATCTCATAATCATGAATAAACAAATATTTAGAAACATCTATGATCTAGTGGTTAGTAGTAATGATGTAGTCGTGGTAATTGAAAAGTCAATGACACTTTCATATTTCATATCATCATCCCCCTCTTAGAGAATTCAAGAAGAGTTTGTAGTAAGTGAAAATAATAAAACTTGAGGAAAGTGATGGCCATGATTGTAATTTTGAGTTTAGAACCATATATGTAATCATGAAATTAAATCTTCGATTTGTATCTTTCTTCTATGCCTTCTATAACTTACAATGTACTTCACTAAAAGCTAAAGTAATTCATTTTTTTAGTAATTCTTTGTTAAATTGTAAAGTATTTACATGTGAAGAAAATAATAATATGTATGTATTAGGTCATTGTACAAAAGATGACTTAGAAATAAAGAAAATATGAGCTTTACTAGATTCAAGATAGTGGGTCATGTAATGACTGATCAATAAAAGATGATCTCGGCCAAACATAAGGAGTAGACACATAAGTAGCATAACATGACTAGTGCTATCAAATAAATATTTAGAAATATGCAAGATTTGATGTCAACCAAATAATTAACTATCAACCGAGATTCCTAACAGTCCTCTAAGGATTTGATGTCAACCACAATGAGGACATTGTATGGATTTAGGAGGGGGAGAATGTAATGGTGATGCCTCACGCTAAGTACCCGGGAGAGGTGGGCAAGATACTTCCTAATAGTCCGATGTTAGTAGGAATAAAAATGATCCAAGGGTATATAAGGTGAAGCCAACCTACCTAAGTGACTTGGCATTTTGGGTTGGTGGATCTTCCTTCATCAAATTAGTGTAGGAGCACAAGAGCCCATGAGGGGCTAAGCCATGGATTAGCAAGACTACAATGATGGTGTTGAATGGCTTTAGGAGGAAAAAAATGTCATAGAGATGACTCACGTTAGACAACTAAGAGAGAAAATTTAGATTAAAAAAAAAGTGATTTTATCAAGTGATGGTGTTGTGTGCCTTCCTCTCCTCCCTCCTCTTTTCTTCTCTTTGAGGCTTCTAGACATGCTCTTCTTCCTCCACTAGCACCTCAACATGTTTCCTTTTTTTGCTTCCCTCCTCTCTTTCTCTCCTCAAGTGAGTGGTGGAATCATCCCACTTCCCCCATCTCTTGCTCTACTCCTCTCCTCCACTTGAAGACATGTGATGCCCTCATCTATTCCTTCCATCTCCTCTACTTTCACATCACTTCTCTATTCTTCTCTCCACACAAAACTCCCCCTAACCAGCTAAAGTTTAGAACATCACACCACCAGTCGCAACTATATCATAAACCTTTCACATTTCAAATGTTTGATCTACATCAAACTCCAATAGTGTTGCCTCCTTGAGAATGATCGGGGTAGAAAGATATGACTATATGCTTGCTAGATCATCAGAATGGAAGGATTTTGCTAAGGCCCACTTGGTTCTTCTCATAACATGTGTCCTACCACCCTCTTCTCAGTGAACTCATCATGTCATAGTTTGATCAATGTCAAAATTTGAACATATCTTCTCATGCACATGCGTCAACAAGCAGAAGGATTCGATCTTTTGACAATTCCAAAAGATTTTTTTTATGACCCTTATTTCACCCGAAATGCCTTTGTTCTATCAAACCTCCCTCGTTCGAGTGTGTTCATCACCAATCGACCACCTCCATGCCCCAAATTCTAGAAGCTTGTCCACTAAAAAGATCCATGCACCTAGGCAAAAGCAAATTCAACAATCAAGCATTGGATGACGGGCATTAACCAACCATGTTCGTACCTATCTCAAACGAAAGGAAGAAGATGAGTGTACTTGTCATATGACTATCTAGATCCCACACAAGTTTCATCCAATGTTCATTTCTCGTTGAGCTCCATCTAACAATTCATATCTTTTGCATATTCATTCAAATAAATGGGAAATAAAATGTGAGCGATAATATAAAATTTGTTCATTCAATCAACCATGGGTTTGACTAACATTTATATATTTTTTTTGTACTTTATTTATGTGAATCATCACATAGGAAGATCTAGTCATTAGATGGCTAGATCATTAGAAGCAAAAGAATTTTGCCAAGGGTTGTTTAGTTCTTTTCAAAACTCGCCACTTGCCACCCTCTTCTAGCAAACTCATATGACTGTGGGGTCAATGTTGAATTTTGACCACAACTTATCCTCACACATGTACACCGATGAGTGGAAGAATTCGGCCTTTCGACAACTTGATTTGTGGAATTGAAAGATTTTACAATGACCCCCCTATTTCGCTCAAAAATCCTTTGTTCTTTTGAACCTCTCTTATTTGAGTGCATCTATCACTTATCTACCACCTCCACACCCCAAATTTTTGAAACTTGTCTACCTCAATGATCCATGATCCTAGGCACAACAAGTCTAACAATTGAGTGCTGATAATGGGTGGTGATAAGCCTTGTCTATCTTCATCTTGGACGAAAGGAAGAAGATGAGCTTAAAAATTTCATTGGACATCCAAATCTCTTTGGACTTCATCTAACGGTTCATATCTTTTCAAATCTGTTCACATAAATGAGAAGTAAAATGTAAGCTATAACATAAAATTTGGTCATCCAATCAAGTACAAGTTCAACTCACATTTTAATTTGTGTTTTTATATTTTATTTATGAAAATAATATTAATATGTAGTCTAAGGCAGGTTTTGAAAACATGTGGTCTCTCTCTACATCACTGTAGTGTTGGTTGTCTTGATTACCTAATGAGATGCTTTTGGACTACACTAGGGTTACTTGAGTATTGGACATAGCACCTTTCGAACTATTGTTAGATTATCATTCTATCGCAAGAGCAATAATGGAAAACACTCTAATAAAGAGTGTGGTATGTAATAGAGAGTTGAGAAGTGGTATGCTCTTGATTTGACATGACATAGTAATATTTATTTATTTTTAAGATATCTATGTTGATATTATATTACTCTCATGTAGAATAGATTGAAGTTAAATGTGATTGTTGTTATCTGTTATTTCAATACCACCACAAGCGCACGGTTTACCGATATAGTACAAGATATCATTTCTACAGGGACAAATGGCAATTACCGAAAGATCGTGTAATGGATAGCTAGACAAACTAAATTTTATTTTGAGAACAAAGTAACTTAAAATGAGTTAAGCTAGTATAGTTGATTGGTTGCAAAACAAGAGTTATGAGCTAAATACAATTTTGAGGTAATTCAAGACGTTGGGGTTCATCACAATGATAGATCTAGATTTGAACAAAATAATAAGAATGCAATTGATCTAAAATTATCCAAGGACATTATCCGTAGGTATAGGTTACCCCCTTTTAGTAGTATAACCCGGTATCTATTTAGAACGGTCTTCTACTTTTGTGATAGAATAACACAAGTCCAATCTAAGCAGTTCTAACATCGCAATTCACCTTTGAGTCTTTCTCGCGATGTTTTCAACTTGTGAAGACTTGACTAAAGTAAATACAAGCAAGTAACATAGCATAGATCGAACAAACAAAGGTAAATCAAGTAACACTTATATTATAAGTCAAATACAAAATCCATACAAAGGACTATACTCCAAGTCCTGAAAAGAAAGGCTTAGGTAGCCATGATAAAACTATTCAACACAAATGTCTCGAATAAAAGTTACAAGGAGAAAATAGTTAAGAGGAGGACAATACAAAAGAGAAAGAAAAAATTATTCTCTCAGATCGATTAGAAAAAGCCTTAAATTTCACTTGGACTGCTCTCCTTCATTGCCATTTAACTCATCCTTATTGCCGCTCAACTCATCGTGTCACTTTTTCCCAGCCAATCGACTCCCAAAAATTGCCCCAAATCAGCTCTTTTGTTCATAGGAAGATGTCCCTTGATATTTCCTATGAAATCCCCTTGAAAGCTATTCAAATTCCAAGTGAAATCGTTGATTTTGTGTTTAGTGGGTTTTGTCATGGCCGTGATCCTGGTCACAGGCAAGCCGTGAAGTGTTCTATGAAAAACTGGCATGTGTATCATCGTTGTGAAGCTGATCATGACTAGGTTGTGAACTTTTTTATGGATTTTTGACATGTTGATCGCGGCCATGAAGCATGTCACGGTTAGGCCATGATCTTCTCAGTGGAAAACTTATAAATTTAGTTTAATCTTGTCATGGTCATGATGCTCATCATGGCTCTGCCTTCATATGGTACTTCATAAAGTTCGCATCATGGCCGTAAAGCTCATCACAGGCTGGCTAGGACAAACATAAAAAAATTTATTTGACTTTAAATTTGCTGTGTTGACTTATCTTTGCATCCTGAATCACTTAGTGACTTCAAAATTATCAAATAAGCTCTCAAATTGAGTGATTTTATTTTAAATTATAAAGAGACAAAAAAAATGAAGATTCTGCACTAAGCAAGTAAATAAGTCTTATTTAAGTATAAAAACTACAAAAAGCATGTCTTATTTAGAGATAAAATCATGTTAGAAAACACTATGAAAACACTATAAAAATATATCCTATCCTATTATCACGTGCATCATACTAGAGTTGGTTCCCATTTAGCAGCCTTAGCTTCTTTTTTTTTTCCTTGCTTTCACGTTCAAATTCAATTCCACTTAATACAAGATAGATTGGAAAAGACCATCCCGAGAACTTAGATAGAATGAACTAACGATTGTGTTGTTCACTTTTCAATTGTGATGGTTTTAAGTAATAGTTGTGATGAAGGTGTGATTCTCCTAGATACATATATATTTGGTTACTGTAAGAGACTATTACATTTTATTTGGAAGTACACTGATGGATTTGGTGTTGGTATTTGGATTGAAATAGTATTTATGGCTAATGCATTGAGAGATATTCTCAATTAACAAGTTATGTTGATAAAGCTATAAGGATTAAGTACAAAACTTAAGGCTTAAGGTCAAATATTAGGTTTAAGGATCTAAGTTTAAAGGAAACTAATAAGACTAAACAAAAGCAAAATAAAAGTAAAAATATAAACTAAAAACATGGGGTAGTGCTTCCATGTTTGGGTGGTGTCAAGGATTAGGGCTTTAAGTGTCATATGTTTTCAATTTTGTATGCCACTTCTCACTTCCATATGCACTTAGTCAATGTGTCCATGTTTTTATGTATGACACTTGAGTTATTTTAAAATTTGAATTAACTCTAATTTGACTATGTGAATAATGTCATATATGTAGTTTAAAACTAAGAACCTAGTGATTGATATCATCATCATACATCACTAATACCTAAGTCACAAGAATGCCAAAATTTGATAATATTTCTATATAGTTTAATCACTTATAATCTCTTTGACTATGCATTTTTATTTTATTTGATTAAGAGGCCTAAGATACCAAGACTTCTATCACATAGAAGTGACAAATCCTAATTTGATAACTCATATTCCTCTTCATAATTTATGTCACGCCCTTTTATAATCCATAGTGATGCTTGACTATATCAAATTTATGACATGTAGGAATCCATAGTGACCTCAAGTCTTATGATCACATACAATATTATCACAATAAAAATACTTATAATGAAGGTATTAGTTCAATTGGTAAAGATTTTAGTTGTTGATGACAAGATTTTGGGATTGAATCATGCAAACTTGATATCTTATAATACTAATATAACAATTCATACTATTATTGTTCCAATTTACAATAATACTTAACTAGAAAGATTCAAGAATAATTGTATTATTATAGGGACATCATTGTAATTACTTATAATACATAGAGATATCAAATAAATGTAATAAAGATGAGACCTTTTTAAAATATAAATGTGAATAAAATAAAATATTCCAATAATTTTGATCGTATTTCTATATCCATTGTACACCAATATTTTTAATTCATATATATTATTATTAACTTTAATGTATGAAATTATCATATTTTGAAGCTAGATATTTGAATATCTAGCAAGAAATATAGAGGTCTCATCTAGATTACCACGAATCATATATCTAAACAAACTTATAATGTGAAGGGTTGACCTAGATGTGCTAGTGGACCCTGGATTGTACTAAACACCATGGAGACCTTTGTGACCCTATATGTCAAAGGTTGACCTAGATATGCTAATGGAGTCTAGGTTACACCAGAGACTATGGATCGCCTATGAGATCATTTGTTTAGATTATTTGATGAGATGTCATTGAACTACTCTAGGGTTATATGGATATTAGATGCATCGCCTTCCATACAACCACCCAATACTCATTTTATCACATAAGCAATGATCAGAACACTCTAATAAAGAGTGTGTCTTGTAATGGAGACTTTTATGGTCTTTTATGGTCGCATACTTTTGCTTTAACTTGGAGATAGTTGTAATTACTTTCGTTAAATATCTATGTTGATATTATGTTATTATCATGCAGAATGATGGATGGAAGTTGAATGTGTGTATCCCATCCTATTGTTGTATGCATCATATCATTGTTGGTTCCTACTTAGCTACTACGAGGTCAAAAAGTGTTACAATTTAATGTAATACAATATTTTCAAATTCACCTTATGATAATAAGACTTTTTTGTTTAATGGGTTATGGCTTCCAATGAGTACAAATACTCATTGTTAATTATCATTGAAATCAGGGCACCTTTAATTAATAGATCTATATAAATAAATAATATGCCACAAATTGGAGGACAAATGATTTGTAAGTATCATATCAATACATGACTAATGAACAACTTAAAATTTGAAGTAATCTTCGCTAGTAAATGTCCAATCTTCTAAGAGCATATGGGTACTTGAAATTGATGAACACTCAGCCTTGCCTTGACAGCTTATTAGTATTTGAACTTGGAAAATACTTAGCCTTGTTGGCTAGTGAGTATTTGATGTCACGTATTTTCATAGTCTTTTAGACTTATATTTACCTGTGAATCGAGACCTATTTTCATATTTTTACATCTGTTTCTGGCTTATTTCATTGATCTTCTTCAGAAGCTTCACTTCTTGTCATATTTGATAAATACAGGACAATTCACTCACATTTGGAGCTAATTGGATGTATATTTACATCCCTGAGTAAATCAAGAACCTTGACGAGAAGTTTTGCTTCAAACAGAGCTAATTTCCGAAATTACGGCCGAGGCCATAATCTGCACTATGGCCATAATTCTCAGTTTGAATTTCTAAGGAGCCCATTTTTATGAAAGAACAATCATATTCCAAAGGCACGCCTTCAATTTTCTCATCAGACGCCATTCGAACGAAGAAATCTTCAACAGACAACATTACGGCTAAGGCCGTAATTTCTGCCTGCATGTTCACACCGGCAACTTCTGATGTCAAACTATGGCCGGAATCAAAGACAAGTCAATGGTCAACTCGCCCGCAAAATTTCAGATAAAACGGAGTTTTCTACCAAAATTATGGGCATGGCCATAATCTTCATTACAACCGTAATCTTCAACATGCATATTAATGGGCCGCATTAAATTGGCCATAATTCACTCGTTTTAACTCCGTTTTGGGCGTTCTTGGAGTCAAAACGACGAGTATTTAAAGGCCTATAAGTGCATGAAGATTCCAAGAGTCGAAGAGCATTGGAGTAAAAATTACGGGCATGCCCGTAATGATAATTACGGGCGTAATTACCTCCTGCGTAGCCAAACTTAAAAGGGCCATAACTTTGTCATTATAGCTCCGTTTTGGACGTTTAAGGTGTCAAAACGTAGCTACTTAATAGGGATTTAATGCTGGCATATCAAAGGGCACCTCCAAAATGACAAAAGGGGCCAAAATCTCTGAGGAAGGTAGCGCCTAGTTGGGGCTCAAGGGGGGCTAGCGAATTTTGCAAAAGGAAGTTCTTGGAGACTTCAAGGGAGGAGGAAGGAACCATGCATCATTCTAGACTTGAAGGAATGTTGCAAAGCTTCTGCAGAGAGTTTGCTTCCTCTTTCTTCGATCTTCTCTTTAGTTTCTTCTTTTCCTTTAGAGATTTGTACTGAATCGATGCTATGATGGCATACATAATCTTCTTTATCGGAACAAGAGTGTATTTGAGTTGTTTGGATCTTGTTTTCAAACTTGTTTTCTTATAGCTAATGTAATTTTATTTCGTGTTTATTCGATCTGTGCTGTTTTACTGCTAGTATTGCATTGGCCACGCAATTACTTTTCTTGGGCGCCGCAAGAAGGACCGAAAGGTGAATTGCGACGCTAGATCTGCCTTATTGAACATGCTCTGAGAGGTCAAGAATTAGGGCCAGATTTGTGTGAGGAACTTTATAATATCTCTGAACTCAATGGATCAATCTAAGTACGGTGAGCCACGAAAGTAAGACGCCAATCTAGATTGATACCGGATTACGCCGTTGAAAGAGGGTAATATGTACCATTAGATATTTCCTTGAATACTTTTAAAATTGCATTGCTATGATAATTGTCTTGTTTGAGTTTAAGATCCATCAACGAGATGCACTTGAAGTTTTGATGTCTCTAAACCTTGTTTTCTATCCAATACTTTCACTTGCTTGATTTAGCTAGCATTTGTATTTAGTTGTATTTTGATTTATTTTATGAAAACCCAAAAACATTCACCAGATTGTCTAACTATTGATTTGTAATCGCTCGGTACTTGATCACTATCCCTGTGGGATCAATGTCTCGTATTTTTATAGTCTTTTAGACTAGTATTTACATGCGAATCGAGACATAATATCATGTTTTTACATCTCTTTCCAGCTTATTTTATTGAGTTTATTCAGAAGCTTCACTTCTTGTCTTATTTGACAAATACAGTACAATTCACTCACTTTTTGAGCTAATTGGAAGCACATTTATGTTCCTGAGTGAATCAAGGACCTTGACAAGAAATTTCACTTCAAACGGAGCTTATTTCTAGAATTACGGCCAAGGCCATAATATGAATTATGGCCATAATTTCCTGTTTGAATTCTCAAGAAGCCCGTTTTCACTCAAGCTTAATCATACTTCAAAGACGTGCCTTCGATTTTTCTCATCGGAAGTCATTTGGGCGAAGAAATCTTCAACAGACAACATTACGGCTATGGCCGTAATTTTTGCCCACCCGTAATATTCCCATCGTCAACTTCTGATGTCAAACTATGGCCAGAATCAAAGACAAGTCAAAGGCCAGCACGCCCGCAAAATTTTAGACGAAATGAAGTTTTCTACCAAAATTATGGGCGTGGCCATAATCTTCAATACGCCCGTAATCTTCACCATGCACATTAAATGACCCGCATTAAATGGCCATAACTCAGTCGTTTTAACTCCGTTTTGGGCATTCTTGGAGTCAAAACGACGAGTATTTAAAGGGCTATAAGGGCATAAGGATTTCAAGAGTTAAAGAGCATCGGAGTCAGAATTACAGGAATGCCCGTAATTATAATTACGGCCATAATTCTCCCCTGCGCACCCAAAATTAAAACAGCCATAACTTTGTCATTACAGCTCCGTTTTTGACGTTTAAGGTGTCAAAACGTAGCTAATTAAAAGCTCCATCAATCCATGCGTTCATATTTGGTATCAACGAGTTCTAGTGAAGGGTGGAGACTTTGGTGAAAATTTTGGGAGAAGAAAGAAGGCTCTTGTGCGCCATGCTAGAAGGCTTGAAGGAGAAGAATTGCTGCCCTTTTCTTGAATAGTTTGCCTTCTTTTACTTTTTGTCTTCACTTGCGTATCTTCTTTCTTAGAGATTGTACTCAAGGACGCTATGATAGCGTAAGCTTTTTATCGGAACAAAGGGTGTAGTCTCGTTGTTTGTATCTTTTGTTCGAACTTGTTTGTTTATAGCAAATACAAATTTCATCTAGTGTTTATTCATTTTATGCTATTTTACTGCTAGTGTTGCATTGGCCACGCAATTACTTTTCTTAGGCGCCGCAAGAAGGACCGAAAGGTGAATTGCGACGCTAGATCTGCTAGTTTGAACATGCTCTGAGAGGTCAAGATTTAGGGCCAGATTTGTGTGAGGAATTTCATAGTATCTCTGAACCCATTGGATCAATCTAGGTATGGTAAGCCACGAAAGTAGGACGCCGGTCTAGATTGATACCGGATTACGTCGTCGAAATAGGGTAATCTATATATGTAGATGCTTCCTTGAGCGCTTTTTAAAATTGCTTACTATAATTTTAACTCGTTTGAATTTAAGAGCCATTGACGAGATGAACCCGAAGTTCCGATATCTCTAACCCGATTTTACACCAAACACTTCCCCTTGCTCGACTCGGTTTGTTTGCTTTATTTTTCGCAATTTCAAACGACTCAATCAATTGTCTAGCTATTGATTCACAATCTCTTGGTACTTGAACACTGTCCCTGTGGGTTCGACATCTTAAGCACTACACGCGACGAAACCATCACGCTTGCGGTTAGTTGTGCGTTAGTATAACACACATCAAGTTTTGGCGTCGTTGCCGGGGACAGGCAACCAATATCAAAGAGATTTAATAATTGGTAGGCTAGACGCTTTGTTCATAGCTTTTATTACTGTGCTTTTGTTTCTTTATTTTTGTCTGTTTGCCTTTTTCTTTTATTTTGTTTCCCTGTTCTAGTTATTTACTTTTCTCCCTCTCAATTTCTGCGATCTGCGCTTTAACTGTTATATGCGTAGAGGTTTACGATCAGGTGGACTTGAAGATCTATACGAACTTGATCAAGAAATTGAAAGGACGTTCCATCGTAGAAGACGATTGAAGGAATTAAGTGCTAGAAAAGCATCAAGGAATACTGAACCTATTCCTATCGATCTACCGATGGCGAACGACAATAGAACTTTGATGGATTTTGCTGCTCCAAATGCGCAGGGTCTTCACTCAAGTATTTCTAGACCTCCAGTGGAGGCTAATAACTTTGAGATAAAACCTTCCCTCTTATCGATGGTTCAACAGAACCAATTCGGAGGCCTACCTTTAGAAGATCCGAACATGCACCTATCAATCTTTCTGGAGTTCTGCGACACGACCAAGATGAATGGAGTTTCTGCTGACGCGCTACGACTGCGACTATTCCTATTCTCTCTGTGGGAGAGAGCTTGAAACTAGCTATATTCTCTCCAACCGGAATCGCTTACAACTTGGGAACAACTTTCCTAGGCGTTTCTTTCGAAGTACTTTCCCCCGAGCAAAACTATCTAACTGCGAAACCAGATCACCAGTTCCACCCAAAAAGATGGGGAATCTTTGTATGAAGCTTGGGAGAGATACAAAGACCTTCAATGTCTATGCCCACACCACGGCTTGGAAAAATGGGTAATTGTTCATACATTTTACCATGGTCTTAACTATAATACACGTCTTACTGTAGATGCAGCCGCTGGTGGAGCACTCATGAATAAAAGGATTGACGATGCAATGAATCTGTTGGAAGACATGGTGTTAAATCACAACCAATGGGCAGGAGATCAATGAGGTACATCATCTAGGGCTGTTGCACCAGGTAAGTATGAATTGGATGCCTTAAGCTCTTTAGCTGCTAAGGTTGACTCGTTATCTTGAAAATTAGATTCAATGCATGTCAATTCTGTTGATTCAAGTTCTAATCCTTATGTATGTGAGATATGTGGAATTATGAGGCACAGCCGTGCTAATTGCCAGTTAGGAGTTTCTCAACCCCCTGAACCCCAACAAGAATATGTTAATGCTGTAGGGAACCAAAATCCAAGACCACAAAATGATCCCTACTCCGCTACATACAATCCTGGTTGGAGAAACCACCCTCACTTCTCTTACAGGAATAACCCCATTCTTGCTCCACAATCAAACTATAGACCACCACCTGGATTCCAACCTCGACCATTTGCACCTTAACCTCAAAAGACCTCATTTGAAGCTATCATGGAAAACTTTATCTCCCAGACTTCAACTTTTATCTCTTCTCAAACCAAAACCAATGAAAGTGTTAATGATATGATGCGTCATATCTCATCTAGACTAGACTCCATTGAGACCCACAACAAACAGGTTGATATCTAACTGGCAAATCTAGCCACCAGCATAGCTAGACCAGCAGGTAGGTTACCTTCTCAACTCGAACAGAACCCACGAGAGAATTACAGTGCAATTACTACTCGTAGTGGTAAGCAACTGGAGGAACCAAGTGTACCTGATTCCAACCTGAGTCTTGACACATCTACCAGTCATGTACCCGAACCCGAGAGATCAAGTGAGGAAAAAGACGACCATGAGAGTGAACCAGCTTATGTTCCACCACCGCCTTATAAGCCACCCATTCCATTCCCATAAAGATTGGCTAAGGCGAAGCTGGATAAACAGTTCAAAAAATTTTTAGAAATTTTGAAAAAATTATACATTAACATCCCCTTTACAGAAGCACTGACGCAAATGCCCACATACGCGAAATTTTTGAAGGACATTCTTTCAAATTGGCGGAAGTTAGAAGAACCTAGTACAGTGGCGCTTACTGAAGAGTGCAGTGCCATTATTCAAAACAAACTTCCGGAGAAATTGAAAGATCTGGGCAGCTTCTCAATTCCGTGCAAAATTGGGGATTTGACTTTTGATCACGCATTATGTGATCTCGGCGCCAGTGTCAGTTTAATGCCTTTTTCAATCTGCAGGAAATTGGACATTGGCAACGTAAAAGCAACACCAAACTCTCTGCAACTAGCTGACCGCTCAGTACACAAGCCGGCAGGAATATTGGAGGACGTTCCGATCAAGGTCGGAGATTTCTTCATTCCAGTCGACTTTGTCGTACTTGAGATGGAGGAGGATGCGAAATTACCAATAATTCTTGGAAGGCCATTTCTTGCGACTGCCAGGGCAGTCATTGACGTGAAGAATGAAAAATTAGCCTTAAACATTGGTAAGGAGGCTATCGAATTTGACTTGGCACGAAGCTTGAAACACCCTTCTATCGCAGGTTCCTGTTGCAGCCTGGACGTTGATGATCTCTTCTGTACCTGTTACAAGTCTAGGGTCAGTCCCCAATACAACAGAAGGAATAAAACTTCATTACATGCGTTAATACATGTCAAGTGTTTACCACGAAAATATATGGCACAAGGCCTAGCAACAGACAAAAGCAAAATGTCACTAGGATCATACGCATAGCTAAGAAGCAAACAAGATCACACGCGACTAAGGAAAGTGACGACGATCAGGATACAGTTAATAAGCGAAATAACGATGCAAAGGGCAGCTGAAATACGAAATAATAGTGAAAGTTACCTTCTCTTGTTGGGCCCTCATTGGGTACAATAGTATGCAACTCTTCCAATGTTGGCGCTGAAAGAAGCATTGCAACATGGCAAGTTGAGAACGGTCCAAAGACCAAACACTCAGTATGGAACTTAAAATTACTACAAATTCAAGCATAACTCTAATGCAAAGGAAAGAGGGAAAGGATCATTATTATGGTAAACTTGTATTGGTGCTTACAGTAAATGACCAACACAAAAGGGGATAAGGAAGGAATACCTTTGCTGGGAGAACACGCGCCCCTTGTGCCTAATGCAGACTTCGAAGTCGCGGCTGGTCCAAGAACAAAAAAAACCGTTCAACTTTACCCAAGAATTTCGTTACATGCAATCAAAAAATCGTCATAACATTAAGGTGATTCAAAACGGTAAATGGAAGAGGTGTGAGGTTTGCCAACCTGTCACCATATTCGTCGGTGAGCTCGCTAAACCAAAATAGAAATTGGACTCCTTTGAAAGCTCCTCCGGCTTGCAGATGACTGTGGTAAGCCCGAGTTGTGGGTCATTTGTAAGAATAATATGTTAGATGATTTAAAGCACACATACTTCCTTTTAAAGCTCCGATCATGTCATCTGATGAATCGCTAAAATCATTTTTTGATAAGTCTACGACATTCGAATGATCGTCCACGTCAAAGATATCATTGGAAGCATGGGCATTTGCGGGCTCGACAGCCACAATCGATATTTGAACCCCTGAGAAGTGCAAAAGAAGACTATGTTACAAACAGCCATCATATATATGTCAACAAAGGAAGAGAGGGGAAAACCCGAAGTGGTTGGGTTGTCTCCATCCATTTGCTGAGAAGCTGTATCCATGCGGAATGTTTCCTCAGCATTAATAGCAGATTTGATGCCCGCGCATGACCAGCGCCCTGTTCGGAAGAGGAAGAAGGTTAATTGTCAAGCTAATAAGAAAATGAAGAAGAAAGAAAAGGAGGAAAAGAAGAAAGACGGTTACCTCACTTGGGTCGATTGATGCAACACTTGAATACGGAGCCTTTAACCGTTTTAGGGATAAAGATCGAGAAAGGTCAAATTCAAAACCATATGTCTGCCGATTAGTTGTCCTCTTAAGAAACGTTCTTGGGTGAGATTTCCCGGCAACATTGTATATATCCCTGACATCATAACTAAAAAACGCCTTCAAATGCATCGAATGCCACCTCAAATATTCATAGCCGTATCTGGGAAGTCGGCTACGAGCCGGAATGGTATATGACGAGTGAGTCCCTCGTCGGAGCAATAGACGCCAACAAGAAGCAACTGTCGTAAAATCACCAGATAAGTTTCCAAAATCAAGGACGTCCTGCGGAATGATCTGGTGGAAGCCAAACTGACGAGCACATCTGTGGGGATTGTACACCTCCAAAGATGCAAAATTCCCACTTCTGAAAGGTAGCCAGCCGGCCCGGATGCTCACGAGGAACTCAGTCGCAAACCACCCTTCTTCTGTCATGACGTCTGTAGGGTTATCTTGAAGGTCTACCTGTTCACTTAAGCACCCTGATTCCATTTAGAAAATTCTAAAAGAGGTTATCTTCCAGTCAGACATGGTCTGAATCTTTCAAAGAGCCAGTGTCCTCAAACACAGTCTGAGAAAGATGAGATGGACAATACGCCTTATGCTTCGGCTATTGGGTCCATCATGTATGCGATGTTGTGTACTCGCCCAGACGTCGCTTACGGGTTAAGCGTGACCAGTCGGTTCCAAGGTAATCCAGGGAAGGCGCACTGGATTACTGTCAAGAACATTTTGAAATATCTTCGCAGAACCAAAAATATGTTCTTGATTTATGGAGGTCAGGAAGAGCTCAGTATTGAAGGATATACTGATGCTTCATTCCAGTCTGACCAAGACGATTTCCGATCGCAATCAGGCTATGTTTTTAGCTTGAATGGAGGAGCAGTGGTGTGGAAGAGTTTCAAGCAATCAATTGTTGCTGATTCCACAACAGAAGCCGAGTATGTTGCAGCCTCAGAGGCATCAAAGGAGGCAGTTTGGATTCGTAAATTCGTTCAGGAACTTGGTGTCGTTCCTTCGAGTGCAGATCCATTGGTTATCTTCTGTGATAACACTGGAGCGATTGCACAAGCGAAGGAACCACGGTCACACCAGAAGTCCAAGCACATACAGAGAAGGTTTCACCTGATTCGTGAGATCGTTAATCGAGGAGACATCAAGCTCTGCAAGGTTCATACAGATGACAATCTAGCTGACCCGCTTACAAAGCCTCTGGCGCAGCAGAAGCATGAGAAGCACTGTAACAATATGGGTTTGAGATACCTCAACCATTAGTTTAAGTGCAAGTAGGAGATTGTTAGGGTATGCCCTTAAGGCCAATGTTTGAGGCTTTGGGATATTTTCAGTATCATGTATAAACAATATATATGTTTTATAAAGGCAATTGTTATTATTCAGATTGTTACATTATCTGCTGCTATATGTATACTTCTGAGTAATGTCTCAATGATGTTCAGCTTAGCTGACATTCAGTAATGTCCTTAGTCGAGATATCTTGGTGAACATGAGACAGCCTTGATATGATTGAGACTAATGTGTGCTCTAATCTTGTGGGATGCTTTGAGCATGGAATAAGATTAGACACATAGGTGCATTAGATGTACTAGACTTACCCTTCTTTGGATATTCAATTGTTTGTCACAATGTGAATAATCCTTGTATGCAAGCAAGTGGTATATTCCCTCTGACTTGAGATCACTTGTGTTTCTAAGTGATGATTAACATTGTCTTGAGGTAGTTCAATATCATTTGAAAGATAATGGTTAAGGATTATCTTGGATAGTGGGCATGAGTCATGCTAGGGCACTTGTGATAGATATAGGATTGCCTCTCCTGATTGGAGTGTGATGTTCTAAGGGGCCCTTGGATGAAATGGTTGAGAATGTGTATGGCCATACCCAGGTGACTATGATCATCTGATCTAACCATTTTTCATCATGTTGGAATCGCAGGCTTGACACGCTTGTCCAACGGGAACATCCAGTGGCAAAGGGAAACATGTATGCCAAGTGAATTAGATTCGCACTTGTGCTGTGGTTTGGGAGTAGTCTTGGAAGACTCTTTCCTTCATATCGAGAGACAGTGATGTGTTGCTAGATACCTCTCTCTGATCGTGATAACGTAAGTTATCGTTACCGACATTGAAGGAAACCCTTAGGGTCGCACAATTTGATGATATGGCTTACTTATGTCAGATCGTGTGGACTGGAATTATTCTAGTTCAGTTTAAAGGAATTTAAACTCTGATTGGAAGTGAGATCTAGTCTAATCATGTTTGATTGATTAGGGCATGTGATCGGTAAGCTTTGATCTCTTTGGAGAAGAGGCACTCGCCCCTTTCCTCTTCCATGCCGCCTCTCATATCATGGCACAGGTAAGTCCAAAAAGGTTGATCATATGCTCGAGTTAAAGCGATTCATGGGATTCCTAGTTTTTCCGATGCAAGTTTGTTTTTAGTCGCTTGTTAACTAGGTTCCCCTTCATTGGGATTTAATGTCAGAGGATAAATGTGTACCTTGTTAAAAGAATATCTTTCCTAAAAGCATAAAGCTTGTCCAGCCAATCTTCTCCTTCGCTGGCTGTCTTTATAAGCAAATGTTTCTCCTGACTCCATCCACTCTTGATGCCTTAATGAAAGAGTCAACTTTGCAGTTGTTAGATAGTCCATTAGGTTAGCTTACGATTTGACTTTAACAATACTAGCATGTGGCTAATCAGTAAATGATGCAAAAAAGATAGAGTTGATTAAGAAATGCAAGCTGACAGCATCTATTTTGAAGACAATTGATGAGTAAAAAAAAAAAAGAAAAGAACACACAAACCCTATACAGATATGCAGGAAATCAGAAATGTTTTGAAGACAATGCAAGCTGACATCATCTGTTCAGCGGCAGTTCCAAATATGCAGGAAATCAGAAATGTAAAAAAAAAATTATTAGTTTGGAAGTCACAGCTAGACTGTAAATCCCAAACCCTATACAGATACCTTGATGCAGTAAAATCATGTAAAATCCTAAATGAGATTAGGTTACAGATGTTAAGATAATTCAGGTTTGTGCAGATTTGATGAAGCTTCAGCTTGAATACTACAAAGATTCAATAGTTTGATGGCTACAGCAACTTGGAAACAATATCTAAACTATAAGAAAGCTTGCAAACAGTAATGATGTGAACGGCGCTGGGCTGAAATGTGGTGCTGGATAATGGGAATGTTTGCTGCAATAGCTTCGGACTCTAAACGATGTTTTGTGATGATTAAAATCAGTGCATCAATCGAATATATATTCATCTATGCAAATGAAGCACATGGCTATTGATCAGTACGATCCTGTCGATATGGAGGAGGAAGTTTGACCATAGAAGTTGGTGAACATGTCAAGAAAGCAGGAAAAGAAAAAAAGGGGAAATTCCCACTAAGGTGAACGATGCCAAAGACGCAAGGGATATCGAGCTTATAGCTGCTAGCGGATCTGCAAAAGAAATAATATATTGCAAGCATTTGGCATGGCATACATCAAACACTAACATGGGCAAGCAAGCGTGGGTGAGGTGAATAAGACATGGGCAAGTAAGCAGGTAAAGAGAAGTAAAAAAAAAGAAACGGAAGAGAAAGGAGAAGAGGTGAGCATGGAAGCTAAGTAGGACTGAAAAGAAAGGAGAGTGCGCGTGGCAAGAGAAGAAGATGGAAGATCAGAGAAGCAGGTGTGCACGACACGGCAAAAAAAAAGAAGAAGAAGAAAAAAACTGAAGAAAAGGAAGAAACCGGTAGCCTACATAAAGGCGGTTTGGCCAAGAGAAGGAGGCTGCGACAGAGAGGACGCTGAGACAAAGAGGAGCATCAGGGAACTGCGTGAAGAGGCATTTGAAGGTGAGAAAAGGGGAGTTTTGTAGGCCTAAGGTGCACTAAGCACCCGATGGCATCCCCATAAACGCGCACACAAACACAACGTCTTTTTTTTGGTTGGTTTCCTAGGCCTAAGGTGCACTAAGCACCCGATGACATCACTATAAACACACACACCTTTCTCTTGTTTGTTTAGTAGGCCTAAGGTGTGCTAAGCACCCGATGGCATTCTTAGTAGGCCTAAGGTGCACTAAGCACCCTATGGCACCACGGTGGATGAAAGGAGAAAGAAAAATGCCGAGATAAGAAAGGGGGAGGGAGGATGAAGATCAGACATTAGAATCATGCGGAAAAAAGAAAGGAGCGAGCCGAGAGAACAAGGCAGCCAAAAAATGACGATGAAAATAAAAAAGAGAGAGAGGAAAGAAATAAAAAGAAAAGGGAGGCTAAGAAGGGGGTTCCGAGGAAACTCCTAAAAGAGAAGGAGACAAAAGGGAATAAGAGAAGCTGGACACGATTAAAACAGCCAAAAGTAAAAAAAAACTCAGTAGAGGGGAAAACGAAATAAAGGGGAATCGTGGAAATAGAACTCGAGCTAGAGGAGAAATACCTGTTCAAGGCCTTCCTGATCCTCCTCTCGAGCTATGTCCTCAGAAGAGTTACAACAACACCAGTAGAAGAACGTCTCTATCGGGAACACCCGTCGGCGCTCTAAATCCTTGAATGAGATCTTTAAAAAAAAGAGGGGAAAGAACGACAAATGACTTGCATTAAAACCCGCTAGGAGAAACATAATAGAAAATAAAATCATGATCATCTGAGTTTACCTGGCAACTCCTTTGCACCACCCCGAAGGGGACGTGTCTTGGCAACATAATACTGTTTGGGAGGTGCGTACGTTGAAAAATCATCGTCGGGGCGTAGCACTTCAGTATGATGCTGCGTCTGTCTAGGCAAAAGTAATAAATTTCTAAATCAATTTTTAAATCAAATTATCCGACACGCCGCAAGGCCGAATCGAATTTCCAAATTAAAATTATCCATCATGCCGCAAGGCCGGATAAATTCCAAAATCAAATTATCCAACACGCCGCGAGGCCGGATAAATTCTCAAATCAAATTATCCATCACGCCGCGAGGCCGGGTAATTCCCAAACCCAAGTTACAGCCCGTGATTCTCATTTGAACAGTGCCGGTGTCGCCTCTTTCGTTTATTTCTCCTTCGACCGGTCCCCTTTCACTCTGAAACTTCTGGTGTATGTTCTCTTCTTCCAGGCGTAGTTTTCCCTCAAATTTCACGGCCAGAGATGCTCTATACACTTTGCGGCGGCGAACCCTATGTCGGTGGTGATGATGGCGATCTCTCCCTGAAACGCTGATCACAATTGGGGATTTCTGTGCACTAATCTTCCCCTTGTTCTGACGAGTATTCCCCTCTTTACAGATCTTGAATTGGTGGTCTAAATCATCCGCAATCATCTGCACAAAAATCAGGCTTCAATAAGACCAGGAAAATCGGCTGTCTGGAATACAATTATGGCCGTAATTTCTATTACGGCAGTGCCGAAATATGTTCTGGTCAAAATTTTGGGATAATTACGTGCCATAAAAATAACCGTGGCAGTACTGTGATCGCGCAAAACCTTCTGGAAAGAAATCACCCAAAATTATGGCCCGTAATATTCGTTACGGTAGTGCCGTAATATCTGCAAATCTTTCTGGACAGAAATTGATCGAAATTATGGCCTGTAATATTAATTACGGCAATGCTGTGGTTTATTCTGTAGATTCAGTAAAACCACGATACCGTAACAATGATTACGGTCCTGTCGTAATTCGGTCAGAAGCTTCGATTTGCGTGAAATTTGACATGTAATCTTCTCTTGATGATGAAAATTTGTCTATGCACTTGAATTGCTTGAAAACGCCTTAAAATGATGCCTTTTTACCTGAAAATGATCAAAAACCAGAAAAAGTGTAGATTCCGCAATATTTGATAAATAAGGAATGAAAATAAGCAAAAGAGCATGAGTATGACACAAAAGACCTATCAAATGACATAAAATATACTATGAATTTTCGTGTCATCATAGAGGCATTTCAAGTTGACATAACAAACCATGTTGACCATTTGTTGGAGCAATTTAGAAAATTGGGCAACAATTTCTAGAGGTAGATTGAGAACTAATAGGAGTGTTAAAGCTCACGATGACTATCCATGTGAGCAAGGTGATGCTTGAACTATCAAATCTTGGGGTTCTAGTACAACATTATTATGGAGGGGCATATAATGAAAGGAATCATGGTATGTATTTTTGCTTTGGACATAGTTCAAATTTATCCCGCTGATGGTTTTGGATAAACTTGAGGACTATTGAGGGATCGGTTCTGATAATAGAATGTCCGACATTACTCAATAGAAGTTCCTACATGATAATGGGCGCGTTTGGGTCTACCAGCAAGCAACTTAAGTAGGTGCACCCAGCAAAAGCTGGTTAAGCTAATGTGTTTGGACAACTACTTCTCTACTGGAGAAGCTCCATTGTTGAGGAGAAGCAGCCAAACATAGGCCCCATTTGGGGCTACTGCCCGCCCACTTTTGCAGGCATGGGCAATAGGATCTGGTCGTTTTTTATACACCACATGACAATCACAACAACTGATACACTAGTCTAATTACTATTAAAATCTAACCTAGTATACATGTATGCATACGTATACCCATATATACCCATATACGTACATATACATATACACACTAAATATTTATACACCTTAATTTATTATTTCATATTTAACTCATTGATTATTACTATTTGCCTAGATTAAGCTGGTACACATGTACGTATACGTATACCCACACGTATACACAACTAAATTTAAACCTATAATTAGTCAAATACACTTGGGTTAGCAAAGGTGAGTTCTTCATCCGAACCAGCAACAAGGAAGGGTCATCGGCCGCAAATAGCGGCGAACGACGGCAAATGATGGCGCAACAACTTTTGGCAAGAAAGAAGGCATCACCGGTGCCTGAACATACGCGAGCATGCAACCACTTGTTGCTTGAGGTGAATCTACGCTAACCAATGGCAAATGGCGGCCCGACAGAGAATAGTAGCGCACGACGAAGTAGCCAACTCCAAGGAGGAAGAAGGCATCGCCGGTGCTCGAACACATGTGAGCACACCATGAAAACACTGCTAAAGATGTCGACCTACACCTGCCAACAAAGGAGAAGGGCTGGGAGTCTTCGGAGCTTGAACGGTGGCAAACTTGGCGTGAATCGCAAGAGGCAACGGTTCCCTAATTTATTTTGACTCGCCTCTTTTATTTTGTTGCGTATTATAGATCTCTTAATCAAAGGTTCCCTAATTTTAGGGGTAATTAACAATGAGCGCTTGCGCTCATTGGAAGCCAGAACCTATTAAATAATAAGCCTTATTAATTTAAGGTGAATTTAATAAAGGTCATATTACATTCTTAATGTAACAAAAATGACCCCACACATCTCAAGTGAAATCTAAATACTTTCATACTTTAGATTCACAGGTTTTACTTAAGGTTTTCCAATGATCTGATACTTAATTTCTTACAATATCTTCATGTTTAACTCATTAATGCCTCCTAGATCAGATTATCAACAAGTCAATAAACTTCTAAAATCTAGAAACAAGAACAAACCTAATTTTTTTACGATGAGTCCCTAAATCTCGATTCTAGGGTTCCAAGCTTTGCAAGTCACTTTTCAGTTCATATCACAAAAACTCCAATACATGTTGATAATATGAAACTAGAAGAGATTAAAGACAATCATCACTTAAGTAGAATTATCATAACAAGAGTATTCTGACGAAATAAAGATCATCCAGTCATTATGAAATTAAAGGGATTTCACCCCATGTCCCAAAAAGTGTTTAAGCTAGCATGATGAAGAGATTACAAATAGCCATAGTTTAGAATGATCAAAATTTGAGAAGAAGGAAAATTTTACTAAACACAGGGCTGTAATGGAAATTTTACTAAACACAGGTTTCCAAAATTTGCAAAAGGTCCCTGGCTGGACCATGTGGACATAACATTTGGTGATTCATGTTGTTGGTGCGTGAAAAGCAACCTTTCAAGTCTAGTGAGATATCATGAACATAGTCTTTGTACATTATATTTGCCTCAATATCTTGTCTACTTGAGTTGAAGAGCCAAGTCTTTAAGAGGTTGTTGTAGTGCTTCCAGTGTTGGAGTTTTACGGGAGCACTCTCTAGTGGCCTTCTCACGCTCTCATCAGTAAAGCCTTATTTATTTTTGATATTGAGCGCCATGGTTATAGCACGACTCTAGATTTTGTATTTTTCTCCATCAAGTTGTTTGTGCAACGAGTATCAGCCTGGGTTGATCCACATAATGGAGGTATAGTGGATCATTTGGGTCATTGAAGCTGTTGATCTAATTGGAATTGTCTCCTTTTCCAGCCATGATTATTGTTGTGGTTTTCTTATGACATGAAGAGTAGGTGTAGGGAAAAAGTTTGTGTTAGATGATGTATGGCATAGAGAGATGGTGGAAGAAAGAGATTAAATTTGGGATGAATCATTAGAGATGAAGAAGATGAAAATGAAGTTGAACTTGGACGCTGATTGAATAGGAACAGTAAGGGAGAAGCCGCCAAAATCTTTCCTTAGAGTAGCTTTTCTACAAATTAGAAGAGGAGCTTGCTCAATGGAATAGAGAGGGGCTGTCTTGTTTGTGCTTTGCAAGATTGTAGAATTATCGTATGATATCTTACATTTCTATAGGATTTTTAGTGTATTTTAATTGCCAAATTATATCCCTTTTAATCATTTTTGCATCTATTTAAACTTACTTGTATTTGGAAATCTTTTACTTGTACTTTATTTTATGACATTTCAAGGGAAAAAGGGCTAAAATTTAATGAAAATTAGAAGATATAGAAGGATTCTAGATATTATAACATAGTTGTTTACCAAATTTTATACAAATCGAAGCTTCTAGGAAGAAACACAACACACTTGTGAAAAAAATTCATGACTGTGATCTTTAGATGAGCACAAAAAGAATCACAGCTCACCTGAGATTTCCATCGTAGAAGTGCTTTGAAAAAATCATGGCCAGCTAGTTAAAATAATTATCGCCATGATAATCTCCTGAATTCAGGAAAGCATATGGGAGGAATAAGGATAAAATCTAGAATCCTTCTCTAGCATTATATCTTTCTTATTTTGGCTCATCATCGAAGTAGGAAGTGGAGGAAACAGCTTCCTAATCGACTTAGGGAAGTTTTGGGAAGTAAAACTCAAAGAATACTCGAATGAAACAAAGATGGATGTCAATCGAATGCTTAGAAACTTCGCAGCTCCAAATATTAAAAACCTACACTCAGACGTTGCCTATCCAATGATTGAAGCTAATAACTTTAAGATAAAGTCTTCTTTACTCTCAATGGCTCAACCGAACCAATTTGAAGGCTAATGTTTAGAAGATATAATGCTAGAGAAGGATTATAGACTTTAAGATGGAGCTGCTTGATAAATTTTACGCAAATCAAAGTTTACTGGTAGATGACACACTTGTGAAATAAATGACGACCATGATCTTTAGATGAGCACAAAAAAAATTAGGACCCATATGTGATTTTTGTCTAACTTTGAATCTCTTGGGTTAACTTTGTAGAAGTGCATAGAAAGAATCATGACCAGCCAATAAAAATAATCACGACTGGGACACTCTTGGGCTGAATTTGCGTAAGCTAACAGAAGGAATCATGACCTACCTATGATTATGTGTACCAAGCTTGATTTCATTCCCGTTTGGCTCATTTTTCAAATTGGAAATGAGGAAAACAATTATGAAAGTTTCCGAATCGACTTAAGGAACTTTTGGGAAGGATTTAAGGATATTATGGCAAATTTTTTGTGGCATTTTTGGGGCAAGTGAACGTGACGTCTAGAGCGACTAGAGAGCGGCGAGACACATCTAGAGACTAAGAAAATCATTCTTTCTTCACTGTTTCATAAGGGATTCATGGATTCTTCTCTTCCTCACATCTCTTTGTAATCATTTTGCCATTGTAATAATTTTCTAAGGGATGTCTTTGTGCGAATCATGCGCACGGTAGAGGAAAAAAGGATGGTGCATGATAGCATGCGTATTCTAATATCATGAAAGAAGACGATGTATTATAGTGTCTCTTCTTTCCATTGTTACATATATATAAACAAATCTAAGCGCTCTAAATTTGTATTAAATATTGTGTATACAAATATTCTTTATGCGGAAACAGATTAGAATGTTGGCATTCAGTTCCTCTTTTTGCTAATTCCGAGATATTCAACATGGTTTGTTATATTTCACATGGCATATATCTTAAGGCATCAAACCATATGTAAAATTTTTCAATGTCCCTTTTTAGCAACCACACAAGGGGGGATTAACTTGAGAGGTAAATAAAGCAAGGAGAGAGATCATTTAGCTCATCGAGTAGAAAGCAAAACAGTCCGAATAGGAAGCCAACTTTGCCTTAGATTTATTATTTGTAAAGATCAAATTAGATTTGAATTTAATCTTGCATATCAAAAATATGATTTAATTGCACTATAATATTTTTTTTAAAAAAAATCTTATTATATTCTCAAACTAGATTATTTACTATCTATAGTAGTGTAGAATAATGATATTATAATAATTAAGATAATTTCATTAAATAATTGCTGGGTGCAATTAAATATTTTAGTATTATTACTATATAATATATGTTAATTAATGTGAAAAATAAAAGTAAATATGTGTTAGCTAGTTTAACCGTCAATATCCCGTCTGAATAAATTATTTGCTAAAAAAGAAAAGGAAACACCTGCCTAATAAAAGTAAACAAAGCTTTCATTTGCGAATAAACCGCATACTCAACGTAATCCTGTCACATGATCACTTTTACTTTACAACAAATTCTCTCAGCATTCATTGACGCTCATTTGCCGGGGACGAAGTTGGTGGCGTAGGCCCATGCGTTGTTGTTGACCGGGTCCGCGAGGTGGTCGGCCAGGTTCTCAAGCGGACCCTTGCCGGTGACGATGGCCTGCACAAAGAACCCAAACATCGAGAACATCGCCAGCCGCCCATTCTTGAGCTCCTTCACCTTCAGCTCCGCGAACGCCTCCGGGTCGTCGGCTAAGCCAAGCGGGTCGAAGCTGCCGCCAGGGTAGAGCGGGTCAGTCACCTCGCCTAGCGGCCCGCCCGCAATCCGATACCCCTCGACCGCACCCATGAGCACGACCTGGCATGCCCAAATTGCCAAAATGCTCTGCGCGTGCACCAGGCTTGGGTTACCCAAGTAGTCCAGGCCCCCCTCGCTGAAGATTTGCGCGCCCGCCTTGAACCAGACCGCCTCGCCAAACTTGACACCGTTGCGTGAGAGCAGCTCTGGGAAGACGCACCCCAACGCGCCCAACATGGCCCAGCGCGAGTGGATCACCTCCAGCTCACGATTCTTGGCGAAGGTCTCGGGGTCGGCGGAGAGGCCGGCGGTGTCCCAGCCGTAGTCGCCAGGGAATTCGCCGGTGAGGTAGCTAGGGGGCTCGCCAGAGAATGGACCAAGGTACTTGACGCGGTCCGGGCCGTACCAGGGGCTGCCGGAGGCCTTGGGCTTGGCTGCGCTCTTGCGCATGGTGACGCGACCACCTCCGAGAACCTCGGAGGCGGAGGGTGTGAGCTTGACGGCTGTGCCGGCAAGGGATGGGGAGGATAGCGCCACGGTGGAAGCCATTAGTTGAGAGTCCGGAGATAGAGATACTACTAGAGCTCGGGACTATCGATCGATCGATGAAAGATTGCGCTCTGGGGAGTGAGATTTAAAGCTCAAGGGAGTGGGAGATGGCGGCTTTGCTTATCGTGGGAAATCTGTATCTCCTATTTGATTGGTTGGGGGGAATTCATTTATTTATTTGAGGCTGGGGTTTCGGTGCGACACTTGGCGAGCTCACGTCCACACGCTGATGGAGACTTAAAAATTTGTTGTGGCTAGTGTACCCAATCAGTAATCAATCTGGTGAGGAGTGTGCTGAATATCGATTGGATCCTCTAGATTTTCCAGAATCTAGATCTTGAAATGCTTGGACCACTGCCACGTATGCATGCATTTTACGTTGCAAATCTAACTCCCTACAAAATATCAGTTTTTTTCAAAAGAAAAATTGTTAGCTAAGGGCTTAAATAACAAGTAAATACTCGAAGAAATCGGTGAGAATCACAAATACTCAATACAACCACAAGAAGATTGATACCGGATTGATACCGGATTAATTCAATGGATCAATCTAGGTACGGTGAGCTACGAAAGTAAGACGCCGATCTAGATTGATACCGGATTACGCCGTCGAAAGAGGGTTATCTGTACCATTAGATATTTCCTTGAATACTTTTAAAATTGCATTGCTTTGATAATTGTCTTGTTTGAGTTTAAGATCCATCAACGAGATGCACTTAAAGTTTCGATGTCTCTAAACCTTGTTTTCTATCCAATACTTTCACTTGCTTGATTTAGCTAGCATTTGTATTTAGTTGTATTTTGATTTATTTTATGAAAACCCAAAAACATTCACCAGATTGTCTAGCTATTGATTCGTAATCGCTCGGTACTTGATCACTGTCCCTGTGGGATCAATGTCTCGTATTTTTATAGTCTTTTAGACTAGTATTTACATGCGAATCGAGACATAATATCATGTTTTTACATCTCTTTCCAGCTTATTTTATTGAGTTTGTTCAGAAGCTTCACTTCTTGTCTTATTTGACAAATACAGGATAATTCACTCACTTTTTGAGCTAATTGGAAGCACATTTATGTTCCTGAGTGAATCAAGGATCTTGACAAGAAATTTCGCTTCAAACGGAGCTTATTTCCAGAATTACGGCCAAGGCCATAATTTGCATTATGGCCATAATTTCCTGTTTGAATTCTCAAGAAGCCCGTTTTCACTCAAGCTTAATCATACTTCAAAGACGTGCCTTCGATTTTCTCATCGGAAGTCATTTGGGCGAAGAAATCTTCAACAGACAACATTACGGCTATGGCCGTAATTTTTGCCCACCCGTAATATTCCCACCGGCAACTTCTGACGTCAAACTATGGCTAGAATCAAAGACGAGTCAAAGGCTAGCATGCCCGCAAAATTTCAGACGAAATGAAGTTTTCTACCAAAATTATGGGCGTGGCCATAATCTTCAATACGCCCGTAATCTTCACCATGTACATTAAATGACCCGCATTAAATGGTCATAACTCAGTCGTTTTAACTCCGTTTTGGGCATTCTTGGAGTCAAAACGACGAGTATTTAAAGGGCTATAAGTGCATAAGGATTTCAAGAGTTAAAGAGCATCAGACTCAGAATTACAGGCATGGCCGTAATTATAATTACGGCCATAATTCTCCCCTGCGCATCCAAACTTAAAACAGCCATAACTTTGCCATTATAGCTCCGTTTTTGACGTTTAAGGTGTCAAAACGTAGCTAATTAAAAGCTCCATCAATCCATGAGTTACAATTTAATATCAAGCTCTATATAAAGGACCAAATGCCCCTTGGAAGATCGACGAGTTCTAGTGAAGGGTGGAGACTTTGGTGAAAATTTTGGGAGAAGAAAGAAGGCTCTTGTGTGCCACGCTAGAAGGCTTGAAGGAGAAGAATTGCTGCCCTTTTCTTGAAGAGTTTGCCTTCTTTTACTTTTTGTCTTCACTTGCGTATCTTCTTTCTTAGAGATTGTACTCAAGGACGCTATGATAGCGTAATCTTTTTATCGGAACAAAGGGTGTAGTCTCGTTGTTTGTATCTTTTGTTCGCACTTGTTAGTTTATAGCAAATACAAATTTCATCTAGTGTTTATTCATTCTATGCTATTTTACTGCTAGTGTTGCGTTGGCCACGCAATTACTTTTCTTAGGCGCCGCAAGAAGGACCGAAAGGTGAATTGCGACGCTAGATCTGCTAGTTTGAACATGCTCTGAGAGGTCAAGAATTAGGGCCAGATTTGTGTGAGGAATTTCATAGTATCTCTGAACCCATTGGATCAATCTAGGTACGGTAAGCCACGAAAGTAGGATGCCGGTCTAGAATGATACCGGATTATGTCGTCGAAAGAGGGTAATCTATATATGTAGATGCTTCCTTGAGCGCATTTTAAAATTGTTTGCTATAATTTTAACTCGTTTGAATTTAAGAGCCATTGACGAGATGAACCCGAAGTTTTGATATCTCTAACCCGATTTTACACCAAACACTTTCCCTTGCTCGACTCGGTTTATTTGCTTTATTTTTCGCAATTTCAAATGACTCAATCGATTGTCTAGCTATCGATTCACAATCTCTTGGTACTTGAACACTGTCCCAGTGGGTTCGACATCTTAAGCACTACACGCAACGAAACCGTCACGCTTGCGATTAGTTGTGCGTTAGTATAACACACATCAAGTTTTGGCGCCGTTGCCGGGGACAGGCAACCAATATCAAAGAGATTTAATAATTGGTAGACTAGACGCTTTGTTCATAGCTTTTGTTACTGTGCTTTTGTTTCTTTATTTTTGTCTGTTTGCCTTTTGCTTTTATTTTGTTTCCCTATTCTAGTTATTTACTTTTCTCTCTCTCAATTTCTGCGATCTGCGCTTTAACTGTTATATGCGTAGAGGTTTACGATCAGGTGGACTTAAATATCTATACGAACTTGATCAAGAAATTGAAAGGACGTTCCATCGTAGAAGACGATTGAAGGAATTAAGTGCTAGAGAAGCATCGAGGAATACTGAACCTATTCCTATCGATCTACCGATGGCGAACGACAATAGAACTTTGATGGATTTTGCTGCTCTAAATGCGCAGGGTCTTCACTCAAGTATTTCTAGACCTCTAGTGGAGGCTAATAACTTTGAGATAAAACCTTCCCTCTTATCGATGGTTCAACAGAACCAATTCGGAGGCCTACCTTCAGAAGATCGGAACATGCACCTATCAATCTTCCTGGAGTTCTGCGACACGACCAAGATGAATGGAGTTTCTGCCGACGCGCTACGACTGCGACTATTCCCATTCTCTCTGCGGGAGAGAGCTCGAAACTGGCTATATTCTCTCCAACCGGAATCGCTTACAACTTGGGAACAACTTTCCTAGGCGTTTCTTTCGAAGTACTTTCCCGTGAGCAAAACTATCTAACTGCGAAACCAGATCACTAGTTTCACCCAAAAAGATGGGGAATCTTTGTATGAAGCTTGGGAGCGATTCAAAGAGCTTTAATGTCTATGCCCACACCACGGCTTGGAAAAATGGGTAATTGTTCATACATTTTACCATGGTCATAACTATAATACACGTCTTACTGTAGATGCAGCCGCTGGTGGAGCACTCATGAATAAAAGGATTGACGATGCAATGAATCTGTTGGAAGACATGGCGTTAAATCACAACTAATGGGCAAGAGATCAACGAGGTACATCATCTAGGGCTGTTGCACAAGGTAAGTATGAATTGGATGCCTTAAGCTCTTTTGCTGCTAAGGTTGACATATTATCTTGAAAATTAGATTCAATGCATGTCAATTCTGTTGATTCAAGTTCTAACCCTTATGTATGTGAGATATGTGGAATTATGAGGCACAGCCATGCTAATTGCCAGTTAGGAGTTTCTCAACCCCCTAACCCCAACTAGAATATGTTAATGCTGTAGGAAACCAAAATCCAAGACCACAAAATGATCCCTACTCCGCTACATACAATCCTGGTTGGAGAAACCACCCTAACTTCTCTTACAGGAATAACCCCATTCCTGCTCCACAATCAAACTATAGATCACCACCTGGATTCCAACCTCGACCATTTGCACCTTAACCCCAAAAGACCTCATTTGAAGCTATCATGAAAAACTTTATCTCCCAGACTTCAACTTTTATCTCTTCTCAAACCAAAACCAATGAAAGTGTTAATGATATGATGCGCCATATGTCATCTAGACTGGACTCCATTGAGACCCACAACAAACAGGTTGATATCCAACTGGCAAATCTAGCCACCAGCCTAGCTAGACCCGCAGGTAGGTTACCTTCTCAACCCGAACAAAACCCACGAGAGAATTGCAGTGCAATTACTACTCGTAGTGGTAAGCAACTAGAGGAACCAAGTGTACCTGATTCCAACCTGAGTCTTGACACATCTACCAGTCATGTACCCGAACCTGAGAGATCAAGTGAGGAAAAAGACGACCATGAGAGTGAACCAGCTTATGTTCCACCACCACCTTATAAGCCACCCATTCCATTCCCACAAAGACTGGCTAAGGCGAAGCTGGATAAACAGTTCAAAAAATTTTTAGAAATTTTAAAAAAATTATACATTAACATCCCCTTTACAGAAGCGCTGACGCAAATGCCCACATACGCGAAATTTTTGAAGGACATTCTTTCAAACTGGCGGAAGTTAGAAGAACCTAATACAGTGGCGCTTACTGAAGAGTGCAGTGCCATTATTCAAAACAAACTTCCGGAGAAATTGAAAGATCCGGGCAGCTTCTCAATTCCGTGCAAAATTGGGGATTTGACTTTTGATCACGCATTATGTGATCTCGGCGCCAGTGTCAGTTTAATGCCTTTTTCAATCTGCAGGAAATTGGACATTGGCGACTAAAAGCAACACCAATCTCTCTGCAACTAGCTGACCGCTTAGTACACAAGCCAGCAGGAATATTGGAGGACGTTCCGATCAAGGTCGGAGATTTCTTCATTCCAGTCGACTTTGTCGTACTTGAGATGGAGGAGGGCGCGAAATTACCAATAATTCTTGGAAGGCCATTTCTTGCGACTGCCGGGGCAGTCATTGACGTGAAGATCAAAAAATTAGCCTTAAACATTGGTAAGGAGGCTATCGAATTTGACTTGGCACGAAGCTTGAAACACCCTTCTATCGCAGGTTCCTGTTGTAGCCTGGACGTTGATGATCTCTTCCGTACCTGTTACAAGTCCAGGGTCAGTCCCCAATACAACAGAAGGAATAAAACTTCATTACATGCGTTAATACGGGTCAAGCCTTTACCACTAAAATATATGGCACAAGGCCTAGCAACAGACAAAAGCAAAATGTCACTAGGATCATACGCATAGCTAAGAAGCAAACAAGATCACATGCAACTAAGGAAAGTGACGACGATCAGGATACAGTTAATAAGAAAAATAACGATGCAAAGGGCAGCTGAAATACGAAATAATAGTGAAAGTTACCTTCTCTTGTTGGGCCCTCATTGGGTACAATAGTATGCAACTCTTCCAATGTTGGCGCTGAAAGAAGCATTGCAACAAGGCAAGTTGAGAACGGTCCAAACACCAAACACTCAGTATGGAACTTAAAATTACTACAAATTCAAGCATAACTCTAATGCAAAGGAAAGAGGGAAAGGATCATTATCATGGTAAACTTGTATTGGTGCTTACAGTAAATGACCAACACAAAAGGGGATAAGGAAGGAATACCTTTGCTGGGAGAACACGCACCCCTTGTGCCTAATGCAAACTTCGAAGTCGCGGCTGGTCCAAGAACAAAAAAAAACCGTTCAGCTTTACCCAAGAATTTCGTTACATGCAATCGAAAAATCGTCATAACATTAAGGTGATTCAAAACGGTAAATGGAAGAGGTGTGAGGTTAGCCAACCTGTCACCATATTCGTCGGTGAGCTCGCTAAACCAAAAAAGAAATTGGACTCCTTTGAAAGCTCCTCCGGCTTGCAGATGACTGTGGTAAGCCCGAGTTGTGGGTCATTTGTAAGAATAATATGTTAGATGATTTAAAGCACACATACTTCCTTTTAAAGCTCCGATCGTGTTATCTGATGAATCGCTAAAATCATTTTTTGATAAGTCTACGACATTCGAATGATCGTCTACATCAAAGATATCATCGGAAGCGTGGGCATTTGCCGGCTCGACAGCCACAATCGATATTTGAACCCCTGAGAAGTGCAAAAGAAGACTATGTTACAAACAGCCATCATATATATGTCAACAAAGGAAGAGAGGGGAAAACCTGAAGTGGTTGGGTTGTCTCCATCCATTTGCTGAGAAGCTGTATCCATGCGGAATGTTTCCTCAGCATTAATAGCAGATTTTGATGCCCGCAAATGACCAGCGCCCTGTTCGGAAGAGGAAGAAGGTTAATTGTCAAGCTAATAAGAAAATGAAGAAGAAAGAAAAGGAGGAAAAGAAGAAAGACGATTACCTCACTTGGGTCGATTGATGCAACACTTGAATACGGAGCCTTTAACCGTTTTAGGGATAAAGATCGAGAAAGGTCAAATTCAAAACCATATGTCTGCCGATTAGTTGTCCTCTTAAGAAACGTTCTTGGGTGAGATTTCCCGGCAACATTGTATATATCCCTGACATCATAACTAAAAAACGCCTTCAAATGCATCGAATGCCACCTCAAATATTCATAGCCGTATCTGGGAAGTCGGCTGCGAGCCGGAATGGTATATGACGAGTGAGTCCCTCGTCGGAGCAATAGACGCCAACAAGAAGCAACTGTCGTAAAATCACCAGATAAGTTTCCAAAATCAAGGACGTCCTGCGGAATGATCTGGTCGAAGCCAAACTGACGAGCACATCTGTGGGGATTATACACCTCCAAAGATGCAAAATTCCCACTTCTGAAAGGTAACCAGCCGGCCCGGATGCTCACGAGGAACTCAGTCGCAAACCACCCTTCTTCTATCATGACGTCTGTAGGGTTATCTTGAAGGTCTACCTGTTCACTTAACACCCTGCTTTGTTAGGAAATATCACCCGACGATGCCCGAAAACCTCGCCCTTATGAAAGAACAAACGTGCCTCAAGTTCATTGAAATAAACTGGAAGGGCCTCGGCGATGCACACCATCGATGGTAGCTTACTTCTCATGGCTGTAGAAACAATGGTATTGTATAACCCTTGGAACTGCAGGTTAAACCACCCAAATAAGTAGTGGAGTGGGACCAGTGTGTCACTTGAACCTGGAAAGTCAGCAGTACACGCCTCTCTCAAAGACCGAAACAAGTTTGACAATGCCGCCGGTGCTAAAGAAAGACAAACCCCTTGCGCTAGCCGATCGGCCATGATAAAGACCTCCGGCCTAATACGGTTGGGATACCCGTAGGGGATGGCGAAATAGCACAACCAACAAGCCAAGAACGCTGTGAGGAAAGTGGCTCGATCCATTTCCCCCACTGCAATGGAAGGTCGGGAGGGCGGGTCGTAGTCCTGTACCAGAATGCTCTCCGAACCGATACTGAAAGGGTCTCGAGGCGATGGGAAGCTAGTCTCATATGAGCCGGTCGAATCAAAGAAATGTAGGATCCAATGGGTGATGGTGACCGCCCCAGAATGCCGGCAAAGCAACTCGTAAAAATGATGAAATATGGCTTTAAGAGAAGGAGAATACCGGAATTCACCGTGAGCAACCTCGCCAAAAAGCGTTCTTTCATCCGGTACGTGCTCATCAAATCGAGCACCCAGTATGGGAAGCCCGCAGACATGCTGCATGTCCCACAGGCTGGGAAAAATTTCCTCGTCAAAAAGATAGCATGTATTCATGATTGGGTTCCAGTGCTCCAGAATGCTCTTTAGGAGGGTAACATCGTTATGATAATTGAATAGGGATAGTATGATAGCCTCATGAATTCCGGCCTTCTTGAGAAGTTCCCTCTCACTACACAGGATGTATCGGGCCCACTCTATATAGCCGGGGTGGTGCTTAACACTCCTGCGAATACTGAGCCACAAAGGCCATCGTGGCACACGGTTGGAGGCCATCTCCAAGCCCAGGAAGAAGACCGATTCTTGGCGAGATGTTCTGGTGACTGGCTCGAGGCACAAGCATAGATCTAGGTCTTGATCCCGGATATGAGACTTATAATTCTTTGTCCTAGTAATGCTGCGCTCCAGTGGCGTCCAATTTTTGCTTTCAAAGGGCTGACCGAACTTGTAGTTTGTGGGCAGTGAGGGGATAGGTAGGTGCCGGGGTATTTTATTATGAAATACGTCCCTCCCCTCCAACATTATATCGCGCCACTCATGCCATATTCCTCGAAAAAGGCAGGGAGTTAAACTTTCTGATGTACTGAAGAATTGCTTCATCGTTGGGTTCATCCAAAGGCATGGAAGCGCGATGAAGCCACAAGAAAGCTATATGCTGTGAAAATAAGGGAGCAAGAAGAGCAGAATTGTCATTGGAAATTAGACAGTAATAAAAAAAAATGAGGAGTCAAGTGAACCACGTCACTGAACTCCCAAATGTATTGTTGGGTCTGAAGATTTATGCCAGGTAATACAAAGCCTAGGGTGAGAACAAAATCAAATGAAAGTGACACAAGGCATATTCTCCAACGGATTTATATATGCCCTTTGCTCATATAAAATCCGTTGGGGGGCATTTGTTGAACCGTTAAAACTCAATCATGTGTTCGGCCTACTTCAGTACAGGGCTCGTGAAGGACCATTGTGTTCAGAAACGTTTGCCTAGGATCATGCTTATGGGGATTATGCAGCTAATATGTTTGGGAAAATCCCTGCCTAGGATTATGCTTATGGGGATTATGCAGCTAATATATCTGGAAAATCCCGCCTATGCAGAACTTCAAACGTTTCAGCAAGACTAATATTGTATTGAAAGCATGTGGCGGAATCAATCTCATAGGCCGTAGTGTTTGCTTTATGGTCCCATATGCTTGTTGTTTAAATGAATGCCAGATAACTAGGAGCTACTTTTAGGTTTCAAGAACTCTACAGCGTAGCCTTTTGGGATTTAATGTCAGAGGATAAATGTGTACCTTGTTAAAAGAATATCTTTCCTAAAAGCATAAAGCTTGTCCAGCCAATCTTCTCCTTCGCTGGCTGTCTTTATAAGCAAATGTTTCTCCTGACTCCGTCCACTCTTGATGCCTTAATGAAAGAGTCAACTTTGCAGTTGTTAGATAGTCCAGTAGGTTAGCTTACGATTTGACTTTAACAATACTAGCATGTGGCTAATCAGTAAATGATGCAAAAAAGATAGAGTTGATTAAGAAATGCAAGCTGACAGCATCTATTTTGAAGACAATTGATGAGTAAAAAAAAAGAAGAAAAGAACACACAAACCCTATACAGATATGCAGGAAATCAGAAATGTTTTGAAGACAATGCAAGCTGACAGCATCTGTTCAGTGGCAGTTCCAAATATGTAGGAAATCAGAAATGTAAAAAAAAAATTATTAGTTTAGAAGTCACAGCTAGACTGTAAATCCCAAACACTATACAGATACCTTGATGCAGTAAAATCGTGTAAAATCCTAAGGTGAACGATGCCGAAGACGCAAGGGATATCGAGCTTACAGCTGCTGGCGGATCTGCAAAAGAAATAATATATTGCAAGCATTTGGCATGGCATACATCAAACACTGACATGGGCAAGCAAGTGTGGGTGAGGTGAATAAGACATGGGCAAGTAAGCAGGTAAAGAGAAGTAAAAAAAAAAGAAACGGAAGAGAAAGGAGAAGAGGTGAGCATGGAAGCTAAGTAGGACTGAAAAGAAAGGAGAGTGCGCATGGCAGGAGAAGAAGATGGAAGATCAGAGAAGTAGGTGTGCACGGCACGGCAAAAAAAAAAGGAAGAAGAAGAGAAAAACTAAAGAAAAGGAAGAAACTGGTAGCCTATATAAAGGAGGTTTGGCCAAGAGAAGGAGGCTACGACAAGAGGACGCTGAGACAAAGAGGAGCATCAAGGAACTGCGTGAAGAGGCATTCAAAGGTGAGAAAAGGGGAGTTTTGTAGGCCTAAGGTGCACTAAGCACCCGATGGCATCCCCATAAACGCGCACACACACACCCCGTCTTTTTTTGGTTGGTTTCCTAGGCCTAAGGTGCACTAAGCACCCGATGGCATCACTATAAACACACACCTTTCTCTTGTTTGTTCAGTAGGCCTAAGTAAGCACCCGATGGCATTCTTAGTAGGCCTAAGGTGCACTAAGCACCCTATGGCCCCACGGTGGTTGAAAGGAGAAAGAAAAATGCCGAGATAAGAACAAAGGGGGAGAAACGAAATCGCTCACAAGCGCAGATAGCAATCAACGCATTCTATCTCGACGGAGGTAGCTGATCGCTGCCGTGTAAAGAGTGTTGACTTTGGGATAGATCCGGCTCGGATCCACTCCACTACCGAATTTGGACCCTATTTTACCCAGACAGCAAACTAGAGCATCATAATCTGAAGCTAACTTTAATCAAAGCCAAGTCTTAACCCCAAAGTCCAGAAAAAAAAAATCCGGCATCGTCAGGTCCGGATCCGATAAGGCCCAAAACTCTTTTCTTCGGTCTTTGGCCAGCAAAGCAAATAATTTTGACTCAAGACTTCAAGATTCGTAGCCAAGTGAAGAAAAGAACAAACGACAGGATTTCAAAGCTCAACTTTTGTGCAAGATTTTGGAATTCAGAATTCGGCATGAGCGACCAAAGCGGAAGGCAAAATACACACCCATTGAATTCAGAAATCCAAGAGCACAAAACGATGAAATGTTGAGGATGAACCGGCACTCGGACTCCTCCCTAAATTCAAACCATCCAACATGCCGTAAGGCTAGATAAATTTCAAATCAAATTATCCAATACGCCGTAAGGCTAGATAAAATTTCAAATTAAATTATCCAATACGCTGCGAGGTTGGATAAATTCCCAAGTCAAATTATCCAACACGTCATAAGGCCAGATAATATTCTCAATTCAAATTATCCAACATGCCGCAAGGCCGGATAATTTTCTTCAAATTCTAATTATCCAGTACCCTATAAAGCTGGCTAATTTCTCTTAAAATTCCAGACATCCAACATGTCATCAAGGCCGGGTGATCTTTCAAATCCAATATCCAACATGCCTTAATGCATTACAATGGAATATTATTTGGGAGGTGCGTACGTCGATGTTTACCATCGGGGCGTAGCTCCTCAATATAACGTTGTACTGCCTAGGCTGGATATTACCCAATAACACGTTCCAATGCCAAACACTCAACGAACACAAATTGCCCAACTTGATGAAAGCTCTTTTGTTTTATCACTTATATGTCATGTCAAACTATGTATTCTCACCATATTTATAAATGATATCGTTTGACTCGCCTCTTTTATTTTGTTGCGTATTATAGATCTCTTAATCAAAGGTTCCCTAATTTTAGGGGTAATTAACAATGAGCGCTTGCGCTCATTGGAAGCCAGAACCTATTAAATAATAAGCCTTATTAATTTAAGGTGAATTTAATAAAGGTCATATTACATTCTTAATGTAACAAAAATGACCCCACACATCTCAAGTAAAATCTAAATACTTTCATACTTTAGATTCACAGGTTCTACTTAAGGTTTTCCAATGATATGATACTTAATTTCTTACAATATCTTCATGTTTAACTCATTAATGCCTCCTAGATCAGATTATCAACAAGTCAATAAACTTCTAAAATCTAGAAACAAGAACAAACCTAATTTTTTACGATGAGTCCCTAAATCTCGATTCTAGGGTTCCAAGCTTTGCAAGTCACTTTTCAGTTCATATCACAAAAACTCCAATACATGTTGATAATATGAAACTAGAAGAGATTAAAGACAATCATCACTTAAGTAGAATTATCATAACAAGAGTATTATGACGAAATAAAGATCATCCAGTCATTATGAAATTAAAGGGATTTCACCCCATGTCCCAAAAAGTGTTTAAGCTAGCATGATGAAGAAATTACAAATAGCCATAGTTTAGAACGATCAGAAATTGAGAAGAAGGAAAATTTTACTAAACACAGGGCTGTAATGGAAATTACAGCCCGTGATTCTCATTTGAACAGTGTCGGCATCGCCTCTTTCATTGATTTCTCCTTCGACCGGTCCCCTTTCACTCTGAAACTTCTGGTGTATGTTCTCTTCTTCCTGGCGTAGTTTTTCCTCAAATTTCACGGCCGGAGATGCTCTATACACTTTGCGGCGGTGAACCCTATGTCGGTGGTGATGATGGCGATCTCTCCCTGAAACGCTGATCACAATTGGGGATTTCTGTGCACTGATCTTCCCCTTGTTCTGACGAGTATTCCCCTATTTACGGATCTTGAATTGGTGGTCTAAATCATCCGCAATCATCTGCGCAAAAATCAGGCTTCAATAAGACCAGAAAAATCGGCTGTCTGGAATACAATTATGGCCGTAATTTCTATTACGGCAGTGCCGAAATATGTTCTGGTCAAAATTTTGGGATAATTACGTGCCATAAAAATAACTGTGGCAATACTGTGATCGCGCAAAACCTTCTGGAAAGAAATCACCCAAAATTATGGCCCGTAATATTCATTATGGCAGTGTCGTAATATCTGCAAATCTTTCTAGACAGAAATTGATCGAAATTATGGCCTGTAATATTAATTACGGCAATGCTGTGGTTTATTCTGTAGATTCAGTAAAACCACGGTACCGTAACAATGATTACAGTCCTGCCGTAATTCGGTCAGACGCTTCGATTTGCATGAAATTTGATATGTAATCTTCTCTTGATGATGAAAATTTGTCTATGCACTTGAATTGTTTGAAAACGCCTTAAAATGATGCCTTTTTACCTGAAAATGATCAAAAACCAGAAAAAGTGTAGATTCCGCAATATTTGATAAATAAAGAATGAAAATAAGCAAAATAACATGAATATGACACAAAAGACCTATCAAATGACATAAAATATACTATGAATTTTCGTATCATCATAGAGGCATTTCAAGTTGACATAACAAACCATGTTGACCATTTGTTGGAGCAATTTAGAAATTGGGCAACAATTTCTAGAGGTAGATTGAGAACTAATAGAAGTGTTAAAGCTCACGATGACTATCCATGTGAGCAAGGTGATGCTTGAACTATCAAATCTTGGGGTTCAATGGAATAGAGAGGGGCGGTCTTATTTGTGCTTTGCAAGATTGTAGAATTATCGTATGATATCTTACATTTCTATAGGATTTTTAGTGTATTTTAACTGCCAAATTATATCCCTTTTAATCATTTTTGCATCTATTTAAACTTACTTGTATATGGAAATCTTTTACTTGTACTTTATTTTATGACATTTCAAGGGAAAAATGGCTAAAATTTAATGAAAATTAGAAGATATAGAAGGATTCTAGATATTATAACATAGTTGTTTACCAAATTTTATACAAATCGAAGCTTCTAGGAAGAAACACAACACACTTGTGAAAAAAATTCATGACTGTGATCTTTAGATGAGCACAAAAAGAATCACAGCTCACCTGAGATTTCCATCGTATAAGTGCTTTGAAAAAATCATGGCCAGCTAGTTAAAATAATTATCGCCATGATAATCTCCTGAATTCAGCAAAGCATATGGGAGGAATCAGGATAAAATCTAGAATCCTTCTCTAGCATTATATCTTTCCTATTTTGGCTCATCATCGAAGTAGGAAGTGGAGGAAACAGATTCCTAATTGACTTAGGGAAGTTTTGGGAAGTAAAACTCAAAGAATACTCGAATGAAACAAAGATGGATGTCAATCGAATGCTTAGAAACTTCGCACCTCCAAATATTAAAAACCTACACTCAGAGTGTTGCCTATCCAATGATTGAAGCTAATAACTTTAAGATAAAGTCTTCTTTACTCTCAATGGCTCAACCGAACCAATTTGAAGGCTAATGTTTAGAAGATATAATGCTAGAGAAGGATTATAGACTTTAAGATGGAGCTGCTTGATAAATTTTACGCAAATCAAAGTTTACTGGTAGATGACACACTTGTGAAATAAATGACGACCATGATCTTTAGATGAGCACAAAAAAAATTAGGACCCATATGTGATTTTTGTCTAACTTTGAATCTCTTGGGTTAACTTTGTAGAAGTGCATAGAAAGAATCATGACCAGCCAATAAAAATAATCACGACTGCGACACTCTTGGGCTGAATTTGCGTAAGCTAACAGAAGGAATCATGACCTACCTATGATTATGTGTACCAAGCTTGATTTCATTCCCGTTTGGCTCATTTTTCAAATTGGAAATGAGGAAAACAATTATGAAAGTTTCCGAATCGACTTAAGGAACTTTTGGGAAGGATTTAAGGATATTATGGCAAATTTTTTGTGGCATTTTTGGGGCAAGTGAACGTGACGTCTAGAGCGACTAGAGAGCGGCGAGACACATCTAGAGACTAAGAAAATCATTCTTTCTTCACTGTTTCATAAGGGATTCATGGATTCTTCTCTTCCTCACATCTCTTTGTAATCATTTTGCCATTGTAATAATTTTCTAAGGGATGTCTTTGTGCGAATCATGCGCACGGTAGAGGAAAAAAGGATGGTGCATGATAGCATGCGTATTCTAATATCATGAAAGAAGACGATGTATTATAGTGTCTCTTCTTTCCATTGTTACATATATATAAACAAATCTAAGCGCTCTAAATTTGTATTAAATATTGTGTATACAAATATTCTTTATGCGGAAACAGATTAGAATGTTGGCATTCAGTTCCTCTTTTTGCTAATTCCGAGATATTCAACATGGTTTGTTATATTTCACATGGCATATATCTTAAGGCATCAAACCATATGTAAAATTTTTCAATGTCCCTTTTTAGCAACCACACAAGGGGGGATTAACTTGAGAGGTAAATAAAGCAAGGAGAGAGATCATTTAGCTCATCGAGTAGAAAGCAAAACAGTCCGAATAGGAAGCCAACTTTGCCTTAGATTTATTATTTGTAAAGATCAAATTAGATTTGAATTTAATCTTGCATATCAAAAATATGATTTAATTGCACTATAATATTTTTTTTAAAAAAAATCTTATTATATTCTCAAACTAGATTATTTACTATCTATAGTAGTGTAGAATAATGATATTATAATAATTAAGATAATTTCATTAAATAATTGCTGGGTGCAATTAAATATTTTAGTATTATTACTATATAATATATGTTAATTAATGTGAAAAATAAAAGTAAATATGTGTTAGCTAGTTTAACCGTCAATATCCCGTCTGAATAAATTATTTGCTAAAAAAGAAAAGGAAACACCTGCCTAATAAAAGTAAACAAAGCTTTCATTTGCGAATAAACCGCATACTCAACGTAATCCTGTCACATGATCACTTTTACTTTACAACAAATTCTCTCAGCATTCATTGACGCTCATTTGCCGGGGACGAAGTTGGTGGCGTAGGCCCATGCGTTGTTGTTGACCGGGTCCGCGAGGTGGTCGGCCAGGTTCTCAAGCGGACCCTTGCCGGTGACGATGGCCTGCACAAAGAACCCAAACATCGAGAACATCGCCAGCCGCCCATTCTTGAGCTCCTTCACCTTCAGCTCCGCGAACGCCTCCGGGTCGTCGGCTAAGCCAAGCGGGTCGAAGCTGCCGCCAGGGTAGAGCGGGTCAGTCACCTCGCCTAGCGGCCCGCCCGCAATCCGATACCCCTCGACCGCACCCATGAGCACGACCTGGCATGCCCAAATTGCCAAAATGCTCTGCGCGTGCACCAGGCTTGGGTTACCCAAGTAGTCCAGGCCCCCCTCGCTGAAGATTTGCGCGCCCGCCTTGAACCAGACCGCCTCGCCAAACTTGACACCGTTGCGTGAGAGCAGCTCTGGGAAGACGCACCCCAACGCGCCCAACATGGCCCAGCGCGAGTGGATCACCTCCAGCTCACGATTCTTGGCGAAGGTCTCGGGGTCGGCGGAGAGGCCGGCGGTGTCCCAGCCGTAGTCGCCAGGGAATTCGCCGGTGAGGTAGCTAGGGGGCTCGCCAGAGAATGGACCAAGGTACTTGACGCGGTCCGGGCCGTACCAGGGGCTGCCGGAGGCCTTGGGCTTGGCTGCGCTCTTGCGCATGGTGACGCGACCACCTCCGAGAACCTCGGAGGCGGAGGGTGTGAGCTTGACGGCTGTGCCGGCAAGGGATGGGGAGGATAGCGCCACGGTGGAAGCCATTAGTTGAGAGTCCGGAGATAGAGATACTACTAGAGCTCGGGACTATCGATCGATCGATGAAAGATTGCGCTCTGGGGAGTGAGATTTAAAGCTCAAGGGAGTGGGAGATGGCGGCTTTGCTTATCGTGGGAAATCTGTATCTCCTATTTGATTGGTTGGGGGGAATTCATTTATTTATTTGAGGCTGGGGTTTCGGTGCGACACTTGGCGAGCTCACGTCCACACGCTGATGGAGACTTAAAAATTTGTTGTGGCTAGTGTACCCAATCAGTAATCAATCTGGTGAGGAGTGTGCTGAATATCGATTGGATCCTCTAGATTTTCCAGAATCTAGATCTTGAAATGCTTGGACCACTGCCACGTATGCATGCATTTTACGTTGCAAATCTAACTCCCTACAAAATATCAGTTTTTTTCAAAAGAAAAATTGTTAGCTAAGGGCTTAAATAACAAGTAAATACTCGAAGAAATCGGATGAGAATCACAAATACTCAATACAACCACAAGAAGACTAGAACAAATTAAGAGAAGATTTTCACACTTGAAAGCTACCATAATATCAGTTTGCATAAAACAATCAATTTCAAGACAGATAAACAAAACTTATATTCTCAAAGCTAGCAAAATGATCGTAGATCTTATATAGTTAAAGATAACTATACTATTATCTAAAATAGTTTATGAACATAGGTTAACGAGGATGTGATAGTTTTGTGAACATGAGTTAATGGAAATATGGTGGTTTATGAACTTAGGTTTGTAAGGACATGATGGAATGAAAAACTAAAAGAAATTATAGTAGTGGGTTTTAAGGCGTAGAGGAGTAAGAAGAATTTATATATATGTGTGTGTTGGTATGAATAATATGTACTACAATCCACTAGATATGATTAATTTTAATCTAATTCTAATCAAAGCAAAATCAAAATGATACAACATGGTCTTGATTAGATACCTTATCCCATACATCTCATAATCATGAATAAACAAATATTTAGAAACATCTATGATCTAGTGGTTAGTAGTAATGATGTAGTCGTGGTAATTGAAAAGTCAATGACACTTTCATATTTCATATCATCATCCCCCTCTTAGAGAATTCAAGAAGAGTTTGTAGTAAGTGAAAATAATAAAACTTGAGGAAAGTGATGGCCATGATTGTAATTTTGAGTTTAGAACCATATATGTAATCATGAAATTAAATCTTCGATTTGTATCTTTCTTCTATGCCTTCTATAACTTACAATGTACTTCACTAAAAGCTAAAGTAATTCATTTTTTTAGTAATTCTTTGTTAAATTGTAAAGTATTTACATGTGAAGAAAATAATAATATGTATGTATTAGGTCATTGTACAAAAGATGACTTAGAAATAAAGAAAATATGAGCTTTACTAGATTCAAGATAGTGGGTCATGTAATGACTGATCAATAAAAGATGATCTCGGCCAAACATAAGGAGTAGACACATAAGTAGCATAACATGACTAGTGCTATCAAATAAATATTTAGAAATATGCAAGATTTGATGTCAACCAAATAATTAACTATCAACCGAGATTCCTAACAGTCCTCTAAGGATTTGATGTCAACCACAATGAGGACATTGTATGGATTTAGGAGGGGGAGAATGTAATGGTGATGCCTCACGCTAAGTACCCGGGAGAGGTGGGCAAGATACTTCCTAATAGTCCGATGTTAGTAGGAATAAAAATGATCCAAGGGTATATAAGGTGAAGCCAACCTACCTAAGTGACTTGGCATTTTGGGTTGGTGGATCTTCCTTCATCAAATTAGTGTAGGAGCACAAGAGCCCATGAGGGGCTAAGCCATGGATTAGCAAGACTACAATGATGGTGTTGAATGGCTTTAGGAGGAAAAAAATGTCATAGAGATGACTCACGTTAGACAACTAAGAGAGAAAATTTAGATTAAAAAAAAAGTGATTTTATCAAGTGATGGTGTTGTGTGCCTTCCTCTCCTCCCTCCTCTTTTCTTCTCTTTGAGGCTTCTAGACATGCTCTTCTTCCTCCACTAGCACCTCAACATGTTTCCTTTTTTTGCTTCCCTCCTCTCTTTCTCTCCTCAAGTGAGTGGTGGAATCATCCCACTTCCCCCATCTCTTGCTCTACTCCTCTCCTCCACTTGAAGACATGTGATGCCCTCATCTATTCCTTCCATCTCCTCTACTTTCACATCACTTCTCTATTCTTCTCTCCACACAAAACTCCCCCTAACCAGCTAAAGTTTAGAACATCACACCACCAGTCGCAACTATATCATAAACCTTTCACATTTCAAATGTTTGATCTACATCAAACTCCAATAGTGTTGCCTCCTTGAGAATGATCGGGGTAGAAAGATATGACTATATGCTTGCTAGATCATCAGAATGGAAGGATTTTGCTAAGGCCCACTTGGTTCTTCTCATAACATGTGTCCTACCACCCTCTTCTCAGTGAACTCATCATGTCATAGTTTGATCAATGTCAAAATTTGAACATATCTTCTCATGCACATGCGTCAACAAGCAGAAGGATTCGATCTTTTGACAATTCCAAAAGATTTTTTTTATGACCCTTATTTCACCCGAAATGCCTTTGTTCTATCAAACCTCCCTCGTTCGAGTGTGTTCATCACCAATCGACCACCTCCATGCCCCAAATTCTAGAAGCTTGTCCACTAAAAAGATCCATGCACCTAGGCAAAAGCAAATTCAACAATCAAGCATTGGATGACGGGCATTAACCAACCATGTTCGTACCTATCTCAAACGAAAGGAAGAAGATGAGTGTACTTGTCATATGACTATCTAGATCCCACACAAGTTTCATCCAATGTTCATTTCTCGTTGAGCTCCATCTAACAATTCATATCTTTTGCATATTCATTCAAATAAATGGGAAATAAAATGTGAGCGATAATATAAAATTTGTTCATTCAATCAACCATGGGTTTGACTAACATTTATATATTTTTTTTGTACTTTATTTATGTGAATCATCACATAGGAAGATCTAGTCATTAGATGGCTAGATCATTAGAAGCAAAAGAATTTTGCCAAGGGTTGTTTAGTTCTTTTCAAAACTCGCCACTTGCCACCCTCTTCTAGCAAACTCATATGACTGTGGGGTCAATGTTGAATTTTGACCACAACTTATCCTCACACATGTACACCGATGAGTGGAAGAATTCGGCCTTTCGACAACTTGATTTGTGGAATTGAAAGATTTTACAATGACCCCCCTATTTCGCTCAAAAATCCTTTGTTCTTTTGAACCTCTCTTATTTGAGTGCATCTATCACTTATCTACCACCTCCACACCCCAAATTTTTGAAACTTGTCTACCTCAATGATCCATGATCCTAGGCACAACAAGTCTAACAATTGAGTGCTGATAATGGGTGGTGATAAGCCTTGTCTATCTTCATCTTGGACGAAAGGAAGAAGATGAGCTTAAAAATTTCATTGGACATCCAAATCTCTTTGGACTTCATCTAACGGTTCATATCTTTTCAAATCTGTTCACATAAATGAGAAGTAAAATGTAAGCTATAACATAAAATTTGGTCATCCAATCAAGTACAAGTTCAACTCACATTTTAATTTGTGTTTTTATATTTTATTTATGAAAATAATATTAATATGTAGTCTAAGGCAGGTTTTGAAAACATGTGGTCTCTCTCTACATCACTGTAGTGTTGGTTGTCTTGATTACCTAATGAGATGCTTTTGGACTACACTAGGGTTACTTGAGTATTGGACATAGCACCTTTCGAACTATTGTTAGATTATCATTCTATCGCAAGAGCAATAATGGAAAACACTCTAATAAAGAGTGTGGTATGTAATAGAGAGTTGAGAAGTGGTATGCTCTTGATTTGACATGACATAGTAATATTTATTTATTTTTAAGATATCTATGTTGATATTATATTACTCTCATGTAGAATAGATTGAAGTTAAATGTGATTGTTGTTATCTGTTATTTCAATACCACCACAAGCGCACGGTTTACCGATATAGTACAAGATATCATTTCTACAGGGACAAATGGCAATTACCGAAAGATCATGTAATCGATAGCTAGACAAACTAAATTTTATTTTGAGAACAAAGTAACTTAAAATGAGTTAAGCTAGTATAGTTGATTGGTTGCAAAACAAGAGTTATGAGCTAAATACAATTTTGAGGTAATTCAAGACGTTGGGGTTCATCACAATGATAGATCTAGATTTGAACAAAATAATAAGAATGCAATTGATCTAAAATTATCCAAGGACATTATCCGTAGGTATAGGTTACCCCCTTTTAGTAGTATAACCCGGTATCTATTTAGAACGGTCTTCTACTTTTGTGATAGAATAACACAAGTCCAATCTAAGCAGTTCTAACATCGCAATTCACCTTTGAGTCTTTCTCGCGATGTTTTCAACTTGTGAAGACTTGACTAAAGTAAATACAAGCAAGTAACATAGCATAGATCGAACAAACAAAGGTAAATCAAGTAACACTTATATTATAAGTCAAATACAAAATCCATACAAAGGACTATACTCCAAGTCCTGAAAAGAAAGGCTTAGGTAGCCATGATAAAACTATTCAACACAAATGTCTCGAATAAAAGTTACAAGGAGAAAATAGTTAAGAGGAGGACAATACAAAAGAGAAAGAAAAAATTATTCTCTCAGATCGATTAGAAAAAGCCTTAAATTTCACTTGGACTGCTCTCCTTCATTGCCATTTAACTCATCCTTATTGCCGCTCAACTCATCGTGTCACTTTTTCCCAGCCAATCGACTCCCAAAAATTGCCCCAAATCAGCTCTTTTGTTCATAGGAAGATGTCCCTTGATATTTCCTATGAAATCCCCTTGAAAGCTATTCAAATTCCAAGTGAAATCGTTGATTTTGTGTTTAGTGGGTTTTGTCATGGCCGTGATCCTGGTCACAGGCAAGCCGTGAAGTGTTCTATGAAAAACTGGCATGTGTATCATCGTTGTGAAGCTGATCATGACTAGGTTGTGAACTTTTTTATGGATTTTTGACATGTTGATCGCGGCCATGAAGCATGTCACGGTTAGGCCATGATCTTCTCAGTGGAAAACTTATAAATTTAGTTTAATCTTGTCATGGTCATGATGCTCATCATGGCTCTGCCTTCATATGGTACTTCATAAAGTTCGCATCATGGCCGTAAAGCTCATCACAGGCTGGCTAGGACAAACATAAAAAAATTTATTTGACTTTAAATTTGCTGTGTTGACTTATCTTTGCATCCTGAATCACTTAGTGACTTCAAAATTATCAAATAAGCTCTCAAATTGAGTGATTTTATTTTAAATTATAAAGAGACAAAAAAAATGAAGATTCTGCACTAAGCAAGTAAATAAGTCTTATTTAAGTATAAAAACTACAAAAAGCATGTCTTATTTAGAGATAAAATCATGTTAGAAAACACTATGAAAACACTATAAAAATATATCCTATCCTATTATCACGTGCATCATACTAGAGTTGGTTCCCATTTAGCAGCCTTAGCTTCTTTTTTTTTTCCTTGCTTTCACGTTCAAATTCAATTCCACTTAATACAAGATAGATTGGAAAAGACCATCCCGAGAACTTAGATAGAATGAACTAACGATTGTGTTGTTCACTTTTCAATTGTGATGGTTTTAAGTAATAGTTGTGATGAAGGTGTGATTCTCCTAGATACATATATATTTGGTTACTGTAAGAGACTATTACATTTTATTTGGAAGTACACTGATGGATTTGGTGTTGGTATTTGGATTGAAATAGTATTTATGGCTAATGCATTGAGAGATATTCTCAATTAACAAGTTATGTTGATAAAGCTATAAGGATTAAGTACAAAACTTAAGGCTTAAGGTCAAATATTAGGTTTAAGGATCTAAGTTTAAAGGAAACTAATAAGACTAAACAAAAGCAAAATAAAAGTAAAAATATAAACTAAAAACATGGGGTAGTGCTTCCATGTTTGGGTGGTGTCAAGGATTAGGGCTTTAAGTGTCATATGTTTTCAATTTTGTATGCCACTTCTCACTTCCATATGCACTTAGTCAATGTGTCCATGTTTTTATGTATGACACTTGAGTTATTTTAAAATTTGAATTAACTCTAATTTGACTATGTGAATAATGTCATATATGTAGTTTAAAACTAAGAACCTAGTGATTGATATCATCATCATACATCACTAATACCTAAGTCACAAGAATGCCAAAATTTGATAATATTTCTATATAGTTTAATCACTTATAATCTCTTTGACTATGCATTTTTATTTTATTTGATTAAGAGGCCTAAGATACCAAGACTTCTATCACATAGAAGTGACAAATCCTAATTTGATAACTCATATTCCTCTTCATAATTTATGTCACGCCCTTTTATAATCCATAGTGATGCTTGACTATATCAAATTTATGACATGTAGGAATCCATAGTGACCTCAAGTCTTATGATCACATACAATATTATCACAATAAAAATACTTATAATGAAGGTATTAGTTCAATTGGTAAAGATTTTAGTTGTTGATGACAAGATTTTGGGATTGAATCATGCAAACTTGATATCTTATAATACTAATATAACAATTCATACTATTATTGTTCCAATTTACAATAATACTTAACTAGAAAGATTCAAGAATAATTGTATTATTATAGGGACATCATTGTAATTACTTATAATACATAGAGATATCAAATAAATGTAATAAAGATGAGACCTTTTTAAAATATAAATGTGAATAAAATAAAATATTCCAATAATTTTGATCGTATTTCTATATCCATTGTACACCAATATTTTTAATTCATATATATTATTATTAACTTTAATGTATGAAATTATCATATTTTGAAGCTAGATATTTGAATATCTAGCAAGAAATATAGAGGTCTCATCTAGATTACCACGAATCATATATCTAAACAAACTTATAATGTGAAGGGTTGACCTAGATGTGCTAGTGGACCCTGGATTGTACTAAACACCATGGAGACCTTTGTGACCCTATATGTCAAAGGTTGACCTAGATATGCTAATGGAGTCTAGGTTACACCAGAGACTATGGATCGCCTATGAGATCATTTGTTTAGATTATTTGATGAGATGTCATTGAACTACTCTAGGGTTATATGGATATTAGATGCATCGCCTTCCATACAACCACCCAATACTCATTTTATCACATAAGCAATGATCAGAACACTCTAATAAAGAGTGTGTCTTGTAATGGAGACTTTTATGGTCTTTTATGGTCGCATACTTTTGCTTTAACTTGGAGATAGTTGTAATTACTTTCGTTAAATATCTATGTTGATATTATGTTATTATCATGCAGAATGATGGATGGAAGTTGAATGTGTGTATCCCATCCTATTGTTGTATGCATCATATCATTGTTGGTTCCTACTTAGCTACTACGAGGTCAAAAAGTGTTACAATTTAATGTAATACAATATTTTCAAATTCACCTTATGATAATAAGACTTTTTTGTTTAATGGGTTATGGCTTCCAATGAGTACAAATACTCATTGTTAATTATCATTGAAATCAGGGCACCTTTAATTAATAGATCTATATAAATAAATAATATGCCACAAATTGGAGGACAAATGATTTGTAAGTATCATATCAATACATGACTAATGAACAACTTAAAATTTGAAGTAATCTTCGCTAGTAAATGTCCAATCTTCTAAGAGCATATGGGTACTTGAAATTGATGAACACTCAGCCTTGCCTTGACAGCTTATTAGTATTTGAACTTGGAAAATACTTAGCCTTGTTGGCTAGTGAGTATTTGATGTCACGTATTTTCATAGTCTTTTAGACTTATATTTACCTGTGAATCGAGACCTATTTTCATATTTTTACATCTGTTTCTGGCTTATTTCATTGATCTTCTTCAGAAGCTTCACTTCTTGTCATATTTGATAAATACAGGACAATTCACTCACATTTGGAGCTAATTGGATGTATATTTACATCCCTGAGTAAATCAAGAACCTTGACGAGAAGTTTTGCTTCAAACAGAGCTAATTTCCGAAATTACGGCCGAGGCCATAATCTGCACTATGGCCATAATTCTCAGTTTGAATTTCTAAGGAGCCCATTTTTATGAAAGAACAATCATATTCCAAAGGCACGCCTTCAATTTTCTCATCAGACGCCATTCGAACGAAGAAATCTTCAACAGACAACATTACGGCTAAGGCCGTAATTTCTGCCTGCATGTTCACACCGGCAACTTCTGATGTCAAACTATGGCCGGAATCAAAGACAAGTCAATGGTCAACTCGCCCGCAAAATTTCAGATGAAACGGAGTTTTCTACCAAAATTATGGGCATGGCCATAATCTTCATTACAACCGTAATCTTCAACATGCATATTAATGGGCCGCATTAAATTGGCCATAATTCACTCGTTTTAACTCCGTTTTGGGCGTTCTTGGAGTCAAAACGACGAGTATTTAAAGGCCTATAAGTGCATGAAGATTCCAAGAGTCGAAGAGCATTGGAGTAAAAATTACGGGCATGCCCGTAATGATAATTACGGGCGTAATTACCTCCTGCGTAGCCAAACTTAAAAGGGCCATAACTTTGTCATTATAGCTCCGTTTTGGACGTTTAAGGTGTCAAAACGTAGCTACTTAATAGGGCTTTAATGCTGGCATATCAAAGGGCACCTCCAAAATGACAAAAGGGGCCAAAATCTCTGAGGAAGGTAGCGCCTAGTTGGGGCTCAAGGGGGGCTAGCGAATTTTGCAAAAGGAAGTTCTTGGAGACTTCAAGGGAGGAGGAAGGAACCATGCATCATTCTAGACTTGAAGGAATGTTGCAAAGCTTCTGCAGAGAGTTTGCTTCCTCTTTCTTCGATCTTCTCTTTAGTTTCTTCTTTTCCTTTAGAGATTTGTACTGAATCAATGCTATGATGGCATACATAATCTTCTTTATCGGAACAAGAGTGTATTTGAGTTGTTTGGATCTTGTTTTCAAACTTGTTTTCTTATAGCTAATGTAATTTTATTTCGTGTTTATTCGATCTGTGCTGTTTTACTGCTAGTATTGCATTGGCCACGCAATTACTTTTCTTGGGCGCCGCAAGAAGGACCGAAAGGTGAATTGCGACGCTAGATCTGCCTTATTGAACATGCTCTGAGAGGTCAAGAATTAGGGCCAGATTTGTGTGAGGAACTTTATAATATCTCTGAACTCAATGGATCAATCTAAGTACGGTGAGCCACGAAAGTAAGACGCCAATCTAGATTGATACCGGATTACGCCGTTGAAAGAGGGTAATATGTACCATTAGATATTTCCTTGAATACTTTTAAAATTGCATTGCTATGATAATTGTCTTGTTTGAGTTTAAGATCCATCAACGAGATGCACTTGAAGTTTTGATGTCTCTAAACCTTGTTTTCTATCCAATACTTTCACTTGCTTGATTTAGCTAGCATTTGTATTTAGTTGTATTTTGATTTATTTTATGAAAACCCAAAAACATTCACCAGATTGTCTAACCATTGATTTGTAATCGCTCGGTACTTGATCACTGTCCCTGTGGGATCAATGTCTCGTATTTTTATAGTCTTTTAGACTAGTATTTACATGCGAATCGAGACATAATATCATGTTTTTACATCTCTTTCCAGCTTATTTTATTGAGTTTATTCAGAAGCTTCACTTCTTGTCTTATTTGACAAATACAGTACAATTCACTCACTTTTTGAGCTAATTGGAAGCACATTTATGTTCCTGAGTGAATCAAGGACCTTGACAAGAAATTTCACTTCAAACGGAGCTTATTTCTAGAATTACGGCCAAGGCCATAATATGAATTATGGCCATAATTTCCTGTTTGAATTCTCAAGAAGCCCGTTTTCACTCAAGCTTAATCATACTTCAAAGACGTGCCTTCGATTTTTCTCATCGGAAGTCATTTGGGCGAAGAAATCTTCAACAGACAACATTACGGCTATGGCCGTAATTTTTGCCCACCCGTAATATTCCCATCGTCAACTTCTGATGTCAAACTATGGCCAGAATCAAAGACAAGTCAAAGGCCAGCACGCCCGCAAAATTTTAGACGAAATGAAGTTTTCTACCAAAATTATGGGCGTGGCCATAATCTTCAATACGCCCGTAATCTTCACCATGCACATTAAATGACCCGCATTAAATGGCCATAACTCAGTCGTTTTAACTCCGTTTTGGGCATTCTTTGAGTCAAAACGACGAGTATTTAAAGGGCTATAAGGGCATAAGGATTTCAAGAGTTAAAGAGCATCGGAGTCAGAATTACAGGAATGCCCGTAATTATAATTACGGCCATAATTCTCCCCTGCGCACCCAAAATTAAAACAGCCATAACTTTGTCATTACAGCTCCGTTTTTGACGTTTAAGGTGTCAAAACGTAGCTAATTAAAAGCTCCATCAATCCATGCGTTCATATTTGGTATCAACGAGTTCTAGTGAAGGGTGGAGACTTTGGTGAAAATTTTGGGAGAAGAAAGAAGGCTCTTGTGCGCCATGCTAGAAGGCTTGAAGGAGAAGAATTGCTGCCCTTTTCTTGAATAGTTTGCCTTCTTTTACTTTTTGTCTTCACTTGCGTATCTTCTTTCTTAGAGATTGTACTCAAGGACGCTATGATAGCGTAAGCTTTTTATCGGAACAAAGGGTGTAGTCTCGTTGTTTGTATCTTTTGTTCGAACTTGTTTGTTTATAGCAAATACAAATTTCATCTAGTGTTTATTCATTTTATGCTATTTTACTGCTAGTGTTGCATTGGCCACGCAATTACTTTTCTTAGGCGCCGCAAGAAGGACCGAAAGGTGAATTGCGACGCTAGATCTGCTAGTTTGAACATGCTCTGAGAGGTCAAGATTTAGGGCCAGATTTGTGTGAGGAATTTCATAGTATCTCTGAACCCATTGGATCAATCTAGGTATGGTAAGCCACGAAAGTAGGACGCCGGTCTAGATTGATACCGGATTACGTCGTCGAAATAGGGTAATCTATATATGTAGATGCTTCCTTGAGCGCTTTTTAAAATTGCTTACTATAATTTTAACTCGTTTGAATTTAAGAGCCATTGACGAGATGAACCCGAAGTTCCGATATCTCTAACCCGATTTTACACCAAACACTTCCCCTTGCTCGACTCGGTTTGTTTCCTTTATTTTTCGCAATTTCAAACGACTCAATCGATTGTCTAGCTATTGATTCACAATCTCTTGGTACTTGAACACTGTCCCTGTGGGTTCGACATCTTAAGCACTACACGCGACGAAACCATCACGCTTGCGGTTAGTTGTGCGTTAGTATAACACACATCAAGTTTTGGCGTCGTTGCCGGGGACAGGCAACCAATATCAAAGAGATTTAATAATTGGTAGGCTAGACGCTTTGTTCATAGCTTTTATTACTGTGCTTTTTATTCTTTATTTTTGTCTGTTTGCCTTTTTCTTTTATTTTGTTTCCCTGTTCTAGTTATTTACTTTTCTCCCTCTCAATTTCTGCGATCTGCGCTTTAACTGTTATATGCGTAGAGGTTTACGATCAGGTGGACTTGAAGATCTATACGAACTTGATCAAGAAATTGAAAGGACGTTCCATCGTAGAAGACGATTGAAGGAATTAAGTGCTAGAAAAGCATCAAGGAATACTGAACCTATTCCTATCGATCTACCGATGGCGAACGACAATAGAACTTTGATGGATTTTGCTGCTCCAAATGCGCAGGGTCTTCACTCAAGTATTTCTAGACCTCCAGTGGAGGCTAATAACTTTGAGATAAAACCTTCCCTCTTATCGATGGTTCAACAGAACCAATTCGGAGGCCTACCTTTAGAAGATCCGAACATGCACCTATCAATCTTTCTGGAGTTCTGCGACACGACCAAGATGAATGGAGTTTCTGCTGACGCGCTACGACTGCGACTATTCCTATTCTCTCTGTGGGAGAGAGCTTGAAACTAGCTATATTCTCTCCAACCGGAATCGCTTACAACTTGGGAACAACTTTCCTAGGCGTTTCTTTCGAACTACTTTCCCCCGAGCAAAACTATCTAACTGCGAAACCAGATCACCAGTTCCACCCAAAAAGATGGGGAATCTTTGTATGAAGCTTGGGAGCAATACAAAGACCTTCAATGTCTATGCCCACACCACGGCTTGGAAAAATGGGTAATTGTTCATACATTTTACCATGGTCTTAACTATAATACACGTCTTACTGTAGATGCAGCCGCTGGTGGAGCACTCATGAATAAAAGGATTGACGATGCAATGAATCTGTTGGAAGACATGGTGTTAAATCACAACCAATGGGCAGGAGATCAATGAGGTACATCATCTAGGGCTGTTGCACCAGGTAAGTATGAATTGGATGCCTTAAGCTCTTTAGCTGCTAAGGTTGACTCGTTATCTTGAAAATTAGATTCAATGCATGTCAATTCTGTTGATTCAAGTTCTAATCCTTATGTATGTGAGATATGTGGAATTATGAGGCACAGCCATGCTAATTGCCAGTTAGGAGTTTCTCAACCCCCTGAACCCCAACAAGAATATGTTAATGCTGTAGGGAACCAAAATCCAAGACCACAAAATGATCCCTACTCCGCTACATACAATCCTGGTTGGAGAAACCACCCTCACTTCTCTTACAGTAATAACCCCATTCCTGCTCCACAATCAAACTATAGACCACCACCTGGATTCCAACCTCGACCATTTGCACCTTAACCTCAAAAGACCTCATTTGAAGCTATCATGGAAAACTTTATCTCCCAGACTTCAACTTTTATCTCTTCTCAAACCAAAACCAATGAAAGTGTTAATGATATGATGCGTCATATCTCATCTAGACTAGACTCCATTGAGACCCACAACAAACAGGTTGATATCTAACTGGCAAATCTAGCCACCAGCATAGCTAGACCAGCAGGTAGGTTACCTTCTCAACTCGAACAGAACCCACGAGAGAATTACAGTGCAATTACTACTCGTAGTGGTAAGCAACTGGAGGAACCAAGTGTACCTGATTCCAACCTGAGTCTTGACACATCTACCAGTCATGTACCCGAACCCGAGAGATCAAGTGAGGAAAAAGACGACCATGAGAGTGAACCAGCTTATGTTCCACCACCGCCTTATAAGCCACCCATTCCATTCCCATAAAGATTGGCTAAGGCGAAGCTGGATAAACAGTTCAAAAAATTTTTAGAAATTTTGAAAAAATTATACATTAACATCCCCTTTACAGAAGCACTGACGCAAATGCCCACATACACGAAATTTTTGAAGGACATTCTTTCAAATTGGCGGAAGTTAGAAGAACCTAGTACAGTGGCGCTTACTGAAGAGTGCAGTGCCATTATTCAAAACAAACTTTCGGAGAAATTGAAAGATCTGGGCAGCTTCTCAATTCCGTGCAAAATTGGGGATTTGACTTTTGATCACGCATTATGTGATCTCGGCGCCAGTGTCAGTTTAATGCCTTTTTCAATCTGCAGGAAATTGGACATTGGCAACGTAAAAGCAACACCAAACTCTCTGCAACTAGCTGACCGCTCAGTACACAAGCCGGCAGGAATATTGGAGGACGTTCCGATCAAGGTCGGAGATTTCTTCATTCCAGTCGACTTTGTCGTACTTGAGATGGAGGAGGATGCGAAATTACCAATAATTCTTGGAAGGCCATTTCTTGCGACTGCCAGGGCAGTCATTGACGTGAAGAATGAAAAATTAGCCTTGAACATTGGTAAGGAGGCTATCGAATTTGACTTGGCACGAAGCTTGAAACACCCTTCTATCGCAGGTTCCTGTTGCAGCCTGGACGTTGATGATCTCTTCTGTACCTGTTACAAGTCCAGGGTCAGTCCCCAATACAACAGAAGGAATAAAACTTCATTACATGCGTTAATACATGTCAAGTGTTTACCACGAAAATATATGGCACAAGGCCTAGCAACAGACAAAAGCAAAATGTCACTAGGATCATACGCATAGCTAAGAAGCAAACAAGATCACACGCGACTAAGGAAAGTGACGACGATCAGGATACAGTTAATAAGCGAAATAACGATGCAAAGGGCAGCTGAAATACGAAATAATAGTGAAAGTTACCTTCTCTTGTTGGGCCCTCATTGGGTACAATAGTATGCAACTCTTCCAATGTTGGCGCTGAAAGAAGCATTGCAACATGGCAAGTTGAGAACGGTCCAAAGACCAAACACTCAGTATGGAACTTAAAATTACTACAAATTCAAGCATAACTCTAATGCAAAGGAAAGAGGGAAAGGATCATTATTATGGTAAACTTGTATTGGTGCTTACAGTAAATGACCAACACAAAAGGGGATAAGGAAGGAATACCTTTGCTGGGAGAACACGCGCCCCTTGTGCCTAATGCAGACTTCGAAGTCGCGGCTGGTCCAAGAACAAAAAAAAACCGTTCAACTTTACCCAAGAATTTCGTTACATGCAATCGAAAAATCGTCATAACATTAAGGTGATTCAAAACGGTAAATGGAAGAGGTGTGAGGTTTGCCAACCTGTCACCATATTCGTCGGTGAGCTCGCTAAACCAAAATAGAAATTGGACTCCTTTGAAAGCTCCTCCGGCTTGCAGATGACTGTGGTAAGCCCGAGTTGTGGGTCATTTGTAAGAATAATATGTTAGATGATTTAAAGCACACATACTTCCTTTTAAAGCTCCGATCATGTCATCTGATGAATCGCTAAAATCATTTTTTGATAAGTCTACGACATTCGAATGATCGTCCACGTCAAAGATATCATTGGAAGCATGGGCATTTGCGGGCTCGACAGCCACAATCGATATTTGAACCCCTGAGAAGTGCAAAAGAAGACTATGTTACAAACAGCCATCATATATATGTCAACAAAGGAAGAGAGTGGAAAACCCGAAGTGGTTGGGTTGTCTCCATCCATTTGCTGAGAAGCTGTATCCATGCGGAATGTTTCCTCAGCATTAATAGCAGATTTTGATGCCCGCGCATGACCAGCGCCCTGTTCGGAAGAGGAAGAAGGTTAATTGTCAAGCTAATAAGAAAATGAAGAAGAAAGAAAAGGAGGAAAAGAAGAAAGACGGTTACCTCACTTGGGTCGATTGATGCAACACTTGAATACGGAGCCTTTAACCGTTTTAGGGATAAAGATCGAGAAAGGTCAAATTCAAAACCATATGTCTGCCGATTAGTTGTCCTCTTAAGAAACGTTCTTGGGTGAGATTTCCCGGCAACATTGTATATATCCCTGACATCATAACTAAAAAACGCCTTCAAATGCATCGAATGCCACCTCAAATATTCATAGCCGTATCTGGGAAGTCGGCTACGAGCCGGAATGGTATATGACGAGTGAGTCCCTCGTCGGAGCAATAGACGCCAACAAGAAGCAACTGTCGTAAAATCACCAGATAAGTTTCCAAAATCAAGGACGTCCTGCGGAATGATCTGGTGGAAGCCAAACTGACGAGCACATCTGTGGGGATTGTACACCTCCAAAGATGCAAAATTCCCACTTCTGAAAGGTAGCCAGCCGGCCCGGATGCTCACGAGGAACTCAGTCGCAAACCACCCTTCTTCTGTCATGACGTCTGTAGGGTTATCTTGAAGGTCTACCTGTTCACTTAAGCACCCTGATTCCATTTAGAAAATTCTAAAAGAGGTTATCTTCCAGTCAGACATGGTCTGAATCTTTCAAAGAGCCAGTGTCCTCAAACACAGTCTGAGAAAGATGAGATGGACAATACGCCTTATGCTTCGGCTATTGGGTCCATCATGTATGCGATGTTGTGTACTCGCCCAGACGTCGCTTACGGGTTAAGCGTGACCAGTCGGTTCCAAGGTAATCCAGGGAAGGCGCACTGGATTACTGTCAAGAACATTTTGAAATATCTTCGCAGAACCAAAAATATGTTCTTGATTTATGGAGGTCAGGAAGAGCTCAGTATTGAAGGATATACTGATGCTTCGTTCCAGTCTGACCAAGACGATTTCCGATCGCAATCAGGCTATGTTTTTAGCTTGAATGGAGGAGCAGTGGTGTGGAAGAGTTTCAAGCAATCAATTGTTGCTGATTCCACAACAGAAGCCGAGTATGTTGCAGCCTCAGAGGCATCAAAGGAGGCAGTTTGGATTCGTAAATTCGTTCAGGAACTTGGTGTCGTTCCTTCGAGTGCAGATCCATTGGTTATCTTCTGTGATAACACTGGAGCGATTGCACAAGCGAAGGAACCACGGTCACACCAGAAGTCCAAGCACATACAGAGAAGGTTTCACCTGATTCGTGAGATCGTTAATCGAGGAGACATCAAGCTCTGCAAGGTTCATACAGATGACAATCTAGCTGACCCGCTTACAAAGCCTCTGGCGCAGCAGAAGCATGAGAAGCACTGTAACAATATGGGTTTGAGATACCTCAACCATTAGTTTAAGTGCAAGTAGGAGATTGTTAGGGTATGCCCTTAAGGCCAATGTTTGAGGCTTTGGGATATTTTCAGTATCATGTATAAACAATATATATGTTTTATAAAGGCAATTGTTATTATTCAGATTGTTACATTATCTGCTGCTATATGTATACTTCTGAGTAATGTCTCAATGATGTTCAGCTTAGCTGACATTCAGTAATGTCCTTAGTCGAGATATCTTGGTGAACATGAGACAGCCTTGATATGATTGAGACTAATGTGTGCTCTAATCTTGTGGGATGCTTTGAGCATGGAATAAGATTAGACACATAGGTGCATTAGATGTACTAGACTTACCCTTCTTTGGATATTCAATTGTTTGTCACAATGTGAATAATCCTTGTATGCAAGCAAGTGGTATATTCCCTCTGACTTGAGATCACTTGTGTTTCTAAGTGATGATTAACATTGTCTTGAGGTAGTTCAATATCATTTGAAAGATAATGGTTAAGGATTATCTTGGATAGTGGGCATGAGTCATGCTAGGGCACTTGTGATAGATATAGGATTGCCTCTCCTGATTGGAGTGTGATGTTCTAAGGGGCCCTTGGATGAAATGGTTGAGAATGTGTATGGCCATACCCAGGTGACTATGATCATCTGATCTAACCATTTTTCATCATGTTGGAATCGCAGGCTTGACACGCTTGTCCAACGGGAACATCCAGTGGCAAAGGGAAACATGTATGCCAAGTGAATTAGATTCGCACTTGTGCTGTGGTTTGGGAGTAGTCTTGGAAGACTCTTTCCTTCATATCGAGAGACAGTGATGTGTTGCTAGATACCTCTCTCTGATCGTGATAACGTAAGTTATCGTTACCGACATTGAAGGAAACCCTTAGGGTCGCACAATTTGATGATATGGCTTACTTATGTCAGATCGTGTGGACTGGAATTATTCTAGTTCAGTTTAAAGGAATTTAAACTCTGATTGGAAGTGAGATCTAGTCTAATCATGTTTGATTGATTAGGGCATGTGATCGGTAAGCTTTGATCTCTTTGGAGAAGAGGCACTCGCCCCTTTCCTCTTCCATGCCGCCTCTCATATCATGGCACAGGTAAGTCCAAAAAGGTTGATCATATGCTCGAGTTAAAGCGATTCATGGGATTCCTAGTTTTTCCGATGCAAGTTTGTTTTTAGTCGCTTGTTAACTAGGTTCCCCTTCATTGGGATTTAATGTCAGAGGATAAATGTGTACCTTGTTAAAAGAATATCTTTCCTAAAAGCATAAAGCTTGTCCAGCCAATCTTCTCCTTCGCTGGCTGTCTTTATAAGCAAATGTTTCTCCTGACTCCATCCACTCTTGATGCCTTAATGAAAGAGTCAACTTTGCAGTTGTTAGATAGTCCAGTAGGTTAGCTTACGATTTGACTTTAACAATACTAGCATGTGGCTAATCAGTAAATGATGCAAAAAAGATAGAGTTGATTAAGAAATGCAAGCTGACAGCATCTATTTTGAAGACAATTGATGAGTAAAAAAAAAAAAAGAAAAGAACACACAAACCCTATACAGATATGCAGGAAATCAGAAATGTTTTGAAGACAATGCAAGCTGACATCATCTGTTCAGCGGCAGTTCCAAATATGCAGGAAATCAGAAATGTAAAAAAAAAATTATTAGTTTGGAAGTCACAGCTAGACTGTAAATCCCAAACCCTATACAGATACCTTGATGCAGTAAAATCATGTAAAATCCTAAATGAGATTAGGTTACAGATGTTAAGATAATTCAAGTTTGTGTAGATTTGATGAAGCTTCAGCTTGAATACTACAAAGATTCAATAGTTTGATGGCTACAGCAACTTGGAAACAATATCTAAACTATAAGAAAGCTTGCAAACAGTAATGATGTGAACGGCGCTGGGCTGAAATGTGGTGCTGGATAATGGGAATGTTTGCTGCAATAGCTTCGGACTCTAAACGATGTTTTGTGATGATTAAAATCAGTGCATCAATCGAATATATATTCATCTATGCAAATGAAGCACATGGCTATTGATCAGTACGATCCTGTCGATATGGAGGAGGAAGTTTGACCATAGAAGTTGGTGAACATGTCAAGAAAGCAGGAAAAGAAAAAAAGGGGAAATTCCCACTAAGGTGAACGATGCCAAAGACGCAAGGGATATCGAGCTTATAGCTGCTAGCGGATCTGCAAAAGAAATAATATATTGCAAGCATTTGGCATGGCATACATCAAACACTAACATGGGCAAGCAAGCGTGGGTGAGGTGAATAAGACATGGGCAAGTAAGCAGGTAAAGAGAAGTAAAAAAAAAGAAACGGAAGAGAAAGGAGAAGAGGTGAGCATGGAAGCTAAGTAGGACTGAAAAGAAAGGAGAGTGCGCGTGGCAAGAGAAGAAGATGGAAGATCAGAGAAGCAGGTGTGCACGACACGGCAAAAAAAAAGAAGAAGAAGAAAAAAACTGAAGAAAAGGAAGAAACCGGTAGCCTACATAAAGGCGGTTTGGCCAAGAGAAGGAGGCTGCGACAGAGAGGACGCTGAGACAAAGAGGAGCATCAGGGAACTGCGTGAAGAGGCATTTGAAGGTGAGAAAAGGGGAGTTTTGTAGGCCTAAGGTGCACTAAGCACCCGATGGCATCCCCATAAACGCGCACACAAACACAACGTCTTTTTTTTGGTTGGTTTCCTAGGCCTAAGGTGCACTAAGCACCCGATGACATCACTATAAACACACACACCTTTCTCTTGTTTGTTTAGTAGGCCTAAGGTGTGCTAAGCACCCGATGGCATTCTTAGTAGGCCTAAGGTGCACTAAGCACCCTATGGCACCACGGTGGATGAAAGGAGAAAGAAAAATGCCGAGATAAGAAAGGGGGAGGGAGGATGAAGATCAGACATTAGAATCATGCGGAAAAAAGAAAGGAGCGAGCCGAGAGAACAAGGCAGCCAAAAAATGACGATGAAAATAAAAAAGAGAGAGAGGAAAGAAATAAAAAGAAAAGGGAGGCTAAGAAGGGGGTTCCGAGGAAACTCCTAAAAGAGAAGGAGACAAAAGGGAATAAGAGAAGCTGGACACGATTAAAACAACGATTAAAACAGCCAAAAGTAAAAAAAAAACTCAGTAGAGGGGGAAAACGAAATAAAGGGGAATCGTGGAAATAGAACTCGAGCTAGAGGAGAAATACCTGTTCAAGGCCTTCCTGATCCTCCTCTCGAGCTATGTCCTCAGAAGAGTTACAACAACACCAGTAGAAGAACGTCTCTATCGGGAACACCCGTCGGGGCTCTAAATCCTTGAATGAGATCTTTAAAAAAAAGAGGGGAAAGAACGACAAATGACTTGCATTAAAACCCGCTAGGAGAAACATAATAGAAAATAAAATCATGATCATCTGAGTTTACCTGGCAACTCCTTTGCACCACCCCGAAGGGGACGTGTCTTGGCAACATAATACTGTTTGGGAGGTGCGTACGTTGACGTTCATCGTCGGGGCGTAGCACTTCAGTATGATGCTGCGTCTGTCTAGGCAAAAGTAATAAATTTCTAAATCAATTTTTAAATCAAATTATCCGACACGCCGCAAGGCCGAATCGAATTTCCAAATTAAAATTATCCATCATGCCGCAAGGCCGGATAAATTCCAAAATCAAATTATCCAACACGCCGCGAGGCCGGATAAATTCTCAAATCAAATTATCCATCACGCCGCGAGGCCGGGTAATTCCCAAACCCAAGTTACAGCCCGTGATTCTCATTTGAACAGTGCCGGTGTCGCCTCTTTCGTTTATTTCTCCTTCGACCGGTCCCCTTTCACTCTGAAACTTCTGGTGTATGTTCTCTTCTTCCAGGCGTAGTTTTCCCTCAAATTTCACGGCCAGAGATGCTCTATACACTTTGCGGCGGCGAACCCTATGTCGGTGGTGATGATGGCGATCTCTCCCTGAAACGCTGATCACAATTGGGGATTTCTGTGCACTAATCTTCCCCTTGTTCTGACGAGTATTCCCCTCTTTACAGATCTTGAATTGGTGGTCTAAATCATCCGCAATCATCTGCACAAAAATCAGGCTTCAATAAGACCAGGAAAATCGGCTGTCTGGAATACAATTATGGCCGTAATTTCTATTACGGCAGTGCCGAAATATGTTCTGGTCAAAATTTTGGGATAATTACGTGCCATAAAAATAACCATGGCAGTACTGTGATCGCGCAAAACCTTCTGGAAAGAAATCACCCAAAATTATGGCCCGTAATATTCGTTACGGTAGTGCCGTAATATCTGCAAATCTTTCTGGACAGAAATTGATCGAAATTATGGCCTGTAATATTAATTACGGCAATGCTGTGGTTTATTCTGTAGATTCAGTAAAACCACGATACCGTAACAATGATTACGGTCCTATCGTAATTCGGTCAGAAGCTTCGATTTGCGTGAAATTTGACATGTAATCTTCTCTTGATGATGAAAATTTGTCTATGCACTTGAATTGCTTTAAAACGCCTTAAAATGATGCCTTTTTACCTGAAAATGATCAAAAACCAGAAAAAGTGTAGATTCCGCAATATTTGATAAATAAGGAATGAAAATAAGCAAAAGAGCATGAGTATGACACAAAAGACCTATCAAATGACATAAAATATACTATGAATTTTCGTGTCATCATAGAGGCATTTCAAGTTGACATAACAAACCATGTTGACCATTTGTTGGAGCAATTTAGAAAATTGGGCAACAATTTCTAGAGGTAGATTGAGAACTAATAGGAGTGTTAAAGCTCACGATGACTATCCATGTGAGCAAGGTGATGCTTGAACTATCAAATCTTGGGGTTCTAGTACAACATTATTATGGAGGGGCATATAATGAAAGGAATCATGGTATGTATTTTTGCTTTGGACATAGTTCAAATTTATCCCGCTGATGGTTTTGGATAAACTTGAGGACTATTGAGGGATCGGTTCTGATAATAGAATGTCCGACATTACTCAATAGAAGTTCCTACATGATAATGGGCGCGTTTGGGTCTACCAGCAAGCAACTTAAGTAGGTGCACCCAGCAAAAGCTGGTTAAGCTAATGTGTTTGGACAACTACTTCTCTACTGGAGAAGCTCCATTGTTGAGGAGAAGCAGCCAAACATAGGCCCCATTTGGGGCTACTGCCCGCCCACTTTTGCAGGCATGGGCAATAGGATCTGGTCGTTTTTTATACACCACATGACAATCACAACAACTGATACACTAGTCTAATTACTATTAAAATCTAACCTAGTATACATGTATGCATACGTATACCCATATATACCCATATACGTACATATACATATACACACTAAATATTTATACACCTTAATTTATTATTTCATATTTAACTCATTGATTATTACTATTTGCCTAGATTAAGCTGGTACACATGTACGTATACGTATACCCACACTTATACACAACTAAATTTAAACCTATAATTAGTCAAATACACTTGGGTTAGCAAAGGTGAGTTCTTCATCCGAACCAGCAACAAGGAAGGGTCATCGGCCGCAAATAGCGGCGAACGACGGCAAATGACGGCGCAACAACTTTTGGCAAGAAAGAAGGCATCACCGGTGCCTGAACATACGCGAGCATGCAACCACTTGTTGCTTGAGGTGAATCTACGCTAACCAATGGCAAATGGCGGCCCGACAGAGAATTGTAGCGCACGACGAAGCAGCCAACTCCAAGGAGGAAGAAGGCATCGCCGGTGCTCGAACACATGTGAGCACACCATGAAAACACTGCTAAAGATGTCGACCTACACCTGCCAACAAAGGAGAAGGGCTGGGAGTCTTCGGAGCTTGAACGGTGGCAAACTTGGCGTGAATCGCAAGAGGCAACGGTTCCCTAATTTATTTTGACTCGCCTCTTTTATTTTGTTGCGTATTATAGATCTCTTAATCAAAGGTTCCCTAATTTTAGGGGTAATTAACAATGAGCGCTTGCGCTCATTGGAAGCCAGAACCTATTAAATAATAAGCCTTATTAATTTAAGGTGAATTTAATAAAGGTCATATTACATTCTTAATGTAACAAAAATGACCCCACACATCTCAAGTGAAATCTAAATACTTTCATACTTTAGATTCACAGGTTTTACTTAAGGTTTTCCAATGATCTGATACTTAATTTCTTACAATATCTTCATGTTTAACTCATTAATGCCTCCTAGATCAGATTATCAACAAGTCAATAAACTTCTAAAATCTAGAAACAAGAACAAACCTAATTTTTTTACGATGAGTCCCTAAATCTCGATTCTAGGGTTCCAAGCTTTGCAAGTCACTTTTCAGTTCATATCACAAAAACTCCAATACATGTTGATAATATGAAACTAGAAGAGATTAAAGACAATCATCACTTAAGTAGAATTATCATAACAAGAGTATTCTGACGAAATAAAGATCATCCAGTCATTATGAAATTAAAGGGATTTCACCCCATGTCCCAAAAAGTGTTTAAGCTAGCATGATGAAGAGATTACAAATAGCCATAGTTTAGAACGATCAAAATTTGAGAAGAAGGAAAATTTTACTAAACACAGGGCTGTAATGGAAATTTTACTAAACACAGGTTTCCAAAATTTGCAAAAGGTCCCTGGCTGGACCATGTGGACATAACATTTGGTGATTCATGTTGTTGGTGCGTGAAAAGCAACCTTTCAAGTCTAGTGAGATATCATGAACATAGTCTTTGTACATTATATTTGCCTCAATATCTTGTCTACTTGAGTTGAAGAGCCAAGTCTTTAAGAGGTTGTTGTAGTGCTTCCAGTGTTGGAGTTTTACGGGAGCACTCTCTAGTGGCCTTCTCACGCTCTCATCAGTAAAGCCTTATTTATTTTTGATATTGAGCGCCATGGTTATAGCACGACTCTAGATTTTGTATTTTTCTCCATCAAGTTGTTTGTGCAACGAGTATCAGCCTGGGTTGATCCACATAATGGAGGTATAGTGGATCATTTGGGTCATTGAAGCTGTTGATCTAATTGGAATTGTCTCCTTTTCCAGCCATGATTATTGTTGTGGTTTTCTTATGACATGAAGAGTAGGTGTAGGGAAAAAGTTTGTGTTAGATGATGTATGGCATAGAGAGATGGTGGAAGAAAGAGATTAAATTTGGGATGAATCATTAGAGATGAAGAAGATGAAAATGAAGTTGAACTTGGACGCTGATTGAATAGGAACAGTAAGGGAGAAGCCGCCAAAATCTTTCCTTAGAGTAGCTTTTCTACAAATTAGAAGAGGAGCTTGCTCAATGGAATAGAGAGGGGCTGTCTTGTTTGTGCTTTGCAAGATTGTAGAATTATCGTATGATATCTTACATTTCTATAGGATTTTTAGTGTATTTTAATTGCCAAATTATATCCCTTTTAATCATTTTTGCATCTATTTAAACTTACTTGTATTTGGAAATCTTTTACTTGTACTTTATTTTATGACATTTCAAGGGAAAAAGGGCTAAAATTTAATGAAAATTAGAAGATATAGAAGGATTCTAGATATTATAACATAGTTGTTTACCAAATTTTATACAAATCGAAGCTTCTAGGAAGAAACACAACACACTTGTGAAAAAAATTCATGACTGTGATCTTTAGATGAGCACAAAAAGAATCACAGCTCACCTGAGATTTCCATCGTAGAAGTGCTTTGAAAAAATCATGGCCAGCTAGTTAAAATAATTATCGCCATGATAATCTCCTGAATTCAGGAAAGCATATGGGAGGAATAAGGATAAAATCTAGAATCCTTCTCTAGCATTATATCTTTCTTATTTTGGCTCATCATCGAAGTAGGAAGTGGAGGAAACAGCTTCCTAATCGACTTAGGGAAGTTTTGGGAAGTAAAACTCAAAGAATACTCGAATGAAACAAAGATGGATGTCAATCGAATGCTTAGAAACTTCGCAGCTCCAAATATTAAAAACCTACACTCAGACGTTGCCTATCCAATGATTGAAGCTAATAACTTTAAGATAAAGTCTTCTTTACTCTCAATGGCTCAACCGAACCAATTTGAAGGCTAATGTTTAGAAGATATAATGCTAGAGAAGGATTATAGACTTTAAGATGGAGCTGCTTGATAAATTTTACGCAAATCAAAGTTTACTGGTAGATGACACACTTGTGAAATAAATGACGACCATGATCTTTAGATGAGCACAAAAAAAATTAGGACCCATATGTGATTTTTGTCTAACTTTGAATCTCTTGGGTTAACTTTGTAGAAGTGCATAGAAAGAATCATGACCAGCCAATAAAAATAATCACGACTGCGACACTCTTGGGCTGAATTTGCGTAAGCTAACAGAAGGAATCATGACCTACCTATGATTATGTGTACCAAGCTTGATTTCATTCCCGTTTGGCTCATTTTTCAAATTGGAAATGAGGAAAACAATTATGAAAGTTTCCGAATCGACTTAAGGAACTTTTGGGAAGGATTTAAGGATATTATGGCAAATTTTTTGTGGCATTTTTGGGGCAAGTGAACGTGACGTCTAGAGCGACTAGAGAGCGGCGAGACACATCTAGAGACTAAGAAAATCATTCTTTCTTCACTGTTTCATAAGGGATTCATGGATTCTTCTCTTCCTCACATCTCTTTGTAATCATTTTGCCATTGTAATAATTTTCTAAGGGATGTCTTTGTGCGAATCATGCGCACGGTAGAGGAAAAAAGGATGGTGCATGATAGCATGCGTATTCTAATATCATGAAAGAAGACGATGTATTATAGTGTCTCTTCTTTCCATTGTTACATATATATAAACAAATCTAAGCGCTCTAAATTTGTATTAAATATTGTGTATACAAATATTCTTTATGCGGAAACAGATTAGAATGTTGGCATTCAGTTTCTCTTTTTGCTAATTCCGAGATATTCAACATGGTTTGTTATATTTCACATGGCATATATCTTAAGGCATCAAACCATATGTAAAATTTTTCAATGTCCCTTTTTAGCAACCACACAAGGGGGGATTAACTTGAGAGGTAAATAAAGCAAGGAGAGAGATCATTTAGCTCATCGAGTAGAAAGCAAAACAGTCCGAATAGGAAGCCAACTTTGCCTTAGATTTATTATTTGTAAAGATCAAATTAGATTTGAATTTAATCTTGCATATCAAAAATATGATTTAATTGCACTATAATATTTTTTTTTAAAAAAATCTTATTATATTCTCAAACTAGATTATTTACTATCTATAGTAGTGTAGAATAATGATATTATAATAATTAAGATAATTTCATTAAATAATTGCTGGGTGCAATTAAATATTTTAGTATTATTACTATATAATATATGTTAATTAATGTGAAAAATAAAAGTAAATATGTGTTAGCTAGTTTAACCGTCAATATCCCGTCTGAATAAATTATTTGCTAAAAAAGAAAAGGAAACACCTGCCTAATAAAAGTAAACAAAGCTTTCATTTGCGAATAAACCGCATACTCAACGTAATCCTGTCACATGATCACTTTTACTTTACAACAAATTCTCTCAGCATTCATTGACGCTCATTTGCCGGGGACGAAGTTGGTGGCGTAGGCCCATGCGTTGTTGTTGACCGGGTCCGCGAGGTGGTCGGCCAGGTTCTCAAGCGGACCCTTGCCGGTGACGATGGCCTGCACAAAGAACCCAAACATCGAGAACATCGCCAGCCGCCCATTCTTGAGCTCCTTCACCTTCAGCTCCGCGAACGCCTCCGGGTCGTCGGCTAAGCCAAGCGGGTCGAAGCTGCCGCCAGGGTAGAGCGGGTCAGTCACCTCGCCTAGCGGCCCGCCCGCAATCCGATACCCCTCGACCGCACCCATGAGCACGACCTGGCATGCCCAAATTGCCAAAATGCTCTGCGCGTGCACCAGGCTTGGGTTACCCAAGTAGTCCAGGCCCCCCTCGCTGAAGATTTGCGCGCCCGCCTTGAACCAGACCGCCTCGCCAAACTTGACACCGTTGCGTGAGAGCAGCTCTGGGAAGACGCACCCCAACGCGCCCAACATGGCCCAGCGCGAGTGGATCACCTCCAGCTCACGATTCTTGGCGAAGGTCTCGGGGTCGGCGGAGAGGCCGGCGGTGTCCCAGCCGTAGTCGCCAGGGAATTCGCCGGTGAGGTAGCTAGGGGGCTCGCCAGAGAATGGACCAAGGTACTTGACGCGGTCCGGGCCGTACCAGGGGCTGCCGGAGGCCTTGGGCTTGGCTGCGCTCTTGCGCATGGTGACGCGACCACCTCCGAGAACCTCGGAGGCGGAGGGTGTGAGCTTGACGGCTGTGCCGGCAAGGGATGGGGAGGATAGCGCCACGGTGGAAGCCATTAGTTGAGAGTCCGGAGATAGAGATACTACTAGAGCTCGGGACTATCGATCGATCGATGAAAGATTGCGCTCTGGGGAGTGAGATTTAAAGCTCAAGGGAGTGGGAGATGGCGGCTTTGCTTATCGTGGGAAATCTGTATCTCCTATTTGATTGGTTGGGGGGAATTCATTTATTTATTTGAGGCTGGGGTTTCGGTGCGACACTTGGCGAGCTCACGTCCACACGCTGATAGAGACTTAAAAATTTGTTGTGGCTAGTGTACCCAATCAGTAATCAATCTGGTGAGGAGTGTGCTGAATATCGATTGGATCCTCTAGATTTTCCAGAATCTAGATCTTGAAATGCTTGGACCACTGCCACGTATGCATGCATTTTACGTTGCAAATCTAACTCCCTACAAAATATCAGTTTTTTTCAAAAGAAAAATTGTTAGCTAAGGGCTTAAATAACAAGTAAATACTCGAAGAAATCGGATGAGAATCACAAATACTCAATACAACCACAAGAAGACTAGAACAAATTAAGAGAAGATTTTCACACTTGAAAGCTACCATAATATCAGTTTGCATAAAACAATCAATTTCAAGACAGATAAACAAAACTTATATTCTCAAAGCTAGCAAAATGATCGTAGATCTTATATAGTTAAAGATAACTATACTATTATCTAAAATAGTTTATGAACATAGGTTAACGAGGATGTGATAGTTTTGTGAACATGAGTTAATGGAAATATGGTGGTTTATGAACTTAGGTTTGTAAGGACATGATGGAATGAAAAACTAAAAGAAATTATAGTAGTGGGTTTTAAGGCGTAGAGGAGTAAGAAGAATTTATATATATGTGTGTGTTGGTATGAATAATATGTACTACAATCCACTAGATATGATTAATTTTAATCTAATTCTAATCAAAGCAAAATCAAAATGATACAACATGGTCTTGATTAGATACCTTATCCCATACATCTCATAATCATGAATAAACAAATATTTAGAAACATCTATGATCTAGTGGTTAGTAGTAATGATGTAGTCGTGGTAATTGAAAAGTCAATGACACTTTCATATTTCATATCATCATCCCCCTCTTAGAGAATTCAAGAAGAGTTTGTAGTAAGTGAAAATAATAAAACTTGAGGAAAGTGATGGCCATGATTGTAATTTTGAGTTTAGAACCATATATGTAATCATGAAATTAAATCTTCGATTTGTATCTTTCTTCTATGCCTTCTATAACTTACAATGTACTTCACTAAAAGCTAAAGTAATTCATTTTTTTAGTAATTCTTTGTTAAATTGTAAAGTATTTACATGTGAAGAAAATAATAATATGTATGTATTAGGTCATTGTACAAAAGATGACTTAGAAATAAAGAAAATATGAGCTTTACTAGATTCAAGATAGTGGGTCATGTAATGACTGATCAATAAAAGATGATCTCGGCCAAACATAAGGAGTAGACACATAAGTAGCATAACATGACTAGTGCTATCAAATAAATATTTAGAAATATGCAAGATTTGATGTCAACCAAATAATTAACTATCAACCGAGATTCCTAACAGTCCTCTAAGGATTTGATGTCAACCACAATGAGGACATTGTATGGATTTAGGAGGGGGAGAATGTAATGGTGATGCCTCACGCTAAGTACCCGGGAGAGGTGGGCAAGATACTTCCTAATAGTCCGATGTTAGTAGGAATAAAAATGATCCAAGGGTATATAAGGTGAAGCCAACCTACCTAAGTGACTTGGCATTTTGGGTTGGTGGATCTTCCTTCATCAAATTAGTGTAGGAGCACAAGAGCCCATGAGGGGCTAAGCCATGGATTAGCAAGACTACAATGATGGTGTTGAATGGCTTTAGGAGGAAAAAAATGTCATAGAGATGACTCACGTTAGACAACTAAGAGAGAAAATTTAGATTAAAAAAAAGTGATTTTATCAAGTGATGGTGTTGTGTGCCTTCCTCTCCTCCCTCCTCTTTTCTTCTCTTTGAGGCTTCTAGACATGCTCTTCTTCCTCCACTAGCACCTCAACATGTTTCCTTTTTTTGCTTCCCTCCTCTCTTTCTCTCCTCAAGTGAGTGGTGGAATCATCCCACTTCCCCCATCTCTTGCTCTACTCCTCTCCTCCACTTGAAGACATGTGATGCCCTCATCTATTCCTTCCATCTCCTCTACTTTCACATCACTTCTCTATTCTTCTCTCCACACAAAACTCCCCCTAACCAGCTAAAGTTTAGAACATCACACCACCAGTCGCAACTATATCATAAACCTTTCACATTTCAAATGTTTGATCTACATCAAACTCCAATAGTGTTGCCTCCTTGAGAATGATCGGGGTAGAAAGATATGACTATATGCTTGCTAGATCATCAGAATGGAAGGATTTTGCTAAGGCCCACTTGGTTCTTCTCATAACATGTGTCCTACCACCCTCTTCTCAGTGAACTCATCATGTCATAGTTTGATCAATGTCAAAATTTGAACATATCTTCTCATGCACAAGCGTCAACAAGCAGAAGGATTCGATCTTTTGACAATTCCAAAATATTTTTTTTATGACCCTTATTTCGCCCGAAATGCCTTTGTTCTATCAAACCTCCCTTGTTCGAGTGTGTTCATCACCAATCGACCACCTCCATGCCCCAAATTCTAGAAGCTTGTCCACTAAAAAGATCCATGCACCTAGGCAAAAGCAAATTCAACAATCAAGCATTGGATGACGGGCATTAACCAACCATGTTCGTACCTATCTCAAACGAAAGGAAGAAGATGAGTGTACTTGTCATATGACTATCTAGATCCCACACAAGTTTCATCCAATGTTCATTTCTCGTTGAGCTCCATCTAACAATTCATATCTTTTGCATATTCATTCAAATAAATGGGAAATAAAATGTGAGCGATAATATAAAATTTGTTCATTCAATCAACCATGGGTTTGACTAACATTTATATTTTTTTTTTGTACTTTATTTATGTGAATCATCACATAGGAAGATCTAGTCATTAGATGGCTAGATCATTAGAAGCAAAAGAATTTTGCCAAGGGTTGTTTAGTTCTTTTCAAAACTCGCCACTTGCCACCGTCTTCTAGCAAACTCATATGACTGTGGGGTCAATGTTGAACTTTGACCACAACTTATCCTCACACATGTACACTGATGAGTGGAAGAATTCGGCCTTTCGACAACTTGATTTGTGGAATTGAAAGATTTTACAATGACCCCCCTATTTCGCTCAAAAATCCTTTGTTCTTTTGAACCTCTCTTATTTGAGTGCATCTATCACTGATCTACCACCTCCACACCCCAAATTTTTGAAACTTGTCTGCCTCAATGATCCATGATCCTAGGCACAACAAATCTAACAATTGAGTGCTGATAATGGGTGGTGACAAGCCTTGTCTATCTTCATCTTGGACGAAAGGAAGAAGATGAGCTTAAAAATTTCATTGGACATTCAAATCTCTTTGGACTTCATCTAACGGTTCATATCTTTTCAAATCTGTTCACATAAATGAGAAGTAAAATGTAAGCTATAACATAAAATTTGGTCATCCAATCAAGTACAAGTTCAACTCACATTTTAATTTGTGTTTTTATATTTTATTTATGAAAATAATATTAATATGTAGTCTAAGGCAGGTTTTGAAAACATGTGGTCTCTCTCTACATCACTGTAGTGTTGGTTGTCTTGATTACCTAATGAGATGCTTTTGGACTACACTAGGGTTACTTGAGTATTGGACTTAGCACCTTTCGAACTATTGTTAGATTATCATTATATCGCAAGAGCAATGATGGAAAACACTCTAATAAAGAGTGTGGTATGTAATAGAGAGTTGAGAAGTGGTATGCTCTTGATTTGACATGACATAGTAATATTTATTTTTTTAAGATATCTATGTTGATATTATATTACTCTCATGTAGAATAGATTGAAGTTAAATGTGATTGTTGTTATCTGTTATTTCAATACCACCACAAGCGAACGGCTTATCGATATAATACAAGATATCATTTCTACAGGGACAAATGGCAATTACCGAAAGATCGTGTAATCGATAGCTAGACAAACTAAATTTTATTTTGAGAACAAAGTAACTTAAAATGAGTTAAGCTAGTATAGTTGATTGGTTGCAAAACAAGAGTTATGAGCTAAATACAATTTTGAGGTAATTCAAGACGTTGGGGTTCATCACAATGATAGATCTAGATTTGAACAAAATAATAAGAATGCAATTGATCTAAAATTATCCAAGGACATTATCCGTAGGTATAGGTTACCCACTTTTAGTAGTATAACCCGGTATCTATTTAGAACGGTCTTCTACTTTTGTGATAGAATAACACAAGTCCAATCTAAGCAGTTCTAACATCGCAATTCACCTTTGAGTCTTTCTCGCGATGTTTTCAACTTGTGAAGACTTGACTAAAGTAAATACAAGCAAGTAACATAGCATAGATCGAACAAACAAAGGTAAATCAAGTAACACTTATATTATAAGTCAAATACAAAATCCATACAAAGGACTACACTCCAAGTCCTGAAAAGAAAGGCTTAGGTAGCCATGATAAAACTATTCAACACAAATGTCTCGAATAAAAGTTACAAGGAGAAAATAGTTAAGAGGAGGACAATACAAAAGAGAAAGAAAAAATTATTCTCTCAGATCGATTAGAAAAAGCCTAAAATTTCACTTGGACTACTCTCCTTCATTGCCATTTAACTCATCCTTATTGCCGCTCAACTCATCGTGTCACTTTTTCCCAGCCAATCGACTCCCAAAAATTGCCCCAAATCAGCTCTTTTGTTCATAGGAAGATGTCCCTTGATATTTCCTATGAAATCCCCTTGAAAGCTATTCAAATTCCAAGTGAAATCGTTGATTTTGTGTTTAGTGGGTTTTGTCACGGCCGTGATCCTGGTCACAGGCAAGCCGTGAAGTGTTCTATGAAAAACTGGCATGTGTATCATCATTGTGAAGCTGATCATGACTAGGTTGTGAACTTTTTTATGGATTTTTGACAGGTTGATCGCGGCCATGAAGCATGTCACGGTTAGGCCATGATCTTCTCAGTGGAAAACTTATAAATTTAGTTTAATCTTGTCATGGTCATGATGCTCATCATGGCTCTGCCTTCATATGGTACTTCATAAAGTTCGCATCATGGCCGTAAAGCTCATCACAGGCTGGCTAGGACAAACATAAAAAAATTTATTTGACTTTAAATTTGCTGTGTTGACTTATCTTTGCATCCTGAATCACTTAGTGACTTCAAAATTATCAAATAAGCTCTAAAATTGAGTGATTTTATTTTAAATTATAAAGAGACAAAAAAAAATGAAGATTCTGCACTAAGCAAGTAAATAAGTCTTATTTAAGTATAAAAACTACAAAAAGCATGTCTTGTTTAGAGATAAAATCATGTTAGAAAACACTATGAAAACACTATAAAAATATATTCTATCCTATTATCACGTGCATCATACTAGAGTTGGTTCCCATTTAGCAGCCTTAGCTTCTTTTTTTTTGTCCTTGCTTTCACGTTCAAATTCAATTCCACTTAATACAAGTAGATTGGAAAAGACCATCCCGAGAACTTAGATAGAATGAACTAACGATTGTGTTGTTCACTTTTCAATTGTGATGGTTTTAAGTAATAGTTGTGATGAAGGTGCGATTCTCCTAGATACATATATATTTGGTTACTGTAAGAGACTATTACATTTTATTTGGAAGTACACTGATGGATTTGGTGTTGGTATTTGGATTGAAATAGTATTTATGGCTAATGCATTGAGAGATATTCTCAATTAACAAGTTATGTTGATAAAGCTATAAGGATTAAGTACAAAACTTAAGGCTTAAGGTCAAATATTAGGTTTAAGGATCTAAGTTTAAAGGAAACTAATAAGACTAAACAAAAGCAAAATAAAAGTAAAAATATAAACTAAAAACATGGGGTAGTGCTTCCATGTTTGGGTGGTGTCAAGGATTAGGGCTTTAAGTGTCATATGTCTTCAATTTTGTATGCCACTTCTCACTTCCATATGCACTTAGTCAATGTGTCCATGTTTTTATGTATGACACTTGAGTTATTTTAAAATTTGAATTAACTCTAATTTGACTATGTGAATAATGTCATATATGTAGTTTAAAACTAAGAACCTACTGATTGATATCATCATCATACATCACTAATACCTAAGTCACAAGAATGCCAAAATTTGATAATATTTCTATATAGTTTAATCACTTATAATCTCTTTGACTATGCATTTTTATTTTATTTGATTAAGAGGCCTAAGATACCAAGACTTCTATCACATAGAAGGGACAAATCCTAATTTGATAACTCATATTCCTCTTCATAATTTATGTCACGCCCTTTTATAATCCATAGTGATGCTTGACTATATCAAATTTATGACATGTAGGAATTCATAGTGACCTCAAGTCTTATGATCACATACAATATTATCACAATAAAAATACTTATAATGAAGGTATTAGTTCAATTGGTAAAGATTTTAGTTGTTGATGACAAGATTTTGGGATTGAATCATGCAAACTTGATATCTTATAATACTAATATAACAATTCATACTATTATTGTTCCAATTTACAATAATACTTAACTAGAAAGATTCAAGAATAATTGTATTATTATAGGGACATCATTGTAATTACTTATAATACATAGAGATATCAAATAAATGTAATAAAGATGAGACCTTTTTAAAATATAAATGTGAATAAAATAAAATATTCCAATAATTTTGATCGTGTTTCTATATCCATTGTACACCAATATTTTTAATTCATATATATTATTATTAACTTTAATGTATGAAATTATCATATTTTGAAGCTAGATATTTGAATATCTAGCAAGAAATATAGAGGTCTCATCTAGATTACCACGAATCATATATCTAAACAAACTTATAATGTGAAGGGTTGACCTAGATGTGCTAGTGGACCCTGGATTGTACTAAACACCATGGAGACCTTTGTGACCCTATATGTCAAAGGTTGACCTAGATATGCTAATGGACTCTAGATTACACCAGAGACTATGGATCGCCTATGAGATCATTTGTTTAGGTTATTTGATGAGATGTCATTGAACTACTCTAGGGTTATATGGATATTAGATGCATCGCCTTCCATACAACCACCCAATACTCATTTTATCACATAAGCAATGATCAGAACACTCTAATAAAGAGTGTGTCTTGTAATGGAGACTTTTATGGTCTTTTATGGTCGCATACTTTTGATTTAACTTGGAGATAGTTGTAATTACTTTCGTTAAATATCTATGTTGATATTATGTTATTATCATGCAGAATGATGGATGGAAGTTGAATGTGTGTATCCCATCCTATTGTTGTATGCATCATATCATTGTTGGTTCCTACTTAGCTACTACGAGGTCAAAAAGTGTTACAATTTAATGTAATACGATATTTTCAAATTCACCTTATGATAAGAAGAATTTTTTGTTTAATGGGTTATGGCTTCCAATGAGTACAAATACTCATTGTTAATTATCATTGAAATTAGGGCACCTTTAATTAATAGATCTATATAAATAAATAATATGCCACAAATTGGAGGACAAATGATTTGTAAGTATCATATCAATACATGACTAATGAACAACTTAAAATTTGAAGTAATCTTCGCTAGTAAATGTCCAATCTTCTAAGAGCATATGGGTACTTGAAATTGACGAACACTCAGCCTTGCCTTGACAGCTTATTAGTATTTGAACTTGGAAAATACTTAGCCTTGTTGGCTAGTGAGTATTTGATGTCACGTATTTTCATAGTCTTTTAGACTTATATTTACCTGTGAATCGAGACCTATTTTCATATTTTTACATCTGTTTCCGGCTTATTTCATTGATCTTCTTCAGAAGCTTCACTTCTTGTTATATTTGATAAATACAGGATAATTCACTCACATTTGGAGCTAATTGGATGTATATTTACATCCCTGAGTGAATCAAGAACCTTGACGAGAAGTTTTGCTTCAAACGGAGCTAATTTCCGAAATTACGGCCGAGGCCATAATCTGCATTATGGCCATAATTCTCAGTTTGAATTTCTAAGGAGCCCATTTTTATGAAAGAACAATCATATTCCAAAGGCACGCCTTCAATTTTCTCATCAGACACCATTCGAACGAAGAAATCTTCAACAGACAACATTACGGCTATGGCCGTAATTTCTGTCTGCATGTTCACACCGGCAACTTCTGACGTCAAACTATGGCCGGAATCAAAGACAAGTCAATGGTCAACTCGCCTGCAAAATTTCAGAGGAAACGGAGTTTTCTACCAAAATTACGGGCATGGCCATAATCTTCATTACAACCGTAATCTTCAACATGCATATTAATGGGCCGCATTAAATTGGCCATAATTCACTCGTTTTAACTCCGTTTTGGGCGTTCTTGGAGTCAAAACGACGAGTATTTAAAGGCCTATAAGTGCATGAAGATTCCAAGAGTCGAAGAGCATTGGAGTAAAAATTACGGGCATGCCCGTAATGATAATTACGGGCGTAATTACCCCATGCGCAGCCAAACTTAAAAGGGCCATAACTTTGTCATTATAGCTCCGTTTTGGACGTTTAAGGTGTCAAAACGTAGCTACTTAAAAGGTCTTTAATGCTGGCATATCAAAGGGCACCTAAAAAATGATAAAAGGGGCCAAAATCGTTGAGGAAGGTAGCGCCCAGTTGGGGCTCAAGGGGGGCTAGCAAATTTTGCAAAGGGAAGTTCTTGGAGACTTCAAGGGAGGAGGAAGGAACCATGCATCATTCTAGAAGACTTGAAGGAATGTTTCAAAGCTTCTGCAGAGAGTTTGCTTCCTCTTTCTTCGATCTTCTCTTTAGTTTCTTCTTTTCCTTTAGAGATTTGTACCGAATCGATGCTATGATGGCATACATAATCTTCTTTATCGGAACAAGAGTGTATTTGAGTTGTTTGGATCTTGTTTTCAAACTTGTTTTCGTATAGCTAATGTAATTTTACTTCGTGTTTATTCGATCTGTGTTGTTTTACTGCTAGTATTGCATTGACCACGCAATTACTTTTCTCGGGCGCCGCAATAAGGACCGACGCTAGATCTGCCTTATTGAACATGCTCTGAGAGGTCAAGAATTAGGGCCAGATTTGTGTGAGGAACTTTATAATATCTCTGAACCCAATGGATCAATCTAGGTACGGTGAGCCACGAAAGTAAGACGCCGATCTAGATTGATACCGGATTACGCCGTCGAAAGAGGGTAATTTGTACCATTAGATATTTCCTTGAATACTTTTAAAATTGCATTGCTATGATAATTGTCTTGTTTGAGTTTAAGATCCATCAACGAGATGCACTTGAAGTTTCGATGTCTCTAAACCTTGTTTTCTATCCAATACTTTCACTTGCTTGATTTAGCTAGCATTTGTATTTAGTTGTATTTTGATTTATTTTATGAAAACCCAAAAATATTCACCAGATTGTCTAGCTATTGATTCGTAATCGCTCGGTACTTGATCACTGTCCCTGTGGGATCAATGTCTCATATTTTTATAGTCTTTTAGACTAGTATTTACATGCGAATTGAGACATAATATCATGTTTTTACATCTCTTTCCAGCTTATTTTATTGAGTTTGTTCAGAAGCTTCACTTCTTGTCTTATTTGACAAATACAGGACAATTCACTCACTTTTTGAGCTAATTGGAAGCACATTTATGTTCCTGAGTGAATCAAGGACCTTAACAAGAAATTTCGCTTCAAACGGAGCTTATTTCCAGAATTACGGCCAAGACCATAATCTGCATTATGGCCATAATTTCCTGTTTGAATTCTCAAGAAGCCCGTTTTCACTCAAGCTTAATCATACTTCAAAGACGTGCCTTCGATTTTCTCATCGGAAGTCATTTGGGTGAAGAAATCTTCAACAGACAACATTACGGCTATGGCCGTAATTTCTGCCCACCCGTAATATTCCCACCGGCAACTTCTGACGTCAAACTATGGCCAGAATCAAAGACGAGTCAAAGGCCAACATGCCCACAAAATTTCAGACGAAATGAAGTTTTCTACCAAAATTATGGGCATGGCCATAATCTTCAATACGCCCGTAATCTTCACCATGCACATTAAATGACCCGCATTAAATGGCCATAACTCAGTCATTTTAACTCCATTTTGGGCATTCTTGGAGTCAAAACGATGAGTATTTAAAGGGCTATAAGTGCATAAGGATTTTAAGAGTTAAAGAGCATCAAAGTCAGAATTACAGGCATGCCCGTAATTATAATTATGGCCATAATTCTCCCCTGCGCACCCAAACTTAAAACAGCCATAACTTTGTCATTACAGCTCCGTTTTTGACGTTTAAGGGGTCAAAACGTAGCTAATTAAAAGCTCCATCAATCCATGCATTCAGATTTGGGATCAAGCTCTATATAAAGGACCAAATGCCCCTTGGAAGATCGACGAGTTCTAGTGAAGGGTGGAGACTTTGGTGAAAATTTTGGGAGAAGAAAGAAGGCTCTTGTGCGCCACGCTAGAAGGCTTGAAGGAGAAGAATTGCTGCCCTTTTCTTGAAGAGTTTGCCTTACTTTTTGTCTTCACTTGCGTATCTTCTTTCTTAGAGATTGTACTCAAGGACGCTATGATAGCGTAATCTTTTTATCGGAACAAAGGGTGTAGTCTCGTTGTTTATATCTTTTGTTCGAACTTGTTAGTTTATAGCAAATACAAATTTCATCTAGTGTTTATTCATTTTATGCTATTTTACTGCTAGTGTTGCGTTGGCCACGCAATTACTTTTCTTAGGCGCCGCAAGAAGGACCGAAAGGTGAATTGCGACGCTAGATCTACTAGTTTGAACATGCTCTGAGAGGTCAAGAATTAGGGCCAGATTTGTGTGAGGAATTTCATAGTATCTCTGAACCCATTGGATCAATCTAGGTATGGTAAGCCACGAAAGTAGGACGCCGGTCTAGATTGATACCGGATTACGTCGTCGAAAGAGGGTAATCTATATATGTAGATCCTTCCTTGAGCGCTTTTTAAAATTGTTTGCTATAATTTTAACTCGTTTGAATTTAAGAGCCATTGACGAGATGAACCCGAAGTTCTGATATCTCTAACCCGATTTTACACCAAACACTTTCCCTTGCTCGACTCGGTTTGTTTGCTTTATTTTTCGCAATTTCAAACGACTCAATCGATTGTCTAGCTATCGATTCACAATCTCTTGGTACTTGAACACTGTCCCTGTGGGTTCAACATCTTAAGCACTACACGCGACGAAACCGTCACGCTTGCGGTTAGTTGTGCGTTAGTATAACACACATCAAGTTTTGGCGCCGTTGCCGGGGACAAGCAACCAACATCAAAGAGATTTAATAATTGGTAGACTAGACGCTTTGTTCATAGCTTTTGTTACTATGCTTTTGTTTCTTTATTTTTGTCTGTTTGCCTTTTGCTTTTATTTTGTTTCCCTGTTCTAGTTATTTACTTTTCTCTCTCTCAATTTTTGCGATCTGCGCTTTAACTGTTATATGCGTAGAGGTTTACGATCAGGTGGACTTGAAGATCTATACGAACTTGATCAAGAAATTGAAAGGACGCTCCATCATAGAAGACGATTGAAGGAATTAAGTGCTAGAGAAGCATCGAGGAATACTGAACCTATTCCTATCGATCTACCGATGGCGAACAACAATAGAACTTTGATGGATTTTGCTGCTCCAAATGCGCAGGGTCTTCACTCAAGTATTTCTAGACCTCTGGTGGAGGCTAATAACTTTGAGATAAAACCTTCCCTCTTATCGATGGTTCAACAGAACCAATTCGGAGGCCTACCTTCAGAAGATCCGAACATGCACCTATCAATCTTCCTAGAGTTCTGCGACACGACCAAGATGAATGGAGTTTCTGCCGACGCGCTACGACTGTGACTATTCCCATTCTCTCTGCGGGAGAGAGCTCGAAACTGGCTATATTCTCTCCAACCGGAATCGCTTACAACTTGGGAACAACTTTCCTAGGCGTTTCTTTCAAAGTACTTTCCCCCGAGCAAAACTATCTAACTGCGAAACTAGATCACCAGTTTCACCCAAAAAGATGGGGAATCTTTGTATGAAGCTTGGGAGTGATTCAAAGAGCTTCAATGTCTATGCCCACACCACGGCTTGGAAAAATGGGTAATTGTTCATACATTTTACCATGGTCTTAACTATAATACACGTCTTACTGTAGATGCAGCCGCTGGTGGAGCACTCATGAATAAAAGGATTGACGATGCAATGAATCTATTGGAAGACATGGCGTTAAATCACAACCAATGGGCAGGAGATCAACGAAGTACATCATCTAGGGCTGTTGCACCAGGTAAGTATGAATTGGATGCCTTAAGCTCTTTAGCTGCTAAGGTTGACTCGTTATCTCGAAAATTAGATTCAATGCATGTCAATTCTGTTGATTCAAGTTCTAACCCTTATGTATGTGAGATATGTGGAATTATGAGGCACAGCCATGCTAATTGCCAGTTAGGAGTTTCTCAACCCCCTGAACCCCAACAAGAATATGTTAATGTTGTAGGGAACCAAAATCCAAGACCACAAAATGATCCCTACTCCGCTACATACAATCCTGGTTGGAGAAACCACCCTAACTTCTCTTACAGGAATAACCTCATTCCTGCTCCACAATCAAACTATAGACCACCACCTGGATTCCAACCTCGACCATTTGCACCTCAACCTCAAAAGACCTCATTTGAAGCTATCATGGAAAACTTTATCTCCCAGACTTCAACTTTTATCTCTTCTCAAACCAAAACCAATGAAAGTGTTAATGATATGATGCGTCATATGTCATCTAGACTGGACTCCATTGAGACCCACAACAAACAGGTTGATATCCAACTGGGAAATCTAGCCACCAGCCTAGCTAGACCCGCAGGTAGGTTACCTTCTCTACCCGAACAGAACCCACGAGAGAATTGCAGTGCAATTACTACTCGTAGTGGTAAGCAACTAGAGGAACCAAGTGTACCTGATTCCAACCTGAATCTTGACACATCTACCAATCATGTACCCGAACCCGAGAGATCAAGTGAGGAAAAAGACGACCATTAGAGTGAACCAGCTTATGTTCCACCACCGCCTTATAAGCCACCCATTCCATTCCCACAAAGACTGGCTAAGGCGAAGCTGGATAAACAGTTCAAAAATTTTTTAGAAATTTTAAAAAAATTATACATTAACATCCCCTTTACAAAAGCGCTGACGCAAATGCCCACATACGCGAAATTTTTGAAGGACATTCTTTCAAACTGGCGGAAGTTAAAAGAACCTAGTACAGTGGCGCTTACTGAAGAGTGCAGTGCCATTATTCAAAATAAACTTCCGGAGAAATTGAAAAATCCGGGCAGCTTCTCAATTCCGTGCAAAATTGGGGATTTGACTTTTGATCACGCATTATGTGATCTCGGCACCAGTGTCAGTTTAATGCATTTTTCAATCTGCAGGAAATTGGACATTGGTGACGTAAAAGCAACACCAATCTCTCTGCAACTAGCTGACCGCTCAGTACACAAGCCGGCAGGAATATTGGAGGACGTTCCGATCAAGGTAGGAGATTTCTTCATTCCAGTCGACTTTGTCGTACTTGAGATGGAGGAGGACGCGAAATTACCAATAATTCTTGGAATGCCATTTCTTGCGACTGCCGGGGCAGTCATTGACGTGAAGAATGAAAAATTAGCCTTAAACATTGGTAAGGAGGCTATCGAATTTGACTTGGCACGAAGCTTGAAACACCCTTCTATCGCAGGTTCCTGTTGCAGCCTGGACGTTGTTGAGGGTCCAGTTGATCATGAGAATCCCATAATCGATGGGATGCTAGATGATCCGCTGGAAGTCTGTAGTATGGAGAGTCCAAATGTTGAGGGAAATGATGAAGCTCAGGCTTACGCAAAAATAATGGATTCAGTTGAGATATTAAACCCCCAAAAAGTCAGATTCGAACATCTCAACAAGGCGGCACCAGAGGTAAGTGAAGTTCAAAAAATTGAGTTAAAATCTCTTCCTCAAAATTTGAAATATGAATTTTTGGATGATGATTCTACCTTGCCTGTGATCGTAAATGCAAATCTGACTGAAAAACAATTGGATAGTATCATAAAAGATATCATGACCAGGTGGTGCATTCAGCATTTCATAACCATTTCACACCATGCATGGAATCAATCTTAGTGTTTATTCAAGGCTATCATAGGATCACAACATTGTCAAATATATCGAGGTGCATATTTCAGTGTATCACCGAATCATTAACTCATCATAAAAAATCATCAGAATGTTGCAATGTCATTCATGCAAAATACCTAAATCAGATTCAGTGCCAAATAATAGAAGCATCACAGAATTATACTATATAATCTAGGCAAGAATATCCAAGAAAGATATCATCAAATAATCTCAGCATGACAAATGTATAACATATCTCAATAGCATCATAGAACCAATTCACAGAAGTGTTATAAAAAATGTCTCATCCACACATAAAAAATATACCACAACATCACAACATGAATAAAATATCATAAAAATGTCAATGCCTGTGACCAAGCCACACAAGTATCAGCATGAAAGTCACAATATAATCCAGAATCAAAATAAAGCACAGATATTATCAAAATAAATTAGTAGAGTGAAATCATCAAGTTAAATAGACAATCATCAGATCATGTTCAATCACAATATCAATGAATACATGTATCGATATGGAAGAAAAAAAGGTATTGCAACAGAGATTACCAAATTATCAGCAGAGTAGCATATCCATATCATTAGAGTTTCAGCACATCCACACGTCATAGAATCATTAGTAGATATGTATGAATTATTAGCAAAGAATCCTCAGAATATCATGGTAGCACTATATTGCCACAGCATCATAATCAGTAAGAATGAGAGTCAAATAAGAGCATAGCTATCATCACAACATAATCAAAATATCACAGTCATTTATCACAGACATAGCAAAATCAGAGTAAGTCAAGAATGTAATACTAAATGAATAGTTATAAGACTAAGCCATAAAAGGAATAAGCATCAGAAAAATTTCCTCCCCACATAAGAATTTGCATAGTCCTCTATGCAATTGATGTGTCGTGAGAGAGTGGGGGGAAATAAGAAAAAGTAATACTCACTTCTACCTCTTAAGCTTAAAGTCCTCATCATTAGAGTTCATTTCGGTACCTTCCTCTTGAGGGTCATCTTCATCATCATCACCATCTCCCCGAATCTCATCATCTCTTCATGTAGTTCACCTTGGCGCTATTATTCTTCCTACATGTAATGTAACAGTTGTTTTATATAGGAAGAAAAAGTGCCAACATGAAAATACCTGAATGATGATGGTGCTACAGTAGATATAGGGGTATCCTTCTCGCTAGATATAGGATATAGTCTCCAAATAGTTCTATCTCGCTCAATCATGCAAGTCTAGCAAGGGAGAGATAAAGTAAAGTTGATGCCTTTAAAAGTCCTATCACAGCTGTGAAATTAGTCAGGGGTCAGAAGGGGAACTTCTCGTTGCAGAATACAGCAAATTGTGAAAATTTTTATCATGCCCGTAGCATCAGTCACGGACAGACCGTGATGAGTCAAAAATCTTCAAAACTTTGATTTTTTTTTTTTGGGTGTTCCTACCATTATAAAAAAAACAAGATCATCAACATTCTAACACAAAACAAAATAAACTGTCAAACTTCATAATCAAAAGACTAAATAAACAAAACATACAATGCAAAAGTAAATAAAGCAGAAAAGACTTGGGTTGCCTCCCAAGAAGCGCTTGTTTATGGTCATTAGGTTGACCGTAGTGTTATTCATAGATCAGAATGTATATATAAGCACCAAGGAATTCATACCTAAAAGTGTCAGAAAATAATTTTAAGTCTATGTTTCCTTCATAAGTTACCTTGGTTGCTTCCTCATGCGGATTTTCAAATTATACCTTGTTTAGGATGACCGGTTCAGTTGAATCAAGGAGTATAGCAAAAGGTTGAGCTTTTTCATTATCCTTCACCTTCTCTTCAGCTACAAAACAGATATCTATAGGATCCACAAGCAATTCGTCAATCATAGCGTGGTTAACCACTTTCTCAATAACATCAATATTATGGCAAGACCCTGCAAAATAAGGTATAACTTCAAGTTGTTTCTCATGTTCTATCTCCTCTTTCAATTATTCAGGTTGAAATGTCTCAAGAGATATAATCTCAGTGTCAAGTGCAGGCATCCTAGGCTCCTCAAGTTGTTTCTCATTGTAAGTTATATTTGTATTACAACATTCACTCGGGTTTATCTCATGTTGAGATGGGAGTTTACTAGAAGCTCTTATAGAGGTGCTAGCTTGATTAGCCAGTTGGGTTTTCAACATCTTATTATGGGCATCGAGAGCATCTAGTTTAGATGTTAGTTGCCTAATGCCTTCATTAACACTCTCAGATTTCTTGGTTTGTGTAGCCAAAGTCTCTAGTAGTGACTCTAGGTTAGACTTTTGAGGTGACACAAACTGCCTCGATTGAAATTCAGGAGGTTGCCTATAACTAAGTTGGGAAATTGTGTTAGGATTGTTTTCATAGGAAAAATTTTCATAGTCCCACCAACTTGGATTGTATGTATTGGAATATGGGTTTAACTGTGGTCTAGAGTTGAGATTCCAAAATGTGTTGGCTTACTCTCCAAAAGGTTCAGGTTGTGAGATTCCTAATTGGCATTCAGCGAAGTTGTGTCCTGAAATTCCACAAAATTCACAATAAGTATTAGTGGCTTCAACCAAATTAACAATAAAGAAATCTAACTTTCGAGATAAATAGTCTACTTATGCATCTAACAAGCTCAATTTGTGTAAATCATACTTACTTGGAGTTGCAGCTCTATATGAGTTAACTCTCTCATCTGATCATTGACTATGATTGAGGGTCATATCCTCTAACAGATTTAGATTCACCTGTTCATAAGCTCTTTGTATAATAATGATCAGAGATAATGATAAAGCTTAAGAAAGGAAATAGCAAAAAAATAAAAAATAAAAATAAAAAGCAAGAAAAAAATGTACTAAATTTCAGAAATTTGTTAATATTGACCGAAGTTCCCCGGCAACGGTGCCAAAAACTTGACACGTACCGCAAGTGCATGGTAATGTCGAAGTAATATAAAAGATTGTCGATCTCATAGGGAACTCGGTCAAGTACCAACTATTCTAATATTTAGAAGCTAAGCAATCCAATTTTTGTGTTTTGGAAATAAGGTTATTATACCCAACTACAAATAAAATAGGAAAAGCAACGATAGAAACATGAAGGGTGTCTAATTGAGAGATATTAGGACTACGAAATTCACCACATTGATTGATCTATGTAAACTGAAATTTAGTTGATGCATGAGTTAATTATTTTGCATAAGGAATCTTTCCACAAGTACAAGTTGCCCTCTTTCGGTCGGTACAACCTGGTATCTACCTAAAACAACCCCCTTACTCTTGCGGTAAGTCATTTTAGATAAATCCACTAGGTTTTATGAAAGATTATGTTATCCTCGAGTGAATCTTAACTACTATCGTGTTAGAAGTTCGCAAGTTCTACTAAGGGAATCCGCCAATATGATCCTCCTTTCGGTCAGGATCATGTCGACTAACACACAACACTACGTGATCAAGGCAATATTATGAAATAAGTACAACTAAGTAAAATATGCTTAGATAAAACTCAAAATATCAAATAAGTTCAATTCATACAACAGATCAAGTCAAAGGGCTTGATCCAAGTTCCGATTAAATGTTTAAGCTAGTACAGCCATGAAATTCAGTACAGATCTCTCAAATCGACAAAGAAAACTAGAAATAAAGACTAAGGAGAGGTAGGAGAAGATGATGCAAACATTTCTCAAAGTTTGGTGAAGATCCATTACAAAATCACCCCAAAATCCTCTCCGGAAGCCCTTGTCGACGGTCTACTCGCCCTAGCTACTTCGTCCGTCTATTGCTATCTTAATATGGTACAAAAAAGAGGGCTTTTATGCCCAAAATTTTTGCCTCCCTCTTAGCTTCCTAAAATATATTTTTCTTGATTTTTTGGAATTTTCTGAGCCTTAAATCGAGTGAAAAACAGTAGGAATATCAAAAGAGTCAACCGCGATCACGGGTGAACCCCAGCATGTTCACCTGCCTGTGAAGTATTCTGTGAAGTTCTACGAAGTAAGAATCACAGGTAAATACCTCTGTGTTCATCAAGTTGTGAACTATTTTGTTCTTTTCTTAAAAATTATCTTCGATGAAATCACGGCCGAACACCAAAATCTTGGGTTAGCTGTGAAGTGTTCTCTGAAGTTCCAGTCTTTCATGCGAATCACGGGTGAATCCCGATGTGTTCACCTAACCGTGATTTTCAAATAAAGCTCCGATTGATCCCACATTTGCTGTGTAGACTTGTCTCTTCATATGAAATCACACAATGGCTTTAAAATCTCCAAAAAGCTCCAAAAATAAGTGATTTTACCTAAAATTGCAAAAAGACAAGAAAAAGTAAAGATTCAAAACATAGCTTGTAAATAAGCTTGAAAATTACATAAAAGCACCAGAATATGCCTTGTTTTGAGATAAAATAATATCAGAAAACACAACGAAAATATAAAGCATTACCCCGTTTTCTGTTCGAGCCTCGGCATTCATCCGTTCCTCTTCTGGCGAGTCTACGTCTGTTTTCTGTTGTCTGTCTTTGTCTGGCTTCCTTTGCTGTTCGCGTTCGGTATTTTCAGTGTCGGGCATTGAGGAGTCTATTGTCCTGGCGACTCTACTCTCGGCTACCAGTCTCCTCCATCCATTTATAAATTCTGGTGACATTACAGCTCGTTTTGTGGACGTGTGCTCCTTCACGTCGTTTTTTGGTTTGGGAGCGTCAGCTTTGGCTTCGTTTCCCCTTTTGTTTGTTCACTCTGCCTGCATGCAGACGTTGCGATTTGTGTTTCGGCGTTTAGTATTTGTTTTCTTTTTGTCTACCTGCGCATAGATGGGTTCTCTTCTGGTTTTTGTTGTCTGCGAATAGCGTTCTTCATGTCCTTGCGTCTCTATTGTACGTCCGTTCCACTGCCTGCGTGCAATGCAATTAGTTTCTAGTTATGTGTTGCTTGGCTAAGGCGAGTGTTGTTTCACTTGCCGGTCCCACTTGCCAGCCAGAGTCGTTGCCTCAGTGTTTTCTGCTTCTGTGCCTCTTCTATTTTCGTCTCCTGCGTGGGACACTTACCTAGTATTTGAGTCTTGCGTGACTCCTTTCTGAGGCATCTGGCCTTATTTCTTAAAAAATTTTATTACTCTGATTGTGGGTGTGACACCTAGCTATAATTAGCACGCCAATAAAGCCAATTAACTAACAATGATTTGCATAAAATTAACTAGGATGCAATTAGAATACCCATAAGACTGAGAAAAAACAATTTGTATAAGGTTAATTGGAGTGCCAAGGTGCAATTAGCACACCCGCAAAGTCTACTAAATGATTTGCGTAAAATTAATCAAGGTGCCTGATGCTACCGCAAGTACACGGCTTTATTGAAGTAATAAAAGAAGATATCGTTCTCTACTCTCGTGACAATTAGCATGAATAAACCTATTAAGTTCTGTGAAAAATCTGGAAATCCTTCAAGTAAACTCGAGCTACTCTCGTGATCGAATTTACAGGTTTGACAAGAATAGATCCACGTTGCGATTCACCTCCCGGTCTTTCTCGTGACATCTAAGACATAAAAACTTGGCTAGAGTAAATTACGAAATATGTTCAATTCTGATCAAATCAACTAAGTAAAATTCATTACAAAGATATAAAATAACAAATCTAATACATAGATTATCAGTGGGCTACGCCCCTAATCCCGAAAATAGGTTTAAGCGTTCATGTTTGTAGAACACAACATATATATTGATGAATTTTTCATGAAAACTCAATAAGATTACAGGAAAACACTAGAAAAGTAATTATAAACTCTTATCCTTGATCTGGAGATAAAGATGGAGCGTTTAATTCTTCCTTTGCGTGATCTTCCTACTCGAATTTCACTTAGAAATTGATTTCTGCCCTAGCCACCATCTCTATCCGCTTTCGACCGTAAAAGTGTCTTTAACCCTACAAAAATCCTTCCTTTTATAGTTGAATCTATTTAGAACCCATCTAGGAAGGTTTCTGCAAAGTTTGGTTGAGTTTCGACTCGATTCGAGGTCGCATCGATCAAAATATTGAATGTGACGGAATAACTCACGGCCCGTGAGTCGTTCACGACCGCGGCTGTGAAATTTTCTGTGAATAAAAGCTCTGTACACAAAAGAAACTCACGGCCCATGAAGGACTCACGGCCTCACCCGTGAAAAGTTTCTGTGCACTTTTTAACTTAGCCATTGAACTGTTCCCTAAAGCGTGAAACTCGCGGCCTGTGAAGGACTCACGGCCGTGATCGTGAATCTTGTCTCTGGCTTCCGTTTTGCTCCAAATTTGACGTACGACTTTGTCTTTTCATCGGGAATCGTGTCATAGCTTCAAAACTCATGAAATTCATCATTTTTATGTGTTTTTACTTGCATTTTTACAAATGCCAAGAAAAGTAAAAAATTTCATACCAAGTGAAGCAAAAAATATTAAAAATTAGTATAAAACCATGCATTTAAGCCTAACATATTATATAAAACCCAGGCAAAAATATGATGTAAATGTAACTCATCAAAATACTCTAGACTTGAAGTTTTGCTTATCCTCAAGCAATATTATGATATGTAAAGAGAATGTAAAGATAAAGAATACTTGTTTATTCTTTCCTCGATAATATCATTAGTCTACAAATTAAGCGATCAATTTTTCAGAACTTAAGAAATTTAAGAAAAATCATGATAGAAATAAACTCTCAAGAGTTTACAATCTAAGTAAGATAAAAGTCATAGTTTATGTAATTTCATTCAACCTTCACATATTAGGTATCATCAACTCTTACCTTAATAAATCCACTTTACTCGACAGGTGGACTTCTTATTTCAAGAATTTTGGTGATGTTTAAGATATAGAGACTTTTTAAAGCAATTTGGTCTTTAGATGGTTATATGCCCTTTCCTGTAGTATCATAATATTGTCTAAGGTATACCACATAACGATATAATTTAACTCATAATCTTAATCATGAAAATTCAGCGGAGTTGTCCACTTGACCTACAGCTCTTTTTTTTTTACCAAGTTCATTTCTAGAGATAGTCGATCAAGGGCATGGTTTTTAAATCGTTGTCGATCTTTTTACCAGAGGGATAAATATTAGTTCTGAAAGTTTTCCCTCTCTTACTTGATCGCACTAGATTTAAAGTATACCAATTCATGGTATAATATAACTCATGATTTCAGATCTTCAACTAGAGGAATTGGAGCAAATCTCATTTAAAGAAATATCACTAATCTTTCTATCCATAAAAAGTTCTCCATTAAGCAAAAATAGATAAATTAAACTTTAAGTAAATCCTACTATGCATGTGTTGCATGAACGCATAACAATTCACATATGCATTTTATCAATACTAGAATTGAATTTACCCAAAAATTCATTCTACATGAAATTTCAAAAATTCCCTAAGTCATCAAATCAATTACTCAAAATGTTTCCTAAGTCTAAAATTAAGGACAAAACAAACTCATATATCCTTAAAAATCATAAACATTCAAAATACATACCTATAAAGCTTGAAGAAAGTCAAAATACATGGAAACACCCTAGACTTAAGTTGTTGCATATACACAAGCATTAAACCAATTTATGACAAATTTTAGAAATTTTTTTTGCAATAGTTCCCTTTGAAATATGAGTGAATCCCAGTGCAATTATATCAAATCATATAACTATGACTCAGAAAAATCCAGAAACTATATTACATCATAGATTTCATCATTTTACATTGTAAACTAGTCTCAAATATCAAATACCGTCACGTTTCATCAATCAAATCATATTTTACCATTTTAAAAACACACTATTCATCATAATATCAAATCTCATATCAAAATCATCTAAAAATTAACCAAATCATCACCATTGCATCACAAATCATCACAGAACATCACAAATACATGATAAGGAACAAATATACCTGATACCACATCAAACAAACCATGTATCGCATCTAAAATCTTTATACCGTAACATATATACAATACCATTCAAAATATCAAATGTCATGTATAAATCCAGTATCAATCATAGAATACTAAAATACAATGCACACACACAAATAAATATAGAAAAACATGTGTGCGCTGCATTAGCCTCAATCTCTATCAAATCCTGCTCAAAAGGAAGATGCATATGAGATATCACTAGAGAATAACAAACAATAGTACTCAATGCATAAAAACAAATAAGATTGCAGAAATACTCACAAGATATATCAATCTGTCTCTGTGTCCTCGGAGTCCTCCTCCTTGTCATCTCATCTAAACAAAATAAAAATTCATCAAATCATGCTACAAAAGTTCCTAAAAATCTAAAGAAATATAAATTCCAAAACTTAAAACTGCAAAAGTTAGAAATTTGGGTTGCCTCCCAAAAAGCGCTTATTTAGGGTCATTAGCTTGACTATAACTTCATGTCATGGCGGAGTTGGTGAATTTGTGGCATAGTAGAGAGCATATAGTCTTCTGCTTTTCTTCCGTCTTAAGAGTGTGCCCACCGAAGTATATTTCTAGTTAAATAAGTGGATCCATCTCGCAGCGGTCATTATATGCATATAAAAACAAAAGTTAAAGTTATACAAAAAATACCTAATAATTTTTCTGCATTTATCCAAGAGTAATATCATGCGTTCTTCCTTTAGATTTATATCAGCAATTGAAAGAATATTAAAATTAAGATCAAAAAATTCATACCTTGGTTTGCTCAAAAAGTTTTTAAATTTCACATTGGATTTTTTACTTATCTCAATGTTAATGTAATCAAGTATCTCATGTTTTATTATCTTCTGGGTACCTGTGGTTGGATTTGAATCAAATAACAGTTCAGCCACTTCATCATCATTATCCTTATAATCATCTCCTTCATCATCTATCATGCAAATTCCTAATAAATTTTTCTAGAGAAAATGAATTGAGGGTTCATATGGTGGTGGTGGTAGAATATGCACAAGATCCTCTTCCTCATCTTTCTCTTTAATGGGGTACTCCATCCTAACACTATCAAATTCATCCCCATCTATCTCACTACTTCTTACTTGAGGGTCCTTAAATTCCTCATCGTTCTTCTCACAAGATTCTAAAAGTTTAAATTTTTCTTCAAATATGTCCCAAGTATTTGTATTGCAAAGCACTATGTTATGTGAGAGGGAACTAGATGGCTGGTAAAGTATTGAGGAAGGGTTAATGGAATAATTAGAATTTTTAAAAATATAAAAATTTAGAGAATGTAAATCATAATTCGTGATTGGAGTCATTATCTGTGATTGCTCCAACTCTGCAAAATTCTTAGAATCATGCTGCATTCTTTTCTCTAAGTCATTTTTATTAGTGCCATAAATTATACTATGAAGTTCCTCACTTTGCTTGGTCATATCAGCTATAGAGTTTTCAAGCATGGTTTCTAGGTTGGATTCTTGAAGTTGACTAAAGTTTGATTGTGGAATAATTGTTGGGTCGTTTTGATAACGTAAGTTTTGATGGTTCTCCCAACTTGGATTATGGGTACTAGAGCATGAGTTAAATGATGAAGTAATCCCTAATTGACATTGTAGTATAATGATGCCCATGATATCCACAAATATTGCAAGTAATATATTTCAACATAGAATATTGCATGCTTAAATAATCAGTTTGTTGAGTTAAGGAATTTACCTTTGCTGAAAGTGATTGTAATGCATTCGTTCATATTCTCTTGTCATTATTAGTGGTACATACATCACTATTGACATTGGTTGAACATCATATTTTTAACTTATGCAATAAAATTTAGAAATACAAAATGTAAAATAGGAAATACAAAACAAAGCTTAAAATATCTAGTCTAGTTATTTCTAAGTTCTCCTATTCATACATCGTGTTAATCCAAAAAGAAAAAAAAAATAGCAAAAACTAACTATAAGGAAAATGCATGAAAAAAATAAAATAAATAAAAATAAAATAAATAAAAAAAATGTCTAGTCTATAAACTTATCAATCAAATCGATATTGGCTGGCCTGATCCCTAGCAACGACGCCAAAAACTTGATATTGCTGCAAGTGCACGACTTTATCGAAGTAATAAAATAAGATATTGTTCTCAACAAGGATTTGACGGTCAAGTATCGATTACATGACTTGTTTATATTTAGACTACTCAAAATGTGGTTTTTATATTGCGACTTCTAGTGCGAGAGAACAAAAGCTAGTGTTTCAGGTAGAAATCGATATGCAAAAGGTCAGGACTCGGGGTTTCACCACATAGACAATTATGAATATAGTAAAATAAAATCTTTGAACAGAAAATTATATCGTTGAAAGAGATTTTTCCTAATGTACAGATTACCTCCTCCCGAAGTATAATCCGGTATCTATTCACATTAATTCCCTACTCTCATGACAATTAACATGAATAGACCCATTAGGTTCTGTGAAAAATCTGAAAATCCTTCAAGTAAACTCGAACTATTCTTGTGATCGAATTTACAGGTTTGACAAGAATAGATCCGATGTCACGATTCATCTCCTGGTCCTTCTGTGACGTCTAAGACGTAAACAAATTTGGCCAGAGTAAATTACGAAATACGTTCAATTCTGATCAAATTAACTCAGTAAAATTCATTACAAAGATATAAAATAATAAGTTTAATTCATAGATTATCAGTGGGCTACGCCGCTAATCCCGAAAATAGGTTTAAACGTTCATGTTTGTAGAATAAAGCATGTATATTGATGAATTTTGCATGAAAACTCAATAAGATTACAGGAAAATACTATAAAGTAATTAGAAACTCTTATCCTCGATTTGGAGATGAAGATGAAGTGTCTGATTCTTCCTTTGCGTGATCTTCCTACTCAAATTTCGCTTAGAAATTGATTTCTGCCCTAGCCGCCGCCTCTATCCGCTTTCGCCTGTCAAAGTCTCTTTAACCCTCTAAAAATCATTCCTTTTATAGTTCAATCAATTTAGAACCCATCTAGAAAAGTTTCTATAAAATTTGGTTCAGTTTCGACTCGATTCGAGGCTGAATCGAGCAAAAAACCGAATGGAGCGGAACAACTCACGGCTCGTGAGTCGTTTATGGCTGCAGCTGTGAAAGTTTCTGTGAATAAAGCTGTGTACACATAAGAAATTCACGTCCTCACCCGTGAAAAGTTTCTGTGTACTTTTTAACTTAGCCGCAAAATTGTTCCCTAAAGTGCGAAACTCACAACCGTGACCGTGAATCTTGTGTCTGACTTCCATTTTGCTCCAAATTTGACATATGACTTTGTCTTTTTCTTGGGAATCGTGTCATGGCTTCAAAACTCATGAAATTCATCATTTTTATGCAATTTACCTGTATTTTCACAAAAAATTAAGAAAAGTGAAGATTTCATACCAAGTAAAGCAAAAATATTAAAAATTAATATAAAATTATGTAATTAAGTCTAAAATATCATATAAAACACAGGCAAAAATATATTGTAAATGTAACTTATCAGCGCCTAGATACAATTAGTTCACCAATGCAATCTAAAACAAAAAAAAATCTTCTATTAATTAACCAGGTGCCTCAGTGCAATTAGCACACCTATAAAGCCTACTAACAAAATAAAATTATCGTACTTCTCTTGTTATCTTGCATTTGTTTGTGCTCTTTTATCACAGCCTCTCGCCATTAATCTCCTATTTCACGGCGCGCTCTCCTTTTCTTCTCACATTTCTTTCTTTTCCGTTTGTTTTTTTACATCTCCATTCTGTGCTCCCATTTCCTCTCTTTCTTTTTATTCTCTTTTCACTCCTCTCTTGGTGCGCTTCATACCTCTCCAAACCAGCCTTCCCAACCTTCTCCCCCGAGAGCCTCACGTTCTCTCTTTTCTTTTTTCTTTTGTTTTTTTTTTGGTGTTAGACGAGCGCTCTCCCTCTGCTCTTGCCATTCCAGCCTCCCTTTTCTTTTGAGGCCTCTTTTTTCTTGTAGGCTAATTATTTTTAGTAGCATGCATTTCTTTATCAGTTTAATTTGATTTCTTTTTTCTTATTTGTTGTTGCCTTTCACTCTTTTTCTTTTTGAATAATTTGTTTTTGCTTTTTTTTCTTCTTATCTTCTTCCCCTTGCAAGTGTCGGCGCCTCCTCCTCGTGCCAGATTTTTATTTTTTTTCTTTTTTAACTTCTTTTTATTTAATCACGGCAATAAATTTGATTGGTATTTTTTTTTATTGTTTCTAGCTCATGCTATCATACTGATTGATTCGATTTGTTTTTGGCATGTTTCCAATGATCAAAATTCAATGTTGACTTTATCATTTTTGCATGCGGTGAAATTTAGATAATTTAGCTAATTTAGCTAATAGTTCAACAGCTACTTTAGCTAATTTTCTTTTTCTTTGCTTCTATATTCAGATTCAGCTCTAGTCAATAGAAAATAGATTGTAATGATTCCGCTAGATATACATACATGAGGTTACTGAATGCGTATATTGATGGATTTGATATCGGTTTTTGAATTGAAATAGTATGTTAGTTGATGCATTAATAGATGATACTCAAATAAGAATTTATATTGATATTTATTAATTAAAATTAGTATGATAAATTATCACACCAAAGTCTTCTCCAGGGCCTCGCAGTGGTCGTAAGAGACACTTTAGCGGATGAGGTTGAGGAGTATTCAATAAGCATGTTCAACCCATGCTACTTGATCACTAGTTGCAATAAATAGAAAAGGAACCTTGTTAGTTGTGTAATACCCCGAGTTTAGTCCCATATTGGAAGTGGGAGAAGAGATTATATGGTATATAAGGCTTAGTGGGCTTGCTATTGTTAACTTGGGCTTAAGCATTTTAATAGATTGGGCCATGTTGCAAATCGGCTCACCAAGTTAATAAATAGTTTGCTTACTAAGTGGGTTGTAATAAATGGTATCAGAGCAAAACTTAGTCTTAAGCATGGTGAGATTCCAATAGGAAAGGGCTACCGAGGATGGTGGAGCCACCTTTGGGCTGACCTCACATGCTGCCGACTAAGGGATGATTCTTGGGCATGTGTTAGGGATGTGGGCTTGACGAGGACGTCAAGTCTTAAGTGGGGGAGATTGTAATACCCCAAGTTTAGTCCCATATTGGAAGTGGGAGAAGAGATTATATAGTATATAAGACTTAGTGGGCTTGCTATTGTTAACTTGGGCTTAAGCATTTTAATAGATTGGGCCATGTTGCAAATCGGCTCACCAAGTTAATAAATAGTTTGCTTACTAAGTGGGTTGTAATAAGTTGCCTTTGGAAAGAGGGGGCACAAAGGATAAAAGAGAAAAAACTAGCATTTCTAAGATGAGAAGAGGTGCGCTTTTGTTTCTTGTAAAGAGATCTTCAAGTCAAATCTCACTTCCATTAATTATTTGCCTACGTTAAACAGAGGGAGCACCTGCTAGCGTAAGACTTTTTAGCTCAGATAACTTTATAACTGACTCACCCCATCTCATTGTTATTATTTTATAAAAATGTCGTCCAAAATTAAGATGACATAATAAAAAAAAACAATTTAAGAAGTACCGTTTTAATTGTCATTTAATGCTAACAAATTTCGCCAATGAATGTATGCACTTTCTTCCATATGTGTATACTAAATCACTGTTCAGACTTGATTATTCCTATAAATATTAGAAAATATACATTAGAAGAAGCAGCAGCAGCAGCTAAACACTTTCATTGCGTTTCCTTGATGTGAATGCAGTTAGCAGCAGCCAAAATCATTTATATATAATAACCCAACAAGCGAAGACTAAAAAAAGAAGACAAAAGTGAGATCAAATTAAGTAGTAGAACAAAATAACAGGCTAAATTGTATGACCCCAATGATGATTTTCAGCGGGGAGAAAGATATCTTCTGTACAACAATTCTACCTAACTTGATTAGATATGCAGGAACTTCAACCTGATGCTTTTGCTCATCCTTTGTAAATCACTTAATGGAGCAAGAACAGTAGTGTCCAAAGAAGCACAAGTTTTGGTCCAACTGATCTTGTGCAGGTGCCACAGAATAATCTTCAATTAATTCAGTTCAATTTTGTCAGCAAAAGGAAAGTTGTAGCAACTGAGTTATCGTTGCACAACTGATGCAGAAAATCATCCCTTTCCCTATCTCTATCACAAGTCTGTTCGATAATTTCTCGTTCCTTCTCTACTTTCTGTATCACTCGAACTATAGTTCTCCTTGTGGACCTCTATCTCCATGTGCCCTGTCTGATTCCTTCTGCTTCTTCGGTCCTTTGTAAAGCAACAAGAGCAAGGGTTAGTTGCAGAAAGACCGCTTGTCATATAGGCAAGGGCCAAGTTGCAGTGAGACTTTCCCCTAACAAATTAATTATATAAAATCCATGATACCTCGCGGTATGGAACTTCTTCTGCTTCGAGCATTCGAACAACCTGGCCCATCTTGGGTCTTTTATCAGAATCAGGATCAACACATCTCAGTGCAACTAAAATAGTACGTTTAAGAGTCCGGATAGGTGGTTTAACCTCAAGATTTGGATCTACAACTTCCTCTGCTCTCCTGTTTCCAACCATCATTTTAAGCCACTCAACCAGATTCACCTAGCATAAAGACAGATGCTATCAGATGGAAAGCAAGGTAAGACCTTTTGGCCAAACATTTTATAGGGATGAATATTGAGAAAGAAAATGGCATCATGATGCTACTCGGAAAGAGTAAATTATACTCAGTAAAGTTGCAGCTTTCGTTATTCTTTCATTCTTATACCTCATTTGCCGGTCTGCCATAATCCACAGGATCCCTGCCAGTTACAGTCTCCAATAACAGTACTCCGAAGCTATAAACATCACTTTTCTCATTTAGAAGTCCAGTGTTAGCATATTCAGGTGCGACGTACCTGAGATTAATAAATTATTGTGTATAACATTAACAAACATGTTTCTTCATGATTTTATGACTTAATTTACAATTAATATTTACAAAATAATAATGCTACCAGATGTTTTTAGAGGGCATCTAAAGGAGCAAAATATTAGTCCACGTACCCAAATGTTCCCATCACTCTAGTTGCAACATGGCTTTTATCTGAAACCAAGAGCTTAGCCAATCCAAAATCAGATAGTTTCCCATTGTATTCGTCATCAATCAAGATGTTACTTGACTTAATATCTCGGTGCACAACTTTCGGTTCAATTGCTTCATGGAGATAAGCTAGCCTATAAAAAGCATCCATATTTGAAAAACAAAAATTCTGTAAGGATTTAACTAAAATATGCCCTCTTAACCTTCTAAATGAATTAACAGGAGAGAAATGTTTGACTATGTATCATGTTTAAAGACTTACGCCTTAGCAGTGCCAAGGATAACCTTCATGCGATTCTCCCAACCAAGGACACCTCGCTGACGCATTGCTCCGTGTAGCCACTGTTCAAGATTTCCATTGTTGACATACTCATACACGAGCATCCTGCCATACAGGGCAATCAAATGAGCTTAATGAAAGCCACAAGCCTAGTTACAATGTGGTAAACATGCAATGCCATTTCTATATGAAACCAAGATTTGCTCTTCCATCGTACAAAAAGGTTGAGCAGACAACGACAACATAAGTTTTAAGACAAGTTTTCATTACATTGTTAATGTATGCCAATCATCTAGAGGGTAGAAAGGTCATGCTGATCATATTTTGCGTGATTCCTGTCTGATTGGTACATCAAAATGTTCCTGTTGAACTTCTTCCTATAATCCTATGTTCGTAAAGGATGATGTTGTTAAAAATCACAAGGACACTAGTTTCCTTTTTTTTTTCTTTCTTATAGTTTTATGCTTCTCTTGATGTGTTTCAGTCACCATTTATCAAGTTTGATCTCCCTGCTTCCATATGAGAGTTCACAGTTAAAAATTGTTATATGACTTTTCCACATAGTTTGCTTGTTTAAACATCTGTCTAAGGTAATTGTTTAACAAGGTCCAGACATGGCTGAACAACATGGCAATTTTAACATCTCTCTAAAGTAGTTCTACCTTCTTCTCTTTGCATCATCTTTTAAATGTTCAGAGCCTAGAATTTGAACTTTTTTCTTATTTGACATTGATTAAGATTTTGAAATGGCATACCAAAATTTCCAATTAACAGCTATTTGGTTTAGGCTTGCAGCTTATTTAATACGGATTTACTGACAACTAATGAAAGAAAAACCTCGTGTTGGTTCCATTATTACGGAGCTGAAACAAATTTGGCTTGGGTCTCTACACAAAATTTTAATGTGCATTGACTTATTAATGCATGCATTGTAACAATTGACTAAAAATTAGTTAATTATGACCTAAATATTGATTCCTATTAGCATGTACCTTAGTATGTTCTCAAATCTATATACAAATACTCCATCTGATTTGCATTATGACATCATTAACATAATCACTCACAGCAGCATGTCAGCGAATAATTAAATTTGACAAAACTTAATAATTAGGAGGTGCAAATTTGGATTCATTAGCATTTCTTCCACATGTACCTTTGAAAAGAAAAAAAGAGATACGTTATATGTTGACATATTCCATTCCATTAAAATGGCAATACGAATGAGACACCAAATAAAATGGTCAGAGAAAGTTCTCACCTATGAATTCCTTCTATACAATATCCCAAAAGCCTGACTAGATTTTTGTGACGAACATGACCAATGGCTTCCACTTCTACTCTAAACTCCTTCTCTGCCTGTCCTCTATTGAAAGAAATACATTTAGCAAGTGTTAGCTACATGAACCAACTGAATAGAAGAGGATGAGGCAAATCTGTTGCAACTATAACAGGTGCAGGGGTTTGTTGAACTTACAGATTGTTCAGAAGTTTCTTGACTGCAACATCAGTTCCATTTATCAAGCGCCCTCGATAAACAACTCCATACCCACCCTCCCCAAGAACATTCTCCTTTGAGAAACGATTTGTAGCAAGCTCGAGGTCCCTTAGAGTAAACCAGTGACCCCAGCCGAGATGTGAAGATTCTGGTAGTCCAACTAAAGGAGAGGCAGTCACAAGTGCATATGCTGAATGCCCTTTCCTAGTGGGTCCTGAGCTACCTTCGTCACCAGAATATGAACTCCCTGCTCTATCATTGTGGTAGACGGAGCTGGACTGGCTCATGTTATCAGCATCACTTGACTTGCTCATGGTCAGGTGTGCAAGTGTCTTTCTGGATTCCATTTTGTTGTATTTATCTTGTGAGAGGAAGAAAGGTCCTTCCTGTTCCTGGGGAGTTTGATCAAAGCAGTGATTACCAACTCTGTCCACTGTAATTTCCTTTGAGACATTTGGAATTTGTAAGATCGGCATGGTATCAAATGTCCTCCTTGTCTTTCTTTTGGATGTGACCCATATGGATAAGATAGATAGAATGAACACAATCAATACGCCAACGCAGATGCCAATGACGACCCAAAGTTTCAAACCAAAAACAGGCGTCTTTTGTGATAATTCAGCATTTAATGAACCATCAGATGACATCTTTCGTCCCTGGAATTCACAGAGAGCAGCAACTTTCACTACAATAAGGACATAATTCTGAAAAAATGAGCATGGCTCAATCAAAGAAGCAAACTTTCTACAACATCTTCTACAGTAAAACATAAGCAAAAAAAAAAAAAAAAAGTCTATGATAAACAAAAATAGATCAATTTCTCAGAGAAGGGAGACAAAATGACAGCTATTTGAACAACATATAAACACAAAGGCCCACTGTATTCCTTAAACTTGAAAGCACGCACTAATTAACACCTACAGCTGGAACATTCAAGGAAAACATGAGGTACATGAGATTTTTATATGAAATCACAAAAATTCAAGATCGTCTCAAAAAAATCTGGAGAATACGTTAAGAAACTGGGAAATCAATCCATACAACATGTACCAACTAATAAATTAATAATCATTATTTATAGAATTTGTTTTTTGAAAAGGAAAAGTTACCACTTTTGGTGACTTGATATTGCTGGTCTGCCAATCACCAAGGCCTTCTCCAAGACAAAGCCCCCTTTAAGGCATGAAGCATCAGCCCCAAAAAGTAAGATTCTCAAGACAATCGAAAGGAAAACTAATGACAAATGTAGGTAGAATGAATTTGAAGAAGGAAATCCAACAACTGTCTGATATTGAAGAAATCTAAAAGAATCCAAAGAATGAATAGCAAGGAACTAAGGAACTAGAAAAAAAATCATTTTTTTTAACAGTTGACAGATGGAAAGAGGAGAAAGGGCCTCTCTGGTGAAATGGCTGTCGACTGCTGTTGCTTTGGAGAGCATCATCATATGCTCTGATGCATCAAGGGAGGAGGCTAGCAGAGCAGAGATTGAGAGAGGAAGGGTGAGGAAGAGGGGAGAAGGAAAAAGCCTAACAATTGTAGACTGCTGGCATTTAAAGTCGGACTAGAATATAGATAATACATTAAAAAAGGGAGAAAGACATAAATGTGCCGTGGAGCATGAATGCATGATGAAGAGAGAGAAAGAGAGCGATGGATGGGGACATGGCGTCAAGTTGGAAGTGAAAATTCCAAATCTAGCTTGCTGGCTTGCATTTGTGCCGGCTTGAAGTTACTATTTGGCCCTCATGCCTTGCTGTCCAGACTGAGTATCTCTTGCACTCTTCTGATGTTGAAGTAACCATCCTGCCCTCACAACGGCTATATATTTTATTTTATTAGCACAATTTTTAACTATTTAAAATAGCATCACAGCCTACCAGTTCCCTTTTCTGCGCCCTGCATAATTTTTTGTTTTAGATGGAAATAATAAGAATAATGTGATGCTGTACTACTCTAGCCTGCAGGAAAACATGTGCCAGTTACTTTTGATTACTGTAAGGAATAAAGGCTGCCTACCTCTTTGTTCACTGCTTCAATCAGACTGAATACAAAAAAAAAAAAAAAAATACTGACAAATGAATTAGTTTACTCTGGTTTCTGAAATCCTCCGCTCCTCCCTCTTCCATTTGAGTTTTCTATCATTCGATATTAAAGAGTTTACAATTTTCTTTTTCTTTACATAGAAAAGTAATTGGTGAAGACGATATTCGATTCTAAGATTTTACAATAAAAATCCTTATCAATAATAAAAAAATATACAAAATTATTGTTATGCATTGTATACTCATGTGTGTTGTACAATAGAGATAATAGTGGATATGCAGCATGTGTGCATCGATCGATCCAACATCTTTTGGCGTGGTGTGTCTCTCAAAAGAGAAAAGATGGTGAATTGATGCCTTGCACGAGATGTGAAGAAACTTGCAATCCCCACTTCTGTTTTTATTCTCCTCCCTCATTCCTACCTGCAACACCAACAACAAAATCATCCTCTTCATTGTTAAATAAATTGACTATATTATGTAGTTTTTTTTTTAAAAAAATTAATTAAGATTGCTGATGTTTTCTGGTATGGGCACAATCCACATGCTGGCAGCAGCAAATTCAGGTGAGATTTTGCTTTCTATGATAATTTAAGCTTGCTACACAAATATTGACTGAGTGAAAGTCCAACCAAGGTCAAAATTATGATATACAATTTGATTAAGTCAAACATAGTCTAATTCAAAATCCTCCTACATTAGATTGAGCATGCCATTTTTGGTTGATCTAGTGATTTAGAGCATGAGCTTGTTTGTTGAGGATTACATAAAGCTTCCCTTGTGCAAGGATAAGATTCTATAAGATTTAGTGTGTTATAGTTTAGATATGATACTATTAGAGTTGACATAGTAGTTTATGAGTTGCCCAACTTTTTTTTTTTTTGTACTATTGCGACAAGGGAATAATTCTAGTACTAAAGTTAGAGTTATTAAGGTGATCACTCATTCAAATATCATACACAATCTAATTAGCCTCCTAATACTTATTCTAGAGAGCATGCAATGAAAAGAAGACCTTATCCTTATGTTACTAATATGCATGGGAAGAAACTCTTAAGCTTTGTTTACTAGCATGAAAGGGAAATTAGAGGGATGACAAAAAAGAGGAGGGATGGGAAAAAAAAAAGAGGATGAAAAACATTTCATGTGAATACAACGAGAATGGCTTCTGAAATTTGATTAGTCCCGAGCCCTATTTTTTAACCAAGACAGCTCGTGCCACTTCTCTTTCAAATCCATGCATCTGATATGTCCACCGGGTTCTCTCATACATAATATTTGGACTCAGTGAAAGTGACGGTATGATCTGTCTGTCAGTCTGAGTTATTTTTTATATGGTCTATGCTTCATAGTTATAGGGTGAACGCCGGCTTCTTCCTTGTCAAGCAATTCAACAAGAGGCTATTGTTCTTGGGGGGTCTCATAACCCCTATAGCTCTTGCTTTGGGAGTTGATCCCTATGGGATCGAGTGTTGGTGTTTATGCCCTGCAGACCAATGTTTGGACATGGTCGGGCATTGTTTAAATGTACTTTGATATAATTATTATTCTCTATAAAGGCATGGTCGTTATTATGCAGACTTCTCTACCTGCGTTGATGTATTGAGTTGCATAAATAATGTCCCAGGAGTTTGGATTGGATCCATTCTCATAAGCTATCCATAGTCAAGGTACCTTAGCAGATAAGGGACAGCTTTGGTACATGTGAGACTGGTGTATGGGTTGGTTAAGTGCGGGGTACAGTAACGCAGGCATACAGGTGCATTGGATGCACTAGAGTGATCCATCGTGAGGATTGACTTGTCTAGTCAACAAGTCAATCTCACATGCAAGAGGTTTACATTGATCCTTAGACTTGAGGTATTCATGTCTAGATTTGATGATGGGTATGCTTTGATACAGTCTTACATCTCTCCGTAATTGGGAGACCAAAACGACTGACATTGGGCATGTCATAAGTCATGTAGAGACATGAATGACCAATAGTAGGATTTGCCCCTTCCTTATTGGAAGCATGATATCCACTCGGGGGCGCCCCACCTTATTGGTGCATGACAGGAATGTGTGGCCACACTTGTTGAGTCATGACCAATGCATTGGATTGATAAACTTGAGACTAATCCAATGGCAGGATATCAGTTTAGGCAAAGGGATCTATAATGCAATGGGAATCCTCGTTGCTTGTTAGGAATTGTTGCCATAATGACTTAAGTCCTATGACATGGGTAGTAGTGATGTGTTGCTAGATACCCCTCACTACTTATGATGTTTACATCATTGCCATCGTCATATGGATCCTACGGGGTCACACGCAATAGACTCTTGACGTTGCTTTAATCAGAAGCCTTATGATCAAGTTATTGGATAACTTGGATCAATTTGGAAGATTTCATCAGCACCAATGGGCCTGATGAGTTGGAAGAAATTTATTGGAGCCAAACTTCATTTTTGGCAGGTTGACCCGAAATTGACCTTAATTGGTCACATTTGGATTAGAGTTGCATTGGATTAGATCCAATGGCTTAATCAACCCATGCCATGAAGTTTGGGCTAGCTCATTATCCAATGAGGCCCAATAATTAGTTATCATGAAGAGGGAATTGGCTTAAAAGGGTATAATGGGGAGAAATCTCACCCCATTGGCGCCTAGGGGTATAATGGGGTGAGGGAGGCGCCTTTCCTTCATTATGGAAGTAAAGGGCGCCTAGCCCCTCTTCCTTGGATGGAATACTTGCCTCTAAGGCAAGTCTTGGGGCTGATATGGCTTGAGAACTTTTATGGGAAGTTCCTAGGCGCATATGGATATAGGGAAGAGGTATATGGTAATGTCTTGGAGACTTACCTTACCTCAAACCCTAGTTTCTCCCAAGACACCACCCTAGCCGAATTCCTCTTGCATGTTGTGCCTAGTCACTTCTCCTTTGATAGTAAGAATGCATTTGAGGCATGTCTTGGGCTGATATAGTGCTTGGACATTTATGGATAGGTTGAATGAGGTTTATGGTAAAGTCTTGAAGACTTTCCTTGCCTCAAGACACCTCATCCTAGCCATACACTTGGCATGATCCTAGCCCTTGCCCAAACCGCCTCTAGTCCTATTTATAGGACCCCTTGTCACCCCCTCTTGGGTTCCCTTCCTTGAAGACGTGAGGTCTCATACACAAGGAGGCGTGGAGGCTTAAGGTGGCGACAACTTGAGAGCTTGGAGCTCTCCTTCTTCATCAAGGAGCGCAATCTTCTTCCATAGCCGCAAGTTCTTCTTCTTCTCCCTCTCTTCTTGGTGCAAGGACTCTTAGTGTTTGGTGGCATCTCCTTGCCACAAGCCCTCTCTGTTCCTTGGCCATAGGCGCACCTTGCTTGAAGGTGGCGCATACAAAGAAGAAGAAGGAAGCACTTGGCGCATCATCTTCCTCTTCATCTCTTCTTGGCGCTTTCATCTTGGAGGTGGCGCAAGAGAAGTGAAGGAACCCTAAGGCTTGATTCTCTTCCCGAGGCTAGCACCAAGCGTGGAAGGGAGCAACGTTAAGGAGTCGACGCGTGGATACTTGTAGAGGGCGAGCACTTGATCGTCTTCGAACATGGCTTCAAGAACCGAGCAAGCAATAGAGGTATTATCCTTGTCACATCCTTGTGTTCTCCCTCGCATGGATCCTTGGGCAAAAGGAATATATTTTCGGGTGTAATGCTTCCGCTGCGTCCTAGGACTGCAAAAATTTTAAATTACACCTGCTATTCCCTAACAGTGGTATCAGAGGTACTTGCGAGAAACACAAGGTGTACGTTTGCTTATGTGTGAAAATTTTTTTTAAAATTTTTCTTCTGTCCATGCGCGTTTCACGTAGAAAGCGTTTTCATCCAAACCTCTCTTCTCATCTTTGTGGCCGAAATTTGGATTTTGTTTATGATTGATTTAAGACCAAAGGCGCATGTGGTTTTGTCAAGTAGGACGGGCATTGTGTCTTCGGACTAGCCGGGTCTCTTGATCTGACAAAACTGCCAGCCGATAGGGTCTATGAAATTATCATGGAACTTGATCTAAATTTTAGCATAAATTTGGTTAAGAGAGTGCTTTGGATGATGTTGGCGCATAAGGTGCTAAAATTTGATTTTTCCGGATTTTCAAATTTTACATGCGCTACTTGATTGGGTTGATATGGTCATAGCGAGTGCCCTCATGTGTTGTGATGTGGAAGCATGTTTCCACTTGTGATGAATGCTTGTAAAATCTCTTTTCCACCTGCGTGTGGTTCTCTCCCTATCTTGTTGTAAAGAATTTTTCATCTTGTTTAGAATAGATGTTTAATTATAAGATAGGTTAAGGCTTCATGTTGACAACAAGGAGTCTTCTTCAATCGGAGTCAGAAGTGGCGCTAGCTTTGGAAGCGTGGTGATGGAATTGCGGCTGAAGGAAGGACACATGCTTTCGGCTTCTGGCATGGGCTAATCTGCTTTAGGGACTCGCAACCCTTGGATGCACGATAACATGTCACATGGCTCGTGACAAGTTATGTGTATGAAAAGGGCTATGACCATATCGACCAAACTAGCATGCCTGTGATGGTTTATTATTCTGTCCATAGCATGCCTGTGATGTTTTTCCTTTTGCTGCCATAACCATAGGAAAACTGCATGCTAGAAAAGAATAAAACAAACATGCAAAACTCTCAATATAATATCAAGTCGGTAGCCTTCTAATGCGTAGCCTTCATCAAACTATTGATCGGTGGTGTTGTGAACTGTTTCCCACCCTCGTGGGACACACCCACTTATCTTTAGGAGGTGTGTGGTGACAATGATTTCCCCAGTTCAGTTTTAACCTGGGCGTGCCTTCGCAAGGAAATTTGTTGGCCCTGGGCATAACGATTAGGACCAGACTTGACTAGTTTTTCATATGTCACTGACATGATGAATTACTAGAGGCAGCTATTGAGAGGATAGGGTTCTATGTTGTATCCAGCCCTCGCTGGACACAGGGCGCCTAGTCTGTCTTAACTAAGAGGAATTGTGCACGACACAATTGGCTGGCATGCCTACCTGAAGAAGCATGAGATCACTCTGTGCATCCCAACTCACCCTCGTGAGTCGCGGAGACCTCATGTGAAATTAGGATCCTACTCACCTCTTTCCATGTTGAGTTTGAGAGTTCTCAACTTGTTTTTGGAAATAGTGGGAGCATAGCATTTAAGTTAAAGTCCTTGTTAAATGCTTTGTCATAGTACTTATTTTACTTATTTGCTTATTGTAGAAGGCATCTCCTGATCTAAGATTGAAACTCTATAACAACAAATTGGATGGGACAAATTCGACAAAGTGGTTCAAGATTTTATCCAAGATACTCAAACAAGAAAATAAGGTGCATCTTCTTGAAAGACCTCCATCCCAACCCAGTGTGTATTTCACTACTGAGTGGGAGTGGAATGTCTATCTTGAACATTGTGAAGATAACGAACAGTACACTGCTCTTGTCTTAGAGTGCATGACCCCAGAGGTCAAAGTTGAGTGTGATGAGATGGGAATTTATGATCTTATCATACATCTCAAAGGTCTCTTCACACCATGCTCTATAGACAAAGATCAGGAGAGTTCTGTTGGATCTTCAGAGTGTATGCCTAAATCTGAGAATGACCATGGTTCTGTATCTTCGAAGCTAATATTTCGGAAGACTGGGAATGCATGGGTATTTCGAAGAGGATTGATGGCCAAGAAGAGCATGACAAAGAAGAAGGGATGTAATCCATCCGCTTCAGGTATTGTGTTACTGAGGTCTTTTGTCTACTTCTTATTCATGAGTACTGAGTACCGCATGTGAAGCTTACATTTGTTTTTCATATGCAGGAGCTCAAAAGAAGTAGGACCATGAGGCTTGGTGGGATCGACTCTCGGGTCAGGGACAGAGTATTGGATGCTGCTGTTGATATCATCTCACTGCCTTGAAGACTTTATCTAGAACTTTGCTATTATGTATCAGCTTATGTATTAGAACATCATTCCTTTTTGGAAAGGATTTCAGTTTGAAATAATAAATGATATTTTCTTTAAATCTGAGATGTTCTATTGAAGTGATACAGTTGATAATAGTTTGTGGTTCTATATGTAACACAAGATCAGATCCAATGATTCAATAAACACCCTCTTATAGCATTGTCTCTTAAACCATAGAACAATGGTCACATCCAAAGGTCCATGGACTATTGGGATCATTATCCTTTCAGGATTATGATACATGTGAGCCTAGTTCAAAGGAACAATGTGACAGATGCTGCCTTCACCATAAAGGGTGGAAGGACTATTGGCTTGTTGGATCTATTACACAGCAATGTATATGGACCCATGTAAACAAGTACTAAGAGGTGTTATATGCTTCATCAGGTGTGGGTATGCCTTATCCAACCTAAGAACTTTGGAGAAATCCAAGAAGTTCACAAATAAAGTATTGAGTCAAATTGGAGGATCTATTAAAGCACTTTGATTGGATTAAGGTGATTAGTGGAGAATTTGATGACTGTCCTAAGAAGTGTGGAGTTATCTCACAGCTTACTTAGTACACCACTGTGTGGTAAATTTCAAAGAAAGAAAAAGGAATACATTGGATGTGGTTCCATCTTTGAATAGTCATGCAAATATACTACTATGATGCCATGCAAACAGATGCACTGTCACTCCATAAGAAAGTGTCTAAGTTAGCTTTTGAGTTGCGAACTGCAAATATCCCATTTCTTCAATGGAATTGGGAATGTAGTGTGCAGTGATTCAAAAGTATGTGTTTGTGGTGCACTGTAGAGTGCTATATCCCAAAGAGAACAAAATATTTGTTGCTCAAACTGCTGTCTCTCTTGAGAATGTATTTCTTTTAAAAGAAGCTAGTGGGAGTAGATTTGATTGGGACAAGGTCCAGAATCAACCAAAATATAATTAGATACAGATGGAGAACAAAATCTCACATACAGGTTGAAAGTCAACCTGAGGTTCAAGTAACACAAGAACCACATAAGTCTGGATCGATTCGATATGCTGGGCATGACGAATTTTTCATCAAGGATGAACCTAAGACTTATGAGGAAATGGAAGCGGTCGGTGGACCAGATTCCAAGAAATGGCTAAGGGCCATGAGAACCATAATGGACTCCATGTCTGCTAATCAAGTCTGGGACTTGGATGAGCTGCCAAAGGGGTAATTCCCACAGGCTGTAAATAAATCTTCTAGGAAGATAGACATGGAAGGTAACATTGTTACCTGAAAGGCAAGCTAGTGAACAGAAATTTCAGGCAAATCCACTGGGTGGATAATGATGAAATTTTTCACCAATAGCTAAGTTTTAAGTCCATTAGGAATCTGCATGTTATAATTGCATGATCAGTTATGGCGTGTTGTTATGAAAACTGCCTTTCTTGCATGGACGTCTGAAAAGATATCTATAAGGAAATAGCCAGAAGGTTTTCATATCAAGGCCGTAAAGATATGCGTGGTGTTATGCAAGCATGTTTAAAAGAGCTGTGTTTACAAGAAGATCAGTGGGAGCACCTTAATAGTATTTCTTGTTCTAGAAGATTGATGATATTCTCCTCACATGGAATGACATCTCAGCTCTTCACATGGTGAAGAAAAGGCTTGAGATGTATTTTGAGAAAAATGATCTAGGGAATGATGCCTACATCCTAGGCATGAGGATCTATAGATAGAGATCCAAGAAATTCATTGCCCTTTAGTCAATCTATGTTCATCCAAGAGTTTCTGGAAAGGTTTATATTGGATGATTCCAAATATTGATACCTTCCAGAGAGATATGGTCTGACTCTCATGAGGATGTTGTGTCCTATGATACAGCTGGAGAGTAATAACATGGGTCTAAAATCCTGATACATGGTGTATAGGATGGATCATGTTTTGAGTAATATACACAAGACCATTTGTGGCAAATGCTTGGAACATAGCCAGTAAGTTTCAATCAGATCCTAGTGTTTGACACTTGATAGCTGTGAAAGCAATCCTTATATATACTTGGGAAGTATAAAGGATTGAAGTCTAGTCTATGATAGATAGGAAGAATTTTGTGTACAAGGGTACACTGATACTTCGTTCCAGTCTTATGACCACAGCCAGGATTTGTGCTTTGCCTTGTTGTGGTGTTGTGTGCTGAAAGAGCATTATGCAAACCATAGTGGCAAAATTCTACAAATAAGGCTGAGTACATTGCAGCTTCTTGTGGCAGCCAAGGAAGCAGCTTCATTCATTTGAACTTGATTTAGTTCATGGTGCTTGATGGTCCAGTATAGTTCTTACTGGGGCCATAGCATAAGTGAAGGAACTTAGTGCTCAAGTATGTACTGCAGCATATCATCTGATCTTAGAGATCATGGATAAGGATGATGATCAAATTTGTTAAAATAAACACAGATAGCAATCTGGAATAACCCACTGACATAGCCTCTGGCGCAGCGGAAGCTAAATGGGTCATACTAGAGACATTGGAACTGACTAAACATCAGTTGCCCTTAGTCTTAGTGCAAGTGGGAGATTGTTGGTGTTTATGCCCTGCAGACCAATGTTTGGACATGGTCGGGCATTGTTTAAATATACTTTGATATAATTATTATTCTCTATAAAGGCATGGTCGTTATTATGCAGACTTCTCTACCTGCGTTGATGTATTGAGTTGCATAAATAATGTCCCAGGAGTTTAGATTGGATCCATTCTCATAAGCTATCCCTAGTCAAGGTACCTTAGCAGATAAGGGACAGCTTTGGTATATGTGAGACTGGTGTATGGGTTGGTTAAGTGCGGGGTACAGTAACGCAGGCATACAGGTGCATTGGATGCACTAGAGTGATCCATCGTGATGATTGACTTGTCTAGTCAACAAGTCAATCTCACATGCAAGAGGTTTGCATTGATCCTTAGACTTGAGGTATTCATGTCTAGATTTGATGATGGGTATGCTTTGATACAGTCTTACGTCTCTCCGTAATTGGGAGACCAAAACGACTGACATTGGGCATGTCATAAGTCATGTAGAGACATGAATGACCAATAGTAGGATTTGCCCCTTCCTTATTGGAAGCATGATATCCACTCGGGGGCACCCCACCTTATTGGTGCATGACAGGAATGTGTGGCCACACTTGTTGAGTCATGACCAATGCATTGGATTGATAAACTTGAGACTAATCCAATGGCAGGATATCAGTTTAGGCAAAGATATCTATAATGCAATGGGAATCCTCGTTGCTTGTTAGGAGTTGTTGCCATAATGACTTAAGTCCTATGACATGGGTAGTAGTGATGTGTTGCTAGATACCCCTCACTACTTATGATGTTTACATCATTGCCATCGTCATATGGATCCTATGGGGTCACACGCAATAGACTCTTGACGTTGCTTTAATCAGAAGCCTTATGATCAAGTTATTGGATAACTTGGATCAATTTGGAAGATTTCATCAGCGCCAATGGGCCTGATGAGTTGGAAGAAATTTATTGGAGCCAAACTTCATTTTTGGCAGGTTGACCCGAAATTGACCTTAATTGGTCATATTTGGATTAGAGTTGCATTGGATTAGATCCAATGGCTTAATCAACCCATGCCATGAAGTTTGGGCTAGCTCATTATCCAATGAGGCCCAATAATTAGTTGTCATGAAGAGGAAATTGGCTTAAAAGGGTATAATGGGGAGAAATCTCACCCCATTGGCGCCTAGGGGCATAATGGGGTGAGGGAGGTGCCTTTGCTTCATTATGGAAGTAAAGGGCGCCTAGCCCCTCTTCCTTGGATGGAATACTTGCCTCTAAGGCAAGTCTTGGGGCTGATATGGCTTGAGAACTTTTATGGGAAGTTCCTAGGCGCATATGGATATAGGGAAGAGGTATATGGTAATGTCTTGGAGACTTACCTTACCTCAAACCCTAGTTTCTCCCAAGACACCACCCTAGCCGAATTCCTCTTGCATGTTGCGCCTATCCACTTCTCCTTTGATGGTAAGAATGCATTTGAGGCATGTCTTGGGCTGATATAGTGCTTGGACATTTATGGATAGGTTGAATGAGGTTTATGGTAAAGTCTTGGAGACTTTCTTTGCCTCAAGACACCTCATCCTAGCCATACACTTGGCATGATCCTAGCCCTTGCCCAAACTGCCTCTAGTCCTATTTATAGGACCCCTTGTCGCCCCCTCTTGGGTTCCCTTCCTTGAAGACGTGAGGTCTCATACACAAGGAGGCGTGGAGGCTTAAGGTGGCGACAACTTGAGAGCTTGGAGCTCTCCTTCTTCATCAAGGAGCGCAATCTTCTTCCATAGCCGCAAGTTCTTCTTCTTCTCCCTCTCTTCTTGGCGCAATGACTCTTAGTGTTTGGTGGCATCTCCTTGCCACAAGCCCTCTCCGTTCCTTGGCCATAGGCGCATCTTGCTTGAAGGTGGCGCATACAAAGAAGAAGAAGGAAGCACTTGGCGCATCATCTTTCTCCTCATCTCTTCTTGGCGCTTTCATCTTGGAGGTGGCGCAAGAGAAGTGAAGGAACCCTAAGGCTTGATTCTCTTCCCGAGGCTAGTACCAAGCGTGGAAGGGAGCAACGTTAAGGAGTCGACGCGTGGATACTTGTAGAGGGCGAGCACTTGATCGTCTTCGAATATGGCTTCAAGAACCGAGCAAGCAATAGAGGTATTATCCTTGTCACATCCTTGTGTTCTCCCTCGCATGGATCCTTGGGCAAAAGGAATATATTTCGGGTGTAATGCTTCCGCTGCGTCCTGGGACTGCAAAAATTTTAAATTACAGCAGGTATTCCCTAACATCGAGATGGCTAGAGGGCGATAGCTATTGTCTGATCCTTGGTTACAACACACCCACCTTGTATCTGTCAAACAAGGAGCAGACTATGATCCGCAATACAAGCTACTAGAAGATCCCTCTTGATGCTGTGGATGATGCCACCCCTACTCCACTGGACTCTGCTGCACCACCACCTTCATGTGGAGGTGCTGGGCTGTATGGGATGGGATCTAGATCACATGGGACTGGATCCTGTTCTTAGGATCCTGCTTTTCGAGCCTTGTTTGAGGAGGTCTTCTGATAGGGGCATCTGTTGAAGACGATCTATGACTCGGTCCGCAACATGAAAGACTTCCTCCACTAAAGATTTGCTGATGATCTTCCATCTGATGAGGAGGGTGGACCCATTTACCAGGAGGAGATTAACCGGGATGAGGAGGGCTCTGATGGTGGAGAGGACGATTAGTCTTCTATGAGTATTCTCTCTCCTCTTTTATTTATTAGCTACTGCATAGGCAACTATTCAACTTCCAGGCTATTGGTGTGGAGTCACGTGTGCGGCGCATTTATGATGAACTTGTGTGATATTTTATGAACATATGTGATATTTGGTATGACGTCGTGTGTAGATGCATCTATCTCTGTATTATTTGACTTTATACTAGTTGATGACTATTTACTACTGCATGATTTTCTTTGATGTATGATGTGTGGCTCTACACTTGTGATTTTGTGTGTTTGAATGATTATATACTGCTGCATGTGAATGGATCTGATAGTTCTTAGTGTTAAGCTTATTTCCTCTATATACATCTTCAAAACAACCTCTTGCTTATCGTTCATAAATTCTTGTAAATGGAATATTTGAGGTAAATGCGATTTGAGAGTGAAGAACCCTTCTCAAACAAGGTACACATACGAGTATAATATTTTTGAATTATTATTGATTGACTAGCCTTGTGTATTTATTCAGTCTATTGTGTTATTTGTTGGGAAGAGGACTCCAAAATTCAAACAAAGAAATAAAGAAATAAAAAAGGGCATATGTGTATGTGGGTATATCCAAGAAACAAAAAAAAAATTGACATCATCCTTAGCTATGAGTTCTATTGCGCTAATCAGCACACTTTAAATTTTTTACCAACCAAGTAACAAAGGGTCATTCACCACATGTGTTTTCCCTTTGTGCAGAAAGTTTGGTGAACAATTTAAAGACAATCGCAACTCCGCTAGCTTAAGATATGAGTTCTATTACATTGACTATGTGGTTAATGTACTTTAAAGTCATCACTAGTTGAGTAATAGAGGGGCATTGATGGAGTCGTAGACGCCTATGGGGAAGGCCTCATGCCTCTCGAAGATGCTTGGGAGAACTCCCCAGGAAGTGACGAAGATGCCCCACAAATTATAGCTTCAGAAGCCATCTGCCGCCCTGAACATGGCCAAGCCATGACGAACTCGCAAATCGCCAACACGGCCAAGCCACCGGTCGTGTCCGTCTCGGCGCAACAATCAGATGCCAAACATGGCCGTGACGACGAGAACAGTCCGACCGTGTTCATCCCCAGAAAGCCTCAAGCAGTGATTTTCCCCACTCGTCGCTCGCAACGGTCTTCGCGCCCCCCAGACCATTTTTTGTGGGTGTGACGAGTCCTTCCACAGCCACCACCTGCAGCTGTAATTATCCTCGCACCTCTCTGAAGCACTATTTGGAAAAGTCAGCAAGTTTGATTTGACTACAATCTCTATCTATTAATGAGATTAATAGTCAAAGGATGTGTCCCTTCATCTGTCAAAGGACGTGTCCCTTCAACTGTTAAAGGATGTGTCCCTTCAACTGTCAAAAGGTGTGTCCTGTCATCTGTCAAAGGACATGTCCCTTCTTGATCTATAAAAGAGGGCGGAGGACTGTGTGTCTTGGCTAGTTCTTGTTGTAGTTTGCGCCTTCCCTTGCAAGGCCTTAGGTCCAGCAAAACTCCGAGGAGCTCGCCTAGAGTTCCCTCGACTCCTCTTTGTACGTTTTTTTTCTTTCAGCTTTCAATCAAAACACCTGGCGAACCCCGCTTGGGCACCGGGTCCTTTGCGTTTTCATCTTGCTGCGTTTGCGTCTTGGACGAGTAAGCTTGGGCAGTTGCCATAGCATCGTGAAGGGTGTGCGCGTGGGCTTGCAAAAGAAATTGGCTTTCGCGATCGAGGTGAGTATTTTCATTATAGTTCCAATCCGTGGTTTCTTATCGCTCCGAGTGTTGCTCAAGATACATCTTGCACAGTTTCTATCAATTTTCTTCATGGGTTTTTTTCGATCATACACGCTTTTTCTTCTCTCGTCTCAAGACCCTCTCCCAAATTTCCGCATCATAGTTCCCCCACCGTAGAGTATTGCTCTAAGGAACCTACCTATACATCCGCTGCGTCAAATTTTTGGTATCAGAGGAAGGTTGAAGCTAACTTTTGTCTAGCTTCGCCAGTCTCTCGCTGCATTCCATTCGGTTTCTTCGGCTTTATTTCAGCATCCATTCGCATTTCCTGCATCATGAGTACTAGATCAGGAACCCCATATCAACAACCCCTTATCCAAGTGCCCGTTACGACTGAAGAGCGTACTCCACCTAGGGTAGAGTCGGTTGAATCGCTGTCCATACGTTTAGAAGCGATGGAAGCCATGTTTCAATGCCTCATGACATCGGTCTAGCACCTGACAGACCAAGCCATGGAAATCCGAGCTAAGCCCGCCGAGGGCCAGCCCTCTGCTAGTATCCCACCTCCGTTGGCCCCGCTGCGTATGCACGCCAACAAGTCACCACACTTTGATCCCTTTGCCAATGAATCCGCATGGGCTGAGGACGCTTCTCACCCACGTCGCCTTGTTCCGCGTAGTCGTGAGGACGATGAGGTCCGATGGCTCACGCGCGTTGACCCCCCGATTTTCAACGGTAGTCTCGAACCTCATGTCTTCCTAGATTGGGCTGCCGCTGTCGATAACTATTTCGAATGGAGCACCATGTCCGAACACCTTAAAGTCAGTTACGTCCATCTCTTGCTAACCGGCCCTGCTCGGTTGTATTGGACGAATGTCGAGCGCCAATTAGTAGACCAACATCTTCCCCCATTATGAGGTGGGAGGAGATGTGCTACCGACTTAAGAAAAAGTATGTGCCCCCACCTATAGACAACGCCTCCTCGATTCGTACTCCATCATTTTCCAAGGGTCCGACACTGTGGATGCATACCACACTCGTTTTGACGAGCTTGGTATTCGCTGCAACCTTAAGGAGGATCCCGCCTTTACCCTGTCTCGGTTCCGCAACGGTCTCCGCGAGGAGATTTGGCGCGCGTTACCCTCCTACGACCTTGACACGATCCTCCTTGTCCTCCACCATGCTTGCGAGGTCGAGCAGGACCTCAGATCGCGCACCCATCGTACTGAGGCTCTCCCCGCCCGTCGGACTACTTACGCGCTTCCGGCGCCTGTCCCTCTCCCTCGTCTCGAGGCACCGCAACGTCCTAGCTCTGCTAGTCCTCGTCGTCCCCCCCGGGATGCACCCCACGAGACACCTCCTCCTCGCTTGACTTGGTTGCCGCCGTTCCCCCGGGACCTTGCCGCCACTGTAACCAAACCGGTCACTTCAACCGGGACTGCCCCCGCCGTTCGTTGCACATCTCACCTGAACGATGCAACTCTCGACCCCCTGTTCCTTGCAGCCCACCTGTGGTCCAAGAAGTTGGCCCTCAGTGTTACTCCCATGAGGAGTCAAGCCCTCAACCCACCTTGGGCGTTGTCCGCTGCACTCTTGTCCATACCCCCCCCCCTCCGTCCGAAGACTGGAAGCGCACGAGCATCTTCTACACTTATATTAAGTGTAACGGACACTCGTGCAAGATTGTGCTTGACGGAGGCAGCAGCCTTAATGTTGTCTCACGGACAGCGGTCACCCGTTTCAGTCTCACCCTTGAGCCGCACCCCCGACCTTACTCGATTGCATGGGTGGACACGTCCAGCCTTCCTATCACCCATCGATGCCAGGTCCCCATCTATTTCGGTGATTACTCGGAGAAGGTGTGGTGTGACGTCGCCTCCATGGACGTCTCCCACGTCCTCTTAGGTCGCCCTTGGCTCTACGACCGTGATATGATCCACTACACTCGCTCGAACACCTACGTCTTCCACCACGGGGTCGTAAGATTTGCTTGACCCCGGCTCCGCCTAAGGAGTTGCGGGCTTCCACGTCCAAGGGTGTCATCACACCCTTACCCCCAGCCCCGCCTGCGCCTAAGGCAGTCGCCTTGGTTCGTCCCACTTCCCTTGTCCATGAGGCCCAGGAGACCAACGTGGTCTATGCCCTCATGGTCCGCGAGGCCTCTCCCATACCCTCACTTCCACCGGCCCCTTTGCCGACCGAGGTCACTGGCTTGTTAGAGGAATTCAACGACATCTCCCCAGTGGACCTCCCCGTTGGTTTGCCCCCCGGAACGTGACATCCAGCACGTCATTGACCTCATCCCCGGTGCGTCCTTGCCCAACTTGCCCCATCACCGTCTCAACCCGACCGAGCACGACGAGCTCAAGCGGCAAGTGGGACGACCTTCTGTCCAAAGGCTTCATCCGTGAGAGCCTTAGCCCCTGCGCCGTCCCGGCCCTTCTTACCCCTAAGAAGGATGGTTCTTGGCGGATGTGTATTGATTTCCGGGCAATCAATCGCATCACCGTCAAGTACCGTTTTCCCATCCCGCGCTTAGATGACATGTTAGACCTTATCTCGGGTGCTTGTTGGTTTAGCAAGCTGGACCTTCGGAGCGGCTACCATCAAGTCCGCATCTGTGAAGGCGACGAATGGAAAACGGCCTTCAAGACGAAGGACGGTCTCTACGAGTGGTTGGTGATGCCCTTTGGCCTCACCAATGCGCCGTCCATGTTCATGCGCCTCATGAGCCAGATCTTCCGCCCATACTTGGGCAAGTTCCTGGTCGTCTACTTTGACGACATTCGACCTTCGACCTTCGACCTTCTCCGTAAGGAACGTCTGTTCCTCAAAGCAAAGAAGTGTTCTTTCCTTGATTATGAGGTCCCATTTATAGGGTTCATCGTCTCGGATAAGGGTCTCATGGTCGACCCCGCAAAAGTCGAGGCCATTCGTCAATGGCCGGAACCCGAGTCCATCACCGAGGTCCGTAGTTTCCTTGGTCTTGCTACCTTCTACCGCCGCTTCATTAAGGGATTCAGCACCATCGCGTCCCCTATGACGGCTTGCACTAAGAATGAGACCTTCTGTTGGACCCCCGCGGCAAGCTGCGCTTTCCTCGCCATTAAGGACATAGTGACCTCCACCCCGGTCCTTCGCCTCCCTAACTTTTCTAAAGTCTTCGAGGTCGCATGTGACGCCTCCGGCACCGGTATCGGTGGTACCCTCAGCCAGGAAGGCCACCCGGTCGCTTTCTTCAGTGAGAAGCTGAATGATGCGCGGCAATGATACTCCACGTACGATAAGGAGTTTTACGCCATTGTCTAGTCACTTCGACAGTGGCGTCACTATCATATTAAAATTAAACTTGACAAAAATCAATGTTTTCTAGTCATTAACAAACTAAGGGGATTACACCCCATGTCCCAAAAGAAGATCTAAGCTTTCATGGTGAAAGGATTACAACAAACCATAATTTCAGAGGATTAGAAAGTGAAAAAGGGGAAGAAAAGTTACAAAACAGGGTTGTAATTGAAATACAACCCGTAATTTCGCTTATGAATAGTGCTATCACCACTATTTTGATGATTTCTCCCTCGATCGGACTCCAAACACTCTGAAACTTTTGGGGCGTGCTCTCCTACTCTAGACTGAGCTTCGGTGTAAAAATCACGGTCTGAGATGTCCTCTACGCCTCTCGGCGTGAGGACAAACCCTAACCGCCTCTTTGACAATTGCTCTCTCAATTCATGATAAAAGTCCCCCCTTCCACTTCGTGCGTCTTCTCCTCTTAAAGACAAGTTCGCCACTTCTTTCAGATCTCAATTTGGACTTCTGGATCAAAAGTAAGGCCCGCGCAATAATCAGTCCAAAAAAGTCACGAATATGGTTTAAAAATACGGTACCGTATTCGGATTACTACAGTGCCGTATTTTCCTTCTGTAAGTTCTGGGTAGAAAATACGGTACCGTGATAATTTCTCTAAAATATACGGCAGTGTCGTATTCTTGCTAAAACTTTCTGTTCAGCTTTGTCACAAAATACGGTGCCATTCGATTTCATACGGTAGTGCCGTATTTTTGTCAAACTTTTCTGGTTGAAATTGCTAGAAAATACGGTGGCGTGTAGTTTCATACGGCAGTGCCGTATTTCACCTAAAACATCCCCGGCAAAATACGGTACCGTGAGAGTTTGGCTCAAAAATACGGTAGTGCCGTATTTTTGCAATTTGGCTTGTTTTGACTTGAAATTTGAGGGGTAGCTTCGTTTCGACGTCTGGAATCCATTGGTATGCTCAAATCTTCCAAAATCCATCAAAATATGGCACTTTTAACCTGAAAATGATCAAAAACAAGAAGTGGTGTAGATTCTGCAATATTTGACAATTAAGGCTTAAAAACAAGCAAAAGAGGATAATTATGACACAAAAAGACACATGATATGACACAAAATATACTATGAATTTTGTTGTTATCAAACATATAAGGCTCAAACTTTGCTTGTCCTCAAGCAAATAAATAAGAACAATGTTAAGTATGGAAAATATGCTCTTTTATGAAAAAATAAATTTCTAAAATATAATCACTCATGAAATACTCCATCAACTTTTTGCACAAAATTTCAGATAAATACATCATCCAATGAATTTAATCTTTAAGATTCACAGCTTTGATCAAATAAAATTTCGCAACTCGCATAATAAAAAGAATCTCAATCTCATGATTTCACCTTTGTTTTAGTTTAAATCTATCATACCTTTGTTTACAGGAATAGGATATCCAAAATCTTTTTCCACTCAAAATCTCTTTTTCTCTCTTTTTTTTTGTGATTTTGATGGTATGTACCCACATAGATACACACTTTTTATTTGGACTTCAACTCTTATCTTCGGTACCACTGTCAATTTTACACAGTACCAAGTAGAGGAGTCATTCTCTCATGCCTACCCAAAATTTTTCTCTCATCAAAATTTTTTTATAATTTTTGACTTCAACCCATGTCTTAGGTACTACTGTCAATTTTGCACAGTGCCAAGTAGGGGAGTCTCTCACTATTTTTGTGGATCATGGATTCTTCCTTCCCAACAAATAGTAAAATAGACCAAACATCAACTAGGTTAATCAATTGACATCACTTCAAAAATTACACTCATATGCTCATTTTATTCAAGAAAGATGCTTCACTCTTAGATTACATTCATCAAACAACATATCTACCCAAAACATATGCATCAATCAATGGATAATTTCAACAAGTAGATATATATTGAAGAAATAAATTCAACATAATAGGTATATCTTCATTCACAGGCATTAGCATGAACTTTCATAATCAATGTAGAAAAATCTACCCATTTAAGAAAAACATATCATCAACTTATCAATCTTATCATGTCCATAAAAAATTTCTAATTCAATGCAACCATATGAAATAATCATCAACTAGAGAGTGTAAACAATAAGGCTCAAATAATGCAAAGGGTGTAAAGTGATAACAAATCAAAGATGCAACCATATGAAATAATCGTGAATACAAGAGAGTGTAAACAATACTCACAAAACTATATAGCAAACTCTGACCCAAAGTACATAAAGCTCAGATCAAAAAGAGTGTCGGGGCATATGCTGCTAGGTTCAAAGATGTGCCTTTTGAAAATTTTACCTGCAAAATTTAAGGTACATAAGGCTCAGTCTAAAAATAGTCTCTAAAAATAATAATGATAAAAATAATTTTCTAAAAGAAGAATAAGATATATCATTGATGGTCCAAAAGAGGATGCCGGTAGAAAGAATCGAGCAGAGGTGGAACAGAGGCTAGCTGAAAAGCTGCTAGCAATGATGGTGATGGTGCCGATAGTAGAGTGAGTAATCTCTAGTGGCCTGCTAGAGAATACAGTCATAGAGGTGAGATCGTCGGCTGGTGAATGCAAGAGATAACACTGCACATAAAAAATTTTTAGAGTTAATAATGAAGACTGCTGCATGAATAAATAAAATCATGGAATAAGAGGCAGCAAAAGAAATAAGAATCTGCTGGTGGTATGATCTAGTGTCGATGGCTGGAGATAGTGATGTTAGAGGCAGATGCAGTGGTGGCTAGAGGTGCTGCAAATCTGGAGAAGAAGCCGCAGGTGTCCAAGGAAAGCAGTGCAACCGTAAAGAATTTTATTTTCCTGCAACAAGAAAAGGAAAATTAATGCTAAAAAATAAACTAAAATAAAAGAAACTAAGCAAAATAAAAGTGTGTTTGGGTTGCCTCCCAAGAAGCACTAATTTTTGGTCCATAGCTTGACCTAAACTCAGTTATCATGGTGAAGTAGGTGAATCAGTTCCAAAGTATAAAGCATACAATCTTCTGCATTTCCTTTTTCCCAAAAGATTAGCTACTAATCCAAATATCCAAAATTTCACACAATTCATGATTGATGTGGCTTTCTTAAACATGCAGAATTTAAAATCAAGATTTTCAAATCCACTCAAAGTAATCTCTATGATCTTCCTATGTTTATCAAAAAAACAAAATCATAAGTCCTTTCTTCAGATTAATATTTTCAATAGCAATAGAAGTAGGACTTTGATCAAAATAATCAAGCATTGGATCATCATAATAATGTTTATGTCTTTCATTAGATTCCTCAATAAAGCATAATTTTTCAAATTCATCAAAATATTCAACAAAAGATATGGGCAAAACATCAACATGGTGAGATTCATCAATTTTCACAATATTTAAATCCTTATCAATTTCCTCATGTTCATCATCAAATAATTTAGCAATTTCAAAATCATTATTAAAGTCAAGATGAGACTCTTCAAAATCAATTTCCTCATGCCTCCCCACAAATAATTCATCGTCAGAAGAGTCAAAATCAGAATCATATGAAGAATCATGAGATTTATCGATGTTAGCAAAAGAATTAATAGAACCAGAGTTAGCCACAAAATATTTATCATTAATTTCAACAATATCATCAAAATCAAATTGAGGTACATGAATATCACAATTTTCAAACTCATCAGATTTAACCATAAATGATATAACATCAAAATAATCAATTTCATCAGAAGAGGGTTTTTCAATTTCAATTTCCTCAATTTTTTCCACAAATAAATTATCAAAGGAATCAATTTCACAATTATCAAAATCAGAATGAGATTCATTAATGTTCATATAAGGCTCAATCTCAAAACAATCAAAATCAGAGGGAGAATTTTCTAAATCAACTTCCTCAGTTTCTAAATCAAATTCAAACAAGCAATTTTGTTGTGCTAATTGGGTTTCTAAAATTTCATTGTGTGCAACCATGTCATCCAACCTAGAATTGATTTGTTTGAGGGTCTCACTCACATCTTGTTTCAATTGTGAACTCATGAATTTCTCAAACATGCCCTCTAAACTAGATTTTTCAGTTTTCTCAAAGCATGGTTCATAATTATTGTTTGAGCAATCACCATAAAAAGGAGTTAGATTTTCCCAACTAGATTCATAATGATCATCTTGATACCATGAAGAATTAGAATTTGGAGGAATTAAAAATTTGCAATCATAAGTATAATGATCAGATGATTTACAAATATTACATGTAACAAAATAGGAGTGTAATTTCGATATATCTCCAAGAGTGCATCGTGAATCATTTTGTGGCATGTACACCTTACCTCTTTCAGTTGCCTAGGAGTTGTGATAGAAAGACATATTTTCAAATCTATCAATAACAGAAAGATAATCCAACACCAATCAATAAGAACTGTTTTTTTTTCAGAATATATAAAAAATAGAAAATCTAAAACACAACCAAATTCACAAATTTTTAGATGTCACAGCTCTGTCACAACTGTGAAAATCCAAAACCTGCAAAAATAGAAAACAAAGTTAAAACTAAAATAAATAAAACTTAGTCTAGCAATACTAATAACTATTTTGATATTAACAAAACTAAGGTCCCCGGCAACGGCGCCAAAAACTTGTTGTTGTCCGCAAGTGCACGGATACTTCGAAGTAATAAAAATATCGAACCACAGAGACCTTATTGTTAAGTACCAAATAATTATATTCTCATTAGCTAAGTAAAAGATGAAGAAAAGTATGCTAAAAGATGATCAGAGAGATAAACATGGGACTAGGGTTTCATCCACCTTACTTCTAATGACTAGAAGGAAATAAAGGTTGTCAGTTTAATTCTGTTATGATAAAGACCTAATTCACATCATAAAGGTATTGTCTCACTCTCGTGCAGACAATCATGCAGATAACCGATCATCACTCTCGTGCAAGATCTATTCTCAATGCTAAAGATAAGTGAATCATTGAACAAAGAACTCAAGGATCACTCTCGTGCATCCGAATTCTAAGTCAATCATCTCAAGTGGAATCTCAAGGATCACTCTCGTGCATCCTGAATCTCAACACAGGTTTTACTTATGGTTTTCCGACGACTCGATCCTCACTCTCGTGCAAGATCAAATCAAGTCTACACATTAACTCAATCCAAAGTATTAGAAATTCAACATGGTAATAAAATCACTAAAAATCAGAATTCGAAGAACTACCTAATCTCTTACGATAGTTCCAAACTCAACGATTCCTAGGGTTCTAAATTTCAAACGATCAACCTCTCGATCTATTTCGCAAAACTCTAAAACATGCTGATATTTATAAAACTAAAGAGAATTAAAGAACAATCAATCACAAAAGTAAAATTATCATATTAAAATTAAACTTGACAAAAATCAATGTTTTCTAGTCATTAACAAATTAAGGGGATTACACCCCATGTCCCAAAAGAAGATCTAAGCTTTCATGGTGAAAGGATTACAACAAACCATAATTTCAGAGGATTAGAAAGTGAAAAAGGGGAAGAAAAGTTACAAAATAGGGTTGTAATTGAAATACAACCCGTAATTTCGCTTGTGAATAGTGCTATCACCACTATTTTGATGATTTCTCCCTCGATCAGACTCCAAATGCTCTGAAACTTCTGGGGAGTGCTCTCCTACTCTAGACGAAGCTTTGGTGTAAAAATCATGGTATGAGATGTTCTCTACGCCTCTCGGCGTGAGGACAAACCCTAACCGCCTCTCTGACGATTGTTCTCTCAATTCATGATAAACGTTCCCCCTTCCACTTCGTGCATCTTCTCCTCTTAAATTCGAGTTCTCCACTTCTTTCAGATCTCAATTTGGACTTCTGGATCAAAAGTTACGGCCCGCGCAAGAATCAGCCCGAAAAAGTGACGAATCTGGTTTAAAAATACGGTACCGTATTCGGACCACCAGCAGTGCCGTATTTTCCTTCTGTAAGTTCTGGGTAGAAAATATGGTACCGTGACAATTTCTCTCAAATATACGGCAGTGCTATATTCTTGCTAAAACTTTCTGTTCAGCTTTGTCACAAAATACGGTGCCATGCGATTTCATATGGTAGTGCCGTATTTCACCTAAAACATCCCCTGCGAAATACGATACCGTGAGAGTTTGGCTCATATTTTTGCAATTTGGCTTGTTTTGACTTGAAATTTGAGGGGTAGCTTTGTTTCGATGTCTGGAATCCATTGGTGTGCTCAAATCTTCCAAAATCCATCAAAATATGGCACTTTTAACCTAAAAATTATCAAAAACAAGAAGTGGTGTAGATTCTGCAATATTTGACAATTAAGGCTTAAAAACAAGTAAAAGAGCATAATTATGACACAAAAAGACACATGATATGATACAAAATATACTATGAATTTTGGTGTCTTCACCCTTGCCACGTGTCGAATTTCTCCAACAATATACGTTCATGATTACCCACAAGGCTGGGAAGGAGAACGTCATGGCCGATGCCCTTAGCCGTGTCCGATCGCTTCTGTGTGTCCTGTCCACGTCCATTCCAGCCCTCCCTCACATTCGAGATGAGTATGCTGACTGCCCTGACTTCGGTCCGGTGCTCGCTCGTCTTCAGGTGGCCGACCTACTGGACCTCCCTTATCGTCTCCATGACGGTTACCTTGTGTATGGTAACCGGTTGTGAGTACCCCGGTCCTCCCTTCGCGAGCACCTGCTGCTCGAGCTCCACGCTGGCAGTGCCACTGGGCACCATGGCCGTGCCAAGACCCTCGACTTGGCTAAAGACCGCTTCTTCTGGCCCACTCTTCGTAAGGACGTAGAGAGGGTCGTTCGGCATTGCGGCACCTGCCAACGTGCCAAGCCCCGCCCCGCCAACACTGGCTTGTACACCTCACTGCCTGTCCCCAGGAGTCCATGGCTCGACATTAGCATGGACTTCGTCCTTGGTCTGCCTCGCGCCACGACTCCATCTTCGTTGTCATGGACCGCTTCTCTAAGATGGCACATTTTGTGCCTTGCTCTCGAACTGCCGACGCTTCCCACATTGCCCACCTGTTCGTTAAGGAGATCGTCCGACTTCACGGTTTGCCCCTCACCATTGTCTCCGACCGCGACACCCGATTCGTCGGCCACTTTTGGAAATCATTATGGGCCCTCCTTGGGACCACTCTCAAGTTCTCGTCAACTTACCACCCTCAGACAGACGGTCAAATTGAGGTGGTGAATAGGAGTCTGGGTAACCTTCTGCGGTGCTTAGCTGGCGACTTCCCTCGCCGTTGGGCTGAACACCTTCCCATCATGGAATTTGCGTATAATAGCGCGTTGCACCGCTCCACTGGGCTGAGTCCTTTCCAGGTCGTCCTCGGGCACCAACCTAGGAAGCCAGTAGACATGCATAACGTTCCTCCCCCACCATCTGTTCATGAGTATGCATACACCTTTGCTTCTCATCTTGCGGGTTTACACGATGAAATTCGCAGTCGGATTTTCTTGAGCAACACCCGGTATGCGGCTGAGGCCAACGTGCATCGTAGGCCACATCACTTCGAGATTGGTGAGTACGTTATGGTGTGAATCCACCCTGAGCGATTGAAATCGCGAGCCAATTGGAAGTTGCATGCACACTGCGCTGGTCCCTATATGGTTCTACGGCGGCTTGGATCCAATGCTTACGTCCTTGACCTCCTAGCGGACTCCCACAGCAGCCCTGTCTTCAACATTGCCAAACTCCAACCCTATCATCCGCCCCTCCCCACCGGCAGCTCTCCACTTTATTCTCTGGAGGAGAGTTCTTCCCCCCCCCCCCCCAGGATACTTGATGGAGTCGTAGACGCCTATGGGGAAGGCTTCTTGCCTCTCGAAGATGCTTGGGAGAACTCCCCAGGAAGTGACAAAGATGCCCCACAAATTCCAGCTTCAGAAGCCATCTGCTGCACTGAACACGGCCAAGCCGTGACGAACTTGCAAATCGCCAACACGGCCAAGCCACCGGTCGTGTCCGTCTCGGCGCAGCAATCAGATGCCAAACACGGCCGTGACGACGAGCACGGTCCGGCCGTGTTCAGCCCCAGAAAGCCTCAAGCAGTGATTTTCCCCACTCATCGCTCGCAACGGTCTTCGCGCCCCCCGGACCATTTTTTGTGGGTGTGACGAGTCCTTCCACAGCCACCACCTGCAGCTGTAATTATCCCCACACCTCTCTAAAGCACTCTTTGGAAAAGTCAGCAAGTTTGATTTGACTACAATCTCTATCTATTAATGAGATTAATAGTCAAAGGATGTGTCCCTTCATCTGTCAAAGGACGTGTCCCTTCAACTATCAAAGGATGTGTCCCTTCAACTGTCAAAAGGTGTGTCCTGTCATCTGTCAAAGGATATGTCCCTTCTTGATCTATAAAAGAGGGCGGAGGACTGTGTGTCTTAGCTAGTTCTTGTTGTAGTTTGCGCCTTCCCTTGCGAGGCCTTAGGTCCAGCAAAACTTCGAGGAGCTCGCCTAGAGTTCCCTCGACTCCTCTTTGTATGTTTTTTTCTTTCAGCTTTCAATCAAAACACCCGGCGAACCCCGCTTGGGCGCCGGGTCCTTTGCGTTTTCATCTTGCTGCGTTTGCGTCTTGGATGAGTAAGCTTGGGCAGTTGCCATAGCATCGTGAACAGTGTGCGCGTGGGCTTGCAAAAGAAATTGGCTTTCGTGATCAAGGTGAGTATTTTCATTATAGTTCCAATCCGTGGTTTCTTATTGCTCCGAGTGTTGCTCAAGATACATCTTGTACTGTTTCTATCGGTTTTCTCCGCAGGTTTTTTTCGATTGTATGTGCTTTCTCTTCTCTTGTCTCAAGACCCTCTCCCGGATTTCCGCATCATAGTTCCCCCACCGTAGAGTATTGCTCTAAGGAACCTACCTATACATCCGCTGCGTCAGGCATTCACCACAAGTGTTTTCCATTCACGCAGAAAGGTTGGTGAACGATTTAGAGATAGTCAAGAATAAATTGAGAAAAAGATTCTGGAGATCCCATTCCTATAAACAAAAACATGGTAGCATTGAATTGTATATGAGGTGAATTCATGAAATAGAGATTTGGCTTATTATACAAGTTGCAATTCTTGTTCCTTTTGGATTGCGAATCTTAATTGTTAAATACTGAGAATAGTCTGCTTATCTAAGAATCTTTTGAGTTGAGTTTGAGGTCATTTATATGAGTTTATATCTTGAACATTTGCTCTTCACTAGTGAATTATCTTCTCCATACTCTACACAATCCTTTGGTCAATTTTGTTGCTTGAGGTCAAGCAAGAGTTTAAGCCTAGGGAGATTTGATGTTATGCATTTATGTAGTATTTTTAGCATGCTTTTACTACAAAATATCTCTATTTTCTATCATGTTCTTACTTATTTTGACTTAAATTCTTGTCATTGTTAGGAATCTTCACCTATATTCACTTTTGTCATATTTCATTTGATGGATTTTGAATGATCCGAGCATACGAATGGATTCCATACGTCGAGATGAAGTTACCCATCAAATATTGTGCAAATCGGAGTTCTATAGCGAAATTACGGTTTACCCATGATAATAATCACGACCGTAATTTTTGGACAACCCTAGAAGAAATTACGGTTGGGTTGTGATAGATGTCATGGCCATGACTTGCATGGTGCAACTTTATAGATTTCACCAAAGAAATTACGGCCTACCCGTGATTTTCATCACGACCATAATTCTTTAGGCGTGTTTCGATGAACTTCCCCGACAAGATTACGGCATGCCTATAAAAATTATCACAGCCGTAATTCTCTCGGATACTCTTCACCAGAAGTTGCCGACAAGATTATGGCCAACTTGTAATAATTATCACGGCCGTAATTTTGTCCGCCAGCCACAGTTTTATCTCCGTTTCTTGCTCGATTTAGCATGTTTTTTAGCCAAAATTTGGGGAAAACATATTTGGAAGATTCTGAAGGTTATAATCTAGCTTTGGAAGGATTTTGGGGGACTTTGGGCAAGTTTTCAAGTAGATTTTGCTGAAAGGGTGAAAGCTAGGGCGACTGGTGGCGAACGGGATTTCTTCCTGGAGAAAGCTACATATTTCTTTCGGTTGGCTTCGATCTTCATGAGGGAGCTTTAGTTTTCATCCTTTTTTTTAATCAATTTCATCATTTATTTGCTATTTTGTAATCAAATAGGGCGACACGATGTTCATGTTAGCGTAAACTTTATTTCAGAACTAGGGCGTAGCCCTCTATGTTATTATGGTTTGATTAGTGATTTTCATTTTTTGAAGTAATTTACTTATGTTTGATTCAACTATATTTGTGCTTATTACATGTTGATTATTGGCCATGATTCGCATGTTATTAGACATCGCAAAAAGTGCTCAAAGGTGAATTGCGATGTCAGATCTATAATTTTTGGACATATTGATTTGATCACGAAAGTATTTCGAATTGCTTTGAGGGATTATATGATTTTTTAAGAACTCATTGGGTTTATTTTTAGTTAGTAATCACGAAAGTAGGAGATTAACTCGGGTAAACACCAGATTGTACTGCTGAAAGAGGGCAATCTGTACATTTGGATAAATCTCCTTCAGTACATTAAAACCCTTCTTTAGATGTATTTTTTTAGTGAAGTTATATAATATAGAGTGGTGAACCCGAAGTCCTGAACCTTCATAACTTGATTACAACACCCGTTGCTTTCTTTTAGTTATTTTAGTAGCTTACTTCAAATCAACTCTTTTTTTATTCATCTAGCTAATAATCCCAAGGTTAGTTGGTACTTGGCCATTGGTCTTTGTGGGACAATATTATTATATTACTTCGATAGGCCGTGTACTTGTGACATGCCTATCAAGTTTTTTATGTCGTTGCCGAGGACTAATTTTGCTAATATTGACTCAATCTAAGGGTTGCTAGACTAGATATTTGTTTATTGCTTTTTAGTTTTTCTAGTTCTGACTTCATTTTGCTATTATTATTTTTGTTTATGCTTCCATCTATTTGTAATTATTTTTGCTTGTTTATGGCCAGGAGTTCTCGGGAAGGAAAACTATTCGAAGAGGATCTAGAGATCAAAAAACATTCCGGCTCCGAAGGAAACAAAAAGAAATAGGATTACCTAAGCATTCTCAAACATCAAATATGGATGGTCATAGATCACTAAGGGATTTCGCAGCCTCAAATGTTCAAGGGATCCATTCTAGCATTACTCGCCCTACCATTGAGGTGAATAATTTTGAAATCAAGTTATCCCTACTTTCCATGGTTCAGTAGAACCAATTTGGAGGCTTGGCTTCTGAGGACCCTAATATGCATCTCTCGATTTTCCTTGAATATTGCGATACATTCAAATTGAATGGGGTTACTAGTGATGCACTTCTACTAATCACGTGAACACCATTGGGAACTTCAATCCCAAACCTTAGAAGGACCCCTATTCAAGTACTTACAACCCTGGTTGGAGTAACCACCCCAACTTCTCTTTCAAGGACAACCAAAATCCCACACCTCAGAGTAATTTTATACAACCCTTTGGCTTCCAACAAAGACAAAATAGCCAACCTAGGTCTCTTAGAGGTCTAACCTGATGATGCTACTTGTGTTTGATTTAACTATTGTTATGCTTATTACGTGTTGATTATTGGCTATGATTCACATGTTATTAGACGTTGCAAGAAGTATTGAAAGGTGAATTGCAATGTCAGATTTACAATTTTTGGACAGATTGATTTGATCATGAAAGTAGTTCGATTTGATTTGATGGATTATATGATTTGTCATGAACTCATTGAGTTTATTTCGAGTTAATAACTACAAGAGTAGGGGATTAACTTAGGTAGACACCGGGTTGTACTGCTGAAAGGGGGCAATCTATACATTATGATAAATCCCCTTTAGCACAGTAAAATCCTTCTTTAGATGTATTTTTTAGTGAAATTGTATGACACAGAGTGAACCCGAAGTCCTGAATCTTCATAACTTGATTACAACACCCGTTGCATTCTTTTAGTTGTTTCAGTAGCTTAGTTCAAATCAACTCTTTTCTTATTTATCTAGCTAATAATCCCAAGGTTATTTAGTACTTGGCTATTGGTCTCTGTGGGATGATATTATTATATTACGATAGGCCATGCACTTGTGGCGAGCCTATCACTTAGCTGGAAACATGATGCCTTGCATTTTAACAGTAATTTCTAGTATTATTTTATCTCAAATTTAGGCTTATTTACTTGTTTGCTTCAAAATCTTCACTTTTTCTTGTTTTTGTGGAATTTCAGGCAAAATCACCCAATTTTGAAGTTTTTTGAAGATTCTAAAGTCATGGGGTGATTCCTTACGAGAAGACGAAGCCGCTGTTGGTGTATATGCCCATAGGACAAGTTATTGGTCTTACTTATGTACTATTTGACTTTGATATCTTTTATATATCATTCTGGCATTATCGTTATTATGTTATGTTTACATCTGCGGCCATGTACTTGTGTAATAATATCCCTGGAGATAGATTATATCTGTGCTCAAACACTATCCCATGTCGAGTACTTGAGTGGACATGGGATATCTCTGGTACCTGTGAGACTGATATATGGGCTGATTAGGCATAAGGTGCTAATGCAGACATATGGGTATATCAGTGGTAGATATACTAGATCGACCCGCTGTGAGGTTCTAACTTAGTGTCATGAGTTAACCTCACAAGTGATGGGAGATGCATTGATCCTTTGACTTGAGGTCATTGACTCTTCCATATGGTTAGGGACATGCCTTGATACAACCTAACACCTCACCGTAGTTGGGAGGTCACAACGGTTGTCATTAAGTATGTCACGACCCATATGAGAAGATCAATGGATAGATATAGGATGTGCCCCTTCCTAAGGGAAGCATGATATCCATGGGCCCCCCCTATGGTTCTATGACTGAAAGAGTATGGTCATACCTAGGTGATAACCTGATTTAGTCATAACCATGAGATTGAGTGAAAACAAGTGGTGACACACTTGTCCAATCGGATATCAGTTTGGGAAAAAGACTGTAATGCATTGGTACCTCGTTGCGATGATGGGGATATTGTTGTAGTCCGCAAGTGCACGGATACTCGAAGTAATATTTAAGATATCGAACCACAGAGACCTCGTTGTTAAGTACCGACGAATTGAATTCTCACTAGCTAAACAAATCAAGAATGATGAAAATAAACGATCGAATGGTATACGGAAAATCAGAGAGAAAGAATTAGGACTAGGGGTTCATCCACCCTAATATTTATGACTAGATATAATTGAATGTTCATCAATCTATTTTCATTATGGTAAAGATATAGCTTACTTAATAAAGAAATTAACTCGCTCTCGCGCAGTAAATTTACAAAGAACGATCCTCACTCTCGTCCAAGATCTATTCAATGTTTAATATAAGTAAACTTTAACAGAGAGATTAAGAATCACACTCGTGCATTCCATCTCAATATCAAGATCTCAAGCAAAACTAAGTAGTCTCATACCTTAGTTTCACAGGTTTTACTTAAGGTTTTCAAACAATCCAATATCTATCTCTAGCATATTTTCATGTCTAAAACAATAATAATTTCTAGATTAGAACATCAACAAGAATTAAACTTCTAAAATCTAAAGATAAGAACACAACTAATCTCTTACAATGAGCTCCTACCATAAATTATATAGTTCCAAGTTTTGCGTATCATCTTCTCAGTCCATAACCCAAAACTCTAATACATGTTAATGATCGAAACTAGAAAAAATTAAAGAAATTAATCTCTTAAGTAAAATTACGATACAAAAAATATTTGATGGAATAAAGATCATCTAGTCATTGAAATATCAAGGGGATTATACCCTTTGTCCCAAAAGAAAGTTTAAGTTAGCATGATTGAAGGATTACAATAAAACATGGTTTTAGATTGATCAGAAATCGAAAGGGAAGAGTAAAAGTTACAAAACAGGGCTGTAATTTTCATTACGGTACTGCCGTAATTACTTCTGAAAGTGGGCGCAAAATTATCTTTTTAAGTTTTCGGCGGAAGAATCGAGCAAGTGGGCGCAAAATTACGGTACCGTGATGATCATTACGGTACTACCGTAATTACTTCTGAAGTTTCTATAGGTATATGGCCCGTAATTACGGCACCATATAATTCGTCACGGTAGTGCCGTAATCTCCTTGATTGTACCTGAAAGTTTCTGTAGGAAATTTATCCAAAATTACGGCACCATAAAAATCCTTACAGCAGTTCCGTAATTCTTCTGCAATCCTTTGAAGTCTCTGCCTGAATCTGGACCGAAATCATGGCACCGTAAAATTCATTACGGTAGTGCCATAATCTCCAAAAAATCTTCTGCGGGTTGCAGCTGTGAAATTCATTACGGTAGTGCCATATTCCCAGATTACGGCCGTAAAATTAATTACGGCACTACCGTAATTTCGCAGGAAAATCTGATTTAACTTGAAATTTTGTGTGCAAACTCCTCTTGATGATTAGAATTCGTCTACACATCGAAATTGCTTGAAAACTCATGATAATGATGCCTTTTTACCTGAAATTGATCAAAAACCAAGAAAGGTGTAGATTCTGAAATATTTGATAAATAAGACATAAAAATAAGTAAGAGAGCATGATTATGACCCAAAAATGCAGTGGATTTAGCAAGAAATATGCTATGAAATTTAGAGTCATCAAAATACATAAGGCTCAAATGTTGCTTGTCCTTAAGCAAATAAAGAAAACAATATTGATTATGAAAGTAAACCTTCAGATGATGAATAAATTTCTAAGATACAATTACCTATGAAAAATTCACATCAAATAAATACTCAAAATTTCAAATAAATATATCGTCCTCTGAATTCAATCCTTAAGATCCATGACTCAATCAAATAAAATTTCGCAATGTGCATAAATAGAATTTCAATCTCATGAGTTCACCTAGTTTTAGCTTTGAGTCCATGATGTCTTTGTTTACAGAAATAGGAATCACAAAATCTTTTTCCACTCAAATTTTTCTCTCTCTATTTTTTATGCATCTTTGACATTTTCTAAAATGAATACCACCTTTCTTTTGGTGACATATTTAGAATATATTGGTCACATAGCCAACATAATTGAACTCATATCTCTTTAAGTAGAAAGAATTCTTCTTGAGATAGCGGAGTTAATGTCAAAGAATCTCTCTCATGGCATGCACCCACATAGATACATACTTTTTATTGAACTTCAACTCTTATCTTAGGTACCATTGCAAATACAATGCCAAGAAGAGGAGTTATTCTTTTCAGACTTCAACCCATAACTTTAGGTACAACTGCCAATTTTTCGCAGTGCCAAATAGGGGGGTCACTTTTCTTTGTGGATTTTAGATTCTTTCTTCCCAACAAATAACAAGATGGACTTTAATGATTTACTAGGTTTAATCAATTGATATCAATCCAAAATCACACAACATATGCTCATTTTATCCAAAAGAATTACTTTACTTTCAAATCTCATTCATTAAACAATATATTCACCCCAAAACTTCATGTATTAATCAATGGAAAATTTCAACAGATAAATTTTATCAAAGAGATAAACTCAGCATATAAGGTCTATTTCCAATTCTCAAGTATTGTCATGAACAATATTTCATCATCAAGAAAAATTTCGGCATGATAACGGCAGCATTTTCATGATTAAACAAACCACACAGGCATATATATCATTATTGCCAAATCATACTAAAATCATTAACACCAAATCACATATCATACAAAACACAGAGTGTATCAATCCAAAATATCAGAATATCAAATACAACCATATCGAACCATTATCAAATCAAGTATCAATAGAATCTCAATACAACCATATCGAAATCATATAGCAATCAAATCTTAGAAACGAGGATCAGTAGCAGTAGAACACAAGAAGTTTGACAGAGTCATCCTTCCCTACACAAGTATAAAATCAGTATCAATCAGTAAAAAATAAGTAGAGCAATAAGAGTAGGAGAAAGATACTCACAAAGCTCTACTCATCCGAATCGGTCTCCTCGTCATCTCCCTCAGCCTAGGTGGCGTCCATGGGATCCTGAGAACCTCCCTCTCCTGCATCACCATAAATACCACCCCTCTTGGTATCCTCAAAGCCAAAGCGATTGTAGAAAAAGTTACCCATCTCTTCCATGTAGTTCCCCAACGCCTCGACGTCTTGGTGAATGTGGCTCATGGTGCCAGACATCCTCCCCATGGAACCCATGATCCTCTCCATGCGCTGCTCCTGTCGATACATCTGCGCAGAGAGAGCCTGAAATCCGGGGTCCTGATAACTCTGCCATCCACTCTAATCAGGGGCTGCACAATATGAAGATGATCCAGTGGCTCCGTGCGGTGCTGGATCGGCGGCTCTAGGAGGTGAGGAATCCATACCCATCCCAAATGGGTCATCACCCCAAGTAGGAGGTGGTGGTGGTACTGAGGTCTCTGGTGCAGGAGTGGCATAAGAAACACAGCTCGGTGACAACTTTCAATTTTCCAAATTTTGCACTGTAGTCCTTCCTGTGTTTGGCAATGGCAAAGTAGGAAGCCTAGGCTGAAGAATCAAGCAATATGTATCTCCATCTCGGACAATCATCTTCATGGCAATGCAGGATTCAATGTCGATCCTTGCATTGCCCCTAGCAACTTCGATCCCATAGGGCTCAATCCCCAAGTATAGTGCTATAGGAGTAAGAAATCCTCCTATCACTATCGTACCCTTTTTAGCTCTAGCCACTTTATCCAAATGTTTCATAAAGAAGAAAGCCACATCCACAAGATATCCATGAAGCATGCACCAAAGGAAAAACAACTCAGTGTGACGAACCATACCATCACTATCTCCTCGCCTAAAGACGGTATGAGCAAGAACACGGTGGGCGTATTTGATGCACGGGTTTTAGATGCTTGTGGCTCTAGCTGAAGATGGTGAAAATCTAGTTTCTGAGGTGATCTGATTCCAGAAGACATTCTCAATAAATCCAATAGGTGGCTCAGTGCGCCCTCTCTCTGGAAGATGTAAGATGCGTCGAATAACCTTAAATGTGAGCCTCCTCTTCGTTAGCCATCCTGAAGCTGATCTCTCCTACAGCTGATCGATCTTCATACTCATCCCAATCCACCTCTAAACTAATGAGAAATTCCAGCACTATGGGTAGATAAGTTTGAGGAGTTATGTCAAAAAATTCTTTTGTAGCAATCCGGTCAAACATCCACAATACATCCTCTTTCAATCCCAAGAGCTCCAATGCATGAGTATCGGCGTACTTAGTTTTTATAATGCGTCTAGTGAGTAATAGATTGTACCTCTATTCTTGAGCTTCGTCTTTGAAAATGATACCGAAAGGATTTGATAGAGGAGCTGGGGCTTTCCCCTTCCTCTTAAAAACCATCCTCTTTATGGGTGACATGATGAATATGCAAAAATCTCAAAGAACTTCTGAAGAAAAATTGAAAGTGGAAGTGTTACCGAATAGGGCGAACAGAGCTTCCACAGGAGCTTGAATCAAGCTCCGAATCTGATCTTCTAAGTTGCAATCGACTCTCCCAACCTTCAAGGACTGTTCTCCTATCTCCTTCGAAGCTTTCTGGAACTGGAAGCAACTCAATCGAAACTTGGATGAGAGAAGGCGAAGAGGGGCAAAAATCGCGAAAGAACAGCGGTTGAGCTCAAAATCTCACACAAAATCGGTGGGAAATCGTTAGGAAAGGTCGCCAGAGGGATTAGGAAGCAAGGAAATGAAGAAAACTAGAGGTCGGCGCGATTTGGAGCGGAGAAACCCTAAAACACGACTGGGAAACCCTAAATACGGTACCCAAATCGCGTGGGGTCAGAAAAATTAAGGTACCGTAAACGGTTTACGATAGGGCCGTAAAATCGAACAAACTCTTCGGCAAGAAAAAGTCAACAAATTACGACACCATGAAGGTCATTACGGCACTACTGTATTTCGCTCAAAAATCCCAAAAGTTTTTGTAAGAAAATGTTCCAATTTTATGGTACCGTGAAAAGCATCACGGCACTACCGTAATTTTCTCAAAAACTTAGAAACTTTCTGGTCAAAAATCGTCCGAAAATACGATACCGTGAAAATCACCACGACACGGCCGTAAAATACTAAAAAATTTCAAAAGTTTCTGGATGAAAACAGACCAAAATTACGGCTAATGAAATTTGTTACAATAGCACATAATCAAATTACGGTACCATAAAAATCATTATGGCCCTGTCATAATTTGGCCAAAAATTCAGAGATTGCTAAAAAAAACGTACTTAAACAAAAAAAAAGAAAAATTAATCCTAAACAAAACAAATTAAGACAAAAACAAACACAAAAACAAAAGAAAGAGTGCTTGGGTTACCTCCCAAGAAGCGCTAATTTAAAGGTCATTAGCTTGACCATTCTGCACTTGGATTTGCTTGTGGTTTATCAAGTAGAAAATTTTCTCCTTCTTCAATCTGCTCCTCATGATAGTAGTATTTCAATCTATGGCCATTAACCTTAAACACTCCATTCTTGTCACTCCAAATGTCAACTGCTCCATATGGATAGGTTTTCTTAATCTGAAAAGGTCCAGATCATCGAGATTTAAGCTTACCAGGAAAAAGTCTCAATCTAGAATTAAACAAAAGAACAAAGTCACCTAGTTGGAATTCCTTCCTAAGTATGTGTCGATCATGCCATCTTTTAGTCCTCTCTTTATAGATCTTTGCGTTTTCATAAGCAGAGAGTCTAATCTCATCAAGCTCGTTCACTTGTAACTTTCATTTTTCACCCACGCTCTTCAAGTCAAAATTCAGTGTTTTGATCGCCCAGAACACCTTATGCTTGAGCTCTACAGGAAGGTGACATGATTTTTCCATAAATCAATTGAAAAGGAGACATACCTATCGGTGTTTTAAAAGCAGTCCGGTATCCCCAAAGTGCATCATCAAGCTTGAAAGCCCAATCCTTCCTTGTTCTTGACATTGTTCTCTCCAATATCCCTTTAATCTCTCTATTCGATATCTCCACTTGTCCACTTGTTTGAGGATGGTAAGGCGTTGCAACTCTATAATTTACCCTATACTTTCGAAGCAAAGCCGAAAATCTGTGTTCAATAAAGTGAGAGCCTCCATCACTAATTACTACTTTTGGGATCCCAAAGCGTGGAAAGATAATCTTTTTAAACAATTTAACCACAACCCTAGAATCATTAGTAGGAGAAGCAATGGCTTCCACACACTTGGAAACATAGTCTACCGCCACGAGTATATACTTGTTACCTCCAGACGATGGAAACGGTCCCATAAAATCAATCCCTCAAACATCAAATATTTCAACTTCAAGTATTGTAGACAAAGGCAACTCATTCCTTTTGTTGATATTCCCCATCCTTTGACAACTATCACAAGACAGTATAAAATTTCTTGCATCTTTAAATAAAGAGGGCCAATAAAATCCAGATTGTAACACTTTAAAAACAGTCTTCTCAGTACTAGCATACCCTCCATATGATGATCCATGACACTGTAATAATATATCATTGATTTCTTCTTCGGGGATACATCTCCTAAATATGTCATCTGCACATCTTTTAAAAACATAAGGCTCATCTCAAAAATAATGCTTGACATCAGCTAAAAATCTTTTCTTGCCTTGATAACTCAAATCAACAGGAAAAACATTAGCAACAAAATAGTTTACTATGTCTGCATACCAAGGAGCCTTAATCTGATCAATCCTCAAAAGTTGTTCCTCAGGAAAGGAATCATTGATTATATCACCTTTATTATCTTCTACAATTATCCTTGAAAGATGATCTGCAACAAAATTTTTAGTTCCTTTCTTGTCTTTGATTTCCAAGTCAAACTGTTGTAGAAGCAAAATCCATCTAAGCAGACGCGGTTTACTGTCTTTCTTCTGCATCAAATACTTAACCGCTGCATGATCAGTGTACACCACAACTTTTGAATTTATCAAGTAAGATCTAAATTTATCAAAGGCAAAAACAATAGCTAAAAGTTCCTTCTCAGTTGTGGTGTAATTCCTCTGTGTCTCATCCAAAGCTTTATTAGCATAGTAGATAACATAAGGCTTCTTTTCCTTTCTTTGTCCTAGAATGCTCCTACAACAACATCACTGGCATCACACATAAGCTCAAAAGGCAATTCCCATTCAGGTGGCTACATGATAGGTGCTGATATTAAGGCTTTCTTCAGTTCCTGAAAAGCAAGCAAACAATTCTCATCAAAACAGAATTTAGCATCTTTACAAAATAAATCAGTGAGTGGTTTAGCAAGTTTAGAAAAATCCCTAATAAAACGCCGGTAAAATCCTGCATGTCCCAAGAAGCTTCTAATCTCTTTAACCGTGGTGGGTGGTGCTAACTTCTCAATCACTTCAATTTTTACCTTGTCGACTTCAATCCCTCTTTTTGAAATAAGGTGCCCCAAAACTATTCCTTGCCTAACCATAAAATGACACTTCTCCTAGTTAAGGACAAGGTTAGTTTTCTTCGCACCTTTGCAAAACTCGAGATAAATTAGCCAAACAATCATCAAAGGAAAAACCATAAACAGAAAAATCATCCATGAAAACATCCATAAAATCTTCAATAAATTCAGAAAATATTGCCATCATACACCTCTGAAAAGTAGCAGGTGCATTACACAATCCAAAAGGCATCCTCCTATAAGCAAAAGTACCATATGGCCAAGTAAAGATGGTCTTGTCTTGATCATCAGGATGAATGAGAATTTGAAAAAATCCAGAATATCCATCAAGAAAACAAAAATAAGAATGCTTAGCAGGTCTCTCAACCATTTGATCAATAAAAGGTAAGGGGAAGTGGTCTTTCCTAGTGGCAGTATTTAATTTCCTATAATCAATACACATGCGCCAACTAGTAACTGTTCTAACAGGAATTAACTCATTATCTTTGTTTTTCATAACTGTGATACCCCCTTTTTAGGAACACAATGTACAGGTCTTACACACTTACTATCAGAGATAGGTATTGGGGTATGCCCTTAAGGCTAATGTTTGAGGCCTTGGGATTGTAATAGTATCATTGTATAAACTCTTAAGTTTATAAAGGCAATGGTTGTTATTGAGGTTGTTACCTTGTCTGCTGTAATAAGTGTACTACTGAATAATGTCTCAAAGCTGTTCAGCTAGGCTGACATGTACTGATGTCCTTAGTCGATATATCTTGGTGAACATGAGACAGCCTTGATATGGTTAAGACTAATATGTGTTCTAATCTTATAGGATGCTTCGAGCATGGAATAAGATGTAGACTCATGGGTACATTGGATGTACTGGACAAGACCCTACTAGGATATTCAATTGCTTGTCACAATGTGAATAATCCTTGTTTGCTGCAAGTGGCACATGTCCTTTGACTTGAGATCACTTGTGTTTCTAAATGATGATTGTCATTGTTTTGAGGTAGTTCAATATCATTTGAAAGATAATGATTATAGACTATCTTGGATAGTGAGCTTGAGTCAGGTTAGGGCACTAGTGATAGATAAAGGATTGCCGTCTCCTTGTTTAAGGAGTGTGATGTTCTAAAGGGGCCCCCTGGATGAGATGATTGAGAAAGTGTATGGCCATACCCAGGTGACTGTGTTCATCTGATCTAATTATGCTCATCATATTGGAGTTACAAGCTTGACATGCTTGTCCAATAAGAACATCCAGTGGCAAAGGAAACATGTATGCCTTGTGAAGTGAATTCACACTTGTGCTATGGTTTGGGTGGAGTCTTGGAAGACTCTTTCCTTTATATCGGGAGACAGTGATGTGTTGCTAGATACCCCTCACTGATCGTGATAAACGTAAGTTATCGTTACCGACATTTAAAGGAAACCCTTAGGGTCGCACAATTTGATGATATGGCTTACTTAAGTCAGATCGTGTGGACTGAATTATTTTGGTTCAGTTTAAAGGGATTTAAACTCTGATTATAAGTGAGATCTGGTCTGATCATGTTTGATTGATTAGGGCTTGAGATCGGTAAGCTTCGATCGAGAGTGTTGATGTTAGATCAGAAAGATCAGGAGCATCAAGAGGTGAATGGTCAGATCTAGAACCTTAGGGTTTATTTTGATCTGGACTAAAAGCTTGGGCTGATTTCGGTTTGGTCATTGAACCATACACTTGTGAACCGGCTCATGGTTGAGCGCTTGGTTCAATTAGAGTGAGATAAGCGTTTGGTTCACTTCATGTGAACGCTCAAACGCTTGAACGCTTAAATGCATAAACGTTTGCGCATGCTAATTTTGGAAAGTCCAAAAGAGTAACGCATGTTCGGTTGGCTAAGCGTTGGATTCACTCTTTTGCTCCTCTCTCTCGCTTGACGACATCTTGGTGTGGACGAGAAGAAGTCTTGGAGAGAAGTTCGGCAAGTCTAGAGATCAGCTCTCCTTCCCTTTCCATACGAAAAGGCCCTTGAAGAACCTTGCTAGCACAAGGATCTCCAAGGAGTAAGCACATCACCTTGTGTGCGTCGACTAGGGAGAAGATCCCTTTCGGTCTTTGCTTCCAAGATACCATCCATATGATGGCAATGGTATGAATCTTGTCTCATGATTTCAATCTTTTGAGTTGATCATATATATCATGCAACCGATTCTTGATGCCCTAATTTCCGCCCATGCAAAAGTGTTCTACATGCATGTCTTAGGGTTTTGCGCCCCCCTCTTGAAAGGGGTTTTATCCGCTTGCGCTCCCCCTTGAAGGGGACTCTACAATTGGTATCAGAGCGGGTTAAAGCATGTTAATATGATTGCTTGATATATTTTGTGATCCATGTTTGCGCATCTAAATGTATGCTTGCATCTCAATGTATGCTTAGATCTTATTGACATGCGAAACTTACATGTTGTTTATTCATGCTCTCGCATGTCTTGTTATTGGCGCTTAGTTCATGTAGTTTTATCAAAAAAAAAACTTATCTTGCGCGCCTATGGATTAGATCTAAGTTGTACCTATTGTAAACCCTTAGACGGGTTGATGGGGTTGAAAGCATCCTCTAGGTTAGATCAAACTAGTCTGATCAGGCCATCTGACAGCCTAGATGGATCGACCTGATGGCACCTGTGCGCAAGCACGAGGTGGCTATAGGTCGATTGCATCACAGGCGTGTAGCGAGGTCTGGTTGAGACAACTCAATGAACACACATGAGTTAGGCCCGGGGTCACACCCGCTTGCCAGAACTCATGAGGGTTGTTCAGCCCTTGGCGCATGCATGGTTGACCATTAGGTCAACTCGAGTCAGTTAGGACTTGGTGCATGCAAGGGCAGTGGATCTGACTAGTTGGATGAGTGGATCCCTATCAATGGACCGTTGTAAGGTAGTAGGGCACATAAGACAAGTAAAATTGACTCCAATGGGATTTTGAAAATTTTATTTTGTCTATGGATCACATGATTGATTGAATGATGCCATGATGCTTGTTTATTTAATCTTATGTGGATTGCCCTAATGTGTGCTGTGCTGGGGCCTGCGTGCCTGGAATTAAACTTGTAAATTAATTTGTATTGTGATCTGCGAATCACATTTGTAATTAATTTATTGTATAATTGACCTGTGAGTCAAACGTGTCTAGATAGATCAAATTGTATTTGATTAGACAAGAGCACAAAGGCACACATCCTAGAGGGGCATTCAGCTGGTGGCGTACCTGAGGTGCTCTTGGCGCAAGGGGCCTGGGTTGGACCAGATGAGGTGCTAAAGACCCATGAAGAGCAAGTGAAGACTTAAGTATCTTAAGGTCTTACTTAGGCTATGGGCTTTTACCACATAAGATCCATGCTTTCTGTTATTGTTTATATAAGTAGAACAGCATGATTTATTTATCTTCTGCTATAGCCATAGGATTTGCCTGATAGTAAGAAGATAAAAGACCGTTAAAATCCAACGCTAAAAATATCAAGCGCGTAATGCCTTCTGACGCGAAACCTCACTGTTCTGACTATCGTTGGAGCCGTGTTGTACCCACTCAGTGGGCACGTCCATCTATCTTCAGACGGTGCGGGATTTCACCTGCGTGTTACAGAGAAGGGATTTATCGCTTCTCGTTGCTCAGCATAGCACGTGGTGGTCCAGGGAGTAGGTCGGGTCAGCTTGACCATGTAGGCTACATATGTGGCGCATATGATAGCACATGGAGGCAGCCATCTGTGGGATCAGAGACTGTGTTGGACCAACTCAGTTGGCGCAGTCTGCTGGATTGCCCAGATGAAGGGGAATCGCACGGGTTGGCGATTGGCTGGGACAGCCTACCAGAAATTAGTGCTTGTCATCTCTGTGCATCTTATCTCGCCTGAGCGGGACGCGGAGACCAAGTATGAAATCTGGATCCCATCTCACTAAAAGAGTGTTACTCTTTCGGGCTGTTTTGCTGGATTTTTCAGCCAGACAAAATAGTGAGAAAAGAATCTTTCTTAAAGTCCTGGATTGATTCTAGACATTGATACTGATCTTGCTGTTCTTGCATTGTTGTAGATTCCTGCAGCAACGAACACCATGAGCTTCAATGTGCGATCCCTACTGGAAAGGGAGAAGTTTGCTGGGCCAAACTTCTCGGACTGATTCGGACACCTTAAGATTGTTCTTAAGGCTGAGAGGAAACTGTATGTCCTCGAGACGGCTGTGCCGCCTCAACCCGCTGCGAACGCCGTAAGGGCGGTTCGTGATGCCTATGAAAAGCACGTCAATGATAGCATTGATGTCGCTTGCCTGATGCTAGCGTCTATGACGCCACCGCTGCAGCGTCAGCATGAGGATATGTCGGCTATAGAAATTATAGCGAACCTCAAGATGCTGTATGCTGCACAGGCGAGGACAGAACGCTATAATCTGACGAAGCTCTTCTTTCAGAGCAAACTGGCTGAAGGGAGCCCAGTGGGAGCTCACGTGCTCAAGATGATTGGGCACAAGGAGGCTCTGGAGAAACTGGGGCATACCATCAACCAGGAGCTTGCTGTAGATATTATTCTGCAGTCTCTCCCGCCTTCTTTCGATGCGTTCATTATTAACTTTAATATGAACAAAATCGATTGTACTCCGGCAGAACTGCTGAATATGCTCTTGACTACTGAGGAAACTCTGAAGGGAAAGCCTTCAACCTCTGTCTTGATGGTTCCTTCAAGGAACAAGAAGAAGGGGAAGAAGGGCAAGGCCCTTGTCAAGAACTACAGTAAGGCTCTGAAACAAAAGGTGAAGCGGGCGAAGGACAACAGGTGTTTCCACTGTGGCCAGCTGGGTCACTGGAAAAAGGACTGTAAAGCGCTCCAAGGAGATAAGAGGGGAAGCATCGCTTCTGGCTCAGGTATATACGTGACGGAAGTCATGGTTTCATCTTCTTCTATTTCATGGGTGTTGGACACTGCATGTGGAGTTCACATTTGTTCAAATGTACAGGAACTCAAGAGAAGAAGGCAGGTGGGACAGCATGAGGTAGACCTACGCGTTGGAAACGGGGCACGGGTTGCTGCTGTTGCTGTAGGAGACTATTTCATTTCTTTACCATCTGGCATTGTACTGGAATTAAACAATTGTTATTTTGTACCGAGTATCACTAAAAATATTATCTCTATTCCTGCTCTTGTCAGGAAAGGATTTGCCTTTGAATGCAATATTTCAAAGTGTGTTTTATCTTATGATAATATTGTTTATGGAACTGGTTCAATTAACAATGGGTTATTCATGTTGGACATGGAATATTCTGTACAAAACATTGATAATAAGAAAGCCAAGTATGCTGATGACAGCACCTTGTTATGGCATAGTCGTTTAGGTCATATTAACAAGAAGCGCATTAAGCGGTTGCATGATCATGGACTGCTGGGATCTTTCTCCTATGAGGAGATTGATACATGCAAAGCTTGTTTGATGGGTAAAATGACGAAGTCACCTTTTCCTAACAAAGGTCAAAGGGCTTCAGGTTTACTTGACCTTATACACAGTGATGTGTGTGGGCCATTTAGTAAACATGCCAGAGGTGGCTATCAGTACTTCATTACCTTTACTGATGATTTCAGTAGGTATGGTTATGTCTATCTTATGAGACATAAGAGTGAATCTTTTGACAAGTTCAAAGAGTTCAAAAATGAAGTACAAAATCAGCTAGGCCGAAATATCAAGGCACTTCGTTCTGATCGAGGTGGAGAATACTTGAGTCATGCGTTTACTGACTATCTGAAGGAGTGTGGGATTATCTCACAGCTCACTCCGCCAGGAACACCGCAATGGAATGGTGTGTCCGAGAGGAGAAATAGAACGTTACTTGATATGGTTCGTTCTATGATGAGTCAGGCTACACTACCTTACTCCTTTTGGGGTTTTGCACTGGAAACAGCTGCAAAGGTACTAAACCGAGTGCCATCCAAGGCAGTTTCTAAAACACCATACGAGTTATGGTATGGGAAACAGCCAAGCTTGACATTTATCAGGATCTGGGGTTGCGAGGCTTATGTCAAAAAGCTCGCCTCTGGGAAACTGGAGAGCAGATCTGAGAAATGTGTCTTTGTCGGTTACCCTAAGGAAACTAAGGGTTATTATTTCTACGATCCCAAAGAGAACAAGGTATTTGTTGCTCGAACGGCCATATTTCTTGAGAAGGAGTTTCTTCTGCAAGAAGCCAGTGGGAGAGAAATAAAACTGGATCAGAATCCAGAGGAAGGACAAAGTAGTCAAGCACAGTTGGATGAGCCTGAGCCGGTAGATCAGGTTACTGAACAACCTGAGGCTCAGATATCACGGGAACCGCGAAGATCGGGAAGGATCCGTCGACAGCCTGAGCGCTATAACGGAGTCTACATCATTGATAATGATGAACCCCTCACTTATGCGGATGCGGTCAGTGGACCGGAGTCAGCTAGATGGCTTGATGCTATGCGAGCCGAGATGGACTCCATGTCAGATAACCAAGTCTGGGATTTGGTTGATCCGCCTCCGGGAGTAATCCCTATAGGCTGTAAATGGATCTTCAAGAAGAAGATTGACATGGATGGTAACGTGGTTACCTATAAAGGCAGGCTAGTTGCGAAAGGATTCAAACAAATCTACGGGATAGATTATGATGAAACTTTCTCTCCTGTAGCCATGTTCAAGTCTATTCGGATTCTTTTCGCAATAGCTGCATATTATGATTATGAGATCTGGCAGATGGATGTGAAGACAGCTTTCCTTAATGGAAATCTGGACGAGGATGTGTATATGACACAACCTGAAGGTTTCACTAATCCATCAGATCGTCATAAAATATGCAAGTTAAAGAAGTCCATTTATGGACTTAAACAAGCATCTAGAAGCTGGAATATTCGTTTTGATGAATCAATCTCTGAGTTTGGTTTCATCAAGAACGAGGATGACCCGTGTGTATATAAGAGGTTTAGTGGGAGCGTGATTACATTCCTAGTCCTCTACGTCGATGATATCTTGATCATTGGAAATGATATTCCTGAACTGCATGCTGTTAAAGCATGGTTAGGAAAATGTTTCCAGATGAAAGATCTAGGAGAAGCAGCCTATGTATTAGGTGTGAAGATCTACCGGGATAGATCTAAGAGGCTTCTCGGGCTGTGCCAGAGTACGTACATCGATAAAGTCCTGGAGAGATTTCATTTAGAGAATTCTAAACGAGGATATCTTCCAGTCAGACATGGTCTGAATCTTTCGAGGAGTCAGTGTCCACAAACACAGACTGAGAAAGATGAAATGGACAATACGCCTTATGCTTCGGCTATTGGATCCATTATGTATGCGATGTTGTGTACTCGCCCAGACGTCGCTTACGGGTTAAGCGTGACCAGTCGGTTCCAAAGTAATCCAAGTGTGGCACACTAGATTGCAGTCAAGAACATCTTGAAATATCTGCGGAGGACCAAAGATATGTTCTTGGTATATGGTGGTCAGGAAGAACTCAGTATTGAAGGATATACTGACGCTTCGTTCCAGTCTGACCAGGATGATTTCCGATCGCAATCAGGCTATGTTTTTAGCTTGAATGGTGGAGCAGTGGTGTGGAAAAGTTTCAAACAGTCAACTGTTGCTGATTCCACAACAGAAGCCGAGTATGTTGCAGCCTCGGAAGCATCCAAGGAGGCAGTGTGGATTCGTAAGTTCGTGAGAGAACTTGGTGTTGTTCCTTCGAGTGCAGATCCTTTGGTTATCTTCTGTGATAACACTGGAGCCATCGCACAAGCAAAGGAACCACGGTCGCACCAGAAGTCCAAGCACATACAGAGACGGTTTCACTTGATCCGGGAGATCATTGATCGTGGCGAGATCAAAGTCTGCAAGGTACATACAGATGACAATCTGGCAGACCCACTTACCAAGCCTCTGGCGCAGCAGAAGCATGAGAAGCACTGTAATAATATGGGTTTGAGATTTCTCAACCATTAGATTAAGTGCAAGTGGGAGATTGTTGGGGTATGCCCTTAAGGCTAATGTTTGAGGCCTTGGGATTGTAATAGTATCATTGTATAAACTCTTAAGTTTATAAAGGCAATGGTTGTTATTGAGGTTGTTACCTTGTCTGCTGTAATAAGTGTACTACTGAATAATGTCTCAAAGCTGTTCAGCTAGGCTGACATGTACTGATGTCCTTAGTCGATATATCTTGGTGAACATGAGACAGCCTTGATATGGTTAAGACTAATATGTGTTCTAATCTTATAGGATGCTTCGAGCATGGAATAAGATGTAGACTCATGGGTACATTGGATGTACTGGACAAGACCCTACTAGGATATTCAATTGCTTGTCATAATGTGAATAATCCTTGTTTGCTGCAAGTGGCACATGTCCTTTGACTTGAGATCACTTGTGTTTCTAAATGATGATTGTCATTGTTTTGAGGTAGTTCAATATCATTTGAAAGATAATGATTATAGACTATCTTGGATAGTGAGCTTGAGTCAGGTTAGGGCACTAGTGATAGATAAAGGATTGCCGTCTCCTTGTTTAAGGAGTGTGATGTTCTAAAGGGGCCCCCTGGATGAGATGATTGAGAAAGTGTATGGCCATACCCAGGTGACTGTGTTCATCTGATCTAATTATGCTCATCATATTGGAGTTACAAGCTTGACATGCTTGTCCAATAAGAACATCCAGTGGCAAAGGAAACATGTATGCCTTGTGAAGTGAATTCACACTTGTGCTATGGTTTGGGTGGAGTCTTGGAAGACTCTTTCCTTTATATCGGGAGACAGTGATGTGTTGCTAGATACCCCTCACTGATCGTGATAAACGTAAGTTATCGTTACCGACATTTAAAGGAAACCCTTAGGGTCGCACAATTTGATGATATGGCTTACTTAAGTCAGATCGTGTGGACTGAATTGTTTTGGTTCAGTTTAAAGGGATTTAAACTCTGATTATAAGTGAGATCTGGTCTGATCATGTTTGATTGATTAGGGCTTGAGATCGGTAAGCTTCGATCGAGAGTGTTGATGTTAGATCAGAAAGATCAGGAGCATCAAGAGGTGAATGGTCAGATCTAGAACCTTAGGGTTTATTTTGATCTGGACTAAAAGCTTGGGCTGATTTCGGTTTGGTCATTGAACCATACACTTGTGAACCGGCTCATGGTTGAGCGCTTGGTTCAATTAGAGTGAGATAAGCGTTTGGTTCACTTCATGTGAACGCTCAAACGCTTGAACGCTTAAATGCATAAACGTTTGCGCATGCTAATTTTGGAAAGTCCAAAAGAGTAACGCATGTTCGGTTGGCTAAGCGTTGGATTCACTCTTTTGCTCCTCTCTCTCGCTTGACGACATCTTGGTGTGGACGAGAAGAAGTCTTGGAGAGAAGTTCGGCAAGTCTAGAGATCAGCTCTCCTTCCCTTTCCATACGAAAAGGCCCTTGAAGAACCTTGCTAGCACAAGGATCTCCAAGGAGTAAGCACATCACCTTGTGTGCGTCGACTAGGGAGAAGATCCCTTTCGGTCTTTGCTTCCAAGATACCATCCATATGATGGCAATGGTATGAATCTTGTCTCATGATTTCAATCTTTTGAGTTGATCATATATATCATGCAACCGATTCTTGATGCCCTAATTTCCGCCCATGCAAAAGTGTTCTACATGCATGTCTTAGGGTTTTGCGCCCCCCTCTTGAAAGGGGTTTTATCCGCTTGCGCTCCCCCTTGAAGGGGACTCTACAATAGGGTAGATAATACCTGCATCAAGCATTGACACCAAAATATATAGTATATTTTGTATTATTTTATATATCTTTTCATGCTAAATTGAAGCTCTTTTGCTTATTTTTGTGACAAATTTATCAAATATTACAAAATCTACTTCTATTTTGGTTTTTGATGATTTTCAGGTAAAAAGGCACTATTTTTAGGTATTTTCAAGAAAAATCAAATACATGAAAGAGTTACCATTATCAAGAAGAGGATACATGACAAATTTCAAGCAAAATGGAGCCATTAACCAAAATACGGCAGGGCCATAATATATATTACGGTACTGTATTTTCGTATGCTGTCGTAATATCAGAGCACTGCCGTATTTTGGCTAATTTTTCATCAGAAGATTTTACACAAATTACGGCACTGCCGTAAGAATTTACACAGGCCGTAATCTGAAGCGCTTTCAAACCAGAGATATTCACTGAAATTACGGCACTGCCGAAAACCATTTTACGGGCTGTAATTTCCAGACGTTTTCGACCAAAAAGTTTTACTGAAATTACGGCACTTGCGTAATATTTTTCACAGGCCGTAATTTTGACTCAGGGTTCACAGAACCCAATTACGGCACTGCCGTAATTTAAATTACGGTCGTAATTTTAACTTGGACATGCGAGTTTTTCAGGCCCGATTCTTGCGTGGACCATATCTTGAGATCCAGACATCCAAATTGAGATCCGAAAGAAGCTGTGGACTCGTCTTGACGAGGAGAAGATAAAGGGACCAAAAGCCCTAATTTTTAAGATGGATCGAGGGAGCAATCGACAGAGAGGTCCTTAGGGCACGGCCTCGCGCCGAGAGGCGTGGAGGTCACCTCAGGCCGTGATTTTTACACTAAAGCTTCTCCTGGAGGAGGAGATGACACCACAGAAGTTTCAAAGCCAAAGGATCTCAGATGGAGGAGAAATCAACAAAGGAGCGTCGCCGGCACTGTTCACCGAGGGTTTACAAGCAATTTATAGCTGTAATTTCTATTACAGCCGTATTGTAACGTTAATTCTCCCTATTTCTTTGATTTTTGATACTTTGATCCTATGGTTTATTGTATTTCTTTTTCCATGAAAGCTTAATCTTATTTTGGTACATGGGGTGTAATTTTCCTTGATTTTTAATGACTAGATGACTTTTATTTCGTTAGTATAATTTTGTTATGATGATTCTACTTATGTGATGATTGTCTATAACTCTCCATAGGTTTCTATTTTCATGCATGTTTTAGAATTTTGTAAAATAGACTGAAAGGTTGATTATGAAATTTGGAACCCTAAAAACCATTGAGTTTGGAACTTATCATAAGAAATTAGGTTTGTTCTTTGAATTCTGTTTTTTAGTGATTTTATTGCCATGTAGATAATTTGAATCTAGGATGAGTTATTGTGTGAGACTTGATTTGATCTTGCATGAAAGTGAGGATCGAAACGTTGGAAAACCTTAAGTAGAACCTGTGTTGAGACTCGGATGCACAAAAGTGATCCTCGAGATTCCACTTGATATAATCAACTTAGAATTCAGATGCATGAAAGTGATCCTTGAGTTCTTTGTTGATGATTTACTTATTTTCAGCGTTGGGACAGATCTTGCGCGAAAGCGAGGATTGGTCCTTGCATGATTGTCTGCACGAAAGTGAGGCAATACCTTTATCAAGTAAATTACATCTTTATCATAATAGAATTAGACTGACGACCTTTTATTCATATCTAGTCATTGGAATTAAGGTAGATGAAACCCTAGTCCCAGTTTCTTTCTGATTTCGGGTTCTTTCTATCATTTACTTCTAGTATAATCGATTGCTTAGCTAGTGAGAATATAACTATTTAATACTTAACAATAAGGTCTCTGTGGTTTGATATCTTTCTTTATTACTTCGAGTATCCGTGCACTTGCAGATTACAACAAAGCAATTTCAAAACTTCCTTCTTTACAACTTCCTTCATAGATGGGTTGAGTCTCCTTTGGAAATCCACATGTGGCTTGTGCTCATCGTCCATATGAATCCTATGTATACAAAAAGAATGATTAATTCCTTTCAAGTCGTCAATGGTATACCCAATTACCTTTCTATGAACCCTCAACTCCTTCAAGAGCAAATCAGTCTCCCTTTCATCTAATTGAGCATCCACAATAATAGGGTAAGTAGAATTAGGGCCAAGAAATTCATAGCGAAGATTATTAGGTAAAGCTTTGAGTTCAACTTTTGGAGTTTTTTTCTTTTTCATCATCAAATATAGTGCAGTCCAAAACATTATGAGTATCATCACAAGAATCAGAATCAAAATCAGAATCATCAATTTCAGCACATGAATCATCACAAGAATCAGAATAAAAATCAGAAAGATCATCAAATAAAAAACCAAGATCATAAACCACATCATCAACAACATGAACACTACAACATGAACTAGTATATAAAGGTTTTTTCAATGAATCATTCAAATCAAACTCAATTTTGTTATCACCAATATTCAGAGTGAGTTTACCATTCTTTACATCAATAAGTGCTCCTGTAGTGGCTAAGAACGGTCTACCAAGAATAATAGGAATTTTTGCATTTTCTTCCATCTCAAGAACCACAAAATCAGTAGGTACAAAATACTTACCAACTTGGATAGGAACATCCTCCAGAATACCTACAGGATACTTTACTGAGCAATCGGCGAGCTGCAAAGATATTGAAGTTGGTTTATGAGCTCCCATATCTAGTTTCCTGCACACAAATAAAGGCATTAGACTCACACTGGCTCCCAAATCACATAAAGCTCGGTCAAAAGCCACACTTCCAATTAAACAGTGGATAGAGAAACTACTTGGATCTTTTAATTTATGTGGCAACTTGTTTTGAATAATAGCACTGCATTCCTCAGTTAGTGGCACAATACTATAGTCCTCTATTTTTCTTTTATTAGATAAAATCTCTTTCAAAAATTTTGCATATGAAGACATTTGAGATAAGACATCAGTAAATGGAATGTTAATATACAACTTTTTCAAAAAATCTAAAAATTTTCGAAACTGCCTATCTAACTTGGCTTGCACAATCCTCTTGGGAAAAGGTATAGGTGGCCTATATGGTGATGGTGAACTAGGTCTAGGAATATCAACTTCACAAGGCAAATCACCATTCTGTGAAGGCTCATCCTCCTTAGAAGGTGGTGAGCTAGGATGGGACTGCACATGTGCAGGTTGTGATTCCAAAACTGGTTCACTGCTAGGCTAACATTAAGCTCTTCCTCATCATGATCTAGTAATCCCCTGGGGTCCTCTAACTGTTTTTCACTCTTAGTTGTGATGACATTACAATGTTCCCTAGGGTTAGGTTCAAGTTTGGCAGGTAATTTCCCTGGGGGTCTATAAGCTGTACTAGCCTGTTGTGCTATCTGTGTCTCTAAAATCTTATTGTGAGCAACAACACCATCTAACCTAGAGTTAATTTGCTTAAGACTCTCTGAAACTTCCTCATTTTGTCTCATCTGGGCACCCATAAAATTTTCAAACATGTCCTCTAAACTAGATTTTTGGGGTTGACTCTGATTTGGTTGCCTCTGATGGTACCCTCTATTTTCATTATGTCCACTAGCATGATTGTTACTCTTCCAAAACAAATTAGGATGGTTCCTCCAACCAAGGTTGTAGGTATTAGAGTAAGGGTCATTATTTCTACCTTGATTGTAATCCCCTACTGCATTTACTTGCTCACTACCCTGATCAACAATAACCTTACACTCTTCAGTATAATGCCCAAGATTCCCACATACATCACAAGTAACAGAAGAGACTGCAGTAGTTTGCATCTGAACAGAATTAAAACGGTTGCACAAAGAATCTAGCTTTTCTGCTAGAGATCGCCAACCATCACTATCATTCTTACCATGAGGAGAACGATACAACACTCCTCTCTCAACAGTCCATTGGTTGTGATTTAGGGTCATCTCTTCAATCAACGCGTAGGCATCTTCAACGGTCTTCTTCATCAATGCTCCCCCTGCAGCAGCATCAATAGTTAAGCGAGTATTGTAAAGTAAACCATTATAAAAAGTTTGAATTAAAACTCAATCTTCTAATCCATGGTGAGGGCACTTCCGTTGTAACTCATTGAAGCACTCCCATGCTTCACTAACTGATTCGCCATCTCTCTGTGCAAAGCTCGTGATCTGATTTCTCAATTGAATCATCTTACTGGGTGGAAAGTATTTCAACAGGAAGGCATTTGACAATCGTTCCCAAGTAGTAAATGTTCCAGTCAAATGAGAATGTAGCCATGCTTTTGCTCGGTCCCTAAGGGAAAAAAGAAACAATCTCAGTCTAAGAGCATCATCAGAAACACCATTAATTTTTATAGTATCACAAAATTCAAAAAAGAGAGATAAGTGTTGATTAGGATCTTCCAGAGGAGATCCTCCAAATTGATTCTGTTGGATCATTGATAGGAAAGTTAGTTTAATCTCAAAATTGTTTGCATCAATTGTAGGCCTAGTTATACTGGAACGAATTCCTTGTGTATTCGGGGCTGAATAATCTCTAAGTGTTCTTCTCTCAGCCATGATTGATTCTTCTTCTCTTTCCTCTACAAACTTAAGTTTCCTGCACAATCTAAGAGTTTTATTAATTTCAAGATCAAAAGGAACTAATGGTCCTGATTTAAGAGTCCTGCGCATAAACAAGTAGAAGATCAAATAATTTCAAAGTTTACAGAAAATAAGAGAAAACTAGAATCTATCATAGAAAATAAAGAAAACAAAAAACTTAGTCTAGCAATACTATCAATTATATCAATATTAACAAAACCAAGATCCTCGGCAACGGCGTCAAAAACTTGTTGTAGTCCGCAAGTGCGCAGATACTTGAAGTAATATTTAAGATATCGAACCACGGAGACCTCGTTGTTAAGTACCGACGAATTGAATTCTCACTAGCTAAACAAATCGAGAATGATGAAAGTAAACGATCGGACGGTATATGAAAAATCAGAGAGAAAGAATTGGGACTAGGTGTTCATCCACCTTAATATTTATGACTAGATATAATTAAATGTTCATCAATCTATTTTCGTTATGGTAAAGATATAGCTTACTTAATAAAGAAATTAACTCGCTCTCGCGCAGTCAATTTACAAAGAACGATCCTCACTCTCGTGCAAGATCTATTCAATGTTTAATATAAGTAAACTTTAACAGAGAGATTAAGAATCACTCTCGTGCATTCCATCTCAATGTCAAGATCTCAAGCAAAACTACATATTCTCATACCTTAGTTTCACAGGTTTTCCTTAAGGTTTTCAAACAATGCAATATCTATCTCTAGCATATTTTCATGTCTAAAACAATAATAATTTCTAGATCAGAACATCAACAAGAATTAAACTTCTAAAATTTAAAGATAAGAACACAACTAATCTCTTACGATGAGCTCCTACCTCCAAGTTTTGCGTATCATCTTCTCAGTCTATAACACAAAACTCTAATACATGTTAATGATCAAAACTAGAAAAGATTGAAGACATTAATCTCTTAAGTAAAATTACCATACCAAAAATATTTTGATGGAACAAAGATCATCTAGTCATTGAAATATCAAGGGGATTATACCCTTTGTCCCAAAAGAAAGTTTAAGCTAGAATGATTGAAGGATTACAATAAAACATGATTTTAGATTGATCAGAAATCGAAAGGAAAGAGTAAAAGTTACAAAACAGTTTCATTACAGCTAGTAATTTGCAGCAGAGTCGCGATGGACAGTGCATGCGACCACATTTTTGTTGATTTCTCCCTTCATCGATCTCCTTTCACTTTGAAACTTCTGTGGTGTGTTCTCCTTCCTCAAGCGAAGCTTCCTTTCAAATTTTGTGGTCGGAGGTGGTCTGTACGATGAACGGCGATGAACCCTAGCGCGGCGGCGTTTCCCTAAAATTCTCTCTGGAGCCTAAAAAAAAATTGTTCCTTTTGCTTTAAAAATCTTCCTTTGCTAATGCTGAGTGTTCTCCTTTTTTCGGATCTTCAATTGGTCCCCTAAATCTCGAGAAATCATCTTTTTAAGTTTTTGGCAGAAGAATCGAGCAACTGGACGCAAAATTACGGTACCATGACGATCATTATGGTACTACCGTAATTACTTCTGAAGTTTTTGTAGGTATATGGCCCATAATTACGGCACTATAAAATTTATCACAGTAGTGCCGTAATCTTCTTGATTATACCTGAAAGTTTATGTAGGAAATTTATCCAAAATTACGGCACCATAAAAATCCTTACGGTAGTGCCGTAATTCTTCCGCAATCCTTTGAAGTCTCTGCCTGAATCTAGACCAAAATCACGGCACCGTAAAATTCTTTACGGTAGTGCCGTAATTTCCAAAAAATCTTCTGCGGGTTGTGGCTGTGAAATTCATTACGGTAGTACCATATTCCCATATTACAGCCGTAAAATTAATTATGACACTACCGTAATTTTGCAGGAAAATCCGATTTGACTTGAAATTTTGTGTGCAAACTCCTGTTGATGATTAGAATTCATCTACGTATCGAAATTGCTTGAAAACTCATGATAATGATGCCTTTTTACCTGAAATTGATCAAAAACCAAGAAAGGTGTAGATTCCAAAATATTTGATAAATAAGGCATAAAAATAAGCAACAGAGCATGATTATGACGCAAAAATGTAGTGGATTTAGCAAGAAATATGCTATGAAATTTAGAGTCATCGGATATCGATGTTGATATCCATTCTGAAGACTTGGGTAGCAGCGATGCACTGCTAGGTGCCACTCACTGCTTGTGATGACCTAAGTTCATCACTGCCAACGTCAAAGAAATTTACAGGGTTGCACACCTTGATGCTCGAGTTTTTATATTGATCGGATAGCCTTCGGATCAAGTTATTTCATAACTCGGATCTATTTGGGAGATTTCAGCAGCGCTAATGGGCCTGATGAGATGGAAGAAGCTTATTGGAGCCAAGCTTTGTTTTTGGCATATTGACAAACATTAACCATGGTTAGCCTCATTTGACCTTAGGTTACACTGGATTGGATCCAATGACTTGGTTAACATGCATAATGAAGTTTGGGCTATGCTCATTACCCAATGGGGCTTGCTAATAAGTTGTAATGAAGAGATAAGAGGATAAAAGGGTATAATGGGGAGGATTTTATGGCATAGGCGCATGAAGAGTCCTAGTTGGACTAGGATTGGCGCATATGGCTTTAAATCATATCTTCCAAGTGATTGATTGAGATTAGATTATGATTTAATCACTTAATATATTAATTGGATTGTGATAGGTGCATGTGGGCTAATTATTAACATAACTAGAGTCCTAATTGGATTAGGACTTGCGCCCAAGCCTCATTAGGCAATCTATCATGATGCCTTGACTAGGTCTAGGCACATGGATGGAATTATTGCCTCATATGAAATGATGTGGGCGCATACGGCATGAGCTTGCTTAGGCAAGGCTTAGGCACATATGGAATTAAGGATTTGATCAAGATAATTGATTGACTAATTCCCTTAATTCAAGCCCTAATCACTTACACCTTCCATACTCCCCAAACCGCCTTTTGCTCCTATATATGTGACCCTAGCCGACCCCTCCTCTTACACTAATCCTTGGAGGTGTGGAGAACAAAGGGGGCACAAGCTTGGATCCTTGGAGCATCTTCTTCTTCCATCAAGGTTGCAAGCATCATCCTTCTTCCTCCTATTGGCGCATGTAAGGCTTTGGCTTTGTGGTTTTACTTCTTCCTTCTTCCTTCTTGGCGCATCCCTCCTTGGTTGTGGTGCAAGTGGATTGGAGGACTCTCCCTTGGCGTGGATCTTCTTCCCGAGGCTAGCACAGGGCGTGGAAGAAGAGAACTCAAGCATCGGTTGTGTGCGAGACTGCAGAGGGCGAAATCTTGGGCACCTACAACATCTTCTCCATCAATTGCTTTGAGGTACTATCTCTATCACACTGTGTCGACTCCCTCACTTGAATCGATCCATTGGGTTTTTGGGACTAGCTTGTTTCAGGGATTTGCTTCCGCTATATGTATCTATGTTTGTATGTAAAAATTTTAAAATCCCCGGGGTTTCCCAACAGTGGTATCAAAGGTACTTGAGAGACTCGAATGGTGTTCTATGCTTTCTTGTATGATCCCATGTTATATGTTATTTTTTGAAAATTATGCATATGATGGCTCACGGTTTTCTAAGTAGGAAAATTGTAAGTTTCTTGTTCATATCCTCTATTCGATTTCTTTCGGTTTTCTGCTTTCTTCATATGACTGGGATAGACCCATATGTGGAAGAAATAATTTCTCATCTTATGGTGGGATAGACCCATCATGAGAGACTTGTTGAGATTATACGGGGCATGGACTAGGTGATTGCCCTAATCTCAGCAGGTTAAGGATTGTAAGAAGGGCAAAGGGTATGCCACTTGTAGACTCCTGAGAGAAACAAATAACTAAAAGATTTGTGATAAGAGGTTGAGGAAAAGCAACATGTTTTGATGAAAAATTAAAATTTAGATTTTATGTTTTTCATGAGCATATAGAAAAGCATGAGATAGGTATCTTGCTTGTGCATTGTGTTGTAGTCATAGTCAAGCCCCTTGTATGCCTATGATGTCCTTGTGTGAGACCTGCGTGCTGCTCTTTCTTTTTCTTTGTTTTTTAAAAATTGAAGATTAAGGTTGATGGGGGCATTCACCTTGCTTGGAGCAACTTGAAGGTGGCAGCATCAAAAAGGGCTTGGCCGAACCTCAAGAAGTGCTTCTAGGTTTCCTAGAGGTGCTTCTAGGGTTTGAGAGCTATCCCTTAGATTGGAGGACCTTGAAGCCGAACCTGGACAAAGATGTTAGTGGCGGCTAGGTTATGTCTTGTCTTGGGGCGTGTCACCTAGGTCAAGTATTGAACACTTGTGGTATGTATTGGTTCAATATGTTGATTAGGCCATGACCACATCACTTATTTGCCACTTTCCATATCTGCTAAAGCATGCCTGTGATATTTTATCTTATTCTTATCACTATAGGATTGTATGCCTGTAATGTTAGACAAACAATAAAACTAAGAGGATGAGACCTCAAAAACCCTCAATCAAAATATCAAGTCTAGTAGTCCTCTAACTTGTAGCCCTCATCAAGCTATCGATCAGTGGTGTTGTGCACTGTTTCCCACCCTCGTGGGACACACCCACTTATCTTTAGAATGTGTGTGGTGACAATGGTTTCCCTAGTCCAGTTTTAAACCTGGACGTGCCTTCGCAATGAAACTTGTTGGCCCTAGGCATAACGGTTAGGAATGAACTTGACTAGTTTTTCATATGTGCTGGGCACATGATGGAACTTTAGAGGCATCGTTGAGAGGTTAGAGTTTCAAGCTGTATCCAGCCCTCACTATAGGGGTCGGCAATCGGTTTTTACCGAAACCGAATATACCGATTAAGATTTACCGATTAAAAATTTATCGATTTTTTAAAAACCAATACCAAACCGATTAAATAAATTGCCGAACCTATACCGAACCGAATTTACCGATTGTTTTTCGATAAATTCGGTAAATTACCGAATATTAAAAATAAAATTTTTTACTTATGATATTTTGCATTGAGTTGTTGATCTTTTTTGTTTTTAATATTTGTCTTGATTTTTTAATTTTTCTCATCCTTATCCTTGGCTTAGAAAAAAAATTATATCATACATCCTAAATTTCATATGCTTAATAGTAAAACTGAAGGATGTTGGATTTTTTACCCTTCTTCTGTTTCTACTTCAACTGTGTCAAACTTGGAGCTATAATCTTCACATTGCTTACAATCGCCGCGACCAACTCCGGCTCTGTGCATGCTGTCATAAGTTCCCTTTCCTTCTCTCGGTTTGTCACTTCCGGCATATGATTAAAGAAATGCATTGCAGTTTTAGCCGCTGAAAAAATGCACTAATTTTAGTCATGTCCTTAAACACAGACACGAAGACCACAGAAAGCAAAACATGCCGGCAATCACACAGTAGCATAAATAATTTAATACACGCAACAAATGAAGCTGTAAAATTAGAAAATAAGTCATCAACCACACAGAAAATCCTCTGATCTGAACTGAAGAACAGTACAATAATTTGAGAATAGTTACAGTTGGCATTAATCTTCAAGGACAATATGCGATACCACAGGCACTTAGTAGCTCAAAAGTCAAACACAATAATACAGAAACATCATATCCCACGAGAAAGATACAAATCTACATTTGATAAAAATTTCTGATTTCTCAAAGGGCAGCACAATTTTCTTCCTATTATCTTTGTTAATTGGATAGGCAGCACACAATAATTCCACTCGGATGTCACTGTCTACAGGCAAAAGAGCCTCACGGAAATCCAATCTTTACTATCGAAGGCTTTTTTAAAAAAGAAAAGCTTCGCACACCAAAAGATTAAAAGTGTGGTACCTGAAAAGGGGCTTTTCGCCTTGACCTTCGCACACCAGCAATTCCCTCACTCTTCAACGAAAACCTAGTTCTAGGTTTTGGCGAGGCAGAACGTACGAGGGACAGAGCAGAGTTCCCTTCACAACCAATTTGGATCGAAAACCTCCCAAGCACAAATCAAAAATAATTCATACCGAGTTGAAGAGCTTCGATGAAGGCTCGGAGACTCACCTCATCGGGCATCGAGGGACGAGCTTGAGTGGAGCCGGGACGAAGGAGAAAGAAGAAGAAGGTGGGAAGTGAGAACTATGGAGTAAATTAATCGGTATTCGGTATATTATGTAAAATCAGTTTTGCCTAATATATAAATTATATTAACTAATATATATCGGTAAAATCGATATTTTACCGAGCCGAAAATTTTTTACCAATACCGAAATCGATTACCGATTATATAAAATATATATACCGATACCATTTTTACCAAACCGAATTTACAAAAAATTTCAGTAAATCGGTAAATACCGAATATACCGAACCCGATTGCCCACCCCTATCTCGATAAGGGGAATTGCCAAGTGCAATCGGCTAGCGTGCCCACCTTAAGAAGCATGAGTCACTTTGTGCATCTCATCCCACCCTTGTGGGACGTGAAGCCTCACGTGGAATAAGAATCTCATCTCACTAGGAAATCTCAGATTTTCTGATTGATTTTGTGGGTTATCAATTCGATTAAAATAGTATGAGTCATGATCATTTAATACAAGTCCAGATTAACGCTGTGTTTACTCGGACGGATGGAAAGTCCAAAGGAAAAGAAAGAAAGAAAGAAAGGAAAAATAGATGGATGGAATGTGTTATAGACTTTCCTTCCTTGTGTTTACTTAGAAGGAAAGAAAGCTTGAAGGATTGTTATATACACTCCAAATTCTATTTTTTTCACTCTTATTACATAAATACTATTAATACCATAAAATTATGAAATCTTATTTCATACTATTAAATACCATAAAAATTACTAAATATTATTTAATATTATTAAATACCATAAGTTTATGAAATATTATTTCATAGTATTAAATACCATAAAATTTACTAAATATTATTTAATACTATTAAAAAGCATAAAAATTACTAAATATTATTTAATATTATTAAATACCATAAAATTATTAAATATTTTTTAATACCCTTATATCATAACATCAAAAAGTCAAAACATTTAATACCCTTATATCATAACAAGTCTATAAATATTTAAAAAGTCATATCACATCACTAATTAGACATGTCCATCAATTCATTTAGAACAGCTAAGCGAATTTCTTCCGTGCAGAAAAAAAGAGACTAGACTTCTCTTTATCACTTCCCAAAATCACATATGCACGAACTATTCGATACTGGGGCACACCAATCTTCTGCAACTCCTCATATATCTCTTTTTTTTTGTACTTTTCTTTTTCTGGTTCTTTTCCTTTCTGTATCTCTTTTTGTCTTTCTCTCTCTCTCTCCTAATAATCATCAGCAAACTATTTGATCATACACTCATTTGCGCATTTGAACAAATCTCTTGTTTCTGTTACTCATTCGAACCATTCAAATAAAACCTATAAATGAAAAGAAATACCATGTCAACTATGCAATCCAAGTGTGAGTTAATGTACATACCAAGTCAATTATCACCCCCCCCCCCCCCCCCACCCAACCATGTCTTTCCCACCCTTTCTCACCTTTCTCTTATTAGATGAGTATAGCTATGTGATGTGTTTTCATTTGTTTATCTATTTTTTTATCTATAGTATGTGATCCATGGAAAGATTGCAGTAGAATTTTAATTTCTAAAATTCTTAGCGCATGAGTCATCCTGCTGTGGTTCCAGTAGAAGGAATACAACAAATATCCAATAATGTGACTCGAACTAGTTTGGATTGAATAAAGTAAAACAAGCATCCTATAGACTGCATCTTTTTTACATGGTTTTTTTAGCAAGATTGGATTTTAGATTAATCCAAGAAGTCGGATTAGATTAAGGTCACTAGACTAAGCTTCAATAATCTAATTAGAAGAACATAAGAAAATGCCTGTAGTAAATATTAAGGCCTGTAGTGTATATTAATCCAAGAAGTACAACTAATTAGAAGAACATCAAATGAGCAATATTGATGATAGTACAAAACAATGAAAAGCTGAAGATTTAACAATCTAATTAGAAGAACATAAGCAAATGCAAGACATGGTTATAGAATCGGCCCATACTATTAGTACCGTTGGTACCAACCGGTATCCTGATTCAAACCGGTATATTAACATTGCTTACGTATCCTTAATTTCAAGGATAAGATTTCAAGGCTTTCATAAGTCCAAGGAATGCCAAAATACAGTATGAATACATAAAATAGTCACTTATAATTTGTTGCAGCTCAAATGCTCAATCTTATTCAAGGTGGAAATCATTTTCTCCAGATTTAACTCAATGATCATTCATCCTATGGACTACTAGATTTCATTCACTAATAGCTTCAAGCGTTCAAGTAATCTTGTGTCCAAAGCATATCCAGAACAGTGACGTCAAAAACTTGTCAATATCTTTTTTTTTTATCATTCCCTCCATCTTATAACATGAAACAATAGATTCATCGTAAAGTGCAAAAAAATCTAGAAACCATATTTTGAGCAACAAATAACTTTCTATTTCTATTTTTTTAGTTAACTATTGATGACATCAAAATTCATAGTATATTTTGTGTCATTTCACTAGTATTTTTATGTCATATTTATACTCCTTTGCTTATTTTTATGCCTTTTTTTTATCAAATATTACAGAATCTACTTCCATTTTGGTTTTTGATGATTTTCAGGTAAAAAGACACGATTATAAGGCATTTTCAAGCAAAATCAGATACATAGAAGAATTTACATCATCAAGAAGAGAGTACAGGACAAATTTCACGCAAATCGAAGCCACAAACCAAATTACGGCTGTGTCATAATTAAGATTATGGTACCGTATTTTCACAGTACTACCGTAATTTCGAGCTCTGCCGTATTTTGAGTGATTTTCATACAGAAAGTTTTCTAGAAATTACGGCACCGCCGTAATGAAAACCACGGGCAATATTTTGAGTCAATTTTCCACCCGAAAGATTTCCAGAAATTATGGCATTGCCGTAATCATTTCCACAGTACTGTAATTCTGGTCGAATCCTGTACAGAAGAACTTAAAGAAAATACGGCAATACCGTAACAGAAACCACGGCCGTAATTCTATTTATGGCTCGCTACTTCCATGGTCAAATTGAAGCCCAATTTTTGCACGATCAATTGTGGACGATCCAGGCCTTTGAACCCAACGCGGTAAGAAGGAAAAGGGGAGCCTCCGAGGAGGAGAACATGCCGAGGGCGAAAGCCCTAATTTTCATCCACTGTCGAGGGAGAAATCGAGTTTTTCACCACGCCCTAGGTTTCACCGCCGGGAAGCGTACAACGCATCTTCGGCCGTAAAATTTCAGTGGAAGCTGCGCTTGGAGGAGTAGATGATACCCCAGAAGTTTCAGAGCGAAAAGAGATCGATCGGAGAAGAAATCAACAAAAGAGTGGGCGCCGACACTGTTCACCGTGGGTTCTTCAAGCAAATTACGGCTGTTATTTCTATTACAGCCGTGCTGTAAAGTTGTTTTCCCTTTTCCCTTCAATTTCTAATCTTCTGACATTATGGTTTATTGTAACACTTTTTCTATACTAGCGTAAACCTTTTATGGGACATAGGGTGTAATCCCCTTGATTTTATATGATTAGATAACTTTTATTTCGTCAAGTATAATTTTAGTATGATAATTTTACTCATGAGATGATTGCTTATAATTCTCCATAGTTTTCTTATTATCATGCATGCTTTAGAGTTTTTGCAATATGGACTGAAAGGTAATTTGCTTAATAACTTGGAACCCTAAAATTGAATATTATGAACTCACCGTAAGAAATTAGGTTAGTTCTTATTTCTTGATTTTAGTAGAATAATTGCCATGTTTGATAATTTGAATCTAGGATTGAGTTATTTTGTTAAACGTAAAGATCTTGTGCGAAAGTGAGGATCGGAGCGTTGGAGAACCATAAGTAGAATCTGTGTTGAGACTCGGATGCACGAAAGTGATCCTTGAGATTCCACTTGAGATGTTCAACTTAGGATTCAGATTCACGAAAGTGATCCTTGAGTTCTTTGATTGATGATTTACTTATTTTCAGCTTGGGATAGATCTTGCGTGAAAGCGAGGATCGGTCCCTGCATGATTGTCTGCATGAAAGTGAGATAATTCTTTTATGAAGTAAATTATATCTTTATCATGATAAAATTAGACTGATGACCTTTTATGCATATCTAGTCATTGAAATTAAGGTGGATAAAACCTTAGTCCCAGTTTCTCTCTGATTATCTCTACGCTCTTCTTATCGTTTAATTGCATTATAATCGATTGCTTAGCTAGTAAGAATACAACTATTTGGTAATTAACACGTAGGTCTCTGTGGTTCGATATCTTTCTTTATTACTTCAAGTATCCGTGCACTTGCGAACTACAACAACTATCTGCTTGAACATTAATAAGCTTCAATGCTTCAGATAAAATTGAGAAACAACTTTGAGACAACCACAACCAGAGGTGGTTCTTTTATTTCATGTCTATATTCCTCCAAGCAGTATGACACCATTATCTGGCATCCTCAACCTTATTTAATCTTCAATTCTCCAAATTCATCAATAATAGTTCATTATATCTTCCATAGTAATGTGAAGCAAACAGTAGATGAAGAAAAAATATTACACCAGTTGCTAAGGTATCGGTCCTAGATATACAAGTAAATAGAGTCAATAGGATGAGACTATAGTAGAATGGCGTTGCAGTAGAACTAATAATTTAATTGGCCATATATTGTTATATTTGACTAAGATGAAATGCTTTCATTTTTTTAACTTCATCAACAACTGTGCATGTGGTGCAAATAATTTTCTGATGACCAATGATTTGTAGAGGTCTAAGATGCATGTTTCTATCTTCTCAACAAGTGTTAACTCCATTCACGGATCACGGGAGTGATAAAAAAATAGGGGAAGACAACAGTGGCGGAAGTAAGCAAAAACAGGGAGGAAAAAAAAAGGGAAGTAGCTAAAATTATCCTTGCTTACGGCGAGGACTCTCAGGTGGTGAGGACGAGAAGCTTACAGCGAAGACTCTCAGCAGCGGTGTGTTTGAGCAATAGCAATGAGGATAAGCAGCGGCGGTGAGGACGACTAGGCAAGGCGAGGATGAGCAGTGAAGCCGGGGTGAGGAAGAGCAGCGGAGTGACGAGCAGTGCAGCTGGGGCAAGTGTTGGGAAACCTCGGGGATTTTAAAATTGTAAAGACATGCACAGCGGAAGAAATCCCTAAAACAGGCCAGTCCCAAAAACCCAGAAGATCGAGTCTTGCGAAGGAATTGACACGGTGAGTAGGAGATGATACCTAGCACCGTAGATAAAGGATGCGATGTAGGCGCCCAAATATTCGCCCTCTGCAGTCTCGTACACAGTCGACGCTCGAGTTCTCTTCTTTCATGCCCGATGCTAGCCTCGGGAAGATGATCCACGCCCCTGGGAGACTTCCTTAAGATCTTGCGCCACCCACACAGTGAATGCGTCAAGAGGAGTAGAAGGATGGAAGAATGCTGCCAAGGTCCAACCTTGCAGCCGCCCAAAGGAGAGGGAAGAAGAGAGGAGGCGCCTAGGAGAATTTCTTCCAAAAGACCAAGTCAGCGCCAACTCCTCTCCCCCTCTTCTTTTATAGAAAACATGGTGACCCTTGGAATTCTACTGAGACCTTTTGAATTCTGCAATTAATCTCTGAATTAATTCACCATTAATTATAAAATTAAATCCAGAATTAATTATAGAATTAAACTCTGAATTAAAGTCTCATAATGACCCATTAAAACTTTGTATTAAAGTCTCATAATGATCATTAATGATGTGACTCTTCAAATTCAGAATTAAATTCAAAATTAAATTCAGAATTAAATTCAACATTAATCTCAGAATTAATTACAGAATTAAATGCAGGATTTAATTCCTAGAATTAAATACATGATTTAATTCACCATGTTGTCTATTGGGCCCAGGCAACTTATTGTCATGGCCCATTAGGCCTTAAGGCCCATTAGGCCTTACGCCCCAACTGGGCTTCACGCCCATTGGGCTAGGAGGCCCATTGGTCCATGCTCTATGCTAGACTTCATTTGCGCATTTGGCCCAAATGGCCTATTGGGCCCATTTAGCCCATTTGGCCCATTTGGCCTACTGAGCCCATTTGGCCCATCTGGCTCAAAAATAAAGTTAGCTCCAATAAGTCCCTTCCATCTCATCAGGCACAATGGCACTGATGGATTCTCTCAAACAGATCTGAGTTATCCAATAACTCGATCAATAGGCTACCCGATCAATATGAGAACCCGAGTTTCAAGTTGTGCGACCCTGTAGGTTCCTCTGACGTTGGCAGTGATGAACTCAGGTCATCACAAGCAGTGAGTGGCACCTAGCAGTGCATCATTGCTACCCAAGTCTTCGGAATGGATATCAGCATCGACATCCCCATCATCACAACAAGATACCGATGCATTACAATCTCTTTGCCAAACTGATATCCGATTGGACAAAGTGTGTCACCACTTTGTTTTCACCCAATCTCATGGTCACGACTAAATCAGGCTTTCACCTGGGTGTGGTCACACACTTTCAGTCATGCTACCATAGGGGGGTCCCATGGATATCAAGCTTCCCGCAGGATGGGGCAAATCCTATGTCTGTCCATTGATCTTCTCATATGGGTCGTGACATACCCAATGACAACCGTTATGACCTCCCTGCTACGGCGAGGTGTTAAGAGTCAATGACCTCAAGTCAAGGGATCAATGCATCTCCTGTCACTTGTGAGCTTAACTCATGACACCAAGTTAGAGCCTCACAGCGGGTCGGTCCAGTATATCCATCACTGATATACCCATATGCCTGCATTAGCACCCGGTGCCTAACCAGCCCATATACCAGTCTCACATGTACCAGAGATGTCCCTTATCTACTCAGGTACTCGACTGGGGACACATCGTTTGAGCACAGATACAATCTGTCTCTAGGGACATTATTATCCATGTACATAATCGCAGATGTAAACATAGCATAATAACGACAATGCCAGAATGATATATTAAATATAAAAGTCAAGTAGTACAAGATGGACCAACAATGGGTCCAAGGGCATATACACCAACAATCTCCCACTTGCACTTAGACTTAGTTGTTGAGAAATCTCAACCTCATGTCCCTCGTATGACCAATACGCTTCTGCTGTGCCAAAGCCATGGTCAGTGGGTCTACCAGATTGCTATCTGTGTCAAATCTACTTATCTTGACATCACTTCTGCCAATGATCTCCCAGAACAGGTGAAATCTACTAGTATGTGTTTGGATTTTTGATGAGACCGTGGTTCCTTTGCCTGTGCCATCACTTTATTGTTGTCACAATATAGCTCAATCGGATCTACAACAGTTGGAACCACCTGAAGTTCAGAAATGAACTTTCGAATCCTAACGGCTTCAATGGCTGCCTCAGAAGCAACGACATACTCAGCCTCGGTCGTAGAATCAGCTACAATGGACTGCTTAGAGCTCTCTCAGCTCATAGCACCTCCACTTAATCTGAACACATAGCCTGCCTGCGATCTTAAGTCATCAGGGTCTGACTGGAATGATGCCTTAGTATAGCCCTGAACACTAAGCTCTTCCTGTCCCCCATAGACCAAGAACCACTCATTAGTTCTTTTCAGAAACACAGAATGTTCTTTATAGCCACCCAGTGCTGCATACCTGGATTAGATTGGTATCTGCTGGTTATGCTCCTAGCATAAGCCACGTCTAGTCTAGTACACAACATCGCATACATGATCGAACCTACTGCCGAAGCATAGGGCACTCGACTCATGTCGTCCCTCTCAGCCTGTGTCGCGGGCCACTAGCTCTTGGAGAGAATAAGACCATATCTCACTGGAACGTATCCTTTCTTGGATTGCTCCAAGTTGAACCTCTCCAGGACCTTATCAATGTAAGTATTCTGACTAAGGGCAAGGAGCTTCTTGGATCTATCCCAGTAGATCCTCACTCCTAGGATATAGGCGGCCTCCCCTAAGTCTTTCATCTCAAAACACTTCCTCAACCATGTCTTCACAGCTTGAAGACTAGGGATGTCGTTTCCGATGAGTAGTATGTCATCGACATACAAGACCAGAAATGTCACCAAGCTCCCATTGAATTTTTTGTATACACAGGCGTTATCTTCACTCTTGATAAAGCCGTAATCTCTTACTGCCTCATCAAATCGAAGATTCCAACTTCGAGATGCTTGCTTTAATCCATAAATGGATCTCTTTAGCCTGCAGACCTTATTGGCCTCTACAGGATGGATGAAGTCATCCGGTTGTGTCATATACACATCCTCTATCTGCTTTCCGTTAAGGAATGCTGTCTTTACATCCATCTGCCATATCTCATAATTGTGATATGCAGCTATAGCAAGCAAGATTCGAATGGACTTGAACATGGCAACTGACGAAAAGGTTTCATCATAGTCTACCCCGTGGACTGGTCTGAATCCTTTAGCCACAAGTCTACCCTTATAGGTAACTATATTGCCATCCATGTCAGTCTTCCTCTTGAAGACCCATGTACACCTTATAGGTTTTACCCCATCAGGTAACTCAACCAAATCCCAGACTTGGTTAGCCGACATGGAATCCATCTCGGATCTCATGGCCTCAAGCCATTTCTCGGAGTCCGGTCCAGCGACCGCCTCATCATAGGTCCTGGGTTCATCCTCAATGATGAAGATCTCATCGTGTTGGGTCGGCAGCGACCCGTACCTCTCAGGTGCACGACGAATCCATCTAGACCTACGCAGGGCCTGTGTATGAGCCTCCAGATGCCTAGCAACCGGTGCAGGAGGCTCAGGTTCCATCTCAGTGCCTTGTGGTTGCACTTGGACCTTGTCCAAGTCAAACTTCCTCCCACTAACTTTTTTCATGAGAAATTCTTTCTCAAGAAAGACAGCACCCCGAGCAACAAAAACTTTGTTCTTGGTGGGAATATAGAAGTAATATCTTTAGTTTCCTTAGGATACCCCACAAACACGCATTTATTAGATCTGGGTTCTAGCTTGCTAGAATCCTAACGTTTGACATAAGCCTCACATCCCTAGACTCTGATAAAGGAGAGATTCGGGCATCTCCCACTCCATACCTTGTATGGAATCTTGGAGACACTCTTGAATGGAATATTATTCAGTATGAGAGAAGCTGTCTCAAGTGCATGACCCCAAAACAAAGGTGGTAGAGTTGCATGACTCATCATAGATCGAACCATGTCCAACAAAGTTTGATTTCTCCTCTCAGACACACTATTCCATTGAGGTGTTCCAGGAGGAGTGAGTTGGGAAAGAATCCCACACTCTCTAAGATAGTCAACAAACTCACCACTCAGGTACTCTCCACCATGATCTGATCGAAGAGTCTTAATAGATCTACCAAGCTGGTTCTCTACTTCATGTCTGAACTCCTTAAATTTCTCAAAGGATTCAGACTTATGTTTCATCAAATAGACATAACCATATCTACTGAAATCATCAGTAAATGTGATGAAGTAGTTGTACCCTCCTCTGGCTTATTTACTGAATGGCCCACACACATCACTATGTATGAGATCCAACAAACCTCCTGCCCTCTCACCAATCTTGGTGAAGGGCACTTTTGTCATCTTCCCTAATAAACAAGGCTCACAAGTATCAAACTCCTCCAAGGAGGTTGAATCTAACAATCCATTTGCATGGAGTTGTTGAATGTGATTCTTGTTTATATGGGTTAATCGACAATGTCAAAGGTACGCACCAATTGAACCACTCAGTTTGATCCTTTTATGATTTATGTTACAAATAGAGTTATCCATGTCCAAGACATATAATCCATTGCTCAAGGTACCCTTCCCATAAAACACATTTGCAAATGAAAAAGAACAAGAGTCCTTTTTTATTTTAAATTTAAATCCTTTCCTTGCCAAGCAAGAAATAGATACAATGTTTTGGTAAGGGAAGGTACATAGTAGCAATGATCTAATTCTAACTGAAGTCCAGAAGGCAAGGAGAGAGTCAAAAGTCCTACAGCAACAGCAGCAACCTGTGCTTCGTTTCCAACTCGTAGGTCAATCTCTCTAGGCCGCACCGATCTACTTCTCTTGAGCCCTTGCATATTTGTACAAATATGAGCTCTGCATGCGGTATCCAATACCCATGACATAGAATTAGAAAGGTTGACTTCGGTAACATAAATACTTGAGCCAGAAGACGAAGCCTTGCTTCTCTTCTCCCCATTCTGATGTTGCACTATGTCAATCATGTGAGTTGGCACTTCACATGAATAGCACCTATTGTTCCTGATGCACATTAAAAGCATCCTTCTCAGCCGCTGAGGCCGAGCATGGAAGTGGCTCAGGAATAGGCTACTCAAGGACATATAGCTTCCTCTCGAGCTTGAGGACCATCCTCAAGTTCCGATACCAGTCCATTAAGTTGGTCATAGCTATTGATCTACAACAACCAAGATAGTAGATTAGTACTACTTTAAATCATTTAATCTGGACTTGTATTAAATGATTATGGCTCCCACTATTTTAATCAAATTGACAACCCACAAAGTCAATCGGGAAATCCAAGATTTCCTAGTGAGATGGGATCCTTGTTCCTCATACGGCCTCGCGTCCCGCTAGGGCAGGATGTACTGCATGAGGTGACGCATATATCCCAAGGTAGGCACGCCGACCAATTGCAACTTGGCAATTCCCCTTCTCAAGACAATTCAAGCATTTTGTGCCCAGCTAGTGCTGGAACAACACAAAACCCTAACTTCTCGAGGCTGCCTCTAGAGTTCCATCATGTGGCCACTACATATGAAAAACTAGTCAAGTCCATCCTGACCGTTATGCCCAGGGCCAACGAATTCCTTGCAAAGGCACGTCCAGGATTTTAACTGGATTGGGGAAAACATTGTCACCGCACGCCTCCTAAAGATAGATGGGTGTGTCCACTAGGGTGGAAACAATGCACAGCACCATCGATCGATAGTTTGACGAGGGCTACGCGTCATAAGGCTATTTCAGACTTGATATTATTTTGAGGGTTTTTGAGGTCTCATCCTCTTAGTTTTATCTTTTGTCTAACATTATAGGCATGCAATCCTATAGTGATAACAAAGTGATAAAACACATCCAGGCATGCGAAAGCAGTAAACAAGCGATGTGGTCATAGCCTAATCAACACGTTGAACCATCACATGCCAAAGGATGTTCAATGCTTGACCTAGGTGACAAGCCCCAACAAGACCTAACCTAGCCGCCACTAAGCTTTATCTTCAAGTGCGGCTTCAAGGTCCTCCAAACCAAGGCATAGCACATAAACCCAAGGGTTCGGCCAAGACCTTGATGGCTCCTGCATGCATGATGCGCCATCATGCTTATGCCAAGAGGGATAGCACACAAACCCTAAGGTTCAGCCAAGCCCTTACTTGCGCCACCAAGCAAGATGTGCCATCATGGTTGATGCGCTAAGATGTAAGCTCCAAGAGGGATGCACCCTTAATCTTCTTTATTCGTTTACAAAACAAAAAGAAAAAAAATGGCACGCAGGCCTCACACAGAACACATCACAGGCATACAAGGGGCTTGACTATGACCACAACACGATGCACAATCATCTCATGCTTTTCTATATGCTCATGAAAACATAAAACTTTAGTTTTAGTTTCTTAGAAAACAAGTCTTTCAACCTCAATGTCCGTTCATAAATCTAGGATTTTTCGTTTCTCTCGGGAGTCTACAAGTGGCGCATGCATGCTCCAAGCACCCTTGTAATCCATAACCTGCCAAGATTAGGACAATCACCATGCCCCATAATCTTTGACAAGTCCCACACAGTAGGTCTATCCTATATGCGTGGGGAGAAATTAATTCTCTCACATATGGGTCTATCCCACCATGTGAAGAAAGAAAAAAACCAAAGAGATCGAATAGATGTTATTAACGAAAAACTTACGATTTTTCCTACTTAGAAAAATCCATGCGCATATGCAAATTTTTGAAAAATTTCAGATGGCATGTGAGCATACAATCAAAGCATAAAACACCGTTCGAGTTCGCAAGATGGCTCTGATACCACTGTTGGGAGACCCCGGAGATTTTAAAATTTTAAAGACATGCACAGTGGAAGCAATCCCTGAAACAGGCTAGTCCTAAAAACCTAGAAGATCGAGTCTTGCGAAGGAATCGACACGGTGAGTAGGAGATGATACCTTGCAGCGTAGATAAAGGATGCAATGCAGGCGCCCAAAAGTTCGCCCTCTGCAGTCTCGCACATAGCCGACGCTCGAGTTCTCTTCTTCCACGCCCAGTGCTAGCCTCGGGAAGAAGATCCACGCCCCTGGGAGACTTTCTCAAGATCTTGCGCCACCCACACAGTGAATGCGTCAAGAGGAGTAGAAGGATGGAAGAATGCTGCCAAGGTCCAACCTTGCAGCCGCCCAAAGGAGAGGGAAGAAGAGAGGAGGCGCCTGGGAGAATTTCTTCCAAAAGACCAAGTCAGCGCCAACTCCTCTCCCTCTGTTCTTTTATAGAAAACATGGTAACCCTTGGAATTCCACTGAGACCTTTGGAATTCCGCAATTAATCTCTGAATTAATTCACCATTAATTATAAAATTAATTCCAGAATTAATTATAGAATTAAACTCTGAATTAAAGTCTCATAATGACCCATTAAAACTTTGTATTAAAGTCTCATAATGATCATTAATGATGTGACTCTTCAAATTCAAAATTAAATTCAACATTAATCTTAGAATTAATTACAGAATTAAATGCAGGATTTAATTCCCAGAATTAAATACATGATTTAATTCACCATGATGTCTATTGGGCCCAGACAACTTATTGTCATGGCCCATTAGGCCCGACGGCCTATTGGGCCTCAAGGCCCATTAGGCCCGACGGCCTATTGGGCCTCAAGGCCCATTAGGCCTTACGCCCCAACTGGGCTTCACGCCCATTGGGCTAGGAGGCCCATTGGTCCATGCTCCATGCTAGACTTCATTTGCCCATTTGGCCCAAATGGCCTATTGGGCCCATTTGGCCTATGATACTCGCCGCAAGCATAACGGCTTTATCGCGGTAGTATATAGTATCGTTCCCACGAGGACAGTTGAGTCAAGTACCAATAATTCTTAATTTCAATAGCTAAACGACTTTGTAACTGAGGGTGTTATTGGTTTAACGTTCAAAATAAAGTACACAACTAAAACAACTCCAATTGACAGCGAAAACAGAAGAAAGACAGTTGTTATGAGAAAAATCAAATTTAAGGGGTTCACCACACCAACAATCAGGAACTAAATGAAAAGCGTTGCAAGAGATAATCTGAAACCACGGAAATTCTCGAGTTTACAAATTACCCCCTTTCGGCGGTGTAACTTGGTATCAAACCCGACTGTCCTTCTACTTTCGTGATAGAACGAACCGGGTCGATCCAATGAGTGCAGGAGAATATAAATTCCGCAGGCACGTTTTACCTACTTTCGTGGCAAAACCCACCAGCCCAATCAAAACAAATCAGTTGTCACAATTTTCCCTTTAAGTACTTCTCGTGACGACTAGAGTAAAATTCGATTGATCAAGTCGAAGATTACAGAATAAACACAGTGAAGATCGAGTAGAGTCAAGAAAATCCCATAGAAGCAACACAAATCAGTTCATAGATTGAAAAGTGGGCTACGCCCAAAAATCCGATTTAGTGTTTACGCTACAACTTGCATAGTTTCGATTAAAATCTCTTTCATATGAAGGAATACACAAGGCAGAAGAGGTACAAGATGAAAATAGAGGAGAAAAATGCAAACTTCCCCCCCCCCTAGATCTGGTTCCAAGCATTGTCTTCTTCCTTGTTCTCCTTCTCCTCGGTGTCCTCTCGGAGTCGATCCGTTTTTCCCCCAAAATCTTTCCTTTTATATGTCTGATCCACTTCCTCTTGTTTCTGATGTGTAGCCCTTCTAATTCCCATTGTTTTGACACCAAGATCCCCCAAATCTGACTTGAAACGAGGGAGAAATGCCAAGTGTCGCGATCTGTGTATAAAAATATGGGCGTGAAGCGTTTATTGGGCTGGCCCGTGAAGCTCTCGGCGGAATTCTGCGTTGCGCCTTCAGTAGACTTCATGGGCGTATTCTGTTTCACGGGCTAGACGTATTCTTCTCAGCGAACAAAATTCCAAAATTTCATTCCTGCGTTTCATGGTCGTGTCTTCGATCACGGCTAGAAAATGATATGAAATATTCGTCCTCAGAAATACGGCCGTGAACACTTTCAAGGGCAGACCGTATTTTCGGTAACAATTTCCGTTTGAGCTGAAAATTGGTGGGAAGCTTCATCTTTTCATCCTTAACCATAATTTCCAGTTTTAAGCTCCATAGATAAGGGATTTAACCTGAAACACATGAAAGACAAAGAAATGTGTAGATTCCAAAAATAACAAGGAAATAAGTGCTGAAAGAGATACAAAAGTAACAAAATAGGCCTTGATTCGTGAAATAAATATATCAGGAAATACAACATACGACAAGGTATCAAATCTCCCAGACTAAAATCCTTACTTGCCCTCAAGCAATGGGCAAGCAATGAAAATCAGAAAACAGAAAACCAGATATGATAGAAAATGATCTTAGCTTATAACTTGTCTCCAGGGAAATATTCACCAAGAATAAACCATGCTAAGCTTCAAAATTCAAAGTAACTAGTAAATTGTCAAAAGTCAAATCAAGAAGGTCCCACAATCCAAGATCAAGAAGGACTCGCAACCTATGCAATGCAATGAACTCCGATCTTATAAATAAACTTCATCTGCCCATTTAAGCTTACCAAGATTACTAATTGGGATGAAAAACTCAATGCTGGCGTAGAAAGCTGGTTGTAATGGAAAACTGGATGAAAGAAACCCCCTTTTATTTTTGTGTCTGTTTTTTTTTGTGTCTTGTGTTTGTGTTTCCTTTTTTTTTGTGTCTCTAAACTTTTGTTAGAGAATCTTTTCCAATAAATTTTTTCTTTTTTTTTTTTTGAAATGATTGCCCTAAATTGTAGTGTGGAGGGCAAATGATTTGAATATGATAGGATAATTGTATAGTGAAGTGACTAGGGTTATGCATTGAGTTTCCATACCAACAAGCAACCAGGTAAACCGCATAGATAAAAAAAGCAATCCACTTAACCAGAAGAACAAAAACATCACATAAGTTTTGAAAACCTTAATAAAATTGAACTTGTTCCCCATGAATTGTCATCCATCGAATAAACTAATTACAAGAACCTATCTATCTTAATCACAGTTGGCATCCAAGGAGACAAGTTGAAACAAAGAACAATGTCATTCATACCATGGCATCCTGAATATTCATCATGTGAAATCATAATTCATAAACAAAAAATTTCAAGAACATTCCATCATCAGATACAACAAAATAGCATCAGAATAGTTACACAAAATAGCATCACAAAATAGTATACAAAATATCATCATGGAGACAACAAAATAGCATCATAAAACAATTTCACAAAACATAAAATAGCATCAGAATACCCTACATATCTCCTAGACTAAATGTAGCACAGTCCTCTATGCCATGAGGAATAATTACACAAAAGTTGGAAAATGTGGGGTAAGATACTCACAAAAACTAAGAGGCGCCATCACCACCATCATCCTCGTCTGTGCTCATCTCTGCGCCTAGTTCTTGAGCCTCATCTTCATCATCATCGCCGTCTCCCCGGATGTCATCAGAATCACCATCACCAAGGTCGGACTGCAATTTTGTCTTGAGATCATTGAATGATGCCCAGAAAGAACTCATAAATTTGGCTTGGCATTTTAGTTCATCACTAAGCCCGCGATTTTCGTCATGGAGGCTAGACATATCAAAGCGCAGATGTGCCAAGGTGTCTTCAATACCTGCTGTGACAGTAAGTAGGCGGTCCAACTTTTCTTCAATACGACTCCATCGTCCCTCCACGTATGGAGCAGAGGAGGGAGTGAAGGCTCCATAACTAAATGAACTTCCAGCTGGTGGTATCGGTGCAGCTGTAGAAACCGGGGTAGGGATCTCCTCAACTACCTCAGGCCCTAAGGTCCAATTTTGTTTATCACGTATAGTGGTGCGCCTTTGATTAGGTAGTCGCATAGTAGTATCACTGCCCTTGAAAATCAGACAATAGTCATCACCCTCTTTAACTATCAACTTCATAGAAATGCAAGAGTCCAAATCAATGCGGTTACGCCCTTTGTCTTTAGGCATAGCAGTAGGGTCGACTCCTAAAGCTAAGGCAATGTGTGTAACGAGTCCACCCATGATGACCATTCCTTTATGGGCTCGTGCTACCTTATATAGTTGCTTGACCAGAAAGTAAGCAGAGTTCAATTTAAATCCATGCAGCATTGCCCAGATGAAGAGGACCTCGGTGGAGCGTACCATGCTGTCACTTTCACCTCTACCAAAGATAGAGTGTGCCAACACCCTATGTACGTATCGGAGTACGGGGTTACTTATGGAATTGACACGAGCTGTCTTGGAGGCATAGTAGAGGTCATGGCTAATGAGCTTCCAAAATTGATTCTCGTTATAATCCGGAGGTGCCCGTCGCGTACCATCCTCAGGAAAACCAAAAATTTGATTTAAATTTTGGAGTGTCAGTGAGAATTCCTTGCCTTGTAACCGGAATGAAATTCGGCCTTTATCTACATTGTCGTATGTATTCACTTGGACATCTAAGGAACTAAAGAATTCCAACGTCAGTGGTATATATGTGGCATGATGTAATCCAAAGAACTGCTGCCATCCAATATTTACATAGATCCACTGAAAATCTTCATAAAGTCCCAACCTACTCATTGCTTTTGTATCAAGATAGCGCGTGTTGATGATCTGGCGTTGTAGAATAAGAGCGCAAGCAGACTCTTGGGCAGCATTATGAAGTGGAAAACCATATGATGCGGCAGCTGGTTGAGCTTCGGCAGGGGGTTGCCGTTGTTGGCCTGAACGAGATGAAGAAGGACCCTTTGATGAGGAAGTGCCAGCACGGGAGGTGTGCTTCTTTGCCATAACTTTTCGTTTGGGTGCCATTGATATCCCAGAAACAGAGAAACCCAAAAACAGAGAAAAGCAGAGAAATCTCAGTACAAAACAGAAGATAGAATCAACGCCTTCAATGTCGATCAAGCTAGAACCAATTTCATCGCATTGGAGATAAAGAATAGATCAGAGAGTTGCCTAATGGGAGAAGCATCGTGGAGCAGAGAGGATGGCACAGGACACAAATCCCTTCAATGTCGCACGCCGGAAGCTGTTTGTGCAGAGAGGGGGAACAATAATGGCAATGGCAGTAGTAGGAACTCCGGTGAACTCGCTGGAAGGCTGGAGACGCCGATCGGCGACGGAGAAGAATGGGAAGAGGGGCCGCGGCGGTTGCTGGTGTGGTCTAGGGCACGGGGGAAGTCGTGAAAACCCTAGGCGGTGTGTTTAAATGAAAGGATGTTGACCAGCTTTGACCTGCATGAGTGATGAAGTTACGGGCGTATACCTTAGTACACCTATGCCCGTATTTCTCTCGGCGAAAAACTTGGTTGAAGAAGAATGCCCAAGAAAGAAAATACAGCTGCAGGTGTTAAGTTCGAACTTTGAAGATACGGGTGTAACTTTGATACGGCACCAGCTGTATTGTTCTCGGCGAAAAATAGGCTCAGAAGAATACGCCCATGTTATGAAGCACAGGTGTGGTTGTGTAATCCTCGGCAGAAAACAGTCACTCAAATTACACCCGTGTAGTGTAGCACGGCCTGGCCGTATTTCTCTCAGCGAAAAATAAGTTTTCAAAGAATGGCCAGAAATCATTTCACGGGCGCGGCTGTGCTCTTCTCGGCGGAAAACTTCCACATGCTGAAATTCCAAAATACGGCCGTATCTCATTTCACAGCCAGCCCGTATTGTCATATAAGTCCTTGAAATTGAGTTTTTTTTTTTCAGCTCCCAGCTTCCTGCATATCATTCCTACATTCACCATGAGATAAAGTTCTTCAGAATGAAGCAAAGAAATGAACAAAAATGCTCACTAAGCATAGGAAACTATATTACAAAGAAACACAAGGAGATAGATAAAAGCTATAAACAACAAAACACACTAAGCATCAGATACTTGGGTTGCCTCCCAAGAAGCGCTACTTTTAGGTCGGTAGCTCGACCAATAAGTTTATCAGTTAGAGGATGGAGGTTCTAGGAGAGCTTGAGTACTCCCCTTTTCAATCGACTCAGATTCATAGTAAATCTTCAGCCTTTGTCCATTGACAGTGAAACTCCTTGAATGTTCACTCCATATCATTATAGCTCCATGAGGATAAACCTTTTGAATCACAAAGGATCCTGACCAACGTGTCCTAAGCTTTCCAGGGAAGAGCCTGAGACGTGAATTGAATAGGAGAACCTGGTCTCCTTCTTTAAATTCTTTCTTCCTAATTTGCCGGTCATGCCAAAATTTTGTTCTTTCCTTGTACAATTTGGAGTTCTCATAAGCAAACATTCTCACTTCATCTAACTCATTTAGCTGGAATTTCCTCCTCTCTTCTGCAGATTTCAAATCATAGTTCAGCAATTTAACAGCCCAATGCGCTCTGTGCTCTATCTCCACTGGCAGATGGCAAGATTTGCCATAGATAAGCTGAAATGGTGACATTCCCAATGGAGTCTTAAATGCCATCCTATAGGCCCATAAAGCATCATCCAATTTAAGGGCCCAATCCTTTCTCGATATAGAAACTGTCCTCTCAAGTATACGTTTAATCTCACGGTTTGAGACTTCGACCTGCCCGCTAGTTTGGGGGTGATATGGTGTTGCAACTTTATGCTTCACCCCATACTTTCTCAATAGAGCCTCAAACTTTTGTTCAATAAAGTGGGATCCCCCGTCGCTTATCAATACCCTCGGGACCCCAAATCGTGGAAATATTATCTTCTTTAGCATCCTTGATACCACTCGAGAATCACAAGTTGCAGCAGCAGCAGCTTCAACCCATTTCGAGACGTAATCCACAGCTACTAGAATATACTTGTTGCCGCACGACGATGGAAATGGCCCCATAAAGTCTATCCCCCAGACATCGAATATTTCAACTTCCAAAATGTAGTTGAGGGGGAGTTCGTCTCGTTTAGAAATGTTGCCACTCCTTTGGCAATTATCACATCTCTGAATAAAATTTTGAGCATCTCTGAAAATGGTGGGCCAATATAGTCCTGACTGTAAAACTTTGAATGTTGTTTTTTCAGCGCTACAATGTCCACCATAGGGTGAAGAATGACATTGCAAAAGTACATCAGAAATTTCTGAATCTGGTATACATCTTCTAAAAAGCCCGTCAGCACATCGTCGGTAGAGGTATGGATCATCCCAATAGTAGTGTCGTACATCAAATAAGAATTTCTTTTTCATCTGAAATGTCAAATCATGTGGAAGGATATTAGTAGCCAAAACATTTACAAAGTCCGCGTACCATGGCGTATCTTGCGCCATAATGGCGAGCAGTTGCTCTTCAGGAAAAGTATCATTGATCTCAAGATCATCTCCGGTCTGTTCTTCTTTCTCATGAATCAGTTGGGATAGGTGATCTGTCACCGAGTTTTCTGCTCCTTTCTTATCCCAAATTTCCAGGTCGAACTCTTGTAAGAGAAGGATCCATCAAATAAGTCTCGGCTTCGCATCTTTCTTACTCATCAGATATTTGATCGCTGCATGGTCAGTAAAAACGATTATTTTAGAATTAATCAAATATGACCGAAACTTATCAAAAGTGAAGACGATGGCAAGTAGCTCCTTCTCCGTCGTAGCATAATTAATCTGCGCCTCGTCTAAAGTGCGACTCGCGTAATAGATGGCATGGAGCTTGTTGTCCTTTCGCTGTCCCAGTACAGCTCCCACAGCGAAGTCGCTTGCATTGCACATTAATTCGAAAGGAAGACTCCAATCTGGAGGCTGCGTAACAGGGGCAGAAATTAAAGCCAACTTTAGTTTTTCAAATGCTAATAAACAATCTTTATCAAAGCAGAATTCAGAATCTTTTGAAAGCAAATTCGTGAGTGGTCGGGCTATCTTTGAGAAGTCTTTGATAAATCTTCTGTAGAAACCCGCGTGCCCAAGGAAGCTGCGGATTCCTTTTACGGAGTTGGGTGGCTTCATCTTCTCAATAACTTGGACCTTCACTTGATCGACTTCGATCCCGCGTTCAGAAATTAGGTGTCCTTGTACAATGCCCTCTTGTGCCATAAAATGACACTTTTCCCAGTTGAGGACGAGGTTCACTTCCTCGCATCGCTGTAAAACTTTCACCAAGTTAGATAAACATTTTTCAAAAGAATGACCATAAACAGAAAAATTGTCCATAAAAATGTCCATAAAGTCCTTATTATAGTCAGAGAAAATCGCCATCATGCAATGCTGGAATGTAGCTGGAGCATTGCACAATCCGAATGGCATTCGTCGGTATGCAAAAGTGCCATATGGACAGGTAAATGTGGTCTTCTCTTGATCTTCCGGGTGAATAGGTATCTGCAAAAAACTAGAAAAACCGTCAAGAAAACATAAATAAGAATTATGAGCCCGACGCTCAAGCATTTGATCGATGAAGGGCAAAGGAAAATGGTCCTTCCGCGTTGCTTTGTTCAATTTCCGGTAATCTATACACATTCTCCATCCACTTACGGTGAGTACCGGAATGAGCTCATTCTGATCGTTCTTAACTACAGTGACCCCTCCTTTTTTTGGAACTACATGAATGGGACTAACCCATTGGCTGTCAGAGATGGGGTAAATGACCCCCGCATCCAGAAGCTTGAGAATTTCCTTTTTAACGACTTCTTTCATACTTGGGTTCAACCTTCGCTGAAACTCCACTGAGGGCCTACTCCCCTCTTCCAAAAGTATTCTGTGCATACACACAGATGAGTTCAGTCCTTGAATATCATCCAACGAATAGCCTATGACTTTCCTATGAAGTCTTAGTTTAGCAAGTAAAAGTTCAATCTGCTCTTCAGACAAGTTAGCATTCACTATAACAGGTAAAGTCGAATTTGCACCAAGAAATTCATATTTAAGATTCTCAGGAAGTGATTTCAGTTCAATCTTCTTTTCCTTACTCTCAATTGGTGTTTTATCATGGAGATTTTCAGAATTCACCTTCTCTGAATGAAATGTTCCAGTCATATCCATCAATTGTGCATATCTTATGGCTTACTCATTGTCTTCGGTATGTGGACTCTCCAAAAGAGTGACCTCTAGCGGGTCAGTGCTGGAGCTAATGTGCGTAAGATCTTCTACCACATCATCTATGATGTCCACACTACAACAAGATCCTGCAACAAAAGGCTTTTTCAGACTCGAAGATAAATCAAACTCTATAGCGTCATTACCGATATTCAATGCTACTTTTCCCTTTTTCACATCAATGACCGCTCTAGCTGTGGCAAGGAACGGTCAGAATTATCGGCAACTTAACATCCTCTTCCATTTCAAGAACAACAAAGTCCACTGGGATGAAGAAGTCACCGACTTTGATCGGGACATCTTCTAGAATTCCCATAGGTTTCCGCACCTAGCGGTCAGCTAGCTGCAACGAAATCGGTGTTACTTTCACGTCACCAATGTCAAGTCGCTTGAAAAGGGAAGAAGGCATAAGACTGACGCTTGCTCCCAAGTCTCATAGTGCGTGATCAAAAGAGAGATCCCCGATTTGGCAAGGGATTGAGAAGCTGCCCGGATTCTTCATCTTTTGTGGAAGCTTGTTCTGGATTATGGCGCTACACTCCTCAGTGAGTGCAACGGTCCCCGGTTATTCCAACTTCCGCCTATTCGAAAGGATGTCCTTTAGAAACTTAACATATGTGGGCATCTGCAAAATTGCTTCAGTAAACGAAATATTAATATACAGTTTATTCAAAATATCCAAAAACTTTCCAAACTGTTTATCTAACTTTGCCTTAGCCAATCTTTAGGGAAATGGTACAGGTGGCTTGTAGGCAGGGGGAGGGATATAAGTTGGTTCTTTCACTTCAGGTTCTTTTTCTTCTCCCTTTTTGACAGATTCAGATTGGGATGGTAGCTCAACTTCGACTTCAGAATTAGGCACCCTAGGCTCCTCTAGTTGTTTACCACTTTGAGTGGTAATAGCATTAATGTGCTCCCTCGGGTTTGGTTCAGGTTGGGAGGGTAACTTTCCTGGAGCTCTAGCTATGGAAGTGGCTAAGTTTGCTAACTAGGTGTCTATTTGTTTGTTATGGCTTTCTATGGCTTCAAGCCTTGTGGTGACGTATCTCATCATATCATTGTCTGTTTCATCTGTCTTCGTCTGAGAAGAAATGAAAGTCTCCATGATTTCTTCCAGTTGAGATTTCTGTGGCTGTTGTGGTTGCTGCTGTGCATAAGGTCGAGGTTGGGGTTGAAATCCGGGGGGTTGTCTATACGTCTGTTGAGGAACTGGGTTTGGATTGTTTCTATATGAAAAATTTGGATAGTTCCTGTTGGGAAACCCCAGGGACATTTTACAATTTTTTAGAGTTATAGACATACATACATTCATTGCACAGCGGAAGAATGTCCCCGAAACAGGCCGGTCCCAAAAACCCAGTGAAGATCGCAAGTAAGAGAGTCGACACGATGAGTTAAGAAATACCTTAAGAGCGATTTGGAGTGATGCTGATGTAGGCGCCCAAGTGTGCGCCCTCTGCAGTCTCACACACACGGATCTCTTGAGTTCTCTTCTTCCACACCCGGTGCTAGCCTCGGGAACAAGATCAAAGCCTTAGGGAGATGCTCCACTTCACTTGCGCCACCAAGAGAAAGGATGCGCCAAGAGAAGAAGGAAACAACCCAAGCCACCAAGCACCAAAGCTCCTTGCACCAAGAGGAAAGGAGGGAGAGGCTTGTGGCTATGGAAGAAGGAAGATGCGCCCTTGCTTCTAGCACTCGTCCCTCTTCTTGTGTTCACGCCTTCAAGCATTAATCACTCATAAGAGGGGTCGGCTAGGTGCTCTTTTATAGGGTAAGAGGCGGTTTATGAAATGCTAGGATCAAGACAAGTGGGCGGCTAGGATGAGAAGGTTTGAGACAAGGAAAGTCTCTAAGACATTTCCATAATTCTCATTCAACCATTCCTTTTGTGCCCATGCCTTTCTTTGTGCGCCAAGGCCTTGCCTTGCGCCCCAAGCAATGCCATATAGGCATTCATACCATAAGGGATAAAGGGGGAGGCGTCAATTGCTTCCTTATGAAGCAAATTGTGCCACTTCTCCCCATTATGCCCATAGGCGCCTAGGGGAGAAGATTTTGTTGGGGTATGCCCTTAAGGCTAATGTTTGAGGCCTTGGGATTGTATCAGTATCATGTAATAAACTCTTGTGTTTATAAAGGCATGGTTATTATTCAGGTTGTTACCTTGTCTGCTGTAATAAGCGTACTTCTGAATAATGTCTCAATGCTGTTCAGCTAGGCTGACATGCTATAAAGTCCTTAGTCGAGATATCTTGGTGAACATGAGACAGCCTTGATATGATTGAGACTAATATGTGTTCTAATCTTATAGGATGGTTCGAGCATGGAATAAGATGTAGACTCATGGGTACATTGGATGTACTGGACAGACCCTACTAGGATATTCAATTGCTTGTCACAATGTGAATAATCCTTGTATGCTACAAGTGGCACATGTCCTCTGACTTGAGATCACTTGTGTTTCTAAATGATGATTGTCATTGTTTTGAGGTAGTTCAATATCATTTGAAACATAATGGTTATAGACTATCTTGGATAATGATCATGAGTCAGGTTAGGGCACTAGTGATAGATAGAGGATTGCCGTCTCCTTGTTGAAGGAGTGTGGTGTTCTATAGGGGCCCCCTATATGAGATGATTGAGAAAGTGTATGGCCATACCCAGATGACTATGTTCATCTGATTTAATCATGCTCATCGTATTGGAGTCACAGGCTTGACACGCTTGTCCAATAAGAACATCCAGTGGCAAAGGATACATGCATGCCTTGTGAAGTGGATTCACACTTGTGCTATGGTTTGGGTGTAGTCTTGGAAGACTCTTTCCTTTATATCGGGAGACAGTGATGTGTTGCTAGATACCCCTCACTGATCGTGATAATGTAAGTTATTGTTACCGACATTTAAAGGAAACCCTTAGGGTCGCACAATTTGATGATATGGCTTACTTGAGTCAGATCGTGTGGACTGAATTGTTTGGGTTCAGTTTAAAGGGAATTAATCTCTGATTGTAAGTGAGATCTGGTCTGATCATGTTTGATTGATTAGGGCTTGAGATCGGTAAGCTTCGATCGAGAGAGATGATGCTAGATCGGTGAGATCAAGAGCATCATGAGATGAACGGTTAGATTGGAAACCTTAGGGTTTAGTTGATCTAGACCGATTGGCTTGGGCTGGCTTGGTTTGGCCTTTGGACCGAACACATTTACTTTGAACCGGTTCAAGAGCTTGAACGTATGGTTCATTGTTTTGGTGTTTTGATCGATTTAGTGATCATGAACGCATGGCTTAATGGATTTTCCAATTTTGGAAAGTCATTTAGCGCATGTTCCCTTGAACGCCAAATGACTTGAACGCTCCATTCAACTCTCGTCTCCTTGCTCTTGCTTGACGAGACTTTGGCGTGGAGAAGGCGAGGTCTTGGTGGAGGTTCGGCAAGCCTAGACATCATCTCTCATTTCCTTACCATACGAGAGGGACCCTTGAAGGACCTTGCTAGCACAAGGATCTCCAAGGAGCAAGCACATCATCTTGTGTGCGTCAACTAGGGAGAAGATCCCTTTCGATCTTTCTCTTCCAAGTCGCCATCTTCCTCATGGCTTTGGTATGGATCTAAACTTCATAAAGTTGATCATATTATCTTGCTAAGATCCATGAAAAACCCTTGCTTCCGCTTGCAATTTTATGCGCCACCCTTAAGGGTTTTTCGCCCCCCCTCTTGAAAGGGGTTTCATCTGCTTGCGCTCCCCCTTGAAGGGGACTCTTCAATTGGTATCAGAGCATGCGGTTCAAGCATGTAATATGATTGCTTGGTATATTTTGTGATCCTTGGTTGCGCATTTACATGTATGCTTAGATCTTGTTGACATGCGAAACTTACATGTTATTTCTTCATGCGAAAGTAAGATGTTTACCTTATGTTGGCGCATGTTGTTTGTTCATCTTGTCGCATGTCTTGTGTTGGCGCTTAGTTCATGTTATTTTATCAAAAACCTAACATGCGCGCCTATGACTAGATCTAAGTGGCGCCTACTATAAACCCTTAGATGGGTTGATGGGGTTGAAGTCACCTCTAGGTTAGATCCAATAGTCTGATCAGACCATCTGACAGCCGAGATGGATCGACCAGATGGCACCTGTGCGCAAGCACGAGGTGGCTATAGGTCGATTGCATCTTAGGCGTGTAGCGAGGTCTGGTTGAGACAACCATTGAACACACATGAGTTAGGCCCGGGGTCACACCCGCTTGCCAGACCTCATGAGGGTTGTTCAGCCCTTGGCGCATGCATGGTTGACCATTAGGTCAACTCGAGTCAGTTAGGACTTGGTGCATGCAAGGGGCAGAGGATCTGACTAGATGAATGAGTGGATCCCTATCAATGGACCATTGTAAGGTTGTAGGGCACATAAGAAAATTAAAATTGATGCCAATGGGGTTTTCAAAATTTATTTTCTTTTAATTGGATCACATGTTGTTTGATGCCTATGCTTGTTTATTTATTCTTATGTGGGCTGCCCATGTTAAATGTGTGCTGTGCTGGGGCCTGCGTGCCTGGAATTAAACCTGTAAATTAATATTATTGTGATCTGCGAATCACTTTTTAATTAATTTATTGTATAATTGCCCTGCGAGTCAAACTTGTCTAGATAGATCAAAATGTATTTTGATTAGACAAGAGCACAAAGGCACACATCCCAGAGGGGCATTCAGCTGGTGGCGCACCTGAGGTGCTCTTGGCGCAAGGGCCCTGGGTTGGACCAGATGAGATGCTAAAGACCCAAGAAGAGCAAGTGAAGACTTAAGTATCTTAAGGTCTTACTTAGGCTATGGGCTTTTACCACATAAGATGCATGCTTTCTTTTATTGTTTAAATAAGTAGAACAGCATGATTTATTTATCTTCTGCTATAGCCATAGGATTTGCCTGATAGTAAGAAGATAAAAGACCGTTAAAATCCAAACGCTAAAATATCAAGCACGTAATGCCTTCTGACGCGAAACCTCACTGTTCTGACTATCGTTGGAGCCGTGTTGTACCCACTCAGTGGGCACGTCCATCTATCTTCAGACGGTGTGGGATTTCACCTGCGTGTTACAGAGAAGGGATTTATCGCTTCTCGTTGCTCAGCATAGCACGTGGTGGTCCAGGGAGTAGGTCGGGTCAGCTTGACCATGTAGGCTACATATGTGGCGCATATGGTAGCGCATGGAGGCAGCCATCTGAGGGATCAGAGACTGTGTTGTACCAACTCAGTTGGCACAGTCTGCTGGATTGCCCAGGTGAAGGGGAATCGCATGGGTTGGCGATTGGCTGGGACAGCCTACCAGAAATTAGTGCTTGTCATCTCTGTGCATCTTATCTCGCCTGAGCGGGACGCGGAGACCAAGTATGAAATCTGGATCCCATCTCACTAAAAGAGTTCCACTCTTTCGGGCTGTTTTGCTGGATTTTTCAGCCAGATAAAATAGTGAGAAAAAGAATCTTTCTTAAGTCCTGGATTGATTCTATACATTGATACTGACCTTGCTGTTCTTGCATTGTTGTAGATTCCTGCAGCAACGAACACCATGAGCTTCAATGTGCGATCCCTACTGGAAAGGGAGAAGTTTGCTGGGCCAAACTTCTCAGACTGGTTCGGACACCTTAAGATTGTTCTTAAGGCAGAGAGGAAACTATATGTCCTCGAGACGGCTGTGCCGCCTCAACCCGCTGCGAACGCCGCAAGGGCGGTTCGTGATGCTTATGAAAAGCACGTCAATGATAGCATTGATGTCGCTTGCCTGATGCTAGCGTCTATGACGCCACCGCTGCAGCGTCAGCATGAGGATATGTCGGCTATAGAAATTATAGCGAACCTCAAGATGCTGTATGCTGCACAGGCGAGGACAGAACGCTATAATCTGACAAAGCTTTTCTTTCAGAGCAAACTGGCTGAAGGGAGCCCAGTGGGAGCTCACGTGCTCAAGATGATTGGGCACAAGGAGGCTCTGGAGAAACTGGGGCATACCATCAACCAGGAGCTTGCTGTAGACATTATTCTGCAGTCTCTCCCGCCCTCTTTCGATGCGTTCATTATTAATTTTAATATGAACAAGATCGATTGTACTCCGGCAGAGCTGCTGAATATGCTCTTGACAACTGAGGAGACTCTGAAGGGAAAGCCTTCAACCTCTGTCTTAATGGTTCCTTCTAGGAACAAGAAGAAGGGGAAGAAGGGCAAAGCCCCTGTCAAGAACTACAGTAAGGCTCTGAAACAAAAGGTTAAGCGGTCGAAGGACAACAGGTGTTTCCACTGTGGCCAGCTGGGTCACTGGAAAAAGGACTGTAAAGCGCTCCAAGGAGATAAGAGGGGAAGCATCGCTTCTGGCACAGGTATATATGTGACTGAGGTCATGTTATCTTCTTCTTCTATTTCATGGGTGTTGGACACTGCATGTGGAGTTCACATTTGTTCAAATGTGCAGGAACTCAAGAGAAGAAGGCAGGTGGGACAGCATGAGGTAGACCTACGCGTTGGAAACGGGGCACGGGTTGCTGCTGTTGCTGTAGGAGACTATTTCATCTCATTACCATCTGGCATTGTATTAGAATTAAACAATTGTTATTTTGTACCCAGTATAACCAAGAATATTATCTCTATTCCTGCTCTTGTCAGGAAAGGATTTGCCTTTGAATGCAATATTTCAAAGTGTGTACTTTCTCTTGATAATATTGTTTATGCTACTGGTTCAATTAACAATGGGTTATTCATGTTGGACATGGAATATTCTATACAAAACATTGATAATAAGAAAGCCAAGTATGCTGAAGACAGCACCTTGTTATGGCATAGTCGTTTAGGCCATATTAACAAGAAGCGCATTAAGCGGTTACATGATCATGGACTGCTGGGATCATTCTCCTATGAGGAGATTGATACATGCAAAGCTTGTTTGATGGGTAAAATGACGAAGTCACCTTTTCCTAACAAAGGTCAAAGGGCTTCAGGTTTACTTAACCTTATACACAGTGATGTGTGTGGGCCGTTTAGTAAACATGCCAGAGGTGGCTATCAGTACTTCATTACATTTACTGATGATTTCAGTAGATATGGTTATGTCTATCTAATGAGACATAAGAGTGAATCCTTTGACAAGTTCAAAGAGTTCAAGAATGAAGTACAGAATCAGCTAGGCCGAAATATCAAGGCACTTCGTTCTGATCGAGGTGGAGAATACTTGAGTCATGCGTTTACTGACTATCTAAAAGAGTGTGGGATTATCTCACAGCTCACTCCGCCAGGAACACCGCAATGGAATGGTGTGTCCGAGAGGAGAAATAGAACGTTACTTGATATGGTTCGTTCTATGATGAGTCAGGCTACTCTTCCATATTCCTTTTGGGGATTTGCACTGGAAACAGCTGCAAAGGTACTAAACCGAGTGCCATCCAAGGCCGTTTCAAAGACGCCATATGAATTATGGTATGGGAAACAGCCGAGCTTGACATTTATCAGGATCTGGGGTTGCGAGGCTTATGTCAAAAAGCTCGCCTCTGGGAAACTGGAGAACAGATCTGAGAAATGCGTCTTTGTCGGTTACCCTAAGGAAACTAAGGGTTATTATTTCTACGATCCCAAAGAGAACAAAGTATTTGTTGCTCGGACGACCATATTTCTTGAGAAGGAGTTTCTTCTGCAAGAAGCCAGTGGGAGAGAAATAAAGCTGGATGAGAATCCAAAGGAAGGACAAAGTAGTCAAGCACAGTTGGATGAGCCTGAGCCGGTGGATCAGGTTATTGAATAACCTGAGGCTCAGATATCACGGGAACCGCGTAGATCGGGAAGGATCCGTCGTCAGCCTGAGCGCTATGACGGAGTCTACATCATTGATAATGATGAACCCCTTACTTATGCGGATGCGGTCAGTGGACCGGAGTCAGCTAGATGGCTTGAAGCTATGCGAGCCGAGATGGACTCCATGTCAGATAACCAAGTCTGGGATTTGGTTGATCCGCCTCCGGGAGTAATCCCTATAGGCTGTAAATGGATCTTCAAGAAGAAGATTGACATGGATGGTAACGTGGTTACCTATAAAGGCAGGCTAGTTGCGAAAGGTTTCAAACAAATCTACGGGATAGATTATGATGAAACTTTCTCTCCTGTAGCCATGTTCAAGTCTATTCGGATTCTTTTCGCGATAGCAGCATATTACGATTATGAGATCTGGCAGATGGATGTGAAAACAGCTTTCCTTAATGGAAATCTGGATGAGGATGTGTATATGACACAACCTGAAGGTTTCACTAATCCATCAGATCATCATAAAATATGCAAACTAAAGAAGTCCATTTATGGACTGAAACAAGCATCTAGAAGCTGGAATATTCGTTTTGATGAATCAATCTCTGAGTTTGGTTTCATCAAGAACGAAGATGACCCGTGTGTGTATAAGAGGTTTAGTGGGAGCGTGATTACATTCCTAGTCCTCTATGTCGATGACATCTTGATCATTGGAAATGATATTCCAGAAATGCATGCGGTTAAGGCATGGCTAAGGAAATGTTTCCAGATGAAAGATTTAGGAGAAGCAGCCTATGTATTAGGTGTGAAGATCTACAGGGATAGATCTAAGAGGCTTCTCGGGCTGTGCCAGAGTACTTACATCGATAAAGTCCTGGAGAGATTCCATTTAGAGAATTCTAAAAGAGGATATCTTCCAGTCAGACATGGTCTGAATCTTTCGAAGAGTCAGTGTCCACAAACACAGACTGAGAAAGATGAAATGGACAATACGCCTTATGCTTCGGCTATTGGGTCCATAATGTATGCGATGTTGTGTACTCGCCCAGACGTCGCTTACGGGTTAAGCGTGACCAGTCGGTTCCAAAGTAATCCAGGTATGGCGCACTGGATTGCAGTCAAGAACATTATAAAATATCTGCGGAGGACCAAAGATATGTTCTTGATATATGGTGGTCAGGAAGAACTCAGTATAGAAGGATATACTGACGCTTCGTTCCAGTCGGACCAGGATGATTTCCGATCGCAATCAAGCTATGTTTTTAGCTTGAATGGTGGAGCGGTGGTGTGGAAAAGTTTCAAACAGTCAACTGTTGCTGATTCCACAACAGAAGCCGAGTATGTTGCAGCCTCGGAAGCATCCAAGGAGGCAGTGTGGATTCGTAAGTTCGTGAGAGAACTTGGTGTTGTTCCTTCGAGTGTCGATCCTTTGGTTATCTTCTGTGATAACACTGGAGCCATCGCACAAGCAAAGGAACCACGGTCGCACCAGAAGTCCAAGCACATACAGAGACGGTTTCACTTGATCCGGGAGATCATAGATCGTGGCGAGATCAAAATATGCAAGGTTCATATAGACGACAATCTGGCTGACCCGCTTACCAAGCCTCTGGCGCAGCAGAAGCATGAGAAGCACTGTAATAACATGGGTTTGAGATTTCTCAACCATTAGATTAAGTGCAAGTGGGAGATTGTTGGGGTATGCCCTTAAGGCTAATGTTTGAGGCCTTGGGATTGTATCAGTATCATATAATAAACTCTTGTGTTTATAAAGGCATGGTTATTATTCAGGTTGTTACCTTGTCTGCTGTAATAAGCGTACTTCTGAATAATGTCTCAATGCTGTTCAGCTAGGCTGACATGCTATAAAGTCCTTAGTCGAGATATCTTGGTGAACATGAGACAGCCTTGATATGATTGAGACTAATATGTGTTCTAATCTTATAGGATGGTTCGAGCATGGAATAAGATGTAGACTCATGGGTACATTGGATGTACTGGACAGACCCTACTAGGATATTCAATTGCTTGTCACAATGTGAATAATCCTTGTATGCTACAAGTGGCACATGTCCTCTGACTTGAGATCACTTGTGTTTCTAAATGATGATTGTCATTGTTTTGAGGTAGTTCAATATCATTTGAAACATAATGGTTATAGACTATCTTGGATAATGATCATGAGTCAGGTTAGGGCACTAGTGATAGATAGAGGATTGCCGTCTCCTTGTTGAAGGAGTGTGGTGTTCTATAGGGGCCCCCTATATGAGATGATTGAGAAAGTGTATGGCCATACCCAGATGACTATGTTCATCTGATTTAATCATGCTCATCGTATTGGAGTCACAGGCTTGACACGCTTGTCCAATAAGAACATCCAGTGGCAAAGGATACATGCATGCCTTGTGAAGTGGATTCACACTTGTGCTATGGTTTGGGTGTAGTCTTGGAAGACTCTTTCCTTTATATCAGGAGACAGTGATGTGTTGCTAGATACCCCTCACTGATCGTGATAATGTAAGTTATTGTTACCGACATTTAAAGGAAACCCTTAGGGTCGCACAATTTGATGATATGGCTTACTTGAGTCAGATCGTGTGGACTGAATTGTTTGGGTTCAGTTTAAAGGGATTTAATCTCTGATTGTAAGTGAGATCTGGTCTGATCATGTTTGATTGATTAGGGCTTGAGATCGGTAAGCTTCGATCGAGAGAGATGATGCTAGATCGGTGAGATCAAGAGCATCATGAGATGAACGGTTAGATTGGAAACCATAGGGTTTAGTTGATCTAGACCGATTGGCTTGGGCTGGCTTGGTTTGGCCTTTGGACCGAACACATTTACTTTGAACCGGTTCAAGAGCTTGAACGTATGGTTCATTGTTTTGGCGTTTTGATCGATTTAGTGATCATGAACGCATGGCTTAATGGATTTTCCAATTTTGGAAAGTCATTTAGCGCATGTTCCCTTGAACGCCAAATGACTTGAACGCTCCATTCAACTCTCGTCTCCTTGCTCTTGCTTGACGAGACTTTGGCGTGGAGAAGGCGAGGTCTTGGTGGAGGTTCGGCAAGCCTAGACATCATCTCTCATTTCCTTACCATACGAGAGGGACCCTTGAAGGACCTTGCTAGCACAAGGATCTCCAAGGAGCAAGCACATCATCTTGTGTGCGTCAACTAGGGAGAAGATCCCTTTCGATCTTTCTCTTCCAAGTCGCCATCTTCCTCATGGCTTTGGTATGGATCTAAACTTCATCAAGTTGATCATATTATCTTGCTAAGATCCATGAAAAACCCTTGCTTCCGCTTGCAATTTTATGCGCCACCCTTAAGGGTTTTTTGCCCCCCTCTTGAAAGGGGTTTCATCTGCTTGCGCTCCCCCTTGAAGGGGACTCTTCAGATTTGTCCCCATTATACCCTTCTAGCCCTTCTTCTCTTCATGACAACTTATTATTGGGCCTCATTGGATAATGAGCTAGCCCAAACTCCATTACATGGGTTGATTAAGCACTTGAATCCAATCCAATGCAACCCTAATCCAAATGTGACCAACCATGGTCAAATACGGGTCAACCTGCCAAAAATGAAGTTTGGCTCCAATAAAATTCTTCCATCTCATTAGGCCCATTGGCGTTGATGAAATCTCTCAATTAGATCTGAGTTATCCAATAACTCGATCATAAGGCTTCCCGATCAATACGAGAACTCAAGTATCAAGGTGTACGACCCTGTAGGTCCCTCTGACGTTGGCAGTGCTGACCAAATGTCACCACAAGCAGTGAGTGGCACCTAGCAGTGCATCGCTGCTACCCAAGTCATCAGAATGGATATCGACATCGACATCTCCATCATCGCAACTAGGTACAGATGCATTACAGTCTCTTTGCCAAACTGATATCCGATTGGACAAGTGTGTCACCACTTGTTTTCATCCAATCACATGGCTATGACTAAAACAGGTTCTTACCTGGGTATGGCCATACACTCTCAGTCATAGAACCATAGAGGAGCTCCATGGATATCATACTTCCCTAAGGAAGGGGCAAATCCTATGTGTGTCCATTGACCTTCTCATATGGGTCGTGACATGCTCAATGACAACCGTTATGACCTCCCAACTACGGCGAGGTGTTAAGTTGTATCAAAGCAAGTCCCTAACCATATAGAATGGTCAATGACCTCAAGTCAAGGGATCAATGCATCTCTTGTCACTTGTGAGGATAACTCATGACACCAAGTCATAGCCTCACAGCGGGTCTATCCAGTATATCCTCCAATGATATACCCATGTGTCTGCGTCCTAACCAGCCCACATACCAGTCTCACAAGTACCATAGCTATCCCATATCCACTAAGGTACATCGACTGGGGATTATAGGTCGAGCACAGATCCAATCTGTCTCTAGGGACATTATCATGTTAGTACATATGCGCAGATGTAAACAAACATAGATAATGACAATGCCAGAATGATATATAAATATCAAAGTCAAGTAGTACATAAGTTGACCAAAACTAGGTCCTAGGGCATATACACCAACAATCTCCCACTTGCACTAAGACCTAGAAGTTGAGGAATCTCAACCCCATATCTCTAGCGTGACCATCATGCTTCTGCTGCGCCAAAGCCTTGGTCAATGGGTCTGCCAGATTGTTCTCTGTGTCTACTCTGCTAATCTTGACATCACCTCTGTCAATGATCTCTCTGATCAGGTGAAATCTTCTGAGTATGTGTTTGGATCTTTGATGAGACCGTGGTTCCTTGGCTTGTGCAATTGCTCCATTGTTGTCACAGTAGAGTTCAATGGGATCCATTGAACTAGGTACCACCTGAAGATCACATAAGAACTTCCTTATCCAAACGGCTTCCTTGGCTGCCTCAGAAGCAGCCACATACTCAGCCTCGGTTGTAGAATCTGCTATGGTGGATTGCTTGAAGCTCTTCCAACATACAACGCCTCCATTTATCTTGAACACATAGCCGGCTTGTGATCTAAAGTCATCAGGGTCAGACTGGAACGATGCATCAGTATAGCCCTGCATACTGAGCTCTTCCTGTCCCCCATAGACCAAGAACAGATCCTTAGTTCTTCTCAGATACTTTAGGATGTTCTTTACAGCCACCCAGTGCTGTAGACCTGGATTGGATTGGTATCGGCTGGTTATGCTCACAGCATATGCCACATCTGATCTAGTACACAACAATGCATACATGATCGATCCTACTGCCGAAGCATAAGGAATTCGACTCATGTCGTCTCTCTCAGCCTGTGTTGTAGGACACTGGCTCTTTGAGAGAGTAAGGCCATGTCTCATTGGAAGGTATCCTTTCTTGGATTGCTCCATGTTGAACCTCTCCAGTACCTTATCAATGTAGGTACTCTGACTTAGGGCCAGAAGCCTCTTGGATCTATCCCGGTAGATCCTTACGCCTAGAATATAGGCGGCCTCCCCTAAGTCTTTCATCTCGAAACACTTCCCCAACCATGTCTTCACAGCTTGAAGACTAGGGATGTCGTTTCCGATGAGCAGTATGTCATCAACATACAAGACCAGAAAAATCACCAAGGTCCCACTGAATTTTCTGTATACACAGACGTCATCTTCGCTTTTGATAAAGCCATAATCTCTCACGGCTTCATCAAATCGAAGATTCCAACTTCGAGATGCTTGTTTTAATCCATAAATGGATCTCTTCAGCCTGCAGACCTTATTAGCCTCTGTAGGATGGATGAAGCCATCAGGTTGTGACATATACACATCCTTAGTCAGCTTCCCGTTAAGGAACGCTGTCTTCACATCCATCTGCCATATCTCATAGTCATGATATGTAGCTATAGCAAGCAGAATTCGAATGGATTTAATCATGGCAACTGGCGAGAAGGTTTCATCATAGTCCACCCCGTGGACTTGTTTAAATCCTTTAGCCACTAGTCTACCCTTATAGGTAACTATATTGCCATCCATGTCTGTCTTCCTCTTGAAGACTCATTTACACCCTATGGGTTTTACCCCATCAGGCAGCTCAACCAAATCCCAGACTTGGTTAGCCGACATGGAATCCATCTCGGATCGCATGGCGTCAAGCCATCTCTCGGAGTCCGGTCCACTGACCGCCTCATCATAGGTTCTGGGTTCATCCTCAATGATGAAGATCCCATCATGTTGGGTCGGCAGCGACCCATACCTTTCAGGTGCACGACGAATTCTCCCAGACCTACGCAGGACCTGTGTCTGAGCTTCAGGTTGGCTAGCAACCGGTGCAGGTGGCTCAGATTCCATCTCTTTGTCTTGTGCTTGCACTTGGACCTCATCCAAGTCAAACTTCCTCCCACTAACTTCTTTCATAAGAAATTCTTTCTCTAGAAAGACAGCACCCCGAGCAACAAAAAGTTTGTTCTCGGTTGGGACATAGAAGTAGTATCCTTTAGTTTCCTTAGGATACCCCACAAACACACATTTATCAGATCTAGGTTCTAGCTTGCTAGAATCCTGACGTTTGATATAAGCCTCACATCCCCAGATCTTGATAAAAGTGAGATTAGGGCGTCTCCCACTCCACATCTCGTATGGTATTTTGGAGACACTCTTAGATGGAACATTATTCAGTATTAGAGAAGTTGTTTCTAGTGCATGCCCCCAGAATGATGAAGGTAGAGTTGCATGACTCATCATAGATCGAACCATATCCAATAAAGTTCGATTTCTCCTTTCAGACACACCATTCCATTGAGGTGCTCTAGGAGGAGTGAGTTGGGATATGATCCCACACTCTCTCAGATAGTTAAAGAACTCACCGCTCAGGTATTCTCCACCTCGATCTGATCGAAGAGCTTTAATGGATCTTCCAAGCTGGTTCTCTACTTCATTCTTGAACTCCTTGAATTTCTCAAAGGACTCAGATTTATGTCTCATTAAGTAGACAGCCATACCTACTGAAGTCATCAGTGAAGGTAATGAAGTAGTTGTACCCTCCTCTGGCTTGTTTATTGAAGGGCCCACACACATCAGTATGTATGAGATCTAATAAACCTTCTGCCCTTTCACCAATCTTGGTGAAGGGCGCCTTTGTCATTTTCCCTAATAAACAAGGTTCACAAGTATCAAATTCCTCCAAGGAACTTGAATCTAACAATCCATTTGCATGGAGTTGTTGGATGCGATTCTTGTTTATATGGGCTAATTGACAGTGCCATAGGAAAGCACCAACTGAACCACTCAGTTTGGTCCTTTTATTACTTATGTTACAAATAGAACTTTCCATATCCAAGATATATAGACCATTGCACAAAGTACCCTTCCCATAGAACATATTTGCAAATGAAAAAGAACAAGAGTTCTTATTTATTTCAAATTTAAATCCTTTCTTTGCTAAGCAAGGAATGGATACAATGTTCTTAGTAAGTGAAGGTACACAAAAGCAATTATCTAGTTCTAATTGAAGTCCAGAAGGCAAGAAGAGAGTCAAAACGCCTACAGCAACAGCAGCAACCTGTGCCCCGTTTCCAACGCGTAGGTCAATCTCTCCAAGCCGCACCGATCTACTTTTCTTGAGCCCCTGCATATTTGTACAAATATGAGCTCCATATGCGGTATCCAATACCCATGACATAGAAGTAGAAAGATTGACTTCTGTAATATAGATACCTGAGTATGAAGACGAAGCCTTGCCTCTCTTCTTCTCATTCTGAAGTCGTACTATGTCCTTTATCATGTGAGGTAGTCCTTCACATGAGTAGCACTTATTATTCCTGACTCTTTCCATCTTTGTCTTCAATGTATTAGTTAAGCCTTTAGGCTCAATACACTGAATGTCTACTTTAGGAGGGTTGAGCTCAACCAATGCATCAAAGAGCTGCCTTAGATTAGAAATAATTTCAGAGGCACTCTTAGATTCATATTGCCCTCTAAGCTCGGGCGACATGTTGGTTAGCATCAGTCGTGCAACCTCCAAAGTATCAGCTTGATGCTTATCATAAGCATCCTTCTCAGCCGCTGAGGCCAAGCATGGAAGTGGCTCAGGAATTGGCTTCTCAAGGACATATAGCTTCCTTTCGAGCTTGAGCACAATTCTCAAGTTCATATACCAATCCTTTAAGTTGGATCCAACCAACTTATCCCTTTCCAGGGTAGATCGCAGTGACCATCTGCCATTGTTCACAGCCATTGTTCTACAATAACCAAGAAATAGCAGATTAGTACTACTTCGAATCATTTAAACTGGACTTGTTTTAAATGATTACTGCTCCCACTATTCGAATTGACAACCCACAAAGTCAATCGAGAAGTTTAAGACTTCCTAGTGAGATGGGATCCTTATTTCACATGAGGCTTCGCGCCCCACGAGGGTGGGATGATATGCATAAAGTAACCCATGTTTCCTAAGGTGGGCGCGCCGGCCGGTTGCTCCATGCAACTCCCCTTGTTGAGACAGTCTGGGCATTTCATGTCCAGCGAGGGCTGGATACAACATGAAACCTTTACCTCTCAACGATGCCTCTAGACTTTCACCATGTGCCCAGCACATGTGAACTTCTAGTCAAGTCCATTCCTAACCGTTATGCCCAGGGCCAACGAGTTTCCTTGCGAAGGCACGCCTAGGTTATAACTGGACTGGGGAAACCATTGCCACCACGCACTTTCTAAAGATAAGTGGGTGTGTCCCACGAGGGTGGGAAACAATTCACAACTCCACTGATCGATAGCTTAGTGAGGGCTACGCCTTAGAAGGCTACCAGACTTGATATTTTAATTGAGGGTTTTGTTTAAGGTCTCATCATCTCAGATTTATCTTATGTCTATCATTACAGGCATGCAATCCTATAACGATAAAACATTACAGGCATGCTTCTGCAGATAATAAAAGCAGTAAAGAATGATGTGATTGTTGGGGAATGCCGGGTGTAATTTAAAATTTTGCAGTCCCAGGACGCAGCGGAAGAAGCATTACACCCGAAACACATTCCTTTCCCAAGGATCCATGCGAGAGAGAGAACACAAGGATGTGTTAGGGTTAGTACCTCTATTGCTTGTTAGGATGAAGGTGCCAAGTTGAAGACGCTCACGTGCTCGTCCTCTACAAGTATCCACGCGTCGACCTTCTCAACGTTGCTCCCTTCCACGCTCGGTGCTAGCCTCGGGAAGAGAAGATCACCTCTCGGAATCTCCTTCTCCTTCCTCCTTGCTCTTCACGCCAACTTGTCTCCTTGCTTGGAGACTCTCGGCCAAAGACAAGAGGAAGAGAAGAGAGGGTGGCGCTCCACAAGAAGAAGAGGGCGGCTTGAATTCTAGGGCTTGCGCAACTCCAAGTTGCCTTTTCCTCAAGAAGAATTCTGCACTTAATGTTCATCCAATGATCATCAAATCGTCATCACAAGAGGGGGCGCATACCCCTTCTTTTATAACCGACCAAGCCAAACCGCCACCTCTCTTTCCTTCTATGCTCTTGGCGCAATTCCTCCAAGGAATTGCCATAAGAGTTCAGCCACATCCTCTCTTGAATAGGCGCAACATGAAGCATGGAAAGAATCTAGCTTCTTGCCTTATCAAGAGAGTTAATTTGAGTTCCAATTCAATTAGGACTTTCCATATATGATTGACCAAATCATTGCTTGAATAAATCAAGCCATATTTGCCAACATATCAGCCCCATACGTCCAAGATAGTTTCCACTTGAGGAAACAACTTTCCAAAAGGATTCATACACCCCAATTGGCGCAAATTCCATATATGGAATTATCCCATGCGCCAAGTGTATTTCCAACTCCTATTAGGATTCAAACTTGCCTCAATTAGATTTAATCCACAATCCCTAATTGGATTTGGATCTCAACACTAATTAGGCCCATGGAAATAAATCCTTATTGGATTAGGATTTGCGCCCAACACAATGAGCCTTATCCAAATCCAATTCTCTTTAGGATTTGAATCCTAGTTGGATTAGGATTTGCGCCCAACCACTATGGGCCTTATCCAAATCTAATTCTCATTAGGATTTGAATCCTAATTAGATTAGGATTCTCATTTCTAGTAGAATTAGAATTCCAACTCCTAATTGAATTAGGATTCCAACTCCTAGTTGGAATAGGACTCTATTTCCCAATAGGGTTAGGATTCTAACTCCTAATTAAATTAGGATTCCAACTCCTAGTTGGATTAGGATTCCAATTCCTAATAGGGTTAGGATTCCAACTCCTAATTAGATTAGGATTCCAACTCCTAGTTGGATTAGGATTCCAATTCCTAATAGGATTAGGATTCCAACTCCTAATTAGATTAGGATTCGAATCCAACATGGTATATAATCCTTTGTTCAAGTCCAACTTGACTAGGATACATATACAAACTCATGAATCCCAATTGGACTCAGATTCAACCATGAATCTGTCTTGGACTCAGAATAATGAACTCAAATATATTCCAAGATTTCCAGATCATAAAACAACGTCAAGAGTCTATTGCGTGTGACCCGGTAGGATCCTAATGACGATAGAAATGATGATTGAATATCATCATAAGTAGTGAGAGGTATCTAGCAACACATCACTACTACCCATGTCATAGGACTTAAGTCATCTGGCAACAACTCCCTAACAAGCAACGAGGATTCCCATGCATTCTAGATCCCTTTGCCTAAACTGATATCCTGCCATTGGATTAGTCTCAAGTTTATTATCCAATGCATTCGTCATGACTCAACAAGTGTGGCCACACTTTCCTGTCATGCACCAATAAGGTGGGGCGCCCCGAGGTGGATATCATGCTTCCTCGGAAGGAAGGGGCAAATCCTACTATTGGTCATCCATGTCTCTACATGACTTATGACATGCTCAATGACAGTCGTTTTGATCACCCATTTACGGAGAGACGTAAGACTGTATCAAAACATACCCATCATCATATCTAGACATGAATACCTCAAGTCTAAGGATCAATGCAAACCTCTTGCATGTGAGATTGACTTGTTGACTAGATAAGTCAATCCTCACGGTGGATCACTCTAGTGCATCCAATGCACCTGTATGTCTGCGTTACTGTGCCCCGCACCTAACCAGCCCATACACCAGTCTCATATGTACCAAAGCTGTCCCATATCGGCTAAGGCACCTTGACCGGGGATTACTTATGAGAATGGATCCAATCCAAACTCCTGGGACATTATCTATGCAATTCAATACATCAACGCAGGTAAAGCAATCTGCATAATAACGACCATGCCTTTATTGATTATATCAATTTCATTAATTCTATCGAAGTACATTTAAACAATGCCTGACCATGTCCATACATTGGTCTGCAGGGCATATACACCAACAATCTCCCACTTGCACTAAGACCAAGGGCAACTGAATTCATTCAGTCCCATGTCTCTAGTATGACATATTTAGCTTCTGCTGCGCCAGAGGCTATGTCCGTGGGTTTTTCCAGATTGCTATCTGTGTTTATTTTAACAAGTTTGAATCATCATCTTTATCCATGATCTCTAAGATCATATGATATCGCTGCAGTACATACTTGAGTGCTAAGTTCCTTTACACATGCTTACAGCCCCAGTAAGAACTATACTGGACCATCAAGCATCAGGGACTAAATCAAGTTCAAATGAATGAAGCTGCTTCCTTGGCTACCACAAGAAGCTGCAATGTACTCAGCCTTATTGTAGAATTTGCCACTGCAGTTTGCATAAAGCTCTTTCAGCCAACAACACCACATCAAGGCAAAAAGCAAATCCTGACTGTGAACGATAGTCATTAGACCGGAACGAAGTGTCAGTGTACCCAGTACACAAAGTTCTTCCTGTCTATCACAGACTAAAATTCAATCCTTTATACTTCCCAAGTACGAAGGATTGCTTTCACAGCTATCCAGTGTTTGAACACTAGGATCTGATTGAAACTTACTGGCCATGCTCCAAGCATTCGCCACACATAGTCTTGTGCTAGTTGCACAAAACATGATCTATCCTATACCCAATGTATTAGGACTATAGAATCATGTTGTCTCTCTCCTGCTGTGTCAAAAGACATTGCATCATGGAGAGAATCAGACCATGTCTCTCTGGAAGGTATCATCCTTTGGAATGATCCAATATGAACCTCTCCAGAATCTCTTGGATGAACGTAGATTAACTAAAGGGCAATGACTTTCTTGGATCCCAGTTGATCCACATGCCTAGGATGTAGGCTGCATTCCCTAGGTCATTCTTCTCGAAATACATTCCAAGCCTGTACTTCACCGCGTGAAGAGCTGGGATGTCATTTCAAGTGAGGAGAATATCGTCAATCAATTAGAACAAGAAACATTATGATGCTCCCACTGATCTTCTTGTAAACACAGGATACTTGTATAATACCATACATATCTTTATGGCGACTGTATGAAAATATTTTGGCTATTTCCATCTAGACATCCTCTTCCAGACGTCCATTAAGAAAAGAAATTTTCATAACAACACGCTATAACAGAACATGCAATTATAACAAGTAGATACCTAATGGACTCAAACAAAGCTATCGGTGAAAAATTTCATCACTATCCACCCAGTGGACTTATCCGAAATTTCATTCACTAGCTTGTCATCATAGGTAACAATGTTACCTTTCATGTCTATCTTCCAAGAAGATCCACATACAGCCTCTGGGTGTTACCCCTTTGGCGGCTCAATCAAGTCCCACACTTGATTAGCAGACATGGAGTCCATTATGGTTCTTATGGCGCTCAGCCATTTCTTGGAATCTGGTCCACTGACCGCTTCCATTTCCTCATAAGTCTTTAGGTTCATCCTAGATGAAAAATTCGTCATGCCCACAACCTGTGAGAGTATTTCGAATCCATTCAGACTCATGTGATTCCTGTGTTACTTGAACCTCAGGTTGACTTTTCAACCTGCATGTGTGAATCTACTCTCCATTTGTGTCTAACTGTATTGTGGTTGATTTTTGGACCTTGTCCTAATCAAATCTACTCCCACCAGCTTCTTTCAAAAAAATATCTCCTCAAGAAAGACAGCAGTTTGAGCAACAAATATTTTTGTTCTCATCGGGATAGAAGTAGCACTCTCAGTGCCCCACAAATACACACTATGGAGTGTCAGAACAGTTGCTTGCATGGCCTGTAAAGAAGTAAATTTGCATGAATATTCAAAGATGGAACCACATCCAATGTGTTCCCTTTTCTTTCTTTGAATTTCACCACACAGTTGTGGTGTTCCAAGTAAGCTGTGAGACAACCCCACACTCCTCAAGATAGTCATCACATTTTTCACTTCCCACTTTGATCCAATCAAAGGGTTTTAATAGATTCTCCAATTCGATTCTATACTTCATTCTTTTAACTTCTTGGATTTCTCCAAAGTTACGTGTTGGATATAACATATCCCAACTTAATGAAATATACCACTTGGTGCTTGTCTCCATGGGTCTACACACATTGCTGTGTACTAGATCCAACAAGCATCTAACCTCTCTCTCCTTCCTAAATGAAGGTAGCATCTGTCATCTTGTCCATTAGACAAGGCTCACATACATCATAACCCTGAAAGGATAATGATCCCAATAGTCCATGGACTTTTGGATGTGACTTTTGTCTTATGGCCCAAGAGACAATGCAAAGAGATGGTATTGATTGAATCATTGGATTTGATCTATTCAGTGTTACACACAGAACTACAAGCTATCATCAATTGTACCACTACTATAGAACATTCCAGATATAAAGAAATACCAATTTATTTCAAACTGAAAATCCATTCAAAATAATGGACATAATGTTCTAATACAAAAGCTAGTACATAATAGCAAAGTTCTAGTTGAAGTCTTTGAAGGTAGTGAGATGACATCAACAGCAGCATCCAATGCTCCGTCCCTGACTCGAATGTCGATCCCACCAAGCCTCATTGTCCTACTTCTTGTGAGCCCCTGCATATGAAAAACATATGTAAGCTCCACATGCGGTACCCAGTACCCATGAATAAGAAGTAGACATAAAGACCTCAGTAACACAATACCTGAAGCAGATGGATAACATCCCTTCTTTTGTGCCATGCTCTTCCTGGGCCTTAATCCATCCTGAAATTTCCATGCATTCCCAGTCTTCCGAAGTTTTAGCTTCGAAGATACGGAACCATAGTCATTCCTAGATTCAGGCAAACACCCAGAAGATCCAACAACACTCTCTAGATCACTATTTGAAGTGCCTGGTGTGAAGAGACGTCGAAGATGTATGATCATATCATAGATCCCCATCTCTTCACACTCAACCTAGACCTCAGGGGTCAAGCACCTCAAAACAAGAGTAGTGTAATGTTCATTATCCACACAATGTTCAAGATAGACATTCCACTCCCACTCTGTACAGAAATATATATAGGGCTGGGTTGGAGGTCTTTCAAGAAGATATACCATATTCTCATGTTCTAGAAGTTTGGACAAAAGTCTGAACCATCTTGTCCAATTTGTTCCATCCAGTTTATTTTTAAGAAGTTTCAATCTAGGTTCAGGAGATGGAATCATCTACAATAAGCAAACAAGCAAAATAAGTACTTTGATAAAGCATTTAACAAGGACTTTAAATTAAATGCTATGCTCCCACTATTTCCTTAACAAGTTGATAACTCTCAAAACTCAACTTGGAAATACGTGAGTAGGATCCTAATTTCACGCGAGGTCTCCGCGACTCACGAGGGTGAGTTGAGATGCACAGAGAGTCTCATACTTCCTTAGGTAGGCATGCCAGCCAATTGTGCCATGCACAATTCCTCTTAGTTAAGACAGACTAGGCGGCCTGTGTCCAGCGAGGGCTGGATACAACACAGGACCCTATCCTCTCAACAGCTGCCTCTAGTAATTCATCATGTCAATGACATATGAAAAACTAGTCAAGTCTGGTCCTAACCGTTATGCCCAGGGCCAACGAATTTCCTTGCGAAGGCACGCCCAGGTTAAAACTGGACTGGGGAAATCATTGTCACCACACACCTTCTAAAGATAAGTGGGTGTGTCCCACGAGGGTGGGAAACAGTTCACAACACCACCGATCGATAGTTTGATGAGGGCTACGCGTTAGAAGGCTATCGACTTGATATTGTATTGAGAGTTTTTGCATGTTTTTATTCTTTTCTAGCATGCAGTTTTCCTATGGTTATGGCAGCAAAGGAAAAACATCACAGGCATGCTATGGACAAAATAATAAACCATCACAGGCATGCTAGTTTGGTCGATATGGTCATAGCCCTTTTCATACATATAACTTGTCACGAGCCATGTGACATGTTATCGTACATCCAAGGGTTGTGAGTCCCTGAAGCAAATCAGCCCATGCCAGAAGCCGAAAGCTAGTGTCCTTCCTTCAGCCGCAAGTCCATCACCAAGCTTCCAAAGCTGGCGCCACTCTGATATCGGTTGAAGAAGACACCTTGTTGTCTTTGATGAACCTTAACCTATCTTATGTAAACAGTTCTACATCTATTCTAAGGAAAGATGAAAATTTTACATCAAGAAGGGGGAGAACCACACGCAGGTGGCAAAAAGATTTTACAAGCATTCATCACAGGTGGAAACATGCTTCCACATCACAACACAGGAGGGCACCCGCTATGACCATATTAACCCAAGGAAGAGACAAGTGGCGCATATATAAAATTTGAAAAACCGGAAAAATCAAATTTTATCCCCTTATGCGCCAACTTCATCCAAAGCACTCTCTCAATCAAATTTATGCTAAAATTGGGATCAAGTTTCATGATGATTTCATGGACCCTATCGGCTGGCAATTTTGTCAGATCAAGAAACCCGGCCAGTCCGAAGACACAATGCCCGTCCTACTTGACAAAACTACGTGTGCCTTTGGTCTTAAATCCATCATAAACACAATCCAAATTTCGGCCATAAAAATTGATAAAAGAAGTTTGGATGAAAGCGCCTTCTAGGTGAAACGCGCATGGATGAACGAAAAATTTTCCAAAAATTTTTCACACAAGCAAACGTACACCTTGTGTTTCTCGCAAGTAGCTCTGATACCACTGTTGGGGAATGCCGGGTGTAATTTAAAATTTTGCAGTCCCAGGACACAGCGGAAGAAGCATTACACCCGAAACACATTCCTTTCCCAAGGATCCATGCGAGAGAGAGAACACAAGGATGTGTTAGGGTTAGTACCTCTATTGCTTGTTAGGATGAAGGTGCCAAGTTGAAGACGCTCACGTGCTCGTCCTCTACAAGTATCCACGCGTCGACCTTCTCAACGTTGCTCCCTTCCACGCTCGGTGCTAGCCTTGGGAAGAGAAGATCACCTCTCGGAATCTCCTTCTCCTTCCTCCTTGCTCTTCACGCCAACTTGTCTCCTTGCTTGGAGACTCTCGGCCAAAGACAAGAGGAAGAGAAGAGAGGGTGGCGCTCCACAAGAAGAAGAGGGCGGCTTGAATTCTAGGGCTTGCGCAACTCCAAGTTGCCTTTTCCTCAAGAAGAATTCTGCACTTAATGTTCATCCAATGATCATCAAATCGTCATCACAAGAGGGGGCGCATACCCCTTCTTTTATAACCGACAAAGCCAAACCGCCACCTCTCTTTCCTTCTATGCTCTTGGCACAATTCCTCCAAGGAATTGCCATAAGAGTTCAGCCACATCCTCTCTTGAATAGGCGCAACATGAAGCATGGAAAGAATCTAGCTTCTTGCCTTATCAAGAGAGGTAATTTGAGTTCCAATTCAATTAGGACTTTCCATATATGATTGACCAAATCATTGCTTGAATAAATCAAGCCATATTTGCCAACATATCAGCCCCATACGTCCAAGATAGTTTCCACTTGAGGAAACAACTTTCCAAAAGGATTCATACACCCCAATTGGTGCAAATTCCATATATGGAATTATCCCATGCGCCAAGTGTATTTCCAACTCCTATTAGGATTCAAACTTGCCTCAATTAGATTTGATCCACAATCCCTAATTGGATTTGGATCTCAACACTAATTAGGCCCATGGAAATAAATCCTTATTGGATTAGGATTTGCGCCCAACACAATGAGCCTTATCCAAATCCAATTCTCTTTAGGATTTGAATCCTAGTTGGATTAGGATTTGCGCCCAACCACTATGGGCCTTATCCAAATCTAATTCTCATTAGGATTTGAATCCTAATTAGATTAGGATTCTCATTTCTAGTAGAATTAGAATTCCAACTCCTAATTGAATTAGGATTCCAACTCCTAGTTGGAATAGGACTCTATTTCCCAATAGGGTTAGGATTCTAACTCCTAATTAAATTAGGATTCCAACTCCTAGTTGGATTAGGATTCCAATTCCTAATAGGGTTAGGATTCCAACTCCTAATTAGATTAGGATTCCAACTCCTAGTTGGATTAGGATTCCAATTCCTAATAGGATTAGGATTCCAACTCCTAATTAGATTAGGATTCGAATCCAACATGGTATATAATCCTTTGTTCAAGTCCAACTTGACTAGGATACATATACAAACTCATGAATCCCAATTGGACTCAGATTCAACCATGAATCTGTCTTGGACTCAGAATAATGAACTCAAATATATTCCAAGATTTCTAGATCATAAAACAACGTCAAGAGTCTATTGCGTGTGACCCGGTAGGATCCTAATGACGATAGAAATGATGATTGAATATCATCATAAGTAGTGAGAGGTATCTAGCAACACATCACTACTACCCATGTCATAGGACTTAAGTCATCTGGCAACAACTCCCTAACAAGCAACGAGGATTCCCATGCATTCTAGATCCCTTTGCCTAAATTGATATCCTGCCATTGGATTAGTCTCAAGTTTATTATCCAATGCATTCGTCATGACTCAACAAGTGTGGCCACACTTTCCTGTCATGCACCAATAAGGTGGGGCGCCCCGAGGTGGATATCATGCTTCCTCGGAAGGAAGGGGCAAATCCTACTATTGGTCATCCATGTCTCTACATGACTTATGACATGCTCAATGACAGTCATTTTGATCACCCATTTACGGAGAGACGTAAGACTGTATCAAAACATACCCATCATCATATCTAGACATGAATACCTCAAGTCTAAGGATCAATGCAAACCTCTTGCATGTGAGATTGACTTGTTGACTAGACAAGTCAATCCTCACGGTGGATCACTCCAGTGCATCCAATGCACCTGTATGTCTGCGTTACTGTGCCCCGCACCTAACCAGCCCATACACCAGTCTCATATGTACCAAAGCTGTCCCATATCGGCTAAGGCACCTTGACCGGGGATTACTTATGAGAATGGATCCAATCCAAACTCCTGGGACATTATCTATGCAATTCAATACATCAACGCAGGTAAAGCAATCTGCATAATAACGACCATGCCTTTATTGATTATATCAATTTCATTAATTCTATCGAAGTACATTTAAACAATGCCTGACCATGTCCATACATTGGTCTGCAGGGCATATACACCAACAGTGATCATATCCTATTCAAGACATTGAACCAATCCATGCCATGAAAGAGGTTCAACTCTTATCCTAGAACTCAAGCCCCAAAAACTAGACCTAGCCTAGCCGACCTCTAGCTTGAACTTCAAGGTTGGCTCCAAGGTCCTTCTCTCATGGTTTAGCTCTCAAACCCTAGAGGTACACTTTAAAAGTTCCCCATAGGTTCGGCCAATGCCATGGTCTTCCTCCAATGAGGATGCGCCACAATGCAAGAAGCCAAGTTAGCTAGCTCTCAAACCCAAGGGTTCGGCCATGCCTAACTTGCGCCACTAAGCAGGCTTGCGCCTCTTTTTTTGATGCTTGTTGCGCCACTATCCAAGGTATGCATGCGCCAAGTTCCAAGTACATGCACCACCCTAATCTTCATCTTAGTTAAAAGCAAAAAGAAAAGCGGCACGCAGGCCTCACGAGGATACATCACAGGCATGCAAAGGGGGGCTTGACTAATGATCACAATATCATGCACAATCAAGGTATTTACTCATGCAATTCTACATGCTCATGAAAAACATAAAATCTGAAATTTTACTTTTTCATAAAACTGTAAGGGTCCCCTTCAAGGGGGAGCGAAACCCTAGATAGGCGCATAACAAAAATTTTGAGCGGAAGCAAGGGTTTCTCATGATCTTTTGCATGTCATATGATCAACTTTCATGAACTAGTATAGATCAGAAAAGATTCATACCATGGCCATCGCTTTGATGGAGCTTTGGAAGAAGATCGCAAAAGGGCTCTCCTCCGAAGGTACCGCACACAAGAAGATAGATGGCGCCTCCTTGTTGATCCTTGTGCTAGCAAAGATCTTCAAGTCTCCTTGTCGAATGGAAGGGAAGAGGAGATGTTTTTTCTTGGCCGAGAGCTCCTTGTCGTCAACCCCTTCGATCACACGAGAGTGTATGCGTCAAGAGGAATGGGCGACCAATTTTTTAGCAAAGAGAAGTGAACGTGAGGCGTTGAGAGACTATTTTGGAAACCGCCACTTCCAAAAATAGCAAGCCTTCACTTCATGCGTTGATGCGTTCACCCAAGTGAACCGAACGCACATTCTTCTCCCCTTTGAACCATGCGCTCACGTATGAGCCGGTTCATATTGGTTTGGTTCAAAAACCAATCAAGCCAAGCCTTTAGTCCAGATCAAATTAAACCCTAAGGTTCCAGATCTGACCGTTCATCTCTTAATGTTCCTGATCTCACCGATCTAGAATCATCTCTCTCGATCGAAGCTTACCGATCTCAAGTCCTAATCAATCAAACATGATCAGACCAGATCTCACTTACAATCAGAGTTTAAATCCCTTTAAACTGAACCAAAACAATTCAGTCCACACGATCTGACATGAGTAAGCCATATCATCAAATTGTGCGACCCTAAGGGTTTCCTTTAAATGTCGGTAACGATAACTTACGTTATCACGATCAGTGAGGGGTATCTAGCAACACATCACTGTCTCCCGATATAAAGGAAAGAGTCTTCCAAGACTACACCCAAACCACAGCACAAGTGTGAATCCACTTCACGAGGCATACATGTTTCCTTTGCCACTGGATGTTCTTATTGGACAAGCGTGTCAAGCCTGTAGCTCCAATATGATGAGCATGATTAGATCAGATGATCATAGTCACCTGGGTATGGCCATACACTTTCTCAATCATCTCATTCGAGGGGGCCCCTTTAGAACATCACACTCCAATCAAGGAGACGGCAATCCTATATCTATCACTAGTGCCCTAACCTGACTCATGATCATTATCCAAGATAGTCTATAACCATTATGTTTCAAATGATATTGAACTACCTCAAAACAATGACAATCATCATTTAGAAACACAAGTGATCTCAAGTCAGAGGACATGTGCCACTTGTTGCAAACAAGGATTATTCACATTGTGACAAGCAATTGAATATCCTAGTAGGGTCTGTCCAGTACATCCAATGTACCCATGAGTCTACATCTTATTCCATGCTCGAAGCATCCTATAAGATTAGAACACATATTAGTCTCAATCATATCAAGGCTGTCTCATGTTCACCAAGATATCTCGACTAAGGACATAGAGCATGTCAGCCTAGCTGAACAGCATTGAGACATTATTCAGAAGCACACTTATTGCAGTAGACAATGTAACAAACTGAATAACAACCATCGCCTTTATAAACATAAGAGTTTATACATGATACTGAAAGAATCCCAAGGCCTCAAACATTAGCCTTAAGGGCATACCCAACAAAAACAAGTCTTTTTTTCTCATCTTCTTCTCACAAATCTTTTGGTCAATTGCGATTTATTTTTCATGATGATTTCAGAGATCCTTTCGGCTGGCAATTTTGTCAGATTAAGAGACTTGGCCAGTCCGAAGACACAATGCCCGTCCTACTTGACAAAATTACGTGCGCCTTTGATCTTTAAATCAAACAAGAAAAATAGTCCAAAAATCCAAAAGAGATTGAGAGGATGATAGAAACAAGAAACCCTAATTTTTCCTACTTTAGAAAAATCGTTTGCCATGCATCATGCTATTTACGAAAATAGAGATATGGCATGTGAGCATGAAAGAGAAGCATAAAAACTGTTGGTGTATATGCCCTAAAGACCAATGTATGGACATGGTCAGACATTGTTTGAATGTACTTTGATAGAACTATTACTCTTTTTATAGGCATGGTCGTTATTATGAGGACTTCTCTACCTGCTTTGATGTATTAAGTTGCATAAATAATGTCCCAGGAGTTTGGATTGGATCCATTCTCATAAGCTATCCCCAGACAAGGTACCTTAGCAGATATGGGACAGCTTTGGTACATGTGAGACTGGTGTATGGGCTGGTTAGGTGCGGGGCACAGTAACGCAGACATACAGGTGCATTGGATGCACTGGAGTGATCCACCGTGAGGATTGACTTGTCTAGTCAACAAGTCAATCTCACATGCAAGAGGTTTTGTATTGATCCTTAGACTTGAGGTATTCATGTCTAGATTTGATGATGGGTATGCTTTAATACAGTCTTACGTCTCTCCGTAACTGGGAGATCAAAACGACTGTCATTGGGCATGTCATAAGTCATATAGAGACATGGATGACCAATAGTAGGATTTGCCCCTTCCTTCAGAGGAAGTATGATATCCAACTCGGGGCGCCCCACCTTATTGGTGCATGACAGGAGAGTGTGGCCACACTTGTTGAGTCATGACTAATGCATTGGATAATAAACTTGAGACTAATCCAATGGCAGGATATCAGCTTAGGCAAAGGGATCTGTAATGCAATAGGAATACTCGTTGCTTGTAAGGAGTTGTTGCCATAATGACTTAAGTCCTATGACATGGGTAGTAGTGATGTGTTGCTAGATACCCCTCAGTGCTTATGATGTTTACATCATTGCCATCGTCATATGGATCCTACGGGGTCACATGCAATAGACTCTTGACGTTGCTTTAATCAGAAGCCTTAGGATCAAGTTATTGGATAACTTGGATCCATTTGGAAGAATTCATCAGCGCCAATGGGCCTGATGAGTTGGAAGAAAGTTATTGGAGCCAAACTTCATTTTTGGTAGGTTGACCCGAAATTGACCTAGATTGGTCACATTTGGATTAGGGTTGCATTGGATTAGATCCAATGGCTTAATCAACCCATGCCATGAAGTTTGGGATAGCTCATTATCCAATGAGGCCCAATAATTAGTTGTCATGAAGAGGAATTGGCTTAAAAGGGTATAATGGGGAGAAATCTCACCCCATTGGCGCCTAGGGGCGTAATGGGGTGAGGGAGGCGCCTTTGCTTCATTATGGAAGTAAAGGGCGCCTAGCCCTTCTTCCTTGGATGGAATACTTGCCTCTAAGGCAAGTCTTGGGGCTGATATGGCTTGAGGACTCTTTTGGAAAGAGCTTGGGCGCATATGACAAGTAGGAAGATGTTTATGGTAAAGTCTTGGAGACTTTCCTTATGAACCCTACATGCACCCAAACCCTTGCCCTAGTCGAATTCTTCATGTTGCGCCTAGCCCTTCTCCTTGGATGGAAAGAATGCCTCTAAGGCATGTCTTAGGCTGATATGGCCATTGGGCAAATTAGGATAGGTTGAATGAGGTTTATGGTAAAGTCTTGGAGACTTTCCTTACCTCAAGACTCTTTTATCCTAGCCGCCCACTTGGCATGATCCTAGCCATTGTCCTTGCTGCCTCTTGTCCTATTTATAGGACCCCTTACCGCCCCTTCCAATGTTCGACTTCTAGGAGACGTGAACATACATAGAGAGGCGTGAGCAAGGGCAAAGGGTGACAACAACAAAGGCTTGGCGCAACCCTTCTTCCAAGTGGCCGAAAGACATCCTTTCTTCTTCTCCTCTTCTTGGCGCAAAGAGAAATTGGGCTTGGTGGCTTCTCCTTCTATTGTCGCAAGCCCTCTCCCTCTCATAGCCATTGGCGCATCTTGCTTGAAGGTGGCGCAAGCAAAGAAGAAGAGGGAAGTTCTTGGCGATATCTTCCCTATTCCCTCCTTGGCGCAACTTCTCTTGAAAGTGGAGTGAAGGCTTGATTCTCTTCGCGAGGCTAGCACCGAGCATGGAAGGGAGCAACGATCAAGGAGTCGACGCATGGATACTTGTAGAGGTCGAACACTTGGGTGCCTTCAACATGGCTTCGACATCTAGACAAGCAAAAGAGGTACATCTCTATCACATCCTTGTGTGTACTCACTCGCATGGATCCTTGGGAAAGGAATGTGTTTCGGGTGTAATGCTTCTTCCGCTGCGTCCTAGGACTGTAAAATTTTAAATTACACCTGGCATTCCCTAACAGTGGTATCAGAGGTACTTGCGAGAAACACAAGGTGTACATTTGCTTGTGTGAAAAATTTTTGGAAAATTTTTCGTTCATCCATGCGCGTTTAACCTAGAAGGCGCTTTCATCCAAACTTCTTTCATCAATTTTTATGGCCGAAATTTGGATTGTGTTTATGATGGATTTAAGACCAAAGGCGCACGTAGTTTTGTCAAGTAGGACGGGCATTGAGTCTTCGGACTGGCCAGGTCTCTTGATCTGACAAAATTGCCAGCCGATAGGGTCCATGAAATCATCATGAAACTTGATCCTAATTTTAGCATAAATTTGATAAAGAGAGTGCTTTGGATGGAGTTGGCGCATAAGGGGATAAAATTTGATTATTACGGTTTTTCAAATTTTATATATGCGCCACTTGTCTCTTTCATGGGTTGATATGGTCATAGCGAGTGCCCTCCTGTGTTGTGATGTGGAAGCATGTTTCCACCTGTGACGAATGCTTGTAAAATCTTTCTACCACCTGCGTGTGGTTCTCCCCTTCTTGATGTAAAATTTTCATCTTTCCTTAGAATAGATGTAGAATTGTTTGCATGAGATAGGTTAAGGTTCATCAAAGACAACAAGGTGTCTTCTTCAACCGATATCAGAGTGGCGCCAGCTTTGAAAGCTTGGTGATGGACTTGCGGCTGAAGGAAGGACACTAGCTTTCGGCTTCTGGCATGGGCTGATTTGCTTCAGGGACTCGCAACCCTTGGATGCACAATAACATGTCACATGGCTCGTGACAAGTTATGTGTATGAAAAGGGCTATGACCATATTGACCAAATTAGCATGCCTGTGATGGTTTATTATTTGTCCATAGCATGCCCGTGATGCTTTTCCTTTGCTGCCTGAACCATAGGAAAACTGCATGCTAGAAAAGAATAAAACAAACATGCAAAAACTCTCAATTCAATATCAAGTCGATAGCCTTCTAACGCGTAGCCCTCATCAAACTATCGATCGGTGGTGTTGTGAACTGTTTCCCACCCTCGTGGGACACACCCACTTATCTTTAGAAGGTGTGTGGTGACAATGATTTCCCCAGTCCAGTTTTAACCTGGGCGTGCCTTCGCAAGGAAATTTGTTGGCCCTGGGCATAACGGTTAGGACCAGACTTGACTGGTTTTTCATATGTCATTGACATGATGAATTACTAGAGGCAGCTGTTGAGAGGGTAGGGTTTTGTGTTATATCCAGCCCTCGCTGGACACAGGGCGCCTAGTCTGTCTTAACTAAGAGGAATTGTGCATGGCACAATTGGCTGGCATGCCTACCTAAGGAAGCATGAGACTCTCTGTGCATCTCAACTCACCCTCGTGAGTCGCGGAGACCTTATGTGAAATTAGGATCCTACTCACTTATCTCCATGTTGAGTTAGAGAGTTCTCAACTTGTTTTGGAAGTAGTAGGAGCATAGCATTTAATTTAAAGTCCTTGTTAAATGTTTTATCATAGTACTTATTTTACTTATTTGCTTATTGTAGATGGCATCTCCTGATCTAAGATTGAAACTCTATAAAAATAAACTGGATGGGACAAATTGGACAAAATGGTTCAAGATTTTGTCCAAAATACTGGAACAAGAAAATAAGGTGCATCTTCTTGAAAGACCTCCATCCCAGCCTAGTGTATATTTCACTAATGACTGGGAGTGGAATGTCTATCTTGAACATTGTGAAGATAACGAACAGTACACTGCTCTTGTCTTAGAGTGCATGACCCCAGAGGTCAAGGTTGAATGTGATGAGATGGGGATCTATGATCTAATCATACATCTCAAAGGTCTCTTCACACCATGCTCTATAGACAATGATCAGGAGAGTTCTGTTGGATCTTCAGAATGTGTGCCTGAATCTGAGAAAGACCATGGTTCTGTATCTTCGAAGCTAATACTTCGGAAGACTGGGAATGCATGGGTATTTCGAAGAGGATTGATGGCCAAGAAGAGCATGGCAAAGAGGAAGGGATGTAATCCATCCGCTTCAGGTATTGTGTTACCGAGGTCTTTTGTCTACTTCTTATTCATGGGTACTGGGCACCGTATGTGAGGCTCACATATGTTTTACATGTGCAGGAGCTCAAAAGAAGTAGGACGAGGAGGCTTGATGGGATCGACTCTCGGGTCAGGAACGGAGCATTGGATGTTGTTGTTGATATCATCTCACTGCCTTGAAGACTTTATATAGAACTTTGCTATTATTGTATCAGCTTATGTATTAGAACATCATTCCTTTTGGAAAGGACTTCAGTTTGAAATAATAAATAATATTTCTTTAATCTGAGATGTTCTATTGAAGTGATACAATTGACAATAGTTTATGGTTCTATATGTAACACAAGATCAGATCTAATGATTCAATAAAATTCCTCTTATAGCATTGTCTCTTGAACCATAGAACAATGGTCACATCCAAAATTCCATGGACTATTGGGATCATTATCCTTTCAGGATTATGATACATGTGAGCCTAGTTCAAAGGAACAATATGACAGATGCTGCCTTCATGGAAGGACTGTTGGCTTGTTGGATCTAATACACAAAATGTAAGTAGGCCCATGTAAACAAGCTCTAAGAGGAGTTATATATACTTCATTTAGGTGTGGGTATGCCTTACGCAACCCAAGAACTTTGGAAAAATCCAAGAAGTTCACAAATGAAGTATTGAGTCAAATTGAAGGATCTATTAAAGCACCTTGATTGGATCAAGATAATTAGTGGAGAATTTGATGACTGTCCTAAGAAGTGTGGAGTGACCTCACAGCTTTCTTAGCTCACCACTGTGTGGTGAATTTCAAAGAAAGAAAAGGAACACATTGGATGTGGTTCCATCTTTGAGTAGTCATGCAAATATACTACTATGATGCCATGCAAACAGAAGTACTGCTACTCCATAAGAAAATGTCTAAGTTAGCTTTTGAGTTAAGAACTGCAAATATCCCATTTCTTCAATGGAATTGGGAATGTAATGTTCAGTGATTCAAAAAGTATGTGTTTGTGGTGCACTATAGAGTGCTAATTCTATCCCAAGGAGAACAAAATATTTGTTGCTCAAACTGCTGTCTCTATTGAGAAAGTATTTCTCTTGAAAGAAGCCAGTGGGAGTAGATCTGATTTGGACAAGGTCCAGAATCAACCACAATATAATTAGACACAGATGGAGAGCAAAATCTCACATACAGGTTGAAAGTCAACCTGAGGTTCAAGTAACACAGGAATAACATAAGTCTAGGATCGATTCGATATGCTGGGCATGACGAATTTTTCATCAAGCATGAACCTAAGACTTATGAGGAAATGGAAGCGGTCGGTGGACAAGATTCCAAGAAATGGCTAAGGGCCATGAGAACCATAATAGACTCCATGTCTGCTAATCAAGTCTGGGACTTGGATGAGCTGCCAAAAGGGGTAACTCCCACAGGCTGTAAAATAAATCTTCTGGGAAGATAGACATGGAAGGTAACATTGTTACCTTAAAAGGCAAGCTAGTGAACGATAATTTCAGGCAAATCCACTGGGTGGACAATGATGAAATTTTCACCAATAGCTGAGCTTTAAGTCCATTAGGGATCTGCTTGTTATAATTGCATGATCAATCATGGCATGTTGTTATGATAACTGCTTTTCTTGCATGGACATCTGAAAAGATATCTATAAGGAAATAGCCAGAAGGTTCTCATATCAAGGCCATATAGATATGCATGATGTTATGCAAGCATGGTTGAAAAAAGCCTGTGTTTACAAGAAGATCAGTGGGAGCACCTTAATAGTATTTCTTATTCTAGATGATTGATGATATTCTCCTCACATGGAATGACATCTCAGCTCTTCACATGGTGAAGAAAAGGAAGATATGTATTCCAAGAAGAATGATCTAGGGAATGATGCCTACATCCTAGGCATGAGGATCTATAAATAGAGATCCAAGAAAGTCATTGCCCTTTAGTCAATCTATGTTCATCCAAGAGTTTCTGGAGAGGTTTATTTTGAATGATTCCAAATATTAATACCTTCCAGAAAGATATGGTCTGATTCTCTCAAAGATCTTGTGTCCTTTGACACAGATAGAGAGTAATAACATGGATCTAAAATCCTGATACATGGTGTGTAGGATGGATCATGTTTTGAATAATATACTCAAGACCATTTGTGACAATTGCTTGGAGCATAGCCAGCAAGTTTCAATCAGATCTTAGTGTTTAACACTAGATAGCTGTGAAAGCCATCCTTATATATATATACTTAGGAAGTATAAAGGATTGGAGTCTAGTCTATGATAGACAGGGAAGAATTTTGTGTACAGGGGTACACTGACACTTCGTTCCAGTCTAGTGACTATTGATCACAGCCAAGATTTGCGCTTTGCCTTATTATGGTGTTATATGCTGAAAAAGCATTATGCAAACCAAAGCGGCAAGATTCTACAAATAAGGCTGAGTACATTGCAGCTCCTTGTGACAGCCAAGGAGGCAGCTTCATTCATTTGAACTTGATCTAGTTCATAGTGCTTGATGGTCCAGTATAGTTCTTACTGGGACCATAGCATAGGAGAATGAACTTAATGCTCAAGTATGTACTGCAGCATATCATCTGATCTTAGAGATCATGAATAAGGATGATGATCAAATTTGTTAAAATAAACACAGATAGCAATCTGGAAAACCCCACTGACCTAGCCTCTGGCGCAGCAGAAGCTAAATAGGTCATACTAGAGACATTGGAACTGGCTAAACACCAGTTGTCCTTGGTCTTAGTGCAAGTGGGAGATTGTTGGTGTATATGCCCTAAAGACCAATGTATGGACATGGTCAGGCATTGTTTGAATGTACTTTGATAGAACTATTACTCTTTTTATAGGCATGGTCGTTATTATGCAGACTTCTCTACCTGCGTTGATGTATTAAGTTGCATAAATAATGTCCCAGGAGTTTGGATTGGATCCATTCTCATAAGCTATCCCCAGACAAGGTACCTTAGCAGATATGGGACAGCTTTGGTACATGTGAGACTGGTGTATGGGCTGGTTAGGTGCGGGGCACAGTAACGCAGACATACAGGTGCATTGGATGCACTGGAGTGATCCACCGTGAGGATTGACTTGTCTAGTCAACAAGTCAATCTCACATGCAAGAGGTTTTGTATTGATCCTTAGACTTGAGGTATTCATGTCTAGATTTTATGATGGGTATGCTTTAATACAGTCTTACGTCTCTCCGTAACTGGGAGATCAAAACGACTGTCATTGGGCATGTCATAAGTTATGTAGAGACATGGATGACCAATAGTAGGATTTGCCCCTTCCTTCAGAGGAAGTATGATATCCACCTCGGGGCGCCCCACCTTATTGGTGCATGACAGGAGAGTGTGGCCACACTTGTTGAGTCATGACCAATGCATTGGATAATAAACTTGAGACTAATCCAATGGCAGGATATCAGCTTATGCAAAGGGATCTGTAATGCAATAGGAATCCTCGTTGCTTGTTAGGAGTTGTTGCCATAATGACTTAAGTCCTATGACATGGGTAGTAGTGATGTGTTGCTAGATACCCCTCATTGCTTATGATGTTTACATCATTGCCATCGTCATATGGATCCTACGGGGTCACACGCAATAGACTCTTGACGTTGCTTTAATCAGAAGCCTTAGGATCAAGTTATTGGATAACTTGGATCCATTTGGAAGAATTCATCAGCGCCAATGGGCCTGATGAGTTGGAAGAAAGTTATTGGAGCCAAACTTCATTTTTGGCAGGTTGACCCGAAATTGACCTAGATTGGTCACATTTGGATTAGGGTTGCATTGGATTAGATCCAATGGCTTAATCAACCCATGCCATGAAGTTTGGGCTAGCTCATTATCCAATGAGACCCAATAATTAGTTGTCATGAAGAGGAATTGGCTTAAAAGGGTATAATGGGGAGAAATCTCACCCCATTGGCGCCTAGGGGCATAATGGGGTGAGGGAGGCGCCTTTGCTTCATTATGGAAGTAAAGGGCGCCTAGCCCTTCTTCCTTGGATGGAATACTTGCCTCTAAGGCAAGTCTTGGGGCTGATATGGCTTGAGGACTCTTTTGGAAAGAGCTTGGGTGCATATGACAAGTAGGAAGATGTTTATGGTAAAGTCTTGGAGACTTTCCTTATGAACCCTACATGCACCCAAACCCTTGCCCTAGTCGAATTCTTCATGTTGCGCCTAGCCCTTCTCCTTGGATGGAAAGAATGCCTCTAAGGCATGTCTTAGGCTGATATGGCCATTGGGCAAATTAGGATAGGTTGAATGAGGTTTATGGTAAAGTCTTGGAGACTTTCCTTACCTCAAGACTCTTTTATCCTAGCCGCCCACTTGGCATGATCCTAGCCATTGTCCTTGCTGCCTCTTGTCCTATTTATAGGACCCCTTACCGCCCCTTCCAATGTTTGACTTCTAGGAGGCGTGAACATACATAGAGAGGCGTGAGCAAGGGCAAAGGGTGACAACAACAAAGGCTTGGCGCAACCCTTCTTCCAAGTGGCCGAAAGACATCCTTTCTTATTCTCCTCTTCTTGGCGCAAAGAGAAATTGGGCTTGGTGGCTTCTCCTTCTATTGTCGCAAGCCCTCTCCCTCTCATAGCCATTGGCGCATCTTGCTTGAAGGTGGCGCAAGCAAAGAAGAAGAGGGAAGTTCTTGGCGATATCTTCCCTATTCCCTCCTTGGCGCAACTTCTCTTGAAAGTGGCGCAAGTGGAGTGAAGGCTTGATTCTCTTCCCGAGGCTAGCACCGAGCGTGGAAGGGAGCAACGATCAAGGAGTCAACGCGTGGATACTTGTAGAGGGTGAACACTTGGGCGCCTTCAACATTGCTTCGACATCTAGACAAGCAAAAGAGGTACATCTCTATCACATCCTTGTGTGTACTCACTCGCATGGATCCTTGGGAAAGGAATGTGTTTCGGGTGTAATGCTTCTTCCGCTGCGTCCTGGGACTGCAAAATTTTAAATTACACCCGGCATTCTCTAACAAAAACATCGTTCGAGTCTTGCAAGCCGCTCTGATACCACTGTTGGGAAACCCCGGGGACATTTTACAAATTTTCAGAGTTATAGACATACATACATTCATTGCACAGCGGAAGAATGTCCCCGAAACTGGCCGGTCCCAAAAACCCAGTGAAGATCGCAAGCAAGAGAGTCGACACGATAAGTTAAGAAATACCTTAAGAGCGATTTGGAGTGATGCCGATGTAGACGCCCAAGTGTGCGCCCTCTGCAGTCTCACACACACGGATCTCTTGAGTTCTCTTCTTCCACGCCCGGTGCTAGCCTCGGGAAGAAGATCAAAGCCTTAGGGAGATGCTCCACTTCACTTGCGCCACCAAGAGAAAGGATGCGCCAAGAGAAGAAGGAAACAACCCAAGCCGCCAAGCACCAAAGCTCCTTGCACCAAGAGGAAAGGAGGGAGAGGCTTGCGGCTATGGAAGAAGGAAGATGCGCCCTTGCTTCTAGCACTCGCCCCTCTTCTTGTGTTCACGCCTTCAAGCATTAATCACTCATAAGAGGGGTCGGCTAGGTGCTCTTTTATAGGGCAAGAGGCGGTTTATGAAATGCTAGGATCAAGACAAGTGGGCGGCTAGGATGAGAAGGTTTGAGACAAGGAAAGTCTCCAAGACATTTCCATAATTCTCATTCAACCATTCCTTTTGTGCCCATGCCTTTCTTTGTGCGCCAAGGCCTTGCCTTGCACCCCAAGCAATGCCATATAGGCATTCATACCATAAGGGATAAAGGGGGAGGCGCCAATTGCTTCCTTATGAAGCAAATTATGCCACTTCTCCCCATTATGCCCATAGGCGCCTAGGGGAGAAGATTTGTCCCCATTATACCCTTCTAGCCCTTCTTCTCTTCATGACAACTTATTATTGGGCCTCATTGGATAATGAGCTAGCCCAAACTCCATTACATGGGTTGATTAAGCACTTGGATCCAATCCAATGGAACCCTAATCCAAATGTGACCAACCATGGTCAAATACGGGTCAACCTGCCAATAATGAAGTTTGGCTCCAATAATATTCTTCCATCTCATCAGGCCCATTGGCGCTGATGAAATCTCTCAATTAGATCTGAGTTATCCAATAACTCGATCATAAGGCTTTCTGATCAATACGAGAACTCAAGTATCAAGGTGTGCGACCCTGTAGGTCCCTCTGACATTGGCAGTGCTGACCAAATGTCACCACAAGCAGTGAGTGGCACCTAGCAGTGCATCGCTGCTACCCAAGTCATCGGAATGGATATCGACATCGACATCTCCATCATCGCAACTAGGTACAGATGCATTACAGTCTCTTTGCCGAACTGATATCCGATTGGACAAGTGTGTCACCACTTGTTTTCATCCAATCACAAGGCTATGACTAAAATAGGTTCTTACCTGGGTATGGCCATACACTCTCAGTCATAGAACCATAGAGGAGCTCCATGGATATCATACTTCCCTAAGGAAGGGGAAAATCCTATGTCTGTCCATTGACCTTCTCATATGGGTCGTGACATGCTCAATGACAACCGTTATGACCTCCCAACTACGGCGAGGTGTTAAGTTGTATCAAAGCAAGTCCCTAACCATATAGAATGGTCAATGACCTCAAGTCAAGGGATCAATGCATCTCCTGTCACTTGTGAGGATAACTCATGACACCAAGTCATAGCCTCACAGCGGGTCTATCCAGTATATCCTCCAATGATATACCCATGTGTCTGCGTCCTAACCAGCCCACATACCAGTCTCACAAGTACCATAGCTGTCCCATATCCACTAAGGTACATCGACTGGGGATTATAGTTCGAGCCCAGATCCAATCTGTCTCTAGGGACATTATCATGTTAGTACATATGCGCAGATGTAAACAAACATAGATAATGACAATGCCAGAATGATATATAAATATCAAAGTCAAGTAGTACATATGTTGACCAAAACTAGGTCCTAGGGCATATACACCAACAGTTCCTCCACCCCGGATTATAGGTACTTGAGTATGGGTCCAGTTGGGGTATAGGATTAGGGTTAAGGTTCCCTATGGCATTGATATTCTCTCGGTTGGGTTCAGAGGTTTGGGCAATCCGCAACTGGCATTCAGCAAAACTATAGCCGGCAACCCCACAAAGTTCACAAAGAGTAGAGTTAGTATCAACTGAGTGAACATGAAAAGAATCAAGTTTACGTGCTAGAGAATCTACTTTCGCTTCTATTGAGCTCATTGAGTCGAGTGCATACTTACCGGGCGCTATGGCCTTAGAAGTTGTAGTACCTCATTCTCCTGCAGACCACTGATTGTGGTTTAGCGTCATGTCCTCTAGAAGATTTATTGCCTCTCCTAAACACTTGTTCATTAGCGTGCTTCCCGCAACTGCATCAATAGCAAGACGCGTGTTATAAATAAGACCATGGTAAAAGGTATGTATGATTACCCATGGTTGTAAGCCATGATGTGGGCAGAGACGCTGAAGATCCTTGTATCTCTCCCATGCTTCATAAAAAGATTCTCCGTCTCTTTGAGTGAAACTAGTGATCTGGTTTCGCAGTTGAACTGTTTTAGACGATGGAAAGTATTTACACAGAAAGGCCTGGGATAACTGATCCCATGTGATAATTGATCCCGGGTTCAAAGACTGTAGCCAGCTGCGCGCTCTATCGCGCAAAGAAAATGGGAAAAGCCTCAATCATATAGCATCTGAGGAAACTCCATTGATCTTCAACGTGTCGCAGAACTCTAGAAATAAGGACAGATGTTGGTGAGGATCCTCAATGTGTGTGCCTCCAAATTGATGTTGCTGGATCATGCCTAGTAAGGCTGGCTTGATCTCAAAGTTGTTAGCATTCACTAGAGGTCGTACAATTGTAGATTGCAGTCCTTGGACATTCGGGGAAGCAAAATCCTTTAAGGTTCGGTTATCATCTGGAGCTTGTATGTTCAAGGGTGCCGGCTCTGGTTCTGGCTCCATTAGAAGATCTAGAGGAATCGCCTCTGTCCTGCTAGATTGCTCTTTGTTTCTTTGCTCTATTAACCTCCTTCATCGGTGGAGCGTCCGTTCGATTTCGTTGATTTGGTCGTATAGGTCGTTGATTCCACCTGATCTAAGACCTTGACGCACAAAAGAATGGTAAGCAGCAAATGTTCCACAGTAATTCAGAAGCAACAAATTATTATCAGTAACTTAGTCTATCAATCTTAAGAAGACAATCGATATTGACTATCGCCGTCCCCGGCAACGGCGCCAAAACTTGATACTCGCCGCAAGCGTAACGGCTTTATCGCGGTAGTATATAGTATCGTTCCCACGAGGACGGTTGAGTCAAGTACCAATAATTCTTAATTTCAATAGCTAAACAACTTCGTAACTGAGGGTGTTATCGGTTTAACGTTCACAATAAAGTACACAACTAAAACAACTCCAATTGACAGCGAAAATAGAAGAAAGAAAGTTGTTATGAGAAAAATCAGATTTAAGGGGTTCACCACACCAACAATCAGGAACTAAATGAAAAGCGTTGCAAGAGATCATCTGAAACCACGAAAATTCTCGAGTTTACAAATTACCCCCTTTCGGCGGTGTAACTTGGTATCAAACCCGACCGTCCTTCTACTTTCGTGATAGAACGAACCGGGTCGATCCAATGAGTGCAGGAGAATATAAATTCCGTAGGCACGTTTTACCTACTTTCGTGGCAAAACCCACCAGCCCAATCAAAATAGATCAGTCGTCACAATTTTCCCTTTCAGTACTTCTCGTGACGACTAGAGTAAAATTCGATTGATAAGTCGAAGATTACGGAATAAACACAGTGAAGATCGAGTAGAGTCAAGAAAATCCCATAAAAGCAACACAAATCAGTTCATAGATTGAAAAGTGGGCTACGCCCAAAAATCCGATTTAGTGTTTACGCTACAACTTGCATAGTTTCAGTTAAAATCTCTTTCATATGAAGGAATACACAAGGCAGAAGAGGTACAAGATGAAAATAGAGGAGAAAAAAAAAATGCAAACTTCCCCCCTAGATCTGGTTCCAAGCGCTGTCTTCTTCCTTGTTCTCCTTCTCCTCGGTGTCCTCTCGGAGTCGATCCATTTTTCCCCCAAAATCTTTCCTTTTATATGTCTGATCCACTTCCTCTTGTTTCTAACGTGTAGCCCTTCTAATTCCTGTTGTTTTGACACCAAGATCCCCCAAATCTGACTTGAAACGAGGGAGAAATGCCAAGAGTCGCAATCTGCGTATAAAAATACGGGTGTGAAGCATTTATTGGGCTGGCCCGTGAAGCTCTCGGCGGAATTCTGCGTTGTGCCTTCAGTAGACTTCATGGGCATATTCTGTTTCACGGGCTAGACGTATTCTTCTTGGCGAACAAAATTCCAAAATTTCATTCCTGCGTTTCACGGTCGTGTCTTCGATCATGGCTAGAAAATGATATGAAATATTCGTCCTCAGAAATACGGCCGTGAACACTTTCAAGGGCAGGCCGTATTTTCGGTAACAAATTCCGTTTGAGCTGAAAATTGGTGGGAAGCTTCGTCTTTTCATCCTTAACCATAATTTCCAGTTTTAAGCTCCATAGATAAGGGATTTAACCTGAAACACATGAAAGGCAAAGAAATGTGTAGATTCCGAAAATAACAGGGAAATAAGTGCTGAAAGAGATACAAAAGTAACAAAATAGGCCTTGATTCGTGAAATAAATATATCAGGAAATACAACATACGACAAGGTATCAGCCTACAGAGCCCATTTGGCCCATCTGGCCCAAAAATGAAGTTAGCTCCAATAAGTCTCTTCCATCTCATCAGGCACAATGGCGCTGATGGATTCTCCCAAACAGATCCGAGTTATCCAATAACTCGATCAATAGGCTACCCGATCAATACGAGAACCCGAGTTTCAAGTTGTGCGACCCTGTAGGTTCCTCTGACGTTGGCAGTGATGAACTAAGGTCATCACAAGCAGTGAGTGGCACCTAGCAGTGCATCATTGCTACCCAAGTCTTTAGAATGGATATCAGCATCGACTCTGTAGATACCGATGCATTACAGTCTCTTTGCCAAACTGATATCTTATTGGACAAAGTGTGTCACCACTTTGTTTTCACCCAATCTCATGGTCACGACTAAATCAGGCTTTCACCTGGGTGTGGCCACACACTTTCAGTCATGCTACCATAGGGGAGCCCCATGGATATCAAGCTTCCCGTAGGAAGGGGCAAATCCTATGTCTGTCCATTGATCTTCTCATATGGGTCGTGACATACCCAATGACAACCGTTATGACCTCCCTACTACGGCGAGGTGTTAGGTTGTATCAAAGTATGTCCCTAACCATATAGAAGAGTCAATGACCTCAAGTCAAGGGATCAATGCATCTCCTCTCACTTGTGAGCTTAACTCATGACACCAAGTTAGAGTCTCACAGCGGATTGGTCCAGTATATCCAGCACTAATATACCCATATGCCTGCGTTAGCACCCCGTGCCTAACCAGCCCATATTCCAGTCTCACATGTACCAGAGATGTCCCTTATCCACTTAGGTACTCGACTGGGGACACACTGTTTGAGCACAGATACAATCTGTCTCTATGGACATTATTATCCATGTACATAATCGCAGATGTAAACATAGCATAATAACGACAATGCCAGAATGATATATTAAATATCAAAGTCAAGTAGTACAAGATGGACCAACAACGGGTCCAAGGGAATATACACCAATAGCAAGGACAAGCAGCGGAGTCCAGCGGAGCCGGGGCGAGGATGAGCAGCGGAGTCCTGGCGAGGACGAGCAGCGAAGTCGAGGCGAGAATGAGCAACGGCACAAAAATCGGGCGTGAACCTAGGGCATCGAAGACGTTGGAAGCTGCTTTCCGTCCGATTCGGATGAATAGCTAATGAACTGATTTTACTCTACATTTCCCTCCTACATTCCTTCCTATGTTATCCATCCACCTAATTAAACAAGCTTTATCTTCTTTCCTTTCTATTTTCTCTCCTTTCCTTCTATCTTTCCCTCCAAGTAAACAAGGCCTAAATGATTCGAAGTAGTACTAATCTACTTTTTCTTGATTGTTGTATATCAAATGGCAATGAACAATAGCGGATTAACACTGCGATCCCTTCTAGAGAAGGGTAAGTTGGTTGGTACCAACTTCATGGACTGGTATATGAACTTGAGGATTGTCCTTAGGCTCGAGGGGAAGCTCTATGTCCTTGGGCAACCTATTCCTGAGCCACTTCCATGCTCGGTCTCAGTGCCTGAGAACGATGCTTATGATAAGCATCGAGCTAATACTTTGGTGGTTGCTAATTTGATAGTAACCAACATGTCGCTTGAATTTCGAAGGCAATATGAGTTGAAGAGTGCCTCTGCAATTATCTCGAATCTAAAGCAGCTCTTTGATAACATGGTTAGGCTCAACCCTCCTAAAGTAGACATTCAATGTGTTAAGTCGAAGAGCTTAACTAAAACATTGAAGATAAAGATGGAAAGGGTCGGGAATAATAAGTGCTACTCATGTGGAGGACCACCTCACATGATGAAGGACATGGTGCAACTTCAGAATGAGAAGAAGAAAGGCAAGGCCTTATCTTATAGCTCAGGTATTTATGTTACTGAAGTCAACCTTTTTACTTCTATGTCATGGGTATTGGATACTGCTTGGGAGCTCATATTTGTACAAATATGCAGGGGCTCAAGAAAAGTAGATCAGTGCGGCCTAGAGAGATTGACCTACGAGTTGGAAACGGAGCATAGGTTGCTATTGTTGCTGTAGGAATTTTGATGCTCTGCTTGCCTTCTGGACTTCAGTTAAAGTTAGATAATTGCTATTATGTACCTTCTCTTACCAAAAACATTATATCTATTCCTTGTTTAGCAAGGAAAGGTTTTAAATTTGAAATAAAGGAGAACTCTTGTTCTTTTTCATTTGCAAATATGTTTTATGGGAAGGTTACTTTGTGCAATGGATTATATGTCTTGGACATGGATAACTCTATATGTAACATAAATAATAAAAAGATCAAACTAAGTGGTTCAATTGGTGCATACCTTTGGTATTGTCGATTAGCTTATATAAACAAGAATTGCATCCAACAACTCCATGCAAAGGGATGGTTAGATTCAAGTTCCTTGGAGGAGTTTGATACTTGTGAGCCTTGTTTATTATGGAAGGTGACAAAAGCACCCTTCACCAAGACTGGTGAGAGGGCAGGAGGTTTATTGGATCTCATACACAGTGATGTGTGTGGGCCATTCAGTAAACAAGCTAGAGGAGGGTACAACTACTTCATCACATTTACTGATGACTTCAATAGATATGGTTATGTCTACTTGATGAGACATAAGTCAGAATCCTTTGAGAAATTCAAGGAGTTTAGATATGAAGTAGAGAACCAGCTTAATAGATCTATTAAAACTCTTCAATCAAATCGTGGTGGAGAGTACTAGAGCGGTGAGTTATTTGACTATCTTAGAGAGTGTGAGATCTTATCCCAATTCACTCCTCCTGGAACACCTCAATGGAATGGTGTATCTGAGAGGAGAAATCAAATTTTGTTGGACATGGTTCGATCTATGATGAGTCATGCAACTCTACCACCCTCATTCTGGGGTTATGCACTTGAAAAAGCTTCTCTCATACATAATAACATTCCATCAAAGAGTATCTCCAAGATTTCATACAAGGTATGGAGTGGGAGGTGCCCGAATCTCTCTTTTATCAAAATCTGGGGATATGAGGCTTATGTCAAACATCAGGATTCTATTAAGCTAGAACCCAGATCTGATAAATGTGTGTTTGTAGGGTATACTAAGGAAACTAAAGGTTACTACTTTTTTGTTCCCACTGAGAACAAAGTCTTTGTTGCTTGGGGTGTTGTCTTTCTAGAGAAGTAGTTTTTCATGAAAAAAGTTATTGGGAGGAAGTTTGACTTGGACGAGGTCCAAGCCCAACCACAAGACACAAAGATGGAACCTGGGCCACCTGCACCGATTGTTGTACCAGAGGCTCAAACACAGGTCCCACATAGGTCTGGGAGGATGCGTCGTGCACTTGTGAGGTATGGGTCGCTGCCGACTCAACACGACGGGATCTTCATTATCGAGGATGAGCCCAGAACCTATGATGAGACGGTCGCTGGACCGGACTCCAAGAAATGGCTTGAGGCCATGAGATTTGAGATGGATTCCATGTCTTTTAACTAAGTCTGGGATTTGGTTGAGCTGCCTGATGGGGTAAAACTAGGGGTGAGCATTCGGTATTAACTGATACTGAATTTACCGAATTAAAATTACCGAAATTTTTTATACCGAATTTTCAGAAACCGAAACCGAACCGAATTACTAAAATACCGATTTACTACCGAACCGAATTTACCGAAAAATTTTGGTAAATTCGGTAAATTACCAAAAATATAATATAAATTATACAATATATAATAACATAATTGTTTTAGTTTAGACAACAATAACACATCAATTAACAATAACAGAGAATTAGAGATTGAAAAAATATATAAATTAAGTAATATTATATCTAAGTCAATATCTATTCTTTATCCCTAGGTTTGGGTCAAATTTGGGTCAAGTTCTACAAAATGAGAAGGCAGTTCAACGATATCATCAATTAACAATAACAATGAATTAGAGATTGAAAAAATGTATAAATTAAGTACGATTATATCTAAGTCAATATCCATTTTTTATCCCTAGGTTTGGGTCAAATTTGGGTAAAGTTTGGGTTAAGTTTTACGAGATGAGAATGAGTTCAACGATATCATCAATTAATAATAACAGAGAACTAGAGATTGAAAATAATGTATAAATTAAGTACTATTATATCCAAGTCAATGTCCATTCATTATCCCTAAGTTTGGTCAAGTTGGGTCAAGTTCTACGAAATATATAGCAACTTGCTATATATTTCGTAGAACTTGACCCAAACTTGATGTAAATATATATATAAATTAAGTACTATTGTATCCAAGTCAATGTTCATTAATTATCCCTAGGTTTGGGTCAAGTTGGGTCAAATTTGGGTTAAGTTCTACAAAATGAGAAGGCAGTTCAACGATATCATCAATTAACAATAACAATGAATTAGAGATTGAAAAAATGTATAAATTAAGTACTATTATATCTAAGTCAATATCCATTCTTTATCCCTAGGTTTGGGTCAAATTTGGGTCAAGTTCTACGAAATGAGAATGAGTTCAACGATATCATCAATTAATAATAACAGAGAATTAGAGATTGAAAATAATGTATAAATTAAGTACTATTATATCCAAGTCAATGTCCATTCATTATCCCTAAGTTTGGGTCAAGTTGGGTCAAGTTTGGGTCAAGTTCTACGAAATATATAGCAAGTTCGACAATAATTATTGTCGAACTTGCTATATATATCGTCGAACTTGGTTATGTTTGAACCAGTTCGACGAGCATGGGGAGAGTTGTCACAAGCCTTCCTTTCAAAGTATTTCCGTCCTTCCAAAACAATACAATTGAGAAATAAAATCACCAGTTTCATGCAGAAGGATGGAGAATCTTTATATGAGGCTTGAGACAGATTCAAAGAGCTGCAAAGAATGTGTCCAGATCATGGCATAGAGACTTGAGTTTTAGTTCACACATTTTACAATGGACTGAACTATAACACAAGACTCACAATTAATGCTGCAGCTGGAGGAGCTTTAATGAACAGAGAAGTTGAAGATGTCATGAACCTCCTGGAAGACATGGCAATGAATCACCATCAATGGTCTTCAGAATGAGATACACCTTCCAGGAAGTCAAGTAAACTTGAACTTGATACTTTAACTGCTCTTGCTGCGAAGGTAAATACTTTGACTAGGAAGATTGACTCTTGGTCTGTAAATTTTATGGATGATAATTCTTTATCTTGTGAGATGTGTGGAGTTGCAGGCCATGTAAGTACAGAATGTCAGTTGGGAGATGGTCAATTGACTCAAAGTCATACTAAATATATTAATGCTGTTGGAAATATGAATCCCTTGAATAACCCATATTCCAACACCTACAATCCCGGATGGCGCAACCATCCAAATTTCTCATATCAAACCACCCAACTAATGCAGCCAGGACATGCGCCACCACAAGGTCAGCCTCCACAAGGAAATTTAGACAGCCTCCATAGGAAAACTATAGATAACCACTTGGGATTCAAGGTAGAAACTATAATCCACCACAAAAGGCAAACCAGGATTCTCAACTTGACTCCTTCATGACAAAATAGAGTAAACAAATTGAAGGATTAACTGAGATGATGAAAATCATGATGTCAAGAATGGATTCCTTGGAGACTCATAATAAGATGTTGGAGAATCAGCTAGCCCAGCAAGCTAGCTCATCCTCCAGAGCACCAGCGAAACTTCCATCACAACCTGAATTTAACCCGAGGGAGCATTGTAATGCAATCTCCACTCGAAGTAGCAAACAACTTGAAGATGCAAAGAAGCCAACTAATGATAGTGAAGAAGATGTAACACCAGACATAAGAGATTCTAACCGTGAGACAACACCGATAACACATGAGCAAACTGAGGAAGAACGGCCCTATGTGGGGCCGCCAGCTTACAAACCTCCAATCCCTTTCCCATAGAGACTTGTCAAAGCCAAATTAGACAAACAATTCGGTAAATTTTTGGAAGTTCTTAAGAAACTCTATATTAACATACCTTTTGTTGATGCCTTTTTGCAGATGTCCACCTACGCCAAATTTTTAAAGGACATCTTGTCTAACAAGAGGAAGCTAGAAGAACAGGGAATGGTTGCACTTACTGAAGAGTGCAACGCGATCATACAAAACAAACTCCCCCAGAACCTCAAAAATCTAGGTAGCTTCTCTATACCCTACCAGATTGGGGAGATGACTTTCCAGGGAGCCTTATGCGATTTGGGAGCGAGTGTCAGTCTTATGCCTCTATCTTTATGTAAAAAGCTAGACTTGGGAGATTTGAAGAGTACTAATATTTCTTTACAGCTAGAAGTTAGATCAGTTCACCGTCCCTTCAGTATCTTGGAGGACGTGCTCATAAAAGTTGGACATTATTTTGTTCCTACAGATTTTGTTGTTTTATAAATTGATGAGGATGACAGACTCCCTATCATTCTAGGGAGACCTTTTCTTGCTACGGCTGGTGCTATCATCAATGTCAAAAATGGGAAACTGGATTTGAACATCGATGACAATGTTGTTCAGTTTGATTTGTCTGACTCTTTGAAAAAAGCTTCTCTTACAGGTACATGCTGTAGTGTGGACATCGTTGAGAAAGCTTTGCAGCATTTTGAACCTTATAGGAGAAAGGTTGATCCACTAGAGTTGAGCCTAATCAATACTGAAGAACATGATATTGAGGAGAAAGCTAAAGAGTACACAGAACTTCTGGACTCAGACCCAATCATGGAATCTGCTTCTATGGAGCTGGAAGCAACACGTGAAGATAATTATGAAGAACAAGGGCAGAAGAAACTTGAATTCAAAAGTCTACCCAGCACATTGAGATATGAATTCTTATGTGACAATTCTACATACCCGGTGATAGTTAGTGCCGAATTGAACAAAGAGCAAACGAAACTACTCCTTGGAGAACTCCGTCTTCACAAGAAGGTAATTGGCTATTCACTTGATGATATTAAGGGAAATAACCCTTTGATTTGCATGCACAGGATATTACTAGAGGAAAATAGCAAGCCTTCAGTGGAATTTCAACACAAATTTAACCCACATATGAAAGATGTTGTAAAGAAGGAGGTGCTCAAACTTATGGATGCAGGAGTTATATACCCCATATTTGACAACTCTTGGGTGAGCTTGGTACATGTTGTACCAAAGAAGGGAGGTATTATTGTAATTAAAAATGATTCTGATGAATTGATACCTACATGCACAGTATCTAGTTGGAGAATGTGTATTGATTATAGGAAGTTGAATTCCGCTACCAGAAAAGATCACTTTCCTTTACAATTCATTGATCAAATGTTAGATAGACTAGCTCATAACTCTTATTTTTGTTTTTTGGATGGATTTTCAGGTTTCTTCCAAATTTCCATCCATCCGGACGATGAAGAAAAGATGACATTCACCTGTCCCTATGGTACTTATGCATATAGGAGGATGCCCTTTGGGCTTTGCAATGCCCCTGTGACCTCTCAACGGGCAATGATGAGATGTGAAGAGGTAAACCTGGTGTTGAACTAGGAGAAGTGCCACTTCATGGTCAGGGAAGGTATCGTTCTTGGGCATCTAATGTAACGCCTCGATTTTTCTGAATTATGATTTAAGGTTAGAAATTCTGTTTCTGTATTTTTATCTGTTAAAATTTTGGGATTTTTGCCTAATTGTAGGACTTTTCCCTACAGGGCAAAAATAATTATTTTTGTTGGGGCTTCGAACCCTCAACCTTGACTATTTGCTCCTGGAATTCTTCCACCATGGTGGCGCATATTTCTGTGTTATTGGAGTGGCGCATGGTGGTTAAGCCCAGGTAAGCCCATTAAAGCCGATTTCCACTTAAGTTAATTGGGTTATTGGATCTTGGATCCGTTTGGGGTGGAAAAAAAATAAAAAAAAAGGGGGAAAATTCGTGAGAGCTCCTCTCCCTCACGATTTGTGGTTTGTTTCTTGCCCTAGCCGCCTGTGTTGTCGCCCCTCACTGTGCTTGGCGCTCCTGCAAAATTTCTGACGCTGGTGGTGGCAGACTGGTGGTGGACGAACTTTCTGGAGACCCCTGATCCCCTGTTTCGGCGTTTTCTCTGTGGGCGATTTTTCTGGTGAGTAATTCGATCCTAAGGAGTCTAATCCGAATTAAAATTCGTTATTTGCCATGATTATTCGTATGGGGTTGAATTCAAATAATTATAGGGTTTTAAAATCCTGTTCTGCTGAAATCTGCATTCTCTAATCTGACCTTTGTGTACTATAACCCTAATATCTCATGGCCTATAGATCCAAATCGTATGAAACAAATTTTGTATGAAACTAGACACATTCGGCTTTAATTTGAATATGATATCGACCATATCAGAGCTGTATTTGTATTTCAATCTGTATTGCAATCTAGCTGTACAAAATCAGTTTTCTGGAAATCTGGATTTCGACCTTTATGTGTTCGAACCATCATATCTCCCTAGGTATAGCTCGAAATCCTGTGAAACCAGTTTTATTAGACCGTAGGCTTGAAGAGCTTCATTTTGACTCCCATAACGCCTATTTTCGATTAGTTATTGGATCTGAAATATATGTCGCAATTCTGATATATGAATCTGTTTTCTTGAAATCTGAAATTCTGACCATCCCATGTTCGAACCCTTATATCTTCCTGCCTACAATTCGAAATCTTGTGAAACCAGTTTTATTGGAAACTAGATTCAGAGAGCTTCATTTTGAATACAATATTGACAAGCTTTGGTTCGAAATTGGACCAAAAATATATGTTGCAATCTGACAATATAAATCTGCTATGTTTTGGTTAGACGAAAATTCCCTTGTGAGAAAAATTATCCTGTATGGTTTAATCTCTTAAATTGTGGTCTGTAGTTCTTCTAAAATTTATTTGCTTGATGAGAAATTTTAGAGAAAACAAAATTGGGGATTTAACTAAGAACTTAGGAATTTTTGAAAATCATGGTTCGAGCCAATTTTGGGGCTTTTGTCAATTTTCTTCACAAACGTGTAATTAAAATTATCTGTAGTGGGGGACTGAAATTAATTACATGAAATTTGTACGTTCTGTTAAGGTTCTGAAAGTGGCGCCCCTTACAGTAATTTTATAGCTCACGATTTTAGAAATTTTGAGGAGATTATTTCATGAATAATTTCTGTTCTGTGTTTAAATGTTTGTTATATGAATAATTTCTGTTCTGTATTTAATTGTTTGTTATGTGGATATTTCCTGTTCTGTTTATATGTTGTGAATTTTCTGAAAACCTTGAATGTGTTAAAACATTTGTGAGAACATAGAATGGTTTGACATGAATTAAGGTTAGTTGTAAGGAATTCACTCATATAATTTCTGTTCTGTGTTTAAGGACTGGATATTGGGGTGTGTCATTTTCTGGTTTGTTAGACTTTGGGCATGATGTAAGAATTTAGTAGTGGTTAGTCCTACTCCTCCGTTTCAGTATAATCTGTTCTGTAAAATTATGCCCTAGTGTAGCACTCTTCCGTGTCCTTACCCTCCTTCTGTGGCGCTGTAATGGTGCTGATAGTCTACTACGACCCTTGAGACACTATTTCTGTTCTGGGTATTGGAGGCCAGAGTGCCACGTCCTAACAAGACGGGGGCCACCCACTGATACCTCCTCTACCATTCAGTTCTGGGTTTTGGAGGCCAGAGTGCCACGTCCTAACAAGACGGGGGCCACCCACTGATACCTCCTCTACCATTCAGTTCTGGGTATTGGAGGCCAGAGTGCTACGTCCTAACAAGACGGGGGCCACCCACTGATACCTCCTCTACCATTCAGTTCTGGGTTTTGGAGGCCAGAGTGCCACGTCCTAACAAGACGGGGGCCACCCACTGATACCTCCTCTACCATTCAGTTCTGGGTTTTGGAGGCCAGAGTGCCACGTCCTAACAAGACGGGGGCCACCCACTGATACCTCCTCTACCATTCTGTTCTGGGTATTGGAGACCAGAGTGCCACGTCCTGACAAGACGGGGGCCACCCACTGATATCTCCTCTACCATTCTGTTTCTGATATGCATGCATTGTCTCGTCCTCGGCAGAGGTGGGGTCAGACCTTCTGTGGTCATCAGGCCTTCTGTGGCCTTTCTGTTTCCGATGTAGACTATCCGTTTGGACTCTGAAAATTCTGATTTTCTGTCTGTCAGTTCTGATTTCTGTAGTTCTGTTTCGATCTGTATTTAGATGTATTAGGCGGTGTGGTTAGTTGGTATGGGTTGGTATATTCATATCCTACCTGTTTGATGCCTATTGTTACAAGTATCTGTATTTGATTGTGTTTGTTTCTGATATGAGCATGCATGTTAAATTGATTTATCTTATCTGTTAAATAAAAAGAATTTCAACTTAAGTATGATATTTTTGATGTGTACTATGGATGACTTTTAGTGTCTTTTACTCACTGAGCTTTTTAGCTCACCTCCGTTGTTTAAATGTTTTCAGGTGAGACATCAAGACAGTAATTGCTACAGCTAATATGACGCTAATGTTTGATGTCATTTCTAAGAATAGTCTTCTAAAGATTTATCAGGCCTGCGTGCCTAATTTATTATGACCTATATGACAAGTTTTATCTCCTGAGGGCTTATGCCTGTTTTCAGGATATTATATTATAGTTGTCTCATTTAAATTATTGGATACGAGTCTTGGATTCTTTTATTGAATTGGTTCTTATTTTGAAATGTCCGATTTGAGATGTGTAACCGAATTTGTGTGGTTTTAGTATCTGAATAATCAGTTCTGCATATTTCTGAAATTCCACATATGTGTAGTGTGGACATTTGTTGTTGTTACATGTGTGTCTGTGCAGCAGTAGTTTAGTATACTTGCTGCCGGATTTTTCTGAACTTCCGGATTTCTATTTCCTAGTAAATCGATCCTATTCAGTTCTGTGCGGTTTTCAGTTCCGTAGTAATGTCCTTCGATGCCGCTTTCTTCTTGTGTTTTAATGGAAGAGTAAAAATTTTTGAAACCCCGTATTTTACTTGTATGCGTGTGGGGTGTGATTCTGAGGGATGTTACAGATGGTATCAGAGGAATATTACTAGCAATTAGAAACTCCGGGGAAGGAAAACTTTGTTTGTGTATTGCTAGAAACCAAGATAGGATCTGATTCGTGATTGAATATTGGTTGTTATTCTACTGTGTTATGTGATGCAGGTAAAAATGGTGTGACCAAGAGCTAGCAGTAGCAACGGTGATCAACAGCCTGATCTGAGGCAGACCATGGAGGCTATGACTGCTATGATGCAACAACAGAACGCATTCATTCAGCAGCAAACTCAGATGATGCAGCAGCAGCAGGCGCAGCACATGGAGGTTCAGCAACAGTTATTGCAGCGGCTGTCGCAGACACAGTCTCAGTCACAGGCACAACCGGCTGGTTCTCCTCTGGGTGATGGCGCACATCAACGATAGTTTCAGCACCTGAACCCGACTACATTTTATGGTAGTCCGGGGCCCAGAGCGGCTGAGGATTGGCTGTTGGCACTGGAAAAGATTTTCCAGGTTTTGCGCTGTGATGATGCAGACAAGCTATGTTTGTCTGTCTTCATGTTGCGTGGAGATGCCGAAGACTGGTGGAAGGGAGTCGTCAGACTGGCGGCAACTGAATCCAGAGTTGTTGATTGGCAGTACTTCATGATGAAGTTCAATGCCAAGTTTTTCCCCTCTAGCTTATCTGAGGAGCGCGAGGTGGAGTTTATTCATCTTGAGCAGGGTGACCTGACGGTGGATCAGTATGAGGCCACATTCGCTCGGTTGTCGGGGTATGCTCCTCACTTAGTCAATACCGAGGAAAGAAGAGCCAAGAAGTTTCAGCGGGGTTTGAGGAAAGACATCAGGACAAGGGTAGCTATGCTACACTTGGAGTCTTATGCTGAAGTGGTAAGAGAATTTACTGACGTCTTCTCTGATGATTTATCTGGGTTACCACCCAGCAGAGAAGTTGAGTTTGGTATCGAGTTGTGGCCAGGCACGGCACCGATATCTAAAGCTCCTTACAGGATGGCAACTTCAGAACTGACAGAGCTGAAGAAGCAACTGGAAGAACTATTAGAGAAGGGGTATATTCGACCCAGTGTTTCTCCATGGGGAGCACCTGTGTTATTTGTGAAGAAGAAGGATGGTACTTTGCGCATGTGCATCGATTACCGTCAACTCAATCAAGTGACTGTTAAGAATAAGTACCCATTACCCCGTATTGATGATCTCTTTGATCAGTTGCAGGGTGCTACTGTATTCTCTAAAATTGACCTGAGGTCTGGCTATTATCAGATGAGTGTTCGGGAGGAGGATGTACCTAAAACTGCATTCAGGACCAGGTATGGGCACTATGAATTTCTTGTTATGCCCTTTGGACTGACAAATGCTCCTGCGGTGTGTATGGATCTGATGAACAGGGTATTTCATGAGCTCCTGGACAAATGTGTGGTCGTCTTCATTGATGATATTCTGATCTACTCCAAGAATGCGCAAGACCACTCTCAGGATTTGCGCAAGGTGCTGGAGATTCTGCGGCTGAAGCGGCTATATGCTAAGGCCAGCAAATGTGAGTTCTGGCTAGATCAGATTGGTTTTCTGGGGCACATTATTTCTAGCCAGGGTGTGTCTGTGGATCCAGTGAAGGTGGAGGCCATTCTTCACTGGGGAAGACCAACTACAGCGACTGAGGTCAGAAGTTTTCTGGGCTTAGCTGGATACTACCGCCGCTTTGTGGAGGGTTTTTCCAAGCTGGCGGGTCCTCTGACTAAGCTAACTAGAAAGAATTTGTAGTTTGAGTGGTCTGATGATTGTGAGTCTAGTTTTCAGGAACTGAAAAAGAGACTGACCAGTGCTCCTATCCTCATCATTCCCTGTGATGGAGAGAAGTTCATTGTTTACACTGATGCCTCTGGTAAGGGTCTGGGTGCTGTACTGATGCAGCAAGGAAAGGTAGTCGCTTATGCTTCAAGGCAACTCAAGGATTATGAAGTAAACTACCCCACTCATGATTTGGAGTTGGCAGCTGTAGTTTTTGCCTTGAAAATCTGGAAGCACTATCTGTTTGGACAAACATTTGAATTGTTTACAGATCACCCGAGCTTGAAGTATATCTTCACTCAGAAAGAGCTGAATATGAGACAGAGGCGATGGCTTGAATTGATAAAGGATTATGACTTCACCATCCAATATCAGTCTGGTAAAGCCAATGTGGTGGCCGATGCTCTTAGTCGGTATCCTGTGACTCAGATAGCTGCACTGCGAGTCCAGGAGTGGCGACTATTGCAGGAGTTCAGTGACATGCATCTGAGTGTGACTCCGGGTGAGAGAGGCGGTCTTCTAGCTTCTCTCAGGGTTCAGTCAGACTTACTGCAGAGACTGAGATCAGGGCAGCAGTCAGATCAGGATATTCTACGGTGGAAATAGAGGTCTGAGCAAGGCTGGGATGAGAATTTCAGTATGTCGGATGATGGTCTCCTCAGATTCCGTGGAAGGGTCTGTGTCCCTGAGGACCCTGAGTTGAGAAATGACATTCTTAAGGAAAGTCATTGCACTAAGTATACCATTCATCCTGGTAGTACCAAGATGTATCAGGATCTGAAAAAGACTTTCTGGTGGCATGGTATGAAGAAGGATGTGCATTTGTTTGTGTCCAGATGTTTGACTTGCCAAACCGTGAAGACTGAGCATCAGAGGCCGGGCGGTTTGATGCAGTCTCTCCCTATTCCTCAGTGGAAGTGGGAGCATATCAGTATGGACTTTGTGTGTGGGCTGCCCAATACCAGAAGGAATCATGATGCCGTATGGGTGATTGTGGACAGACTCACGAAGTCGGCTCACTTCTTACCGATCAAAATGACTTACAGTTTGGATCGGTTAGCAAAACTGTACATCGATGAGATTGTCAGATTGCATGGAGTTCCCTTGGACATTGTCTCTGATCGTGATCCTCGATTTCTGTCCAGGTTTTGGAAGAAATTACAGGAAGATTTGGGAACTAATCTGAGTTTTAGCACTGCATATCATCCTCAATCTGATGGTCAGACAGAGAGAACTATTCAGACACTGGAGGATCTTCTGAGATCTTATGTGGTTGACTGGTCTGTTGAGTGGGATCTGGACTTATCACTAATAGAGTTCACCTACAACAATAGCTTTCACTCTAGCATACAGATGGCTCCGTATGAGGCCCTATATGGGAGGAAATGCAGAACGCCTATATGCTGGGAGGAAACTGGGGACAGAACAGTGCTAAGGTCTGATGCTGTTCAGGAAGCCACTGAGAAGATCAGAGAAATTCAGAGAAAAATGAAGATTGCTCAGGATAGACAGAGGAGTTATGCTGATGTGAGGCGGCGTCCTCTTGAGTTTTTGGTGGGAGAGCATGTTTTCCTAAAGGTCTCGCCTATGAAAGGGGTGATGAGATTTGGGAAGAGGGGAAAATTGAGTCCCAGGTACATTGGTCCCTTTGATATCATTGAGAGGGTTGGACCTGTGGCATACCGACTTGCTCTGCCCCCATCACTGGAACACCTCCATAATGTGTTCCATGTTTCTGCACTCAGAAAATATTGTTCTGATCCTTCTCATGTTCTGGAGTTGGAACCTCTTCAGCTTGAAGAGAACATGACTTTTGTGGTAAAACCTCTCAGAATTGAAGATAGAAAAGAGAAAGTGCTGAGAAATAAGGTTATTCCACTTGTGAAAGTCATCTGGGGAAATCAGTCTGTTGAAGAAGCCTCTTGGGAGGTTGAAGCAGATATGAGAAAGGAGCATCCTCACCTGTTCAGTGACGGGCTTGCTCAGCTTTAGAGGACTAAAGCTCTATAAGGGGGGGAGGATGTAACGCCTCGATTTTTCTGAATTATGATTTAAGGTTAGAAATTCTGTTTCTGTATTTTTATCTGTTAAAATTTTGGGATTTTTGCCTAATTGTAGGACTTTTCCCTACAGGGCAAAAATAATTATTTTTGTTGGGGCTTCGAACCCTCAACCTTGACTATTTGCTCCTGGAATTCTTCCACCATGGTGGCGCATATTTCTGTGTTATTGGAGTGGCGCATGGTGGTTAAGCCCAGGTAAGCCCATTAAAGCCGATTTCCACTTAAGTTAATTGGGTTATTGGATCTTGGATCCGTTTGGGGTGGAAAAAAAATAAAAAAAAAGGGGGAAAATTCGTGAGAGCTCCTCTCCCTCACGATTTGTGGTTTGTTTCTTGCCCTAGCCGCCTGTGTTGTCGCCCCTCACTGTGCTTGGCGCTCCTGCAAAATTTCTGACGCTGGTGGTGGCAGACTGGTGGTGGACGAACTTTCTGGAGACCCCTGATCCCCTGTTTCGGCGTTTTCTCTGTGGGCGATTTTTCTGGTGAGTAATTCGATCCTAAGGAGTCTAATCCGAATTAAAATTCGTTATTTGCCATGATTATTCGTATGGGGTTGAATTCAAATAATTATAGGGTTTTAAAATCCTGTTCTGCTGAAATCTGCATTCTCTAATCTGACCTTTGTGTACTATAACCCTAATATCTCATGGCCTATAGATCCAAATCGTATGAAACAAATTTTGTATGAAACTAGACACATTCGGCTTTAATTTGAATATGATATCGACCATATCAGAGCTGTATTTGTATTTCAATCTGTATTGCAATCTAGCTGTACAAAATCAGTTTTCTGGAAATCTGGATTTCGACCTTTATGTGTTCGAACCATCATATCTCCCTAGGTATAGCTCGAAATCCTGTGAAACCAGTTTTATTAGACCGTAGGCTTGAAGAGCTTCATTTTGACTCCCATAACGCCTATTTTCGATTAGTTATTGGATCTGAAATATATGTCGCAATTCTGATATATGAATCTGTTTTCTTGAAATCTGAAATTCTGACCATCCCATGTTCGAACCCTTATATCTTCCTGCCTACAATTCGAAATCTTGTGAAACCAGTTTTATTGGAAACTAGATTCAGAGAGCTTCATTTTGAATACAATATTGACAAGCTTTGGTTCGAAATTGGACCAAAAATATATGTTGCAATCTGACAATATAAATCTGCTATGTTTTGGTTAGACGAAAATTCCCTTGTGAGAAAAATTATCCTGTATGGTTTAATCTCTTAAATTGTGGTCTGTAGTTCTTCTAAAATTTATTTGCTTGATGAGAAATTTTAGAGAAAACAAAATTGGGGATTTAACTAAGAACTTAGGAATTTTTGAAAATCATGGTTCGAGCCAATTTTGGGGCTTTTGTCAATTTTCTTCACAAACGTGTAATTAAAATTATCTGTAGTGGGGGACTGAAATTAATTACATGAAATTTGTACGTTCTGTTAAGGTTCTGAAAGTGGCGCCCCTTACAGTAATTTTATAGCTCACGATTTTAGAAATTTTGAGGAGATTATTTCATGAATAATTTCTGTTCTGTGTTTAAATGTTTGTTATATGAATAATTTCTGTTCTGTATTTAATTGTTTGTTATGTGGATATTTCCTGTTCTGTTTATATGTTGTGAATTTTCTGAAAACCTTGAATGTGTTAAAACATTTGTGAGAACATAGAATGGTTTGACATGAATTAAGGTTAGTTGTAAGGAATTCACTCATATAATTTCTGTTCTGTGTTTAAGGACTGGATATTGGGGTGTGTCATTTTCTGGTTTGTTAGACTTTGGGCATGATGTAAGAATTTAGTAGTGGTTAGTCCTACTCCTCCGTTTCAGTATAATCTGTTCTGTAAAATTATGCCCTAGTGTAGCACTCTTCCGTGTCCTTACCCTCCTTCTGTGGCGCTGTAATGGTGCTGATAGTCTACTACGACCCTTGAGACACTATTTCTGTTCTGGGTATTGGAGGCCAGAGTGCCACGTCCTAACAAGACGGGGGCCACCCACTGATACCTCCTCTACCATTCAGTTCTGGGTTTTGGAGGCCAGAGTGCCACGTCCTAACAAGACGGGGGCCACCCACTGATACCTCCTCTACCATTCAGTTCTGGGTATTGGAGGCCAGAGTGCTACGTCCTAACAAGACGGGGGCCACCCACTGATACCTCCTCTACCATTCAGTTCTGGGTTTTGGAGGCCAGAGTGCCACGTCCTAACAAGACGGGGGCCACCCACTGATACCTCCTCTACCATTCAGTTCTGGGTTTTGGAGGCCAGAGTGCCACGTCCTAACAAGACGGGGGCCACCCACTGATACCTCCTCTACCATTCTGTTCTGGGTATTGGAGACCAGAGTGCCACGTCCTGACAAGACGGGGGCCACCCACTGATATCTCCTCTACCATTCTGTTTCTGATATGCATGCATTGTCTCGTCCTCGGCAGAGGTGGGGTCAGACCTTCTGTGGTCATCAGGCCTTCTGTGGCCTTTCTGTTTCCGATGTAGACTATCCGTTTGGACTCTGAAAATTCTGATTTTCTGTCTGTCAGTTCTGATTTCTGTAGTTCTGTTTCGATCTGTATTTAGATGTATTAGGCGGTGTGGTTAGTTGGTATGGGTTGGTATATTCATATCCTACCTGTTTGATGCCTATTGTTACAAGTATCTGTATTTGATTGTGTTTGTTTCTGATATGAGCATGCATGTTAAATTGATTTATCTTATCTGTTAAATAAAAAGAATTTCAACTTAAGTATGATATTTTTGATGTGTACTATGGATGACTTTTAGTGTCTTTTACTCACTGAGCTTTTTAGCTCACCTCCGTTGTTTAAATGTTTTCAGGTGAGACATCAAGACAGTAATTGCTACAGCTAATATGACGCTAATGTTTGATGTCATTTCTAAGAATAGTCTTCTAAAGATTTATCAGGCCTGCGTGCCTAATTTATTATGACCTATATGACAAGTTTTATCTCCTGAGGGCTTATGCCTGTTTTCAGGATATTATATTATAGTTGTCTCATTTAAATTATTGGATACGAGTCTTGGATTCTTTTATTGAATTGGTTCTTATTTTGAAATGTCCGATTTGAGATGTGTAACCGAATTTGTGTGGTTTTAGTATCTGAATAATCAGTTCTGCATATTTCTGAAATTCCACATATGTGTAGTGTGGACATTTTTTGTTGTTACATGTGTGTCTGTGCAGCAGTAGTTTAGTATACTTGCTGCCGGATTTTTCTGAACTTCCGGATTTCTATTTCCTAGTAAATCGATCCTATTCAGTTCTGTGCGGTTTTCAGTTCCGTAGTAATGTCCTTCGATGCCGCTTTCTTCTTGTGTTTTAATGGAAGAGTAAAAATTTTTGAAACCCCGTATTTTACTTGTATGCATGTGGGGTGTGATTCTGAGGGATGTTACATCTAATCTCTGAGCGCGGGATAGACGTAGACAAAGTGAAAGTTGAAGTCATTGAGAATCTGAGGCCGCCAACAACAGTAAAGGGAATTCGGTGCTTTCTGGGCCACACTGGGTTTTACTGAAGATTCATCAAAGATTTTTCAAAAATATCCCATCCTTTAACTAATCTGTTTGCTAAGGACTCAATATTTTGTTTTGATAGGGAATGTGAAGAAGCTTTTATGAAACTCAAAGGGGCCCTGATAACTGCACCAATAATCCAACCTCCAGATTGGTCACTACCTTTTGAACTCATGTGTGATGTAAATGACCAAGCTGTGGGGGTTGTCTTGGGACAGAGAAAGGACAAGGAGCTACACGCCATATACTATGCTAGTAGAACACTTGATGATGCACAGATGAATTATGTCACCACAGAAAAGGAGCTACTTGCTATAGTTTTTGCTTTCGATAAGTTTCACTCATATTTAGTTAATTTGAAAGTAAATATTTTTACTGATCATGCAGCTGTCAAATATCTGCTCAACAAGAAAGATGCCAAGCTAAAACTCATTAGATAGATCCTTCTTTTACAAGAATTTGATGTTGAGATTAGAGATAAGAAGGGGAGTGAGAATCTTATGGCTGACCATCTCTCAAGGCTAGAATGAGATGTTGAGAAAAGCCCCAAAGAAGAGTTGGAAATAATGACACATTCCCAGAAGAGTATCTCTATGCACTCTTAGAACAACAAGTACTATGGTATGCAGATTTTGTGAACTATATTATTTCTAACATTCTTCCCCCTGATCTTACTTTTCAACAAAAGAAGAAGTTCCTGCATAATGTGAAGTTCTACTACTAAAATGAACTTTATCTATACCAGCGGTGCGCTGACGGACTCTATAGACGATGCATCCCTGAAGCTGAGATACATGATGTGCTGACTCATTGTCACTCCTAACCTTATGGTGGACACGCTGGAGCGGCCAAAACAGCCTTTAAAGTCTTGCATTCAGGTTTATTTTAGCCCTCTATTTTTCATGATGCTCGACACTTTGCTCTAACATGTGATAGCTACCAACGAACTGGAAACATCTCAAAGAGGGATGAACTTCCACTAAGTGATATATTAGAGGTGGAGATTTTTGATGTATGGGGGATTGACTTCATGGGACCCTTTCCATCTTCATGTGGTAAATGGTACATTCTTGTTGCTGTAGACTACGTGTCTAAGTGGGTTGAGGCTTCCGCAGAAGCTACTAATGACTCTAGGTTCATTATGGAGTTTATGAAGAGAACAATTTTCCCTAGATTTGGAGTTCCACGTATTTTTATAAGTGATGGAGGTTCTCACTTCATCGGGCAGCGATTTGGAGGACTCTTGAAGAAGTATGGTGTAAACCATAAGGTGGACACGCCCTGTCATCCTCAGACTAGTAGTCAGGTAGAGGTTTCTAACAAAGAGATCAAGCAGATACTTGAGAAAACTATATCAAGATCATGGAAGGATTGGGCACTAAAACTACCTAATGCTCTATTAGCTTACAGAACCGCATACAAAACACCCCTAGGTATGTTTACTTTCCAAATCATTTATGGGAAATCCTGTCACTTACCTGTTGAACTTGAGCACAGGGCATTTTGGGCTATCAAGCAAATCAACTATGACTTTAAGTGTGCCGATGAGAAAAGAAAGTTACAACTTGATGAATTGGAAGAGATGCGTCTCTACACATATGAAAATACCAAGATCTACAAGGCACGCACCAAACATTGGCATGACAAATTGATGACACAAAAATTCATAGTATATTTTATATTATTTGATTGGTATTTTTGAGTCATATTCATGCTCTTTTGCTTATTTTTATGCCTTATTTATCAAATATTTCGGAATCTACACCTTTTCTCATTTTCGATCATTTTTAGGTGAAAAGGCATCATTTTAATGGATTCTCAAGCAAACAGAGTGCATAGACAAATTCCAATTATCAAGAGGAGATTACATATCAAATTTCACACAAATCGGAGCTTCTGGGAAAATTACGGCAGGACCATAATTTATATTATGGACCATGGTTTTACTGAACTTACAGAATAAACCATGGCACTACCGTAATGCATTTTCTCTGCTGTAATTTTTAAAGAATTCCGTCCAGAGGAAAATACAGCACTACTATAATTCTATTACGACCGTAATTTTGTCAGACCTGATTTTGAGGCATGAAGGTCGAAACACGGCACTGCCGTGGTTTATATTACAGCCCGTGATTCTTTCCAGTTTCTTCACAAAAAGAATTAAGACACTATCGTAATCATTATTACGAACCATAATTATAACCCAGGCGGCCGATTCTGCTCGATTCTTCCGAAGTTACTGTAGCCCGATTCTTGCATCAATGATTCCAGTCGATTTTGACCACCATTTCAAAAATCAAAAGAAGGGGAAAACTCTATAAGAAGAGGTGAAGATCTCAGAAAGAAATGCCCTAATTTTGATCTACGATTTAGAGAGAAATCAAGATTCTCGTCACCACCCTAGGGTTCATCGCTGAGAAGCATATAGACCACCATCGACCGTGAAATTGAAGAAGAAGCTACACCTGAGGGAGGAGAACATACACCAGAAGTTTCAGAGTGAAATGAAGTCGAAGGAAGGAGAAATCAAAGAAAGCGTGGACACCGCACTGTTCACAACAACTTTCAGAACCAGATTACGGGCTGTAATTTGATTACAACCCTATATTCAATAACCTTTTTCTTCTTTAGATTTATGATCATATTGAAACAATGTTTCATTGTAAATCTTCCACCATGCTAGCTTAAAACTCTTTTGGGACAGGGGGTGTAATCCCCTTAATTTCTCGATGACTGGATAATCTTTATTTTGTCAGAATATTTTTGATATGATAATTTTACTTATGTGATTAATGTCTTTGATCTTTTCTAGTTTCATGTTCTTTGAGTTTTGTGATGTGGACTGAAAAATGATTTGCAAAACTTGGAACCCTTAAATTGAGATTTAGGAACTTATGATAAGAGATTAGGTTTGTTCTTATTTCTAGATTTTTGAAGTTTAATTCTTGTTGATAACCTGATTTAGGAAATATTATTGAGTTAGACTTGAGAGTATGCTAAGAGATTAGGTATTGGATTGTTGGAAACCCTAAAGTAAAACCTGTGAAACTAAGATATGAGAATATTTAGTTTTCACTTGAGATATTGACATTAAGGGTTTAACCACAAAAGTGATTTAAATTATTTTGTCAAGATTTACTTACTTTTAACACTAAATAATCAGTCGCGAGAGCGAGGGTTGTTCTTTGTAGATTGTTGTCGCAAGAGTGAGATAATTTTTTTATAAAGTAAATTACACCTTTATCATAACAAGAATAAACTGCCGTACACTTATTTATGTCTAGTCAATGAAATTAAGGTGGATGAAACCCTAGTCCCAGCTTTTCTCTCTAATATTTTGTGTGATTTTCGATCGTTCGCTACATCGCATTCGAATTTGCTTAGCTAGTGAGAAATATACTCTTTGGTACTTAACAAACGAGATATTTATGGTTCGATATCTTTTTATTACTTCGAATATCCATGCACTTACGGACAACAACACAAATGCATTGTGAAGAAAGAATTTCATGTGGGGGACAAGGTGTTGCTATTCAATTCCAGGCTTCAACTCTTTCTAGGAAAACTTCGAACAAAGTGGTCCGGCCCCTTTGTGGTACAACAAGTCTAACCTTATGGTGCCATTACTATTTGGATAGAACGCATTGGGAATTTTACCGTCAATGGGCATAGGCTCAAGGATTACTTCGAGGATGAGCGGATTGAGAAAGGGGTTGTTCTTACCCTTTCAGTTCCCACAGTCTTGGTGACTTTGAAACCTTTCATGGTCAAGCTATTGACCTTAAACTAGTGCTCTTGGGAGACAACCCAAGTTTTTTTTTGCTTGATTCATATTGAGTTGATTTTTAGTTTCAAGTTTATCTTAAATGAGTACTTTGATTATCTAGTTTTGTTTAGTCTCTTTTGGTGGGTTTGGATCAAGAATTTATGCTGATAACAGTCTTATTTTGTGATGTAGGTTTAACTAGGTGAACAGGAAATTTGAGCCGGACTTTTTCAGCAGCATAGTACACTTCACGGCCAGATGAAGTGTACTGTGAGTAATGCAAAATAGGGTTTTCATGGAAGTCTACTGTGAAGTAATGCAAAATAGGTTTTTCACGAAAATATTCGCAGCAACGGAGTGAATTCGGCAATCCAGGATGGAGTATAATGCTTTGGGATGTTAAGTTTCTTCTAGAGGACTTCACGGCTAGGTGAACCCCATGGGGTTCACCCGTGAAGCCTACTGTACTCGAGCACAACACTTTTCCTACAGAGAACTTCACTGGTAGGTGAACCCTGCTGGGTTCACCCGTGATTCTCAGTATACTGAAAACATCTAGAGGACTTCATGGCCTGGTGAACCCCATGGGGCTCACCCATATTTCTAACAAAGTCAAAATTCATCAAAGAACTTCACGGGCAAGTGAACCCGGCGGGGTTCACTGGTGCTTTCGATTATATCTCCGCCATTTTTATGCAAAGTCACGGGTAGGGTTTTGCCCAACCCCGTGCGCCGCTAGCCCTTTCGTCCTAATTCTCCCTCTTCAGGCTATCTTTCTTCTCCTTGACACTCGTGGACGATTTCTTCCTCCCCGATCTACATTTCCCCAAGGTCTACACCCTCTAAATCAGGGATTTGCAACGGATTTCTAGTTTTTCTCCCAGTTCGAGGTATTCCCTCTAAATCAGGGATTTGCAACGGATTTCTAGTTTTTCTCCCAGTTCAAGGTATTTTCTCCGCTACTTACTTCTTACGCCGCCGGCTGCCGCTGCTGCTTCCGATCGACTCCTTTCTCCTCCATACCACTACTAAGGGACCTGCACAAGTTCTCCTAATCTACCACGGTGACCAAGCACAAAACGTTGGTCTCTCGGTGCCACACTTCGTGCCTAGTTTTAGCCTCCTCGACTGATGATGACAAGTATACCCCTTCGCTGCCGTCGCATCCTCCTCAGTAGCGACCTCAACATCATTAGCCTGCACACCCTTCTTCACGCCAGCAAACATCCTCTTCCCATCAGCCGTCAGCCTTTGCTCCCACGCCAAACGAGTTCAGCATCATATTCTGCAATGCTGAGCAAGAAGACCGTTACAACCTACTCCTCTGACGCAAGGTCATCAATACATGATACCTCGACCGAGGGACGTTGGGGATGCTTGGATTACTTGATGACATCGGGCTTAGTAGATGGCGCACCCCACATACATCAGGCTCACAGCTGCGCGGTGTTTATGGCTTCCCGAAACCTTGTACGCGCAAGGTACCGACAGGCTACTCCGAACAAGGTTTTTGGGAGGCGATCATGAACGAGCATATCTACTCTGCACGTGTTGCTAGGGCATCTAGCATCTATAATCTGGTCATCCGCTATGTTCATCGGGTTCTGGCCCACACCTCTTCGGCCATGGGGAAAGTGACGGTATGATCCATCAATCTGAATTGTTTTACTTATAGTGTATGCTGCATGCTTTTAGGGTCGACTTAGGTTATTATTTGGCAAAGCAATTCAGCTGCGTGGCACATTCACGCAAGGGGGTGATTGTTATGGGTGGTCTTGTCACCCCACTAGCAGTTTCTCTAGGGGTCATCCCCTATGGTACCGCGGAAGCTAGTGGCAACAACCGGCTTGATATCAAGTCATGTGTCGCCATGAACCTTATTATTTGACGGGGTGACTCCTACCGCCTCACTTTCAAAGGAAGTTAGCTTTCCCTCCCTTTGCCAAACACAGACTGCATCACCGTGCGCGTGTGGGAAAACTGGCGCATCCAGCCCATCACCGACCCTTAGCCTGACCCAGTTGACACGGCACCTCTGGCCCCAATGCCATCCATTTTGGTGGCTCTTCCTCTACCAGGTCTATGATGGCCCTCTTACAGGATATGCATAAGGAGCAGCTTCGCCAGGGAGGGGAGCTATTTCGCCAAGGGAGGCACTAGATCAGATGGACACCACTCTCAACTATCTCCACCAGGAGCAGTCCACGCATTGGTTGGCTATGGAGGCAGGGATGCAGCATCAACACAAGATGATGAGCTCAGTTTGGGAGAAGCTTTCTTCCATGGATGATTGGTTGGCCTTTCTCTCTGAAGAGAACATGGGGCGGGTTAGTGTCTCTTCAGATAAGGAGGACCAACCTGATTATTCGCACCGTGGCAAGGACAAGAGCTCTAAAGCTTTTGGCTTTAGGTCACGAAGGAAGAAGTGAGCTTCTCATCCCAGCCTCTCACATATCGGGCATTCGCATAGAGGATTATGTGATATTTAGAGTGGGTGAGCTATCTTCTTTCTAGTCTCTCATCTTTATTTGCCATGGTTTCCTTTCGACTGAGTACTTATTTTACTTAGTTTATGTGTTTGCTACTTATTTTGACTAGCTGGTTATTTATTTGGCATTGTTCTTATATGCCACTATTCGAGGGCCTTGTCCCATCTTCAAGCCCCTTGACTGTGATGTATGACATGTCGACACATTTGGATCTGTTTCCATGCATTATCTCAGTATTTTGTTATGATCCTTATATTGTTGTGTTAAACTATGAATGAGTTGATCTACCCATCATGTTAGATTGAATGAGTTGCGCATGTGGTCATTTTGATATATTTACATTGTGATGTTGTGGTTCAGGGTTAGTCATGTGTTCACCATGCTTTAATGAAATAATTTTAATCATATGATAGCTAGGTCTAATCATTGAGTTTGAATTCATGCTTGGTTAGGAATAATCATGATCCGTTGAATGCACCACCCAATTAGAAATACTCTATGATCATATCCATGTGTTCTACGATTTTGAAATCCTTTGATTTGGATTACTCTAGATTGTTCGTTAGTGGGTCAAATATTTCTGAGAATGTTCAATGAACCTACACTAGAATTATACTGGTAATTTCATTTTAAGATACGCATCTACTTAGTTGTTCCTTGAGTCCTTTCTCTTGTTGGGAGAAAACTACATTAGTGATGAGATGAAAAGCCTTATCAACACCATATATTGTTATTGTGCCCTATTTGAAAAAAAAAAACTCTTAGATTCCTCTACTTGGCACTGCAAAAAATTAGCAGTGGTACCTAAGAACATGAGTTGAAATCTAAGAGAGACTTCTCTACTTGGCACTGTGAAAAATTGGCAGTGTTACCTAAGAACATGAGTTGTAGTCTGATATCATAATTAGCTATTGGAGTTTTGCATCCTAAATAATACATTTGAGTTAATCCCAACAAATTGATTTGGATAGATTGGAATAGCATGAGTAATGTGTATGCTTGATTGAGTTCTCTGTTTACAACTAGTTGAGTTCCTTGACTTCTAAAAATTGTGGGATCAAACTGCTTAACATTCAAAACACCCAATCACTTGATTTCTTCTGACTAGATCTTGGTTTACTAGTAAATGTTTGTCTAATTTGGATGTATGTTTTCAACCAGAATGATTACTTTCATATATTTCATGCAATTCACTTTAATTTATTGCTTGAGGACATGCAAAGATTTAAGTCTGGGAGTATTTGATGCCTTACATTTTAATAGTAATTTCTAGCATTATTTCATCTCAAATTTAGGCCTATTTTAATGTTTTTAAACTCCATTTAGGCTTATTTACTTATTTACTTCAGAATCTTCACTTTTTCTTATTTTTGTGAAATTTCAAGAAAAATCACCCAATTTTGAAGTCTTTTGAAGATTCTAAAGTCATGGGGTGATACCTTACGAGAAGATGTAGCCGCACATCAAATTAGGGCCCAATCCGAGCTTCTTTGGAAAATACAGTTAGGTGAAACCGGCGGGGTTCACCAGTGCTTTCACTGGATGTCTGGAAATTCACAGAACACATCACAGCTTGCCTGTGCTTTTGGTGTTCACCCATGATTCTCTTGAAGGAAGCTTGTGCGAAAATGTACATAAGACTTCACTGGTGGGTGAACCCCGTGGGGTTCACCGGTGATTCTTACCCAAAAGTGTTAGGGAATGCCGGGTGTAATTTAAAATTTTGCAGTCCCAGGACACAGCGGAAGAAGCATTACACCCGAAACACATTCCTTTCCCAAGGATCCATGCGAGAGAGAAGACACAAGGATGTGTTAGAGATGTACCTCTTTTGCTTGTCTAGATGTCGAAGCCATGTTGAAGGCGCCCAAGTGTTCGCCCTCTACAAGTATCCACGCGTCGACTCCTTGATCGTTGCTCCCTTCCACGCTCGGTGCTAGCCTCGGGAAGAGAATCGAGCCTTAGGGTTCCTTCACTCTTCTTGCGCCACCTCCAAGGTTCATGCGCCAAGTGCAAGGACGATGCCGCCAACTCCTTATCCTCTTTACTCCAAGAGAAGAGGGAGAAGATGAGTTTCGGTCTTGAGGAAGATTAAAGGGAAATTGCGCCACTAAGTCCTTCTCCAAATCACGCCAAGAGGAGAGGAAGGAGAAGACTTGCGGTCACTTGTTGGAAGAAGGGTTGCGCCACTTTGATGTTGTCACCCTTTGCCCTTGCTTTCGCCCCTCTATTTGTGTTCACGTCTCCAAGTATTCATCAACTAGAGGGGGCGACAATGGGTCCTATAAATAGGACTAGAGGCAGTTTGGGCAAGGGCTAGGATTATGCCAAGTGTATGGCTAGGATGAAGGAGTCTTGAGGTAAGGAAAGTCTCCAAGACTTTGCCATAAACCTCATTCAACCTATCCATATTTGTCCAAGCACTATATCAGCCCAAGACATGCCTTAAATGCATTCTTACCATCAAAGGATAAGTGGCTAGGCGCAACATGCATGAGGAATTTCGGCTAGAGTGGTGTCTTGGGAGAAACTAGGGTTTGAAGTAAGGTAAGTCTCCAAGACATTACCATATACCTCTTCCCTATGTCCATATGCGCCTAGGAACTTCCCATAAAAGTTCTCAAGCCATATCAACCCCAAGACTTGCCTTAGAAGCAAGTATTCCATCCAAGGAAGAAAGGCTAGGCACCAATTACTTCCATAATGAAGCAAAGGCGCCTCCCTCACCCCATTATGCCCCTAGGCGCCAATGGGGTGAGATTTCTCCCCATTATACCCTTTTAAGACAATTCCTCTTCATGACAACTAATTATTGGGCCTCATTGGATAATGAGCTAGCCCAAACTTCATGGCATGGATTGATTAAGTCATTGGATCTAATCCAATGCAACCCTAATCCAAATGTGACCAATCTAGGTCAATTTCGGGTCAACCTGCCAAAAATGAAGTTTGGCTCCAATAACTTTCTTCCAACTCATCAGGCCCATTGGCGCTGATGAAATCTTCCAAATTGATCCAAGTTATCCAATAACTTGATCCTAAGGCTTCTGATTAAAGCAACATCAAGAGTCTATTGTGTGTGACCCCGTAGGATCCATATGACGATGGCAATGATGTAAACATCATAAGTAGTGAGGGGTATCTAGCAACACATCACTACTACCCATGTCATAGGACTTAAGTCATTATGGCAACAACTCCTAACAAGCAACGAGGATTCCCATTGCATTATAGATCCCTTTGCCTAAGCTGATATCGTGCCATTGGATTAGTCTCAAGTTTATTATCCAATGCATTGGTCATGACTCAACAAGTGTGGCCACACTCTCCTGTCATGCACCAATAAGGTGGGGCGCCCCGAGTGGATATCATGCTTCCAATAAGGAAGGGGCAAATCCTACTATTGGTCATCCATGTCTCTACATGACTTATGACATGCCCAATGACAGTCGTTTTGATCTCCCAATTACGGAGAGACGTAAGACTGTATTAAAGCACACCCATCATCAAATCTAGACATGAATACCTCAAGTCTAAGGATCAATGCAAACCTCTTGCATGTGAGATTGACTTGTTGACTAGACAAGTCAATCCTCACGGTGGATCACTCCAGTGCATCCAATGCACCTGTATGTCTGCGTTACTGTGCCCCGGACCTAACCAGCCCATACACCAGTCTTACATGTACCAAAGCTGTCCCATATCTGCTAAGGTACCTTGTCTGGGGATAGTTTATGAGAATGGATCCAATCCAAACTCCTGGGACATTATTTATGCAACTCAATACATCAACGCAGGTAGAGAAGTCTGCATAATAACGACCATGCCTATATAAAGAGTAATAGTTCTATCAAAGTACATTCAAACAATGCCTGACCATGTCCATAATTGGTCTTTAGGGCATATACACCAACAGAAAGAACTACACAGTAGACTTCATAGTCGGGTGAACCCGGCAGGGTTCACTCGTGATCGCGACTTCATTGACCAACCTCTACTCTGTTTCTCTTTGATTTTGAGCCCTAGAAAAATCCAAAAAATGTAAGAAAATATGTTTTGGAAAGCTAAGAGGGAGGCGAATCCAATGAATATAAAAGCCCTCTTTCTTGTTACCAAATTAAGGATAAATCGGTGCACGAAGTGGCTAGGGTGAATGGAATAGGCGACACAGTATTTTCGGGGCGATTTCGAGAGATTGGAGCATCAGATCTTCACGATTTTTAGGGATCTTGTTCGGTTCATCCTCTCCTTCCTCTCCAAAATGTTTTATAGCAATTTCTCTAATATTTTAGAGAGATTTATGTGAGCTTTCATGACTATTATATCATAAAACCCTTTTCGGGACTTGGTTGAAGCCCATTGATGAATTCTTTGATGCAATTTTAATAAATTTTGTTATTTTGATATTCATATGAGTATATTTTACCTTGGTGCTATTATTTCATGAGATTGATTTGGTCGCGTCGTATCGTGTGGTAGTCGATGCGATCCTAACCGAGAAGAGGGTCATGTTGGTGGATTCCCTAGGTAAAACTTGTGAATCTTTGACACGAGAGTGCTTAGATTTCGCTCGAGGGTAACATAATCGTCCATTGAACTCATTGGGTTTATCTAGAATGATCTACCGTGAGAGTGGGAGATCGTTCTAGATAGGCACCAGGGTGTACCGACCGAGAGGGGGCATCCTGTACTTTTGGGAAATTTCCTTATGCAATTTTATGAACACTTGTAATAGATAACTTTTAATGCAGTAGATTTATCAGTGTGGTGGATACTGAAGTTCCAATCTCTCTCTATAGATATCTACCGCATTGTTGTAATTGATTTCCTTGTTCTCGCTTACTATTTCTAAAACCCTGTTATGAATTGCTTAGCTATTGAGACTTAGATTTTCTAGTACTTAACCTTGCTCCCTGTGGGTTCGACAACCTTTTATATAACTTCGACATTACCGTGCACTTGCAGGATGTGTCAAAACACTATGTGGCATGTTCTTGCCTCTATGCATTACACTGATTCCCCTTGGTTAATTTATGGGGATTTTAATTGTATCCTTCACCTAGAGGATAAGTTCGGGGGTAGAGACAACTCTACCTCTTACTTGGTTAATTGCTTTCGCAACTTCATCTTCGCTAATAGTTTTGTGGACATGGGATTCAATGGGCCTCCTTATACTTGGTCCAACAATAGGAAGGGGCACAATAAAATTATGTCCAGACTTGATAGAGTTTTTGCTACCTCTCCCAAGCTAGACACATTTGGAAAATCTGCCATTTTTCATTTGGCTAGAGGGATTTCTAACCATGCTCCCATTTTGATCAATATCAGTATCTCTATTAGAACTCACTCTAAACTTTTCAAATTCCAACCTTTTTGGACGGATTACTCCGATGTGCACAATATTGTCAACTTTATTTGGACTCAAACTTTTTGGAATTGCAGTCGTTGTTGTGTCCGCAAGTGCACGGATACTCGAAGTAAAAAAATAGATATCGAACCACAGAGACCTTATTGTTAAGTACCAAATAGTTGTATTCTAACTAGCTAAGCAAACCGAATATGATGAAAAGCAACGATGGAGAACACACGAAAAAGATAATCAGAGAGAAATTGGGACTAGGGTTTCATCCACCTTAATTCTAATGACTAGAAGGAAATAAAGGTTATCAGTTTAATTCTATTATGATAAAGACCTAATTCACTTCATAAAGGTATTGTCTCACTCTCGTGCAGACAATCATGCAGATAACCGATCCTCACTCTCGTGCAAGATCTATTCTCAATGCTAAAGATAAGTGAATCATTGAACAAAGAACTCAAGGATCACTCTCGTGCATCCGAATTCTAAGTCAATCATCTCAAGTGGAATCTCAAGGATCACTCTCATACATCCTAAAACTCAACACAGGTTTTACTTATGGTTTTCCGACGACTCGATCCTCACTCTCGTGCAAGATCAAATCAAGTCTAACACAATAACTCAATCCAAAGTATCAGAAACTCAACATGACAATAAAATCACTAAAGATCAGAATTCGAAAAACTACCTAATCTCTCACGATAGTTCCAAACTCAACGATTCCTAGGGTTCCGAATTTCAAACGATCAACCTCTCGGTCTATTTCACAAAACTCTAAAACATGCTGATATTTATAAAACTAAAGAGAATTAAAGAACAATCAATCACAAAAGTAAAATTATCATATTAAAATTAAACTTGACAAAAATCAATGTTTTCTAGTCATTAACAAACTAAGGGGATTACACCCCATGTCCCATAAAAAGATCTAAGCTTTCATGGTGAAAGGATTATAACAAACCATAATTTCAGAGGATTAGAAAGCGAAAAAGGGTAAGGAAAGTTACAAAACAGGGTTGTAATTGAAATACAACCCGTAATTTCGCGTGTGAAAGTTACAAATCCAGATTAAAGTTAATTGCTAGATAGACTAGCACTCTAGTAGAATTCAACTTGGCTACTAAGGAAAAGGTGTTAAAATAATCAACAACATACTATTCCGTGAAGCCTTTTGCAACTAAGCATGCCTTGTAGTAATTCATGGATCAAAGAGGATTATTCTCTATGGTGAATACCCATTTAAATGCTATTGGTTGAATACCCACAAGAGGTTTTTTTTAGAGTATATTTCCTCCTAAATAATAAGTGAGCATAGGATAAATACTAGGAAATAAGGTAAGTGGTCATGGAATAGTTCACTTTACATAGTGCAATAAAGAGATTAATGGCTTCTGGGTGGGAACCTAAGGATGAAGGTTGGGGGAGGGATTGGTCATTGCTAGAGCACACTAGTGATAAACCTATAGTGGTAGTTTGCATAACGCCATATGGAGGTGATATAGACCCTAGTAATGAATGTTCTATCAAAGGGTCTAATCTAATACGAGGAGTATTTTGTTTGTAAGTTCATTTAGAGAGTTTAGGGATTAGGAGTGATATGAAATGTATCCACATATGTGATACCATGGGAACTAGGAGAAAAAAATGATATAATAAATAAGGCTTAGTACTCTTACTACCATTAACTTGGGTTTAAGCATTTTAAATTGGACTATATTGTTATTTAACTCACTAAGTTAATATATCAGTTTACTCATTAAGAGAGTTATACCAAATAGTATCAGAACAAACTTAGTCTTAAGTATGGTGAGAGACCAATATGAAAAGATTGTTAAAGATGGTAGAGTTATCATTGGACTAACCTCATATGTTGCCGACTAAGGAATGACTCATGGATATCAAGTCTTAAATGAGGGAGATTGTTAGACCTTGATTTAGTCCCACATAAGAAGTAAGAGAAAAGATAATATGATATATAAGACTTAGTGCAATTATCCCATTAACTTGGGTTTAAACATTTTAAATTGGGCAATGTTGCCATTTAACTCACTATGTTACTATTAACAAAAGGACATATCAACACTTAATGAGCAATGAGTAACTGAGTCAAAATAATAGAAGCCCTTTTGAGTTTTAGAATTGTAATACCTCGATTTACTTCCATATGAGAAATAGGAGAAAAGATAATATAGTATATAAGCATAAGAAAATAGTATCAAAGAAAAGCTTAATTTTAAGCATAGTGAGGCCAATAGAAAAGGGTTATCGACAATAGTAGTATTGTCATTGGGTTGACCTCAAATGTTACCGATTGAGAGATGGTTCTTGGACATGCATTAGGTCTTAGGTTTGACAAGGATGTCATGTTTTAAGTGGGGGAGATTATTATACATCGGTTGAGTCCCACATGAGAAGTGGGAGAAAAAATAATACAGTATATAAGTCTTTGTGAGGTAACTAAGTGGGTCATAACAAGAATACCCAAGAAAAGTCCTTGAATATCCTAGAGACTAAGTTTATCAACTCCCTGTCTCAAGAAATGAACATAACATAAACATCCAAAGGCTCTAGGTGTATGAGAAAAAAAAGTATGGAAACAAAGAAAACAAAAAAAATGGTGTTTTGCCTTACAATAGTGAAATGACTACTCAATTTATGAGAAAGAATATGTAAAGACTATATCATCCCAAAACTGTCAAGGTACATTTATAGGAAAGAAAATAAAAGAAATGGTGTTTTGCCTTGCAATAGTGAAATGACTACTCAATTTATGAGAATGAATATGTAAAGACTACTTCACCCCAAAACTGTCAAGCTACATGTTTGTGAAATAAAAGGTTATGAGCAACATCTAGTAAGTGCCATTTTTTTTTTCAACAACCCTATTTTATTGAGAAGTATAGGAGCAAATAGTTTGATAAATGATCCCTTGGGTGACACAAAAGTTCTTTGAACTCATAACTTGTACACTCTTATACATTATCAATAATAAGAATTTTCATAGATGCATCAAACTATGTCTTTATTTATGCATAGAAGTTTCAAATATAGAGAAAACATCAAACTCACTCCTCAACAAGAAAACCTAGAATATTCAAGAATGGACATCAAGGAAGGTTACAAAATATTGATGACCATCCTTGGTACATATAGAACAAGGTCTCCAAATATCTAAGTGAACAAGCTCAAAGGAGTTGCTACTTAGATCACTACTACTAAATAATTATAACACCTAATCATGCATTCTAAGTTGGCACATATTAACATTGAAAAGTTAGTGATGTAGTGGGGGTGTACCTAATAATGTGTGTTGGGTCAAAATTGGTTAAGTTGAAAAGTATAAAAATATAGTTCGACTATTTCAAATTTACCTTATAAATTATATTGTTATGTCTCAAAATATTAGTAAATATTTAAAGTTAATATTTATGAATTATCTAGATTTTTACAGATTTTTTTATTGAATTTTCCTAAATGGTAAATAAAGTTTAGTTAAAAGAAATTTAATTAAAAAAATAGGATTTGTGCTTGTGGTTGCAAGAGATTGAACCCATGACACATGACACAGTCTGCATTTTGCAAATGCAGCAAACTAGCATGCCATGTTCATGTTTGTGACTTAATTAGGATTCTAGCTTGTTGGACCCGAGCTTGGCCACTTCGGAGGCGAGCGGTTCACCCCTCTCCACTGTGCTTGTTAGCAATTGCTACTCGTGGTTTTTGTGGAAGGAAGCGAAAGGAAGAGGGTTCTTCTGTTGGGTTAAAAATGGTTCAATTTCAATTTTATAAAAAAATATCGTGCGACCATTTCAAATTCACCTTATGGATATAGGGTTTTTTTATTTAAGTGGGTTATGGCTTCCAATGAACGCAAACATTCATTGTTAATTACCCCTAAATAGCTTAGGGCACTTTGATTAAGAGATCTAAACATATAAAATCAAAATAAAGACAAATATTCGGAAGAACAATATCATTCATTCATAACATCTGCCATAAAAGGCTTACAATTTCATTTCAATATAAAGCTCATCATTAGCTAAGAGATAGATAAGTGACAAAAGTTAGAAATAATCAATGCTTTTTCCGGAGACGGTTCAGCAAATCAGATTTGATCAATGTGACAGATATTCATCCTATAAAGGACATATGAATATCTTTGGGTCATTCGATAAATATTTGGCCTATGAAGGACATGTGAATACTTATCTTTTCGATATGACATATACTCGACCTATGAAGGACATATGAGTAATTTCGTGTCATTTGATAAATATTCGGCCTATGAACGACATGTGAATACTTATCTTTTCGATATGACAGATACTCGGCCTATGAAGGACATATGAGTAATTTCATGTCAATTGATAAATATTCGACCTATGAAGGACATGTGAATATTTATCTTTTCGAGCTCAATAGATATTATTTATGTAAATATCTATTTGATTTCAAGTTCGATAAATCTGATTTCAGCTGTGAATGATACGATAACAATATTGAGGAACTACGCCCCGATATATAGTATCGACGTACGCACCTCTCAAATAATACTGCTAGCATCATGCAACAGCGTAGAGAGTTGATATATTCTGAATTAGCTTTTGAAGAGCTAAATATTCAAAATGGGTATATGGGCCTTTTGGCCAAATATTTGAAATAGAATCAGGGCTCTTGGACCAAGTGTTGTAAAATCAGGGTCAAAGACTTCACCTTAGTAAATCTGATAATCTGATATTTCAACCTGAATTGAACTCAGGATTTGAATTTGAATTCAATTTATCCTTTGCCAAAGAACAGGTTCTTTAAATCCAACTGGATTCGGGTTCCATTTAAAATGGGCTCCTGTTCCATGATAATTATGCTCATGTGCTTAATTGAACTTTGATTGAATTCTAATGTAAATTGATTTACTATAGTGAACTTGACTAAAGTCAACGAGGACCAAACAGACAAGGTCTACTACTGACAACATGACACTAAATCAGGCCCATTGAGCTAGCCAAACAGTAACATAAGGCTTTAGGATTTAATTATAGCTCAGGCTGGACTGCTGCAATCGGCCAGGATTATCGCATTGCATACACGATAGTAGTATTTAATAATCCCTCATCTGAAATCACTTTTGACTGAATTAGGTTACATCATTGCAGCTTGTCCGTGGATCAATTTTATTATAAAAGCTGGCCCAATTTAAGCCCAATTTCAGATTGGTAGCAGAAAATCTGACAGCAATTTGGTAGAGATGTAGCGAATGCTGGAATGCTGCTTACATCATGCACTTTGTTTCTTCTTATCGTTGCCTACATGAGAGATGGACAAAGTGGCAGCCGACAATTACAATTGTTTAATTACTGGAATTATTTCAACACAGACTAAGGCCCAGAATTAGGAATCAGCCGTCATTAAAAGTCTGTTTGGCCTCACTGTTAATAGCTTTATAACTGTACTAAATTATACTGTGCTGCACTGTTAAAATTTATAAGATGTTTGGTTAATAACTTTTTAACTATTGTGAAAATTTAAAATAGTAAATAAATATATTATTTTAAATTATTTAAAATAATAATATTTTTTTTCTTTATTGTAAAAATTTTAAATTATTTAAAATAATAATACCTAAAATTTTAAATAAAATTATATAAATTACTTTTTTAGAGAAGCAGAAGCTGTAAATGCATCAAATTGTAGCTTTCATAACTTCTGCTTTTTATTGTTTTTTTTGCTTCTACTTTTCATTATCAAACAATTTTTCTAACTGCTTTCTGCTTAAAAGCAAATTAAAATCAGTTTCAAAGCGGGGCCAAACAGTCCCTAAGTTAACTTATTATGACTCTCGAACAGAGGAAGTTCAAAAAATAGCAATAGAGCATGGTCACCCGGAAATCACTCATAGGGTCACCGGAAAATCACTCGTTTCCGGTGATCCGAATGTCGAATGCCCAGATCCTTTTGATCATTGCTTTGCACGCTCAAGGAGATGGTGTGGTCAAAATCTCAGGATGATCGGACGAACAGATTTGAAGTTCGTCAAGAAGAAACTTAGAGGTATCCATAATAGGCATGCTAGAAAGATCAGACGAATCCAGCGATCCAGCCATCGGATGATTGGATCCCTTTGACCACAAGTGTGCAAGCTAATTGATAGGGTGTGGTCAAAATCTCAGGATGATCCGATGGCCGGATGTTGAGTTCGTCGAGGATGAGCGTCGGGTGCTCGTGGCTGAGAAAAAGAATAGAGATCATCGGAAAAGCTCTCGATTCCAGCCATCAGATGGCCGGATCCTTCTGGCTATATGTTCGCAAACTTGAGGAGAAGGTTTCCCAAAGTTTCACTTCAATCCTACATGTGGATATCCTGTTCGTCAGAGGAGACGGTGGGCGCAAGAGGGGAGATTCAAATCCTGCGTCGCTGGCATCAATGATGCCGATTTGGCAAATTCTGAGACAACAGCCTCTTCGTCGGATGCATCACTACTTCCGGCATCTGCAGAGGCAGATGCATCATTGTTTCTAGCATTCGCAGAGGCAAAAGAATCTGGCTGCGAGATCACACGTCGATAAAGAGCACTTAAGGGAGGTTGCTTCCGGCGCTTATCTGCCTCTTTCCAGTCGGCGACGTTTTCTTCTTGTGCTGGAGACAACGGTGATGAAGGAATGGACGTGCCTCCTTCCTGTCGGCAACATCTTCTCCTTGGCGAAGTCACGCGAAGGATGAAGCAGTGTTCTTTTTCTAGTTTACTCTGCACGTCATCTTCATCCTCTACTTCGTTTCTGAAGAAGAGTCAGAGGAGTTTTTTTTATTTTCTGTCTGTTTTGTTAGTGGGGAAGCATTAGAAAAGGAAATTCTCCTTTCCAGCCCTCTTTAACGCCAACAGCCATATCAAGTTTCTGCCATCGAAGAAAAATCACCGGCAAAGGGATTTTTCAATGACAAACTGGCCATGATAGTTGCCAAAGGCAACATAAAAATTGATTTTTTTTTACCGGAATTGCTCTCTCCGTTGGAGATTTGTTTCACCGGAGTTTTCTCTCCATTATAGACAATTATTTCACAAGAGTTGTCATCCCCGTCAATAGTTTTTTTTATCAGAGTTTTCCTTTTCCGTTGGATGGTTTTCGATAACCGGAGTTTTCCTTCTCCGTCAATAGTTTTTTTTATCGGAGTTGTCATTCTCCGTTGATGATGTCGAGAGAAGAGGAAGGGAGAAAGAGTCCAAGGAGGGAGAAAAGGAAACTTACCTTCTGCCGATTCTTTTCCTTGCCGCTTCAAGTTCAAGTATTGAGGAGAAGGTTTCCCCAAAGTTTCACTTCAATCCTACATGTGGATATCATGCTCGTCGGAGGAGACGGTGGGCCCAAGAGGGGAGATTCAAATCCTGCGTCGCTGGCATCAATGATGCCGATGTCTTCGGCAAATTCTGAGACAACAGCCTCTTCATCGGATGCATCACTACTTCCGGCATCTGCAGAGGCAAATGCATCGTTGTTTCTGGCATTCACGGAGGCAAGAGAATCTGGTGGCGAGATCACACGTCGATGAAGAGCACCGAAGGGAGGCTGCTTCCGGCGCTTATCCGCCTCTTTCTAGTCGGTGACATTTTCTCCTCGTGCTGGAGACAACGGCGACGAAGGAACGAACGTGCCTCCTTCCTGTCGGCAATGTCTTCTCCTTGGCGAAGTCACGTGAAGGGTGAAGCAGTGTTCTTTTTCTAGTTTACTCCGCACGTCATCTTCATCCTCTACTTCGTTTCTGAAGAAGAGTCAGAGGAGTTTTTGTAATACCCCGAGTTTAGTCCCATATTGGAAGTGGGAGAAGAGATTATATGGTATATAAGGCTTAGTGGGCTTGCTATTGTTAACTTGGGCTTAAGCATTTTAATAAATTGGGTCACGTTGCAAATCGGCTCACCAAGTTAATAAATAGTTTGCTTACTAAGTGAGTCGTAACAGTTTTTTTTTATTTGCTGTCTGTTTTGTTAGTGGGGAAGCATCAGAAAAGGAAATTCTCCTTTCCAGCCCTCTTTAACGCCAACAGCCATATCAGGTTTCTGCCATCGAAGAAAAATCACCGGCAAAGGGATTTTTCAATGACAAACTGGCCATGATAGTTGCCAAAGGCAACATAAAAATTGATTTTTTTTTCTGAATTGCTCTGTCCGTTGGAGATTTGTTTCACCAGAGTTTTCTCTCCGTTATAGACAATTATTTCACTGGAGTTGTCATCTTCGTCAATAGTTTTTTTTACCGGAGTTTTCCTTTTCCGTTGGATGGTTTTCGTTAACCGGAGTTTTCCTTCTCCGTCAATAGTTTTTTTATCGGAGTTGTCATTCTCCGTTGATGATGTCGAGAGAAGAGGAAGGGAGAAAGAGTCCAAGGAGGGAGAAAAGGAAACTTTCCTTCTGCCGATTCTTTTCCTCGTTGCTTCAAGGTCAAGTATTGAGGAGAAGGTTTCCCCAAAGTTTCACTTCAATCATACATGTGGATATCATGTTCATCGGAGGAGACGGTGGGCGCAAGAGGGGAGATTCAAATCTTGCGTCGCTGGCGTCAATGATGTCAATGTCTTCGGCAAATTCTGAGACAACAGCCTCTTCGTCGGATGCATCACTACTTCCGGCATCTGCAGAGGCATATGCATCGTTGTTTCTGGCATTCGCGGAGGCAAAAGAATCTGGCGGCGAGATCACACGTCGATGAAGAGCACCGAAGGGAGGCTGCATCCGGTGCTTATCGGCCTGTTTCCAGTCGGTGACGTTTTCTCCTCGTGCCGGAGACAACGATGATGAAGGAACGGATGTGCCTCCTTCCTGTCGGCAACGTCTTCTCCTTGGCGATGTCACGCAAAGGGTGAAGCAATGTTCTTCTTCTAGTTTACTCCGCACGTCATCTTCATCCTCTGCTTCATTTCTGAAGAAGAGTCAGAGGAGTGTTTTTTATTTGCTGTCTGTTTTGTTAGTGGGGAAGCATCCGAAAAGGAAATTCTCCTTTCCAGCCCTCTTTAACGCTAACAGCCATATCGAGTTTCTGCCATCGAAGAAAAATCACCGGCAAAGGGATTTTTCAATGACAAACTGGCCATGATAGTTGCCAAAGGCAACATAAATATTGATTTTTTTTTTTTTACCGGAGTTGCTCTCTCCATTGGAGATTTGTTTCACCGGAGTTTTCTGTCCGTTATAGACAATTATTTCACAAGAGTTGTCATCTCCGTCAATAGTTTTTTTTTTACTGGAGTTTTCTTTCTCCGTTGGATGGTTTTTGATAACCGGAGTTTTCCTTCTCCGTCAATAGTTTTTTATCGGAGTTTTCCTTCTCCGTTGATGATGTCGAAAGAAGAGGAAGGGAGAAAGAGAGCAAGGAGGGAGAAAAGGAAACTTACCTTCTGCCGATTCTTTTCCTCATCGCTTCAAGTTCAAGTATTTCCTCAAATTAGCAAAAGCCGAGTCCTCCCCTTCTCTTTCTCTTTTTGTTCTCTTTTATTATCGCTTCCCACGCCTTCCATTTTTGGAACCGTTGTAACTCCCCAAAAAACTTCTCTTCAAACTGCATTCACGATTTTTCTCAATTAAAAATAAAATAAAATAATTTATTTTTAATTGCTTGCTAATTAATCGCTTCTCAAAAGTCATGGTCAAAATATAGATTTTGACATTTCAATTTCAACGTGGGCAAAATTAGGAAATGGCCAAATTATTTTTTATTTCTCCAACCATGCTCTCATTGTTACCCTTTTTGTCGCTTATTCATGTTTTACAAACTATGGTCAAAATAGATGACTTTGACCAAGAATTCGGCAAAACCATTTTAATCAAATTGAAATTTAATTCCAATTTAATCGAATTTTCAATTTGAAGCCAAATTTCGATAATAAATTTCTGATACACCTCCACCCAAGATTTAGGAAATTGGGGTCAATCAAAATTAATTTTGACATTTGAAATTACATATGTCTCATCGAATCTCACCCCAAGAATTTTTATTATTTTTTTTTACCTTCAACAAATGCCCCACAACGTATTTGGTATAAGCAGCATGCGCATACAAATCCGTTGTCGAAATTCAATTTTCATTCAAGTTCCCATTTCATCGAGGTAATCATCATTTCATCATTCTGCAAATTTCATATTTCTTCAAATGTGATATTTCTTCAAGAAGCGACCATTGATCGGCGGCATTGGGCATTCTCCATCTTGATCTATCAACTGATAAGCTCCTCCTTCATAGGCTTTTTCTATCACATATGGCCCTTCCCAGTTGGGATTAAATTTTACTCTTGCCATCTTGTTTGCTATCATGGGTCGTCGCAACACCAGAACAAGATCTCCTTCTTTGAACACACGTTTCCGTGTTAGCTTATCATAAGCTCTGGACATTTGTGCTTGATATAGCTCGAAATTCTGTTGTGCGTTTAATCTTTGCTCGTCTAAAGTATCTAATTCATCAAGACGTAGTTGCATATTTTCTTCAATTGTCATGCCATGTTGAACAACAACTCTTAGTGATGGTATTTCTATTTCGAGAGGGTGCACTGCCTCGACACCAAAAACCAAAGAATATGGTGTTGATTGAGTTGGTGTTCGATAAGTGGTCCTATAAGCCCATAGCACTTCTACCAACTTCTGATGTCAATCTCTTTGATTCTTCGATGCATTCTTCTTTAGCAATTTGAAGAGAGTTTTATTAAATGCTTCTGCCAATCCATTTGCCTTTGGATTATATATCAAGGAATATCGCCAATCAATTTTATGTCGATCCGCAAATTTGTAGATAGCAGAGTTTTTGAAAGCAAGACCGTTATAAGATATGATTCTTCTTGGAGTTCCAAATCAATTCAATATATTTTCATGAAAGAAGTTGATCACATTGCCAGCTTTGACTTCCTTTAAGGGGGTAGCTTCTGCCCATTTCAAAAAATAATCTATAGCTGCAAGTATAAAGCGATGACCCAAAGAAAACGGAGGTTCAATTGGTCCGATTATGTCAGTTCCCCATATCTCCAATGGCCAAGACGAGACTGTTGGATGAAGAGGATTAGGATGCTTATGAATCAAATCCCCATGCACTTGACATGAGTGACATTTCTTTGCATATTCAATATAATCATGTACCATACTAGGCTAGTAGTATCCCAACCTTTTAATTTTTAGATACATCTTAGGTCCGGATTGATGAGCTCCACAAAGACCTGAGTAAATTTCATGTAACACGTGAGCAATTTCGTCTCCAGCGGTACACTGAAGCCATAATTGTTCATATGAACGTCGATATAAAGTATCATTCATGAACACGTATCGGAGGGCTCTTTTCTTCAATTGCATCATTTGGGCTTTATCTTCAGGTAGAATGCCCATTTCAAAATAATTAAGAAAAAGGTCTCTCCAATCATTTTCTTGTTCAAGAGTTGCTATCATGATTTTCAATGTATCATCCATATGCATATCATCATCTTCATCATTCATATTTATAGGCGCAATCAATCTTCTATTCTTGACATTCACATTGTTTTGCTCACTAGTAGGATTAGCCAATTCTTTAGCAAGCCGTGCTAAAGCGTATGCTTTACCATTGATAGCTCTAGGCATGCGTGATAAAGTAACACAAGGAATTTTCTCCAGAAGCTCTTTTACTTTAACATGATATTTATGCAATTCTGCCTTCTTGATCTTATACTCACCAGTCACTGTTGTAGTCCGCAAGTGCACAGATACTCGAAGTAATAAAGAAAGATATCGAACCACAGAGACCTTATTGTCAAGTACCAAATAGTCGTATTCTTACTAGCTAAGCAATCGATTATAATGCAAGTAAATAATAGAAAGAACACGAAATCAGAGAGAAATTGGGACTAGGGTTTTATCCACCTTAATTTCAATGGCTAGATATGAATAAAAGGTCGTCAGTCTAATTTTATCATGATAAAGATATAATTTACTTCATAAAAGGATTATCTCACTTTCATGTAGACAATCATGCAGAGACCGATTCTCGCTTTCACGCAAGATCTATCCCAAGCTGAAAATAAGTAAATCATCAATCAAAAAACTCAAGGATCACTTTCGTGCATCCGAATTCTAAGTTGATCATCTCAAGTGGAATCTCAAGGATCACTTTCATGCATCCGAGTCTCAACACAGGTTCTACTTATGGTTCTCCAACGCTCCGATCTTCACTTTCGCAAAAGATCTTTACGTTTAACAAAATAACTCAATCCTAGATTCAAATTATCAAACATGGCAATTATTCTTCTAAAATCAAGAAATAAGAACTAACCTAATTTCTTATAGTGAGTTCCTAATATTCAATTTTAGGGTTCCAAGTTCTCAAGCAAATCACCTTTCAGTCCATATTATGAAAACTCTAAAACATGCATGATAATAAGAAAACTATGGAGAATTATAGGCAATCATCACATAAGTAGAATTATCATAATAAAACTATTCTGACAAAATAGAATCATCTAGTCATTAGAAATAAAAGGGATTTACACCCCCATGTCCCAAAAGATGTCTAAGCAAACATGGAAAAGGAATTATAATAAACCATAGTTTTAAAGGATCAGAAATCAAAAGGAATGGGAAAACAACTTTACAGCACGGTTGTAATGAAAATTACAGCCGTAATTTGCTCGCGTGAATAGTGCCGGCGCTTGCAATTTCGTCGATTTCTCATCCGATCGGTCTCCTTTCTCTCTGAAACTTCTGGGGTATTGTCTCCTCCTCCAGGCGAAGCTTCCCCTCAAATTTCACAGCCGGAGATGCACTGTACGCTTCCCGGTGGTGAAACCTAGGGCAGCGGTGGAAAACCCAATTTCTCCCTTGATGGTGGATGAAAATTAGGGCTTTCGCCCTCAGCGTGTTCTCATCCTCCGAGGCTCCCTTTTTCCTTCTTACGGCTTTGAATTTAAAGGTCTAGATCGTCCGCAATCGATCGCGCAAAAATTGGACTTCAATTTGACCATGAAAATCGCGTCCAAGAATAGAATTGCGGTCATGGTTTTGGTTACGGCAATGCCGTAATTTCAATTGGAACTCTCGGTACAGGAATCTTCTAGAAATACGGTACCATGGAAAAGCTTACAGTCATGCCGTAATTTCTGGAAATCTCTCGGGTGGAAAACGGCCTCAAAATACGGCCGTGCCGTAATTGCTTCAAAACCTTCTGTACGAAAATCACCCCAAAATACGGCAGTGCTCCGAAATTACAGCAGTATGTGAAAATACGGTATCGTAATATTGATTACGACACTGCCGTAATTTGGGTTGTGGCTTCGATTTACGTGAAATTTGTCATGTAACCACTTCTTGACGATGAGAATTCTTCTATATATCTGAAGTTTCTTGAAAACACCTTAAAATCGTGCCTTTTTACCTGAAAATCATCAAAAACTAAAATAGAAGTAGATTCTGCAATATTTGATAAAAAAGATATAAAAATAAGCAAATGAGCATAAATATGACACAAAAATACCCATGAAATGGCATGAAATTTACTATAAATTTTGGTGTCATCAGTCACTTGCCTGATGATGAGTTGTGAATCCCCATACACATGCAATTTGTCATTCTTCATTTCAATTGAGAGTTCAAGTCCAGTAATTAAGGCTTCATATTCAGCTTCGCTATTAGTGCAGGATTCTGTGAGTGCTAAGGAATAGTATAATATCTCTTTTTCAGGAGTAATGAATACTAGACCAATTCCTGACTTTACTTTTGGAATATTAGGGCTAATGGCCGATTGAATGGAGGATGCTCCATCAAAATAAAGCTCCCAATATTTTTCAGTGTCATTTGCATTCAACACCTCTTCATCTGGAAGATCATATGCCAAAGGTGAATTATCTGGCAGGGGGTGGGCCACCAAGAAATCAGCTAACGCCTGTCCCTTTATTGCTTTCTATGATACATATGTTATATCAAATTCCTGGAGTAACACCACCCATTTGGCTATACGTCCAGTTAATGTTGGCCTCGTCATGAGATATCGCAAAAGATCAACTTTCGATATAAGTTGGATTTTATGCTCAAGAAGATAGTGCCTTAATTTCTTGACAGCAAAAACCAAAGCCAAGCACTGCTTTACAATAGGAAAGTACGAACTTTCTGCCCCCATAAACATTCGACTAAGATAATATAGAGCAATTTCCTTACCATCATCATTGTTCTGAGGTAGTAAAGCTCTTAAAGATGTATCCAACGCCGTAGTGTATAGAATTAAAGGTTTTCCAACAATCGGTGCACCAAGGACTGGAGGATGCAATAAATATTCTTTAATATTTTGAAATGCTTTTTAACAAGCATCATCCCAAATAAATGGAGCATCTATCTTCGTTAATTTCGAGAAGGGATGGATTCGTCCAGATAAATTGGTAATGAATCTTCTAATATACGCCAAGCGCCCTTGAAATGATCTAAGCTCTTTTAGATTTCTCGGAGGTGACATTTTGGTGATAGCTTTTATTTTTGATCGGTCTATCTCAATTCTTTTGTATTTTATGATAAACCCAAGAAACTTTCCTGATGATACTCCAAATGCGCACTTGAGCGGATTCATCTTAAGGTTATGTTTACGAATGCGAGTAAACACCGTTCTTAAATCTTGCCAATGGTCCAATTTGGATTGCGATTTAACAACCAAGTCATCAACATAACATTCAACAATTTTGTGAATTAGGTCATCAAAAATCTTTGTCATTGCCCTTTGGTATGCTGCACCTGCATTCTTGAGCCTGAACGGCATGACGGTGTAACAGTATATACCAATTGGTGTACGGAACGATGTATGTCTTTCGTCTTCTTGTGCTATTCTGATTTGGTTATATCCAGAAAACCCGTCCATGAATGAGAATATCTCATAGTTTGACACCGAATCTATCATCACTTCTGAAATAGGGAGAGGAAAATAATCTTTTGGACAAGCATTGTTTAAGTTTTTGAAATTGACACAGACTCGAATTTGTCCATTCTTCTTTTTCACTGGAACAATGCTTGCTATCCAGTCTGCATATTTCTCTTCTCTAATGAAGCCTACCTCAATAAGCTTCTTAATTTCAACAATAATTTGTTCTTCCAACTCTATCCGCATTCTTCTAGGGGCTTGCTTTATTGGAGTGTTGTCAGGATTAATGGCCAGCTTATGTGTAGCAACTTCCGGATCCAGCCCAGGCATTTCCTTATATGACCAAGCGAAACAATCGCTAAATTCTTGTAGAAGCATTTTCAATTGATTTCCTTCATCTTCTGAGAGCAAGGCACTTATAAAAGCAGGTTTAACGTCTTCTTCAGATCTAAGATTGATCTCCACTAAATCATCACCAGTGGTTTGCCCCCAGTCTTCTAATCCTTTGGGTGCCTTTTTGAGCTCTTCTACTCCTTGGTTATTTGGCTCTAGTTCCACTTCACATGTTGACACCACATTACAAGTGTATAAAGGAAGTTGGGATGTTGATTCATCAGATGACTCCTCGGGTTCTTGATACCCCAAACCTCGGGTATTAGAAATCCTTCCACTTGGTGAAATTATTTCTCTTGAAGGAGGGTACCATATCTTTTGAAATCGATGAAATTCAGCTTCTGATCGAGGCCTTAAGCAGCCATTTTTCTCTACCAATTTTATTAACTTTGGAGAATAATAACTAAATGGTAGTACTTTCACATTCTTGGTTGATCCAGAGGTAGCTTCTAAATTGTGCTTGGGGACATTATGAATTTCATCAGACTAACAAAAATGTATCATAATGTGTGCCACAAGCTTTCCCTTATATATTCACTTTTAGCTGGGATAGTGAATGTTTTCATTTCGTACACCTGAAATGCATTAAGAGGAATAAATCCTTTCATATACCCTTGAGGGATTTCTAAAATTGAATTTTGAAGAGGTGGATTCGAACACTTAGATGTTGATTCCATATAAAATCTTGTATCTTCATATTTGACTTCATGGACCGCGAAGGGTTGAACATCGCCATCAATGTGCCTTTCTTTTCCATTTTCTAAGTATTTCAAGCACTGGTGCAAAGTGGACGGCACCACATGATTCTCATGTAACCAGGGTCTCCCTAGTAATGCTTTGTATGAGGTATCGATATTGATCACATAGAACTTGACCTTAGTTTCCAAATCATCCATTCGCAAAGGTAAGCATATCGAACCTAAAGCCTTTTGGCTATTTTTATCAAAGCCTTGAATAATGATCTTTTCAGTTGATAGATCGGAGACACACAAAGATAGACTTTTCAAAGGACGTAGCGTCAATAGGTTTACTGATGAACCTAGATCAATCAAAATTCTATTTAATTTTGCTCCATCAACACTTCCAGTTACATAAAGTGGTCTATTATGCCCTGAAGTTCTGAGAAGCATATCATTATAATTAAAAGAGATAGCTGACGTATAATAGGCATGTAATGCCTCTTTTATGTCAGCATCTACAAAAAATGATTGAAACTTTTGTGGATGCTACAAAGCATAAATAAGAACATCCCTTAGTTCTTGCGATATCATGAGAGCGTCATAAATACTGAGCATTGCAGGGACCTTTCTCAAGTGTGACAAAATATTATATTCAGAAGGAGCCAACTTCTTTACTGGAGAAGTCATGACATTATCAGGCTCCAATACTTCAATCTATTTGCCTTTATCTTTCTCCTTGTTTAACTGATGCTTTGGAAGAACTCTACCACTTCTGAGATTCAACTAGCAAGTTTCGGGGGTCTATTTTTCTACATGGTTAGCCATCTCTTCATATAAATCAGCAAGTAAATAATATTCATCTTCTAAATCACTGCCTAAGCTGATCATATTGCAAACAGCTACCTTTAGAATTGGAGTTTCTTGAAGGCTTATGCTTATAGTTATGCGACCCATAGCTATCTATCGCATTACCCAACACTTAAATTCGTCACACTCATCTAATGTGTGCAAAAATTCTTCTATGATAAGGGCAATAAATGCAATGATCAACACACCTTGCCTCTTTTTCAGTTCTTCGAGGAGGAAGCTCCAAACCAAATTTTGTTGCGTACTGCAACAGGAATTCAAGCTCTTCTCGATCGAGAGGGAAATGATCTGGTAATTCATCTTCTTCTTTAGTCATCCTCAGTTGAATAATTTTGTTATTCACATTAAAAGTGGCAATTTCTCCACTTTGATTTGGATGGAGAGACTCTCAAGCTAAGAGCATCTCAGCGTCAATAGTAGCAATTCTTTTTCTTATTTGCTTCAGTTGATGGTTATGATTCAACCATCTCTAATATGATAAATCTTCTTCTCGTTCTATACGTTGTGAAGATACTAACAAATCTTGTCTAGAATTTTCCAACCGCTCAAGTTTCTCTTGCAAGAGTTGTTGATCTCGGGCCTCGGTCTGTCTTGATGATTTGAGGGAATTGAAAGCATTCTACATGTTTCAACTTCATAATCTTCGTCTTCATCTTCATCTTCCAACAGTTTATCCCACATATCTTGGGGAATAAAATGTCGCAGTTTAATCAATTTAGGAATTTCCTGCTCATATTCCTCGAGTGAATCAAGGTATTTTTCAACACTTGATTTTTCTTTTGACATTGCCAAAGAGGCAGACTTCTTGTTCTTTTTCTTTCTCAATCGCCGATTCTTGCTTCTAAATGTCTTACTTGAAGATGGCTGAGATTCAGGAAGTATGAACTGCGGGGATACAGGATCCTTCCATACAATACCCGGCATATGCCTCAATCTTCTTAAGAGTTGTACTGTCTTTTTAAGCAATATAGTGTTCCATCCTTCATTGTCTGTCAATGGAACGTTTGAGTTTTCTGACTCTACAAGATTCGTCTATTCAATTGGAGTCTCATTTAACACTTGTTTGGACAAGGTTCTCCTTCCTGATTTATATTGTTGTTCAACCCAATCTTTGAACACAAAGCAATCTTCAATCGTGTGCCCTAGCATGCGATGATAAGGGCAATAGTTAGGATCATCGGTTTTGTTAGCCTCATCCAGACGTCTTGACTCTAGTAGTTGTAGACCACTCTTGAGAGCATCTTTAAAGATTTTCATAGTTTTCTCTCTCTTAAAAGAATATACTTTATTTTTTCTTTCCTCAAAAAATGGTCGTTTATTTGATTTGTTGTAGTCATTGCCAAATGTTGGTATTTTGTTATTTTGAGGGGAACCTGTAGATAAACTTCTATCTGTTTACCTCTACTAGCAACATTAGTATAAGCAACCTTAGAATTGCCCTTCCTCAGTTCTTCCTTCTTGAATCTTGAAACTTGTAGGTTTGGGATGACTTGGGGATTCATTCTTTCCAACTTAGCTACTTGTGTGATTAGTTCTTGGAAAGTGGAGATATTATTCGTGCAAAGAAATGGAGCCATCTAATTATCAACATTGCCAATGAGTAGCCCAACAGCTTGGGATTCCCACATGTGGCAATAAAGTGAGCAATGTGTTGGTCTGGATTCCCAACACCATTAAACATTTTGAAGTTTGGAACCAGATACCCTCTGGGATAGGGTACATTATCGATTCTAGGGGATAAGGTCTTCCCCTCTTCTTGTATGATGCCTTTCCACCTGTTTGCATGTGCTTTACCTGATTAGCCACCAGCTCTTGCACCTCTTCTCTGGTCAAAGGAATAATGGCATCTGCCTGAACAGGTAGTGAAGATACCACCGGAGTACTGGTTTGTTGTTGCGGTTGTTCATGCCGCGTTTCTTGTGTTCTATTCAATGAACTAGTTACCAACGCAATCAATGCATCAATATCTTTATCCCTTTTCTCAATGTGTTTCTTTAGATCATCAATGATCTTATCTCGCAGATCAATTGATTGAAAATGGGGTAAAGTAGCCATGACTGGCTCCTCTTCTTGTTCTTCCTCTCTGAATTGAGAAGGAGATCCATCTTCAAATAGCATTTCTGGCTCTCTAGTGATGACAGAGGCCAATCTCTTTCCTTTTGCTTTCTCTGACATACGCCTTAGAGTGTCATTGTTAGAGTCTTGACTTGTTTCTTCTATGTGGCCAACCACACGTACAGTATGAACAATATAATCATTTGCTCTCCTGTACCTTCCTCTAGGATGAGCATGCCTAGCGTCCAAAGCGCACTTGGCTTTCTTATACACTTCGTAGATTGTCTGAGACAAAGTCTTCTTTGGAACCCTAGCTGGTTCCTTCGAATATAATTCTTTCTTTTGAATTGGTCAGAATTGTAGTCCTTCCACAGAATTTGAATTATATTGCAATTCATGCAATGGTTTGAATTGATTTTTAATAGGCACGCTTGCCCTCAGAGTCTTATGTTGATAGTTGTTCATGGGAAAGGCACGACCTTGCTTCACAAGCTGCGCCTTCTTCTTTCTCAGACTTTGTCTCTCTTGTTTTCTGGTCTTCTCTAGGCCAGACATATCAAACTTGCCCCCATTAACTGTGAAAGAGGGTTCTTCTTGTTGAATAACAATGGCCCTCCTCGACCGTGAAGCAGCTTTGGTTATAGTAATCTTAGTCTTCTTTGAATCTCTGCGATTCTTGACTTGCGTCGTCTTCATTGCAGCAGTCTTGGTCTTCGCAGTCTTGATCTTCTTAGAATTTTCAGACTCTCTGTTTCCAGTCTTCTGCACAGTCTTGTGCTCAGTTGTCTTCACTTCGATGCTTCTAGAATCCTTAGGTGGCAAATAAATGAAATTTGCCACTTCAGAAATATAACCAAACTGTAAGTTCAGTTCTGTACTTCTTGTTCCTTCGATAAAAATGTTCTTCTTGGATGCCATCACAAATTTCCTACAAAAAAAAGAAGATAAATATTAGTAGAAGGAAAATCAAAGTAAATTCGTGGTGAATGCTCTCGACATTTCAATTTTTGGCAAATTGACAGCCGTCAACGGACTGACTTGATTTACCTTTACCATCTACCGTTTGTGACGGGCTTCATTGCCAAATTTGGCTAAGTGATGTTTGAATGATGTTCTTCCAAAATATAAAATGATTTTATAAGTATATATCTCAAAGATGAAAAGGTGAAGCCAATGTCCCACCAAGTGTGCCAGAATTTGTTGGGTTAAACATGGTTCAATTTCAATTTTATAAAAAAATATCGTGCGACCAATTTCAAATTCACCTTATGGATATAAGGTTTTTTTATTTAAGTGGGTTATGACTTCCAATGAACGCAGGCATTCATTGTTAATTACCCTAAAATAGCGTAGGACACCTTTGATTAAGAGATCTAAGCATATAAAATCAAAATAAAGACAAATATTCGGAAGAACAATATCATTCATTCATAACATATGCCATAAAAGGCTTATAATTTCATTTCAATATAAAGCTCATCATTAGCTAAGAGATAGCTAAGTGACAGAAGTCATAAATAATCAATACTTTTTTCCGGAGACGGTTCAACAAATCAAATTTGATTAATGTGACAGATATTTGGCCTATAAAGGACATATGAATATCTTTGGGTCATTCGATAAATATTCGGCCTATGAAGGACATATGAATACTTATCTTTTTGATATGATATATACTCGGTCTATGAAGGACATATGAGTAATTTTGTGTCATTTGATAAATATTCGGCCTATGAAGGATATGTGAATACTTATCTTTTCGATATGACAGATACTCGACCTATAAATGACATATGAGTAATTTTGTGTCAATTGATAAATATTCAGCCTATGAAGGACATGTGAATATTTATCTTTTCGAGCTCAATAGATATTATTTCTGTAAATATCTATTTGATTTCAAGTTCAATAAATCTGATTTCAGTTACGAATGATATGATAACAATATTGAGGAACTACGCCCGATACATAGTATCGATGTACGCACCTCCCAAACAATATTATTAGCACCATACAATAACTTAGAGAGTTGATATATTCTGGATTAGCTTTTGAAGAGCTAAATATTCGAAATGGGTAGATGGTCTTTTGGCCAAATATTTGAAATAGAATCACGGCCCTTGGACGAAGTGTTGTAAAATCAGGGTCAAAGACTTCACCTTAGTAAATATGATAATATGATATTTCAACCTGAATTGAACTGAGGAGTTGAATTTGAATTCAATTTATCCTTTGCCAAAGAACAGGTTCTTTAAATCCAACTAGATTCAGGTTCCATTTAAAATGGGCTTCCTGTTCCATGATAATTATGTTCATGTGCTTAACTAAACTTTGATTGAATTCTAATGTAAATTGATTTACTATAGTGAATTTGACTAAAGTCAACGAGGACCAAACAAACAAGGTCTACTACTAACAACATGACACTAAATCAGGCCCATTGGGCTAGCCAAACAGTAACATAAGGCTTTAGGATTTAATTATAGCTCAGGCTGGACTGTTGCAATTGGCAGGATTATCGCATTGCATACACGATAGTAGTATTTAATACATGATAGTAGTATTTAATAATCCCTCATCTGAATTCAATTTTGACTGAATTTGGTTACATCATTGCAACTTGTCCATGGATCAATTTTATTATAAAAGCTGGCCCAATTTAAGCCCAATTTAAGATTGGCAGCAGAAAATCTGACAGCAATTTGGTAAAGATGCAGCGAATGCTGGAATGCTGCTTACAGCATGAAGAGCGATCATGCACTTTGTTTTTTCTTATCGTTGCCTACATCAAAGATGGACAAAGTGGCAGCCGACAATTACAATTGTTTAATTACTGAAATTATTTCAACACGGACTAAGGCCCAGAATTTGGAATCAGCCGTGATTAAGTTTACTTATTATGGGCCAGTTTGAGACTGATTCTGCTTCTAGTTTTTGCTGGTTGAAGAAGTGCTGGTTGAAAAGTAACTGGCTGGGAGAAGCAGAAGCTGTTTGGGAAACTACATATGCTGGTCAATAAAATAGAAATATTATATTATTATATTAAGTAGAAATTTTTAATATTACTTTACGATTTATATTTTTAAAGCACATGATTAAATTTATCTTATTATTATATTAGTAACACATTAATATAAAAATAATTCATCTTATTTTTTTTTTCTAATGCATCCATTTTTGTGATTTCTTGTTGAAAAATAATAATAATAAAACCTTTCTATATAATTTTACTCAATAAAATTTAAATTAGTAAATATTATTTCTCATTTCCTTCAAATAAAAATAATCCATCTTATTTTTTTTTTTAATGTATCCATTTTATTTTTTTTTTCCCTAATGTATCCATAAACCATCGTCAATGAACTCGGGTTGAAGGCGCAGGGGGTGGAATATCGTTTGGGGAACTCGGCGAGCACAGTTCAGAGGAGGAGGTTAGCGGGAGTTTGGTTCTAGACGCAGAGGAGGAGGCGGCGGAGGCAGCGGAGGCGAGGCGCTGGAGGCGGGCGCTGGAGCTCGTGAGGCGCTGGAGCCGGACCGAGTGTTAGCGTGAGTTCCACCTCCCCGCCCTCCCGATCCGTGGGACTCGCCTCCCCTAGTTCACGTGCAAGGCCGCCTCGGTCGAGAGCGCACTCTCGTCCTCCCTCTTCTCTTCATCTCCAACGGCTGACGCTGCCGACTGGACGAGCGTCGGAAGGAGATGGAGCTAAATAAGGGCCGGTGGAGCTGGAGCAAACTTGGAGCCGGAGCTGGAACCGGGAGGAGGGCAGCTGGAGTTACCGAAGCTTCTCGACCGTGCAAAGCCTAGATCTAGAGAGGTCGCTGGCTGGAGGTCACTGGCGATGGCTGGAGGTTGATCTCGGGCGAAGAATATGGGATCTCGCTGGAGGTCGCTGGCGATGGCTGGAGGTGGATCTCGGGCGAAGGATTGGGGTTCTCGCTAGCGCTGGTTGGAGGTGGATCTCGGGCAAAGGATCTGGGATTTTGCTAGAGCTCGCTGGCTAAGCTGCTAGAGCTTCGACGAGGAGTTGTCGAGCGTGGGAGCGTCAGCTCTCGAACTCCACCGGCTCGCCTTCCTCCAACCAACTGGCCGCCGCCATTGGAGTCGACGACAAGGATCATCGAGGCCTGCTAGCGAAGAGGCGAGCCGTCGTAGGAATCGGCATAAGAGGAGGGAGCCCGGAAGCCAGCACTCGAACCGGCAGAAGGGGAGGGAACTCGGAAGGAGATGAGGATGGAGAGCTGGCTAGAACCAGCGGCAGAAGGGGCACTAGCTAGGACCGGCGGAAGGGTCGACGCTGGCAAGAGCTGGACGACGGCAGAAGGTGTTGGCGCTATTCTATCAACTGGACGACGGCAGAAGGCGGCAGCAGCCCCAAACTCACCCTATGACTCTCGAACAGAGGAAGTTAGAAAAATAGCAATAGAGCAGGGTCACCCGAAAATCAGTCGTAGGGTCACCGGAAAATCACTCGTTTCCGGTGATCCGAATGTCGAATGGCCAGATCCTTTTGATCATTGCTTCGCACGCTCAAGGAGAGGGTGTGGTCAAAATCTTAGGATGATCGGGCGGATAGATCTGAAGTTCGTCATGAAGAAACTTAGAGGTATCCATAACAGGCGTGCCAGAAAGATTGCCGGAAAACCATTCGATTCCAGCGATCCAGCCATCGGATGATCAGATCCCTTTAACCATAGGTGCGCAGGCTCGTTGAGAGGGTGTGGACAAAATATCAGGATGATCCGATGGCTGGATGTTGAGTTCGACGAGGATGAGCATCGGGTGCTCGTGGCTGAGAAAAAGAATAGAGATCACCGGAAAAGCTCTCGATTCCGGCCGTCAGATGGCCGGATCCTTCTGGCCATATGTTCGCAAAGTTGAGGAGAAGGTTTCCCAAAGTTTCACTTCAATCCTACATGTGGATATTATGTTCGTCGGAGGACACGGTGGGCACAAGAGGGGAGATTCAAATCTTGCGTCGCTGGCGTCAATGATGCCGATGTCTTTGGCAAATTCTGAGACAACAGCCTCTTCGTCGGATGCATCACTACTTCCGGCATCTGCAGAGGCAGATGCATCATTGTTTCTGGCGTTCGTAGAGGCAAAAGAATCTGGCGGCGAGATCACACGTCGATGAAGAGCACCGAAGGGAGGTTGCTTCCGGCGCTTATCCGCCTCTTTCCAGTCGGCGATGTTTTCTTCTCGTGCTGGAGACAACGGTGACGAAGGAATGGACGTGCCTCCTTCCTATCGACAACGTCTTCTCCTTGGCGAAGTCACGCGAAGGATGAAGCAGTGTTCTTTTTCTAGTTTACTCCACATGTCATCTTCATCCTCTGCTTCGTTTCTGAAGAAGAGTCAGAGGAGTTTTTTTTATTTGCCGTCTGTCTTGTTAGTGTGGAAGCATCAGAAAAGAAAATTCTCCTTTCCAGCCCTCTTTAACGCCGATAGTCGTATCGAGTTTCTGCCATCGAAGAAAAATCTCCGGCAAAGGGATTTTTCAATGACAAACTGGCCATGATAGCTGCCAAAGGCAACATAAAAATTAATTTTTTTTACAGGAGTTGCTCTCTCCGCTGGAGATTTATTTCACCCGAGTTTTCTCTCCGTTATAGGCAATTATTTCACCGGAGTTGTCATCTCCATCAATAATTTTTTTTACTGGAGTTTTCCTTTTCCGTTGGATGGTTTTTGATAACCGGAGTTTTCCTTCGGCGTCAATAGTTTTTTTATCGGAGTTGTCATTCTCCATTGATGATGTCGAGAGAAGAGGAAGGGAGAAAGAGTCCAAGGAGGGAGAAAAGGAAACTTACCTTCTACCGATTCTTTTCCTTGTCGCTTCAAGTTCAAGTATTGAGGATAAGGTTTCCCCAAAGTTTCAATTCAATCCTACATGTGGATATCATGTTCGTCGGAGGAGACAGTGGGCGCAAGAGGGGAGATTCAAATCCTGCGTCGCTGGCGTCAATGATGCCGATGTCTTCGTCAAATTCTAAGACAACAGCCTCTTCGTCGGATGCATCACTACTTCCGGCATCTGTAGAGGTAGATGCATCATTGTTTCTGGCATTCCCGGAGGCAAAAGAATCTGGCGGCGAGATCACACGTCGATGAAGAGCACCGAAGGGAGGCTGCTTCTGGCGCTTATTCGCCTCTTTCCAGTCGGTGGCGTTTTCTCCTTGTACCGGAGACAACGGCGACGAAGGAACGGACATGCCTCCTTCCTGTTGGCAACGTCTTCTCCTTAGCGAAAGGGATTTTTCATTGACATCGAAGAAAAATCACCGGCAAAAGGGATTTTTCACTAACAAACTGGCAATGATAGTTGCCAAAGGCAACATAAAAATTGTTTTTTTTTTTACCAAAGTTGCTCTCGCCGTTGGAGATTTGTTTCACCGGAGTTTTCTCTCTGTTATAGACAATTATTTCACCGAAGTTGTCATCTCCGTCAATAGTTTTTTTTACCGGAGTTTTCCTTCTCTATTGGATGGTTTTCGATAACAGGAGTTTTCCTTCTCCGTCAATAGTTTTTTATCGGAGTTGTCATTCTCTGTTGATGATATCGAGAGAAGAGGAAGGGAGAAAGAGTCCAAGGAGGGAGGAAAGGATACTTACCTTCTGTCGATTCTTTTCCTCGTCGCTTCAAGTTCAAGTATTTCCTCAAATTAGCAAAAGCCGAGTCCTCCTCTTCTCTCTCTTTTTTTTCTCTTTTATTATAGCTTGCCACGCCTTCCGTTTTTGGAACCGTCGTAACTCCCCAAAAAATTTCTCTTCAAACCGTATTCACGATTTTTCTCAATTAAAAATTAAATAAAATAAGTTATTTTTAATTGCTTGCTAATTAATAGCTTCTCAAAAATCATGGTCAAAATATCAATTTTGACATTTCAATTTCAACATGGGCAAAATTAGGAAATGGCCAAATTATTTTTTATTTCTCCAACCATGCTCTCATCGTTACCCTTTTTGTCGCTTATTCATGTTTGACAAACTATTGTCAAAATAGATGACTTTGACCAAGAATTAGGCAAAACCATTTTAATCAAATTGAAATTTAATTCCAATTTAATCGAATTTTCAATTTGAAGAAATTTCAATAATAAATTTCTGATACTCATCCACCCAAGATTTAGGAAATTGGGGTCAGTCAAAATCTTGATCAAAATTAATTTTGACATTTGAAATTACATGTCTCATCGAATCTCACCCAAGAATTTTTATTATTTTTTTTTACCTTCAACATCTGCCTCTTGTCTTCCATCCCTTCTCGTGTGTTTTGGTGAGTGCTGCTGAGTGTTGGACGAGGAGGCATGGCATCGAACCTGTGTCGCCGGAGGTGAAGAAGGAGGCAGTGTTGCTTCTTCTTCCCCAAAGCCGGCAAAGCCATATCCATTCGTCCATAGTGTTAGCCCAACACTACTCCAGGTATTTCCCTTCCCCTCTTATTTCTTGCATGTATGGTGACGTTTCATAGTGTTTGGTTGGTTCGACGATGGCGGCACCGCCATCTAGCTTAGTCGTGCCTCACCGAAAAAAATCTAGGTGTCGTCTAGAGTTCATTGTGAGTCATCTGGGACCACCGATAATCTGTTAATGTTCGTGTTGGTAAAGCCCAAGCAAAATTTAAAATAAAAATAGAAGCAAAAGTGTTGGCCCGAAATAGATTTCTCATGATTACGTGATCGTTCTTACTAGTGAACCCCCGGATGTGATAGAGTAGAACCTTTTTGTAATTTTAGAGTGCCAATGCTGATGTAGAGACGTGCAAGGGAGTGTCTTCTATAGTCATGCAAACATGGGCTCCTCAAAGTCTCTCAACCACAATGCCTGGTGCTAGCCTCAGGAGATGATCCACGCCTCAGGGAATTTCTTCTTCACTTGCGCCACCCTCCAAGGATGCACCAAGATGAGTGAAGATGATGATGGTGACGCCAAAGAGACAAAGGTAACCTCCCTCTAGAACTTGCATCCACCATTACCTTTGATTGTTGCTTCACTTGTGTTCTCACCAACAAAAGTTCTCTTGTTACCTCCAAAGCTGCTCACGCTGCCTCAAAGAGAAGAGGGGGGACAAGGAGGAGAGGAGGGGCTAGGGATAGTGCTAGGGGGTGCAACTTGCATGGTCTAACCCACAAAATAACTCTTATATTTATATTAATAAGTTATAGAGTTATTTCAGGATTATTTCAATATATTTATTCAATGAAGAATGCGCCTAGGCCCTAAATAGATTAAATATATTATGCCATAAGCGCCTCTCTCCATTCTATGAATAAATATATTAATATAGACCAAGCAACATGCGTCCAACCAATTCGAAGAAAAATATATTGATATAAAATATGCCTAACCCTATTTGAGAATAAATATATGAATATATTTATTCATATATGTGCCTAACATCATTTTATAATAAATAAATTAATTAGAATGTGCCCATCCCTTCTATTAGCCAAGAGAAAAATTCTTGTACTAAAGAAATATTTTATTTATTCATGCGACTAAGGTGCCAAGTCCCGACTTTGCACCTAGACCCTTGTTTGACTCATTTTGACCACCTAGTGCAAGTGGGAGATTATTAGTTCATATTGTGGGGTCAAAATTGTTACATTAAGAAAGTAATGTGACCATTTCAAACTCACCTTAAATTAATAAGGTTTTTTTGTTTGATGGGTTCTGGCTTCCAATGAACGCAAGCTCTCATTGTTAATTACCCCTAAAATTAGGGAACCTTTGATTAAGAGATCTACAATACGCAACAAAATACGAGAGACATAGTCAAATGATATCGTTCATAAATGTGATTGGAATACATGATTTGACATGGTGTATAAATGATAAAGGAAAAGGGCCTTCATCGATTCGGATAGTTTGCGTCCGTCAAACTTGGGTTTTGCGATGACTTATTCGGTAATACCCGGCCTAGGCAGTACAACGTTATATTGAGGAGCTACGCCCCCGATGGAAAACATCGACGTACGCACCTCCCAAACAATATTCTATTGTAATGCATTAAGACATGCTGGATATTGGATTTGAAAGATCGCCCGACCTTGACGACGTGTTGGATGACTTGAATTTGAGGAAAATCACCAGGCCTCGCGGTCATGCAGAGTAATTAGAATGTGGGAGAATATCCGGCCTTGCGGCGTATTGGATAATTTGATTTGAAGATTTATCCGGTCTTGCGGCGTATTGGGTAATTTAATTTGGAAATTTACCCAACCTTGTGGCGTATTGGATAATTTGATTTTGGAATTTATCTGGCCTTGCAGTGTATTGGATAATTTAATTTGGGAATTTATCTGGCCTTGCGGCGTATTGGATAATTTGATTTTGAAAATTTATCCGGTCTTGCTGCGTATTGGATAATTTGATTTGGAAAACATTTTGGCCCCAGCGAACGCGATGCCATGTTGAGGAGCTACGCCCCGACGATGAACGCCGACGTATGCACCTTCCAAACAACATTCGCCGCGTGGGTCCAGGGCTTACTGATTTTGTTTAAACTCATTATTTGGGGATAATGCGTTTCATTATTAGCTTTCGACCACTTTCTTCGGGTTAAAACTTAGAGGGGGAATTTGCTCGTGATACATAGCCGTGACTTTCGGTAGGAGAATAAATTGACCTCGCAATTTTCGATTGGAAAGTATAATTTCTTCTCTTCTTTTACTATTGAGGTAGCCAACGAGTTGAGTTTGGGCCCCTTGGTTTTACGAGCCTCAGTCGGAGAACGGAGTTCATTTTGACCACTTTTGACGGAATCTGGCGATCCCCTTCGACCAGCAGACATCGATGGGTTTAAATAGTACTTGGACGGATCCAGAGATACAGACGTGGGCGAAGCGTCTGGAGATTGGTCCAGCTTATTAAGATTTAGTAGTTTATCCGTAGTTCGAGACTACTCTTTAACTTCATTGTTAACCCGGCTTTGTTGTTAAACTGAAACTTAAGGAGACGGAATTAACAACATTGCATACATCTTTGACTCTGCACCTTAGGTCAGAGAGTAAAGTTGGATGTTCAAAAATACGGGTACGTTTCTTTCGTCACTCAGCTGTAGACCACGCTTTGGGCGACTCAACTGGGCGACGGCAACTTCGGATGCGAGGGGTTCGGCAAGCTCCTTGACGATGTCTCCCGAAGGCAGCAGGGGCGGAGAGCATTCGCCTGCCGCCGGCGGCAGTCGTCCCGACTCAGGGTTTCAGGCAGAGATTCCTAGGGACGCAATGTCAATAGCCCGACGAAGGGGAAGAGCGACAATGGACTAATCTTGCTGCGGCGACTGCGACGTCCCGCCGGGTCCGAACTCCAAGGGGGTAGAGGGTTGAGCGTCAGTGAATTCATTGGTGAGGTTTTCGCCCATGAGCGAGGCGGAGACGACATCGATTTACCGCCTCCAGCGGCGACTATTGGGGAGGTGGCACCGAAACCGTGCTGGAGGAAGCTACGGAGGCGCTTAATGGCGAGGGGAAGACCAACGATAAGAGCGCCGAGGCTTGTAGCGGCAGAATCCATAAGTCAGGCTTCTTGTTCGTCGCTGCCGAGCTTGGACACTAGAAATATTAGGGAAGAAGAGCGTAGCCTGCTAGTCGAGGGAGCGAGCGGGCCAAACGCGAGGGAAGGCTACTGCCTCGTTTGACTAGTTGAGACTCGTGCCGATGTCGCCGAAATTTTGCCATTACACTACTTGACCGACTGAGGTCTCTGGTCAATGGACTTTTTTCTTCTCCTTCACCGGATTTTAACTTTCAGTGTTTCTTATATTTTGTTTTACGAGCCTCTTGAACATAACCCCCGCTTGTTTCTTTTGCTCGCTCTCCTTTTCTTTTCTCTCGCCTGAGCTCCTGGAATCAGCCTTTCGACTCCCTATTCTACTTCTCAGAAACATAACCCCTGTGCTCCTCCACCCTGCCGTCTCTCCTTCGCTTTTTTTTTTTCACTTTTATCTTCGATATTTGGCTCGGTATTTTTGCTTGAGAAAAAAAAAGGGGCAATCGAAAGAGTGTGTGTTCTTCGTGGTGCCAGGCTGCTTAATGTGATCATGAAGCCTAAAAAAACGAGCGATCAAAGGGTGTGTGTGCTCCATCGTGGTGCCAGGCCGCTTAATGCGACCATGAAACCTAAAAAAAATAAGTGATCAGAGACTATCCTTCATTTACCTTCTTCTTCTCGCTTCTCCTTACTCTTTCCTCCAGCGACACCTTCGGTGGTGTTTTTTTTTCTGTGTTTTTCCGCCTCTTTCTTCTTTTTCCCTGGCTTCCCCTTATGTAAGCCACTAGTTCCCTCCTTTTCCCCTTTTTTCGTGCCTCTTCACTTTTATTTTTGTCCGCTGCCGTGAACGCGTTCCTCCTGCTTTCTTATCAGTCTTGATTATTTCCCTTTTGCGGGCTATTTTGTTTTCATCTTCATCATTGGCCGCTGCCACCATCTCTTTTGCTCTTCTCTTTTGAACAATTGCCATTCTACTTTCTGTGTTCTTAATGATGTGAGCCAGGTTTTCCATTTTTCTTTTCATTTTCTATCGACACATGAGTCAAAATAGATTTTGACTACATCTCTCCAGGTTTCCATTTTTTGTTTTCTGTCAGCACATGAGTCAAAATAGATTTTGACTACATTTCCCATTATGTAGAACAACATTCCAAAGGAGTCCCAAGAGCTGAGAGCAACATCCTCTCCATCGATTCTCAAGCGGTTCTTCATATAAGGTACCCCGATCTTCGTATGCGCTGAGCCTACTCTTTTGCATCAAGATCCTTGTTGAGTTGGACATTAGTTGCTTTAGATATCTTGGTGAACAATCTTCAATCTTGAACTCTCATTGAGAACGTGCCAAACCTCTTGCCATACTATAAAATCTTCCGCCTAGTGTGCCCATTCAATTCTGGTTTATACCTTTTTAGGATCATGCAAAACGTGTGTAAGACCATTATTTTGCATATATTCAGAAGCAAACAAAACTGGCAATATGCCCTTATCAACTGGACCAAACCCATCCTCGTTCGTTTTATTCTTAGGGCAGGAATTCTTGGGGGGTGGTACTTGGTGTGTTCTAAACTGCTAAATTTACAGCATGTATGCTCTAAATTTACTTAGTTACGTTCTTGTAGTCCTGCTTGTACTGATTCTGAGGCTTGAGTGTGGGGGCATTTGAGCAACGTGCTCTACTTGTAGAGTTAAGGGGGTGAGTTAGTGACTCTGATTCATCTGTTTAGTGTCTAAATTATTCCACTCAATGATTAGTGACCTCTTGGTTTACAAGCATTTTCCTTGTTCAATTTTTGGTTCAAATGATCTTATAAATTTCCTTCTCTGAGTTTTTGTTAGGAGTTGAGTATGCTGAGTACTCACACTGCATCTTTGACTGAGTTTGCAATTCCGTGGCTAGTTGTTTCATTTGCTTGCTAGAATTTGATATTCCCTTTCACTGTCTTCGAATGAAATAAGTGGTTCAACACATATACCTTAGGACCTATAGTTCATTATGTGTGTCACATTCGCTTGTGATATATCATATATCTTGGCATTGTTGTTATTGTGCATGTGGTACATCTGCGTCATATATACATTTGTATATACAATGTGTTGGGAATCCCCGGGCTATACAAAAAAAACAGAAACAACGGAAGCGAGCCCGAAACGAGATTCCTAATTTAACAATAAGGACTGTCTTACGAAGACTACAAAAGATGTGATAGGGGTTATACCTTACTTGCAGTTTAAAGCTAACGATGGCAATCTGACACGCGCAAGGGCCCGTCCTCTACAATCATGCACACACGGACTACCTCGAGACTCCTCTGCTCCACGCATGTGCTAGCTTCGGGAGAAGAGAGGCACGCCTCTCTAATATCTTCTCTACTTGCGCCAATCACCAAGACTATGCGCCAAGGCGATAGGAAGTGTTGGCGACAAGGAGTGGGCAGCACTACCACTTGTCCCAACCTTGATGCAAAAACTTTTCTTTTGTTATCACCTTCAAGACCCTTGCTCCAAGGAGGAGAGGGGAGGTGACAACAGGAGATGAGAGAAAAAACTGGTGCAAAAATCTCCCAAGAGAGCCTATCTATATATAATAGGTGAACCAGCTATTGTTGGAGATATTTAGCGATGTAGGACATGGGTTAGGCACCTATCCAGCGGTTCAGCTGTGCATAAAGCACGGACGCGTCGCAGGTTCAAGCCCCCACGTGCGTGATATGAAATGCCTATTTAATTCCACAGATAAATAATTAATTGCAAAATGCGTCTAGCCCAATTAATTAGCCAAGAGAAAAATTCTCTTGCCAATTAATAATTTTATTTTATTTATGTGACTAAAGTGCCAACTTTATACTTGCACTAAGACCCTTGTTTGACTCATTTTAACTACACAGGTCAACAGAGCTTAAACGTGGTCCACTAGAGGTCAACTAGTGGTCAAACATAAATAAAATAAAATATCTCCTCATAAGATATCTCAAAGCATCAGCTTCCCAAAAATGATCCGAATCATACAACGATTCAATCAGAGGCTAACTAATCAATACGGAGTCTCTAGTGCCTAGGTGTGCGATCCTGTAGGCCCCTCTAATGTTGGCAGTGATGACCTAATCATCACAAGTGGTGAATGACACCTAGCAGTACATCACCACTGCCCAAGTCATCGGAATAAATGTCGCCATCGACAACCTTGAACTGTGATAAGATATATAAGTATACATGTCCCTTTGCCAGGCTGATCGTCCAAGTCGGACAAGCGTGTCACACTTGTTGATTCCAACGTTAATGGTCATGACTCTATTCAGGCTTATCCTGGGTGTAGACACACATTATTAGTCATGCACCATGTAGGGGCCCATGGACATCAAGCTTCCCCGCAGGGAAAGGGCAAATCCTCTATTGGCAAGATGTAACTCTACATAGCTCAAGACACACCCAATGAGAACTGTTATGACCTCCCTTTTACGGCGAAGCGTTAGGTTGTATCAAAGTATATCCCTTACTATATAGAGACACAGTCTCCCTCAAGTCAAAGGACATCTACGATCTCTATCACTGTGAGATTCTTCTTGAGACACCAAGAAGTATCCTCACGGTGGGTTGGTCCAGTATATCTCCCTTGATATACTCATATGCCTGCGTTGAGCAACCCATGATAACCAGCACATATATGAGTCTCACCTGCACCATAGCTGTCTCCTATCCACCATGGTACTCGACTCGGGACATAGCATGCTGAGATAGAAATATCTCGGAGGGACATCATCATATAAACATACATGTGCATAGATGTATAATAAAACATGACAACAACAATACCAAGATATCTATAAATATCAAAGTATGTAGTACAAAAGCTAAGACCGAAACATAGGTCTTAGGGCATAACACTAACAATCTCCCACTTGCACTCAGACCTTATCTTTGAGGTACCTTAACCCCATGTCTCGAGTATGACCATCATGCTTCTACTGCGCCAAAGCCTTGGTCAATGGGTTTGCTAGATTGTTATCTATGTCCACTCTACATATCTTTACGTCACCTCTATCGATGATCTCCCGGATTAGGTGAAATCGCCTGAGTATGTGTTTGGATCACTTATGTGATCTTGGTTCTTTGGCCTGCGCGATCGCACCATTGTTATCACAAAGGAGTTCAATGGGATCAGCAGCACTAGGAACCACTTGTAGTTCAAAAATGAACTTCTTTACCTAAACAGCTTCTTTGGGTGCCTCAGAAGCCGCAACATACTCTGCTTCAGTTGTAGAGTCTGCCACTATGGATTGCTTGAACCTCTTCTAGCATACAACACCTCCATTCAGCAAGAACACATAGCCGGACTATGATTTAAAGTCATCTGGGTCTGATTGGAAAGAAGCATCTGTATAACCCTGGATACACAGATCTTCTTGTCCACCATAGACTAAGAATAAATCTTGTCTTTCTCAGATACTTCATGATATTCTTCACAGCTGTCCAATGTTGGACACCGGGGTTGGACTAGTATCTACTGGTTATGCTCACTGCATAAGCCACGTCTGGTCTCATACATAACATGACATATATGAGGGATCCTACTGCAGATGCATAAGGGACTCGACTCATCTCCTCTTTCTCAGCCTGTGTAGAGGGACACTGGCTCCTGGAAAGAGTAATGTCGTGCCTCATGGGAAGGTAACCCTTCTTAGACTGCTCCAAGCGAAACCTTTCCAGCGCTTTGTCTATGTACGTGCTTTGACTCAGGGCATGGAGCTTCTTAGATCTATTTCGGTAAATCCTCACGCCGAGAATATAGGTGGCCTCCCCTAAGTCTTTCATCTCGAAACACTTCCCCAACCATGTCCTCATAGTGTGAAGGGTAGGGATGTCATTTCCGACGAGCAGTATGTCATCGACATACAAGACCAGAAATGTGATCAAGCTCCCACTGATTTTCTTGTATACACAGGCATCATCTTCATTTTGAGGAAGCCATAATCTCTCATAGCTTCGTCAAAACGAATGTTCCAACTTCAAGAGGCTTGCTTCAGTCCATAAATGGACCTCTTTAGTTGCATACTTTATGAGCATTGGCTGGGTGGAAGAACCCCTCAGGTTGTGTCATAAACACATCATCTGATAGTCATAGTAGGTAGCTAAAGCAAGTATGATCTGAATAGATTTGAACATGGCAACTGGCGAAAAAGTTTCGTCATAGTCCACCCTGTGGACCTGCCTGAAACCTTTGGCCACTAGTCTACCTTTGTAAGCAACAACGTTGCCATCTATGTCTATCTTCTTCTTGAAGACCCATTTACACCCTATGGGTTTTGTCCCATTAGGCGGCTCAACCAAGTCCCAAACTTGGTTAGTAGACATGGAATCTATCTCGGACCTCATGGCCTCTTGCCATCTCTCAGAGTCTGGTCCAGCGGCAGCTTCCTCATAAGTCTTAGGTTCATCCTCAATAATGAGAATGTCGTCGTGTTGAGTCGGTAGTGACCCATACCTATCCGGTGCATGACGTACCCTTTCAAACCTACGTGGAGCCTGTGTCTGAGCCACAGGTCGGGCCTTAACCTGTATAGGTGGCTTAGGTTCCTTCTTAGCTGCTATGTCTTGTGGTTGACCTTGGACCTCATCCACGTCAAAACTTCTCCCACTGGTGTCTTTCAAGAGAAAATCTTTCTCACGAAATACAGTAGTCCGAGCAAAAAAAACTTTGTTCTTGGTGGGATTAAAGAAGTAATATCCTTTAGTTTCCCTAGAATATCCCACAAACACACACTTATCAGACCTAGGTTCTAGCTTGCTAGAATCTTGACGTTTGACATAAGCCTCACATCCCGAGATCCGCATAAATGCCAGCGTCAAGTGTCTCCCAGTCCACAACTCGTGTGGGATTTTAGGAACACTATTTGAAGAAACGTTATTCAGTGTCTTGATCGTTGTAAGCAATGCAAACCCCCAGAAATACGGAGGTAGAGTTGCGTGACTCATCATGCACCGAACCATGTTAAGTAGAGTCCGGTTTCTTCTCTCATACACTCCATTCCATTGGGGTGTCCCTGGAGGTGTGAGCTGTGGGATAATCCCAGATAGTCAGCAAACTCATGGCTCATGTACTCTCCACCTCAATCAGACCGAAGAGTCTTAATGGATCGCCCATGCTGATTTTCCACTTCAGTCTTGAACTCCTTGAATTTCTCCAAGGATTAAGACTTATGTCTCATGAGATAGACATAACCATATCTACTGTAGTCATCAGTAAATGTGATGAAGTATACATAACCACCTCTGGCTTGTTTGTTGAATGGTCCATACACATTACTGTGTATGAGATCCAACAACCCTGTGGCCCTTTCACCTTGCTTGGTGAATGGCGCCTTTGTCATTTTGCCCAACAAACAAGGCTTACACGATTCAAACTCCTCGTAGGAATCTGAATCCAAGAACCCATTTACATGGAGCTATTAGATATGATTCTTGTTGATGTGCCCTAAACGACAATGCCAAAGGTAAGTGTTGGTATAACCACTTAGCTTGATCCGCATAGCATTTATGTTGCACACAGAACTTTGCATGTCCAAGACATACAGCCCATTGCACAGTGTACCTGATCCATAGAACATATTTGTCAATGAAAAAGAACAGGTGTTCTCTTTGATTGCAAAACTAAATCCTTTCCTCGCTAAGGCAGGAATGGATATGATGTTCTTCGTAATCGATGGTACATAGTAACAATGGTCAAGCCCCAGTTGAAGCCCCGACGGCATCGAGAGAGTGTAGTCTCCTACAGTTACAGCCATAACCTGTGCGCCGTTACTGACCTGAAGGACAATCTCTCTTGGTTGTACTGTCCTACTTCATTTGAGCCCTTGCATACTTGTACAAATATGCGCTCCACATGCAGTATCAAGTACCCATGTGTTCGAAGTAGACAAATTGACTTCAACCACGTAAATGTTTGAGCCTAAAGACAAAGGAGAGGTCCTTCTCTTTACCTCTTTCTGGTGTTGCCTTTTATAGTGTTCGAGCTTGGGGTCACCCCTCAAGGTTCGACACCAGTCCAACTCGTCCTCCCAAAGGACAGATCGCAGATTTAATCCGCTATTGTTCGTAGACATTATCTACAACAAAAGACATGTAGATTAGTACTACATTTCAATCATTTTCTGACCTTGAATAAATGATTATTTCTCACAATTTATCAGACTAACAACCCTCTCATGTCAATCCGGGAAACCACAAAATTTCCACAGTGAGATGGGATCCTTGTTCCTCACACGGCCCCGCATCCCGCTATGATAAGATGAACTGCACGAGGTGACACATGTATCACAAAGTAGGCGCGCCGGCCAATTGCGACTAGGCAATTCCCCTTCTCAAGACATTTCAGACATTTTGTGCCCAGCTAGGGCTAGAACAACAAAAAAACCCTAACTCCTTGATGATGCCTCTAGAAATATCCTTCATGTGTTCTTCACACATATGAATAATCCAATCAAGTCTAAACTGACCGTTATGCCCAGGGCCAACGAATTCCTTGCTAAGGCGTGTGCAGGATTTTAATTAGACTAGGGAAAAGATTGTCACCACACGCTTCCTAAAGATAGATGGGTGTGTCCGCTTGGGTGGAAACAGTTCACAGTACCATCGATCGATAGTTTGACGAGGGCTACGCGTCAGAAAGCTTTTAGAGCGGGACTTGATATAATTTTGAGAGGGTTTGGGTGGTCTCATACCACATTAGTTTTATCTTTATGTCTATCATTACAGGCATGCATTCCTATAGTGATAACACAAAATAAAACAAGTATGCATGATATCAAAAGCAATAAATGATGATATAGTTATAGTCTAGACAAAGGAAACAAGCCCCTAGACCTAGACTTAACACCTAGCACTACTCGAGCTCTAAGTGACCCGCTCATGCACTAAGCCATCAGCTCCTTGTTCAGAGTACGTCAGGGTCCTGCTCCAACCCTAGGTGTGTCGCCAAGGTTCCATGCTCCACCTGTGTTAGCTCGCAAACCCTAGGCTCCTCCTAGGGTTCGGCCAACACTCTCCTCTGCCCTTGCTAGCTCGCAAACCCTAGGCTCCTCCTAGGGTTCGGCCAACATGGGGCGCCACCATGACCCAAGAGAGGGCTGTTTTTGCGCCACTTATAGATCAGCCCCTTAGCAACCCATATATGCGCTTCTAGGAAACCCTAGAAGATATTAGGGTTTAGGCTAAGCCATAGGTTACACAAAACCCTTCTCAACAGCCCCTTATCCTCAAGATGCGCCCCTAGAGAAAATCCCTAGAAGCCACCAAAGATTCGGCTATGAGAGGCTGCCCTTTCTTAGTCAGATGCGCATAGGAGTAAGCTGCAATGTAAGGTTGTCTTCCCTAATCTTCGACTTTATATTTACAAAATATAAAAGAAAATAAGGGCGGCATGTAGGCCTTTACAAGAATACATCACAGGCATGCTTTAGGGCTTGTCTATAACCATATCATATGCATAAAGAAAAACACCTAAGATATGCTCTTCTATACGTAATGAAAAACTAGAAAACTATATTTTAGTTTTTCATTAGAAAACATGTTCGTTAAATCTCAGCGATCTTATCAAAAATTCAGATTTTTCATTTTCTCTCAGGAGTCTACAAGTGGCCATATATACCCCGATTATTGCTTTGCCACTTGCAATCCCTAACTTGTATGGATTAGGGCAATCACCCAGTCCATGCCCCGAAATCTAGATACAAGTCTCAAACTATGAGTCTATCCCATGAGTGTGAGGAGAAATAAATTCTCACACATAGGGTCTATCCCAATGTGTAAAAACTGAAAATCATGAATATCATAAGAGCGAGAAATAACAAACCTACTATTTTTCTACACATAAAACATGGCATAAAGATTTTCGAAAAAAATTTCTATGACATGCGCATGCTAGAAAAAACCATACACCGATGTATCTCGTAAGTTGCCTCTAATACCACTGTTGGGAATCCCCGAGCTATAAAAAAAAAAGAAACAGCAGAAGCGAGCTCGAAACGAGATTCCTAATTCAACAATAAGGACCATCTTACGAAGACTACAAAGGATGTGATAGTGGGTATACCTTACTTAGTAGTTTAAAGTTGACGATGGCAATCAGAGACGCACAAGGGCCTGTCCTCAACAATCATGCACACATGGACTGCCTCGAGAGTCCTCTGCTCCACACACGTGCTAGCTTCGGGAGAAGAGATCCATGCCTCTCTAATATCTTCTCTACTTGAGCCAATCACCAAGACTGTGTGCCAAGGAGAAGGGAAGCGTTGACGACAAGGAGTGAGCAACACTGCCACTTGTCCCAACCTTGATGCAAAAACTTTTCTTTTGTTATCACCTTCAAGACCCTTGCTCCAAGGAGGAGAGGGGAGGCGACAACAGGAGATGAGAGAAAAAAACTGGTGCAAAAAAATCTCCCAAGAGAGCCTATCTATATATAATAGATGAACCAACTATTCTTGGAGATATTTAGCGATGTGGGACATTGGTCAGGTGCCTATCCAGCAGTTCAGCTATGCATGAAGCATGGACGCGTCGCGGGTTCGAGCCCCTGTGTGTGCGATATGAAACGCCTATTTAATTCCACAATTAAATAATTAATTGCAAAATGCGCCTAGCCCAATTAATTAGCCAAGAGAAAAATTCTCTTGCCAATTAATAATTTATTTTATTCATGTGACTAAAGTGTCAAGTTTAAATTTGCACTAAGACCCTTTGGTGTAGCGCCGAGCTACGGGATGGGGAGATCTCCTAGACCGGCTCTAAGAGGGCGTAAGAACGATTTGAAAACTCGCGATCAAACATGCGGACTCAATGAAATCGGATACGCATAAGAGCAACGGATGATAAAATAGATAAACCAAGACATTCAACTATGAAATAGCACTCAAATGAAGCTACTAACCAATACAATCAAAGAGGACGAGGTAGCGAAACCAGGCCAAGGATCACAACACCTTGCCCATCACCCTAGCATCGCCACAAGACTCTGAAGGCGAGGCACCAACCTCCCTCCAGTTCTACATGCTTCGTGGAGTCGAGGCACCGACCACTACTCCAGAGTTACAAGACCCTTCGCAGCCCCTTGCGAACTTCTGAACTTGTAAGCTATCTAACTAGTAGGCCTAGGCACCCTTTTATAGGCTAAGGGAGGGTAAGATCACCCACTCACAAGAGGAGTGGTTACAATAAATATTCTAACTACTAATATGCAAAAAGATGGAAAAAAAAGATACATTTGACTGAAAATATTCCAGCAACCAAGTGTGTTTGAGAAGCTTCAGGTCGCATTAAATGTCAACCGTCCGTTTGAGCTTTAGGGATATCTCCTGATCTGGACGTCGGATCTGAGATCTGATGGCATGGATGGATAGATCTGGTTCAGATTAGCGGGGATCAACACCTGGATCGCCCCAAAAATCGTCCGATTGGAGCAGATCTGATAGAAACAATGTGAGCCGTCAGTTGCCTTCAAAGCCGATCTAACCGTTGGATGAGGTTGAACTGATCTGAGCTGTTGAGGCACGTTTGACTCCTTCGTTCCACGCGAGGGCGGCAAGCAGAGGTGCACCGCCACTCTGCTCGTTGTCGGTCGCTGTTCTGGCCTCAATCGCTGGCGATACTCCGGCTGGAGCTGTGTGTGGCGCCTACGGGCGGCTGGGAAGCTTCTGGTGTCTGATTGTGGTGCGCCGGACCAGGAATAGAGCGGACGACGGCGGAAGCTGTGAATCGAGAAAGTTTCTAATTCTGGCGATCCACCGGCCGGATGGCCGATTATTTCCTGCAATGAGTTCGCAGCGACGAGGAGATCCCGTGGCCGGCGATTGGTGTCGATCAGTGCTGCGGATCGGGTGGAATGGGGAACGATGTCGCCAGCTGTAGTGGCATTCGTTTTCGGCGATCCGGCCGTCCGATGGCCGGATCCTTTGGACCAGGAGTTCGCATGGAGGAGGAGGCGCTGTAGCCGGAATCTGGTGATGATCGAGGCCCTAGATGATGCGTCCAAGATCCACTGGTTGAGGTTTTGGTTGCCTGGTCCCCTGAGGAACATTCTGTACAGAATTGAACTTATGATATGCAACGCAGCTGCAGGAGCCACGGGTCGTGGGCTCTGTCACTGGGTCGACCGTGGAACATTATGTGAAGTAGGAACCTGGGAAGGAAAACTGGGTTTGCTGTGTTGGCGCTGCATCACCCTTGTTTGACTTATTTTGACTACATAGGTCAATAGAGCTCAAACGTGGTCCACTAGAGGTCAACTAGTGGTTAAACATAAACAAAATAAAATATCATCTCCTCATAAGATTTCTCAAAGCATCAGCTTCCCAAAAATGATCCAAATCATACAACGATTCGATTAGAGACTAACTAATCAATACGGAGTCTCTAGCGTCTAGGTGTGCGACCCTATAGGTCCCTCTGACATTGGCAGTGATGACCTAATCATCACAAGCGGTGAGTGGCACCTAGCAGTACATCGCCGCTACCCAAGTCATCGGAATAAATGTCGCCATCGCCAACCTTGAACTGTGATAAGATATATAAGTGATGCCTTGCATTTTGGTAGTAATTTTGATGGTCATTTCATAATAAATCTAGGCTTATTTTGACACTTTTATACTCTTTATAGGCTTATTGCCTTCATATCTTCGGAATCTTCACTTTTTGGTGTTTTTGTGGAATTTAAGGTAAAATCACCCTTTTTCGATGTATTTTGGAGATTCTAAGGCCATGAGACGATTTCTTATGCGAAAACGAAGCTACACGTCAAATTTGGGCCAAAACGGAGTTAGCCTGAAAAATACGGCCACGGGGTTCACCACCCCAGTCGCCAGCCAGCAGAACTCACATAGAGCTTCATGGCTAGGTGAACCCATTCACCAGAATTCCTTTCGGCCGAAAACAGTCCAGAGCAGAGCATGGCCAGGTGAACCTGGCGGGGTTCACCGCGCTTCTTTCGCCTGACCTCATAGAATGAATCACGGCCAGGTGAACCCGGCGGGGTTCACCCGTGATTCTGATCCAAGCACGCGCGAGTCCGAGTCTTACTCTATTTTTCCATGAGGTGTCTATGGAAAGCTCTTTCGAAGGCGAACGCGTAGGACATAAAAGCCCTAATTTTCTTGCCCTAATGATCGAGTAATTGAGGGGATGAAATGGTGCGGGCAGAAGAACACGACGAAAGGAGGAGTTCGAGGCGATTTTCAGAGATTGGATCATCGGAACGCTTTGATTCTTCAGGATTTGTTTTGGTTTATCTTCTCTTATCCTTTAGAAACTCTTCCTTGTGATCTTCCTATGTTAAAAGAGAGATTTTTTAGCGTTTCAATGGCAATTGTAGCGTAAACCCTATTTCGGGGCTTGGTTGAAACTCGTTGATGTATTTAATCGTAAACTTTATCTTTATTCAGTTATTTGAATTGTGTTGTGAGCATACTTTACTTTGAAGTGTTTATTTCATGATTTTACCTTAGCCGGGTACTTTCATGTGTTAGCCGTTACGATTCATATCGAGAGAAGGATCGTAAGGGTGGAATCCCTTAGTAAAACTTGTGAGATCTCGACACGAGAGTGCTTGGTCTTCGCTCGAGGGTTTTATAATCTGCCATAGAACTCATTGGGTTCGTCTTAGAATGATCCACCGCGAGAATAGGAGGTCGATCTAAGCCGAACATCGGGGTGTACACTCGAGAGAGGGCACCTTGTACTTTAGGATTATATTCTTTATGCAAAATCCATAATCCAAATAAACGACATCTGCCTTGTGCGATTAAAGTAGTCATCGTGGTAAAAACTAAAGCCCCGATATCTCTCTCATATTTATTTCCTACCGTCGTAGTGTTGATTACTTGTTTTTTATTTCTGCTTTCAAAACCCAATTTCGATTCTCCTAGCTATTAGGACTCGGATTTTCTGGTACTCAACCTTGTTCTCTATGGGATTCGACATCTTTTATATTACTTCGACATAACCGTGCACTTGCAGGACGTGCCAAGTTTTTGGTGCCGTTGCCGGGGAACAACGGTTGATATTAGTATACTTCTGAGAATTGATAGACTAGGCCTTAGGTTAGATTTTCTTTACTACACTGTTATTTTCTTTTTCTCTTTATTTACTTGCTGTCTTAGAACTTTATAATTTTGACTGACCATTTTATGCAAAGAAGTTCTAGGGCAGGTACATTCTTTGACATTGATCCAGAGATCGAGCGCACCTTCAGGACAAGAAGGAAGCAAAATCAAATTTTGAAGAAAGAGGTCATGAACCATCCAGAAAGAGAAAATCAGATGGAGCACATTCAGCTTGATGTGAACAATGACTGTGTACCACAACTAATGGGGAACAACTACAACAACAGGACATTGAAAGATTATTCTGCTCCCTATACTTATGGTTTTCAATCAGGAATTGCTAGGCCCGCTGTTGAGGCCAATAACTTTGAAATAAGACCTGCTCTTCTTTCTATGGTGCAACAAAACCAATTTGGTGGTTCTCCTCTTGAGGACCCCAACATGCACCTTTCTATTTTTCTAGAATATTGCGATATGTTGAAAATTAATGGTGTGTCTGCTGATGCTATCAGGTTGCGACTGTTTCCCTTCTCTTTGAGGGACAGAGCGAGAGCTTGGCTGCATACACTACCTGCTGCTTCGATAAGAACATGGGCAGAGCTTTCTCAAGCTTTTCTCTCCAAGTACTTTCCTCCATCAAAGACAATTCAATTACGAAATCAGATAATGAGTTTCATGCAAAAGGATGGAGAATCCCTATACGAAGCTTGGGAGAGGTTTAAAGAGCTCCAAAGGATGTGTCCACATCACGGAGTTGAGACTTGGGTTTTGATCCAAACGTTCTATAGCGGTTTGGATTACAACACAAGACTTACAGTGGACGCTGCAGTAGGAGGCGCTTTGATGAATAGGAGAGTTGAGGATGCAATGAACCTTGGTCTGTTAATTCGATGGATATTAACTCTATTTCTTGTGAGGTCTGTGGAGTTGTAGGTCATGCAGGAGCAGATTGCCAGGTAGGAGATGGACAGATGGGTGCGATCAACTTTGAGCAATTGAATGTTATTAGAAATTTTAACTCGAACAACAATCCATACTCCAGCACATTCAATCCAGGGTGGCGCAACCACCCAAATTTCTCTTACCGGACAACTCAACCAATTCAGCCTGGACAAGTTCCACCACAGCAAACCCAGCCCCCACAAGGAAACTTTAGGCAACCCCAAAAGAACAATTTCATACCACCAGGATTTCAGGCTAGGAACTACAATGCGCCACCCCCACAGCCAAGACCGAATAATGATCCAAATCTGAGCAAGCAACTTGAAGGACTTACTGACATGATGAAACTTATGATGACAAGGATGGACTCCCTAGAAACACACAACAAAATCCTAGAGAGTCAGCTAGCCCAGCAAGCTAGCTTGTCTTCGAGAGCACCAGGCAAGCTTCCATCCCAACCAGAGGTAAACCCGAGGGAGCATTGCAATGCAATCTCCACTCGGAGCGGCAAGCAACTTGAAGACCCAAAGATGCCAACTGATGACAGGATAGATGAAGTGATACCAGAACCTGTGGAACCATAGTCAGATGCAACACCGGTGGCACCTGAACCAGCTGAAGAGGAGCGGCCCTACATGGGACCGCCTGCGTACAAGCCACCGATTCCTTTTCCACAGAGGCTTGTCAAGGCTAAATTAGACAAGCAGTTCGGTAAGTTTTTAGAAGTATTAAAGAAACTTTATATTAACATCCCTTTCGTTGATGCTCTTTCGCAGATGTCGACTTATGCAAAATTCCTGAAAGACATCTTATCAAACAAGAGGAAGCTAGAGGATCAAGGGACTGTTGCACTTACTGAGGAGTGCAACCCCATCATTCAGAACAAGCTCCCTTAGAAGCTTAAAGACTCAGGCAGTTTCTCCATACCCTGCCAGATTGGGGAGATGTCCGTTTAGAGAGCTTTGTGCGATCTAGGAGCAAGCGTTAGCCTCATGCCATTATCACTTTGTAAAAGGCTAGATCTAGGGGATTTGCAACCAACTAATATTTCCATACAGCTTGCAGACAGATCTGTGCGTCACCCAGTTGGCATTTTAGAGGACGTACCTGTTAAAGTAGGAGATTACTTTATTCCTACTGATTATATTATTTTGGAGATTGATGAGGATGACAGGCTCCCTATCATTCTAGGGAGACCTTTTCTTGCTACTGCAGGCGCTGTCATGGATGTCAAGAATGGGAAACTGTCTTTGAACATCTGTGGCAACGTTATTCAATTTGATCTAACTGACACGTTGAAAAAAACCCCTCTTGCAGGCACATGCTGCAGTATTGACATCGTGGAGAAGGCTATACAACATGTTGAATCCTTCAGGAAAATAGTGGACCCATTGAAGCTTACTTTGACAACCCCCACAAAGAATGCCAAGAGCTACAAAGCATGCACCAAGTTTTGGCATGACAAGCGCATTATAAAGAAAGAATTTAGTAAAGGGGACAAAGTATTTCTATTTAATTCACGGCTTCGGCTATTTCCAGGAAAGCTTCACACGAGATGGTTCGGTCCTTTTATAGTTCAAAAAGTTTAACCTTATGGCGCCATCACAATTTGGATAGAACGAACTGAAAGTTTCACAGTTAACGAGCACCATCTCAAGCACTATTTTGAAGATGATCGGGTCAAAAGAGAGGAAGTTCTTGCTCTCTCAGACCCCATAAATTTGCAACTCTGAAAAACTTTCACGGTCGAGCTACCGACCTAAACCTAGCGCTCTTGGGAGGCAACCCAAGTTTTTGTTTGATTTTTAGTTTTCATGCATTGATTCAGATGTTGTTTTACACTATTGATTTATTCTTTATTTAATTTTTGGATTTCTAGAGGGGATTGCTACTAATTTGATGTCTCTTTATATTGTAGGAGGAAGTTGGAGCGCATGAGAATTTTCCCAGAATTTTTTGAGTTAATCAGTGCAAATCACGGCCTGGTGAACCCCATGGGGTTCACCCGTGAAGTGCACTATACAGCGCGCCCAGATTTTGTGACCAGAGCGATTGGCAGGTGAACCCCATGGGGTTCGCTAGTATTTCTTTCTGCGCAGGAACCCTTCAGTGAGCTTCACAGGCAGGTGAACCCCACGGGGTTCACCAACTTTTCTGTACTCGAAGGAAGCCACCAGAATATTTCACGGGCTGGTGAACCCTAGCAGGTTCACCCGTGCTTCTATGGCGTCAGGACTCGACCAGTGGACTTCACGGGCTGGTGAACCCCAGCGGGTTCACCCGTGCTTCTGTTGCAACAGCCCAAGCCCCAGAATACTTCACAGGCAGGTGAACTCGGGCGGGTTCACTAGAATTTCAACTTGTGCTCACCCGAATTAGGGCACCGCACGCGAAGAACTTCCGCCGCCGCCTCCAAGCTTGACGAACTCCACCCGATCGTGCCGCCTACTAACCTTTTCAACAAGCAGAAGGGATCTCTACGGGTTTGATCTTGATTTCCCCTCTCATCCAAATCGGTTTCTTCTTCAATCAAGTTCCGGATTTTCGTTTCGCCAAGTTTCTTCCAGTCTTTCAGCCGATCACCGCCGCCCCCTGATTTCAATGACACCGACCAAATCGAGCTGTTTTCTCTCCGTCCTAGCACTTGAGGAAGGTCTCCAAAGGTTTGATCCAGCTTTTCATTTCATCCAGACGGATTTCTGCTTCGATCGATTTCAGATCGTGGATTTTCGTTCCGCCTGCTTCTCCGACGCCTATTTTTGCCAATCGCCGCTGCCTCCGTTTTCTCTGCACCTTCAGCCAGATCTTCTCAACTCTAAGTTCGCCGGCCACTTCCAACCTTCTCCAACCATCATGCCTCCATGAACCAAGGTCATGGCTGCCAAGAAGACCACACGGCCGACACCAGCGTTCTCAGACTCGTCCGCCACCGACTATGAGGAGTACGAGCCAACGCCTATGCCTCATCTCACTGACCATCTTCCGCTGCGCCAGGCTCTTCTTCTTCTCGTCATGCGCGCACATCTGCCAGCCGACCACAGCCCTATGTCTCTCCCCCGAACTCGTTCGGGATCATCTTTTGGAACGCCGGGCAAGAGGCACGGTATCAGACGCTGCAGCCACGTCGCGTGCTCAACACACGGTATCTAGACAGAGGCACGTTGCATATGCTTGGGATGCTAGAGGATGTAAACATGATGTATGCAGCAGTAGGATGGGAGCAGTTCCAGCAGCTTTACTCCCCCACTTACGTTGGCGTGACATTGGAGTTTCTGAGCTCTTTGGAAGTAAAGGCAGACCCAATTCTCGAGGACGACTCAGGCCGCCTGTCCTTCCCTCTTGGTAATATCGAGCATATCCTTACTCTGTTGCAGTTACGCAGCATTTATGGTTTTCCTGAGCCGTGTGCACGCAAGGTCCCCACCGAGTACAGTGAATAGAATTTCTGGGGAGAAATTACCAATGAGCATATCTACTCTGCTCGCGTGGCCCATGCCTCCAGTCTTTGCAACCCGGTCCTCAAGTATGTCCACCGCATATTGGCCCATACCCTCTTTGGCCGCGGTGAGAGCGACGGCATGGTCCGTCAGACGGAATTATTCTATCTCTGGTGCATGCTCCACAGTTTCAGAGTGGACTCTGGGTATTATTTAGCAAAGCAGTTCAGCCGCGTCGCCCGTTCTTTGAAGGGGGCGATTGTGATTGGCGGTTTGATCACTCCCTTGGCAGTTTCCTTAGGCATCATCCCCTATGGCACATTGGAAGCTACTGGCAGCAACAGGCTCGACATTGAGTCTTGTATCGCCATGAAGCTGATCATTCACAAGGGCGATTCATATTGCATGACATTCAAAGGGAGCCCATTCTGCCTACCCTTGTCGAACCCAGAGCACACATCAGTCAGAGTCCATGGAAACTGGCGTATCCAACCAGTTGAGGACGAACAACCAGATCCCGTCGACACCGCACCACCAGCACCAAGCGCCTTTTCTTTTGGTGGCACCTCTTCTCTCGATTCTATGATGTCTGTATTGTAGGAAATTAAAGAAGAGCAACTCCATCAACGGGAGATGATTGATCACCTAGACACCACCGTTACCTACATCTAGCAGAACCAATCTTCGCATTGGGAGTCCATGGAAGCACACATGCAGAGGCAGCACAAAATGATGGGATCGGTGTGGGAAAAGCTCTCTGCGATGGATGAGCGCCTCTCCTTCATCAATGAGGAAAACATGGCTCGCATGGACATCTCTTCCGACGAGGAGGCCGAGCCCGACTATAGCGCACGCGGGAAGAGCAAGAGCTCCTGAGCATCTGGCTCTCGCTCGCGCAAGCGGCGGTAGTTTCCCAAAGCATCGGCGTCATCATCCACTCCTCTCACATCATGGTATTGCGTAGAGGACTATGCAAACTTTTAGAGTGGGTGAGCTTTCTATACTCCAGATTCTATTTTCTTGCTACATGTGGCTATTTGACTGTGATCGCTTGACTTTGCTATGTTCGGATTTGAGATTGTTATTATGTGATGGATATTCTGGCATTGTATCTTATATGCCATCTTATTCGTGGGCCTGGTCCACATCTTCAGGCCCCACCTTATGACTGTATGACATTACTTTCTTGCTTGTGTTCGTACTCTGTTATCGTTAGTATGTTTTTCATATGAGTTGTGTGAAATTGTTCTTGCATGTGTATGAATTGTCCTATGACAATTGTCCTATAATAGCCATTTTGAAAATTTTATAAGCTGAATGCATAATTGGGTAGGAATGATCAAAGAATTAAGTCTGGAGTAATACCTCCTTGTTAGAGATACTATTTGATCATGTCCATTTATTCTATGATTTTGAAATTTTGTGATTTGGATTGGTTTCAGTTATTCATTAGTGGGTCAAACATTTCTATGATTGTTAAATCAACTAAGGCTTGCAACTTACATGAGAATCATATTGAGATACATATTCACTTAGTTATTCTTTGAATTCCTTTCTGTTATTGGGGAGACACTACATGCGTTCAAAAAGGATGTGTTATCATCTGCTGTTAAAAAGAAAAAAAAAATATCACCTTTAGATTCCTCTACTTGGCACTGCGCAAAATTGGCAATGGTACCGAAGGACATGAGTTGAAATCTAAGGGATGTGAAGTTGAAATCAATAAAGAGACTCCTCTACTTGGCATTGCGAAAAATTGGCAATGGTACCTAAGGTTATGAGTTGAAGTCTATTGCAATAATCAGTGCATCATACCCTGATGGAACAATTGAGTTAACCTCAACGATTTGAATAGGAAGGATTGGAATTGCATGAGTGTTATGTGTAGGCTTGATTGAATCCTATGTTTGCTGCTTACTAGGTTGTTTGACATCTAGAAATTGTGGGATAAAACTATTGAACACTTGAAACAACCATTTACCTCATTTCTCCTGATTAGATTTTGGATTGTTATTAAATAATTCTCTAACTTGGATGTATGCCTCTACCCAAAAGATTACTCTTACACCCATTATGTATTTCATCTTATTTTATTACTTGAGGACAAGCAAAGATTTAAGTCTATAGTATTTTGATGCCTTGCATTTTGGTAGTAATTTTGATGGTCATTTCATGATAAATCTAGGCTTATTTTGACACTTTTATACTCTTTATAGGCTTATTTCCTTCATATCTTCGGAATCTTCACTTTTTGATGTTTTTGTGGAATTTCAGGTAAAATCAGCCTTTTTCGATGTATTTTGGAAATTCTAAGGCCATGAGACGATTTCTTATGCGAAAACGATGCTACACATCAAATTTGGGCCAAAACAGAGTTAGCCTAAAAAATACGGCCAGGTGGGCTTCACCACCCCAGTCGCCAGCTAGCAAAACTCACAAAGAGCTTTATGGCCGGGTGAACCCCATCCACCAGAATTCCTTTCGGCCGAAAACAATCCAAAGCAAAGCACAGCCAGGTGAACCCGGTGGGGTTCACCGCGCTTCTTTCGCCAGACCTCACAGAATGAATCACGGCCAGGTGAACCCGGCGGGGTTCACCCGTGATTTTGATCCAGGCACGCGCGAGTCCGAGTCTTATTCGATTTTTCCATGATTTCTCACTTGTTTGGAGTTCGAATTTGGCAAGTGAGGTGTCTATGAAAATCTCTTTCGAAGGCGAACGCATAGGATATAAAAGCCCTAATTTTCTTGCACTAATGGTCGAGTAATCGAGGGGATGAAGTGGTGTGGGCAGAAGAACATGGCGAAAGGAGGAGTTCGAGGTGATTTTCAGAGATTAGATCATCAGAACGCTTCGATTCTTCAGGATTTGTTTCGGTTTATCTTCTCCTATCCTTTAGAAACTCTTCCTTGTGATCTTCATATGTTAAAAGAGAGATTTTTGAGCGTTTCAATGACAATTATAGCGTAAACCCTATTTCGGGGCTTGGTTGAAACCCGTTGATGTATTTAATCGCAAACTTTATCTTTATTCAGTTATTTGAATTGTGTTGTGAGCATATTTTACTTTGAAGTGTTTATTTCATGATTTTACCTTGGCCAAGTACTTTCACGTGTTAGCCGTTACGATTCATATCGAGAGGGATCGTAAGGGTGGAATCCCTTAGTAAAACTTGCGAGACCTCGACACGAGAGTGCTTGGTCTTCGCTCGAGAGTTTTATAATCTGCCATAGAACTCATTGGGTTCGTCTTAGAACGATCCACCATGAGAGTAGGAGGTCGATCTAAGCTGAACACCGGGGTGTACACTCGAGAGAGGGCACCTTGTACTTTAGGGTTAGATTCCTTATGCAAAATCCATAATCCAAATAACCGACATCTGCCTTGTGCAATTAAAGTAGTCATCGTGGTGAAAACCAAAGCCCCGATATCTCTCTCGTATTTATTTCCTACCGTCGTAGTGTTGATTACTTGTTTTCGATTTCTGCTTTCAAAACCCAATTTCGATTCGCCTAGCTATTAGGACTCAGATTTTTTGGTACTCAACCTTGTTCCGTATGAGATTCGACATCTTTTTATATTACTTCGACATAACTGTACACTTGCGGGACGTGTCAATAAGTATACATGTCCCTTTGCCAGGCTGATCGTCTAAGTTGGATAAGCGTGTCACACTTGTTGATTCCAACATTAATGGTCATGACTCTATTCAGGCTTATCCTAGGTGTGGCTACACACTTTTAGTTATGCACCATATAGGGGCCCATGGACATCAAGCTTCCCCCACAAGGAAGGGGCAAATCCTTTATTGGCAAGATGTAACTCTACACAACTCAAGACACACCCAATGACAACCGTTATGACCTCCTTTTTATAGCGAAACATTAGGTTGTATCAAAGTATATCCTTTACTATATAGAGACACAGTCTCCCTCAAATCAAAGGACATCTACAATCTCTATCACTGTGAGATTCTTCTTGAGACACCAAGAAGTATCCTCACAGCGGGTCGGTCCAGTATATCTCCCTTGATATACCCATATTCCTGTGTTGAGCAACCCATGCTAACTAGCACATATACGAGTCTCACCCGCACCATAGCTGTCCACTATCCACCATGGTACTCGACTCGGGACATAGCATGCTGAGATAGAAATATCTCGGAGGGATCTCATCATGTAAACATACTTGTGCACAGATGTATAATAAAACATGACCAACAACAATGCCAGGATATCGATAAATATCAAAGTATGTAGTACAAAAGCTAAGACCGAAACATAGGTCTTAGGGCATAACACTAACACAATGTCCCTAGAGATAGATTTTATCTAGTGTCAAAGATCGTCCCCGGTCAAGTACTATAGTGGATATAGGACAGCTATGGTATATATGAGACTAGTATATGCGCTAGTTTAGCACACGTTGCTAACACAGGCATATGGGTATATCAAGGTATATATGTTGGACTAACCCACTGTGAGGATTTGACTTGGTGTCACAAATCAATCTCACAGTGATAAAGGTACACTTGTCATTGACTTGAGGCCATTGATATCTCTGTATGGTAAGTGGTGCATTTTGATACAACCTAATACTCTGCCGTAGTAGGGGAGTCATAACGGTGTATCATAAGCCATATGAGACGTTCAATGAGCTAGTATAGGATTTGCCCTTTCCTTACATGGAAGTTTGATGTCCATGAGGCCCACATATGGATGCATAACTGAAAGTATATGACCATGCCCAAGTGATAGCCTGATTTAGTCATGATAATTAGATTGGGTTAAACAAGTGTGACATACTTATGCAATCTGGATATCAGCTTGGTAAAATGACTATAGTGTATAGGCACATTTTCATAGTTTAGGGGCTGTCAATAATGATATCTATTCTGATGACTTGGGTAGCATTTATGTATTGCTATATGTCACTCATTGCTTGTGATGACATAAGGTTATTACTGCCAACGTCAAAGGAACATATAGGGTCGCACACCTAGACACTCGAGGTCTCATATTGATCAGATAACCTTACATTAAATAATTGGATGATTTGGATCGTTTTAGGAGATAGATGCTTTGAGATTGCTTCTATGGAGATGAGATTTTATTTAGTTCATGTTTGGCCACTAGTTGACTTCTAATGGATCTTGTTTGACTTTTGTTATAGGAACTTCCTATTGAGTAACCTCAACATCATGTCCCGAGTAAGACCTACCATGCTCCTGCTATGCTATAGCACTAGACAGTGGGCCTATCATGATTGTGTTTGTTGTCAATATCTGTAATATCTCGACAATATATCTGTCTCCAAGACAAGGTGGAAGTGCATGAGTATGTGTTTGGATCATAGGTGAAATCTTGATTCTCTCTTATGTGTCATTGCTCCAAAGTATACACAATAGAGTCCGACAAGCACACAGAATCACTTGAAGTTCAGTAAAGAACTCCCATATCCAAATAGCTTCCTAAAAGCCACAACATACTCTGCCTTCTGTCGTAGATATAGTAGTATGTCTTGAAGCTCTTCCAGCATCCAACACTACCAGAATAAACAGCTGGATTGTGATCATGGTCTAACTGGAACATGCTATCAAGTGCAACCCTATACACTAAGCTCTTCCTGTCTCTATAGACCAAGAACCACTCTTTAGTTCTTTTCAAAATCACAAGAATGTTCTTTACAACTATCCAGTGTTATGCAGCTAGATTGGATTGGTATTAGTTGGTTATGCCTACAGCATAAGCCATATCTAGTCTAGCATATACCATCAAATACATGAGCAATCCTATTGCTAAAGCATCGAGGACTCGACTTATGTCTTCTCTCTCAGCATGTGTTAGAAACACACCTCTTGGAGAGATTAGGGCCATGCCTTTCTAGAAGGATTTTTCTCATAAAAAACCTCTCCAGCATCGATGTATGTAATATGAGTCAGGGTTTAGTAGTTTCTTGGACCTATCCATGAAAATCCTCACACCTAATCCATAGGTGGTCTCCCTTAAGTCGTTCATCACGAAACACTTTCCAACCATCTCTTCACCAAGTGAAGGATCGAGATGTCGTTTCTGATTATTAGTATGTCTCCGACATACACGACCAAAGATGTCATCAAGCTCCCACTGAACTCAGGCATTATACTATAGGATGAAAATTCTCTGTATTGAATTAGGAGTTACCCATAACTCAATCTCTAACCAATCTATTCAACCTATAGAGCCTATGAGCCTGGGTTGCTCACAACCTTTATAAGTGGCTCAAATCCTATCTTTGACCATTTGTGTCAAGTGGCTGACCTTGGACTAAATCTAAGTCAAATTTCCTCCCACTAGCCATTTTCAAGAGAAAATCTTTCCCATGAAAAATGACACTTTGAGCAAGAATTACTTGTTCTTCTGTGGGAACATGGAAGCAGTATCCCTAAGTTTTCTTAGGATTCCCCACACATAATTTTTTAGAACTTGGTTCTAGAACACTGGAACTCAGATCTATGACTAAAAGTCTCACATCCCTAGATCCTAATAATAGGTCAAGTCGTCTCCCAATTAATCTCCCAGTCCATAAAGTACTGGAGCCACACATAGATGGAACATCATCTAGTGCTAAGAGAAGCTGTTTCTATTGTAGAAACTCAGAAGAGGTATAGTTATAGGACTCATCATTTACTAAATCATGTTAAGCAAGATCCAATTCCTCTAACTAGACACATCCTCACACTGAGGTGTTATGGGAGGAGCGAGCTATGAGAAAATTTCATACTCCTTTTTGATAGTCATTTAACTATCAGTGGCTCAAGCACTCTTCATCTCACCAGATCGAAGATCTATCAAGCTAGTTCTATACTTCATTTCTAAGCTCCTCAGGAAAGGACTCATATCTTATTGAAGCTGTCAGTAATCTAGTGAAGTATTGTTACTTTCTTTTAGCACCTTGTCCTCTCACTTCACTTGGTGAAGGACATCTTTGTCATTTTTCTCATTAAATAAGTTTTTCCTATTTCCAATATCTCGAAAGAGGGTGATGTTGCTATATATGCCCTTAGGACCAAATGTTGGTCTATTCTATGTACTATTTGATATTGATATTTTATATATATCATTCTGACATTGTCATTATTATGTTTTGTTTACATCTACGATTGTGTACTTACATAATAATATCCTTGGAGACAGATTATGTCTGTGCTCAAACTCTATCCCCAGTCAAGTACCTGAGTTGATATAGGGATAACTTTGGTACATGTGAGACTGGTATATGGGCTGGTTAGGCACAAGGTGCTAACGCAGACATATGCGTATATCAGTGGAAGATATACTGGATCGACCCGCTGTGAGGCTCTAACTTGGTGTCATGAGTTAACCTCACAAGTGACAAGAGATGCATTGATCCTTTGACTTGAGGTTATTGACTCTTCCATATGGTTAGGGACATACTTTGATATAACCTAACACCTCACCGAAGTTGGGAGGTCATAACGGTTGTCATTGAGTATGCCACGACCCATATGAAAAGATCAATGGATAGATATAGGATTTGCCCTTCCTAAGGGAAGCTTGATATCCATGGGCCCCCCTATGGTTCTATGATTGAAAGTGTATGGCCATACCCAGGTGAAAACCTGATTTAGTCATAACCATGAGATTGGGTGAAAGCAAGTGGTGACACACTTGTCCAATCAGACATCAGTTTTGCAAAAGGACTTTAATGCATTAGTACTTTGTTGTGATGATGGGGATGTCGATATCGATATCCATTCCGAAGACTTGGGTAGCAGCAATGCACTGCTAGGTGACACTCACTGCTTGTGATGACCTAAGTTCATCACTGCCAACATCAGAGGAACCTATAGGGTCACACACTTTGATGCTCGAGTTTTCGTATTGATTGGGTAGCCTTAGGATCGAGTTATTTTATAACTCGGATCTATTTGAGAGATTTCATCAGCGCCAATGGGCCTGATGAGATGGAAGAAACTTATTGGAGATAAATTTCATTTTTGGCATATTGACCAAAACTAACCATGGATAGCCTCATTTGACCTTGGGTTAAGTTGGATTAGATCTAATGACTTTGTTAACATACATAATAAAGTTTGAGCTAGGCCCATTACCCAATGGGGATTTCTGATAAGTTGTCATGAAGAGTTAAATGGGCTTAAGCGGAAGAAACAAAGAGGTAGGCGCATATTGAATTCTAGTTAGACTAGGATTGGCGCCTATGCCTTAATTGATATATCTTATGTGATTAATCAAATTCAAATTTTAATTAATCATTTGAGATTTTAGTGGAGATAATATAGGGGCTGGTTATTTAAATTAATTAGAGTCCTAATTGGATTAGGACTTGATTAATTAAATTCCTAAAATCATGCTCTAATCTCCTATTCCTTCTCCTTTACTCAAACCGCCTATAACTCCTATAAAAGTGACCCTAGCCCACCTCTCCATATACACACAATTCTCTTGGAGGCGTGGAGAACAAGGAGGGGCACAAGATAGGAGCTCTTCTTCCATCAAGGCCATAAGCACTCTCCTCCACCTTCCATTGGCGCAAGTGAAGCAAGGCTTGGCTGTACCCTTCTCTTCTTCTTCCTCTTGGCGCACCTCTTTCTTGTGGGTGGTGCAATAGATATTGGAAGACTCTCCCTTGGCATGGATCTTCTTCCCGAGGCTAGCACCGAGCGTGGAAGAAGAAAACTCAAGCATCGGTTGTGTGCGAGACTACAGAGGGTGAACACTCCAGCCATTCTCCTATTCAAGTTGCTTGCACATGTAAAATGTTTGAGAGCAATGAGATCTTGTATATGCATGAAATAAAGGTTTTCGCAACGAACAATGTGATTTCTATACTGAAGCAGTACATAATGAAAAGATGGACAATGATACGACAAACTTAGTAAGCAAACTATTCATTAACTTGGTGAGCCGGAATAACGTGACCCAATCTATTAAAATGCTTAAGTCCAAGTTAACAATAGCAAGCCCACTAAGCTTTATATACTATATAATCTCTTTTCCCACATCCAACGTGGGACTACACTCGGAGTATTACAATCTCCCCCACTTAAGACTTGACGTCCTCGTCAAGCCCACATCCCTTAGTCGGCAGCATGTGAGGTCAACCCAATGGTGGCTCCACCATCCTCGATAGCCCTTTCCTATTGGCTTCTCACCATGCTTAGGACTAAATTTTGCTCTGATACCATTTGTTACAACCCACTTAGTAAGCAAACTATTCATTAACTTGGTGAGCCGGAATAACGTGACCCAATCTATTAAAATGCTTAAGCCCAAGTTAACAATAGCAAGCCCACTAAGCTTTATATACTATATAATCTCTTTTCCCACATCCAACGTGGGACTACACTCGGAGTATTATAGACAAAGTACGCTAGAGAAGGTAATGTATCCATTGTTAGTTCGCACAACATTGATTCTTTGGGGCAAGAAAGTTTGAGGTCTATTTATAACCGAGTATGTCAAAACCATTACTGTATAGCAATTATGACTATACAGTCCAGGACAACACTAGAATACATAGAAAAGACAACTAAAGAATTACGTATATATGTTGAGGACATCTTGCGCACAGACAACAAAGGTATTGATGTTAGTGATGCTGACAGTGAATCGGAACCAAATATTCAGGTAAAACCACCTTCAGTAAAGAAAGGGCGGAAAGAGAAATGCAAGAAAAGAGTGTTAGAGCGAAGACATAAAAAGAGCACTACTGCATCCAAAGGATCCAATTTCAATCCAGCTACTGATGTCTGAATGCCGCACATGACAGATCCACCAATGGGTGAATATAGAAGCACACAGGTATGACTAACAAGGCCATATCTTTAATAACAAATTTATACTAACCTAAAGATTAAATTTATAGCAGGTGCCTATGTTCCACTAACGAGTGCCAATAGCCCCATTCTACCCTTACACTACTTTAATGGTGGGAGCATCCTCTTTCCATGTAAGTTGATATTGGAATATTTTCTTTTATTACTATATTTACTCAGTTTCATATATTAATTGAGCTATATTATGAAAGTGCTCATATGAGGTTTCTCAAGTAATGCCCACACAGACTGGTTTTCAGGAGATGTGTAATGATGGGTCTCAGCCTACTGAAAAGTAATTTAATCAATTGTAATGTTTTGGGTAATGAGTTTGTCGTACAATGCATTGTAATGTTGTATAGTTATGATAAGTATTTTATGGGCAATGTTGTATCATACAATGCATATAACAGTGCCTGACTTATGGATTAACATGAACATAAATTTCGTATAACAGTCTTTGAAATTCATATAACAGGACCTGAATTTCGTATAACAGGGCACAATTCGTATAACAGGACTTGAATTTCGTATAATATGACCTAAATTTCGTATAACAGGACCTGAATAATATATAACAGGGCACAATTTCGTATAACAGGACATAAATTTCATATAATAGGACCTGAATTTCGTATAATAAGACCCGAATAGTGTATAACAGGGCACAATTTCGTATAATAGGACTTGAATTTCGTATAATAGGACCTGAATTTCGTATAACAGGACCTGAATAGTGTATAACATAAAAAAATTTCGTATAATAGGACTTAAATTTTGTATAACATGACCTGAATTTCGTATAACAGGACCTGAATAGTGTATAACAAGGCACAAATTTTGTATAACATGACATAATTTCATATAATAAGACCTGAATAGTATATATACAATGCTATGAATACATAAGGAGTGTCTTTTAGGAAAATGACATTAACTCTCCTTAAAATAGTTCCAAACTCACAAGGGCTCTCAATCTTAACATGTCCTGTAGTGTGAAATCGAACTGTACATTTCTGGAGAAGTAGTCTTTAAATTTCATGACAAATACCCTGCAGTCTACACTCTCACCCTGCTGCTCCGAGCACACTTCCCATAAATTTTAGAAATATTCTTCCTTCTACCAGATTGGAAACCAATATGAAACTGCAGTATCTGAATCTATTTAATATGTACAAACAAAAAAATTATACAATTAAAAAAATTAGCAAACCAAAACTATTAAGAATGTTACATGATATGATAAATACTCACATATTGTTTTACTGTGCTCTCAACTGCCTTCGAGGGGACAGAGAATTATATCCTAGTATGCGTTTCCTATCGAAATCCAAGAAAATCGAAAACCAGTGGTTTGAATGGCATACGGGGGCCATTATTCTATGCACATATCTCATTGTTTTATTATTTAAATGTTCTAATCCAGTGAAGCCCGCACCAAAGAGGCCAGTTACATAATAATTCAGCACATGTGGTAGAATGTACACAAAGGGCTTGAACTTTTTCTTATTGTCCCGATATCTATGGATGAGGAGTGATGCATATACATTTAAACCCAACAATTGAATTATACAATTCATTAGGGTCGACTAATCCATATACAAATATTATGTCATATAGATTTTAATAGTTTGCTCAATATATGTTTACCTCTTCACCAACTAGATCTCCAAAGAGAATGTCACCTACATAGGCTTTTTGAATGTTCTCAAAAAGAGATGAATCTTCTAACGATAGGTAAAAATCCAATTGTGTTTTTGCTTCTTCCCGTATTACATCCCTGCCACAATAGTCTATCCTATTTAGAAACCAAAGGTGCAACTCAATTCTATTAGAAATATGTATATATCAATAGATTATGTCACATGAAATAAAAGTTATGCTACCATTACGTTATCCACCAGGGGCTGATCTTCTTTAGTATCATCTACCTCCACTGGCTGATACAAAAAAATATATTCTCATGTTTAATATGTATGTATAGATATTTGTTTAAAATAGCTTAATAAAAAGAATTTGATGGCCTTACCTGTGATACTATAGTCTTCTTTTTCTTTTCTTGTGTATAAGGAATGACTACCCATGAAGCCTTTCTTAATCTTTTAATTTTCACTTGCTGCACATCATTAGTCGGCTCATCTTCCTCACTCCAACTTAATTCTTCCTCATTCTCATTTTGCAGAGCCTCAATCTCTGCTTTCAACTTTTTATTTTACTCGACCAACTCATCAATGTTTTTGTGCAATTCAGCCGATTCCAAGATGTACTCTGTCTTGATGCTAGTAATCTCAGCATCCTTCTCAATACTTTCATCTTTCAGCAAATATTTTTCATTTTCCAAATGAATGATCTCATTCTTCAACTTATTATTTTCCTCTAAAATAATTGACAACTCTCTCTTCAAGTTATTCACTTCTTCATGGCTCTACACACAAAAATAACACAATCCCATTAGTATAACATTTGTCAATTACTGAATAACACCAAAAAATTTTTGTATAACAAAGCATAAATTTCGTATAACACCCATATATTTTAGTTTAATACAAAAAATTTTTGTATAACAAGGCACAAATTTCGTATAACACTTATATATTTTAGTATAACATGTTTTATTTACCGTATAACACCTATAAATTTGTGTATAACAAGACACAAATTTCGTATAACACCTATATATTTTAGTATAACACAAAAAATTTTTGTATAACAAGGCACAGATTTCGTATAATACCTATATATTTTAGTATAACACAAAAAAATTTTGTATAGCAAGGCACAAATTTCATATAACATTTATATATTTTTGCATAACAACTTAATATTTTTAACATACTTACAATGTCAAGGTCAACTGATAGGGTCCCAAGTATAGGGTCTGGTGTACTATGTGACGGGCCAACATCAGGAGCTTCCTCGGAAGCTGCCTCTAATATAAGTAGAGTATTTACAACGTCATGCTCCACTTCATCAGCTTCAAGTTGTAAAATAATCTGTAATAGTAAATAGTATTAGAAACCCCAAATACATACAAATTACTACCCTTACAATAAGCATCTTACCACAGATTCATTTAATTTTGCATAATTTTTGAAATATAATGTCCGTCGAGGTAGACTCACTTACTATTTATATACAATTTGGTATACTCATATAACCAAATATGCAAAAAAGAATAAAAATTTTTATGATTAACTATAATGCATTGAAAGACAACTTCATATATTAAAAAATACTTACAGAAAGAACTATGACACAACTGGTAAATCCACGTCCCTTCTTCTTTGAGCTGGATTTCAATTCCGAACACAAAAAATGATGCATAGTTTCTAGCCAATTGTAATCAGCCAATTTTTCGAGGTCTTCTATAAATAATACAAGTCCCGCATCCAAGTTGAATGTCAGACGGCTGAACAAAAAACAACAAAAGACATATAATACAACCAATCTTCTGATCCTCTCCTCATTTCCCACTATGCCTTGTGAGCATAGATCCCTCAAGTTTTCTTCAATTACCTTTCTATTAATTACCTTCTTCTCAAATTCTTTAGTGAAATATGGAGTAGTTGGTCGCTTATTGTCTCATCTAACTAACTCCCCAAGCCATGGGAAACTAAGTATAATTGATACATCCTTGACTAAGAAGGGCACAAAATTGCCATTAATGTTGAATCCCCTTCTCTTCAGTTCCCATATAGATTGCAAAAATTCCACTGCAATTATATCCAGGGCAACTGATGCCCCTTGCAGCAAATGTCCAAAGGGGGTATGTAGGAGATGTTCTTTTATAACATCACCCCCTTGCACCTTGTTCACAAAAGTATGAATCCGGCTCAATGAGCATCTACTGAGTACTTGACGATGTTTGCTAATGCTATCAAGATATTCCCTTTCATCTAAAGATCCATTAGAATTGCTTTCTAAAGTAGATGTAGATGACTGTCTAGAACTCTTTCTATATAACCTAATGTTCAATATGTTAGAACTAGATTAACATAAAGAACTCAAATGTATTATCTACAAAAAGTGTCAATATTGCCAAACAAATTGTATTATACAACAAATTAGGTCATTACAACCTAACTTATACTTAATACAGGTGAGCAATTATGTTGAAATTTAGGGAGACCTTGCTCAACAAGACTATTAAATTTTGTTATAATTAAAGGATGCTTGTATATGAAAATGTGTTGTTGTTATACATTATTGCTTATCATGTTATACAATGTTCAGGGGCTGTTATACGAAAATGTGATGATGTTATACGTATTTGTTTATCATGTCATACAATATTCAGGGTCTGATATACGAACCAAAGTTTCAATATTGCCAAAACAAAAGGTATTATACAAAAAATTAGGTCATTACACCATAACCTACACTTAAGATAGGTGAGTAAATATGCTGAAATTAGAGAGACTTTACCTTAACTCTTGGTAAATTTCGGTATACTTAAAGGATGCTTGGAGTGGAGGAACTCGGCCAACCAATGATAGTCGTCGAAACTTTAGAGCCTGCAAAAACGAAAACAAGATTAGGGTTCCAACCAATCAATACTACTGTGATGGGAGGTCGTTGATGCTTAGAGTGAGTTGAGGAACTCGGCCAACCAATGCTACTGTGATGAGAACTTTAGTGCCTGCAAAAACGAACAGAAGCTTAGGGTTCTGGCCAACCAATACTTCGTATGAAAAGAGGAACTCAGAGGCTGTCGGAGGTCATTAGCACAGAATGCAAGGTCATCGAAGATCGTCGGAGATCATCGGAGGTCATCTGCACAAAAAACACAGGATTAGGGGTTGGCCATAACCCTAATCGTTCGTAAACAAATAGGAACTCAGATGCCGTCAGAAGTCATAAACACAGAATCAAAGGTCGTTGGAGGCCATTGGTTAGTATCAAAGGTCGGCGGAGAGTATCTTCGGAGAGCAAGGGTAAAGGCGGGTTACGAGGGTAAATGGAATCACTTAACCAGAGTTGAGTTCGGTTGAATTGAGTTCGGTTGAATGTAACAGCTGCGTTTATATCAGATATTTCATATAACACAGATTGAATAGTATATAACGGTGGGCTTAAGTGAAATTGCATGGAGATGCATGCACTGCCCGCTGCAAGATCCGTGCTTTGCAGATCGGGGCACTCCTCTGCAAAATTTGCAAAGGAGCACCCCACTGCAAAAATGCAGCCCGATTACAGTGTACCCCCAAATTAGTCGTCCAACTTTATTCCAGTGTTTTTTACTTGGTCAGTGAAGAAGTGGCTTTAAGATTCTTGTATTAGACAATAATTCTGCTGAATTAGTTGAAAATAAACTCCATGCTCCATGTCCTGTTATTGACCTTCTTGTAAAAATAGCATCCTGTTTCCTATCTGTCCATGATATAGAGGCTTTCAGATCATTTAAGTGATCCCATACTGAAATTTGATGATTATCATAAGTTACTGCTGTTCATAGGCAGTCAAAGGATTGAGTTTTACAGTCCGTTGCAGTTCCTGTGAATAAATTTGACCACATTGGCTTTACTTTCATAGCTTAATAGTGTTCTCATATCATATTCCAATTTATGCTTCTAGTGCCTCTTTGTATGTTTCATCTCTGGATATTTGTATGTAAATGTTTTATTTATATGAAGACTGACGATGTCATACAGTTTTGTTTGAGATATTAACGTTCCTGGTTTTCTTTCTACAGGTCCAAGCATCATCAGTTATTACTCTGTTGCTGTCAGATATTAAGTTAGCTTTGAAAACTGCATTTGGAAGTTTAGATGGTCCATTATCTATGATTGATTGGTGCAGAGGTTGTAGTCACTTCGGTGAATTTGATGGTCCATTATCTATGATTTGAACCGGGTCAACAGTTTGACTGGTTCAATTTCAGGTTCGACCCAGAAGTAGTATTTGGACCGGTTCAGGGGGATTCCTGTGGAATCTCGGCCGGTTCAAGTAGGCGTTGGAAAGATCTTTCAATTGCCTATCTAATGGTATAGGTTTTAGGTATTTTTGATTTGTATGTTAGGAGTAATGTAGGGTCAAAGTTTTTGGTTCAGTCAAAATCAGTTGGTTCAGACTTAAATTGAATTGGTTCAGTGGAATTCTAGCTGGTTCAGTAGGTTTATAGCATGATTCTTTGAACCAAAGTTTAATTAGGAGTTTTTAAAGGTCAAATAGAGGTTGAATTACTTTATTTGAGCCTTAGACTATATTTATTTAGTGTTTACATGTTAAATCACAGATTTCCTAATTTCACTGCATCTGGGATTTTGAGGACTTTAACTTAAAATATTCTCAATTTTGTAAGTACTCAAACCAAGTTTATTTCAGTGTATTTTCCTTCAGTTATTCTTAGTTAAAACAGCATAATCATGAACCTTTGTTTGTATATAATTTTGAGGTATTTTCTTTTGAGACGTGTTATTTAAGTATCATGAACATATGCATATCAATCTGTACTCGGGGTTCATTTAATGAACTCGTGGCACACTGTGGCGGGTGTGTTCACCACCTGCGGGTGCGATTTTAGGGTGACGATCCACGGGCTAAATTAGTAAATCAGTAAACCAGAAAATCAGTTATATGCTTACATGTTATGATATGTGTGTCATTCAGTTATATGGTATATTCTGCTTTATCAATTATTTATACATACTATTCTTTGTCTATTACAATTACTTGTATATCATGCTAGTACTTTGATTTTATCACCTCTTCCTTTGTTAAAGGGATTTCCCCTTTCTCTTGGAGAGAGACTTGCTCAGCTTATGCTGACCCGTGAGGAATTTTGTTGCAGATACTTCTCAAGGCAATTCGGGATCTGCAGCTATTTTTCAGAAGCGCACGTACATTTGATTCAAGGTGGTCCAGCTCCATGCTCGTAGTTCTGTAGTTAGATAGTTTAATTTATTTTAAAAGGCGTGTAATAAGAGGATTTGAATTGGGAGTAAAAACATTGTATTCAATTTCCTGTAATAAATTCTTTAATTAATGAAATGGATTCGTTTTCATTCTATACTTTAATTAAGTGTATATGTGAATAATCTATAATTTCAGTCTTTTCCACATTTAGAAAACTGGGTTGTAACAGTAAGCCTGAACTTTCAAATTGGTTTTAAATAAGCCCATTTGTTAATATTTAACAAAATACTTATATGAGTCATGAAAATTCGACTATAATTCTCATATGACCATACGAATGAAAATTTCTCTTTTCCTACCCTCTCTCTTTGTTTCTCTGTCTCCCCGCAAATTCTTTCATTACAGTTTAATCTCTCTCCTATACACAAGCATTTGGCCACCTAGGCAATGTTAATCGTCCCTCCTCTTCTCTCAAGCTCGTACTCAAGGGGAGGTTATCTACTGATGTGAGGGGAATTAACTATTAAAAGTGTGCATGGGATGAGGGAGGTCGTCAACTGCTTACATGAGAGATGTGAAGAAAGTGGAGTTTTGTGTGTGTTATTTACAGTGTTGTCTCTTGCACATTCAAGAAAGAGCAGGAGCGAGATGAAGAGAGCAGACGTCAAAAGTTTTTGCTTATATGACATATGAAATGTTCAAAACTCCATCAATGATTTAAGTATTCTCTGAATACAAGTAATCGATGGACTTATCTGAAACAGAATTGGAATGACATACAACTCAGCTGTGATCCTACAACCAATCCTATCGATTAGATGTAGAAGATGTGCTCCGTACATTTGACTCAACTGTTAGTCGGCTGTTTCTCCGTCTGCATTGTAAGCTAGCTTTGTAATTGCTTCTTATATGACGTTTTAGAGGGAATTTCCCGTGATGATGAATGATTAACAATATCTTGCTGGTGGTATCTTGGATAATAACACATTAACAATTAGAAAATAAATTCTGTAAATTTAATAAAATTGCTGAGTCCATCAAGTTCCACAATCTCTGTAAGTGGTTTAACATTACAGGAGGGAAATTGAAGTTACAAGACAGTTGATTGAATTGAATGTCGATCTCAATGGTGTGTGTCAAAATAGGTTACTATTACAGAAGTTTTATTGAAGATAATTGATGCTGTTTCAATAAGTTTAGTAGATCACCAAGCATCTTAAGATGTACATCCGCTAGGCGTTACTATCATAAAATGTCAGATCTTAGAAGGATCACACGATCTCTCAACTCCTAGTTGAGTTGAAAGTTTATGCCTGATAAAATTGTTGCGACCTACAATCAGTCAGTTTTCACAGCTTGGATTTTATTAGGCTTTAAGATTCACAGGCAACAGGTTTTTTAGGGTTTAATTTGGATGTTTCACCCTTGTTCCTAGCATTCTGACTTTTAAGCCAACACACAGGTAATTTCGGATAAAATTTTAGTCTTAGATGTAGATGGTGTATATCCATTTTTTCCTGACTCAGCTGTTAGTTTTGGCTCCATTCTCAGTCTCCATTGCAAGCTTTGTTCCCTTGTAATTGCTTTTTATATTGTATTTTGGAAGTAATTTCCTCATACTGATAAATAGTTAACAGTGTTTCAATGGCGTATAAACTGGATGATAAGACAATATCATTTTAAGAATAAACTGTCAACTTAGTGAATTCACTGAGTCCAGCAAATTCAGCAATCTATGAAGTTTAAGATGGCTGGAGGGAAAGTGAAGTTGTAAGCAGTTGACTGAAATTCTTGCTCTCCATGTTCTGCGCTAGAATTGGCTATTATAGTGAATGTAGTGGATGCTGTTAAGTTTAGTAGATAACCAAGCATAAATCAACTAGGTGATCACTATCTTTCAATTGTCAGTTCTGATAAAGATTCTACTTCTGCTTGGCAAACCAAAACATGTGGTTTTAACTTGAAAGTTTCTACCTGATAAAATTGTTGAGCAAAAATCGCAGTCAATTATCCTGAGATAATTTAGATTTTTCTACTCTTAATGACCATCAGGATTAGAATTAATCTTCAATATATGTGTTTCTAGAACAGTAATCTGATGCAACAGAGATTGATGAGAGTTATTTTACTTGTTCTTCCTCTTGTAGTAATTGTATTATGAATGTCTGAGCCATAGGAACTTGCATGCTCGTCTCTTAACTATTTTCACTTGGTTTCACTTTTTCTCCTTCCTACAGTTTATGAGATCTGCAAATTAGGATCACATTCACCTCAGCTTAATGGAGGACAAATGGAGTCATCTCCTGGAACAACTTTGTCTTCTGGGCTTATGCTTGTGGATTGTCCAGAGCAAGTGAAAATTTCTATCAATCATTTAAATGTTTTCAGCTCAATTAATGATTATTTCTTATCTCTTTCCAAAAGTTGGAACCCAAAGGATTTCACCAGATCTCTTACAAAGATTATTAAAGATAAAATTAACATCAAGTTCCTGGGCAAATCAAAAGGAGAAGAGCAGTGGGCCATGCACAGTACGTACTTTTAATCTTCTTTGATATGTTTGATATTTGAAGGTCTTTAATATTCTCACTAAGTTTAGCTGAACTAATGGGACTAGATCTGACGTTTAAGGTTGTTTTCTGGGAATACAAAATGTGTTGAAATGGGGTACTGTTTGTCCAAGTCGTTTAGCATTTACCTTGTACAAATAGTTCTTTGTATTTTTTGTTTACTTGTTGATAATTAAATAAGTAACTCGTTTTGTTTGAAATATTGATGATACTTGTGCTGACATGAAAAACATGCAGACATCTGAAAGAATTGTGGTTTTGCAATATGGTTACGTAGGTCCATTTAGTATGCAGCTTATATATGGTGATTTATATATAGGCAATTTGGCAAGTTTACTTTTGGCATGCTGTTTTGAGTGTGTTTGGAATCACTTTTTACTTAGTTTTTCTGTAAATGAACCAAAGTTGTTTTTCTGTACTACAACTTTCCTACCTGAACAAATCCATCCAAAACAGTCGTTTATATGCTCGATGGTGTTTGTTCTCTTAAGTGTTATGATATTGACTTTATTGGTGTCTTGGCTTTAAGCTTGTGAACTTACAGGCATAGGAAGGGCCAAACAATTAATTGCTTTCATTGAATTATGGAACTTATGTTGATTGGAATCTAGACAGAAAATTCGTGCATTACATATACTAATTGTTTTTGATAGACTCAACCGGAATTATGAAGTGGAAAACGTGAAAATGCCAATATCTTTTAAATGGTGTTGAGACTTGAGAGAAGTGAACTGATCAATAGATAGAAAGGAAATGAAGGTTGGCCCACTCTAGGCTTCATGAGGATTAGTTCCATGCACTCCATTATTAATTGTTGAAGTTGGATCTAATTGTGGTGAATTTGATATTAAATTTGGTGATTTTGAAACATTACATAATTTTATTCATTTTGTGATGGTTATATTTTCGAAATTGACTTATAAATTATTTGGTTTGATTTAGGTAGTGTATGTCATTTGTCCTTTTCCCGAGCCCATGACGATTTTGCAAACGTTGGTTGGGTGCTCTGCTGCTCTTGGTTCAGTCGTTAATTCCACAGATAAGGAAAGACAATCCTTGTTATACTCTCAAATTTCTAAGGCCTTAAAATACACTGCTGCTGTGGATGAAGCATCGGCGTCAAATGTCCTAATGCTCTCAGGTTTTAGTGTCCCTCAACTTGTTTTGCAAATTATAACCGTGGAAACCTTGCTAAGAGCTTATAGGCCAACCAGTGAACTTGCCGTTCTGAGGGATATAGCTTTTACTGTGTATAACAAGGCCAGAAGAGTTCCAAGGGCTGCTTCAAACAGTGACATGTTCCAAACATCCTTCTCTGGTAGGTCTCAGCCAGCACTAATGCATGTAGCTATACCAGGACTTTCTAAGGATTGTCTTGCTCCCCGAATGTCTGGAACATCTCTTACAAGAGAAGGTGAGATTGATAGTGCATTGAGGCCTGGCTCATGGGATAGTTCATGGCAAACATCGAGGATTGCAGGATTAAGTGGTGAACAGATTAGATCTGCAGATATTTCTGGTGTGAATGATGGTACTAGCTTCCTGTTTGAACCATTTTTTATTTTGGCAGAACCTGGCTCCGTGGAGAATGGAACTCTTCCTACTTTTTTTGGCAGTCCAATTTCAGAGTCCTCAAGTATGAGATCCACTGAAGATACGGGTGGAATTTACATGCAAAATCCAACTTCAGGTACAACAGATATTGGAACAACCTCCATGGTTGATGGTTCAGAACATGAAAATAAAGCACCAAGCCTTCATTGTTCATATGGGTGGACTGAGGATTGGCGATGGCTACTCTGCATTTGGACGGATGCTAGAGGAGAGTTTCTTGATAGCTGCATCTTTCCTTTTGGTGGCATTAGTAGCCGCCAGGACACCAAGGTTCTCCAGACTATTTTTATTCAAATTTTGCAGCAAGGTTGCCAACTATGGTCATCTTGTTCTGATGCTGGCTTTGTTAGGCCAAGAGACATAATAATTACACGTGTTGGATGCTTCTTGGAACTTGAACGTCAAGGTATTAAAACTAATATTTCTGAAGTTGCTTTGTTTTTTCTTCGAAATATTTGAAACATTGTTCTTTTTGTCATCTGAACAGAATGGCAGAGTGCTATCTTTGCATTTGGTGGTAATGATGTCAAAAAGTGGCCTTTGCAACTTCGACGGTCCGCACCTGATGCAATTCAATCAAGCAACAATAGTTCGTCTCTCCAGCAGCATGATCTGGTCATGATTCAGGAAAGAAACCTGCCTAGATCACCCGGCACTTCTTTATATAGTCCTCATTCGAAATCCAGCTTTGATTTAACAAAAGTGGTATGGGGCAACCTAATTCCAAAAAGCAGCTCCTGGTAGGACAAACCGGACCAGATAGCTCCAAGGGTTCACTACAGTTAGTTCAGAGCATCAGTTTAGTTGGAATTTCTGTGGACCACTCGTTGCATCTGATTCTTCAGACTGATACGTCTTCATCTGGTAAGCTTTACACAAATTGCAGTGTTAGAATGGTTTCAACTTTCAAGTACTGATCTGAACTAGTGTATTGCTAATGGCTCAGACTGGTACATATATATTACACTGACTGATATATGTTGGGTATATTGACACAGATTATAGGTGGTTTATGTGTCAAGTTATCCTTTAACCTACCAGGCTCAAGGTTTTAAATATATGTCCTTACCAATGTACGATCTGGTACTATGCACCATTCCTTGCCAATATCACTAACCTTGTATTAGTACAAGTGCATGGTTAGCCTGGTACAAACTAGTTGTACCACCTAGTGGATAGGTTTTAGAAACACTAACCAGGCTTACTGCCCTGGTATTTTAAACCCGGGAATCCTCAAGTGCATTGGTTGAAATGTGTATTCTATATTTTCTCTTTTTCTGCATATGCATTTAATGTTATTTTCTGAATGAACTTTTACGCAGTATGGTTCATTTTCATCTTTATTAGATAGATCGTGTTGGATCCTGACTGAATCCACATGTATGTTGCACTTTGACTTGATCTGTGATCTGGCGTAGCTACTTCTGGATCCGACCAAGACGAAGGTAGATTTGGTCTTCATCTACGTGTGTCCTACCTAATCCAAACACCTAATGATTCTCTTCTCTGAAAAGTCTTATTTTTTCTAGGTTGATCATTAGTTTGGAGTCACCATTACTAGCTTCTGTACATGTGATTTAGCTTCACAAATAAAAAAAGGCTGAAGGATTCTAAATTATTTCCCTCTTTCCTTTCATTACAAAGCCTGGTTACTTAGTTGAGGTCCAATGATTTTCATGGAACTTGGAACAATATTGCATAAGGATACATGTTCCTACCGAGATTCTCCTCGTATCATACCAGCACAAAGATAAATTCTACATGTCACTCAATTTCGGTTTGAGCTCAGGTCAAATCACCTACAAGGATTCAGAGGAAGCTCCTCTCTAATTCCATACTTTGGAAATGCACAAGGACTGTTGATTAAGCTCCATCGATGGACCCTGCAGATAATAAATTCTACATGTCACCAAATTGTTTCTGAAATTTAGTGGACTAAACTAGATAAAAGCCAAGAGCGCGCACTATAAACTCCTGAGTTCATTTGGAAAATTGAGGTAGGTAGCACACTTCATGTAGCTTAATCATATGCCTTTTTCGTATATCTGTGCTTGACGAAATAGTAGCTTCATACACCCTTGATAAACATGCATTGCTATTAATTGGCTACAATTCTTGCAAATTTTTTGTTCGAATATGGAAATTTGATACTGGTTCAAATTCTTGATATTCTACTCGGGAATTGCAACAACATTCTGATCCTCCATATTGGCATCTTTAGTTCAAAAAGAAAAAGTTTACAAGCGTATATGATGCTAAAACACAAGGTTTCATGAAGTCCATTTTTCAAAATGTATCTACTAGACACTGAAGATAAACCTACCATTGGTCAATGCCTCCTCTATATCATTTATTAATTTTGGTTGCTCTACGATTGGGCATGTCATACATATTACTTGGTTTTCCTGTCATTAGCTTAACATAGGCTTCTCATCATATTAGGAACTGCCAAAGATTGCTTTGTAATCGAGCATCTCATACATATACTTGTTTTCCTGCCTTTAGCTTAGCATATGCTTCTCATCATATTAGGAACTGCCTTTAGTTTCTTGTTTGTTTGGTTAGTATAACTGAAAAGATTTTCCTTGTGCGAAAGAAGTAATTCAAATTGTAAATTTTCCTAGACTGCTAATTTTTGGTCGCACATTAGTGGTTTATGTAGGTGGTATAAGCGTAACGGAAACTTGCCAGCACACTCTCCAGATCAGGAAAATTAATTCGGTCATTTATCTCTTTACAAATCTATTACGTACCTTGTATAGGATATTCTTTACCATGTAAACAACAACAATCATTGTATAAAGCAAGCATATGTATAGAAATCGAGACACAGAAATAACAATAATCTTCTCATCCACCTGTTTCTATCTTACCACTATTCTTTCATGGTATTAGAGCGATTGTCCTTGATCTGCTAGTTTTTTTTTTCATCTCTCACTGCGAAAGAATCTTCCTCTCTTAAGGAAACTCCAACTATTGGCGTGACGTATTTCATCCAGTTTTTCGATTCGAAGAAATTTCGGCTCTCGCTTTTCTCTTTGCGGCAGGATTGTCCTCTTTTGGCCGGAGATTGCTCTATGACCATTCCAGCGCCGAGATTCTTCTCCTATCCACATTGTGAGTTATCCTCATTTCTTCTAGAAGTTCTCTTTTACATGGATTCTGAAATCAGTTCGTCATCAAAACAATCAAGTAGATCATCGACTATATCTGTTCCTCTAAGTGTTGTTCCTTTCTTACCTCTAAAATTGACCAATGATAATTATCTCCTATGGAAGACACAGTTTATTCCATTGCTTTGAACGCACGGTTTATTAGGGATCATTGAGGGCACTGATCCAGCCCCACCCTCAATAGATCCTACTTTAATGATTGGGTTACCAAGAATCAATTGATAGTAACTTGGATCAATTCTAGTTTAACGGAAGGTGTTTTTCCTATTGTTGTTGGTCTTGATTCTTCTAAAGCTGTATGAGATGCCTTGCTAAAGCATTCCAATCACATTTGCGTGTTAGAGTACACCAACTTAAGACTCAATTACAGATGATACAGCGGGGGAGTGATTCTGTATATGAGTATTTGCATAAAATAAAAAATATTACAAATAATCTTCATGCAATTGGCCATCCTATATCTAATGCAGATCTAATTATGCATGTTCTTCATGGTCTTGGTCCTTCATATGATAACATTGTATCAAATATCATTACACGCACTGATGATCTTACACTAGACGATGTCCATGGAATACTATCGTCTCATGAACAACTTTACTCAATGAGGACTCGTGATAGCATATCTCCCTATGTCAACAATAGCAATCACCAAAGTCAACAAGGTGGTCAACATTATCATGCCAATCGTGGCTGTGGTCAAGGCAGAGGCTGTGGCTGAGGGAGGTGCCAAATATACTTTATTTCAGGACATTTTGCTCGAGAGTGCCGTAGAAGATTTGATACAACACTTACTGGAAGTTACCCAAGACAACAATACACAAGACCACCATCACAACCAGGTGCTTATTCTATGACTGCTCCCCATTTAATATCCAACAATGAACAACCAGGATCCACAGGATGGTATCCAGATTCCTGCGCAACTCATCATGTGACCTCAGATATCAATAATCTACAATAAGTGATTCCCTACAATGGTTCTGACATGGTGCGAATCGGCAATGACACAGGTTTGCATATTACTAACATTGGAAACACATCCATCTCTTCATCTACTTACCCTTTAAACATGCGCAATGTTCTTCATGTTCCATCCATTATCAAAAATTTACTTTATGTTCGTCAATTTACCCATGATAATGACATATTTTTTGAATTTCATCCTAATGAATGTCTTGTTAAGGATCGGACAACGAAACAAACTCTTCTTCGCGGAGGAATTAAAAATGGTCTCTATCACATTCCGTCTCCACCAAAATCAATCTTTCTTGGAGAGCGCACCAGCTCTTCGTCATGGCATGCTCGCCTCGGTCATCCATCTCTCCGTCTTGTGACTCAAATAATAAATCGCTATGGTTTACCTACTTCACATGCATCTATTTCTACAGCTTGTACTGCTTGTATGCAATCAAAAAGTCATAAACTCCCATTTTCAGCTTTTATGAATAAATCTACTTTTCCTTTAGAAATTATTCACTCTGATATTTGGGGCCCTGCGCCTATTTTATCATATAATGGCTACTCATATTATGCTTCCTTTGTGGATCATTACAACAAATATACTTGGGTTTTTTTGATGAAACGAAAGTCTAATCTTTTAGACATTTTCTGTCACTTTTAGAAACATGTTGAAAGATTTTTTAATCGAAGAATTCTAAGTGTTCACTCTGATTGGGGTGGCGAGTATCAAGCTCTTCACAAACATCTTCTTGCTCAAGGTATTACTCATCGTGTCTCGTGCCCTCATACCCCTGAACAGAATAGAACTGCTGAACGAAAACATCGTCACATCATTGAAACCGCCCTTGCACTTCTACAACATGCCTCAGTTCCCAACACACATTGGGATGCCGCTGTTACTACAGTGGTTTATCTCATTAATCGGATCCCATCTCGTCTCATTCAAAACCAAACTCCATTAGAGAAACTCTACAAACACCCACTAAACTATACATTCCTCCGTATCTTTGGTTGCGCATGTTACCCTTGGCTCCGCCCATATACTAAACACAAACTGCAACCACGCTCTGAATTATGTGTTTTCATTGGATATAGTAATATGCATCATGGTTACCGTTGCCTTTATGTATCCACTGGATGAATTTATATTTCTCGACATGTTGTTTTTAATGAAAAGTTGTTTCCTTTTGCCAAGCCTCAATCACCAAGTACATCTACAATTGATGGCACATACCTTGCTCCAATCTCCTCACATTATTGGGGAATTCTTGGGGCCGCTCCTCAACAACCCAAAAACTCCAACAGGGACTCATCCCCACCAAGGTCAATAGGACAAACAACTATCGTCTCATACACTACTTTAGGAGCATCGACTTCTTCACCTTGCTCTGAGTCACCATCTTGATGCATCTCTCCAGAAGAATCGGCCTCCCCTCCTTCTGTTGGTTCTCCACCTCGGCGCACCAGAGCTCTCATTGATATTTATAGAGAAACTGCACCTCTAGCTCTACATGCAAAAGCCTCAAGTAAACATCCTCTTCCACAGGCACTTATCAGTGCGACAACTATTACAGAACCCACTTGCTTTACTCAAGCTTCCAAAGACCCAGCATGGAGAGCTGCGATGGCATCTGAATTTGATGCCCTAATTCACAATGGAACTTGGACTTTAGTTCCTCGACATCCATCTATAAACGTAATTGGATGCAAATGGATTTTTCGTTTAAAACATCATGCTGATCCACTGCCTTGATCCACTTGGCTATTGATCGGTACAAAGCAAGGTTAGTTGCTAAAGGTTTTTGACAGGTGCCAGGTATTGACTTCACTGATATATTTAGTCCTGTTATCAAAATCACCACAATCCGTTTGCTCTTAGCAATCGCTACTAACCTAAACTGGCCAATTCGACAATTAGACGTTTCTAATGCTTTTTTACATGGGCATCTGCAAGAAACAGTCTTCATGGAACAACCTTCTAGATTTACTCATCCCCAATATCCTGCGCATGTCTGGTATCTTTAGAAATCTCTCTATGGTCTTCGACAAGCTCCTCGAGCATGGTTTCATCGACATGGTAATTGGCTTCAAACACAGGGATTTATTGGCTCTAAGATGGACACATCTTTATTCTACCGTTGCACTCCCTCTTCTAAACTCTACATTCTCATATATGTTGATGATATTCTCCTAACTGGTAACGACTCTACTCAGATTGATGACTTACTACTTGCTCTTGAAAATGAATTTGCTATCCGTGAACTTGGTGCTGCACATTTTTTTCTTGGTATTGAACTGGTCAAACATCCAAATGGTTGTCATCTTAGTCAAAGCAAGTACATTATGGAACCTCTGCAACGCACTAACATGGATGGTGCAAAGCCAATCTCAACACCTATAGCCACAGAAATACCAATGCCATCATCCTCTCTCTTGGAAGATGCCACCTTATATAGAAGCATTGTTGGTGGTCTTCAATATGTCACCCTCACACGACCAGACATCACATATGCGGTCAATTGTGCATGCCAGTTTATGCATGTGCCAACTAAACAACATTGGGAATTAGTGAAAAGGATACTTTGATATCAAAAAGGCACAATCTTACATAGTCTTCTTCTTCATCAATCTTCAACAACTGAACTACATGCTTACAGTGATGCTAATTGGACAAGGTCTCCAGAAGATTGTCGTTCTACAAGTGGATATGCCATATTTCTCGGCAAAAATCTCATCTCTTAGAATTCTAAAAAGCAACCTACAGTATCACGATCTAGCACAGAGGCTGAATACAAAGCAGTTGCAAATGCTACAGCTGAACTAATATGGATACAGTCTCTTATTACCAAGCTTACTCTCTCATCATTTGTAATTCCTACTCTATGGTGTGATAACATCGGTGCTAATTATCTAGTTGCCAACCTTGTCTTTCATGCTTGAACAAAACATATCGAAATTGATTTCCACTTTGTCAGAGAAAGAGTAACCAACAAGCAACTCAGTGTGTCCTTTATTTCCTCAAAGGATCAACTTGCTGATGTATTAACCAAACCGCTCACTAGACAAAGACATATCCGCTTAACATCCAAGCTCAATGTTTTACCTTCAAACACTAAGCTTGTGGGGGAGTATAAGAGTAACGGAACACTCTCAAATTAATTCGGTCATTTATCTCTTTACAAATCTGTTTCGTACCTTGTATAAAATATTTTTTACCTTGTAAATAACAACAATCATTGTATAAAGCAAGCAGATGTATAACAATCGAGACACAAAGAAATAACAATAATCTTCTCATCCACCTGTTTCTATCTTACCACTGTTCTTTCAGGTTGGAACCCAAAGCCGCAGCTCGTGTGTCACCAGCTACTTGGAAGGATTTAGTCCACTGAAGTCACTGGGATCAATGCAAGCATCATATCTCCTTGTTCCCTCACCTAATATGCGCTGTCTGCCTCCACTTCCCTTGCATCTCCCTACGTGCCTTACATCAGAATCGCTTCCTCTTGCCCATCTCTTGCATAGTAAAGGATCAGCATTTCCCTTGTCGACTGGGTATGTTGTGTCCAAAACAGTACCATCCATGAGACAAGATATGGGAGACTCAGCAAGAGAAGATTGGCCATCTATTCTTTCCGTTAGCCTCATTGATCACTATGGAGGCAACGTCCAGGATAGGATGATTCGAGGAACTGCTAACAGTAGTGTTTTAAAGCAAGTTAGGAGTTTGACCCCCGAGGCAATTAATAAAGATTATGAACTGGAGACTCATATGGTTTTGGAGTCCGTGGCAGCCGAACTTCACTCTCTTTCTTGGATGACGGTTAGCCCAGTCTACCTTGAACGTCGGACATCTTTGCCGTTTCATTGCGACATGCTTATGAGACTTAGAAGGCTCCTGCATTTGTATGCTTAGTTCTTTTTCTATTAGTAAAAGATAATTTGTATGCTTAGTTCTTTTTCGAATAATGAGTAATTATATGACAATCTAGCAGAAGAGAAAAAAAAAAATACTGCAACAACCTTTGGACTTGCCTCTTCACTATTTAGTTATATTTATATGTACGCGATTGTGTTTACTGTACAATGTATCATATATTTATATTCGTCTGATACAGTAATGCACATGATCACACTGTACATGTATTTTAGACAATTGATCGAACACTAGACACAAGCAGTAAATAACTACAAACCAACCCTACATATTATCTCCAGATAGCAATTGTTCTCAAGAATTTGTTAGCTCGTACAATAACTTCTGCTGCTGGCTTGCGAGAACTTGAGTAACTAATTATAAATTATTACAATCTTGTCTTGGGAGGCAATGAAGCAGCGAATTGATAACGACTCCCGATGCTTCCCATTTTTCAATTCCTTCCGGCTTTAGTGCTCTTTATTCGAGTCAATATATTATATTACATAAATTAATTTATGAATAAATTCTGCAAACTAACTGATTAATTTAATGGCAGTAGTTCATTAGTAATTAATTTTTTTAACTCAAGGGTGTTTGATATAATTAAGATCATCTTACATGAATCGCACTAATCTTTCACTAGTTAAAAAGATTTTCCCTTTTTTGTTTCAATTATCATTTATATAATTTTTTTTCTTCTCTTCTATCTTTATGGAAATGTATAAATTATATACTTAAAATTATTATACCAGATGAATACACAATATCTTAAAAGTTTATCCATTGCTGATCCACATTAAATTAACTATAAGAAAATCATTCATGTATGTATCCTAGTCTTACATATGATTAATTGTATTCATGCTCATGTCATCCACAAGTTTGAAGACCTCCTGAGCACATGCACCAAGTATAATTATAATAACCTTGTTAATTCTTCATCACAAGGATCAAGAAGAAGTTAGGAGTACCGCCACTTCCTCCTATTTAATTCCCTCTTCTTGTTTTTTTTTTTTTTTTTTTTTTTTTGTCTCCCTCTCTCCTCCTTTCCTTTCCCTTCAATCATACTCCCGCAAGCCCGGAAGAGAAGCCAGCGATCGGCGTAGGACGACATGGGCAACGCTTTAGCCGCAAGGAACAAGTCCGCCAAAGTCATGAAGGTCGACGGCGCCACCTTCAAGGTGAAGCCCCCGGCCCGGGCCATCAAGGTCCTCCGCAACCACCCGGGCCACGACCTGCTCGACTCCGAGGAGGTCAAGCGCCTCGGCGTCCGCGCTCGCCCGCTCGGACCGGACGCGCCTTTCAGGCCCGGGAAGCTCTACTTCCTCGTGGAGCTGCCGCGGCGGGCTTGGTCCGGGAAGCTCCAGGTGGCCGGCGCCAAGGAGCGGCTCGAGAACCTCCGCATCTCCCGCCGCTCCATGTCCGACCTGTCGTCGCTCGCGAGCAGGTTAGGGGACGGTGAGGCAGATCATGAGACGGCGGCGAAGGAGGCCGGGGGAGCAGTGCGGGTCCGGGTCCGGCTCCGGCTGCTCAAGGTGGAGTTGGAGAAACTGATGCGGGATAGCAGGGACGCGGCGGAGGCTGCCGAGAAGATCAAGAAGCTGTGCGTGGAGAAGGATGGCGCCGCACCGCCCCCGAAGGCCCTGCGGCGGACCATTTCCGTCGTCACCATCGATCAATCAAAAGAGGTAATATGTATGCTTCACCATCTCCCTCTTAATTAGCATTCTTCTCTAACAAAGAAAAAATGCTAATAAAACACTAATTAATATCCTCAGAAACTTAATGTTCTAATCTTCCAAGAAAAAATTAATAATGTGGTTAAGAATCAATCTCAAAGTTCTTTGCCTGCATGGGCCTTTATTAGGATTTTGTTCAATCTGCTTTATACCTTCATAAAAAAGTTAGAAATGGACATGCATATAATTCATTTTTTTAACCAATCGATCATAAGTATAATTAATGCAATAAATATATTAATTCATGGCCATATCACAAACTTAAATATATAAATAACAATCTTTTTTTTTTGGATATGATCTTAGCTAATGATCTCTAGCACATTAAATATTCCAATCACATGCCGAGAGGATTTGTTAATATTGTTCAAGTCAACTGCAGGCTTTAAGGAAATGTAGGTGTACTCACTTCACATGATCAAGCTCAAGATCATACATTAGGGTTTGCCAGTAATTTTAATAACTTCATCTCCTTCCAACAAAAAAAATTAAACTAAGTCCTAATTCTTAAAAAGAATTGTCTAGGATTTGCAGCGAGAATTTTGAAGCATTTACTAAGATAGAATTTGATTTTTATTTAAAAAAAAAGTCAAATATAATTTTACTAAGATAGAACATAATATTCCATAGTTAAGAATCCAAGCAAGTGCCTAGCTAATATTTTTCCCTCTTTGCCTGTGTAAAATTGCTTTGTGTTATCACTAGAATAAATACTGTAAACACCAACGCGATTGAGTTGACCTAATCTTGCCTAATCACTCAATGATCAAACTGCCTCATCATAAGTCTTAGTTTTCATTTAGTTAATCAATTAGTATATGCGATACAAGTTTGACGTGTCCTAAATGTCCAACTCATCATCATCAATGTGGTCTATCTGTTCTTCATAAAGCACTAGAACAAAGTTGACTTGCGTTGAGGTCAACGAGCCCCCAAAAAAAATCATGAGAGCCCTTACTCGAAACTTTTGGTGTGAATCACATGGCCCTCAAAGTTGTATACCAAATCTCTACTAATATTGTGTATTTTCATTTACTTTTGGTGTGATTCATCTGAAATAAATGGAATTTACAGAAGCAAACTAGATTCGTAGTCACGCCTGTGATAATTGCATAATTAAGGCGAAGAAGCCACGCAGAATTAAGCAAAGTGGAAGGGTGTTTTGATGGTTTGATGCACGTTTGTGAATTGAAGGAGAGGGTGGAACGTGCGAAGCTGCTGATGGTTTCCTGTTGCTGCCGCCGCCGACATGATTCTCTGCCACGTAACAATATCTATGTATGTGTATGCATGCATCGATCATTGATGAATGGGCTAGTCCATGCATATCATGTCATGTCATCTGTGCACTGATGCTATCGTAAAAGATACTCCAATGCAAGGTTTGTCATTTTGTAATTTAAAGTTCATATTGCCATAATACTTAGATTGTTATTCACAGAGTAGATAGCAAAGCACATGAAACCTTTTTTTCTAACTAGAATGAGATACTTAAACTAAGAATTTCTTTAACCATCTTTGTATAGTGTAATATAAAGTAGACTGAAAATTATGAATTTCTTTATCCATAATAATGTTGATACAATTGAATAGCTTAGAATATATAGATTATATAAATATAATTTATTTATAAAAAAATTTACTTTTTTATAATTTATTCAAATTCTTAAATTTTTTTAGGCAAGATGCTTTGCCTAGAAAATTTACTCACTAAAAATGAAATTTGAATCAGTCTTTTTGCTGCTTTTTAGTCTTGCTCACTTTTTTATAATGATATTTTAAATAAATTTTGTTATCATATAATTATTATGATATTTTTATAATTTACAGACAGTTGAACATTAAATAATTGTATATAGGTTTATTTAATAGAAGCCATCTCGAAGGCTTTTATTTTAATGTGCAATGAGAGAAAATGATAATGCAATCAAAACTATGGGTAAGGTCCTATGGAGAAATTTTCTTAGGCAAGGAGACAAGATCACATTTGTGTTGTTCAATTTTTCTGAATTTATTAATTTTGAAGTAAAGGAGAAATATGTGTTGATTTAAGAGTTGACCTACCTATTACTATCCTAATCGCTGTTACTTTTAAAATTTCTTTTTTTCCTGCATATAGCCCCATAAATATGTGGAGCTTGCCCACCCCATAAATCTTAGGCAGTATCATACCTCAGCTGCTCCGTCAGCCGGGTCATTCTGTACAACCTCGGCTGATACGCCGGCGGCACGGTGCTCCGCGTCGCCAAGGACATCTTCGAGAACAACCGCGGCGCGCGTCCTCGTCGTCTGCGCAGAGGTCTCCACCATCTCCTTCCGCGCCCCCTCCGTGGCCAACCACGACGACCTCGTCGGACAGGCCCTATGCCAACTATCTTAAAATCTTACGCTTCATGTTGTACGATCAAATTTAACCGCAAGAAAGCCTACGATACTCTATTTTACAAGTTAACTCATCCAGTATTCCATTTGTTAAATTCTCTAAGATCATTATAGAATTTATTATCGTTACAAAGATTATGGGTTATTTATTAAATTTTCTAAGATCATTAGATAGATTATGGGTTATTTATTTAGGAATGACAATGAAATCCTCATGTTTTTACCTCAAATTCAAACTTGACTCGATTATAAAACTCTAAAGTCAAAATCATTCTGTACTCGGGTTGAGCATCCAAAAATATAATTCAAATCAAGGTCGGGTACCCGATTAAATAATTTTTTTTATTTTAAAAATTTTATAAAATAAAATTTAATAAATAAAAATAATAATAAATATATTAAATAATATTTTATTATTATATTTTTTAATATAAAAATATTTATATAAAATTACTTTATTATTATTTTTATTTATTTTTTAAACCAAGTATCGAGTACTAAGTACGAGGATGTGTAAACTCAAACCCGATTAAAGCCCAATCATTCCATTTAACTAATTTCAAACTTATGATAAACAGATCGGGTTGGGTTAGAATGGGTACTCATATGAGGCAAGTTAAATTGTCATTCTTATATTTATTCCTATCTTGTTTTGCATAATAAATAATATCACCATATTTCATCCAAAGTTTTAGTGACTCCATCAAGAATCACAATTCTCATTTCTACATTCTAGTTGCTCTCAAATTGCTTCCATTTTGTTTGTTATTGTTTATAAACACAAGGCCAACCCTAATTGTGACAAAAAGTAGAGCTATTAATTTGCACCATTGTTTTTTTTAAGCAAAATAATTAGTTATATAAAAGTGCCTCTATCTGAAGCTAAGAGAAACAACAATTCTTGGGGCTAGAATATGAAGATTTACTACACTTAGAATGATTAGCAAAGGTAGCTAACCAATTTGCAAACTGTTTAGCTTCTCCCTTAAAAAAATAAATAGAGTTTCTATTCCAATTAGATGACATGAACCAAATTTCTCTTAGAATCGATTGAAGAGCAGGTGGGGTAGTTGCTTCCTTGGCTTCTATGACCTTTATGGCATTCCAACAATGTCTTTAGTAGAAATGCATTTCCCCATAGTGCTTGTCTGATATAAACAGTTAAAAAACCTACACATACACAGCAATAGCAAGAGCAAGAGAGCAAATTCTTTTGCTATCTCTTATAAGATATCATATTCCACCATCATTAGAATTTTGTTTCCAAGAGCTATCCATATTAAGTTTTAACCGGCCGGGGGATATATCCATTTAATCCTCTCAGCAGGTGATTTAGCATTTAGCTTCAGGCTATGCAAGATGAGAGTCATTGAAATCAACAAGGGCTTGCCTAATAACCTCAGAAAGTATTGCCTAATAAGAAGCATTCCAAGATTTCCAAATATTCCAAAAGACAAAAAAAAATAAGCTCAGAAATAAGGTTTCTTTCAAAAATCCAAGAACCACTTTGCCCGTTTTCATTTGGCTTTAAAGAAATGTTGAGATGATTTTGGAGAGTCAGACCAAACAAAAGAAATGAAATCACATTGGGAAAACATATGAGTAATCAAATCTTTAAAATTCTAACCAAAAAAAAAAAAACAAAGATTAGTCACTCAAATACGGAACGATTCAAACAAAGAGAAGGTTGGTAAACGTTGGTGAATTAGCTTCCAATCAAAAATTTAAACTCTCGGAGAGACTTGCATGAACCAAAATTTATGCCAATCAATCCAAGGGCCCTTGAGGCCTAATCAGTTGTTCATTAACCACCTATAAGCAGATTTTGTTAATGAATAATCCCTAGGATCCTCTCGCCATGACCAGACATCAACATTTGCACCTGATGTTTGCATTGATGATATTCTACTTTATTTGAAAGTCATTTGTAAGCCTTGCAAAAATGTGATGAAACCAAAAGTAGAGCTATTAATTTGCACCTGATGTTTGCATTGATGATATTCTACTTTAAAAGTCATTTGTAGCCTTGCAAAAATGTGATGAAACCATCTACATCTATTTTGAACACAAAAAACCTATGAATCTTGACAAATGTTTGCATTGATGATATTCTACTTTGAAAGTCATCTCAACTGGATGTTTCTTCATAATTTGGTGTCGACATTACAGTATAATAAATAAAACAAAGTTGTTTGTTCCCTCATTAATTAGGTAATCATCTATTGCCTAGATTTCTCTTTATTCATGCTAACTATGATGCCTATTTCCTCCCGGGCTGGGCCAAGAAGCAATAAGGCTTGGATGGCGGCCCAAGCCTGTGTCGTGGAAGTTGGTAGCGGCCCAATCCAGCGAGATGCGCTTGGCAGACGAAGCAGATGGTTTCATCTCCAGGATGCTGCCTCTGTGCGGTCTTCGGCATAGACAGGCAAGGGGGAGTCCATCGATGTTTCTGGCGTCGACGACGGCCGCAACTCTAGCAGAGTCAACGACAAGCGAGATCACACGGAGGTGTGATTTCTGGAAGCCTCAAATGGAAGGCGGGTGACACTATCCGCAAGTGCACGGAAATGTCGAAGTAATACAAAAGATATCGAATCTCACAGGGAACAAGGTGAGTACCAGAAAATCAAATTCTTGGAATCTAAGCTGATCAAATCATGGTTTTTGGAACTTGAAAACTAAAACTAAGCAGAACAGTAAACAAGAAATCAAACAACTACGGCAGGGAAAATATATGAGAGAGAATATCAGGGCTTTGTCCACCTCTTTGACGATTTTAATCGCGCTAAAGAATAAATACTAGTTACAAGGATTTACAGATATGCATAAGGAATCTACCCTATGGTACAAGGTGCCCTCTTTCGAGTGTACACCCCGGTATTTACCCAGAACGTCTCCTACTTTCGCAGTGGATCGTTCTAGACAAACCTAATGGGTTCCGTGGTAGATTATGAACCCTTGAGCGAAGAGCAAGCACTTTCGTGTCGAGCCTTCGTAAGATTCACAATGAGGTTCGGTCGTTACGGTCCTACTCTCGTTATGAACCGTAACAACTATGACATAATAATATTTGGCTAGAGTAAATATCAAGAAATAAATACATCAAGTGAAATATGCTTAAGATATGATATGAATAACAAGATTAAAACATGATTTGCAGATAAAAATCGTCAGAGAGCTTCAACCTAGCCCTGAAATTAAGTTTACGCTACAACCATAGTCGAGACGCTCAAAATCCTCTCTTTAAAAATAAGAAAATCACAGGAAAGGTTTCTAAGAGGGAAGAGATGATGAACCGAAGGAAATAAGCAAGAATCACTAAGTTCCAACGATCAGATCTTCAAAAATCACCCCAAAGTTGCCGAATCGCCGTGTTCTTCCGCCCTAGCCACTTCGTCGCCTGATTGCTCAATGATTAGGTCACAGAAATTGGGGCTTTTATACTCTATTTGTTCTCTTCGAATCAGCTTTCCATAGAGTTCTCACTTGCTAAATTTGGATTTGAATTGGGCCCGAAATCGCCAAAATATTGAATGGGTGTCGGTCAACTCGCCCAAACTCGCCTTTTCCTGGATTGCTCCCCAAATATGGCACGAGAATTAGGGCTTTTATGTTCTTTGCCCTCTCCTTTGAATCGGCTTTCCAAAGAATTCTCACTTGCTAAATCTGGACTTGAATCGGGCCGGGAATCAGCGAGAAACCGAGTGGAGGTCGGGCTGTTCCGACAGCTTCACGGGTGAACCCCATGGGGATGGGGTTCACCAGGTGGTGAAGTGTTCGGCGCAGATCTGTTGCGAAATAATCACAGTGGGGTTCACCTACCAGTGAAATCCTTGGCATATTTCTGTGCAGGTATCTTCACACAGAATCACGGGTGAACCCCATGGGGTTCACCTGCTAGTGAAGTGTGCGACAAATTTCAGAAACCTTTGACATCATCGGTGAACCCCACCGGGTTCACCAGGCAGTGACGCGCGCGCTGAATTACGTCCTTCGGCAAGATCACGGGTGAACGCTGTGGGGTTCACCTGGCTGTGACGTCTAGAAAGGACTCCGATTGAGCCCAAATTTTACGGGCAGCTTCGTCTTCTCACAAGGAATCACCCCATGCTTTTAGATTCTTCTAAAAGTCTTCAAATTTGGGTGATTTTACCTGAAATTCAATAAGACAGACGAAAAGTGAAGATTCTGAAGTTTTTAACTAAATAAGCCTTAAAGGAGTATAAAAATATTCAAATAGGCCCAATTTCATCATGGAATATCAGTAAAACTTACTACTAAAATGTAAGGTATCAAATACTCCTCGACTTAAATCTTTGCTTGTCCTCAAGCAATAAAATAAGTTGAAATACATGTTTGATATAAGAATAATCTTTTGTGTTGAAGTTCGCACCCAAGTTCAGAAAAATACTCTTTTAGCAATCCAAGATCTAATCAGAAGAAATTAACTAAAAGAAGTGTCTTAAGCATTCACCAATTTGGTCCCACAGTTTCTAGATATCAACTAATTCAGAAAGCAGTAAACATGGGATTCAATCAAGCATCCACAATACTCATTCCATCCCTATCCTTCCAATTCATAATATTGGGGTTAACTCAAATGTTTTATTCGGGATATGAAACACTGATCATTGCATTAGACTTCAACTCATATCCTTAGGTACCATTGCCAATTTTTTGCAATGCCAAGTAGAGGAGTCTTTTTATTTCAATTCACATTTTTTTAGATTTCAACTCATATCCTTCGGTACCACTGCCAATTTTTTGCAGTGCCAAGTAAAGGAATCTAAGTGTGATTTTTTTTTTTGTGAATATATTTTAGAAGTCAACATATCCTTTCCTTTAACAAATGCAGTGTCTCCCCAATAATAGAACATAATTCAAAGTTTGAAAAGAGAATATGTATCCTGATATGTATCGAATGTAAATTGCAAACCAAAATCAATTGAAGAATCATGAGAACGCTTGACCCACTAAATGAACACCCTAAAATCAATCTACTCAAGAAATTTCTAATTCATAGAATATATGGACATGATTATTGAGTAAATTTCCATCAAGTACTACATTCAACATGTCTTGATAAATTCTAACCAATCATGCATTTAACTTTAAGAGTTTTGCAAAGCTATCATTAGACAAGACTAGCGATATATACCTTAAAATAATCTTCATGAAAACACATAGATTCACACATCATGTAATATGTAAAGAAGGTTATAGCATAATACCAAAGCTGAAAAACAAACGGTTCAAATATGTGTTATACACTGCAGAGAGTGGGGCCTGTAGATGTGGACTAGGCCCATGAATAGTGGCATATAAGGTACAATGCCAATATCGTAATAACATCCATCAGAAAGTATCATAACAAAACCATAAAGAGTCAGAGCACAACAACCAAATAGAAGCTGGAATAAAGACAGCTCACCTACTCTAAAATATTGCATAGTCCTCTATGCAACGTCGTATATGTGAGAGGAGAAGGTGGCGATGTCGAGTCCGGATGCACAGTGTACTTCACGGGTGAACCCAGCCGGGTTCACCTAGTCGTGAAGTGTATTGATCTTTAGTGAAAATCCAGCAAAAATCCCCTGTTCACATAGCTCATCTACATCACAGAAATAAACCTCTAATCAGTGTATATCAAGATCAAAATTTCCTAGAATAAGCTAGATAAGCAAGAGAGAGTGGTACTCAACGATGATAAACTAAAAACTAAATGACAACCAATGCAAATAAATAAAAATGAAAACAACGAGAAAACTTGGGTTGCCTCCCAAGAGCGCTAGTTTTAGGTCAATAGCTCGACCATAGAAGTGTTATTCATAAATCAGAATGAAGATGACATTACCAAGTGGTTCATACCTTGAAGGGTCAGAAAATGATTTCAAGCTTATTTTACCTTCATCAGTTACCCTAGTTGTTTCCTTATGTAAAATTTCAAATTGTACCTTCCTCAAGTTGACTAGTTCAGTTGAATCAAAGAGTTTCACAAAAGCTTCAGCTTCCTCATTATCCTTCCTCATTATAGGATCCACAAACAATTCACTAATTACTTGTTGGTTAACCACTTCCTGAACAACATCAACCTTATGACAAGACCCTACAAAATAAGATATATCCTCAAGCGGTTTCTCATGTTCTATCTCCTGTTTTGATTGTTCAAGTTGAAGTGTCTCAGGAGATTTAATCTCAGTGTCATGTGTAGGCATCCTAGGCTCCTCAAGTTATTTGCCGCTCCGAGTGGAGATTGCATTGCAATGCTCCCTCAGGTTAACTTCTGGTTGTGATGGAAGCTTCTCTGGCGCTCTAGAGGATGAGCTAGCCTGCTGCGCAAGCTGGCTCTCTAACATTTTGTTATGTATCTCTAAGGAGTCCATCCTCGTCATCATCAGTTGCATCATATCAGTCAGCCTTCCTATCTGCTTACTCAGTTGAGAGTCTTGGGCCGGTCTCGGTGGAGGATTGTAATTCGCTTGTTGAAGGGGAGGATTGAAGTTTCTTTATTGGAACCCAGGTGGCTGCCTGTAATTTTCTTGTTGTGGCGGCTTGAAGTTTCCTTGCTAAGGTTGAACTTGTGGTGGCGCTTGCCCTGGTTGTATAGGTTGCGTGGTCCGGTAGGAGAAGTTCGGGTGGTTGCGCCAGCCAGGGTTGTAATAGTTGGAATAAGGGTTATTCATGGGGTTTGTATTTCCAACTGCATTAAGATGTTCAGGCTGACTTTAGACCACTTGTCCATCTCCCACTCGGCACTTAGCACCTGCATGTCCTGCAACACCACACAACTCACAAGATAATGAATTAGTCTCTAGAGAGTTAACGGACCATGAATCAATTTTCTTAGTCAGATTGTCTACCTTCGCAGTGAGAACGGTTAATGAATCAAGATCGAATTTACCTGCTCTCCTCGAAGGTGTACCTCGCTCTAGATTCCATTGATGATAGTTCAGTGTCATGTCCTCTAGGAGGCTTATAGCATCTTTAGGTATTTTGTTCATCAGTCCCGATCCTCCAGCAGCTGCATCGACTATGAGTCTAGTATTGTATTGCAATCCCATGTAGAACGTGTATACTAGAACCCAAGTCTCAATCTCATGGTGCGGACATAATCTTTGAAGCTCTTTAAATCTTTCCCAGGCTTCGTACAAAGACTCTCCATCCTTTTGCATGAAGCTCGTTATCTGGTTTCTGAGTAGGATTGTCTTCGAAGGAGGGAAATACTTCGAAAGGAAAGCTTGAGACAGTTCATCCCATGTCCGTATTGAAGCTGGGGGGATCGTATGGAGCCATGCCCTTGCACTGTCCCGCAGAGAGAATGAGAACAAGCGTAACTTGATAGCATCAAAAGTAGCTCTATTAATCTTTAACATATCACAATATTCCAAAAATATAGACAAATGCATATTGGGGTCCTCAGGAGGAGAAGCACCAAATTGATTTTGTTGTATCATGGAAAGTAGAGCAGGTTTAATTTTGAAATTGTTGGCCTCGACACTAGGCCTAACGATTCCTGATTGAAACCCATGTGTAAAAGGTGCTGCATATTCTCGCAGTGTTCTGGCATTGTTGTTGTTGACAGGTTGAGGCGCTGGTTCGTTCTCCATGTCGATGTGAAGGTGTTCCATCTGTTCTTGACCCTCCTTTTGCTGAATTTGATTAAGTTTCCTTCTTTGTCTGAAGGTCCGTTCTATCTCAAGATCGATTTCAAATAGTGGTCCTGCCCTAGAACTTCTTTGTATAAAAATTTGTCAGATTCAGTTATGAAGTTCAAAGCAGTCGACACAAGCAAAAAGCAGTGTGAAACAAAAATAAAGAAAGAAAAAAAAACTAACTAAAGCTTAGTCTACCAGTCCTTAGAAGTATACTAATATCAACCGTTATTCCCCGGCAACAGCACCAAAAACTTGACACTATCTGCAAGTGCACGGAAATGTCGAAGTAATACAAAAGATATCGAATCCCACAGGGAACAAGGTGAGTACTAGAAAATCTAATTCTTGGAATCTAAGCTGATCAAATCATGGTTTTTGGAACTTGAAAACTAAAACTAAGCAGAACAGTAAACAAGAAATCAAACAACTATGGCAGGGAAAATATATGAGAGAAAATATCATGGCTTTGGTTTTCACCTCTCTGACGATTTTAATCACGGTAAAGAATAAATACTAGTTACAAGGATTTATAAATATGCATAAGGAATCTACCCTATGGTACAAGGTGCCCTCTTTCGAGTGTACACCCCGGTATTTACCCAGAACGTCTCCTACTTTCACGGTAGATCATTCTAGACAAACCCAATGGGTTCCGTGGTAGATTATGAACCCTCGAGCGAAGAACAAGCACTTTCGTGTCGAGCCTTCGAAAGATTCACAATGAGGTTCGGTCGTTACGGTCCTACTCTCGTTATGAACCGTAACAACTATGACATGATAATACTTGTCCAGAGTAAATATCAAAAAATAAATACATCAAGTGAAATATGCTTAAGATATGATATGAATAACAAGATTAAAACATGATTTGCAGATAAAAATCGTCAGAGGGCCTCAACCTAGCCCTGAAATTAAGTTTACGCTACAACCATCATCGAGACGCTCAAAATCCTCTCTTTAAACATAAGAAATAATAGGAAAAGGTTTCTAAGAGGGAAGAGATGATGAACCGAAGGAAATAAGCAAGAATCACTGAGTTCCAATGATCAGATCTTAAAAAATCACCCCAAAGTCGCCGAATCGCCGTGTTCTTCAGCCCTAGCTGCTTCGTCACCTGATTGCTTGATGATTAGGTCATGGAAATTGGAGATTTAATACTCTATTTGTTCTCCTTCGAATAAGCTTTCCATAGAGTTCTCACTTGCTAAATTTGTATTTGAATCGGGCCCGAAATCGCCAAAATACTGAATGGGTGTCGGTCAATTCGCCCTAACTCGCCTTTTCCTCGATTGCTCCCCAAATATGGCACGAGAATTAGGGCTTTTATGTTCTTTGCCCTCTCCTTCGAATCGACTTTCCAAAGAGTCCTCACTTGCTAAATCTGGACTTGAATCGGGCCAGGAATCAGCGAGAAATCGAGTTGAGGTCGGGCTGTTCCAACAGCTTCACGGGTGAACCCTGTGGGGTTCACCAGGTGGTGAAGTGTTCGGCGTAGACTGTTGCGAAATATCATAGGTGAACCCCGTGGGGTTCACCTACCAATGAAATCCTCGGCATATTTCTGTGCAGGTATCTTTAGACAGAGTCACGGGTGAACCCCATGGGGTTCACTTGCCAGTGAACTGTGCGGCAGATTTCAGAAACCTTTGACATCATCGGTGAACCCCGCCGGGTTGACGCGCGCGCTGAATTACGTCCTTCGGCAAGATCACGGGTGAACTCCGTGGGGTTCACCTGGCCGTGAAGTCCAGAAAAGGCTCCGATTGAGCCCAAATTTTACGGGCAGCTTCGCCTTCCCACAAGGAATTACCCCATGCTTTTAGCTTCTTCAAAAAATCTTCAAATTTGGGTGATTTTACCTGAAATTCAATAAGACAGATGAAAAGTGAAGATTCTGAAGTTTTTAACTAAATAAGCCTTAAAGGAGTGTAAAAATATTCAAATAGGCTCAATTTCATCATGGAATATCAATAAAAATCACTACTAAAATGTAAGGTATCAGCGGGCTGGCAGTCGGTCTCCCTTCCAAAAGCCGACGATGCTTCCCTTCTTTAAAGATAAAGCAGTAGACGACAAGAAAAGGGGGGGGGGAGGGAGAGCGGCTTACTGATAACCGCAACGGCATCGTCTCCGACTTGACCTCCTTCCAAGAGAGAGCTTTGGCTGAGAAGAGAGAAGGGGAGGTGGGTTCGGAACCATAGGTCTTGTGCTTCCACCGCCTCCCCTCGGCTCGAGCATCCTCCCTCCAACGCAACGAGAGCACCTCCTCTAGGGTGGCGAGTGCATCCCTCCTAGGCGGCAAGAGCGCCCCCCCTTCCCAGAGCAACGGGCTCTGATGCCGTCACCGGAGGGCGACGATGAGATTCCGGCATCTATGAGATGCCAACAAGAGGTGTGCGAGACCTCTTTCCAGAGCAGTGGGCTCTGACATCGTCTCCAGGAGGGCGACGATGAGATTCCGGCATCTATGAGACGCCGATGAGAGATCGGTGAGGTCTCAGAGGGCTGACTGTAAGTCAACGGCGAGCGTCGCCGTCGACATGAGTGAGGGAAGATCCGACGAGCGGATCTGTGAGAGGTATGTAAGGGTTTTAAGTAGGTTGATTGGTGAATCAACGAAAATTTTCCCTTACCTGTGTTATCTATTTTTCCGGCGAACTTCCACGACATTTCTGGTCATCTCCCTTGTTTTCAAATCTCCAGCTCCTCCAGGTTTCTTCATCTCCAGCGAGGAGACCTAGTGGCAATGACGGCTTCTGGCGAAGGCTGAGGCAAGGATGCGGGTCCAAGCCTGCCGCACGCCCTTCACCCTATCCTCTTCAGCAAGGAAGCATCGACATCAACCTCTGAACGTAGGAGGCGTTCGATGTCACTGATCGCTAGAAGATGAGGCGACCGTTATGCTCGCGTGGCATTCGAATCGAGGGAGAAGTCAACGACGTGGTCAAAATCCAAATTCAGCTCAATGAAAAAATTTCGAATGGGATTTGATCGCAGCACACAATCCGACGCTTTGGGCTGACATGGATGGGCCTAATTTGAGTGGGCATGACAGTGGTATTAGAGCTAGGTTTTCGGCACTCTTTCGGCGGTGGAGATTAGACAGAGGGCGTAGGTGGCTAGGCTCATATAGAGATCTACCTGAGATGGCGAGGAAGTTTTGACGGAGAAGAAAATTTATTATGAGGGCAAGGTATGTCAGACTGAGAGCGCAGGTGGCGCTCTGATGGGGACTCGTCTGAGACAAATTCGGCAGACAACAGACGAGGAGACAATGTGGCATACATCACGATGGTGGCTGTGATGCCAGCATTGACGGCGGATCCCTTGGAGGATATCAAGAGCGACGTCTAGATTTGGTGAGGGAGAAATGTGATGCCTATTTCCTCTCGGGTTGGGCCAAGAAGCAATAGGCTTGGTTAGCGGCACAAGCCTGTGTCGTGGAAGTTGGTAGTGGCCCAATCCAGCGAGATGTGCTGGGCGGATGAAGCAGCCGATTTCATCTATAGGACGCTGCCTCTATGCGCTCTTTGGTGCAAATAGGGCAGGGGAGTCCGACGACGTTTCTGGCACTAACGACGGTTGCAACTCCGGCAGAGTCGACAGCGAGTGAGATCGCGTGGAGGAGTGATTTCCAGAAGCCTTAGATGGAAGGCGGCCTGGAGGTCGGTCTCCCTTCCAAAAGCCGAGGACACTTGCCTTCTTTAAAGCTGGAGTAGCAGACAACAAGAGAAGGGGGGAGGGAGAGTGGCTTCCTGATAGCCACAGCGTCATCGTCTCCGGCTTGACCTCCTTCCGAGAGAGAGCTCCGACTGAGAAGAGAGAAGGGGAGGCGGGTTCAGAACCATAGGTGCTATGCTTCCACCACCTCCCCTCGGCACGAGCATCCTCCCTCTAGCACGGTGAGCGCCCACCTCTAGTGCAACGAGAGTGTTAACACATAAGACTCAAACTTTGCTTGTCCTCAAGCAAATAAAGAAAGCAATACCGAGTATTGGAACATAAATTTTCATATGACGAATAAATTTATAGAATATAATCATTCATAGAAAATTTTATCAATCTCACACAAAATTTTCAAGTAAATACATCGTCTTCTGAAATTAATCTTTAAGACTCAATAATTCAATTAAATAAAATTTCGCAATATGCATTAGCAATAGAATTTCAATCTCATGAATTAATCATGTTTTTAAGATTTTCATCTATTATGTTTTTGTTTATAGGAATAGGATCTCCAAATCTTTTTCCACTCATTTTTTTTATTTGTCCTTGACATTCTCTAAATCGATTACCACCCTTTTTCCAATGACGAATTTAGAGTATGTTGGTCACATAACCACACATAATAGAACTCATATCTCATAGGTAGAAAGAATTTTCTTGAGACAGAGAAGTCAATGTCAAAGGGGGCTCTCTTTTGGCATGCATCTACATAGATACACACTTTTGCAATGAACTTCAACTCTTGTCTTAGGTACCATTGTGAACACAATGCCAAGAAGAGGAGTTATTCTTTTTCTTTTTGTGGACTTCAACCCATGTCTTTAGGTCCCACTGTTAATTTTATACAGTGCCAAGTAGGGGAGTCATCCTTTCTCATGGATTTGGATCTCTTTTTCCCAACAAATAACATAAAAGATTATAAAGATTAACTAGATTAATCACTTGATATCAACTCAATAACATGCACAAATATGCTCATTTTATTCAAAAGAATTATTTCACTTCAAGATTGCATTCACTAAACAATGCATTTACCTAGAATTTCATGCATCAATTAATGAAAAATTTCCAACAAATAGATTATATCAGAGAAATAAATTCAACATTTAAGATCTATTTCCAATTGCATATAATTCAACAAATATAAAAGAAGGATGAGTAGGAAGAAAAAATACTCACAGAGCTCAACCAGTTCGCGTCAGATCCAATTATCTTCTGTGTCTTCGGGTTCAAATCACTAGAGCCTTAGTTTTTTTTTGTTTTTTTTTGACAAAAGGAAAAGAAAAACTAGTCCAAGTAAAAACAAAAAACAAAAAAAAAGTAGAAGAAAACAAGTTAAAGCAAAAATGCTTGGGTTGCCTCCCAAGAAGCGCTAATTTTAGGTCATTAGCTTGACCATTTAACACTCAGATTTGATCGTGGTTGTGTCTTTGGTGGCCATCCTGATTTCTCTATGTCTCGTTTAGGGCTCTTAAGAACATAAGGCTCAAACTTGAAACAGTATCCAAATTTATTTATGAGCCTTTTTACTTCTTCAGGCAATTTTGATATTCCTTTCCTCCTTCGTCTCTTCTTCTTCTTTGCTGCCCTTTCTTGAAATTCTTGATTAGCACACCCAGAAAATGTATCAAATTCAGAAGGTTCTTCAAATAAAATATGCATGTCACAAACAACCTCCTCATAAACTGTTTCTATGCAACAACATGTCCCTGAGTGTGATGCCCTTTTTAAAGAATTAATTAAGTCAAATTCAATTAAATCACCACAAATATCAAATGTCAATTTTCCCTTTTTCACATCAATGCGAGCTCCAGTTGTGGCCAAAAAAGGTCTACCAAGTATAATAGGGTTTTTTGAATTTTCCTCCATATCCATAACTATAAAATCAGCAGGTATGAAAAACTTACCAATTTGAACAGGAACATTTTCTAAAATACTAACCGGATGCTTTACTGATGAATCAGCAAGTTGCAAAGACATTGAGGTTGGTTTGATCTCTCCAATGTTCAGTTTCCTGCACACAGATAGAGGTATTAGACTAACACTAGCACCGAGATCACATAAGGCTCGGTCGAAAGTAACACTCCCAATAGAACAGGGGACAGAAAAACTACCTGGATCTTTCAATTTGGGTGGTAGCTTATTTTGAATGATGGCACTACATTCTTCAGTTAAAGCAACAGTGCCATAATCTTCAATTTTTCTCTTGTTAGATAAAATTTCTTTTAAAAATTTTGCATATGTAGGCATTTGAGAAATAACATCAGTGAGAGGAATATTAATATACAACTTTTTCAAAACCTCTAAAAATTTCCCAAACTGCTTATCTAACTTAGCTTGCACAATCCTTTGGAGAAAAGGAATAGGTGGCCTATATGGTGGAGGCAAACTAGTTTTAGGATCAGCAACTTTAGAGAGCAAATCACCATCTTTTGAAGGTGGAGAGCTAGGATGGGACTGCACTTTTGTAGGTTGTGATTCTAGAATAGGTTCACTGCTAATTTCAATTCTGGGCTCAACCTCGTCATCATCAAAAATTTCCCTAGGATCTTTCAATTGTTTCCCACTCCTAGTTGTGATAGCTGATAGGATTCCGCAAGTGCATGGAATTATCAAAGTAATAAAGAAAAGTATCGAATCCACAGGGACCTTATTGTTAAGTACCAAATAATTATTTTCTCGCTAGCTAAGCAAGACAAATATGATGAAAGTAAACTATGCAAAGAATATGCTAATGAGATAATCAGAGAGATAAACATGGGACTAGGGTTTCATCCACCTTAATTTCAATGATAAGATATAAATAAAGGTTCGTCAATCAAATCTTGATACGATAAAGACCTAATTTACTTCATAAAGGGATTATCTCACTTTCGTGCAGACAATCATGCAGGGACCAATCCTCGCTTTTGCGCAAGATCTGTCCCAATGCTAAAGATAAGTAAATCATCAATCAAAGAACTCAAGATCACTTTCGTGCATCCGAATTCTAGTTTGATAATCTCTAGTGGAATCTCAAGAATCACTTTCGTGCATCCGAGCCTCAACACTAGTTTTACTCATGGATCTCCAACGTTCCGATCCTCACTTTCGTGCAAGATCTCCACGTTTGATAAATAGACTCGATCCATAGATTCATATTACTATCATGGCAATGAATTTACTAGAACAAATCAAATTAGATCTAACCTCAGGAAGGGATCCTAACATGCAATTCTAGGGTTCCAAGTTCTCAAGCAATTACCTTTCAGTCAATAGTGAAAACTCTAAAAACATGATTAGTAATGTGGATCTATAGAGAGTCTAAGCACAAATATCACATGAGCAAAATTATCATGACGAGAAAGAAGATTATCTAATCATTAAGAATCAAGGGGATTACACCCCATGTCCCAAAACAGTATTAAGCTTGCATGAAGGAGAAGATACAATAAATCATAGTCTTAGAGTGATCAAAAAACAAAAAGAAAGGAGAAACAACGTTACAACACTGCTATAAAATCCTTTATAGCCGTAATTTGCTTCGATGAACAGCGCTGTCACCGCTGTTTCGTTGATTCCTCCTCCGATCGGACTCCAAACGCTCTAAAACTTCTGTGGTGTCTTCCTCTCCTCCAGGCGAAGCTTCTGCGTGAAAATAACGGCCTGAGGTGCTCTCTATGCCTCTTAGCGCGAGGCCAAATGCTAGCCGCCTCTCTGGCGATTTCTCCCTCGATACTAGATAAAGGTTCCTCCTTCCACTTCTTACGCCTTCCCCTCTTAAATACGAGTTCACAACAACTTTCTGATCCTAATTTGGAGCTCTGGATCAAAAGTTATAGCCCGAACAAGTTTTAGCCGCGGAAGACTCGCGATTTTGACTGGGAATTACGGCCGTGTAATAATTTACAGCAGTGCCATATTATTGGCTGAGTTCTTTGGTCTGAATCGCCTGGGAAATATAGTACCATAGAATTGTTTACGGCCATGCCATAAAATTGGCCGAACTCTCTGTTCGCGAACGTCTGGAAATTACGGCCCGTGTAGTTTCTTACGGTAGTGCCATAAAATCGGGTGAAGTTTCTGTTCTGAAGCTCTCTGAAATATGGTACCATAATATTGCTCACGGCAGGTGCCGTAAAATCCAAAAATCTTTCGGAAACTTCTCAAAATACGGCAGGGCTCGGATTTTACGGTACTCTCTGGAATTACGGTACCGTAAAATGGATTACGGCACTGTCGTAATTTGCTGAGTTGCTCCGTTTTACGTGAAATTTCTTGGGTGATCTCCTCTTGATGATGGTAATTCTTCTATGTATTTGATTTTGCTTGAAAACTCCTCAAAATAGTGCCTTTTTACCTGAAGATCATGAAAAATCAAAATAGAAGTAGACTTTGCAATATTCGATAAATTCAGCATAAAAATAAGCAAAAAGATCCTCAATTTAGCATGAAAAGATACATTAAATGATACAAAATATACTATATATTTTGGTGTCATCAATAGCATTGCAATATTCCCTAGGGTTAGGTTCAAGTTTTCTAGGTAATTTCCCTAGGGGTCTATATGAAGTACTAGTTTGCTGTGCTATTTGGGTTTCCAACATCTTATTATGAGCAACAACACCATCCAACTTGGAATTGATTTGTTTAAGGGTTTCTTCAATCTCATCATTTTTGCTCATATGCTTACCCAATGAATTTCTCAAACATCTCTTCTAAACTAGATTTGTGGGGTTGACTCTGGTTTGACTATCTCTGATTATACCCCCTACTCTCATTTTGCTCACTGGTATGATTGTTACTTCTCCAAGACAAATTAGGATGGTTTCTCCAACCAGGGTTGTAGGTATTGGAGTAAGGGTCATTAGATCTACCTTGATTATAATCCCCTACTTCATTCACTTGTTCCTCACCTTTATCAATAATGATTTTACACTCTCTAGCATGGTGCCCATTGTTCCCACAAACCTCACAAACAACAGAAGATACAACAGCGGTTTGCATTTGGAAAGAATCAAAACGGTTACATAACGAGTCTACCTTTTCTGCAAGAGAGCCCCAACCATCACCATCGTTCTTACCCTGAGGAGGCCGATAAAACACTCCTCTCTCGGAAGCCCACTAGTTGTGGTTTAACGCCATCTCCTTAATCAAGGCATGGGCTGCATCAACAGTCTTGTTCATCAAAGCTCCCCCTGCAGCAGCATCAACCGTTAAGTGTGTGTTGTAAAGCAAACCATTATAGAAAGTCTGAATTAAAACCCAGTCTTCCACTCCATGGTGGGGGCACTTCCGTTGGAGCTCATTAAATCGCTCCCATGCTTCACTCATCGATTCACCATCTCTCTAGGCAAAGCCTGTGATTTGGTTCCTCAACTGGATCATTTTACTGGGAGGAAAATACTTCTGCAAGAAGGCATTTGACAAGCGCTCCCAAGTAGTAAACATCCCAGTTGGATGTACATGAAGCTAGGCTTTTGCTCTGTCCCTAAGAGAAAAAGGAAACAGTCTTAGTCTGAGGGCATCGTCAGATACACCATTAATCTTTATGGTATCATAGAATTTAAGGAAAAGGGATAAGTGTTGGTTTGGATCTTCCAAAGGAGATCCTCCAAACTGATTCTATTGAATCATCGATAAGAACGCTGGCTTGATCTCAAAGTTGTTCGCATCTATAGTAGGCCTAGTGATGCTGGAATGAATTCCCTGTGTATTTGGGGCTGCATAGTCGCGCAATGTCCTTCTTTCAGCCATGATGGATTCTTCTTCTCTTTCTTCTACAACTTGTGTCTCCTCAAATCTCAATCTCTTTCGTAGTCTCAGAGTCTTGTTTATCTCAGGATCAAAAGGTACAAGTGGTCCTGACCTAAGATTCCTGCACATGCAAAGTAGATAGATCAAGTGATTTCAAGATAATAGAAAATAAACAGAAAAAAAAACAAAACAGTAAATAAAACATAGTCTAGTAATAATCTCGATATCTTCAATATCGACAAAACCAAGGTCCCCGGCAACGGCACCAAAAACTTGTTGTGTTCGCAAGTGCACGGATACTCGAAGTAATAAAATAGATATCGAACCACAGAGACCTTGTTGTCAAGTACTGAATAATTGATTTCTCGCTAGCTAGGCAATCGAAAAATAGTGAATCAAACTATCGAAAAGAACACAGAGAAAATATCATAGAGGAAATAGGGACTAAGGATTCATCTACTTTAATTTCTAATGACTAGATTAAGATAAGTATTTGTCAATCTAATTCTATTATGGTAAAGGTAAAATTTACTTTATAAATAAATTGTCTCGCTCTCGCGCAGACAATCATACAAATAACAGATCTCCACTCTCGCGCAAGATCTATTCAATGCTGAAAATAAGTAAACCATCAGCTAAGAACTCAAGGATCACTCTCGTGCATCCGAATTCTAGGTTGATCACCTCAAGTGGAAACTCAAAGATCACTCTCGTGCATCCGAGTCTCAACACTAGTTTTACTCAAGGGTTTCCAACGACTCGATACTCAATCTCTTGCAATATCAAATCAAGTCTACACATTAACTCAATCCAAAGTTTCAGAAATTCAACATGGCAATAAAATCACTAAAAATTAGAATTCGAAGAACTACCTAATCTCTTACGATAGTTCCAAACTCAACAATTCCTAGGGTTCCGAATTTCAACAATCAACCTCTCGGTCTATTTCGCAAAACTCTAAAACATGCTGATATTTAAAATACAAAGGAGAATCAAAGAACTATCAATCACAAGAGTAAAATTATCATAAAGAAATTAGTTTGACAAAGTTAAGATTTTCTAGTCATTAAGGAACAAAGAGATTACACCCCCATGTCCCAAAGAGAGATTAAGCTACCATGATGAAGAAATTACAATAAAACATGTTTCTGTATGAATAGGAATCAAAAAGAGGAGAAAAGAGTTACAGCACCGTATTTGCCTGGAATTAGCACTGTCACCGCTATTTCATTGATTTCTCCTCCAATAGGAATCCTTTTTCTTTGAAAATTTAGATGCACGTTCTCCTTCACCAGGTGAAGCTCTCTGTTAAATTTCATGGCCGGATGTGGTTTGTAGGTGGAGAACCGTCGAACCCTAACAATTCCACCTCCCCCTCAATTTCTCCGTGGATTCGTAATAAAATTCGTCCTTTTCACTTTCTGTGTTTTCGCTCTTAAAGACGAGTCCACCACCTCTTTCGGATCTCAATTTGGAGGTCTGGATCAAAAGATATGGTCTTTGCAAGAATCGGGCGGAAAAATCAAAATTCTGAGTTCCAAAATACGACACCGTGAAGATTCATACGGCGGTGCCGTATTTTATTCTGTGAGTTCCGGGCACAAAATACGGTTCCATGAGAGTTTTTCTTAAAAATATAGTAGTGCCGTATTTATGCCAAATCCTCCTGTTTAGAGTTTGCACAAAATACGGCACCATTTTAAACGTCATGGTACTGCCGTAATTATTCCAAAAGTTTCTGGTCAAAAATGTCGGAATATACGGCACCGTGTAAACGACCACGGCAGTGCCATATTTCTGCTGAAACCTTCTGGTCAAAAACATTGCCAAATACGGTACCGTGAAAGATCATCTAGAAAATACGATTGTGCCGTATTTCGCCCAAGAACGTCCGCTGAGAAATACGGTACCGTGAGAATTCGTCTAGAAAATACGGTAGTGCCGTATTTTAGCTAGAAGCACCATTTTGACTTGAAATTTATTGTGTAGACTCCTCTTGATGTTTAGAACTCGTTCATGCATTGATATTGCTTGAAAACCAGTGATAATGATACCTTTTTGCCTGAAAATGATCAAAAATAAAGAGTGGTGTAGATTCCGAAGTATTTGGCAATTAAGGTACAAAAATAAAGCAAACGAGTAACTTTATGGTTAAAAATACTACTAATTAAGTATGAAAATCACTATGAAATTTGGAGTCATTAGAGAGCACCTCCTCCAAGGCGGCGAGTGCGTCCCTCCAGGGTGGCGAGAGCGTCCCCCCTTCCAAGAGCAGTGGGCAATGATGCCGTCGACGGGAGGGCGACGATGAGATTTTGGCGTATGTGAGATGCCGATTAGAGGTCTGTGAGACCCCTTTCCAGAGCAGTAAGCTCTGATGCCGTTGCCGGGAGGGCAACAATGAGATTCCAGTATCTGCAAGATGTCGATGAGTGATCTGCGAGGTCTCAGAGGGCTGACTATAAGTCGACGGCGAGCATCACCGTCGACGTGAGTGCGGGAAGATCTGACGAGTGAATCTATCAGAGGTATGTAAGGGTTTTAGGTAGATTGATGAGTAAATCAACGGAAATTTTCCCTTACCTGTGTTGTCTATTTCTCTAACAAGCTTCCACTACATTTCCGATCATCTCCCCTATTTTCGGATCTCTAGCTCCTCTAGGTTTCTTCATCTCTAGCGAAGAGAGCTAGTGGCAGCGATGGCTTTCGGTGAAGGTTGAGGCAAGGATGTGGGTCTGAGCCTGCCGCACGCCCTTAACCCCATCCTCTCCAACAAGGAAGTACTAACATCAGCCTCCGAACGCAGGCAGCTTTCAGCATCGCCGATCGCATGAAGACAAGGCGAGCGTTACGCTCGCGTGGCGTTCGAATCGAGGGACAAGTCAATGGCGTGGTCAAAATCCAAATTTGGCACACAATCCCACGCTTTGGGTTGACGTGGACAGGCCTAATTCGAGTGGGTGTGACACTAACTATGGTTTATTCCGCTAATCTAAACATCTCTATGAAACTATTTGTCACGCCCCGGCGGGAAGCCGGCTATTCCTTGCTCAAGGTTCCCCAGGGAGATGACAATATTAATTGGAGCCAAAGAACTTACAATAATCACATATCCTCTATTTAATAAATAAACCAACTTTAACATCAACAATTTTTATAACACAATCTCTAAAACATACTTTCCAATTTGTAAACAAATCAATTGAAGTAAAAATACAAAAGACAAACTATCTCAACTCGGGTTGGTATGCTATCTACTCTATCCCTCCCAGAAGCTAACTCTGTACCTGGAAGAGAAACAAAGGAAGATAGCAAAACGTTAAGTATGAATTAACAAATATGGTGGAGGAGTCAAATAACAAGACAATACAATGACTGGAATAGCAATATACAAATAATATACAGAATGTCGTGTAAATCATCAAGTTGGCCAACAGATCTCAATTAAGAGCCGCGCTTATTTTCAGATTGTTTCCACTATTGCTCACGCAGTGGAACGACTGTCCTAAACAGCCCGGAGTGTTGCGTCCAACACTGACATCCGTAGTATTATCCCGAGGACAACTGGTGGTGCCCTAACCGGCAAACAGATAGTCCAATACGCGTCGGAACTATAACACACACACGGTGGCCACTGGAGAATAAATCATCCTGTCCAAAGGTCAATATATATCACGACTTTAATATAACAAATATTCAATTGTTCCACATACTCATGTGTCAATATCATATATACACAATTGTTCAACCATGCTCATATGCCAATATATCATATATCTCAATACAGTTTTATTAATCACGTATACAGAAACAGAATATGACAAATGAACAAGATAATTGAGGTCAACTGAATTTCAGAAACAAATCAAGTAGATGGAGTAATTAGGTATCAGTGTCAATCAATTCTAACATATGCATCCTATATCAAATCAAAGGATTAAGTAGCAAACCCTATAATTCTTGACACTGTAAGAAAGGAGTAGAGTAAGATTCCTACCTCAAACGTTGTTATCCTGAATTCCTCTGAAATCAAAGTTACTTTCTCTTCTTCACTGAACAATTTAAATAAATCATCCGTTATTATCCATTACAAGCATAAATCTATAATTATACGCTCAACCTCTAATTTCCTATTTAAATTAATTTTATCCAAAATTAATTATCATATAATTCCCCCTTATAATGATTAGATTTTTCTTTTACTAATTTATCCTTAGGAACAGAATGAATTAAATAAAATAAAATTAAATAAAACTTATCGAACCTCAACCCCTAAATTCTTATTAATTTTACTCAAGATTAATTATCATAATTCTCCCAAAAATAATTAATAACAGAACCTTAGATTTTTACTAATTTATTCTCTAAAAATGAATTTAAAATAAACAAATAAATAAAAAATAAAAATCAAAACTTACCTCTACTGCGACACACGACGCGGAACGAACGAATCAAACTTCGTTCGTCGTTGAGACGACCACCGGTGCTCGCCGGGGAAGACCAGCCGTCGGAAAAGGATTAGGCTGCCGGCGTTGGGAGAGGAAAGAGCCGCCGGCGCTAACCCCTCGGGAAGGAGTAGCTGTCGCACGCGTCCCTGCAAGGTGATGCCGCTGGAAGAGGAAAACTGCCGGCGCCGAGAGAGGAGGAAACTCGCAGCCGCCGCTAGGAAAAGGAAGAAGAGGTCGCTCCTGCTGCCGTCGATACTAGAAGAGGAGATTTTCACGATCGCGGGCACAGAGGACTCGTTGCTCACCGCCGGAGCTCTGTACACATACGAATCCTGCCGGATGAAGGGCGCCTGACCAAGGAAGGACGATGTGGCCGCCGGCGCTCCTTCCTGATGCCGCCGGACGCTCGCGGCTGCCTCTGACGGGGAAGATGTAAACGGAAGAGAGGCGGGCAGCGCAGCGAGGAACGAAGGAAAGAAAACAATAACAAAACAAGGAGCAGAAGAGAAAGCACAGCGCACGAGGGGATTAGGCATTAGGATTAAGGAAAAATAGGTTCAGGTTAAGGATTAAGGGAGCAGGGTTTATGGTATATTTATAGGATTAAGGAGAGATTTATTTAAATATAGAAAATTCTCTAAATTTAAATTTTAAATTAATAAAAAAAATCTAAACTCCCTAATATATTTTTTTACATTCACTTATAAAAATAAAATAAAGGTGTACTAAAGCAATGTTTTTTTTCTTTTTTTTTGGGGGGGGGGGGGGGGTGAAGGGTCCTTGATGGCGTTCTTCCACCCTGTTTGCTAGTACAAATGCTGACTGGAGCCGAATTTGGAAACGGCAAGGGAGTCCTTCCACCCTATTTCTCAAGTATCATCAGACGAATAATGATAATACAAAAACTAGTCATAGATGCAGGACCTCTATGCTTGAGTTAAATCGATGATGCATCATAATTTAGGTTATGTTCTGTTAAATGAAATCTACGGTGAAAATAATGGAAAGTACAATGAATCTAGATGGCATTCTATCTAGATTCATTGTACTTTTATCTTTTCCACCATAGATTTCATCCAGTAGAATATAATCTTAATGACAAGAAAGAAAAATATTCGCATTTGCAGCCCTATATGGTTAAATTAAATTGCCAACGAGACTCTATGCCCAGCTGTCATGCTGCAAGCCTGCAACTATATTCCATGCTTTTGCTTAACCTTTTTTCACGGGAAGCTATTGTTTTTCCATAGTGTGTAGATTTTTCAGTTTAATCACTATGTTCCATTTTCTCAACTTGATGACGGAATTCCAAATTTATTTTTATAATAAAAATTTGAGGTTAGTATTAACGATAAGAAATAATCATATGAAATCTTAAATAAAACTTTTGAGAAACAACTAACAACCAATGGAACTAAGTAAATTGAAAATTTAAAGATTACAGTTACAATGTTTTTGGACCAAATTAAACAAGCAGGAGAAAACTCATACAAGCATAGACCAAGCAAACATTTCCTGTTATATACATATTTTCCTACTTTCGGTTTCCCAAGGAGTGACAGATGCCACAATCAAAGTTGTATTTGAAAGAGAAGGTCAATGGAAGCAGTTGCAGACTTCAGTACTAAGATTGTGTTGAGAATCACCAGCTACACATTTGGATTTCCCAAATTATTTGCATGTATATTCCAGTGAGAGCAAGCTTTTTCAATTATGATCATGTGAGAGGGGATAAAAGAGCCCCCGAAGGAAGGATAAATGTGTCTGCTTCGGACGATGGATTTTTCTTAACTAATCTGCTCTTCTGTGTATGCATCACCATTACCACAACTTTTTCCAGGGAGGATATGAGTTACCTCAACTTTTACAATGCAAAACCTGCAGGATCGTCCCAGCTTCATCTCCTCTGCAGTCTCTGACGAAACACGGGAGCTTCCTCTTTTATCTCTCAAGGGTAAAGTTAAACTTAGAGAGACAGATTGACAGCCCAAAAGCTTGATTGATGCGAAAAAGGGAGCATTTGCATTTTGCACCGGATGGATGAAGGGAGATTAGCTTCTATGTTTGTGCCGATTGAGTCTGCAACCGGGTGTGGCTGTGCCCGCCTTCATATGTAACGATAAGCATCGAGGGATCGTCCAAGCACCGTTCAACATGCTTCTTTGCAGGACAACCTCTAGTACTGCTGCACTTGTAATAACCCCTGCATTATCAACTCGTTCTAATCTGTGATCGTTAAAGTTAAACAAATATTTTTTTAGGAAAAAAACAAAAGAAAATCCATGCATTTAACTAGTCGTAGAAATGAATTCAAGAGGAAGATAACAACGATCGATGCTGAACATAGTAACTCAAATTTCATTAGCAGCAGGCTGGTCTTCCCTCCACAATGTGTTGAATGACAATTTCACAGTCATGAGGTGAACTAACAAACTCTACTTTTAAACTAGAGTAATTTATTTTCAACGGCAGATGTGAAAAAAACAAACAAATACAAATATCAGTTTACACATTGGAGCTAAGAATAAAACCAACAGTATTACATGAAAAGAACTGTATAAACTAGATCAAAGAAGTTAAGGCTTTCAGTTCTTTCAACTCAGAGGAAGCACAGAAAAGAAACTAACTCTAAGGCTTTAGATTATGCAAATAGCGATCACCACATGCCACAAACTTGCACAAAGAAAAATTAGAAAAATCTACAATAGCTCCAAGCCAACCATAATATCATAATTGTCCAGTTGAACCATGCGTACATGGTTCTTATCTTTCCACTCCGCTAAGACAAAAGGAACATCATAGGATATTCCTGCGATCCCCAACTGGTAAAATTAGAAAAATCTACAATAGCTCCAAGCCAACCATAATGTCATAATTGTCCAGTTGAACCATGCGTACATGGTACTTATCTTTCCACTCCGCTAAGACAAAAGGAACATCATAGGATATTTCTGCGATCCCCGACCGATAAAATTAGAAAAATCTACAATAGCTCCAAGCCAACCATAATGTCATAATTGTCTAGTTGAACCATGCGTACATGGTTCTTATCTTTCCACTCCGCTAAGACAAAAGGAACATCATAGGATATTCCTGCGATCCCCGACCAATAATGTCATAATCATCTAGTTGATCGTCTTGAAGTAGTCCTGAGCAAGGGACATTCTTACCCCTAACCACGTCGCCATGCTGTGAGCCACAAAGATATGAGATGCACTAGAATCGATCATAGCATGAACTAGATGTGAGTTCACCCTCATCTCCACATACATCAACTTGGTCTTCATTGTGGTGGAAGTGGCAATGACATTGATCACCAAATGATTCACAATGATCAGAGGATCCTCAGATTGGGCAGCCTCCCTCTGAACAATAGCTGCAAGTGTATCTCCTCGAGGATAGTCGCGCATGAGGACCTCAGCAAAGAAAAAACTTTAGCTGCTTGGGGGCTCCCATAAGAGAAGAACCCACTTGTGTGGCTCTCGTCTGGCCATTCCCTAAAGAGCTAGCTTTTCCTTTTACATTCTTCTTACGCCCACTCTTGGGCCCTAGACCTGGGCATTTCCCCTTATTCCTCTTAGGAGAACGTGGCTTAGATGGACCTAAGAAGATAAGGGTAGATTACTTCCTATCCCTCAAATCCACTAAAGAGTCAGCCATAGCCATAGCCTCTTTGAGAGTCTATGACCTATGTCTCCTAACCTCCAACTGTGCTCAAGTCCGCATCCTCTCTAAGAAGAAATATAAGCGATCCTCTTCATCCATTCATGGTATTTCCAGTATGGCTGCAGAATAAGCTCGAACATACTCATGAACTATCCTTGTGTGTCTGATCTTATGTAGAGCATCTTTAATAGTTTTGGAAGTGTATGTCAGTGGGAACTGATTTCTTAATTCAACTTTCTGCTCGTCCCACGAGATGTCATGAGACACCTATTCTCCTATAGGGGTCACTAAGGTGCACCACCAAAGCTTGTGCCGAACACAACTGCGCACGCTCAAAATTAGGCACCTGAGCAGTTTAGAAATACTTCTTCATATCCCAAAGGAAGTTTCAAGTTCCTTTGCACTACGTACACCATTGAAAACAAAGGGCTCAAGGATATGCACTCTTGTGGTTTGTGGCCGGGTATCCCCTGTGTCTATATCTTTAACAACATACTTACAGAAACGTAAGCTTCGATACCGGTTTGTTATGGGTAATTTATTTTTTTAATAATAAACTGAACCAGAACCGACAGATCCCCTCGCGGAGATCTCAGCCCTATACTAGAGTGGCCCGTGACCGGTAAGGATTGCTTTGTGGAAGCTGGCTCAACACTCTACAAGTCCTCACACCTATGTGCGCAAAGGGTTCGACATAAATGCCACTCCTCGGACACATATGCATGTCTCTCACTCGTTCGTTAAAGTGACAGAGACTATCTGACCACTTTACGTTCACAGAATATCAATAGCTCACGATCCTCTCTCTACACTACCGAGATAGGCACTAGCACAGTCTCAATCAATCACAATGAATTAGTGGCGAACACCTTCAAGGGTGCCAGCACACACGTTTATGACTTTGTAGCGAGCGAGATGCTCAAACACCTTCGAGGTTGTCGACGTGTCTTAAGCAAGCACCTGCAAATCACACACATAATCCGCACTACACATATGCGGGCAAATAGCACAAAGAGCCATTCAGATGAAATACCACACGAAGTCTAGAGGGTGGGTAAAATCTCTATCCACTACTACATAGTAAAACAACACTGCTACCACTATAGATTCGAGGGAGGGTTTACCCTTGTAGCATGCCACCACTCCATGAGCCAAGCCCACCGAGATCTCCTAGAAGTTGTGTCGGAAAGTCCGGTCAAAGTCAAAGTGTGTCGCGCGCATGAAGACGTGCAAATACCCTTTTCTCCTTCGCAGGATCATGTCCTGAACAGGGGACTCATAGTCGAGAATAGGAGACGTTCCCCCTTTGTTGTCCATCGCCGGCCGGCCACCAAACTCACGTCGGGAGGAGACGTTGCCACCGATGAGAAACAAAACCTAGTGGAAGTTGTGGTTGCGTGGAACTGGAGGTCGAAGTTTCGACCCCACTCCCGTGTCTAGCTACCGGTTCCAAAGGAACTTACCTCAGGGCATCGGTGAAGGATCTGGAAGCGTCACGTCGATAAGTCCACAGTTAGAGCCTCGTCGCCGACCTAGAAGCAACACTCTATTCTCAAATCTAAAACTTGCCGTCGCCAGACCTCTGCCCGAGCTCAGAATCGCTTGATAGGGTAGCCTCCCCTCAACGAGGATGGAAATCTAGCCTCGTCATTTCACAAGCCGCGATCTTGGTTGATGAATCACCGAAAATCTCCCTTCCACCAGGCGAGATCCAATCTCCGCCCTTAGCTCGTCCACGTCAAAATCGACATGGAGTCCATGCCTAGCTTTTGCCACCACCTACGACTTGCTAGCACAACCATGTCGGTGAACTTTACAAATCTAGCATGCCTCCTAGCTGGCTGGAAATCAATGGCGGCAGAAGCTTCCTTCACCGCACGAAGAACAGGGGAGAAATCCCCTTTCGCGTGTGTGTTTTGGGATGAACCAGTTGAACCTATTTGGTCTAGCTTGAGCCGGGTTGGTTTAGCTGGTTCAGGGCCAATTAAGTCAGGGATAAGCTCTGTTTTATCCCACGGATGATCCTCTACGTCGTGCTCACGCGTGAACCCATGCTCCGTGGCCCATGGGTCAAGTCGGGCACCCGACATCCACGTGTGAACCTACGCTCCGTGGTTCGACTCGACCCTCGCCCTATGAACTTGTGTCAACCTCAGTGACACGATCGCATGCCTGATTCGACTTGACCCTCGCCCTATGAACTTGTGTCAACCTTAGTGACACGATCGCATGCCTGATTCGTCCAATGCATGTAATGACAAGGGGTCCCATCATCGATTAGTCCCTGTGTGCTTTGGGATTTATGCTAAATCTTGAGAGGAGCACAATTAGCTTAATGTCTCTTTCGTGTGAAATGCTTTAGGCGTGTTTTGAGATTCAGTCGAAATTAAGTGCTTCAAAATTTGTTGTTTGCATATGGGGGACCGACGATCGCCAAGCAGGACCCTACCTAGTCCATTTTTTCCATTTCGCCGGTCCCTTGCATCGCCAAAAGCTAAGCGGAGGAGCTTCACCGTTGAAAGGGAAATTGGAAAACATGAGTCTTGTCATTGTCCACTACCCCAAAATGTAGAAAACACTATCACTACCCACTTTTGCTTGTGACGACATTTGTTTTTCACATGTTCGATCGCCGGATTCCACCGTAATGGGGAAGAAATCAAAGCGCGGCGACCGCAAGAGCAAAATAGCTAGAACTTTGATGTTTTCGTCGTCGAGCTTATCATCACCGCAGATGAAGACACCATGACGAGTCAGAAGCACATGCACACAACTAGGGCAAGCGACCCTGCAAACTGAACTCTTTGGATTTGGGGCAGAATCCAAACTTGAGATCGGAGGGGAAATCCAATTTACATAGCACACTGGATCCTAATATTGTCAATATGAATTGATTAGACTATGGCATGTTGGAGGAGAAGGGAGGAGAAAATTTTAGAAAAATTTTGATTGATAGATACTAGATCTCTTGCACAAATTTAAAACAACATAAAAAAAATAAAATATTTAATATATATCTGATTGAGTCATAATTTTTTTTTTGTTTAAATGCCCACACGTTGGGCTAGAAGTCTTCCACAACAATTCTTATGTATGACAGCTCTCAATAGGGAGAAACCAAAAATGACATGGATGCGAGTGAGGACCTACCCCATATATATAATAATGCAAACCCTGAACTACTCTCATCAAATAGAATGAGTTTTGGGTGCAGAATCTATAATCTATTAAGGATTATCCAATATGATTTCTCTCAAACCAGTGGGCTACATAGTCCTTCTTTCACATTCAATAATGAGATATTATAAGTCTATTAATCGCTTAACAAATGATCTCATAAATCAATTGATATTAGGCTAAAATTCTAATAGAAAACATAGCTCTTATAACAAAAATGTTATCTAGGGAGAATTACATAGCTACTTCTAGGGATGATTATAACTTGTGATCTCCTTTATTAACTACAAATGTTATCTCGGAAATATAACAAAAATTAATTTAGCTCTTTATGCAAAGCACTGTTTCACTTAGGAAATATAACAAAGGCTGTCTGTGACATAATCTAGCACTTAGTAAAATTTTGAATTAATATGTTTGCTGTGTCTATGAAACAACAGATTCTTAGCTAAAACAATGGTTGATTTATTAGACCTGAAGCAACACAGAGCTCTGTTCGACGTTCGTGCATTGTTCACTTGAATAGTGTTAAAACTGGTTTATTAGACCTGAACAGCATTTGAGTTGGGTGATTATCATCAACTTGATTTGTATTGAGACCTAACAGGAAGTCCTTAGGACACAAGGTTATCGTGTTATTTAAGACTTATTAGTGATTTTAAATTTTGCACATCCATCACGTATTTGATCCGTTGTCATTTCTTCTCGTTTGAGCTTATCCCAACTATTCCAATTCAAAATTTTGAGAAAAAAAAACACTGAAAAAGATATCAGAAATAGAATTCTAACTATGTGCAAAATTGAGATTTTGTTGTAAAAATTAGAATTTTAACTTATTTGTAAGTTTTATATACAATCAAGATATTGTATAATGAAAATAGTAATATATGATGACTGTACTAAAATATTCTTTTAATCTTATACTCATTTAACAGACAAATTTATAAATTTGGTATGAAAGCAAGCTCAATCATACATGCAAGTTGTATAATATGACTAGTGTGAGGTTGGATCTCCCTTGAGCTAGGCCGAGAAGCCCTCGGGTTGGGCAGTGGCCTAAGCCCACATTTCTAATGCGGACAGGGCCCAAACTAGCAGATAAGATGGTGGTACAATGATCGCCTCAAAGAAGGAAAACTGGTCGGCAATTCTTCCTAAGTTGGCAAGTTGGGTGGCGTATGCTTGCAAACATGGAAGGTTCATCTTTGCATTGATGGGCATTGATGGAGAATCTTGACAAAAGGGGAAGACTTGGTAGTGTCTTGAGTTGGTGAGGATCTTTCCAAAGGAACTGAGAGAGATCCTCTTTTAAGATCTTGGCTAGATAAGAGAGCAGGTATATTCCCCGGAAGTAGTGATGGGGGAGCAGCAACAATGGTAGCTATTCCTGCTCTCTTGTGTTCACAGAGGCAAACGGCTCTGGTTTCCGTCCATGGTGAGGTCAAATGAAGAGAGAGTATACGAGAGTGTAGATCTTGTATGGGGAGAGAGGTGAGGGGGTTTTAGGTAACCTGTATTTGAGGATAGAAATTCACGTGAAACTTTCACCTTAAATCTGTGTGTCCTTAAAATCATCTCCTTCCCTTTCGACCGACGACTTTCGACATTGTTTTTCAGTGTCTAGGAGACACAGACGAAGGCTGAGGGTGAGGGCACGAGTGGTCCAAACCCTGCCGCAAGCCCGTTCTCCATTCATACGAGTCAGTGAGGTTGAGGTGGATGGGGAAAAGATTAAACAACTAATTTAGGCTTGACAAAGGTATTAGAGGAAGTTCTCACACTCTTTTGATGATGTAGATCAGACGGAGGGCACAGGCGGCTGTGCTTAGATAGAGATATGCTTAAGATGGCGATGAACGTCTGATGGAGAAAAAAAGAATGAAAATGTGCGAGAGACATTTTGAAGGGGACGCATATGCATCTCCCTCCTCTCCTCCGATGGACGCGCCATAGAGGCAGGCAGCGACCTGATGCGTTGCATTTACATCATAGTTTTGCCTATGTTTTATATAATATTTAGGCTCAATTTTATGACTTTATACCAATTTTTTGTGTTTTTACTTCCTTTGGTATGCAATCTTTACTTTTCTTACTTTTTATGAAAATATAGGTAAAATGGCACAAAAATAATTGATTTTGCGAGTTTTAAGGTCATAGCATGATTTCCGAGGAAATTACGAAGTCGGATATCAAATTTGGAGTGAAAATAGTGTCAGACGCAACATTCACGATCGTAGCTATGAGTTTTTCGGCTAGACGTGAGTTTCACGTTCAGGGGATGAAATCGCGGCTAACTATAAAAGTTCACAAAAACTTTCACGGGTGAGGCCATGAGTCATTCATAGGCCGTGAGTTTTTCTGTGTACATAGCTTTTATTCCCATAAACTCACGATCGCAGTCGTGAACGGTTCACGGGTCGTGAGTTTTTTCGCCTTTAGCGGTTTTTCACTCAATTCGTCCCCGAATCAAGTCAGAATTGAACCAAACTCTCTAGAATTTTTCCTTGATGGGTTCTATACCACTTAAACTATAAAAGGAAGGATTTTTGGGGGCTAAAGGGACTTTTTTCGAGCGAAGATGTATAAAGGCAGCGGCTAGGGCGAATTTGACTTTGAGTGTAGAATTCGAGCGAGGAATCACACAAAGGAGAGGATTGAACACTTCATCTTCATCTCCAAATTGAGGGGAAGCATTTCTAATAACTTTCCTAGGGATTTCTTGTACTATTGATAGGATTCAATGCATCATTCATCTATACTCATGCTGTACACGATGAACAAGTTTGCTTGAACTAAATTTCGAGATTAGGGATGTAGCCCACTGACGTTTATGAATTAAATTTTATATTTTTATTCTTTGTCATGATTATTATAGCATTGATTTGATCAGAATTGAGTTTATTACATGATTTACTATGGCCAAGTATGTTTACGTCTTAGACGTTGCGAGAAGGACCGAGAGGTGAATCACAACATTGGAACTATTCTTTTCAAACCTACGAATCCAATGACGAGAGTAGTTTGGATTCGTTTGAAGGATTTCAAGGTTTTTCATAGAACTTAATGGGCCTAGTTGCGTTAATTGTCACGAGAGTAGGGAATTAGCGTAGTTAACTACCAGATTACGCTTTGGGAGGAGGTAATCTGTACCTATGGGAAAATCCTTTTCAATACTTTAATATTCTATTCAAAGATTAATTTTTATCAAAATTCATAATAGTTAGTGAGGTGAAACCTTGAGTCCCGATCTTCTAAAAACTAATCTTTACCCTAGAATGCTACTTTTACTGTTTTTCACACTTAGAGTCTATACGAAATACAGATTGAATCATCTAGATATAAACGAATCGTGTAGTCGGTACTTGACCGCCACATCCTCGTTCGGAACGATAATCTTTTTATTACTTCGATAAAGTCGTGCACTTGCGGTCGCGTCAAGTTTTTGGCACCGTTGCTGGGGATTAGGCTAGGCAATATCGATTTAATCGTGAGATTTATAGACTAGACATTTATTTATTTATTTATTTATTTATTATTTTTATTTTTTTGTTTCTTTTTCTTTATAGCTAGTTTATTTTATTTTCTCTTTTTGGAATAACACAATGTATGAACAAGAGAACTCATAAATCACTGGACTAGAGATTTTAAGCTTTATTTTTCATTTCTTGTTTTACATTTTGTTTCTCTGAATTTTATTGCATAAATTAAAAATATGATGTTTAACCAATGTCAATGGTCAAGTCAGAGGTATGTGCCACCAATATTGACAAGAGAATATGGTACAGATGAATTACAATCACTTGCAACAAAGGTAAATTCCTTTACTCAGTAAACTGATTATTTAAGCATGCAATATTCTATGTTGAAATCTATTACTTGCGATATTTATGGATATTATGGGCATCATTATACTGAATGCCAGTTAGGGATTCCTTTGTCCTTTAACATATGCCCTAGTACCTATAATCCAAGTTGGGAGAACCATCAAAACTTACTTTATCAAAACGACCCGACATTTATTCCACAATGAAACTTTAGTCGATCTCAAGAATCCAATTTAGAAGCCATGCTTGAAAACTCTATAGTTGATATGACCAAACAAAGTGAGAAATTTTATAGTATAATTTATAGCACTGATAAAAATGACATAGAGGATAAAATCCAGGATGAATATGAGAATTTTGTAGAGTTGGGACAATTATTAGTCATGACTCCTGTCACGGATTATGATCTCCCTTCTTCAAATTATGATGATTTTAAAAATTTTAAATATCCCATTAACCCTTCCTCAGCACTTTATCAACCATTTAGTCCCCTCCCACATAACATAGTGCCTTGCAACACAAATACGTGGGACATATTTGAAGAAAAATTTAAAGTTTTGGAGTCTTGTGAGAAGAAGGATGATGAATTTAAGGATCCTCAAGTAAGAAGTAGCGATATAGATGGGGGTGAATTTGATAGTGTTAGGATGGAATACCCCATTGAAGAGAAAGAAATTGAGGAGAAAGATGAAGAAGAGGATCCTGTGCATATTCTACCACCACTACCACCACCATATAAGCCATCGATTCCTTTTCTCTAAAAAAATCCATTAGGAATTTGCATGATAGAGGATGCAAAGGATAAAGATGATGAGGTAGCTAAAATATTATTTGATTCAAACCCAACCACAGGTACTGATGACTTAAAAATTCATAGTATTTTTTGTATTGATTGATTAGTCCTTTTGAGTCATATTCAAGTACTTTTGCTTATTTTTATGCCTTATTTGTCAAATATTTCAGAATCTACACATTTTCTAGTTTTTGATCAAATTCCAGCAAAAAGGCTATATTTTGATAGAATTTTCAAGCAATCTGAGTGCATAGACGAGTTCCAATCATCAAGAGGAGATGATTATATGTCAAATTCCAAGCCAATCAGAGTTTTCAGCAAAATTATGGTAGTGTCATAATTATAATTACGGTCATGGTTTTACTGAGACATACAGAATAAACCACGGCACCGTTTTCATTAATTTCCTTTGCCATAATTTTTGGAGATTTTTGTCCAGAGGAAATTACGACACTGCTGTAAAATTTATTACGACCGTAATCTCATCGAGCCGGATTTGAAGCATGAAGGATAAATCACGGCACTGCCATGGTTTTTATTATAGCTCATGATTGTTTGAAGATTTTGCATAGAAGAAATTACGGCACTACCGTAATATTCATCACTGGCCGTAATTCTAACTAGGTGGCCGTGTTTGCCCGAGTCTTCCGCTATTACTGGTCACCGAGACTTTTGATGACGATTCTGAGAGATTTAAACCACGAATTTAAAAACCAGAAGAAGGGGAGTGATCTATAAGAAGAGGAGAAGATCTCAGAACAAAGGGCCCCAATTTTGATCAACGATAGAGAGAGAAATCGAAGAGATTGCCACTGCGCTAGGGTTCGTCACTGAGAAGCATACAGACCATCTCCAGTAACAAAATTTTCAAGGAAACTACGCTTGAGGAAGGAGAAGATGCACAAAAAGTTTCAAAGTGAAAGGAGTTCGATCGGAGAAGGAATCACCAGAAACGCGATTGTGGCTACTGTTCATAGCGTGTTTCCAAAGAAATTACGGGCTGTGAAATTTTTCACAGCCTTGTGCACAATAACACTGTTTCTTTACCTTTGAATTCTGATTTTTCTGAAATGACATCTTATTGTAATTCTTTCACCATGATAGCGTAAAAACACTTTTGGGACAGGGGTTGTAATCCCCTTAATTTCTTAATGACTAGATAATTTTTATTTCATTAGATTGTTCTTTGATATGATAATTTTGCTTAAGTGATTATTGTCTTTAATCTTTTCGAGTTTCAATTATCAGCATGTTTTAGAGTTTTGTAATATGTACTGAGAGGTGACTTGTTAAACTTGGAACCCTAAAATTATGATTTATGAACTTATGCTATGAGAATTGCTTTGTTCTTAATTCCTTATATTTGAAGCTTAAATTCATGTTGATAATCTGATCTAGGAAATTTTATTGAGTTAGACATGAAAATATGCATTGAAAGTTGATATTGGATTGTTAGAAACCCTTAAGTAAAACCTGTGAAATTATGATATGAAAATATTTAGTTTCACTTGAGATATTGATATTGAGAGTTAAGCCACGAGAGTGATTTTAATTTTCATTGTCAAGATTTACTTATTTTTAAAACACTGAATAGCAAGTCATGAGAGTGAAGGTTGATCAGTGTAAATTGTCGTTGCGAGAGCGAGACAATTTCTTTTTAAGTGAATTTCATCTTTATCATGTTAAGAATAAACTGATGAACACTTATTTATGTATAGTCATTGAAATTAAGAAGGATGAAACCCTAGTCCCAATCTCTCTCGCTGATAATCCATTACACTTTTTGAATCGTTCGCTTACGACATAGTCGACTACTTAGCTACAAGAAAATAATTATTTGGTACTTAACACGTAGGTCCCTGTGGTTCGATATCTTTTATTACTTCGAGTATCCGTGCACTTGCAGACACAACAAGTTTTTAGCGCCGTTGCTAGGGACCTTAGTTTTTGTTAATATTGAAATAATTGATAGTATTGCTAAACTAAGCTTTGTTTTCTATTTTTGCTAGTTTTTGAATCTTCAGAAGCTGGGATTTATTTTTGTTTTCTGCTATTTTCTACAAATTCTAAGTTTATCTGATCTCTCTACTTGTTTATGCGTAGGACCCTTAGATTAGGATCACTAGTTCCTTTTGATCCTGAAATTAATAAAACTCTTAGATTGCATAGGACACTCAGATTTAAAGAAAAGAAGGAAGAGGAAGCAATCATGGCTGAAAGAAGATCACTTAGGGATTATGCAGCGCCGAATCCACAAGAGATACACTCTAGCACAGCTAGGCCAGCAATAGAGGCTAACAACTTTGAAATTAAACCAGCCTTTCTATCTATGATACAACAGAATCAGTTTGGAGGATCACCACTTGAGGATCCTAATCAACATCTTACTCTTTTCCTTGAATTTTATGACACCATTAAGATTAATGGTGTATCTAGTGATGCTTTGAAACTAAGATTGTTTCCTTTTTCTCTCAGGGACCGAGCACGTTCTTGGCTACATTCACCACATGGGATCAACTTTCAAATGCCTTCTTGTTGAAGTATTTCCCACCGAGTAAAATGATCCAATTTAGGAATCAGATCACTAGTTTTACACAGAAGGATGGCAAGTCGCCGAGTGATGCTTGGGAGCGTTTCAATGAATTACAATGGAAGTGCCCTCACCATGGCTTTGAAAAATGGGTTTTGATTCATACTTTCTATAATGATTTACTTTACGCCTCACTATTGATGCTGCTGCAGGAGGAACTCTCATGAACAAGACCATTGATGATGCCTTCACTTTGTTTGAGGAGATGACTTTGAACCATAACCAGTGGACCGCTGAAAGAGGAGTGCTTTATCGTCCTCCACATGGTAAGAATGAGAATGATGGATGGCGTACCTTAGCTAAAAAGGCAGACTCTTTGGTTATTAGGTTTGATTCTTTTCATATGCAAACTACTATGGTTTCATCATCTGTTATCTGTGAAATATGTGGAAACCAAGGTCATTACTTTGAAGATTGTAGAGTTATTGCTGATCAGGGTATAGAACAAGTAAATGTTGTAGGGGCTACAATCAAGGTAGAAATAATGACCCTTACTCTAGTTCATACAACCCTGGATGGAGGAATCATCCAAATTTGTCTTGGAGAAATAACAATAATGCAGGGGGACAGGTTGAGAATAGAGGATACCAATAGAGGCAACAAAATCAAAATCAGCCCCAGAACTATAATTTAGAATCTATGCTTGAAAAACTCAGTAGAGATTTTTGAGATCTTAGAGGAGAAATTAAACAACAAAGAGATGAGATTAATCAGCTTACTTCTCAAGTAGGAAATTTAACAACATACAATAAAATTCTAGAGAATCAAATAGCACAATAAGCTAGCACATCTTATAGACCCCCAAGGATATTGCCTACTTAACTTGAACCAAACCCTAGGGAACATTGTAATGCTATAACTACTAGAAGTGGGAAACAGTTAGATGAACCAAGGGGTAGACCTGATAATGAGGAAGAGCCTGACATTGACCCTAGCAGTGAATAAGTCTTAGAAACACTACCTGCACATGTGTAGTCCCATCCTAGTTCGCCACCTCATAAAGGTGATGAATCTAAAGGTGACGAGACATGTCAGCTTGTTGTTCCTAGACCTAGTTCACTAGCTCCATATAGGCCACCGATACCCTTTCCTAAAGACTTGTTCAAGCTAAGTTAGATAAGTAATTTGGGAAATTTCTTGATGTTTTGAAAAAGCTTTACATTAATATTCCATTTACTGATGCTTTGTCTCAAATGCCCACTTATGCTAAATTCTTGAAAGAAATTTTGTCTAACAAAAAAAATAGAGGAGTACGACACTGTGACATTAACTGAGGAATGCAGTACTATCATTCAAAACAAACTGCCACCAAAATTAAAAGATCCAGGTAGCTTCTCTATGCCTTGTTTGATTGGGAGTATGGCTTTTGACTAAGCCTTATGTGATTTTGGAGCTAGTGTAAGTCTAATGCCTTTATTTGTTTGTAGAAAATTGGACATAGGAGAACCCAAACCAACTTCTATATCTTTGCAGCTCACTGATCCAGGTTAGTAAGTATCCTGTTGGGATTCTTGAGAATGTTCCGATCCAGGTTGGTAAGTATTTTATTTCATTAGATTTTGTAGTTTTAGAGATGGAGGAAGATGCCAAAATTCCAATCACACTTGGTAGACCGTTCTTAGCTACAGTAGGGGCAATTATTGATGTAAAGAACGGTAAACTCACTCTTAATATTGGTGATAACAACATTGAGTTTGATTTGAATGAATCCATGAAAAAGGCATCATATGCTAGATCTTGTTGTAGTATTCATGCTGTTGATGACATTGTTTATGATCTTAATGCTTTATTTGATGAACCTTCTAATTTTGATTCTAGTTCTGATTCTAGTTCTGAAATTCATGATTTATTAGACTGCACTATTTGTTATGATCAAGAAAATTAGAAAGAAGAAGTCCCAAAAGTTGAATTGAACTCTTTGCATAATAATCTTCATTATGAATTTCTTGGACCCAATTCTACTTACCCTATTATTGTTGATGCATAGCTTAATGAAAGGGAGACAGATTTGCTTCTAATTGAGTTGAGGACTCATAGGAAGGTAATTGGGTACTATATTGATGACTTGAAGGGAATTAACTCCTCTTTTTGTATACACAGAATTCTTATGGAAGAGGAACACAAGCCACATGTGGATTTTCAAAGAAGACTTAACCCCTCAATGAAGGAAGTTGTGAAGAAGGAGGTTCTGAAATTACTTGATGCAGGTATTATCTATTCTATCTCCGATAGTAAATGGGTAAGTCCTGTTCATTGTGTTCCTAAGAAAGGGGGTATAACTGTTATGTAAAATAAAGATGATGAATTGATTCATGTTAGGATAATAACTCGTTGGCGCATGTGCATAGATTATAGGAAATTGAATGCTACCACTAGGAAGGACTACTTTCCCTTACCTTTTATTGATCAGATGGTCGAGAGGCTTGCTAATCATTCTTACTTTTGTTTCTTAGATGGGTATTCTGGATTTTTCCAAATTCTCATTCATCCTGATGACCAAGATAAGACCACTTTTATATGCCCATATGGTACTTTACCTCTAGGAGAATGCCTTTTGGCTTGTGTAATGCACCTGCTACTTTTTAGAGGTGTATGATGGCTATATTTTTAAATTTTATTGAGGATTTCATGGATGTTTTTATGGATGACTTTTCTATATATGGTTTTTTTTTATGATTGTTTGGCTAACTTATCTCTAGTTTTGTAGAGGTGTGAAGAAACTAATCTTGTGCTTAACTAGGAAAAATGTCATTTCAAGGTTAGGTAGGGAATAGTTTTGGGACACCTAATTTCAGAAAGAGGGATAGAGGTTGACAAGACCAAAGTTGAAGTGATTGAGAAGTTGGAGCCGCCCACTATAGTGAAGGAGATCAGAAGCTTTTTGGGACATGTAGGATTCTACCGGCGTTTCATCAAGGATTTTTCTACACTTGCTAGACCACTTACAAATTTACTTTGTAAAGATGTTAAATTCTCCTTTGATGAAGGATGCTTGTCTGCTTTTCAGGAATTGAAGAAGGCTCTAATATCAGCACCTATCATGCAACCGCTAGACTGGATTTTGCCTTTCGAGCTCATGTGCGATGCTAGTGACTATGCAGTAGAAGCAGTGTTAGGGCAGAGAAAAGAGAAGAAGCCTTATGTTATTTACTATGCTAGCAGAACCTTGGATGAGACACAAAAAAATTACACTACCACTGAGAAAGAACTTTTGGCCATTGTTTTTGCTTTTGATAAATTCAGATCATACTTAATTAATTCTAAGGTTGTGGTGTATACAGATCATGCAGCGGTGAAGTACTTAATGCAGAAAAAAGATAGTAAACCGCGCCTTCTTAGATGGATATTATTTTTGCAAGAGTTTGATTTGGAGATCAAAGACCAGAAGGGATCAGAAAACTTTGTTGCAGATCATCTTTCGAGGATATTGGTAGATGCTGATAAAGGTGATATAATCAATGATTTCTTTCCTGATGAACAACTCTTAGCCATTGAACAGAACAGATCAAGGCTCCATAGTATGCTGTTATAGTGAATTACTTAGTTGCTAATGTTTTTCCTCTTGATTTGAGTTATCAAGGAAAGAAGAAATTCTTAGCTGAAGTAAAGAACTATTTTAGGGATGAGCCTTATGTATTTAGAATATGTGTAGATGAGATTTTTAGGAGATGTGTACCTGAGGAAAAAATCATAGATATATTATTTCATTGTCATGGATCATCTTATGGAGTGCATGCTAGTACTCAAAAGACTGCTTTCAAGGTTTTACAATCTGGATTTTATTGGCCCTCAATTTTTAAGGATGCAAGAAATTTCATATTGTCTTGTGATAGATGCCAAAAGATAGGGAATATTAACAGAAGAAATGAGATGACATTGTTTACTATTCTTGAGGTTGAGATATTTGATGTTTGGGAAATTGACTTCACGGGATCGTTCCCATCATCTGGAGGTAACAAATACATACTTATGGCAGTAGATTATGTTTCTAAGTGGATTGAGGCTCTTGCTTCTCCTACTAATGATTCTAGAGTTGTTATGAAATTATTTAAGAAGATTATTTTTCCACGATTTGGAACACCACGGGTTGTGATAAGTGATGAAGGCTCATACTTTATAGAACATAAATGCATAGCCTTGCTTAGAAAGTATAGGGTAAATCATAGAGTTGCAATACTTTATCATCCCCAAACAAGTGGACAAGTTAAGATATCAAATAGAGAAATTAAAGGGATCTTGGAAAAAACTGTGTCACTAACAAGAAAGGATTGGGCTTCTAAGCTTGACGATGCACTTTGGACATACCGGACTGCTTACAAAACACCAATAGGTATGTCTCCTTTTCAAATGGTTTATGGTAAATCATGTCATCTACCTATAGAGCTCGAGCACAAGGCGTTCTGGGCAATCAAAGCACTGAATTTCAACTTGAAGAACACGGGGGAAAAACGAAGGTTACAGTTGAACGAGCTAGATGAAATTAGACTCCCCGCTTACGAAAACACAATAATTTATAAAGAGAGGACTAAAAGATGGCATGATCGGCATATTCTCAAGAAAGAATTTCAACCAGCTGACTTTATTCTTTAATTTAATTCTAGATTAAAACTTTTTCCTTGTAAACTTAAGTCTCGATGGTCCGGACCTTTTTAGGTTCAGAAAACTTATCCCTACGGAGCTGTGGACATATGAAGCGACAAAACAGGGGAATTTAAGGTTAATAGTCAGAGGTTGAAGCATTATTTATGACAGGAATAGAACGAAGAAAGAACAAAATTGCAACTCAAAGAACCTCGATCAGATTTGAGAGCGGAAAGGTCAAGCTAATGATCTAAAAATTAGCTCTTCTTGGGAGGCAACCCAAACACTCTTACTTAGTTTGGTTTCTTTTACTTTAGTTTATTTGCATACTAATCTTTCTTTTCATTTTGTAGGAGAATATGTGATTTTTTCATAAATTATGGCAGGGTCGTTGATGACTCTAAATTTCATAGCATATTTCTTGCTAAATCCACTACATTTTTGGGTCATAATCATGCTCTGTTGCTTATTTTTATGTCTTATTTATCAAACACTTCGGAATCTACACCTTTCTTAGTTTTTGATCAATTTCAGGTAAAAATGCATCATAATCATGCGTTTTCGAGCAACTTCAATGCATGAATGAGTTCTAATCATCAAGAGGAGTTTACGCACAAAATTTCAACTCAAGCCGGATTTTCTTGTAAAATTACGGTAGTGCCGTAATTAATTTTACGGCCGTAATCTGGGAATATGGTACTACCGTAATGAATTTCACGACAGCAACTCGTAGAGAATTTTTTGGGAAATTACGGCACTGTCATAATGAATTTTACTGTGCCGTGATTTCGGTCCAGATTCAGGCAAAGACTTTAGAGAATTTTGGATAAATTACGGTACTGCCGTAATTATTTTTATCGTACCATAATTTTGGGCAAAATTCATATAGAAACTTTCAGAGACAAACGAGAAGATTATCGCACTACCGTGACGAATTTTATGGTACCGTAATTCCGGGCCGTTTCCTTATAGAAACTTCCAAAGCCATTACGGCAGTACCGTAATGTTCATCACGGTACCGTAATTTTGCGCCTGTTGCCCGATTCTTCCGTCGAAAACTTAAAAGAGCTATTTCTCAAGATTTAGGGCACCAATTGAAGATCCGTAAAAAGTGGAATGATTAGGATTAAGAGAAGAAGGTTTTCTAAGTGAAAGGAACAATTGTTCTTAAGGATTCATGACAAATTTGAGAAAAGAGCGGCGGCCCTAGGGTTCGTCAGTTCTCTGCGTACAGACCACCTCCGGCCACGAAATTTAAAAGGAAGCTTCGCCTGAAGGAGAAGAACATACTATAGAAGTTTTAGAGTAAAAGAAGATTGATTGAGGGAGAAATCAACAAAAACGTGGGCGCCGCCACTATTCATCGTGTCCAGGAGCAAGATTACGGGCTGTAATTTTCGTTCCAGCCCTGCTTTGTAACTTTTACTCTTCTCTTTCAATTTCTAAGCACTCTAAATAATGTTTTATTGTAATTCTTCGATCATGCTAGCTTAAACCTTCTTTTGGGACATGGAGGAGTAATCTCCTTAATTTCTTAATGACTAAATAAATTTTACTTTCATCATGATGATTTTACTATGATAATTCTACTTATGTGATGATTGTCCTTAATTCTCCATAGATTCATATTTAACAGCATGATTTAGAGTTTTTACATTATGGACTGAAAAGTGATTTGCTAAGAACTTGGAACCCTAAAATTGAATGTTAGGAATTCATCGTAAGTAATTAGGTTTGTTATTATTTCTAGATTTAGAAGTTTAATGCCATGTTAATAATTTGAAGCTAGGATTGAGTTATTGTGATAAATGTGATGATTCTATGAGAGATCAAGTATCGGATCGTTGGAGAACCTTAAGTAGAACCTGTGTTGAGATTCGGATGCACGAGAGTGATCCTTGAGTTTCCACTTGAGATGATTGACTTAGAATTCGGATGCATGAGAGTGATCCTTGAGTTCTTTGTTCATGATTTACTTATATCTAACATTGAATAAATCCTGCATGAGAGTGAGGATTAATTCTTTGTAAATTGTCTGTGCGAGAGCGAGATGCTTTCTTTATGAAGTAAATTATGTCTTTATCATGATAAAATTTGATTAACGAACATCTATTCATATCTAGTCATGGAAATTAAGGTGAATGAAACCCTAGTCCCAGTTCCTCTCTCTGATATTTTCGTGTAGTTTTCGATAGTTTACTTGATATTTTCGACTGCCTAGCTAGTGAGAAATTGATTATTCGGTACTTGACAGACGAGGTCTCTGTGGTTCAATATCTTAATTATTACTTCGAGTATCCGTGCACTTGTAGACTACAACAAGATTTTGGCGCTGTTGCCGGAGACCTTGGTTTTTGTCAATATTGAAGATATTGAAAGTATTGCTAGACTAGGTTTTGTTTTATTTACTGTTTTCTATTCTTTTTCTTCTTATTTTGAGTTATTTGATCTATCTACTTGTGCATGCGCAGGAATCTTAGATCAGGACCACTAGTTTCTTTTGATCCTAAAACCAATAAAACGCTTAGATTGCGCAGGAAACTTAAGTTTGCAGAGGAAAGAGAAGAAGAATCAATCATGGCTAAGAGAAGTACACTTAGAGATTATGCAGTCCCGAATACGCAGGGAATTTGTTCCAGCATTACTAGGGCAGCAATTGATGCAAATAATTTTGAGATTAAACCAGCCTTCATATCAATGATCCAACAAAACTAATTTGGAGGATCTCCTCTAGAAGATCATAATCAACACTTATCTCTTTTTCTTGAATTTTGTGATACTATGAAAATTAATGGTGTATCTGATGATGCTCTTAGACTGAGATTATTTCCTTTTTCCCTCAAGGACCAAGCAAAAGCATGGCTGCATTCTCATCCGACTGGAACATTCACCACTTGGGAACAACTGTCAAAGGCTTTCTTAACAAAGTACTTTCCACCCAGTAAGATGATCTAGTTGATAAATCAAATCACAAGCTTTGCACAGAGGGATAGCGAATCACTTAGTGAAGCATGGGAGCATTTCAATGAGTTACAATGGAAGTGCCCTCACCATGGATTAGAAGATTGGGTTTTAATTCAAACTTTTTATAATGGTTTACTCTACAGTACCCGTCTAACTGTTGATGCTGCTGCAGGAGGAGCACTGATGAAGAAGACCATTGAAGATGCCTACACACTGATTGAAGAGATGGCTTTGAATCATAACCAGTGGACTACTGAGAGAGGAGGGTTGTATCATCCTCCACATGGTAAGAATGAAAGTGATAACTGGCTCACCTTAGCTGAAAAGGTAGATTCTTTGTGCAACAGATTTGATTCTTTTCAAATGCAAACTGTTATAGTTTCTTCTTCTGTTGTGTTTGATATTTGTGAAAATTCTGGGCATTATTCTAAGGAGTGTAAAATTATTACTGATCAGGGTTCTGAGCAAGTTAATGTTGTTGGGGGGGGGGGTATAATCAAGGTAGAAACAATGATCCCTACTCTAGTACCTACAACCCTGGATGGAGAAATCACCCAAATTTGTCTTGGAAAAATAATAATAACACTAAGGGGCAAGGTGAGAATAGAGGGTACCATCAGAGTCAACCCCAAAAATCTAGCTTAGAGGACATATTTGAAAAATTCATAGGTGCCCATATGAGACAAAATGAAGAGGTTACAGAGAGCATTAAGCAAATTAGCTCTAGATTGGATGGTGTTGTTGCACACAATAAGATTTTAGATACACAGATAGCACAACAAGCAAGCACATCTTACAGACCCCCAGGGAAATTACCTGCTAAACCTAAACCAAACCCTAGGGAACACTGTAATGCTATCATCACTGGGAGTGGAAGGCAATTAGATGAACCAAATGGGAAATCTGAAAATAATGAAAAAGAGCCTAATATTGACCTTGACAATGAATTAGGTTTAGAAAAATCTTCTGAGTATGAGCAATCCCAAACTAGTTTGCCACCTCACCAAGGTAATGAACCTAAAGGTGATGTGCCATGTCAAATAGATATTTTTAAACCTAATTCTCCTGCATCTTATAGGCCACCTATACCCTTTCCCAGAGGTTAGTACAAGCAAAACTTGATAAACAATTTGGCAAATTTCTTGAAAAAGCTTTACATTAATATTTCATTCACTGAAGCTTTATCTCAAATGATATGCTAAATTTTTGAAAGCGATCTTGTCTAATAAGAGAAGGATAGAGGACTATTGATGTAGCAACTAATAGGTGAGGGGGTCCTTAAGCCGTACTCTAGGGTTTTACACAATGCTCGATAAAACGAGAGAGGGTCGTGAGACCAGGGAAGAGAAAAAGCGTCGAAAAAAATGCAAGAAATCCGGTAGAAGGCATGATGAAACAGCGACGAGTTCGATTAGGGCAACATGAATGCAAATGAAGCGAACGACACCTAACTAAATAATACAGCGCACTAACCTCGTAGCAAATTTAGCGAATTTCTGCGGCTCTCTTAGCGCGTTTTAAGCTTAGCTTGCGTTGGGGGACATCGGCTTTGCGGAGCTCGCGCATCTACGCATCTGAAACAAACCAAGGACAAGGGATACCATGCCTCCGATGAACGGACAGCCGTGGGTGAAGAAGAAAAGAGAAAGCCAACTCGGTATCAAAGCAAGCAAATAGAAAAACAGGTGAACCTGACCCACCGGAGGTTGGGATTTACTTCTTATAAAGTTGGAAACCAAGCTGAGTCGAGACACCGATCGCCGACTCTTACAACTTCGAAGGCGAAGCAACTTCACCTTCCACACAAGCTGGAAGCTCACTCTAGCTCACCAGGTGATCCCTATCACTAAGAGAACTACTCAACAATTAGCCCTACCTCCTCTTTTATAGAATAAGAGGGGAGGGAACAAACAAAATACACAAGAGACACTCTACTTTAACAACCTACCAACTCTTGCAGGCCACAAAAGTGGTCAAGCTGCAACTACAAGACAAAAATTAACAAACTAGTACCTAATATTCTTCGAAGCTGGTAGCACGATCCTGCATCTTTGTACGGGGGCGGTTTAGACGGGCTCCGAGCACACGACGACAAAACAGCAGAACTTCGATGTTGTGGGCTGGGTCACCACCGTCGCGGCTTGGTCTTGGGTTGTGTTGCTAATCAGATTACGCGGCCCAGTTGGAGTTGGATCTTTAGGGGGTTGGCTCGTAGTGCCCTTGGGCTGCGCCACCTCGGTATGGATGGAAAGAGGGCTAATGACGACCAAGAAATGGTCCGGGGGCTTACTTTGGCGTTGGGATCGCCGGATTTCCACCTTGTTGGGCTCCTTTGGGTCGTCATGGGGTGGAGCAACATGGTAGGGAGGGCAGTGCACATCGAAGTGGGGTCATCGGGGCTCCAACGCATCTCTAGGGGCGGGCATGGCCTGGCCGTGATGGTGAGCACGGCCATGTTCGGAGTGGGCGAAGTCCACAGAATTGGGCACGACTTGCCCGTGACTAGAACCACGCCCATGTTCGGTGTGGCCAAAATCCATAGAGTCGGGCAGGGCTTGCCCATGATCAGGAGCACGCCCGTGTTCGGTGTGGCTGAAATCCACAGAGCTGGGCACGGCTTGTCCGTGACCAGAAGCACGCCCGTGTTCGGCGTTTGCGTCTTCGGGCGACCGTGTCACAGCCGTGATGGGGCGCACGGCCTGGCCATGTCGGGGTCTAGGGAACTCTGACTGAGGTGGAAATTCTGGGGAAAATTCCTGGGGTCCTGGGGAGTATCCCCAAGTGTCTTTTGAAGGGATTGGGCTGCCCTCAAGTGTGTTCATGGGCCATTTGCCCCTACATCAGCTTCTGCTGTGTGATATGAGGAGTTCTCCTCCGGAGAACTAGGGGGGAGCGGGTTGTCGGGGTCAGATGGATCCTCCAAAGGGCCAGGGAAGGGGAGGAGGTCCGCTACGTTGAAGACGGGGTGGATCCCCATGTCCTCCAGCAAGTCCAGAACCTAGGCGTTGGAGCCGATCCGCCGCATCACTGCATAAGGTCCCATGTAACGCAGCTGAAGCTTAAAATGCGCCCTGTTGGATAGACGCTCGGGGTGGATATGCACCCTCACTAATTCACCTACAAAGAAATGATGTGGCCTACAATGCTCGTTGGCCCTCATTGCATTATGAATGTTGCCTGAAAAGATACGACGCCGGACCTCATCATGCAAACTAGCAATATGCTGGGCAAAGGAATATGCATGCGGGGAGAGATGAGACTCTTTGGGAAGGTCATGCAGGTCTATAGGCTTACGCGGTTGATGGCCCATAATGATCTGAAAGGGACTAAGACCTGTAGAACTATTAGAGGCACTATTGTACGCGAACTCGACCATGGGCAGGATGGAATCCCAAGACCTCGGATGGTCCCCGATGAGACAACAGAGAAGATTGCCCAAACTATGGTTAACGACCTCGGTTTGCCCATCGGTTTGGGGATGATAGGCCGTGGAGAATTTCAGAGTGGTGCCCAAGAGGGCCCATAGTGAGTGCCATAAGTGGCTCACAAAACGCGTGTCGCGGTCGGACACGATGGTGGAGGGAAGGCCATGGAGACGCACGATTTCTCGGACAAAAAGATGTGCGACGTGAGAAGCATCCGCTGTGCGAGAACAAGGGATAAAATGGGCCATCTTTGAAAACCGATCAACAACGACGTAGATCGAATCGAAGCGGGAGGCGGTCCGAGGCAACCCAAGGACAAAGTCTATGCTTTGGTCGTGCCACGGGCCACTGGCCACTGGCAAAGGGGTGTAGAGACCCATGTTCGAGGGGTGGGGCTTGGACAACTGACACGTACTGTAATGGCGTACAATGCGCTCAACGTCCTTATGGAGGGAAGGCCAAAAGAGGTGTTCCTCCGCCATCTCAAGGGTCTTGTCGCGGCCATGATGGCCGGCGATGCCACCCGCATGAAGCTCGAGCAAAAGATGATCTCGAAGCGAAGAACAGGGGAATGCACAACCGATTCCCCAAGAAGAGGTAACCCTCGCACAATTCGTAGGGGGAGTCGGGGTCGGTGGACTCGGTCAAAGCGGCGTAGATGGCGCCAAAATCAGAGCAAGTGGCATACTCTTCTTTGACATGGTCAAAGGTATTGACGCGAGTGCGCATCACGCATAAGAGGGTCCGGACATGACTCAAGGCATCTGCGATGACGTTCTCCTTACCCGCCTTGTAATTGATCATGAAGGAATACTGTTGTAGGTACTCGACCCACTTAGCATGGCGGGCGCCCAACTTCTTTTGGGCATTAAGGAAGGAGAGGGTCTGATGGTCGCTATACAACATGAACTCGCGATGGAGGAGGTAATGCCTCCACTACCGGAGGGACTGAACAATCACGTAGAACTCCTTGTCATACGTGGAGTAACGCTGTCGAACCCCGTTCAATTTTTCACTAAAGAAAGCCACAGGATGGCCTTCTTGACTAAGGGACCTTCCAATGCGGGACCCGGAGGCATCGCACGCTACCTCGAAGAATTTTGAGAAATCAGGGAGGCGCAAGATAGGAGCGGTGGTCAGGGCGTCCTTAAGCGCGTCAAAAGCCCGTTGTGTAGCAGGAATCCACTCAAAGTCATCCTTAGAGAGGTACTGGGTTAAGGGGGTGGCAATGGTGCTGAACCCACGAATGAACCTGCGGTAAAACCCCGCAAGACCCAAGAAACTACGGACCTCAGTCACGGTGTGAGACTCGGGCCAATGCCAGATGGCCTCAACCTTCGCAGGGTCAACTAACAGACCTTGGTCGGACACAATGTAGCCAAGGAAATATACGCTGTTGGTTAGGAAGGCGCACTTCTTCGTGCTAAGGAAGAAGCGCTCCTTGCGCAGGAGGTCAAAAGTGGAGCGAAGATGCTCCAAGTGTTCATCGCGGGTCCGACTAAAGATCAGAATGTCGTCGAAGTAGACGACCAAAAACTTGCCCATGTATGGCCTAAGGACTTGACTCATCAGGCGCATAAACGTGGACGGGGCATTGGACAACCCGAATGGCATGACAAGCCATTCATAAAGACCATCATTGATCTTGAACGCGGTCTTCCACTCATCGCCCTCGCGAATGCGGACCTAGTGATATCCGCTCCGAAGGTCGAGCTTGGAAAACCAAGACATGCTGGAGATCAAATCCAGCATATCATCTAGCCGAGGAATGGGAAACCGATACTTGATAGTGATTCGATTGATGGCGCGGCTATGGACACACATGCGCCACGACCCGTCCTTTTTGGGCGTGAGGAGCGCTGGGATGGCGCAAGGGCTGAGACTCTCGCGGATGTACTCCTTAGTGAGGAGATCATCCACCTGACGCTGTAACTCAGTGTGTTCCATGGGGTTAAGACGATGATGGGGCAAGTTAGGGAGGGGCTCTCCCGGGAGGAGGTCAGTCGCGTGCTGAATTTCCCTCTCCGGGGGAAGACCATGAGGCAAATCCTCGGGGCTGATATCGCTAAACTCGGCAAGGAGGGCGGACACCTCAATGGGAGGTGCCAGACGAGGGCAAGGGACAGGGTCTTGCACTTCGCGCACCATGAGCGCGTAGACGGTCTTGGCCGCATGAGCCTCGTGAACCAATGCGGGGGTGCGCATGAGGGAGACCATGGGGGAAGGCGGAGGGGCAGGTGCTGAGGGTGTAATCAGACCCTTGGAGGTGGACGCACGAAGCTCCTTAGGCGGAGCTGGGATTAGGCGGATCTTCTGCTCATCGTGGTCGAACACATAAGTGTTCGACCGGCCATAGTGGACTACGTCTCTATCGTACAACCATGGGCGGCCAAGGAGGACGTGGGCGACGTCCATAGTCACAACGTTGCACAATACCTTCTCACGATAGTTCCCTAACACGATGGGAACCTGACATTGGTGGGTGACCGGAAGGCTCGTGGTATCGACCCAGGCGATAGAGTAAGGTCTCGGGTGGGGTTCCAGGGGAAGGCCGAAATGCGTGACCGCGGTTCGAGAGACCACATTCAGGCTACTACCACCGTTAATGACGATCTTATACGAGTGCCCATTGCACTTAATATAAGTTGTGAAAATGCCCGAGCGGCTCCAATCCTCGGTAGGCGCGGGCTACACAAGGTTGCAATGGACGACAAGTGTGGACGGACTTGATTCCTCGCCACTAGTGTAACACTCCGCCTCAACATCGTGCTCAGCGAGGGTTATGGTGGTGACGCGAGCCGGACTCGTGTCGGCTCGAGCGGGTTTCTTGGGACATTCACGCGACATGTGACCCGGCTGCAAACAATTGTAGCAGGTAATACAGCCAGAGGCTCCGACCGCTCGCCCTTCTCCTCCCAAGTGGCCTGAGAAGGCGAAGCCTCAGGGGGTGGGCGTCTAAGGGGCTAATGGGCCAGGGGTGCGGGTTGCGGGTCCAGACAAGGCTCCGGACGCTCAAGTCACAGTTGGGGTTGCGGGGGACCGCCCACATGAGGACGCCTATGGGGGCCAAGGTCACTGTGCCTTGCAGCGATGCGAAGGTCTTGCTCGATGTCTCGAGTGCGCTGAAAAGTTTGGTTAAGGGTCTTCGATCCATACGCGGGTAAGGCTCGGCGGATATCCGCACGGAGCCCATTCTTGAATTTCAACAAAACTAACTCGGGGTCCTCCTGCAAATTGCAATGGAGTTGCAATGTCTCGAAGGTGAGACGGTACTCCTCGACAGTACCTGACCCTTGGTGTAGGCTACTATACTGATCAAGAAGGCACTGCCTATACGAAGGGGGTACATAACGCTCGCGGAGGCAATACCTCATCTCCGCCCACTCAGAGATTGGGGGAAGAGCCTACTGCGTGTTTTGGCACTCCACGTTTTCCCAATGTAAACGCGCAGGCCCCTCAAGTATGGTGCGCACATACCGAACCCGTGAGTGCGGAGGCCAATCGCTAAGGTCAAAATACGCGTCAACAGACGCGACCCAATCTAAGAACTGCGTGAGGTCAAGACCACCTGTGAATGGTGCAGGGGTGTTACGAATGAAACGACGAAAATCAACGTCCACCCGAGGGCGCTCAACGCGGGTATGGGCTGGGGTTCGAGGTGCGGCCCACGCATGGCCAAAATGACCACCGGGCTGGGTCCCTTGTGCGGCCCAAACATCGTCCTCATCGAGGGGATCATCACCGTAACTCGGGTTCCTAGGGACCTCATGAGGTGGCAAGTGACCCCATTCATCCTCGTGGACACGCCGCCGTGTGGGCGCAGCCATCAGGGGCAACTCTCTAGTGAGGGCTGGGATCGCGGACACCGGAGGGTTAACCGAGTTCGGGCGACCATGCTCCGCAGACCCGGGTTGACCAATAAGCTGTTGGATCCCAGCCAAAATCTGCTGGACCATGGCATGTGTGCTTGCTTGTTGAGCGTCCACTCGTGCGGATAGCGCAATAAGCTTCGCATCGATCCGCGCCTCAAGCGCAACCATAGACTCTAACCGGGTGTTAGTCCCTTCCGAAGGCTGAACCGACTCTTGGGTTTCGGAGATGGTTTCCAGATATTGGGACAACATAATTTGTGACCACGTAGTCACCATGCACATACAAGGGGGAGACGACTAAGGTAAAATGCTGAAAACACTGAACGGATGCAGAAATATGCAATGCGATGTTAAGGGATCATGCAAACGATAGGAATCCAATGCGCAACGTCCTCTGATACTAGAAATGATGTAGCAACTAATAGGTGAGGGGGTCCTTAAGCCGTACTCTAGGGTTTTACACAATGCTCGATAAAACGGGAGATGGTCGTGAGACGAGGGAAGAGAAAACGCGTAGGAAAAAATTCAGAAAATCCGGTAGAAGGCACAACGAAATAGCGATGAGTTCGATTAGGGCAACACGAATGCGAATGAAGCGAACGACACCCAACTAAAATAGTCATTAATAAGAGAGTGCAAGTGATACTCACAAAACTATATAGATCATGCTCAGTCATTGTCAGGCCAATGCAGCTGGGTCCAAAGATATGCCTTTTGAAAATTTTCTGCAAAATTTAAGGTACATAAGGCTCAGATCAAAAACAGTCTCAAAAAAATAATAATGATAAAAAATAATCTCAAGAAAGGATCAGAGATGTCGCCGGAAGTTTGAAGAGGATGCCGGTGGAAAGAGTCGAGCAGACAAGAAGTAGAGGGTGAATAGAGGCTAGCTGAAAAGCTGCTGTCAATGATGATGCCGACAGTAGAGTGAGCAATCTCTAGTGGCCTGCTAGAGATCACAGTCCTGGAGGTGAGATCGTCGGGCTATGTAAGAGATAATACTGCAAAAATAGAAAATCAGTCACTAATGAATATTCTACTGCATAAATAAAATAAATGGAATAAGAGGCAGTAGAAGAAGTAAGAGTCTGCATATGGTATGATCCAGTGTCAACGGCTGGAAATAGTGATGTTAGAGGCAGATGCAATGGTGGCTAGATGTGGAAGACAGTTGCTCTTGAAGATTTCTGAATCTGGATGCAAAATAAGCAATAACTGGTAGAAAGCAAACTATGCAGTTTTTGAATTTTTTATGAAAAGTAGCCACACCCTAGAATAAAATTTAATGATCAAAATAGAAAATGGATAGAACCATGAAATAGAATAAGATATGTTCTTTTCAGAAGTATAAAAATCAAAGGATCAAAATCTATCAGAAATTTAGGGCATCAGCAAAAAGAAGGCTACTCAGATTACAAAACTGCAAAAACTGCAAAAAATCTAATCAGAATCAAAAAGTTGCTATGTGTTCTAGGACAATCTATGGACTTTAAAATTCAGAAAAAATATCCAAATAATAGACAAAGATGAGTACTTCCATATCGTGCCAAAGATTAAAATTTTTCTCAACCCAGTTTCTTAAAATCGCAGCGAGAAAACACCTACTCAATAAGCAGACTGCAGTGTTAAAATATGGTACCGGAAACTTTCTTACGACAGTACCGTAATTTGCAAAGAACTCTCGGTTAAGAAATAATCAGGAAATATGGTACCGTAGAATTGTTTACGGCACCGCCGTAAAATCTAGAAAACTCACGGGAGAAATTCAGAAGCAAATTACAGGCGTAAAATAGATTACGGTAGTGCCGTATTTTGCACAAAATTTGATTTTCCCTGCAAAAATAAAAGAAAATTTAATTCTAAAAATAAACTAAAATAAAAGAAACTAAACTAAGATAAAAGTGCTTGGGTTGCCTCCCAAAAAGCGCTAATTTTAGGTCCATAGTTTGACCAAAAATCAATATCATAGTGAAGTAGGTGAATCAGTTCCAAAGTATAAAGCATGCAATTTCTTCCTCTTCCGTTGTCCAAAAATTTTAGCCACTAATTCAAAAATACAGAATTGCAAATAAATCAAAATCAAAGTGGCTTTCTCAAATATATAGAAATCAAAATCAAAATTTTCAAATCCTCTCATGGTAATCTTTATGATTTTCCTATGTTTGTCAAAAAGTAAAATCATAAGTCCTTTCTTCAAATTAATATTTCAATGGCAATGAGAAAAGGACTTTGATCAAAATAGTCAAGTATTGGATCATCATAATAATGTTTATGTCTTTCATTAGGCTCCTCATTAAAAATCAATTTTTCAAATTCATCAAAAGATTCAACAAAAGATAAGGGCAAAACATCAGAGTGAGATTCATCAGTGTTTGTAACATTCAAATCTTTTTCAACTTCCTCATGTTCATCATCAAACAATTTTTCAATATCAAAATTATCAACAAAATCAAGATGAGACTCTTCAAAATTAATTTCCTCATGCTTCCCTACAAATAATTCATCATCAGAAGAGTCAAAATCAGAATCAAAAGAATTAATAGAATCAGAGTTGACCATAAGAGATTTATCATTAATTTCAAAAAAATCACCAAAATCACAGTGGGGCTCATTAATGTCTGTAATTTTCAACCCTTTATCAAACTCATCAGATTCAACCATAAATAAATTTACATCAAAATCAGAATTATCATCAAAAGAAGGGTTTTCAATTTCAATTTTCTCAACTTTTTCCTCAAATAAATTATCAGATGAATCAATATCAAAATTATCAACAGTAGAGTGAGATTCATGAACATCCACATAAGGCTCAATCTCAAAACAATCATGATCACAGGGGGAATTTTCTAAATTAAGTTTTTCAGTATCAAACTCAAATAAGCAATCATGCTGTGCAATCTGGGTTTCTAGCAGTTCAGTATTAACAGTCAAGGATTGACGATTTTTCCATCTATCATACATTTCATAAGATTCTTTATATGACAAATTGGGATTTAAAAATGGACAATCAGAGGTACAATGATCTAAATATCAACAAATATCACATCTAATGGGAGAATAAGAAGAATTTAGCTTTTCAGTTTCAAATTCAAATAAATATGCTTGTTGTGCTTTCTGGGTTTTTAGCAATTCAACATATGCAATCATGTCATCCAACCTAGAATTGAGTTGTTTAATGGTCTCATTCAAGTCATCGTTAGTGTCCTCATAGTATGGTACAGAAACATGATTTGAGTAATCATCATAAGAAGAAGTTTGATTTTCCCAACTAGAATCATAATGATCATCTTGATACCAGGAAGAATTAGGATTTGCAGCATTAAATTTGTAATCAGAAGTATAATGATCAGAAGACTTACTAATATTACATGAAATAATATGAGAGTTTAATTCCCATATTTCTCCAAGAGTCATATGTGAATAATCTTTATGCTTACCTTGTTGCATGTTTTCCTTACTTCTTTCAGAAGCCCATGAATTTTGATAAAAAGACATATCTTCAAATCTATCGAAAAGATAATCCAACACCAATCAATCAGAGAATTTTTTTTTTCAAAATAAATAAAAAAACACAAAACACAAGTAGATTCACAAATCTTCATATATCACAGTTCTATCACAACTGTGAAAATCCAAAACCTGCAAAAAGAAAAAACAAAGTTAAATCTAAAACAAAAATACTTAGTCTAGCAATACTAACAACTATTATGATATTAACAAAACTAAGGTCCCCGGCAACGGCGCCAAAAACTTGATTGCCCGAAAGGGAACACAACAAATCTGGCACGCGTGTACCTTGGACTAATCCTTGGTAACGGCATCAAAAACTTGTTGTTAAACCGCAAGTGCACGGGTATACGAAGTAATAAAAAAAGTATCAAATCCACAGGGACCTTATTGTTAATTACCAAATAATCATTTTCTCGCTAGCTAAGTAAACCGAATTTGACAGAAGTAACTATGTAGAGAATATGCTAAAGAGATAATCAGAGAGATAAACATGGGACTAGGGTTTCATCCTCCATGATTCTAATGATAAGATATAAATAAAAAGGTCGTCAATAAAATCTTGTTATGATAAAGACCTAATTTACTTGATAAAGGTATTGTCTCACTTTCGTGCAGACAATCATGCAGATAACCGATCCTCACTTTCGTGCAAGATCTATTTTCAATGCTGAAGGTAAGTAAATCATCAATCAAAGATTACAGGGATCACTTTCGTGCATCCGGATTCTAAGTTGATAATCTCTAGTGGAGTCTCAAGGATCACTTTCGTGCATCCGGATTCTACACTAGTTTTACTCATGGAACTCCAACGTTCCGATCCTCACTTTCGTGCAAGATCTCCACGTTTAACAAATAGACTCGATCTATAGATATATGTTATAATCATAGCAATAATTCTACCAGAACAGATTAAATAGGATCTACCTAAGGAAGGGTTCCTAACATGCAATTCTAGGGTTCCAAGCTCTCAAGCAAATCACCTTTCAGTCTCATTGCGAAAACTCTAAGAACATAATTAATAACATGCAATTATAGAGAATCTAAGCATAATTTATCACAAGAGTAAAATTATCACAACAAAGATTATTATGACGAAAGAAAAGAGTTATCTAATCATTAAAAATCAAAGGGATTAAACCCTATGTCCCAAAACAGTATTAAGCTTGCATGGAGAAGAAAATACAATAATCCATAAATTCAGAAGATCAAAAATCAACTAGAAAAGAGGTTTTAGAAAATACAACACGGCTGTGAAATATTTCACAGCCGTATTTTGTAAGCAGAACTCGATGAACAATGCTATCACCACTGATTTCGTCGATTCTTCCTCCAATTGAACTCTTTTTCCTCTGAAACTTCTGGGCTGTTGTCTTCTCCTATAAGCGAAGCTTCTGCATGAAAATCAATGCCTGAGGTGCCCTCTACGCCTCTCGGTGTGAGAACAAACCCTAGCCGCCTCTCTGGCGATTTCTCCATGGATACGTGATAAAAGTTTTTCCTTCCACTTCATGCATCTTCTCATCTTAAAGATGAGTCCGGAACATCTTTTAGATCTCGATTTGGAGCTCTGGATCAAAAGTTATGGCCCTCGCAAGTTTCGGGCCCGTAAGAGTCGCGCGACCAGGTGCAGTGCCGTAAAATCAACTGAACTTTCTGGTCGAAAATTGCTCTAAATTACGGCCCGTGTTATTTTTTACGGCACTGCCATATTTTTGGGCAGTAATTACACCCGTAATATCCATTACACCTGGGGTGTATTTTTCAAACTCGCTCCGATTTGCATGAAAATTGGCGGGCGGCTTCGTTTCGACGTCTTGAATCCATTCGTGCGCTCAAATCCTTCAAAATCCATCAAAATATGGCACTTTTATCTGAAATTCATAAAAAACAAGAAATTTTGTAGATTCCATAATATTTAGCAAATAATGCTTAAAAACAAGCAAAAGTTAATAAATATGACACGAAAAGAAATATAAAATGGCATGAAATTTACTATAAATTTCAGTGTCATCAACAGCCATGCCCGTGAAGAGCATGAGAAACTTTTATTGAGCTGAAATTTGACGTGTAGCTTCGTCTCATCATGAGGAATCGTCCTATGTCTTCAGATCCTCCAAATTTCATCGATTTTAGGGCTAAATCCCTACATTTCAATGAAAATAAGGAAAAGTGATGATTCTGAATAATACAAAGCATTTAGGTAAATAAATGAGATTAAACATGCATTGTACTCCAGAATAATAGTAGAAATAAGTCACGATATATCATATATTTGCATGCTATCAATTTGCTCCAACTCTTCTAGTTGAGTGATCTAGGGTCATGAGTTATATTATACCATGAGTGGTATACTTTAAGTCTGTTGCAATTAAGTAACAGAGAGAAAATTTTGAAAATAAATGTTTATCCCTCTTGCAGAAAGATTGATAACGATTTAGATACCATGCCACTAGTCGGCTTTTTTTATGAAAAAAAAAAAGAGAAAGAAAGAGAAAAAGAGAAAGTTGTAGGTTAAGTGGACAACTCCGCTGACCTTATGATTGAGACTATAAGTTAAATTATACTGTTGGTATAGTTTAAACAATGTTATGATGCTAACAAGAAAAGACACATAACCGTTTAATGACCAAATGGCTTTAAAAATCTCTTATCTTTAACATCACCAAAATTTTTGAAATAAAAAATTTCATTTGTTAAGTGAAGTGGATTTGTTAAGATGAGAGTATTTGATACTTAGTGTATGAAGAATGAATGTTATGACATGAACTGTGAATTTTATCTTTCTTGGATTGTAAACTCTAGAAAATTTATTTCTATTATGATTTTTCTTAAATTACTTAAGTTCTGAAAGATTGATTGTTAAATTTGTGGACTAAGGATATTATTAAGGGAAAAACAAATGAGAAATCCTTATCTTTACATTCTTCATACATATTATAATATTGCTTGAGGACAAGCAAAGCTTTAAGTCTAGGGTATTTTGATGTGTTGCATTTACATCATATTTTTGCATGTGTTTTATGTGTTATTTAGGCTCAATTTTATAATTTTATACCAATTTTTAATGTTTTTACTTCCTATGGTATGAAATCTTCACTTTTCTTGGTTTTTATGAAAATACAAGTAAAATGGCAATAAAATGATGGATTTTGAAAGTTTTAAGGCCGTAGCATGATTCCAGAGGAAATTACGAAGTCGCACATCAAATTTGGAGTGGAAACAGCGTCAAACGCAACATTCACGGTTGCAGCCGTGAGTTTTGCATTCAGGGGATGAAATCGCGGCTAAGTATAAAAGTTCACAGAAACTTTCATGAGTAAGGCCGTGAGTTTTTTTGTGTACATAGCTTTTATTCACAAAAATTTTCATGGTCGCAGCCGTGAACAGTTCACGGGCTGTAAGTTTTTCCGCCTCTAGTGGTTTTTCACTTGATTCGACCCCGAATTGAGTCAAAATTAAACCAAACTCTCTAGAATTCTTCCTTGATGGGTTCTAAACCACTTAAACTATAAAAGGAAGGATTTTTGGGTGCTAAAGAGACTTTTTTCAGGCAAAGATGAACAAAGGCGGCGCCTAGGGCGAAATCGACTTCGAGAGCAAAATTCGAGCGAGGAATCATGCAAAGGAGAGGATTAAACATTTCATCTTCATCTCCAGATCGAGGGAAAGCATTTCTAATCACTTTCCTAGGGATTTCTTGTACTATTGATAGGATTCAATGCATTATTCATCTATACTCATGCTGTACACAATGAACATGTTTACTTGAACTAAATTTCAAGATCAAGGATGTAGCCCACTGACGTTTATGAATTAAATTTTATATTTTTATTCTTTGTTATGATTATTATAGCATTGATTTGATTAGAATTGAGAATTGAGTTTATTACGTGATTTACTCCGGCCAAGTATGTTTACGTTTTAGACGTTGCGAGAAGGACCGGGAGGTGAATTGCAATGTCGGAATTATTCTTTTCAAACCTACGAATCCAATCACGAGTGTAGTTTGGATTCGTTTGAAGGATTTCAAGGTTTTTCATAGAACTTAATGGGCCTAGTTACATTAATTGTCACGAAAATAGGGAATTAGCGTAGCTAAGTACCAGATTACGCTATGGAAGGAGGTCATCTATACCAAAGGAAAAATCCTTTTCAATACTTTAATATTTTATTCAAAGATTAATTTTTATCAAAATTCATAATAGTCAGTGTGGTGAAACCCCGAGTCCCGATTTTTTAAAAACTGATATTTACCCTAGAACGCTACTTTTACTGCTTTTCGCACTTAAAGTCCATACGAAATACAAACTGAACCGTCTAGATATAAATGAATCGCGTAATCGGTACTTGACCGCCAGATCCTCATTACGAGCAATAATATTTTTATTACTTCAATAAAACTGTGCACTTGTGGTCGCATCACGGCCCTCACTGGTGAGGCGAGCTGGACAGAGAGCGCAACGGCGCTCAGACGAGGATCGCGTGAGATCTCGGCGACGCAAGGAGAAGCTTCGTGCGGACTTGGTTCAAGGAGGAAGAAGAAGGCGACGGAAGAGAGCTTCCGCCCGCTATCGTCACCGACAAAGCGAATTGGACAGAGAGCGCAAGTGGCGCTCCGATGAGGATTCATCCGAAACAGATCCAGATGACGATGAGGGAGAAGGCTCGTGCACGGCGAATCCCCTATTTTTGGAGAAAAATAGGGCAGGGGCTGAGGGCATTTTCCAACCCCAATTCCAGGTGGTGGACGGCGATAGGGAGCTCACTAGGGGCAAGGAGACGATGAGCAAGATCAAAGGCTTGCCCGGCATGACTGCGGCGGCGGTCGGTGACCAGAAACAGGTAGCAGCGGCTTCCCCCTTTCTCCACCCCTGTTTTCTCTCTCGTATGTGAATGAAGAGACGTGATACGCAACAGCTGGCTACGATGCTAGAGGAGAAGTTCCAACAGTGCACTGGTGACCAGCAGCCGGAGGAGGCGACAGCGGGGGCCAGCCGACAGTGAGTGAGTGGAGGTTTAGCGGAACCTCACTTCCCCAAAGTCCCTTCAAATGAGGTGAGAGGGACCAACGATGGTTCGAACCAAATGTGGACACAACGCGTGCATGGATGGGGCAGCTTTCAGTCAGTGGATGGGATGCTACACGATTGGGTTTTCGAGTGCGGAAATCTAGGAGGAGCCCAAGCAAGGTCCATTGAGTGTTCCAGGACACCGAAGGTACTAGAGTTCATATCCCTTAGCGGACTTCAAGGGCGACGTCTAGCTTGGCCGGGGGAGTATTGTGAGGCTGGATCTCCCTTTGGCCAGGCGAAGAAGTCCACGAACTAGGGTGGAGGCCCAAGCCCACGTTCCTGACATGGACAGGGGCCAAACCAACAAATAAGATGGTGGTACGGCGACTGACTTGAAGATGGGAAGTTGGCTAGAGATTCTTCTTAAGTTGGCAAGCTGGGTGGTGAATGCTTGCAAACAAGGATGGCTGGAAGGCTCATCTTTGCATTGATGGGCATTGATGGAGAATCTTGGCAAAAGGGAAAGACTTTGTGGTGTCTTGAGTTGGTGAGGATGTTTCCAAAGGGAGTGAGAGAACTCCTTTTTTAAGATCTCGGCTAGACAAGACAACAGGTATATTACTCGGGAGTGGTGATGGGAGAGCAGTAGTAGTAGTAGCTGTTCCTGCTCTCCGTAAATTACAGAGGCGAACGACTTTCTCTTAGGCGGCGACCTCTAGTAACATCCCCGACCACTGCTTCTACTCTCCGGAAATTACAGAGGCGAACGACTCTCTCTCAGGCGGCAACCTCTAGTAGCGTCCCCGACGGGTTTTTGGCGACTGTGTCCTTCCGATCATCTCCTTCCCCTTTCGATTGACAACTTCTATAAGGAGACATAGCATGAATGCTCCAAACCGTACCACAAGTATGTTCTCTGTTCTTGTGAGTCAGCGAGGTTGAGGTGGGTGGAAAAAAGATTAAACAACTAATTTGGGCTTGACAACTATCATGATTAATTAAATGAAATTTGTAAAGTATCTTTAGGCCAAAAAGGTAACTTTACGTCAAGTATAAAAGTGGATTTAGGTGAAAACGTACAGGACAAATCAAATCATTTGTATATTTAGTCAAGGTACGGCTGCTTAGGATGCGATTGAAAAGTACATGAATATATTTATATATGTATAGTTAATAAATATTCATATATTTGGTTGTCCGATCTCTAGGAAGAGTCCTCGTCCGAACAGCTTGGCGGGTGAATTCTTCCAAACCTTCGGGAATATCGGGTCGCTCAAAAAAGTTAACATTTTTTTTTAAAAAAAAATTTTAGAAAATAATATATTTCTTCTAAACTTTATAATGACACCAAATTTAAAATATTTTACATCACATATACATATAAAAAATTCTAATCAATATCACATATAAAACAAAAAATTATTTACTATTATAAAATACCCTAATCTTGTATAGAAAATTTTATATATATGTGATGTAAAATACCCTAAATTTAATACCATTAAAAAGCTTTAAAGAATATATTATTTTTAAAAAAAATAAACAAAAAAATTATAGTGATAAAAATTAAGCCCCACCATTTAACTTTTTTAAGCGAACGCATTCCGAATATTCTGCTACATGACTTCATAAACCTTATGTCTATTTTCTATGGGCCGATTTGGAGTTGCAGCCCGCTCAGTTTTTAGGGTTGCTTCCGATTTTATTGTTAGCTTTTGCTTGGGTGGACAACAGAATCAGCTTGTATCCGCTCTTTTGGGTTGCTTCCGATTTTACCGCCAGCTGGATTCAGCTTCCCAGCGGAAGGGAAAACCAGCTTGGGAAAAAAGCGCTCCGCTTTTCGTCTTCCAAAAAAAAAACCCGTTGGCGTCTCGCGTGTTCTTCTCCTTCGGCCGCCGTCCCCGCTGCTCCTTCGGCCGCCGTCCCCTGCTACTCGTCATTGTGCCCTCCTCTGACTCGCCGCCCGTCCTTCCTCTACCGACGCCGCTCTGCGTCTCGGTCTGGACGCAGCTCGTCGCCTCAGATGAAGGCCTCGACGGGCAAAAGAACAAGCAGTAGCGGCCAGAGGCCACTGGTGATGGAGACCCCGAATCGATGGATGTCGATTCTTCCTCCGCCGGCTAAGCGCCCCGCCGTCCCTTCCGTCGACGTATCAAGCAGCGCAAGAGACACGCCGCCTTGCTGACCAAAATCCTAGCCCTCGTTAGCTCAGCGCGCCTCTGGAAGCAGCCCCGCACTCAACACGCCTCTACCTGCTCGCGTCTCCCGTCCGCACGCCGCCGCTGCTCATCGGCTGATTCTCGCGTATGAGGGGAGCATAACGACCCTCCAGGCGAGAGCGGCGGACACTGATGAAGAGGAGGGATCGGCGGCTGGCAATGAGGAGGATGAGGAGGCGGCGGCAGCATCAAATATGAAGAAAGAGATGGCGAGCTCAAGATCCCCATTATGGGCGGAGGATCTCGATGGGCCAATTTGTCCTCCAATCCATCCGCCATGGCCGCTGCTTCTTGCTTCACCATTGGAAAATGGGGGGAGCAAGATGATGCATTGCTCTTCGTTCGAGACCAAAAATAAAAGTATTTTTTACATTGCGTAGCATTTACTTATATTCTGATGAAAATTATTTCTATTTTAATAATTTTTATTCAAGATATAAGTATGTTGTGACCAATAATAAAAATCAATTTATCACACATGTTAATGATTAGTTAATGTAGCACTAAATTGATTAGATTAAAATTTTAAGCTTTTAATTATTAAAATATTATCGGATATTTAATTAAATATGAGTGTTCATATTTTCATATATTTTATTTAACTTATAATTAATTTTTATTAGAACTAAAGTCAAAGTATCAACTCCTACTTAATATTACAACACATTAGTTTATTCTGCTTAGCAGCACAGTTGTTAAACCAAACAGTTGTATACTTCCCCAGCCAAGCCACCTTTTAACCAGTAATTCTCAAGCCAGCAAAAGCTAAAAGCAAAATCAACCCCAAACTGGCCCTATAACAGTGCTCACTTCGACTTTGGGGAAGGATCCATCTTTTTTTTCACCCATAAGCTTTATAACCCAAGAATTGTTAGAGATTTTAGACCCATCTTACTCTGCAATGTTCCTACTAGATTCCCTCTAAAGTCTTTGCTAATAGGGTTAAATGTAATATTTCAAATCTACTTACCCTTGAACGATATGCCTTTCACAAAGTATTTTTGATAATATCCTCATTCTTCAAGAGCTTACTTACACCATATTTTCTTCCAGGGGCACTATCCTCTTGTCATCTTTAAAATTAATTGATTTATTTTTTTTTAAAAAAAACCTTTGATAGTATTAAGTGGGAGGCCATCTACTTGGCTCTTCAGGAGCTCAACTTCCCTTTTAAATTATCTTCTGAATTAAGGCTTGCATCGAATCTCCTTTCTATCTATGGGAATCCCTCTCCTTCTTTTCCTAGTACACGGGGTATTAGACGGGGAGCTCCTTTTATCTCCCTATCCTTTTACCATTGTTATTAATGTTTTTAACTCTTTGATCAAAGATGCAACCTCTCACAAACACATCTATCCTTTCAACATCAAAGGCAAACTCTAGGCCTCAAGATCAATTTTTTTTTTCCTAAATCTTGCCCCTTGCACCACCAGGGATAGGATTCTCTTCTCCTTTCAACCTAAGGAAGACTTCTTCCCTTTGAAATACCGTGGGGCTTATATCTGATGCTCCCACGTCACTGGCTTTTAAACATATTTCTAATGCTATCATTAATCACCTCTATTCTTAGAAGATTAGCTTGCTTTCACCTACCTCCCAGGACCTATACTAAGAATCTTAATAAAATTCAAAGACAATTTATGTGGCCCAAGAGCCATTCCTCCAAAGCCAAGGCATCAAGGTGGCCTTTGTGTCAAAGAGTTTGTCTGGGGATGTCAATTATACCCGTTGGGTTCAGTACCTGATCTGACCCGTTTAAGGCAGGTTCAGATACCCATTTATATAAAGTGGGACAAGTTTGAGACTAATATATATAACCAGTGTCGGGTTCGAATTTATACCTTCGGTTACCCGAAATTCGATCCCGATTACACATTATATTAATTTAAAATAAATAATAAAACGTTACTCATATAACTTATACTAAACCCTAATATCTTTTGTTCCCAGCCAAAAGCCCTAAGCCGCCGACTTCTGTTTTCGACCTTCGCCCTTTTCGACTTCCGTCTTCGACCTTTGCAGCACCTTAGCCCTAAGCCGCCTCAAATCTTCAAAGCTTCGTCCCTTCCGTCTTCGAACCTTCGCAGCTTGCCAACTCCCTGATCGGTCTCGAGTTCAAGGTGCTCCGGTTCTTCTCTTCTTCTCTACTCCATATCTTTGATCTCGTTTGTTTGATCTAATTGTTTCTTCAGTTATTTGAGTGCAAATTAGGGTTTTTCTCTGGCGTGAAACTGAATCTTGAGTACGTTCATGTTTTAAGTCGCGTAATGTTTATTTTCCTGTGATTAAGTTTCTGTTTTAATTTTTTTGCTTTGATTTGTTTTGGTCCTCAACGTTTCCTCATTTATTCCAAGATTTTGGTGTCAATGCTAATATTAGCAACTTAAGGTGTACCAACTCTAGTATGCCAAAATTCTTAAAGATGAGGTCTTCGTAGCCCCTCTATTTAAGGCTCAAAATTGAGCACTTCAACGGAGCCAAAATGAAATTTTTATTTCTTTTTTGCTTTAATTGATCCATCTGATATCAACTGATGGAATGGATAGAATTACATATAGGACTTGTGAACATCTTATAAAATTTCTCCTATATTGACCTCTCAATTCAAGGTGACTTCATTACGAAAATGAGAATCGCAAGGACATTTCCGAGGGTGCTTACGCATGTTTTTGATCATCAGATGAAAAAAAAAATTTAGGCAAAGAGATCGTTTTAGTGTTTTAGATAAACTGAATTTAATATAATTGATTTTGTCATAGAAGGATATTATACTGTATCAAGCTAGTTTCTTGTATCAACCTAGTTTCTCTTCTAATAATACGGTTGAGTATTTCTATATTCCTTATGTTTAATTTCATTTATAGTAGGTAATGTTAGTAATCCATCTTATTTGATTTGGTTAGTTGGTTCATTGGTTCATGTTGTTTTATTTCATTTACAGCTTAGTAATCCATGTTATTTTGAATATTTGATTGTTTTAAACTTTTGTATGAATATTAAATTTGATTTTTATGTTCGGGTCGGGTACCCGTTTAACCTTTGGGTCGGGTACCCGTAAAAACCCATGAACCTAGACGGGTACCCATGGATATTAAGTTTAATTTTAGTTATTCGGGTACCGCGGCGGGGTCGGGTTGTGAGAGATGCTACCCGACCCGGGTTCGGGTAGTAGGTGATATCAGTCGGTTTCGGGTAGTGGGGGAAAACACAGGTACCCGACGCGTTGACATCCTTAAGTTTGACCCTCTTTTGCGTTGCCTTACAACGCCAGCATATTATGGATCTCCTTAATGGAAAAGGTAATAGTATTTGGTGCTAAATATGGTAGCCCGGATCGTTCGAATAGTTCCCCCTCTACCTGACATTTTTGGTGTTGGAAGCATTTGATCTTAAACCTTGATCTTCTCAGGGATGGCTTGAGGAAATCTATTGGGGATGGCAAGGCCACTAAGTCTTGGCCTTCCATTACACCGCATGCCGATTTTTGTTAATACTAACAGTAATATTTTGAATTTGCAGATTACTAATTGCATTAGAAATCGGGGCTAGCAAAGGTTGTCCATGCACTTGATTAATCACATTAATGATGTTATCCTATATATCAATCTGGACTCTGATCCCGGTGGAAATGCAAGGACTTGGGGAGAGTTTTCGAATGGTTGTAAGCTCAATAAAGCAGCTTACTTGTTTTTATTGAAAAAAACACAATTCCTTTGATCCTTGGAGTGGTTGAAAAAACTGAAAAATCTTATGGCAGTTGAATTTGCCCCAGGTGTTAAAATCTTTGGTTGAAAGCTACTCCACCATAGACTACCAGCTCCCTCCAACTTGTCATGCTTTAATAGAGGTACAGTTGAATCTTGTGTTTTTTTGGTAAATATTTGGACCTGCTAATGCATAATTTTTTTTGAATGTGAGTTTAGCGATTGCATCTGGCGGATCATTGAAACTCTTAAGAATATCTCTATGGTTTTTAAGCAAAACCCGTAGAATGGTTTTTGGATTTTGCCGCGCACTTCATTAGACAGTCCGAGCTCTTGCTATCAAATTGGCATTCAAGTCCATGTATCACAATATTGATGTAAGTTTGCAACATTTTTTTCAAACAAAACATTTTATTAAAACTTAAGTAACCAAGTCCAAAAGCATAAGCCTTCTTAACGCTGAAGGCCAATTCACAATCTATACATCATATTGCATAGTTTTTTTGGCTTTAACATCGAGCCAATTCACTACTCTATTACATTGTCTCCATAAACTATCTCTTTGAGCATTCTTATCTCTAACATTGTGTTTAACAAGGTGGACGGAAACTGAGAAGGATGAGAATATAAGAAGAAAAAGAAAAAAAGAAGGATGGGAAGTAAGAAAATTTTCTTTCTTTGTGTTTAGCTATTAGCTAAAGGGAAGGAAACCAAGAAGGATTGTTATAGACACCCTTTCTTTCTTTTTTGTACTCGAAGCCAAGGTGTGGAAGCCGACAAGATCGGTGAAGAGCTTGTTGACGGAGGAGCTCGTCGTGGAGAGCTTGTTGCGGAAGAGCTGGAGAGCTCGTCACGCGGATGAGTGTTCTCGACATCAGCGGCTGTAAGGGGGCAATAGATACGAAGAAGGGTGGCTCGACGGCAAGCGACGAAGAAGGGCGGCGGCTGCAAGGGGGCGACGGCAACGAAGAAGGGCGGCTCGACAGCAAGCGACAAAGAAGGGCGGCAGCAAGGATGCGGCTGCAAGGGGGCGACGACAACGAAGAAGGGCGGCTCGACAGCAAGTGATGAAGAACGGCGGCAGCAAGAAGGCGGCTGCAAGGGGGCAACGGCAGCAAGGAGGTGGCTGCAAGGGGACGACAGCAAGGCGGCTGCAAGGGTGGCAGCAATGAGACGGTCGTGCGGCGTTTTTACGTGTATAAAATAGGACGGATCAAATTTGGAAGGAAAAAAGGGTAATTTTCCTTCAAATTTTCCTTTTGTACTTCTAAACACAAAAAAAATTAACTTTCTATGGAAAATGATTTTCGTTCGCCTTGCTAAACACAGTGTAAGGATGGTACGAGTATCTTTCTATGGTAAGGTTGACTGCATCTACAAATAAGTTTGCAACATTGGATCGTTGAAATGGACTGTCAGACGGCTATCAATCTTATTGAAGGAAAAGATGTTCAAGATATTCTAGATATCTCCAGGGTCGTCTGTGCTAAATTTTTTGTTTTTGTAGAATCACTATCTATACTTGTGGCTGCAAGGTGGTTGGTAAATTTTGCATGGACTATAGCTTAAGTCAATGTTGGCTATCTGAATGGCCAGATGAGCTTGCTTGTATTTTTGTCTTTGACCAAAAAGGCATCTTTTGTATTATTGTCCTTAATGTATAGCGTCGGTTCTAAATTTATTCATTGTGGCCACTTCAACACGGTGGAGCATACTACAAACAAAAGTAATGTTGTTCCTAAAAGATGAGTTGTGAGATTTATCTTAAAATGATGATAGTATAAATACCCAAGGTATCATTTCCAATACATCTGTAGGGCAGGCTCGTACACATTGAGTACATCCTATACATGTATCATAAATTTTTACTGAATGTGACATTGGATCTATAAATTCCAGGTTTTAACATCAAAAATTTGCAATCTGGTATTAGTTTAGTATTTATATTGTATTGTAGACACCAGACGAAGCAGTGGTTTATCAAAATTTGAAAAATTAATATATTTCTAAATTTGTTCATGAGAAAAACCCAAGAGACTTTGATTTCCGTTTCCAAAATTATGATCATACGAGTCGCGTGTGTGAATTCAAATTGGACAACAAAACAAATTGATCAAAAATACGTATCTGTAAAAGATTTTCACACAAAAAATTTTATTCCTTAACAGCAAAACATAATAATATAATTATAATGAAAAGTGGAAATTACATTCCTCGTATAAAACTGAATATGCAATCTCATCTCTCATAATAATGCTTGTAGAAGGATTTTTATTTATGCAGACATATCTTGACGAGTAAAATCTCCTTCTTCAAGAGAAAGAGATGCACACACTAATAAGTTGTAGTTGGCTGGAGCACTCTTTGCGGCTAGAGTAAACAAACAAGAACTGATGCCGCGGCCTTTTTTACTCCCTACTAAGCCTGTCAAGTTTAGGCAAAAATAACATGAGCAATTATGAAAATTAAGGATGCAGATTTAATTAATTTCTTACATTGTTAAGGAGGAGAAAGCTCGTAACCATACGGTCCAGGGGGATAGCGTGGTACTGGCGGATATTGGACGGGATCTGCAGCACCGACAAAGTATTTGAATTTAATTAATTAGGCATGCATAATAATAATAATAATAATTATTATTATATTATATCTATAATATATTAAGCAAAGCAGCATAACTAAATTACTAAGAAAACGAACACATTCCTTTAATTAATTAATTGCAGAGAAAAAGTAGGTAGGTAGAAGAAATTATAGAAATTAAACCAAGTAGTAGCTAGTAATTACAATCAAGCAAGTTTCTGGCGGCGAACGCCGGAGCGGCGACCATGAAGACGATGATGAACAGTAGAAACACAAAGTAGTAGAAAAAGAAACGATGTGCCATCTTCTTTATAAACTATGTCGATGATCTGTGTAAGTAATATGATAGTATTTATAGGCGTGTGTTGTGGAAAAAGTAATCACTACTAAAATACTTGATGAATATTTATGCATATTTTCTATGACCTAGTCAAAGAGTCAAAATTTAGACTTCCATCCAGTTCAATTTTTCTGAATGTTATAAATTGTGACAGCCAAGTTTAACGATTATGCACATCAACTTTGTCTTGTCTCCCATGGTTTAAGTCAAATAAAAGTCAATTGCCCCAGCCATACTTGATGAATATTCATACATATTTTCTATGACCTAATCGAAGAGTCAAAATTTAGACTTCCATCCAGTTCAATTTTTCTGAATGTTATAAATTGTCGACAGCCAAGTTTGACCAATAATTATGGTTGACTATGTACATCAACTTTGTCTTGTCTCCCATGGTTTAAGTCAAATAAAAATCGTTGCCGCAGCCCTCGGTCATACTCAATTGACCCATCCTATGAAAAAATTTCCTCGTGCCCTCTGCCCGAGGAAATCATCGGCATTAATTTGCTGATGTGATTTAATTTCCTCGTGCCCTCTGCCCGAGGAAATCATCGGCATTAATTTGCTGATGTGATTTGTGCTGGGGGATCACTCAAAGTATTCAGCAAGACAGGTATATCAAAGTCTATACCTCTTTTGCCTGAAAGTCAGGCTGTTAAAACAAAAACAAATAACGGCCAGGCCGTAAATAACAGTCAGGTCGCAAATTGTTCAGTTATAAATACTTTCATTATTCAAATTTTTATGGTTTAACCATTATAGTCATTCATTCATAATTTCTATGACCTAGTCAAAGACAAAGAGTCAAAATTTAGTCTTCTTGGTTTTAAGTCAAACAAAAGTCAATCACGCTCAATTGACCCAACTGTCTTACTCAATTCATTTAGCAAGGGCAGGCACATAGTCAAAGTCTACACCTCTTTCGTGTGAAAGTCAAGCTGTTAAATCAATAAATTAGTGTTAGTTCCTAATTCTTATTAATTTTTAATATTAATTTGCATATGTTATTATTTTTATTAAAAACTATTTTAATATAACCTAATCTTGACTTAAAATCTATCTTTATATACATTATATTTATCATAAAATTATACAAATTAATAATATTATTATCCAAGGTCTTCGATAGTTTACCTATAAATAATAATTTTTTAAAAATATAATTCTTTATCTTAAGAAAAAACATTTTTATAATATATTTGATGACTTTTCAAAAACAATTATGTGGATACCCACAACTTGAACCCGGTATATATATATAATTTTATTTGAGTATTAAAAATTATGTTTTTTTTAATACATTAGTCTAAGTATCCGTTTCACTCTATCCAAAATTTAACTATTATTAGAGATTTTATAGAGTTGTGTACCTGAATTTTATTTGGGTAATCATATATATAAGTTGAAATTTAATACGGTAGGTATTTTAGTTTAGTTTTAAACGGGTAATTAAATTTTTAATAGTGTAGAGTCCACGTAGGGGTTCTAAAAAATAAATGAGAAGATATTAGAGTATGGATAGTAGAAGAATTATCAGAATTAGGATACAGATAGTATAAAAAATATAGATACCTTACCCCAATCTTGAAGAGCCAAAGAATTTGCTTATTTTTTAGATCTTTTTTGAGATCCACCCCGAAGGACAGGGTGACCTAAATCTGGAGCGAAGAGTCATCATGGAGTACATAGATAGAAAGTTAGAAATTGAAAATTGAAATAAGCTTATGTTTCAATCCCGGATGTATTAGTAGAAAACACTTTCTTATTGTTTTCGGCATTTTTATATAAAAACGGCTCACATTGTAATTTTATTCTTTATTTAATAACTATAGTTTGTTATTCGATGAAATAGTTGCACTCTCATTTTTAAAATCAGAGTGTAACATAGACATCCGTGTAGCACCACTAGGATGCTTACATAAATTTGGATGAACTTAAAATGAATACATGGAGCACAATGGGTTGTGGCTATTTCACTGGGGGTGTTCATGGTTCGGTTAATTAAATTGTGTATCAATTTTCTAAACCGAATAGAACCTATCAATTCGGGAAAAGTTAATTGATTTTTCGGTATGATTAATCATTTATTTTTGGTTAATCGTACTTTAAATAAAAAAAGAATAAAAAATAATAAACTATAAGTTTATAACTAAAAGATAGCACAATTTTTTTAAAAAAATACTGTGTTGAACTGTTGATTGTTGAACCTGAACTTTTGTTAGAACATGGGAGTTGGTACTGTGTGCACTGCGGTCCTACTATTGGCGATGACAATAGACAACTAGGGTTTGGCAAGATGCAAGTAGAGGTTAGTGAGTGGCAAGATGTTGGGCTGCTAGCGACTGGCGAGTGTTGAGATGTTTGCAGCTAGGGTTTTGGTGGAAGAGCAAGAGAAGAACATGAGAGGAAAAGGAGAAGGAAGAAGGTGAACCACACTTGACACTCAATTAATCACTCACATGCTCGTGGTTGAAGAAGGAACGAACCAAAGAAGAAAGATGGCAACATGGATGGAGACATGGCGTTGGCGATTTAGCATTCACTTTGCTCAGTCGAAGGGTTTATGTCTTGAAGACAAAGTCAAAGAGCTTAAGGTTGAGAGTGGAGATTAAAGTTAGGGTTAGAAAGTTAGAAAAACCTTAGAAATTAGAATCAAATAACTAAACTTAGTAATCCACTAGCCCATTCATTAGGGATTTGAGTTAGATTTATCGGTTTGGTCGGTTAACCACCGATTCGGCTAACTCCTGAACCATAACTGATGCCCAGGTAAAAAAATTGATCCCTTAATAGATAAATCACAAGTAATTTCGTCACTGTTATAGATAACGTTGTGCTAGGAAGTCAAAAAAAATGAGAAGTTGTTTAAAGGAGAACTAGCCAACCTAGCTAAAACAAGCAAAGAGGCCGTAGCAGAATTTAATGACATTTTGGCAAAACAAACAATCGGAATGTGGGAGCAACATAGTAGAAGGCACCATACCAATAAAAATAAAAAAAAAATTCTAGGCAAGTCGCTACTTAGGATTTTGGGAAAGAGTGATATCATTATCTTCAAATTTTGCTTTGTGATTTGTGATCCTCACTCTTAACTTTAAAATTTGCATAGCATAAATTACAAAGGATGATATTAGTCTTCCTCAAAATCCTAGGTAGTATGCCTTGCCTAGAAAGTTTTTTGGGGAAAAAACCCTGGCGGTTAGTTGAAGAACATTGACAAAGCACTGGACAATAACAATGACTAGCTTAACAGGGTTTTATGGCAGTCGGGTTGATGTTTCGCGAGTGTCTCATCTATCCGAACATGAATATGGGTAATCGGGTATCTATCAAATGGGTTCGGATAGAGTATAAGTAGTATGTATGCTATCCGAGTCAGGTTCGAGTAAGATAGATTGGATCCTACTACTCGAACCCTATATATATATTATAAAAAAATAAAAATAATTCAATAAAAATACAATTATTTACCCTACTAGAACATACAATTTCGTATTATAATCTAATTTTCTTCATGATGGTTTGTATTGTTTAAAAATAGAATTATTTTAATGTTAATTCTCAAGTCCATGATCTCAAAGTCATCACAATTTCAACAAGAGGGACAGTGTCTGGTTAAAGAGGTTGGCGACGACCAAGAAAAGAAAAGTACTCCAGAGAAAGAGCGTATTACCAAAAAGACAGACCAATTCAAAGAAAAAATTTTCTCCTTCTATTCTTCATATATATATTCAAGTCTCCACCTCAATTAATTTACACTCACTACAGGTTCCAATCTTATTGGAGTGACGCCATCCTCATAGAATAATGGTACGCCCCCTCCATCTTCTTTATGCAATCATCCTCTTACTGAGCTGCTCGGCCAATTCGATTACGTTCGCTGATCAAGTGGCCGCTCTCCTATCCTTCAAATCTCTGCTCTTCGACCCTGGCAACGCCTTATCCTCCTGGAACAGCGAATCCGCCCAAGTCTGCATGTGGCACGGCGTGAAGTGCAGAGATGGGCTGAACATCACATACTTGCACCTCGATTCGCTGGGACTCGCAGGTCCGATATCGCCCGCCATCGCCAATCTCACCTCCCTCAGGCACCTTCACTTAGCACGCAACCAATTCAACGGAAGCATCCCACCCGAGCTCGGCAACTTGGCCCACCTTCGGTACTTCAACTTGAAGAACAATACTCTCGTGGGTGCTATTCCCGAATTCTTGTCCTGCTCCAGGCTTCGTAATATCAACCTGGACAACAACAAGCTCGAGGGAGGAATCCCTGCGACTCTTAAACGCTGCTCGCGCCTTCAAGTCATTTGCTTCATCGGCAACCGCCTCAGCGGAGAGATCCCCGGTGAGCTCGGGGCTCTTTCGCAGCTCCTATGGTTGTACCTCAACGACAACAACTTCTCAGGCTCTCTTCCTGCGACTTTTGGTAGCAGCAACACCTCGCACATCAGCGTAATTTCGCTGTCCAACAACAACCTGAAAGGGGCAATTCCAGATTCTCTCGGTAACCTCGTCTCCCTCACTTCTCTCGATCTCTCTCATAACAATTTTGTAGGGAGAATACCTCCTTCCCTGGGCAATTGCTCCAAGCTTTCTTACCTTTATCTAAGAATTAATAGATTGGAGGGGAGCATACCCGAGAGTTTGGCCCAGCTCACCAAATTGGAATTTCTTGATCTTTCCACAAACAAGTTATCAGGTCTTATCCCCTCATTGCTGTACAATCTGTCTTCGCTTATTTCCTTGAACTTAGAGATGAACCAGCTCCAAGGAACTCTTCCTCCTGATATAGGGAATGCCCTTCCACGACTCCAATACCTTCTCCTTCAGCGTAATGGTTTGACAGGTTCCATGCCGGCAACAATAGCCAATGCTTCTGGCCTTCTCTTCCTCGATCTTTCTTATAACAATTTCAGTGGAATTATTCCCACCAGTCTTGGTCAGCTTAGCAACCTCGTTAGGTTGGGACTTGGTGGCAATCGGTTCAAGGCGAGCGGTGCAGAGGACTGGAAATTTGTTGACGCTTTGGCTAATTGCACTGGTCTTACAAAATTGTACCTCACAGGAAATGATCTTGGGGGAAACTTTCCTAGTTCTCTAGTCAACTTGTCGCCGCAGCTCATGTGGCTGTCTTTAGCTGAGCTTCAAATAACAGGGTCGATTCCCTCCGATATTGGGAAACTCCAGGGCTTACTGCAGCTCGATCTCAACCAAAATCTTTTATCCGGCAATATTCCAAGTTCGATAGGATCCCTCGTCAACTTGACTCGATTATATATGTATGGGAACAAAATTTCAGGCGAGATTCCAGCTTCCATGGCAAATCTAGCTCGGCTCGAAGTGCTCCACCTGGGAGACAATGCCCTGTATGGGCGCGTGCCTCCGGACTTTGAGGGGTTCAAAAATTTGATTGAGCTCAATCTTTCTCATAACCAGCTAAATGGCACCATTCCTCGAGAGCTGCTCTCCATTTCTTCTCTTTCAACTGTTCTCGACCTGTCTCATAACTCTTTCTCTGGGTCAATTCCGAGCGAGGTAGAGAAGTTGAATCTTTTACTTCTACTCGATATGTCTAAAAACAAGCTATGTGGTACAATTCCTATCGGTCTCGGTAGCTGCCAGACCATGAATAGCCTTTTCATGGACGGTAACTTGTTCGAGGGCGCCATTCCGTTAGAATTGCAAAAATTGACTAGTCTCCAAAGGCTCGATCTTTCGCGCAACAAACTCTCCGGACTAATCCCAGAGTTCTTGGCAGACATCACTAGTCTGCAGTATCTCAATCTATCTGTCAACGATTTTGAGGGTCCGGTCCCCATGGGAGGCGCATTTGCAAACAAGAGTGAAGTTTTTCTGAACGGGAATCCTAAACTCTGTGGGGGTTCTCCGGCATTGAGTCTGCCACCATGCTCAGCTCAATCTTCTAAGCACAATGAACGAATCCATGGCTCGCTTACAATCGTGGTGCTCACAATTGGTAGCTTAATAATCTGCTCCATTGTGCTCTTCATAGCAATTCTCTTGCGGAAGAAGGCACTAAGTCAGAGACCGTCAACACACGTATCTTCTTTTTCCAAGGACCAATTTAGACTTGTGTCCTACGCGGAGCTCCACCAAGCGACTGATGGGTTTTCTTCTGCCAATCTAATCGGCACCGGCAGCTTCAGTTGTGTTTATAAAGGAACACTTGATGGGTATCAGAGCTGTGTTGCGATCAAGGTGCTCAACCTTGCACAGAGAGGAGCTATCAAGAGTTACATGGCGGAATGCGAGGCCCTGAGAAGTATCCGGCACCGGAATCTTGTCAAAATTCTGACTTGCTGCTCCACCATCGACCACCAGGGGAATGATTTCAAGGCTCTTGTTTTCGAGTTCGTGCCCAATCGAAGCCTACAAGATTGGCTACATCCAGGAGTCTCTTCAAGCTGTGAGATGAAACATTTGAGCCTTGCACAAAGGTTGGACATAGCCACTGACGTCGCCTTTGCTCTGGAGTACCTTCACCACCGCCATGGCCCGACTCCAATTGTTCACTGCGATGTCAAGCCAAGTAACATTCTTCTCGACGATGACATGTGCGCCAGGTTAGGTGATTTTGGACTGACAAAATTCCTCTGTGCGGGTGTTATCTCTGCAACAAGTGGAGATACGAGCTACTCCATTGCATTAAAAGGATCCATAGGCTACATACCTCCAGGTAAGTAATCTCTTGATGCATTGGGCGAACAATTGAGATCCAGTTATTTACATTTGCCAGATGTTTGACTGCAGAATACGGCACTGGAGGGGAGGTATCGACGCATGGAGACGTCTACAGCTACGGTATACTTGTGCTGGAGATGGTGACCGGGAAGAGGCCAACTGATGAAATGTTCGACGGCGGCCGATCGCTTCGGAGTCTCGCCGAGGAGGCGATCTTAGATGGACGAGGAACCCAAGTTGTGGATCCTGTACTGCTTTCAGATGAGGAGGATGACGGGCGCAAGAATAGGATGGCGATGTGTTTGATCTCCATGATTGAGATTGGACTCTTGTGCTCAAAGGAAGCACCTCGGGAGAGGATGGACATGGCGAGTGTTGTTGCAGAGATGGCTGCAGTAAGAATTGCATATCTTGGGGTCGGAAAATAGCGTCATTCACGCTAATATGAGGTTACAATAATGATACAACCAATAATCCATCCATATAATATACTATGCGTAGCACGTGTAAACAGTTTTCAAGTTATTTCATGAAATGTTTCTTGATATATACATAATATATGATGCACAGCATGTTTTATTGATAATATATATCATGCATGATGCATAATGTGTTGAATTGATAAGACCAATAGTGTTGATTATTAATAAGTAATATGGATGAATGGTGAGATTATAATAAAGTCAAAATCTCTGAAGCAAAATATGAAGTCACGAGCTTTCTAATAAGCCCTTGTCCGGATCAAGATTGACAACGGTAAGTTTGGCAAAACTAAGTACACATATGGATAATTGTGATATATATCGAATATTGGGTTTAACTTAACTAGATTATTATAATAGTATTGAAGAATTAAAGGCAGAGGCTAGTAAAAGTCCATAAGATGAACATGAACAAGAGTTATTTGCCTAACTATCCAAAAGTCATAATTGTCAAGTATTGATGACAAAGTCAAGGAGCATGCGCGTTGTAGATCCAAACGGAAACCAATGTGCCCCCATAGATATGGGCTGAACCCGGCGCTGGAGCCAAAGCGACGGTGAACCCGGCGCCGAGTGGGTTGTTAATGAAGAGGCCGAAGCGGCTATTCCAGGAGTAGGGGTTGGGGATGAGGGAGACGAAAGAGGGGGAGACGAGGAAGGGGGTCGAGCTCTGGAGCCAAAAGAGGAGGGGGGTGTCGGGGATGTGGGCGATGGGGTGCTGGGCCTTGTAGAAGGAGAAGAAGAGGGCAGGAGGTGGGGAGGAGGAGTTGGCGGCAGCAGGGCCTACGGGGAGGTAGTCTGATTTGGTGGGGCCGATGTTAAAATAAAATGTGCCCTCGGCGACCATCATATTGGTGGGCGTAAACCACGCGTCGCCTTATAGAAAAAAGTGATACACGTGGCAGAGGATGAGGGGGCACCCCTCCATTTAGAAAACGCACTCCACTCAGTTGTTTATCCAGTGCCACATCTCTGTTTGTCACTATTCTTGACTCTAATATTCTCGTTCACTCCGGACAGTAGCAACACTCTTTCTTTTTTCCTTTAATTGTTTTTAGCAACGAATAGTAGCAGACAATAACGTTTTTTTTTCTTTTTGACAAAATAGCAATGCACTGACAACCGACCATCTCTTCTTTTTTTTTTTCCTTCCCATCTACTAATCTGACCTTCATGACCTAAAAGCCCTATTCTTTTGTTGTTGATTTTGATTTGGATGAGTGAAACAGCAAACCCTAATTTTAATTTTGCGTATAATATGTTTAGGGTTTAATTTGGGAAATTGAGGATTACAATGTTTTCTTAGAAGCAATTATGTGAAGTTGAAGTCATGATGGTAAGAAATTTACATAATACATTTTAAATTATCAAAATTATGGATTTATTAACAAGATGGGAAATTAAGGGTGAAATTAATATGTGATTGTGAATTGATATATGACATATTGTGACATGTGTTTAATTTAATTTATATAGTTAAGAAAAAGGAGTAAAGTGAAATTTGAGATAGTTGTAAGGATAAAGGATATGAGCAATTGAGTTATGAATCTATTCATATTGTTTTTTATATAGTGTCAGATAGACTAGCACGTTGTGTTGGTGTATATGCCTTAGGACTTAATATTGGTCCATTATTGTATTATTTAACTTTGATATTTATATATCATTCTGGCATTGTCATTATCTATTTTTGTCTATATCTGCGATTATGTATTTACATGATAATGTCCCTGGAGACAGATTAAATCTGTGCTCAAATAGTTGTCCCTAGTCGATGTACCTGAGTGGATATGAGACAGCTCTGGTACTTTTGAGACTAGTATATGGGCTGGTTAGGCACGAGGTGCTAACGCAGACATATGAGTATATCAGTGATTGATATACTGGACCGACCCGCTGTGAGGCAATGACTTGGTGTCATGAGTTATCCTCGCAAGTGATAGGAGATGCATTGATCCCTTAACTTGAGGTCATTGACCATTCTATATGGTTAGGGACATGCTTTGATACAACCTAACACCTCGCCATAGTTGTGAGGTAATAACGGTTGTTATTGAGCATGTCACGACCCATATGAGAAGGTTAATGGACGGACAAAGGATTTGCCTCTTCCTGAGGGAAGCTTGATATCCATGGAGCTCCTATATGGTTCTATGACTGAAAGTGTATGACCATACCTAGGTGAGAACTTGATTTAGTCATAGCCATGTAATTGGGTGAAAACAAGTGGTGAAACACTTGTCCAATCGGATATCAGTTCAGCAAAGAGACTGTAATGCATCTGTACCTAGTTGCGATGATGGGGATATCGATGTCGATATCCATTCCAATGACCTAAGTAGCAGCGATGCACTGCTAGGTGCCACTCACTGCTTGTGGTGACCTTTGGTTAGCACTGCCAGCATCAGAGGAACCTACAGGGTCGCACACCAAGATACTCGAGTTCTCGTATTGATCGGGAAGCCTTATGATCGAATTATTGGATAGCTCGAATCTATTTGGGAGACTTCATCAGCACCAATGGGACTGATGAGATGGATGATAGTTATTGGAGCCAAACTTCATTTTTTGGCAGGTTGACCCGTATTTGACCAGGTTGGTCACATTTGGATTAGGGTTGCATTGGATTGAATCCAATTGCTTAATCAACCCTTGTAATGAAGTTTAGGCTAGCTCATTATCCAATGAGGCCTAATAACAAGTTGTCATGAAGAAGCAAAAGGCTAAAAGGGTATAATGGGAAAAAACCAACCCCATTGGCGCCAAGGGCATAATGGGGTGAACTTGGCACCATTTGCTTCCTTTGAAAGGAATTGGCGCCTCCCCGTTAATGCTTGGATGGAAAGCTTGCCTCTAAGGCAAGGCTTGAGGCATCTAAGGCATGATGGACTTACTAGGTAACTCTTAGGCGATTAGGGGATGTTTACGGAATAGGCTTAGAGTCTTTCCTAAACTCAAACCCTAATTGCAACCAAACCCTAAACCCTAGCCGCCCCCTCTTAATTGTTTGCGCCTCCACCTCTTTCTCTTGGACGCCCCTTGCTTCTATATATTTGAAGGATGCATGAGCTCCTTCATGCAATATTCAAGAGGCGTGAGAACATTGAAAGGGCAAGAGTAAGGAGGACTTCAAAGCTTGGCGCAAGCTTCTTCCATCTTCATAGCCGCAAGCCTTCTTCCTCCTTTCCTCTTGGCGCAAGGAGCATTAGTGCTTGGTGACTTGTCTTCTTCCCTCTTCCTTCTTGGCGCATCTTCCTTTGAAGGTGGCACAAGCTTTGAAGAAGGTGACAAAGGCTTGGATCTTCTTCCCGAGGCTAGCACCGGGCGTAGAAGAAGGGAGTTCAAGGCATCCGTGTGTGTGAGACTGCAGAGGGCGCACGCTTGGGCGCCTACCTTGACATCGGCCTCGTCTTGCTTTAAGGTATTTTCTATCTCATCGTGTCAACTCCCTCGCTTGACTTTCTTCACTGGGTTTTTGGGACTGGCCTGTTTTGGGGATATTCTTTCGCTGTGCAATGTGTATGTATTGTAATGACTCTAAAAAATTATAAAATATCCCTGAGATTTTCTAACACCTTGGTCCTTCCTGATTCTTCTACTTGATTTGTTTATAATTAAGTTGACCTCATCATTTTTTTTCCTTGTCTCATATTATGGTTATTGTGTGCATGTTTAGTATACATGCATTGTGCATGATTAAAAATATTTATTTCTGTTTATTCACTATTAAATACTACTTGAATTGATATATATTATACATATATTTACTAGGATAGCTCACATGTATCTGATCAAACTGTGTTGTAACACACTATAACTAACATGTAACTTACATAACACACTATCAAATACTACTTGAATTGATATCTATTATATAGATATTATACAGATATTTACTAGGATAGTTCACATGTAACTAACATAATACACATACACTGTGTTGTGCAATCTCCTTTCGGTGCTGTGGAATCGGATGGAATCAAACCTCACAATTAACTCTTCTATATCTTCTTTGATCAAACTCCAGACTGTGTAGGTTGGTAAGATATATTACATTTCTATGTTATATAATATGAAAATTGATTAAGTGAATAAGATGTTGTGTGAATGTGGAGATGTTATGTTAGTTAGAATAGAGGTTTCATGGTTAAACTTATGATTTTATGGTCCAACTTTTATGAAACTTATGAATCCAATACAATACAATATTTGAGCTTAGAGAATCTAATACAAGCACCAACATAACCAAACTCATGTTTGCTATCCAAAATGTAATAGCATTCATATTCAATATATCACTAATTTACTTGAAATATACAAATATCTTCTATTAGTTAATATATTGAGAGATATCAATGTATAGACTGTATGAACTTATTTGAAACTTATCCAAACTTGCATGGTACTAATGGAAATAGTGTAGGACATCTTTCTGTAAAATATAGTGAATTTTTCATAATTTTTTCTTCATTATTTCTATTAATTTTTTGCATCGGTATTTATTGTCGAATTTTGTTATATATTATCGAATCTATCTGAAACTTGACCTAAACTTACAAAGAACCTATAGAAATAATGTAGGATACCTTAGTGTTAATTCTAATAAATTTTTCATAATTTTTTCTTCATTATAATCCTGGACAAATGCTAGACGAAGATGTTGGGTTGACAAAATCCTATCGACAAATATGCTTGACGAAGTCGAGACAGCGGAGGTTTAAGGTTTTTTTGTTTTGTTGGGCTAGAGATGCTGGACAAACTCACAAACTCTAAGCGGGACGAAGTAGGAGCGAGAGCAGGACAAGAGAAATGAAAAGAAGAGATAATCGTAGTTGGTTTGGGTCACAAGAGGGTTACAGCGACGGAGCATTAACGGATGGGATGGCAACGAATTTACCACCATTTCTCACCGTGCTATTACAGCTTTGAGATGCGCATGTGAAAAAGAGTCTTTGTGATTTGTGTAACGGTGGATGCTCATCCACCGTGCCGAAGATTCGACATTTTCTCCCTTAAAAGGCATTAGTTCTTATGCACAGCAGGGCGCGGCACTTGTGTACTGCTGAAACCGCCACTAATGCATCTCCATCTTTATGTCTGATTATGTACCAAATACTTAGCATCGCTTATCTAATTCTTCCATGCTCCGTCAGATGGAATTACATTATCAATATGCTCAAGGATTTTGATTTTCCTCCAAAAGTGATAAAATGGATTTCCTCTTGTATTTCCTCCAAAAGTGATAAAATGGATATCAATTTACTGTTGAATTTTAAAGTATACGACTATCATAAGAAGCCTCGTCATGAGTTCACGTGCCTCGAAGTCCATTAGTTTTTGGATTTTTTTTATGAAATTACACAAAAACAAATAAAACTATAGATTTTGCACGAATAAGCATAATTAAGCCAAATTTAATGCAAAGGTATCTAAATATGACTCAAATTGGAATTAAAAATATGCTACAATTCATGCATAAATGTGAGTAAGCACCTATCAAACAATCTTTTGTGAAAGTTGGGCATCAAATTGTGTAGCGGCGTGCACTAGAGACCTTGTCGGTGCTACTACAACTCGTAATCCACTAACCCCATGCATGACACGGTCTGACGTTTAGGTCAGCTAGTTTAGGCATGCATCAAATTGGAATTCAATTGGGTCTAAGTTTGATTTTGATTTGATACGGCCCAACAAATTGGGTGAATCAATTTCATATTCAACCTAGAGGTAGTATTTGAACCCATTTGGCTCAATTACGGTCGAATCTCGGCTAGTTCAAGTGCTTGTTAGAAATCTTAGGAAATTTCCTATATGTGAATACCAATATTGCTACATAAAAGTTTGTATATCTGATCATGTTTATATACAAATATACTATACAAATCAATCAATTGGTGCACTTTTTTTAATTAGATATTATTGAAGTTGATTAAGTTATAGCATTAGAGTTTACAAGAATGGCCCGTTCTAAAGGCCAATTTTCAGTCCAAACATATATAGTCCTATGCCTCTTTGCATAACCGCTAGCCAGTTTGTAAGCTGATTTACATTTCTACTAGTGTACATAATTACATATTTGTTTCTAGCTAGCAGAAATTTAATTTCTCTTAAGACTTGTTGAACCTCTATAGGGAGGAATGGGTTTCTTCCACTAATAGCATTTATAGCCTCTAGACTATTCGATTCGATGATGAACATGTTGTCCTCCTTGAGAAAATTTGTATGTGCATATCCCATTACACTGCGAATAGCTAGAAGCACAAACATGAGAACTGAGGAACAAATATGGTGAGCAGCCACTGCTACAAGTGGCACTCCATTTGAGTTACATTATGCACTTGCTCTAATCAATTGGTGCACTTGCTCTCACCAAATTGTTGATAATTGGACTAAATCAAAATAATTAGCATCTAATAAGGAATGACCTCAAATCAGTTTCTCTATAAATGATTTTTTCTGTATCCTTAAACTAATTTGCTTTATCTAGTTCCTGTGTTACATTATGCATAGTATTTATGTGGATATGTCACCTGTTTAGTTTACTTTGTTATACATAGATCATCATCATGTATGTTACTAGTTTAAACATCATTCCTTATTACTACGCCATGCAAAATTTCATTATATAGCATTCACAATTATCCCATGTTGTGGGTAATTATTCACATTGGGAACATCATCCTTGTTGTATGAATGGTTCATAGTCTCTTTTGGGAGCAGCATCCTCACTATATGAACAGTTTATATTCCCCGTTGAGGTGGCTAAAGAAACCATGATAGAGATAGATTGATAGGAGAAACATTATATTTATTTTGGATATTTTATAAATTTATAGGGTCAAAAATGGTTAAGTTAAAAAATATAGTATGATGATTTAAAATTCACCTTATAAATTATAAGGCTTTTATTTTTGTAGATTCTGGCTTCTAATATATATAAGTTGATTACCCCCTAAGTAGCTTAGGGTACCTTTGATTAAGAGATTTATATATATAACAAAATGAAGACAAATGGTAGAAAAAAAAATGTAGTTCATAATATTATGCCATGACATGACTTACAACGGAAAGTAGTTTAGTAGATTGATGTTAGAAGACTTATGAATGTCAGAATTTGATTAATGTTCTGCCTTTAGAGGGCTTGTGGATATCAGGAGTTGATGAATATTTTATCTTTTGAGGACTTATGAATATTCGGATTTGATGAATATCCTGTCTTTTGAGGGCTTGTGAATATTCAAATTTGATGAATATTTTATCTTTTGAGGGCTTTTGGATATCTAGACTTGATGAATATTCTACCTTTTAAGGGCTTGTGAATATTCAAATATCTTGCATTTTGAGGGTTTCTAGATATTTAAACTCTGAAAAATATTCTGCCTTTTAAGAGATTGTGGATATTTGGATTTATTGAATATCATGCCTTTGTGGGCTTGTGAATATTTAGAATTGTAGAATATCCTGGGCTTGTGGATTTATGGACTTAGTTTTGATAAATATCCTGTCTTTTGAGGGCTTGTAAATATCTAGGCTTGCTGAATATCCTAACTTTTGAAAGCTTATGGATATCTGGATTATGAAGAATATCCTATATTTTGAGGGCTTGCAGATATTTAATTTTGATGCATAATCTATCTTTCGAGAGCTTGTGGATATTCATGTATCTAATAAGACATATATTTAGCTTATGAAGTACATATGAATATCTATGTGTCATTCGATAAATATTCGGCCCATGAAGGACATGTGAATATTTATCTATTTTGATATTTAAGTTAATGAATATTTGGCATTGACCGTGGAGAGAAACTTGAGAGATTTTGTAACAACGTTGAGGAGCTACACCTCGATACCTAGTATCGACATATGCACCTCCTAAACAATGTTATTGACAACATACTCTAGATATTCAACATCCATGGCAATCACGGTGATAGCAATTTTAGGAATGATTTGTATGCCTGATTTTGTCTATTCGTGAGTATTAACTTTTGAGAGGGCTGATGTATGTGAATTAGTCTTTAGATAGTTAAAATGGGTGAATGGGTCTGTAGAGGGCTAAATGTTCAAAATGAGTGTATAGGCCTAACAGCCAAACATTTGAAACAAGTGAACGACATTCGAAATGGGTGAACAGGCCTTTGGGCCAAATGTTAGAGATTCGTGAACAGACCTTTAAGCCAAATGTTCAAAATGGGTGAATGAGCTTTTGAGCCAAATGTTTTAGATGTGTGAACGAGCCTATAGAGGGCTAGACATTCAAAATGGGTGAACGGGTGATGCAAGAGGAGCCAGCACTGATGAAGGGGAAGATCTGAAAAGAAAAATACCCCTCCAAAATTTTCTGCGAGCCCATCACGGGCAGGCCATGAAGGCCATCACGGGAGTGAATGGCTCGGCAGATTCCAGCGAGTAGAACCACGACAATGCACCCCAGCACGGGTAGGCCGTGATCACCTCGTCAGATTTCGGCGAACAGACGCACAGGCATAAACATGATCACAGGCAGACCATGATCACCTCGGCGAAAAATGGAAAAACCGATTTTGGATGCGAACGCGATCACGGTCGTGAACATCATTGCAGAATTCGGTGCACCCGATCACAGCCATGAACACCACCACAGCCAGGCCGTGAACAACCCTAAAGGCACAAATTCATCCCGGAAGCCCCGTTTCGACGTACATCACCCTCCGTACTACATTTCCCCATCACAAGGCGACCCGAAGGAGCCCAGCAAGGTAACAATCTGGCGATCCCAACACTCAAGCCAACCACTAGATCGCTATATGAGAGTCATCAGCCCACTATCAGTCCATACCGAGGATCTCCAGCCCATGGGCCTCACCACACGACCCATCGAAGGCCCGACTCAAGATGGGTACCACAATCACTTGAACAACACGGCTCAAGAGTAAGCCTCCATCGTGATGAACTAGCCCATAATCTCCAAGTTTTATTGCTTTGTTGCGGCATGCTCCGAGCTCGTCTAGCTGCCCCACAGCCCGTACGCCACCAGGAATCAAGGACATGCGCCAACTTCACTTTAGTTGGTAGGAGTTTGTTGCATTTTGTCTTTAGTTGCGGCTTGACCACTTTTGGGGCTGCAAGAGTAGGTAATTGTTAGGATTTGGCGTTTGTCATGTTCCTCCCCCTCTTATCCTATAAAAGAGGAGGGTAGGATAGCTTAATTTTTCAGTTCTCTTATTGCGATAGAGTGCTCTAGCTTGTGTGAGTCGTGGTCGGTGCCTCGATTCCAAACTCTGTAAGAGTTGTGGTCGGTGCCTCGACTCAGAAGTTTGTTTCCAGCATTATAAGAAGTAAATCCAATTGCCTCCGGTGGGTTAGGTTCGTCTGTTTTCATAATCCTATTGTGTTTTTTTGCTGTGTTTTCATCTTCTTCCCTTACCCCTTCCCCCATGAGAATCTGTACGTCGGAGGCATGGAGCGATTTTCTTGTTCTTTGGTGTGTTTCAGGCTCATAGATGTGCATGCTGAGCCCCGTCGATCCGCTAGGCCCTAAGGGACGAGTTGTGCTTAATATTACTAAGAGGTTAGTGAGCGAATTTCATAGATTTGAGTGCCGTGGTTTTCTCTTGCATTAGTATTGCCCCGAAACGACATTGCCGCTGAATTCTTCGTGTTTTCTTGCTACACTTTTTGAGCGCTTTTACTTCCCTCGCCTTAAGACCCTCTCACATTTTCTGCGCATTATGTAAACACCGTAGAGTACGGTGCTAAGGACCAACCCACCTATCGTAGTTGCACCAATTCTATTATCAGAGGAGTTGCGCATTCAATTCTTATTGTTCGCATGGTCCAACTCCGTTGCACTTGACACTTGTCTTATTTCAGCATAGTTTCTACATTCTCTGCATTCTGCACTTAGTGCGTCTTCCCCTTGTTTGTGCTTAGTGACTACGAGGTCACAAGTCATGTCTTCCCAAATCCCTGAAACCATCCCTGAAATACAAGAGTTGTCCCAACCCTCAAAGGCACTAGCACCCACTTAGAGTCTTTGGCTACGCTCACGGTGTAAGTCAACGTGCTAATCACGCAATTTCACGCCCATAAGCTATCGACGGAGACTGCAGTCCAGCAGCTCTTGGCTGGCTTCCGGGTGTGTCGGGGCATAGGCGCCCTAACCAGGATCAACCCCCTCCATCTGCACTCCTCCCTCTAACTAGGGAGTTTCCCCCGATAGCTGCACCTAGATGGCGCCAACCCTTTGAGGATGAGTCTGGCCATCGTAGGCCTTACGTGGCCCGTGGAGGCCCGATTTATGAGGACGAGCCCTTTGATGAGGATGATGTTTGGGCAGCACAAAGGCCTCCAACCCAATCCTGCTATGAGCGTACCTGGGTGGAGGACGATTTTTTTCCATTTTGTCTGAACCGGCCCCGTACCCTTTGCGTGTGGTCTTGACCTAACACAATTCCTAGATTGGGTTGTGTCCGTCGACACATGCTTCGACTTGAGTAATTGTCCTCCACACATGCATGTCCACTTTGCACAAACTTTGCTTGAGGGCCCTACGTGTTTACATTGGCAAAATGTAGAACGCCAAAATGAGCAGCATGCCTTCCCTCCTATCACCTTCGTGAGCGATACGTAACCCCCTCATATAGGCAACACCTTCTTGGCCAGTATAGTAGCCTACTCTAAGGGTCGGGTTTCATAGAGGAATATCACCTAACTTTCGACACGTTGCAACTTGCAAGAGGACCCCGAACTAGTGATGTCCAAGTTTAAGAATGGGCTCCGATCGGACATCTGCCGAGCCTTACCCGCTTATGGTTCGAAGACGTTAGATCAAACCTTCCAGCGCGCTCAAGACATCGAGCAAGACCTTCGTGCTGCAGCTAGATGCAGCAAGTTTGGCACCCATCGGCATCTGCATAGTGGCGGACCCCCAGTTACCCACCCTTGGGCCGAATGACCCGAGCCTCGTTCGGACCTACATCCCACACCCAAGACTCATAACTCCCCTCGACGCCTAGCCCCGAAAGCCTCCACTTCTCGCCCCACTTGGGAGGAGAAGGGCAAGGCCCCCGTCCTTGGGTCGTCTGACCGAGTACATTGCTTCAATTGCTGTCAACCAGGTCACTACTCTAGGGACTGCCCTAAGAAGTCCGCCCATGCGGACAAGAGTCACACCCGTGTAGCCACTATCACCCGCGAGCGCAGGGAGCACGACGTTGAGGCCGAGTGTTACATGAGTGGTGATGAGTCAGGTCAACCCACACTTGTGGTTGTGCGGTGCACCCTTGTCCAAACCCTGCCCTCCGAGGATTGGAGGCGCACTAGCATCTTCATGACTTACATCAAGTGCAACGGGCACTCGTGTAAGATCGTCATTGATGGAGGTAGTAGCTTGCATGTGGTCTCTCGGACTGCGATCACCTGTTTCAGTTTTTCCCTTGAACCTCACCCGAAGCCTTACTTGATTGCGTGGGTCGATACGTCGAGCCTTCCGGTCACCCACCGATGCCAAGTTCCCATTGCTTTTGGGGACTACCGTGAGCAAGTGTGGTGTGATGTGGAGGCTATGGATGTCGCCCACATCCTTTAAGAACGCCCTTGGTTGTACGATAGAGACGTAGTCCATTATGGCCAGTCGAACATTTACATGTTTGACCACAATGACCAGAAAATCTGCTTGATCCCAACTCTGCCTAAGGAGTTGCGGACATCCATGTCTAAGGGCCTAATTGTCCCTCCCAAGTCTGCCCCTCCGGCACCCACTGTGGTTTCCCTTATGTGCACCATCACACTCATGCATGAGGCCCATGAGACCAAGGTAGTCTATGCGCTAATGTTGCGCGAGGCGTAGGACCCGTCATCCCCTTCGGATGTAGCGCCTCCGGTCGAAGTGTCAGCCCGCTTATCCGAGTTTAGTGACATAAGCCCAGAGGACTTGCCCCATGGACTCCCTCCGGATAGAGGGATCCAACACACGATTGATCTTGTCCTGGGACCATCCCTCTCTAACCTTCCTCACCATCGACACAACCCCACGAAGCATGCTGAATTGTAGTGTCAAATGGATGAACTACTCACTAAGGGGTACATCCGTGAGAGTCTAAGTCCCTGAGCTATTGATGCCTTGCATTTTGATAGTGATTTCTAATATTATTTTATCTCAAAACTAGGCTAATTTTAATATTTCTATACTTTTTGGGCTTATTTACTTGTTTGCTTCAGAATCTTCACTTTTTCTCGTCTTTATGAAATTTCAGGTAAAATAACCCAATTTTGGAGCTTTTTGCAAATTCTAAAGTCATGACGTGATTCTTTATAAGGGGACGAGGCTACACATCAAATTTAGGCTCAATCCGAGCTTCCTTGAAAAATATGGCTAGGTGAACACCGCGGGGTTCACCAGTGCTTTGCCTGGATGTCCAAAAGTCCACAAAATACTTCACGGCCTACCCGTGATTTTGGTGTTCACCCGTGATTCTCTCGGGGGAAATATGCACAGAAATGTATAGAGAACTTCACGGGTGGGTGAACACCATGGGGTTCACTGGTGATTCTTACTTAATGAAACTACACAGCAAACTTCACAGGCACGTGAACACGGTGGTGTTCACCCGTGATCACGACTTCCCAGTCCGACTTCCACTTAGTTTTTCTTCAATTCCGAGCCCTAGAAAATTCCAAAAAAGACAAGAAAGTACATTTTGGAAAGCTAAGAGAAAGGCGAATCTAAAGAATATAAAAACCCTCTTTCTTATTGCCAAAAAGGAGAGAAATTGGCACACGAAGTGGCTAGGGTGAACGGCACAGGCGACACAATGTTTTGGAGTTGATTTCAAGAGATTGGAGTGTCAGATCTTCACAATTTTTGGGGATCTTGTTCGGTTCATCCTCTCCTTCCTCTCCAAAATGTTTTGTAGCAATTTTCCTGATATTTTCGAGAGATTTATACAAGCTTTCATAACTATTGTTGTGTAAAACCTTTTTCGGGACTTGGTTGAAGCCCAATGATGATTTTTGTCATACGATCTTGATTTGTTATGTTATTTTGAATTCATATGATCATATTTTACTTAGGCATAATTATTTCATGATATTACCTTGGTCAAGTGATATCGTGTGGTAGTCGACACGATCCTGACCGAGAGGAGGATCGTGACAGTGGACTCCCTAAGTAGAGCTTGCGAACTTTTGACACGAGAGTAGTCAAAATTCGCTCGAGGGAAACATAATCATCATTCGAACTTAATGGGTCTAACTAGAATGATCCACCGTGTGAGTAGGAGATTGTTCTGGATAGGCACCAAGTTGCACTGACCGAGAGGGGGCAACCTGCACTTCAGGGAGGATTCCTTATGTAATAATATGAGTTCTTGTAATAGATAAGTTCTAAATCAGATAGAATCATCATTGTGGTGGATACCGAAGTCCTGATTTCTCTCTTATAGATATCTTTCGTATCGTTGTGATTGATTTCTCGTTCTTGCTTACTGCTTGCAAAACCCTGTTTCGAATCGCATGGCTATTGAGACTTAGATTTTTCTGGTACTTAACCTTGCTCTCTGTGGGTTCGACAACCTTTTATATTATTTCAACATTACCATGCACTTATGGGACATGTCATGTTTTTGGCACCGTTGCCGGGGAGCAACGGTTAATATTAGTATATTTCCGAGTATTAGTAGACTAAGCTTTATTTATTTGTATTGCTTTACTGCTATTTGTCTTAGTTCCTTTTGTTACTTGTCTTAAAGCTTTACAACTGTGATTGACATCTTTTTATGCAAAGAAGCTTGAGGGCAGGTGAATTTTTTGAAATAGATCTTGAGATAGAGAGGATGTTCAGAAGAATGATCAAACAACTTCAGCAAAAAGATGATCAAAATCAAATGGAGAATATTTTGCTAGACCTGAACAATGATCAAGCACCCCAATTTGTGGGGAACAATAATATCAGAACACTGAGCGCATTCAAGGACTACAGTCAGGAATTGCTAGGCCGAATGTAGAAGTCAACAATTTTGATATTAAACCTCTTTTACTTTCTATAGTTCAACAACATCAGTTTGGTGGTTCTCCTCTTGAGGACCCCAACATGCATCTTGCTATATTCTTAAAGTATTGTGATACATTGTAAATTAACAGTGTTTCTACTGATGCTATCAGGTTGAGACTCTTCCCTTTCTCTTTAAGGGATAGAGCGAGAGAATGGCTTCATACAATACCTTCAGCTTCCATAAGGACATAGAGAGAATTGTGACAAGCCTTCCTTTCGAAGTACTTTCCTCCTTCCAAGACAATACAATTGAGGAATCAGATAACGAGCTTCATGCAAAAGGATGGAGAATCTCTATATGAGGCTTGGGACATATTCAAAGAGTTGCAGAGAATGTGTCCACATCATGGCATAGAGACTTGGGTTTTGGTTCATATATTCTATAATAGACTGAACTACAACACATGGCTCACAGTTGATGCTGCAGCTGGAGGCACTTTAATGAATAGAGGAGTTGAAGAAGACATGGCAATGAATCACCACCAATGGTCTTCAGAACGAGGTACATCTTCCATGCAGTCAGGTAAACTCGAACTTGATACTTTAACTGCTCTTGCTGCAAAGGTGGATACTTTAACTAGGAAGATTGACTCTTCGTCTGTAAATTCTGTGGATGCTAATTCTTTGTCTTGTGAGATATGTGGAGTTGTAGGCCATGTAGGTATATAATGCTAGTTGGGAGATGGTCAATTGACTCAAGGTCATCCTGAACATATTAATACAGTTGGAACTATGAATCCCATGAATAACCCATATTCTGACACCTATAATCCAGAATAGTGTAACCACCCAAACTTCTCATACTGAACTACCCAACCAGTGCAACCAGGGCATGCGCCACTACAAGGTCAACCTCCACAAGGAAATTTCAGACAGCCTCCACAGGGAAACTATAAATAGCCACCTGGGTTTCAAGCTAGAAAATATAATCTACCACAGAAGCCGAATATGGATTCTCAACTTGACACCTTTATGACAAACCAGAGTAAACAAATTAAAGGATTAACTGAGATGATGAAGCTCATGATGTCAAGAATGGACTCATTGGAAACTCACAACAAGATGTTGGAGAATCAGCTAGCCCAGCAAGCCAGCTCATCCTCTAAAGCACCAGGGAAACTTCTATCACAACCTGAAGTTAACCCGAGGGAGTATTGCAATGCAATCTCCACTCGAAGTGGCAAACAACTTGAAGATCCTAAGACGCCAACTGATGACAGAAGAGAAGATGCAACACCAGACACAAGAGAGCTAAACCAAGAGACAACACCAGTAACACATGAGCAAACTAAAGAAAAACGACCCTATGTGGGGCTGCCAGCTTACAAACCCCCAATCTCTTTCCCATAGAGACTTGTCAAAGCCAAACTAGACAAATAATTTGGTAAGTTTTTAGAATTTCTTCAGAAACTCTATATTAACATACCCTTTGTTGATGCCCTCTCGCAGATGCCCACCTACGCTAAATTTTTGAAGGACATCTTGTCTAACAAGAGGAAGCTAGAAAAATAAGGGATAGTTGCACTTACTGAAGAGTACAGCGTGATCATACAAAATAAACTCCCCCAAAAACTCAAAGATCCAGGTAGCTTCTCTATACCCTGCAAGATTGGGGAGATGACTTTCCAGCGAGCCTTATGCGATTTGGGAGGAAGTGTCAGCCTTATGCCTCTATCCTTATGTAAGAAGCTAGACTTGGGAGATTTGAAGAGTACTAATATTTCTTTACAGCTGGCAGACAGATCATTACGCCGTCCCATCAGTATCTTGGAGGATGTGCTAATAAAAATTGGAGATTATTTTGCTCCAGTAGATTTTGTTGTCTTATAAATTGATGAGGATGACAGGCTCCCTATCATTCTAGGGAGACCTTTTCTTGCTATGGCCGGTGTCGTCATTGGTGTCAAAAATGGGAAACTGGATTTGAACATTGGTGACAACGTTGTACAATTTGATTTATCTGACTCTTTGAAAAAATCTTCTCCTGCAGGTACATGTTGCAGTGTGGACTGTTGGGAAACCCCGGGGACATTTTACAATTTTTCAGAGACACATACATACATACATACATTGCACAGCGGAAGAATGTCCCCGAAACAGGCCAGTCCCAAAAACCCAGTGAAGATCGCATGCAAGGGGTTCGACACGATGAGTTAGAAAATACCTCAGAGCAAGATGAGGTCGATGTCGTGATAGGCGCCCAAGCGTGCGCCCTCTGCAGTCTCACACAGACGGATGCCTCGAGTCCTCTTCTTCCACGCCCAGTGCTAGCCTCGGGAAGAAGATCCAAGCCTTAGGGAGATGCTCCAACCACCTTGCGCCACCAAGAGAGAAAGATGCGCCAAGTGGTAAGGAAGGAGAAGCTTGCGGCCACTTGATGGAAGAGGAAGAGATTGCGCCCTTGCTCCTTGCTCTCGCCCTCTTCTTATGTTCACGCCTCCAAGGATGAATAATCATAAGAAGTGGGGCTAGGGTCACATATATAGGGCAAGAGGCGATTAGGGCAAGGGCTAGGATCATGACAAGTGTAGGGCTAGGATGAGGAGGTTTGATGTAAGGAAAGTCTCCAAGACTTTACTATAAACTTCATTCAACCTTTCCATAATTGCCCAAGTACCATATCAGCCCATGACATGCCTTAAAGGCATTCATACCATCAATGGAGAAGGGCTAGGCGCAAATTGCTTCCTTAATGAAGCAATTTTGCCACCCTAACCCCATTATGCCCCTTAGGCGCCAATGGGGTTGGGTTTCTCCCCATTATGCCCTTTTAGCCTCTCTTCTCTTCATGAGAACTTGTTATTGGGTTTCATTGGATAATGAGCTAGCCCAAACTTCATCCTATGGGTTGATTAAGCATTTGGATCCAATCCAATGCAACCCTAATCCAAGTGTGACCAACCATGGTCAAATACGGGTCAACCTGCCAAAAATGAAGTTTGGCTCCAATAACATTCTTCCATCTCATCAGGCCCATTGGCGCTGATGAAATCTCCCAATTAGATCCGAGTTATCCAATAACTTGATCATAAGGCTTCTCGATCAATACGAGAACTCAAGTATCAAGGTGTGCGACCCTGTAGGTTCTTCTGACACTGGCAGTGCTGACCAATGGTCACCACAAGCAGTGAGTGGCACCTAGCAGTGCATCGCTGCTACCCAGGTCATTGGAATGGATATCGACATCGACATCCCCATCATCACAACTAGGTACAGATGCATTACAGTCTCTTTGCCGGACTGATATCCGATTGGACAAGTGTGTCACCACTTGTTTTCACCCAATCACATGGCTATGACTAAAACAGGTTCTTACCTGGGTATGGCCATACACTCTCAGTCATAGAACCATAGAGGAGCTCCATGGATATCATACTTCCCTAAGGAAGGGGCAAATCCTATGTCTGTCCATTGACCTTCTCATATGGGTCGTGACATGCTCAATGACAACCGTTATGACCTCCCAACTACGGCGAGGTGTTAGGTTGTATCAAAGCAAGTCGCTAACCATATAGAATGATCAATGACCTCAAGTCAAGGGATCAATGCATCTCCTGTCACTTGTGAGGATAACTTATGACACCAAGTCATAGCCTCACAGCGGGTCTATCCAGTATATCCTCCAATGATATACCCATGTGTCTGCGTTAGCACCACGTGCCTAACTAGCCTACATACCAGTCTCACAAGTACCATAGCTGTCCCATATCCACTAAGGTACATCGACTGGGGACTATAGTTCGAGCACAGATCCAATCTGTCTCCAGGGACATTATCATGTTAGTACATATGCGCAGATGTAGACAAACAATGATAACGACAATGCCAGAATGATATTTATAAATATCAAAGTCAAGTAGTACATAACTGGACCAAAACTAGGTCCTAGGGCATATACACCAACATGGACATCATTGAGAAAGCTGTGCAACACATTGAGCCATACAGGAGAGAGGTAGATCCGCTTGAGTTGAGCCTGATTAATTCTAATGATCAACATCTTGATGAAAACGCCAAAGATTGCATTGCACTTCTAGACTCAGACCCAACAATGGAGTCTACATCCATGGAGCTGGAGTCGATACCTAAGGATAATCATGAAGAATAAAGGCAGAAGAAACTTGAATTCAAAAGTCTACCCAGCACATTAAGATACAAATTCTTAGGTGACAATTCTACATACCCGGTAATAGTTAGTGCTGATTTGAACAAAGAGCAAACTGAATTACTCCTTGGAAAAGTCCATCTTAACAAGAAGGTAATCGGCTATTCACTTGATGATATTAAGGAAATTAACCCTTTGATTTGCATGCACGGGATCTTACTAGAGGAAGATAGCAAGCCTTTAATGGAATTTCAACGCCGAGTTAATTCACATATGAAAGATATTGTGAAGAAGGAGGTGCTCAAACTTTTAGATGCAGGAGTCATATGCCCCATATCAGATATTTCTTAGGTGAGCCTGGTACATGTTGTACCAAAGAAGGGAGGTACTACGGTGATTAAGAATGATTCTAATGAGTTTATACCCACACGCACAGTTACAAGATGGAGGATGTGTATCAACTATAGGAAGTTGAATACCACTACAAGAAAAGATCACTTCCCTTTACTATTCATTGATCAGATGTTAAATAGACTAGCTCATAACTCTTACTTTTGTTTTCTGAATGGATTTTCAGGTTTCTTCCAAATTCCTATCCACCCGGACGATCAGGAGAAACAACCTTTACCTGTCCTTATGGTACATACGCTTATAGGAGAATGCCCTTTGGGCTTTACAATGCCCCTGTGACATTTCAATGGGTAATGATGGCAATTTTTACAGATTATAATAAAGATTTTATGGACATATTCATAGATAACTTTTCTGTGTATGGCTCTTCCTTCAATCATTGTTTATCTATCCTTTCTAAAGTTTTACAGAGATGTGAAGAGGTGAACCTAGTGTTGAACTGGGAAAAATGCTACTTCATGATCTGGGAAGGCATAGTCTTTAGGCACTTCGTCTCTGAGTGCGGAATCGAGATAGATAGAGTAAAGGTTGAGGATATTGAAAATTTGAAGCCGCCTACAACAATGAAGGGAATTCAAAGCTTTCTAGGCCACACTGAGTTTTATAGACGATTTATTAAGGATTTTTCTAAAATAGTCCTTCCTTTAACTAATTTTCTTACTAAGGATTCAATCTTTTGTTTTAACAGGGAATGTGAAGAAGCTTTTGTGAAACTCAAAGAGGCCCTAATAACTGTACTGATAATCCAACCTCCAGACCGGTCCCTACCTTTTGAACTCATGTGTGATGCAAGTGACTATGCTGTGGGGGTGGTCTTGGGATAAAGGAAAGACAAAAGGCTTCATGCAATATACTATGCAAGTAGAACACTTGATGATACACAGATGAATTATGTCACCATAGAAAAGGAGCTACTTGCAATAGTTTTTTGCTTTCGATAAGTTTTGCTCATATTTAGTTAATTCGAAAGTCATTGTTTTTACTAATCATGCAGCTATCAAATATCTAGTCAACAAAAAAGATGCCAAGCCAAGACTTATTCGATGGATCCTTCTTTTACAAGAATTTGATGTTGAAATTAGAGATAAGAAGGGGAGTGAGAACCTTGTGGCTGACCATCTCTCAAGGCTGGAACGAGATGCTAAAAAGAACTCTGAAGAAAAGTTGGAAATTAATGATACATTCCCTGAAGAACATCTATATGCCCTCTTGGAACAGCAAGTACCATGGTATGCAAATTATGTGCACTATATTGTTTCTAACATTCTTCCCCCTGATCTCACTTTTCAGAACAAGAAAAAGTTCTTGCATGATGTGAAATCCTATTATTGGGACGAACCATACCTTTACCAGCGATGCGCTGACGGACTCTACAGACGATGCATCCCTGAAGCAGAGATACATAATGTGAGATTTTTGATGTATGGGGGATTAATTTCATGGGACCCTTCCCATCTTCATGTGGTAAATAGTACATTATAGTTGCTGTAGACTACGTGTCTAAGTGGGTTAAGGAGTCCGTAAATGCCACTAATGACTCTAGGGTCGTTATGAAGCTTATGAAGAAAATAATCTTCCCCAGATTTGGTGTTCCATGAATTTTAATAAGTGATGGAGGTTCTGACTTCATAGAGCAGCGATTTGGAGTACTCTTGAAGAAGTACGGGGTAAAGCACAAAATAGTCACACCCTATCATCCTCAGACTAGTGGTCAGGTAGAGGTTTCCAATAGAGAGATCAAGTAAATACTTGAGAAAACTGTATCTAGATCACGAAAGGATTGGGCAATAAAACTACCCGATGCACTATGGGCTTATAGAACCGCGTACAAGATGCCCCTAGGTATGTCTCCTTTCTAAATCATTTATGGGAAATCTTGTCACTTACTTGTTGAGCTTGAGCACAGGGCATTTTGGGTTGTTAAGAAAATTAACTATGACTTTAAGAATGCCGGCAAGAAGAGGAAGCTCCAACTTAATGAACTTGACGAGATGCGCCTCTATGCATATGAAAATGCCAAGATCTACAAGGCATGCACCAAACATTGGCATGAGAAACGCATTGTGAGGAAGGAATTTCATGAAGGGGACAAGGTGTTGCTATTCAATTCCAGACTTCGACTGTTTCCAGGGAAGTTGCGAACAAGGTGGTTCGGCTCCTTTGTGGTACAACAAGTTCAACTTTATGGCGTCATCACTATTTAAACAGAATGCACCGGGATTTTTACTGTTAAAGGACATAGGCTCAAGCATTACTTCGAGGATAAATAGGTTGAGAAAGGGGTTGTTCTTACTCTTTTAGATCCTACAGACTCAGTGACTCGAGTTATTGACCATAAACTAGTGCTCTTGGGAGGCACCCCAAGTTTTCATTTGCTTGTTTGATGATTAGTTGATTTTTAGTTATTCTTTAGATGACTACTTTGATTGTTTAGTTTTGTTTAATTTCTTTTATCATGTTTTGATTGAGGATTTGTGCTGATAGTGATCTCCTTTATGATGTAGGAATTACTGAGCAAACAGGGTATTTAAACCAGAATTTTTGAGCAAACCAGAGGACTTCATGGCTTGGTGAACCCCATGGGGTTCACCCATGAAGTCCACTGTGGGTAGCAAAAGATCGGTTTTTCACAAGGAAAATTGCTGCCAGATGTCAATATCGATGTTCAAGCATAATTAACTATTCACCAGGGTGTCCAGATTGTTATAGTGAACTTCACGGTCTGGTGTGTTATAACCTAAGTTTTATTTTATATAATTAGATTTATTTGAATTTTAAATTTTAAAAATTTACTATAGTTAATACCCTAATCCTCTCTTAATTCCCTATAAATATACCCTAAACCTATCCCAAAATCTGTCCAATTAATCCCTAAATCTTTCCCTAAAATCCCAATTTCACTTAAAATCCTATTTTTCCTTGTGCGCCGAAACTCATCTGCTTCCTTCTTTTAATTATTCTTTCGCTGCCAACATTGCTGCTATCGGCCCCTTGCTCGCGTCTTCTCCATCAGCAGCGAACACGTGCTTTCAGTGGGGACTCTTCCTCTCAACGTCTATCCTACTTCCGGCGAGCGTCCCATGCTCCCTTGTTGCACTCTCGCCGGCGGCTCTTTTTCCATTCCAACGTCGGTGGCCCTTTCTCTTTCCAACGTCGGTGGCCCCTATTCCTCTCCAAGCGGCGGCTGATACTTCCCTCGTCAGCGGTGGGCGCCGGTAATCTTTTCCTCTTCCGGCGGCAAGTGCCGGTAGTCGTCTCAGCGATGAACAACCGAGTTTCGTTCGTCCGCATCGAGTTGGAGGCAAAGACGGTAAGTGTGGTTTTCTTTTTTTATTTTTAATTATTTATTAAATATTCTAAATTCTATTGCCAAGAATAAATTAGGAAAAACCTAATATATTTTCTATAATTATTATTTTGGGGGGAATTACATGATAAATAATTTGGATAAATTTGATTTAATAGAAAATTAGGGGTTGAGAGTATAATTTTGGGTTGATGCATATGATAGATAATAATAGATGATTTATTTAAATTGTTCAGTTAAGAAGGGAGATAACTTTGATTTCGGAGGGATTCAGGATATCAGCACTTGAGGTAGGAATCTTTCCCTACTCATTTGTTATGGTGTCAACGACACATAGGAATTGTTGCTTATTCCTTTGATTTGATATTAGATGCATATATTAGAATTAATTGACACCGTTGCCTATTTGATTCATCTGCTTGAATTGTTTCTAAAATTCGGTTAACCTCATTTATCATATTCATTTGGTCATATTCTGTTTCTGTATGCATAGTTAATAAAGTTACACCAAAATATCTATGATATTATCATATGAGTATGATTGAACAGTTGTGTATCTGTATTTGCTAAGTCATGACATATTGACCTTTGGACTGGATGATTTATCTCCAGTGGCCACAGTGTGTGTGTGATATATAATTACCGATTATATCGGGCTATATGGTTACCGGTTAGGGTACCGCTAGTTGTCTTCGGACAATACTCTGGATGCCAGGTGTTCGATGCAACACTACCGGACTATTTAGGATAGTTATTCCACTGTAGTGGAAATACTCTGAAAATGAGTGCGGCTCATTATTGAGATCTGTTGGCCAAGCTTGATGATTTACATGACATTCTTTGTATTATTTGTTTCTGACATATATCATTATTCTAGTCTTTGTATTATCTTGTTATTTGACCACTCACCATTTTGTTGATTCTTACTTAGCAATTTTGCTAACTCCCCTTGTTTCTCATCCAGGTACAGAGTTAGCTTTTGGGAGGGATAGAGTAGATAGCTATATACCAGCCTCAAGTTGAGATAGTTTGTATTTTAGTTTTTATTTCAGTTGATTTGTTTACATATTGGATAGTATGTTTTCAGAGATTGTGTTATAAAACTTTTGATGTTAAGTTTGAATTATTTATTTAATAAATGATATGCGATTATTGTAGTTCTTTGGTTCCTATCAATATTGTCTACTCCCTAGGGAACCCTCAGCTAGGGATAGCTGGCTTTCCGTCAGGGCGTGACATGTTGAACCCCATAGGGTTCACCATGAAGCCTACTGTATTCAAGCAAAGTAGTTTTCTTATAGTGACCTTCACAGTCGAGTGAACATGCTGGTGTTCACCAGTATTTCTGACTAGGCCGAAATCCTCCAGAGGTCTTCACGGGCGAGTGAACCCGGTGGGGTTCACCGATGCTTTCGTTTGTGCCTGAACTCTTCCAAAGGCTTTCACGACCGGGTGAACACACTGGTGTTCGCGCCGGTGCTTCCAAATAAACCCTACCACAAATTTATGGAAAGTCACAGGTCATGTTTTGCCCTAAAGTTGCGTCGCCGCCAGCCTCTCTCGATTTGATTCTCCTTCGGGTGATTTTTCTTCTCCTCGTCACTCCTAGAGGATTTCTTCCCCTCCGATCTAGATTTCCCCCAAGGTCTGCAACCTCTACATCAGTGATTTACCATGGATTTCTAGTTTCTCTTCCGCTTTGGGGTCTTTCCGTCGCGCTGCTCGTCCCTCTAGCCGCCGGCACCTATTGTTGCTTCCGACCTACTTCTTTCTCTTCTGCAACACCACCAAGGAACCTGCACCAGTATTCCTGCTCTTTCATGGCACCCAAGCAGAAAACATTGGTCTCCCGGCGCTACACCTCGCATCCTGTGTCCGACTCTTCTACGGACGATGAGGAGTACACGCCTACACCACCATCACACCCTTCTCCACCGCAACATCAAGTATATCATACCACACCTTCTTCCTCTAGGCGACCACCTTCTTCTAATCATCAGCCACAAGCTTTCGTTCCAAAGCCGAATGAGTTCGGCATCATCTTCTATAATGCGGAGTAGGAAGACCGCTATAACCTGCTCGTTCAATGCAGGGTCGTCAACACACGTTACCTGGACCGCGGGATGCTGGGTATGCTCAGCCTGGTTAATGATGTGGAGTTTATGTATTCCAATATCAGCTGGAGTCAGTTCATGCAGATAGCACACCCCACATACATCAAGCTCATGCTTGAGTTCTTTAGCTCCATCAACATTCGGGCGGACACAATACTTGATCAAGATCCTGGCCGCCTCACGTTCCGATTGGGGAATATCGAGCTCTCCCTGACTCTCGCCCAACTACGCAGTGTTTATGGTTTTCCTGACCCCTGTACTCGCAAAATACCCTAGGACTACAATGAGCACGACTTTTGGGGGGCAATCACGAACGAGCATAATTTCTCTGCTGGAGTGGCCAAGGCTTCCAGCATCTGTAATCTGGCCATCCATTATGTCCATCGGGTTCTAGCCCACACTATCTTCGGCTGCAGAGAAAGTGATGGTATGATGCGTCAATCGGAATTGTTTTACTTATGGGCTATGCTGCATGCTTTTCAGGTCGATTCCGGCTATTATTTGGCAAAGCAATTCAGGCGAGTAGCACATTCACGCAAGGGGTGATCGTTATGGGTGGTCTGATCACCCCACTGGCGGTTTCTCTAGGAGTCATCCCCTATGGTAACGCAGAAGCTAGTGGTAACAACAGGCTCGATATTGAGTCATGTGTTGCCATGAAGCTTCCTATTCGCCAGGGTGATTCCTACTGTCTCACCTTCAAAGAAAGTCAGTTTTCCCTCCCTTTGCCGAAAATTGAGCGCACCACTGTGTGCGTGAGGCAAAACTGGCGCATTCAGCCCATCGCTGACCCAGAGCCCAACCCTGTTGACCGTTCCCCCCCCCCCCCCCCCCCCAGGATCAGATGGACACTACCCTCAGCTACCTCCACTAGGAGCAGACCACACAATGGCAGACTATGGAGTCCGAGATGCAGCACCAACTAAAGATGATGAACTCAGTTTGAGAGAAGCTTTCTTACATGGATAAATGGTTGGCCTTTTTTTTTGAAGAGAACATGGAGAGGGTTACCGTCTCTTCAAATGAGGAGGAGCAACCTGATTATTCGCACCATGGCAAGGGAAAGAGCTTTAGAGCTTTTGGCTCTTGGTCGCGGAGGAAGAAGTGAGCTTCTCATCCCAGTCTCCCACCTACTCCTCTCACGTATCAAGCATTCGCATAGAGGACTATGCGACAATTAAAGTGGGTGAGCTGTCTCCTTTCTGATCTCTCATCTCTGGTTGCCATGTTTTTATTTGACTTACTATTTATGTTGGTTTATGTGTTTGCTACTTGACTTTGACTGGATAGTTATTTATTTGGCATTGTTCCTATATGCCACCATTCGAGGGCCTGGTCCCATCTTCAGGCCCCTTGACTATGATGTATGACATTCAGATTTGTTTCCATGCACTATCCTAATATTCTGTGATGTTCCTTATATCATTATGTTACTATGTGAACTAGTTGAATGAGTTGTGCATGCCGTCATCTTGATATATTTATATTGTGATGATGTGTTTCAGGCTTTAGTCATGTGTTCACCATGCTTTAGTGGAATAATTTAGATCCAATTTCTGAACCTGTTATCCAAACTTTGATCCTATGATAGATAGCTCTAATCCTTGAGTTTGAATTCATGCTTGGTTTGGAATAGTCATGATCCGTTGAATGCATCATCCAATTAGAAATACTCTATGATCATCTCTGTTACTCTACGATTTTGAAATCTTTTGATTTGGTTTGCTTTAGATTGTTCATTAGTGGGTCGAATATTTTCTGAGAATGTTCAATGAACCTATGCTGATAGTTTACAAGTGATTTCATATTAAGATACGCATCTACTTATTTGTTCCTTGAGTCCTTTCTCTTGTTGGGAAAAACTACATATGTGATGTGATGAAAAGCTTTATCAATACCACATTTTATTTGTTTTTTTAAAAAAAGCTCTTATATTCCTCTACTTGGCACTATGAAAAATTGGCAGTGGTACCTAAGAACATGAGTTGAAATCTAAGAGAGACTCATCTACTTGGCATTGCGCAAAATTGATAGTGGTACCTAAGAATATGAGCTGAAGTCTGATATCATTATTAGTTATTAGAGTTTTGCATCCTCAATAATACATTTGACTTAATCCCAATAGGTGGATTAGGATGGATTTGATTAGCATGTGTAATGTGTATGCTTGATTGAGTTCTCTCTGTACGGCTGGCTGCGTTCCTTGACTTCTAGAAATTGTGGGATTAAACTGCTGAACGTTCTAGACACCCAATCATTTGATTTCTTCTGATTAAATCCTAGATTATTAGTGGATGTTTGTTTTCAACCAGAATGATTACTTTCATACCTTTCATGCAATTCACTTTAATTTATTACTTGAGGACAAGCAAAGATCTAAGTCTGGGAGTATTTCATGCCTTGCATTTTGATAGTGATTTCTAACATTATTTTATCTCAAAACTAGGCTAATTGTAATGTTTCTATACTCCTCTTCAGCCTATTTACTTGTTCGCATCGGAATCTTCACTTTTTCTTGTCTTTATGAAATTTCAAGTAAAATCACCCAATTTTGGAGCTTTTTGGAAATTCTAAAGTCATGGCGTGATTCCTTATGAGGGAACAAGGTTGCACATCAAATTTGGGCACAATTTGAGCTTCCTTGAAAAATACGGCCAGGTGAACACCGCGGGGTTCACCGGTGCTTTGCCTGGATGTCTGAAAATCCACATAACACTTCACGGTCTGCTCGTGATTTTGGTGTTCACCCGTGATTCTCTCAAGGGAAATATGCATAGAAACATATAGAGGACTTCACAGACGGGTGAACACCATGGGGTTCACCGGTGATTCTTACGACTTCACAGGCGGGTAAACACGGCAGTGTTCATCCATGATTGCGACTTCACAGTCTGACCTCCACTCGGTTTTTCTTCGATTTTGGGCCCTAAAAAATTCTAAAAAAGGCAAGAAAATACGTTTTGGAAAGCTAAGAGGGAGGCGAATCCAAAGAATATAAAAGCCCTATTTCATTTTTCCAAAAAGGAGAGAAATCGACGTACAAAGTAGCTAGGGCGAACAGCACAGGCGACAGACTGTTTCGGAGGCGATTTCGAGAGATTGGAGTGTTAGATCTTCACGATTTTTGGGGATCTTATCCGGTTCATGCTCTCCTTCCTCTCCAAAACGTTTTGCAACAATTTTCCTGATATTTTAGAGAGATTTATGTGAGCTTTCATGACTATTGTAGCGTAAAACCCCTTTCGAGATTTGGTTGAAGTCCAATGATGATTTCTGTACGATCTTGACTTGTTCTGTTATTTTGAATTCATATGAGCATATTTTACTTAGGCATAATTATTTCATGATATTACCTTGGCCAAGTGGTATCATGTGGTAGTTGATGCGATCCTGACCGAGAGGAGGATCGTGACGGTAGACTCCCTAAGTAGAGCTTGCGAACTTTTGACATGAGAGTAGTTAAAATTCGCTCAAGGGTAACATAATCGTCATTCAAACTTAACGGGTCTAACTAGAACGATCCACAGCGAGAGTAGGAGATCGTTCTGGATAGGCACCAGGTTGTATTGACTGAGAAGGGGCAACCTACACTTTAGGGAGGATTCCTTATGCAATAATATGAGTTCTTGTAATAGATAAGTTCTAAATCAAATAGAATCATCATTGTGGTGGATACCGAAGTCCCGATCTCTCTCTTATAGATATCTTCCACATCATTGTGATTGATTTCTCGTTTTTGCTTACTGCTTGCAAAACCCTGTTTCGAATCGCTTAGCTATTGAGACTTAGATTTTCTGGTACTTGACCTTGCTCCCTATGGGTTCGATAACCTTTTATATTACTTCGACATTATCATGCACTTGCAGGATGTGTCAACCATCCCCGCGCTGCTCACAACCAAGAAGGATGGGTCGTGACGCATGTGCATTGACAGCCGCGCTATTAACCAGATCACCATCAAGTATAGGTACCCATACCTAGGCTTGATGACATGTTTGACTTAGCTTATGGGGCGTCTTGGTTATCTAAGCTCGACCTCCGCAGTGGATATCACCAAGTCTGCATTCACGAAGACCAAGGATGGTCTTTACGAGTGGCTTGTCATGCCGTTCGGGTTGTCCAATGCCCTGTCCACGTTCATGAGGCTGATGAGCCAAGTCCTCAAGCCCAATATGGGTAAGTTTCTGGTCATCTATTTCGACGACATTCTAATCTATAGCAGGAACCAAGATGAGCACTTGGAGCATCTTCACGCCACTTTCGACCTCTTGCGCAAGGAGTGCCTCTTCCTTAACACGAGAAAGTGCGCCTTCATGACCACCCGAGTACACTTCCTTGGGTACATTGTATTCGACCAGGGTCTCTCTATTGACCCCACCATGGTGGATGCCATCTGACATCGGTCCGAGCCTCGTGCTGTGTCCGAAGTCCGTAGTTTTTTAGGTCTCGCAGGATTTTACCACCATTTCATTTGGGGTTTTAACACTATTGCAATGCCGCTAACCCTATTATTGTCTAAGGATGACTTTGAGTGGACACCCGCCACTCAACGTGCTTTCAATGCCCTCAAGGATGCCCTTACGACTACCCCTGTCTTGCGACTTCCTGATGCATCTGCAAATGCACGGATTTATCAAAGTAATAAAATAAAGATAGTTCCTAATGAGGATCTGGCGGTCAAGTACCGATTATACGACTTGCTTAAATCTAAGTGAATCAAATCATGATTTTTGTTAAGAGTATAAGCACAAAAAGCAACAGAAGTAACGTTCTCGGAGAAATCAGGTTTTAGAAGATCGGGACTCGAAGTTTCACCACACTGACGACAAATATGAATTTAAGATAAGTTAACCTTTGAAAAGAATAACATAGTAATGAAAAGGGTTTTTCCTAAGGTACAGTTTACCTCCTCCCGAAGCATAATCCGGTACCTAATTACATTAATTCCCTACTCTCATGATAATTAATGCAATTACATCCATTAAGTTCTATGAAAAACCATGAAATCCTTCAAACGATTCCAAACTACTCCTGTGATTGGATTCGTAGGTTTGAATAGAATGTTTCCGATGTTGCGATTCACCTCCCAATCCTTCTCGCAATGTCTAAGAGGCAACTATACTTGGCTAGAGTAAATCACGTAAATAACACACTTCTAATCAAATCAATACTATATAATATCTTTACAAAGAATAAAATTACATATTTTGATCCATAAATGTCAGTGGGCTACATCCCAAATCCCAAAATAAAGTTTTACTCGTTCATGATAGACGTTAACAGCATGTATATGAATAAAACTTGCATTGAATCCTATCAAAAGCACACGAATTCACTAAGAAAGTAAATGGAAAATCTTCCCCTCGATCTGGAGATGAAGATGAAGTGATCAATTCTCCCTTTTGTGTGAGTTCTCGCTGGGATTTTGCCCTAGAACTGAGTTTTCACCCAAGTTGCGCCTCTGATTGTGTTCATCCAAAAAGTCCCCGTTTTCCCACCAAAAATCCCTCATTTTATAGTTTAATCTGTCAAGAACCCATCAAGGAAAAATTATGGAGAGTTTGGTTCAATTCTGATTCAATTTGGAGTCGAATCGAGTGAAAAACTCGAGAGGGAGAAAAAACTCACGGCCCGTAAACAGTTTACGGCTGCGGCCATAAATATTTCTGTGAATAAAGTCCTATGTACACATAAAGATTCATGACTTTACTCGTGAATGTTTTTATGAACTTTTTTACTTAGCCGCGTTTTCACCCTTCGAACGTGAAACTCACGGCTGCGGCCGTGAAAGTCGCGCCTGTCACTGTTTTCGCCCCAAATTTAATGGCGAGCTCATAATTTTCTCGAGAATCATGCTATGGCTTCAAAACTCGTGAAATCTATCAATTTTATGCTATTTTATATGCATTTTCACAAAAACCAAGAAAAGTGAATATTCCATACCAAGTGAAGTAAAAACACTAAAAATTGGTATAAAATCATAAAATTAAGCCTAAATATCATATAAAACACAGGCAAGACATGATGTAAATGCAACGCATCAAAATACCATAAACTTAAAGCTTTGTTTGTCCTCAAGAAATAATCTGATATGTATAGAGAATGTAAAGATAAGGATTTCTCAATTGTTTTTGCCCCTAGTAACATCCTTAGTCCACTAATTAAGTAATCAACCTTTCAAACTCAAGTAATTTAAAAAAAAAATCATAATAAAGATAAATTCCCGAGAGGTTATAATCCAAAAAGATAAAATTCACAATTCATGTCATAGTATTCATTCTTCACACACTAAATATCAAATACTTTTAACTTAATAAATCTATCTTACTCAATAGACAATGATTTATTTTAAGAATCTCGGTGATGTTAAAGGTAAGAGATTTTTAGAGCAATTTGGTCTTTAAACGGTTATACGCCCTTTCCTGTTAGCATCATAACATTGTTCAAAGTATACCACAGGGTAGTATAATTTAACTCATAGTCTCAATCATAAGGTCAGCGGAGTTGTCCACTTAACCTACAGCTTTCTCTTTTTCTATGCTTTTATTCTCTCTCTTTTTGTTTTTTTTGGAGAAAACCGGTCAGTGGCATGACATTTAAATTGTTAACAATACTTGATCGCAACAGACTTAAAGTATACCAACTCATGGTATAATATAACTCATGACCTCAGATCACTCAACCAGATGAGTTGGAGCAAATCTCAGTTTAAAGAAATATCACCAATTTTCTATTCATAAAAATTCCCGTCAAGCAGAAATAGATAAATTAAACATCAAGTATAAGGATATTATGCACGTGTCGTATGAATATACAACAATTCACATATGCATTTTATCAATACCAGAATTAAATTTACTTAACAATTTAAGTCTACATGAAATTTCAAAAATTTCCTAAGTCATCAAATCAATCACTCAAAATGTTTCCTAAGTTTAAAATTAAGGATAAAACAAATTTGATTACCCCTAAAAATCATAAACATTCAAAATAGATACCTATAAAGCTCAAGATAAGCAAAATATATGGCGACACCCTAGATTTAAATTATTGCATGTGTATAAACATTAAAATCAAGTATGACAGATTTCAGCAAAATTTTTTTTGCAAGAGTTCCCCCTAAAATGTGAACGAAACCCTGTACAATTATATCAATATATGCAAACGTGACTCTGAAAAAATTTGGAACTATATTACATCATAGATATCAACATTTTACATGGTAAACAAGTCTCAAATATCAAATACCATCACGTTTTATCATCTAAATCACATTTACCGTTTTAGAAATACTATTTATCTCAAAGATCAACACTTATATCAAAATCATTCAAGAATCAACCAAATCATCAGCGTAGCATCACAAACCATCACAGATACATGATAGGCAACAAATATATACAATACCATAGCAACCTAACCATGTACCACACCTAAAAATCTTATACTATCATGTATATACAATATTGGCTCAAGTATCTAATACTAAGTATAAATCTAGAAATATACATCAAGAATAGTAAAATACAATGCACACACACAAATAAAACATAAAAGAATATGTGTGCGCTGCATCACGGCCATGATTGTGAATATCTCGCAAAAACATAGTTTTTCATAAAAAACTTTTCAAAAAATTTCTAAAAACATTCCTGCACGTAAAACAATAGATTTAGAAGATTTTTCATATATAAAAGTTCATCAAAACATGTTGCTTAAAGTCTCCAAAAATTTCCAAGAAAATTAAAGACTAAAACTAAAAAAAAAAAAATTTAACAAAACTCAAAAACTTTGGGTTGCCTCCTAAAAAGCGCTTGTAAAGTCTTTAGATTTACCATAGCATTGTTCATGAATTTTCTGGTGGATCTGAGGCATAGTGAATGATATGAAGCTTTTCATCTTCACGCCTTCTTAAGTTGACTTGTGGGCTTAAATTGGTGATCTGTAATTGTGCCCATATTCCATCTCTTTTCCCCTTGTCTTTTTCATCCTTCAAATAATCTCCTAGGGGATTTTTGTCAACTTCCTTAGATTTGCCACCATTAGCTCTATTTTCCTCATCTTCAATGTATTGGTGAGATTCTACAAAAGAAAGCTTCTTAGATCTCAAAGAAAAATCAAATATCACTTTATTCTCACCAATATTTAATATCAACTTTTATCTCATCATATCTATAATAGCCCCTATACTAACCAAAAATAGTCTACCTAAAATAATTGGTAACTTAATGTCTTCTTCTATATAAATAATTATGAAATTAGTTAAAATAGAGAAGTTACCAATTCTAACAGAAACATCTTCTAAAATTTCAACAGGTTGTTGGACAGAACCATTAGCAAATTGAAGCAAAATTTTCTAGGTTTCATGTATCCACTATCAATCTTCTTAGAAATAGATAAGGGCATTAAACTTACACTTGCCCCTAAATCACATAAAGCGTGTTCAATTAAGATCTTACCAATCCGACAGGGAATTGAAAAACTTCCAGGATCTTTTACCTTCTTGATCACCATGGGTTGACTTACCTCACTGCTCTCCACCTTAAGTTTTTCAATGTTAAACTTGACAAAGTCTGCTCTTACTAGCCTCTGAGGGAAATGAATTGGTGGAACATATGCAGGCGGACCTACATAAACTTCCTCCCTCCCCTTCTCTACTAACATCTCTTCCTCTGGTGAAGTCTCTTCGGGCATTTTTTTTTTCCAAATTTCAGGTGTAGGTTCTTCATTTGGCATTCCAAGTTTATCAATATATTCGCCATTCACAATGGTGACGGCATTACAGTGCTCCCTTAGGTTCATCTCTGGTTGGCCTAGAAGTTTACCTATGGCCCTACTAGAGGTACTTGCCTGCTGAACTATTTCACTTTCCAACATCTTGTTGTGGTTTGCCAAGGCATCCACTCGAGATGTTAGATGCTTAATAGCATCAGAGACTCCAAGTTGGACTTCTGAGGCAGATTGAACTGCCTATACTAAAAACCTGGTGGCGGCCTATTATTCTGCTGATTATATTGTGGAGCAATTTGTCCTTGGTTGTTCTTATATGACAGGTGAGGGTGGTTCCTCCAGCCTGGATTATATATGACTGAATAAGGGTCGTTCACCTGTCTTTGATTATAGTTGTCTAAAGCATTGACTTACTCCTGAAGAGAATCATCCTGTGGTGAAGCTAAGAGCTAACAATCAGTAGAGATATGACCTAAAACACTACAAACCTCACAAGAAAAAGAATTAACTACAACTAAGGAAAAAGTAAAAGGATCTAATTTTTGTGCTAGAGAATTTACCTTTGCAGCTAAAGATGTCAAGGAGTCGCTGCTATACTTACCCATACCCATTGATGTAGTACCTCGCTCATTGGACCAGTGATTGTGATTTATGGCCATGTCTTCAAGCAAAGTCATTGCATCTTCAACATTTTTACTCATGATAGCTCCCCCAGCAACAACATACACCATGAGCTTTGTGCTATAGTCCAATCCATTATAGAAGATATGGATTAGGACCCACTTCTCAAGCCCAAGATGAGGACACATACACTGGAGCTCCTTGACGTGATCCCAAGCATCATAGACTGATTCTCCTTCTCGTTGTCCAAAGCATGCTATCATGTTTCTCAGTTGAACTGTCTTACTGGATGGAAAGTATTTGGTCAGAAAAGCACGTGAGAGCTCATCCCATGTAGTAATTGATCCAGCAGGAAAAGAATACAACTAAGCTCGTGCACGATCCTTGAGAGAAAATAGAAATAGTCTTAGTCTAATTGCATTAGAAGATACACCATTTACCTTAATAGTGTCACAATATTCTAAAAATACAGCAAGATGAAGATTAGGATCCTAGTTTGGGAAACCCCCAAACTGGTTCTACTGAACCATAGTCATCAGTGCTGGTTTAAGCTTGAAGTTGTTCGGCTCCACATTAGGTCGAATAGTGCTTGAATTAAAGCCCTATATGTTAGGCACTGCAAAATCCCTCAATGATTGATTGTTTGCCATCATGCCTTCTTCTGAAGTCTTTTTAGTCTGAAATTGTAGTCTTATTCGAAGGTGGAAGGTGAGTTCAATCTCTAGATCTTCAGGAAATAGACTACCTATATTTAAAACTCTGGGCATACAACGTGTAAATCAAGTAAAATAGAGATAGGACAACAAAAGATAACCAAAAATGAAAACAAAGTAAATGTTAAAACAAAAGAAAAATGCCTAGTCTGTAAACTTATCGATCAAATCGATAATGGCTAGCCTAATCCTCGGCAATGGTGCCAAAAACTTGATGCATCCGCAAGTGCATGGATTTATTGAAGTAATAAAATAAAGATCATTCCCAATGAGGATCTGGCGGTCAAGTACTGATTATACGACTTGCTTAAATCTAGACAAAACAAATCATGATTTTTGTTAAGACTCTAAGCACGAAAAGCAACAAAAGTAACATTTTAGGGAAAATTAGGTTTGAGAAGAACGAGACTCGAGGTTTCACCACACTGACAAGTATGAATTTAATAAAAGTTAACCTTTTCAAAAGAATAACATAGTAATGAAAGGGTTTTTTCCTTAGGTATAGATTACCTCCTCCTGAAGCGTAATCCAGTACCTAATTAGGTTAATTCCCTACTCACGTGACAATTAACGCAATTAGATCCATTAAGTTCTATGAAAAACCTTGAAATCCTTCAAACGAATCCAAACTACTCCTGTGATTGGATTCGTAGGTTTGAATAGAATGTTTTCGACGTTGCAATTCACCTCCCGGTCCTTCTCGCAACGTCTAAAATACAACTATACTTTGCCAAAGTAAATCACATAGATAACATATGATGTAGAATCGATTTTCTAGCCTAAGAATCACCCTAGGTATGTAGCTTAAATACCAGATACGGCGATAAAATAAGATAGTACTGAATAGGGAAAGGGCACCTTGGACCCCTTCAGGGGAAGGGGTCGGATTCCTTACTTCCTTCTCGACCAAGGATCTTCACAGCCTTGGCAATCCGTCCTCAAGATGGTGGTGTGATGTTCAGCACAACTGCACAACAGCCGAGAGAAAATTGCTTGCGAAGATTCTACCGGCATTGGAACAGTATGTGGTAAGGACAGTACGCGGTAAGGAACAGTACCCGGTATTGGAGGAATGGAGAGATTGCGGATGGCGTATAGGATCGATGGATTGGAACGGGCACTAAGGTGGAGAGCAAGCTCAATCCGACGAGGAGCAAGCTCAACTCAAGAACAACACAAAGTTTCAGTTTCTCAAAGATTTCGATTCAAGTGCAAGTGTGGAAATTACAAGCTTAAAACCTATCCCTTCAACACTAGTTTCGGTGGCAACCTTTGGCATTCCAATGAACGTTGGCTGAGTGGAGATTTGCTGGCATTCCATCTCCTTGGTTGCGTCCTCCCTACATCAGCTTTCTCGGGGTTGGGAGAACTCTCCTCTGGAGAGTTAGATAAGAAGCTTCCAAGTTCTTTAGGTAGATGCTTACGCGCTTCCTCCTCTGGTAGCTACTCTTTAGTGTGATCCTCCCATTTGACGAGGTAAAAGCTTTGGATTCCTTGTTTGTTGACTTGTTGGCGCACATCCACAATTTGACCGGTCTTCTTTGGTGGTTCCAGCGCTTCAATGTTGAGTGGTGCCTTGTAGAGTGTTAAGTCCTCCACATTGATGGTGTGATGTATCCCAAGGGCCTGCGACAAGTCTAGTATATAGGCATTGTCATTTTCCTTTTGCAGTATCCGGAAGGGGCCCATGGCCCTCGGTTGCAACTTGGTGTTGGCACCATGCTGCCTTTCTTTCCGATTGCCATCACTAGGTCACCTTCCTGCAAGCTAGATGAACGACGTTGAGGGTTAGCAGCCAGTTCATATTTAAGAGTGTTCTTTGCAATATTGTCCCTCACTTCATTATGGATCTTGACAATGTGTTGAGCAAAAGACAGGGCCGACTGATTTTGTTTGAAAGGTGATGGTAGAGGTGCTAGATCAATCGGTTTTCGGGGTTGGAAACCATAGTTCAATTGGAAAGGACTGATACCTGTGGTGCGGTTTACCGCACTGTTGAAGGCAAATTCAGCCGTGGGAAGTAGCTTATCCCAATTCCCGGGGTGTTCCCCCACTAGACACCTTAAGATGTTACCTAAAGATCGGTTTACCACCTCGGTTTGGCCATCAGATTGTGGGTGGTAGGTTGTGGAAAAGTTGAGCTTGGTCCCCATAAGTTTCCATAGAGTGATCCAAAAGTGTCCCACAAACTTGACATCCCTATCAGACACTATAGTACGGGGCAGCCCATGTAGGCACACCACATTTTTGAAGAAAAGCCTTGCTACGTGGGAAGCATTTGTGGTCTTAGTACATGGAACAAAATGGGCCATCCTAGTGAATCTATCTACCACTACAAAGATGGAATCATAATGGGCACTAGTGCGAGGTAGTCCAAGCACAAAGTCCATACTCAGGTCTTGCCAACGCCTCTCGGGTATGGGTAGGGGCATGTATAAACCGGCATTGCTTTTCTTAGTTTTAGACACTTGACACGTTTGACAATGTCCCACTATTCTAGTTACATCTCTAAGCATGGTAGGCCAGTAGAACCACTCTTCAACTAATGCAAGAGTCTTATCCCTTCCATGATGACCAGCTGTACCCCCTCCATGCAATTCCCAAACCAAAAATTCTCTCATTGATGTGCAGGGAATGCATAATTTGCCTCTCCTAAATAAGTACCCATTACTCATTTCAAAGTCAGGATTACTTGTGGGTTCGGTTGTCATGCTAGTGAATACTCTTGTAAAATCTGGACACCCCTCATACTCTCCCTTAATCCTATCAAAGCCGATGACTGAAACTTGTAAAGTGTTCAAGAGGAGAAGTTTGCGGCTCAATGCATCAGCCACCTTATTTTGGATACCCGCCTTGTGCTTTAGGACAAATGTGTATTGTTGTAAAAACTCTACCCACTTAGCATGCCTAGGGTTTAACTTGACTTGACTATTTAGGTAGATGAGGGCTTTATGGTCACTATTGAGGATAAATTCTTTGTGAATGAGGTAGTGCCTCCAATGCTTAAGGGCTTGAACTATGGCATAGAATTCTTTATCATAAGTAGAGTACCTTTGCCTAGCTTCATTCAACTTTTCACTATAGAAGGAAATTGGGTGTCCTTCTTGGCTAAGCATTCCCCCAATTCCCACCCCCGAGGCATCACAATCAACTATGAACACCTTGTTGAAATCGGTTAGTCTCAATACCGGTGTAGTAGTGATCTTTTGTTTTAATTCTTGAAAGGCTCTTTCAGCTGGAGTGGTCCATTCAAAAGTTCCTTTGCGCAAGAAACTAGTTATTGGGGCTACTAAGGTACTAAAACCATGGATGAATCTTCTATAAAACGTGGCTAGACCGTGGAAACTTCTAACCTCCGTGACCGAAGTGGGAGTTGGCCAATTAACAATGGCTTCTATCTTGGAAGGGTCAGCCTTCAACCCTTGGTCACTAATAATGAAACCGAGGAACTCAACCTCTTGGACTAGGAAAACACATTTTTTTAAATTCAGCAATAGATGCTCTTTTTGCAATAAATCAAGAGTAGTCCGTAGGTGAATCATGTGTTCTTGTTCGGTTTTGCTGAAAATCAATATGTCATCAAAATATACAACCAAGAATTTACGAATATACGGTTTGAGAAGATGATGCATCAGCCTCATGAAAGTGGAGGGGGCGTTGGTCAACCCAAAGGGCATGACCATCCACTCATATAAGCCATCTTGCGTTTTAAAGGCTGTTTTCCACTCATCCCCCTCCCTAATCCTTACTTGATGGTACCCACTACGAAGGTCCACCTTAGAGAACCAGGCTGAGCCCAGAATCATGTCTAGGAGATCATCTAACCTGGGTATAGGGAAACGGTATTTAATGGTTATTTTGTTAATAGCTCGGCAATCAATGCACATTCTCCAAGTGCCATCTTTTTTTGGTGTCAACAAAGCCGGGACCGCACATGGGCTAAGACTCTCCCTAATCAACCCCTTGCTAAGCAGCTCATCCACTTGCCTCCTTAACTCGGCATGTTCTAAGGGACTCATACGGTAATGGGGTAGGTGGGGGTAGGGTGGCACCTGGTACAAGGTCAATGGCATGTTGAATCTCTCGTTCTGGAGGCAACTCATTGGGTAATTCAGTTGGGGTAATGGTAGGGTATTCCCTTAATATTTCAGCTATGAGGGGTGGGTGTGTGAGCTCGGATCCAGGCTGGGCTGGCTGAACTAACAAGGTGTAAATGAGGCCGGTTTCTTTGCTATTTTGTATAAAAGCTTGTGGTCTCAATAAGATGATGGATTTCTTTGATTCAATAGCCTTACCTTTCTTATGAGATGTCCTAAGTTCCCTAGGGAGGCTGGGCATGAGGAAGATCTTCTTACCACCCACCGTGAACTCATAAGTATTCTCCCTACCATCATGGAACACTCTCATATCATAAAGCCATGGCTGTCCCAAGAGCACATCTGCCACATCCATTTCAGTAACATCACACCACACATCTCCTTGGTGGGAAGCTAACTTGAGAGGTACTAGGCACCTAAAAGCTACAGGAATGCTAGTTTGATCTACCCATGAAATGTTGTAGGGTTTGGGATGCTTTTCTTGGGTCAACCCGAGCCTACCCACAGCTTGCTTGGAGATCACATTAAGGGTACTACCACTATCCACTACAATCTTGCAAACCTTACCATTACATTGTGTGTAGGTATAGAATAGGTTGGTTCTTTTCCAATCTTTAGCTGGTAGGTCCTTGATATAGTTGCACCTAACTACCATGGTGTATTGGGTGGGCTCTTCTTCACTATTGTATTCAGGACGGTACAATTCAGTCCCATCTTCTACTGCTGACTCTTCTTCCACTTCTTCTATCTCTTCCATGAAATGGGTCTTTTTAGGACAATTCTTGGATAAATGGCCAGGTTGAGAGCAGTTATAGTAGGTCACCTTAGGGGCTTGCATGGGAGTCCTATGGTCTCGATGGTTCACCTCACGGGCTGGTGCCTTAGGGAAAACAGCAGGAGCATTCACTTTACCGGTAGTAGCTACAGGGCTATACTTGGGTGTTGGATATCTAGGCTGTTGCTGCAGGTCATACTCAAGCTCCATAGCTAACTTGTAGGCTTCGGCCAAAGTCTCACACCTATGGTGAATGAAGGCTCTTTTGATATCGGCCCTCAATCCCCCCTTATACCGATTCAAAGATAACCAAGCTTCCTCATTTAGGTCACACCGAAGTAGAAGTTCTTCAAACTTCCTGTTATACTCGGCTATTGAACCTTCCCCTTGGATAAGTCGTGTAAGTTGATCATATAATTTTTGCCTATAATTTGGAGAGACGTACTTCTCTCTAAGCTTCCACTTCATTTCTTCCCAGGTGGTGATGGGAGGAATACCACTCCTAGCCAACTTAAGTTCTATGCTATTCCAATACATCTGAGCTGAGCCCCTTAGTAGAAACTTGACGCACTGAACCTTACCATGGTCGGGTATCCTTCCCCATATAAAATAGTCTTCCACTTGAGTTTGCCATTCTAAGAAAGTTTGGGTATCAAGGCTTCCTTCAAATATGGGAGTGTTGAGCCTAATGTTTCGGTAGAAGTCCTCCTCTTCACGGTAGTGGGTATAGGTTTTATGAGGCACATCTCTTAAAGGGTATCCGCTGGGTGTGTGGGGCTGACTCCTTTGGTTGACACCCCTAATTTCAGGTAGGTTCTCCAATTTAGGTCTTGGGTCATCCTTAGGGTCATAATGGGCCCGGCTAGTCCCTCCCCCCCATACAGGTTCCTGAAGCCTTTCACTAGGATGTGGTTGGGGTGACAGGGGTGCTTCCGGGTTTGATTCAGATGGCTGAGCAATGGGCTCATTAATGGGGTTCTTACCCTTTTCCATTTTATCCATCCGTTGGGTAATGCCTCTCATATCAGCCCTTAATTCCCTAAGCATGGCCATCATAGCATTCATCTGACCTTGCATGGACTCAGGTTCGTCGGCTTGCTGGTTGTTCCTCGTGCGAACAACCATGGTGAGGGATTGTAGAGGATTTGTGCAAATAGAGAAATAATATCAGCTAGCAATGATAACAGGTAGTATAAAACAGTAACACTAGATATCGGATAAGAGTTAAATTTAACAATATCAGGTTATAAGCATATGTTCTTAGCAGATGTTGATAGCAATTAGTAGATACAAGGTGAGCACTAATTTAGTATGCAGGAAACCAGTGTCACCAAACAAATGTTCAGAAATCTAGTAGAGGAATATCAATGAACAGTGACGGTGCAGATTTACCAATACCGTTTTGCAGGGAAGTTCTCAATGAAAATCCACACAAACAGCAAGTGAATGAAGCCAACTTTCAACGATATTCAGCAGAGGAAAGCACAGAATTTTCAGACAAACACGTTTAGAAACTCGAGTAAGCGAAAACTGTGATAGAACTTTAGAAAACAAGGCATACAACAAAGAAAATCTTCTCGGCAGACACGTTCAGAAAATTCCAGATGTTTAGCTAACACATGAGCACCTAAGGGTTGCTCTGATACCACTGATGTAGAATCGATTTTCTAGCCCAAGAATCACCCTAGGTACGTAGCTCAAATACCAGATACGACGATAAAATAAGATAGTACTGAATAGGGAAAGGGCACCTTGGACCCCTTCAGGGGAAGGGGTCGGATTCCTTACTTCCTTCTCGACCAAGGATCTTCACAGCCTTGGCAATCCGTCCTCAAGATGGTGGTGTGATGTTCAGCGCAACTCCACAACAGCCGAGAGAAAATTGCTTGCGAAGATTCTACCGGCAATGGAACAGTACGCGGTAAGGAACAATACCCGGTATTGGAGGAATGGAGAGATTGCGGATGGCGTATAGGATCGATGGATTGGAACGGGCACTAAGGTGGAGAGCAAGCTCAATCCGACGAGGAGCAACCTCAACTCAAGAACAACACAAAGTTTTAGTTTCTCAAAGATTTCGATTCAAGTGCAGGTGTGGAAATTACAAGCTTAAAACCTATCCCTTCAACACTAGTTTCAGTGGCAACCTTTGGCATTCCAGTGAACGTTGGCTGAGTGGAGATTTGCTGGCAATAACTTGGCTGAGATTCCTCTATGCATGCTGAAAGGATTTGTGACCGTTGGCTGCTAGTAAGTGAGCTGCTGATGTGTCCCATTAACTTTAGCTGACTTAGGCCGACTGCTGAAATAGATGTTGACTTGTTGATGTCGAGACTGCACCCTGATCTTGCTGAAGATTGAGCTGGATATGCTCTCATTGAAATTGATTTGATGTTGCCCTCATTGAGCAGGAATTGAGTGTTACCTTTGATGGAGTGAGCTGAGTTGCCATGCCGTTACCAAGTGGATGAAGGAGGTAGGTGCTTGTAAGTGCCTTACATGGTGCATTCATCCTATGCTACAAAACAACCTAATACATTCACTAAAAAACAAAAACAAAGACTTTAAAATAAATCCTATGCTAAACCCTATCTACAACAAAACATTAAGTGCTGGAAATAGAAATAGAGTTTGTAACAAACATCAAAATGACAAGTTCCAAGCAAGTTCAACATATCCAAGTTATGCATTCATCCCATAGCGAATTGGGGCCTTCTTGAGCCTGGTTGATCTCCTTGGTGGCGTCCTCCCTACATCAACATACTTCTAATCAAATCAATACTATAAAATATCTTAACAAAGAATGAAATTATAGATTTTGATCCATAAATGTTAGTGGGCTACATCCCAAATTCCAAAATAAAGATTTACTCGCTCATGATAGATGTTAACAGCATGTATATGAATAAAACTTGCATTGAATCCTATCAAAAGTACACGAATTCACTAAGAAAGTAAATGGAAAAGCTTCCCCTCGATCTGAAGACAAAGATGAAGTGATCGATTCTCCCTTTTGCGTGAGTTCTCAGCAGAATTTTTCCTTGGAACCGAGTTTTCACCCTAGCTGTGGCCTCTGATTCTATTCATCCAAAAAGTCCCCTTTTGCCCTTTAAAAATCTATCCTTTTATAGTTTAATCCATCAAGAACCCATCAAGGAAGAGTTCCGGAGACTTTGGTTCGATTTGAAGTCAAATCAAGTGAAAAACTTGAGAGGGCGAAAAAACTCACGGTCCGTAAACAGTTTACGGCTGCAGCCGTAAATGTTTCTGTGAATATAGAAAGATTCACGGCCCGTGAAGGATTCACGGCTTTACCCGTGAAAGTTTCTATGAACTTTTTTACTTAGCCACGTTTTCACCCTTCGAACGTGAAACTCACGGCCGGCCGAAAAACTCACGGCTGTGACCATGAAAGTCGCATCTGTCACTATTTTAACCCTAAATTTGATGTGTGACCTTGTAATTTCCTTGGGAATCATGCTATGGCTTCAAAACTCATGAAATCCATCAATTTTATGTCATTTGACCTGCACTTTCATAAAAAACCAAGAAAAGTGAAGATTCCATACCATGTGAAGTAAAAACACTAAAAATTGGTATAAAATCATAAAATTAAGCCTAAATATCATATAAAATAGGCAAAAATATGATGTAAATGCAACGCATCACTTCCGGACTTCTCAAAAGTTTTTGGGATTCTGTGTGATGCCTCCGATATCGGTATCGGAGGTTCCCTTAGTCAAGAAGGCCACCCCATCACCTTCTTTAGTGAGAAACTAAGTGCTGTCCGGTAGCATTATTTGACTTACGACAAAGAGTTCTATGCCATTGTCCAGTCATTACGCCAATGGGGGCACTACCTCCTTCACCGTGAGTTTGTCCTGTATTGCGACAATCAAGCCTTGTCTTTCCTTAGTGCCCAAAAGAAGTTGGGCGCCTGCCATGCAAAATGGATCGAGTACTGACAGCGGTACTCATTTGTGATTAATCACAAGGTGGGCAAAGAAAACGTTGTCGCGGATGTGTTGAGATGCGTCTGGAGCCTTTTGTGCGTAATGCGCACATGCGTCAACACTTTTGACCATGTTAAGGAGGAATACACATCTTGTCCTGACTTCAGTGCCGCCTATGCTGCCCTTACTAAGTCATCCAACCCCGAGTCCCCGTTCTAACTTTGTGAAGGCTATCTCTTTTTGGAGAACCGTCTATGCATCCCCCGGTCTTCCCTTTGCAACCACCTTTTACATGAGTTATATGCGGGTGGAGTCGTTGGCCACCATGGCCAGGACAAGACCTTTGAAATGGCAGAGGAACGCCTCTTTTGGCTTTCCCTTGGCAGGGATGTTGAGCGCATTGTGTGCCACTGTGGCACATGCCAATTGGCCAAACCCCATCCCCCGAACACGGGTGTCTACACCCCGTTGCCTGCTTCTGAAGGTCCTTGGCTCAACCTCAGCATGGACTTTGTCCTTGGGTTGCCCCTGCATCCCACTTCAACTCCATCTATGTGGTTGTAGATCAGTTCTCGAAGATGGCCTACTTTATACCCTTTTCGTGGACCGCGTATGCTTCCCACGTAGCACACCTTTTTATTAGGGAGATTGTTCATCTCCATGGTCTCCCTTTGGCCATTGTGTCTGATCCCGACACGCACTTTGTGAGACACTTCTAGCGCTCACTTTGGGCCCTCTTGGGCACGACCCTAAAGTTCTCCACGGCCTACCATCCATAAACCGATGGGAAACTGAGGTCGTTAATCTTAGTTCAAATAACTTGCTGCGTTGCCTCATTAGCGATCACCCAAGGTTAGTCCCTTCCAAGTTGTCTTGGGCCATCAACTGCGTAAACCCATTGACCTGCATGACCTACCCATGGAGTCCCACTTTTCTGAATATGCATACTCTTTTGCCTAGCATGTAGCTAGCTTGCATGAGGAAGTTTGGCATCGTATCTTTTTGGGCAACACACGCAAATGCAATGAGGGCGAATGAGCACCGTAGGCCACATCATTTTTCTACAGGTGAGTTGGTGAGGGTGCGTGTCCACCTCGAGCGTGTCTCCAACAGAGCACATTTTAAGCTCCAACCACATTACATGGGGCCCTATGTAGTGGTGTGGCGGATCGGCTCCAACGCCTATAACCTAGAGTTGCCCGAGAGCGTGGGGATCCACCCTGTCTTCAAAGTGGCGGACATCCTTCCCTTCCACGGTCCATTGGAGGAGCCTTTGGATACCAACAAGCCCCTTCCCCCTAGTTCTCCAGGGGAGAACTCTTCAAACTGGGGGGGGGGGAGTTGATGCAGGAGGAGCCAACACTGATGAGCAGGCCGTGATCACCTCGGCATATTTCAGTGAACAGAAGCATGGGCGTGAACATGATCACAAGCAGGCCGTGATCACCTCGGTGAAAAATAAAAAAATTGGTGATTTTGGACGTGAACGTAGTCACGGCCGTGAACATCACGGCAGAATTCAGTGCACTCGATCATGGCCGTGAACACCATCACAGCCAGGTCGTGAACACCCCTGAAGGCAAAAATTCATCCGGGAGGCCCCATTTCAACGTACATCACCCTCCGTACTACATTTTCCCATCACAAGGTGACCCCAAGAAGCCCAACAAGGTAATAATCCGGTGATCTCAACACTCAAGTCAACTACCGGATCGCTATATGGGAGTCATCAGCCCACTATCAGTCCATACCGAGGTTCTTCAATGCATGGGCCTCACCACTCGACCCACTGAAGGCCCGACTCTAGATGGGTACCACAATCACTTGAATAACACGACCCAAGAGCAAGCCTCCGCTGTGATGAACCAGCCCACGATCTCAAAGTTCTATTGCTTTATCGCGGTGTGCTTCGAGCTCGTCTAGCCGCCCCACAGCCCCATACGCCACCAGGAATCAAGGACATGCACAAGCTTCACTTTAGTTGGTAGGAGTTTGTTGCATTTTGTCTTTAGTTGCAGCTTGACCACTTTTGAGGCTGCAAGAGTAGGTAGTTGTTAGGATTTGGCTTTTGTCTTGTTCCTCCCCCTCTTATCCTTTAAAAGTGGAGGGTAGGCTAGCTTAGTTTTTCAGTTCTCTTGTTGTGATAGAGTGCTCCAGCTTCTGTAGATTGCGGTTGGTGCCTCAATTCCGAAGTCTGTAAGAGTCGTGGTTGGTGCCTCGACTCAGAAGTTTATTTCCGGCATTATAAGAAGTAAATCCCACCGCCTCTAGTGGGTCAGGTTTGCCTGTTCTCATAATCCTATTGTGTTTTTCCGCTATGTTTTCATCTTCTTCCCTTACCCCTTCCCCCACAAGAATCCATATGTCGGAGGCGTGGAGCGATTTTCTTGTTCTTTGGTGTGTTTCAGGCTCATAGACGTGCGAGCTGAGCCCCGTTGATCGGCTTGGCCCCAAGGGACAAGCTGCCCTTAAAATTGCTAAGACGTTAGTGAGCAAGTTTCGTAGATTTGAGTGTTGTAGTTTTCTCTTGCATTAGTGTTGCTCTGAAATGACTTCGCCGTTGATTTCTTCGTATTTTCTTACTGCACTTTCCAAGTGCTTTTACTTCCCTTGCCTTAAGACCCTCTCACGTTTTCTATGCATTGTGTAAACACCATAGAGTATGGCGCTAAGGACCAACCCACCTATTGTAGCTGCACCAATGGGTCTTTGGGCCAAACATTCAAACTAGGTGAATGACCCTATAGACAGCTAAACATTTGAAATGGGTGAACGGGCCTTTAGGCTAAACATTCGAAATAGGTGCAGGATCAGACTTGACTTAGTGGGGATCAATATTTGGATCATGATTGATTTTGGAACAAATCTAGGCCATCAGATCAAAACTTGGTAGATTTGAGCCATCGGATTGCAACTAGAAGATCCAACCATTAAATCAGATTGAAAGATTTGGACTATTGGATTGAAACTGGATGATTTGAGCCATTGGTCAATACTAGAAGATCTAGGCGTCGGATCAAAGTTAGAGGATCTAGAGCATTGGATTCTTTGATCAAATAATTGCTACAGATTGTTTGGTGAGATCTAGAGCGTCATATTTGGATTTGATGAATCTGAGTTGTTACTATTGGATCAGATTTAGATTTTTAGATTGAGGTTGGATAGATTTAAACCATTAGATTAGAGTTATGAGGATCTGAGCCATTTTATTTGATTAAATAAGTACCGTATGAATTGCTTGGATGAGTGTTAACCGTTGGATGAAACTAGACCCTCTTCCTTCATCTTGTGCAAGACAGGGGCGGCATGGGCATCATCGCTAGCCATCGATTTGCTGCTTCGTTGCTCGAGCTATTCTAGATGAACGTTTTCCATATCACGTCGAAGGGAAGGCTACACTTTGGTGTCGATCGGTAGCGAGTCAACGCCTAACAAACTCTTACTTGGGTTTTTTTTGTCCAGAAGTGAAATAGGATTGCCGAAAAGGCTTTCAATTCTGGTGATCCAACAATTGGATGGATAGATCCTCTTGTCCATTGGTGCACATGGTGGAGAAGAGGGTATGGCTGAAATTTGGGCTTGAATAGATGGTTAGATGCTAGGTTGCTTGTAGTGCATGCGACATGATAGGCTGTCGTGATGAACATGGGGCTCGACGGAGAGAAAATGTTGGGTCTAAGGAAGGTGGCTTCAACAACGAGACCTTAACAACATATTTACTAGGATGGATTTATTTACTAGGATGGATTTTAGGGTGGAAGAGATGAGTGGAGAAAAATCCCACGTATACCAGAATGGATGGATTAAAATAGAGGGAAAATAGGATGGATGAAAGAGAAAGAAAATCCCTCATTGCCAATCCGCCCAGATCGGGTGGATTGGAATGCGTGACGAGTGACACCGCTCGCCCACCTCATGCGAACGCTGCTCACGAACGTCCTCGCGCAACTCGCCGACCTCACGTCACTTGCCGACCTCATGCGGACGCCGCTTGTTGCCCCACTGGACATCGCAACTCGAGGACGTCCCCGCCCAGTTCGCCGACCTTACGCCACTTGCCAACCTCACGCAGATGCTCACTCAGCTCGCCAATCTCACAAAGATATCCTCGCCTAGCTCGCCGACCTCACACAAATGCTCTCCTAGGTTGCCGACCTCATGTGGATGTCCTCGCCCAGCTCATCGCTCGCGGATGTGCTCATCCAGCTCGCAAACGGTAGCTCATGGACGGGAACGATCTCAATTGCGTGAAAATCATGTGATGTAGGTTTCATCCTCCTATTTCTCCATTCCTCTCTATTTTCCCGTTCTCTCTATTTTTTTGTCTGTCCTCCCTATTTTCGTGTCCCTCCTAGTAAACACATTCTAAAAAAGGGTAAAAGGGTGGTAGCGAGTCTACACGATGAAAGGGGAGTGAAAGTTCTCTCCGACGACAATGCCAGCAACGGTGATGCCAATAGCAAATTGGGCTAGAATTATGAGAAGTTTTCTCTTCTTTTGAAGCAATCTGGCCAAAGTGATGGCAGTAGGGATCTTGAGATGGCAGCGACGTGTAGAGGATTAGGAAAAATGTTAATCATCCACCACTCAAAGAGTTTGGGATCCTGTATGTACGAATCCCAACTTAAGTTAAAAACATTGCCGCGTCGAGGAAGAGGCCGACGTCCGCGGCTTGCGAGGAAGAGGGTGGCGTCTGCCGCGTCGAGCGGCGAGGCAGCGAGCGTCGATGTGTCGTTCATGTCTGCAGCTTCCGCATCTGACGAGCTTGCGTGGGCGAGGAAGGAGAGGCCAGAAGCGTGCGGAGAGGAAGGGGCAACGAGCATCGATGCGTCGTTTCCATTCGCATTCGACGAGCTCGCTTGGGCGACGAAGGAGGGGGCGGAAGCGTGCGGAGAGGAAGGGGCAGCGAGCGGCCAGGCGACGGGCGATGCGTGAGTTTTGTTTATCCGCCCGATTCGAGCGAATTTTTTTTCAGCGGAAAACTAATAAGTTTTCCTTCCTATTTTCCTTCATTAAAATCCGTCCTTTATTATCAAAGTATAATTGATTCAGGAGTTTAGTTTTCATTAAAGTGTGATTTATTTAAGAGTTTACTTTCTATTAAAATATAATTTATTTTAAAATTTACTCTATATCAAAGTATGATTTATTTAAGAGTTTCTTTTCTATCAAAGTATAGTGAGGAAAAGAGAAAAAAAAAAGAAAAATTTTACCTATCTTCTAAAGCAATAAAGCCTTCTTTTTAATGTTGTAGTATTCTTCCTGTCTTCAGCTTTTGGACGTCGTAATAGAAGATCAATCGTGGCCGAGACCCATCTCACGACTCCAACTCTCTTTTATGGCTGCCTTCATTTTTTTTCCTTTTATAAATGAAGATCAATCGTGGCCGAGACCCATCATTTTTTTTTTCTTTCAATTTTTTCTAATCGTGGCAACACCCACGAGATCTTGATGTTTATTTTGAACATGAAAAGCCCACGTTGATATGTTCTTTTTTTTGTGTTATTATTATTTTTATTATTCTTTTTAAAATTCTGTTATTATTTTTTATCTTAAGAGAGAGAAATAATCACAACACAATTGTTTTAAAAGACATTGTTAAAATTTTGGTTAAAGGATATTGTACACTTTGTCATGGTTTTATCATTTAAAAAAGATGTACAGGACAAAATTTTAAAGCTTGCATTCTGTTCTTTTCTGCATTACTATGATAACTGTTAGGCACATTTTGGTGCCTGGGTCACACGTGTGCGCACGCGGCCCAAGCCCAGTGAAGGACCGACTTCGGCAGTGTTCGAAGCGGGTCGGGCAGTGGGTTAATGGATCGGGTGGTGACCCGTTTGGAGAAAATGGATTAGGGCTACAATGGTGGGCACTGTTCCCTAGCACGAGTGATGCCTTGTCGTATGTTGCATTTCCTGATATATTTATTTCAGGAATTAAAGCTTATTTTGTTACTTTTATATCTCTTTCAGCATTTATTTCCTTGTTATTTTCGGAATCTACACATTTCTTTGTCTTTCATGTGTTTCAGGTTAAATCACTTATTTATGAAGCTTAAAACTGGAAATTAAAGTTATAAAGTGGTTAAGGATGGAAAGACGAAGCTTCTCAATAATTTTTAGCTCAGACGGACATTGTTACCGAAAATACGGCCTGCCCGTGAAAGTGTTCACGGCCGTATTCCTGAGGACGAATATTTCATATCATTTTCGAGCCGTGATCGAAGACACGACCGTGAAACGCGGGAATGGAATTTTGGAATCATGTTCGCCGAGAAGAATACGACCAGCCTATGAAACAGAATATGCCCATGAAGTCAACTGCAGGCACAACACAGACTTTGGCCGAGAATTTCACGGGCCAGCCCAAGAAACGTTTCACACCCGTATTTTTATACGTAGATCGCGACTCTTGACATTTCTCCCTCGTTCCAAGTCAGATTTGGGCGATCTTGGTGTCAAAACGACAGGGATTAGAAGGGCTACACGTCAGAAACAAGAGGAAGTCGACCAGACATATAAAACGAAATATTTTGGGGGAAAAACAGATCGACTCCGGGAGGACACTGAAGAGAAGGAGAACAAGGAAGAAGACAGCGCTTGGAACCAGATCTAGGGGGAAAGTTAGCATTTTCTCCTCTATTTTCATCTTGTAACTCTTCTGCCTTGTGTATTCCTTCATCTGAAAAGAAATTTTAACAGAAACTATGCAAGTTGTAGCGTAAACACTCAATTGGATTTTTGGGCCTAGCCCACTTTTCAATCTATGAACTGATTGTGTTGCTTTTATGAGATTTTCTTGACTCTACTCGATCTTCACTGTGTTTATTCTGTAATCTTCGACTTGATTAATCGAATTTTACTCTAGTCGTCACGAGAAGTACTGAAAGGGAAAATTGTATTGACTGATCTGTTTTGATTGGGCTGGTAGGTTTTGCCACGAAAGTAGGTAAAACGTGCCCACGGAATTTATATTCTCCTGCACTCATTGGATCGACCCGGTTCGTTCTATCATGAAAGTAGAAGGACGGTCGGGTTTGGTAACAAGTTACACCGCTGAAAGGGGGTAACTTGTAAACTCAAGAATTTATGTGGTTTCAGATTATCTCTAGCAACGCTTTTCATTTAGTTCTTGATTGTTGGTGTGGTGAACCCCTTAAATCTAATTTTTCTCATAACAACTGTCTTTCTTCTGATTTCTCTGTCAATTGGAGTTGTTTTAGTTGTTTACTTAATTTTGAACATTAAACCGATAACACTCTCAGTTACGATTTCGTTTAGCTATTGAAATTAAAAATTATTGGTACTTGACTCAACCGTCCTCGTGGGAACGATACTATATACTACCACGATAAAGCCATTACGCTTGCGGCCAGTATCAAGTTTTGGCGCCGTTTCCGGGGACGGCGATAGTCAATATCGATTGTCTTCTTAAGATTGATAGACTAAGTTTTTTTTTGTTTTTTTGTTTATTTTCATTACTGATAACAATTTGTTGCTTCTGAATTATTGTGGAACATTTGCTGCATACCTTTCTTTTATGCGTCAAGGTCTTAGATCAGGTGGAATCAGCGACCTATACGACCAAATCGATGAAATCGAACGGACGCTCCACCGACGAAGGAGGTTGATAGAGCAAAGAAACAAAGAGCAATCCAGTAGGACAGAGGCGATTCCTTTCGTTCTTCCAATGGAGCCAGAACCAGAGCCGGTACCCTTGAACTTACAAGCTCCAGATGATAACCGAACCTTAAGGGATTTTGCTTCCCCGAATGTGCAAGGACTGCAATCCGGAATTGTACGACCTCCAGTGGATGCTAACAATTACGAGATCAAGCCGTCCTTACTAGGCATGATCCAGCAACATTAATATGGTGGCACACACGTTGAGGATCCTCATCAACATCTGTCCTTATTTCTTGAGTTCTGTGACACATTGAAGATCAACGGAGTTTCCTCAGATGCTATACGGATGAGGCTTTTCCCGTTTTCATTACGCGATAGAGCACGTGGCTGGCTACAGTCTTTGCAGCCAGGATCGATTAACTCATGGGATCAGCTATCCCAGGCCTTTCTATCTAAATACTTTCCACCGTCTAAAACTGTTCAACTGCGAAACCAGATCACCGGTTTCACCCAAAGAGACGGAGAATCTTTATATGAAGCGTGGGAGAGGTTTAAGGATCATCAACGTCTCTGCCCACATCACGGCTTAGAACCATGGGTAATAGTACATACCTTCTACCAACACGCGTCTTACTATCGATGCAGCAGCCGGAGGCGCGATAATGAATAAGCGTGTAGAAGAGGCGATGAATCTTCTAGAGGACATGGCGCTAAACCACAATCAGTGGTTTGCAAGAGAACGAGGTACTACATCTTCTAAAACCATAGCGCCTGGTAAGTATGAACTCGACTCAATGAGCTCACTAGCAGCGAAAGTAGATTCTCTAGCACGTAAACTTGATTCTTTTCATGTTCACTCTGTTGATACTAATTCTACTCTTTGTGAAATTTGTGGGGTTGCAGGCATAGTTTTGCTGAATGCCAGTTGGGGATTGCCCAAACCTCTAAACCCAACCGAGAGAATATCAATGCCATAGGGAACCTTAACCCTAATCCTAGACCCCAACTGGACCCATACTCAAGTACCTATAATCCGGGGTGGAGGAACCATCCAAATTTTTCATACAGAAATAATCCAAACCCAGTTCCTCAACAGACGTATAGACAACCCCCCGGATTTCAACCCCAACCTCGACCTTATGCACAGCAGCAACCACAACAGCCACAGAAATCGCAACTAGAAGCAATCATGGAGACTTTCATTGCTTCTCAGACAAAGACAAATGAAACAGTCAATGATATGATGAGACACGTCACTACAAGACTTGAAGCCATAGAAAGCCATAACAAACAAATAGACACCTAGTTAGCAAACTTAGCCACTTCCATAGCTATAGCTCCAGGAAAGTTACCCTCCCAAGCTTAACCAAACCCGAGGGAGCACATCAATGCTATTACCACTCGAAGTGGTAAACAACTAGAGGAGCCTAGGGTGCCTAATTTTGAAGTCGAAGTTGAGCTGCCCTCCCAACCTGAATCTGTCAAAAAGGGAGAAGAAAAAGAACCTGAAGTGAAAGAACCAACTTATATTCCTCCCCCTGCATACAAGCCACCTATCCCATTTCCCCAAAGATTGGCTAAGGCAAAGTTAGATAAACAGTTTGGAAAGTTTTTGGATATTTTGAATAAACTGTATATTAACATTCCGTTTACTGAAGCAATTTTGCAGATGCCCACATATGTTAAGTTTCTAAAGGACATCCTTTCGAATAGGCGAAATGTTATAACCTTAATTTTTATAAATTTAATTTTAGAAATTTAGAAATTTATTTTGAAATTTTTATGATTTTTAGAGAATTTTTCAGAATTTTAAAAGGGTTAAAAAATTAAGTTTTTGATAAAAAAAAACTTAATTTGCGCTCGCGGGGAATCGAACCCGCGATGCGCGTTATTTTCGACCACACCCTAACCACCAGACTAAATCATCGTTTCTAATATTAAACCATGCTTCATTTAGTTAGTTTTATTTGATTGATTTTATTTCAAAAATTTAAACCGCGTCCGTGGGGATTCAAACCGCGGTCGCGCGATCGCGAATGACTCCGTCTAACCACCGAGTCAATTTGCGTTTCTAATATAATATCGGATTTAATATAATTGAGTTAACTTTACATTTGATTTTGGGGACCGAGTCAACCCGTCGTCTTCCCCGCGGATCTCGGCGATTTACTCGCCGCCGTGTTCTCGCCGTCTCGGACGCGTTTTGCCTCTATATAATGGGGCTTCTGCTCTCGTTCATGGGATTTGAACCCTTGAACATCTTCACCCCTCGAAGCGCTGCCAGGAAGGAGAAATAGCACTCGAACCAGTCGCCGGAGTTCTAGTGGCACTGCCTCGTGTTCCAGCCATCCAACGCCTTCATCGACGGCGATCTCTGTGTTCTGGGATACGATACATCGTCGTAGCAAGGTATGTAGGCTTCTGTGAAGTTTTAGTGAAGTTCCGTTCGGGTTCGGGTATGTTTTGTGCATCGACGGCGGCGGCGCCACCATCGATACCTTCTGTCGCTTCGGATGGAAAACTCACCGAAGCTGGTCGTAGAGCCCCGCTTCGTCGTCGGGAGTCTACTGGCAAAGTTTGGCCATGAACGGATGTTCGACGCGCCTTCGCAAACTCACCGGCGTAAGCTGCGGGCGCGAGTCCGGCAGCCTTGCACGGTGGCGGACGGGCGGCCCGGGCGAACGACCGGTTCAAGTTTGATTTAGGGTTTCTGTGTGGTTTATTTGAAATTAAACCGATCGGCTACGTTTAAATTGAATTGAACCAGACTGAGCGGTTCAATTCCAATTTGGGTCAGTAATTGAATTTCGACCGGTTCGACGCCAAGGCGGTCGAATCCAGGCCGGTTCAGGTAGCCGTTGGAAAGATAATGAAATTTCCTATCCAATGGTAGTATGTGTGGTCTTAGAGGAAGTTTAGATTTTGTGTAATTGAAGTTCTAAGTCTCGGTTTAACTTGGTTCAGGGTGAATTTGATCGGTTCAGTGCAATTCTGTCCGGTTCAGTGGGTTTTAGGTTCGGTTCATATGATCTGAGACTGGTTCTCTAGGTTTAGGGTTATGTTCTACCTGTTGGTAGTTTTGGTTTCCAAATTAGTATGTTTAATGATAGAGTTCATGTACAAATTCATGTTACAGAGTGGTTGATCCAATAATCGGCTTGCATTGTTTGATATACAACTTATTGGCTTTTCAAAAGGATTCAGGATAACAGCGATTGAGGTAGGAATCTCACCCTACTCCTTTCTTACAGTGTTAAGAAATATAGGATTTGCTGCTTATTCCTTTGGTTTGATATATGATGCATATGGTAGAATTGATTGACACTAATATCTAATTGCTTGGTCTGCTTGTATTATTTCTGTAATTCAGTTGACCTCATTTATCTTGTTCATTGGTCATATTCTATTTCTGTATGCACGATAAAAGAAACTGGGTTGAGATATCTGATTTATTGGCTTATGAGCCTGGTTGAACAATTGTGTATCTGAGATATTGACGTATAAGTATGTGGAACCGCTGTAAATCTGTGATGATAAAGTCGTGATATATATTGACCTCTGACCTGGATGATTTATTCTCCAGTGGCCTGTTTATCTGAGTTATAGTTCCGACGCGCATCGGACTATCTGAGATGCCGGTACGGCACCGCCAGTTGTCTTCAGGACAATACTACGGATGTTAGTGTTGGACGCATTCCATTGCATGAGCAACAGTGGAAACACTCTGAAAATGAGTGCGGCTCTTAAGTGAGATCTGTTGGCCAGCTTGATGATTTGCACAACATTCTTATATTATTTGTATATCGTTGTTTCAGTTATTGTATTATCTTGTTATTTGATTCCCTCACCATGTTTGTTGATTCCTACTTAGCATTTCTGCTAACTCCCTTTGTTTCTCTTCCAGGTACAGAGTTAGCTTCTGAGAGGGATAGAGTAGATAGCAGATACTAACCCAAGTTGAGATAGTTTGCCTTTGTATTTTATTTCAGTTGATAATTTGAATAGTATGTCTTAGATATTGTGTTATAAAACTGTAGATGTTAAGATTGGATTGTTTATTAAATAAATGATATTGGATTACTGTAGTTCTCTGGTTCCTATCAATATTGTTACTCCCTGGGGAACCCTGAGCTAGAAATAGCCGGCTTCCTACCGGGGCATGACACGAAAGCTGGAAGAATCGGGGACCGTTGCACTCACTGAGGAGTGCAGCGCCATAATCCAGAACAAGCTTCCGCAAAAGATGAAAGATCCGGGCAGCTTCTCGATCCCTTGCCAAATAAGGAATATCTCTTTTGATCATGCACTATGCGACTTGGGAGCAAGCGTCAGTCTTATGCCTTCTTCCCTTTTCAAGCGACTTGACATTAGCGATGTGAAGGCGACGCCGATTTCCTTGCAGCTAGCTGACCGCTCGGTGCGGAAACCAATGGGAATTCTAGAAGATGTCCCGATCAAAGTCGGTGACTTCTTCATCCCAGTGGACTTCGTTGTTCTTGAAATGGAAGAGGATGTTAAGTTGCCGATAATTCTGGGACGACTGTTCCTTGCCACAGCCGGAGCGGTCATTGATGTGAAAAAGGGAAAACTAGCATTGAATATCGGTAATGACGCTATTTAGTTTGATTTATCTTCGAGTCTGAAAAAGCCTTTTGTTGCAGGATCTTGTAGCAGTGTGGACATCATAGATGATGTGGTAGAAGAAGTTGCGCACATTAGCTCCAGCACTGACCCGCTAGAGGTCACTCTTTTGGAAAGCCCACATACCGAAGACAATGAGGAAGCCATAAGATATGCACAATTGATGGATACGACTGGAACATTTTATTCGGAGAAGGTGAATCCTGCAAAACTTAATGACATAGACCCTGAGATGAGTGCAAATCTGACTTTTGAATTTAAATCTCTTCAAAACAATACAAGGTATGACCTGCTATGCCCTGATTCTACTTTCTATATAATTATTGATGAATATTTTAATGTTAGAAAAATTATTGGATATATCATTGATGACAATAAGGGCACTAATTTTTTCTTTAATATGCATATGATTTTTATTCAGATAGTGACCCACCTGCAACACTGGATACATACTTTGGTGGGCACACTTACACAACAGAGAAATGGCAGGCGTTTACATGCCATCTATTACGCCACTGATCCTCCTGCAATGCCATAACACTTTGTCATTGGTCGAGCTACCGACCTAAAAGTAGCGCTCCTTGGGAGGCAGCCCAAGTATCTGATGCTTAGTGTGTTTTGTTGTTTATAGCTTTTATCTATCTCCTTGTGTTTCTTTGTAATATAGTTTACTATGCTTAGTGAGCATTTTTTTTCATTTCTTTGCTTCATTCTGATGAACTGTATCTCATGGTGAATGTAGGAATGATATGCAGGAAGCTGGGAGCTAAAAAAACTCAATTTCTGGAATTTTTGGTGAAATACGGGCTGGCCGTATAATGCTACACGGCCGTATTGTGGAATTTTAGCATCTGGCACTTTTTCGCCTAGAAGATCACAGACTAGCCCGTGAAGTGCTACACAACCATGCTTTGCAAGCAAATTTTCTGCTGAGGATTTCACACCCGCACCTGTGCTATCATATACGGGTGTATTCTGACTGAGCCAAAATTTTGCTGAGAACAATACGGCCGGACCTGTATATCAATATACGCCTGTATTTTTGAAGTTCCGAACTTCACACCCGTGGCCGTATTTTCCTTCACAGCCATACTTTTTTAGACAAAATTTTGCCGAGAGAAATACGGGCTCTGCCGTATTCTGCTACACGCCCGTAACTTCATCACTTAGGCTGGTCAAAGATGGTCAACACCCGTTCGTTTAAATACCCTGCCTAGGGTTCTCACGAGTCCGCCCGTGCCCTAGAATACATCCGGCGATCGCCGAAGCCTTCTTCCCAATCTTCTTCATCGCCGATCGTTCTCTCCAGCATTCCAGCGAGTTCGCTGGAGTTCCTACTGCTGCCGTTGCCATTATTGTTTCCCCTCTCTGCACAAACAGATTCCGGCATGCGACATTGAAGTGATTTGTGCCATCCTTTCCGCTCAGCGACGTTTCTCCCCTCAGGCAACACTCTGATTTCTTCTTTCTTAAAATGTTTTGAAATCGGTTCTCGCTTGAGGATTATTGAAAGCATTCTATCTATCGTCCGTTTTCGACCGAGATTTATCTAAAATTCTGCTATCTGTTTTTTTGGAATACCCTGTTTCTGGGCTTCTATGTTTTTGTTCTTCTGCTCTGCGACGTTTCTCCCCTCAGCATTCTTCGTTCATACCATGGCACCCAGACAGAAAGTTATAGCAAAGAAGCACACCTCCCGTGCTGGCACTTCCTCATCAAAGGGGCCTTCTTCATCTCGTTCAGGCCAACAACGGCAACCCCCTGCCGAAGCTCAACCAGCTGCCGCACCATATGGTTTTCCAGTTCGTAATGCTGCCCAGGAATCCACTTGTGGTCTTCTTTTACAACGCCAGATCATCAACACGCGCTATCTTGATATGGAAGCTATGAGTATGCTGGGACTTTCTGAAGATTTTCAATGGATGTATGAAAATATCGGATGGCAGCAGTTCTTTGGATTACATCATGCCACATATATACCACTGACTTTGGAATTCTTTAGTTCCTTAACCGTCAAAGTGAGTACATACGACGATGCAGATAAAGGTCGAGTTGCATTCCGCTTACAGGGGAAGGAATTCTCACTAACTCTCCAGCATATCAACCAAATGTTTGGTTTTCTAGAGGACAGCACGCGACGGGCACCTCGGGTTTATGATGAAAGTGAATTTTGGAAGATCATTAGTCATGACCACTACTATTCTTCTAAGACCGCTCGTGCTAGTTCAATTAGTAACCCGGTACTCAGATACGTACATAGGGTGTTGGCACACACCATCTTCGGTAGAGGTGAAAGTGATAGAATGGTACGCTCCACCGAGGTACTCTTTATCTGGGCAATGCTGCATGGATTTAAGTTGAACTCTGCTTACTTTCTGGTCAAGCAACTATATAAGGTCGCACGAGCACAGAAAGGAATGGTTGTCATGGGTGGACTCGTTACACACATTGCCTTAGCTTTAGGAGTAGACCCCACTGCTATGCCAAAAGCCAAAGGGCGTAACCGCATTGATTTGGAATCTTGCATTTCTATGAAGTTGATAGTGAAAGAGGGTGATGACTATTGTCAGATTTTCAAGGGCAGCGAAATGACTATGCTACTACCTAATCGAAGGCGCACCACTATACGTGATAAATAGAATTGGAACTTAGGGCCTGAGGTAGTTGAGGAGATCCCTACTCCTATTTCTACAGCTGCACCGATACCACGACCAGGCAGATCATTTGGTTTTGGAGCCTCCTCTTCCTCCTTTGCTCCAGAAGTAGATGCAAGATGGAGTCGTATTGAAGAGAAGTTAGACCGCCTGCTGACTATATCAGAGGGTATTGATGACACTTTGGCACAGACACGCTTTGACATATCTAGCCTCCATGACGCAAATAGCGAGCTCAGCAATGCACTAAAACGCCAAGAAAAATTTCTGAGTTCTTTCTAGGCGTCATTCAGTGATCTCAAGAAGAAATTGCAGCCCAGTGATGATGATTCTGATGATATCCGGGGAGACGGCGATGACGATACTGATGATGATGCCGATGGAGACGACGATGATGATGGTGATGGCACCTCTTAGTTTTTGTGAGTATCACACCCATATTTTCCAAATTTTGTGCAATTCTTCTTTATAGCATAGAGGACTATGCTAAATTTCAGTCTGGGAGATATGTAGGGTATTTTGAGTATTTTGATGTTGTGATGCTTTTGACATGATGCTACGCTGTGATGAAAATTGATGAAAATTTTTGATTTTGTGATGATGTAATGGTACTCTTATGTTAAGATGGAATGATGGAATGTTATGATACTATTTTGTGATGCTATTTTATTGTCTCTGATGATGGGAGATGATGGAATGTTCTTGAAATTTTTTTTTAAAAAAAATTCACATGATGAATATTCAGGATGCCATGGTATGAATGAAATTGTTCTATGTTTAACCTTGTCTCCTTGGATGCCAACTGTGCTTAAGATAGATAGATTCTTGTAATTAGTTTATTCAATGGATGAAAGTTGATGGGGAACATGTTCAATTTTATTAAGGCTTTCAAAACTTATGTGATGTTTTTGTTTTTCTGGTTAAGTGGATTGCTTTATCTATCTATGCGGTTTACCTGATTGCTTGTTGGTATGGAAACTCAATGCATAACCCTCGCCGGAATATACGACACCGTGTAAATGACCACGGCAGTGCCGTATTTCCATTGAAACCTTCTGGTCAAAAATGTTGCAAAATACGGTACCGTGAAAGATTCTTTGGCAAATACGGTAGTGCCGTATTTTCGCCCAGGAATGTCCGCTGAGAAATACGGTACCATGTGCATTCGTCTAGAAAATACGGTAGTGCCGTATTTTAGCTAGATGGTGTATTTTGGCTTGAAATTTGTTGTGTAGACTCCTCTTGATGATAAGAACTCATTCATGCATTGATATTGCTCGAAAACCAGTGATAATAATGCCTTTTTACCTGAAATTGATCAAAAACCAAAGATCGTGTAGATTCCGAAGTATTTTGTAAAAAAGGGTATAAAAGCAAAGTAAAAAAGTAAGACTATGGCTCAAAAGACTACCAAATAAGTATCAAAAACACTATGAAATTTGGAGTCATCAAACACATAAGGCTCAAACTTTGCTTGTTCTCAAGCAAATAAAGAAATAAATACTGAGTATTGAAACATAAATTTCCATATGACGAATAAATTTCTAGAATATAATCATCCATAGAGAATTTTATCAATTTCACACAAAATTTTCAAGTAAATACATCGTCTTTTGAAATTAATCTTTAAGACTCAATAATTCAATTAAATAAAAGTTCGCAACATGCATGGTAATAGAATTTCAACTTCATGAATTAATCTTGTTTTTGAGATTTTCATCCAATATGTTTTTGTTTACAGGAATAGGATCTCCAAAATTTTTTTCACTCATTTTTTTTTGTCCTTGACATTCTCTAAATCGATTACCACCCTTTTCCGATGACGAATTTAGAGTATGTTGGTCACATAACCACACATAATAGAACTCGTATCTCATAGGTAGAAAGAATTTTCTTGAGACAGAAGAGTCAATGTCAAAGGAGCTCTCTCTTGGCATGCATCTACATAGATACACACTTTTGCAATGAACTTCAACTCTTGTCTTAGGTACCATTGTGAACACAATGCCAAGAAGAGGAGTTATACTTTTTCTTTTTGTGGACTTCAACCCATGTCTTTAGGTCCCACTGTTAATTTTATATAGTGCCAAGTAGGGGAGTCATCCTTTCTCAGGGATTTGGATCTCTTTTTCCCAACAAAAAACATAAAAGATTATAAAGATTAACTAGATTAATCACTTGATATCAACTCAATAACATGCACAAGTATGCTAATTTTATTCAAAAGAATTATTTCACTTCAAGATTGCATTCACTAAACAAAACATTTACCTAGAATTTCTTGCATTAATTAATGAAAAATTTCCAACCAACAAATAGATTATATCAGAGAAATAAATTCAACATATAAAATCTATTTCTAATTTCCAGAAATTGATATGCATGATAATTCATTAAAAATTTTGGCATGGTGTTTGTAGTATTTTCAGAAAAATCCTTCTACACATCATCATCATATTGTGTCAACACAACCAAATCAAAATATCTATCAAT